>JAKSZU010000013.1:101594273-104310306 GCA_026018925.1 Tupaia tana | reverse complement strand
CCCACCTGGCCAACAGCATCCAAGTCCCAGGCCTGGCAGCTTACTCTCTCACTCTCTCTCTCTCTCTCTCTCTCTCTCGTCCTCTCATTCTGTCTCTCTCTCTCTCTCTCTCTCGTGAGTGCATGTGCCCTACAGTAAATTTAAAAAAAAGGGGGGGTGGTGCCGGCAGGTGGTGTGGTGGTTAAAGGCGCTGGACTCCCACATGGCCAATTGCGGTTCAAATTCCAGACCTGGTGGCTTGCTTTCTCACTTTCCCTCTCTCTCGCTTTTTCATCAAACTGAAAAATAATAATAAAATTAGATAATTCTTTTTTTTTTTTTTTTGGAGAGGTTTTTTGCTATAGGGCGCGTGCGCTCGCCAGACAGACAGAGAGAGACATAGAGACAGAAAGCGAGAAATCACCCCCCAGGGGGGATGGCCACGCCGCAATCCCCTCTCCTCCATTCTCCTCTCGGGACCCTGGGCACGCACGCACACGCGCCCGGCGTGAGCTGTAAGCCACCGGGTCCGAGACGCGAACCGCGGTCGACCACGTGGGAGTCCAGCGACACAGCCATTACGCCAACTGCTGGTTCCCAAAAAATTAGATAATTCTTTAAAAAAAATAAATGTTTCTTTAGAATACCAGTGGTCCTGGGACCAGTAGATGGCATAATATTTACGTTGCTCGACTCCCACGTAGTCAACTGCAGTTTGAGTCCCAGTGGCTTAAAACTCACGCTGGGCATGTGTGCGTGTATGTCCGTAATCCCTAGAGAATGGAGGAGAAGGGACTGTGGAGTGGCCATACCCCTTGGGGGGCTGATTTCTTGCCTTCTGTCTCTCCAGTGAGCTTATGTGCTCTATAACAAAAATCTCTTAAAGAAAATAAAAGAAAACCAGTGGTCTGTAGTAATTGTCACTAATCACCATGACATGACTTACTATGCTGTATAGATTTTGGTCATATTTGCT
Source organism: Tupaia tana (assembly GCA_026018925.1). Lineage (NCBI taxonomy): Eukaryota > Metazoa > Chordata > Mammalia > Scandentia > Tupaiidae > Tupaia > Tupaia tana. The sequence goes on along the minus strand of JAKSZU010000013.1, from coordinate 104,309,351 downwards.
TTGTATTGCATTTTAATTTTTTTTTTTTTTTTTAACAGAGCTATTTGCTGTAGAACTTGTGTGCTCACTGGAGAGGCAGAGAGACAGAAAGTGAGAAACCACTCCCCCCTGGGGATGGCCACACCGCAGTCCCTTCTTCTCTAGTCTTCTCCAGTCTCCAGTCTCCTTTGGGGATTTTGGGTACACAGGCATACATACCTGGCATAAGTTTCAAGCCTCTGGGTCTGGGACTCAACTGCGGTCGGCCATGGGGGAGTCTCGTGACATAACTATTATGCCATCTGCTGGTTTCCATATTTGCTTTTTATTATTTTTTTAAAATTTATTTATTTAATTTTATTCATTTATTCATCTTAATTTGACCAGAGATAGACAAAGAGAGAGGGAAAGTGAGAAAGCAAACCATCAGGTCTAGGACTCGAACTGTGGTCAGCCATGCGGGAGTGTCCACCCCAACCACCACGCCACCTGCTGGTCCTCCATATTTGCATTTTTTAATATGAATCTCTTTAAAAGTAAAGACATACTCCTTATGTGTGAACCCTAGTAAACTAAAAGTATCTTTAAGGCTTCTAACATCTAGTCAAAGGCCAACTGGTAGCATGGTGATTCAGGTGCTGGAGTCCCGTGGCTGAATGCACTGTTCAAGTCCTGGATCTGGTGGCTTGAAAAGCATGCTGGGTGCGTGTTCGTGCATGCCCAGTATCCCGAGAGGAGAGTGAAGAGAAAGGACTGTGGCATGGCCATCCTCCCCGACCAATGCAGGGGTGTTTCTCACCTCTCCTCTCTCTCTGGTGATCATATGCGCCTGTAGCAATACAAAAAAAAGTAAAAAAAAAAAATCTAGTTAATACTCAAAATTTCCCAGTAGTTCCAAAGTGTGTTTTTAGTTTGTTTAAATTGAGTCCAGTCGGATACTACACATTGCATTTGGTTCATAATTTCTTTCATCTCTTCTACTTTTTAAATTTTTTATTTATTTTTGTAAGACATTTTTGCTATAGGGTGTGTGCGCTTGCCAGAGAAATAGCGACAAGACAGAAAGTGAGAAATCACCCCCAGGGGAGATGGCCATACTACAATCCCTTCTCCGCATTTTCCTCTGGGGATCTTGGGCATGCATACTCGCGCCCAGTGTGTTTCAAGCCACCATGTCCAGGACTTGAACTGAAGTTGACTATGTGAGAGTCAGTGACATAACTGGTATGCCATCTGCTGGTCCTTCTTTGATCTCTCTCTTTTTTAAAGTTTTATTTAATTTTATTTATTTAAATAAATAAGTTTGACCAGAGTGAGAGAGAGAGAGAAAGCAAGCCTCCAGGTCTGGCACTTGAACTGTGGTTGGCCACGTGGGAGCCCAGTGCCCTCAGCCACCACACCACCTGCTGGCCCTAGTCTTTCATCTCTTTTAATCTAAATTTATTTGTACACACACACTTTTTTTTTTTTTGCCATGATTTTGACTTGTTGAGGTGATCATATAGAATAACATACTTTATTTTTCTGATTTCTTTCTTGTGATGGTATCTGCTTCTTTATCCTCTTTTTCTTTTGAATAATTATTTAGTTTCAGGACTAGCAGAGTGGTTAGTTTCGGGACTGGGTATAACAGTTTCATCACTGGACTCCCACGTAGTCAACCACAGTTCGAGTCCTGGACCGGCAGCTTAAAACTCAGGCTGTGTGCGTGTGTACCCAAAATCTTAAGAGGTGAAAGAGAAGGGATTGCAGCTTGGCCATTTCCCCTGGGTAGTAATTTCTTGCTGTTTGTCTGTCTCTCTGTCTCTCCAGTGAGCATATATGCACCATATAGCAATCTTTCTCTAAAAAAAATAAAACAATTACTAGTTTCATTTTTTATTTTCTTAATTTGCTATAGGCATACATGCTCACCAGAGAGAGAGACACAGAAAGAAGAGAGGGAAAATGAGAAAGCAAGTCCTTAGGTCCAGGCTTCAAACAGCAGTTGGCCACATGGGAGTCCAGCACCTTAACTACCCCGCTACTTGCTAGTCCTACTTCTTTATTATTTATGTTTTGGTAAACTGAACTGTAAGTAAAGATTTTATTATAGAAATAATTTTTTTCTAAATCAAAGTAATTTTATTTAATTCTAGCAAGGCCTTTTTGGTTTTTGTTTGTTTGTCTGTTAATTTAACTTTATCATTATCATTATTTTTGAACTTGACCAGAGATAGGCAGGCAGAGAGAGAGAGGGAAAGCGAGAAAGCAAACCACCAAGTCCAGGATTTGAACCGTGGCCAGCCATGTGGAAGTCCAGCTCCTCTAACCACCATGCCACCTGCTGGCCCCAAGGCGTTTTTATTAATTAAAGAATAATAAACTTGGGACCTGCAGATGCCATAGTGTTTGAGGTGCTAGAGTACCATATGGTTGACCATAGTTCAAGTCCCGGACCTGGTGGCTAGTTTTCTCACTTTCCCTCTCTCTCTGATCAAATTAAAAATAATAACAATAAATCTTTAAGAAAAAGAAAAATGTATGAATTTGATAATTTTTTCTTTAGAAAATTGTTTTTCTGTGTTTTTTTTTTTTCCCCTAAAAGCCAGAGGACGTGTGCACTCACCAGAGAGAGAGAGATTGAGAGAGAGAGAGAGAGCGAGAGCGCAAGAGAAAGTGAGAAAGCATCCCCTGGGCGGGGTGGTCATACCACAGTCTCTTCTCCATTTCTTCCTTTGGAATTTTGGGCACGCTGACTTGCCCAGCATATTTTTCAAGCTGCCAGGTTCATTATTTGAACTACACGCTCAGTTCTGTGGGATCCAGAACCTTTACCATCATGTCACCGGTTGGCCAAGCTTGATGATTTAATTTATTTTTTAGTTTTGCTATAGGGTGTTCTGTGCTCACCAGAGAGAGACCGAGAAAGAGCGAGAGCGAGAAAGTGGGAAATCACCCCCTATAGAGGATGGACACACATCAGTCCCCTGTTTATTCTTCCCTTGGAAGTTTCGGAATGCACACACATGTGCCTAGTGTGATCTTCAAGCGAATGGGTTTGGGGCTCAAGCTGTGCAGTTGGCCATGTGAGACCTAGCCACTGTAACATCCATGCCACCTGCTGGTCTGAACTTGATTTTTTAAAAATTAAACACTTGTATAGTCAGCATTCAGATCAAGAGACAAAGCATCAACATCCTAGGAGCTCCCCTCTGCTTTTCTAGTTACTGATTCTCCCCTAAGTCACCACTTATCGCCAGCATATTATTTCTGTGAAGCTTGACCAACTCATGGTGATTGATCTGGTATGGTAATGAATTATTCAGTAAATGGGGTGAGACAGCCAGCCATTTGGTGGAAATAGTAGACTTTGTTCTTTTACTCCTATACCAAAAAAGTCCAAATGGATCAAAATGTAAGATCTTCTTGGGGCCAGTGGGTGGCATAATGGTTAAGGCACTGGGCCTCCTGCATGGCTGACCACGGTTTGAGTCCCAGACCTGGCAGCTTGAAAATCACGCCAGGCATGTGTGTGTGTATGCCCCAAATCTGGAGAGAATGGAAGGGAAGGGATTACAGTATGACTGTCCACCCTGGAGGGCACATTCTCACTTTCCCCTCTTTCTGTCTGGGGAACACATGTGCCCTGTGGCAAAAACTTACCAAAAAAGATTTATTCCACTAAAGGCCAGAGAGTTCCAAGGAACACTGTGTGCTCAACTGATTCATCTGACAGATAGTAAAATACTGCTCCTGCAATTAGGTTATCACTTTTTTTTTTTTTTTTAATGTTTTTACTTTATTTATTACTAGTATGTTTTAATTTGACCAGAGAGAGAAATAGGAAGAGATAGAGATAGAGGGAAAGTGAAAAAGCAAGCCTCCAGGTCCAGGACTCAAACCGTGATCGACCATGTGTGATAACCACCACGCCCTGGTTATCAGTGTTTTCAAGCCTTGGTTTAAAAAAAGGCGGGGAGGATCAGCAGATGACATAATGGTTACGTCACTAGACTCCCATTAGTCGACCACAGTTCAAGTCTCGGACCCAGCAGCTTGAAACTCATGCTGGGCATGTGTGCATGTGTGCCTAAGATCCTGTGAAAAGAATGGAGGAGAAGGGATTATGGTGTGGCTATTCCCCTTGGGGTATAATTTCTTGCTTCCCCTTTCTCTGTCTCTGGTGACCACACGTGCCCTATAACAAAAAAAACCCGCATAGAAACAAAAAACTTTTAAAGAAATAAAAATAAAAAAAGTATATTGAGAAGCCAGCAGATGGGCATGGTGGTTAAGGCACTGAACACTCCCACATGGCTGACCACAGTTCGATTCTCAGACCTGGTATCTCACTTTCTCACTTTACCTTTCTCTCTCTCTGGTCAAATTAAAATGAATGAATGATTAAATAAAATTAAATAACTCTAAAAAAAAGGAATATCCTTTTATTTACTGAAGAACAACTGCAGGAACTAGGTTTAGAGAATTTTGATAAGTTCATAAGATGATATATTTATTCCCCTGTTTTTTCTATTCAGATGAATTATGTGTTGAAGCAATTTGTCGGATGGAACAAGCCAATTGTTCCTTTCAGGTTTTCGACAAACATCCGGGGATCTATTTGTTTTTGGTCCATCCCAATGAAATGGTGAGTATGCGTGTTAGGCAAAGAATAGATGTACTTTGTTTTTGTACCTATAGGTAACTTTAATGGAGGTTTTGGGTGTATATTTTAAGATGTTTGCTCAAATGTTTCTTATTTTGAAATCATTATAGTTAAGTAGAGGTTGCTGTGGAGTCTAAGAAGAGGGTAGGGAATACTTTCAGACAGATGATTGAATTTCAAAGATGGGAATTATTTGATTTTCTTTCAGCATGTTAAACTAGTGAAGAAGACCTCTCAACTTTTCTCACATGCCTGCTCCACTCTAAATACAGTTTACAAATAGCAGTTAAAGTATTTGAAATATTGGGTCATAAAAAAAGTCATGTTTTGGGGGCTGGCCGGTGGAGTGGTGGTTAAAGTGCTGGACTCCCCCATGGCCGACCATGACTCAAGTCCAGACCTGGTGTCTTGGCGTCTCACTTTCCCTCTCTCTCTTGTCTGTGTCTGGTCAAATTAAAAACATAATAAAATTAAATAAAAATAATCCTTGAAAAATATTTTTAAAGGGCTGGACTCCCAGATGGCCAACCGTGGTTCGGGTTCTGGATCTGGTGGCTTGCTTTCTCACTTTCCCTCTCTCTCTCTTTCTGATCAAGCTGGAAAATAATAATAATGATGATGATGATGAAAATGTTAAATAAAATAATTAAAGACATTTTTAAAAGTCATATTTCATTCTATGTTTTTCTATGCAAAAATGCATCATAGCTTTTCTGATGACCCAATAATTGTTCTTTTTTTTTTTTTTTTTTTTTTTAAGAGGTTTTTGCTATAGGGCACGTGCGCTCACCAGACAGAGACAGAGAGACAGAAAGCGAGAAATCACCCCCCAGGCGGGATGGACACGCTGCAATCCCTTCTCCTCCATTCTCCTCTCGGGATCTTGGGTACGCACGCACACATGCCCACACGCCCGGCGTGAGTTTTAAGCCACCGGGTTCGGGACACGAACCGCGGTCGACTACGTGGGAGTCCAGCGACATAGCCATTACGCTAACTGCTGGTCCCCCAATAATTGTTTTGCTCCCAAATAAAAGTGGGAGCAGGGGGACCAGAGAATTCCTGGGTGCTTGGGACCAGCAGATGGCGTAGTGGTTACGGCCCTGGACTCCCACCTTGGTTTAAATCTTGAACCTGGCAGCTTGAAAATCATGCCATGAGCATGTGTACCCCAAATCTCAAGAGAATAGAGGAGAAGGGATTGTGGCGTGGTGACCCCCTAGAGGGTCATTTCTCACTTTTTCTCTCACTGTCTCCAGCAAGTACATCTGCCCTATGGCAAAAACCTTTTAAAAAAAAAAGAAAAGAAAAGAAAATTCCTGGGTGCTAGAGATGTAGAGGAACATGAGTCAGAATATTGGGCAGGGAGGGGGCAGAAGCAGAAAGCAACACTGGAGTATAGAACCCTGAAGTAAGAGTTTATGGCCGAGGCTTGAAGGGTTGTATTTGCTAGAGATTGTTCATGCTCGCTGGGGGGAGAGAGAATACACTCACATGGGGGATGGTCATGCCATCCCCGCTCCCTCTCTCCTCTTCAGGATTTTGGGCACGCATACACAGGTGCTCAGTGCGGTTTTTTCCAAGTCAGTGGGTCCGGAACTTGAACTGTGCAGTCGACCAGAATCCCCACCCTACCCGCCCTGCCACCAGGTGGCCTAGGCCTGAGATCTTATTACCATGGAGTGAGGCAGTCCCCTGTTGCAGGTCCTGTGCTTGTTGGCATGTAGAATGAGTTATGACATGAAACCAGTAGTCAAGAAGGCTGCTCTGCTAATGCAAAGCAAGAAGAAGGCCATTTCTCAGGTAATAGAGAGTCTGGTAATGAGGTTCCTAGTCAAGATTATGGAGGAATTCAGTTTCCTCTGTGCTAAATACATAGTAATGATAGAAAATATCTAAAATGAGGAAATTTAAAAGGTATGGTCAGAGCCAGCAAATAGTGTAGTGGTTAAGGCGCTGGACGCACATGTGTTCCACTGTGATTCACATCCCAGACCCGGTGGCTTGAAACTCATGTCAGGCATGTGTATGTCTGTGCCCCAAATCCCAAGAAGAGAATGGAGCAGAAGGGATAGTGATATGGCCATTCCCCCGGGAGGGGGAGGTGATTTCTTGCTTTCTGTCTCTGGTGAGCGAATGGGCTCTATAGTAAAAATCTCTTAAGAAAGAAAAAGGGACCAGCAGGTGGCATGGTGGTTAAGGGCTCTAGACTTCCACATGGCTGACTGCTGTTCGAGTCCCAGACCTGGAAGCTTGCTATCTCACTTTCTCTCCCTCTCTCTCTGTCCCTCTCTGGTTACATTTAAATAAGTAAAAAAATAAAGTTAAGTAAAATAATTCTTTGAAAAAAGATAAAAGAAAATTTTACGCCTGTGTCTGTGTGTATGTTTGCGCACATGCCTTCGCATGAGATTAATGGAAAAGGGATTACTCTGTAGCCCTTGCCCAGGGGTGGTTTTTTGCTTTCCCTCTCATTGTCTCCCTCTAGAGAATGCACATACCCTAAGGCAAAAACCTTAAACAAAAATTAGAAACTTTATCAAAAGACGTTATTTTAAAAAATTTTTTTAAGGAGAGATTTTTGCTAATGGCACATGGGCTTGCTGGAGAAGTAGAGACAGAGACAGAAAGGGAGAAATCCCCACCCCCACCCCAAGGGGGATGGCCACTCCGCATCCCTTCTCCATTCTCCTCTTCGGATTTTGATCACACACGCACATGTACCCTGGTGAGTTTTAAGCCGAGTCTGGTATTCGAACCACGACTGACTGTGTGGGAACCTGGTGACGTCACCATTGTGCCATTTGCTGGTCCCTCAAAAGACATCATTAAGTGTAAGACAAGTTAATGAATGGGAGAAGAGGGGTGAGTTGTTGTACAGCAGTCGGACACTGCTCTCGGAGTCTGACCCACGTGGGAAGGTTAGAGATTCACGTCCGGAAACCTCCCTGAGTATGTCGGCACGCAGGTGCCTGTGGGCTGGGCTGGCTGAAGTTGGAGGCCATTGTGGTATCAAGACCTTGTTGTGGGGGGAGAGCTGTGTCTATTTTTGTCTTTTTCTATCTTGCTTGCGGAAGAAATAAATGAATAAACCTTAAGAAAAAAAATTGAAAGGGCCAGGTGGTAGCATGGTGGTTAAGGCAGCTGGGTCCCATATGGCCAACTAAGCTGTTCAAGTCCCAGACTGAGCGTGTGTGCATACGTGCCCAAAATCCCAAGAGGAGAATGGAATTGTGGTATGGCCATTTCCCCAGGGGGGTAATTTCTCAATTTCTATCTGTCTCTGGTGAGTTTACATGCCCTGTAGCAAAAAAAAAAAAAACCTTAAAAAAGAAAAAATAAGTTGGGAAAAGTATGGTCTAATAATATCCTAAAAGATAAAAGGACAAAGACGTAACAGACAGGTGTCAGAGAGGAAGGGAAAGTGAGACCCCCCACCCCTACCTGGGAATGGCTATGATGCATTCCCTGTGAATTTCAAGCCACAGCATCTGGGACTCAAATAACAGTCAGCCATTTGGGCATCCAGCACCTTAACCACCACGCCACCTGCTGGCCCACCTTTATGTAATTTTTTAAAGGCTAGCTGTGATCACTTAATTCGTAGCTCTCAAGAAATTTAAAACCACTTCACTATGCTATTATACTATTTAGAAGTAACTTTTGCTTCTTTTTTTCCTTGATTTCTTTTTTTATTGTTTTAAAGAGTTATTTATTGGGGCTGGCAGGTGGCATTTGTGGTTAAGGGCATTGGACTCTCACATGGCCGACTGAAGTTCGAGTCCCAGACCTGGCGACTTGCTTTCTTTCCCCCTCTCTCTTTTTTTCTCTCTCTCTCTCTCCTGTCACCTCTGGTTACATTTAAATAAATAAAGTTAAATAAAAATAATTTTTTGGGTAGGGGAGGTTTTAGCTATAGGGCACTTGCGCTCGCCAGAAAGACAGAGATATAGAGACAGAAAGCAAGAAATCACCGTCCCAGGGGTGATGGCCACATCGCAATCCCTTCTCCTCCATTCTCCTCTCTGGGTCTTGGGCACGCACCCGGCGTGAGTTTAAGCCACCCAGTCCGGGACTTGAACCACAGTTGACTACGGGGAGTCCAGTGACATAGCCATTATGCCAACTGCTGGACCCATAAAAATAATTCTTAAAAAAAAAAAGATTTATTTATTTAATTTTATTTATTATTTTTTAATTTGACCAGAGAGATAGAGACAGAGAGGGAAGGTGAGAAAGGCCGCCAGGTCCAGGGCTGACTGTGGTCAGTCATGTAGGAGTCTAGCACCTCAACCACCATGCCACCTGCCGGCCCCCCTTTTTATAACATTTTATTGTGGACACTCTCCCACACAGGGAGAGTGATGTAACGAACTTTGCAATGTATTCATCAGTCAGCCTTTATTTATTTATTTTTTTAATAATTATCTTATTTAATTTTATTTATTGTTACTATTTTTAAATTTGACCAGAGAGACGGGGGTGGGGTGGGGTGGGGGAAGTGAGAAAGTAAGCTGCTAGGTCTAAGACTTGAACCACAGTCAGCCATATGGGAGTCCAGCCTCTTAATTCACCACGCCACCTGCCGGTCCCGTTCATCAGTCAGCTTTTTATAATGTATAGTTTACCTTTTATTCTTTTTTTTTTTTTTAAGAGTTACTTTATTTATTTAATTTTAATTTTACCGGACATGGGCAGAGAGAGAAGAGCGAGCGAGCAAACCACCAGGTCCTGGACTTGAACTTTGGTCGGCCTTGTTAGAGTTCAGTACCTTTAACTACCATGCCACCTGCCGGCCTTTCTACCTTTTATTCTTTTTGGAATAGTTTTGAGCAAATCTTTAGACATGAGAGCATTTCATCCATAAGGTATTTTAGTATGTATTTCTAAAAGATGAGTGTTTTTGTTTTCTTGTTTCTTTTTTAAAGTTATTTGTTCTAGGGCCGTGTGCTTCCAGGAGAGAGAGAGACATACACAGTGAGAGGAAAAGTGAAAAATTACCCCTCAGGAGAATGGCCACACTGCAGTCCCTTCTCCCCCATTTTCCTCCTGGGATCTCACACACACACACACACACACACACACACACACACACGCCTGGTGTGATTTTAAAGCCTCTGGGTCTAGGACTAGAACCATAATCAGCTGTGTGGGAGTCCAGCTACATAACCACTGTGCCATCTGCTGGTCCCAGATTAGAGATTTTTTAAAAATAAAAACAAAAATAATACCCGTTCATTGGCATTATCATACCAATATAATAATTCCTTAATATATTTGTAGTCTGTGCTTAAATGAAGAGAAATGATTGTTTCATAAATGATTGGCTAGGGTTAGTTTGTTCAAATTAGGAACAAATATGACATATATTGTATTAATTGGTATCTCTTCTGTATCTTAAAATTTCTAGAGAGTTCTATTCACGTCGTAGATGGTTGTTTGCTGAATGATAGAATAAACTTGTTATACATTTAGGTTCGGCGTTGGGCTATCCTGACTGCCAGAAATCTGGGCAAAGTCGACAGAGATGATTATTATGATTTACAGGAAGTTTTAACTTGCCTTTTTAAAGTCATTGAGTTGGGCCTTTTAGAAAGTCCAGACATTTATACTTCTTCTGTCCTCGAGAAGGGTAAACTGATTCTTCTGCCTTCTCACATGTACGATACTACCAACTACAAAAACTACTGGTTAGGTGAGTATTGTTCCTTCCTTTATATAATAATCTGCCTAAGGTTCTTTTGGTTGTCCTGAAAAGGAAATGCTCTCTTTTGGTGATCTGATTGCTAAATACAGGGTTTCAGAGTTCTGTCTGTTCTGTCTTTAACTTAGTCATTACATATTATTTATTATTTTTTTTGGAGAGATTTTTGCTATAGGTTGTGTGCACTTGCCAGAGAGACAGAAAGCGAGAAATCATCCCCTGGGGGGATGGCCACTCCGTAGTCCCTTCTCCATTCTCCTTTCAGGGTTTCAGGCACACACACACACAGACACACACACACACACACACACACAAGTGCCCAGTGAGAGTTTTAAGCCTCCAGGTCTGAGACACAAATTGTGATTGACTGCTTGGGAGTCCAGCAAAGTAACTATTACAACATCTGCTGTTTCCCATATTTTATTAATAGACATTTCCTCAAAACCTGTTATAAGAGGTACATTTTCAAGCACTGGCAAATTAATATTTTGTTAAAGCCATAGTATTGGGTTGTCTGGAAAATAATGATGCATTTTTGCATGGAAAAACATAAGAAAATAAGACTTTCCTGACAACCTGATAGAGTAACAAATAGTATAGTAGTTGATTTTAGTAGGATTTGATCATTAATTTCTCTCTTTTATTGTGTAACATATTTTCTTTTTTTGGAGAGGTTTTCACTATAGGGCACGTGCCCTCGCCAGACAGACAGAGAGAGACAGCGAGACAGAAAGTGAGAAATCACCCCCCCGGGGGGATGGCCACGCCGCAATCCCTTCTTCTCTGTTTTCCTCTTGGGATCTTGGGCATGCATGCACACGCGCCCGGCGTGAGTTTCAAGCCACCAGGTCTGGGACGCAAACCGCGGTCGACTACGTGGGAGTCCCGCGACATAGCCATCACGCTAACTGCTGATTCCCTGTGTAACATATTTTCTGATAGAAAGAGAGAGCAATATTGCTTATAAGGTTTTTTTTTTTTTAAGAATATTTAAGTTTTATTTATTCTCATTATTATTTAATTTGCCATAAAGAACATGTACTAACCAGAGAGGTGAGACAGAGAGAGAAAGAGGGAAAGTGAGAAAGCAAGCCACCAGGTCCAGGACTTGAACCATGGTTGGCCATGTGGTAGTCCAGTGCCTTTAACCACCACACCACCTGCCACGCCCCTGTTTATAAGTTTTATACTGACTTAAAGTAGCGTGTTTCATAGATTTCAGATCTTAAGGTCATGTGTCATAGTGGCAGTGATATCTTTCTTAGTGGTACATGAAGTATTCATTGTACATCTTAAAATTAAAGGCTTCTTAGACCGATAAAATGCAACTTATGTGGTAGTCACCTTAGAAATTGTGTTCTGGTAACCAGCAGTTAGCGTAATGGCTATGTCGCAGGACTCCCACATAGTCGACCGTGGTTCACGTCCTGGACCCGGTGGCTTAAAACTCACTCCAGGCGCGTGTGCGTTCCTGCCCAAGATCCCGAGAGGAGAATGGAGGAGAAGGGATTGCAGCGTGACCATCCCCCCTGGGGGGTGATTTCTCGCTTTCTGTCTCTATGTCTCTGTCTGTCTGGCGAGCGCACGCGCCCTATAGCAAAAAACCTCTCCAAAAAAAAAAAAAGAAAGAAATTGTGTTCTAACCACGTAGTACCGTCCCCCCCCTTTTACACTTCAGTGGGTTTGAGGTTCTATTGTGTGGCAACAGTTATATATGAATATTAGACTTACATGTTTGAGTGGAAACTGTTTTGCTTCCTCTTCCTGCTCTTTTTTTTTTTTTTTTTTTGTCCCCAACTAAACTAGAGAATGCATTAGAAGAATTATTATTTGATCATTTCAAGAAAACTATCATAAATGATCTTACAGGTATTTGCATGTTGCTGACCATTCTTGAGGAACAAGCCATGGATTCGTTATTGCTGGGCTCAGACAAACAAAATGACTTTATGCAATCAATACTTCACACCATGGAGAGGCAATCGGATGGTAATAAGCTCTACTGCGAATGCTTTTGAGCACCATGATGATGACATGCTTGTACAATGCTCGCGTCACTGCTGGAAGCGGAGTGTATGGTGTAGAAAAAAGAAAAATTAACTTTTATGGTTTAGGTCACAAATTCAGACTTAATTTGAAAGTACCTTTGGATTTTCATTCAGTGCTTTTCTTTCATAGAAGAAGGGATGAAGCCCAGGGAAGTTAACCTGATTTTTCATGTTGAAAAAGTTAGTGGTAGAATGAAAATCAGAACCTCAAGGAGTCCTGTTTGTAATGACTTGGTAGTTGACACTAGAGGGAAAACCCTACCCCACCCTCTCAACGTCCTGCTTATTGTCTCCTTTGCATGCTTCTTTGTTTCTCCCTGCTTCTCTGTTGTCCAGCAGTATAGCCATCACCCACATGCGGTGATTTTAATATAAATTAATCAGAATTAAAAATTCAGGTTTTCAGCGTCAGCACGTGGTATAGTGGGTAAGTTGCTGGGTCCTACATGGCTGGCTGTGAGATTCCGGTCCTGAACCCGGCAGCCTGGAAAATACACTCGGCATGTTGTGCATATGCACCCCAAAGTCCTGAGAAGACAGTGAAGAAGCAGTTGTTACATGGCCATCTCCCCTGGGGGGGTGCTTTCTCACTTTTCCTTTCCTTTTTCTTTCTCTTTGACAAGTCCATGTGTCCTATAGCAAGAAACAAACAAACAAAAACAAACAAAAACCTTTATGTTTTCAGTCTCATTAGCCGTATTTCAGCACTAAATAGCTACATGTTCCTGGTGGTCACTGTATTGCATAAGGCAGATATAGAAAATTTTCATCGTCATAGACAATTGTCTTTTTTTGAAGAGGTTTTTGCTATAGGGTGCGTGCGCTCGCCAGACAGAGAGAGACATTGAGACAGAAAGCGAGAAATCACCCCCCGGGGGGATGGCCATGCCGCAATCCCTTCTCCTCGATTCTCCTCTTGGGATCTTGGGCACGCACGCACACGCGCCCAGTGTGAGTTTTAAGCCACCGGGTCTGGGCCGCGAACCGCAGTCGACTACGTGGGAGTCTAGCGACATAGCCATTACGCTAACTGCTGGTCCCAAAATTGTCTTAGTAGTGCTCTAGATACAGAAAATGAGGCCTAAAACTTGTCATGTTTATTATTAGATCCCAGCCTCTCTGAGCTGTTGGATTTATCAGACGGATCATTGAGGATCTGTGTACTTAAATTGTTTCTCATCTTATTTATGAGAAAATGAATTGGTAAGGACTAAATATGCCAGATCCTATGAAAACATAATGAATATAATTTTTTCCCCTCATTCATTTTTCTTCAGGCAACTTGACTGTGGATATAAACTCGTTTATGGGTAATTCTAAAATAAATATATTAATGTTATTAGTTTTTCTTTTTTTTAATGGCATCTACTTATTTGCTAGATATTCCTATGGTTATGGCTAGTTCATTTCCCAACATATAGTGCTTACGTTGTTCATTCTTACCTGTGCCTGACTGCATATATAATTCTGTGCTTTCTGTTAATCCAGCTCCCCTACCTTCTTCAAAATGAGTTCCTTTTTAAAGAAACCTTTTATAACTATCTTCACATGCTTTCTTTGTTATTTGAAAACTCACTGAAGTTAAGACACTGTGTTAACTGCAGTGGGAGGCACAAAAATACATGAGAAGGTCTACACAAGTGCCTGATAAAACAGAGTCCAGGAAGGCCTGAGGGAAGTAGAGCTACAGATTGTAGGTGGACTAAACAACATTATCAACGTCGTCATTAGTGAATGAGGTAGAGCTCTCTCCTCAGAGGAGTACCATGGAAGAGCAAATGGCTGGGGAATGTTTAATGCAGGAAGAGGCATTTAAGCTTGACTTTAAACAAAAAAAAAGAATTATTATTTTTGCAATAGGGCATGACTTTTAAAGTTGGATAGAATTTTAATAGGTGTTGCTAATAGTAAAGGCATTCTGGTGTTTACTCAAGAAAAATGCAGTTTTTTTTTTTGTTTTTTTTTTTTTGCTTTAGATAGTGTTTAATTATAGGAGTATGAAATACAAAGCTGGAAAGAAACAGTAGAGGAAGACCATGTTCTTAGCTGAGGACTTTGAATTTTCTTGAAAGACATTAAGGAGCCTTGAAGGTCTTTTACTAGGGCAGTATCTTTCTTCTGCATATCTGATAGAGATGAGGGAAAGGAGCTGATGGTAAAAACTTGTGAGTAATGGGAGGGAGTTCCTACAGGTTAGATTAAACATAGATAGCAAGGCCCGCTCTGGTTGTGTGATTGGTAGCAAAGTAAACTGCAGTGTTAAAGGCCACATGGTTGGCCAAGGGTTCAGATCCCTAGATTAGCCCAAGAACATTCTGGGAGTATATATGCATGCTCAGGATCCTATTGGGGAGGAGGATTATGGCAAGATGAAACCCCCATCAAGGGGGTGTGTGTGTGTGTGTGTGTCTGTGTCTTTTCTCTGAGTCTTTCTCTTTGCTTCTCTTATGCATGTACTGTCTATCATGAATAAAATAACCTCAAGAAAAAAGGTAGATGATAACAAAACCATCTTGACATAGAGATGGTTGGCAGGGTATATATCTTTGCTTACCTGTTAGCTGAGGGATTCCATCTGGTACACAGAGATACGGCACACAACATTCAGAAACATGCTGAAGCAGAGTTTCTTGTATTGTGAGTCTCACTTAGATCAGTAAATACCAAGTTTCTTTTTTCCTTTTCCTCTACTTTTCTGTTTTTTCTTTTTTTTTAAATCTTACCAGAAAGAGTGCATATCCTCACTGGAGAGACAGAGGGAGAGGAAGAGGAGGAGCAAGAAAAACCTCCCCTCTGCCATGGGGATGGTCTGCAGTCCCTTCTCTATTCCTCCCTACTTTTGGGATTTGGAGCATGCACACACAAACCTGGCATGTTTCTCAAGCTGCCAGATCTGGGACTCGAACTGTACAGACGGCTGTGTGGAATCCAGTTGCCTTAACCACTGTTCCACAGCTGGCCCTCTTATATGGTATTTATTAGAGGGTGAGAATGAAAGTTCCAGAGGGGTTGTGGGCTAAGTAGGAAAGATCGTTTCAGGTACGGCAGACTGGGTGAGGAGGTGTTGTTTACAAAACTGTTTAGTTGCCCATTAAACAATTTGTTCATCATTAAATTTTCTTTTTTTTTTTTTTTTTTAGAGATTTTTGCTATAGGGTGCGTGCGCTCATTGAAGAGACGGAGGCAGAGAGACAGAAAGCAAGAAATCACCCCTCAGGGGGATGGCCATGCTGCAATCCCTTCTCCTCTCGGGTTTTTGTGCACTCATGCACGTGTGCTGTGAGTTTTAAGCCACTGGATCTTGGACTCAAATCATAGTCGAGTGTGTGGGAGTCCAGCAACATAACCATTATGTGATCTGCTGGTCCCTCCTCATCAAATTTTTTTTACAGAGGTATTATAGTATCTAAAAAACAATTTAAAAAATTCGCCAGCTTTTAAAAATCTGTCTTTTAAAAAGAAAAAAAAACTCAAAAAACCCTATGTCTTTAAGGGTTAACAGAGCTTTATTTTAAATTATTGTTGCTTTGCCTTCATTTTTATTGCTAACCTGATAAAGAATACTTAATTCTCAATTTTTTCCCTTCATTGTTTTGTAATGCAGCAGTTTATCTATTTTATTTTAGATGATAGTGTGGATCCTTTTTGGCCAGCATTACATTGTTTCATGGTGATCCTGGATCGTCTTGGATCTAAGGTCTGGGGTCAGCTTATTGATCCTATTGAGGCATTTCAAACTATTATCAACAACATGAGCTACAATAGAGAGATCCAGAATATACGGAGCAGCTCTGCAAGGTTGGTTCTGCTAACGTTGGTATTTAAAATAATCTCTGTAAAGAAACGTGCTGCAGCTGACTTCCACAAGAGGGTTTTCTTCTTTTTCTTTTTTCTTCATTTCAGTAATTTCTGTTTATTCTTAATATTTAAGGACCAAGTTAGAACCAGAGTCGTATTTGGATGATATGGTGACTTGCAGCCAGATTGTATACAATTATAATCCTGAAAAGACTAAAAAGGTATAAAACATTTTCAAAATTCAAATGCTATTTTATTGCTTTTATGTTGTGTAGGTAGTGTTTTACATAATTAATTGAACTGCTGGTTTTATGATAAGTAGCTGTTTTGTATCAACTGCTATGTGAAGGCCTTCTGATGGAGCCAGATGTATTATGTGTGGAGGATGGACTGTAACTGCACTGTGCACACATCAGAAAGTTAATTTTTAAGTGCATTTAGGGAAGATGGAAAGTTGGGAAGGAGAGCAATAAGTGGCATGACCAAAAATCAAAATCAGCCAATGAAAAGAAGGCCGAGAGTACATAAAGGTGGTCTAAACCTGCCTTTCCATAAAATTTTTTTTAGAACAATTACTTTATTAAACTAACTTTTTTCCCTCCCTCCCTTCCTTCCTTCCTTTCTCTCTCTCCTCTTCCTGCCTTTCTCTCTCTCTCTTTCTCTCTTTCTTTCTCTCCCTTTCCTTCCTTTTTTCTTTCATTCTTTCTTTTTTTTTTTTTTTTGAGAGGTTTTCGCTATAGGGCGCATGCGCTCGCCAGACAGACAGAGAGAGACATAGAGACAGAAAGCGAGAAATCACCCCCCAGGGGGGGATGGTCACACCGCAATCCCTTCTCCTCCATTCTCTTCTCGGGATCTTGGGTATGCACGCACACGCGCCTGGCGTGAGTTGTAAGCCACCGGGTCTGAGACGCGAACCGCGGTCGACTATGTGGGAGTCCAGCGACATAGCCATTACGCTAACTGCTGGTTCCCTCATTCTTTCATTTTGATTTGACCAGAGAGAGAGATAGAGAGAGATGGGAAGTGAGAAAGCAAGCCGCCAGGTTCAGCATTAGAACTGCGACTGGCCATGTGGGAGTCCAATGCTCTTAACCACCACGCCACCTGCCAGCCCCAGCCTTCCCATGAAACTTTAATCTCACAGTTCAACTTACATAATTTCTTGAGATTTACATATTAAAAACAATATGTAGTAAACCAAAATAGGAACATTGAGAAAGAAATTTTTCTCTTAAAGCTGTGGGTGTTAAACCTATCTAAATGGTGCTTTTGTTGATATTTCGTTTTAGGATTCAGGGTGGAGATCAGCCATTTGCCCAGATTATTGTCCTAACATGTATGAAGAAATGGAAACATTAGCCAGTGTACTTCAGTCAGATATTGGTCAAGACATGCGTGTACATAACAGCACATTTTTGTGGTTTATACCTTTTGTTCAGTCCCTCATGGATCTCAAGGATTTGGGTGTGGCTTATATTGTAGAAGTTATTCATCATCTGCACTCTGAAGTCAAAGACGCCCTTAACCAGACAGATGCTGTGTGTGACAAAGTCACTGAATTTTTTCTTTTAATTTTGGTGTCAGTGATTGAACTGCATAGAAATAAAAAATGTTTGCATTTGCTATGGGTTAGTTCCCAGCAGTGGGTGGAAGCTGTCGTAAAATGTGCCAAACTTCCTACCACTGCATTTGCACGAACGTCTGAGAAGTCATCTGGAAACTGCTCCAAAGGAACAACAATGATATCATCCGTGTCGTTGCATTCAGTGCCGTCTAACTCTGTGCAGCTTGCTTGTGTACAGCTGATTAGAAGTCTCCTTAAAGAAGGTTATCAGCTTGGGCAGCAAACTCTCTGTAAGCGATTCTGGGATAAACTTAACTTATTCCTTCGAGGAAATTTATCTCTAGGCTGGCAGCTGACCAGTCAGGAAACCCATGAGTTACAAACTTGTTTAAAGCAAATTATTAGGAACATAAAATTCAAAGCACCTCAGTGTAACACTTTCATGGATCTGACTCCTGCAGCTAAGACCCCTCCTACATCTTACAATAAAGAAGAAAGTGAACAGATAGGGAAGAAGATTAAAAAAGATGTGTACCACCTCGAAAATTCCAGCCCAGCATTTTCTAAAAAAGCAATGAAAGCGGACACACATCAAATACAAGGAAGTATATTGATCAAAGCAAATAATATTGTAGATGATGATCACAAGCCAAATTATAAAAATAATTTGAAACTGGAAGATCATTTCACAGCTGATGCATGCTTACAGCAGAGTAGTAAAAGCCTTTTTACTGAAAGAGTACAAGATAAAATAAGTCCAGGGAAACAGAAGTCTGTAAAAGAAAATTCCTCGTATACACAACAGAATTATACCAGAAATGGTTCAGAAAGGGAACGTGACAGAGAAATAATAATGTCTGCGCATTTGTTGACTGATTCTAGTATTGATTGTCTGGAAAAAGTGTCCACATCAAATGAAGATTTCTCTGTAAAGGATCATGTTCTTAGTAAAACATTTAAACCGAAAAGTAAGGCACAGAAAGAGGAAATCTGTGCACAGTTATCACATGTAATAAGGAAGCAACGCAAGAAGAACACTTTGGTCAGTAACGCTATCACTTTAGAGGAAAATCTGAGTGTACCTGACAGAGAGAATTTCTATTCAAGGAAAGATACAGAAGTTCAGAAAGGAGATGACTTTATACGCAATTCATCTTTAAACCCTAAAGGTGTTCTAGATGATAATAAAAATGGAGAACAAAAATCTCAAAACAATTTATTGCTAAAAAAGAAGCAATTAAAGACTGAAGAGTTAGGTATTTTCTCGTCTCATGAAAACAATTGTCAAAGGCATGTTGTTGATGATAAAGGTTTAGTCTCATTTGTAGAAATGACCAATACTTCAGCGAAAATGTCTCCTTTAAAAGATCCTGTGACTGTAGTTGAATCAAGAGATGAGGAAGTAAGTAAGAGTACTGGTCTGGTTTCTTCCACCTTGACAAGAGAACAAGTCCCTGGCGTCAGTCCTGGATCTGACACTTTAACGGATTCTCAGGTAGACAGAGACCTCCACAAATTATCCTTAATAGCCCAAGCCAGTTTAATTAAGTTTCCATCTGATTCAACTCAGAAAAGCTCATCCCAGCTGCAAAGAAAAGTAAAAGATGATAAAAGACGTTTCACAGCTAACCAGAATGATGATGGAGATACCTGTTGTGGAGAGGTTATTATTATTTCAGATTCCGATGATGAAGATGGGGATGAAAGAATCCTGGGTTTTGAGAAGGACATTAAACAGGACAAAATACACGTTGAGATCGAATGTGCAGAGCAGCATGTGTCAATAGATAATGCTCACGTGGAAAAGGAGCTAATAAAGGAAGAAGAAACAGAATCCCCTTTTGAGGATTCTGAGTCTCAGACTTTTGAGTTTGAAAGTCAAAAGAAGGTGTTTTCTGTTTGGCAAGATCATAAACTAGGTAATAATTCAGTGCAAGAGAATAAAAAAGGTCCATATTTGAATTATAAGGCTGATACCACAAATGATTGGGGTTATAAGAAAGATTATGTATCTGAGAAGGCTATTAAAAAAGTAGCAGAGGACATTGAAGAACATGCAGAACCAGACAGTAGTATTTCTGTTGAAGAGTTCTGTGAAATTGAAATAAAACCTAAGAGAAAACGATTCGAGAAACCTGTGGCTGAACATCCTCGAAGGCCTTCATCTTCTGTCAAAAGTGAGGACCATTCTGAAGTTCTTAGTGAGAGGGATCTTACTGAAAATGATGTAAAAAGTGTAGACAAAAGTGCCACAACTCCCAGTTCAAGTATTCAGAGAGCCACTAAAGAAGTGTCACTAAAGAAGTCTACTCCAAAGCCTCGTACTTACTCAAAACCTGCTAGAAGAGCCCCACTTTCTAAAACCCCTAAGAAAACACATTCAGATTCCAAAAAAGGGCAGAATAAAAGTCCAAATTACCTAAGCTGTAGAACAACTCCTGCTGTAGTGCCGCCAAAGAAATTGCGCCAGTGTCCTGAACCAACTTCAACAGCTGAGAGGCTTGGTCTGAAAAAGGGTCCTCGTAGGGCATTTGAGTTGTCCCAGAGATCTTTAGAGAGTTTAGTTCAGTTACGTGACCATGGCAAAGCGGTTGGAGTAGTTGATACTCGAAAAAAAGCTAAATTAATCTCTCCTCAGGCTCTGTCTGTCAGAAATAATAAGGACCTGCTGACAAGTCAAGATCCTCCGTCACGAAAGCAGTCGAGACGTAAGTCACAACCGAAGAAACGGAAGCTTTTGAATTACGAAAGTGCAGATGCTGCAAGAGCAGGACCACAGCCAGCACAGAATTCTGACACCTTTGTACCAGAATCTGATAGGTCCGATTCTAAAGGAGACACTGAAGTACTTGCCAACAATAATGGGAAGCAGTTAATAAAACGTATGCTTTCTGAGCCAGAGACTGTGAAAGCGAAACGTGCTTCTCAGGTGACTGATGATACTTGTCTTTTGAAGCACTGTGATTCGATAGTGTTAAATGGAACAGTACCAGCAAAGGAAATGATGGGCTCTACTTCAGAGGACCTGGACCCTCTAGGCCGAGGTAATCTAACGGGGCGTCGTTTAGAGGAGGCAACTCTGAAAGAGGGAGAATCTGAATCCAACAGCGATATGGACGATGACAATTTATTTTTAACTCAAAATGATCCTGAAGATATGGATATATGTTCACAAATGGATAAAATCATTGAAGTAGTTCATGGAAAAGATCCATTTCAGGTAGAAGATTCTGTAAGTCGGCCTCAGTTGGAATCTTTGAGTGGCATAAAGTGTAAGTACAAAGATTGTGTTGAAACTCCGAAAGACCAGGGTGAGTACTGCTCAAGACACTCTGAAGTGAAAGTGGCAGACGAAGATGTGTTCCGGAAACCTGGTTTACCTCCTTCCGCATCCAGACCTCAGAGACCTTCCACCACTAAGGTTTTTAGCTCAAGTAGTACTTCACGAACTGCTAATCTTTCCAAGTCTCTGGAACATATGTCAACGCTTCCATCAGCTCTAAAAAATAAATCGAATGGGGCACAGTCTGTTTTGAAAGTCTCACAGCCTGCTTCCCTAGTATCTCAAAAGCCAGTGGGTGAAGTGAAGAGTCCATGCGGTGTTCTTCATTCTCAGACTCCAAGTACTTCAAACAGGCAAGGTTACAAACTTCCATTTGGCGAAAGCAAATCCTTCTCAGCCTCCTCTCCAGTAAACATTTTGTCAACACAGTCTATCTCTGAGACCTTTGTTAAAGAGGTCTTAAAATGGAAGTATGAAATGTTTTTGAACTTTGATCAGTGTGGGCCCCCAGCAAGTCTCTGTCAGTCCATCTCAAGACCTGTGCCTGTCAGATTTCAAGATTGTGGAGATTATTTTAATGTTTTTTTCCCTTTGATGATACTGAATACTTTTGAAACAGTAAGTATATGTTTCAGTTGTATGCCCCTCCAGACTTTTCAGTTTTCTCCTTTTCTTTACCATGCTGAGTAATAATTAGAATACAGTTATAGTAATTGACCTTTTTTTTTTTTTTTTTTTTTTTTTGAGAGGTTTTCGCTATAGGGTGCGTGCACTTGCCAGACAGAGAGAGACAGAGAGACAGAAAGCGAGAAATCACCTTCCAGGAGGGATGGTCATGCCGCAATCCCTTCTCCTCCATTTTCCTCTCGGGATCTTGGGCACACACGCACATGCGCCCGGCGTGAGTTCTAAGCCACCGGGTCTGGGACACGAACCGCGGTCGACTACGTGGGAGTCCAGCGACATAGCCATTACGCTAACTGCTGGTTTCCAGTAATTGACCTTTTTGATTTAGGGGTTGATTTTAGATTTCATTTTGAACAAACATTTATGCCAGCCATAGTTCTAGATGTTGGTGATAAAGAGGAAACTTATTTTCTTCTTATTTATTTATTTATTTTTAGAGAGCTTGTTGCTGTAGGGCACATGCGCTTGCCAGAAAGATAGAAAGTGAGAAATCCCCTCCCCTCCCGGGGGGGATGGCCATGTCATAATCCCTTCTCCTGGGATTTTGGGCACGCATACACACTTGCCCAGCATGAGTTTCAAGCTTTCAGGTCTGGGACTTCAACCTTGGTTGGTCATGTGGGAGTCTAGCAACATAACCGTTATGCCTTCTGCTGGTCCTAAGAGGAAGCATTCTTAACCTTTGTCCCCCAGAAGCGGACAAAGGAACAGATGTTTATCCATGCATAGGTAAGAGAAGGCTTCCCAGAGGAGTTAGTCTCCCATCTATGTTTTCTTTTTTCTTTCTTTTTTTTTTTTTTTTTTAAGAGGTTTTTGCCATAGGGCGCGTGCACTCGCCAGACAGAGAGAGAGAGACAGACAGAAAGCGAGAAATCACCCCCCAGGGGGGATGGCCACGCCACAATCCATTCTCCTCTGGGGATCTTGGGCACGCACACACATGCGCCTGGCGTGAGTTTTAAGCCACCGGGTCCGGGATGCGAACTGCTGTCGACTACGTGGGAGTCCAGCGTCACAGCCATTACGCTAACTGCTGTTCCCTCCCATCTATGTTTTCTACATTTTTTTTTTTCTTTTTTAGAGGTTTTTGCCTTCGGGCACATATACTCACTGGAGGGGGAGGGAGACAGTGAGAGGGAAAGTGAGAAATTTCCCAGAGGAATGGCTACACTACAGCCCCTTCTCCTTCATTCTCCTCCCAGGATCTTGGACATGCACACGTATGAGCCCAGTGTGAGTTTGAAGCCACTGGGTGTGGGACTTGAACCATGGTTAGTCATGTGGGAGTCCAGTGATGTAACTATTACATCATCTGATGGTCCTGTCTATATTCTTTTTTAAGTACCTAAACCTTGACTGTAGATTTTTTAAGGTGGCAAAGAGTAAATTATACCAGTAAATCTGAGTTTCTCTGTACGTATCTGTCTTCCTAATTTCTTCCTCCCATAGCACCTGCTCTCTCCCTGTAACTGCCTCCCCAACCCCAGCACATCTCCTTCTGGCTCTTTTGTCCTTACTTCCCTTATCAGGTTTGTCAAAGAAAATATAGGATTCCCAGTTAGATTTGAACTTCATAAAAACAGTAAGTAGTTCTTTAAGCATTGAGTTCCTTTTTGAGTGATGTTTTTGGCATTTTCAAGATAGGAGGGATTGGGAGTATTTTTCCCTTTTTCGGCTATAGGTTGTGCGCTTGCCAGAGAAAGTGAAAGTGAAAAAGCAGCCCCGCCCCCAGCAGATGCCACACCACAGTCCCTTCTCTTTCATTCTCCTCTCAGTACCCTGGACACCCACATGTGTGCTTGTGCCTGCCATGTTTCTCAACCCTCCAGGTCTGAGCCTTGAACCATAGGGTTGGCCATGCGGGTCCAGCTCCCTTAACTACCACACCACTGGTTAGCCCCATTTTTACTTTTTCAAATTTGTGAAAAAATAACAATGATAAAAATTTGGCATATGCAGGGACCAGCAGGTGGCATTATGGTTACATTGCTGGATTTCCACATAATCAGTCACGGTTCAGGTCACGGGTCCGGCAGCTTAAAATTCACACAGGATGTATGTGCGTGCATGCCCAGAGTCCTGAGAGGAGAATGGAGGAGAAGAGATTGTGGCTTGGCCATACCCCCAGGAGGTGGTTTCTCTGTCTCTCCAGTAAGTGCATAAACCCTATAGTGGAAATTTAAAAAAATAATTATTTATTATGTTATTCATTTATTTTAATTTGATCAGAGAGAGACAGAGAGGGAAATTGAGAAAGCAAGCTGCCAGTTCTGGGACTTGAACTGTGGTTGGCCACATGGGAGTGTCCAGCACCTTAACCACCGTACCACCTGCAGGCCCCCAAGCCCTAAAGCAGAAATCTCTTTTTTAAAAAAGCTTGGCATATGTAGTAAGATTTTTTTTTTGGAGAGATTTTTGCTATAGGGTACAAATGCTCGCTGGAGAGACAGAGACAGAAAGCGAGAAATCATCCCCTGGGGGGGTGGCCATGCCACAGTCCCTTCTCCTCAGGGTTTTGGGCACACATGCACACGTGCCTGGTGTGCGTTTTAAGCTGCTGTGTCCATTACTCGAATCACAATTGTGGCTGGTCATATTGGGAGTCCAGCAATATAACCATTACACCATCTGCTGGTACCCGTTTTTAGTTTCTATCATCAGAATCCGGGTTCTAAATTTTACTGTTGCTTACTTTGGAATATTTTGTGTTTATATGCCCTTCCCAGATGTTTTCACTTTCTTAATTTGGTTTTCTTCTTCCTGTAGGTGGCACAGGAATGGATCAGCTCCCCAAATAAGGAGAATTTCTATCAGTTGCATTTACGAAAGTTTCCTGCTGATTTTAAAAATTACTGGGAGTTTGTTGGTAAGTTTTTTCTTACACAACTGGGAACATATGATACAGTACTTGGATTGGCTGGCTAATCTGCCTTCTTTCTTCCCTTTTAGTATGCAAATACTTCATTAGTGTTGGGGGTGCAATCACAGGGCAGCAAAATAAGGAAAGAGGGTGGTAAAAAGGAAACATGGGGAAACGTAGAGAAGATTATGTGTAAGAGATGGCATGACTTCATAGAAAACCGCTAGCTGGTTATTTGTTCACACAGGCTGTTTGTGGAGGGTTGGTGTAGAGCAAGGCTCACAGAACAGGTGGAGGGAGTGAGCTGTTGACTGTGGACTCACGTTCTCACAGGGTGGAAGAGATGCAGAGGGTCAGGTGTGAGAGAAGGGGCACAGGGCGTCCATGTCCTCTCTGGGCTTGCCTCCCTGCAGGAAACTGCAGGTGTTCAGCTATCCAGAGGCTCCTGGGGATTTCTTTTTAGTAGGCATTATTATTATTGGAATTTTCAGGGACATAGGTTTTCTAAGTTAAGCTAAATTTTCATTCTCTTAGAATATGTTTAAAGTTCTAATGAAGATGATTATTGGTACAATTAGCAGTGTGTATTTCCTAGTTTTTTCTCACTTCGTAATTAGAATATCAGACTGAAATGGCAGTGGAAGCTGGGAATGAAAGAGAGGGTGAGTGTGGGGGGCTTGGCAGGGGTGTTGCTGTAATCTTTTGGTGCATTCTGAATAAATCTTTCTGGCATTGGTCTGAACCATATTATTATTTTTATGTACAAGCTAAAAAATGAACATTCATTAAAATAAAATGCATACATTACCCCACTCTCTATCTAGTCTGCTCTGTAGATCCAGTTAAGAAATAAGCTTGTGTGTCTATTTCTGGGGAAAGGTACTACATGTTCATTGTAGAACACATATAGATAATATTGACCAGCAAAAAAATAAAGCTATTAACCAATTCCATTAACATTTTGGATTTTGCTATAGGGTACATGCACTCCCTGGAGAGATAGAGACAGAAAGTGAGAAATCACTATGCCACAATCCCTTCTCTTGGAATTTTGGGCACGCACGCATATGCACCTGGCATAAGTTTTCAGTTGCCAAGTCTGGGACTCGAACCACAGTTGACTATGTGGGAGTCCAGTGACATAGCTGTTAAAACTTCTGCTGGTCCCTGTTTTTTTTAAAGTAAGATTTTCACTGTAAGGTGTGTGCGCTTGCTGGAGAGACTGGGAAATGACCTCCTCGGGGGGGGGGGGGGGGGGATGACAGTGCTACAGTCTCTTTTCCATTCTCCTCTTGGGATTTTGGGCGTGCACGCATATGTGCCTTGCATAAGTTTTGAGCCACCATTTCTAGGACTTGAACTGCAGTAGGTCATGTAGGAGTCCATACCCTAACCACTACACAACCTGCTGCCCCCATTTTCACTTCTAATAGTAGGGTGTAAGGGTGTGCATTTCTCTTATCTGCTAGTGTAGATTTCTTCAGTTTTATGTAAAAGAAAAAGATGTATCTCATTAAAAGTTAGTAGGCTTTTGTCCCCATATGTTTACTGGTTATTTGTATCTTTGGGGATATGAGGATAATTGTCTGTTCTCTTTTTTACTTTTTTGTTTTTAATTTGTCAGAGGGTGTGTGTGCGTGCCAGGGAGATAGGAAAATAGGGAGAGGAAGCATGGGTTGTGCCACAGTCCCTTCTCTATTTCTGTACCCTGTCAAGATTTGGGGCACACATAGGCACCTGGCATGTTTGTCAAGTTGTCAGGGACAGGATTTGAACTGAGTAGTCCTGTGGGATCTGGCTCCTTTAACCGTCATCAGGTCATGGCAACAGGCGCCTTTTTTTCTGTTACAGATGTTGTTTTCTTTTAAATTTGTATACACTGTTGCTTTTTAATTTTTTTAAGAGAAATTTTTGCTATAGGGTGTGTGCAATTGCCAGAGAGATAGAAATCAAGAAATCACCTTCTCCCGGTGTGTGTGGGGGGGTGGCCACATGGCATTCCCATCTCCTCCTTTCTCCTCTTGGGATTTTCGGCACATATGTACACGCGCCTGGCGTGAGTTTTAAGCCACCAGGTCTGGGACTTAAACTGTGGTCAGCTACTTGGGAGTCCAGCAATATAACCATTATGCCATCTTTTGGTCCCTTTTTACAGTTTTATTATACATCTAGATGCAATAGCCTTGAAGCAAAAAGCCATTTTAAAAGCAAGTGCCTCATCACTACACACACCTGTTCTTTTTCTTTTTTTTTTTTCCTTTTGGAAAGGTTTTTGCTATAGGGCGTGTGTGCTCGCCAGACAGAGAGAGAGACAGAGAGACAGAAAGCGAGAAATCACCCCCCAGGGGGTATGGCCATGCCGCAATCCCTTCTCCTCCATTCTCCTCTTGGGATCTTGGGCACGCACGCACATGCGCCCGGCGTGAGTTAAGTCACCGGGTCCGGGACTCAAACCGTGGTCGACTACGTGGGAGTCCAGCGACATAGCCATTACGCTAACTGCTGGTCCCAACACACCTGTTCTTTTTCTTTAAGGAATTATTTTATTTACTATTATCATCATCATTATTTAATTTGGCCAGAGAGAGACAGAGCAAGAGAGGGAGGGAGGGAAAGTAAGAAAGCAGCCTACCAGGTCCAGGACTCTGATTGGTAGGCCATGTGGGAGTCTGAAACCTTAACCACCGTGCTACCTGCCAGCCCCTACACCGTTTTTTGTTTTTTGTAATTTTTAATTTTTTGTCATTATTTTATTATTTTTATTTTTTTAAGTCAACCAGAGATAGAGCGAGAGAAGGAAATTGAGAAAGCAAGCTGCCAGGTCTGGGATTCGAACCACAGTCAGCCATGTGGGAGTCCAGACACTTAACCACCACGCCACCTGCTGACCCCCTACACTTGTTCTTAATCTCTTTACATATTTATTACAACCCCTAATCATCAGTTCAGCTTTTATAGGGTTAATATTATATTGATAGTTGTTGGAGGGAGTGGGAGGCTATTGTATCAGCTATGTTTTTTTCCCCCTTTTTATTTTTCCTCTGGTTTATCTAAAGCTTTGCTTCAGCCCTGGGAGCTGATTTGATGATTTTCCTCCCACTTGGAAGGGAGAACGCTGTAAACTTTTATTAACATTTTGAAAGGGAACAGAACAAAAGGAGCATGGAGCAAAGTCTAGAAGAAATCAAGTAGGCCCTTCTGAGTCCTCTCCTGGTGGAATAACACCTGGTGTGCTTAACTTTCTCCAAAAGGCATTCCAACAAGGGGGCTGGCAGGTGGCATGGTGGTCGAGGTGCTGGACTCCCACAAGGCCAAGTGGGAGTCCTGGACCTCGTGGCTTGCTTTCTTACTCTCCTTTCTCTCTGTCTGTCTCTCTCTGATTGAAATAAAAGAATAATGATAATAAATGAAAAATAAATAAATAAAAATAAATAAAAAAATAAATAAATCTGAAAAAAAAAAAAAAAGGCATTCCAACAAAATATGTTACCTTCTAGAGAAGCTCATTCAAGACTCTGCCACCTGGGACCAGCAGTTGGCGTAATGGCTACGTTGCTGGACTCTCATGTAGTCGACCGCGATTCGAGTCCTGGACCCAGTGGCATAAACTCATTCTGGGCATGTGTACGCGCGTGTCCAAGATGCCAAGAGAAGAATGGAGGAGGAGAAGGGGTTGTGGCGTGGCCATCCTCCGGAGGGGTGTGGGGGGTGTGATTTCTTGCTTTCTGTCTCTGTCTTTCTGGTGAGCACATGTGCCCTATAGCAAAAAACCTCTCAAAAAAAAAAAAAAAGACTGCCACCTAACCTTGCATTTAGTATTTTCTCCCCTTCCCAGTTTTTACTTAAATCAGCTTAAATAAAAGTTTTAGTTTTCTGGTCAAAAAAAAAAACAAAAAAAAAACACTGCCTATCACATACTGAAATTCTAGGCTCTCAGAAAGAAAGCACAGGTGTTTGGCATAGCCCATGTTATTTTCATAAACAGTTTAGGCACCGTGGTGAACTATTCTTATCAGAGAATGTTTGGAGCTGAAATTCAAGTTCCTGAACACCAGCCAAGGACTGGTATCAGATACAGACCTTCTGAAGACTGTCAGACCTTTTTATGTTAACCCTTTCTTGTATAGCACTTGAAGAATAATACCACTGTGGGGGACAGTAGTTAGCGTAATGGCTATGTCACTGGACTCCCATGTAGTCGACTGTGGTTCGAGTCCCGGACCCGGTGGCTTAAACTCATGCCGGGCATGTGTGCTTGCGTGCCCAAGATCCTGAGAAGAGAATGGAAGAGAAGGGATTGTGGCATGGCCATCCCCGCTGGGGGATGATTTCTCGCTTTCTGTCCCTCTGTCTCTTTCTGTCCTTCTGGTGCGCACACGCACCCTAGAGCAAAAACCTCTTCCCCCCCAAAAAATGCCACTGTGATCATTTGTGTATCTCTTAGTGCTCTTGTAAAGGCTTTTTTGTTGTGTCTATATCCAGACGTGAATTGTGGAGTTTGGGGGGTGTGCCTAAATCCAATTTCAGTAAATAATTCCAAGCCTATTGTGGAAAGTTAAGTCCCACCAGCAGTGTATCAGAAGTTGTATTGGTCCGTGTCTTCACCAACACATTTGTGTTGATTATTGTTATAAATTTTAGCTGTTACAGTATGTATATATCAATGGTCTTTTGTGGTTTTATTTTGTAATATCTCTATTAGGTTGAGTACCTTTTGAAATATTTAGTTTCAGTAACTTCTTTTAGAAAGCGTGTTCAAGGTGCTTGTTCATTTTCTCTTTGAGTTGTCTTTTGGTGACTCATAGGAGGCCTATTATAATCTGGGTATAAGCTCTTCCTCCATTTTTACTTCATTTTGATTCATGGATGTCTTAAAATACTTCATTCTTAGTAAGAGTGTCTTTTTTTTTTTCTTTAAAAAAATTTGTTTTTGCCATAGGGTATGTGCGCTTTCCACAGAGAAGCAGAAAGGGAAGGTCAGAAATCACGCCCTGGGTGAATGGCCACGCCGCACTCCCTTCTCCATTCTCTCCTCGGGCTTTGGGCACGCCTGCACATGTGCCTAAGTGTGAGCCTCAAGCTGCTGTGTTTGGAACTCGAACTGCAGTCATCCACGTGGGAGCCCAGAATTTTAGACTTGATAATACATTATTATTTTCCTTCGAGTTTACTGCTCTGTGTCCCCTTTCTTTCTATCTTTTTTTAAATACTTTATTTAAATGTATTTATTTTTAAGAATAATTTTATTCAACTTTATTTATGTATTTTAATTTGGTCAGAGAGGGACAGTGCGAGAGTGAGAGAGAACTGAGAAAGCAAGCTGCCAGATCCGGGACTCAAACCACAGTCGGCGATGTGGGAGTCCAGTGCTCTTAACCACTACGCCATCTGCCAGCCCCTCTGTATCCCATTTCTTTGGTTTTTTTTAATTGCCAAAAGGTTCATGTGCTCGCCCAAAATGGGGGTGGGGGAATGATAGGGTGGGAGGAGAAATCAAGAAAGCACTCCCCAGTGAGGCGTGGTCATGCCGCAGTGCCTTCTCCATTTTTCCATCGTATATGAATTTTGTGCACATGCTTTTAAGTTGCCAGGTCTGGGCTATTGTGGCATGGTGGCGGTTGGGGTGCTGGACTCCAATGTGAGAGACTGCAGTTCGAGTCCTGGACCTAGTGGCTTGCTTTCTCACTTTCTCCCTTTCTCTGTCTGGTTAAAAAAAAATGGTAAATAAAATAAATCTTTTTTTAAAGAATTATTCTATTCAACTTTCTTTTTTAAATTTCTTTCTTTTAATTTGACTAGAAAGAGAGAGTGAGAAATCAAGCCACCAGGCTTGGAACTCAAACCATGGTCAGCCATGTGGGAGTCTAGCACCCTCTACCACCATGCCACCTGCTGGCCCCAGAATAAAATAAATCTTAAAAAAATAGTTGCCACATCTGGGGCTCCTACCACTGTTGATCATGTGGGATCCAGCTCCTTTAACCACTAGGCTCTGGGGCCAGTTAATCTTTTCTTTAAAGTTCAGTTATTTCTTTCCTTCATATGGGGTTGGGCTGGGGGGTACATCCTTAATGGGTCTGCATCCACAATCTTTCCCCACGCCTTGCAGCCAGCCAGGAGCGTGGGCATTCCTTTGACATCCTCACATAGACTTGGGACCAGAGCGTTCCTGCATGACTGCCAGCAGTGCATAGCAGGGCCCCGACTCCCTGTGCCACCATGACTGGGCCTGGGTCCCATTTCTTAAGTGAAGATTTAGAAATCTTTCTTTGCTTCAAGTTAGAACTAACCAAGTAACCTTCTAGAACAGCGTTCAGCAAACTCTAGCTTGCAAACCTACCTGCCCCATCTCTTGGTTTTGTACTGCCTTAGAGTAAAGGGTGAAAAAAAATACGGAACAGACATTATGTGAGTCTGGCCACTAGATTCTGTGTGTTTATGCCACTAAAGCCTAAAATATTTTCTATCCGACTCTTTTCAGAAGAATTTGGGTAATCCATTTCCTAGAAGCTTCATTGTCTTGTCAGACTAGAATTGATTTTTGTGCATGACTGAGATATAGTGGTCATGTTTAATTTTTTTTTTCCAAATTAAGACCTAATTCAGTACTGTTAGTTGTCATCTTTTCTCCATAGCAATACCATTAATTGTTGTAAATCTGGTGTCGATTTAATGATTGGGTCTAGTTCTGGAATCTGTTCTTCATTGCATCATTTCCCTACCTTTGTGCCCATATTACATTGCTTCTCTTTTTATTGTAAATTTTTAAATTTTTATTTATTTATTTTTTTTGGGAGAGGTTTTTGCTATAGGGTGCGTGCACTTGCTAGAAAGACAGACAGACAGAGAGAGAGAGAGAAAGTGAAAAATCACCCCCAAGGGGTTGGCCATGCCACAATCCCTTCTCCTCCATTCTCCTTTTGGGATCTTGGGCACACACACCCGGTGTGAGTTTAAGTCACCAGGTCCGGGACTTGAACCACAGTCGACTACATGGGACTCCAGTGACATAGCCATTATGCCAACTGCTGGTCCCAACATTGCTTAATTCTTACCTTTAAAATTAGTTTTAATATCCCCTAGAGCACATCTCCTACTTTGTTCTCCTTTGCATGCCTTGTCTGTTCTTGGCCATTTGCATTTCCAATTTTAGAGGAAAAAATTTGGGAGAATTTACATATGTGTGTTACAGTTTTCTAATTTGTGAAAAATGTGTGCCATCTTCAGTTCTATAGGTCTAATTTCTTTCAGTGTATTGTTTTCTGTGGAGATATTTCGTATATAATCTTTGGTTATTTCTTTTCCCCCTCATTTGTAACTATGTCAATGAATGTCTCTAAAAAGTAAGGATTTAATAGAAAACCTTATAATTATACCTAGCAAGGATTTTTTAAATATCAGTGTTCAAATGTCCAATTTTCTCATCAATAACAATTTTTTTCTACATGTTTGAATCCAGATCCAACTTAGATCCACATTGGTTGTTGGTTCTTTTTTCAAAGTTTATGCGTTTATTTTTTCCACAAGCAAGAAGGATAGCAGCCCTAGACACCGAATAGATTCTTGATGCCTTTGTTCATGCCCAGCTTCAGCCAACCCCGGCTAATCGACGTGTGCATGGCTGCTCTCCGGGTGTTAATCCAGAGTCTTCTTGTGTGAGTCAGCCTTGTAAAGTGTTGCGTTTTATCTCTGCCCCACTGTCTCATTGTCTGGTCTTTTTAGCCTTTGTGAAAATTCACTCATTTGGGGACCAGCAGGTGGCATAGTGCTTATGTCACTGGACTCCCACGTAGTTGACCATGGTTCAAATCCTGGACCTGGTGGCTTAAAACTCACACCAGGCGCATGTGTGTGTATGCCCAAGATCCTGGGAGGACAAGGGATTGGAGAAGGGGTTGTGGTGCATCTGTACCCCCAGGAGGTGATCTCTTGCTTTCTGTCTCTTTCTCTGGCAAGTGTGCACACCTTATAGCAAAAATTTCTAAAAAAGTAATTCTCTCATTTTATGTGCATGATTCAGACAGTTTGACAGAATCATATATTTGTATATCCACCGCTTCAATTAAGAGACAGAGAAAGGGATCAACTCTATGGTCTAGTGGTTAAGCAAGTTTGATTCCACATAGCCAACTGTGGTTCAAATCCTGGTCCTGGCAGCTTGAAAGACATGTCAGGTGTGTGTGTGTGTGTGTGTGTGTGTGTGTGTGTGTGTGTGTATGTATGTGTGCCCCTAAGTCCCAACAGAAGGGATTGTGGCTGACCACACGTGTTTTGAATGCTTTCTCCCTTGTCCTCTATGTCTCTGGTGAGCACATGTACTCTGGCAAGTTTAAGAAAAAAGATATAAAAAGCATTTCCATCTAGTGAAAAGTTTTCTTTACACCCCCCTGTAGTCTCTCCTCCTCCCTTTCAATCACCTGACCTGTGTTTTGTCCCTGTTGTCTCACTAGAATGCCATGTGAATAGACTTCTCCAGGATGTGATCTTTCTGTCTGGCTTTTTCTAATGCTTTTGAGATTTATCCATGTTATTACATGTATCAGTAGCTTGTTTCTATTGTTACGGTACTGTTTGTGTATCTGTGGATTGTGGTTTATTCATTCATTAACTAATGAATTAACTGTATTAGGCTTTTGAATATTGTGAATAAAGTAGTTGTAATCTGCATGGACCTAACGTTTTACATTCTCGTTGGTCAAGATCTAGGAATGGTATTTGTAGATAGTGAAGTAGTTTTTATGTTCAACTTTATAAGAAACTGCTAACCTGGTTTTCAGAGTTGCTGGACCATTTTACATTTGTGCCGGTAATGTGTAAGCATTTCAGCTGATGCATTGCTTTATCAGCAGTTTGTTTTGTCAGTGTGCAGGGACTGACACTGTCGTGTTAATTTGCTTTTCTGGAATGACTAGTGGGGGTGAGCATCTTTTCACAAACTTACTGGCCATTCGTATATCCCTTTCATGTGTTTTTCTGTTCATTTTAGTTGGATTGTTTTTTTTTTTTTTTTTTTTTTTTGAGTTTTAAGAATTCCTTATATATTCTGGAGACAAGTTACTTACCTGATTTATGTATTTAAAATATTTCTTCAGGGGACGATTCCTCACTCTCTCTCTCTGTCTCAGTAGTTTAAGCCTTCTAGTTCTGTTCCTTTGTAAAAGGAAGGTTCTTTGTATTGTCATATAAATTTTAGAATCAACTTGTCAATTTTGATCGAGATTGCCCAGGGCTATATGCTGTAAAGAGAAAGAGAGCCCGTGCGCACCCCCTAGTGGGGCGTGGTCATGCTGAAGTCACTTCTCCATTTCCGCATCCTTCTGGGGTTTGGGGCATACATATTCACGTATTTCCCAAGCTCTTGAAGCTGGGATTTGAACTTCTCTTAGGCCTGTCGTATCTGGCTCCCTTAACTACAGGCTGTCTCTAATGTGGGTTTTTTTTTTTTTTTTTCTTTTTTCTTTTTTAAATAATTTTTCTGCTGTAGGGCATGTGTGCTCACCAGAAACAGAAAGAGGAAAAGATGGCCATGCTGCAGTCCCTTCTCTTGGGGTTTTGTGCATACATGCACACACACCTGGCATATTTTCCAAGCTACCAGGTCTAGGACTTGAACTGGACAGTTGGCCATATATGGGATCCAGCACCTTAACCTCCATGCCATCTGCTGGACCCCACACCTTGTCAATTTTTATAGAAATGCCTGCTCATATTTTGGCTGGGATTGCTTTGAATTTAAAAGATTCATTTAGAGAACTGACATTTTAACAGTATTGAGATTTTAGTCCTAGATATTAGTATATTCATTTATTTAGATTGTCTTTAGTTTCTTAAGCAGTGTTTTGTATCTTTCTGGATTATAGATTTTTTTTAAAGAATTATTTATTATTATTGTTAATATTATTTTTCACATGAGTTTTGCCAGAGAAAGTCAAAGAGGGAGAGTGAGAAAGCAAACTGCCAGGTCTGGGACTCAAACCATGGCCAGCCATGTGGGAATTCCAGCACCTTAACCCCATGCCACCTGCTGGCCCTGGGTTGTAGATTTTTCATGTTTTACAAAAATCATCCAAGTTTTACTTTGTGTTGGTGTTAGTGATTCCTTCTACCTATTCCCAGTCCTTAGGTGCTTTTACTTTAGTACGTTACTGCTGAGTTCAGCGATTGGCACTGAACTTTATGTTAGCGCTTGCTTTGTTTTCCCAGTCCCATTTAGTTTACAACTCTCTTTTTCTCCCTTTAGTGAGTTCACAATTCTTACATGTACTTGAATCTGTTTGCATTTTCTCCTAAGATTTTGAAAGTGGGGAGCTACTGTGAGAATCTCTTGATTAAAAAACAGAATTAACCTTGAGGAAGAAAATGTATTAGCTGCTGTGCAGTAGTCTGATTTTATCTATTTTGGCTTTGTAGCACTTTTTAAGCAAATATTATAATAGTCCATAACTGATATTTAAAATTTTTAATTGGATTTTATTAACATTTTTAAGTATATTCAGAGATCATTAATATTGTATTCTTTTGAACTGGGACAATAATTTACCTTCTTTTAAGTTAATTTTATTTAAAATAATCCTTCCAGTATTCTAGAAATGCTGACCTCTTGTTATTTCATAGTTTACCTGGAGGAATGTGAACTGGCCAAACAGGTTCATCCAAAGGAAAATGATTTGGTGTTTTTGGTTCCCGAGAGATTAAATGGAGAGAAGAAAGAGAGAGAGAGAAATCACGTCCAAGATGTCCACGAGTATCATTGTGGTTTTGTTCATAAATTTCGCCGCACTTCCGTCAGTAAGTAGCTAATGAAGCGTTGAGAGACCCCTGTCAGAGGAGACGCGCGGAGCTTCTGCTTCCGCTGGAGGGTGCTTTGCCAGCTGTGCGTCTGCTCCACAGCCCCCAAGCATGTGTTCGCTCTGTTAATTATTCGCCGTTCAGAATCCCTGTTCTTGTTTTCCAGATTCACCTAGGAAAGGCCCTATATTTATTGCTTGTATTTATTTATTTATTTATTTGTCAGAGGGCACATTGCCAGAGAGAGAGAGGGTCAGAGGAAAAAACACCCCCTTCCAAGTAGGGTATTGTCACACAGCAGTCCTGTTCCTCCATTTCTCTGTCAGGGTTTGGGGTCACATGCACACATGGCTAGTGTGATTTTCAAGCCACTGGGGCCACGACTCAAACCATGATTGGCCATATGTGGAGTCTGGCTCCCTTAACCTTAATGGGACAAGCCCAGTCTAATATTTTAAAAGCTTTCTAATGTCTCCTTATTCCAGGGTATTCTTTCATCTGTCTTTGTATTTGTTATAAAATAAGAGTATTTGCAAACCATCTATTATCTCTTTTTTTTTTTTTTGGGAGGGGGTGGTATATGGCATATGTGCAGCACCCCCTGGGGAGGATGGCCATGGTTCAATCTGTTTTCCTCTTGGGATTTTGGGCACCCATGCACATGTACCTAGAATGTTTTTCAAGCCACTGTGGGTCTTAAACCACACAATCAGCCATGTGGGATCCAGCCACCTTAACCACCATGCCACTGGCTGGCCCATGTTTGTCATATCTTAATCACATTCCAACCTTGATTTTGTGGCTTATTACTGATAAAGCCAAACACAAAAATCATTGTAAGGCAGCTTAAGGAATCTACTATTTCTATAACTCTCATCCATTGTATTAAGAACTTCTCTTTCTAAAGTAGTGAAATAGCAAATCTGTGTTAGTCTGACTTAGTGAACCCTGCTGTGTCATGGGCAGTGTGTCTGGTCCCTCCTGTGCAGCTTGTAGTCTTCCCCAGACCCCTGCATGGTAATTGGAATTAGTCTTTGCTCATCAGGAAACCATGGCTGAAGGGTATTGTGTAATCTAGCCCAGTTGTTGGCAATACTCAGGGTCAGTCTAGAATTGAAACCTGTTTTTGTTTGACTGCAAGGTCCTCATTCTTCATTTTATGCTAAGCTGCGTTTTTGACATTTGCAATTTCCTTAGCCTTGGTTACATGAAAATAGCATTTCATTATTCCTTTTCTTTTTTTGCACCATATATTGAAAGTAGCAACAAAGTTCCTCAGGCTCCAGCTTCATTCTTCATTATAGTCGGTGTGCTATCATTAGAGCTTCTGCTGTCATTAGAGCTTAATTCTTTCTGTAGAGTGCAGTAAGAAGAGTTGCAGTAGGGATACGTGGCTTAATCTGTGCTTTTGGCTCTTGCAGATGATTATAGTACTTGCCAAAGATGGTCTCCTCCCCTGAACTCTCATGGACCAGAACTGTCTGTGTGATGTCTGCATTTGGAGATCTGTTAGACATATCAAAAATGAACTAGTCTAAAAATGAACACTTGATTTTTTTTTTTTTTTTTTTTTTTTTTTTTTTGGCCTGACATGACATCTGCTTTGAAGTCTTCCCCATCTGGGAAAATAGGGCCGCCATTCTATTGGTTGCTCAGGCCAGAAACCTCACGCTTGGGATCCCTTGTTTCTCTCTCAGCCCATGTTGAATGTGTTAGCAAATCAGTCTAGTCTCCTTTGCTGTATATCCCAAATCTAGTCCTCACCTCTTCTAGTACATCCTGGTCTAAACCACCATTACCTTCTTACCTTAATAGGTTACTACAGTAACTTTATAAGCGTTCCTTTTGTTTCTGTACTTTTCCCATTTCACTTTATTCTTTCTTAGTAAGAGTGATTTTTTAAAGAAGAATTATTAATTTTTATATATTCATTCATTTATTTTAGTTTGACCAGAGAGAGACGGAGAGAGAGAGAGCAAAAGTGAGAAAGCAAGCCACCAGGTCTGGACTCGAACCATGGTTGACCATGTGGGAGAGTCCAGTGCCTTAACCACCGTGCCACCTACTGGTCCCTTTTTATTAAATTTGCTAGAGGGCATATGTGTTCACTAGGGAGAGGCAAAAGGAAAATGAGAAAATACTGCCCCCGTGGAGGATGGTCACACCACAATCCCTTCTCCATGTTTTTGTTGAGATTTTATTACGGGCACACACGTGCATGGCATGTTCCTCAGTACACCAGGTTGATGCTTGAGCTGCACGGTCAGCCAGGTGGGATCCAGCAGCCTTAACCAGCCACTGTGCTGCTGGCTGCTGCAGGAGTGACCCTTTTAACGTGTGAGATAGAACATTTACTTTCCTACAGAAAGCTACCCTGTGGCTTTCTCCCTGACTCTGAACAGAGCTCGGAGTGATTACCTTGGTCTGCGGAGCCTAGAAAATAAAGCCCTATCTTACTGTCTGACCCGTCTAGCATTCTTCTTCCTATTTTTTCTTCCAGTCTACACTAGCCTTCCCCCTATGTATTTTTTAAAAAAATTATTTAATTGTATTAATCATTATTATTTTTTAATTTGACCAGAGAGAGAGAAAGGGAAAGTGAGAAAGCAAGCCTCCAGGTCTGGGACTTGAACTGTGGTCAGCCATGTGGGAGTCTGGCACCCCAACCACCATGCCACCAAGTCCCCAGCCTTCCCCCTGGTTCTAAATACCCCTAAAACATCTCTGCCTCCTGCTCTTTGTAAGTGCTGAGTCTCTCAGGTCTCTACTCAGATACCACCTCATGAAGGAACGTTTCCCAGATGAGCCTGTCTGCCTCCTTCCTGTATCACTTCCTGTGTACCTCTGTTCCCCCTTCACTTCCTCACCCCCTTTCTCTACTTTCTTCATAGAACTTATTACCGCCTGACATATTTATTTGGTTATCTGCCTTCTTGACAAATAAGCCTGTGGAGGACAGAAGCATTACCTGGTTCCGACAAAGCATTCAGGAAAT
This sequence comes from Tupaia tana, assembly GCA_026018925.1. Classification (NCBI taxonomy): domain Eukaryota; kingdom Metazoa; phylum Chordata; class Mammalia; order Scandentia; family Tupaiidae; genus Tupaia; species Tupaia tana. The sequence goes on along the minus strand of JAKSZU010000013.1, from coordinate 104,270,994 downwards.
ATTTTTTGAGTGGATTACTTAAATAATATACCAAAAAATGTTATAAAATACTCACTTCTGAATAAGCTTCTTAGCTGGACAACATTGCCCTGAAATTGTTTTCTTTTTTCTTCTTGATAATAGTGCGTAATGGGAAATCCGAGTGTTCCCTTTCCATCCAGACGCAAGACAACTTGGCGGCCAATTTAAATGAACTCGTGAAGTGTGTTGTAATCAGTTCTCTGGTAACTACCCAGAGGAAGTTGAAAGCCATGTCTCTGTTGAGTGGTCGGAACCAACTGGCCAGAGCTGTGCTGAATCCAAACCCCATGGACTTCTGTACAAAGGATTTACTGACTACAACATCTGAGAGAATTGTGAGTGATGATCATACAGTACCAGGGAAAGTCAGGCTGGCTCATTTCAGAATGTAAAGAACGTCCTTTTTAGCTGCCACATCCTCCTGCGTGTCTACAGCAGCGATGTGTTCCTGGGAGTGCACAGTGACGTTGAATGCCTGTCATTTTCTGTAATACTGCCCAGTGTGTGTTTGGCTAATGAGTTCACCTCAGTAAAAGGTATTCTACGATAAAAGGTTGAAAATATGCTAGAAGACCAACAGTAAAATGCTAGATTAGTGTGCTCTTTTTTTTGGGGGTGGGGGGAGAGGTTTTTGCCATAGGGCGCGTGTGCTCTCCAGATAGACTGAGAGAGAGAGACAGAAAGTGAGAAATCACCCCCCAGGGGGATGGCCACACCGCAATCCCTTCTCCTCCATTCTCCTCTTGGGATCTTGGGCACGCATGCACATGCGCCCAGCGTGAGTTTTAAGCCACTGGGTCCGGGACTCGAACCGCGGTCGACTATATGGGAGTCCAGTGGCATAGCCATTACACTAACTGCTGGTCCCCCGATCAGTGTGCTCTTTACATGTTCTTTAAGGGATCAGGATTCAGGTGTTAGGAGTCTCAGGGTTAGTGGTGGTAATTTTGTTTTCACATTCACCAGTACTGCATTTGCAAAGATGAAGTTGTCCTCTGGTGTCAGTTATTTTACACTGTAAGAGCTTTGTATAAATTTCAGGAAATTAACTTGGAAATGCGAAAGGAAACTAATATTTTATGACTTTCTGTGTGCTCGAGCTTTCAAGTGCATTATCTGTCAGTTCTCACCTTTTAAGGAATCACAGATTTAATGATTGACAGGTCGTGAGTCTCAGAGAAGTTAGGAGTTGAGTGACATGGCTTGTGAGTTAAAACTGAAGTTTAGACTCAGAGCTTATTCTAAAATCCATGTATTTTCCATTCTATCACATTGTGTTAGAAAATAAATGGTGTTGGATTGTTTTTACTAAGGAGAGAATTGAATAAAATGAAAAGAAAGACTAACTAGAAGAAAAACATAAATTAGTAAATATAATTTAATTGTGCTCATCTTTCTAAAAATCACAAAACAAAAATAGAGTTGTATTTATAAGGTCCTGAAGCTTACAGATGCTAATGAGCAATTAGCAAATAATTAGCTTTCTTTCCTACTAGTGGTTTTTAGATTAAAGGTCACTTTGGGGTCTTGCTGAACATAACAATGCTTTTGTCTGACACAGATTGGAAGAAATTTGTTTTTGTTCTTTTAAAAATATTTATTTATTTAATTCCATTTGTTGTTGTTATTTCTTTAATTTGACCAGAGAGTGACAGAGGGAGAGAAAGGGAAAGTGAGAAAACAAGCTGCCAGGTTCCGGACTCGCATCATAGTGGGCCATTTGGGACTCCAGCATCTTTAACCAGCACACCACCTGCTGCGCCGCCCCCCCCAAACCCCCCCCCCCCCCATTGGAAGAAATTCAACGAAGAAATTCAACGAGTGTTTTTTGTTGTCTTCCTTTCATATGGCACTACAGAAAAAATAACTCATTCTCACAAATGTCTTTTCTTACATAGATTGCTTATTTAAAAGATTTCAATGAGGACCAAAAGAAAGCAATAGAAACTGCATACGCCATGGTGAAACACTCACCATCAGTTGCCAAAATATGTTTGATTCATGGACCACCTGGAACAGGAAAGTCAAAAACTATTGTTGGCCTCTTATACCGCTTGCTGACAGAGGTAGGTATGAAGGAGGGCACTAATGCTGTAAACGGGGTGCATTCTTTTAGTTCACTCAGATTTACTGACATGTAGATAAAGATTCAGAAACCCTTTCCCCCTTTACTTTTGCATATATTTTTCAGGTTGCATAGCCCTGTAAGAGAAAGTGGCAGAGAAAGAGGAGCTTGTAAGAAGTAAAAAGCAGAAAACAGTGTCTCATAGGAAACAAAGCCAAAGGGCTAGAGTGGTAGACTTCAGGCTTCATTTTGCGGTTGTCGCCCTTGTCTATGGGGGCTGCGTTCCAAGACTTGCCGTAGGTGCCCGAAACAGTGGATATCACCAGACTCAACATGTGCTGTATTTTTCCCCTTTACATTCATACCACATGACTATGATAAAGAGATTAACAATAACTAATAATAAAATAGAAAATTACAACAATATCTCGGCATCATTACTTTCTTTTAATAAACATTCTTTATTATTTGTTTAATTTTTAAAATTTGACCAGGGAGAGACAGAAATAGAGAGAGAGAAAGAGAGAGAGAACAAGCCACCAGGTCCGAGACTCGAACCAGGGTCGGCCATGGGGGAGTCCAGCGCCTCAACCGCTGCACCATCTGCTGGCCCCGGCATCATTATTCTTGCGCTTTGGGCCCATTAGTAAGTAAAATAAGGGTGACTTGAACACTAGCGCTGCGAATCCGCAAAAGTCAGTCTGTTAACTGAGAAGATAGCTGCTGAGTAACTAGTGGCAGGGAGCGTGAAGAGCAGGGATACACCGGAGGGAGTTTTCCCACCTCCCTGATGGGACAGAGTGGTTCCGGGCAAGATTTCATCATGCTACGTAGAACAGCATGCAATTTCATATGTGTAAATTGTTTATTTCTGGAATTATCCTTTTTAATTTTTTTAGACTGGTTGACAGTGGGTAACTAAAACTGGATCAGGGAAGGCTCCTGTAGGCTTATCTAACATCAGGAAATCATTTTTTTTCTTTTCTTTTTCCTTTTGCTTTAGGGTATGTGGGCTTGCCAGAGAGAGAGAGAAAGTGAGAAATCACCCCTGGGGGCATGGGCATGGTGCAGTCCCTTCTCCATTCTTTTGGGATTTGGGGCATGCATGCACACACACCTGGTGTGCTTTTTAAGCTTCCGAGTCTGGGACTCGAACCACACAATCAGCCATGTGATCGTCATCTGCCTTACTCTCCATGCCACCTGCTAGCCCACCAGGAAATCATTTTGAGTATATGCCTAGGCTGCATTTTGTTTGGATTGAGTATTGATTAAAGTAAATGGGTGGCAAAGTAAGGCTTAGCACAGTTAGGATAAATTTTATGACAGTAACTTTAATACCAATGTAAGATGTATGTAGATGCTTTTATTTATTTTTAACTATAATGGGAATGTTCAAACATACTTGGCAGTAGAGAAAAACCTTTTAACAACTATATGATAGCCCTCATTGGTATTTTTGTTTGTTTGGTGTGTGTGTGTGTCAAATTGTAGAACCAGAGGAGGGGGCATTCAGATGAGAATTCCAATGCCAAAATCAAACAGAACCGTGTCCTTGTGTGTGCACCTTCCAATGCAGCTGTCGATGAACTTATGAAAAAAATTATCCTCGAATTCAAGGAAAAATGTAAAGACAAGAAGAATCCTTTGGGTATGATACCTCTGTGGATTTTCGATTTGTTTATGTGTGTGTGCGTGCCTTACTGTGGGCACCTATGAATAACAAGGAGCAAGCCGGTCCAGTAAGGCCTTCCCTGAGAGCTGTGGACTGTATGTAACTAATGGTCCACGTGGTGAGCATCTCATTGAGCCGTCGTGTGGGCCGGGCACTGCCAAGAACTGACATTCAACAGTGAGACCTTCACGGAGACATGAAGTCTAATGAGGGAGTAGACAGGCCAGTGGGCAAGTAGAGAGTGTTAAAGTTCCATAGCAGGGCTAACACGAGTGTTTTCAGACACCACAGAGGGACCCCTGATTTAGACATGTGAAGGTTAGGGAAGGCTTTTTGAGAAAACGATGTCTGAGATAAAACCTGATGAACAGTTAGGATGTAGCCATGGAAGTGACAGAGGAGAGGACTCAGGTGAGGTCACTATAAATAAAAACGACTGGGGCAAGAGGCTTCAGGCGGTTCAGTACAGTTAGGACGCAATGAGCTCTACAAAGCCAGTGTTTTATTTCCCTGCCGTTGAGGGCTCATGTGCTCGCCGGAGAGTGCCAGAGAGCGCATGTGCATGTATTACATCCTTCCTGCTCTGCTTCTCCATCCCCTCGGGATTTGGGGCACACAGGCACATATTCCTGGAGTGTTTTCAAGCCACTGTGACTAGGATTTGAACCGTGGTTGGCCATGTAGGATCCTGCTCTGTGTGTATTACACCGGGCCCAAGGCAGGAGTTTTGACCTGTCCATTGCCGTGTCCTCAGGGCATAGAGCAGAGCCTGGCATTCAGTTGAGACTCACTCAGTAGGTGTTCAGTGGTTGAAAAGCTAGAGGATTCGGCGTTGGTGAAAGATGAAGCTTTCGGTTTCGCACTGGGCTGACTGGTAACAGTGAAAGCCGTCACGGGCAGTTAACTGGACACTTCCCTGTGTCAGTAGCCCTCACAGTAGTCCTGTGAGGTAGGTTTTAAATAACTACTGTCTGCATTTTGCAGGTGGGGAACCTGATGCATAGTGATAGCAAAACTATGGGAATGATATTTTTTTCAGTAGAATTAAAATGAAAGTGAAGAGTAGATTACTTTAAATAATAGAGACTCCAAATTTAGTGGTTTAAATATGACAGAAGTTTACTTGTTTCTTATTCAGAAGCCCAGATATAGGCATTTTAGAACTGGTATCAAATGGTGAACATTCTTAGACCTGTGCATCTTTCTCTGTTGCAGGTATAAAATTGTTTCTTGCCGTAGATAAGTGAGTTGAATTAATTCTCTACAACACTCAGAAGGGGTGCGATGGAGTACAGCATTCTTAGTTGTGTATATACAAATTTCTAGGGCAGTACTTTACAAATCGTGGTTGTGACCAATTAGAGGATTATAAAATTATTTTAGGGAGACTAATAAGTATACTTTAAAAACTTAAAATAGAACAAAACAAAAAAGGAAAGATCAGAGTATAGGCGGTAGAGGTAAATACTGTTTTCTGAAACTTCAGTTGCAAGGTATGTATGCGAGTGTTGGGTTTCAGTAGGACGTGTTCTTCATATTATAGGTCAAGGTTAAAACTTTATGAAAACACTGGTCCCTGCTTAGAAGTAAACATGTGGTAGAGACCCGCCAGGTCTGGGACTCAAACTGTGGTCCACCCATGTGGGAGTCCAGTGCCCTTAACTGTCACGCCACTTGCTGGTCCCTTGTTTATTTGTTTTTTAAGAGAGATTTTTGCTTATAGGGCGCATACACTCACTGGAAAGACAGAGAGAGACAGAAAGCAAGAAATTACCCCCCAGGAGGGATGGACATACCACAATCCCTTCTCTTCCATTCTCTTCTCGGGATTTTGGGCATGCATGCATGTACGCCCAGCGTGAGTTTTAAGCCACCGGGTCCAGTACTTGAACCGCTGTTGACTGGGAGTCCATTGACGTAACCATTATTCCGTCTGCTGGTTCCTGTTTGTTTAGTTAGTTGTTTTTTTTTTTTTCCTATAGGACGTGTGCGCTCGCCAGAAAGACAGAGACAGAAAGTGAGAAATCACCCACAGGGGGGATGGTCATGCCTCAGTCCCTTCTCCTCCATTCTCTTCTCGGGATCTTGGGCATGCATGCGCACGTGCCTGGCATGAGTTTAAGCCACCGTGTCCGGGACTCGAACCGCGGTCGGCTACATGGGAGTTCAGCGACATAGCCATTACGCTAACTGCTGGTCCCTAGCCTGTTTATTTTATTTTATTTATTTTTTTAAAAAGAATTATTTATTTATTATTGTTGTTATTATTTTTCACATGAATTTTGCCAAAGACAGAGAGAGAGAAAGAGAGGGAGAGTGAGAAAGCAAGCCACCAGGTCCGGGACTCGAACCATTGTCAGTCATGTGGGAATTCCAGCATCTTAACCACCATGCCACCTGCCGGCCCCGCCTGTTTATTTTTAAGAGGCTTTCGCCATAGGGCTTGTGTGCTCACTGGAAAGAGAAAGACAGATATTGAAAGGGAAAGTGAGAAATCACTCCCCACAGGATGGCCACACTGCAGTCCCTTCTCCATTCTCCTCCTGGGATCTTAAGCACGTACACATGTGCCTGTCCTGATTTTCAAGCAGCTGGGTCCAGGGCTTGAATCACGGTCAGCCATGTGGGCATCCAGCGATGCCATCTGGTGGCCCTGTCAGGTGTCATGTTTGTTTCTGGGTTTTATCTATACCCTTTGTCAAGTTAAAGAGTTAACCTTCTCTTTTTTTGTTTTCCCAAATCTGTTTTTCTGTCAAATGGTCTATAGAACATAATTTGAAAAGCATTAGTATAATAGAATCTCAGCTCTGCAGTGTCCTCTTCATGTGACCTTGCTAGCCTTTATGAGGTAGAAGTGATTAAGCATTTACTTGTTTAGGATTGTTAGGAAGAATATCTGAATATCATACAGGAAGTCTAATGTAGGTCATGGTAGCTGATTAATAGCTTCATGGTAGTTGCATTCTCTTGTGAATATATTTGCTTAGCAATAGATAGTATGTATAGAGATGGTTTATTGGTACTGCCCTTTTTTTAATCTTTAAGTGTGATTTTTATCAACAGGAAACTGTGGAGATATAAATTTAGTACGACTGGGTCCAGAAAAGTCTATTAATAATGAGGTCCTAAAATTCAGCTTGGACAGCCAAGTCAACCATAGGATGAGTAAGTAATGAATACAGTACTTGCTAGTGTTCTGTTTTCTTCTGTTTGGTAGAAAACGATGGAGCACTGAAGGTAATTTGGGGCCCTGGATGTGGTCTAGCTTTGGGAGCAGAAATCTGCCTTCCTACTGTGTTTGCCGTATTTGTGAGTTTGTTAGCATTCCGTATAATTTCTTACTCTCTTTTTATTAGAGAAAGACTTACCGTCTCATGTTCAGGAGATGCATAAAAGGAAGGAGTTTTTAGATCAGCAGCTGGATAAGCTTTCCCGCCAGCGAGCTCTGTGCCGAGGTGGACGAGAAACACAGGTATCGAAACCTCTCTCTCTCTCTCTTTCTCTCTCTTTTTTTTTTTTTTTTTTGACTAGAGGCCACATGTGCTTTGCAGAGAGACAGAGAAAGAAGAGAAAACACCCCAATGGGGAATGATCGTGTAGCAAACCCTTCTTTTCCATCTCTCCTCCCTTTCAGGGTTTTGGGCACACGTGCACATTTCTCAAGCCACCGTGTCTGAGACTTAAACTGCTGTTGGCTATGTACGATCCCATTGCCTTAACCACCAGGCCATGGAGCCTGCCAGTGTTTTATAATTATTAGTATTTAAGCAATAGCTCACAGGTTTATAAACTGGCTGGTGAGTATTGGATGCCATTCTTTTATTTGAGAATGGCATAATTAATGTATACAAATGTATACTAAAGAGAGACGCCTTACTGCAGGGATTAGTAAACTTTTTGAAAGGGCAAGGTAGTAAATGCTTAGACTTTGCGGGCCTGTTGTTTCTTTTCCAGTTACTCAACTGCTATTGTAGCACAAAAGCAGCCATAGATAGTCCATAAACAAGTGGATGTGGCTGTTTGCCAATACAGTTTTACTTACAGAAACAGATGGTATGTTGAATTTGGCCCAGAGACTGCACTGCCTTATGGTAAAGCTATACTGAACATATTAGGTATCTTTCAGTAACAGGTTAAAGAAATGCAGTTCAAATTAGTTTAGAATAAGAGGGAATTTACTGACTCATGTAGCTGAGTAATGCAGGAGTGGGTTAGCTTCAGTGTGGCTGGATGGATCCCGCGGCTCAAATGAGGTATTTCTCTGCCTCTGAGTTTGTTTTTGTCTGTGTGCTCAGCTCTCCAGGAGGAGATGGGCACCACCACCTCGGGGTTTTCCCGTCCTGGTTTAGAAACCCCATGTGGAGAGGTGGCTTTCCTGGCACTCATATGTTGGTTCCTGTACTCTCAAAAGTGCTCTGATTGACCTCTGGGTGAGCAAACAAGTCTAAACCTTGTTTTTAAGGGAATGAATCCTATGATTTGCTAGGCCTGTATTACATGTTCAGCACTGCGGCCAGAGGAATGGTTGGGGTGTGCTTGACAGTCTCATTTGAGCATCTAGAAATTAGTGGAGGAATAATGCTGCAAGTGTTGGAATTCTAAGCAAATAGTACCCATATAGTATATCCCAGACATAACTGAGTCTTTTTTTTTTTTTTCTTTTTTTGGAGAGGTTTTTGCTATAGGGCGCGTGCGCTCGCCAGACAGACAGAGAGAGACAGAAAGACAGAAAGCAGGAAATCACCCCCTAGGGGGGATGGCCACGCCGCAATCCCTTCTCCTCCATTCTCCTCTCGGGACCCTGGGCACGCACGCACACGCGCCCGGCGTGAGTTTAAGCCGCCGGGTCCGGGACTCGAACCGCGGTCGACTACGTGGGAGTCCAGCGACATAGCCATTACGCTAACTGCTGGTCCCGACATAACTGAGTCTTACACAGCAGTACAGAGTGTGTCAGGACTTCAGTGGTAAAGAAAGCAAGCTGGGTTAATAATTTGTGTTTTGGAGACACGAGAGAAGTCACTGTTGCCAGTGTTGAAGCTATTACTGTCCCCAGAGCCATCAGGACCCTCCACCCCACCATTGCCCCGTTCCTACGCCATGCTGTCAGAGAAGACCTTCAAGCAGCAAGAGTAGAAGATGTCTGGGACCAGCAGTTAGCATAATGGCTATGTCGCTGGACTCCCACGTAGTCGACTGCCGTTCGAGGCCCGGACCCGGTGGCTTAAACTCACGCCGGGTGTGTGTGCGTGCATGCCCAAGATCCCAAGAGGAGAATGGAGGAGAAGGGATTGTGGTGTGGCCATCCCCCCTGGGGGGTGATTTCTCGCTTTCTGTCTCTCTCTCTCTCTCTGCCTGGTGAGCGTACGCACCCTATAGCAAAAACTTCTCAAAAAAAAAAAAAAAAAGTAGAAGATGTCCGACTTATCTAAGAGCAGCATCCCACCAAAGATACCGGTGGTAATAGAATTTACAAGGGTGAGAAGCAGCTTCCTAGCTTCCTGTCTTAGATAAAACCAAGTTCCTGATACCCAGTCCTGTCCACATGTGTGAACTCATCAATATAGTTAGAGGGCAGCGCCTGCAGCTCAGTGCTGACCCGGCCTTCCTCCTGGGGGAAACGGGCACAGCTCGGCGGGCACGTCCACCACCGTCTCCAAACTGCGGAAGTGCAAAGGTGAAGGTGGCTTCCTGGGTGTGTCTGCACCTCCCAGAAGACGTTTGGAATGAGTCCATCAGTGTAAGACCATTGAAAAATGCAGCTGTTCTAAATTGTTAAAAAAGGAAAGAAAAACACTTATCAAAGAAGAAAGAGTTATTACCAGCTGGTACTATCAGTTCATCTAGTCCCAGATCTTTTAAAACAGAAGTGTTCCTGCCTAGGAGTTTTAGGAAGTTGTGTATGTATTTCAGGCAGAAAAACTGAGCTCCGAATGAGCACATTCAGCTTTGGAAAACCATATTATTTAACCTAGACCATCTTGTTTTCAAACTTCAGAGGTTTAAAAATAAAACATGTTGCTTTCTCAGTTGCCCCCACAAAAAAATCATTTTTCATTGGTAAAACAGACTCTTTTGAAATGGGAAAATAGTCCATTAGAAAACATTTTTAAATGTTTAATGATGGTATTCTAATTTTTTCCAGAGACAAGAATTAGATGAAAACATTGCGAGAGTTTCCAAAGAAAGGCAGGAGCTTGCTTCTAAAATTAAAGAGGTATGTAGTTCACCCGTGGCATTTTCTCAATTTTTTTTCTTTTTAAAATTTAATTATGATATAGTTCAGGCAACTTATAACTTTTCTCAGTTATATAAGTACATACATATTTAATTTGCAAAAGGATGTGTACAATCACTAGAGGGAGAGAAGCACCTCCAGTGGGGCATGATCACTCCACAGTCCCTTTACCTCCATGTCTCCGTCCTGTCGGTATCTGGGACATGCACTCACATGTGCCAGAGCTGGGATGGCCCATCAGGGTTATTTTTTAAAAAGAATCATCAGTTTTATTTATTATTGTATTTTAATTTGACAAGTAACAGAGACAGAAAGGGAGAAAGCAAGCTGCCAGGTCTGAGACTTCAACCATGGTGGGTCATGTGGGAATTCAGTGCCTTAACCACTCACCACTGCCAGTCCTCATCAATTTTTTATTTATATATGTGTGTGTGTGTGTGTGTGTGTGTGCGCGCGCGCGCACGCGTGCACGTATGTGTATATATATGTATATATGTATGTATGTATATTTTTTATATATACGTATTTATTTATTTTTAAAGAAATTTTTGCTATAGGGCACATGTGTTTGCTGCAGAGACAGAGACAAAGAGACAGAAAGCAAGAAATCAGCCCCCCAGGGAGGTGGCCACACCACAAAAGCTCTTCCTCCATTTTCCTCTCAGGATTTTGGGCACACATACTTACACAAGCCCAATGTGAGTTTCAAGATGCTGGGTCTGGAACTTGAACTGCAGGTGGCCCATGAGAGTCCAGTGCCTTAACCACCATACCATCTGCTCGCCCCATCAACTATAGTTTTAAAAAAAGTTTATGATGCAAAATTGGAAACCTCTACGAAAGTCGAGGAAATGATATAATTACATTTACAGTTAGGTTTTTTTCTTTAACTCTGAGAATTCTTATCACCATCTGGGATTTCTAAGAAAGAGGTGATTATAAATTATCTGAAGTTTTAGGTTTGGGCAGATTAAAATTATATATATATATATATATATATATATACATATATATATATATATATATATATATATATATATATATATATATATGTATGTATATATATAATTATTTATTTATTATTATTTTCCACTGGATCTAGGACTTGGGCTGTGGTTGACTAGTGAAAAGACAACACCTTAACCACCACACCACTGGTAGCCCCAATATGGGTAGATTTTTAAAGTCCCTCTTGTAAGTGCTCTATTTCTTCTTCCTACCACTGCAAGAAATAGTTAGGAAAATTGTCATCAGATCAGTGATTAATGAAGAGATACTGTTTTCCTTCTTAAGAAAATAAAATCACGTGTGAGCTTTAGGAAGAGGGCGGCAGCTACAGACCCTCCAGTGCTGTGGCCTGGAAACAAGTGGGGTGACAATGGGTAGGATGTAGCATAGGAAAGTATAGCACTTCTTTGTGCATTCTTGCTTAGAGCATAAACTCTTTGCTTCATCCTTTCCATGAGAGAGAGAGAGACCCCCCTATGTATATATATATTTATATATATATATGAAAACATTCCCAACAGGGTCTTTTTCTTTTTCTTTTTTTTTTTTTTTGAGAGGTTTTTCGCTATAGGGCGCGTGCGCTCGCCGGACAGACAGAGAGAGACAGAGAGACAGAAAGCGAGAAATCACCCCCCAGGGGGGATGGTCACGCCGCAGTCCCTTCTCCTCCATTCTCCTCTCGGGATCCTGGGCACGCACGCACACGCGCCCGGCGTGAGTTGTAAGCCACCGGGTCCGAGACGCGAACCGCGGTCGACTACGTGGGAGTCCAGCGACATAGCCATTACGCTAACTGCCGGTTCTCTTTTTCTTTTTTAATTTGCTAGAGAACATGCGTACTGATCAGAGAAACAGAGAGAGGGAGAAAGCGTTCAACAAGGTTTGGCTATACTGCAATTTCTTCTCCATTTCTCGGTCCAGTTAGGTTTTGGACATGCATGTACACATGCCTAACATGTTTTTCAAGCCACCAGGGCCAGGATTCAAACCGCACAGTCAGTCATGTGGGATCCAGGTCCTTTAACCACCAGACCATGGGCTGGCCTGCCAACAGGCATAGTCTTGATGCCATAGTCCACCCTCAGCCAACTCCAGATTGTGGGTACACACATACCTGGTGTACTCAGGTGTTTGAACATGAACCCAAAACATACTCTTACTGGTTAATCTTGCAAAATGTGGTGTTTTAGCACTACACACCCCTCCGTATGTGTCTTTGATCTTAAGAAACCTGTAACATATAGTTTTCCTGAGCATTTTTTGGATATGAAAATACCAGGTAGGCTTTGGACTAAGAGGCGGCTTGGCTAAGCCAGATGTATGGGCGATCATCAGAAGGTAGCCCTGATCCAACCTAAGTGGGATTGGGGTTGGTTAATAGTAGCCAATGATGTGAGTGTTATATTTATTCATACACACACATATATATGTATACATGCACACAATTTTATTTTACTTATTTTTAAATTTTTAAACATTAAAATTAATTTGACTACAGAGAAATGGGGACGGGGGAGTGAGAAAGCATGCCACCAGGTCTGGGACTCGAACCGTGGTTGGCCGTGTGGGAGTGTCCAGTGCCTTAACCACCACGCTACCTGCTGGTCCCTTATTACAATTTTAAAATTTGGTATAAGGGCACATGTGCTCACCAGAGAGAAACACATATACTCAGAGAGACAGAGAGGGAATGTGAGAAAGCAAGCTGCCAGGTCTGGGACTTAAATTGTAGTCAGCCATGTGGGAGTCCAGCACCTTAACCACCTTGCCACATGCTGACCTGATGTTAGTGTGTATGTATGTGTATTTTTTTTTTTCAGAGTTTTTCTTTTAAAGAATTAATTACGTATTTATTTTTTATTATTATTACTATCATTATTATTATTTATTTTTGGAGAGGTTTTCGCTATAGGGCGCGTGCGCTCGCCAGACAGACAGACAGAGTCATAGAGACAGAAAGCGAGAAATCACCCCCCAGGGGGGATGGTCACACCACAATCCCTTCTCCTCCATTCTCCTCTCGGGATCTTGGGCGTGTACGCACATGCGCCCGGCGTGAGTTTTAAGCCACCTGGTCCGGGACGCGAACTGCAGTCGACTACGTGGGAGTCCAGCGACATAGCCATTATGCTAACTGCTGGTTCCCTATCATTATTATTTTCACATGAGTTTTTGCCAGAGAAAGAGAGTGAGAAGCCAAGCCACTAGGCCCAGGACTCGAACCATGGTCAACCATTGTGTGAATTCTAGTGCTTTAACCATCACGCCACCTGCTGGCCCCTTTAGAGAGATTCTTGCTATAGGGCACATGTGCTCACTGGAAAGACAGAGAGAGAGAGGGGCAGAAAGCAAGAAATCACCCCCCACGGGGGCTGGGCACACATGTACCCAAGAGTGAGGTTTTTTTGTTTTCATTGTTTTAACTTTATTTATTTATTTACTTATTTCATTTTGATCAGAGAGAGAGAGAGCAAGCGAGAGAAAGTGAGAAAGCAAGCCACGAGTTCTGGGACTCAAACCACGGTTGTCCATGTGGGAGTCCAGCGCCCTCAACCACCACGCCACCTGCTGGCCCACCCCAGAGTGAGTTTTGTTTTTGATGTTTGTTTTGGGTTTTTTTTTTTTTCTTTTTTCTTTTTTTTTTTTTTTTGGAGAGATTTCTGCTATAGGGCGTGTGCACTTGCTAGAAAGAGACAGAGAGACAGACAGCCAGACATCACCCCCCGGGGGGATGGCCACGCCACAGTCCCTTCTCCATTCTCCTCTTGGGATCTTGGGCACGCACGCACATGAGCCTGGCGTGAGTTTGAGCCACCGGGCCCGGGACTTGAACCACAGTCAGCTACATGGGAGCCCAGTGACATAGCCATTACGCCAACTGCTGGTCCCGCCAGAGTGAGTTTTCAGCTGCTGGGTCCAGGACTCAAAACTACGGTCAACTACAGGGGAGCCTAGCGACATAACCATATTCCATCTACTGGTCCCAGGTTTTTAAGCTGAGATTTTTCTTTTGAATATAGCCTCCGTGTGTGGCTGTAAACAAATACAGTGCATTTAGTATATATTTATTTATATTAGCAGTTTGTTTGTTTAACCTAAAAATTCTGTGAAAGCTTTCTATTAAAATTTTAAACTGAATCCAAAGTTAATTTTCCAAAATGAAAGGAAATGTGCAGTGTGCTGCACTGTGCTGTTCAGTTGTTGCTCATCACGGCCACCGGATTACTCGTTCTGGGCAGCTTCCCTGATGAGGCCCTGAGCCCAGAGCTGGCTGAGGGTGCTTTCACTTGGGGCCAAGCTCCACCCTCTTGTAAAGCTCACATGCGTACCTGGAAGTCCACGGCTGGATATATCCTATATGCAGAAGTGGACCACCACCACTATTTAGTAGAAGAAATAGGCAAGTCTCTTAACAACAATACCAGTTATTGGGGCTGGCAGGTAGCATGGTGGTTAAAGGTGCTGGACTCCCGCACGGCGGACTGGGGTTCAAGTCCTGGACCTGGTGGCTCGCTTTCTCACTTTCTCGTTTTTGCTCTCGCTCTGTACCTACCTCTCTGGTCAGATTAAATAAATTTAAATAAAATAATTCTTTAAAAAAGAATACCAGTTATTTATGTATTTTCTATTTTTTAAATAATTATTTAATTTTAGTTATTGCTATTATTATTTATTTTAATTCTCTATAGGTGCTCACCAGAGAGAGAGAGAGAGAGAGAGAGACACCAGGTTCAGGACTTTAACCGTGGTCAGCCATTTGGGAGTCTAGTGCCTTAATCACCATGCCACCTCCTGGCCCAAGAATACCAGTAATTTATTTGATCACTACTAAGTGGCATATGCTTTTATTTTCTTTTTTCTTTCTTTTTAAAGAATTATTTCCAGGACTGGGGGGACCAGCAGTTGGAGTAATGGCTATGTCACTGGACTCCCATGTAGTCAACCACGGTTGAGTCCCAGACCTGATAACTTAGACTCACGCCAGGCACATGTGCATGCATGCCCAAGATCCCAAGAGGAGAATGGACGAGAAGGGATTGCGGTGTGGCCATCCTCTCCGGGGGGGAGGGATTTCTCTCTTTCTCTCTCTCTCTTTCTGGTGAGTGCATGTGCCCTATAGCAAGTAAAAACCTCTCAAAAAAAATAATAATAAAAGGGAACCAGCAGTTAGCGTAATGGCTATGTCGCTGGACTCCCACGTAGTCGACTGCGGTTTGCGTCCCGGACCCGGTGGCTTAAAACTCATGCCGGGCGCATGTGCGTGCGTGCCCAAGATCCCGAGAGGAGAATGGAGGAGAAGGGATTGTGGTGTGACCATCCCCCCTGGGGGGTGATTTCTCACTTTCTGTCTCTATGTCTCTCTCTGTCTGTCTGGCGAGCGCATGCGCCCTATAGCAAAAATCTCTCAAAAAAAATAAAAATAAAAAAAAATAAAATAAAGAATTATTTCCAGGACCTGGTGGCTTAAACTCAACACCAGGCACCTGTGCATGCGTGCCAAAGATCCTGAGAGGAGAATGGAGGAGAAGGGATCGTGGCATGACCATCCCTCTGGGGGTGATTTCTTGCTTTCTGTCTCTCTTTTTGTGGTAAGCGCACACACCTTATAGCAAAAACCTCTCCTCCCCGCAAAAAGAATTATTTCCTTTATTTTATTTATCATTATTGTTATTTTTTTTCTTTTTTTAAAAATTTTTATCTTTTATTTTTCTTTCTCAGATCAATTAAATTCACATTTTTACATAAAGTCCCCATTATGATGTATACAATATATATATATATATATAGTTTTCAACAGAGAACTCTACATTTTTTTGGTGTTAAATGTTTCTTCCCTTTGCCCCTCATTCCCACTCTCCACCACCCACTCCCCTCCCCTGCAGCCTCTGGCATCCACATTCATCCTTTCCACTATCATATCTTCAGATCTTTCTCCCTTTGCCAGAGTGCTTTTTTTTTTTTTTTTTTTTTATCGCACATCTTTACAGTGTACAACATGGTTTTTCCCAGCATGAGTACAGTGCACATCAGTCAAGACTATATTACCATATACATTATCAACAGACAACTTTTCATTTTTGTGTCTATTAAGTGTGTTGTTTGCTCCCTGAATCCCTCCCCTCCTCCCTCCATCACTCACCCCCATCACCTCTCCCACACTGTCTCCAGCATCTGCAGCTGCCATCCCTGCCACCATACCCTCCAGTTCCCTCAGTTTTTTCTTTCTTTCTTTTTTTTTTTTTTTTTTTTTTTTTTCAATTATCAGCTCCTATAGTCTTCAACAACAGGGAGCACAGATTCTACTCAGGGTTGGATTAAGGGTGGGTCCCGTGCAGTTCCTCAACTGCAGGTGAGTCTCCACAGAACACAGTTTCAGGAAAGCGGCTCTGTTAAGCAGAGATGGTTATCAGTTGATGCAGCACAGCATCCAACCTGTGACCACTGGGAATGGTGCTGTGGGGATCTGCAACGCGAGTCATCCTCGGGCATCTGGCCTCCCCAAGAATGGCAGAATAGTTCCTGTTCTTCCCTGAGGTAATGCAGGGCTGGCAACCATCGTCCTCTCACTCTCCATAGGTGGAGACAATCCTCCCATACAATATATTTCTCAATTGGTTTAAGACAGCTTAAGTTTCTTTCTGTTGCTTATAGTTGCAAGTTCTTAATCCTTGTTTTTGGCTTCAGCTTGCCGCCTGCGGCTGGCGGCCATGCGCAGGTGCAGGCCCGGCGGCCACGCGCAGGCCCAGCGGCCATGCACAGGCCTGGCGGCCACGTGCAGGCGCAGGCCCAGCAGCCACAGGCAAGACTGGCGGCCACACGCAGGCCCGGGGGCCACGCTAAGGCCTGGCGGCCACGTGCAGGCGCAGGCCCGGCGGCCACGCACAGGCCCGGGGGTTGCGCGCAGGCCCGGTGGCCACGTGCACAGGCCTGGCGGCCAAGCACAGGCACAGGCCCGGCGGCCACGCTCAGACCCGGCGGCCACGCGCCGGCCCGGCGGCCCCTCGCCGGCCCGGGGGCCATGCGCTGGCCCAGGGACCACGCGCCGGCTCGGCGACCACGCTCAGGCCCAGCGCCCGCACGCAGGGGCAGGCCCGGATGCTGCGCGCAGGAGCCGGCCCGGCGGCCACGCGCTGGCCCGGCAGCCACACACCAGCCCCCAGCGTGCGAATGCGCGCGTGTCCCCGCGCCACCTTCCGCCCACCCGCCCGGCCAAAGAAAGGAAGGACGGCGATCTTGGCCGATCCACGCCGCCGGCCCACGTCGGCGCCGAGCGCGGGACACACCCAGCAGGGGAGATGCAGCGGGGGCAGGGCGGTCCGGGCCGCGGCAGAGCCCCGGCTGCACAGGTCAGGCCGCGGCAGAGCCCCGGCCGCACAGGTCAGGCCGCGCAAACCCGGCCAGCACGCGAAGCAGAGCCCCGCGCAGGCGCCCTCATTATTGTTATTTTTAATTTGATCAGAGTGAGACAGAGAGTGAGAGAGCAAGCCACCAGGTCTGGGACTTGAACCATTGTCAGTCATGTGAGAATCCAGTGCCTTTAACTACCACACTACCTGCTGGCCTCTCCTTTTTTTAAAATTTAATTTTATTTACTCGTTTGCTCATTTTAATTTGACCAGAGACACAGAGAGGAAAAGTGAGAAAGCAAGGCACCAGGTTCAGTACTTGAACCGTGGTTGGTCATGTGGGAGTGTCCAGCACCTTAACCACCATGACACCTGCTGGCACCTTTTTTTTTTTTTTTTTTGGAGAGGTTTTAGCTATAGGGCGCATGCGCTCGCCAGACAGAAAGAGACAGAGAGATAGAAAGCGAGAAATCACCCCCCAGGGGGGATGGCCATGCCGCAGTCCCTTCTTCTCTGTTCTCCTCTTGGGATCTTGGGCATGCACGCCCACGTGCCTGGTGTGAGTTTTAAGCCACCGGGTCCGGGACGCGAACCGCGGTCGACTACATGGGAGTCCAGTGACATAGCCGTTACGCTAACTGCTCTTTTTTAAGAGAGATTTTTGCTATAGGGCACTTGTATTCACAGGAGAGACAGAGAAACTGGAAGTGAAAAATTACTCCCCGGGGGGGATGGCCATGGTGCAATCTCTTCTCCTCCATTCTCTCAGGATCTTGGTCACGCATACACTTGTGCTTGGCGTGAGTTTTAAGCCTCTGGGTCTGGGACTTGAACCTTGGTTGACTATGGTGGGAGTTCCCGGATGTAACCATTTTGCCATCTCCTGGTCCCATGTGGTATATACAAGGTGTCGTTCACAAGGATCACCTCGTCTGGCTCCATTACATTATACTGTGTTAGGGAAGTACCCAAGGCTGTCTTTCTTACTGTGGAAATAGAGTATTTCTCAGATTTACAGTCTTTTTTGTTGGTACTAGCATTTATAAAAGAAAAACCATCATTATATACTTAAGAACTAGCAGAAAAATACTTTTTACAGTTTTTGCTATAGGGCGTGTGCACTTGCCACAGAGAGCGAGAAACTGAAAGGTCACCATCCAGAGGAAATGGCCCTCTTGCAGTCCCTTCTCTTCAGTCTCCTCTGTGATTTTGGACATGCACTCACATGTCCCTGGTGTGATTTTCAAGTTACTAGATCTGGGAGGCTTGTACCACACAGCTGGCCTTGTGGGGTCCAGCACCTGAACCTCCATGCCATCTGCTGACCGGAAAAATACGTATTAAAGAGAGTTCTGGGGGCCAGCAGCTGGTGTAATGGCTATGTCGCTGGACTCCCATGTAGTCTACTGTGATTTGAGTCTCGGACCTGACGGCTTAAAACTCACTCTGGGGATGTATGCGTGCGTGCCCAAGATCCTAAGAGGAGAATGGAGGAGAAGGGATTGTGGCATGGCCATCCCCCACCTAGGGGTGATTTCTCGCTTTCTGTCTCTGGCGAGAGCACATGTGCCCTCTAGCAAAAATCTCCCTAAAAAAGAAAAAAAAAAAGAAAAAAAATTCTGATCCTGGTTTTACTCAGATAATTTTTAGTTGGTTCACTACTTGGTAGAATTATTTAATTTCAGCTTATTTCAGTAGCTGCCTGCGCACATCTGTCTAGAGGAAGGAGTGTAATGTATTTTCACCAAATCAAACCCTGAATGGATTTTCTTGTAATGTGCTTAACATTTTCTAAGCCTAGATGGCAAAGCATGGTATTTCTAGTGGTTTCTGATTGTTTTGAATGTCTCTGCTGTCTAGATTTGAGGATTCCTCTTAACTTCTGCTAAATATTTCTATAACATAGTTGACAGTGGGTGTTTTATAATAAAAACAGGCCAGTTATAGTCAAATATTTATGTACAATTGAGTTGATTAACCTTTTTTTGTTCTCTTAGGTTCAGGGACGCCCGCAGAAAACACAGAGTATCATCATCTTAGAGTCCCATGTCATCTGCTGCACATTGAGCACAAGTGGTGGCTTACTGCTTGAGTCTGCTTTTCGTGGGCAAGGGGGTGTCCCCTTCAGTTGTGTGATTGTTGATGAGGTCAGTGAGCTGGCGGCTGCATAGCTTTGACTAGACTGTGAGAAGTCCATCTCGATGAATTGTGGCTGCTAAAGTGTTGATAAAATGGGGCTTTTGGCATCCGATTTTTTTTTGGAGGGGTTTTTGCTATAGGGTGCGTGCGCTCGCCAGACAGACAGAGAGCGAGAAATCACCCACCAGGGGGGATGGTCATGCCACAATCCCTTCTCCTCCATTCTCCTCTCGGGATCTTGGGCATGCACACACACGTGCCCGGCGTGAGTTTTAAGCCACCGGGTCCAGGACGCGAACCGCAGTTGACTACATGGAAGTCCAGCGACATACCATTACGCTAACTGCTGGTTCCCTTGGCATCTGATTTTTACCTGACATTACATGTATGTTCTTTTTATGTTGGAATACGCTGCTACTGATCCACCATAGTCAAGATTGCTTTTCACGTGTTGGAAATACATTCTTCAGGGTGGCAGGTTGTTTTAACAGAATCCCAGCTGAGTGAGTGACTAGCTCCTGGTGGCCAGATCTGTGGCTGCTTATTGAAACAGTTATCATACAACTTTGGACAGCATTGAACCACAATATTTCCAGCTATCTTCCTTTATTTCTAGTTCATTCACTGAACTAGCATTTATTTTGAGTACCTGCTGTTTGCCAGAAGGTAAAGTCAGAAGACAAATGAGATGGAGAATAAGGTTCTGAGAATGGGTCCAGGAGATCCAAGACCCAGTATCCCCAGAGTAAAGGACAGAAAAGTGGGGGTCATGAAATCTAATAGCTGAGGAAAATGTTAATCATATTGAAGAGAATCTTTATTTATTTATTCTTGAGAGAGAGATTTTTTGCAATAGGGTTTGTGTACTTGTTGGAGAGACAGAGGAAAAGTGGGAAATCGCCGCCTGGGGGGTTTGCCACACTGCAGTCTCTCCAACTCCATTCTCTTCCTGTGATTTTGGTCTCGTTTGCACACGTACCCAGCATGAGATTCAAGCCTCCAGATCCTGGACTTGATCCGTGGTCAGCCATGTGAGAGTCCAGCAACTTAACCAAGTAAGCCATCTGCTGGCCTCCAAATTGAAGAGAACCTTCAGCCTGCGATTAAATTGGCCTACTGTGCAACAAGGAAGAAAGGGGGGGCACACATGTAGATGTGCCTAATGTGATTTCTGAATTTCAGAGACAAAGCACTTTCAAGGAGAGAAAAATGTAGCTCATGCCCAGCAGGACCGAAGAATAGCAAAGAACCTGGGAGTCAGGCTGGTCCCACGTGGTCATGGCACCCACAGGGGCTGACTGCACAGTGCATGTTTATTTTTCCTGTTATGTTTAGATTTGTTTTGTTGTTGGTTTTCTTTTATTTTCCAGTCAAAGAAAACATTTTTGATACTTGGTACAGGAGTGCAGTATTTTTTTAATGGCCAGAACTTTAATGAATTAGATAAACTGTGTGTAGATTAATTAATAACAGAGGTATAAAGTCTCACTCTTGCTTCTGTACTCTCTTACCAAGGCTGGACAGTCTTGTGAAGTGGAGACTCTTACCCCACTCATCCATCGCTGCAACAAGCTTGTCCTCGTGGGAGACCCTAAGCAGCTCCCTCCCACAGTCATTTCTATGGTAGGTTTTTCACATTCAGTTACTGTAAAGTGGGAGGGCCTTTTTTCCCCTCGGAAGGAGAAGGATCTTTCTTGGATTTACTGAGAACAGAGAAAAATGAGAAATATCATCCATGTGTGCATTTTGTATGTGTGTGTGTTTTATCATAGGACATGTGCTCACTGGACAGAGAAGGAGAGGGAAAGTGAGAACTCATCCCTCTGGGGGGATGGCTGCGCTGCAATCTCTTCTCCATCCTCTCAGAATTTTGGGCATGCACACTCTTGTGCCCCATATGATTTTCTTTTCTTTTTTAAAAAACAATTATTTTATTATCACCAATTTTTTTTTTTTTTTGAGAGGTTTTTGCTATGGGGCGCATGTGTTCGCCAGAGAGACAGAGAGAGACAGAAAGCGAGAAATCACCCCCCAGGGGGGATGGCCACGCCACAATCCCTTCTCCTCCACTCTCCTCTTGGTATCCTGGGCACGCACGCACACACGCCCGGCTTGAGTTTAAGCCACTGGGTCCAGGACTTGAACCGCGGTTGGCTACATGGGAGTTCAGCGACATAGCCATTACACTAACTGCTGGTCCCCTATTGCCACCATTTTTTAGTTTGACCACAGAGAGAGAGGAAAGGAGGGAAAGTGAGAAAGCAAGCCACCAACCAGTCTAAGACCTGAACTGCATGGATGTGTGAGAGTCCAGTGCATTGACCCTGCCTCCTGCCAGCTCTACCCACGTGATTTTTCAAGCTGCTGAGAGTCTGGGGCTTGAGCCACACAGCCAGCACATGGGACTTGGCCGCCTTAATCTCCACACTACCTGCTGGCCTCATTTTTATTATCATTATACAATAGAAGCAGGTTTATTGAGGAAAATTCAGAAAATGATTACAAAGTTCATTTCCATAGCACACCTTTCTAGCCACCTATTTCTAGGGGTAATTACTGCAGACAGCTTAATGAGTATTTTTACTGCTTTTGCTGGACCTTCTATGTGTGCATTTTAAAATATTTTTTGGTACATATTTAGTGCTAATATAATGCAGACACTCTCCTAGGTGTTGTGATTAAAACAATGAAGAAAACAGAAAAAAAATTCCTGCCCTCACGGAGTTTATGTTCTCAGGCATCCACAGCAAATAAATTAAGATAATATGGAATATAGTAGTTATAAGGGTTATATACATGTAATGTGTTTGTTTTGTTTAAAGCTGGTGTGTAGAATTGACTCTTTTTGTGATCAGTAAATAGATCCAGGGACATCTTCCTGTGTCAGACTATATAAACATTTGTAACTTTGTGGGAGGGATTCAGGTGTTTTTTGGAATTAGGTGTGTTAATTTTATATAAGTTCTTTTTCTGTTTTCATTAAGAGATGTAAAATCAGGTTTTGACCTAACTCTAGTTAAACTTTTAGGGGTGTAGATGAAATTGCCAAATGTTTACTAATAAGTAGTTATACGAACCTACTTAAAATCGCAGATAATATGGAACAAGTAGGGGCCGGCACGTGGTGTGGCGGCTAAGGGAGCTGGACTCCCATCTGGCCGGCTGAGGTTCAAGTCCCAGTCTTGGTGGCTTGCTTTCTCACTTTCCCTCTCTCTCTCACTCTGTTCTCTGGTCAAATTAAAATAAACAAATAAAGTTAAATAAAGTAATTCTTTTTTAAAAAAAGAATATATAAGAAGTGATACTTTTTTCTTTCTTTTTTTTTTTTTTAGGTTTTTGCCACGAATGTGTGTGCTCGCTAAAGAGAGAGAGAGAGAGAGAGAGACACCCCCCAGGGAGAGCTGGCCACAATGTCGTCCCTTCTCTTCCATTCTCTTCTCAGAATTTTGGGCACAGATGCAGAGTCATGCCTGTTGTAAATTTCAAGCTCAGGGTCTGGGATTTGAACCCAAGTCCAGTGCCTTACTCACCATGCCACCTGCTGGCCCAAGAAGTAATGCCTTTTATTTCCATTCTCAGTTTGTAAAGTAGGTTTTTTCAGGCCAGCTGGTGTGATGGTTAAGGTGGCTGGATCCCATGTGGCCAGTTGCTTGGTCCAAACCTGGACCTGGCAGCTTGGAAAACATATCATGGTATGCACACGTGGCCGAAATTCGGAGAGGAGAATGCATTCTCGCTCGCACTCCCTTTCTCAAGAGCACTGTGCCCAAAGCAAATTGGGTGGGGGGGAGGGATTCAGTCAGACTTCACACACACACTTGTGGTGCCAGTGCCTTCAGCATTGCCCTTTGCTGATTGCTCACCTTTGTATGGTTTTCAGGGCAAGTTTTTATTTCTAGATTACTTCACATATTGTACTTTGAATTTTTTACCAGAGGATACTTGCGCTTGCCAGACACAGAGAGAGGGAAGGTGAAAGCAACCCCCATGGAGAATGTTCGCATCACAATCCCTTCTTCATTTCTCTGCCTCCTTTTGGGGTTTTGGAACCCAAACCATGTGGGCGGCCACATGGGATCCAGCTGCCTTCACCACCACACCTTGAGCTGGCCCTAGGCAGTCCCGTCTGAGCTTTTCCATGAGGTTAACGTTGAGAGGTATACCCCGTCTCTGTGTACATTAAGACAGTTTTCTTCACTTGCCATTTAGGTCGCTATTTGTTAGATTGCAGGTAATAACAGATTCTTAAGTTTGTGAAATGAATTTAGTAGGTCTGACTTGATCCTCTACATTTTAGCACTTTGAGAACTCCAAATTGTAGATGCTCAGTACCTATCAGATGGGTGGATGAAGAAACTGCTCTTTTAAGGGGTTGTTATCAAGGGCGAGGGCATTCGGTATTTCTGTTTGTGAGAAATGTCCCAGAAATAATAGTTAAAATATGTGTTTCATTTCTTTGCTTCCTTTATTATTGACTCTTTCTGGATGACCTCTGTTAGCATCAAAATAGCATCAGTTGTGGTCATTGACAAGGTGACATCTCTTTCATAAGAAGTATGTGGGTATTCTAAATAAAAATACCTCAGCTTATATTCAAAATACTGTGCTGATGCTCCTTAACTTATGGGCTTATGTCCTCATAAACCCATTTTAAGTTGAAAATATCCCTAGTTGAAAATGCAGTTCATGGGACCAGTAGATGGCGTAATGGTTAGGTCACTGGATTCCCACATAGTCAACTGTAGTTTTGAGTCCCGGATCCTCAGCTTAAAATGCATGCTGGGTGTGTGTGTGTGTTTGCCCAAGATCCTGAAAGGAGAATGGAGGAGAAGGGATGATGGTGTAGCCATTGCTCTAGGGAGTGATTTCTCGCTTTCTGTCTCTCTCTCTCAAGTGAGTGCAAAAAAAGAAAAATGCATTTAATATCTCAGTAAACTCAGGTTAAAGTTGAAAATGCTTATGTTGAACCACTAACTCAGGGACCCTCTGTACAGGGCCTTTCGTGGGTCAAGTCAGAAACATCTCCTTTCTCTAAATCTGTGCTTGTTGGTAATCTTGTGCCACCTGAATCTTGCGTTGTACTTATTAGAGCTTGGGAATTATGTTTGTAAGGATAAGAGAAGTATATACGAGTGCTTGGAAGTTGTTGCTTGTTCTTCACTCTCAGAAAGCGCAGGAGTATGGTTATGACCAGTCAATGATGGCTCGCTTCTACAAACTGCTGGAGGAGTACGTGGAGCAGAACACGATCGGCAGACTGCCCATTTTACAGCTGACCGTTCAGTACAGGATGCACCCAGACATATGTCTCTTCCCTTCCACTTACGTGTATAACAGAAGCTTGAAGACAAACAGGTGGGTTCTCCCTCACCTGGGAGCCCATTTATTTGCAGGCCTCGCTTACAAGGAATAACCTGTCACTGTGTTCTTAAGTTTTGTCATAAGCATAAATCATGAAAGTTTTTAACCCTAATTATAAAGATCACTATGCAGGGCACGTGTGTGTGCGTGACCAAGATCCCAAGAGAAGAAAGGAGGAGAAGGGATTGCGGCGTGGCCATCACCCCGGGGGGGTGATTTCTCGCTTTCTATCTCTCTGTCTTTCTGGCAAGCACACACGCCCTCTAGCAAAAGCCTCTCCAAAAAAAAAAAGAAAGGAAAAAAAAATTAGATCATACTCTACATCATGTTCTTTTAGTTTGCCTTTTTTTCATTTATGAATAACTTACCAAATTGAAGTTTTCTATTTCATTTACATAGATCACTCTTCGTGATCTTTCTAACCTTAATGAAGGTTAAAAATAAAATGAGTTTTGAGTCCAGCAGTTGGCGTAATGGCTATGTCGCTAGACTCCTATGTAGTTGACTATGGTTTGACTCCTGGACCCAGTGGTTTAAACTCACACTGGGTGTGTGTGTGCGTGCCCAAGATTCCGAGAGGAGAATGGAGGAGAAGGGATTGTGGCGTGACCATCCCCCCTGGGGGATGATTTCTTGCTTTCTGTGTCTCTGTCTCTCTCTGTCTTTCTGGCGAGTGCACACGCCTTCTAGCAAAAATAAATAAATAAATAAATAAATAAAATTAGTTTTGTATCTTTCACATGTATACATTTATAAAAGAAGGTCCTGTCTCCTTACTTTTCTCATACCCCTTACTATGCAGAAAAAAATATTCAAAATAGTATTTTCTTATAACTCACCTTATATTCTGAACAGTGGCTGCTTTTTTGTAGAGTGACTGAAACCAATCGGTGTTCATCGGATTGGCCATTTCAACCTTACCTTGTGTTTGATGTTGGAGATGGTTCAGAACGACGGGATAATGAGTACGTTTTCTTTCTTCAATCCCCAGAGATGGTCCCCAAATTGTTACATTATTTTTGTCCAGGTTTATGTTACAGATATTTTTTGTACACGTTGCTCTGCCTCCTGCCAGGTCGTGATCCATGTGCACTTGGCTGGGTTGGTAGCGTCTCCTCCCCTCTGTGTAACGGGGGTAGGGGGCAGAATTCCCTAACAGTGGTGAATGTGGTGAATGAGCACTTGTGTAGATTCGTGCTGAGATCATGGCAGTGACTGGGACAGACCGGCCCACTGCGAGGGCATAGTCATCACCTAGACGAGGGGTTACTCCACTTGGGTTAAGTGCTGTGAGGGGGAGTAGATTCAGGTCGGCTGATACTTTAAGGATGTTGGATTGTGGACAAGGGAATGTGTTCAGGCAGTCTATACATGACAGCAAAGGTGTAGTGGTATGCTAGATAGCAGAAATGCCAGAGCCAGCGATGCTCAGAGTGAGCAGAGGAGTAATAGTGTGGACAAGCTTTTGCTACACAGGTTCAAACACTGTCTCTCTTGTGAGTATGAGAAAATATGTATTCCACTTAGATGAGGGCTGCAGAGCAAGTGTTGTCCTCCAGTGAAAAGCACGTACTAAGCTACAGGGTAAAGGGAGGGAGCATTCATTGAAAAAGTTACCAATGCAGAGAAGGAATCGACTGCATTGCAGTGGCTGAAGGAGTACAATGGGCAGGTTTTAGGGGTGTGTTGGAGTAGAGCAGAGGATTGAGAATTGAGCCCCGAGAGCATTGTGGGATGGAATGTCATTAGAAGAATGCCGACCAGTGAGGCTTAACCTGAGAGGCGAGCAAAGACAATGAAGGTTTCAGGGATGGATGAGTTTGCTAGCTGACTGGGCCGCCTGTGAAATAAGTCTTGAAGTTAGGGACGTAGTATTGAAGCTCTTGAAAAAAATCAGGTAAGGTAGCCTAGGTGCAGTTCATCCACTTGTGTTGGTGTGGAAATGCGGGGGAGCACATGAAGTTTAGGGGTGAAGAGGGCAGGGTGTGAAGCTGGCAGCTGGGACAGGAGGGCATCAACCTGTAGCAAGGCCCTGTGTTCGGCTCGGGCCCCAGCGTCCACACTGTCTGTGTGGGTGGCATCTTCTCAGTAAGCGGTGCATGGTCTGCATGAGCAGTCGTGTTAAATTAGGAACATAACACACTTTCTCAGTGTTTGGAAGGTGGTCAACCCTGAATTCATGTTGGCGATTTATTCTTCACATCTTCATTATTGTAAATACTGCTGCTCTCCCTGTTTTAACAGATGAAGAAATCTTTGCCTTCATTTCATTTGACTGCAAACTCTTCTTCCCTTTACAAGTTCACGTTTCGTTCCTCAATTATTCACATGTGTGATAGCAAAAGGCTGTTAAAACGGCATCTTTGAATCACTGCTGGCTGAATAAAAGATGAAATCTATCTGCCTGCTCTTCATTGGAATAGGAAACAAACTAAGTGGAACTTAGATTTGCATTTGGACTTCTGTTTGTTTTGATACGTCGTGTTTTCTTTTTCTATTTAGCTCATATGTAAATGTTCAAGAAATAAAACTGGTGATGGAACTAATTAAGCTTATTAAAGACAAAAGAAGGGATGTTACTTTCCGGAACATTGGCATAATAACCCATTACAAGGCTCAGAAGACAATGATTCAGAAGGATTTGGACAAAGAATTTGATCGAAAAGGGTGAGGTCTTTTTACAAATGTATCCCATTTTCTGTTGGACTGTAACGGAGGGAAGAAATAGAAAGGAGAAAAGGAAACTTAACTCGAGGGAATGACCTTAGACCGTGTTCGGTGGAGACACAGCACTGGGCGGCGGGGGTGCTGGCTCTCAGGCTCGTGCTGGCAGGCAGGTGCTGCGTCCGCTGTGGCCTTGTAGGCCAGGCAGGGTGCTTACGACGCAGCAATGGAGTGGTGAGACACTTTCCACGTCTTTTTCCTTTGATTACATGATCTGTCGATCTGAATTTTAATTCTAGTGAGACAAGTGAAATCACATTCCACTTTGAATAAATGATTTCACCATTTTATTACCTTATAAAGACTGTGTTTTTCTCTCCTTTTTACCTCAATAGTAAACTTAAAGATTAAATGTTAGAAACTTACTACCTCAAAAGTTTAACCTAGAAACACACAAAGTATCAAAATTCACTCCAGAAAAAATGGGAAATCTGAACAGTGTGTAAGAAATAGAGATACAATTAGTAATTAACACCTCCTAATTATAATGAAAAGCCCAAGACCAGACTTCACTGGTAGCGTTTACCAAATATCAAAGCAAGAATTAACAACAGTTAATTTCTTAAGCTCTTCAAAAAAAATTAAAAAACATTTTCTAGCTCATTTTTTTAAAAAACTTTCCTTTTTATATCTTATTTTATTTAACTTTAACTTATCCATTTATTTATTTATTTATTTAAATTTGACCATAGAAGGATAGAGAGAGGGAGAGAGAGGGAGAAAGCAAGTCGCCAGGTCCGGGACTTGAACCGCAGTTGGCCATGTGGGAGTCCAGCGCCCTTTACCACCATGCTACCTGCTGGTCCCTCTTTTTTTTTTTTTCCTAACTCATTTTATGAGGCCAGTATTTCCTGGTAACCAAAACTAGGAAAAGATAACACAAAAAGAGAAAACTACAGACTGATATCCTTTATGAATATAGATGCAAAAGTCCTCAGGAAAATAGTGGCAAACTGAATTCAGCAGCATATTAAAGGGGTATGCGTCACTGCCAAGTGGGGTCCATCCCAGGAGTATAAGGCTCGCTCAACAAACAAAGTCAGTCGTTGGGATATATATATATATATATATATATATATATATATTTTTTTTTTTTTTTTTTTTTTTTTTTTTTTAATTTGACCAGAGACAGAAGTGACAGGGAGAGAGAAGAGAAGGAGAATGAGAAAGCTATCCTCCAGGTCTGGGACTCAAACCGCGGCTGGCCACATGGGAGTCCAGTACTCTTAACCACCACGCCAACTGCTGGCCTGATACATACTATGTTAATAAAGGGTGGGAACCCACGACTCATCTCAGTAGATACAGAAAAACCATGTGACAGGATCCAACAGTTTTTCTTGCTAAAAACATTCAGCAAACTAGAAATACAAAGGAACTTTCTTAACCTAATAAAAAACCATTGACATGGGCGACCAGCAGGTGGCGTGGTGGTTAAGGCGCTGGGTGCTCCCACATGGCTGACCACGGTTTCAGTCCTGGACCTGGTGACTTGCTATCTCACCTTCTCTTTCTTTCTCTGTGTATCTCTCTAGTCAAATTAAGAATGAATGAATGAATAAGTAAAGTTAAATTAAAAAAAAAATTTTTGACAAAAACCTCAATGCCAGTATCATATATAATGGTAAGTCTAAAAGCCTTTCCCTTAAGATCAACAAGGATGTTTTCTCTTGTTGCTTCTATTCAACATTGTATAGGTTGTGAATTCCTAATCAAAAATCCAAAATTCTCCAAAATTCTTTTTTTTTTTTTTTAGATTTTTTTTTGCTGTAGGGCACATGCACTCGCTGGAGAGAGAGACAGAAGGCAAGAAATCACACACACACACACACACACACACACACACACACACACAAGGGGTATGGCCACATCAGAATCCCTTCTCCATTCTCCTCTCAGGATTTTGGGCATGCATGCACATGTGCTCAGCCTGTTTTTCAAGTCACTGAGTCTGGGACTTAAACCATGGAGTTGGGCATGTTGGATCCAGCACCATAATATGGTCTTAACAGGATCCACCACTTAGTGTGGTCTAACCGCCTTGCAGGACCTTGGATTTTTTTTTTAGGCCTGTGTTTTTCCTGAGAGAGAGACGAGCACCTTTACTTCACAAGGTCTCACATCACGCACTTACCCAGGCTTTCTAGCCAGCCATGACAATAGGCATGTACCCATGCACCTGGCAGGTACAAGTTGACCTGTGAACCAGATTCTGATTTTCCACATGGCTCAGGCATCACAGAGTACTGCTGCCACAACACTGCCACTGGGATGAAACCCAAATGTATTTGAGTATCAGCATGACGCCACAAGTGGTAAAGTCCACACCAGACCTTGTGATGTGTTGCAGTCAAAACAGAATATTTTATAGTATTCAGGCTATGCATATAAAGTATGTATGAAACATAAATGAATTTTTATGTTTAGACTTGGGTTGCATCCCCAAGATATCTGGTGGAAATAATATTTAATAATATATGCTTATATTTAAACACATAAGTTTTTAAGAGATTTTTGCTATAGGGTACATACACTTGCTGGAGAGGCGGAGAGGCAGTGTGAAATCAGCTCCAGGGGGATGGCCACACCGTAATCCCTTCTCATCCATGCCCAATAAACAGATAGAAGATGTTTAATGTCATTGCCACTAGGGAAATACAGTCAGAACCATAAGATACCACTTCACACTCACCAGAGTGGCTATAATTAAAAGAATTTAAGAAGAGACATAATGAGCGTTAGGGAAATTGTGAAGAAATTGGAGCCCTTATACATTGTTGGTGAGAATATTAAATGGTGAATCACTGTAGAATACAGTTTGATGATTCTTCAAAAAATGAAATACAGAATTACCATATGGTTTAGCACTTGCACTCCTAGGTATATATACCCAAATGGATTGGAAAAATGTTTACAGAACTTTGCACGTGAATATTTATAATGTCATAGTAGCCATAAAATAGAAACAACCCAAATGTCCATCAGGTATGAATGGATAAATTGTGGTATGTATGAACAATAAAATATTATTTAATTTTATTCATTATTATTTTAATTCACCAGAGAGAGGTAAAGTGAGAAAGCAAGCCACCAGGTCCAGGACTTGAACTGTGGTTGGCCATGTGGGAGTGTCCAATGCCTTAACCACCACGCCACCTTGAACAATAAAATATTAAAGAAGGAATAAAAAAACTTACATGGTACAACAGGCTGAACCTTGGGACATGTTATAAATCAACTCCTTAACAGTGGGGGGGAAAAATAAGATTCAATTTATATGAAATTTCTAATTTATGAAAGGCTAGAGACTGAAAGATTAGTGGTTGCCCCGGGCCATGGGGAGATGGGAGAATTGATGCTAACTGCTGAGATACCATGAGAAAAGTTTCTTAAAAATACTCCGGAGGGGGGGTGGTGGTGGCAGGTGGTGTGGTGGTGAAAGGTACTGGACCCCCACATGGCCCACTGTGGTTCAAGTTCTAGACCTGGCAACTTGCTTTCTCATTTTGTCCCCTCTCTCACTCT
Organism: Tupaia tana; assembly: GCA_026018925.1. Lineage (NCBI taxonomy): Eukaryota > Metazoa > Chordata > Mammalia > Scandentia > Tupaiidae > Tupaia > Tupaia tana. Next base: position 104,239,891 of record JAKSZU010000013.1, on the reverse strand, counting down.
GTCCTTCTCTGGTGAAATTCAAATAAATAAAGTTTAAAAAACAATACAACACTACTGTGTAAATTTGTATGCTTAATAATTATCTTAATTTTTCTGGTAAATGTGTTTTCCTTTTGGAAAACAGACCTGCAGAAGTAGATACTGTGGATGCGTTCCAGGGCCGTCAGAAGGACTGTGTCATTGTTACGTGTGTCAGAGCAAATGCCACGCAAGGCTCAATTGGGTGAGTGACTTGTTGCTTTTTACTCATTTATAACCTGGGATTAGATTCGTTATCTATCAGTGTTAGAGAACACCATCATTGGTTTCAGTCATTTTCTTTTATAAAAATTTGTATAATGTCTTGAGATTCCCTTTATTTTTTAAAAGATTATTTTATTTAACTTTATTTATTATTATTATCATTATTATTTTCTAGTTTGATCAGAGAGAGACAGAGAGAGAGAGAGAGGAAGTGAGAAAGCAAGCCACCAGGTCCGAGACTTGAACCGTGGTCGGCCATGTGGGAGTCCAGCACCTTTAACCACCACGCCACTTGTCGGCCCCAAGATTTCCTTTTTTTAAAAAAGAGATTTTTGGGGACCAGCAGGTGGCGTAGTGGTTAAGGTGCTGGACATTCCCACATAGCCAACCACAGTTCGAGTCCCGGACCTGGTGGCTTGCTGTCTCACTTTCCCTCTCTCTCTCTCTCTGTGTCTCTCTCTGGTCAAATGAAAATAAATGAATGAATAAATAAATAAAATTAAATAAATATTTAAAAAAAAAAAAAAAGAGAGATTTTTGCTGTAGGGTGCGCGTACTCACTGGAAAGACAGAAAGCAAGAAATCACCCCCTGGACGGGATGGCCACGTGGCAGTCTTTTCTCAGTACTCCAGTATTATTCTCAGGATCTTGGGTGGGCATGCATGCACACATTCCTGGCATCAGTTTTTGGGTTTTTTATTTGTTTTTTGAGAGGTTTTTGCTATAGGGTGCTTGCGCTCACCAGAGAGATGGAAATCACCCCCTGTGGGGATGGCCACACTGCAACTCCTTCTCCTCCATTCTCCTCTTGGGATCTTGGGTACGCACGCACACGCGCCCAGTATGAGTTTAAGCCACCGGGTCTGGGACTCGAACTGCAGTCAACTACATGGGAGTCCAGCAAAATGGCATTACGCCAACTACTGGTTCCTCCTGGCGTGAGTTTTTTTTTTTTTTTAATTATTTTATTTAACTTTATTTATTACTATTGTTATTATTGTTCAGTTTGATCAGACAGAGAGAGAGAGAATGGGAAAGTGAGAGAGCAAGCCGCCAAGTCCAGGACCTGAACCGTGGTCGGCCATGTGGGAATCCAGCACCTTTAACCACCATGCCACCTACTGGCCCCCCTGGCGTGAGTTTTAAGCCTCCAGGTCTGGGATGTGAACCACAGCCAACTATCTTCGTTTCCAGCATTGTAACTATTACGCCATCTGCTGGTCCCCATGAAGGTTTCTTTTTAGGTTATAAAGTAGGTGCACTGTGAGGCCCACTTTTCCTGGTGTCTTGGGTATGAGCCCGTTTCACACTGTGAATCTGTTATTTTCTTTAGTAAGAGCTAAGTAAACAATCGGATTAAGTATATTTGCAGTAGCATGTTACTCTTACATGATCTGTGTCGTAAGTGGTTTTCCCTCTTCTCTGTTTTCCTGCTTTGGCTGAGTTTGTTAGCCTGTAACTATTACTGTGAGTTTATTTGCTGAAGGTGCTGAGCGCTGTTAAAGGTGATAGGAAACTAGCCCGGCTCTCCAGGCCCCAGACTCTTATGTAATGACTTGTTTTTTCTCATGAGAAGCAGGTGGCATTTACAGGTTTAAAGTTTAATTGTTCTTAAAGTAATAATTGATTTCTGCCCCTCCCTAGGTAGGCTATGTGTACAAATGGAGGCCAGTTATCTCAGGATTGTTTTGTAAATAATTCATGCTTTTCAGCTGATTGGAAATTTCACCTTTATCATATTACCTGTTCTGTTTCTGAACTCTTTTCCTACGGAGAGAGATAGAAAGAGAGAAAGTGAGAAATCATCTTCCCACCCCCCGGACCAGCAGTTGGCGTAATGGCTATGTTGCTGGACTTGTACGCTCATGTAGCCGACCGTGGTTCAAGTCCCAGACCCAGTGGCTTAAACTCACACCAGGCGCGTGTGCATGTGTGCCCAAGATCCCAAGAGGAGAATGTAGGGGAAGGGATTGTGGCATGGCCATCCTCCCTGTGGGGTGATTTCTCGCTTTCTGTCTTTTTGTCTGTCTCTTTTGAGCAAGTGCATGCGCCCCATACCAAAAACCTCTCTAAAAAGGAGAGAGAAATCATCCCCCGGGGGATAGCCACGCAGCAGTTTCTTCTCCTGAGTTTTGGACACACATACACATGTACCTGGCATAATTCTCAAGCTGCCATGTCTGAAACTCAAACTGCAATTAGCCATGTGGGAATCCATCGTCTTAACCATCACGCTACCTGCTGGCTCTGTATTTCAACAATCTAAATATATTTCAATTTAAGAAGTGTTTGCGGGATCCGCAGATGGCATAATGGTTACATTGTTGGACTCCCACATAGTCAACCATGGTTCAAGTCCCAGACCTAGTGGCTTAAAGCTCGGGCTGGGCATGTGTGTGTACATGCCAAAAATCCTGAGAGGAAAATGGAAAAGAAGGGATTGTGTGGTGTGACCATCCCACCTTGGGGTGATTTCTCACTTTCTGTGTCTCTCTCCAGAGAGCACACACACCCTCTAGGAAAAAATCTCTCTCTAAAAAAAATAAAGTATTTGAGTTAGTAATATTTTTAGAGGGATTTTTTTTTTTTGAGGGGGAGTGGTTTTTAATATTGTTAAAAGAAAATTCCTAAGCCCAGCCCCATAGCATAGCATAGCTAAATTCTACATGGCCAACCATAGTTCAGAACTCAGCCCCAGCAGCTTAAGGGACATGCCAGGAAGGTATGCATGCATGCCTAAAATTCTGACAGGGTAGAGGTAAGCATACACAGCATCGGCAGTTAATAAATTTGATAAAATTTCCAGTATCTCATCAAGTCAGAAGAGGAAATTTATAGATTTAGCTTTTTTTTTTTTTAATAGAGGTTTTTGCTATAGGGCATATGCACTTGGCAGAGAGACAAAGACAGACAGAAAGCAAGAAATCACTCCTAAGAGGGGATGGCCACACCTCACTCCCTTCTCCTTCATTCTCCTTTCAGGATTTTGGGCATGCATGCACACTCGCCTTGCGTGAGTTTTAAGGGGAATTTGAATCGCAGGCAACCACATGGAAGTCCAGCAACATAACCATTACGCCATCTGCTGGTCCCTAGGTTTAGCTTTTTGAAGGAAAACACCAGGGGTTTGATTTATTTACTTAATGGGAATTGCTTCTGTCAGGTACCCTGTGTTGGGACAAAGAGTGAAAAAGCATAGTGTGATTTTTGAGAGATGTGAAGAAGCAACTAAAAGGCTAACAGGGCATTAGCAGTTGGTGTAATGGCCACATCGCTGGACTCCCATGTAGTCGGCCACGGTTCCCACACGCCGGGTGCATGTGCGTACGTGCCTAAGATCCCGAGAGGAGAATGGAGGAGAAGGGATTGCGGCGTGGCCATCCCCCCCCGGGGGGGGGGTGTGATTTCTTGCTTTCTGTCTCTCTGTCTCTTCCTGGCGAGCGCATGCACCTATACCAGAAACCTCTCCCAAAAATAAATAAGCTAGCATACTGCTTGTGTCTCACATGGATATATTAGGTTGTTGGGAAGGTTAGCACATATTTCTGTTTTTCTATGCAAAAATGCATCATGACTTTTCCTAGATGACCCAGTATTAAGTCATTCTGCAGAAAGAAATAATGTCTGTCTGTCTTGATTGCTTAGATTCCTGGCCAGTTTGCAGAGATTGAATGTCACCATTACACGAGCCAAATACAGCCTCTTCATCCTTGGACATTTGAGGACCCTGATGGTAGGTGCATTCTTGAGGACCAGAAAGCTCAGAAGTGTGCCCACTGTTACTAATTACGGATTGAGTTTCTGTTTTATTTCTGTATTTGCCAGAGGGCGTATGTGCTTGCCTAGAATTGGGATAGGTTGAAAGCCCCTCCCAGTGGGGCATGCCACACCTCCGTCCCTTCTCTGTTTTTCCATCCTGTCAGGATTGGGGGCACACCTGCACACACACGGCAAGGTTTTCAAGCCACTGGGGCCAAGATTTGAAGCATGTTCTGCCATAGAGGATCCAGCTCCCTCAACCACAAACCACTGATTGACCCAGGCTTCTGTTTTTATTCTCCATCTTGATGGGAAATTCCATCAAAATGGAAATTATTCCTGGACTGTGAAATAATGGTGCTGTCCTGAGAGCTCCTCCTTCCTGGGGCCCTCTGTGTGTGCTTAGACTGCGTGCCCTTTCTCAGCCCAAAGCCCAGATCTACTCTAGGCGTTCGATGCGACTCTCACATGGAAGCTGCTAAAACAGTGCTTGGCACCTAGTAAGCCCTCGTGGTGGTGGTGGTTGGCCCATTTCAGTGCCAGAGAGCATGTGCGGGCGGGTTCTGACCTGCTTTTCTCTCAGCAGCTAGAGCAGTATTTCGGTGCCGTTTCACTCGGCATCTAGCACCTCCGTGCTCCTCTAGCGGTGGGCAGGTGGACGTGGTTAGTAGACAGATGGTACCACTTAATTGGGTGATCTCCCAGGCAGATAGAGCACATGCTCTCTGTTGGTCTCATAAGGGCAATATTCCAGGTCTTCCAACTTATTACCACAGTCGTCTGTCCTCTAAGGAGAGGGGCCAGCCTGGCCGGTTTCTTCCCCTTGTTTTCCTCGGTACCACCAGAGGGCATCCCAGTACACTTCCTCCTTGATTTAACTCTTCTCTTACTTACACGCATGGTCTTTCATTTTTACTGTTCATGTACCTCCTTGAAAGACTTTTTTTTTAGAAATTATTTTATTTAACTTTATTTATTTTAATTTGATGAGAGAGAAAGAGGGAGGGAGGAAGGGAAAGTGAGAAAGCAAGCCACCAGATCCGGGACTTGAACCATGGTCGGCGATATAGGAGTCTAATGTCCTTAACCACCATGCCACCTGCTGGCCCCAAAAGATTTTTAAAAACCCATATTCCCCTTTTACGTACCCCTGTTTTTTAAGTTGATAAAAAAATCCTTTAAGTTTGTGTTTCTAATACATTATAAACAGTGATGTTTTAAAATTAAGTGATTAAAAATAAAATTACTGGGACCAGCAGTTAGCGTAATGGCTATGTTGCTGGACTCCCACGTAGTCGACTGCGGTTTGTGTCCTGGACCCGGTGGCTTAAAACTCAGGCCGGGCGCGTGTGCGTGTGTGCCCAAGATCCTGAGAGGAGAATGGAGGAGAAGGGATTGCGGGGTGGCCATCCCCCCTGGGGGGTGATTTCTCGCTTTCTGTCTCTCTGTCTGTCTGGCGAGCGCACGCACCCTAAAGCAAAACAAAACCAAAAAACAAAAAAAAACCAAATCTCTCCATAAAATAAAATTACTGCCTTACTCTTAAATGGGTCCAGTGGTGTAGAAAGATGTCAATATCATCCCCCCTTTGAATTTATTTTCCTATTTCTCCTTGTTTAGGATAAAATGTAGTGGGGTAATCTGTTTTTATAATTAAAAGTGTTTCTATTAATCCCACCATTAGGCTTCTCCTGCACTGACATTTATATATAAATTGTTATGTTTAAGAAGCTATCTTTCATAATTATTTGGGGAAGCTGTCAAGAGTGCATGGAATGAACCTCTTGATACTTTTTGTGCAACTGTCTGAATCCGTGGTTATTTAAAAATAGGGGATTTGGGGGGGGGGGTGGGCAGCAGATGGCATAACAGTTATGTCGCTAGACTCTCACGTAGTGGACCACAGTTTGAGTCCTGGACCTGGCGGCTTATAACTCATGCTGGGTGTATGTGCGTGTGTGCCCAAAATCTCAAGAGGAGAATGGAGGAGAAGAGATTGCAGTGACCATCCCCCCGGGGGTGATTTCTCTCTTTGTCTCTGTCTCTCTGGCAAGCACAAGCACCCTATAGCAAAAATCTCTCTCTCAAAAAAAAAAAAAACATATATATAGGGGATTTTAAAATATTTTTTGTGTGATCATAAGGTTCTGAGTGTTTAACAATTTTTTTGTTAAATAACCTATAATAATTAGTATTTGGGGACCAGCAGTTGGCGTAATGGCTATGTTGCTGGATGGACTCCCATGTAGTCGACCATGGTTTGAGTCCCAGACCCAGTGACTTAAACTCATGCCGGACACGTGTGTGTGCATACCCAGGATCCCGAGAGGAGGATGGAGAAGAAGGGATTGCAGCGTGGCCATCCCCCCGGGGGGTGATTTCTAGCTTTCTGTCTTTCTCTCTCCTGTCTTTCTGGCGAGCGTGTGCGCCCTATAGCAAAACCTCTCAAAAAAAAAATAGTATTTGTTTCGTTGAGCAAAATAACACAAATGTATTACAAGTTTTGATAATACTTACACCTGAAGGGTAACAAAGTTAGTAGAGATGCGTTTGATAGCCATGACTTGGTAAAGAAGGCTTCACACGCCTGTTACTGTTGTCCCTGTTTGCGTGCCTGGCAGTACACCGTACACTGGCGAGGTGTGGGCGTGAAAGACAGGCTGGAGGAGGCAGGATGGCCCGAGGACATGCGGAGCTGGGTGTGACGTGAGGGTCATCGGGACCCAGGATGAATCACACGTCCACACAAAGGGGTGTGAAAAGGGATCCCTGACTTCCGGCTGGGGCCTAGACCTTGTCTTCACTCTAGGAAGGCCGTGCTACAGGACAGGCAGGCAGGGTGTACGTACTCCTGATTGTCATGTGAGCTTTCCAGGTGATGTTTTTTCTTTCTTTAGGGCCTTTTTTTTTCTGTCCTTTTACCTTTTTAGCCAGTCTCCATTATGGAAATGGAGTCAATCATTAAAGCACTTGGTTTCCTTGGAGAAGCCAAGACTAACAGTCCCTCCTCAGAACTGTTTTGTGATGTCAGGGTAGGATTAAATGCCAAGTTTACGTGTAGTAGACTTGGCAAAAATAGCAGAGCCATCTGCTGCACGTATGTTCTCAGAATCTCTAGAGGTCTCCTGAGCAGAAAGCACTGCGCCTCGGAGCTTGGGCCTGCTCGTGTAGGCCTGTCTAGAATGTGCCAGTCCCTCCAGCTAAGATTTTGTCACATGACTTTCTTTAACCTTAAAAAAAAAACACATGAAGGGACTGGTGGGTGGTGGTGTGATTGAGGGCGCCGGACTCCCACAAGGCCGACCACGGTTTGAGTCCCACACCTGGCGGCTTGCTTTCTTACTTTCCCTCTCTCTTTCTCCCTGTTCCGCTCTGGTCAAATTAAAATAAATAAGTGGATGATGAAATTGAATAAAATAATTATTTTAAAATAAATAAAGGGGCCAGCAGGTGACACAGTGGTGTTAAGGTGCTGGGCCCCCATGTGGCACTCACTGAGTTCAAGTTCTGGATCGGCAGCTTGAAACTCAGACTGGGCATTTGTGCATGTGTGCCCAAAGTCCAGAGAGGAGAAGGGATTGCAGCACGGCCATCCCTCTGGGAGGTGATTTCTCGCTTTCTCTCTACATCTCTCTGGTGAGCACATGCTCCCTATAGCAAAAATCTCTCAATTAAAAAAAAAAAAGTAAAGGTAGCCTTGTCACTTTATCAAATCCAAAAAGCCATTATGATGGCATCACTGTTTTATGTGCAATTAATCTATGACATTAGTGCTTTATTTTTACTTTGATTTTGATTTTACATTTATTGACCATACTGTTTTAGATTTTAGACAGATATTATTACTCTTGTATGTACATAAAGAGAAAATAACAGGCCTAGCAGGTGCCATGGAGACTAAGGTGGTTGGATGGCTAACAGTGAAGTTCAAGTCCTGGACCCAGCAGCTTGAAAATCATGCTGGACATGTGTGCCTGCATGCCCAAATCTTGAGAGAAAAATGGAGAAGGGATTGCCGTGTGGCCAGTTTCCCTAGGGGTTGATTTCTTTCTTCCTCTCTCTCTGGTGAGTACACATGTCCTAATCATTAATAAATAAAAGGCAGTATAAATAGAATGAGTGGGTTAAGATATTCCAGCAGATGGTGTAATGGCTATGTCATTGAACTCTCACATGGCCAACTGTGGTCCGAGTACTGGACTTGTCGGCTTAAAACTCATGCTGGGCACGTGTGCATGTGACCCCAAAAGCCCAAGAGGAGAATAGAGGAGAAGGGATTGTGGTATGGCCATCCCCACTTGGGCGTGGTGGGGGGGTGGCGGTGTGATTTCTAGCTTTCTGTCTCTGTCTCTGTCTCTTAGGCGAGTGCATGTGCCTTATAGCAAAAATCTCTCTTAAAAAAAAAAAAAGATAGGGGACCAGCAGTTGGCGTAATGGCTATGTCGCTGGACTCCCATGTAGTCGACTGTGGTTCAAGTCCCGTACCTGGCTTGTGTGTGTGCATGCCCAAGATCCCAAGAGGAGAATGGAGGAGAAGGGATTGTGGCGTGGCCATCCCCCCTGGGGGGTGATTTCTCGCTTTCTATCTCTCTGTCAGTCTCTGTCTTTCTGGCGAGCACACACTCCCTGTAGCAAAATCCTAAAAAAAAAAAAAAAAAAAAAAAAAAAAAAAAAAAAAAAAAAAAAAAAAAAGGTATTCCTGAAGTATTCCCTTTCAGAAGGTAGCACTAATTCATTTTTTTTTTTCCATTCAAGGTCATCAGAATCCTTGGTCATCCCCAGTACAATCAAAAGGGTTGCAGTCAGTGTTTTCTAAGAATACGCCATCATTGTTTGTAAGGTTTTCTTAGAACTCACAATGGCCATTCTTCCTTTTTTTTTTTTTTTTTTAAGATTTTTTTGCCATAGGCATATAGGCTCAATGGAGAAAGAGACAGAAAGAAAGTCAGAAATCACACCACCCCCATTACCCCCCATGGTTAGGAGATAACCTAACCGTGCTGTAATCTTTTCACTTCCATCCTCTTCCTGGGATTTTGGGCACACATGCAACATGCCCAGCGTGATTTTTTTAATTTTTTTAATGGACTTATTTATTTAATTTTATTTATTCACTTATTTCATTTGACCAGAGAGAGACACAGAACAAGAGAAAAAGAGAGAGGGAAAATGAGAAAGGAAGCTACCAGGTCCGGGATTCAAATGGTGTTCGGCCATGTTGAAGTGTCCAGCACCTTAACCACCACTCTACCTGCTGGTCCCCCAGCATGATTTTTAAGCCTCTAGGTCTGGCGCTTGAACCATGGTTGGGCTTGTGGGAGTTCAGTACCTTAACCACCATACCACCTGCTGGCCCTGTTTTCTGTAAGTCTTAATGATGATCCTTCTTGTCTTATTAGAAGATGTCTGTGGAAGGTTTTCAGGCAAGGTCTTGTATTTCTTTTTCTTTCCTTTTTTAACCAGAGATTTTTGCCTTATGGCAACATGTACATGTGGGGGTGTGGAATGGGGTGAGGGGGAGACAGACACATTGAGAGGGAAAGTGAGAAGTCACCCCTCAGTGGGGACGGCCACGCCACAGTCTCTTCTCCATTCTCCTCCCAGGATCATGGGCACGCACACATACATGCCCTGCATGAGTTTTAAGCCACCGAGTCCAGGACCCAAACTGCGGTTGGCCATGTGGGAGTCCAGTGACATAACTGCTGCACCGTCTGCTGGTCCCTAGGTAAGATCTTTTCAGTGGCTTACTAACTAAAAGCCAGGGGTCTGCAGTTACCTGCCCAAGAGTTCTCCCATGTTAGGTCCATGGAGACTGCAGGTCACTCTGAAGGGAAAAGAGAAGTGCAGGCAGTAAGGTTTTTCCTTCCCTCTTAGGCGTGCTGCTTATATTTTTTGTTAGGGAGGTCTTTGAGAATCTAGTAGAAGATAACATGCCTCTTTCCAGAACGATCACGTGCATTCGAAGTTTGCTTTCCGAAACCAAGCCTTCCTGTTTCTAAATGTCAGCCCTGCTGTAAGGGCAGTCAGCCTGTCAGCACGTCCAAGGGAGCTTTCTATGAAGGTGGAGATATTCTTGCCAAACTGGCCAGCATGGTAACCATTAGTCATGTGTAGCCATTGTGCATCTAAGGAACTGAAGGTTTTTTTAAGAATTTTTTAAAAATTTAACTTTAATTACTTATTTAAAGTTGACCCAAGAGGGACAGAGTGAGAGCAAGAGAGAGAGAGAGAGGGAAAGTGAGAAAGCAAGCTGCTAGGTTTGGGACTTGAACAACAGTCAGCCATGTGGCAGTCCAGTGCCTTTAACCACCACACCCCCTGCCAGCTCCAGGAACTGAAGTTTTGTTTGTTTGTTTTTAAGTTTATTTCTTCCATGACAGGAAGAGCAGGGCAGGCACTCCTAATAGGATCTCTCTCTCTCTTTTTTGAAAGAATCATTTTAACTTTATTTATTTTAATTTGATCAGAGAGGGACAGTGTGAATGAGTGAGGGAGAAAGAAAGCAAGCTGCCAGGTCCGGGACTAGAGAGGGAAAGTAAGAAAGCAAGCCACCAGGTCCGAGACTCGAACTGCAGTTGTCCAGGTGGGAGCCCAGCACCCTTAACCACCACGCCACCTAATAGGATCTTTACTCCACACTCACCCCTAGTCTCAGCCAGTCCAGCTTATAGGAATGCACATGCCCGGAATGGTCAGAGAGATCCCAGGGCAGAAACCTAGGTCCTTACCCACGTCGGTCTGGTTGTGTTACCACTACACCACCACTTGTTCTAGGAACTGAGTTTTCATTTGATTTTAAATAAATGGAATTTAAATATCTACACTGGTACTGTTGGTGACTGGTCCAGGTCTGCAGGACAGCTTGTGGCCATGTAGAGTGAGTAACGGTGACAGAAGTGACTGACGAAGTTAGTGTGACCTGCTCTTTTTTAGCAGTGTGGCTTTATCATTCTGCATTCAGACCTGCCTTTTCCTTTCAGCCTTGTTGAAAAGTAGTGGATTCTTGGGGTTGGCAGATGGCGTGGTGGTTAAGGTGCTGGACTCCCACATGCCTGATCATGGTTCAAGTCCAGGACTTGACAACTTGCTTTTTTACTCTCCCTCTCTCTCTTCCTCTTTCACCCTCTCTGACTGTTTCTCTGTGGTCAAATTGAACAATAATAAATAAGAATAAATAAATTTTTTTTTTTTTTTTTTTTTTTTGGAGAGGTTTTTCGCTATAGGGCGCGTGCGCTCGCCAGACAGACAGAGAGAGACATAGAGACAGAAAGCGAGAAATCACCCCCCAGGGGGGATGGTCACGCCGCAATCCCTTCTCCTCCATTCTCCTCTCGGGATCTTGGGCACGCACGCACACGCGCCCGGCGTGAGTTGTAAGCCACCGGGTCCGAGACGCGAACCGCGGTCGACTACGTGGGAGTCCAGCGACATAGCCATTACGCTAACTGCTGGTTCCCAAGAATAAATAAATTTTTTAAAAAAGCTCAGAGTCATTGGCCTTTCAAAAAAAAAAGTAAAGGAATGGTGGATTTTGACACTCTATTCATGGAAATATACATAGTGTCTTTAGGAATAAAAGCTGAAACCCCATGCTTCCCAAGCACATGACTATTTCTCTGGGATATGATTGTTTCTTCCTTCTCTTTGTTGTAAGGAAAACCAGCATTGGAACCATCTGATTCAGGATGCTCAGAGGCGCGGGGCCATCATTAAGACTTGTGACAGGAACTATCGACACGATGCAGTGAAGATTCTGAAACTCAAGCCCGTGCTACAGAGAAGTCTGACTCACCCCCCTACCATGGCTCCAGAGGTGGACAGACCTCAGGGCGGCCTGCCCAGCACCAAGCTCGACAGTGGACTTGCCACAACCTCCTTTGCTGCTTCTCCTTATCACACACCCTCTGACTTCAAGGAAGCAGCTGTTACTGTTACTTCAAGAGACCTGGAAAGACCTGCTCACGACCAACTGCGGGACCCACGACTGCTTAGGAGAATGAGTGCGGAGACCAGAGGGGTATTCCCAAGGGATCCACAGCCCTTGAGCCCCCAGCATCCTGGATCAACACCTCCCATGGGCGAGCCGGGTTTTCCCGTAGGTCACCAGGATCTGGGTGGTGTTGGGCAGCAGTCCCCTACTGGAGGAGCCGCTCAGCACGGCCATGGACCCCCAGTGCAGTGGGAGCCTCCCGCTGCTGGCGCTGATGCTTCCACGAGTGAGAGAGAATGCGGTGACCCAGAAAAGGGGGAGCGTGGTCACAGAAGAGAGACCAGGGCTTCCAGTGAAGGGGAGCACGGGAGGTGTGACTCCGTGACCCATCACACAAAGAGGAACTCTGGCTGGGACAGGAGGAGACTGGAGGAGGAACATGGCAGTTCGAAGAAACGAAAGACCGTATAGTGGAGTGGGCGGCAGCCTGTCGGCCGGAAGCACTGTGCACCGCGATGGCCAGCTGACAGCCCATCCACATGATGGGTCTTTTCGAAGGAATTTGTGTACTGCTGGAAAGAGGGCAAATACATCCTGACCCAGCCTCTGGGCCATCCTCAGTACTTCTTGTCAGTGCAAAAGTTTTTGGAGAGCGTTTGTGTATTGGTAATAATGTCCTTGAAGTTGGAGATTTCAAATAATGGCCTCTTGTTCTGTAGAAAAGGGGGTCAGACTGGAATGAGTGTTGTCAAAGTTGAAATGTATATTTGTATAGCAAATATCAAAATCCTTTTAAAATTTAATGTAGCAGACAGGTTTTCTTTCCCCTGCTTAAAATGTTAATCATTTTTCAACAGATGAAACTTTATACTAAAAAACAGGGGTTTCTGGAGGAGGGCAGTTCTTTTCAGCACTATTATATGGCAAGGCAGACTTTGCAGCAGCCGAGGGAATTCGGAAGAAGCTGAGTTGAGCTCTGGTGGGTGAGATGTCTCTACTTTTACTTGAGAAAACAACTGGAGTCTCTCTGGGGAGCTTTGGGATGCAGTTAGATCGCGTCAGGGTGTGCTGGTGTCGTGTCCAGACGAGCCACCTGGCAAAGGGTATGATGCTTCTGTGACAAATTCATTTACCTATTTTAATATGCACATAGCTGTCTAGCTAAAATTCATAATAATTCTTAAAATAGAAGAAAATTGAATGCAGGAATAATTCTTGGACGGTCACTCTGCTGTCCCCAGCATATCGTGAGCTTCATGGAACTGCTGAGTTCCAGATGTGTGACCGGCTGCCAGAGCGGAGCCAGCTCGGCTGTGGGAGGATCACCTGGAGCTGCTTCCGTAAGGCTTGTCGGTGGCCGGGAATGCCGAGTTTGGGAGAGCCGAGAACGCCGTGCCAGCCTCTGCCCACGTATACTTCTGGTCCCTGGGGAGCCTTCGGGAAGGCAGGTAGAGTGTTTCAGGCAAGGAGATGCTCGGTAAAACGGAGGCTAACGAGCTCAGGGTGAGGGCTGCCGACGGGGTTCCCGTGATGTGGGCTATCTGGGGGGCGTTGTCAGCTGCTGGTAGAGGTGGTTGAGCTTTTGTGAAAGGAAAATGGCCATGTCCGTGGAGAAGAGGCTTGGGAGACGGGAGGAGGGCTGCCTGGCTCTGTCCAGTGTCCAGACACCCACAGTGAATGCCTCGAAGCTCAGCTGGCAGGAGCAGGGACTAGGGGTTTGTAGCGAGTGCTGGCTGGTTTTGGGGAAGAAAACTAAGCCCCAAAGATTAATGTGCACTGTTGGAAATTTCTTTATCGTCTACTTTTTAGGCAAAAATGGTTTTGTTAGTCCGAAATTGTCCAGCAGTAGGTTATAAAGAGCCGTAAAAGGACAGTGTTCAGTTGCCAGAAGTTTGAACGTTCTATTTTATTAGCTCTGTCATTTCTCCTGCTGTTCAGACTGCATGACAAATGTCAGCTGGATGCTCCCGAGACCCACAGCAGTCATCCTGTCAGAGCCAGCGCTTGGTCCCAGCCAGCCAGCCTGCGCCTCCTGCTTGTGGGTGGAGAGATTTGTCCGCTGGGCAGTGCAGGAAAATACCAGTGGGGGTCGGGGGTCGGGGTTCAGGGGTCGGGTGAGCTCAGAGGCTGTCTGGGCCTCTTCCATGTGCTGTGCTTCGGCAGGAAATCTCGTCATCATTTGAAGTTTGCTTTCTTGTTACCTTGGCTAAGCACTCCCTTCACCAGAAGCTTCTTGTAGTGTCCACTTCGAGAACCCCAAACTCTTAGCTTCTGAAGGAGGCATGATAGAAGCAGTGGGGTCCGATGTCTCCTCCTCTGTTTACATTCATCTAAACACATGCCTCAAGGTTTCCCCAAACGCGTGACTCTCTGCAGCACGCACAGTGCCGTTTCCTGAGTTGGTTTTGATGCCCGTCGTCGGGTCCTGCTCACTGGGCTCGCTGCCCACCGGGTGTGGTCCTAGGAGAGCTGCCGCAGCCTCGCCTCTCCCCTCCCGGCAGGGTGCAGCTGTGCCTGGCATTCATTTGGAAACTGTCCGTCGTTCCAGTAGGTACGCGTACTGCGGCCCTGCCTCTGTCGTAGATTGCTGTCGGGTGGCGGCTCGTCTTTTTGCAAAGAAAAAAGTATGGCTCTTTGTTTAGTCCTTGCCGTGGCATTAAGAGAATGTCCTGTGTTTCAGTATTATTTCAACATGATATATTCTGCCTACAAACTTGTTTTGCTTCTTTGTATGTAATTTGCCTCGGAATTATTGTACACAATTTGTTTAGTTATTTTTCGTGAATTATCAGGAGCGAATTTGCTGATAAGTACATGTGAATAATCTCCTGTAAATGAGTTTTATAACAAAAATGTACTAAACTTTTTTCTAAAATTAGTTGTGCAGATTGACAGTTCTTTGCTGTAGCTTTGACTCTGCTGTGAATTCATAGCTGAGATTTGCCAAATAGAAGCTGTGCTGTCTCTGTTAAAGCCTACATTTTAAGAAATAATGGCAGAATTAAAACTGGAAACAAAACTGAAATGGGTAGAAGTTACATGTTACTGAATTAACATGGGTCATCATTTACTCTGCCATTGGTTTCTTTTTCTTTTCAAGTATTTATTTATTATTTTAAATTTGACTGGAGAAAGAGGGAAAGTGAGAAGCAAGCCACTGGGTGTGGGACTCGAACTGTGGTGGATCACGTGGGAGTCCACCGCCTCAGCCACCAGGCCATCTGCCAGTCCCCTACTCAGTTTCACTTGTGGTAGAATTGCTCGGTGGGGATTTGTGTGATTCGGGTGGGAGAAACTTCCCCCAGCTCTTCCCTCGCAGCTCCTTTCAGAGTCTTCCCTGAAGAGTGACACGGCCCTTCGGCACCACTTGGTGTCGATTGTCTTTGAAATTTGGTCCCACAGAAATGTGTTCCTGTGAGGTTGGGACTGGGCAGGGGTGGGCGAGGAGGGACAGTAACTCACGTGGAGAGCCCCGGGAGCCACCAGGGGAGGGCCGGGCAGGGCATAGATGTCCAGGTCGAGGCAAACGCAGTAACCTGGGGGACTGCGGGCAAGCTTCCCCTTGCTGGGCCTGTCACCACGTCCCTTGGTGCTGCCAGCGCACACTCAGCACAACGGCCCGAGGAGAGAGGGTGCTGCTGGCTTCGTCTTATAGTCACAGACTGACCAGTCTTATCCCCCCTGACCAGTCCACCCACGTGGTCACCCCACCCAAACTCAGAGGAATAACATTGAGGGAGGAAACGACTCGGCCTCTGTTAGGTGGGATGTGCAGTGTCGTGCAGCACCACACGGGCCGTTGTGAATAGAGGGTCCCTCCATCACTTCAAAGGCACAAGTTACTGTGACCCTGTGCTGGGCGGAGGAGGCATTTGCCAGGTCAGTGGTACCCGTGGTCAGGTGCTGAGGCCCCCAGGGGGAGCCACTCCGGCCCAAGCTCAGTGTTAGTGGACACACCCGCTGCTGTTTTTAAGCAGCATCACTGCAAGGATTGTTGGACTGAGGGGACCAGCTGGTGGTAGTGGTGGTTGAGGCACCAGACTCCCACGTAGTCAACCATGGTTCGAGTCCTGGGCCCAGTGGCTTGAAACTCAACATCGGGCACGAGTGTGTGCCCACTCAAAATCCTGAGAGGTTAGTGGAGGAGGGATTGCGGCATGGCCATTCCTCCCGGGGGGTCGATTTCTCACTTTCTATCTTTGTCTGTCTCTCTGTCTCTCTCTGTCTCTCTCTCTCTCTCGCCTTTCTTAGGGCATGCCCTTGGAGTCACCTGGAGAGCTGTTTAAAAACTTGGAAGCTGGGCTCCACCCAGAATTTCTAATTTAACGGGCTTGAGTCTTAGCCCCTGCCTTTAAAAAACAACAAAAAACCTTAAGTTTAAATAAACTCACTTACTGGCCCCATCGAGTAGCCAGTTTGGGGGCCTGGCTCCTAAGAGGGCAAGAGGAAAGAGGCGTAGCCGTGAGCCAGGGAGGGAGAGCCACAGCAGGGCCGGGGAGGAGCCACACCGCTGACTTCTGGTGCTGTCAGAGGGGAGAGGCAGAAGTCCAGTCTAGGAAGATCCTGAGTGGATCGGTGGCCACGGAGGTCTCAAAAAGGCAGTCTTAAGGTGTGCCCTGTAGCACCCAGCCACACCAGAGTGGCTGAGGGGGAACCCAGTGCCAGCTTAGTCCAACGACCCGGGCTGCATGTGCCAAGTCCTCCCACTCGGCCCCGGAGACGGGACAGACATCCCCATCGCACAGGTGTTTAGAATACCGTGCTCCATCAGCGGGAGGGCACCCACGATGCAGCTAAAAACTAGCAAAGCTGCACTCCAGCACAGTTTTCGTGGCCCCAAAGCCCGTGCGTGAACACCCAGCACGGTGGCCGCCTCAGCCGGACCTTGCCAAGCTGACCGCACAGCTACAGGAACGGGCTGGGGCGAGCCAGCACTGCCCATGAGGAGCCTAGATGGCCTTCACTGCACGTGGCTGGCACTGACCTTGGGCTGACCGTTGACAGCCTCCAAGGGTGCTTTCTTTGCCCAAAAGCAATGAGAGACATTTGCTATAGGGTGCATGTGTGCACATCCCCAGGGGGATGGCCACGCCACAGTCCATTCTCCTGGGATTTGGGGCACGCACACACATGCCTAGCATGAGTTTTAAGCCACTGGGTCTGGGACTCGAACCGCAGTTGACTACATGGGAGTCCTGCGATGAAACCATTACACCACCTGCTGGGCAGAGGCAGCCCATCAGAAGTGCAGCCCCCAGGTCGGGCTCCGGGACAGAGGTGGCAGGTTGGGCCAGGAGTGTGAGGTCTCTGATCCCAAGCTGCTGGTTCCTCCTCTGGGGTCCTGCCTCACCCATCTGCCCGCATTTCTTTACTAACAGGACTCCTGTAGGTGGCCTTCCACCCAGCCCCAGAGCTTTCCCGTGGCCTCAGGGCCTCAGGGATCCTTTCCTGCCTTCCCTGCCCCATCCCATGTCATGATGTTCCCTGCAGGTGGCAGAGACCAGACTGAGCTCCTGAGGGCGCAGTCTGTCTGCTCACGCCTCGGCCTGGGACAGTGGTGGGCGAGGAGGGCCCAAATGCCGACGTGTTGGTTTCTGAGTGATAGCGACTCTATCGTGTGGGTACACCAAGTGTCACTGTCTATTCTTTGGTTGAGAGGGAGGTATTTATTTTTTAACTTTATTTATTTACTTATTTATTTTAATTTGACCAGAGAGGATCAGAAAGAAAGAGAAAGTGAGAAAGCAAGCCGCCAAGTCCGGGACTTGAACCGTGGTCGACCATGTGGGAGTCCAGCGTCCTTAACCACTATGCCACCTGCCAGCCCCACTGGCTTTTAAACAGTTTATTTTATGGGACCAGCAGATGGCATAATGGTTAACATCGCCAGGATTCCCACGCGGTTGACTGCAGTTCAAGTCCCAGACCCAGCAGCTTAAAACTCACGCCAGGCACGTGTATGTGCATGCCCAAAATCCTGAGAGGAGATTGGAGGAGAAGGGACTGTGCGTGGCCATCTCCGGGGGGTGATTTCTCACTTCTGTCTGTCTCTCTGATGAGCACACGTGCCCTATGTAGCAAAAATCTCTCTACAAAAAACATTTATTTCTTCCATGCGAAAGACAGGGAGAGGCAGACAGTGCCCGCCACAGGTCTTGACACCACAGTTTCCCCCAGGTTCAGCCAACCTGGCACACAGGGCGGGGGAGGCAGCGCCCAAGGAGGTCTGGGGATGCGAACCTGGAGCATCGGTGTGGGTCAGCCACGCAGAGCAGAGTGTGCCAGCACCTCACCCCGCCCACCCCGAGGCTTTCCCAACAGCCTCGGGGTCTCGTGAGTAGCACAGCTCTGCGCATCTGAGCACGCCGGTGTTCGGTTCTGGAGCCCGCGTCTGGGAGTTCGATGGCTGGGTCACGCGTTAATTCTGAGTAACGTTTCAAGGAATCGGCTTGCACAATTTTCAAGACGGACAAGTTAGTTGCCAACATTTGAAGATCTCAAGGTCTAATGAACCTTAATTTCTGATTTCTCTCGACAAATCTGGAGAACCGTAGCCTGGCCTCCATGGCTGGAGCCTCTCGCCCTCGGCCGGTGCGAAGGCCGGCATGGCAGCCCTTATGACCCGGCAACCCCGTTTCTGCAACGGCCCAGGCTGAGCACGGGAGGCTGCGGCCCAGGGGCTGCTACTCGAATCGCATGGACGCCAGCCTGGACAGCTCCCTGTGCACATTTGCCGGTGGCTGCGGAGGGTGGCCGGCCGGCTGCAGGTGGCCCAGATGCCCCCGCTCGCGCCGTCACGCTAGTCCAGGCCGTCGCTCCCTGTGCACCATGCAGAGGGAGTATTTGTGATCAGGCTTCCACGAGAGCTCACGGGCTGGCCCCAGCCTTACCCCCCAGCTTGGGCCCAGCGGGCGACCTGAGCATGGTGCAGCCCTGTCCATGGTCCTGGGCCATGGGGGCCTGCCCCGGGTCCTCACCATGCCCTACCCCAGGTGATGGCTCTGTGAGCCAAGGGACATGACTGCCTGAGCCTGCACAGCCCCGCGAGGCCACACTTCAGGATCTGGGACCTGGGATGTGGCAGAGTCATCCCTGGAGTCAGCTCCAACTGCAGGAAGCCAGCCTTGCAGGACACGGCGTGGACATGATGATGTCCCCCACGGCGTGACAGTGGCTTTAACCTTAGAGCCTGGTCCGTGGGCCTCCTGTCCCTACCCTGGAACTGCGGTGAGAGCTGTCAGCCCAGAGAGGCCAGGATCCTGCTCCCGGCCTGATCGTACTCGGGCTCTGGTCTCAGAGCCCCTCAGACATGCGTACTGCCCAGGCCCCTAGCATACCCTTCTCGGTACCCCTGGGCCTGGCCTGGCAGTGAAGGGTCTCAGCTGGTCCTCGGACCCCTCGAGAACTGGCCCGACCTACCCCACACATCCCTTGCTCCGGGCATTCCAGACCTCTCTGGGTCTCTGGTCAGGGCACAGCACAGGCTGCGACAAGGGCTCAGAGTGACGTGGAGAAGCTGGCAGAGGCTGGATTTGGGTGAGCCCAACTGGTGGAGTAGAGGGACTGCAGTGTCCTTCCCTGGACGTGGCACCGCTCTGAGACAGGTGGCGTGGCCACAGGTGCCTGCTGGAAACGAGTCTGGCACCTCCTCTCCCGGGCCCTCCATTTCTGGTCCCCCCTGTTCATCACACCCCACCTCTCCCGTCTTGCCAGCCTCCTCCGCCCTAATCCTCTTCCCTAGTCGTGAGATCCCTGGACACAGGAGGAAGAAGGGAAGGAGGTGACAGGCCTTCGGAGGAGCAGGCAGAGAGGACCGTCTGCCCTGACCCATTGAAGGCAGGGCCCGGCCAGATGAGGCAGGTGGGCCAGCCAGGGGTCTTCCTGGTCCTCCCTGCTGGCATAAATGCATGGAAGCCCCACTGTGGACTTGGAAGAGGCTCAGTCCTGCGGGAGGACTGGGAGCTCCGGAGGGCGCCCCCCCGCCCCGTTTGTTGCACTCGGGCCGGGCTCGTCCACTATGAAGGAAGGGAAGTGTGGCTGATGTGCACCCATGTGGCATGATTTTTTGGGGAATGGGATGGACTGGGATGGTAACAAGCAGCAGGTGACACCGACTGGTAGCAGACTGTGCCAGGCACGGCGGCAAGCATTACACGTACAAACCGGTTCACTCGCCCTAGTGGCCCTGTGGTGGTGGCGCTGTTGTAACACCCCATTTCACAGACTGGGAAGACCAAGACACAGAGAGACTGAGTGGCTTGCCCAAGATCACACAGCTGGCAGGTGGTGGAGGACAGCCTTGGACCCAGTGGTCAGAGGCCAGAGACCCTGCCCTTCGCCATCCCTCTGCCGTGGAGCCTCTACCCCGTTCGGGCAGAAATGTGGGCACCAGGCCTGCTTTAAGGTACTCTGGGCGCCATTCCAGCTGCCCCAGCTGTACCCCAAGGGCCACTTGGTTAGTCAGCCCAGGAGGTGTCCTCTGGCTGGAAGCCACGTGGAACACCGCACCTGCAGGGGACCCGCCTGGCTGCCCGCAGACGCCTGGCCTCACCACCTGCAGCACGGCTGCTGCAGTTCCAGGCCTGGCCCGGCTCCCCCACCCCAGCTGGCTTCCCACTGCAGCGGACTGGGCTGGCTCGACGGGGTGAGGGCGAGGCCCGGGAGAAAGGGGAGGCGTGTCTGCACCCCCTCTCACTTCCGAGCGTGTGGCTCTGGGGTTGTGAGCAGCCAGGTCGGTCCGAGTGGAGGCTGAGGCCATTGCTGGTAGCGGCTTGGCTTGGTGGCTGGGCTGCGGGTGCCACTTGGACTGCCGCCTCCTGGCTGTGTGACCCCAGACAGCTCCCACACCCTCCCTGGGGAGTCATTCTTTGTCCCCTCCCTCTGGCCGGAGAAAGAGCCCCCCTCCCTTGTTGGAGTGGGGAGTGCCGGCATGAAGGTGGGCGCCTGCTGCAGGTGCTTTGGCTGCGGCGGCTGGAGGAGCCGAAGTGGAGCGGGGCGGCACCTGGCCCTCTGGCTGCCCCTGGGTGGGGCAGTGGGCGACATCCCCGGCTTGGAGGCCCTTCCTGCATCTCCCTGCTGTGTGCCACAGGCTCCTAGAGTAACCTTCGCTGCTTCCATCGCCCGGAGCTGGGTTTTTAGCCAAGGTTCCTGACCAACACGCTTTTGAAAGTTAATTTATTTTATTGAGAGAGAGGCACCTTCCAAAGGGCTCCTCACACAGCGAAGATCGCCCTCCACTGAGTCAGGATCCTGGGAGCACCCTGCTGGGTTTCAGGTCAACTCAGGAGCCGCGCCCGGGCCGGCCAAGTGGCTTCCGGCACTGCAGAGTAGTGGGCGACCCCCGTGCCACTGTGGCTGGGCCCCAGGACACTTCGGGAGCCTTGGTGTGCCTGACTGCAAAAGGGCTGCAGACATAGAGTCCACGTCTCAGCATCGCCATGAGGGCCCTGAAATAGGGGATGTCGAGCCAAGCCTCTGCACACCGGCGTAACAAATGCCGGGATGGGGTGGCGTCTGCGTGTGGGTTTTATTTTATGGAAAACACTAGAAACATCTATAAGAAAATAACAGTTATTACTGCCGACGGAGACGTGTGTGATTTTAATGGGAACATTAGCATGATTTTGCTTTTCTGTATTTCTTACCTTCGCTACGAGTTGTGATTTGTATTTTAAAAAGGAAAAAATAAATAAGTGAAGTTTTTCTTCCCAGGGTCTTTTTCCTTAATCTTCTGGCCTGAGACACGCTTTTGTGGGTGTGCATCCCGGGGGGACTGGGGTGGCTGACCCGGGCAGGGGTGCGGGCAGCAGCGTGGCCCCACTCTGGCCTGGCTGCCCAGGCCTGCCGGGAGGTGCCATGGCGGCTCCCCAGGTGCCCATAACTGCCTCGTAACCATAAGGCATGGCTGCGAGGAGGGACGCCAGCTCAGCAGCCCCGCTTATTTAGGGCCCGGGCTGCGCAGCCGTTCCGACAGCAGCGCAATTAGGATGAAGCCCGGCTCCCCAGGGCTCCGTGCTCAGCCTGCCTCGGCTGCAGGGGCCGCAGGAGGGAGGCCAGCAGGGGCCGGAGCAGCCGTGGGTAGGCTGGGGGACGCCTCCTCCCCGGGCTGCTGAGACTGCCTGCCCGGGGTCAAATGTGGGCCACCGAGTTGGGCAGTTCAGCTGGACTCCTGCAGCTGCTTTGCAGCAACTGGGACTTCGGGCAGGTGACTTCCCCTCTTCTCACCTCCACTTACTTCTCTGTAGAATGGGCAGGATGAGGGGCCTGCAGAGTGAAGACCCTGTCAAGGGTGTGTCTGTCTCTCAGGAAAATAAATTAAAAAATAAAAAAACTATTAAAAAATTGGGACAGTCGGTGACATGGAGGTTAAGGCAGTTCAAGTCCTGGACCCAGTGGCTTGAAAATCACGCCAGGCATGTGTGCGAGTGTGCCCAAAGTCCCGAGGAGAGAATGGAGAAGGGATTGTGGCATGGTGCCCCTCCAGGGGGTGTGCTCACTCTCTGGCAAGCACACACTCTGTATAGCAAAAACTAAAAAGCCAAAAGTTGGGCCAGATGGTGGAGCAGCACCAGCAGGCCGCACTCTGCAAGGGTGACCCACGCGAGAAGGTTCTGGCTCTGGTGGGCATCAGAGCCCTCCCAGGTTCCCCGTGCGCGTGGTCCAGGGCTAGCTAAGGGTGGTGGTGGACCGCGACATCACGACCCTGTCGGAGTGCTCTCTCTCTCGCTCATCAGATTAATAAATAAATAAACACAACTCCTTTAAAAACGGGCAAAGTGCCTTTGTCCTGAGGCAGTGATTCTCAGTCTGGAACAACTTAGCCCCCAGTTGGTGGTGCCCGGCTACTTCTGGAGGCCACAACTGGAGGGGCCAAGGTGGATCTAGTGATGCCAAACCTCCCCCAGTGCACAGGATGGGGCCGAGGTCGGGAAGGCAGGTTAACGAGGGGCACAGGCCGGAGGGCAAGTGGCTGGGACCCCTCCTCTACCCCTCGGAACCAGATGTCCACACAGGAAGTCGGGGGGCGCAGGGCGCTGTTGAGCAGGGCTGGCCAGACTTTTGGCTAGGGTGACCTTGCTCCGTCCTCCCTGCTGCCTGAAGGGTGTCAGCATTTCCAAAATGGCTACCGGCAATGTCCCTCCACCCTCGGGCTGCGGCCAGGGACTGAGCCAGGCCCTGGGGACCCGGCTGCCACTCTGATTCACAGTGTGCTCCTCCTACCCCATCTTGCTCACAAAGGCTGGTCCCAGGGACGCTGACACAGCATGGCCGGCTGGGGGGTCTGGGAGGGGCAGCACCCACCAAAGCCCTTCTCCCCCAGACCCTGCACGAGCATGTCCAGGAATGTGTGTGGTACAAGCCGTTGGTGCCTGGCCACAACCTCTGTGGGGGGTCCCCGATGGCTGTGCCAGCCTCTTAGCTGCCGGCGCCCCCTTCCATAGCAGCCCCACCCTAGCCAGAAGTCAGCGACCGTGCCACCTGAGGCTGGCACCCTGCATGGACAGGGCCATGCTGCAGTGCCCTGTATGCTCCAGGCCCCGGCTCCGTGGGGTAGGCCAGAGGTGGACAAGGTGCCCAGCCTCCCCGCCCCCTCTCCAATAGGTGAGAGCTCCCTGTCAGCGGAGCCACGTGCTGAACCTGTCTCGGTGTGCGGGGCCCGACTGCCACGAGCCCCTTAATAAACTAGTGTGTCTATACATACACATTGTACACACAAACATTCCCTTCCTTGCTCTCTCCTTTCTTCTTCCATAAATGAGACAGAGACAGAGACGGCACCCCCAACAGGGCCCCGACCCATGACCCACTCCCAGCCCCCAGAGTACCGGGTGGTCCCTGAACTTGAGCCAGGAACCTGCCTGTGGAGCTGCTCAGACTCCCAGGGCCACACTGCGTCACCGTCTGGCCCGATGTATTTTCTTTGTTAAACTGGCCAGGGTCTCCCCGATCCTCCCCCAGCCCTGCAGCAGCGGGATCATGGCCCACCCGAGGGTGCACCCAGGGTGTGGAGAACCGGAGCCCCGCCCCACACGCTCGCCAGCTTTGTGAAATCAGACACCCGATTCTGGAAGGTGGGTGGGAGCTCAGGGCAGAGGGGCAGGTGCTGCCCTGATTGGGGTGAGCTGCCCAGCTAGACGCCCCGTCTGTCGCAGGCAGTGTTACTGCGGGGGGCTGCTGTTGAGAAAAGAGGAGGTTTTTAAAATTTGTTATTATTAATTCTTTTTCTGGAGAGATTTTTGCTATGGGGCTTGTGTGCTTGCTAGAGAGACAGAGACAGAAAGCAAGAAATCACTCCCCATGGGGGTGGCCACCCTGCAATCCCGTCTCTTCCATTCTCCTCTCAGGATCTTGGGCACGCACGCACACGCGCCACCTGGGACTCGAGCGGGAGTTGACTGCGTGGGAGTCCCCCACGTAAGCTACACCCTCTGCTGGTTCGGAGGAGGGAGGAGTTCTAGCCTCTCTCTGGCCTTACCACACCTGGGCCTGGGGGCCCGAGTGCAGCCGTCCCGGAGGTGAGGAATCAGTGAGGCTGCACGGGGCAGGAAACCCAAACCCCAGCCTGCGCACCTCGCGGTTTTCCTGACACCTTAAGGCGTGTGGAGGCCGCAGGCAGGGCTGGAGTCCCTGGCTCTGCTACACCGAGAAGCGCCTGCACCCATGTCCCTCAGCCTGGGGACACTCATACTCAGGGTTGCCAGATGGCCTCTCCCCTCCCCACCTATGGGATGCCAGCATGGGGCAGGAGAGAAATCCGGGGTCCCAAACTTGGCCATCCAAGGCTTTGTGGGGTGCTGGGGGAGGGCAGCTTTTAAGGAACTTTCTGGAAGTCTGCCCTTCACTCCCTCTTATGTCTCATCAGCCCGGCCCGTGTCCCATGGCCACTCCCACGCCCAAGGAGCCCCAGAGATGGATTTGCTTTCATGCGGGCACTTGGGGCCCCTCCTCAAGGCCCGACAGAGGAACTTCCTTCAGGGGTTGGTTGACCCTGGAACGGCAGGGATGCTGGGGACCTGGGGACAGGAGCTGAGGGAGGAGGCCAGTAAGGGGCTGTTCGGCCTCGGGGACCGCGGGTTGCAGCTCCCCCCTTTCTGAGTTGTAGCCCGTATTATCCCCAAGGCCAAGTTCCTTTCACCTCGCCCTTGGCCTTGCCTCCAGGTCTTGAAGGAAGGACCCAGGCCTGGAGCAGTAGCTGCTGTCAGGGGCGGGGCGGGCCGCGGAGGCAGCCGCAGTGGGAGCAGTAGGGATCAGGAGTGAGGGAGGCCGGACCAGCGGGGGGTCGCAATCCCAAGGCTGGGACACTGAGAGCAGCTGCAAAGCCTTGTTGCGTTCTCCCGTAGTAAGTGCCTAAGGCCACGAACCCTGCTCTTGGGAGTTTCCCCAGTGATGGGTGATATCGTCTGCCCTGTGTCCCCTTGTACCCTCCCCAAAGGAGCAGGGGCCTGCCTCGGGGCTCCGCGCTGCCCGTCTGTGCTGGCCCGGCCCTCCCTGGGACTCTGTAGCATCTGACCTGGACTCGAGGTCTGGGACCAGGTCTGAGGTGACATATCCCCCCACCCAAGGCGGCCCCTGGGATGGATTATAAACCAGGGCATCGGAATCGGTCTCAATGAGAATTCGGAGTCATTTCCCGTGGACTTCTTAGAAAAGAGCCATCACACTGGGCTTTTTTGCAAGGGAGAAGTAGGAGACGGCCTCTCAGTTCTGGGAAGCTCCCCCATCGGGGGACTCTGCTGGAAAGCCTGCCGGCCGGCCGGACATGTCTGTCCCAGCCCAGGAGGCCTG
The DNA here is from genome assembly GCA_026018925.1 of Tupaia tana. Taxonomy (NCBI): domain Eukaryota; kingdom Metazoa; phylum Chordata; class Mammalia; order Scandentia; family Tupaiidae; genus Tupaia; species Tupaia tana. The sequence goes on along the minus strand of JAKSZU010000013.1, from coordinate 104,214,170 downwards.
GGGGTGGTGGCCCGAGCAGGACGTTGTGCCGTTAAGGTCATGTTCTAGGTTCCTCTTCAAACCCCAAACCAGTGGCTTCCACCAACACAGAGCGCAGCGGGAGGCAGCCGTGAGCAGACCGATTTACTGCGGATTACCCACCATCCACCGACCAGCCAGGCCCTCCCGAGAGGGGCCAGTTAACAGAACGAAAACGGTTCTCCAGGAAGCCGGGGTTCCAGCCCTCCCATCCTCTCTAACCCCGTCCCAGACGGTGAGGTCCTTGGTCACCAGGTCTCACGTGAGGCCTGGGTCTGGTGGGTGCAAAGGAAAATAAAGAATACAAAAGAGAATCGAGCCGGCGACTAGGGCTTGGGCAGAGTGGAGTAGTCGCCGGCTGGTGGGACGCCAGGGACAGGCCGGCGGCCAACAGTCTGTGAGCGGTGGGAGGCGGGACCTGCGGGTGGGGGTGAGCAGCGTTTCTTCAGACCCCCGTCTCACCACCGGCAAAAAAGAAAGGAAGGAAGAAAAAGGAAGAAAAAGAAAAAGAAAGGGGTGGCAGGTAACATGTGGAAGAAAAACCAAAACCCCAGTCAGGCCGTGGGGCCTTGGGTCGGGCCGGGCGCCCTGCTGCGGAGGGAGTGCAGAGCCGGGCGGCAGGTGCCAGGCGGGCGCGGACTCTGCCGGTAGCACCTGGGAGCAGCTCGGGCCGCGCCCTTCCCGCCGCCCGGCCCGGGGTCCCCAGGTCCCCGGCGCAGGGCAGGGTGCGGGCGCGTCCTCCCGGCCGGCCCTCCGCGCGGGCTCAGCAGCCCAGGCGGGCGGCCAGCCCCAGGAGCAGCAGGCAGCCGAGCAGGGTGGCGGGGCGCGGGGCGGCGGCGGGCGCGCGGTCGCAGTCCAGGCCGCCCTCGTCGTCGGCGGGGTCGCAGCGGGGCTGCTCGCAGCGCACGCCGGTGAAGCCGCGCGGGCAGGTGCAGCGCTGGTTCTGCAGGCAGGTGCCGCCGTTCAGGCAGAGCAGCAGGTCGTCGTCGCACACGTTGGCTGCGGGCGGAGGGGGGGTGAGCGCGGGGGGGCGTCGCGGACGTGCGAACCCCGGGGGCGCGGCTCCCGAGCTGCGCACGCGCTACTCCGCCCTCCGCCCACGGGCTCTTCGCTAGGCCGGCGTTTCCTCCCGCAGCCCCGTGCGTCCTCGTCCTCGCAAGCCCGGCGGCCTCCACCAACTCCGACCCTTCGCAACCGGCCCCGCCCGCTCGCCGCCCTCGGCTCCTCCCGGCCCGGCCCGCCCGGCCCGCGCACTCACGGTAGCAGCCCTGCCGCCAGTAGTGCGTGGGGAGGCAGTCGTCGCACTTGGGCCCCGCCGCGCCCTCGCGACACTCGCAGAAGCCGGTCTCGTTGCAGCGGTCGTGCACGGAGCCGATCTGGTTGCAGTTACACTCTGGACGGGCATGGGCAGGGCAGGCGCGCGGTCAGGGCGACCTGTGGGCGCCGTCTGCACCGACCCCGACCCGCCGGCCTCGCACCCCGCCCAGCGGGTCCCTGCGTGCGTGGGCGGCGGGACTGCCTGGGCTGTGCAGACTACAGGGAAGACTCAGTCGTCCTGAGGCTGTGTCCCTGCCTCGTCCGGACAGCGGGAGGGAGGCCCCGATCCTCCAGCGGCAAAGAGCGAGCCAGGACTCTCACCCGGAGGTGCCGTCCTGGGGCCCTTTGCTGTGGATGGCCGCTCTGAGGCTTCTCTCCAGGACCCCCCACATCCCGGCAGCCCCCAATCCTACTCCTCCTCCCTCGCCCAGCTGGTTTCCCTGGGCCTCCGCTCCGAGGGAGGGGACGAATGTCCTCTACTCTGGGAGTCCAGGGGAGGGCCTGGGGATGGAGGTAGAAAGAGACAGGGAGAAGAGGGGGTGCTGGGTGGGGCACCCCACTGGGCTCCAGAGGCTGCTCTGCGCTGGCCTGTGCTGGGTGGTGGTGCGATTCCGTCGGATCCCACCCACAGCTCCTTCACAGCAGGTGTCCCCGACAGCCCACCTGGCGCTGCGGGAGGGCACACAGACCCCAGGGTGCTGCCTGGTGGAGGGTGACCTTGGGCTGAGTCCTGGCCTCTAATGGAGGCAGGCTGGTGGGTGTGGGCTGGGGTCATGGATTTGGGGACTGTCTCCCCTGCTCAGGCCCATGGATCTCCCCCTTCTCTCCCAGTGAACCAGTCTGGAACTTTCTGGGAAGAAAGCAGCCCAGGTGCCTGCAAGGGGCGCTGGACCTCTGCATACAAAGCACTTGCAGGAAAGTCTTAGTAACAGACGGGCTGAACACCCTCGCTCTGGGCCGCCTCTGAGTTTTATGAATGGGGAAACCAAGGCCCAGAGGGGGAGGAACTTGCCCAAAAGCACACAGCAGGGCAAGTTCAGAGCCTGGCCTCGGACTCGAGCAGTGGTTCTGCAACCCCAGTGCTTTCAAGGGTGCAGTGGTGGGGGCCGCAAGGGGAGGTTATTAGAGATGCCTGTCAGAGTGGGCCTGGAGGTGGAAGTCCCACAGCCCCCAGGGGACCCCAGAGCCCACCCGGCACTGCCGCGTGCCCACGCCGCCGGCGCCTCACCGATGCAGACATTCTCGTCGTCCAGCTCGGCTGAGCCGTTGCGGTAGTAGCCCAGGCGGCAGTGCTGGCAGTGCTGGCCCCGCGTGTTGTGTTTGCAGCTGACGCAGGTCACCACGTTCAGGAAGTCGATGTAGCTGCAGCGGTTGGAGTGGCCGTAGCACTCGCAGTCTGGGCCGGGCGGAGAAAGACCCCTGGTCAGCGGCATTCGGGGGGGCTGAGGACAGTGAGGGAGCACCCGCCCCAGGCGTGCAGGGAGGGTCCACGGGCCTCTGACCTTCCTGCTGCACTTGGCGAGATGGGTCTGCTGGCTAGGGCCCTGAGAACCCATGACAGCAGCCCCCCAGCTCCCACTTGGCACGGTAGGCAGAGAGCCAGGGGGGCCGGTGGGCAGCCCCCGGCCGGGGCGAGGGGCTCTGAAGGATGCCCGTGGGACAGGGTGATTAGAAAGCGATTCGTGCAATGAGAATGGGGTCATGCCAGCGGACAGTGCGTGCGGGCCGGGCAGTGCCTGGCTTCATGACGCTCTCCGTGCTGGGCAATCCCACGGATGGATGGAAGCATGCATGGATGCCAGACTGGACGCCACGCCAGGAGCTTCCTCCTGCTGCTTTGGAAGGCAGTTGCAGGAAAATCCTCCCGCCTACCTGCGGGGCCCTTCCTAATTCCCCGAGCTCCCTGCACATCTGCTTGTTTGGAAGGCCCCCCGAGAGTGAACGCCACTGTTGCTGGGGCCTAGGAGTCTTTGTCCCCCCTGACCCTGGCCAGGAAGCTTCTGCCCTCACTGCTTCTGGGGGCACGTCGCCCCACACTGAGGACAGCCCTCCCTACCCTGTCCCATCGTCCCACTGCCTCCTCTGCCCCCATGCCTACGTGGTTCTGAGGCTGAGCCCTGCCCGATCTGCTCTGTGCATCAGACTGGCCAAGCCCCCTGACCACAGGGGGCAGGACCAGCCGGAATCGGACACAGCATCACGAAGAGGGGTTTGGTGAGGAGGGTCACCTTCCATGCCACAAGGAGGGGTTGGTGTCTGTCCTGGGGGATTCAACAGCCGCCTTGAGCAAGAGGACACGGCAGCTGCCCGGACAAGGAAGGACACAGCCACCCCTGGAAACAGTGGCCACGCACCTGGACAGGCCCAGCGTCCTGTGTGACGGGGAGGGACTGACCCAGGCTCAGTGGTCAAGGAAGAAACGGCCTGAGATGTGCCCAGGGGGGACTGTGGGCATTCACGCCCCCTTCACCTCACCCCTCCAGAGACACGGGAGGTGAGCCCTTCTCCAAGTGGCCTGAAGAGCAGCGTCAGTGACCTGTGTGCCCCAGATTCTGCCGCACCACGATGAGCCCCTGGACACACCTCCCAGGGGAGTCAGGACAAGCTATTTCTGGCAGCTGCTCTGCCAACCCACTGTGCCCAGGTTGGCTTCTGACTCATATCTGCTCCCAGCTCCCCTCGGGAGGTAGGGCTGGGGGGAAGACGGACTCGGGGTAGCCTTGGCCCAGCTCCTCGGGAGGCTTCTGTGGCCGGCTGTTAAGCGGAAGCAGGGGAGAGAGGTCGGGGCTGATGCAGCCTGGGTCTTCTCTTACCTGGAAACTCTTCAATAGGCATGACTTGAGGAGATTTGGGCTTGAGTTGGAAAAGTTTGGAGACCTTGGCATGGACAGGGGCAGGGGCAGCGGTGGAGGTGTCCACAGCTTGGAGAGATGAGAAACAGGCTTTCGTCTTCCTGGTGGGCTGCCTGGGCCCAGGGAAAAGCCGAACAAAGGCTTCCAAGGTGTTCCGGGCCAGCCCTGCGGCAGCCTTGCCCCTGCTCGGATTTGGGGCCGAGGCGCCACCCGATTTGACAGCCAGGCCCCGCTCAGAGCCCGGTGGGGCGAAGCACCTTGTTGGAAGTGACACAGTATGTGGTCCCCACCCCAAGACCAGGCACACGTCTGGCTGGCTTCGTCCCCCCAAATGGCTTCTATATCCCCCGACGTCCCCACGCTGTGCTCTCGCTGATGCCGAATCACTTTACAGTGGATGAAATCGTCACGCCGAGTGACCTTCTCTTGCCCCCCCGCCCCCGGCACAAACTCCCGGGGCACCACACCCCATCTAAGGCAGCATCGAAGCCTTGGCACCCCTCCTCCTTCCGGAAGCAATGTCTGTGCTCCATGGCATGACCTTCACTGTCCCTGCTCCCACTCACAAGTGGTGTCAGACCTGAGCACAGACCATACCTGCCTTCCGTGGCCCAGAATCCCACAGGCCCTGGGTCCGTATTTGTGGGTGAGCATGCTGCTATCGGGGCAACACTGACTCGACCTCCCTCTGGGGGCCTGTGGCACCCCAGCCCATCCAGGGCAGAAACTGATGGCTCTAGCCAGCAAGGGGCCCTGACTTGGGGCCTCCAGGTTGCTAAGATCAGAACATCAGCCACTAACTGCAGTCCCCACTTTGGACCCTCTTGCCAGCAGAGGGTGCTCAAAGCCCTGTTAGCTGCTTGTCGTTGGGCCTGGAGGGGAACATGAGCTGCTGGGTGGGTGGCACAGGGTTGCTGCCTCTGCGAGGCGTGGGGGCCTCAGTCCAGGCAACTGGGCCACCTCCCCAGTTGGAGTCGGGCAGGCGAGGTGTGTCCTGTGCACGCCCACCTGTGGCTACAAAGGAGCCCCATCTCCTCCCAGTGAGGGGGAGCACGAGGCTCCTGGCCTGGTGGGCAGTGCCTGCTGTGACCCGTCCACGCCCTCGTGTAACTGACTCACGTCCCCCCGTTCAGGCCTGCGGCAGCCCCTGAGCTGTGCCCACACTGGCCCTGCGCCTGGAATGTGCCCCCTTCTCGGTCATCAGAGGAGGGGTCTAACTGGCCCAGCTCCGGCAGGAGGCCCTCCCTGACGGTCTCTGGGCTCCATCAGCCACCCAGGTGTCCTGAGGACAGGTGGCTGGAGAAAGGGTCCTCCACTCAACCTGGGGCCCTCGGAGTGGACGTATGCTTGGGGGTGTGGCGCTGGCCCGAGTTGGGGCACAGTGCCGAGGCCCCTCGCCTCATTGCTCTGCTCCCACCCCAGGTCCCCACCGTGCACACCTGCTCCCTGCACTAAGAGGGGCCTGAGCAGCTGAGGAGGAGCTTCCCGGGGCCCAAGGCCTGTCGCAGGCCCTGCCCGCCCATACCTTCCGCACTGGAGGACACCAGGGGTGGGGTGGGGCTCTCCCAGAGCGGGGCAGCCGTAGATGGCCTGGTCCACTCTTGGGGAAGAAGAGAAGAAACGCAATTATCGACTGGGCAGAGCTGGGGGCAGCCTGGGACAAGCGGAGGCACCTACCCCCACACACCGCAGGCCCTAGGAAGAAGCAGCACTGTAAGGAGATGCTCCGTCTACACTGGCCAAAGGAACTGGGTCCAAACCTGAAGCAGCGTCTACACTACTACAGCTGTGGAGGGCAGAAGCAGACTTGAAGCAGGAGAGGACCCCAGGCCAGTAAGAGACTGCTCGGACCGTATACTCCGGCCAGCCCTCTCTTCCGTGGGAGGCCTGATGTTGGGGCTCTCTACCCTTCCTGCGTGGTCCCCGTTTCAACGCAGGGTAGAGTTAGACCAACCCCCGTAGCTGGGTCCAGACCTCTCTGAAATCTCTGCTACTGGCTGCAAGGGGGACACATGTTCTTGCCAAGGAACAGACGTTTCCAGAAAGGCCCTCCAAGGCTATCCGGCTCCCATCTAGGGACCAGAGCCACTCCCCAGATCCAACCTGACTCCTGGGTCGCCGGCAAGTCCCTGACACTCAACACCCTCACGTCTCCCTGGCCTGTATCGGGGGCCCAACATGAGTGAGCCCCCAACACCAAGTGCCAGGGCTCAGCTCCAGGGCTGACTGGGCGCACGGCGGCAGGGCAGGCAGGGCTGGCTGGCAGAGGAGCCCACTGCCTTGCACGGAGTCTCGAAAGACACCCCAGAGGGACTGCATAGACGTCTGGTGTTTTCTACTTCTTAAAGGGATTACGCACAATGGTGGCTGGCGGGGAAAGAGAAAGAAAACCCACCAGCTAAAGCACGCAGAGACGTCCAGCTGGGAGCGGGCGCCGGAGCCCGGACAGCAAATTGACACTAATGTGGGTGTCCGGTGAGGAGGCTGCAGGCCCAAACTGGCAGGGGCTTAATTAGAGCCTCGCCACAACTAGCCCTGAAGGCATTTGTTTTTCAGTCCACCCCTCCACCCTCGTGGCTGGGGGAGGTGCTGCCCTCCGGACAGGCTGCCACTGGCGGGCAGGAGACTCGAGCCCCTGCTCACTGGACTCCAGCCGAAGAGCCCGAGCACCTGCGGGGAGGTGGTTGTGGAGACTCAGGACTTCCAGGGTGGGGGTGAGGCAGGGAAGGCTCCTGGCTGGGCTCTCGGGGACCTGCTAGGGTGAGCCTGAAGAATATTCCAGCAGAGGCCCAGGCCAGGGGTCAAGGTCAGAGGAGAGCCTGTTCCTTCCCGCTGGGAGCCGTGTGAGCCAGGCCTTGCAGCTGGTCCACCTCCCGGCCCTACACACCACGAGACCCACCTGCTTCTCCCTAGCCCCACCTTCCTGCCCGTGGCCTGCGAGGTAAGAGCCTGTCTCCGCAGCTGGGTGGAGGGGGCACCACAACACCTGCCACCTCTGGCCCCCAAGGAGCTGCTGCCACCCACTGGGTCGGTCGTCATGGCTAATGGGGGACCCAGGTGTACTGAGGGTCTTGGGCCCGGGCTTCGGCTGCTGAGGTGGGACCCGCAGAAATAGGCTGCTCAGGCCACTGGCTGTCACGTGGGAGCCATGTCCTCCCCTTCCCGCCCCACTGCCTGGCAAGGGCTGCAGACACGGAGCCGACCACGGCCTCGCTGGGTGCTGCCGCTGTGCCTCCCGCCCACCCTCACGGTGCAGACCTCATCGCTGATCCTCCGGCCTCAGGCCGACTTTGTAAGGCAGGTCTTGCCGCGTGTGATCCTTTCACCTCGGCCTCCCAGTGGGGACCACGCACGTCACCATGCCTGACGCTGCCACAGCGTTTCACTGGCCCCAGGCCAGTCTAGCGCTTGCGTCCCTCCTGTCCCGGCCTCCCTGCGTCACTAGAACTACAGGTGGACACACCACACCTAGACTACAGGTGGGACCAGGAATCAAGCCCTGGCCGCCCGTGGGTCCCAGGCTGCACTCAGCGTCTTGGCAGCCATGCCGCCGCAGCTGGCGTACCTCCTCCTCTTTAACCCCAGCTCTGCAGTCTGCCCCGTGGCTGCCCTGACACCCCCTCAGAAACAGGCTCAAGGTTCCTCAGCGTGTGCTCAGCTGTGCACCTGCGCCAGGGACGGAGGCCGCACACCTGGCCTCCCGACAGACATGTTTGGAGGGCCCAATGCCCGTTTGCTTCGTCTGTGGGATCTGTGTGGAGGTGGGTGGCCCGGCCCCGACCTCGGCCACGTACTCGACCATCCGAGTTCTAAACCCGGCTCGGGACGCCCCCCCGCCTGGCGGATCCCAGAATCTGCCCTCTCGGCTGGCTACCCTGCTCCGTCAGTCCCCACAGGCTGCCGAAGGGCTGGGGAGAGAGCCTTGGGGGCCAGGTGAGGCAGGGACCTGAGGCAGAAGCGCCGATGGTCACGGGCCCTGTCTCGGGCTGGACGTCAGGCGGCCTCGCTGCCCCCGCACCCTCCAGGTCCCCGTCCACTTGGCCACACTGGTCTGGGGCCCTTTTAGGAACACCTTGGAGAGGCAGGAGGAAGATTCTGGAGCTTGAGTTGACCCCAGTCCCCTGGCTGGGTGGGCGAGCTCAGGGCCTAGGGCCCAGCAGGGAGGGAGCCAAGCCCCTCCCCTATGAGAGGCAGGGACTAAACCTAAAAGCAGGAGCGGGTGGGACAGCGGGGGTCACTGGCTACACTAGGCACCCACCTGTGGGCTGTGGGGTGCTGGGGGCCGGGGACGCCCAGGCAGTGGATGTGGAGGGGGCAGGAGTGGTGGGGTCCGTCCTCGTGGCCATGGTGGCCACGGGGGCTTTGGGGACAGGGTCTTTCCGGGACCTGCGGATGCCTGAGGAGAGACGGGAAAAGAAAGCCAGCGAGGGTGGGCAGTTGGTAGGGGTCTGCAGAGACGCAGCTCACGAGGCCGCGTGGACAGGGTGCCTTCCGGTCTCTGATTTCCTTCGGTGTCCTCTCTGCCCACTGGCATCCTGGCAGAGGCAGCCCTGGTGGGCACGGTCAGTCGGGTGGGGGCCCACAGAGGTGACCGTGCGCCCAGAAACTTTCATGAGATCTTGGGTCTGCCAGCAGCTGAATATTCCACACTGGCAACTCCTTCCCTGCCTCTCAGAACAGACGGTCAGTCCCCGGGGGAGGGGTCGCAGACTAAACGGGGGGGGGGGGGGCTCAGCAGGGGCTGGAGGCTGAGTACACGGATGGACTTACAGACCCGCAGTTCTCAGAATGCCGAGCCTCCAGCGGATCCCCTCCCTGTCTGACTTGCCTTGGGCCCTGAGCCGACCTGATGGTCAGCGCCCTGGGTCGGGGCTGGCCTCCCCCAGTCTCCCCGGGAGGCTGCCCCATGGCCGGGCTGCAGGGCGGACTCTGCCACTGGTGGGGAAAGACTCTCCTCCCAGCCGTGCATGAGCAAAGAGGCCCGGGGGCGGGAGGAGCAGGGAGTCGGCCCAGGGGCCACGGGCCGCCAACGGTCCTGGCTTTCCAAAGCAGCACTAGCGAAGCTCCTGGGGACCCGCAGTGGCTGGGCTGCGGGCCGAGGCAACACCGCAACACGGCAGAGGGTGGTGAGATGGAGAGAAGCAGATGGAGCGGAGCTAGAAGAGGGGGCGCAGAGGCCCAAGGGGGGACACCGGATGTTGAGGCTTCTTTTCACTCCTGCTCTTTCCAGGACATGCAAAGAGGTCCGAGCAGGGGCCCAGCGCCCGCCCCACCCAGGTGTGTACTTACTGCCAAAGGCCGAGCCTGCAGCGGCACCTGCGGGAGACAAGCGGGTCACAGAGCTGGCTGCCTGGCGGGGAAGGGGTCTGTCTCCTTGGGCAGGGCAGGGGGATACGTGGAGGTCCCTCCCTGTGCCAGAGGCAGGGACCTTGGAGGTTAGGAGCGCCTGCCTTGGCACACCGCTGCTACCAGGGACGAGGGGTGTCCCTCTCTTGTCCTGCACTGTCCCCTCCAGGCTCCCAGTGGGCCCTCACGTGTGACTGGCTCTGCATGGGAGAACCGCTATGAGCTCCTGTTGTGGGGGACGCTGAGTCTCAGAGGCGCCCCCTCTGGGCATGTCGAAGTGCCAGACACACTCCGGGGCGTGCCGCGTGGACCCTCTCAGTTCATCTTGGGCTTTCGGGCCCTCCAGTGCGTGGGGACTGTCGCAGGGTGCTCCCATCTGGGAAACGGGGAAGGGCTGAGTAACTGTGGAAACCCAAGGAGGCGGCCTCCATGCGGGAGCGCTCTGTGCGGCCGGGCGCGTAAGCATCAGCTGTGTGCGCCCTCTGTCCTCACCACACCCCTGCGCAGGGGTTTTCTTAGGGTCCTGATTCTGAGGGCATGCCAGCCCGGAGCGGCAGAGGCGTGACTGGGACGGGGTCAGGTCCGGGCTGTCTGCATGGCCCAGCCTCCGGACCGAGGGAGGCCTAAGGCCAGGTTTGACCAGGGCTTCGCAATCTGAGGATAGGGCCATCTTAGACGAAGGAGGGGGCCGGGCCGCGGCGCCGTGTTCCTGAGCCCAGGCGTGGCTGGCAGGGCAGCCTGGGGTGGCCTGGGAGGACCAGCCCCCACACTTGCCCCTTCCTTCATCGCCATGTCTGGGTAGGCACCGGGCTGGACCCAGGGCACCCGGGAGGTACAGCCACAGGGAGCCCACAGGCGGACATCAGGTGCCAAGCAGGGCTCCGGGGTGGGGGTGGGCAGAGAGAGGCCAGGCAGCCTCTGGGCCCGCCTGGAGGGTAAGGGCCAGGAGCGTGGGGCGTCTGGCCGGGCGGGCAGAGGGGGGAGGCGATCTCCCAGGGCCCTCGTACATGGTGAGGGGTGAGGGGTCTTTGTCCCGAGGGCACCAGGGGAGGGCTCAGTGGGGGGGGGGGGGCACAACAGCAGGGTTGAGGACAGCAGGTGGGGGATGAGGGAGGGTGGCCCCGGCGTCGGCACCTCTTTCTGGGAGCCGTGGGGAGGGGAGTGGGAGGGCCTGTTTGACCCATGTCTGCTTGGGCTTCCTTCTGGCTGCCCAGCCTCACCCCTGCTCCTAAGTGTTCAATAAGAACCTCTTCTTCCTGGGGCTCGGGGCCTCCCAGACAATTCCTGGAGACCCGTGGGGAGAAAGGGGCCCCAGGAGCCTCTCCTGTGCAGGGAAGCTCTAGTCACCCCACCCCCTGCAGGGAGGAAGGGAGGAGGGATTTCAAAGACGGGAGGCGTCCTACAGCCCGGGCAGTGGGTGGGGACGGCGGGCCCTCCCATATGTGACCTGCAGGTAGAAGTCCTGGTCTGTGGGTTCCTGGGGTGGGGGGACAGGAGACCTCACAGAATCCCCCAGGAGCAAGCAAATAGAGGGGGACCCAGAAGTGATGAAGGGGTGGGGAGGGGCTGACAGGCGGATGAAGGGGAGCCCAGGCTGCTGGTCAGTCAGGGAGTGATGGTGACTCAAGACAGGCTTCACAAAAGGCTGGGGTGCAGGGACGGGGACAGGGACGGGAGGCGGGCGAGGGGCGGCTGTCAGGGCCTGGAGCTCCGTGCCTTTGAAGCCCGTGGGTGCTGCTGGGTGCCTGGCAGGTTGGCCCTTCAAAGGCCTGTCGGCCCTGCCCCACACACACGCACGACAGCCTGTCACAGGCCGGCTGTGGCTTCCAGCTTTGATCAGCTAAAGTCACTTAAATCTTCCACCGTGGAGGGAGGGTGCCCAGAGAGGCGGGGCGGTCTCCGTGCAGCCTTTGGCGTCAGAGCCTTGGGTCCCAGAACTGGCATGTGACTCGGTGTTACACCTAGCAGGGCCCTGGGGTTCCCCGTACCTCAGTTTGCCCATCTGGAGAGTGGGGTGTCCTTGTGAGGGCTCAGGGAGGCCCCGTGCACGCAGCATGCCATGGGGTCTTAGGCACGGACAGAGCTGTGACAAGGGTCAGACATCAGGCCAATTGCAGGGGTGGGTCGGGGAGAGCTCACCTAGGGCCAGCCTGGGCCCTTCCTCACTGGCTGCCCATGGCCTCCCTGGGAGTCATGATTTCAAGAGACACCCACAACGGTCCAGGGGCCCCTGATGAGTAGGGTGCCCCAAGGGTGTGGGTGGACTCAGGTTTCCTGACACGGCTGGGCGAGGAGAGGACAGAGCCCAGGCAGAGGGACCAGGCGAGGGCCTCAAGGACCCCTCTGTGGCGAGGTCAGGAGCCCAGTTCTGGGGCTGCTCTGAGGATGGGGTAATGGCACCCCACGGCCAGTACACTACAGACGCTCCTTACCAGGGGTGGTTTGCCTGGAGTGGGGTCTCCAGCACGCTCCCCACCATCCCCAGGGACCTCCTGGCCGTCCTTCAGGGGAAGGGGAAGGGCGGCAGGGAAGGTGCTGAGCGTGCATCTCTGGTCCCCGTGGGCCAGCGCCGGAAGGGAAGAGCGGCCTAGCCTTGGGCAGGATGCGGGCGCCTGGAGGGCTTTGTTACGAGGCTTGACCTTGGGAGCCTCTGAACAAGGCTGCATGTGTGTCTGTGCGTGCGTGTTCCTGTGTGCACTTCTATATGTGCATGTGTGTGTACGCGTGTGTGTGAACTCCACAGCTCTTGGGGTTGAAGCACTGGTTCGTGGCCCAGCACCCTGCGGCCAGGCGTGGTGGCCACCCCGCGGTACGTACAGGCGTTGGGAGAACCGTGGGGCAGCGGCAGGTAGGAGCCGGCCCTCCAGGACCGTGAGCGGAAGTTCTTCCTGCACTTGCTGCAGTCGGGGCCAGTGGTGTTGTGCTCGCACTCGCACTGCAGGCTGCCCTCGCGCACGGAGCACAGGTTGGCGTGCAGGTTGCACTTGCACCTGCAGAGACGCAGAGGGCAGGTGTCAGAGAGCGTGCGCGGCCTGGCCCTGCCCAGAGGCCGCCCCCTGGAGGGCACTGAGCTGGCCTGAAAGGGACGCTGGGGGGCACCTGTGCTCTCCTCTGACCTTCATCCCAGAGGCTGTCACATACAAGCACACGTGTGTTCACACAGGCATGTTTGCGCACGCGCGTGCGCGCGCACACACACACACACACACACAGACACACACACACACCTGCTCCGAGGCTCCCAAGAACAACCTTTGAGACCAGACCCTCCAGGCCCAACCTGCCTCCACTCTGCTTCAGGATGAAAAAGGACCCAATCCCCGCCCCTGTCAAGGGACCAACACCATTCCGCGTCCTCTCCCAGGCCAGAGGGCCCCCGGACGCCCTGCTGTCGGCCCACCTTCTGTCCCGTGGTGGGTCAAGGCTTTCCTGCACCTCGAGCGGGGTGGATAATGGGGCTCCCTTGCCCCAGATGCCGCTTTTAGTAATACGACTTCTGATGACTTCTGATCGTTGAGCTCGTAACAGAGGGGAGGGGACGACAGGTAGGGAACAAGAGCTGCCACCATGGAGACAGGGCCGGCCAGGGCTGCCCCTCTGCTGTCGCTGAGACCCTTGCCCTCACCCTTGAGAGCAGCAGAGAGAACCCCCACTCCCAACTCCTGTCAGCCCATCCCACATGTATTATTCATTCATTCGTTCAAATATTTATAGGCACTCATTATTCTGAAAACGGGTAAATAAGGGGGAAGTCGAGCCTTATCCTGCCTGTCCTACATAAGCTGTGTACCTTGGAGTAACCAGAAGCCGATGAGGGGAGTTTCCCTTTCTAGAAGCATCTCATGATAGAACCGGTGTCCCTAATGAGGAGGGCTCCGGGTTTCGAGCCGCACCAGCCCAGAACGTCACAGAGCAGGGCAGCCGGAGCCGGCGCTTCCCATGGCAGGAGCCGTCGCCCCAGACAAGCTGAACCGAACCGGATCTGCTCTCTAGATCTGGCTGGGAGTTTGCAGGCACCGCCGAGGACGGGGCAGCATGCTCAACTCCAAAGCCACATGGGCAAAACAGGACCGCCAGACCGAGGCAACTCCGAGTAACAGCCCTGTTTTCAGCGGACGACTGCACGGGACAGAAGCTGACACGGATGAAGAGGAACCGCAGGACCAGCCCATGGCCTGCTGGTTCCAGCACTGGGTCCCCGGGACCACCTGTGCCACTTGAGGCGCAGACCTCGCAGCTTGAGCACCACTGCGCGCCAATACCCAGCAGGACAGAGGAGAGGGCATCGCGGCCTGGCCGTTCCCTACGGCCGGCGCTTTCTCCTCTCCTCTGTCGCTCTCCGGCGGGCACATGTGCCTTCTGGCAAATCTTTTTAAAAATTACTTGATTAAAAAGAGAAACCTTAGGGGCGTCTACACCAGCAGCAGGGTGTGGACAGTCTCTGCGTCTTGGGTGACCACACACGAATGGGACGCAGGTTTGTGGGACCTTTGGAAGCTGGACACTGAACGTTCACTGGTGTGATGACGGTATGGTGGTGACACTGTCAAAGTTCTTATCTTTTAGAGGTGCACAAAGAAATATTTACAGATGAAATGATGTGATGACAAGATTTGCTTCAGAATAACCCAGAAAGGGGGCACGGGGCTGTGCTGCGGTTTGAACGCGTCCCTCAAAAGCCCCCGTGTTGAGAGCTGGTGAGCGCTGTGACAGTGCTGAGCAGGTGAGAACTTAACCCGGTGACGTCTCTGTCCACCACGGCGTGGCTAACAGAGAAGGCCACGACCGAGTGGCTCACCGGAGCTGAGGTGGACTTGGCTCACGGCTGGGAGCACCAAAGCCCAGGAATCAGCTCCTGGGGAGGCGACAACGTGTAGAGCCCAGGGTCTTGAGCTGCTGCCTGTTCTGTTCTCGTTCCCCTCTTACACACCCCAGAAGTCAATCACAGGGCCCCAGCCTGGGACGCCATGCGGAGATTCGCAATTTCACTTGACACCCTTCTATTACAACTGTGTCCCAGGACAGGGATGGGGGGGCACCCAAACTAAGTAGCAGGAGCCTAGGAGCAGGGTGGGTGCCCAGGACTGGATCTTTGCGTGTTCTAAGGAGACACAGAGACGGTTGTGGATATGCGCTCTGCTCAGCTCAGGCTCTTGCCACGTGATGCCCTGCGTCGCCTCAGAGCCCCACTACAGGACCCTCACGGGTGCTGCCCTTGGCCTCGGGCCTCCCAAACCAGGGCTGAGGTAAGCCTCTGCTCTTCACGCAGCACCCAGAGGCAGGCATCGCTGTCCTTAGCAGCACGAGGGGCCAGAGCAGGCTGAGACACAGACGAGACGAGAGGGGCCCTCCTCTGACAGCTGGAGCTGGTGACAGGCACGTGGCGCTCCTCATGGCAGAACCCCCACTTTATGTGTGTGTTGGAAATTCTCCTCGCGAGAGAGAGCGAGAGAGCAAGAGGGCGAGATATCTCTACATTCTGATACAGGATGATTTCCAAGATGCATTGTCAATATTTGGAAAAAGCAAATTGCAGAACATGTTTAGAAGAACCTTATTTTTATTAAAATACGCAAAGAAAAATATTTACAGGGCATCTGCTATGTGGTGGGCTCTGAGCTAGGAAGAGTGGGTACAGTGGTCACCAAGCAGATGGGGTCCCTGCTCGGATGCAGGCAGAGTCTGATGGAGAGACCGCGAAAAAGCCAGGGTGAGGGCGGGGGAGGAAGAGCGCACAGGCGGTCACAGGGATTCGAGGGCCATGGAGCTACTCCGTGTGACCCTGCAACGCAGACGCCCAACGTCGTGTACCTGTCAAAGCCCAGAACGGCACTGCACGGGAGGGACCCTGATGTAACCGACAGCCTGCAGTGGCAACGAGGTGCCAGTATCGGCTCATGACTACAGCAGACGCGCCACACCAAGGCAAGACAGTAACAGAACAGCACAGGGAGGGGAAACTCCATTTTCTCTAAGCCTACAACTGTGTTAAAACAAAGTTATCAATTAAAAATAATCACACAAGGGACCAGCAGATGGTGTAATGGTTATGTCATTGGACAAGCACAGAGTCGACCGCGGTACGAGTCCTGGACCCGGTGGTGTAAACCTCATGCCGGACGTGTGTGTGTGTGTGTGTGTGTGTGTGTGTGCACGCTCAAGATCCTGAGAGAACAACTGAGAAGGGATTGCAGCGTGGCCATCCCCCGGGGGGGGGGGTGATTTCTCGCTTTCTATCTCTCTGTCTCTCCCTGACGAGTGCACACACCCTATAGCAAAAATCTATGGAAAAAAAACAACACGAGAGTGCACACACACACACGCACGCACACACGAACCTTCGACTGTTCGTTTCAGTTGTTGTAAGTGCCCAGGAATGAGTCAACGGAGAAAGTATCGAGGGGTCCTAACTTGGTGTGGAGGGAAGCACAGTGACCTAAAGGAGGACCAAGAATCCACAGCTAGAGGGAAAGAACCTTCTAGAAAGCGGCCCAGTATGAGGGGCTGAGAGGAGCTCACCAGTGAAGGCCAAGATGACTCGGAGTGCAGCAGGGCCAGACCCCGCACGGGCACTGGGTTTGATCTTGCGAGTGACTGGAAGCCTAGGAGGGTTTGATGGGTCTTACGCTGGTTCTTTTTTCTTTTTAGGGGGTATGCTTTTGAAAAATGTATTCCTGGGGCCAGCAGGTGGCGGAGGATTAAGGCGCTGGACCCCACATGGCTGACTGCAGTTCATGTCCTGGACCTGGTGGCTTGCTTTCTCACTTTCCCTCTATCTCTGGTCAAATTAAAAAATATATAATGATAACAAATAAAATTAGGGGCTGGCAGGTGGCATGATGGTTAAGGGTGCTGGACTCCCACATGGCCAACGTGGTTCGAGTCCCGGACCTAACAGCTTGCTTTCTCCTTTCTCTCTCTCTCTCTCTCTCACATTTTGTCCTTCTCTGGTCAAATTAAAAACAAATAAATAAATATATAAATATATAAAGTTAAATAAAATAATTATTTTTTAAAGTTAAATAAAGTATTTTTTTAAAAAATAAATAAAATTAATCATTTAATAAAATAAAATGAAATAAAATAAAAAATGTATTCCTTTTTCCATGAGTGAGACAGATAGAAAGCTCTCCCACAGGGTCCTGATGTTGGGACCTGCCCCAGCCTCAGCCAGCCTGGGTCACAGCACACGTGGGTACTCCGTCCTCAGGGAGGCCTCTGGTCGCAAACCCAGAAGCTTCCCGGGGCGGGGGTCAGCCTCATGGAGGTCACCTTTCACCTCTGTGCCACCATCCAGGCCCTGGTGTGCACTTGGCACCACGGGACTGTCCCATGGAGAAAAGGGGACAAGAGCCAGGGTACAGGGACCAGGGAGAAGTTTGTGGGTGGGAGCCTGGGCCAGAGGGAGGCACCTGGGGCCCATGTGTCACACGGGCTTGTGGCATGTTCCCTCCCTGGCTTGCACCGTCTCAGAGGCTGCTTTTTTTTTTTTGGAGAGGTTTTCGCTATAGGGCGCGTGCGCTCGCCAGACAGACAGAGACAGACAGAGAGACAGAAAGTGAGAAATCACCCCCCAGGGGGGATAGCCATGCCACAATCCCTTCTCCTCCATTCTCCTCTCGAGATCTTGGGCATGCACGCACGCGCCCAGCATGAGTTTTAAGCCACCGGGTCGGGGACGCGAACTGCGGTCGACTACGTGGGAGTCCAGCGACATAGCCATTACGCTAACTGCTGGTTCCCAGAGGCTGCTTTTTGAACGACCAACCGACTTTGTCTCCAGCGCTTTGGCGCCCTGGCCTTGCCCCACATCCCACTGCACTGAGTGAGGCTCCTCGCTCTCCCCATCACACACCTCAAACCCTCCGGGGGACGTGCCTCCCTGAGCCCCCCACACCGTTTCCTGGCAAGGCACACTGGCTCCTGACTAACCCCTCATATGTCCCACTGCTGCCAGGCCCTGCGCGGTGGCCCTGCCGCCCCGCTTTCCCCTCCTTTTCCTCCACCTGACTGGGAAGGAGGGCTCCCTGGGGGCCAGCCTCCCAGGACAGGGGCCTGAGGGGGGACTGGTGGCCTCCTACCCCTAGCCCTGCAGGTCCCAGCTCCCTCACCGCGCCGCCTCCCTCCTGGCAGTCCTCTCTCCACAGATTCTCCTGCAGGACAGTTAAGGCTCTGGTACCCTCAGGCAACCGACTGCTCTGAAGCTACTAAACGCCACGATGTCCCAGTGCGAAGGAGAAAGAGCATGGTTACGAGGGCCCGGTGGGTCTCATTCCAGCTGCCAGTGGCCAGGAGAGGCGATATGGTGGTCACCTTCATGCTACAGACGAGGACATGGAGTCTCAGAGAGGGTAAGCTTTTTGCCCAGAGTCACAGAGCCGCCCCCAGATAT
Organism: Tupaia tana; assembly: GCA_026018925.1. Lineage (NCBI taxonomy): Eukaryota > Metazoa > Chordata > Mammalia > Scandentia > Tupaiidae > Tupaia > Tupaia tana. The sequence goes on along the minus strand of JAKSZU010000013.1, from coordinate 104,196,245 downwards.
GACTGGGACTGGAACTCAGAGATACCTGCCTCCTGAGGCCAAAGACTGACACGGGCTAGAAGATGGCTCGCAGAGAAACGGTGCCGAAGAGCACGTGCTCCGCCTCTGCTGCTGTCGGAAACACATGTCTGTCCTCCAACGCCAAACGGGGCCTCCCGGCAGTCGTCGTGGGTAGGGAGGGGATAGGATTAGAAATGATTTCATTTTCTTCTTTGTCACTTTTCATGTTCTCTCTACAGTGAGCAGGCACCAGTTACATGATCAGTTAAAAAATGTAATTTTGCAGAGCACACAAGAGTTTATTATTATTTTTTTCCTTACATTTTGCCAGAGGGTGTATGTGCTTGCTGGAGAGAAAGAGGGAGGGAAAGTGAGAAGGAACTCCCCATAGGGGAGCGTCATGCCACAATCCCTTCTCTTCCATTTATCTCTCCTTCCAGGATCTTGGGCAAGCAGGCATGTGAACCAGGCGTTTCTTTCTTAAAAATAATGATTTTCTTTAACTATATTTATTTTAATTTAACCAGAGGGGACTCAAACCACGGTCGGCCATGTGGGAGTCCAGTGCCCTTAACCACCATGCCGCCTGCTGGCCCGTGTACCAGGCAAGTTTCTCAGGCTGCCGTGTCTGGGACTCAAACTGTGCAGTCCGCCATGTGAGATCCAGCTGCCTGACCCACCAGGCCAGAGCCCGGCCCGCACAGAGGGTTCTAGGGCAGTGAAACTATTCTGGGTGAAGCTAAATGCCGGGTGCTGGTCAGCTCACATCTGTCCAACACCTGGAGGGACCCTCCCATGTACCCTGGACATCAGTGCAGGCATGCCACCCGGGTGAGGGTGTTGACTGTGGGGAGTTTGTGCGTGTGGATGGGTCAGGAGATAGATGGGAAGCTTGTGCACCTTCAGCTCAGCTGTGCTGTGAATTGAAAACTGACAACACAGTATGTTCCTTTTTAAATGACAAACTTCGAAGACCTGAGATCTCAGAAATATCATTGTGCTGAAGCCAAGTTTTTTTTGTTTTTTTGTTTTGTTTTGTTTTTGTTTCTGAGAGAGGTTTTTGCTATAGGATACTTGCCAGAAAGACAGAGAGAGACAGAGAGACAGAAAGCGAGAAATCACCCCCAGGGGGGATGGACGCGCCGCAATCCCTTCTCCTCCATTCTCCTCTCGGGATCTTGGGCACGCACGCGCACACACCTGGCGTGAGTTTTAAGCCACCAGATCTGGGACTCAAACTGCGGTCGACTACATAGGAGTCCAGCAACATAACCATTATGCCAACTGCTGGTCCCAAGTTTTTAAAGTATATTAATTATGGCTCAGCCACTGTGGCCTCCTCTAGGTCAGACTGAAAATTACGCTGGGCTCTGAGGGCTGAAGAAGGGATGGTGGTGTGAGACCCGCCTGAGGGTGACCTCTCTCTCTCTCTTCCTCCTTCCTTTGTGCATGCATATGCTTTCTTTTGGCATCTTAAACAATTGTTGGAGTGTGTATACTCGCCAGAAAGAGACAGGGAGGAAAGTGCTTCCCAGTGGGGCACTGCCACGTCACAGCCCCTTCTCCACTCCTCCGTCCGGGGGTTCAGGCACGTACGCACACTTACCCAGCGTGTTTTTCAAGACGGCAGCCCAGTCATGGAGGAGCCATCTTCTTTAACCACCATACCATCGGCTGGTCTGTGCTATCCTTTTATTTTTAGTTATTTTATTTAACTTTATTTATTTATTTTTAATTTGACCAGAGAGGGATGGATATACAGAAAGAAAGTGAGAAAGCAAGCTGCCAGGTCTGGGACTCAAACTGCAGTCAGCCATGTAGGAGTCCAGTGTCCTTAACCACCATGTCACCTGCCAGCTCTTGAGCTATCATTTTTTAAAAAGTATATTAGTGATCAGAAGACGGTTGCTGGACTCCCACATGGCCAACCGTGGTTCAAGTCCCCGACCTGGGGGCTTGAAAATCACACCGGACACGTGTGTGTACCGAAGATTTTGGGAGCAGATGGTATTGCTATGTGGCCATCCTCCCGGGGGGGGTGACTTCTCACTTTCCCTCTCACTGTGTCTGTCACTCTCTCCAGTGAGCCCAAGATCCTTAAAATAAATAAATAAGTAAATAAATAGGTAGCATATTAGTTTAAACAAATCATTTGGTACATAAATAAATAACATGGGATAGCCACACGCGAAACAATGAGGTTGGACCTTGACCCCACAACACGTACAAAAACGATCTCACGTGGTTGAAGACACAAATACGAGAGAGGAAAAACTAGAAAACACTTAGAAGGAACATTAGTTAAATCCTCATGACTCTGGGTGGAGCAATGGTTTCTTAGCTGTGACACCAAAAGCCAAAGCAATAGAAGAACAAAACTGATAGAACAGCTGAGACCACTAAAGATCTTTGTGCTTCAGAGGACACCGTCAAGAAAGTGAAAACACAAGGGGCCAGATGGTGGCGCAGCGACAAGACGCAGTGCGCAGAGAGGCTGACCACAGGCCAGGTTGCGGGTTCACGTCTGGGAACCACCCAGAGTATCCCAGCACATGCCGCCCATTCCCCGGGGCTGGCTGACATGGGGGTGCATCGCGACACACTTGGGGATGTCTTCTCTCCTCTCCCTCCCTGTCTCTCTTCCTATCATGGAAGAAACAAGCAAAAAAATTGAAAGAAAAAGAAAGTGAAAAGACAACCCACAAAACGAGAGAAAAATTTTGCAAATCGTATATCTGATAAGGGATTTGTGTGCAAAATTGTAACAAACTCTCACAACTCAACAATAAAAAGACAAATAACCCAATTTTAAAAACGGGGAAAGCACCTACATAGACATTTCTCCAGAGGACAAGTACAAACGGCCGGCAAGCACATGAAAAGATGCTGAACATCATTAACCATCAGCAGAATGCAAATCAAAACCACAGCGAGTTACACTTCACAACACTAGGGTTGTTCGGATCAGAAAGCCAAGTGTCGGTGAGAATGTGGGGACACGGCGCCTCATACACTGCTGCAGGGAACGCGAAGTAGGGCAGCCGCGGTGCAGAGCAGCCTGGCAGGCCCACAAAGGTAACACGTGGTCACCATATGGCCCAGGAATCCCACCCAGGTATCTGTACGCCGCGGGAGATGGCAATGCACGTGCACACGAAGCCTGTGCACAAATGCTCCCAGCAGCGTCACGTGGAGAAACAACCCCAGGGTCACCAACAGATAAACAAAATGCGGCGTAAACAGACAACGGACTGTTACTCAGCTGCAAAGAGAAATGAAGTACTCTTCGCCATGAGATACTCATGGCTAAGAGAGCAGGATTTCTTTTTAGGGCAACAGAAACGTTCTCGGGTTGACTGGGGTGACAGTTGCACAACCCCAGAACCTATGAAAAGTCACTGAACTGTACGTTTATTTCTTGAGACAGAGAAGGGGCAGCACCCAGCACCCCCAGCTCTCGGGCAGCCTGGGGTCATGGGCACTCATGGAGGGCTCCTGACTCAAACCAGAAGCTTTCCTGTGAGACCGCTTTGCAGAGCCTTTGTGCCACCTTTGGGCCCCAGGATAGTACGCTTTAAATGGGTGGATCAGGCCAGGAGGTGGCGCAGCGCTAACATGACACTGCAATGCTGGACACACGTGGGCAAGACCCAGGTTTGAGTCCTCAGGCCCCTGGGTGCACACCAGATGCACACACGGGCCTATGGTCAGGGCTGGCTGGGGCTGGGGTGGGTCATGGCACAAAAACCCTGCTGGGAATGCCCCTTGCTCTCCCTCTCTTTCTTGGAAGAACATATAAATAGACTTAAGTATTAATAGATTAAGTGGATAGCTCAGATGGCATGTGGATTATGTCTCCAAAGCGGCGAGTGAATGGATGGATGAGACACGGCGAACAGTGCAGGGCTACAGCCAGGGAGGCGGTGTTCATGGCACTATCCCTCCTAAAGCCCAGCAGAGATTTACTGTCTGTACTAACCTGTCCCATTGGACTTGGAGAAAGGCGCCGGATAAACACTGCGACACTCGAGGGCCCACCATACATGCAGGACTCTCGGGCAGCCCCATCCAAATTAGCACAGTCAGCCACCCCATGCATCTCTGGCCGCTCTGGCGCAGGAAAACCCAGGCAGGGGAGGTGCAGGGAGCTGCCAGGGGTCCACGGCCAGGAAGGGCGGGGCCGGGGACAGAGCCCAGGCCGCTGGATGATGCCGGTGTTGCACATAACGTTCTCCATCCAGGCGGCCTGGGTGCAGGAGCTCGGGCAGTGGCATCCATGGGCGGGGCTCCTGCCCCGGGAGGCCACACGGGGGCGTGGCGCTGCTCGGCTCTCAGCCAATCCTGGTCTCGGTTTTCCCATCGGAAGCGTGGGAGCAACAGTCTGGCTTATACCGTGGGCTGTCCTGAAAGTCCGCGGGCCAGTCACTGATGAAACAGGAGTGAGGGGGAGGAGGAGGGGGCCCAGGCCACACCTGCGCCTCGCCCACCTGCACACCCAGGACGGGGCGGAAGCACGGCCGCGCCCAGGAGCGCCTGTTCCGGGAGTGTGGGCCCGCGCTGCCCCTGTCCCACTGTCCGGGATGTGCTGCCACCGCCTGTGCCACCTCAGGAAAGCTGCTGAACCTCCCGCCGCCTGGCTGCCAGTCTGTGAAGCAGGGACGGCAGCAGCACGGCTTGTGGGGGTCCGGGGGCCCCTGAGAACAGAGAGCTTGTTAAAGTACTAAAGTGCTCAGATGTCAGGGTCTGGTCTCTCCAGCGCTGGAGGCCAGGGGTCCTACGCTCTTTCCATGGGTGAACGCATCAGCTCTTCACCAGACCCCACCACTCCCTCCATTTTACAGGTTAGGAAATGAGGATCAGAGAAGGCAAGCAAGCTGCCACAGCCACACGGCGGGTAAGCCCCGCCTTGGAAGGGTCTGAAGCAGGCCCAGCAGGGCCTCAGAGTCAGACAGACCTGGGCTCCTGGAAGTGCGGCTGCCCCGCAACCCCCAACACAGACGAGTCTTCCCCCTCCTCCCACAGGAAGCCGTCCTGGGATTTCTCTGCCCTGCTCCAGAGGCCCCTGGGAGATGATGTTAGTGAAATAAACGAGCACATGTAAACGTGTCCCGAGAGCTCCGGCCTGGACAGGAGGCACATTACTAACTAGACCCTCCTAAGGCCCCCCACTTCACAGGCAGGAAATGAGGCCCCCAGCACTGGGTGAGGAAGTGGCTGGGCCCAGGGATCTCTGGGGCTGGAATGGTTTCACTTGGAGTCTGTCCCGCCAGCCTCTGCCCCCGTGCCTCAGGGCTAGCCTCACTTTCACTCCCGCTGGACCTGGAAGGCCAGGGCGGGGCCGCAGGGCCAGAGCCTCTCCAGCCTGGGGCCACAGCCCTGCCCCCCAGCCACAGGGATAGAAGGACCCCCTCCCCTGCCTCCAGCCGCGCCCAGACCTGGTGGTCATCCCAGGCCTGGCTGTGCCCCCCACCCAAAGAGTCGCCCTTCAGCCATCTCACCCAGCTCTGCACCGCCACACAGCGCCGCCCACTCCCGGCCAGTGGGCACCGTGTGGGGCAGGCAGGCAGGGGGTTCAAACCTCTGCCCCCCCACCGCTTGGGGCTGTGCAAACGTGGGCAGGTGACCAGCCTCAGGGACTCAGGCCGTGCTCTGTGGGACCAGAAGGTGGCTGGTCCCCGGTGACAGAGCTGTCGGGGAGGACGGAATGAGCCGTTATGCTGTAAGCACCGGCGCTGGTTCTGGCCCGGAGTGAGCCTCTACAAATGCCCAGGACAGGGCCAGAGTGTGCAGGCTCCCGGAGCAGAGACTGGCCCGCCTGGCAGCTCTCGGGTGCCCAGCCTCCAGACGGGCCCCTCATCGGTGGAGCAGTCCTGGTTCCGGTCCAGAGGCTTCCCTGAGGGTGCTGGGCACCCACTTGCCTGATCCGGGGCTGGCAGATGGCCAGGACGGGTCCCAGCATCAAGACTCTCTTAGGGTGCTATCTCTCTGTCTCTGTCTCATTCATGGAGGAAATAAATAACTTTTTTATTTTTAAGAGAGATTTTTTGCTATAGGCCGTGTGCACTCACTGGAGAAAGTGAGTCAGAGAGAGAAAGTGAGAAATCACTCCCTAGGGGGATGGCCACACCGCAATCTCTTCTTTCTCCTCTCAGGATTTTGGGTACACACGCACATGCACTCAGCGTGAGTTACAAGGCACCGGGTCTAGGACTAGAACCGTGATCGACCACGTGGGAGTCCAACGACGTAACCATTATGCCATATGCTGGTCCCAAAATAAATAATTTTTAAAAAACCTTTTAAAAAAAGTACAGGATACCCAGTTAAATGTGAATTTCAATTTAGCAAAGAATAATTTTGGTCTTACGGGTATGTTCCAATTCTAGAAGAACAGGAATAATTGTGTTAGCTTAACAATGCCCCAAATATTTCACAGGACATACTTAAGCTAATAAGATTATTCCTGTTTATCTGAAGTTCACATTTATTTATTTATTATTACTTTTTTAATTGCCAAAGGGCACATATGCTTGCCAGAGAGAGACAGAGACGGAGAGAGAAAGGAGAAAGCACCCCCCAGGGGTGCGTGGTCCTGCTGCAGCCCCTTCTCCACTTCTCTGTTCTGTTGGGACTCGGGGGCATGCACGCACATGTACCTGGCATGCTTCTCAAGCAATCGGGGTCAGGATTCGAACCCCAGGCCACGTGAGACGGACTCTCTTAACCACAAAGCTACGGGGTCAGCCCCTGAGCTTCATATCTGGCTGGGCTCTGGTGCTGCATCCGGCAGTCTCACCTGCCGCCCCTGCTCACCTGGACGCCCACAGGGCTGGTGCGGGTGTGCCCACTTGCCCACTGGAAGCTGATGCCACCTGCCCAGGGCAGAGGGCTGCAGCAGCCTTCTCTGCTACATAATTTATTTTTCCTGAGTTGCCAGCACCTAAGGAGCCCCGGAGACCACCGCTGTTTGGAGACAGTGGTAGGCCTCACCTCTGGGGAAGTCACCCCAGACACCCCAGGTCCTCAGGGAAATGCGGCTGGCCTAGCCGGGGCTGGAGAGCCTCACGAAGACCAGCCCGTGCCAGGCTGGAGCGTGTCCTGCCCTGCAGAGAAGGGAGGCCAGTGCTGGGAGCTGCCGGCGGGGGCACCATCTGGACCTGGGCCTGGCACCAGCGCGCCACGAAAATCGTGAGCCGGGCCCTTCCCTCCTCCAGGCGAGGAGCGGTGTTTGGAGCGCCTCCCAGACAGGAGGGGATGGAATGTAGGTCACTCCTCACTGCGGAAGAGTGATGTCATCCACTCCGTGGGGGGACGGGCAAGTGTGAGTTTGGGTGAGTTGGATGGATGTGGCACAAGGTGAAGCCCCAGGGCTGGCTCCCCTTGAAGGCCGAGCCCCGGAGGAAAGGGGTGCATGGGGGGAGGGGAGGGCTGGCCAGTCAGTCCTCACCCCTCACTCCATCGCAACTCACCGCAGGACCATGGGTGTTCTTGGAACTTGGCCCCCACTGCCTGGCCTTCCCTCTACTCCTCTGAGGTGTGATGTGGGGTGGGAGGCTTCCAAAAGTTCAAGGAAAATGCATATTAAGAGAAAAACTATGCATGGATTTCAAAAATAATTTTTTTTTGCACAGAAATAAACTCATACTTCATTCTACTTTTCCATTGATTTTTCATAGCGTCTTGGTCCTGGGGCACACAGAGAGTGGACTCAGAGTTCGACACCCTGAAGGCTGGAGTTAGGCGCCCCCAGCCGGGGTTCCCTGCTCCCCTGCGGGAGAGCACTGCTCTTCGGGGAAGGCTGTTTTATTTTGTGAGAAACTCTTCCTGGGTTTTTCGGCTAAGGGGAAGTGCATTCCAAATCCTGTACTGGTCTAGATGAGAAGTTAGCACACAGCATGTGGCACACGGGACGTCGGTACACGGGATGCCGGCACACGGGACGTCGGCACACGAGATGCTGCACACGGGATGCCGGCACATGGGACATCCGTACACGGGATGCCGGCACACGGGATGCCGGCACACGGGATGCCGGCACACGGGACGTCGGCACACGGGATGCCGGCACACGGGACGTCGGCACACGAGATGCTGCACACGGGATGCTGCACACGAGATGCTGCACACGGGATGCTGCACACGGGATGCTGCACACGAGATGCTGCATACGGGATGCCGGCACATGGGACGTCGGCACATGGATGTCAGCATACGGGATGTTGGCACATGGGCTGTCGGCACATGGGATGCCGGCACACGGGACGTTGGCACACAGATGTCAGCATACAGGCTATTGGCACACGGGCTGTCAGCACATGGGATGCCAGCACACAGGATGCTGGACACGGGGTGCCGGCACACGGGACGTCGGCACACGGATGTCAGCATACAGGCTATTGGCACACGGGCTGTCAGCACATGGGATGCCGGCACACAGGATGCTGGACACGGGATGCCGGCACACGGGACGTCGGCACACGGATGTCAGCATACAGGCTATTGGCACACGGGCTGTCAGCACATGGGATACCGGCACACAGGATGCTAGACACGGGGTGCCGGCACACGGGACGTCGGCACACGGATGTCAGCATACGGGCTGTTGGCACACGGGCTGTCGGCACATGAGACTGAAGGAGGAGGCTAAAGTCCCTGGGCTCATGTGCCTGAGTCTGGGGGCCTGGGCTGTGGTGAGGAAGGGTGTGGCCATGGGAAGGAGCTGAGGGTCCCTGTAGGAGGGGCCTTAGGGCTCCTCCACAGCCGTCCTGTGGAGACCTCCTTTTCTACACGGTAATCCCCACCTTCTGACTCTAGGTCCGACTCCAGTCGTGCCACAGCTGAGGCCTGGGCCCAGGTGTTCAGGGTTGGCGAGCCATGCCCTTGGCTGGGCGAGGTAGTCTGGGAGACTGACAGCAGTGAGGGAGCCACCTGCAGAGGCCAGCTGGATCGGGGTGACAAGTGACCAGGGGGCAGAATGTGTTACGCAAGAGGGGCCTGGTAGCAATCGGGCCTCTGGGCCAACAGTGGTGCGGGTAGTCCCACGTGCTGCGATGCTGGCGCCACACTGGGACTCCGGGCCCCACGGCCTCGTGCACACCCCCAGGCACGCGCGTCCCTAACGCGGGCTAGGCGAGGCTGGGCAGGGCTGCAGTGTGAAGACCCACTGCGGGTGCCTAGCTCTCGCTCTCAGAGGAATAAATAAAAATAACGTAAACAAAACCAAACCAGACTTCCAGCTCATTGGTGGGACGGGAGAGGCTTGGATACGAGAGGGAAGGCCCCAGAGAAGGTGCTGGAGAACTAGAAACCATCTGGGTCAGAAGGTCACGGATCCAGACCTGAATCCCAGAGCTCGGGGACGGAGGGGAGCCGGGAGGCTGGGCCGCTTGACCCAACCTGGCCCTTCCAGGGTCGCGCAGACAAACGCCGGCTGGTGCTCTGGAAGGCCACTGGGCTGGCAGTTGAGTTCATTGGCTAAATCGAATCTGGGTTCTGTGCGAAGTCCTTTTCTATTAAGTGCTTTAGCATCCATCACCTCTCCCAGTCTACGGATTAATCCTATTGCCCATTACAAAGCCAGAGGCAGCCGTGTAGGAGCGGGCTGCAGGAGGCATGCTGGCCAGCCAGGCAGGGGGCTTGGGGCTGGCTTGGGGTTGTGGCAGGGACTAGGATGGCCCAGGCTGGCAGACACAAGCCAGGGGCCTTCTTTCCCCATGGGAAGTCTCGACACCCCACCCCCCAGGGAAGGGTCAGGCCTGGTGGGAGCCCCAAAACGCCCATTTCTCACGCTGGGAAAACGTGCGTGCGTGCGTGCGAGTGAAGGAGCCGGGGTGATGGCAGAGGTGGGTGGGGACGAGGTGGGTGTTAGCAAGCCCGCTGGTTTTGCCTCCCTGCCTCCTCGCTTACTTTCTAGTCCCTTTCTTCTCCGGGAAGAAACACAGTGAGACTCCTTGTTCACATGAGAAGCTCATTTGTTCATGAATGAAGGATGAACCCCACACGTGCGGTGTCCTGCCCGGTCGCGGTGCGGGCTCTGCAGTGTGAGTGGGCTGGACCCCACCCCAGGCCCCGGAGCTCAGAGCCCACACACAGCGGTGGTGGCTACGACCATGCAGAGGGATGGTGGCACCTTCAAGGCCAGAAGGAGGCGGAGATGTCTGTGTGGGGCTGCAGCCTTAGGCACCCGAGAGGGGCTCTCTGAGTCCAGCCCTGCGGGAGGAGGAGGCCCGCCAGGGCTGGGGAGAGCTGGGTTGTGCTCCAGGAAAGACCCCACATCAGGGCGCTGATCTGGGACTCAGAGCGAGTGGAGTGGGAGTCTGTGGGCCACATCCGTGGAGTGACGGGGTGCACCAACTCTAAGCTCATGGGTACTGTGCGGAGAGATGACTGGGTAGGGCTGGGACCGCAGGGAGGGAGGGAGGCCAGTCATCCCCTAACAGAGCCCTGTGCGGGTGGCCCATACTTGTCCTCTGAGTGGCTGGGACACTGGGTCTGGGCTGGGAGGAAGGATGGTTAGGAGTCTGGAGGGGCAATTCCTCGAGGACTGGAAGGAGACCTCCAGGCAAACCGGGCGGCTCCAAGTGGGGGACGGCTCCGAGAATCCCCAAGGCCAAGGGCAGCTGAGCCGAGGGCCCTGCTGACCCCGGACTCCCAACGAGGCCCCGCTCAGCACCTGTGCGTGGGGATGGTGTGGTGCAGTGCGTGACGCTACGATCGGGGTGTTCGTGGAGGAGGGCATGTGTGTACATATGTGAGACTGTGGGGTTCACTATGGACGCTGAAGGCCTGTGTCTGTTACTCCGGGTGCCTGTGGGTGTGTGTGTGTGTGGCCCGGAGGGGGCACATTCAAGGCGCGTCTGTGAGCCCAGGCGCATGGTATGGGTACTGGGCCAACCAGACCTCCACACGGTCGCCCCGGGCTCCCTCTGCTCAGGGTGGAGCAGCAGCCCCTCCTGAGGGCAGGGGGCAGGAGGCAGGCCTGACCATCAGCCCCCTGCCCCAGCCCTGTCTGTCCCACCCCAGGTCACAACCCCCAGCAAGTGATGCCCCGTGGATAAAGGGCTGGTGTTCAGGGGTCTGAACGCTGCCCCTGCCAGGTAGCAGCCTCAGCTCCCTCACACACCAGCGGCATGGCGGGCCTCGAGCCAGCCTGCAAGCTCTCAGGCTAGCCTCAGAGCTAGACCCCATTTTACAGGTGGGGAGACTGAGGCTCAGGGACGCCTGAAGGGACTTGACCATGGCTATGAAGCAGCAAGTGAGAAGAGCCAGATTCCGGCGTGGGCTGTTCTCCGGCACCATGACAAGCTGCTCTTGCTGTGGGACAGAGATCTCTGTGAGCCCCAAGGGGGCTTCTCCTGCTGGCCAGGGCGACCACAAGTCTCTAGAAGGTGCTCCAGATGGGGTTTCTGACCTAAATACAAAGCCGGCTGGCCTTTCTCCTGGCCCTCGGGGACCCTGGTCCCTCCTGGAACGTCCCTGCTGCCCTCCACTCTCCCGGCACCTTCAGCCCTGGAGTCCCCGTCCGACGGCCAGTACCCGCGGTACCGTTGCTGTCTATGCCCCTTCCCTTGCTCCCCTCCCAGCTGTGCTGTCTACGCCCCTCCTTTCTACTCATTCACTCCTTTAAAAGAAAGTTTATATATAAAAAAAAAAGAAAGTTCATTTACTGATTTCTTCCAAAAGAGAGGGAGACTGAGAGAGAAAGGGAGATGGAGAGACATACGCCCAGCATGGTCTTCCTGCCGCGATCCCGCCCCACCTCAGCCGCCAGGATCACGGCTTGCAGACGCATGCCGGGCATGCACAAGGACTTGGGACTCGAACCCGGGACCGTCCCGTGTGGCCTCAGCAGTGTGAAACACGGCGTTACTGAGAGCCACCACAGCTGGCCACGTGCTCACCATCACCCCCAACTCCCCCAAACACAGCTCTCAACAAGGTCACCTTGGGCCTCTGTGGTGCTAAGCCTAGGGCTCCACTGTGGCCTCTGCTGTCTGGACCTTCGGCAGCACCGACACTCCTCCCGCTTGGCTCTGGGGCACCACCTACGTGGGTCCCCGTACTGTCCCATCGTCACTGCTCCTGGTCCTCCACGGTCCGCCTTCTCTCTCCCACCTCCCAGGGCTCCCTCCCAGGCCTGTGCTCACCCCCTGCACCCTGCGTGGCCATAGGTGCCGCGTCAGCCCAGCTCCCAGGCCCAGGCTGTCCTGCACCTCACACTCGGGGGGCCTCAAGGCACCTCAACCAACAGGTGCAAAATGGACCCTAGTCTCCCCCCAGCATGTGGGAAACAGCCTGGCAGCTTCTTCTACAGGCAGAGACGGGCTTCCCACGTGACCCAGCAAGCCACGCCGGGTAACTACCTACCCCAGGAGAGAACTGGGCTTGCCTGGAGCCCTTCCACTCACGTCCATGGCTGCTCCAGCCACCAACGCTCCAAACTGGGGCCCCCAAAAGTCCTTTACTGGGAGAATGGGCAAGTGAGCCATGGCACAGCCACCCAACATGGGCCTCCACGGGAAGAGGAAGGGGCGGCACGGGCCACAGCGTGGCCGAGCCACAGAGGCGCTGTGCTGGGCGGAGAAGCCAGCCCAAAGCCCACACTGCGAGCTCCACTCACAGGACTTTGGGAAAGACGGCCCTGGTGACGGAGGGACTGCGGGCGCTGGGGAGGGCTGGCTCAGGGTGACACACGGGGGTTCCCGGGGAGGCGGGGCTGTCAGATCTATTCTACTGGATGGATAATATTTTAAAAGTGAAAGAAAACGTTTTTAATTTCCTCCGGAAACTTCTTTCCTTGCAGCTGTCTCCACTCGTCCGCTGTGCTCTCCAGTCACCTGGGAATGTCTCAAGCCAGAAGCCTAGAAGCCCTTTCCAGCTCCCCAGGACCTGTCCCCGCCAGTCACCTCCAGCCCCGGGCAGCCCCCGTCTCCCCGTCCTGCGCCGGAACCCAGGTTCATTCTCGCCGTTTAAGATGGAACAATGCTCCACACGACCTCGCCTTGCTGGTCGCTTGTCCATCAGAGGACGCCGGGGCTCTTCCCTCCTCGTGCCTACTGGGAACAGCGCTGCTGTGAACATGCCACCCAAGCCCCAGCCCTCGGTTCTTGGGGTCCACGCCCGGGAGTGGAACGCCGGCCCGCGTGCTAACTCTGTACTCGCTTCGTGAACCGGCATGCTGCTCTCCACAGCGGCCGCGCCGCGTCCCCACCGCTGACGCTCGAGGGTTCCAGCGTCTCCACGTCCTGGCTGACACCTGTTACTTCTGCTCGTCTGGTAACAGCCACCCTAATGACGGCATCTGTGTGTTCCCTACCTCCGGGCCTCAGCTTCCTCATCTGTGTAAGGGGACAGAGGTCGCGACAGGGTAGGACTCGATGGGGGAACTCACACTAAGGGTGACGAGGCCCCCGGACTCCAAGAACGGCTCGGCAAAGGTGTCTACTGCTCCGGAAGGAGAGCCCGCCCTCCCCGCATCCGGCGGGCCGGCAGGGCTGCCGGTCAGTGCAGGCCGATGGCCTCACATCACCCTGCTTCTCTGCAGGACAGAGTCTACAGGGCTGGGCCCAGGAATAAGGCGAGTGAAGCGCCCTCGGCCCGCGCCGCCCTCCCCTACCCTGCCACCACCTCCACCGTGGGCTCCTGCTCTGTTCCAGTCCTGTGCCGTCCAGTCTCCAGTTACCCGAATCAACAGGGACAGGAGGCTTAGGGAAGAGGGCAGGAAAAGAGAGGGGCCGGGGAGGGGCAGGGAGCCCGGCTAGGTCAGTCCGTGCCGTGCCATAGCTGCCCATCAAGGCAGCTCAGCCTCTGGCATCTGGCAGGTCTCCTGCCCCTGAAGGACTTCAACTCCCGGCAGAAGGCAGGCGAGGATGCGAGTCTAGCCCGTAACACACACGCAATACAGGGGCCTCCTGTCCCGCTCATTTACCCCACATCCATTACTGCCAGGTGGGGCAGGGCCACTGCAGGTGCAGGCTCCCTCTGCCACCTCCCACACACACCACCCTGCCGGCCTCGAGTACATCCAGGAACCAGGAACTCACTCCTCTTTTCCTGTCCCCTGCTGGCAAAGGGAGTTGCAAGTTTCCTAGGCAGAGAGATTTGTCCCTGAGCAGGGTCTGGGTGAGAAGCAGATGCACCCCGCCCCCGTCCCTCTGACTCACAGACCCGGAGTGGGCAGGGCTGCCGAGGTGTTTTGCCAGTTTGCTCACACCGCAGCTCCTGGCATGTCGGCCCTGCCATGGGCCCGTGGGACGTGGCTGCTATCACAGCTGCACGAGGGACACCCTGGCAGCCTCTGAGTGGCCCTGGGCTGCACGGGTGTTTTGTTTTACCTGAACAGAGCCTTACGCTTTTTTGAAAGTCGAGGGATTTCACATAGACACCTGCTGTGTGCCTCCTGATCTGCTGTCCTGCAAGGGGCCAGCTCTCTTCATCTCAGGACAGACCACACCCTCCCCTGTGCTCACCCACCTCCGTCATCTTCCCAGCCTGTGGGCATTTGGGTTTGCACCGCTGCTGGCCCTAAAAGCTCCTGCACACCTTCCTCGAGCTCCTGGGTCTAGGTGGGCACTGTCAGGGCCTCATGCCAGCAGCCTGGCCCCAGGCTTTCCTCCTGCCTTACCTCTCCTGCCCTCTGACCGAGGCCTGGCACACGGGACACGTCTTTGAATACATCGCTTCACTGCATCCTCACTACAAGGCAGTTTCTCCATTTTGCAAATGAGAAAGCTAAGGTTCGTACAGGCTCAGGCCATCCGGCTGATCCCTGGGGCTCCTGCCTCCCCAGCTCACCTGCAGAGCTGCAAAGGGACAGCTTTCAGGACCTCACCCCAAACCTTCCAGACCTAAAGCTCTCAGCAGCAGGCTGGGGAACGCACCTTAGGCAGTGCCGCTGTGAGGCGTGGGGTCAGGGTGGGCCTAGCTGCTCCCATGCATGGCGTGTGTGTGAGGGGCTGTCTCTGCTCCAAGCACGCAAAGGGTGATCTCATTCCTCCTCAAATCCAGATCTTGTCCCAGATTCCATGCACAGCAAGAGCCAGCCAGTCTCCGCCCCTCCACGTCTGCTTTCCCAGGTGTGGACGGAGCTGGCTTCCCCCTGCCTTCCAGGAATGGGCATGTGAGGACAGAGCCTGCAGGAAGGCCAGCAGGGCGGCCAGGGTCCTGGTGGCCACCGGCCAGGCCTTCGTCCCGCGGTGGGACTGCAGCACTGCCTGCCCCTCCTCTGGGCCCTGGTTTGTACCATTCCGCTTTCCCCAGGGCCCTGGGCTCCCTTCAGCTGCCCTGCCCGCCCCCACTCCAACAGCCAGGAGCTACTGCTCACCCCGTCTGGTCCCCCACCTCCTCCTGCCATCTGGGCCCCCCTAGCCATTGCAAATAGCTGAATGGCAGGGTAGCTATTTCAATTCAAAGAACTTCCCATTCCAGCGTGGAGACTAGTAAGATCTGGAACACAAACCACCTGAGCTACAGAGGGGTGGAGTCAGAGCAGGGGCAGAAAGCAGGGGCCAAGGGGCCAGTGACTCTGGAGAAAGCTCAGTGCTTGAGAACTTCAGGGGCTGGGATGGCTTGGGTTTGAATTGTGGTTGTCTGTCATGTAGTTTAGCTGTGTGATTTCCTTACACGCTTGAGCTCATCTGAAAACACGAGGCTGAGAGGAGGCCGTCCCCGTGGAAAAGGCTCCACAGGTGGGGATCAGGTCTGGCTTGCTCAGTCCCTGGCACTGTGGGATCTTAGGTATTCAATAACCACTGGGGAATTAAATGACTATTGACCAAACAAGAAAATGCTCACAAAGCCCTTAATACAGTACTCAATAGCAAATTAGCCTGAACAATTGCTCAATAAATATTTGCTATTTTTGTTAGTGGACCACAGAGGGAGGCACCATGGAACAACGGGGCCACGAGATTATGAGGGAATCCCCAGAAAAGGTTCAGTCTGAAATCCCAGAACCTGAGAGCCCCCAGGGTCCGCAGGTGCTCACTCGGAACACCGAGGGCATCATGCAGTCAGGGCCTCCCGGTCCCGCTTCGCCACTGGGTCCTGCCTCTGGCTTCTGGGCACAGCTGTGCTTGCCCAAGGGGAGCTGAAGCCAGAGAAGAGGAGGAAGCACCGCCCTTGCTGAACCGCCTAACCAGGCCTAATTAATCGATAAGCCAAGCTGCCGCTTTCCTGCCAGCCAGCCTCCTGAAGAGTACTTACTCTGCCTGTGAATTGATGGCCGTACTTTCGCCACCACGGCTAATCCCCACCGCCCGCAGAGGCTGGGTGCCAAGGGGAGTGTGGAGCCGCCAGGCAGGGGCCGCTCTGCCACCTCGTCAGGGAGACACGGGTTCCTGGCAGCCTCAGTCCACTTGTTGCAGACGGGAACTGAGGCCCAGAGACGGGTGCAGAGAGGTGGGCTCGAGCCCCACCACAGAGATGACCATCACCCAGCTGGGGCTTAAGGGACACCAAAAAGTCCTGACTGCCTCCAACCCAGTCCCAGTCACCACCCTGCAGCCGGCACGGGAGCGGCTCGGAAGTGTAAGGCGGCGGCTGGCCGGGCTTCGACAAGCGAGGGTGCCCCCACAGCAGCCCACGAAGGGTCCGAAACAGGTCACAACCCTGCAAAGACTAGGGGTCTGGCTCCCTAGTGTGTGGGCTGGAGAGGTGTCTTGTGCCAGCCAGACAACCATGTCCTGATGACAGAGGTCCCGGAGACCAGAGGCCCAAAGCTTGTACCCTCAGCTTTCATGACAGTGCTATGTCAGGTGCTTTCCAGAAATCCCTGCCTTTAAATATCGTGTCCCAGCTCGGGGAGGCTCAGACATCCCGGCCCCTACACCTGCTGCACTCCCAGGCCAGCCTCAACCCTGACTCCCAGCTCACGAACCACTTGCCTTTGCCTATTGGCCTGTGCCTGTCGGGAAGCCAGTGGGGATCCCACACACACTGTCACGGCGAAATAAAAGCAAACACAGCTGGAAACGAACACCTCACTCTGGCCCTGCCCAGGCCCACTCGGCAGGCCACCCACTCCCTCCCGCGCCTGTACAAACGCTGCCCAAGGGCCATTCGAGACGTAGGAATCAGACGCGCAAGCATGTTAGACATTTTTCAAAAAGGATCAGACGTTACACACCACGCAGCAGGTTGCTCCCACTCGTCAATCATTACATGTTCAGGCAGAATTGGGGGTGCCCAGGCTGTGCCGCCCCAGCTAGGCTCTGGGTGCAGCCCCTGCCCGTGCTCACCTGGGCTGCCTTCCCGGCCCCGGTTAGTCTCTAGCACCCTCTGTCCTCCCTCAGCCCCCCAGGCTCTCCCCCGTCATTTCCACCAGCAGTTACCTTATTCAACGCCTCTCCAGCAGATGTTATGATCAGCCTTAGCTCAGTAACAGCCGGGCCCCGGTCAGCCCCGTCACACATGCCTGGTGACCAAGACCTCCCGACACACAAGCTTATTACCCGCCAAATGACCAAATGCCCTGGGATAGTGGGGAACCACCTAGTCACCCACAATCAAAACCGTTCCTGGGAATCCAAAGCTGTTTTTATCTCCTCTGACAATCTTTTGCCTCCCTCCAAAGTGTCCTCGAACATATTCTCTAGAACTGGGCCATGAACGGTTGACTCGGCATCTCCGGGTGGGCCAGCCCGTGCACTCTGCAAAGGAAGGCCTGGCTCTGGCCCAGCTGCGGGAAGGTGACTCTCTAACCTCTAAGCCCTGGGGGTGTTGTTATGGTTTGGATCGTGGTTCACGTCCTGGAAGCGTGGTCCCCAGTGTAATGGCTCTGGGAGGTGGTGAGACCTTTAGAGGTGGAGCCTCGTGGGAGGGCACCATCCTCCTGGCTGGGGGAGTGGGAAGGACAAACAGGAAGTGGGACATTCTGTTTCCTCTCTCTTGCCAGGTGCCCCCTCTCAGTTTCTCTTGGCCATGTTGTGACACAGTCCCAGAGGCCAGCCAGATGCTAGTCCCACACTTTCGGACTTTCCAGCCACCAGAATCATGAGCCAGATAAACCTCTATTTCGTCTGAGTCCCCCAGTATCGGGCATGTCTGGGCAGCAGCACAGGACCAGGTCTGATAGGACATTGTGCCCCTGATGGTGGGACCGAGGAAGGCCTTGGCCACCGCTGGGGAGACTGGCGACTGAGGCCGGTCACGTGGGCAGTCAGCCATGCCTGTGAAATCAACACCCGGGACCAGCAGTTAGCGTAATGAAGTCAGCACCCAGTAGACCCCGGATACCACGGCTCAGACAGACTTTCCTGGTCGGGATATTCCACACGTGCTGTCACACATCATTGCTGGGGGGCTGACTAGTCCCCACACGACTGTTCTGCTGGGAGGAGACAACCGGAAGCTCTCACCTGCTGTCTGCTGGCCCCTGCCCGGCACACACGTCCTACTGTGGACCGTAGCCTGTTCCTTCCATCGTAACAAGCCATAGCTGTCGGCCTAACAAGGTGCTGAGTTCTGTGAGTCCTAGCAAACCACTGGGCCTGAGGGAGGCCCTGGGGACCCCTGAACACGAGAGCCTGTCACTGAGCCAGCGGGCAGCTACAGAGCACCTCCTGCACTTTGGCACCAGCCTAGCCCAGCCTGGCCACGCTGCCCAGCTCCCCTCACCCCCGAGGCCCCAGGGAGGGCACTGTCATGGCACATACACCTCCTTCCAGGGAAAAGCCCCGGCATCTTGTCTACCTAACCCCAGCCATCGTAGGCAGGCCCCGTGACCAGGTAACAGCAGGTAACCTCCCAGCTACCAGGCGGCATCTCCAGTGCCACGTAAATTCATGGGAACCAGGCGATTCGTGTCCCAGGTTCCAGGCAGCGGCCTGGGTATTTGGTGTCATCGCTGGAGCCAGGTGACAGCGCGGGGCCCAAGAGCACCCCTGCCGCCCGCGAGCCTCACCTGCCAATGACCTCGATGTTGGAGATGGCGTAGAAGTACTTGTAGAGGTTCTCGCGCTGCACGTAGGTGCCGCCCAGCGCCGGGCGCAGCAGGCGCATGCGCAGGTCGGTGACGGTGAAGAACTCCTTGAGGCCCTTGGCGCTCTCCAGCCGCGTGTAGAGGTTGTCCATGTTGCGCAGGCCGGGGCCCGCGAAGATGGCGAAGCGGTCCCGCACCTCGAAGCGGACGTGCTTCTCCTTCTTGGAGCCCGCCCAGCGCGAGTACTCCTCGGTGCAGAGCACCCGGTGGGCGCTGGAGGACGACATGTCGCGGGCCCTGCGGGCCGACATGCCGAAGGCCTCCATGCAGTCCTCGGCGTAGAACTGGTAGGGCTGCCACGTGCGCCCGTTGTCCAGCGACTTCTCCAGGACCATGGCCGTGGGCCGGCCGTACTCGAAGGTCACGACCACGTCGTCGGTCAGCTCCACGCTCTTGTTCCACGAGAGGGTGATGTTGGCCTCCAGCGGGCTGGGGTAGCGGCTCCACGTGACGCTCTGCCAGTAGGTGGCCAGGCCCTCCTCCTCCCTGTCCAGCATGAGCCGCGGCGGGTGGGCCAGGTCCGGGTTGGAGGCGTCACACTCGTTGCTGCACAGGTAGGGGTTCTCCTGCAACGGCAGAGGAGGGAAGTGGGTGCAGGCTGCCCCGGAGGACCTGGGAGCCTCCACCCAGCCCGGCCCGCCTGTGTGCCCAGACACCTGCCCGTGGTGGCAGAGCCCGTGTTCCCACGTCTGGGGCTGGAAATGTGTACCCATTTCCCCAAAGCACAGAAAGGCGTGCAACTCTCCGGCTTCCCAAGAAAACGCTGTTCCTACCCCACACAGGGACAGCCAAGGGTGGGTGCTCCGAAGGCCCCCGTGGCTCCCCACTGCCTGGAGGACACAGTTCGTTTTAAGACTCTGGCCCCGTCTGGCCTCCCACCACACATGGTGATGCTGGGCGGGGCCTCTGAGCCTTTGCCAACGGTCCCCTCACCTCGACGTGCACATCGTTCTCTGCCTGGAGAATTCCCGCTCCGCGCTCTTGACCCGGTGAACATCTACGCGGAGATGCCTTCCCGACCAGTTAAACCCGCCACTAGCTTTGGTGAACACGTCGCGGTGTGGGGAGGGTGGTGTGCCCAGAGACGGCAGGATGCTCTGCCCCCTCCCTGCCCCTGCCCTGGCATCTCTTCCATTTGGCTGTTCCCAAGTCTCACCCTGGGTAAGGGAGCCCGCGCCTTCCCGAGTCCTGGCAGCTGCTCAGCACACTGCTAGGCCTGCGGAGCGCCGTGGAGCCCTCGGGGTATGGCTGGTCAGAGGGCCGTGGGCCCAGGCCACACCGGGCATCGGCAGTAGGCAGCCCGGCCCTTGCAGACACCCCTGCCCAGCCCTATAGTGGCCAGGCGTGGCTTCTCCATGGTAGGTCCAACACACCCCCCAAGTCTGGTCCCGTGTGAGAACTAACCCCAGAGAGCTGAAAATGTCACTGACGCGGTGGCCGCCCGGGGTCAGAGGGCTAAGTAGGGGACACAGGCATTGTTAGAACGCACAGCTCCCCTGTGTGACACAGGATGGTGCGTCCTCAACCCTGTGCATGAGTTCGAACCCACAGAAGGCAGGACTCAGAGTGTCCCCAAAGAAACCTGGGGCTTTGGTTAACTAGAACACATCACACTGGCTCCTCAAAGGCAGTGAATACGCCACACTGAGCGAGGTGCCGACGACAGAGACGCTGCAGGCTTGGTCAGGACTCCACACGACCTGTTCGCTTTTCTGTAAACCTAACGAAATCTACTTTTAAAATATATTATTGGGACCAGCAGTTGACGTAACGGCTATGTGGCTGGACTCCCATGCAGTCGATCATGGTTCAAGTCCCAGACCCGGTGGCTTAAACTCACGCCGGGCACATGAGTGTGCGTGCCCAAGATCCCGAGAGGAGAATGGAGAAGGGATTGCAGCGTGGCCATCCCCCCTGGGGGTGATTTCTTGCTTTCCATCTGTCTCTTTCTGTCTTTCTGGCGAGCGCATGTGTCCTATAGCAAAACCTCTCCAAAAAAAAAAAAAAAAAAAAGTGTATTTACATGTAATCACTGTACAACCTACAGCACGCAACACGGTTTTCCCAGCACGGACACGGTGCACGTTAGTCAAGTGGCAGACAGTCCCACACGTTCGCCTAAGTTTTCGTCGTCGTCGTCTCTTAAACGTTGGCTTCTCCTCTGATGCCCTTCCTCCCACCGTTACCCGCCCCTTCTACCCCGTCTCCAGTGTGTGCGGCTGCCCTCCCTGCGATCGTGCCTTCCACTGTCCGGGTTCTGCTGGAGTGCAGGCATTCGGGACACACGGCGCCTGTCTCTTAGTTAGAAAGATACTCTGCCTCACGACGACAAGCCCCGGACCACTCGCGGCCCTTTTTTTTTTTTTTTTGGAGAGGTTTTTGCCATAGGGCGCATGCACTCACCAGAGAGAGACAGAGAGACAGAAAGCGAGAAATCAC
Organism: Tupaia tana; assembly: GCA_026018925.1. Classification (NCBI taxonomy): domain Eukaryota; kingdom Metazoa; phylum Chordata; class Mammalia; order Scandentia; family Tupaiidae; genus Tupaia; species Tupaia tana. The sequence continues at coordinate 104,174,827 of JAKSZU010000013.1, read as the reverse complement.
CCCCCAGGGGGGATGGCCATGCCTCAATCCCTTCTCCTCCATTCTCCTCTCGGGATCTTGGGCATGCATGCACATGCGCCCGGCGTGAGTTTTAAGCCACAGGGTCCAGGACGAGAACCACGGTCAACTACGTGGGAGTCCAGCAACATAGCCATTATGCCAACTGCTGGTCCCCACTCGTGGCCCTTTTGATGAGTATTTCAGGTGTCTGGTTTGCTCAGAGACAGAATGGCTTGGATCTGAGTTAAAACTCTCAAATGAGGGGCCAGCAGGTGGCGTGGTGGTTGAGGTGCTGGACTCCCACATGGCCAACCGCTGTTCAAGTCCTGGACCTGGTGGCTTGCTTTCTCACCTTCTCTCTTTCTCTCTCTGTCCCTCTCTGGTCAAATTAAAACATAAATAAAGTTAAATAAGATAATAATAATTATTTTTTTTAATCAAATGAGCCATCCGGGCCCCCCTGGGGGAGTGGAGTCTTTGCCTTCTGAGGGGCTGTGCAGCCATCCCACCCTCACTGCCATACTGGGCACCCCTGCAGCCAGCCACAGGCCAGGGCTCTGATCGTCTGCGTGGAGGCCAGACTCCCAGACTGCCCAGGGCCTCCAGTGGCCAGGCCACACTGGGTTCACTGAGTGGGCTCCAAAAAACCCTCCTCAGCCAAAATAGCCACGACCTCTGTCCCAGATGGTGCCGCTGCCCACTCCTCTGGCCGGGCCCTGCCAATTCACAGAATTCGAAAATACTGGAGTGGAGGAAGCTCCCTACCAAGTCCAGCACTCACTGAGCTGATGGGGAAACCGAGACCCAGCGCGGGGCGGGGCTGGCCTGGGCCTTCATGAGTCAGGTTGCCTGAGAGTGTCCGCTCCTGCCCTGGGCAGCCGTGGCAGGTGGGATGGCCTGGTCGGCTCGTGGGAGGGTTCAAGCTTCCTTGGAGTCCAGCTGGTCACTCTGAGCCAGTCCACCCTGTCCGGTGCTATCACCCAAGAGGGGCTGGCTCAATGTCCGCCCCGCCCCTATGCTGCCAGGGGGGATGTTCTGAGCCTGGGGTGGGCGGGGTGGGGCAGGCTTTGGTTGTGCTGCCGGGTGGCGGGGCAGCGGGGCGGCGGGGGGGATTCCTAAGGGCCGTGGTTTAGCATGGGGTGGTAGCACAGTCTGTCCCTGGGCTGGTCCCCTCCCCTAGCCCAGCAGTCACCCCCCTCACAGTCCCAGTTCCCTCCTGGTCTGTGACGGGTCGAACTCCTAAACTGGAGTCCTAACCCCTGGTGCCTCCAAAGTGACTGTATCTGGTGGCAGGGTCTTTAAAGAAGGGCTGGAAGTTACGGGAGGCCCCGGGCAGGCCCAGAGTCAATGGATGGGTGTCCTGCTGAGAACGGGGCCTCCTGAGAGGGGGCTCACACAGTGAGGGAAGGCCCAGTGAAGACAGAGGGTCCACACGGTCCGTCTACGCCATGGTCTGGGACGGCCAGTCTCCAGGACGCCCAGCCTCTGACCCTGGGGTACTTGGCCAAGGCGGCCTGACCTGGGCTAAGATGCCTCACCCCAGGGAAGCAAAGGGGATGGTGGGGGATGGCTCAGAGGGCCGGGCCTGAGTCTTCTGGTGACTTCCCCGACGCTCCCCCTAGGCCCTCTCCCACGACTCCTTCCTGGCTTCTGCGAGTGTGACACCAGGTGGTGGCCAGCCTGCAGCCACTGGGAGCATCTGGAAAGTTCCTCCCAACCCAATACCTGAACCACGCCTCTTCCCAGGCTGGCTGGTCTCCTCTCACTTCAGAATGTGTGCTCCTGTGGTCCCTGTCCCTTCTCCCTGTTTTCAGCACCTCCTCCAGGAAGCCCTCCGTGGAGTCCAGTTCCCTCCTTCACCGTGGGCTGTCAGTGTGCTTATTTTGCCTCCAGAGGGCCTGGACCTCAGCAAGTGCTCACTAAATTAGTCATTACAACCACACTAGGAAGGTATCAACACAGCAACTGTATTAATACCATACAGCTCACGCTGAAAGTCGGCATTACTCCTGTCAATCCCAACTGCCGAGTCACCCACAGCTCAACCTTCCCTGGGCCCTGTGTCTCCCGGCTTTGCTGCCCCCACCACCCCGTCTAGCCTCCTGGTAGTCCCTAGGAGTGGCAGTCAGTGGGAGGCACGGGCCCTGCAAACTCCCAGCCGCCGTGGCCCGCCAGTCCCCGGAGGCCGGAGGCGGGGCCCTGACCTGCTGCCAGCGCCTGCCGCCCCGTCCTGCAGGGCGCGGCCCCGCCCCCACCGGCAGCAGATGGCCGGGAACTAATGAAGGGCCCGCGTGTTTACCCGCCCGCCTGCCGCAGAGCCGACCGCCCGCGGGGGATAAATCCCCGCCGCCAACGCCGCGCTCTCCTCCCCCTGCGCGCGCTTCCCTCCTGCTTCCTTCTGCACGCTCCCATCCCAGGTCCCCACGTTCCATTTGCCTGTTTGGTAGTTCGGGAGCGGGAGCCGGCGAGAGCCCTGCTATGGGCACAGCCCGCGCCCCCGCGGCCCCAGCACCCCGCCTGCGCCCCGCGGCCCCTCGCGCACGGCCGCGCCTTCCTTCTGTCCGGCTCCGGGGGAATTCCGAGGGCCCGGGCCGGGATCAGAGCCGGCTCCCCAGTCCCCGCAGGGCCGCCCAGACCGCGCGGGCCACAGGAGTGGAAAGGGAAGGGGCGCGTCTGCCAGCCTGCTGGGCGCACTCCCGCCACCTCCTCCAGATCCGATTAGCGACAGAAAACGGGCGGAATCCCGCGGCCCAGCGCAGAGGGCACGGCGGAGTTTGAGTGCACTTGCGGCTGTTAGGCGGCACCAGGGCCGGTCTTTGGTTATCACGGAACGCAGTCGCTGGGTCTTTAAACATTCCACGAATATTACAAAAAAATCATGTCTAATTAAAAACCTTGGAATTTTTTCCCAGAAAAATGCAGTAACACACATTTCCCATATAATTCCAAGGAGTTCGCGGGGCCCTGTATCCTCAGTTAAGATCTCACATTTGAGTCTGATAGCCAAGGAAACTGGGTCTGCGAGCCTGGAGTTCGACCTTTGAGGCTGGGTGACCTTGAGAATGTCTCTATGTATGCTTCTCTGAGCCTCTAGTTTCTCCTCCAGTGTCATGGGAGACGATGACACGCCCCCAAACGGTCGCAATTATAGTTTCTTGCAAGTAGCTCGGGGACTTCGGCTGCCCTTTGAGGAAGGGAGACGGTGAGGTTGAGACCAGCAGGCTTGTTAGTAGGAAAGAGGGGACTTCGTGACCCGGACGCCTCGGGGCTGCTCTGAGGACCACAATAATCGAAGCATGCACTGAGTGCCACCCACGTGCCAGGGTGGGGCACGTCACATCAGCCCTTGCCCACCCAGGCAGTGACCCAGTGGCTCAGGGAGGTCAGTGCACCGTTAGCCCCGCTTTGCAGGTGAACACCAAGGACATACTGGCCACTAGGAATCTCACAGGACAGACCCGTCACACCTGCGGCTCCGGCTCTGCACACACACAGGCAGACACCTGGAGGGCTGGGCACTGTGGCTGCGGGCGAGGGCGGGGAAGCAGGGCCGGGCGGCCTGGACCACCAGCACAGACCCTGGGCAGCCGATGCCTGGCAGGAAATTCTATGGAGAACCATTTCATGCCATGCTCTTCCAATCTCGCGACGGTCTCTTAAATGCGTTTGCTTTTATGTTATTTCCTGAGCAAAGGGTACCGTGGAGTCAGAGGCCAGGTTGTAAACACTGCGGACAAGCTACAGGCAGAAACATAATTGAACGGGGACGCGCACAGGTAGCAGGGGCGGACCGCAGCCGAGGGGGGTGTCCAGCTATTGAATCTCCAGGCCTAGAACCAAGGCGCCGCTGGCGGGGGGGGGGGGGTGTTCATCGGAATCCTAACGAAGTCTCAGGAACCAGGAAACCAACTTTACAACAACTGGCCTCAGTCCAAGCCCGTACTGAGGCAAAACCTCACTGTTGTGTAGGTGGATGTGGCAGGTTTGGCTGATCTGTGGGGCGCAGGTCAGGGCGCAGTGGGTGGGGGTTCAAGCCTCGCTTGGCCACTTGCTGGCTTCATGAGTGTGGGCCCGTCCCGCAACCTCTTTGGGCCTGCTAGGTTCTGGGGCAAGCTGCCCACAGTATCTGAAGCTGAAGGAATTTGAGAAAACCACAGAAGCAGGAAGGTCACTCTTTGATCTCACCCTGCCCCTCTCCCCGGGAGCCGGTCATGAGACCCTCTAAACCCAGAGAGGGACATCCTTAACTCTGGAGACCCAGGGTCACAGAGAAGCTCTGAGCAGACAGGCCCCAGTTCACCACCTTCATTCATGCTTTCTTTATCCCGTCACGTGCCCCCAGGACTCTCCACCTCACCAAACCCACCACGCCAACTGCACAGGCTGGGCCAACCTGGGGCCTGGTAGTTAAGGGCCCTGGATCCCACGTGGCCAGCTGCAGGTTCGAGTCCTAGACCCGGCTAGCTTGGGAAACACGCTGAGTGCATGTGTGTGTGTCCAAAATCTCGAAAGGAGGGAGAAATGGAAGAGCAGGGATTGTGGTATGACCATGACCCTGAGGGGGATTTCTCACTTTCTCTCTGATGAACACATGTGCTCTCTGTCAAAAAAAGAAAAAAGAAAGAAAAGAAAAAGAAAAGAAAGGCAGGTTTACCATTCCTTTGGGTCTTTATTCCTTACAAGAGCCTCCATGTCACATAAACTGTAAAACACACAAGTGTGGGGAACCAGCAGTTAGCGTAATGGCTATGTCGCTGGACTCCCACGTAGACGACCGTGGTTCGCGTCCCGGACCCAGTGGCTTAAAACTCACGCCGGGCGCGTGTGCGTGCGTGCCCAAGATCCCGAGAGGAGAATGGAGGAGAAGGGACTGTGGCGTGACCATCCCCCCTGGGGGGTGATTTCTGGCTTTCTGTCTCTATGTCTCTCTCTGTCTGTCTGGCGAGTGCACGCGCCCTATAGCGAAAAACCTCTCAAAAAAAAAAAAAAAAAAACACACAAGTGTGCTCTTGTCCTGTCCGTCTCCCGTGACGGGGCCTCAGCCGTAAACTTCGGACTGGGAGAAGGGGTGTTTCTCGTGCTCCCTACAAGGCCCGGCAGCCCCAGCCCCTGCTGCCCCCTGCTGCCCGTGGGGACGCAGAGGTTTTTGTGGAATGAATGAAAGCCCCCCCCCCCCCCCCCGCCAGGGCGATCACAGGGTTTGCTGTGAGAACTGTGCTAGGTACCACATGGCAAGCGCCTCGTGCCATGCCAGCTCGGCTCCCGGGTGACGCTGGCTCCGAGGACAGCCATGGAGAGCATCTGTGACCGTCGCTGGCCCTGCACTTCAGCAAACAGCAAGACCTGCCAGGACTGGAGCACCCCTTCCAGCCCGGCCTGGGGTCCTGACGGAGCAGGGAGCAGGACGGGATCCTCAGTCCGGTGTTTTACAAAGGAGGAGGGCAGAGCGAGGCTGGGAGGCTGGGAGGCGGGGCAGCTCCCAAGGTCACACAGTGGGTCGGCGGCAGAGGAGGGCCGAGAAGATGGGGAGTTGCCCTCAGGGCTGCTCTGCGTCCTTCAGCCCAAAGGGAAGGGCTGCCCCGGAGGCAGCGAGCACGGCTCTGCGCCAGGAGTGTGGGCAGGCCAGGGACAGCTTAGCAGAGGGCAGGTTTTCCAGGCCTGTCTGACAAGTTGCCAGCTGAACTCAGCCCATCCCAGCCCGCCAGCCTCAGCGGGGTGGAGGCAGCTGGTGTGTCCCAGGTGGGAGGCCGGGGGCGGGGAGCTGCCAGGGAGAGGCCCTGGGTGCAGTGCTTAGGAACAAGCAGAGGTGGGGGCGGAAGTGGGAAAGGGGCCCGGCCAGCCCCACCCTGACCCTGGATGTGGCTTCTGGAATTTGGGGAGAAACTCTGGCTTGGTCAGCGGAGTCCTGCAATGATCAATACCCTGACCTGTGGGGTCATGGAACTGGGACTCAGGGGACTCGCCTAACACCAGCTTGCGCAGAGCCTTGCCCGACCCATGCCTCAGTTTCCCCATCTGCAGAATGAGGGAGGGGACCCGGCCACCTAGTCTTAGGTCTGCATATTCCTCAGTCCCCCATGCTGCTTGGGAGGAAGGGCACGGACACACCCTCCTCTCCCAACTCCAGGGAGAAAGCGGGGTGCCGGGGGAATTCTCCCTAACAAATTATTTCCTATTTATTGGTAAGAAAAGTTGCAGCGGGGATAAATTATTAACAAAGCGGAAACGGAGATTCTGTTCGGGGCTGATTCTAATTCTAGCTGCCAACAGTCTCTAACTCGCTCCCTCCTCACGCTCCCTGCTCTCCCCTCCCCCTTCCTCCTTCTGTGGTTTCATCGATCCGGTCCCTCTTGCCGTCTCCACCCTCTAACTCCTTCCCAGGCCAGGCAGGCTGCTCCCCCCTTTAGGTGAGAGTCTGGGAGCAAAAGCCCTGGTCCACACCAAGGTCACCCTTCCTGCCCGTGAATCACCGGAAACCGCCCGGGCCGCATTTCTGGGCTAGAGCTGCAGCTGGCCAGGGAGGCTCTTCTTGTTTTGTTTCATTTTGTTTTCCTCCTTGGAGCAGTTTTCCTCCCAGCTCCAATCAATTACTCAGGCAGGGGGCGGCCAGGGAGCCTAGGGGAGGTGTCTTCACAGGGAATTGTTCCTTAGTCCCCGCCCCTCCATTTCCAAGCAAAGGCGCACGGTGGATCAGACACGTGCCCTCCTGAACCTAGCGGGCCTCCTGTAACTCCAGAAAGTGACCTCAGCTCCTTGCTTACCAGGGCAGCGCCCTCCGGCTCCCAGACAGTCAGGCTTTGCCTCTCCACCCTGCCCACAATTCCCTCCTTCCAGAAACTCCTGTGACGGAGGGACAGTGCACTCCTGCAGAGCAGGCACCCGTTGGCCCCTGTCTGCACCCACCCCACAGCCTGTGCACGCGGTGGCTGACCAACACGTCCAAATCCAGCTGGAACCACCGACGGCAGATCTAACGACAGTCCCCGCCAAGGGGCCCGCAGTTCCTGAGGGAGTGGGAGCAGCCGGCCGAGAGGTCAGGAACCCAAGGACCCTGAGGTCTGAGTGGTTGGACAGAGACCTTGGTCCTTTGTCTTCCTTACCTGCACCCCCAGCCCGCAAGCCCTTCGGAGGAGCTGGGCTGTGGCTGTGGACGAGCCATCCAGGACACCAAGGCTGGGAAGTCACAGCTGACGGCAGGAGATGCGGGTCCCTGCTGCTCCCCACAGCAGACCCATCAGGTGGCTGATTCCTCCTGACAGCCGGGAGGGTCGGGGTGGGGGCCTCACCAAGGATCTGGCTAGAGGAGGGTTAATCTCTCCAGGAACTGAAAATTGTATATTTTTTTTAAAGGATACATTCTGTTTTGCCCTGGGCATATGTGGAGTCTTCCCACGGCCAGATTTCCAGGAATGTTTGGGGTGGGAAATTCTATCCCAGCTGAAGAGTGCCTGCTGCTGTTGCCCCCCCAGGCAGCTAAGACGACCAGCAGACCCCTCCCCTTCACTGCAGACCTCCACGACCCGCATCCTGGCCACCAGACCAGAGCCGCTGGGCCAAACGGCGCTCCCTCCTCAGAGCCCGCAGGCACGACTGGCGTGTGCGCCACAAACTCAGTTCTGGGCCCCGTTCGGTGTTTTGGTCCTGTTTTCTCTGGTTATGATGTAAACGTTTTCTAGTTGATTAGAAAAAGTGTGTGGGGGGGACTCCAAGCCCTCGTCCTCCTCCCCCATGCCAGGGGCTCTGCGACCCTCACAGGCTTCCCACCAGGGCCAGCCTTGAGCCCAGTCCTCGCCTGCTCCAGGTCCCTCCCGTCGCCCCTGCACAAACACGGAGGCCTGGCCTCCACCTATCCTGGAGGCCCTGCCCGCCTCTCCAGCTCCCTTTCCCCACTACCCGTCGGGCGGCACTGGCCACCAAGCCCTAGCACTTTCACTCATACTTTTCAAAACCACCAAGAAGAGGAAAGAAGGAGGGATGGAAGGACGAAAGAAACGGAGAGGGGAGAGGGAGGGAGGGCAAGGGGCGGGGTGAGGGAGGGCCCAGACAGGAAGAAAGCCTGTCCAGAGGAGCCTAAAGTGCATTATTGATTCAGGACTTAGAAAATGCTTAGAGAGGAGGAAAGGCGGCCTGCTCTTTAAAAGCCTGTGCAAGGCATCAGCTAGACACAGCAGCTTCCCTGAGAGGCCTGCTCTGCCGACATGAATATTTCATCACGGAGCAAGAGTGGCTGGGAGGGTTTCAGGGCTGGGCTGGGGTGAGGGGCCGGCTGCTGGCAGCTGCCCCGCGCACTCCCTGGGGTCCTTTCAGAGTCCTGCCAGGTCCTGGGGTGGGTGGGCACAGCCCATTTAGAGAAAAGGTTCCAGGGGTGAGGCTGAAGTGAGGTCCTGGGTGCCTCCAGACCCTCCTCACTGCCTGCGCCTGCCCGGCCCTGCCCAGCCCCCACTGCCCTGTCCTTTCTCAGCCTGGGCCAGGCTGGCTCTGCAATAGCCCAGTGCCCTCGCTGGCCCTGCCCCGACCGCCTCTCCTCTCCCTGCCTAGGTTTGTACTGTAATTCCTGCCCTTTCCAACCCTAAGGCTCCCACCCTGAGCCTTCCGAAGGGGCACCCTCTGTCTGCAGGCCCTCACCCAACCGCCAGCCCCTTGGCAGGTGTCTGCTTAAATCACCCTTCCCTGGGGAGGACACCCTCACACTGCCCCACACAGCACTTCATCAGTTTTCCTTGGTGACGTCCTCGGTTAATGACGTGGGAGTCCCATCCGCTCTGGGAGCTCCGGGAAGGCAGGGCGGCAACCCGCACGTGCAAGGGTTTAATTATGGTCCGCAGAGTGAGTCCTACCATGGCAGGCCCCTCTGAGTCCTCCACGCTCAGAAGATGGTCTAAGCGTGGCTTCAGGACCCCGACAGAGCAGGCCAGCCCAAAAGCCCCCAGCCAAGACCTCAGCCTTGGGGTGGGTGGGGGGTGGAGAGGAAGCGTCAGCCCCACTCCTGAGCTCACTGGCATGCCCGGCAGGTGCACCGCTCAGTAGATGGAGCCCTCAGTGGGTGAGAGCAGCTCAGCTGGGCTGGGCAGGCCCGCCGATGCACTCATCCGGTTTTCAGCAGCTGCTTCTGAATGTCCTGTGTGTGCCCAGCAGCTCTGGAGGGGCAGCGCTCAGACCTGACCACCCAACAAGGCACCGGGAAGGGGAGGCTGTGACCATATTCCTGGGCCTAAGGCCAGACACTGCACTCCAGAGAAAGCAAGTTAATGAACTAACCAACGAACCGACCGAACAACTAACGAAACCTCCCTGCAGGTGACGGCTTGGGAAGCCGGTGTGTCTGATCTGAAGGCCGGCACCTCCACCCTGGAGTGGGTCCTGCTGTCATCCTCACCCACTTCACGGCTGGGAGCCAACGCCCTCCAGAGGCCAGGCACTTACTCAAGGTCACATCTGATAACCAGGGACTCTGACCCCTTGCAGGAGCACTGACTTTCAGACAAGCTGCCGCGGTAGGTCCCCGAGGGTGGCAGAGAAGACGAGCCCCGAAAGAGAGGTGGCCGGGAGGTTAGGAAGGCTCCGTGGGGCGTGGGGGTGTCCATCTGGACTTGGAAGGACAGCAGGCTGGTTCAGACAGGTGAGGGAGGAGTGATCAGGCTGGGAAACGTTCCCTAGGGAATGACGAGGGAAGGGCAAGGGCAGGTGTGCAAAATGCTGCAGGGAGTGATGGGTTAATGCGCGGCTGGGCCAGGAGCTCGATGGGCACACAGGAGCCGAGGCCAGAGGACGGCCGGAGCCAGATGGGCAGCCTTGACATTTAGCAGCTCCAGGGCAGGCCCTGATTCCGGCTGGCCAGCCCTCTCGAGGAAGAGAGGTGCACAGCCTGGGAACAAAGGCAAATGACTCAGGGGGACACTCTCCCACGCTGGGTAGCCGCACCCCTCCCTCAGTGTCCCGGAAGCCAGACACAAGGGTGGCTTCTGAGAGCCGCGGCGGGCCGCTGCATCTCTTCCTTCTGCTCTGTGTGTTTAGAAACCGACAGGATGCTTAAGGCTGGAAGGGGTTCGGGGTGGTCCCGGGAAGACTTCAACAGCGGCTCTGAAACCTGGCTGCCGCTGGGCCACTCGGGGAGCCATGATGAATCCTGATGCTGGGCCTGGCCCCCAGGAAGTCTGTGTAGCTGGCCGGGGGCCAGGCAGGGCGTGCAAAGGTCCCAGGGGGATCCCCGCTCGGCCGGCTGAGAACTGCTAGTGAGGAGGGCCCTGGCAGGGCTGGAGGAGCCCAGCTCCGGCCCCTGCTTCTCCCTTGCTCCTGGGCTCGCAGCTGCCCACCCGGGCTTGGGGCCTTCCCGAAGACCACCCAAGGATCAGATGGAGGAGAGAACCACAGTCTCTGAACCCCATTTCCTGCTGCAGAGTCACCCCTTACCCAAGGTGGCAGTTCTCATGTTAGACTCACCCTATGTGCCCCCACACCAGACCCTCGGAGGTTAGGGCCCAGGCAGCGGGCTGGTTATGACTCCCCAAGAGGCTGAGTGTGTGGCCAGGCTCCAGGGTGTGGCCCGGAGGACCCTGAATGGGACAATTCTGCTCCCTGGAGTGGGCGTGGTGGCAGTGACAGGGACAACTCGGTCCCTAGCCCCCTATGTCCTACCCCTCCTCCTTCCCCTGCCTCTCCCCAGGCTGACAGGCAACCCAGCCATGGGGAACCCGCGCAGAGCAGAGGGCAGCGCAGGGCAGGCACACAGGCCTGGAGGCCTCGCAGACGCCTGGCCGCCCCTCGCCCTTTGGGTCCGTCATTGTCCGCTGCTGGGCGCACTTCCCCAGCCCTTCCCCACACACAGATCGGGTTCCTCGGGCAAAGGCCTCTCGCCTCCCCCAGAGCTGGTGCGTGGGAGCCTGCACGCTGCCAAATCGACCCAAAACGAGCGAATTATCAAATAAGTGGATTAGCAGACTCCACCGTGTCTCACAGCGCGGGGGTGGGGAACGCCGCCGGCCTCCTCCCAGCCTCCTCCTCCAGCGGACAGGGTGTGCTGGGGAGGACGGCACACTCACCCGGCACCTACGGCCACACGCACACACGTACACACACACGCACACACGCACAGATGACAGCCGCCTTCATCTACAGGCGTTTCTGAGAAACTCCGTGGGGCTTGTGTCAGTGCTGGGTGTGGGTGGCCTGGGGGCGATGCCGGGTTCTCTACTTAGAAGCTGTGTGACCTTGGGCAACTGGCTCCCTCTCTGAGCCTCAAATGCCTCTTATTCAGAACGAGTGTCAGCTCTCCGGTGGACTCCAGTGAGGCTCCAACGAGCTGGTGTAGGTTAGCGCTGGGTGCACCTTGGGTGGCCAATAAACTGCAGCTGCTGCTCTGGGAAGGGGGGTGTGGGATCAAGAAGCCCTCAGACAAGGCCAGGCCAGTCCCTAGTGGGGAAGGAGCCACACCCCGCAGGGCCGACTGCCTGAGATCCCGGCCCAGATGGCTTAGGGAGCTGCTGGGCGGGCCGGCGGGGGGTGTGGCGATTACGGCTGGACTCCCACCTGGCCAGCTGCAAGCGGAGGCCGGGCCTGGTGCTTGTTTTCTCACTTTCCCTTTCTCTGTCTCTCTCTGGTCAAACTAAAAAAATAATAACAACAAATAAAATTAAATACATAAAAATGCACTGGGCATGTGCGTGCACGCACAGTCCCACCAGGATGGAGAAATGCGGTCGGTGGGACAGTAGGGCGACCGCGCCCCACTGGGGGTGCTTTCTCTCTCCCCCTCTCACTTTGCCTCTCTCTGCTGCGCATATGCGCCCTCTGACAATTAAAAGGAAAGAAGGAAAAGAAAAGAAAACCCTAGGCCAAGGCACAGTGACGGGAAGACCAGCCTCACATTTCTGAGGTAGAGAGCCCAGAGGCAGGACCCTCTCAGGCCACATGACTGACCCAAGGTCCACAAGTGGACTTGGGGTGGTCGGGGGAGCCCTGAAAGTGTTTGCACACACATGTGCACGTCTGCGATTCTAGGAAGAGCACCACGGGACCTCAGGGGCCTGACCCCCTGGGGTAGGACCCGGGCTGGGGCTCTGCTGCTGGGGGGCTGGGGGCTGCTCCTCTCACGGCAGGAAATACTCCCGCGGGAAAGGGGCCAGCCTGCAGCCAGCAGCTCCTGGTGGCCACTGCCCGGACCCCAGCTCCCAGGAGCCGGCCTCCTCCAGCCCCACCGGGAGTTGCTGGCTAAGGTCTCGGATGTGGGGTCAGGGCAGAGACGAGGTGCCCTCCGGACTGGCTTCTCTGCCCGCTGCCACCTGCCTCTGGCCATTTCTGCATTCCCCAGAGGGAGGGGACACGCTAAGCACCTGCGATTTCCCAGATGGACACTGTCCACTCTGCAGGCGTCAGCAGGGGAGGGCCGTGCCGAGCTGGGAGGGTCACCATGGCGGGTCTCTCCCTGGTCTCCTTTTACTTTCACCCCTCGCCCAGCCCAGTGGCAGACGCGGGGAGTGCAGCGCTTCGTTTCCTTTTATTTCCTGGTCTGCTTGGAGCCAAGTGGACAAATGACTGGGCAGCAGGAGGGAGAGGGAGTGAGGGGCTGAGGAGGTCCACACCAGCCCCAGGACCCCCAGTGAAGTGTGCTGGGAGAAAGTCGGATCCTCGAAGATGGGCCTGAGTCCCTTACACGGGACAGGCAGTTCTGGACAGCCCGCGACCACCGCTTAGATGGTGGGGAGTTCATTTCATTTCCTTTCCACTGATGAGACAGAGAGGCAAGAGGGCCCAGGTGGCTTTCTGTGAGAGTCCAGCCCTAGTGCAGAGCAGCCACTCAGACTATGGTGCGACAGAACAAGGCCAGCAGGACAGTGGTCAGGCCCTGGAGACAATCCTGGCTTTGCTGTGCGCCCTCGGCCCCTCTCCTCCTCTCTGGGCCTCCGTGCTCACTGCCCGCCTCAGTCTCACTGAGGGGTGCAGAAGGCCATGCCCACAGAGCACTGCGCAGCGCCCACCACCGCCACGACACAGGCGTGTCCAGAAAGCCAGTAGGAGAGCTCCCCTTAGACTGGTGGCCCAGAAATAAATGCACAGGTCCCCAAAGCCCGTGCGAGGGCAGATCCAGGAAGTGCACCCCCAGGGCTCCAGCCCCCTCTTGTGACCAGGGTGGAGCCTCCCAGGCCCGCAGCTCTCTCGCTGGGGGCTCGGGGAAGTCCCTCCACCCCTCTGGGCCTCAGTTTTCCATGGAGATGTGCGGTAGAGTCCAGTGGAGGTTTCTGTCTATGCTGTGCTCGGAGGAGCCCAGAACTTCATGGTGGGGGCTGAGGGACTGGGCAGAGGGACAGTGGCTGCCGGGATCCAGGCACCCACGCTCCCCTCAGCACCCAGCAACGCTGTGACAGGCTTAGCGGTACTGGGGCTCCGCTGGTCCTGGGCCATCTCTAAGACCCTTGCTAAGTTGCACTCTCTATGTGAGGCGAGGTAATTACTGTCAGCGTTTATTTAGCACCTACTGCGTGCAAGCACCCTGCATGGCAAAGGCAGGGACACAGAATCGGGAGCTGGCTGAGTGAGGAGGGGAGGAGGGGACGTGAGAGCTGAGGGGACATTGAGATCCCTTCCCCAGTGACCCTCCTTTGAGAACCGGTCAGCACCTGGCCTGAAAGGCACACGAGGAAGGCAGGGGAGGAGGGGACGGAGGGAAGGGGTGCTTGGGCCTTCTCCCTCGGGCCTCATCACGAACAGTCTTGAAATGACTGGGGTCTGAGTTTGAGCACTGATTCACCATTCAGTATTGGGGTCTCAGTTTCCTCATCTACAAAACAGGCATAGTAACCAAAACTAAAACAAAATGGGCACGGCAGGCCACTTGCAGGGTCCCCGGGAGTGTCTGACGAAGCACGCACAGAATGCGCGGGGCTCCCCAGAGTAGGTCGAGCACAGAAATAGACCCATCACGGATGTCAGCTGATCCCCAACTAGCATGCCAAGAACGTCTCATGGGGAAAGAACAGGCTCTTCAGCAGACAGAAAATGGGATATCCACCTGCAAAAGAATGAAACTGGGCCCTAACTGTACACCGTTTACAAAAATTAACTCTAAAGAATCAAAGACCTAGGGGCCAGCAGGTGGCATAGGGGTTATGTCACTGGACTCCCACATGGCCAACTGCAGTTCGAGTCCCAGATCTGGCCTCTTGAAACTCATGCCAGGCGCGAGTGCATGCATGCCCAAAATCCTGAGAGGAGAATGGAGGAGAAGGGATTGCGGCGTGGCCGTCCCCTCTGGGTAGTTATTTCTTGCTATCTGTTTCTCTCTCTGTCTCTCTGTCTCTCTGGTGAGTGCACATGCCCTATAACAGAAACCTCTCAAAAAAAGGAAAAAGAGGGAACCAGCAGTTAGCGTAATGGCTATGTCACTGGACTCCCACGTAGTTGACCGCAGTTCGCGCCCCAGACCCGGTGACTTAAAACTCACGCCGGGCACGTGTGCGTGCGTGCCCAAGATCCTGAGAGGAGAATGGAGGAGAAGGGATTGCAGAGTGGCCATCCCCCCTGGGGGATGATTTCTCGCTTTCTGTCTCTCTGTCTCTGTCTGTCTGGCGAGCGCACACACCCTATAGCAAAAACCTCTCCAAAAAAAAAAAAAAAAAGAAGAAGAAAAGGAAAAAGAAAAAGAATCAAAGACCTAAATCCAAGAGCTAAAACTATAAAAGTCTTAGAAGAAAACACAGGGACAACTGCTCGAAGCATGGGTTTAGCAATGGGTTCTTAGATATGACACCAAAACACAAGCAACAAAAGAAAAACAGATACACTGGATTGTTACAATAAAAATACAGATTTTGTGTATTAAAGGACACAATCAAGAGAGTAAAAAGATAATCCACGAAATGGGGAGAAATACTTGCAAATATCTGCTGCAGGGCTAATACCCAGAATATATAAAGAACACCTACAACTCGACAACAAAAAGACAACCTGGTTAAATAGTGGGCCAAGGACTGGAAAGAGATTTCTCCACACAAGCTTCACCCATGGCCAGTGAGCACGTGAAAAGATGCCCAGTCATTGGCCATCAGGGAAATACAAACCAAGACCAGAAAGAGATTCTATTTCACACCCACCGGGCTGGCCATAATGAAAAACAAAAAACGGAAAATAACGGTGCAGGTAAAGCTATGGAAAAACCGGACCCACCGTGCCTGTGCTGGTGGGAATGTAAGATGGTGTAGCCACTGTGGAAAACGGGAATAAACTTCGGCAGCTCCCCAGAAGTTAAATAAAGAAAGAGCGTGTGACTCACAGCTCCTAGCTATGAATCTAGGTCCATATCCACAAACCCGCACACGAAGGCCACAGCACTGTCGTTGCTAACAGCCAAAACGCCAAGCCCGCGAGCTCACGTGCAGATGAGCGACACCCAGGAGGGCGACGTCCGGGGCCTGCCGTCTCTGAGCCCCTGACACGCCGCACAGGGAGGGTCCCGGGAGCGAGGCAGCACGCGTGCTCACTCAGCGTCTGACGGCACTGGGAAGCAACGTCCGGGGCAGGTCAACCGTGGGGCAGAGAGGCTCGTGGCTGCGGGGCAGGCAGGGCCAGGGAGGGTGACTGCTCAGTGGCCCGGGGCTTCCTTCCGGAGGGATGAAGCTGCCTTCCAACTGCGCGGTCGTCGGAAAAGTCACGTCTTCCATGTTTTTCTACGCAAAAACGGGTCATGACTTTTCTGACGACCCAATAGACAGAGGTGGTGGCTGCAAAGTTGCCAGAGTGCTAAAAGCCACCGAGTTGTACAAGAGGACTTCAAAAAATTAGTGGAAAATGGAATTCAAGTATGAATTTATTTCAGTACACAAAAATGTGAGATCCACACTGTTTTTCTGTCATACACATTTTCCGTGAACTTTTTGAAGATGCTATGTATGCTTTAAAATAGTTTAAAAGACAAGTTTCATGTTTGATATATTGTACACACACAAAAAATTAACCGGTTTTTATGTGATGTGAATTTTGCCTTTAAACAGCTTCTGTTTGTTTTTAGATTTCTGCCATAAGAGCACATGCACACACAGAGAGAGACAGGAAGAGACAAAGAGATGCAAAGTGAGAAGTCACCGCAGGGGCGATGGCCACACTGCAGTCCCTTCTCTTCTGCTCTCCTCCTGGGGTTTTGGGCATGCACGCACACATGCCCGGCATGTTGCTCAAGCTGCCAGGTCCGAGACTTGAACCACACACTTGGTCATGTGGGATCCGGTGCCTTAACCACCATGCCACCCACTGGTCCTAAAAAACCTTAAAAAAAATCTTTTGAAAGATGTCTAGAGCCCTGCTGGTCACAAGGCACAAGCTCGGACCCTCTGCACTGGAGCCCCGTTTTCTGTCTGTGACCAAACTGGTGTTCTCTGCGCTCCTGGATGTATCGGCAACGACCTAGGGAGGCAGAGGAACTGGGTGATCTATCCAAACCGGCGGCAAAGATAGGGAGACTGAGGCTATGGGGCTTGGCCCTGGCATTCCTGCAGCAACCTGCCTGTGCTGGGGTCTGGAGCACCCCAGCTCCCGGCGGTGTTCGCTCTGCTCTAAGGGCCGCCTCCGCCAGCAGTCGGCCGTGCCGGGGAATCCGAAGCATGTTTCATACACTTAGGCCGACTGCGCTGCTGAGGAGTAGACCAGACCTGCAGGCCAAAGCCGACCAGAACGGGTCGGCACCATCTGCTGGTTCACACTGCCTCATGACCCAGGGCCCCTCCAGGAGGGACCTGGGCGCCACATGGGCCTGGCCTTGTGGCCTGGCTGGTCAGAGGCAGTGACAGCTGTGTTGGAAACACAGCTTCGTGTCCCTGGGGCGGCAGCTGGGAGGTGAGCTCTGGCCCAGGCCTCCCACAAACACCCAGGGTCTCCCGCCTCTGCCCCCCCTCCTTCCTGAGCCCTCCCAGTCTAGAGAGCGGCTAGGAGCCAGATGGAGGGAGGCTGAACCCCAGCTCCACCATCTCGGGGACCTTGGGGAGTCCAGCAATGTCCGTGTCTAAGGGCACAACATCCCTGCTCACAGCGCGGGGGCTCTGAGGTGAGCAGGCGGAGGGCCCGTCCCTCCTGCCATCCACACCCTCCTTCCGCCACCAGGCCCTCCTCTGCCTGCACGCGCCATCACGCCCACCCACACCAGGCTGCCCTGTAGCTTCCAAGGGCCCCACCTTGAACCCGCTGCCGTACCCCCACAGGGTCATCTTCTGGCTGTTATTTTCTCCTTCACTCCTTTCTTTCTTTTCTTTCTTTTTTTTTTTTTTTTGGAGAGGTTTTTGCTATAGGGCGCGTGTGCTCGCAAAACAGACAGAGAGAGACAGAGAGATAGAAAGCGAGAAATCACCCCCCAGGGGGGATGGCCACGCCGCAATCCCTTCTCCTCCATTCTCCTCCTGGGATCTTGGGCACGCACGCACGCACACGCGCCCGGCGTGAGTTTAAGCCACCGGGTCCGAGACTCGAACCATGGTCGACTACGCGGGAGTCCAGCGACATAGCCATTACGCTAACTGCTGGTCCCTCCTTCACTCCTTTCATCTCTCAAGCTAAACTCTAGAATGGGAAGATCTTTTCTGTCTTTGAGCATGCATTTGGTGCCAGGCCCCACGCTGTGCTGTGCACGCCCTGTCTCATCTCGTGCGGACAAACTCCCTCCGAGGTTGCCCAGCTCCCCCATGTTCAGATGAGCAAACCGAGGCTCAGAGTCCCAGGGTACTTAGCTGAAGTCCTCCAACTCAGAACAAGGAGACAAGCAAGAGCCCCCACCCACTGCATGGGTGGCCTACCCGTCCGTCTATCAGTCTGTCCCTGCCTACGAGAAAACGCATCAACACCAGGGCTGGGCAGTGCATGAGAAGCGAGCCCCAAGGTGGGGATGCAGAAACGAGAAGGGTCTAGAATCTCTAAGGCGCCCTGGAAAGAAGTCCCCTCTGGCCCTCTCGCTTCCTGCCACTCCAACCACACGGACCCTGCCCACCATGGGGTGTCTGAACCCAATCATTCCCCCAAGGAAAGCTGGAAGCAAGGATCCTCCCCCGGGGCCCTGGCCCTGGCAGGCCTTCTCACTGTCTACTCCCAGAAGGAGACTTCACTGTGCAACAAGATGTCATCTCGGAACTATTCCTGTCCCAGGCTGGGCCCTGCCTCAGGCGTTTCAAGAGACTGAGTGGCTTTAACTAAGGGTTGGGTGCAGCGCTGCCTCCTGCCACTGGTGACTAAGGACGGCGTGTGCAAACCTCCTGGCTTCATCTGACTGCAAATCACAGAATGGGGACTGCAGCCGAGGCAGGGGCTTCCAGTGCCTCTCACTAAAACCCCCAGGTCTTTTTTCAAGACTCAGCCCTAATCTCTCCTCCTCCAAGAAGTCTTCCTGGATCATGCCTTTCTTTCCTGATCCATCTGATTGTTCAGTAGACACTCAAGGGGGCCAAGAGGGAGGTGTGGGCCACAAAGATGAGCAAGACAGCCCTGCCCTCGAGCTCACGGCCTGGGGAAAAGCAGCCGTCAGGAGCTAGTGCCATATGCAGCAGGCACCTAGTAACAGCTCCCACTGGAGGAAGTGAGGTTCAGAGAGGTTAGGTCTCGTGCTGAAGGCCACACAGCATGGTATCTCTCTCTCCTCCCCAAAGGTCTGAGCTCTCACCAACAGGCCCCATTGGTAAGCACGACAGCAGGGATATGAGCAGGTGAGGGCCTTCCCATCCTACTTCCCCGGGGACAGGGAGTCAGGGAAAGCCTCCTGAAGAGGGTGAGATCCAACCTGAAGCCTGGAAAAATGAGCCAGGGATAGCCAGGTAAACGTGGACGCCTCAGAAACGAGGAAGGGGGAGGTCCGCCCGCTGGAGGAGACCGCGTGGGCGTGGGCGAGGGAAGGGCCTGGGGCCGTGGGGAGCTGGAGTCAGAGGGGGCGCCCCGCCCTTCCCCAGCTCCTGCCACCTCAGGCCCTGCCTCCCCTGGTAGTTGCATACTGTCTTTTCTTTTTTAAAGGATACACTTAACTTTTCTTAAAGTTTTTTGTTTTTGTTTTCGTATTTGTGTGTTTGTTTTTCCCTATGAAAGAGAAAGGCTCAGAGAGAGGCTTCTCTAGCCCGGTCTGCGAGCGCGACCCACCCCGGCCTCTTGGGCTGGATCCTGGGCACATGGCACATTCAAGGAGGTCTCTGGACACAAACCCAGAACTTCCCCATGTGGGCCCAGTTGCACCCCCACGTACCACCGCCTGGCGCCCAGGTACCGACTTTACCGTCTGGGGCATTTCCTTGTCCGCTACTCACTTTTTCCCAAGGTCTCTCCCTCTCCCAGCATGGCGTGC
Organism: Tupaia tana; assembly: GCA_026018925.1. NCBI lineage: Eukaryota > Metazoa > Chordata > Mammalia > Scandentia > Tupaiidae > Tupaia > Tupaia tana. The sequence goes on along the minus strand of JAKSZU010000013.1, from coordinate 104,155,530 downwards.
CTGACGTGAGGGAGACCCGGAACACGGGAGGGCTGTGAGTGCCAGAGGATGGGGCTGGGCTGGGAGTCTCCCCCATGGGTTGGGCCAGGAACAGAGCGAGGGGGGCTGGAGGGTCCCGGGACGGCCTGCCATCTGCACTAATCAGCTCGGGGAGGGATGGGCCCACTTGCTCTGCACTGGGTAAACTGAGGCACAGACAAGGTAAAGCAGGTTTCAACAGTAAGAAATGTGCCCGAAGCTGCACCTTCATGGCCTTCTCTCACGTCCGCCAGGACCAGGGCACTGCTGCACGCTGGAGTCTCCGCAGATAAAAAGTTTAGTGTTCGTCAGTTTCAACGTGGAAAAATCAAGATGATGAAGACTGGGCAAATGAAAATATTCACACCCCACACTAGGACGGGGCTTCACTGAGCACTTCCGGGTGCTCTCAGAGAAGCACTCCACGCTCTCCCAGGACGGTGGGGCAGGACGGAGGCTGCCGGCTCAGCCCTCCTCACAGACAGAGAGGCTGAGGCCTGGTACGTGGGAATGACCTGCCCCATGGCCACACCCACAAGCGACAACGTTGGGGTGTGAGCTCAGGCTCGAATTTGGGTCTGCAGCTTCTGCCAGGATGGGGCATGGCCTCTCCCTGGAACCTTCCACCGGGCCTGGCTCTGCATGAAGTTTGGGCCCCTGCGCTGGTGAAGGGGGCCAGTGTGGGGGCGCCCAGCTCCACCCTTTACTCCAGGACTTCTCCTTGAGTGGGGGACGCCTGCTTCCTCCCCTCAGCCCGCAAAGATCCCATGGGACCCGCCTGCCCCCACCCCGCCAACAACAGGCTTCGTCCACCACCTCACCTCCTGAGCATGCCCGGCGTGCATCCAGACCCCTGGCAATTTCTTGTTAAAGTGCAGATTCTGGCTCAGCAGGTCTGCGGCGGGGCCTGGGCCTCTGCAGGCTGCAGGATCGCTCTGCCCCACCCTGCTTGGCTCTGACTCTCTCCGTCTCTCTCTCTCTCCCCACCCTGCTTCAGTCTCTCTCCTGAGTCTCAAGTGGGTAGCTTTTGTCTCCACAACACAAAGAACTGCTTTCCCTGTCCCTTTCCTGGGGAGTACAGGCGCTGGCCAGAGACCTCTGGTGCACAGTGGAGCCGCTCCTGAACCCAGCCACACAGTCCTGGGAACAGCAGCTGCCCTGGCAGGGCTTGAGGAGCCTTTGCTCACTGCACCTCCCTCCCCTCCTGGCCCAGCAGATGCCCACCCCAAGGCTAGCCTCTAGGGCAGGCCCTGGGAAGTGGGGGTGGGCAGGGGCTGCATCTGCTCCTGCAAACCTTCATTGAAATTTTGCCCTTGCCCAAGAATCCTCGGCTGCGAGCTCATCCCTATTAATTCTCATTGTGCATTTAGAGCCAATAGGCTTTTATTTATTCATTTATCTTGTCTTCCACCCCCTCCCCTCCTCCCCAGGCTGGAATTTACAATTCGGTTCTCAGGCGGCCTTGCCTTGCAGAGGACAGGAGGCCAGGAAGGGGTGGTCTGCACCCGAGTCTGAGGAGTGGCTGCCCCTCGGCCTTCTTGTACCCTTGAGTGCCTGGGAGTTCAGGGTGGCTGGATGGTGGCCCTGCCACAGGAAGGGGGAGGCAGGGGCCCCCTGGGCCTTTGTATGGATAAGGGGGCAGCGGACCAGCACGCGGGCAGCCGTCAGGGTGCCCCCTGGTGGCAGATGAGCAGCACCAGCCATGCCTCGGAGACTAGGAATACAGGGCGTGGCGTCCTCGAGGCTGGAGAGAGGCAAAGAACCCGAGGAGGACAGCCAGGGAAGCCACCAGGAGAAATAACGACAGTGACACCCGTTAACAACACGCCGAGGCACGCGTGGCCAGGCCGCATCCTCCGGCCAGCACTGCGGCACCTCTCCAGTATCACCGCTTCTCCATGGAAGATCCTGAAATTCAGCGAGACCAGAAGCTCGGGGAGGAAAGCCCGTGCCCTCTGGGGTCAGCACAGGTCCTGGGCACAGAGGAGTCCCTGGTCTAAACCAAGTGACCTTGGCAGGATTTAGCCAACCTTTTCTAATCCCCCAAATGGGATTAGACTCGGACCCACCTCAGAGCACCGCGGAGATGATTAAATGAGACACGCACAGGTAGCCATGATAGACTGGTGTCAGGGTCGAATCCAGACCGTCTGGGTGTGACTCCCCCCTCTGCAGAAGCCAGACCCCAAAGGCTGCCCTGCCCCTGACGGGACAGTAAGCCCATGCTCATAGGCCACCGTTCGTAATCGAGGGCAGAGCCGGGTAGAGCCCGTATTGAAATACTGAAGTGCAACAGATGGCTGGGTCTGCCTTGACCCTCCTCATGGTCTGGGAAGAGGGGACGGAGCTCCTTGCAGATCCCAGGGCTCCGCACAGCTGCCGAGGCTGGGGTGGCGACCCTCAGGCAGCCACTGAGGGTGGAGGTGGGCGCAGGGCAGGCCAAGGGCTTCTTGAGCCAGCTTTTGCCAGGAGAGGGCCCTTGGCCTGCATCTGAGGGACACGTGCAGCCCTCAAGCCTCTGGCTAGGAGCGGGCCCTACGAGTGCTGACGTCGCTGCCCTGTCCCTGGCACGTTCAGTTGGCAACAGGGGTTAAGAGGAAACAGGCGGCAGAAGCTGATACAAGAGGCAGAGGGGCCCCGCCCGGCGTGCCTGGAGCCCCTGCACGAGCTGAGATGTGGACACAGAGCTGGATTCCAACCCTGGCCTTACCTGGCGCCCTGGACTCACTTCAGGACCTGGCCCTGAGCCAGGGTGGTCCTGTGGTCCCCAGGACAGTGATGTCCCTGGGCCACCCAGCCCTGACTCCCAGCCTCTGCCACCCCTCCCCACCCGGTACCACTCAGTGACGCCAGGAGAGCCTCCTTCCCGGGCCGGGCCGGCGGCTCTGCGAGGTGCTTGAAGCCACCCGTGGAACTGAGCTGTCCTCAGGAGCTGGGCCAGGCAGGCACACCTGGTCAGCCCCACTTTGAACCCAGAGACCTAGGCACCCCCCAAGGACACCAGAGGCCTCGGCCGCCCAGAGGAAGACGAGGAAGACGCTGAGCACAGCGCCTGCAGTCTGGCTGCCCCGCCCAACCTCCCCCCCCCCGCCCCCCCCGGGGTCCGCTCAGCTGTCTGGTTGAATCACAGCTTCATTCCTCTGAGTATGTCCCCCTGACCTGCACCCTGGTAACGGTGTGAACCGGTGTGAGCGGAATGCGACAGGTAACATCTCCGGGGCACTTGCTCTGTGCCGGGGTCGTTTGGGACAGTGGACATGTTGTAACTAAACCATTAACTCCTTAGCATGACCTTAAGAGTGTGTGCCCATTTTACAGACGACAGAGCCCAGAGATGTCATGGTCCAAGCCCACACCCTTAAATCCCTACTTCGCACAGCGCAGATTGGCCTGGCTGAGCGCGGAGAGGAGGCCGTGCTCGGGGGAGACCAAGCTCGGCCCTCGTGCCTGAGAGCCGCACTGAATGACCTGTGTTGCCGTCGGCAAGGTTGCTGCTCTCTGTCCCCTTCTCTAATTAGGGACTCAAGGGACAACGTGTGCACGCCTGCCTTCCCCTGGCTTAAGGAGGACTATGGTCATCGCCTGTGGGGCTGTCCACTCTGGCCTCACCCCCCTGTCCTCCGAGCTTCCCATGGGATAGTCCTCTGCACAGTGCCTGCTCAGTGCTCCCCTGCCCTGGCCTCAGGGCCACAGGCTGGGCTGGATCAGGTGGCCTAGGAGGTTGCAATGCGGAAGGAGCCTGCAGGTGGAGGTGGGAGTGGCTCACTCACCCAAGGTGCTCACATCGTGCGGGGAGGCGGGGCTTATCTGGGAGGCTGGGAACTAAATACTCCAGTTTCCTGAGAGCAAACCACCTACAGGTCAGCTGACCAAGAAGGCCCCCACCCCCACATAAATAAATAAAGCCCCATGGCTCCGGAGTGAGGGGTGGCCTCTGCTTTGGCTCATTTCTGAGGTGGGACAGGGACCTGGTCCCACTCCAAGACGCAGGACGTCACCCTTGCGTTGGGTCCTCCTGCTGTGCTCGCCCACCCCGGGGCGCCGTCGCAGCCCTCCCACGGCCCGGCACACAGCAGCAGCAGAGTAACTTACATGGGAGCAGAACCTCTCGGGAGGGTTTCCACACGTGATGCCCGGCGGCTCCACCTTCACCTTGACGTAGTCCTTGAGGCGCATCACCTTGGGCTGGCAGGCGTAGAACTCCCAGGTGGGGCCCTCATCCGTGGTCACCCAGGATTTGCAGATGTCGTAGTCCCCAGAGGCCAGCGGGAGGCAGTGCAGGAAGAGCGCCAGCAGGTGCAGCATGGCTGCACAGGCCACGGGGGTGCGGCCCAGAGAGGCCTTGGCGAGGCGGTGACCGGCTCAGGCGGGACTCGCGGCCTCAGCATGGACACGCCACATCTGCCGGGCGATGGTGGCCGGGGTGTCCCAAGGAACTGGAGCACTGCGGACTTGCAGGCAGCGAGAAACTTGCTTGTTTCCAAAGGCCAAGACGGAAAACTCAGAGCCAGCGTTTCTCAGACTGCTGATGGGCAGATCAGAAAGTCGCCCCTAAATTCGCGAGGAGTCCTCCTAACCTTGGCATTGTGCCTCTCCCGGAGGCCGATCTGATCAAGTCAGGCAGACTCTCAAATTGTGACAGTGGGTGGAAATGGGATAAGGAGAAAATCCGCAGGGATCGGCATGAGGCCGGATCAGATTGCTTTTAATTTTTGTCCTTCCAATCAATCCAGGCCTTTAAAGGGCCCTTAATGTGTGATGTGCTCGACACAACTGCAGCACAACCCTCCGGCCTGTGCTGTAAAGATAAAATAAAATCAGAAGGTGTAGACATTAGCTGGAAACGTGTTAGCTCTCTGGGACTGGACTTGGCATCTCAGACCAATAAAAGAGATTTCTTTTCATATGGGCTTAAAGTGACAACAACTGTGTGACTGGGCTGGAAAAAAAAGTACTGAGGTGTTAACTGGAGAGAAGGTGATTGGCTCTGCTTTGGGGAGGACAGGCAGTAATAGGGCCAGCTGACCTTGGCTGGCAGCCATCGGTCACTTATTATGAAGTTTGAGACTTCAGCTCTCGATCTGCAGGTACCTGGGGTCTGACTTGTCTCTCATTGTAAGAGGGGAGAGGAGAGCGAGCTCATTAGTAACAACACCTGCAACAAATTAAAACAGGGGGCATGGCGATGTGGAAGAACAACAGCTCTCTGGCAAAATGTGCAAAAAACGAGGCTGCATTAGCAAGGTCTCCCGAGAAAACTGGGTTATTTTTATTAATATTGGAGTTGCACATTCAGAGATTAGGGATGATAGTTAAAAGGTGATCATTTTCTCAGCACTTGGGGGGGGGTCACTCAGCAGACGTGTCCCTACTTAGGGGTCAGAAACTTTCTAAAGTAATCCCAGGAGCTCAGATTCCATGGTGGCTTGGAAATACTATGACTGACAGGTGAAAATGTCCACGTTGTTCAAGGCAGAGATGGAACCGGGGCTGTGGGTACTGGTGATGTCACACCTGCAGGGTGGATGGACGAGTGGGCCATTGTGGGCCACGGAGAACCCGGCCACGGCGGGCCCACGGAGAGCCCGGCCACGGCGGGCCCACCAAGAACCTGGCCAGGGCGGGCCCACCGAGAACCCGTCCACGGCAGGCCCACTGAGAACCAACAACCAGCACCAACAGCTATTTCCCAACCACGGGCACCGATGTGTGAATTCCGTTTTTTCCTAACTGCAAGCGCTGAGGGATGTTGAAGACTTCCTCGGAAGTGACAGTGTGTACTCACAGTAGACTTTCCGATCAAGGCCAACATTTGCAACCATCCTTAGAGGGTATATCTATAAATGGATCACTGCTACGATTATTGCCTTGCTATTTTTAAGCCTCTGGTAATTATTTAAAGGCCAGCGTAGATATACCTACTATGACTACCATTGGGGGAAATACACAACTCCAGCAATGCGCTGTGTCTTCAGACACTCGATACCCTGCCAGGACACTGCGAGTCCAGCTAGCATGAGACCCTGGTCAGAACGTGGCAGACAGGCGAAGGGAGCTGCCAGGAGGAGACGCGCCCGGGACATTCACCACTCGGTCACCACGCCTTGATTCTGCGTTTGCAAGCATTGGGGCTCAGGCTCCACCTGGCTCTCACCTGACATCTTCAGCCACTGAAGAATGAACTGTTTCCATGAAACCCCATTCTCCACCCACACAAAACTTGCTCCTGCCAAAAATGACAAAGCGGAGGGCCGGTCGAGGCAGCCCAGGCTGGCCGCTGGGGCCCTGGGATCTGGGAGAAGCCCCCAGCTGGCCTCAGGCCTCCAGGCGAGGAACTCATCCATCTGCATTAAGGAGGCCCCTGCCCCTCTCCCTGGGTGAAGGTCTCCTAATAGAGATGAAGGGTTGACCAACAGCATTTTCCAGTCTCACCTCTGGGCGTCTAAGGAGAAACCTGTTCTAGCGCCTGCCCGACCGAATGTGCTCCTTGCTAGAAAACTCTCAGAAAGAACGTGTGCAGCGTCTATTTTTACAATCTGAGAAAATGCAGTAAAAATAAAATCTTGTGGCCGGCAAAGGTTTGGATGCCTCTACCCAAGCTCGGCGCTGCCCAGAAAACAGCACGTCCCTAATTAATTCTCCCAGCAGCGGATTCCCAACTGTTCAGGAACAGGTAGGCGCTTCTGACTGGGGCCGCCCGGCGGCGTAGGCTCCCGGGGAGGGCGCAGCTGCGCCTTCCTTCACCCGGTGCTCGGCGACCCTGGCAGCACCGGCGCCGGGAGGCAGCCAGGCTCAGAGGCCAGGAGGCCCGGACTAGCCTTGCAGGCAACTCACAGATCTATGAATTGTTCTGCAGTTCTGTTGGCTTAAAAGCCACACATTCCCTGGAAAATGGAAGAAGGAAAAAAGCCAACAGTTACAGAATCTGCCGCGGGGAGGGGAGGGGGCTGTGTTTACAACCAGTCAATCAATCCGTTGCTGGCTTCTGAAGGGACTTGTAAGAGCAGCTCACGAACATTAGTCGGTATTGCCAAAAAGAAAAAAAGGGGAGGGGGGGGAAACGCAAGCGTCTCCGGAATGACCAGGCAGACAGCAGGGAGGGGGAAGCCGGCAGGGAAATTTCAGAGTAAGAGGTTGTATCCCGGTGGAGCGTTTTCTCCTTGGAAAATAAATCTTCACCTGATATTATTAAGAAACTGCAGCTCCCAGAAACAAATAGAATCAATGCGTTTTATTTTCTTTTAAGAGTCCTCAGGAACAGAGGGGGGCTGATAGCCAGGGTATTAAAACTCGAAAATTAGATTTTATCAGGATTTCTGAACTCAGATTTCTCTGTCTTATTGAATTAGCGCCTGTCGGAGCTGGCTGGGCTCGCCAGCAGACTTGTGTCGGATTTGCGGGTTGTGGCCCCGACCCTGTGAAACTTGCTGCGGTGGGCGCGGGACCCCCGGGAGGGGTGGGGGAGCCGTCGCTGGGAGTTTCTGGGGTAACAAGCCCACCCGAGGTTCCCTTTCCTTTCCCAGCGGGGCGCGGCAGAGGAAGGTGAAATCTGTCTCGGGAGGGTGGTCCGGTGTTGTGGGGGCAGGAAGGGAACCGGTAGCCCAAAATGGGCCAGAATCACCTTCCAGTCCCCGCCCCAGGTGGGTCCTGCAGGTGCTCCGTGCTCAACCGGCTTCGGGGTTCTGGCGGCCCCCAGAGGCCTCGCTCCAGAACAAAAGCTTTCTCCGCTCCCCTGTCCCCCACCCCACGCCCTCTCAGCGGCTAGGGAGCCCCGGAAAGTTAGGCACCGCGGCGGAGTGCAGGAAGGAGACCACCGCCGGGCGGCCGGGGGCTCGCGGTGAGTCCCGGCGGGTGGGCGGGTACTGCTAGGACCGCGGACGCCGCGGGGTCGGGGGCGAGTAAAGGCTTCCAGACGGCCGCAGTCGGTGCGCGCTGCACACGGGCGAGCCAGGCAAGCCGTCGCTGCTTTTGTCTCCGAAGTTGCATGAGAGCACGGAACAATTAATGCATTTTAATAAGGGCCAGCCGGTGCCCGGGGTGCCCTCTTATTTGGCGCCGCCTCCCTTAATGAAAGCCTCGGAGCAAGACGCGGCAGTAGTTGCCGCCTTTCTCCCCGCTGGGCTGCGGGCGCCGACCCCGCCGCCTTCGCCCCCCGCAGACAGGCAACTTCCTCCGGCGCCGGCGGACCCCGCGAGCCCGCGGCCCTTCCCGCCTTCCCGCTGCCTCCTCTCCCCCACCGGCTCGCCACCCAGCTCGAGGCTGGACTCCACACGGTCGCCAAGCCGTTTCCAGCGCCTCCTCCCCGGCCACGCCTCACCCCCACCAACCTACCGACCCCCTCCAGGGCGCGGAAAGAAGTTTCCAGTCTCGGCTGGCAAGTTTCTCCGTGCAGCTCACACACTCCCGTTTGCAGAGATGACAGAGCATGGGATAGGGGTGGCTCTAGACGGTGGCGATTAAATTGGGGTGGAGTGGCGCGAGAGGGGGTTAATTTCCTTTCCATAAACACAGCCAAGCCTTCCTGCAACACCGGTCACCCCCTGCACCCCTCCGCAACTCACAAGGGGGAAGAAGACCCGGGGAGACAGCCGGCCAGCAAGCTCAGCTACTCCTTTAAGATGCTGCTACAAACGCACACTCACACACCCCCTCGGCGACTCAGCCCTCGCTAGTAACCGCCGCCACCAAACAACTTTTGCATCCGAGCCTCTGCCGGCTGCCGTGAGTGGCTCCCGGGCCCCGAGAACGCCCGCACGGCCACCCGAGCCCTTCCGAAAGGAAAGCAGGCTGCCGAAGCTGCGGCGTCCCTCCACCCGCTCGCCTCCTGGGCTCTCCCCGCCCGCCTTACCCCGGCTCGAGCAGCTTCCCGGGGCGGAGACGGGAGGCCGAGGACCGCCACCCTCCGGCGCTCCGCCTTCCCCTCCGGCTGGCGCTGCGCGGGGCCGAGGGCCGGAGGGCTGCGAGCCGCTGCTCCTTCCCCGCGCCACTCCCGCCGCCGCTGCCGCTGTGGCCGCCGAGCCGCCGCCGCCGCCGCCGCCGTCAGACTGGGGCTGGGGAGCCCTCCGGCTGCCGGGGGGGCCGCCCGCAGCCGTCCCGGAGTCGCGGGCCCGGGGAGGGGGGCGCCCGCGCCGCCCGCATCGCCCGCCGGGGCCGAGCGGGAGGTCGCCGCTAACAAGTGCAAACTTTTTGGCCCCCCAGGGCGGCTCGGAGAGGACCCGCGCTCGGGCTCCGGGCAGCCCCCGGCCCGGGTGGGCTTCGCGGCTCCTCGTCTGGGCGCAGGGGCATCCCCCCGGCGCGGCGCGGACCAGATGGCGGGGCGCTGCACGGCCCCCCTGCGCTCTGCTCCAAGTTAATGCCGAGGCTAAATCCTCTGGCCACCACTCACGATCACCATCGGGGCTTTTATCTCTCGGTCTGATCCGGGCTGCGTAACTTCCTCTGTGTGGCTTGAACACACCATCCCACCACGGAGCAACGGTCTTCTTAAAGGTGCAGGAAGGAAATACTGCGAGACTCGGGGGACGCGCCACGGCCCGGGGAGGGGCGCGGCGCGCAGGGGCGTCCCGACGGGCCCGCCGCCAGGGTGGCCCCAGCGGGCGGCCGCGGGAGCGAGCCTGCTCCGGGGGGTCGCTGCCTAAACATGTCCTCCGGGCCCGGGGGCCAGCGGGTCCCTGCGCGCTGGGCGCATCCTCAGGCGGCTTGGGTCAGGCGCCGCGGGGCGGCAGCTTCCTTTTCCAAACCCAGAGGCCCGATGGGGTGCCAGCGCCCGTGAGTGTGGGGGCTGCCCCATCGGCCCCAGGGGGAGACCAAGTGAGTCAGTTCCCCGCCCCCAACAGCCCAAGGCTCAAGGCTGCTCCTCTGTCTCTCTGTGAGGTGCTGCCACCCAGAAGGCCCCAAGCAGTGGGTAAAGGGGTGGGTGGGTGGATTTGGGGAGATGGGGAGGGGGAGCGATCTGAGCGCACAACCAGAGCCTGAATACCAGCTGACACATCGCCGCCTCCACCCTGATGGGCCCTGCTTTTGACGAAGCCAAGCCAGCTCCGCAGGGAGTGCAGAGTTAGGGGGGCAGGAGGGGCCTCGCAAGGGCTTCTCTGCCAGGCTCCCGGGCAAGCACGGCCGGGGGCGGGGGCGGGCTCCTGCAGAGGCCGGCAGAGGCCAACGAGTTGGCGACGCCGGGCAGCCCTGGGCTCTCCAGTCCCCTGGAGGTTTCCTGCAAGGCTGCCTCCAAGGGCTGTGAGAGCTTGCCTGGTCTTGCAGGGGCCATGTGGTTCTAAGGTACCCCTGGCCTCCTGGGTGGGTTCCCGCTGCAGCTCTCAGGCAGCAGCACTGTCGTTTGGATGCATCAAGAACAAAGGGCCTGCGGACAGAGAAAGAGAGAGAGCTCGGCCCAAGGTCACAGAGGGTGTTGGGAATGGGAGCAAGGTTTAGCAGCTCAGTGCCCCACCCTGTGGCCACCCTCACCCTCACCGCCACCTTAACCCTTCCCTGCTCTTGGGGCTCTCCTAAACCTGGAGCAGGGCTGTACTGGGAATAACATTTAGAATCTGTGACAACGTCAGGAGAGGCTGCAGAATTAAAGACTGTCGTCTGCAATAATAATAATGATATAACATTTATTGAACACCTGTTTTATGCCAGACTCCACACAAACTAGTTGATGAGCATCATTCACAGATCCTTCCCCAAAGCCCTGTGCCTTACCCGCCATTAGAAAAGTCTCAAGTTACAGGGGAAGCTTGGAGAGGTTAATAACTTGTCCAAGGTCACACAGCACAGGTGGGCTGGTGGCAGGGCAAAGCTCTCATGTCCCCAGGGATACTGCGCTGTTGCCTGGCCTGCTGGTTAGCTTGGGATGTGACATGGTTGCTTCGCGGCCTCAGTTTCCCTACCTGTGAGATGCGAATGGTAAGTCCTTCCTTTTCCAACAGCCCAGGGCTCCTGTTCTCAGACCCCCCATGGGGGGGCGGGCCCATCCCACAAAGCTGTCCAGGAGAGACAGACCAGCTCCTGGTTACCTGCTTCCTGCCTTTGCCTCAAGGTGTCCAGCAGGAGGAAGCTCCTCGGAGGGTGAGGGCAGGTCTGGGCAGGCTGATGTTTAAACATTCAGCCTGCAGGCAGCACTGACGGGCACCATGTGGGGCTTCTGCACCGCTGAGTGATGACCGGCCGGTCGCCCCCAGCCTGCTGTCACCCCAGGCAGGGCCATCAGTCCCCAGGAAACGCCCCGCTCCTCCATCATCCCCGCAGACTGGATGCTGTCAGGAACAGCCAACGAGACGTGACGGAAGCCTCTGCTCCTCTGTAGTTCATCTGAACGCAGCGGAGGGACTGGAGGCTTATCCGGTCACTGCCGAGGTGGTCTGAGTGACCCCTGGGCAAGATCGTGCCACTAGGAACCATCTTCAAAGTGCCTCTCCAGTCCCCACCTCGTCAATACTTCCTGCCTCTGTGACAAGCTGATGCCCACAGGCTTTCTCAGGGACTGGTTCTGGAACCTGTCCTCCCTCCTCCCTCCTCCCGTGTTGGACCCTGAAAATTGTGGGAGAGTGGAAAGAGCACCGGACCGGTCAGGGTAGCGGGCTGTTCTTGGCTCAGCCTCTAACTTGCTGTGCGGCCTGGAGGAGACCCTTTCCCTGCTCTTGGCCTCAGTTTCTCCTCACAGGAGGAGGGGATTTGCCGGGGAGGGCGGTCCTTGTGCCAGGAGGCCGAGTTGACCCCACTGGCAGCTACCTCTAGGGCCAGCGTTCCTTTCAAGCGAACAATAAAATGGTTTATTTCCCAAGATGGGAACAAACAGGATTCCAGTCGTGTAGGGACCAGGTGGTGGAGGGACGCTCATTTTTAAACTTCATTAAGGTACTTCTGACAAATGGCCTTTTCCTGGCAATGAAAAGAAGCCGGGCACCAGGGGCAGGAAAGTGTTAATGAATCTCCCCCAAAAATGAAGGCTGGCTCTCCTCTCACCAGCGGCCTAATCATTCTCTTCATTGGTGGGATTTTGGCTCTGCTGTGCAGTTTTAATTTGAATTGTGTATGTGGAATCCACCATCAAAAAGCATTTGCAGAACAATGCATCTAATTTTATTCCATCTATTTTTTAAAAAGGGTTTATATGTAATTCTTACATAAATATATATGGACTGTAAAGATACACACCAAAAAACGAACAGAGCAGATAAGGGGGAACGACCCGCTTTATTACGTGAGATCTGTCTGTGTTGTTCGCCTCCTTACAATAGGGAGATGGACGAGGAATAGGAAATTACAAAGGCATATGCAAAAAATCATCTACTAGCTTTGCCAGGGGAGGTAACAGATGAGGTCCAGGCCCCCTGGGGAGTTCCAAGAGAAGGCCACTTCTGCTGCAGACAGACAGAAGGACAAACAGATGAAACCAGCTCATGGGGCTGTTAAAGTTGAGGGTGAGTTCTTCAAGCCCCCACTACCACCTTCTCACCTCTCGCCTGCTCGCTGCTCATTTAGGGCAGACCAAGATTTAGAATCTTCAGGAAACTCTTTGTCCTCTTGCCCTTGAGCAGGTGAGCAGCCGCTGTAAGTGGTAAGACGCTGTGAACCAGCCCAGAGCATGTAGGAGTTTCAAGACATCCCTGAGGCCTGGCATCTCCAGAGCAAGGTGGGGCCAGGGGAAGGCCAAGTTCCACACCCAGGCCCTTCCCCGGGGTGACACCTCCAGGTAGTGGAGGGGCTTTAAGAAGCATTGACTCCTCCCTGCCAGTTCTCAGCTCAAATCTCCATTAATTATTATTACTATATTAATCAGCCATGTGATTAACTCGGTGATTCATAATTGATTGCATTTTATATGGTGCCTTTCATCCCCGCGCCTTCCAAGATGTGCACTGCCTGTCTCGACCACAAGAGACTTGTGGAGCGGGACGTGTTCTCTGCTCGCCTGCATTTTGTTGGATAAACTTCTCTTTGTAAAGGTGGGGGTAATAATTGTCAGGCAGACTGGGCTCACAGGCCCCAGCTTCATGCCACCTCGCTGAATAGGCACTCCGGAGGTGTGCCTGGCCCAGTGTGGCTGTGCCCTGGGACCCCATCCCCTTGGCAGGCATGTGTGTCTAGGCTGTGGGCTGCTGGGTAAGGCCAGCCTTCCTCTGCAGGGAGGCAGGACCACACAGTGGCTCTGGACGAGGCCTCCAGGGCCTGACCCTAGGTATAAGTTGTGCCTCTCTTGTACATTCGCTGTGTGAATAAGCTACTTTCCTCACTGCCTCCATTTACCCGAATGAAAAATGAGATTAAAGTCTTTATCTTCTTAGGGTTAAGGTGAGAATGAAATTCAACGATGAACATAAAGCCCTTGGAACCTGGCGCATACTAAGTGCTCAAGAAAGTGTGAGCAGCAATGGTGGGGGCCTTCGGCCTGTCCCGGCAGCGGCGATTCTGTGACTGGGCCTTGATTTTCTCGGCTGTGAAAATGGGATGACTGGTCAACCTTGAGGATTCCTTCCGCATCTTAAACGTGGCTTACAGTCAGAGTTGGGATTTGGGGCTTCAGAGTCAAGCAGCTCTGGACTCTCATTCCTGCTCACCATTTCCTATCTGGGTGACCTCGAGAGAAAGACTCATCTTGCCAAGTCTCCATTGTCTCATCTGGAAGATGAAGAGTCTGGACATATTTTTTTTTTTTTTTTTTTTTTAGAGGTTTTTGCTATAGGGCGTGTGTGCTCACCAAAAATACAGAGAGAGACAGAAAGACAGAAGGTGAGAAATCACCTCCCAGGGGGATAGCCATGCTACAATCTCTTCTCCTCTATTCTCTTCTTGGGATCCTGGGCACACACGCACACGCACCCGACATGAATTTAAGCCACCAGATCCGGGACTCAAACCGCGGTCAACTACATGGGAGTCCAGCAACATAGCCGTTACGCCAACTGCTGGTCCCTGAGAGTCTGGTCATATCTAATACCTAGGCCTGGTGTAAGGATTTACTGAGCTAATGCTCGCAACCTATTTGACTTCTAGAAAGTGCTTAGCACAAGGTGGCTCTGGGGTTGCACACGCAGACACCATGCGTGTTCCTCTGGTCTCCCGTCGCTGCTTTCCTCTCTGTGGAAGAAGCTGTCACTCTCCCCATTGCTCAGACGAGAACACCCACATCGGAGTCCGTCCTGCATTACTCAGGGAAGCACTGCTGTGTGGTTTTGGTTCGAAGCTCGTTACTCCAGGATTGATTTCTACCCATGACCTGAGGATGGGGGCAGGGCTGGCAGTGCGGTCTCCACGTGCTGGCAGAAGATCCAGGGGCCTGGAGTGGCTCGGTGCCTTCTAGAAGACACGGGCCAAGCCAGTGCCTGGGCAGGCAGCCGGCTCTGGTGACTGGGTGATACACCCCTGGGCTGGCTCGCCTTTGCCTGCTGAGGGTCTTCCAGAAGCCCTGGTCCCTGCGGGAATATCTCCTCCCAAGTTGTAGGCAGTATGACAGGGAGAGGACACCCATGAAGCTCAGCCCAGAAGGAAGAGTCTCTCAGCTCCTTTGGGAGGGGCGGCTGCAGCGAGGACAAGGCCCGCCCCTCCACCCCCAGGGACCAGCGGGGACCCAGTGTTCTGCAGGCAGCAAGCCTCCATCCTGGAAGCCCGGGGGCAGGACCGATTGTCGTTACACCCCCAGATTCCAGAGTCTCTGGGATCCTTTGGGTTGGGGAGACAGAAGGCAGAGGAGCATTCCTGCCTCCCCCCAGTGCCTGGATCTCAGGGGACAGCTCCCTGAAGGCAGTTCTGGGCTACCCACTGAGCACCTACTGTGTGCCAGCACCTCCTGGGCCCTGGGGATGCCAATGGTGACAGATCCACAGGCCCTGACTTTGGGGTGTGGCGAGTCTCATGGGATAATGCAGGTCACAGGCGCTGAGCTGCCTGGGTACCTCGCAGGGGCTTACTATGCACCTACTGCATACCAGACGGGTCAAGCGGGGGAGGTGGTACAGTCTGCAGAAGTCTGCGTGTGCAAATATGCGTGCGCGTGTCCATGCAGCCAAGCATGAGTGTGCCAGCCTGGTGGTGTTGCCAAAATACACTAGGCAACCCAGAGTTAACTGCAGAAGCTAATCCTGCTCTCAGACCGGGAGAACAGCCACCCCCAGACCAGGACTCCTGCTTCTCTGAACCTCAGCTTCCTCATCTCTCAAAGGGGACCATGGTAACACCTACCTCCTGGGGTTGGCAGGGTTCACTGAGAAAACGTGTGGCGGTTATTCAGTAGGAGACTGCCCAGCAGATAGTAAATGCTCAATAAACAGCGGCTCTGGGTCGTCGTCATTTGATCACCCTCTGTTCAGTGGTGCTGGGGAGCCTGTGACCCCACCAGGAGGCTGCTCTGTGCCAGAAGAGCCATGGGTTAGACTACACCGTTTCTCCAGTCCATTGAGCCTGGGGAATAAACGGGACTCCCAGCCCCGGCTCTCCTCTACGCCAAAGGCCAAAGCGTCTGCTCTTGTAAAAGCACCATCCAGAATCTGCCTCAGATCTGGATCCGAACCCCACCCCCCCAACCCAACCCACCCAACTGCTTTCCCAACTCTGGGCAGGGAGGAAGGAGTTGGGAAAGGAGCCACGGCCACTCCTTCCCTCCCCCTTCCAGGCACCAGGAGTGTTTGGAGGTGATGGGCAAAGAGGGAGGAGTTGATAAGGATGGGGATCAGAAGGAAAAGGCAGCATCAGCAGGAGGGAGCCGCCTCCCCTCCCACCCAGAGGAAAGCCTTTTTCTTCCTGGGAGCAGGTGGTCTGGGCCTCCAGGACGCACAGCAGATGTGGCCTTCCGCCCAGACAGGCGCTATCACAAAATAACTGGCCCAGTTATGGAAATACCTGCTCCACCACCTTGGCCTGCTCCCTGCTGCTCCCGTGGGGAGCCCACAGACCCTGGAGTGGCCCTCCGAGCACTGCCCCTCCCCCATCATGGGCGTCCTTTGCAGAAAGCCCCACGTGGCCCCAACCCTGAGGCACCCACATGGGATCGTACAAAGTTCTGCTCAGACAACCACGTGTGGGCAAGCTGGGAGCAGAAGTCCCTGCACGGAAAGGCAGCCGGAAACTCTGAAAGACCACCCACTGCGAGAGAAATAAACAAGCAGAAAGGCACCCTGCCTCTCTGCCTGAGCTCACACGCATGCTGCGTTGCAGGCAACAACTTTCTCACTGAGTTGTGGACGACGAGACTACCATTGGCACTCACACTCCTTGTCCTCCCGTGCCCTCGGTTGTAAAAGCCCACGACCTTGGCCAAGTCCCACAGAAGGGCATGGAAGGGATGTGTCCTCACACCTGTGCTTGTGGTGACCCTGGCGTGATCGCAGAGAGGCAACGGCCCCCTCTCTCACCCTCCTCACTCTGGGTCAATCTCTCCTGCTCCAAGGAGGGCCCCAGGAACCGGCTCCCAGAAAGTCGCAGGCGTCCTCCCACATGGTCTTGCTCTCTCTTTAACGGCACTTGGCCTAATGGCTGGGGACAGCTTCAGCTGCCTCTAGTTCCTCGCTCTTTGACCTTGCTGGCCATCACTGTCACCTCTAAGATGTCCACGCTTAATCCATGCTGCCCCCACTTCCGGGAGGGCTTCTCCAACTCCTCTGGGTGTCCCCCCGGGGTCCCTTCTGCCTCCCATCCCACTCTTCGCTCCTTCCTCACCGTTGACTAAATGCAGACGTGCGGGTGAGAATGAGAAGCTGCCTGAGTAGGTGCCTTGCTTTCTGCCCCTGAGAGCTGGAGGGATGTGCTTTCTGACGTCCTTTTCCTTTCGACCTGGAACCCCAAGAGCTCTGGACCTGATTTTTCCCGCCGCCCCCCCCCCCCCCGCCCCCCGCTTGCTCATCTGGAACCCGACCTTGCCAGTGCGATGAGTGACAGCCGGTCCTGCCCCTCCCTGCCCCTTCCCAGAAGCTCCTCTGGGCCCTCTGTCCACGGCTCTGACCAACTCGACTCCTTACCCTGCTTTGGCGCTCACTGTGGGGAGACGGCCTGGGTGCAGTGAGGGTTTCTGGTTGTCCTGGCAGTAACCCCGGCCCCAGAACCTGACAGCAGGCCGTGGAATCCCAGACCACTGCGGCATCCTGGGCGGCCCTCTGCCATGGGGGCAGTGGGGACAAGGTCACCATGAGGACGTAATAGTGAGGTCACGTGCGCTGAGTTCTCCGAGGCGCTTCTTTAGAGAATCCCCGGGTGATCGGGCTGCTGGGGGCACGCTCACCCTGACCCTGGGATGTCCCCAGCCCAGTAGAGGCCCTCCCCTTCCGTAGGGAAGCTGTGGTCTTCTAATGACAGGGAGCACTCACCCCATCTCAGTTCAGCTTTGAACTCACGAGACAGAGAGCTGAGAGCTGACCGGGAGACGCACCCCTGAGCGGCTGCACATGCTAGCTCATCCGCCGAGGCCGCTTGTCTCGCCCGTCCCCTGGGAGGCCAGAGTCGCAGCCCCCTCTCTTCCAAAGCCCACCGGGGGGACTGTTTCTCTGGATGATGAACACACTGACAGCTCCCCGAGGAGGGGGAGATGCGCCAGGAGGGTAGGCTCGTTAGAAGCCTGACATGAACATGCCACGCACAGGCACAGGTGAGACCCTGGGCAGCGAACTGAGTGGCCACAGGGGACACGGCGGCCGGTGAGTACATGTGAGCTCCTGGCCAGTGCTGAAATTCCCACTTGGGCCAGCGTGGGCGCCCACAGCGCCTACAGCACACTGAGGGGAGCACCGCTTTTGTAGCTCAGAGGTCAAACGCGTGTGTCCGCAGGGTCCTGGGTGCCCGCGAGCAGGACTGGAAACCCTCGGCCGGTGTGACCAGCAGTCTCCAGAGAGAAGCTCCTCGGCCCAGACATGCGCATGCAGGCCGGTCCCCTCCGACTGCATGAGGAGTCACTCCGGAGAGTGGGGACACTGCAGAGCTTCATGTGCGTGCCAGTTGGTGATGAGCCACTGCCCCGAGCTCTAGACGGTCCCCCCCGCCCACTTCCCGGCCTCCCAGCCCCTTCCTGGGAGCCCTGTAGGCCTAGACCTCCGCACACTCCAGCACCATCCCGGGCCAGCAGCTGGTGCAACAGCAGGGACTCCCAGACCTCACTCCTACACCACCGTGCCTGCAGCCCCCGGCCACTCACTGTTTCAGTTGTCCCTGCTGATCACTCTCTCACACATTCACACAGAAACTCACGCGCACACATGTGTACACACACGGACACATGGACGTGCACACACATGCATGCACGCACACAGCCCGGGTTTGGGGTGAGGTTACTTTACCTCCCACAGGACCCCCTGTCAGGGGCTTCAGGAAGACCCTTGTCCCAGGCATCCCCACAGGTCAGAGGTCACCTGGGTCACCCACGGGGTGGGGCAGCGACTTCTGCTCCTGCAGGCCCCTCTGAGTTCAGTACCCCTGTAAGTCGGGCCTCCGGGGCCTGTGCTTTCCTGTTACCACGAACTCTCCCAGCCACGCGGAAGTCCAGGGCCTTGCCCTATTGTAAATTAGAATAATAATAATGATAAATGAATACTAGATCGTTGGAAAATTCATGATGTATTTTTCTATGCAAAAATGTGTCATGACTTTTCTGACAACGCTATAACTAATTCTTCAAAACAAAACAAAACAAAAACACAAAAAAACACTCTCCTAGCTATGCCCACCCACCCTCTGCATTTCCCAGCCAGAGAGAACAGCGGTCTGCCCCAATGGGGGACCGGGACGGAAAGTGCAGGGGGCAGAGAGGGTCAAGGGGGCTGTTCCAGGCAGCGATGCTGACTACGCAGGAGGCTGGCCCACATGATCCGGACAGAGTGCTGGGATTGACTCGTCATGGCTGTCTGGTGATGTATTAGTCACGTCTGTCCAGGCTAGGGGCGAGGCCTGGTAGACCTCAGGCTGGTCTCCCTGTTCTAAAGGGTGAGAATGAGTCTCTGGCCCCCGCAGAGAACCCAGAACCACACCAGACACAAGCAGCCAGCTGGGAAATGCTTTTAGTTGAGGGCGGTGTTAAACACAAACAGGCAACCTGTGTTTATGAGCATATACCAGGGCCCAGGGCAGGCCGTAAGGTCAGGAGAGGACCTGGCAGCAACGTTTCCACGCAGCGTGAGGGCTAGGTTATTTATCCATCTCTCATAGTTATTCAGGAAGCGCCTACTGTATGCCAAGCTCTGTGTTGGGAGCTGGAGAAATAGGGGCTCCCCTGCAGGGAGACAGCGGGTGAGCACAGGGTGTGTGCGCTGCCATGGCAGGGGATGCTAGAGCTCAGCGTCCTCCTCCCGGCAGCGCTGCCCTCCAGGGCCAGTCGGGGTTATTAATATCCTGCTGAGTCAGGGGGCTCTTGAGTTTCACCATCACGAGACGCAGAGGCTGAGCCGTTGGATATTCCTGACTCCTGCCTGCCCTCTCCCTCGCCTCTTCCCCACTGCCCTGCCTTCCCAGTCTTCACCTGCCTCCAGCTGTCGAGAGGTGGCAGGTGCTGGTGGGAAGACAGGACCTTGGGAGAAAGAGGTGGGGTGGGAATAAAACCCTGGGAGAACCTGCTCACCCCAGCTCTGCTGCGCAGTGGCCACATGGCTGGTGTAATTCCGCCTCTCCAGGAGGAGACAGACAGCAACCATATCGATACCCAGGGCTGACCTCCAGGAGGTGCTAAAAAGCGGAGGCTATTTACCCTGTAAGCACCCTTTCCATGTGGCTGCAAGGTGGCCCCTGAGCCTTCTCCAGGGCAATGACAGAGCAAGACTGGTGTGGTTCTGTCCTCGTGGGCCGCAGAGGGGCTGGGAGGTATGACGGTGCTGTTCAGATGGGGACCTGTGTGGGAGGTCAGCTGTCAGGACCCCAGATAGCTCCCTCTGGATCCTAGGCATCCCTCCCCACTGGGCTGTGTCCTCCTGGTTACTGGCGCCCCCTCCCGACACTCCCACGGGCCGGAAGCTACAAGCCTGGCTGGTTCGGTGCGGCCTCCCCAGGCCTCACCCACAGTAGGTCCTCTGCAGATGTCTGTTGGCTGATTGGTGGACGGCAGTGGGTAGAAGAGGGGTATGACGCTGTTGATTTAAATGGCTCCTAGATACTCAGGTAAAGCTGAGTAATTAGCGGATTAACAGGATTAGCATAGATGCTAACTGGAATATTTACAATCAGATTTCCTTTGAGGTCCTGCCATTGCGTGGCACGCATGTCTCTCTCTGAGTTTCACCCTCCCTCTCTCTTCTAAATAGAATTGTCTCAATTGTCAGCTCTTCCCATGTTCGCGTGAGGAGTCTGATTGTCATAACATGCTGCATTCCGATAAGAAATGGAGATACTGAGATCAGCCCCCTGGGCCTAGCCCTAAGGGAGCCAGGTCCCATATGGCCAACAGTGCAGTTCGAATCCCAGCCCTGGTGGCTTGAAAAACACACTAGGCATGAGTGTGTGTGTGCCCCAAATCCCGACAGGGTGGAGAAATGGAGAAGGGATTGCGGGATGACCACGTCCCACTGGGCGTGCTTCCCCCTCTCCGCCCTCCTGTGCTCACTCTGGCGAGCCAAGTGCCCTTTGGCAAGTCGAGAAGATGGAGAGGTCTGGGTGTGCATCGCTCGGAATCACTACCATGTAAAATGGCATGTGTGCGTGCTCTCACTTGGCCAGGACCCCTGCAACAGATCAAGGGGCGCTGGGGTGCTCATTTCCTCGCTGGGGAGAACTCGGTCCAAGGATGTGCCCAGTAAGCACATGCATGATCCACGCAAAGCGAAGCCCCCAAAGGGCAGTTAGCACCCAGCTTCTACCTTAGATTCCGGCCCGTGCGCCTCTCCTCCCCTTTCATCCATGCCCTGGCGCCCTCAGCTTCTTGCTGCCAGGAAGCAGGCTTCTATGTGACACTCGAATAACATCAGCATGGCCCGCCTCGACGCCAGCCACTGGGGCCCCCACTTGCCCCTGTGCTGCAGACAGGGGGACAGGCCTGCTATGGTTCGAATGTCTGCCCAAAATTTATGTGTCGAGATCTGGTTGTGACAGGATTAAGAGGGTGGAAACAATCTGATTATGGTGTTGGAAAAGTGGAGCCTTGGAGAAGGGATTAGGATTAAGGTCAGTAAAGAGGGGCCCACACAGCTGGCTCCTGGTGGCTTATAAGGAGCAGGATGAGACCAGAGCAGGGACATGCAGACGCAGGGGCTCCTGCCCTCCGCCGTGCCCTTTGCAGGAGACCCTCACAGATGCGGCCCTCGGATCTCGGACTTGCAAGCTGTGAGCTGTATAAACCTCTGTTCTTATGAATGGCCCAGTTTCGGGGTTCTCTGCTATGAGCAGCAGCATGCACTAGAACACAGGCCCTCCCCCTCCACACCGGGCCTTTCTTCTTGGGCGTGGCAGCAGGCGCTTTGGTGGTGGGCTTTGAACCTGGGCCCTCTGCCTCGAGAGGTGTCCAGGAAACCTGTGTGACTTCAGGCCTGGCACTGCTCTGTCCTCTGACGAGTCACCCTGGCCCTTCCCTGTGAGAGCAAACACCGGCCCCTGCCCAGGGCCCTAGACCACCTCCGTGGGGAGGTGCTGCAGACGGCCCTGCAGCCGCCCCGCTCGGAACCCCAGCCCCACCCAGCAGGCGTGTGACTGGATACGTGAACTAAGCTCTCTGAACCGGGTCGGCATCCTCAAGTCTGCTGTGGGAACAGCCCCCCAGGACTGCTTTGAGGATTAGAAAAGGTCACACTTTTAAACTGTGCCCTGGGGGCCAGCCAGTGGCATGGTAGTTAAGGTGTTGGACTTCCATGTGGTCTACTGTGGTTCAAGTCCCAGACCTGGTGGCTTGAAATCCACACCGGGTGCATGTGTGTGCGTGCCCAAAATCTCAGGAGGAGGATGGAAGAGAGGGGATTATGGCATGGCCATCTCCCTGCGGGGTGATTCTCTCTTTCCCTATCACTGTCTCTCTCTAGCAAGTGCGTGCACCCTATGACAAAAATAAAAATAAAAAAATCAATGTCTGTGTGCACTGGGCCAGCCTGTGGCATGGTGGTTGAGATGGGTAGATCCCACATGACCAATTGCACGCTTCAAGTCCTGAACCCGGCAGCCTGAAAAACATGCAGATGCAAGTATGTGTGCCCAAAGTCTCCAGAGGAGAATGGGGGAGAGGGATTGCAGTGTGACCAGACCCCATGGGAAGTGACTTCTTGCCTCCCTCCTCCCCCCTTCTCTTTCTCTCTCCGCTAAGCTCACACGCCCCGTGGCAAAACCCCCGCCACAGCCGTGTACTTCGTAGGAGCTCGGCTGACGCTGGCCCGAACATCGTGCGCTCAGCCGGTTTGCCTGCAGAGATCTGGACAGATGAGGGGATGTAGTAATTCACGGGAATGGAATTATAGTGTGCGTTGATTTGGGTGTGAGCATTTTAAATCCATGCAGCTTTTCCATAGTGTGCATTTTCCTTGAACTTGAAGTCTTGCTTCTGTTGAGCACTTGAAGACAAGGGGACTCCACCCCTACCTCTCACCTCATGCTCCCCTCCCCTTTGTCCAGGGGGAGGGAAGAAAGGGAGGGAGGAGGGAGACACCAACAGAAAGGAAAAGGCCGTGTCATTTCTGACTGTACCGGGCAGCCCTTAGGGCGGGCGCTGAGATTTGTTCCCACGCCCCACACCATAAGAGTTTGTTCCGGTTTGTCCCTCGCATCTGAAAACAGAGGCACAGAGCAGTTAAATCACTGGCCCACTGTCACCCAGCTAGTGAACACGGCCCCCAGGTCTGCTACCTGGAAGCTGGGGCTCAGGTCCCCCCCCCCCCCCACAGTGTGACTTGAGACGGGTGCTCATGTGTTTAGGTGCCAAGCCAAACAGCACCACGGGTCCCATGCCCCTCTTTGTAAAGGGATTTTTCAGCCAAGTTCTAACTGGAGCTAAGGCGCCTGAGCAGCCGTCCCAGGAAAAGGCGGCGCGGATGAAGCGTGTTGGGCTGACCCTGTCTCCTTGTCTCCTTGGCTGCTCTTCTCGCTCCTGGTGGCAAGTAGCTCTTCATGCTCCCTCCCAGAAGGGCTGGCGTGCAAACATATGGCGAGGGGGGAGGGCGAGGAGGGAGCGCCTCGACTCCAACTGCCGTCCCTGTGCCAGTTTGCCATGCAGACAAAAACGAAAATCAGTGGCGAAACACACAGAGGGAAATGGAATTTGGAGAAAGGGAAAAACACAACCCCAGTGGCTCCTCCTCCCGGTAATTCCTGCTCCCTGGGTATAAGGCTGCATTCCATGGCAACAACATTCACACTTCGCTAAAATAAAAGCTCCTACCAGCTGGACCCGTTATTAAAGCGGAGCCCCAGGATTAGCATACTCCATGAGTGACAAAGTGGCACCTGCTGTCCGAGCAGCTGAACTGGCTGCCCGAGCACGGGCCCCTCGGGCAGGATAATGAGCAGCCTCAGGCACACCCCAGAGCCACTGGAGCCATTCCACCCGGGGTTCTCCACTGCCTCTGGACCAGGGTGCACAGGGATGGAGGGGACCCTTCAGTCCAGGATGCAAGCTCAGCCTCGTGTTTAAAGACGGGGACAAAAAGAGCTGAATCTCAGTTTGGCTGATCACTGGTCCCACTTAGCCCGAGCCAATTCTCTGCTCCATGACTCAGTTTTCACACCTGTTAAACGGGTAGAAAGCATCCCACCAAGGGTTGTGTGTTGACAGAGTGCAGAAATACATGAGAACGCTTAGCACGTAACGTGCAATCGCTGCAGGGTTCCTTTCTAGTGAGTCCTTTTAGGGAGCTACGGCTGACCTTTCGGGAGTATGCATGGTGTCTTCCAAAAGCTATGAAAATGCATATAATGGGAAAAATATCCATGACTTCAAAAAAAAAAAAAAACCAAACATGAAGGCACTTTAATTCCATTTTCTCATGAACTTGTTGGAGTCCCCTTGCAACTCTTGGATAAAATAGGGGTTCTTCTAAAATCTGATGCTTTGCTAAAACTTTTTATATTAGTCAATAACATATATGGCCAGAAACCTGTATGTGTGTCTGTGTGAATGAGAGACAGACAGGGTGCGGGTGAAGGAGAGCGAGCTCTGGAGCCAGGCCAACGGGGTTTGAGTCCTGCCTCTTCCGTTTACTAGCCGTGACCTTGGAGGTCGCTTCCCTTCCTGGTCTCATTTCCCCTCTCTAAAATGGGGATAATACACCTTCTTCACAGGGCTGCTGGGAAATTAAAATGACGCATGCAGGTGAAGAATCTAATGTCAGTCTCTTGAAAGATGAAAAATAACCACCGCTCATTGCAAAGGGAGGCCCTGGAACAGCAAAAGGACACTAATAAAAAGGAATGTGTCCCAGAGTCTGGAGTGTGGTTAAAAGTGTGGTACCAGGGTTAATTTGTTCTTTTTTATTTTAGAGAGAGACTTTTCCTACAGGTCACATGCACTCTCCAGAGAGACAGAAATCGAGACCCCCCCCCCCCCCCCGCCCAGGGGGGATGGCCATGCCGCAATCCCTTCTCCTCCACTCTCCTCTCAGAATTTTGGGCATGTGCACACACATGCCTGGCATGAGTTTCAAGCCACCAGGACTAGAACCGCGGTGGACTACATGGGAGTCCAGAGACAAAACCATTAGGCCATCTGTTGGTCCCAATTTGTTCATTTTAACAAATGTGATATGGTTATGTTGGGTGACAGCCTTGGAGAAAACTGGGCGAAGCATGTGGCAAACTCACTGTATTATCATTGCAACTTTTCTGTAAATATACATTTTTCCAAATTATGTATATAATATTATAAATGATATATTATGATATATTTTGTATATTATCATAATATATAATATATATTATTATATAAATACATATCATGTATATTTTATTATTATATAAGAAGGGGGTCTTCAAAAAGCTTATGGGAAATGCATATTACAGAAAAAACCTGTGCGTGGATTTGACCGTTTTTGTGTGTGCACCAAAAGAAACTTGTACTTTACTTCCATTTTCTGGCATGCGCCTTTTGAAGGGTAGTGTGCAGGTAGCGGCAGCCTCTCGGTACCGAGCCCTCTGAGTCTGACCATTGCCCCGAGGCTGTGAAAGTGATGTCCTGTTCCTGGGACGTACGAGGTGCAAGTGGCTCATGGTGCAGGAGTGCGTCGCTGCCCCTTCTCCCAGTGACAGGGATATAAATGACAAGAGCGTGCAGAGAGCAAGCTGTGTGGCAAGACGTTAACAGCTGGGGAACCTCAGTGAAGGGTGTACGGAAATTAATTTGACTATTCTGGAATAGGCGTTTCTTAATTTCCACACTAAGAAACTCTGAAACAGGGCCGGCGGTGGTTCCGTAGACGTGGATCTATGGGCTGACGGGAGAAGGCTGGGTTTGGCCTAGAGACATCCAGACGTTCCAGATGGCCATGTGCCTGTGGTCCAGGGCGGGCCGAGGCTGGCAGTGGGTCACAGTACCAGGACCCTGTTGGGGATACCTATTTCTCTCTCACACATTCATTCTTGGAAGAAAGAAAAAAACTTTTTTAAGTAAAAAATTGCATTCAATTGGAAAGAAACCAGTGCTCGCTACATAGGAAGCTCATTCAAGAAATAGAGTTGTTGGGACCAGCAGTTAGCGTAATGGCTATGTCGCTGGACTCCCATGTAGTTGACCGTGGTTCGAGTACTAGACCTGGTGGCTTGAACTCACGCTGAGCGTGTGTGCGTGCGTGCCCAAGATCCTGAGAGGAGAATGGAGGAGGAGGAATTGCGGCGTGGCCATCCCCCCCGGGGGGCGATTTCTCACTTTCTGTCTCTCTGTCTCTCTCTGTCTTTCTGGCGAGCGCACACACCCTACAGCAAAAACCTCTCCTAAAAAAAAGAAGTGGAGCTATTACCGTCTATGCACACGGTATGACAGCCCTACTTTAACAGGTGCTATTTGTTTACACGAGCGAGCGAGCCTTGAATCCTTCTCTGGGAGGGGCTGGGAGCTGAGCTCCAGCACAGGCGGGGGCTTGGTCAGGGTGCAGACCAAGCCCTGGGACTGCGGCCAGGTGACAGCAAGCGCTTGTCGCGGTGGCCGGCTCCTGGAGTGGGCCTGCACGTGGGAGATGGCCCTGGGGAGCTGCAGGGTGGCCCCACACAACAAACCAGCACACGCTGCAGCCAAACACTGGAGGTGGCACGCCCGGGCCGAGGGCCGGCCAGAGTGCTGGGCAGGACTGGGGCAGGTGTGGCCCTCCTGCCCTTCTTGGCTGAGCCCCAGGCCGTGCAGCCATGGGCTTCTGGGTAGTTCGTTCTTTAGGGCAACATCAGGGTTTGGGCGGGTGGGGTGGGGAGGGGTGCTGGGCTCACTGCTAGTTCCCGGCGCCTCCTCGGCACCTGCTTCTCCGAGTCACTGGCGTTAATGACAGCAATCAGGTTAGGAGGGCACGCTTGGGTAATTCAATTGCTTTCCGCAGGGAGCTGCTGTTTAATTAAAAGGGACTGTGAGGGGCTGGGAGGCTGGGGAAGACCCGCCTGAAGGTCTAAGGAGACTGGGGCAATCTGGCAAGAAAGGGGACACCGAGCGGGGCTGCCGTGGGCAGGGGCAGCGTGGAGAGCACGAGCCCAGCACACAACCGTCAGCGCAGGTGGCGTGGCAGCACACAGAGCCATCCCTCCCTGGGCCAGAGAAGGCAAGGGGGTCCTCGTGGGTACATTTCTAGCCTTGGGACCAAAGGTTCCAGATACATTTGCGTTTACACAGTGTTTCTGTAGTCTGCCAGGTTAGCTGTGTGTCCAGAAAGTTACTCGGCGTTGGCTGTGTGTCCAGAAAGTTACTCGGCCCCTCCGATTCTGATTGCCTGACCCAGGTCTCTGAGGAATGCACCCGCTGGGCTAAGTGAGGGATTTTAAACATTCGGTGCTTTGTAAACACCATTTACGTTAGCCAGTTATGAACCGGCCAGGAAGCTGCACGTGCGTGTGCATCTGATGGAGACACACTTGCTACAAATACAAGCTCAGAATAAAAGCCCAACCCAAAGGCGAATGGGACTTCACAAAGTTTGTGGAAAAATGGAATTGACGTGAGTTCATTTTTGGTGCCCTAGACTGAAAAGCATGCATTAGCTTTTTCCTCAAATGCATTTCCTTTGAACTTTTTAATGAAATAATTATTTTATTTAAATTTCACCAGATAGGGACAGACTGAGAGAGAAAGAGAGATGGAAGGTGTGCAAGCCACCAGGTCTGGGCCTCGAGCTGTGGTCGGCCATGTGGGAGTCCAGTGCCCTTAACCACCATGCCACCTGCTGGCTCCCTTGAACTTTTTGAAGACCTGGTGAGTAGATGTTTCACTCTTCTCCTCCCAGTCATTTTCAAAGACGGCCGTGAGCTGCTCCTAAGTAATTAGGCGAAGTCACCCATGATCGCTCAGCCAGTGTTACCGAGCGCCAGCTGTGTGCAGGCTGTGCTGGGATCCAGCGAGCCAGGCAGACGCCATCTCTGTCCTTGCTGGGCTTTGGGCTGGGTGGAGCACTGCCTGCCCCACATGGCCACAGAGGTCATAGGCCCAGAGCCCCTCGGGAAGCGGCAGGTGGACAGAAGGACGCTGCGAGGGCAAAGAATTGGCAGGAAGTCCGGGCGTGGTTTTTGCTTTCGCAGGACAAGCAGAAGAATGGGCAAGACCTAGCTCTCTCCGCCTCCTCCCTCAGTTTCTTACAGGACACCCCCATCCGCCTCAAGGCCAGAGCAGCTGCTCCCACAGCCCAGCCCAGGTCCCAGCCCTGGCAGCGGGTTAACATCCTTAATTGGACGTCTCAGGCTGGGTCGGAGCACTCTCCGGCTGGAGCTGCCTCTGAGCTGACGGGCTCCCGGGGAGCTGCCCCCGCAGGCTTTCGCTCTGCCTTCCCGCGAATGATTTTCTTTCATTTCCCTCCTGAAGTCGTCCCTTCACTCTATCTGTGTCATCTCTCTGCTGCCGTCTTATTAGGGAAAGCTTAGCCCTGTCCCCTGGGGTCAGACATTGTCCTCCTCTTCCCAGAAACCACCCTGGCATTTAGCTACAAAATACACTGGAAACAAGACCACTCTCCCGCTTCCGGGCCGAGTGCAGGGGAGAGCAGTTCCCAGCTGCCCAGCATATGTGGCTGGGGGTCGGCAAACAATGGTGACAGTCCTACACAGGGAGCAGCAGAAGCCCGGGCCTGGAGCTTCCCCCCAGCGGAGGGGCAGTTTGGGAGAGGCTACGAGGAAGGGACGAGACCACGCGCCGGCGTAGTGCCGATAAAGAGTAAGTGCCTCTACACCAAGTATCTTTAAGGGTCATTAATATTAATGGTGTCGTTCCAAATAGAACGATGAGCAGGACTCTAATTAATCATGTTAATGGCAGCTTTGCTCGCGTTTCATGCTGCATTTTTTATCAACAAGTCTCCCAAGGGCCTTTCGCCGCTGGGAATAACAACAGGAGAGGGCCGGTCCCACCCACCTCTGGCCCCCTGCGCAGGAAGCCCACTCTAGCCGGCAATCTGGTGACGGCACCCAGATCAGAAAACCCGTGAGGTTTCCGGGAGGCTCGGCGATGGCAGAGATGACGGCTTCCCATTCACTCGACACCACATTAAAGCACCCACCAGGGCCAGGTGCTGTGCAGGCGAAGGGTCGGAGCAGCCACAGCGCCATCCTTTTCAGGGAAGACAGACCCAGGACAATGACAAGCACAGGTAGAAGGACTTCCTGGAAGTGGATGGGTGCTATGGGAGCACCTGAGGGAGGGGAGCAACAGCCTCATCGGGGTATGGCAGGGAGGCTTCCTGGAGGAAGTGGCTTGAAGCTGAATCTTGAAATTTGGGTAGGAGTCAACCAAAGAGATGAGGGGACCTGGGGATGGACACGCCCAGAGGCAGGAAGAGGGGCAGCAGGCTTGAGAACTGTGAGTGTGAGTGTGATGCTGCACACCCCACACCCACGCTTAGCAGCGCTGTGCACAGCAGGTAGAAAGGGGAAGTGGCCCAATGGCCCTCCTCGCTGGTTGGGGACACTGCGGTCTGTGCAGACCCAGAACGTTAGCCAGCCTTGAGAAGGAATGGAGGGCCAGCTGCCGTGACCCAGGGTAACAGCACTCCACAGTGCTGAAGCCACGTGGGCAAGTCCCTGTACACACGGGTGCACGTGTGTGTGCCTGCGATTCTGGCCCTGGGCGCTGGGGTGGATCACGGCATGGAGAGTCCGCTGGGGCGCCAGTCTCCTCTCTTTCTCTCTCACGGAAGAAATAACTAAGCTTCATTTTATTTTTTGAAGAATTGTTTTATTTAACTTTATTTATTTATTTGTTTATTTATTTTAATTTGACCAGAGAGGGACAGAGTGAAAGAGAGAGAGGGAAGTAAGAAAGCAAGCTGCCAGGTCCAGGACTCGAACTGCCATTGGCCATGTGGGAGTCCAGCACCTTTAACCACGATGCCATCTGCCGGCCCACTAAGCTTTATTTTTAAAGAAGCATTGACTTCTGCTATAACGTGGGTGAACCTCAGAAACATCACGCTAACCAAAACAGGCCAGGTGCGAAAGGTCTCATGTTGTATGGCTCCATTCATCCGAAATGTCCGTAACCGGTGAATCCACAGAGACAGGGTACACTGGCCGCTGCTAGGGGCTGGGGGAGGAGGGAAGCGTGGCATGACTAGCACTGCCGTCCTGGCTTGTTTTGGAGTTGCTAACAGAAATATCCGAGACTGGGAGGTTGTTAGGAAATGGGGATGTATTTACCACTGTTCTGGCGGCTGGAAGCTCCCAAGGCACAGGCCTGGATTAGGCCAGCCTACGGTGGGACGGACGTGCAGAGAAGGCAGTGCGTGCAGATGGCCCGCTCTCTCCGCGGGCAGCTCTCTTTTATAACAACCAGCTCTCGTGAGAACCAACCCCATCTCAGGAGAGCTAGGACTCACTGTGCCTCGGGACACATTGCCGATCTGTTGTGAGCGTGTTGTCTCCAGAACGCAGTCACCGTGAACCAACCGCCACCCCCCCGGATTAGTTCACCACCTCCCAACACCCAACGCCCAAACGTGAGACTGGCAGGCACACCCAGCTGTGACACGCGGTCCCAAGTTCTAACCTTCAGGAGATGAAAATGTTGTGGAACTCGGTAGAGGTGGTGGCGCACACATTAGAAATATACGAAACATTTACTTTCAAATGCTAATTTTATGTTATGTGCATTTCATCTTAAAAAAGAGAAAGGGAAAAGAAGAAGAATGAGCAAGAAGCCAGGTGAGAGGACACGCTGCACGTGGCCCAGCCAGCCGAGGATCCCTGAGCGCCCCAGGCCTGGCCACTCGCCCTGGTACTCCCAGTCACAGTCAGCTATCGGCACCCTCCCTGGGAAGAGCCTCTAAATTTGGTCAGCTTCTCAGATCTGTAAGGAATTTTCTAGAAACAGTGCTTAAAATGTCCAAGGGAGGGTTGAGCATTTTGCACAGTGACAGTGACACAAGCTGGAAAGGACTGAGCGCCGTCTTTGGGCCCGATGCCCAGATGCGCAGTCCCAGGTAGCTGCTGGCCGCCGCCGTCAGCCGGGCACTGTCACTATCCCCGATTTAGGGACGAGGACACTGTGGCTCAGAAAGGTCATCTGCCCCAAATCGCACAGCTGGGAAGTAGGCTTCAGGCCTGTCCATCTCCCAAGTCCCTGGTCATAACCACTGTGCTCTACTGCTCCCTAAATGATGAACTAGTAAAACCACAGCAGGGGGCCAGCAGGGGGCGCAGTGGTTAAGGCACTGGACTCCCACACCGCCAACCGCAGTGCGAATCCTGGACTTGGAGGCTTGCTTTCTCACTTTCACTTTCTCTCTCTCTCTAGTGAGCAAACTAAATATATATATATATATATAAAATGACAAATAAAATTAAATAAATAATTTCTTAAAATAAAAAAACCCATAACTGACTCCTTCCCTGATGCAGCTCACAACACTGCTTTGAAAGCCCAGTCTTTTTTTTTTTTTTTTTTTGAGAGCTTTTTTTGCTGTAGGGTGCGTGTGCTCTCCAGACAGACAGAGAGAGACAGAGGGACAGAAAGCGAGAAATCACCCCCTGGGGGGATGGCCACCCTGCAATCCCTTCTCCTCCATTCTCTTCACAGGATCTTGGGCACGCACGCACACGCGCCTAACGTGAGTTGAAGCCACCGGGTCCGGGACTCAAACTGTAGTTGACTACATGGGAGTTCAGCGACATAGCCATTACGCTAGCTGCTGGTCCCACAGTCCTTTTTTTTTTTTTTTATACCTTTGCAGCATTTTCCCACAGCGAGTCAGGCAGGAAGGGGCTATGAGCAGTGGTCGGGCTTGTGACAGACAGGGTGGGTGCATGAGCAGCCACGGTGTCCCTTGCGTGGACCCAGAAGCCCAGCCTGGCCCCGGGCCCATCTCTAGATGACCATCTCCATGGCTTTAGTGGTGACTGGGGAGGGGCATTGGAACATGTGAACTGAGGGCAGCTGACAAGGTCACTTGTGTCTCGAGTGGCCATCAAGCATATTTGTGTCCCCAGCAAATCACGCTCTCCCCCAAGACTAGCCAGGAGCCACTGTGCCGCCAGTGGGCTCTGTTTTGAAGCTGTCACCTCCAGAGCAGGCGGGCAGTCACCAGAGGTGGTAGGCAGCTGTTTGCCCTTCAGGGCTAGTTTCTCAGCCAAGACCGGTGGCCCCCGTGGAGGCTGTGACAAGTCCAGCTTCTGGGGATGCAGAGCCCCAGGTGGAAATGCTGGCCCCTGACGTCACGGGGAAGGTAATGAGGCCACAGCGATGGTGGACACCACACTGGACAAATAAAAGATGTCGCCGTCGTGGAAACCTCGTGCCCGGGTGCTGGCAGCTGCCCTGACCGTGCAGAAGCAGCTCTTTTCAGTGCCGCACCTTTTTGCAGCTCATCGGAGGGTGATCAAGGGCTGCAGCCTCGCATTGATCTGAAATATAAATACGGAGTGAGGAGGGCGAGGTGGCACTTTTATGGACTAGACCGTGAACGAAGTCAGAGAGCAGAGGCAGGGCCGGCATTGGGGGCCAAGGTGTCCGAGTCTGAACCCCAGCCACAGGGCAGCTGAAAGCCACCGTCGCTAGCAGGAACGAGGTGGAGGGAGGCTCCTGAGCAACATTTGGGGGATCCTCTGACAACAGGGAGGGGAAGGCTCTGGTGCACTGGCGCAGCCACCCTCGGGGAGCCCACGCCTGCTGGGACCCATGAGGGAGGAGAGGCAGGGCCCCAGGGCCTCCCGCAGGAGTCCAGCCAGGCTGGGAGAGGCCGAGGGCTTGGCTCATACCTGGGCTGCCACCCAGTGGCCTCCAGCTCTGGGACAGGGAGTCAGTGGCAGCTGTGACCGGGTGGCTCAGGGCCCTGGAGAGAGTGCTAGCTGCTGTCTCCCCATGGCTCAGAGTC
Source organism: Tupaia tana (assembly GCA_026018925.1). Classification (NCBI taxonomy): domain Eukaryota; kingdom Metazoa; phylum Chordata; class Mammalia; order Scandentia; family Tupaiidae; genus Tupaia; species Tupaia tana. Next base: position 104,123,152 of record JAKSZU010000013.1, on the reverse strand, counting down.
CAGAGTCTCTTCCCGCTTCAGCTCTTCAGCCTGCCGCTCCGCTCCGGGGAAGGAGGCCTGAGCCGCGAGGGCAGGAGTAATGGGGGCTGGAGGAGGGGAGGCAGCAGAGAGCGCAGAAGAATCCCATTAAGGAGCCAGCTGATCGATATGCAGCTCCAGGAAGGTTTAAAAGCCTCTTCACAAAGCCCGCTCCCACCACTGGGCGACGCGGCCAGAGCAGTTTGGACCCTCTTCTGGAAAGGAGCCTGTCTCTGCTGGGGGGAGAGCCCTGGGCCGGGGCTGGGGAGGGAGACTCCCAGCCTACAGGGGGGCTGAGGTGGCAGCCCAGTGGTCTGGGGAGTCTGGGGACACCAGATGGTAGACACATGCCCATTTTAGGACCCTCATGTGGCTGGAAGGGACCTTAGGAGTTCCTCAAGGTCCTTCCCTGCCATTCTGCAGATGGGACAGTGAGACCTGAGAGGGGAAGGGTTTGCCCTAGGGCACTGCGGTGAAGGCTGCCAGGCCCAGAGACCTCTGCTTCAGGGCCTGTAGACACGGCAGTCCCCACCTCCCCACTTCCCCTCCCCCCCCCTTTTTTTTTTTTTTAGGGTTTTGTCATAGGGCATGCATGTGCACTCACCAGAGAGGAAAATAGAGAGATAGGGAAAGGGAAAGTGAGAAACACCTTTGGGGGGGGGGATGACCACCCCACAATCCCTTTTCCTACATTCTCCTCCTGGGATTTTGGGCACACACGCACACGTGCCTGACATGATTTTCAAGCTACCAGGTCAGGACTTGAACTGCAACTAGCCATGTGGGAGTGCGGCAACTTAAACACCACATCACCTGCTGGCCCCGTGACCAGCTCCCGCTTTTTTCCTTATTTTGCCAGAGGGTGTGAGCACTCACTAGAGAGAGGCAGAGAGAGGAGAGAGCGCCCCACCGGGGCACGATCGCGCTGCAATCCCTTCTCCAGAACCACAGCATCCAGACTTTGGTCTGAGATGTTAGGCGCTCACACACAAGTGCCCTGCATATTTTTTAAGCTGCTGGGGCTGGGATTTGAACCACAGAGTTGGCCATGTGGGGTCTAGCTCCCTTAGCTGTCAGGCCACAGGGCCAGCCCCAGCTGTCTTTCGGTAAGGACACCAGTGACCTTTAAACCTGCTTCTAACTGATTGCCACCCACTGGCCAGGCGCTGGTGACGTGCTCTGGTTTTGTGCGAATTAACATGAACCGTGCAGGTAACGTGAGTAATGAAGACCGAACCCTCCGAAGTCCGTGAGGCCGTCCTCTTACCTTCCATGTTGGAGGGAGCAAATGGAGATTCAGAGTTCTCATGACTGAGTTCTCAAGGCCCGGCCACCGTGGAGCTCAGGCCCCCCTGGCCTCCGCAGCGCGGGCTCCTGGTGCCACACAGTGTTGTTCTGGGAGTCGGTGTCCAGCTGAGGCATGAGCAGCAGGACAGACTGGGGCAGGGGCAGGCAGTTCAGCCCAGCCTGCCCTAGGCCTGCCGAGGATGTGGGTGGCCAAGGAGCATCCACTCGGCCCGGTGGGTTCTTGGAGTCAGCCCTGGTCAGCACCCCCAGCTCTTATTGGTCAGTGCCCCACCAGGGTAGGCCCACTAGGACAGGGAGGTGAGTGAGGCCAGTCTAGCTTCGGCCCCCTAGGTGGACCTTCTTCAGTTGTGTCTTCAGTGGACAAGATGGTCTACCAAGCTCTCCCACCTCTGCCATTCTGACGGGGCCACAGTCCTCACTGCTGCTGTCTGCACACCACACCCACTAATGAGGGCTTGTTGTGGGCCAAGCCCTGGACCGAGAGCGTGGTGTGGTTTATCCCACTGAAGGCTCCCGCCCTCCTGAGAGACAAGTCTCTTCTCACTTTACAGAGCATCAGACTGAGGCTTAAGGGAGGAAAAGAGCGAACCCAGGGTTTCACACTGTGAGTGGCAAGATCCGGATCTGTGTGACTCCGTCCAGGTGCCTCAGGATCCCAGGCACACGGGTTTGTGCCTGGTTAGGTCCCTAGGAAGGGTCCCTGGGAGGGTGGGGTGGGGACGCCAAGAGTTAAGGATTTCTTCTTTTTTGGGGGAGAGGTTCTCTGGGTGGGAAGAAAGCTCCGATTTGTACTGCAGAGCTGCAAACGTCAATCCCGCCACAGCGGATTCTAATGTATGGCCGGGTTACTGGAGGCAGAGTTGGGAGTCGGCTCTGCCTTCCGCCGTGTTTCTACCACATAGCTGCAAGAGGTGTGAGCCACTCGAGAACACAGCGTGGCGCATGTGAAGTAGCTAGGAAGGGGTACATTTTGAGTATACTTACCTTTATTTTTAATAAAATTTATTTGATTCTGTTTATGTACTTAAACTTTTAATAATGGCTGTGTTGAATAACCACAGTAGCCAGGCTTCTCCCATTATCAGCGGATCGGGCCCTGTGGTTGTGGAGGCTGAGAGGCCCGTGACCTGCTGTGTGCCAGCTGGGGAACCGGGAAGTCTGAGTCTAGATCCCAGGCTCGGGGCCACTGGTGGAGTTCCCAGTCTCAGACAAAGACTGGACTCTGCAGTTCTGAGGCCCGGCGGCAGGGAAGGGGGCAGTGCCAGCTCCAGGCAGAATGGATTTCCTCACTCCTGCTTTCCTTTGTTTGGGGAGAGGTTTCTGCTATAGGACGCATGTGTTTGCCAGAAAGATGGAGAGATAGGGAGAAATCACCCCCTGGGGGATGGCCACGCCGCAATCCCTTCTCCTCCATTCTCCTCTCGGGATCTTGGGCACGCACGCACATGCACCCGGCGTGAGTTTAAGCCACTGGGTCCGGGACTCGAACTGTGGTCGGCTACATGGGAGTCCAGCGACATAGCCATTATGCCAACTGCTGGTCTCTCTCCTGCCTTTCTGACCTTTGTTTGAATTGCCAGAGGGCATACTCACCAGAAAGAGAGAGGGAGAGAGGAGGCATGGGTATGGTCATGCTTCAACCCCGTCCCCTCATCCCTCCATCCCATGCGATTACGGACAAACATGCACTCAAGCCAGGCAGCCAGGTTTTTCTTCTTTTTTTCTTTTTTAAAAACATGTTCCATAGGGTGCTTGCACTCACTAGAGAGAGAAAAAGTGAGAAAGCATCCCCCAGGGAGGATGGCCACATCCCAATCCTTTCTCCTTCATTCTCCTTTCGGAATTTTGGGCACACATGCATATATGCCTGGTTTGTTTTTCAAGCTGCCAGGTCTGGGACTTGAACCATGCAGTCAGCTATGTGGGATCCAGCTGCCTTAACCACCACAACATGGGCTGGTTTATTAGGCATATTTTTCAAACTGCTGGGGCTGGGACTTGAACCGCAGTGGGCCATGTGGGGTCCAGCTCCCTTAACCACCAATCCAGGAGGCCAGCCTGCTTCTGCTTTTGTGTTCTCTCCAGGCCCTCAGCTAATTGATGGTGCCCTCCTATGTTTGCGAGGACAGATCTTACTTACGCAGGCCCCTGGTTCGAATGCCTGTCTTCTCCAGAAGCACCCTTATAGACATCCCTACCCCCATGTTTTGTGAGAAAACGACCTCATAGAAATAATGCCTTGCCAGCTATCTGGGTATCTCTTAATCCAGTTGGGCTGACACCTAAATCTAGACATCACAATAACCATCTCACCAAATTCCCAAAAATGTAACACTTGGTAGGGCCAGCAGGTGGCATGGAGGTTCAGGCGCTGGATCCCACATGACCTACCGTGAGGTTTGAGTGTAGACCCAGCAGCTTGGAAGTCACGCTGAGCACGTGTGTGCACATGCCCCAAATCTGAGAGGGGACGAAGGAGAACAGATCGTGGCACGGCCACACCCTGGCGGGAGGGGTGATGTTTCACCTTCTCTCTCTCTCGCTCTCTTCTGCTGTCTCTCTCTGGTAAGAGCACACACTCTATAGCAAATAATAATAAATAAATAAATACGAAAGGAAGGGAGAGAGAGAGAGAGAGGAGAAAACCCTGAAACCCCGCGATGGGCTCTCCAGCCCTCATGCCAGCCACGGTGCAGTGCCGACTCCACCCTCTCCTGATGTCCCTCTCCTCCTGGCACTGGCCACCGCCGTCCCTTTAGTGGGAGCAGAATCTTTCTGTTCACGAGAAGATCCCAGATTTCAGTCAGGAAAGCCCTGGAAGGAACCACGCACGGTCCAGTGCAGGTTATTCTCCAAGTCGGCCTGACCGGTGGGGGTGAGGAGCGCGGAATACCGTGAGCATGCAGGGGCTGCCGCAGCAGCGGGGAGGGGAGAGGTGTGGGGAAGACGGGACCCCGGATACAAAGCCGCTGCTTCTTTTTTTTTTTGGAGAGGTTTTTGCTATAGGGCGCATGTGCTCGCCAGACAGACAGAGAGAGACAGAGAGACAGAAAGCGAGAAATCACCCCCCAGGGGGGATGGCCACGCCACAATCCCTTCTCCTCCGTTCTCCTCTCGGGATCTTGGGCACGCACGCACACGCGCCCGGCGTGAGTTTTCAGCCACCGGGTCCAGAACTCAAACCACAGTCAACTACATGGGAGTCCAGCCACATAGCCATTACGCTAACTGCGGGTCCCCAAAGCCACTTCTTCACAATCCCATCTCCAAGTAGCAGTCCCCTTGGAAGCTTAGAGCCAAAAAACCTGCCGACATCTCTCTGCCTTTCCTGCCAAATTTCTTTCTTTTTAAAAATAATTATTTTATTTAACTTTATTTATTAATTTGTTTATTTCAATTTGACCGGGGGGGGGGGGGGGTGAGAGAGAAAGAGAGAGAAAGAGAAAGCAAGCCACCAGGTTTGGGATTCGAACCATGATCATCCATGTAAGAATCCAGCACCTTGAACCACCATGCCACCTGCCGGCCCCCTTTCCTGCCAAATTTCTATCCACAACTACCGATTTTACTCTTGACCCATGTCACCTAATGTTGCATGATGGCTCCCTAGCCTGGTGATTTAAGCCACGCCTGCATTTTGTGGTTCTCTCTCCCAGGGCAGCAGACTGGGCTCAGCTGGCGGTTTTTGCTCAGCGTTGAGAAGGATTGTTCCAGGGCTTAAGCATCTCACACAGGCTGGTCAGTCATCATGGCCAGCCTGGTCTAGACAGCCTCGAACACGGCCCTTCCCAAGACCGCCTGACAGCTGATGACGGCGAGAGCCCACGCACCTTTGCCACTAGGAGCTGAACCCAAGCTTTCCTTGGCATTTGATCTCCCCTCTGATGGTTCACCCCTTCGGGGTCTGACACACACCGGTGGACTCCACCTGCCTCGCCTGTCATTCCTCTCCCTCCTTCTCAAGGCTCCTGCGGAGGCCTCCTGTGCTTCCTGGCTCTGTCCTCCTCTGGCTCTACCTCCAGACCTTCTCTCTCCCCCTCCCTCACCTCCACCTCAGGACTTCTGCAGGCTCCTCTCCATGCTCGGCTCACAGAGCTCTGTCCCCAGTCCCTCCCTCAGCGCCCAGCTTCCTGCTGGGTCTGTCTGGCCTGGAACAGAGCCACCGTGTCCCCTCAAGACGTAGCCCCACTTCATCTCCCTGCTGCGTTCGTCAGCCTGTTAGCTGCCCATCGCTGAGGCCCCTGGCCTAGGCTCTGCTGTGCTCACTGCTGATTCGGCCCTGCAGCCTCCAGAGGAGCACAGGCCTTGCCCGCACCTTGGTTTGCTTCATGGGGACTGGTTTGGACTGATTTTCCTCGGGCCTCCGGAACTGTAAGAGCAAATCTGCGTTGCTTTAAGTCACACGTGCGACCTGTACCAGCAGCCACAGGAGACCGTGCTGGCCCAGGATAGCCGCTCAGCGGCGCTGGTTTCCTTCTCTCACTTCTTCCAGAATGACCCCCCTGAAGCACCGCCTGGTCCTAGGCACCTCTGCCCCACCCACCTCTGCCCTCCACTGGCTTCAGAATAAAAAGAAGCTTCACAGCTGGGGCCCTCGCCTGCTTCTCCAGCATTATCTTACCGGGTGAGGCTTTATCTAAACACAAAACCCTGTAGCCTCCCCCCACCCTGGTCCCCATCTGTCCCTGCACCATCGCCCCTACCGTTCCCCCACTCTGTGCCCTCCTCCTCCCCTCCACATGCCCCAATTGTGCCCATGGTCCAACACCACAGCCTCCAGGAAGCCCTCCCTGCACCTCCTCAGCTGGGACTTGAGCCGGGCTCCCTGTCTTTCTCAGGGCCCGGCAGCTGGCCCAGGTGGGGCTCACCTCCACCCGCCTCGCCTGCCTGGAGGCCGGTACAGCCAAGGCAGGGGCCGTCTTTGTTCATGCTTGGGTTCCTCGGATGCTCAGAGCGCAGGGGGAGTGTGCAGTGAGCGCTCATGGAACTAGGCAGGGAGGGAGGAGAGGCAGGAGGCAGCGCTCAGAGGCGAGGCGGGCCAGAGGCATGGCCAGCCGCCATTCTGCCCAGTCACTCACCGTGCAGGGAAGGAGCAGCCGGGAAGCTGGAGAAGGGCCCGCCAGCACCGCGCTGCATAAATACTTTATAATGCCAAATTTACACAAATCGGAGGATCCAGGCCTAAAGGGAGGAGATGGAGTCCATTTGTCAAAGGGAAGAAGATCTGCTAAGTGCAGGGTGGAAAATTCTGGAAGAGCCCAGGGAGCTCCAGACATGATATTTCGTGCAGAAATTAAGCAGATACCTGCGCAAACAGAAAAAAGGGGCTGTCAGCTGTCTAGGGGGCACATCTCTGGCCACTCCATGTGGCCCACCCCTGTGCAGGGATCCTCTGGCCCTGTCCTCATGTTCACGCTGCCGTTGGTACTCCTGCTGCCATGACTACAGCCCAGCACCTGGGGAGGGAGCCCTCCCTTCCCTGGCACTCACCTCCCGATCTGCGGGGGAAGGAAGCCTTCGTGGTCTCTGCAGGACCCCCACCTTCCCCCACCAACACTCGCACCCCTGTCTACGCAGCTCTGCCTGGAGACTGCGGACGGATCTCGTTACGCCTTGATCCCTGTGTGCACAGCTGCCCCAGCGGCTCAGGGCTGCAGGCCACCCTCGATCCTGGACTATAGTCCCCGAGTGGCCCGTGGGTAGTGAGGCAGCCCGAAGCCACCAGCCTTCCACTCGGATCCCTCAGTCTCTTTTCCTGTTAATTTCCCCTCCATTGCCCGTGACGTCCAGCTGGCCACACGCTGACTATGGTGCCATTGTCTGTCTCCCTCAGCTGGGACTTTCCCGGGGGTTTCTGGGTATTGGCTGCTGAGTCCCCGTGCCTGGGGTTGGGCTGAGCAGAGGGAAGGTGCTCGTGGATATTCACACGTGCGAGAAGGAAAGCAGTGGCCGGCCTTCAGGGCAGCACGGGCCTTCAGGGCAGCACGGACCACGCAGTGTTGACTGACAGCTTCATTTCCCGGCCACCTCAGAGAAGCCCTGCACTTCCGACTTCCCAGGTGAGGAAACAAGACTCGGAGAGCCCGAGACTCGAGACTCGTCTGAGTCACCAGCTAGCGACCGAGGGGTTCTGGCAGGATGAAAACCCCGGCCCGCCCAAGTCTTCAGTGGCGTGGGACTGAGCTTCCTTCACAGCAGGGGCCGTGGGTGCCTGCAGAGGCAGACCAGGAGTACTACCAGCGAGGTCTGGGAGAAGGGGAGCGGGGTTCGGCCGAGAGCAGGAGGCAGGGCCAGAGGTAGGTTCCATCTTGCACCCCAGGCATCGTGTCCTAGGCCTTGGTTTACCTTTCTTACCTCTTCAAAGACCCTGTCTCCAGCTGCGGCCACAGTCTGAGTGAGGGACTGGCAGGAGGACTTCAACATGGGACCTGGGTCACACAGTGCGGGCCCCCTAACACGCGCTCCCTCTGCTCCTGGGAACTGCTAGCCGGTGGGAGCCCGGGAGTGGGGGCAGCTGTGGGGGGCTGTCGGGGGTAGGTCTCTATCCAGGCAGGGCACAGGCAGCTCTGTCCCATCAGGCATCCAGGGAGTGACCAGCGTTTCTGTCCTGCTGCCTGCGGAGCTGTGTCCTACATGGTAGCCCCCAGGTGACGGTCCCATGCCGATGCCGAGCTGTCTGCACATCCTGTGCCTGCCGCCCGCTTTACCTAGCCCGAGGTTTCAGCAACGCCTTGCGTGTTCTCTGCCGTGCTGTTTCCGGGAGGTGGGGCTCTCTGAGCCCCCCCCCCCCCCCGGCCCTGGCCTCTGAAGTGTGTCAGTGGGTCTATCAGGTCCTCCAGGAGCCCGAGCGCGCCTGCCTCCTTTCTTGCCCCTCGCTCTCTGATCTTATACAGCTCCAGCTGTGACAGTGGACACCAGGACTCCTACAAAAGGTTTGCCAGGGTGGTCTCACACGAGCCCGAGTGCTGGCTAGACCACACGGGGTGCTGCGAACCCCCGCTGCTGTCAGCTCTGAGTACAGAACCGGGGCTGGTGTGGCTGCTTCCCTGGCGTTTTGGGGTCACCCAGGCTGGCAGACGGGAGCCGAGTCCAGTCCCAGGCTGCCCTCCGCTCACTGTCACTTCAAGGCTGCTTAGCTCCTTGGCTGGGGGCAAAGGCCGTCTGGCTCCAGCGGCTGCGGGGACCCGGAGAGCACGCGCCTCCCTTGAGGCTGCTCCCTATGGCAGCACCAGGGCGTGGCTCCCCCATCCTCTCCCGGCAGCCTGACCCCGACCCCCAGTGTCCCTGATGGCACCCGTGCCCGTGGGCTGGGCTGCTCTTGCCTCCTAGGCCCCCTCCAAGCCCTGCTGCTGCCGGAATGGACATCTTCATGGCCCTTTCTACTGCAGGGGAGGACGCAGGTGAAACTGGGGGCCCACGCCCGGCTGGGCGCTTCACCCAGTCCTCCTTGCGTCCATTCGTGTATTCAGCCGCTCTGGGCCAGGTTCTGTCCAGTGCTGGGGACTGAGCCGTCGATAAGACAACTACGACTCCCTCCGTGGGCCCTTACACTGCAGTGGGGAGAGGCAGAGAGAAAGAAAATGATCACTCGTGACGGTGCTGGGCCGGGAACCCAGTTCCTGTGCTCTGACCCTGCACAGCCCGACTTAGCAGGCGTGACCTGAGGCCCCGCTGTCTGTTCTTATAGAGCCCCACAGGGAAGTCTGAGGCCAGACAGACTTGGGAGCCGCTGGTCTGGTCCGTCCTCTGCCCACGGACACTGCCAGGAATCCATCTCCGGCCCCCAGATTCCCACTGGGAGTGCATCTACAAGTCCAGCTGAGCACATGCCCCTGGACGTCACGTACTCTCATCGCAGTGATGTTTCAAGAGCAAAATTAGAAATACCACGGTGCCCTGCCGCAAGCGTCTGGTTGAATAAATGACATCTGCCCACACGAGGGAATCTGAGGCAGCGACAAACAGGACGGGACCCTTAGGTGCGGCTGTGGCAGGTCTCCAGGACACACTGTTAAAAGAGAGGGAAGCAGCGGAGGGCGAGATCGGCGTTTACAGAAGGCTGCCTTTTGTGTAGGAAAAGGGCAGGGGAAACTACTTCTCGCTCATCAGGATGGCTATTACTACAAAAATACCCCAAAACAACACCAGAAGCTAATACGTGTTGGCAAGTATACAAAGAAACCGGTATGGAGCCGTGGGCACTGAGGTAGGCTTGTCCAGTAGTGCAGCCACTACTGGGGGAAGACGGTATAGGGGAGTCCTTGAAATCATTAAGAACAGAATTACTACGTGGCCCAGCAGTTTCACCTCCGGGTGTGTACCATGAAGAACTGGAAGCAGCTTTTGAAGAGCTCTTTGTACACCCATGGCCATGGCAGCATTTATAACGGGCAGCCCTGGTGCCAGGGCCTGGAGAGCAGGGCGGCACGTGTGGACAATGGGGTACTTCTGGGCCTCCAACCCTGTGGGTGAGCTCCGAGGACACTGCTCAGTGAAATAGGCCGGTCACAAAAGGTCAAATACTGAGGACTCCACTTATGCGCGGTCCCTAGAGCAGAATCCGTGGAGACAGAAGGTCGACCGGCGGTTTCCAGGGGCTGGGATATGGGGAATGAGGAACAGAATTTAATTGTTTAATAAGGATAGAGTTTCAGTTTCCCGAGATAAAAAGCTTTGGAGATGGATAGAGGTGATGGTTGTACAACTTTACAAATATTTAAAATATTTAACGCCACTTAGCTGTGTACTTGAAAATGGTTAAAAAGGAAAGAAAAGGGCCAGCCAGTGGGCATGGTGGTTGAGGCGGCCAGATCCCACATGACTGGGTGATTCAAGCCCAGACCCCTGACTTGAAAAACACACTGGACGCATGTATGTGTGCGCCGAAATCTCGAGAGGAGAACGAGGGAGACAGGACTGTGGCACGGCCATTCCTCCCAGGCGTGGCTTCTCGTTTCCCTTTCTCTTTCTCTGGTGAACACACAAGACCTATAGCAAATTTTTTTAAAAAGAAGAGATGGGAACTTACGCATGATTTTCTGACAATGACAAGTTGGAGGAAGAGAGGGGAAAGAGGACCCCTGTGTGTATGTGACGTATACTTGCACCCCTGTGCCTTAGACCCAGGAGGTGACTAGGGGGACACAGCGCTGAGCTGCAGTGCACTCACCTGCTTTGGAAGGAACCTGGGTATGCCCATTTACAAGTAGGGAAACAGGCCAACCCGAGTCTAGGCCCGCACGGGCCATTCTCTCTGCAGGGTTCTGCTCAGTACTGAGAAAGGAAACAGGTATGGACCAGAGGGGGAAGCCAGGGAGCTCCTGAGGGGTGCCAGGGAAGGCAGCCATGAGAGCCAGTGATGCGTCGTCCAGGGCCGTTTGGCCGGTGGCCTGGGCTCAGCAGCAGGCATCCCACAAGCCACACAGCGCCCTGTGGCTGGGGCTGGCCAGGCGGGGCGGCGGGCGTAGAGTTCAGAGTCACACAGCCACGTGTAAGCCCCTGCTCTGCCCCTCCCCAGTGACCTCAGGCAAGTCGCTGAGCTGCTGAAGCCGTCATGCCCTCCATTTGCAAACGTGGTGAGAAAGCCCACCTACAAACCCGTGTGCCCAGAGGAGATGACGCCCCATTTTAAAGATGTCCATTTCCTCCAAAGTAATCTGTGACCACGGATGCAATACCCAACAAGAACTCCAAGAAGGGTGTTCACGGGGCTTTACAAGACTATTCTCCACGGCACGCAGCTGAGTAAGTTGCAAGAACATATAAGAAAGTATGAAAAAGAGCTAAATGGGAGAAGTTGTTCCACCAGATATGAAAACATAATAAAGGGCCCAGCAGGTGGTGTGGTGGTTAAGGCGTGGACATGGCTGACTGCGGTTTGAGTCCCAAACCTGGTGGCTTGCTTTCTGACTTCTCCCCGCTCCCCCGTCTTCCTCTGGTGGGCGCATGTGCCCTATAGCAAATTAAAAATAATCATAACAATAAATAAAATTAATTAAATAAGTAAATAATATAATAAAACTATAGTAATAGTGTTGCTGCAGTACTCAAAAAATAGGCCAATTAATCAGGACAGGCCCCGAAGATAATGAACACATGCATGCACATATATTTAATACAGGTAGGTAAATAGACAGGCAGGCTATTTATAAGGAAGAAATTAGAATGCCCTCATTCCATATGGTTTAAGCAAAATGAAAGCCCTACAGCTCTCTCATAAGGACTCCCTCAGATAACACACACAGCACTTGGAGCCATGCCTGGCCCCTCGTAAACAGTAAGCTGTTATTATTTCTATCTACAATCCTCGTCCTACAGAAAGTGACACAACATCCCCATATTTTATTTAGACAACCTACAAAGTATCTACCTGTCTTAGTCCATTTTTGCATTGCTAACAGAAATACCTGAGACCGGGAGACTTATAAAGAAAACAGAAGTCTCGTTGCAGACACGCGAGCCCTGTGGCGGGGGGTCTGGGAGCTCCACGGCACCCATGGCAGAAGGTGGAGCTCTGGCACCGTAGGGCATGGTCTGTGCCACGTGACTTTCGCTCTTGTTCTGGCCTCGCTCCCTCAGCTTAGAAGCCCACCAGAACTCAACCATAGCGATCACGCCAATAACCTTCTCGCACGCAAAGCCCCATGGACACCATGGAGGGGTGATGTTTCCTCGTAGGATCTTTACAATGCCGTCAGTACCATCGAGTCCCAGCATGTGAATTTCCACAGGACATCCAATCGCAGCCCACTGAGACCATCTTCCAAAACACGAAACTTTGGGGGACAAACCATTATCCAAACCATGACACTACCAGGCAGACCATTTGGAATTAATACGTGAAGTAATTGACTTTTAAAAATGCTCTGCGTCTTGGCTCCTTCATCTATAAGAAGAGGAGAGTGCCCACCTCATGATTGGCTGTGCGGCCCCCGTGAGCTAGAGCATGTCTGTGAGGCAGTCTAGCACGCGAGGGACCAGCAAGTTAGCTAGTAATTGGTCGGAGTAGCTAATGAGACAGCCAGTCTGTTTTCCAAAAACTGGTTGTTACCAGGTGGACCACATCCGCCCCCGTGCCGGCATCACGCAGGTTCAGCCCGAGGGCGCATGTGCTACTTCTTCTGCAGACACAGAGACTCGGAGAGACAACCAGATCAAAGTCCAGGCTTGGTAGGAGTTCAGCGCAGGCCCCCGAGAGATGACTGGTCGGTGAGTCCTTACTGGGGACCATCATGTGACAAGTACCACAGGGACGCTCAAAAGAAAAGTGGGCCTTCTGTCCTTGGGGAGCTCCTCATCCCCATCCCACACACCCCTCACCACAAACTCAAGCACTACCTATTTCTGGTACATGAGCCGCAGTTCCACCTCTCTGCCTTTAGCACTGTCCCTGCCTAGAATGCCCTTCCTCCCTCCTTACCTGTACATGCTTAAATTCTATGCACAATAAAAGACCCAGGTCAAAGCATAAGAGCTACCGGGCCCCGCTCCCCAGATCCTGGAGTGACAGGGCGATTAAGTCAGGGACCAGCAGCTGGCAGAGCCAAAGCAGGGCTCTGACTACCATGGAGTCAGGCAAGGCCCGGGACAGGGCCTCACCGGGGAAGCCGCACACGGTTTCCTTAACTCCCAGCGGACACTCTCCTGCCAACTCTCAACGCACCAGTAACCACGGCCGGGGCTCTTCTTTTGAACAGCTTTGTCGAGACAGAATTCACATCCTACTCTACTCACCCATTCTGATCGTACAGTTCACGGCTTTTAGGATGTTCTGAGCTGCTCGTCCACCGGCACAATCCATTTTAGGACATTCCATTATCCCGAGAAGAAACCCTGCTCCCTCAGCCGTCACCAACCTCCCCGGTCATCCCGATGCCCCCTCCCCAGCCTGCTCAGGCCCTGACGACCACTAACCCATAATACTTTCCGTCTCCATAGATCTGCCTGTCCTGGACATTTATGTAGTGGAATCATACAACACGGGGTGCTCTGTGACCGGCTTATTTGATGTAGCATGTTTTCAGGTTTATCCACGGTATAGCATGTATCGGGACTTCATTCCTTTTTGTTGGCAAAAAGCGTTCTCTGGTGTGGACAGCTAGCACGTTCTGCTTTTTCGCTCGTCGGCCGGTGGACATCAGGCTGTGTACCTATTGGCCATTACGAACACTGTGATGAGCGTCCATGCACAACTTTTTGGACATACAACTTTGTTTCTCTTGGGCATATGCCTAGGGTGGACTTGCTGGATCAAATGAGTAACCACGTTTTTTTTCTTTTTCTGGAAAGGTTTTTGCTATAGGGCGCGTGCGCTCGCCAGACAGGCAGAGAGAGACAGAGAGATAGAAAGCAAGAAATCACCCCCCAGGGGGGATGGCCACGCCACAATCCCTTCTCCTCCATTCTCCTCTCGGGATCTTGGGCACGCACGCACACGCGCCCGGCGTGAGTTTAAGCCACCGGGTCCGGGACACGAACCGCGGGAGTCCAGCGACATAGCCATTACGCTAAATGCTGGTCCCGTAACACCACGTTTTACCTTTGGTGACCGCGGACTCGTTTTACCTTTGAGGGACCACGGACTGTCCTCCGAAGTGGCTGCACCATTTGCCACTCCCACTGGCAGTGGCGAGGCTCCCAGTCGCTCTCTCTCTATCCTGGCCGGCTCTGGTCACTGCCTGCCTTTTTCTCGCCGTCCTAGTGGGTGTGACTCCGTATCTCATTGGGATTTTGATTCGAATTTCGTGATGACTAATAACGTGGGGCCCCTTGTGGGGTGCCCATTCAGTCTGGGCTCTCTTAGATGCGAGTGACAGAACCTACCCCAAACCAGCCTGGCACCAGAGGCGCGGAGCTATGCTGGTGAGCAGACCAGGGAAGGGAGGGGGCGGCAGAATCATTGCCTGGTCACGGCCTTGAAGGGGGTCAGAGCTTCCTCTTTCTGCCTCTCGATCTATTTCCATTTCTTTTATTTCAATTCTTTTCACTCTTTCAGCTGGAAAAGCTACGGGGCACCACAGCCTTACAGTTTTTTTCCCTCAGAAATATTTTATTTAATTTTATTCATTTATTTACTTATTTATTATTATTATTTTTTAACTTGACCAGAGCGGGACAGAGTGAGGGAGAAGGAAAGCGAGAAAGCAAGCTGCCAGGTCCGGGACTCAGACCACGGTTGGCTGTGTGGGAGTCCAGCCCACTTAACCACCATGCCACCTGCTGGCCCCCTTTTTTTTGGGGGGGGGGAGGTTTTTGCTATAGGGCGTGTGCTCTCGCCAGAAAGACAGAGAGAGACAGAGAGACAGAAAGCGAGAAATCACCCCCCAGGGGGTGGGTGGCCACGCTGCAATCCCTTCTCCTCCATTCTCCTCTCAGGATCTTGGGCACGCACGCACATGCGCCCGGCGTGACTTTAAGCCACCGGGTTCGGGACTTGAACTGCAGTTGACTACATGGGAGTCCAGCAACATAGCCATTAAGCTAACTGATAGTCCCGACTCCCTTTTTTTTTTTTAAGAGAGATTTTTGCTAGAGGGCACATGATCTCTCACTTTCTCTCTCTGTCGCTCTCTCTCTGACGAGTGGACAAGCCCAATAGCAGAAACTAAAAAACAATGTTTAATTCTCTTGGCCTGACTTGAGCCCCGTGATCACGTGTGGACCAGTCATCACCACCCCTTAATGAAGTGAGTTTTTGACATCAGGAGCATGGGAAGACTGGCGGGATGGACAGAAAGTACCTTCGAAATAGCCAGTCCTACCCTCCACACCTGTGATGGAGGTGGGGCGGCGAGGTGGGGGAACAGCAGCCGGAGCAGGGCTGAGTCAGCTGAGAGCTTCAGTTTCTGCGTGGTCGCTGCCCCACCCCCTTTCATCGCCTCCTGGCAGTTTTCAAGGCCTTGTCTCTCAGGACGACTCAAACCGACTCAGGCTTCCCGGATCAAAGTGTTGCCATGTCACCTTCCTAGGCACTGCCACGCCCAATGCCACCCAGAGTCTTACTGTTTTAATATTTTTATTTTGAATCATCTGATGTTTAACTTAAATACATGTGCTTTAAAAGGAAACTTTCTATCACTACAACAAATGGGAAATCGGTGCAACTTCCTACAAACATAAGGTGACGATAAAAATAAACACAACCCAGACCAAATAATGCTGTCAGTTTCTAGAGATAGGTTCCCTTCAGAGGCTGGGAGCCCGAGGACAGCTCTCCTTGTCAGGCAGGAAGATTAGCAGGTGTTAGGGAGGCACTAGAGACCCTGCAGCACCTGAAATTCCCCTTCCCGCAGTGGCAGTGTGCGGGTTGAGAGAACTGGAAAAGGGGGCAATTCTCGCGGTGCGATTTAACGTCCAACACCACGCCCCTTCCATGAAGTCCCTCCCCTTACCGCCCGGCCACCCAGCCCTGTTGGCAGATGGTGAGAGCATCCATAAGGATACTCCACGGGGCCCCGGGCCAGGTTTCAGAAACACACATGGCCACGTTTGCACTATCATCGTCCCCCCTTTGCCCTTGGTCCCTGGGGGGCCGAGCTGACTCCAAGTCTTCCCTTAAGGGTCCCAGGACGGCCAGGGGCGGGGGATGGGCCTGCTGTTTCCTCCCATGGAGGCTCCCACCCTGCCAGCGTCTTTTTCTGTTATTATAGGTCTGCCTCCCCTGCAGCTACCAGAAGCTTCTGACGCCCCATCAGCAAGGGCTGATAAATTGGTAGCATTAGTATTTTGATAACTCGAGGCCCCGAAGCCACTCACCAGGAGAGAGTCCCACCCGGGGCTAAATTATTAATAAAAGAACGATGTGATTGGAGAACCCAGAACGAGTCCTCTGAGAGCCTGGCTTTAGGACCAGCAAGTACAGCTGCAGCTCTTCATTGAGCCGGTGGGCAGGCCGACTGTCACTGAGCCGGTGGGCAGGCCGACTGTCACTGAGCCGCTGGGCAGGCCGGCTGTCACTGAGCCGGTGGGCAGGCCGACTGTCACTGAGCCGGTGGGCAGGCCGACTGTCACTGAGCCGCTGGGCAGGCCGATTGACACTGAGCCGCTGGGCAGGCCGACTGTCACTGAGCCGGTGGGCAGGCCGACTGACACTGAGCGGGCAGGCCAACTGACACTGAGCCGGTGGGCAGGCCGACTGACACTGAGCCGCTGGGCAGGCCGACTGTCACTGAGCCGCTGGGCAGGCCGGCTGTCACTGAGCCGATGGGCAGGCCGGCTGACACTGAGCCGCTGGGCAGGCCGACTGTCACTGAGCCGGTGGGCAGGCCGACTGTCACTGAGCCGCTGGGCAGGCCGACTGACACTGAGCCGCTGGGCAGGCCGACTATCACTGAGCCGGTGGGCAGGCCGACTGACACTGAGCCGGCGGGCCGACTGACACTGAGCCGGTGGGCAGGCCGACTGACACTGAGCCGGCAGGCCGACTGACACTGAGCCGGTGGGCAGGCCGGCTGTCACTGAGCCACTGGGCAGGCCGACTGTCACTGAGCCGGTGGGCAGGCCGACTGACACTGAGCCGGTGGGCAGGCCGGCTGTCACTGAGCCGGTGGGCAGGCCGGCTGTCACTGAGCCGGTGGGCAGGCCGACTGACACTGAGCCGCTGGGCAGGCCGACTGACACTGAGCCCCTGGGCAGGCCGACTGACACTGAGCCGGTGGGCAGGCTGACTGTCACTGAGCCGGTGGGCAGGCCGGCTGTCACTGAACCGGTGGGCAGGCCGACTGACACGGAGCCGGTGGGCAGGCCGACTGTCACTGAGCCGGTGGGCAGGCCGGCTGTCACTGAGCCGGTGGGCAGGCCGGCTGTCACTGAGCCGGTGGGCAGGCCGGCTGTCACTGAGCTGGTGGGCAGGCCGACTGACACTGAGCCACTGGGCAGGCCGACTATCACTGAGCCCCTGGGCAGGCCGACTGACACTGCTTTCATTCCCACAAAGGTACCAACCCTTTGCCACTGCTTTTTATTTTACCTTTCAGGAATGGGGCCATTAGCAGGGACTGGAGGAAATCCCTCTTTTGTTATGTTTTGTTTTGTTTTGAGGTTATTGCCAGAGACAGACAGAGACAGTGAGAGGGAAAGTCAGGACTTGCCCTCCAGGAGGTGTGGTTATGTGATCTCTATTTTCCTCCTGGGTTTTGGGCACACATGCAGATACACCGGTGTGACTTTCAAGCCACCAGGTCTGGGACTCGAACTGCGCCTTAACCACCACACCACCTGCTGGCCCCGACTCCTGCCTTTTTTTTTTTTTTAAGAAAATTATTTTTTATTTAACTTTATTTATTTTAATTTGACCAGAGAGAGACAGACAGAGAGAGAGAGAAAGTGAGAAAGCAAGCCGCTAGGTCCAAGACTCAATCCGTGGTTGGCCATGTGGGAGTCCAGTACCCTCAACCACCATGCCACCTGCCTGCTCCCCCAAATCCCTGCTGTTTAAAAAGTTTATTTCTTCCACGAGAGAAACAGACAGGGTCTTGACACCACGAATCACCTCCAGTGTCAGCTGACCCCAGATCACAGGCAATTATGTGCCTGGTGTACTCAGGGGGGCCTCTGGACTTTACCTGAGAACATTCTCAGTGGCAATTACTTACAGAATGTCACCCTTTACTGCTGTACTATGGTTCCCCCAGCCCAGAAATCCCTGCTTTGAGAAAGAAATTCAGATATGGGACCAGCAGTTAGCGTAATGGCTATGGTGCTGGACTCCAATGTAGTTGACTGCGGTTCGAGTCCCAGACCCAGTGGCTTATACTTACGCCAAGTGCGTGTGTGTGCATGCCCAAGATCCTGAGAGGAGAATGGAGGAGAAGGGATTGCGGTGTGGCCATCCCCCCTGGGGGTGATTTCTTGCTTTCTGTCTCTGTCTCTCTCTGTCGTTCTGGCGAGTGCACATGCCCTATAGCAAAAACCTCTCCAAAAAAAAAAAAAAGAAAAAGGAAGAAACTCAGATCAACGTTAAGATGATGCAAACAAGAAGCTTGGCAGTGGGGGGGGGGACTTTAAACAACTAGCCTGGTTTATTTTGGGGGCTTGCGGAGAGAAGATTGAAATATGAGGCTTGCTTATTGAGAAGAAGTTATTGATTGCTGGAAATCAATAGCAGGGAGAGCTCTGTCTGAATCACTGGCTTCGAAGGACTCAGAACTCGCTTCCTTTCTTGCTTTCTTCCTCTGCCAGGACTTGGAGAACTGGGGGCTGACAGGTGAGTTTGGAGTGGAGACAGGGCCTCATGCAGGCAGGGCTTTCTCTCGTCTGCATCCAAACGAAGGTCTTCATTCCGACGTCGGGCGGCACGTGGAATCATTTTCTGGATGCAGATGGGCCTTTTCCCCTCAGGAAACCAAGCAGTGAGTTTCCTGATACGGGATCTTAGTGGTCAGGGATGAGGGGTCCGGGAGGAGGTATGGGCGGCCGCTCTAAACCACGGGTTTCTAATGGACTTGGAGGAGCTTCGTTATGCTGGAAACCAGAGCCCGGGCTGGGGGTTGGCTGTGGAGAAGGGGAGGCTGGAGGGGCTGGGAGTCTGCCGACGGCCGAGGAGGGTGTGAGACGCTGGCCCTGACGCAGAAGCAGCTGCCGATCTCCTTTCTTTCTTTTTAAAAAAATATTGATTTATTTTCTTCCTATTTTAAAATTTATTATTTATACTTAACCACTGTACATCTTTACAGTGTACAACATGGTTTTCCCCAGCATGAATACAGTGCGTATCAGTCACGACAAAGACATTACCATAAGCATTATCAACAGCAAATAACTTTTCATTTTTGTGTCAATTAAATGTATTTTTTTCCCTCGACCTCCTTTCAATAGGAAGCTGAAATGAACAAGAGCTGAAGACTGCTGGGAGTTCAGAAGACTTGATGAAAATGAGAAATTAAGCAGCCATGAGCCCCGGTCAAACCACAGGTGATGCCAAGCGCAGCTTGTGCTTCTGCCCTGATCCCGTGACCTCTCCTTGAGGCCCCATCCTTATGCAGGCTTTCCCCTTGAAATCCGCTGTCCAGGGGCCGGAGGGGCGTGAAGGGCAGCAGGCCGAGGGCCTTTGCCCTTGTGTGATAGCCCAGCGGAAGCCTGCTGTGCTGTGAGTAGAAGCAGGACGTTTTCTGGGAGGTGCCCAGGGCCAAGAGGTGGCCAAGGTGGGGCTGAGGCTCTCCACTCACCCGGGTCCCTCTGGGCGGGGCTGAGGCTCTCCACTCACCCGGGTCCCTCTGGGCAAACAAAGGCACCATCAGCATGTCAGGGCAATGAGCACCTAAGGGCCCCGGGGAAATTAGCTAACCTACTTAGTATTTTGGGAAAATGATAAAGGATAAAGCTGAGACCGGAAATGCAAAATGATCTGAATATGGTACAAATATCTTAGAAAAGACAGAAGCGTTGTTCTCAAACTCGCTCACCCAAACTTGGAATGCGAGCAGTCAGGTCATCTCCCCACAGGGCTAACGAATTGATTTGCTTCATTTTTTTGCTTAGTTGAATGTTTTATTTCCTCCTAATCAACCTGTTACAAGAGCCAATCAATTTGATAGATTTTTCCCAATGCAATGACCTGCCAACGGCCAGAATGAACAAGTTGTCTGTCTGGAGCATTACAGACGGAGCTTAGCTCCACCACGCACAGGATGAGGGCTCTTCCTTCCCTACCGAGCCCCGGCCATGTGCCAGACACAGGCGGCCTGCCCTCGTGCTGTGTCTTTTGGCTTCGTGTACACATCGACCCTGGAGATAAGAGTTATCATCCCACGTCACTGAGCAGGAGACTCAGGCTCACAAAGGTGAAGCCTTTGCCCAAAACAGTGTCAGGATGCCATGCCGACCAGCCTGGTATTAACCCGTTTCGTCATGACTGGGAGTTGTACAACCTGGTCTTGCTTCCTTCTCTACTCCAGCATACCATCAAGTCTTGGACACAAATGAGTTTAGAGGTGATAAATTCAGGTTCTAGTCCAACAAACTTCAGTGTTCTTTTGCCTTTTTCTTATATGAGTGAGAGAGATGGAAAGAGAAACAGCACTCCTGGCAGGGTCCTGAAGCTGCTATCCACCCCAGCCTCAACCGAACTGGACCATGGGCACGCCCATGCCCAACACACTCAGGGAGGTCCCCGGACTCGAACTGAGATTGCCTCTCGAAGAGTGCAGTGTTTCACTGCTGCACCACTAGCTGGGCCCCTCTTTAGGTTTTAACCACCACTCACCTTTGGCCTCCTGAAGAGCTCTAATTCTGACTCGGATTTCCTCGTGTCGCTGGCCCTTTGTTTTGTTTGGTTTTGGTTTTGCCTTTATTTTTCCCTTCTCTTGTCCTTCTCTTGCTTTCCTTTCGCTCTTTCTTGCTCTTCTCTTCCCTTCTTTCTCTTTCTAGTTTCAGGGTCCTTCCCAGGCACAGCACATTTGAGTCAACAGATGTTTGCTATAGATTCATACGAATATATTTTGTATAGGGTGAATAATATTTTTTATCCGCACAAGAATGATTCATTATATAAAAGGAGGCCAAAGTAAGTTTTTCTGCAAAGTAAATAGGATGGACATCTGCCAGGTTATTGCTGACAAGGTTTCTGTATGTGGGGAAAGGGTGAGGGCTGGGTGTGTATGAGGAAGTCCTTTCTTCCAACTGCAAGGTCCATGTTTCCAAAGTACAGGCATATCTTTCTTTATGTCTTAGTTTGTCTTTCTGTGTTTATATTTTATGTAACAAATGTCATTTAAAATGAATTGCATTTAGAATTTTAAAGGATATTGCTTAGTGTCTTAAAAAAATAAATAGCATTTTAAACAGGGTATGTTTAGGTTAAGAGACTTAAAGGCATGTCCACCAGATAATAATATGTGGTCTTTGCTTGGGTCCTGATTCAAATGAACCAACCACAAAAAAAAAAACATTTTTTGAACAATCAGAGGAAAAGTTGAACAAGAACTAGTTGACAGATGATACGCCATGGAAATTATCTTTGATTGTGTTCAATATATTAATGATATTGTAGTTATGTTTTTTAAAAGTCTTTATCGGAAACCAGCAGTTAGTATAATGGCTATGTTGCTGGACTCCCACGTAGTTGACCGCAGTTCGCGTCCTGGGCCCGGTGGCTTAAAACTCACGCCGGGCACGTGTGCGTGCGTGCCCAAGATCCCGAGAGGAGAATGGAGGAGAAGGGATTGCGGCGTGACCATCCTCTCTGGGGGGTGATTTCTCGCTTTCTGTCTCTCTGTCTCTCTCTGTCTGTCTGGTGAGCGCACGCGCCCTATAGCGAAAATCTCTCCAAAAAAAAATAAATAAATAAAATAAATAAATAAATAAATAAAAGTCTTTATCTATCAGAGTCAGAGGTGTTTTCTGAAGTAATTATTGGTACAATGGTATGATATCTGGGATTTGCTTTGAAGAGTTCCCACCATAAAATAAAACAAAAAGGAAAAAGAAGTGGGGGAGGTGAAATAAGGATGTCACAACTGTTCAAAATGAGAAAAGGGTATGTGGGGACTCAGTCCATTCGTGTAAGTTTAAAATGTTCCATAATAAAACGTTGAATAAAGCTTTAAAATAACGCTTTAAAATATGGCATGTTTTAACATGGAGCATGTACATGATTGCAAGTTGCTATCCTTAAACTCCTCATCTGCCCATGTCTCTGTTGGGGGCCAGTGGGGCGGTACATGGGTGGGAATATTCTCTCTGCTCAGTTGGAATGTTAGAGTTGTTTTTTAAAACGGTTGCTATAGGGCACATACACTCCCTGGAGAGAAGCAGAGAGAGAGGGAAAGTGAGAAAGCACCCCCCAAGGAGGATGACCATGCCACATTCCCCTCTCCTCCACTCTCCTCTTGGGATTTTGGGTACAATACACAGACGCCCGGCATGTTTCTTAAGCTATCAAGACCGGTACTTGAACCAGTCAGCCACGTGAGAATTGGCCGCCTTAACCACCACACCACCTGGCTAGTCCAGAAAGTAAGATTCCTCAGGGCAATGACCCCTCCTCCCATTATAGCATCTCTTCCCAGCACAGGTAGAAGCGGATCCAGCAGGTGTTTAATACACGCTCTTGGCCAGCTGACCGAGGGCTGCAGAGACACCAGGGAAGCTTAGCTAGCGTCCCGAAGACCATGGACTCCCCGGCAATGTGACTTTCTACTGAAAGCAATCAGAGTGCCTAAGCTTATTCCTTCTGCTGAGACCGCATAGGCAGGGGGACTGTGGATAGCTATAAGATTAGATTTTATTAAAACATTTGCCAGAATATATTATGAAACTTCCCTTATAAAATAAATTCAGCATGGAAAAGAACTTACTTTGCAAAAGGAACGGTGACACACACGCACTGAAGACAAACGACTGAGCGTGGCCTCCTGGAAGGTACCTGGAACCAGTATTTGTTCTGCCCTGATTTAACATTTTTAATAATGATCTGGAAGTCAGAGTCAACAACACACTAATGAAATTTGCATATGATCCTTAATTAGGAGGCATCGCTCTCACCCAGAAGGGCAGAAAAGTAATGCAGATACCTCAAAGGGGGTTAAAGATATCTATGGAAAATAACAAAATAAGATTTGGCTCCAAGGGATAAAGACAAATTCAATTGGGAGGAAAGTCTAAAACAGGCTATTCCCTGGAGAGGAGAACAATGCAAAAATAATGCTAAAAGAGGTTCAGGCAGAGAGCAGTCTTAGCTGGAGAAGTGGAAAAATGGCCAGGAGGATGGAGGGCATTCAGGAGGAGACAGCATTCCAGCGGTGGGCGCCTTGTCCCCACCCCACCTCGCAGACTCTGGAGACCCCGTCATGGCCATTTTGGTCTCCGGTGCCCCAGACCCTGTGCCCAGACAAGTGCCCTTAGAGGGAACTCCCTTCGCAAGGTCATCCTGGCTCCATACAGGCCAGATGCCCAGTTCCCGAAACTCAACTTCTCAGAGGACACTGCGGAGCCCAGAAGACGCTGGACGGGAGCTAGTCAGACTGACCCAGCAGGCGGTGCTTTGTGATCTTCTGGGCCAGGAAAGAGAGTGGCCAGCCCTGCAGCCTAGTGGTTAAGGAAGCTGGGTCCTGCATGGCTGCTCTCCGTCGGAATCCCAGCACAGGCAGCTGGCAAACACTCCAGGGGCATATGTGTCCGCGACCAGGATCTCAGCAGGATGGAAAAATGGGGGAGACGCGTTTGCGACGTGATCATGCCCCACTCGGGGGGGCTTTCTCCCTCTTTCTCTGTCCGTCTCTCAGTCTCTGGTGAGTGCACGTGCCTTCTGGAAATGAAGGAAAGAGGAATGGGAAGGAAAGGAACTGAAGAAAGGAAAGGAAAATGAAGGAAGGGAAGGGAAAGGAAGGGAAGGAAATAGAAGAGGAAACAAAATAGGGAGAGAAAGGAAGAAAAACAGTCGCTTCTGGAAGACATTTTTCAAGACCAAGAAATCAGGAAGGTTGGGCTGCCCTGTGCGGTAGAAGGCACCTCGCCTCGCCTTGTTCAGAGATGCCGATATCATTTCTGCTCAACAGAAGTATAAAATTCATCTGCTCAAGAGTATTTCGTGAGCGCTCCCTACAGCGCCAGACACCCCACCTGGCGGGGCCGGCTTCCTGCACTTTGCTCTCTAGCGGCCAGCTCCTGCACCTCAGAGGCCACCTGTCTCTGCAGGAATGGAGGAGAGGCTGGGGATGCCATTGCATTCTTTTCCAAGAAGATATCATCCTCCAGATGATCACACAAATTAAAAAAATCATGTACAGAAAGACAAACTGAGTAAGAGGTCAGCAGTGACGAAAGAAGCTGGGAGAAGCATCTGGAATGGTGACGATGAGCAACAGAGACAAGAAAGTAAGACGCGGCTCATGGCCGGGCCCTGATACATCGGAGCAAGAACAGTACTTTTCAAGTGGTGGCTCCCAGGCTGATGGCTGCTGAGGATCTCGAGTCTGCAGTCCATCAAAAAGGACAGAGAGGAGTAAGCGGGAGGTGGCGTAGTCATCAAAGATGGTGGATTCCCACTTGGCTGACCGTAGTTTGAGTCCCGGACCTGGCAGCTTGCTTTCTCACCTTCTCTCTCTGTCTCTCTCTGGTCAACATTAAAAAATAACAAAATGGAATTAAATAAATAAATTATTATTTTTTAAAAAGAAAGAAAGAAAAAGGAAAGGAGAGATAACCAATATCTTTGAGTTGATTGCTTAGCTTTGAGTTAATAGGACTTTGGGGTGAGCAGACTGAATTTCAAGTTCAAGTTTCAAGTTCAGGCTTTGACACTCACTAGCTGTGCAACCTTAGGCAAGTCATTTAGCCTCTCGGAGACTCTGTTTTCTCCTCTGCAAAGTGGGAATATCAGCAGCGCCTGCCTCTTCGGAGCGAGCGAGGCTTACCTGAAATGAGGTATTTAAAGCGTGCAGCGCTGTCTGACCTTCGCTAAGCTTTCTGAAAACGAGAACTCATTACCACGTGCGAGACGATTAGCAGCGCCAGCGTGGCGAGACTCTGGGGTGGAACCTCGGCAGTCGCCATCCTTCCCGTCTGCTGGGTGGTGTCCACACGCTCGCTCTCCCGGGCCTGCAGTGGGTCGCAGCCAGCTTTCGTGTGCACTCTCCCTCGGCTTCCCTCTGGCCAGGGCGTTTTCCACCCTGGCTCGTCATTTAGTATTTACCAAACCTTTGTCAGGCGCCTTCTCTGTGCCGAGACGGTGGGTGCAGAGATGAGTGAGCCCCCAGCCTGCGCCCAGGGTGGTCCTGGTGCAGAACAGACGGCCTCACAAACTGCTGTGGCCTTTGCCTAGCCAGGCCCTGCGCTGAGTGGCTGGCCGCCGATGAAACGCTTGGCCTTTCCTGCCCCCGCTTTGGAGTCTGAGCCTCTTCATGCTTTGTTGCCGCTTTTGTGATTTCTGACTCCAAACGCCAGTGATCAAATTAAAACAGACAAACAAACGCGTGGGTGATGGGCTCTGGGTTAGGAAGACCTGGACTGGACCAACTCTGGACCATGGAGATGTTCTTAGCCTTTCTCAGCATCAAGCTCCTCAGCTGGGAATGGGGTGCTAGACCCGTCTCCGAGGACAGAGACCGCAGGAGAGAAACTCCCTGGCCCAGGACGCCCCGTCCTGATCGGCGGGGCCATGCTCAGGGTTAAGCTATGACTAAGCTCATAGCTCTAGCAGATGACCTTACCCATGACAGTAATGGGCATTATCTCACCAATAAAATCCAAGGATTTATTTCACTTTGTTTAATTCGTTATTTATTTCTTTTCAAAAGGCCAAAGTAGCTTGAAACTGTTGACCTTGTGACCTTGCCAAGGTGAGCCCCTCCTGACCTCATTTCTGCACCTGTAAATGAGAAAGCAGGATGCTTGATACTCTCGAAGGTCCCAGCCCGGCTCCAAAAGCCTAGGTGTCCATGGCAGCCTCCGGGCAGGAAGTGAGACTCGCATTGCCTGATTGTCTTTGAAGCGTCAGAACAGGTGTCTGGCAGAGGCGCAGACAAGCATGGAGGGGGAGAGTCGCGGTGGGGGGTGGTTTAGCTGGTCTAGGGCGTGATTGATGAAATGTAGGTGTAGTCGATGGAGACTAAATATCAAGGACAAGTCCTCTGACAGTGAGAGATTGGCCTTCTTGGAAATTCTCGGCATTTACAAGCAGTCGCCGAAGGAGCCGGAGTAGACGCAGATGGGGCTCTGGCTTCTTGGAGCCCCAGGTGAGGGGAGTCCGGGAGGAGTGCTTGGGAGTCCACACGCTACCTGCGGCCTGCAAGGCTGGTGCCAGCACAGGGCAGAGGCCCCAGACACCCCCACTTGAGGAACTCTGGTACGGTCCGGCTCCCAACCTGCACCCCGCTGAATCTTTCCCCAGGTGCTATCCTGTCCCTGTCCCTGCCACGAGGCCAGAGTAGCCATTTCTCTCTCCTTTTTTAGAAAAATAATTTGTCAGAGAACGCGCACACTCGCTGGAGAAACAGGGAGAGAGAGAAAGCGAGAAGCACCCCTCCCCATGGGGTGTGGTAACGTCTCGACCCCTACTTCTCTATTTCTCCCTTCTTTTGGGATTTTGGGCACATACGTACATAGGTCCAACATGTTTTTTAAGCCGCTGGGTCTGGGACTCGAACTGTGCAGTCAGGTAAGTGAGAGCCAGCCACGTTAACTACCATGCCACTGACCGGCCCCGGCGTAACCATCTCAACAGTCTAGGTAAGGAAACTGAGGGTCAGGGAGGTTAGGTGACTTGCCTGGCATCACACAGCCAGCTACAGGCTGCAGCGGAACTCAGACCCAGGTCTCTGACTCTGAGGCAGAAGCTTCCTCTGCCATGGAAGCCTTAGCAATATTCCTGTGTCAGCAAACATTTGTCACGTGAATGAACAAAGCTCTCGACGCGTTTATCTCAGTAGACTTTAACATTAACCCGTTTTACAGGCGGGGAAACTGAGGTCTACAGGAGCAACTTGACAACTAAGTAGCAAGGTTACCTAATAAGCCAGTGGCCAAATCAGGCCTAGAATTCACTTTCCTATCTCCTACCTCAGTGCTTATTCTTTCTGGCTTTTGTTCTTTAATTACACTGTACTGTCATTTTATTTTTCTCAATGGGAGCTTGAGGTCTGGTGAGAAACACTTTCTTTTCTTTCTTTTTTTTTTTGAGAGGTTTTTGCTATAGGGCGCGTGCGCTCACCAGATAGACAGAGAGAGACAGAGAGACAGAAAGCGAGAAATCACCCCCCAGGGGGGATGGTCACGCCACAATCCCTTCTCCTCCATTCTCCTCTCGGGATCTTGGGCAAGCATGCACACGCGCCCGACGTGAGTTTTAAGCCACCGGGTCCGGGATGCGAACCGTGGTCGACTACGTGGGAGTCCAGCGACATAGCCATTACGCCAACTGCTGGTCCCAGAGAACCACTTTCTAATAGAATGATGGTTGAGGTTTGGGGCTGGTTTTGAAGGACAATAACCCAGTGGGGGTCAGATGGAAGGGCATGGTTAAGGGACGAAGAGCGACCGTTGGGGGCAAGGCCTTTAACTACTGAGGCTCAGCCTTGCTCTGCAAGATGCAAGGTGCTTAGCACTGGCACCCCTCCTGACCCAGCAGGCTCCCCGCCCCCAGGCTCCCTGAGCTGGAGAGGGGCCTGGAAACGGCACCCCTGTTCTTTCGATTAAGGGAGGAGGATGCTGTGTGAGAGCTCTCCCTCCCAAACGGGCGAGCCGTTGATTCACTCCTCGAAGAGGCCAGCTTCGGCGAAGGCCGGAGCTCAGCGCTGCAGCTTAGTGAGCCTCAGACACCGATGATTCCAACGATTCCGGGTCTTCCGAGTCCTCATGCCTCAGGGCTTTGCCGGTGGTTTAACCAGCAGTCCCCCCCCCCCCCGCATTTGGTGGGTCTGCCTACTCCAGGTCTCCTGGTCCAGGACCTTAGCAGGGCTCACACAGACTCGTACAGACTCATAATGTCCACGCCGGGCCCCCTCTCTTTGCCCACTGCGTCCACCTGACCCCTCGCATGCCCCCCTCGTCCACAGAGCTGGGTATTTGCAAACAGCCTCGCACACATGCACACAATCAATATCACAAAAGATACATCTGCTGCAATTGACTCCAGGCTGCACTGTCACTAAGTGACTGTGAAAAATGATCAGCACTTGAATACATTGAGTTTTTATCTTTAAATCTTTCTACAGAACCCGTGTCAATATCAGAGCACTAAATAATCTCTAGATAGCAGGGAGATGCAGGAACGTTTCTTCCTTCGTGGAAGATGAATGTAGCTTTCCGAAGGCCTTAAATACTGAAGCAGGGAATTAGCCTCTGAATGCTCCACGGCGACTGGCTGCCGTGCTGGTCCTCCGAGGGCGATCTGAATACCCCACTCCACTCCTCCATCAGTGTTCTTTAAATAACAGTGCTTGGCTCTGTGGACTGGAGGCCTTTCCAAGCCCTAATGAAGCCATCAATCAAGGCTTACTGCATCTTCTTCCTCAAGCCAAGCTCAGTGAGCCAAGAAGGGAAATTGAGGAAGGGAGGAACTTAGTCTTGTCTAACTAAAGTCACATAGAAATTCCGTTTTCCACCAGAGTCAACACCTACTGTCCTTGAGAAGGGAACAGGACCCATTTTTCCGGGGTCACAAGATGCAAGTTACATGAGCAAGCAGTCACCATCGAGTGCGTGCTGGGCACTATTAAGTGTGAGACACTGACAGACGTTAGACATGCAGAGAAATCAGCCCTGTTCTTTGGAACTCCCAAGGCGCCGGGTGGAAGGGGCGTGCTCAGCAATACTAACCACATAGACTGAGCTGGAACAAAACAAGGCGCCGTGCTGAGGGCTCCACGCACACCCTCCACTCGAGCGAGCCTCAGTCGTCCCACGAGGTGGACGCCATTAACCCCATTTTATACAGGAGGCAACATAGCTAGTGACAGAGCCAGGGAAGGGCAGCTGCTCTGGGCTCTAATCCCAGCTGGCGTGACCTTGAGCAAGCTATGACCTTTTTGGAGCAGCCTCTTCATAAGCAAAGTGAGGGCTGTCAGACTCCCTGATCCCCGAGGACCCCAGCCTTTACAGTCCTTGGTCCTGTGGCCATTCAAACAGATGGGCAGACCGAGACCCACCCCCGGCATCCGGGAGTGCCTGCTGCACCCCAGAGCATGTGAGCTCACAGGCAGTGCAGAGCAAACACCTCCCCACACCGCACACAATCCGCAGTGCCACTGGTGAGCAGTATGTGTTTTTTGCTTGACAAATGGAGAGAGAGTGAGACCATGGGTACCTTTCCCTTCCTACAAAGTTATTTCGAAAGTGAGTAATCAGCTCCAGTGTGCCTAGCACAATGGGAGGTTGACAGAGAGCATGCAAAGAAGAAAAGACCTGGAAAGTCTCACGATTCTGCTGGCGAGAGGAGACTTGTGCCCAACATCCTACCCCACACCACACGGTTGTGAGACAGGAGCTGTGGAGGCTGCGGGGCAGCGAGCACTGGAGGTGAGTCCAAGCCCTCCGGAGTAGAACCGTCACTAGGGAGCTGGGAAGGGGCTCCAGCCCTGGAGCAGAGCTCTTTTTTTTTAATTCAATCCTGTAAAATGCTCCTCCTTTAAAATAAAATTTAAAAAGCTTGGTTTATCTCTTTAGAGGGAGAGACAGGCAGAGTCTGGTCACCACAATCCCTTTCCCCCATGTCGCTCATTGGGATCTTGGGAGCACCTGTGTTTCCAGGACGGCTTGGAATGTGAACCGCAGTCGGCCACATGGCTTCTGGCGCTGCGGGTCAGTGATCTGTCATGTGCCCCTCTTCCAGGGCAGATTTGGTAAGAGTCAGCAAACGTCTGTCAAACCAGACATATGCTCACTCTGAGAAACAGCCCGTGAATGGCTTTTTGAGCCGGGAAACACTCGGATCTAATCAGGGTACCCAAGAGCGACCATCGGGACTGAGAAAGGGGTGACCCAACTGATTGTGCTCTAACCCGTCTGCAGAGGGACGAGTCTCAGAAAAGGATGTTCAGCAACAGCCAGAAGGCAGGAGGTGGCTGGTAGGCCTGGTCATCTTTCTCAGGTACTGCCCAAGGGACAGACGCTGTCTGAAGCAGCATGTCCCCAAGCTCCCTTCCGCAGCACCACGGTGCCCTGAGATGCTCAGGAAAACGTTCCAAGAGCCGATCCGGGGGGGCAAGGCTCACACCACATCTGCTCTAGGACAGCCGACAGTCACCAGGACGTGAAAGTCTGCCACCATCCCGAGAAGTTCTTTGGGAAAGAAAGCCACAGACCTCGTTGACCCTGGCCCCTGCCACACTGGTTTGAGGGCAGGACGAGAGGGGGGGTCTGTGGATATGACACGCAGTCTAGGAAAGAATATTCTAAAGACTCATCTAAAGGCGAAAATTGGCCTCTCAGAAAGAGGTAGTGAGACTCAGCGGGAAGCAATCTGGACAGATGAGATGCCCTGAGTGCCAAGGACTAAGATATACAACCAGTGTAGACGGTCCCTCAGGTCGACTGCAGAAGAAAACAGTCCCGGGCGTGTGCACTTGCCAGACAGACAGAGAGAGAAAGAGAGATAGAACGTAAGAAATCACCCCCCAGGGGGGATGGCCACTCCGCAGTCCCTTCTCCTCCATCCTCCTCTCGGGATCTTGGGGGTGCTTTCTCTCCTACCCTTTCTCTGTGTCTCTCTGGTGAGCACATATGCCCTCTGGGAATTGAAACCAAAAAAAAAAAAAAAAAAAAAAAAAAAGCAAAGAAACATATCTGCAGTGTTTGAGAGCAATAAGTCCGAGTGGGCTTAAAAGGTGACCACTGCTGGAGCCAGCAGGTAGCATGGTGGTTAAGGCACTGGACTTGGTCAGCTATGGTTTGAGTCCTGGACTTGGCAGATTAAAAATCACGCCGGGCATGTGTGTACATGTGCCCAAAATCCCAAGAGGAGAATGGAGGAGAAGAGATTGCAGGGTGGCCATCCCCCTGGGAGGTGATTCTGCACTTTCCCTCTCTCTGTCTCTCTCTATCGCTCTCCAGTAACTGCATGTGCCTTAGGGCAAAAACCTAAAAAAGGAAAAAAGTGAGCATCACTGAGGATCATGACTCTTCTGCAAACAGCCCGGTGACTCCCTGCTTCCCTTGGGATGAAGTCCAGGCCCCCGCCAAGCTCTGCGTGGGCCCCGTGGCCCTCCTTCCTTCCTCTCTTTCCCTTTGCACCTTTCAGACCAGCCACCACCCTTCTCTCTGTTCAGAGTTTGTACAGAAGCTAGAATATTCCAAGTTTTTCTACTTGGAATCTTCTTCTTTTTTTATGTTGGATTTGTTAATTTTATTTTTTAAATTGTCATTTATGGCTTACGTATAATCATTAAATATCTTTATAGGGTGCAGTGTGATTTTCAAAGTCATGCATAGTGTTAACAATCACATCAAGGATATAGAGATATTTGTTTATCTGACATCGAATATTATATTACATTATGTTGTGCACACTCGATAACACTTCTACTGTTCTTTTTTCCCTTAAAGTATGTGTTGAAATGTCAGTAACATTTTAAACTCTGCTGCATTACACCATTCCATAACCTCTAGTCCTTATTTACATGTATTCGTGTGTCTATTAATAATCTTTTCCCCAAACCCTGCCCCCACCCCCGTGCAGTACTGGTCTCCACCATTACTCTCTGTTTCTGCGCAGTGGAGTCATAGAGTGCGAACATTTGGTGTATGTTTTTCCTTCCTTCCTCCCTCCCTCCCTCTCTCCCTCCCTTCCTTCCTTCCTTTCTCCCTTCCTTCCTTCCTTTCTCCCTCCCTCCCTCCCTTCTTTCCTTCCTTCCTTCCTTCCTTCCTTCCTTCCTTCCTTCCTTCCTTCCTTCCTTCCTTCCCTCCTTCTTTCCTTCCTCTTTTTCTTCCTTTTTTTTTTTTTTTTTTTTTTTTTTTTTTTTTTTTTAAATCTTACCAGGGAGTGAATAAGCTCACCAGGAAGAGAGAGAGAGGGAAAAGAGGGGGAGAGGAACAAGGAGAGGGAGCGGGAAAAGCAGCCCACCGTGGGGCAAGGCTACGCCGCGGTCCCTTCTTCAGGTCTCCATCCTGTCAGACTCAACAGATGAATGGGTTAGGGAAGGGTGGCACGTCCACACAGCAGAAGAGCACTCAGCCATCACGAGCAATAACTCTCGCTTGACACAAAGTGAATGAACCCCGACATACGATGCTAAGCGAAGTCAGCCATGCTATGTAAGACAAGTGTTAAATGTCCCCACTTCACATGCACCGAGGGCTAGCCTTGTGGCCTGGTAGTCGGAGAGCTGGGTCTCCTACGGCCAACTGTGTGGTTGGAGTACTGGCCCCGACAGCTTGAAGAACATGCCCGGCATTCGTGTGCGCAGGCTGCCTGGCGTATTCTCGTCCCCAGTGTTTGCTTAGGAAACCCCGTGCTCACGCTTCAGACCGACCCCACCCCAGCAGCTTCCCTGGGCGCGGACCGCCTGCTGGGCGCTCTCCGTGGTGCTGAGGGCACGGGGGCAGTTGGGCGATCTGTGCTCAGGCTGCCACGTGTTGGAAACTGAACGTACACAAGGAATACATGAACGCACGCTTTTTACTATACTCCCTTTCGCCCTCACAGTGTTGTTTAGATTGTTACACAGCTACTCTAGTTATGGGAAAACAAAACGAAACCACTCCCAACGGGGGTATTGTCACGGGCTTGCACTCCTTGGATTCAAAGTGTGGAAAACAACCAGGAACAGGAGAGCAGAGTAAAGACAAAGGGGTGCCTCCACACTGCCAGGATGAAAGGGGACTCCGGGAGCAGGTGCTGGTCTCCCTTGAGCCCACTCCTGCTGTCCGTAGCTTCACTGGCGCCCTCTCTTCCCGTTGACCTTCCACCAGTCAGAAACACAGAGCTGCGGCCGAGGCAAACCCCGACCCAATCAAAGAGAAGTGAGGTCTCCCATCTTGGGGGTCAAAGTGCTTTATATACGCGTCGTGTGTGTGTGCACGCATGTGTGTGTGCGTGTGTGCGTGCGCGCGCACGCTCGCGCTTCTAAGCAGCTTATTGGAGAGTTGTCTAGAAACCAGGGCACGGAGGGGGGTTACAGAGCTGAGGGTACACCTCTCCAGTCTCTCGTCTCCCTTCAGAAAGAGACCCCTGGGAGCAGCTTCAGTTGCTGTGACTTTTAAAAATTGACATGGAAGAACCTGGACAGATGTCCTCACAGCCATCACTGATTCACTTACTCTGTCCGTTGCCCCTCTCTGAATCCTGATATCTTAGGTTTTACATTTGGGAGGGGATGTTTCCTCACCTGGGGGATCACGATTTGGGGAGGTGAAACTAGAAGGTTCTGGCTTTATCAGTGGAGAGATTTTATTTGTGCAGCTGAGTCTTAATCAGCGTCAGAACCTGTCTGGCGCTACCGGCCATGGGGAGTGTGGGCCCTCACCGGCCACGGCCATGGCTCCTGGGGAGTGTGGGCCCTCACCGGCCATGGCTCCTGGGGAGTGTGGGCCCTCACCGGCCATGGTCCTGGGGAGCGTGGGCCCTCACCGGTCATGGTCCTGGGGAGTGTGGGCCCTCACCGGCCATGGCTCCTGGGGAGTGTGGGCCCTCACCGGCCATGGTCCTGGGGAGCGTGGGCCTTCACCGGCCATGGTCCTGGGGAGCGTGGGCCCTCACCGGCCATGGTCCTGGGGAGCGTGGGCCCTCACCGGCCATGGTCCTGGGAGTGTGGGCCCTCTTTGTAAATGCGTGTGGGTCCCGATGTGTGGCCAGAACATTTTCGGCAGTCTTTTCTCTTCCCCTCGATGTGCAGAGTCTGACATTACCAGGCTACATTTGAGCAGTGAGTTCAGAGGTGGATTTCCAGGCTGCACCTGCTGGAGCCAGCTCTCACTCTAAGCTCCCACACCCCACTACCTGCAGGAAACACAGGTAGGATGTTTGTGTCAGTCTCAGCGTTGCCACTAATAGCTCTGATAATGTCCTCCGTGTTGCCGTTGTGACTGGGGGGGTTGTTTCAGGGTTTATTTATTTGCATGTTATTTCTCGTGACTATTTAGTGAATGGAGTATATAGCACAGAGGTTTTTCAAATTTAGATAAAGTAGTTAAACTTTTAGAAAAATATAACTAGTTGGGTCTTAATGAAAACGAGATAAAAGTAGAACTGTTTTGGTGAAAGAGGCCCTGAGGTCCGACCGACCTTCCCTGCCTCACTCCTGCTCCTGAGGCGGGAGCTTCATGACACTCAGGGGGACCTTGGCACCTTGGAGGATCCAGCCTGAAACCACAGGAATGCAGACCGAGCTCCGCCCAGACTGAGATCTGGTGCTCTCCTACGCCTGCGCTTGACGGTTGGGCCTTGGGCAAGTCATTCGGCCCGAACGGGCCCCACTTCTCCATCTGCAGGAAAGCTCTTAGCCGGGTTCCTACACGATGCAAAATTTGGATCCCACAATTGCATGAGTCTCAGATTCTGGAGGTGTGCAGTTTAAGATTCTCTGAGAGTGATTATAACAATTTCAAAATAATTTCTATGTTTAAAAAAAGAAGGAAAAAAACAGACTAGAGGTGTTAGTTTTTTAAACGGGTGGTTAGAGGACACCTCTACGGAGAATGTGTGAAGATCTGTGGTAAAGCAGCGCTGGAAGAGGGGTCAGCGTGGGCGCAGGCCCTGTGTGAAGAACGAGACTCGGGGCCCGGGACCAGAGGCAGGCCAGCAGGGCTGCAAAGGGGTGCGCGCAGGGCAGAGCGCTAGGAGGGAGGAGACGACGGGGCCTGCTGGGCAGAGCACGGAGCTAGGGTTTTACTCTAAACGCAGTGAGAGGCGGCTGGGAAGTTTTAGGCCGGGGATGACGTAAGCTGATGGATGGCTTTAAAAGACCCCCTCGGCTTCTGTGAGAAGAGTGAGGCAAGAGCAGGAAGGGGGGGGGAGACCAAAGAGAAAGCTCCCCACAGCGCTCCAGAGAGGGATGACTGCAGCAGGCCGGGGCGGGGCGGGGCGGGGTGGGAGGTGGCCGGCTTCGGAACACATTTTGAAGGTGGAACTCTCAGAGCTCCATGACTGATTGGATGACATGCCACACATGCTAAATACCACAGGTCCAGCCAGCTAATAGCAGCTAAAAAAAAAAAAAAAAAAAGGAATTGTGAGCAATTTTTAACAGTCTCTCTTTTTTTTTTTTGGAGAGGTTTATGCTATAGGGTGCACGCACTTGCCAGAAAGACAGGGAGAGACAGAGAGACAGAAAGAGAGAAGTCATCTCCCATGGGGGATGGCCACTCCACAATCACTTTTCCTTCACTCTGCTCTCGGTATCTTGGGCACGCACGCACATGCACCTGGCATGAGTCTAATCCGCCGGGTCCGGGACTCGAACCGCAGTCGACTACATGGGAGTCCAGCAACATAGCCATTACACCAACTGCTGGTCCTGTAAACAGTCTTTTAAGAATGTGTTTATGAGAGAAAATAGATGTGCACTTACGAGACAGAGACAGGCATGCTTGACAGTGTCTCGGGACACCACGATCCCCTTTCCCCAGTCCCCAGCTGGTCAGGGTATTGGGCTCATCCTTGCCCAGCATGTTTTTCAGGAGCAGTGGGGATCCGAACCCATGGTCAGCCATGCGGCTTCTAGCATTGCTGTTCAACATGCTACCACCTGTGCCATGAGGCTGGGCAAACAATTTTCTTCTTCTTTTTCAGACACTTAAGTTGCCTTTAATAGGTAAATATCTCTTATAATCAGGAAAAAAAAAATCCCTTAAAGACAAAGGAAATCAACCAAACCCAGTCTTACTGGAAAGAGGAGCAAGGGGCGGAGGGAGACCCGCGTTCGCTTCTCTCGCCACCTTCGCTGTCTTTCCACCGCCCCGTTCTTGGCTCCCCACTGCGGCTTTGGGCAACTTACCTGTGGTCCCCTGGGCTGCCCACCTCGCCCTCCCTCACTGCTCTCACCTGGGTCCAGGCTTCACTCACCTCGGGGCTGCACCTGACAGGTCCTGGCCTGGGCACCCACGCCACGCCTGCGTAGAGCCAGACTGCTCGGGGTGACCGACTCGGCTGCCTGGCTGATTCACTAGTCTAATGGTGACACATTGCTGGGTTGCTACGTTTCTCTATTTCCCCAAAATGTTTTGAGGTTTTTCTCCTGACAACTGTGCTCATTGCAATCGTGGTGAAAACAACAAAATGAAAAGGAACCTCATGGGCCGCAGTTCTAAACGTTGTAGGGAAACATTTGGTTTCTCGTGGCTGTCAACACAATTATACCCACAGAGGAAGAACATGAGAGGCAAGGCTGAGACAGCTCAATTTGGCTTGGAGAGTGGGGCAAGGACTTGCGAGCTTCCCGCCTGGGCAGAAGGATGCCAAGACTTCTCCGGCTGGGCAGGGCGAGCGGCTGCAGATTTAACAATGAGAGCAGGTTGCAGAGTCGACAGTGCGCAAGTCCTAGCCAAAGACCTGCCAGCTCCACCAACAGAGCTGCGCTGCCTCAGGGAGGGATGGGGCGCGGGGCCTCTGAGCCGAGGCTCCAGGCCGGTAACCCTCCTTCCCAGCACAGCCGGCCGTGGCTTCCTGGCCGCCCTCATGGTTCTTTCCTCTCTAGAGGCTCACGCGATGAGAGAATTGAACAATGTACAACTTAGAGAAGGCAAAATGAAGTTTTCTGGAGGTTCCTTCGGACTATTGATTCCTAAACGGGAGGGAGGGATGCCCCCTTGGGGGAGGTGCCAGAGTCTCAGAGGGAGCTTTTCTCATCCACTCTCTATCCCCACCTCCCACACGTTCTAATTTTGCTGTGTTCGGGAAAGTGGGCCCCACTGCCAGCTCCGGCGACTATTATTGGCGGGAGTGCCTTAGTCACTCATCCAGCCGCCATTCACAGAGCTCCGACCACGTGCCGGGCACAGGCCTAGCCCCAGTGCACGGAGACTAGACCAGGCTTCCGGAGCCCCTGGGCTTTAGGCTCCGTGGCAAAGGCAGGTGAGTATTAAACTCAGGTTTTGTTTAATTACATTTTCTCCGTTTTTCTGATTATTATTATTTTTTTTTTACAAAAGGCAGAGGAGAAACATTAGTGCCCGCCGCTGCCTGAGCACCTCGGATGTGCCCGACGCCCTCCTGCTCTTGCGGCGCTATGAGACGGGTTGGCTCACGTGACCCTAACAGGGGTGCTCGGAGGTGGATGTCCGTTGCTCTGTTTTACAGGGGAAAGCTGAGGCGCAATGAACGTCACGACTTACTCAAGGTCACACAGTGATGGCAGAAGCAGGGTTCTAGCCAGGTGTGATTCCAAAGCAGGGCTACGAAGCCTTGCGACTTGAGTGGACTGGCCTGGTGGTGAAGGGAGCCAGATCTCACATGGCTGAAAACGTGCTAGGTGCATGTACACGTGTGCCTTAGGCTGACGGGGCGAAGACACAGAGGGGCTGGGGGGCCTGATCTCACTGGGGGTGCTTTTCCTTTCTGTCTCACTCTGGTGTGTATATATGCCCTCTGACCAGAAAGAAAGAAAGAAAGAAAGAAAGAGAGAGAGAGAGAGAGAGGAAGGAAGGAAGGAAGGAAGGAAGGAAGGAAGGAAGGAAGGAAGGAAGGAAGGAAGGAACATGGCACCAGGGTCAGTCAGGAGTGTGGTGATTAACGCAGCTGGATCCCATATGGCTGACCACACAGTTTGAGTCCTGGACCTGGCAGTTAGAAAAACACACTGTGTGTGAGTTCTTGTGCCCAAAATCCTGAGAGAAAAATGAAGAGATTGCATCATGGCCTTCCTCCCTGGGAGGTGATTTCTCAGTTCCCCACACACACTCTGTGTCCCTTTCCAGTGAGCACATGCTCTATGGCAAAATTTAAAAAAAAAGAAAAAGAAAAAGAAAAGGCACCTGCTGAATCATGATTTGCATTTTAATAAGGATAGAGGTGATTCATTTACACATTAAAATTTGGGAAGCACTGAGCCAGGAAACTCACACACAAACAATTTCATTCTCATACAGAAGACACATCTTAGAAATAAAGATGCATTCCATTTCTCCATCCTGTCTTCAAAGAGTTTCTCAAATGCTACAACACGGAATCCCCTGCAGAGTGAGTGAAAATTACCAGGCGGCCTTCGTGTTCTGTGGATGTGCCCCAAGTTACCCTCAGGCTCTGTTCAGGTGGACTAGAGGTGGGGAGTGTGCAGAAGGGGCAGTTTTTGTTCACAAAGCTGAGTGGCTGCAGCCAAGTGCCCAGCTCCACGGGGAAGGCCAGAGGCGTGGCTGTGTCAGCAGGAAGTACTTGGCAGTCATTCTAATCTGACTGTCAGGCTTCGCCTTCCCCTTCCTCATGTCTGGGATGAGACAGTGCAGTCCCCCTGACCTTTATGTTGGTCTAACATCCATTCAGCTCAACTCTGGAGCTTGAAGGCCCCAGTAATAACCCAGAAATCGTTGACACATGGCTACTCCCAAATTAAGCTGATCTAGTGAGGTCTTCGAACCCTATAACCTTAGTTAGTCAGAGCTGCTGCTGACCCACAGGGCAGCCCTCGTGCAAGTTAGAAACAGGCATTTGACTTGCGCCGTGGTCAAATGTGTCCTCTGAAATTCAGGTGTTCCGATGTGATAGTATTAAGAGGGACCTTCAGGAGGTGATCAGGCTGTGAGGGTTCCTCCCCACAAATGGGCTAGGCCCTTATAAAAGAGGCTTCCCACAGTGCTCAGCTTACTTGTTCTTCTACCACGTCCACGTGAGGACCTGGCAATATGGCACCACCCTGGAAGCAGAGACTGGCCTTCACAAGACGGCTAAACCTGCTGGTGCCTCGCTCTTGGTCCTCCACGACTGAGAAAGTAGATTCTGTGGTTTGTAAGCTCCCCAGGCTCTGGTATTTTGTTACAGCAGCACTCAGAGACTAAGCTACTGGCTAATGGACTGCACGGTGGTTTTCCGCTCCGACTTGCCCTCTTGGCTGAGAGCCCTTTGCAGTCACTGCCCTGCACGACCACACGCAGCAGCCCCGCAGGTCAGTGATGTAGTAGGAATGCCAGCTCTTGTTCAGACCGTCCACAGGCCTCTAGCTCAGTGCCTGCCTCAGGGTTTGCACTTAGACATGCGCTGGGCAGGTGGATGCAGACATAAAGGAAGACAGGCTTTTGGCCCACTAGGCTCAGAGGTGAGAACTCGGGCCAGGG
Source organism: Tupaia tana (assembly GCA_026018925.1). NCBI lineage: Eukaryota > Metazoa > Chordata > Mammalia > Scandentia > Tupaiidae > Tupaia > Tupaia tana. Next base: position 104,084,194 of record JAKSZU010000013.1, on the reverse strand, counting down.
CATGCCTGTCAGATTACCTCGGCACTCTCCTTTTAGAAAGGTAGAGGGGCCCTGTCAGAAGCCGTCACATTGGGGCTCTTCCTAAAAGTTAAGTGTCACTAAGACTGGACAAATAGCTCTTGGAACCGAGGCATGCAAATAGCTTTGATTCTCAGGATGGTGTGGCCTAAAACTCCCCAGGAAAATTTGGGGAGGGGATGTTGACCAGACATCAAAGGAATACAGAAAGAACTGGAAGAATCAGGTCACCTAAGGTCCTGTTTCCCAAGGCTCTTCCTCATGTCTAAGGAAATCAGTTAGAGACAGAGATGCTTTGTACCAAAACCAGAAATCCCATGACTGGACGAAAAAGTGGAGCCCACCCTGCAAACATGTCAGGGTCACCAGGCTGGGTGGATTTGGGGGAACAAAGTTCACAGATGCATGTCCTGATCGAGCACCTTGCAGACAGTGCTGGGGCTCCCAAGCCCTCGGCCCCGGAGCACCAGGTCAGTGTCCCCAGTGCATTCCATGGAGCGCGTGTCTGCAGTGCTTGCCCAGCGCACCTGTCAAAGGGGTGACGTCTTTGGGATATTTACAATGAACATTAAAGTTGCGAGTATCCTCGTCCATTTTCTTTGTTTAATCCAGTATTTTTTCAAACTCATTTGATCCTGGACACGGACATCCCCCATCCCCAGCCCTTCCTGATGTCTGCTACCACCCAGCAAGTTTGATTAGTTCAGTCCAACAAGGATTTGGGTTTGGCAGCGTTTGGAGAATAAGCATATTCCTTCATGGCTCCACAAGAAAGAGGCCACTGTCTGCAGGCCGCCACTCTGGTCTTCCACCTCCCTTTAAGAAGGTCTGTCCTGGGACCAGCAGTTAGCGTAATGGCTATATTGCTGGGCTCCCACGTAGTCGACCGCGGTTCGAGTCCCGGACCTGGTGGCTTAAACTCACACCGGGCGCATGTGCGTGCGTGCCCAAGATTCCGAGAGGAGAATGGAGGAGAAGGGATTGTGGCGTGGCCATCCTCCCTGGGAGGTGATTTCTTGCTTTCTGTTTCTCTGTCTGTCTGGCAAGCACACGTGCCCTATAGCAAAAACCTCTCCAAAAAAAGGAAAAAAAAAAAAAAAAAAAAAAAAAAAGAAGGTCTGCCCCTTGAAGTCTGCACTTCTAATGTCAAATGTGTCTTACTCGCGAGAGCCAGCACAACTTGGTGATGAGCATCATCACATTTAAAAGAGAAATAGAGGGAACACAGCGAGGGTCTCTTGCCATTCTCCTGTCCCTAGACCAGAAGTGACCATATTATGAAAACTCACCACCTTTACTGTGACTGTGCTGAACTCCTGGGCTCAGGGCTGCCCAGTCTGAGGTCTGCCTAGAGTCCCGCTTACATCCCTCCTGTCTCTAGGGCCCCAGAAGCCACAGCAGGGGTCCCTCTGTATGATCAGGGGTCAGGGACGGTGGTAGTTCCAGGAGTTAACCCTCTTAGGAGTTATGCGCCCCATTACTGGTGGGGAACAACATTTCTTTTTGTTCTCCAAGTCCCCCTACCAGTGCGGGGTAGGGGGTGACCTTCTCTTGAGATCATCCCAGTTGGAGACTGGAGCAGAGAGTCAGGACGGCAGGGGACATACTCAGCGCATGTCACCAGGGTAGAGAACACTCAGGTCCGCATGGCAGGAGCTCCCCATCCCCCCCAGCTCCTGCACTTCCCTCCAGCTTTCCCGCTCTGCCTCCTTTGCCCAGGGCTGTCCCAGGAGGCTTCGTCTGTCCTGAACTGACCCCTTCGCCAGGGCCATGAGGCCTGCTGGGAGGACTCAGGGCAGTGACAGGTGCCTGCCACTCACAGGGCCCTGCCTGCCACCCATGTGCCCTTGCTGCAGCAGCCAGTGATCACTGGGGAGGGTAGAGGGCTTCGTGGCCTCACAGGGACCCCACAGCCTTGATGTCCTTAACGAGGCTGAAGTCAGAGACAGCTGGGAGATGCCGGGGGCTGCCTCTTCCCAGAACCCTCCACCTGTCTCCTTTCACAGGGAGCCTTTCACATCCTTCCTTTTCTTCCCCACACCTCTTCTTTTTATGTATTTATTTATGAAATTTCCTTTCTCTTTTCTTTCTTTCTCTTTATTTATTATTTATTTTGTGGTTTGCTATAGGCCCCGTGCACTCACTGGAGAGAGAGAGAAGGAAGTGAGAACTCACTCCCCGCTAGGAGTATGGCCACACCACAATCCCTTCTCCATTCTTCTCTTGGGGTCTCGGACGTGCTTGCATGCGTGTCTGGTGTGATTTTGAAGCCTCTTAGTCCAGGACTTGAACGCACAGGTGGTCACGGGGGATCCAGTCATCTTAACCCCCACGACAACCCCTGGCCCTTTGTTTTTGTACTTCTAATTAAAATGTTACGCGTATATCACTTCAAAAGTTGAACAGACCGCTAAGACTTATATGTAAACGTAGTCCCTCCTGCTGAACCTGGTTCCAGGCCTCAGGGGCAGCCACCTTCAACACTTGGTTTTATCTTGCATGGTCAGTTTTAGGCATTATCTAAAGGGCTTCTTATCAGGGACAGTGAGGATTTAGTGCCACTCCTATGGCCTGGTGGTTAAGGGAGCTGGGTCTCACATGGTCAATCACACAGTTCAAATCCCAGCCCTGGCAGCTTGAACAACATGCCAGACACGTGTACATGCCCAAGATCCGGCCAGGAAGGAGAAATGGAGGAGAAGGAATTACGGTGTGACCACCCCACTGGGGGTCTCTCCTCCCTCTGCTGCTCTCTGTGTCTCTCTGTCTCTCTGGTGGGCACACATATCCTCTGGCAAATACATTTCTGGAAAGAAAGAGAACACGATTTGGCTCCCACACACATGTGTGTGCACTGACACGTACTCACGCTGCCCTCTGCTCATCATCGAGGAAAGCCAATACCCAGTGTTTACTGTGCTGTGACTTAGTAAATACTAGGTAACATCACACAATTAATGGAAAAGTGGAACCGAAGTACAAATTGGCTTTAGTGCAAACAATTTTAAAACCCATGCATAATTTTTTCATAATATGCATTTTCCATGAACTTTTTGAAGACCCTGCATCTTATCTGCCACTGACCTCCCAATGCCCGGTGGTTACATATTTTGGTCCAATTGTATTTTTCTTCTACTGATAGTCAGTGATGGAAGGCGTTTTTCCGTTTTCTCTAAACTTGTCATAGCTCTGAAGTTCTTGTTAATATAATAAAAACTTCAGGCATCTTTAGTTCCGTGTTTTGCTGCTGTGCTGAGCGCCCCCCACACGTGAGTACGTGTCAGTGCACGCACATATGTGTGGGAGCCAAATCGTGTTCTCTTTCTTTTCAGAATGTATTCACCGGAGGATATGCGTGCCCACCAGAGAGACAGAGAGACACAAGCCTGTGGGCCGAGGCACACCTGTGGGCTGGGCGTTCGCAGATAAAGACCACCTGCCTCTCACGCTGCGTCCACTGTGTCTCGGAGTCTGTGCTTCCCACCTCCTTGGTTACTCTCTCACTGTGATGGAATACCTCCTCCAGCAGCTCCTTGAGCAAGGGTGCACGGGAGGGGAAGTTGGCGAGCCTGCCCGCGTTCGAAACGTATTCAGTCAACACTTGTCCTTGACTGGGGAAATGATCAGTAAGTTCCAGGCTGGAAACCCTTCTCCTCTGGATTATGAAGGCCCTGTGTTACATGTTCCAACTCCTGTGAGGATCCTCTTTTGGGAAGCTTTCAGCATGATTTTGTGTTTTTTTGTTTTGCTTTTGCTATGAGGCGCGCGTGCTTGCCAGAGACAGGGAGAGGCATTCCCAGGGAAACGACGACGCTGCAATCTCTTCTCCATTCTCTTCTCAGGATTTTTGGAAACGCATATATCTGGCGTGTTTTTCAAGCCACTGGGTCTGGGACTTGAACTGCACAGTCGGCCATATGGGATCTGGCCACCTTAACTACCACATCGCCTGCTGGCCTTCAGTATGCGTTCGTGCCGGGCCCTCTGAAGGCCCTTCAGATCTGGAAATGTGCCCTACAGTTCTGGGAAACTCCCATAAACGATTGCTTTGATAGCTTCGTCCCCTTTTCCTCTGTTCTTTTTGCCTGGACCTCCCGATTGGGGATGTTGAACTTCCTGGCAATGGCCCACACAGATGTCCACACCCTGATCCTGAGCCCTGGGAATATGGGATCTGCCCCGGTAACAGGACTTTCGCGGAGGTGGTTACGTTAAGGGCCTTGAGACGGGGAGAAGATCTCGGACGGTTCAGGTGCGCCCCGTGGAATCCCAGGATCTTTATAAGAGGGAGGCAGGAGGAGTAGAGTCAGGAAAAGAGGGACAACAACAGAAGCTGAGGTTGGGGGTGACATGCTTCGAAGATGGAGGAAGGGCCCGCAAGCCACAGGATGCAGGTGGCCTCCAGCCCCTGGAAAATGCAAGGAATGGAGGCTCACCATCGGCCTCCAGAGCACCCCGGCCCTGCCCACACCTTGCTTTAGCCCACAGACTCGTTTCAGACTTAGCCCCCCCGGAATAGTAAGATAGACGTGTTATTTTAAGTCTCTAAGCTTGCAGTCATTTGTGACAGCGGCCGTGGAGAAGGCAGGCAGAAACCAACGAGCACCTACGCTGGACCAGGCGCCGGTCAGCAGTGTACACTCATGAACTTCTTCTTTTTATTTATTTCATCGTGAGAGAGAGGCATGAGCACCCCCACAAGGTCTTCATTCTGTGGCCACCCTGAGCCTCAGCTGTCTGGGTCACAGGTACGTGCGCCACACGTGTGGGGAGGCCCAGGATGCAAACCCAGCACCTTCCCACGCACAGCCATGCACTGTCTGGCCCTGCGTTCGGGGACTGTAATGAAGCTTTTCCGCATCTTCAGATCCAACGGGACCCGCTTACAAATTCTCCCTCATCGTGGCCATCACGGACTGATTAAATCACCGCGGCGTAATGACTCATTCATACCTTCTTACCCATTAGACTCCAGGCTCCGTGAGGGCTGGCGTTGTGGGTGTGTTCATTTCTTAGTCCCTTTGTTCTATCGATGTTAATAAATGTGGGCCCGTGAATGACTAAATGACCCAGTGAGTTGTCTCAGGTAGTCCTCATAGCATCCCTGGGAAGAGGGAGGCATGATCCGTTTCACAGCTGGGGGAGTGAGGCACCAGTGAGGCCCCACGACCTTGCCAAGGATGTTTGGGTTAGAGGGGGCAGAGGCAGGATTCGAATCTGGCATTTCTGCGCTCCTCCAGCCCTCGAGCTTAGCCATCAAGCTAAAAATGTCCCTTCAGACTGCCTCTCTGCCCTGGCTGTCCCTAGCCTTGGCTGACTTCTGCCCAGAGCGCTGACACTCTGGAGGAGGAGTGTCTTAATTAGGCCACCCTGCAGCTGTCAGGGGAACTGCCTGGTCCCCGTGGAGGTAGAGGTTTCAGTGACAAATAGCGCGCTTAGCTGGGCTGGGGGCTAGGAGCGCCTGGATTTGTCAGGTTGCTCTGGGATCCTCGGGGACGGCAGCGTTCCAGAATGACAGTGTCATCATCGTTATTATTGTTTTATCTAATCTGTTCTGGAGAACAACCGTTTTGAAATTGGGCAAAAATACAGCCTAATATATTTAAACATATATATTTTTATTTTTATATAATTTAAAAATAAACGCATTGATGTACATTTTCCAAGTGCCTGCCTGCTGAATTCCTAATGTAATACAACATGACTCAGAGCTAAATTTAAAGAGAGAAGCACATATGTTTAAAGCAGGCACCAACTTTCAATCTGAGGAGAAACAGAGTCAAAAGTATTTTTTTTTAGCGTGCAAGTGGACTGAGTGCAAAGTGAATTATCTCCAAGCCATCTGGGAAGTCTGGTGTTTTTCAATGCCTTCACAACTCTAATTTTAAGCCGTTATTTGGCCTTTAAATAACAATATCTTTTCTTTCCATCAGAATTTGCACCAGATTCCGCATTTATTGCGCTATCGGCTCCAAAAAGAGACCTATCTTTGAGAGCAAAAAGAGCAAAAGTTATTGAACGTATTACTCTGCAGATTGGCTCTGGGAAAAAAACAGCAGTCTGATATTTTGCAAATGAAGTTTGACATATTCTGGGACGGCATATTGTGCTCACCAAAAACAAGCTGGTTGTGCCCAGAGGGGAAAGCTTAATTAAAGCCCCCTTAGCAGCCTGCAACTCGAGGAAAAAGACTCAGGGTGTACTGTAAACGACCTTCAGGTTGTTCGGGGGTTCTGATCACGAATGGCCTTGCCTTTCACCTGCGGAGAGTCGGTGCAGTACGAGCCCAGAACCTTACTTCTGAGGGCGTCCTGGTCCTGCCTCCCAGCAATGCAGGGATCTCTGGCAAGGAATCCCAGACAAACGCCCATGTGACTTCTACCCGAATGCCCTGGGTCATGAGGGTCTCCCTGGGGTCCCACGGGCAGGAAGTCCTCTGCACTATTAGGCCGAAACCTTCCCCCCCTCCGCAGCTCTCCTGCAGCGGGTTCTTGTTACCGCCGCTGGAGAACCCAGAAGGACTCTTCCTCCTGGCTGCCGTGAAGGTGAGTTGAAGGTCACCGTCAGGCCCTGCCTCCTGCTCTCCTCTGCTCACAGCTAAGGTCCTCCAAGGAGAGATTGCCAGGGCTGCCGGCTGACAGCTCAGTGGTAACCACACTGGGAGGCTGACCCCTGGGGAAGGCTCCGGGCACAGGTCCGGAGACCTCTGACCCCACCCAGTGCAGGTGTGCCTGTGATGAAGGGCTGAGGCTGGGGCGGGTCGCAGCGAGAAGACCTGACTGGGGGTGCTGGCTTCCTGTCTCTCTCTCACTCACTATGAAAGAGAAAAAAGAAACTCCAATTGTTTGTTTTTTAATTTGCTATAGGATGTGTACTCTCACAAGAGAGAGACAGAGATAAAGGGAGGGAAAGTGAGAAAGCACCCCCCACGGGGGATGGACACATGACAGGCCCTTCTCTTCCATTCTGCTCTTGGGATTTGGGGCACACACATGTCTGGCTTGTTTTTCAAACTGCCAGATCCAGGATTTGAACTGTATAGGTGACTACATGGGATCAAGACGCCTGGATGGCGCAAAGTGTTGTTATTTTTTTATTTTTCATAAAAAAAAAAATTTTGCTACAGGGCATCTGTGCTTACCGGAGACAGAGAGACACAGAGAGAGAGACAGGAAGAGTCTCTCTGCATCCCCAGAGGGGATGGCCATGTGGCAACCCCTTTGCCCTCATTCTCCTCTCAGGGCTTTGGGCACGCGCACACACATACCTTGCATGTTTTTGAAGCCACCCCGTCTGGGACTCAAACTGTATAGTCTGCCATGTGGGATCCCGCGGCCTTAACTGCTAGGCCACCAGGCTGGCCCCACATTTAAAAAAAAGATTTAAAGACAAGATGGAACCTGAGGACTTAGGTTCTCTCTACAAAAGTAAAACAAAACAAAACAAAACAAAACACAAAACAAAACTTGAAGACCTGTTCATAGTGGACAGAACAGAGAGGCAAAGATATGTCGACCTTCTATAAGTCTAGACTTGGCCAATATTTTGCTGGTTTTGTTTGAGTCTCGGGCCTTCTGTCCTTCCAGAACCTCTATGTGCGTTATCTCAGGGGTAGGCGTCACTGGAAACCAGCTTCTCCTTAGCAGAGCGGTTTTCAAAGGGGATAGCCCACAGACTACGCCAGTGGGACCTGGGCCACACAGACCTTGGGCCGTCGGCTCCCACCCTTCTGTCACGAGAAGCAGACATGCTAGGAAACTTGTGAGGGTCGAGGAGAGTGGACTCCTTCAGAGCCTTTATGGGGTGTCTACACACATTATTGTCGTGGCTGAGGGTGGCTGTGCTCCGAGGCAGGTCCTGTGTGACCTCACCTCCCTCACCCCTCTGATCTCCACTCCCATCACCTTTCTCCTCCCCATCTGTGTTCCAGCCATCTGGTCTCCCCATTGCTCCCCACACACCCCATCCTCCTGCTGGGCACGCCCGTCCTTACAGATGTCCTCCCAGCTCGATCCCTGACTCTACACAGGCAACGACTGCTCAGAGGTCTCTGTCAGAACAAACGGGCGGAATGGCCACCTGCCCGCTCTGTGCCCACCCCCCACTTTATTCTCCTGACACATCTCACCTCATGCCATGCTGGACCACCACATATTCTTTTGCATCATCTGCTTTCTGGCACTCGTCTGTGGGCTCCGTAAAGTGGGGACTTTATCGGACTAGGTGCCATGCTGTACCCCCGGGCCTGGGTCATGCCTGGCACAGGAGACCCAATCATGCAACCCCGACTGGGTGAATGTTCGAGGGTCAGGCTGTGGGGACGCAGAATACCCGCGAAGACCTTGAGAGCGGAGGAATGAGAGTCCATGCTGTGCCCCTCCCTTCTGCATGTTCTCGCCACACCCCGTGGTCGCTGCCAGGCAGCCTTGATCTCTCGGCAGCTAGGGCTTAGGCTGACTCGTGTTCATCTCTCTCCGTAAAAAAATGTTCCCAGAGCGCGCTCACTCGACCAGATGCCAGCAGGTGCCCAGAAACACCAGGTATAAAAAGGAGTGACGTCCTCCGCCCGCTGTTCTCTTCAATGGAAAGGTTTCGGAGATATTTAGGTTGGAATGTCTTTTTTTCATGATGAACATCTTTCATATCTAGAGTAATCTGGAGTGCTGGTTGGCAGTTGGGGTGAGGTGCAATATGTTTCATATCTCAAAGAATGTTTACCGTCTGCTCGGTTGTGTTCGCTACACGTCAGGTGTTATTTAGGACTCATTTAAAAGGTTCTAGGGGCTGAACGGTGGTGCAGCACTAAAAGAGGGTGCTCTGCAGGGCTGACCACCAGGGAAGGACCCAAGTTGGCATCTAGAGATCTCTCTGAGTTTGCCTGGCATGCCCATGCCATGACTCAGGCCGGCTGGGGCCGGGGCTGGATCTCGGCATTGGACCCTGTAGAGGGCACCATCTCTCTCTCTTTCTATTAAGAGGTTTTTGCCCTAGAGTGCATGTACTCACTAGAGAGAGAGACAGAGACAGTTAGAGGGAAAGTGAGAAATCACCCCCCAGGGGGAATGGCCACACCACAGTCCTTTCTCCCCCACTCTCCTCCTGGGATCTTGGGCATGTATGCACATGCACCCGGTGTGAGTTTTAAGCCACCAGGTCCAGGACTCAAACCGCGTTTGGCCATGTGGGAGTCCAGTGACGTAACCGCTAAGCCATCTGCTGGCCCCCCATCTCTCTCTTTCTCACTCTTCAAGGAAAAATTTTTAAAATTCTCTTATGACTCAGCAATAAAAAGACAAATAACCCAATTAAAAATGGACAAAGGGATTTGAATAGATGTTTGTCCAGAGAAGATACACAAACAGCCAATGAACACAGGGAAAGATGCCCAGTCATGACACGGCACTCTGCCAGGTGCAGGTACGGTGTATTTTGTCTGTCCCTGTCACCACTCCAGGACATTTAGGCAGTTTTCAGCTCTGTGCTATGGGAACGGTGCTGTAACAAACATCCTTCCACTTCAGGAAAAGAAGCCCAGCATCGTCAGCCTTTCAGGAAATGCAAATCAAAGCCACCACGAGGGCTGGCCCATAGCTCAGTGGTTTAGGGAGCTGGATCCCACAGGGCCAACCATGGTTTGAATCCTCCTAGTTCTAGAGACTTGACAAACGTGCCAGGCATGGATGTGTGCTCGCTGCAGGGATGGAGATCGGAGAAGGGTTTGTGATGGAGAAGAGGCGTGGCATGATCATCCCCATGGTAGGCCGCTTGCCCCCTCTGTCTCTTTTCTCCTATCTGGCTCTGTCAAGGGCATGTGCCCTCTGGCAATTAAAAAGAAAAGCAACACCACAAGACTCCAGTTCGCCCACAGTAGGATGGCACTAATCTAAAAGCAGACAATAAAAATGTTGGTGAGGCTGTGGAGAAATAACCCTCCCGCATTGCCGGTGAGAATGGAAAATGGTGCAGCCGCTGTGGAAAACAACCTGGCAGTTTTTCAAAAATCTAAAGAGACCTAGCAATTCCACTCTTAGATACCTAGCTGAGAGAATTGAAAATGTGTCCACACGGTAGCTCGTACACAAACGCATGGTGGCCACGGACGGGCAGTAGCCCAGATGTCCATCAGCCACTGGATGGAGAAACAAAATATGAGTTGCCACTCCCCATGGCCACACAGAGAACGAAGTGCTAGGCCAGAGTGGGGGGCCGGAGGGTCCCACGAGACACTGTGCTGTTTGAGGCTCCGACCAAGCGGCATGAAGAACATGCTACCGACCGCATGTATGTGTGCCGAAAATCCCGAGAGGAGGGTGGAGAAGGGATTGCAGCACAGCCATCCCCCCGGGAGATGGCTCTCTCTCTCTCTCTCACAGTCTCTGTCTCTGGCAAGGGCATGCATCCTATGACAGACTTAAAAAATAAAAAAATAAAGAATGACGTACTGATACATGTTACAATGTGGATGAAACTTGAAAACATTATGTTAAGTAAAAGAAACCAGACATAAAAGATTGCATATTGTATGATTCCATTTCTATGAAATTCGTAGGGTAGGTAAATCCATGGAGACAGGAAGTAGATTAGTGGTTTCCAGGGACGGAAAGGAGCAGAGCGTGTTCTGGGGTCGCTGAGCGGTGCCTGTTGCGCAAACTTGGCGAGTATACTAAGGCGCTGAATTGTGTACTTTAAAAAGGTGCGTTTGGGGCCAGCCCAAGGCCAGGGGTTAAGGCTCCTAGATCCCACACGGCCAGCTGTGCATGGTTCAGGTCCTGAACCTGGCACTGGAGAACACACCAGGTGCGTGTGCATGCGTGCCCAAAATCCCAAAAGAGGAAGTGATGGAGGAGAAGGGATGGCGGCATGACCACGCCCCAGGAAAGTGCTTTTTCTCTCTCTGGTGAGCACGTGCAGTCTCTGGAAAAATAGTTTTTTAAAGGGGGTGAGTTTTAAGGCATATGAATTATGTCTCAATGCAACTTATTTAAAACAAAACAAAACAAAACAAAACAAAACAAAAAACAGTCCTGGGGCTGGCACTGTGGTAGAGTGGTAACATGCTTCTGGGAAGCCAGGTCCTACGTAGTGAGGGCAGTTCGAATCCCTGACCCCGTTAACCTGAAGCGTGCCAGGCTTGTGCTTGAATGCCCAAGAGCTGAAGAATATCTGAAGGGCTGGAGGATCAGGGGAGCAGCATGACCGGTCCCTGCAGAGGGTGATACTCTCTAACATGTGCACATCCTAAGTCATAAACAAAGAAAAAAGAACCCTCACCTTTGAGTTATTAAACACTTAATAAAAGCGATTACCATGGTTAGCTTTTACAAATTCATATCCATTATGAACACACACACAAATCAAGCAGTTGAAGAGACTCAATTACCATCTTGACAGCCTTTAATTATTCCCTCCCAGTGCAAGTAACACAAGCCATCGACATTATGGGCAGAGATAACACAGAGCTGTTTTCTGGGGGATACTGTGCAGGAGAAATAAGGTGCTTGTTGGTGATTCCTACGCGATCTTCCTCCCTCCGGGCAATGACAGTCATGGTGGCCAGCAGGTGGTGGGCAGTGGGCAGGCTACTTCTGGTGCCCACGAGGCCACTTGGATTACTTATTTCTACCGGGCAGTCGTCGGATCCAACAAACTGCCCAAATGACAACTCAGATATGTCAAAGTCAAGGCACATTGAATACCTACAAAGTGACCGCTTTGCTTCTCACTGTGGAAACCATCAAGCATATAAAGTAGGGTGACGGCGTGGTCAACCCTGATAGCAACAATTATTGTTGGTAGTCGATCTGGTTTCACTTTCCCCATCTACCTCTGCTGTTCTCGATTATTTTGAAGCAAAGCCCATATATGGCGTGATCTTACCTGTACATATCTGGGTATGTATCTTTAAAAGATGATTTTTGTGAGGCCAGTCTGAGGCGTGGTGATTAAGACGGCTGGATCCTACCTGACCAGCTGTGTGGTTCAAGACCTGGACCCGGTGGTTTGAAAAACACGCTAGGTGCACATGCATGTGTGCCCAAAATCCCAAGAGAAGAGAGGAGGAGAAGGGATTGCAGCATGGCCATCCCCACTGGGGGGGTGATTTCTTGCTTTACCTCTCTCTCCAGCAAGTGCATGTGCCCTATAGCAAATGAAAAAAATAATAATAAAAATATGACTATAAAAATTTGTATGTGCAAGAAACATACAAATTTCCCCTATTGTCTTATAAACTTCAAGGAAACCGGTTTGTGTAATGTCCTCCTTTATTGCTGTCTCCGTTCTCCATGGAAACATGAATAGCGATTGCCACTGTTTACAAGAGTGGCAACTGTGTGCCAGTTTGCTGGGGACTTTCTGCATATTCTCCAATATAATCCCTGCATTACTCCTAAGGAGGTAGCTGCATCACCTGCCCAGCTGCATGCGCCAGTGCGGGGAGGCGGAGAGGCCCAGCCAAGGCACAGAGGCAGGCCTGAGTGGGAAACAGAGATTGGAGTCTGGCCCCACGGGCTTAGAAACATGCTGGCATCGCACATGCCCCGGACCCCGGCAGGCTCTCTCTTTCCACTCAGGCATCTCCCTTGCCTGCCTTTACCGTGGGGCTGTGCTGTCCAATAGCATAACCTCTAGCCACGTGTGGCCCCTGGCCACGGTAGCTGAAAGTACCGCTGTGGTAGCTTAATTGGAGATGTGCCATAAAATACAAATTATCCTGGACACTTGAGCTGGCCCCATGGTCTGTGGTTAAGGGAGCTGGATCCCACATGGCCTTGTGCCATTTAAAAACTATATATTAGGGGCCAGCAGAGGGCCTGGAGGTTAAGGCACTGGATCCCATATGGCTGACTGTGTTTAGAGCCTCAGACCTGATGGCTTGAAAATGACACCAGGTGTGTGTGCGTGTGTGCCCAAAATCCCAGGAGGAGAAAGAAGAGGGGATTGCTTTGTGGTCATTGCCCCAGGGGGTGATTTCTCACTTTCCCTCTCATTGTCTCTCGGTCTCTCTCTGGCAAGTGCATGTGTCCTATGGCAAAACCCTCAAAAAATATATACATCTATATTAGAATTTGACCTTTTAATAAAGAATGTTAACACAATTGTTTATACAAGTATACACGCACATACACACACATGTAATTACTGTCAGATAGCTTACATTTGTTTAATAAGAGAACTGAGGCCGAGTCCTGGTCCCAGGTGTGTGTACGTACTCGCCCAAAGCCCTGACAGGGTAGAGAAACGAGAGGGACTGAGGCATGGGCAGGCCCATTAGGGCGTGCTTTCTCCTTCTTCTCTGCATATTTCTGTCTCTCTCTGGGGAGCACACATGCCCTCTGGCAAATTAAGAAAATAAATAAAATAAGAATTTCGGGACCAGCAGATGGTGTAATGGCTATGTCGCTGGACTCCCATGTAGGTGACCATGGTTCGAGTCCTGGACCTGGTGACTTAAACTCACGCCAGGCGCATGTGTGTGCGTGTCCAAGATCCCGAGAGGAGAATGGAGGAGAAGGGATTGCAGTGTGGCCACCTCCCCTGGGGGGTGATTTCTTGCTTTCTGTCTCTGTCTCTCTGTCTCTGTCTTTCTGGCGAGCGCACGCGCCCTATAGCAAAAACTTCTCAAGGAAAAAAAAAGAATTTCAAAGACAGAGTATATAAAAAGAATGTAAACTATCTTACTAGTAATTTATATATATATATATATATATATACACATATATATATACACATATATATATATGTGTATATATATATAAACAATTTTGTTAAAATTCTTTATAAAAACATCAAATTCTATTTTTTTAATGCCAGTGGGCATATGAGTCTGGATGAAAAAGAGAGAAATAGAAATACCAATTTAGAAATAGCCCTATTATAGAGACCCTCAATGCGATGTGGTCCTGCATACCCTTTTCCCATCCTGGACACGGTGCACATGCCAGCATGTTTTTTTTTTTGGAGAGTTGTTTTTTTTTTTTTTTTTTTTTTTGTGCCATAGGGCGTGTGTGCTCACCAGACAGACAGAGAGAGACAGAGACACAGAAAGCGAGAAATCACCCCCCAGGTGGGATGGCCACGCAGCATGCACATGCGCCCGGCGTGAGGTTTTTTTTTTTTTAAGCCACCGGGTCCGGGACGTGAACCACGGTCAACTACATGGGAGTCCAGCAACATAGCCATTACACTAACTGCTGGTCCCACCAGCATGTTTTTCAAGCCCTTGGGGCTGGGACTCCAACTCTAGTTAGCCATGTGGGATCTGAATCCATTTGCACAAATTTAACCACAATGCTACAGGACTATAATCCTTTTTTCCCCCCACTACAGGGCATGGGCACTCACTGGAGAGAGAGACAGAGAATAAAAAAGCACATCTTGGGGGATAGCCATGCTGCAGTCCCTTCTCCTCCATTCTCCTCTTGGTATTTTTGGGTGTATAGACACACATACACACACATACACACCCCTGGTATGTTTTTTGAACCATGTGGGATCCAGTTGCCTTAACCACCACACCAGTGGCTGCCCCAACCTCATTATTTTTATATTGTAACAGATTGAAATGGTAATATCTTGGATATATTGGGTTAAAGAAAATAGATTAAAATTAATTCCTGTTTCTCTTTACCATTTAAAATAGTTGTGATAAAATATATGCAACATGGAATTGACCGTCTCGTCCCCTTTGAAGTGGCATTCAGTACATTCACATTATTGTGTAATGGTCACTGTCATGCCCATTCGTTTCCAGAACGCTTCATCTTGCAAAACGGAAACTCTCTACCCATTACACAATAACTCATCTCCCCCACCCCGGCCCTGGCAGCCACCACTCCCCAGCTCTATGCATTTGGCTACTATGGGGACTCTTTGAACTTCGGAAAAGCCGATTTGGCCACGATTTTTTGGTTTCGTTTAGACTCCCAACCTTCTCTTCCTTCCACCACCTCCATGCTACGTATATTCTCTTCAGAGGTGGGGACTTGACTGAAAACCAGCCCTGGCAGCCCGCGTTCCGCTTTGGCTCCGTGCAGGGTGCTTTTCTAGGCACCTTGTGTAACTGGGACCCTGAAGTGTTTGTCCTTTTGTGACTGGCTCACTTCACGTAGCATATTATCTGTAACCCACATTGTAGCATGGCTCAGAATCTCCTTTCGACGAGAAGCACATGTTTCACTGTACGGACAGGCCACGTTTGATCGTCCGTTCATCCACTGAGGGACACTTGGGTCGCTTCCACCTCTGGGCTATTGTGAATAATGCTACTATGAGCATGGGTGTACAGATACCTCTCCAAGACCTGCTTTCAGTTCTTCAGGTATACAGTCAGCAATGGAATTGCTAGGTCATATGGTAATTCTATTGGTAAGTGCCGATGAACTGCCGTTCCGTTTTCCACCATGACTTCACCAGTTTACATTCCCACCAACAAGATGCACGTCCATTTTCTCCACAGGCTTGCCGACCCTCGTTGCTGTGCTTTAGTTTTCATAGTAGCCAGCCTAAGAGGTGTGAGGCGCTTTATCTTTTTAAACGTGACTATTAGAACATATGTTGCTCGCAATTATGGCTCACTATATATATATACATACACATATATATATATATATATCTGTAATGTATATAGGTCAGTGGAGCTGAAAACAGGCTGGAAGACAAAGAAAACTCTATTTCCCAGCCTCCTTTGCAGAGAGGTGACTGTGATGTCGTTTCAGCCAATGAGGTGTGAGCAGAAGTCTGCCAGGTACCGGCTCTCCTCCTTCCTCCTTTGTCCTGCCTGTAATGTGGAGCTGGGGCCGACATCTTGCAACCATGAGGTGACAGAAATGAGGATGACGTCAAGGGTAGTGGGGCGGACAGAGGAAAGAGTGGGGGTCTCCGGAGAGCCGGTGCATCTGCCCTGCACGATGTGGCTCCAGACCACTTACCACGAGAGACCAACAGGTCTTCCTGTCTTCAAATGACCGTTAGCCTTCTATGCGTTTGTTAGTTCTAGTCAAACGCGTCTCTAATGGGGTCACTCCTTACGTGGCGGAACTGGGACTTGAGTCCATACGTGTCTGTCTGTGCTAAAGCCTGTGTTGTCTCTGCCTCTCCCACCACTGCCTCCTAAGAATGGACTAGTGACACCAGTAAAGTGGAAACCAGCCTCCAGGCTGTCCCATGCACTATTCTCCCCACATAGGGGAAGTGTTTTATAGCCAAATGACGAATAGGCATCAATTGCGAGGAATGTGTCTAAGTTACACCAAGATTTACAAGAATGTCCCTGGCTATGTTGTTTAAGGTGGGAAAACCTAAGCAGCCAACAATGGGGGATTCGAGAAATTATACAAAGCCATGAATGCAATCTCTGGCTGATATTAAAATAATGTTTTAGGGTATAGCAGGTGGCATGGTAGTTAAGGCACTGGATTATCACATGTCCAACTGCAGTTCGAGTCCCAGACCTGGTAGTTTGAACATCATGCTGGGTGCATATGCATGTGTGTCCAGAATCCTGAGAGGAGAATGGAGAAAAAGGAGTAGCCATTTCCCCTAGGGGGTGATTTCTTTCCTCCTCTCTGTCTCTCTCCAGTGAGCATGTGCACCCTATGGCAAAAACCAAAAAATAAAAGATGTTTTAGAAAGCTATCTTAGGATAGGGGAAGGTAGTTAAGCTGTACTGTGAAAAATGACAGTCCTACAATAGTATGATTCCAGTTTTGTAAAAGAGTGCATGTATGTGTATAACCAACATGTTGATGGTGTAATTAGCCATAATTTATCATTATTATTATTATTTTAGTTTTCCTATGGGGCATGTATGCTTACGAGAGAGAGAGAGAGAGAGAGAGAGAGAGAGAGAGAGAGAGAAATCACCTTCTAGGAAGGATGGCCATACTACAATCACTCCATTCTCCTCTTGGGATTTTGGGTATTCATGCACACACACTTGACATGATTTTTCAAATTGCTGGGTCTGGGACTGAAACCACAAAGTTGGCCATATGGGATCCAGTCACCTTAACCACCATGCTGCTGGCTGGCTCATCGTAACTTAATTTTCGTAGGTAGAAAATTAAGTAGGCTTAATTTTCTTAGCCTATTTAGGTAGGCTTTTTCTATGGCTTCCAAGATTCCAAAATAACCATGCACTTTGTAATTAGAAAAAAAAATAAAGCAACACATTTCTAAAAATAAGACTCCAGCTTCAAGATGAATGGATTGTTTCTTTTTCGGGAATCCATGTGTTTTCTCTCACTGTCTTACGAAGAGTTGGGGGACGGGGAGCCCCGAGGAGTAGAGGGGGCCAACTGGGAGCTCCTGAGACAAAGACCCTGGTGCTGTTCCAGGTGGGGCCCTGGGCCGGGCCGGGCCTCTGCTCTGTGTGTCCAGTTCTGGGTGAGGAGGCTAAGGCTCGGCAGCTTCTGATGCGGGCGGTTCACTGTTGCGCTTGATTAAAGTGCGCCCGCCACATAACTCAGTAATAGAATTAGAAGGCATTCCTCCCTCAAATGGGCTGCGGCTGCGGCTGCACAAACAGCCTGCCTCTGCTCCACTTTGATTTGGCCTAATGTGTTGGTAAAAGGGTCCGTTCCCGAGAAGTTCTACTTAATTACGTATGAACACGCAGAGCGGAGGCCCCTGACGACATGCTCAGTGGTTGATTAAGTGAGCATCCAAACGGGCAATCAATAATTTACTAAAACATTTCAAATACCTCCCGGCTTCCTGTGACGGGAAGGGCATGGCTGAGCGCGGGCTTTCGCTGGCTGTTGTGCAGGTGGTTGTCTCCCCACCTTTAGGTCCCTCTCCTCTAAGCTGGCACACTCCTACCTGCTTTCTCTGTGGCTGGAGCGTGGACTGGTAGACACACAGCTCGAACCCAAGACACCCCACTGAAAACCGTCTACTGAGTCCAGGTGCCGCAGCGGTTACCACCTTCACGGTATTTACTAAACACCATCCCCCCCGCCGGCTCCCTGCTGCAGGCTCCACCATTCCACATAGCAGCCGCTTCTGGGTTGGCCGCCTGCTCATGCCCGCCCCCGCCTAGTCTGCCCCACCTTGCCCCACTCACCTTGGCAGGCTTGGCATAGGCCTCTGCTTTTCAGGAGAATGCTCTGACCATCCCCTTGAGGGACTCCAGAGTCCTCTCTGCCTGCCTCTTTCTGTGCCCTCGAACCTCGTGGTGTCCCAAGTCCCATCAGTGTCTGTTTCCTTACTTTGCTGTGTATGAGGGCCACGAGGACAGGGCCATGTTCTATGTGGATCCTTGTTTAACCCTTTATGGGGGAACGTGGCCGAATAACTGAACACACTGTGGCGTGCAGGAACCCTGGGAAGGTCAACAGTTAAGGATTCCTTGCCTTCCTGTTGATTTAATAAAATCCTGAATCTTATACTCTTGGATCATTAGCGCGGGAGGGTGTCTACTTCCTTATTCTCCAGATAGAGGAACCCAAGGTCAGAGGGTTAACCTATTTGCTGGAGTTACAGCATAGTCAGAGGCCTCAGGCTAGGCTGCCTTTTTTTTTTTTTTTTTTTTTTTTTTTTTTTTTAAGAATCATTAATTTTATTTATCATTATTATAATTTTAAAATTTGCTACAGGGCACACATGCTCACCCGAGAAAGAGAGACAGGTAAAGTGAGGAAGCAAGCTGCCAGGTCTGGGACTCCAATGGTGGCCAGCCGTATGGGCGTCCAGCGCCCCAACCACCATACCACCTGCTGGCCTCTAGGCTGGGTTCTCGACTTCTGGGATCACCTTGGTCACCGATCTGACAGCCGTCATTGCCAACATCAGCATCCACACAGCACATGAAAATCACGAGAAGCAGAAAATAAGAGGAAAGTTTCAAAAGAGACCAAAGGGGACTCTACCATACTTGCAGTAGACTAATTAGAATATGCCTGATTCTAAGCAACTGGAAAGTGATCGATGCTTTGAGCCTTACCCAGGTAAACACAGAGGGAAACATAATCTGCCTCAGATATTTGCAGGGATCTTTATGGGCTGGACTAGGTCTGGCTGTGCCATCAGCTCCCTGTCTGCTAGCAAAATGTTGGGCACACTCAACTTGCATCTGTGAGTGGCTGTGTCCCCAGGCCCGTGCACTGCCTCGGTCCAATCCACAGAGCAACCACAGGTCTTAAGCATCATACCACGCCGATTACGACAGGTGGCTTAGTGACGTTGTGGCTTATCCAAGGCAGATTTGGTCTTAAGTCCGTCTGGTGACATTCTGCCCAAACATCCAATGCATTGTTCAGCATCTAGTGAGTCCTTAATAATTACTAATTGATGAGGTGCTTTCTCAGCCGGAATGCTTAAACCACACGCTCTCTGAATATGATGGGAGTTGCAGCATATTTTAATTAAATACTGACAACTTTAATTCTGATTGTGCATTCCAGTGCTCCTGTGCTGATAGCACCAAGCTAATGTCTTGTTATTCCGGAGGAGATTAGCAGTAGGGCACTGCCTTTTACCCAAACACAAGATCATAATAATTAAAATCTGATATTGCTCGAAATGAACCCCTTTAAAGTAATTTATAGGCCACAAACACACACAGATGCAGGCATATAAGTGCCAACATTCTCAAGAATTTACAACACCTTAGAGAAACTCTGTCCATTCCTTTCAAAATGAAAAGTTTTCTGCTGGCGTGATAAAAGACGCCTTACTAGGTTCAGGGGAAATGTGTATTTTTGCTGATCAATTTCTGAGTTTCCCAGAAGAGGGGAGCCACAGAGAAATCCTGAAAACTAATGGCCGTGTGAGCAAGGTCTATTTGTACTTTATTGTGCCAATCAGAGTCTACACCACTGAATCAGAGAATGAGACAAAGGAAAATCTCATTGTGTGTGTGTGCGTGGCAGGAGGAGTGGGGGACAGGAGGGGGGCTGAGCATGAGAGAGAGAGATGAGATCTGAGTGTACAGAGAGACGGGAGCATTTGGAGAGGAGCCAGAAAGCACATACAGCATACTGCACTAATTCATGGCGGCCACAGACTTACACCGAGAGTCAGGCACTGGGGACCCCGAGCGTCTGCCATGTCTCAGGCACTGGGGACCCGACTGGGCCTCTGGCAAAGTGTGAGGTGCAACCAGAGGTCTATGTTGGGTTTTAGGGGGCTACAGATCCCCTGAAATTATATGCAAACTCTCATGTTTATGGGTACATATGGATGAGGCAGAAATAGGCTGGTACATTTCCTTTTCTGGGGACAAGGTACTCCATAAGCGGAGGACACCATAAGGAAGTGTGAGTGAGGTGCAGTCTACAGGTTCAAAACTCTGGTCAGCAGCTGCCCAGCAATACTGAAGATTTCTCTATCTCCTAAACTATGTTTATACTTTCCCTGCCCCTTACTGCCATTTAAAATAGCTTATTATTATTATTATTTAAAAGGACTTAAACAGTTATCTTTATTTATTTTTATTTTAATTTGACCAGAGAGGAACAGAGAGAGACAGCGAGAGGGAAAGTGAGAAAGCAAGCCACCAGGTCTGGGACTCAAACCACAGTCGGCCAAGTGGGAGTCCAGCGCCCTAACCACCACACCACCTAGCGGCCTCTAAAAAAATCTTATTTTGACATAATTTCAAATTTACAGTTGCAAGCATCGTGTAGAAAGATTTCCTGTATATGCTGCACTCAGATTTCATGATTGTTAATATTTTACTACATTTTCTTTATTTTTCCTGTCTCTCTCTTTCTTTAATTTTGCTATAGGACGTGTGTGCTTGCTGGAGAGAGACAGAGAAGTAGAGAGAGAGAGAAAATGAGAAATCACACCCTGGGGCAGGGGATGGCCATATGTAATCTCTTCTCACCCCATTTAACCCTTGGGATTTGGGGTGCACGTGTACACACACCTGGGGAGTTTTCCAAGTCATTGGTCCCCACTCAAACCAGTCATCTAAACCTCCATTCCACCTGCTGGGTCTTCCTGTTTCTAAATAAACATGTTCATATTGTTTACTTTTCACACGTAATGATAGCTTTTTAATCCTTCCACAGCGTATTTCTCCCTTACCAGAATCTGATGAATGGAATTATGAAATTATCACTGACAAAATACTATTGTCTAATTCTGCAGACCTTATTCTGATTTCCTCAATGGTCCCAATCATGTCAGCAAAAGGAAACCCCAGACTATAGGTTGCATTCTCAAGTCTCTTTAGTCTCCTGTAATCCAGAGCAGTTCCTCAGCCTTCTTTGCCTTTCATGATCCTGATTTTTTTTGAAAAACAATAGGTCAGTTATTTTGTTGCCTATCTTTCGATCCGAGTTTGACTAACGTTCTTTTTAGATTAGGTTTTGCATTTTGGCAGGGGCATAGCTGCACCCCTGCTCTCCTCAGAGCACTGGATTAGAAGGTGCACGATGAGCGCCAGCGGCAGTGACGCTGACCTTGACCTCGCCGTTAAGCTGCTGGTGTCCGCCCGGTTTTCCCACTGAAAGTCGCTATCCACCCCACCTTTTTTTTTTTTTAGAGAATCATTTATTTATATTCACTTTATTTATTTATTTTTAAATTTGACCAGAGAGAGACAGAGAAACAGAAAGAGAAAGTCAGAAAGCAAGCTACCAGGCCCAGGACTCAAATCATAGTCAGCCATGTAGGAGTCCAGCACCCTAACCACTATGCCACTTGCCAGACTCTCATCCTACCTTTCTTTCCCTTTTACATTAATGAATTCTAAAAAAAAAACTGTGGTAAAGTATACAAATGTAAAATTTATCATTTACTCACTTTTTTTTTCAGAGGTTTTTGCTACAGGGCGCTTGCACTCTCCAGACAGAGAGAGACAGAGAGGCAGAAAGCAAGAAATCACCTCCCCCCCCAGGGGGGATGGCCATGCCGCAATCACTTCTCCTCCATTTTCCTCTCGGGATCTTGGGCATGCACGCACACGCACCTGGCGTGAGTTTTAAGCCACCGGGTCCGGGACGCGAACTGCAGTTGACTACGTGGGAGTCCAGCAACATAGCCATTACGCTAACTGCTGGTCCCTCATTTACTTACTTTTATGTTAAGTTCTGGCATTTATGACATTTACAGTATTGGGCACCCACCACCATCTACAAAAGTTTTCCAAGCCCGTAGTCATTAAAATCCTTTGCAGTATTAGCCTGAACCTTCCTTCCAACAATTTTCCTACAGCTGGTTGTCGTTATCACCACCAGAGAATTCAGAAGAACTCTTTCTCTCATCGAGATGAAGATGAGTTGAAGGTCTCCATCATGACCGTCACCCTGCTCTCATATTCTTAGTTCCAAGCTATGCAATGTAGCTACTTTAAGGAAGGAACATGAGGGCTTGGGAAGCTTCTCTCTGGTAATAAAGACAATAAACGTTCAGAAACCTGTCCATAGTGTATAGGACTGAAAGAGATGTCTTGAATCTCTGTAAATCCAAATTTGGCCAATATTTTTCTGGTTTTGTTTAAATCTCCAAACTTCTCTTTCTTCTACAGCTTCTCTGCAATGTGTGTTCTCTTCAGAGGACTTTGCTGAAAACCAGCCCCTGGCAGCCACCATTCTGCTTTCTTTCTCTATAAATTTGACTACTCTAAGTACTTCATATAAGTGGGATCACATATAGTTGTCTTTTGGTGATTGCCTTATTTCACTTACCACAATGTCATCAAGGTTCCTTTATATTGTAGCAGGAGTCAGAATTTCCTCCTTTCTCCTTCTTCTTTTCATTACCAGATGGTGCATGCACTGCTTGGGGAGTGGAGGGTGGGAGGGTAGGGGAGAGACCCCCCCCCCCCAACACACACACACACACACACACACACACACACACACACGGGGAATGGTGACACTGCAATTCTTTTTTCCTCCATTTCTCCATCCCGTTAGGATTTGGGGCAGGCACGCACATGCATCGTGGTTGTACCTTGGTCAGCCGTTTGGGGTCTGGCTCCCTATGCACAGGTCTTTACTGCTGTGCTGCTGGCTGGCCCAGAATTCTCTTTCTCCTTAAGGCTGAAAAACATATATTCCACCGTAAGGATATATCACATTTTATTTATCTGTCTATCCACAGAAGGACACTGGGTTCATCCTCCTTCTGGCTATCAGGTGAACAATGCTCTTATGAACATGTGCATAAATATCTCCTAGTCCCTGCTTTCATTTCCTTTGGGTATATACCCAGAAGTGGAATTACTGGAGCATTATTTTTCTCTTCTTATTTATTGTGTACCCTGGGGACAATATCTGAGGTTGTGTAAATATCCTGTTATTCTTCTCATATTTTCATCCACTAGTTTTAGCCTCCATTGATTCCTGCCAAATGACAATTTTCTAATTCCACCATTCCTTTTACACCTATTAGCTGGCATTCTACTGTAGGGAGTACATTTCTCTTCTCCCTCACTTATTTGTGAATATGGACTCATTTTATTCAATGGGTTAATATCCTTCACTCAGTGAAATCCTTCTTCATGTGACTCCCAACAGTGTTGGGACTTTCTGTGTTTCCTTGTTCCGAGTGAGCAGACCTAGAGCGCAGTCTGCCTTCCCCGACGCGGAATCACCTCCTGGCCAGCACTAGCTCGGTTAAATCAGAACCCCTCTTTCAGCAGGTGCGGGCACGGCTACCCGGGCAGCCCCGCCCCCCGCTAACTACATTTCCCAGAGGCCTCTGGGGACACGTCATCAGTGAGCGCGGCGTCTCGCTGGCGAAGCCGGCCGCGGAGAGCCTGCTGTGGCGGCGGCAATATGGCGGACGTGCTGAGCGTCGGGGTGAACCTGGAGGCCTTTTCCCAGGCCATCAGTGCCATCCAGGCGCTGCGCTCCAGCGTGAGCAGGGTGTTCGACTGCCTGAAGGATGGCATGCGGAACAAGGAGACGCTGGAGGGCCGGGAGAAGGCCTTCATTGCGCACTTCCAAGACAACTTGCATTCAGTGAACCGGGACCTCAAGTAGGTACCGGCTGGAGGCGCCGGGGTGGGGGACCCGCCCCCTTCCACCTGCCCGACCTCGCGCGGGTCTTCCCGTCAGGGGCTGTTCGTCCCTCTGGTGCTCTCCATTCTCTTTCCGTCCTGTCTGAGCGTCTGCTTGCCCCTCAGGGACACCTCACCCCCGTCCGGTTTCTCGTCCCCCATCTCTTGGCCTCGTATTCCTGGCGATCTCCCGCCGCCCTCTGGGTCGCCCCGTTCGTTCCTGACCAGGAGGCACGCTCTTCCGTGGACCTGCACGTCTCTGAGCTTGGCAGGTTTCTCACCTGTGGGCGCTCTGCCCCGTCGTGTCTGATCGGATCCGTACGGATGCTCCAAACGGGACCCGATCAGCGCTGCCCAAACCCAAGGAAGTGCACCCCATCTGATCAGCCCCACCTCGCCGCCCCTGAAGCTGGAAGTCGTCAGTTCCAGCCCTCCACACACCCTCCCCCAGAGCGACAAAACGGGCCTTGTCCGGGCCTGTGCGGTTCCTCTGCTCCCTCCCAAACCTTCTGGTCGTGGTCGCGTCTCTCCTGCTGTGGCTGCTCCTGTCCTATTCCTTAACCTCTTAACCGCTTGTGCTTGATCTTACCCTCCCCTTACACACAAAAACCAGTTTACACCCTTCTCTTTCTCACATGTCACCTTCTGCTTTCTAAGTGTTATTGTACAAATTGAATGAGAAGGTGTTTGTAAAAGGCCTGGCACATACGGGCCCTCTTGATTGATTAGGTCCTGAACTTGCCTTCTCTTCTTGAAGTCCATCCCAGGAAGGTTAGAATTTCAGAGTTTTTTCCTTTTACTTCTCAGAACTGACTTGAGTAGGGGCAGGCATTTGGTGAGCTAGCCATGCTGTGATTTCTGGACTGCTTGGATCCCCTCCCCTCAGCTTGGTCTACTTAGTGACCAGATGGAAGGAGGAGGTAGGATGGAGGAGGAGGTGGTGGCCAAACAGTGGGTACCTTTGCCCCCAGTGTAGTTGCCATAAATCACACATCCCACCTCAATTCCCACACTTGCTGCTTTCTGGCTGAGTGCCAAGCGCCAGGTAATACCTCTCCTGCTTGATGGGGTGTGTTGAGTGTTCTTCTCTTTCCTTTTCATTTTCTCTTTGATTTGCTTCCCTTCACCATGTTAGAAACTTTAAGAATGTTGACATTATCTGTTTGCCTTCTTAATCTTTGTACAGTAGTGCCAAAAAGGAGGCCGAGAGTCCAAAGCAAATGTGGCCTGAGCAGCTGTTCCCAGTGAGCCTTTCGTGGGCAGTTGGAGGCCAGCTGCCGGCCCCTCGGAACATTCTCCGGCATGAGCTTTTGCTGCTGGCACCTTCCCAAGCTTCTCCAGAGTTGCCTGCTAGACGGAAGTGCCGTTTGACCCAGCCCCCTCCGTGGAGTCTTCCCATTCCATTTGTTTATTTTATCTCTTCTTTGTTTTGTTAAGTTTTACCATCTGTGAAGCATCATGTACAAATCTAGCCCTAAGAGAATGATAAATAATCATCATTTATTCAGGTACTTGCTGTTCTGCCAAATGGAACGATCTGCACGTGGTTCTGAAAACCCTTAGTGAGAGGCAGAGTTAGTGACACTTAAAAATCCCAGGAAGTCTCCTCTCCCACCGCACAGGCTAATTTCAGTTTTAAAAACCCAATTTTAGGAGTCTTATCGATTCTGCTTCCCTTAAGTGTTTTTCTCCTTCGGAATGGCACTAAACATTCGGACCGCCAGTCCTTAACCTTCCAGGTGTCTTGAACTTCTCTGAGAATCTGTACAAAGCTTGAAAGGCTTAAATTAAGATAAGCTCCCTTATGAGTTTTTTTTCATTGTCCCTACCTTTTGTTTTTCTTTTTTAAAATTTCATTTACATTTAATCATTTTATGTATTTACAGCACACAACATGGTTTTTCAGAGCATACATGCATTGCATGTCAAGCAAGTAAAAAATATTACTGAACACATCCTCCTCAATGGATATCTTTCCACCCTTGAGCCTGTTGTTTTTTCTTTCCCTGAGCCCCTCCCTCTCACCTCCCACTGTCTCCCTGCTCCTATACTGTCTCTGGTATCAACTCTGCTGTTTTGTCTTCTAGTCTCTTAGTTTCTTCCGTAAACTCTCTGAATAGTCTTGTTTTACCTTTCAAAATGTGTTTTTTCTTAAGGGACTTCTGATGGAGAGTTTGAATAGCAACCTTTGGACACTGTGGTTGGCTTTACACTGGCGTATTTGCTTTATTTACTTTTCAGTGAGCTAGAACGCCTGAGCAACTTGGTGGGCAAGCCGTCTGAGAACCATCCTCTCCACAACAGTGGGCTGTTAAGCCTGGATCCTGTGCAGGACAAAACTCCTCTGTATAGTCAACTCCTTCAAGCGTATAAATGGTCCAACAAGGTAAGAGATGTCTAAGTGGAGCTATGTAGGAAGGTCAAGCATTCTTATATTCTGTAGAGGTGGGAAGTGAGGGGATGTTTTTATTTTTGTGTTCTTAACTCAGCATGGGGTTATAGAGTTTGTGTCTTAGAATTTCCCCACTTTGGGGCCAGCAGGTGGCGTGGTGGTTAGGGGCACTAGATTCCCACATGGCCAACTGCAGTTTGAGTCCCGGACCTGGTGGCTTGCTTTCTCTCTCTCTCTCTCTCTCTCTCTCTCTCTCTCTCTCTCTCTGTTCCTCTCTGGTCAAATTGAAATAAATAAATAAATAAAGTTAAATAAAATAATTCTTTATAAGAAAACACAATTTCCCCACTTTGTAGTCCTTTGAAGTCTTTAAGGATTAATAATAATCCTTAGGTTTACATTAAAAAAAAAACACCTAAGTAGGTGTATTTAGCCTAGAGACTGGGGGTAGGGAGCAGCTTTTATGAACGCTTGATGTTACACGTGTTGTACTGTGGTGTGTGCATGTCTGGGGAAGATGTCCAGGCTGTGTCAGAGCCTTGGAGGAGTTTGTGGCCCCCAGAAGGTTAAGGACTGGTGGTCTGAATGGCTAGCCACTCGCGTCGTTTATGACCTCCTATCGTCTTCCCTATTATTGATGGAAGACCATCACTAGGATACTGTCAGATCACTCTAATTAATTTAGGCCTTGTTGTAGGGAGATTGCTCTTAACATGCTCCATGGAATTTGATGTTCATGGATTCCTTCCGCAATCAGGCGTACTCTCTAGGACAGCTGTAAAAGGAGAACTAAACTGTAGTTTAAAAATAACAGGCACAATTAGGCTCATGAGCCTGAAAACAGTTAGTTTGTTTACTGACAAGTCCCCTTGTTTGTGTGCTGTGTGTTGTTTCTGTGTGTGTTTATGCTTTCCATTGATAGGGAACTAGAATATACTTCAGGAACAATTTTGGAAGCTTACCTCATACAGGGCTACCTCCCTGGAGGTAATTATTTTTACACTTAATGGTCATGAATTGCGCTGTCCCCTCTGGGTAGCCATCATTTTTTTCCTCTTTTCTGTAGGCCATTTCCTTTTAGGTCTTGAGTGACAGATAAGTCTTGGCAGCTTTTCTGATATGCAGAACTTTTTCTCTGAATTTCTCTGTGAGGATATTTTAATATTTGGTTTGAAGTGGAGCCCTGGAAGCTGAGTCTGAGAGTCAGGGAACAGGTGATTTGTCATGGGATTCTAAAGAAAGAAACTTGAAGCTTGGATACATACGTTTAGCCTATGAAGCCTCTCCCTCCAGTCTCTGGACTTCTGGACTGCCACTGACAGAAACCCAGTTTGGTCTATATTAAGAAAAAAAAAAAAAGGTGGAGGGGAGTGCTTCACTGACCCCAGGAACTAAATATGCAGGGCGTGTCCTGTGTGCCCCTGAGCTCATGAGGACCTGAATATGCAGGTGGCGTGGCAGAAACCTATCACTTTCTTATCCTCTCTTGGTCTGCTAGCCTTTTTGTTTAAATTTTATTTTAAACATTTGTTTATTTATTTATTTATTTATCTATTTTATTTGTTGTGATTTTTGGGTCACCAGGTCTGAGACTTGAACTGGGGTCAGCCGTGTGGGAGCCTAGCACCTCAACCACTAGACCGCTGCTGGCCCTGGCCTCCTTGCTTTTGTTGGCCTGAAATTCGCCAAGTGGTAGAAAAGATGGCTTGGCTGTTGCAGGTTTGCACAGTTCTTACACCTGGTGTGCATGTCAGGCCTTGGAAAAGGACTCTGGCCCTGCTTCATAGGGACCCTCTGACAGGGGTCATTGAGTCTGTGGGTGGGATTCTCAGCTTGGGTCATCTGAAACATAGGAAGTGGGGTTCCTTGGAGTTGGAGAGAGGAAGTTCCCAAAAGGAGGAGATTCAGGGCAGACCAAAAATGCTAGATATCTGTTGTGCTTGCCCAGCCAGACATGGGGCAGTCGAGCTCCCGCAGACAGCACGGCCTCAGACCGCTCGGTTAAGCTTCCTTATTCCCCATGAGCATTCTGGGTCATCCAAACCCGAGTTACCTGGTGATTGGGTGGAATCTCTTCAGTGGGCGCATGACGGACGTTCTCTGGTTGGAGTCTGGGAAGTCTGGCTTTTGGTGTTTGGATGAGGAGGCCATGCTGGTGTGTCACTTGGTAGAGTTGTTCTTGAAATAGGTTGGGGTGGTGAGGACTTCTCAGTGGTGAGAAGATTTAGGCTGATCTCGACACTGTGAGTAATTGGGACTGACAGTGGAAGTGACTGGTCCTTATATTGAGGTGACGACACTTTAGAATGAAAGTAGTTTCATTATTCACCGAATGTGATTGTTCAAGTATTAAAATAGAAGCCTGCTGCCCCTGACTCCAACCCTTGCCTCAAGATAGAGAAGAGCGGGACCAGCAGTTAGCGTAATGGCTATGTTGCTGGACTCCCACGTAGTTGACCGCGGTTCGCGTCCTGGACCCGGTGGCTTAAAACTCAAGCCGGGCGCGTGTGCGTGCGTGCCCAAGATCTCGAGAGGAGAATGGAAGAGAAGGGATTGTGGCGTGGCCATCCCCCCTGGGGGGGTGATTTCTCGCTTTCTGTCTCTCTGTCTCTCTCTCTCTCTCTGTCTGGCGAGCGCACGAGCCCTATAGCAAAAACCTCTTAAAAAAAAAAAGATAGAGAAGAGGTTGGCTTAAGGAAAAGAAATATTATGTGTGTGGAACTTCTTACCCTGGAGATGCTAAAGCTTAAAAATACAGGTTAAAAAATAAGGTAGAAATCTATCAAAGATTGTAAATCCCACGTGAACAGTGTGAGAAGATGCAGAGGTTTTAGGCATCTTCCTTACCAGGTGAGGTTAAGCTCCCTTAAAGTACCCGTGTTTTTTCACCGGCTCTCTAGTGCCACCAGCACAGAGAATGGGTCACAGTTTCAACCCCCTTGTCTCAGAGCTGAGCAGACTGAGGCCAGTGAACTGGTCTATTCACGGTTTTCCAGCTAGACTGGAGTTTAGGTGTCCTGACTTAGTCCAGTGTTCTTTTCTGTAAAACTTGATGCTTTAGTTCACTTTTGCTTAAGATTTCAATTACAGAAAACATCTTCCCTCTTTTACCTGTGTTTTGTATTTTATTCATGAGCCTGTAAACATTTTCCTAATTTGTAGTGGTTCAAAGGATAGAAATGCAAATAATACCCACATGGTATGTGGCTTCTCAAACTAATGCTCTTTCCAGGACAGACATCACTAATCAACTGTTGTATTTTTCCCTGCTGAGGCTGTATGTGTATTGGCTTAGAATCCTTGCAACTCTGTTCTGGGGCTAGATAACAACCACTGATTATTCAGCGACCATAGGTGACAGGGAAGACATGGTCTTCTAATTTCTGCTATAGTAAATAATGCCCTATGTGACTGCTACTTATTTATACCTTCACTTACTCTAGAAAGGATTTAAAGTGGATAAGAAAATGTAAAAAGAGGAAAACAAGGATAAGCATGCCTATTCACATTTTATTTATTTATTTAAAAATAATTATTTATTTAATTTTATTTATTCATTCATTTCTTTTAATTTGACCTGAGAAAGACAGACACACAGAGAGAAGGAAAGAGAGAAAGCAAGTCACCAGGTCTGGGACTTGACCATGTGGGTGTGTCCAGCACCTTAACCATCATGCCTCCTGCTGGCCCACCTGTTCACACACACACACACAGTAAACCGAAGAAGTGGCCTGAAGAAATAAGCCAGTATTCTAATTTCCAGCTGGGAACTTGGAAGAAACAAACAATTAATTATATGTGTTTATCTTTCCTCTCCTGCAAATGAAGAGAGCTTTTTAATTGCTAAAGCTTTCATCATTCATCATTTTACCCTCAAAGAGTTTAAAGCAGTAAGTGCATTAACATGTTAAGTGAAGTTGGAGTAACTTGCCAATGTCAGCTTCACGCACTGCTGGCTGAGAACTGAAGGGGAGTGGGAGCAGCTTTGCAACCACCATTACGAGCTGAACTTTCTGTTTTATGTGCAATTGGTCACAGAAAAGTCTCGTTCATGCCTAATGACTAATTATTTTCTTTAGGGGATTTTGTAATTTTTGTAAAGTCAGTTGGAATATTAATTACATGGTAGTTGGCATAATTGTTAGGATAACACATTTAAAAATTAATCTCATCTAATGAAATGATGTCAAATTGCTATGAGCAGCACTTTTCCTGTGCTGAATTGGGGAAAGAATTTGGCTTTTAACTATTATGCACCTATCGATAATTGTTCTGTGGAAGGATGACAAGCTCTTTTGACTGGGGCAGAAAATAATTGGCAGCAACGCCGTCCTTACTGTGAGATAGCACAGGCTTTATGTTGCTGAGGGAGTTCAGATATGCTGGGAGTTAGGCTGCACTCATTCCGAAGGTCCCTTTGCAGAGGTTTCCAGCATCCTGTCGCAAGCTTTTATTCAGGCTTTGGCTGTTCACATTGGTTTGTGCAGAAGGCTCCTCGTGTATCTGCCTGGAAAACCAGCCAGACCAGCCTTTCCCCAGTGGTGTCTGAGCTAGCCACGACCTCAGAGCCCTTGTGTTCTACCGGGACTGGGAAATGGATCCAGAACAAGGCCCTGCCGGGCTGTGCCTTTTATTTATTGTTATTGTTAAAGAATTATTTCATTTTATTCATTATTATTATTATTATTATTATTATTATTTTCATGCTCACCAGAGAGAGAGAGAGAGAGAGAGAGAGAGAGAGAGAGAAAATGAGAAAGCAAGCCACCAGGTCCAGGACCTAAACTGTGGTTAGCCATGTGGAGTCCAGCACTTCAACTACCAAGCCACCTGCTGGCGCCTTATTTATTTTTTTTTGACATGCTTAATTCTTTACTAAAGAGCAACTTTTTATTCTAAGAATACTCCCTTTGAAAGTCTGAAGACAGCTCCTTCATGGTTCCCTCCTGAACTGTTCTTATCAGAATCTAGTCACCTGTTGAAGGTGCAGAAGTGTCCCTCTCTCCCAACCATCTTTGAAGGTGCCCTTTCTGTTGTTGTGTCCTGGAGTTATCAGGGTTTGAATGATTATATTGCAATGCTCAGCCTTTCCTTTAGAGACCAGAGGAGAGGTCCCTGCCCACCTTGTTCCTCACTGACACTTCCCAGCACCCAGCAGGGTGCCTGCTACACAGTAAACATTTGCTTAAAATTCACTGAATGAATGAAAGAATAAATAAAAGCTTTTTCTGTTGAATTTTTAATTTACAACCCCATTGTGGTTCGCTTGCTTATAGTTTTGATGAAGTGTGTTAAGAGCATTTCCATTTCCAGTCATTACTGAGAAACCAAGTTTGTGCTGCTTGTGAGAAGAGAAAACCCTGTGATCTTGCGATGGGGGCCAGGCCTGGGTTCCAGCAGGGTAATTTAGAAGGACGGGGTGAGGTCAGCTGGCGAACTGGTAATAAGCGTTTTGAGGGCTGAGGTTAGCAGTTTTATGTGTGTCATTTGTCAGCCAGTGTGCCCTTCTAAGTGAGCCCAGGTGACAGCCAGTGCTTAGTAGGGGCTGGACTTGGTAGAGTCTTTTGGAGTTGACTGAGTCAGGCTAATTTGAGCTCCCGCACCTGAAGTTAGGTGTTCTGTGACAGCTGTCATCTTGGCAGCAAAGTGAGGACTGGGGAGGGAAAGTCAGTCCACCAACCTCTTAGGGAGTGCGCTGCGCTCTCTTTTGTGAATTATCAATAACCAACTTCTATTTTAGGTGGTTTCCCTACCACCAGGCCCAGACCCAGCCCCTTCTCTCTCTGCATAGTGGATACCTGTCCGTGATACAGGCTCATTCAGAATGTCACAGAAAGAAGATCACTTAGGTGCCCTCAGAGCTTAGTCATCGCAACTTTAGGATTGTTCTAGGTTGTCATTATGAGCAGAGGTATCAGGTTCTTACAGGTGTCCTTTCACCTCGATCGAATCGTCATCACCTAGTGTAGACTGCCCTGGTTAGCCTTGACCCTGCCTCTCCTTCATCCTCACCTGCCACCCTGGTCCATGGCAGCCATTATGAAAGGTCAGAGAGGAGCACAGCCAAACGGAAGAAATGATGGCTAAAACCAGTCTCCTGGGCTCTAGGTACTGCAAGATTCAGAAGTCAAGGAAGGGGTAGCTGGAAATACGACGTCTTAGGCGTTAGTCCTGGAGTCAGACTGCCTGGGTCCCAGTCCAGCTCTGCGCTTAGGCTGTGCCTTGAGCAAGTGAAAAAATTCTTTTTGAGCATCAGTTTCCTCTTCTGTGAAGTGGGGATGAGACTAGTTTTTTTAACGATAGGATTGTAGTGAAGATTCAGTGAGATGATGCATGTAAAGTGCCTTTGGATAACTCACTAGTAGTAAGAGCTGAATACATGGTGGTTATAATCACCAGGCAGAGTAATGGTGTGCACGGGCGTGTTCAGCAGCAGTGGCCATGCTGCTCAGTGGTTAGCATCGCGGTTGGCGCTGGTCTCGCAGGTCCCTTTCCGCGCTCATTGGGAAGGTTGGTGGAGTAATTTGTGCACTCCTGTGAGCATGGAGATGAAAGCACCGTCTGCAGGAGGGAGAGGAGCTAGATCACCTAGCTCAGCTCTGCTGTGACAGCAGTAAGGCCAATCTCTCTGTGCCTCAGTTTCCTGTTCTTTAAAATAGGGATGATGACAGTACCCACCTGAGAAAGGTGTCCTGAGGACTACATGGGCAGCTCACGTGAAGCACTGACCCGGCGCAGAGCGAGTGTGCTCTGGGCCTGGTGTCGCAAACAGCGGTGAGGACAGGTGTCCTGGCAGCTCGGGCCTGTCTTCCAGCGACTTATTGTCCATCACAAGACCCTGCTCTTGGTTTGGTATATCTCCCGAAGTTCCTCAAACTAGAGATTCCTTTGGGAAACCAGCACTTTCCCCACAGGGAAGGCTGAGCGTGGATACCAGCCGTTCACACAGTAGTATGAATTTGTCGTGTTTGTGTATTTCTCCTTTTGTCGTAAAACCAGGAGGTGGAGATGCAGGATTGGGATTTACTGAGGGATGTGGGATTGAGGGGCAGCAAGGGCGGAGTGAGGGTTCCGGGAGAGACCGTCAAGAGGAAGCAAGGACTGCAGAGGAGGTGGGAAGAAGGACATTCTGCCCAGCGGAGGGCTCAGTGAGGCGCTTCCCTCCCTTTGGTACTCAGTAAGGCCTTCCTTCCAGAGCCGGGGACTCAGATCGGTTCCCCGGTCTTTTTGCCCGATAGGGAAAATGCGGGCCAGTCTGGAATCTTCAGCATTGTTTCTTTAGGAAATGTTTGAACACAGAGGCCAATTTAAAAGGAAACATTTGGCTTATTTCCAGTTTGCACACTGGGTGCTCGATACCAGCTGGGTGCTGGAGGAGACTCCTGGGTTCGCCTCCCTGGACTGTGACCAGCGCCACCCCCTCTGACCAGCTTCCTGACTGGGGACGGGCTGTGCACCCCGCCTGTGCTGCAGCCTCCGCGTCAGCCGGGCGTGGACAGTGGCCGCTCTGCCCCCGGGCTCGCAGCCAGGCTGAGGAGCTGCCCGGGCTGGCCCGGTCCCACATCTTTACGCTCTCTTATTAGTCATGGTGTGTGAAAGTGGTCACTGCACGGCTGCCTGGGGTCAGGTTGGTGACTCCCTCTGTCTGCTAAAGAGGCCGGGAGCTCTCTCCGAGGCGCTCTGGCCTGGGGGAGACTGCGGGGGCTGCCGGGCCTGCACCAGGCTCCCCAGTCGCTCTGTGCGTGACTAGTCCGTTCCCTCCTGGGCGCTCTCCCAGTAGCCTTTTCTGGGCTGCCTGGTTGGTGTGGTTTGTCCAGAGCCTTCTGTAGATCAGAGCCGGAGCCTGGAAGTGGCGTGTTCTCGTCTCCCAGGAATGCCCGCAGAAAAGAAGTCGTGCGGTCGGTCTTCCTCCTGTGAGTTGCATGCCGGGGGTGGGAAGAGGGCGGCCATCACGCAGAGCCTGTGGTATTCAGTCCTCCACTCCTTGCCTTCTGTTCTTCGTGGCGCTGGGCTGGGTTGTTAGCCACCCCCACCCCCCTGTTGTCCTGCAGCTTGTCCTGCAGCCACACGGTGACCCTGATTCGGTCCCAGCCTCGCTCTCTGAGATTGGATCTTTGTGTCAAGGTGCCCCTGGAGACACCCAGGCCTCTGACTGGAGCAGTCCAGAATGCCGGCCCTGGCCCCACCACACGTGCCCCTCTAGGTGGAATCCCTTATCCAGCCTGTGCCTGACTCCGCTGTCACCTCGAGTCGCTGCCCGGGGTGTACAGGTGACTCAGGAACTGAGCCCCGATCTTCGTGTGAACTCAGAGGTGGAGCGGCCATTACCGCGTCACCACCATGGCTCCCTGCCGGCCCTTTTTGCCAGTCTAGCCTGTAAGATCAGTAACTGCAGTTCCCACGGGCCGTAGGATCTTCTGTTTCAGGACTTTGCACGTGTTCTTCCTTTTCCTCCCGTTCTTTGGAAACTCTAGCCCTCTAGGCCGCAGCTCAGTCGTTGCTGTGGCTGGCCTCTGAGTTGTGCCCACACGAGGTGCCCACCCTCCACATGTGCCTGGTTGACGCTCTGTCCCCTCTGCCTGGATCCTCGTCTCTTTTCCCATGAGATCAAGCTTGCCCTGTCGGGACTGAGGCTTTGGACAAGATGTCTGATGCCTTAGGGCTTCCATCTCCTGGACTACAAATGGGCCACAGGGCTGATCTGAGCATCTGACCTGAAGTGTAGGCCCAGCCTCCGAGCACAGGCCTAGAGTCTGAACTCTAGTGCACCAAGCCACATGGCTGGCAGGGTTTGGGTCCCAAGTCCACCTGAAAACGTGCCGGGTGTGCACGTGCCCACGATCCTGATAGGCTGGAGTGTGGGTAGGGGGTTTGTGGGATGACCAGATCCTGGCAAGGGTATGTGGGTGCCTGTCTTTGTCCCCCTCATGGGTAAAATTATGTATATATATGAAGTTTCTCGTTTAGGGTAGGGCACTCAGTGGCATTTAGCAAATGGTAATTCTTGCCATTCCCTGTTTCTGAGTGTGAGATGGGTGGTACTTGAAGGGAGTTCTTGAAGCCTCCAAACCGCGTCCTCTTCCCTTCTTAGACTGTCTGTGTCCTCCCCTCTGGCTCCTGTTTGCCTCACTGTGACTGTTTTCAGATTGCTGTGGTGCTGGGTGTCAGGTGCCAGGGCCGATGGGAGCAGGAGGGGCGGGAGGGCCAAGGGACTTCATTTGGATTCTGACCCCCGGGCCCTAACCTCGGGGATTCTCAGGCTGGACTGGAGGTTTCACCTTGCAGGGGGCAGGACTGGGGGCAAGGGCAGGGAGCCATCCGGTCTGCCTCCTAGCCCTGTGCTGCTCTTTGGCTTCTGAACCCACTGTCCGCTCCCCTTTGTTGTGAGCGCTCTTGCTGCAGTTGCTTATTCCTTTTGGGAGGCTCCAGCCCACCGCAGTTTTTTGTTTTGTTTTTCAGTTTCTGCTATAGGATGTGTGTGCCTGCTGGAGAGAGACAGAGAGAGGGAAATGAGAAGTCATCCCCCCCCCCCCCCGGGGGGGGGGGGGGGGGATGACCACGGTGCAGTCTCTTCTCCTCCATCCTCTCCAGTTGGAATCCAGCCACCTTAACTTCCATGCTACCTGCTGGCCCCACTGCAGTGTTTTTGGGTTGCTGGGGCCATAGCCTTGACCCAGCCTGTGCTTTGCCTTGCCGACTTGGACAGTGAGTGGTACCTCCCAAGACTCTCGCTCACCTAGTAGGTTCCTCGCAGGAGTCCCTTACTGCCCCTGCTGGACAGGGCACTCAAGACAGTCTGCGTCCACATAGACACACCTCCACAGTTTCCTGTGACAGGAGTCTACGCAGTCTCCTGCTGGGGCCGGAGCTGCCAGTCACCCTCTGTTGCCGTTTGCGTGTGTCTAAGGACTGCAGTTACCTTGGACCATTCGTTATTTCGGTCGATAGGCTCTCTGGCTATCGATCACTTGTCAATAGTTGCACCACTGAGCATTGTGGGCTTGGCTCTCCTATGCCTCTGTACATGCAGATTTGGAAGGGTGAGCACTTGCAGACTGCGAGCGCATGCACCTTCCATGCTAGAAAATGGTGCATGTTTTACAAGATGCTCAACCTTCATGTCCATACTGTGTTTTTGAGTAGCTGGCTTTTTGCTAGGAAATATGCAGACTGTCCATTCGATACAGGTTTATTAAACACCTGCTGTGTTCCAGGCACTGTTCTAGGCCGGTCAATGAAGCCTGTAGGCTCCCACCTTCCTGGCCGTGGCCTGCCTCGGGAGTAAAGTGCTCGCAGCACCTGCCTTAATAGGACTTCCTGACTCTACTGTTCTTTTTCTTAGCCAGAGGCCTGAAAGGACCCAGCCTACAGCCCTTCCTATCAGAAAGGGACAGAATTCAGAGTGTGGGGTGAAGGAAATTTTGTCTTCCTGGCCCGATATCTAAAATATCGTCCTGTTCTTGTAGCTTGGTGCATTTTAATTCTGTCACATGCATTAATGCAAATGCAAATTTATTGCTAGTGATACAGTTTCTGGTTTATTTACCCTTGGCTTGTCACCAGTTTGCCCTTACCCTGGTCTAGCCTAAGGCTGTGCTTGTTTAAAGGGATTCTCACTGATTTTAAGAGAACACTAAATATGATGTCTTGTATTTGTATGCAAGGGAAAAGGCAAGGTACCTTGACAGCTTTAGGGTACCATCAGCCTTGGCCCTAACCCAGCTGGTCTATTTCTGTTGGAAGAGAAGTTTGCATGGGTTCTTTGTGATATGGATTGGTGACTCTGTGGCCATTCCACGTATTTGTTATTCCCTGTGTTTGCCTCTGGGTCTGTTTCAATCTCCTTTAGCTCCCTGCTGTGCTGAGGGGTGACTTTTCCCACACGGGAGACTGGCCTTATGACCCGTCTCAGCCCTTTTCCCAGAGTCCAGCTGGGGCCCTGGATGCACGGTGTTCTCTGCATTGCCCGACCACCGGCCTGGCTCTTCACCCAGTCCCGTCATAGTGAGATCTACCAAGGTCACCATTTAAAGTCTCACTTTATAATCCAACATGTTTCCAGATACGAGCACATTGATGAACAGTTCTGCTTTATCCATGGTGTTTGTAATAACAATTGGAACCACCCGAGTGTCAGGACAGACTGGATTCTTGACTTCTAAGCGAGCAGAAACCGATTGTTTCATTTAGTGACAAGGAAGAAGCGTTATCTTCCTTTGAAAATCACCGCGGTTGTTTCTGTGTGCTGTGTTCTCTCTCGAGTCCGGCTTTCGCCTGCAGAATGGGTCTGGAGACCTCCTTTTCCCAGGTGGCGTTCACCTAGCTCAGGGGACACAGGCACTCACTCCGTGGCTCTTAGTTTTCCTTTCCTCACTCCAAGCGCCAGTCTGCTTGGCCCTCTACCCCAAAACACAGCTGGAACCACTGGGGACAATCCTGCTTAATTACTAGTTTACCTGCAAGCTTGGTTCAGATAGCACAAATGCTAGCTCTGAATGCCTTTGAAATGCTAAAAACAATAGCAGCAACAAAAACAACAGGATTATGGAGGCTAACCCTCCTCTAGCCCTTGTTTTTCCCAGTCTGAAACAGAGCAGTCCCTGTTAATTTTAATTGCTTGGATGAGCTCAAACATTGAGATTTTAATGCATTTTCACAGTAGCTCAGACAGCATAACCACATTATCCTGCTGGCAGGTTGTTGGGATTCTCGCCCAAAACATTGTACTGGGGGACCTCCGCTCACAAAGCCGGAACGCGATCATTTCCCAGCTCACGTCTTGTGGGGAAGCAGCTTTTCCTGTCGAGACTGCCTGCTAATAGTGAAGCGTTGCCTTCCTCCAGCCCGTGCTGATGGGCCCATCTTGCTTTCGAGGAAGGTTTCAAAGCTCTTGGTTAGCAGAGGGTGTCTCTGGGGGAGTCGCTTGATTCTTATGAGTCACAGAATACTTCTTGTAAGCCTCCAGTGTGCTTCGGTTCTGAGGAGCCGACGCTGTGCAGCCTGGCGTGGTCTCCAGGGCTCGGCCCAGTCACTGCACCTCCACCTAATGCTCCCGCTCTTCAGATGATATTAAATAAGAGGTGTTTGTTGCCCAGTGACTGAGCAAATTCTCCCACCCTGCCTCAGGACAGCCTCTACGGCCAGCGTTGTGACAGCTCCTTACTGACCTCCCTCTGGTGCCGCCTCGGCACTCCCCTGCAGCGTCAGAGTGACCTTTCACATTGCAGTTTGATCACGTAACTCTGCTTGAAATGTGCTCCTGACTCTCGGTGCTCAGGATTAAGACAGACTCCATAGTGTGCCTCTACCAGCCTGGATTTGGCTCCTGTAGTGCTCCAATCCCAATGCCTCGTCACCTGAGGTGCCACCACGACCCTCTGCCCCAAGCTGCTGCCCTGCTCAAGCGGGCCCACCCCCTTTTTGCTCTGCAGAAGCACTCAGGAGAGTCTTTCCTAATTCCCCAAGTCGGGGCAAGGTGCTCTGGTGTTCTGCAGCCCCTCTGCCACACGCACCCACGGTACCTGACTCACGTGGGATCGAGCCCTGACTGCCTGGGCTGGGGCCCGAGACCAGTCAGCCTGTTTGCCATTATATTTCAGTGTGTGGCAAGGCCCATCAAATGAAAACAAATCAGAACATTTTCAGTTAAATAACTAGCTTCTTGTCTTTGAAGTCAATATTATTACTTTAATTCAACATTTTTTTTAAAGGTTTTTCATTTCCCGAGTGAGAGAATCTTTATCCCGCACTCCACTCTCAGCCCCACCCAGCTGATGGGTGCCCAGCCGTGTGCGTGCCCGAGAGCCCGTCCCATGGCCCGCCATAGCAGTGTGTGGGTTATGCTGGCTGTGCACTGGTCCTTCACTCTCCGGCTTTAGAGGAGGAGGCAGGGCGCATAGGGAGGCTTCCAGGCCCCACTCTCTGCAGGTTGGGTAGGCGCTGGCCCGTAACTGCCGTGTTCCTCGAGTGCACAGCTGCCGAGATGTCTTCATCTGGTCTGTGCATTCCGTTCACGGCTTGGCTTGCTGAAGGGTAATGCATATTAAGTTGTTTTTTTTTTTTAAACTAGTTTGGGGATACAAACAGAAGGTAAATTATCTTGGTTATTTTAAGGCAGATAGATATGAAAAAGGCAAGGAAAGGATACAGGAAAAGTCATAGAAGCATCTTATATCTTATATTTATTTTAACATTTTACAGTTCCCAAAGCAAGGACACACCTCTCCCATCATCGCATGAGTCCTGGTCGAGGCTGTGCAGTGTGGACTTAAAGCAAGAGCCCTGGGGCCTGGCCACCTGGGCACGAGTCCTGCTTCTTCCTTTAACAACTATGAGCTTGGTCCACCCACTCCTGTTTCCTGATCTGTAAAAGGAGGTCAATGACAGTGTACCTGAGGGTCCTTGTGAAGTACAAAAGCTTAGTGTGTGTGAGACTCACAGTGCTCACCCTCAGTTCTCCAATAACCTGAGGGTTAGGTGTCTCAGCCTGAGGTTACTGAGGAGGGAATTCACACTCCAGAGTTAGTGACCTGCCCCAGGTCGCAGGTTGTATTGGCCGCGCGGGTCCCAAGCACCTGACTCCAGGTCCTCTGTTCTCTGTTCGGCCTTGGCCGGCCCCACGACAGCAGACGTGCAGCTGCTTCCCGGCCAGGCGGTGTCTACAGTGAGGGCAGTGGAAGAAGATGGCTCTTCTTGTCGGTGAAATCTCAGAGTGTTTAGTTAACTTCTATGAAGCGTAGGGTTCCTGAGCATTGTATCGGTCACAGAGATCTCTGTCAGTACCCTCATTCTGAATACGCACATGGGTTCATTGTCCCAGGGGTCTTCCAAAAGCTTATGAAAAAACTGCATGGGTTTTGAACTTTTTCCCCTGCCAAAATAAATTCATACTTTAATTCCTTTCTTTCACGAACTTTTGAAGTCCCCTCATGTGCAAGCTGACAAAGGAGTCTCTTAGGTGAGTTGCAATCTCTAATGTACCTGTATTGTTATGTCATATTTACAGTTTTTTTTTTAAAATTTGCATTATTAAGGCATAACTTAGCTCCCCAGAAATAATCCTAGTTTTGATTAATAATACCCATCCATTCCTGTAGCTTTTGCCAGCACGTGGTGTCTTACTTTGGGGTCTGTACTTAACTTCTGTTGGGTCCATGAGTATACGTGTTTTCGCCTTTCAGGAAAATAACCCCTAGCTTTTGTTGAGATTCTTTTAGGAGTCTAATGCCAACAAGAATCATTCATTGCCTTGGAGGAAGACATATTGTTAGTTTTAAAAAAATTTATAAACAAAGCATTTTCTTAATAATGTGTGTTTTCAGGACCAGCAGGTGGCGTTGTGGTTAAGGTGCTGGACACTCCCGCATGGCTGACCACGGTTCGAGTCCTGGACCTGGCGGCTTCCTTTCTCCCTTTCTCTCTCTCTCTCTCTGTGTCTCTCTCTGGTCAAGTTGAAATGAATGAATAAATAAAATTAAATAAATAATCATTAAAAAAAATAATGTGTGTTTTCACCCTTCTTAAAACATAACAAATTTTGTCGTAACTAACATGTTATACTCAAAACATTATTGTAGTTTATAGAAGTTTATTATTCAAGCTAATGTAGTTTAAAGTATGCCAAATCACCTACCTTTGCTAACTACCCACTATTGGCATAAGTATAAAAAGCACAACCTAATTAACAAAATCGGAGGATCTGGAAGTACTGTTAGGTCCCTACCACAGGGTCACCTGCAGAGCTAACCGTGCTGGCTGGACAGCCTCGCTAGCCACCTGAGAGCCCAGAGGGGCAGGACCAGCCGGAGTGTGCTGTGAACAAGGCGTTTAGCTCTGACCGACTTTGCGACTGGGGACATTTTCCTGAAGTTGACGTTCAGCCTCCATCCCTCCAGGCTTCCCCCGTGATCCTTTGAGCCACCGTCTTTTTCTTTCCTGCAATGTCTTTGAGTGTTGCCAGGGTAGCTGTCGATGTAGAAAAGGCCTGGGTGACTCTGTTATCGAGAGCTACTTATGGGGTGACAGGAGACGGAAAAAAATGTCAGTCTCATGGACACCTCCTCTGAGGGGAAAAAAGAAAATGCTTTGGAACACTTCATTTGAAAATTGAATTTTGAGGTTGAGCAACCCAAGTATGTCAGAATTCCTGCAGACACCTGGCCAGGGCGGCCCTGCCGGGTAGTTCCTGTGGAAGGGTCTGTGCGGCGGCCCCAGCAGAGGGGCGTTGGCACTCACTGTCCTGGGCGCTCGTTGGCCTCCCTGGAATTTGCCTCGTGACAGACGTGTCTCCGTCTTGTTGCATAAATGGGGCTGGTGGCCGTGCAGATTGAGCTTGTTCTGTGGTCTTTTTTTGCCAACTCCTTTTTAAAAAAATATTTATTTATTTATTTATCTATTTATTTGATCAGAGAGACACACACCCACACAGAGAGAGAGAGAGAGAGAGAGAGAGAGAGAGAGAGGGAAAATGAGAAAGCAAGCCACCAGGTCCAGGACTTGAACTGTAGTTGTGGGAGTGTCCAGTGCCTTAACCACCACACCACCTGCTGGCCCCTTTGGTAACTCTTATCATTTGTCCCTCAGCCCAGCTTCCTCCGTCTGCCTGGCCTGGGTGGCGTGCAGTTTGACTAGAGTGTACGTCGCTGCTCTTCAGCTCGGGCAGGGACCTGCTTACTCACACTCCTGCTTCCACTCCTCTCTGCACATGGGTCCTGTCTATGCCAGTCAATAAGTCTTTTCTTTCTTTGTTTTTGGAGAGGTTTTTGCTATAGGGCGGCGTGTGCTCGCCAGACAGACAGAGAGAGACAGAGAGACAGAAAGCGAGAAATCACCCCCCAGGGGGGATGGCCACGCCGCAATCCCTTCTCCTCCATTCTCCTCTCGGGATCTTGGGCACGCATGCACACGTGCCCGGTGTGAGTTTAGGCCACCGGGTCTGGGACGCGAACTGAGGTTGACTACATGGGAGTCCAGCTACATAGCCATTACGCTAACTGCTGGTCCCAGTAAGTCTTTTCTAAAAGAAACGGAAACTGAGTTTTCGTTAATTGGTAGTGTTCTTTCTACCTTGAAATAAACTCCCTGCCCCTCCACAGGCGGTGTAGGTAACTAGATGAAGCCCTGTTCTGCGGTTTACTTGCCGCGTGACCTTGGGCAGGCTTTGTGGCCTTTCGGTTTCCACGTCTTTAAGTGGGGCTCACCGGAGTTCTTCCCTTCTAGGGTTTGTGGTGTGCTGAGCTAATGCTGGTAAAGAGCCTAGCCCAGGGCTCGAGAAGCGCAGCTCTGGGCGGATGTAAGGACACGCCATATCCCGGTGAGCCGTGAGCCTGCATGTACTGGCGGTGGCCTGCGCCGCTGTTCCTGCTGGCGGTACCGAGTGAGGAGCCGGGTGGGAGGAGTCGCCCGGACAGGGCTCGTGAGCCGTGTGTCAGTGTGTCGGGTGAGGCACAGCAGTGGCTACTTCCCGACCACTTAGTTCTAGCCGGAATGTCCAAACGGCTGTGGGTGTTCAGGCTGTATTGGATCTTGGTTTAAGGCTGCCGTCTCGTCACGGCTCAGCAGAGCCTTCCCCGGCCCGCCCCTCCGATCGCAGCCTCCGGCTCGGGGCCTGCCTGCCTCTCCGGCCCATCACCTGCCAGCTCCGATTTGGTGACTGCAAGACACAGCCTCGGAGCTGTTGGCAGGCTGGCCTTAGGAGGAGCGAGGCACTGGAGCCTGCCAGCACAATTTGTACTTGATTAATTTATTTAATCTAACTATCTTGTATCAACCTGCAAGGATAATTACGCACAAATTACTGTTTAAATGTGACGCTTGTCTCCCTCTCACCAAGCCCTGTGCTGGTGCTCAGCTCTGCATGGAAGTCTGTGTGAGGGTGAGCATTCCCCTCACCTCCCCGAGAGTCACACTTGCCAAGCGAATGCTCTAGTGTAAGTTAAAAGCTTTTAAGGAAGGATTCTGCTCAGTGTCACGTGTCGCTCGTGGAGAACCTTTATCTCCTTTGTCTGCGTGTGAGTGCACTTCCTTTATCTCGGCGTGGTGGGGCCCATGGCTCCCTGCTGCCGTTTGGGTCTCTCAAGTCCAGTGGGACTAGCAGAGTGTAGCTCGAGTGGGTTTCTAAGTTCCTTTCAGGGAGGGGGAGGGATGTGACAGTGGGGCTGGCACCCTCCCGAATCGATTCCGCTTTGTTGGATGTGAGATGCTCATTGCTTTGTACCGCTGAGAAAGATAAAGCATCGCTGAGGTGGTGTTCAGACACTGATCAGAAGACGTCGCGATTTCAGGGTTTAGGGTAGGTGAGGTGTGCTGTGTGGGTAATGGGCCTGGTTAGAAGCCCTTGTTTTTTGTACAGTTTCACTGACGTTATGGAGAGGTGGCTCTGGAGGGCTGGACAGATACAGTGACCTTCATATAACCTTCCACATGGCTCAAAAATAATGCACTCCGCTTCTCTGTGAGAGAAAGTAGCACCCCTGTTCTGTCCGTGCACACACTGGAAGGTGGCGGTGCCTGTTACAGCGTGCTCTCCACATGTGACTTTCAAATGGTCACAGTTTACGTATTTTCACCCAGCTTAATATAAAGTTTTTACTTTTAAAATACATGGCCACGTCGCATATAATTCCTGATGTTAAAAAGAATAGCACCATCATGTGACGGTTTTTTTCTCCCGAGGGCAGGATGTTCATTCCACTGTCTGTCTTATTCTCACTGGGAGCCACAGTGGGGACATCGCCACCATCGTCATCATGGAGGGGCTGGGAAAATGGAGGGGCGGTGGCAGCCTGACAGTCTTTCATGAGTGATGCTTGGGACCACTTGCTAGGAAGTCCCAGGTCCAGGCACATTTTCTGGCCTCTAGCAAGCTTAGTATCTGGGACATTGGGGTGCTGCCC
Source organism: Tupaia tana (assembly GCA_026018925.1). Classification (NCBI taxonomy): domain Eukaryota; kingdom Metazoa; phylum Chordata; class Mammalia; order Scandentia; family Tupaiidae; genus Tupaia; species Tupaia tana. Next base: position 104,039,934 of record JAKSZU010000013.1, on the reverse strand, counting down.
CCTTTAGCCCGCTGGCATGTATTTGTCCTAGAGTAAACGAAGTTTAATGTGGCCCCATCTAAGGGATGCCTGGTCATTTCAGGTGGCAGGGAAGTGGCTGCAGATGCGAGACAGTAGCTAAACTCCACCCCAGGTGTGGCCCGTGGTCCAGGCAGCCCCAGCTCTGTGTTCCCTCTGGAAGGCGCGGAGCACTTCCAGACCTTGGCTGGTGTGTTCCCAGGCGACGTTGCTCACAGCAGGACACAGCCCAGCTCCCCTAGGTGAGGCGCTGGGCTCAGGGAAGGCCAGTGCCTCACCTGAAACCACACAGCGCTGAGGTGCCGGAGAGCTTCCAACAGTGCTGTTGGATGGAGTTGGCCGGAGCTGACCTCAGTGATGCAGCCTAATGCTCCCTTAAAAAAAATTAATTTCCTTTATTCATTTTATTTTGGCCAGAGAGAGAGAGAGAGAGAGAGAGAGAGAGAGTCTTTTTCTCGGCTTGTTTTGGCTCCAGGGGAAAGAGTCCCTTGAGGTCATGCAGGTGCAAAGGGGGTGTTTATCGGGCCTTGTGTGGAACTGCAGGGCAGACCACTCAGGCAGGCCTTTCAGGGCTGGTGCCGAGAGCCAGGGCAGCTCCTCTGTGAGTCTCGCGCTCCGGGCCCATAGTCCTTTGTTCCTGCTGCTTTGTGTGTTTCCAGCAGGCTTTTCAGCCGGCAGGACAAAGTGGCCTCGTGGCCTCTGAGTGCACGTCTCTGCACTTGAGGTGAGCAGCGTGGGCCGGGCGCAGTCTTTTGGTTCCATGTTTCACGACAGAGTCTGGAACCAGCTGTTTGTCTGGCCTGCCGAATGGCCCCTGGCACTGGGCAGTCCTTACAGCGCGGGCCATTGGCGCTGCTCTCAAGGGAGCCCTGCTGGTCAGCACTGTCCTCGCCCTGAAGGTCGGGCAGCTGCTGTTCTGAGATGGCGCGTACCTGTGTGGAAGCTGGCGGTGTTTTCACCTGGCCCGTCTCGTTTCATGGTTGGAACGGGAGATGGGTTACTGTGTCATCTTTTTTACTTTCCACCAGGGAATCAACCTTACCAACTTGAAGTTCCTCCTCCTCTTCCCTGTCGTGACTCCACCAGCAAGCAGGTGTAGACAGATTAATCTTTGTACCCCTCATAGGAGCAGGGTCTGTTGTAGAATAACAAGTGTGAAAATTGCCAGTGTTTGTTCTGCTTAACAAAGATACCGTCATAAAGGCACGAGATAAACAATGTGTCATAGTTATTTGGTGGAAATGTGAGAAAATGTTATGTTAGTTGCATTTGAGGGTAAGCCTGTCCAGTGCCACATTCAAATTCTGCTTCTGCCACTTCCTTTCTGGGTGTGGGGCAGATTACGGAGTTGCTTTGTGCTTCCGCTTATCAAAAATGGGCTGAACTGTGGCAGGGGCCTGGTGGGTCGGTGCAGGGCTCCAGTGAATTAGCACACCTAAAGCGAGCAGAATAGCATCTGGCGTGTACTAGGGCTCAGTAAACAGCTACCTTCCGTAGCGCTATTCATTGTGTTGCGTTGGGCTGTGGTAGAGGTGTTGCATCATCTGTGGGTTTAATGGTCCTGACACTCCGTTGGCTCCAGTGAATGGCTGGAGAACGGGGCGTGGTCTCTACGTGATCGGCCAAATGCTTTACCGTTTAATGTTCTGTCTGGGAAGCAGCCTCGCAGTGCCACGAGTGAGCGTAGGCATCTTAATAGCAGATTTCATTTGCGGTTTGGAGTATGAGTTGACCCACATCTAAATCCTTCTTGATCTAATCGTCTTTGCTGTCCTGTTTGATCTTGTAAATATTAATTTCGCCTGGTTGTACATGTGGTTTCCAGTGGTCCCAAGGTTAATTACTGTATTTTGTTTGTCAAGTGCTCCTGGAAAGCTAGGCACATTGTGGAGGACTCACAAAGCCTGATCCTGGGACCTGCAGGCTCGCCATGAAACTTGATGAGCAATTGTGAAAAAAGAATTCCAGTCCCTAGACTTGGCTTCTGCAGTTCCTGCTTGAGTCCCCTGCTTGGAGAAATATTTCGGGCATAATAACTAGTTCGTCCCTTTCCCCACTGCTGACAGAAGTGAGGAGTACCTAACTTGTCTCCTAGCATGTCCAGGAACCCCCGTGTGGGCGTTTAGGAAATGGTTCTTGTGCAGAGCTGTGGATCCACCTTGGGGCCCTTCACAGTCTTTCCAGGACAGCGAGGCGGGAGCCAAGGATGCAGATCTGTGTGGCACGGGACCGCGGGAGCGACGACACACGGAGGGCCAAGAAAGGGCTTGAGGAGGCTGGATCCCACGTGGCCGAATACGGGGTTCTAATTCCAGACCCAGCAGCTCGAAGGGCATGCCAGGCACGTGCACATGTGTGCCCTAAGTCCCAAGAGGAGAATGGAGGGAAGGGGATTGCAGGGGCCATCCCACACTGGGGGGATTTCTCACTTTCCCTCTCTCTGTTTCTCTCTGGCGAGTGCACGTGCCCTATAGCAAACTAAAGGAAGAAAAAAATACTCTGTAAAGCTAGATTGAAGTCTCATGTCTCCACCTTGGGTTATTTTTTCCATATTCTTGTATCATCTTTATTTTTGATTCCTTAATATCTTTTTAAATAGGTTAACTTTTTTCTGAATCTATTTGCTTTATAAAAGAATTTGTTGCTCATTTAATCTTTTAATGGTATGTATTTCTAATAGACATTCTAATAAATATGTGGCACTGAAATGAGAAACAGTTTCGGGGATCACCCAGGAATAACCTGGTGTACCCCGCCCTTGGTGAGCTCTGGTTGGCTAAAGAGACTCCACTATTCTACCTGGAAGGGGAGAGGAGAGTGGGGGCGTGGGATGGGCTGAGCAGTCAGGCCAGAGGTGTGGCCCTGGCGTGTAGACGGGTCTGCAGCCGTTCGTTTCCTGGCTGTGAGACTCCAGGCACGGCTGCACCTCAGTTTTCTCTTGTAAAACGAGACTCGGAAGCGTGTCTACTGTACAGGGTTCCTGTGAGGACTGAGGCACTGTCTATGAGTCGCTCATGAAGGGCCTGACGCACCGTAAGCGCTCACTAGATTTTCTTCCTTTTTAAAGAGGTAGGCATTTCCCCCAGATCCTGTAATTCCACTCTCCTGTTGTATATTCAGATCTTTGTTGTCACCCTAAAGAAACCGGCACCTCCACCCTGACTGCCTTTGCCCCTAGAGTTTCCATAGTCAAGTGAACTTTGGGCCTTGTAGCCTCGAGGGGCGCACAGGTAAGGCACGGGCGGCTGGGGGCTTCAGCTGCCCCAGATCGTGGATGGCAGCGTCTTGTGGCACCTGGGCTCAGGTGGGCATTGCTGTGGGAGATTATTTTTATGTGCAAATATTTGAGTCTTAGCTTTGAAACGTGACTTCTAAAACGAGTTATGAAGCCTCCTCCTAGCTATTAGATGCTTTGAAAACAGAGGTATTATACAACTGCTAGATAGCCATGGGGGGGGGCGAGGTGGGGGGGAATAGCATTTTATTACCAAACCTCCAAATGGACTGTTCGCTGATGAAATGTTAGCTCTTCTCCAGGATGTTTTGTTTTTGCTTCCCGAGCAGAAGTGTGTATACAAATAACTGACCTCTTTTGAAGGAATGTAAAATTGTCTCAAGGCGACCCTCTCAGAGCCAAGTCCCGGGGTCCTGCTGATGCCATCCCCCCCCCACCCGCCCGTGTCCCCGTTCTGAGTGACCGTCGGTCTCTATTTGTCAGAGCCATGCTGCAGCCTGCCCCGTCACGCAGAGGCTGGCGCTGGGGCTGGATGCAGTAAGTCCACGTTTGAATCCCAGCCATGTTCCTTTCTCCGGTTGCCCTTCTTCCTGGGCCATGGCTTGGCTGTGTCATTCACCTTTTGTATAGTTATTCATAAGCTAAGTGCCCTCATCGGGGTTACAACTGCCGGGAACGACCCCCTCCAGCACCTTTGCGACTACTGGGAGTCTTCTGGCCTCAGCGTGGCATGTGACGCGCTTATTTTCTGGAATCGAAAGTAGCCTTGCCAATAGAACTTTCTTGATTGTGAAAACTCATGTATCCTCGTCCAGTAGGCTGGCTGTTAGCCACGTATAACCACTGAGCCCCTGCAGTATGGCCAGTGTTTCATTAAGGAATTAAAATGTTAATTTTATGTCATTTTAATTAAATTTAAATTAAATAGCCACATGTAGCCCATGGCCTCTGTTTTGGCACCACATGTCTGGAGCTGGGAGGAGCTGGGCTTATGCAGACCAGTGCTTATTTCCGCAGTCTCCACGTCTTATCTGGCGAGGGGAGCATCGCTGGCCTCTACGATGGTGACAAAGAAAGCAGACCTTCTATAGAGGCAGCCTCACTCTGTGGCCATGACAAGCCCCTTTTTCTCCCCAACCTAGTTAGATTTTTGAACCAAAAAGTTGATTGGGTTAAATCCTTCCAGAAATGCATGTACAGGTAACTGTGATCGCCCCCTCCCCATTCAATAAAGCTTACTAAAGTGCACACGAATGGTGGAAATGTTACTAAGAATAAACCTGAATTGGGACTAATTTACCAGGAAATAACTGACAGCCTCACGGACTTCCACTGTTATCAGAAACATGTTATTTGGGGTGCACCCCACAATCAGTTGCAAAAACTACTGCATGTTGACACTTCATTTCAGAAGGCCAGTTAAAGCACTTGCAGCAGTGTGTGTGCATGCGTGTGTGTGTGTGTGTGTGCCTGCACGTAGTGGGGGATTATATATAGTTACGGGTACGTGTTGTGTCCAGAGTTTCCTGGCCAAGTAACGACTGGAGAAACACCAGTAAAGGCCATCACTGAGGCTTTTCAGTCACCCCGTGTTTGTTGAGGGTCAGCCATATGCTCAGATGCTGTTGATGTGATGGTGAAAAAAGTGTCTAAGTCCTTGCGCCCTCCCGTGGAGCTTACATTCTGCTGTGGAGACAAAAGTACCTAAGGAACGTGGGTGACGAGTGCTTTAAAAACAAAAGCATGGGCACGAAAGGCTAGAGAGACCTCAGAGGGGTGGGAGTGTAGTAGGGTCGGCGGCAGGCCCGAGTGAGGGCAGAGGCCAAGCAGAGGCCTATGTTCACTGGGGGCAGCCAGCGGCTGTCTGGGAGGGCCTTTCCGGCAGGAACCAGCAAGCAATCTGGCCTCGGAGCCTGTTGAGGGCGTCGTGCTACAGCTGTGGCTGAGGTGTCTGACTGTGAGAAGGTACCGTCTGTCTGTCATTTTTGCTGACTTTCCCCGAGTGCGGTGGGACCTGGACCCCGCCTCTCCAGAGTGACTTTCCTTGCTGGGCATCTTCCTCCAACAGCAGGTTGTCAGTTGCTACCTGTGGCCGGCTGTCTTCCCTCTGGCTGTGGCAGCGTCTCCGGTGGTGACCCTGTTGACAGCTGCTCTCCTTTGCCCGGCACCCTGGCCCCTCTCATCTCCCAGCTGATGCCCTGTGTGTGGCTTTCCTTCGTCTAACTGTCCCATCGCCTGTCCTTGGAGCACAGCGTGGAAGTCCCAGACGTCTCAGTTGTGACTGGAACGGTCTTTCCTGACACGTGGTGAAGGATTGCTTGTCCACATCACAGATAAGGCCCTGCTACCTGTCAAGTTGGTGGTAACTACGGGCTCAGGCCCATGCTCAGTGTAAGAGCGGTCTCATTTCCAACTCAAGAACTCTTTGTGGTAGTAGGTTTAAGGAAAAAGGGTAGCTTCATTTTAAAACAGTATGAAACATATGCGCACATCCACACACCCCTTAATTCTGGGTTCTCTAGAACACATTTTACCTTTTCTGGTCCTCCGTGGGTCTCCTCTGGCAGCGTTTCCACTTTTGCACTGTACTGGGAGCCGGATGTGCAGCCAGGGCAATGCGGGGGTCGGGAGTCAGCCGTGCTCACGGCCGGTGGGCCAGAGAGGAGGGGTGCAGCTGTGTGCTCACATTGCCACCCCTTTTCCTCGGCCTTTCCAACGTCCCGTGGGCCCCTGCGCTGTTTTCCTGGTTGGGCAGACCTGGTGCTGCTGGACAGTCGGCGGTCTCCCCGGCTGCTCTGGCGCCCGTGGCCAGCGCTCTTCCTGCCCCGTGTGCTGCCTGAGTCACCACGTGGCCTCTCTTCGTCGGGCTGCACGTGGGAGCACGTGCGTGCAGAAGCTCATCTTGATCTTTCCCACAGTCCGCAGAGCCTGGTTTAGGGCCGCGCCAGGATTAAGTGAGATTACAGCAGCTTCTCCCTGTGCCTCCTGTGCATCTCGTATGAATGTGTCCTGATAAGTATTGATACCAAGCTCATCCCTCAAGAAGCCCAGACCGACCTTTCGTGTCCTGCTGAGGTTGCAGTTTTCTGATGTGTTTTTCTTGCAAGTAAAATCAATGGAGATAAATCTTAGTAACTTTCTTGCGCAATGAGCTGGTTAGACCCTGCTGCCGTGGAGGCTCCTCCCTCCACACTGCGCACTCTCACGTCATGTGCAAGGTTGTTTCTCCGAAATTGATTGGTTGATCCACTACTCTTAAAGGTCACACTTAATCACATTTTAGGAAGATTGAAGAAGATTCCAAATTGCCCAGGTTCCATAGTTGGCTTTGTGCTCTCCTTTGGTATTATTTGCTTTTAATAGCACATCTCGGATTTACTAAGCAGTTACACCCGCGCGTAAAGGGCAGAAACCCAGTGTGCATTTTCCATCCTGAAAATGAGTCACAGCTAGTTGGCTGTGGTTCAGCCGTGGTCTGTTTTGCTCATGGAAATCCTAACATGAGTGAGATGACACCCCAGCATGTGGCCAAAGGCCCGCTCACCACCCCTGTGACGCGGTGTTCGATGAAGGACGGGCTGCGGCCACAGAGTAGTTTGGCTCAGCCGAGCAGTGGATGAACCGAGCTGACAGGTCCGGAGGGGTTCTGCCGTTGGCCTTTCATGGGAAGCATGGTGCTGTAGAACAGATGGAGGGACGGGGCCTCCTTGACAGTTGGGGAGGGTGGGGACCTTTAAGTTAGAAGGAATCAAAAGAACAGTTTAGTTATTAGTGGTGTTCTGTGTGACAGCTTGACATTCTGTAATTGTCCGCAGAGACCAGAATACTTTGGAATGGTGTTCTTGCAAATGTGGCATATTAATTTTTTTCCTAATGAGGGGAATGGTCTGATTTGACTGGTTCTGAATACTTTCACATCACTCAGGAACCGTCGGCTGTAGCCGTCTTTTGCCTTGCCGTGGTACCAGACAGACTGGAGGACCGGAAACGAGTAACCGAGATTCCTGGATCCCAGAACCATTTTTATCCAATCCCAAGGCAGGAATTTGGGTTGGGAAATGTAACTTGACTGGTATTCTGAGAGGTGATATCGAAGCTACCTGTAAGGAGAAACAGAAATGTTAATTGCTTGCGTAGCACCTCTGCTCATTATCCCAACCAGAAACATAAAGAACGCAGAAAGGAGAGGAAAGTTCCCTTAATCTCCCCGCTTATTATTGTGAGCGTTCTCAGGCTGTTTCCTAGTCATTTTTTTACCAGGTAAATGTTTTTGAATTTAGCTTTGTTGTGTCCATTTGTTGCATGTAACGAAAACTAGCTTCACTCCACTTCCCACTGTACCCTAAGAGTTGTTTTTAATATTATGTGGTAATGTTATTATATAGTCTTCAGAAAACATAAGTCTTAGAAACTGGATAGTATTCCTTTCAGGGTATGTCCCATAATTTTCTATACCATTTCCCTGTTGAGAATTTTGTTGACCACTTTATAAATATTGATGGGTTAACATCTTTGTTTAGGAGTATTTCCTAAGGCTAGAGTCCCAGAAGAATTATGTCAAAGGGTATGCCTTTTGTTTAAGGTGTTTGCCATAGGGTGTGTGTGCTTGTTGGAGAGACAGTTAAAGAGAAAGTGAGAAATCACTCCCCCCCCCATGGCCACGCCCCTTCTCCATTCTCTTCCTGGGATACTGGGCATGCATTCATGCACTCCTAGCATAAGTTTCAAGACACTGGGTCTGGGACTTGAACCATGGTCAGACACGTGAGAATCCAGTGCCCTAACCACCATGCAACCTGTGGCCCCAGGGTATGCTTTAAAAAAATTTTTTTTTGATTTTAGGATTAGGGCAAGCTTTATTACAAAAAACATAGACTTTCAATTGAACCACTGCAAAGGTGCCAGGTGGACTAGGACTGTGTGTGCACGCTTACGTACATGTGCATGTGTGTTTTCAGAGCACATATAAAAAAATTTTCAGTTTCTAAGCCGTTCGCCTTAACGCTGGTGGGTGGTTCTCTTCTGCCGTCCTCACTGGACACCCGCCTGTGTTTGCCACCTCTTCCTCATGGTTATCAGCCTGTTCTGAACTCCACTCTAGCTTCTTCTCCCTGCATCCCCTGCTCTGCTTCTGCCCACCTGTGTAGCTCAGTGTGAGGGCACAGCCCACCATGGTTTGCTGCTGTCCTTTGCTCTGGGGAATGTTGAAGGAGACATAGCGCTGTGAAGGGCAGAGAGAAAGCCAGCACAGTCTTGATTATGCACGCATACGTGTAGTGTTATCTGTGAGTATGGGTATCTGTTTTAGGGGAAGGCTGTACTGTTGGTGTGGTAGGCAAGCATTCAGAAAGCTCGAGTGTGATGTTGCTGTTGCACTGTAGACCAGCAAGCCTGCGGTTAGCGGACCCTTACCTGACTTCTCATTACCACGCAGATGCCAACACCACGCTGACCGTTAAATGGTCTGGCGAGGAGCAGGTGCTCTCCTAGAGTTGCGGGACAGTCTATAGCATGCTGGATTGCAGAGCTGGAAGCCAGGTGACCCGCTGTGGGTTTGGATCCCCAGGTTAACCTGAAAACACACTGGGCGTACATGCTGGTGCCCACGATTCGGAGGAGCTAGAGTGCTGGGGGCAGGGGTTGGCAAGACCTTGTTAAGGCTATTTCTCCTTCTCTTTTTCACGGGTGCACACATAAACTCTCTATCATTAAAAAAAATTATTAAAACATTAACATACACTACATTTGGCTTTTTCTTTCTGTGTAACCTTGTTTGTTTGAACACACACAGATTCCCGTAACCGCCATCTCCTTCAGGACCCAGGACAGTTCCATTGCCTCATTCCTGCCTCCGCCTCTCCTGGTGCAGTTGTGCCCTTCCTCTCTCTCTGCCTCTCCCGGTGCAGTTGTGCCCTCCTCTCACTCGGAAACCCCAAACCTACTCATTTGGTTCTCATACCACAGTGTTGTCTTTTTGAGATTGTCCTCTGAGGGGAGTCTGACCTGTTTGTCCTTTTGAGTCTGGTTTCTTTTACTTAGCATAATGCCTTTGAGATTCATCCAAGTTGTTGGGTTTGTCATCGATGCATTTCTTTTTATTATGTAGTAGTATTTCACTGGAAGGATGTACTGTGGGTTGTTTTTCCGTTAAAGGAAATTTTGGATGTTTCCAATCTTTAGCAATTTTAGGTAAAGATACCTTTAACTTTTGTCCCTTTTTTTTGGTGAGTTTTATTTTTGTATAATATTTTAAGTCTTTGCTAAATTCTAGGTTATAAAGATTTTCTTCTAAAACTTTAATAGTGTACATTTTACATTTAGATCTATGACCCTGTTTTTAATTTTAGGTTTTTACCATACGGCATGTGTACTCACTGTGGAGAGACAGAGAGATAGAGGGAAAGTGAGAAATCACCTCCCGGATGGATGGCCATGCCACAATCCCTTCTCCACCATTCTCCTAGGATTTTAGGCATGCATGCACACATGCCTGGCATGATTTTCAAGCCACAGGGTCCAGGACTTGAACACAGGTCGGCCACGTGAGAGTCCAGTGCCTTATCCATCATGTCACCTGCTGGCCCTTGTGTGATCCATTTTGAGTTAATTTTTGTGTATGGTATGGACTAAAGGTCTAAATTTATCTTTTGGCATAAGACTGTCCTATTGTCTCTGTGTCCTTCAATGAAAACACTATCCTTTCCCCATTGAATTGCCCTGCCATTTTTGTTGATATCAGTTAGCCATAAAATAATGGACACTTAATCTTATCCCATTGATCTCGCCCATTCCATATATTGGGTTGTCGGAAAAGTCATGACACATTTTTGCATAGAAAAATACATCATGACTTTTCTGATGACCCAATAGATCTTTTCCATTAATCTGTATGTCTGTCTTATCTGGTGCGGTACCATCTTGATTATTGTAGCTTTATATAATGTTTTGAAAAATGAAACTGACGTTGAAACTATAACCCATATGCGTGAATATTTATGAGTGTAAGTTCTCCAAAAAATTTAAAAAAATGTTTTGGCTATTCTGGGTCCTTTGCATTCTATATAAACTTTAGGACTATCTTTGTCAAATTTGGAGAAATTCGATCCATTATTTCATCAGATTTTTTTCCTGGACTTCACTCTCTTTTCTTTTTGGAACTTTGGGATATAAATGTTAGCCCTCCGGTAGTTCCTGTATGTCTCTGAAGGCTCTGTTTACTTATTTTTTTCCAATAATTTTCTTTTCTCTTGGTAGTTCAGATTAGATGCTCTCAACCTACAAGTTCCTTGACGTTCTCTCTGATATCTCCACTCTGTTGTTGAGCCTGTTCAGTGAGTTTTGTTTTTATTTTTATTCAGTTGCTGTAATTTGGTCACCTAAAAATGCTGTTTGGTTCTTCTTCATGTTTTTGATTTCTTTGCTGAGACTTTCTGTTTTCCATTCATTTCAAGAGCATCCATATGTACTTGTGGGGACATTTTTATAGTAGCTACTTAATGTCTTTGTCAAAAAATTTCTTCATCTGTTTCACCTTGTGGTAGCATCTCTACCTGTGCAAATTGAGCTCTTGCTGCTCCTTCATATGCCAAGCAAGTTTGGAGTGTATCTCGGACAGCCTAATATTGTTAGGGACTCTGGACTCTGTTTAAATTCTACAGGGAGTAAGGATATTCACCTTGAAATCACCTCAGATTAGCCTTCTGTGGTTGTGGTTTCATGGTTGGTTTTGTTTCCAAAGCGTTTGTGTGGCTATTTTGATCTTCCCCGTGTGTTTGTCACCTGTTGTCCATGGTAATCTATCCTGTGGTTTACTTGTTAGAATCTAGTCTATTTTGTGCTTTCTGGGGTCACATCCATGCATGTGCAGCTTGGAGTGAAGCCAGCAGTTACAGTTTACAAATAGCTTTGTATGATCACTCCCCCCAGTACTTCCTTTTTGGTGTGATTTCTCTCTCTCTCTCTCTCTCTCTCTTTTTCCCCCAGTTTTTGTTATAGGGGATGTTCATTTGCCAGAGGGGGAGGGAGGGGGGAGGAAGGGAGAGAAAGAGAAAGAAGAAGTGAGAAATCACCCCTCCAAAGTGACAACCCTCTTCTTCCAGTCTTTTCTTGAGATTTTAGGCACATGCACACACAAGCACCCAATGTGATTTTCAAGCTGCTGGGTCTGGGACTTGAACCCACAGCCAGCCATGTGGGATCTAGCACTTTAATCACCATGTCACCTGCTGGTCTAATGTGATCTCTCTTATGCTTTCCTTTTTGATACCTTGGCCAGAAAACGAGGGCTTTATCTGCCCTGCTCTGTTATGTACTTTCACAGTTGCATTTGGGATCAAACGGTAGAAGAGCAGAGACAAAATAAAAGCAAGAATTTCGTGAGTGGGGAGTCCTTCCCCGCTGCCTTGGAACTACAGTTCTGATTGGCAAGGCGCTCTCCCTGCTCTCTGCTGGGCCAGCACTGCAGTTGCTAATGCTGTGTTACCACTGCCGCTATGGTTGCTTTGGGCCGGGACATGAGAATACAGAGAAGAGAACCTAGCAGGCGATGCACCCGCTCTCGCCGAGTGAGGGCATTTCCCACTCCTTGGACCAGAGCTAGAGGGCTTCTCCTGGAGCTCTGAGTCCGCATCGGTGCATGCTTCCAGTCAAGGGCAGCATTGCATGCAGGCTGGGGAGTGCAGGAAGATGAACAAGCGGCCAGCTCCTCTCTGGTTCACTGGTGCTTGGAATTTTGGTCTTCGTCCTTAATTCACCTGCTGCTGTTTACTCTTCAGAGCCCTGAGACATATTCTGTATTCTGCTGCTTCATCTCTTCTGTCTAGGTTTTATAGCTGTACGCAGTGGAAAGACAGGGTGGAAGGTGCTCATACGGTCTTACCTGCTCCTGAATGAAGTACGGGTATTTTTGAACATGATACATATTGTATAATCAAATTGCTTCCAAAATTATTCCAGTTTACATTTCATAGCAGTATTAGTTGGCCTATTTCAGTGTACTTTTGTGAGCGTTAGAAAAGATTGTCAAAACAAATCAAGACAAAGTAAAAATAGTTCTGTCCTTACTTAGTTGATAGATGAAGCACTGCAACTTACTGTGTTGATCTGTTTTCTTTTTTTTTTAATTCAAAGAATTATTTTTTTATTTAACTTGAAAAATAACTAATTACTTTTAATTTGACCAGGGAGAGACAGAATGAGAGAGAGAGAGGAAAGTGAGAAAGCGAGCTGCCAGGTCCAGGACTTGAATCGCGGTCAGCCATGTAGTAGTCCAGCACCCTTAACCACCATGCCACCTGCCGGCCCCCAAACTGTTTCCTTAATTAGTAGTGAAGATGAACTTTTGTTTTTATTACCTAAGTGTATTTCTTTTCTTCTTTTGAATTGTCAGTTTGGATCTATTACCTATTACTTTGCTAAATTTAGTTTTCATATTTCTATCAGGATCATGTTTGGCTGTAAATAACATAGAACTCTTAAAATATCCCAAGGCTGGTATGGGAGTGCTATATTGCCAGGGACCAAGGTTCCATTTATCTCGTTGCTTTGCCCCATGTAGCATTCATTCCCTAATTGTCCAGTATGGCTGCTGGAGCTCCAGCCATCACATTCTCTTTCCTTAGAGCAGCCAGAGTTGCTGAGAACTATACTGTTTTAGTTGAGTAACAGTAGACGCTGCTTTAAAAATTAAGAGTTCTATTACTAAGAAAATAAAGGAGAATGGGAATATATATATGTATGTGTATATATATATATATATATATATATATATATTTTTTTTTTTTTTTTTTTTTTTTTTTTTTAAAGAACTTTTTGCAATAGGGCATGTGCACTTACTGGCGAGACAGACAAAAAGCAAGAAATCACTCTCCAGGGTGGATGGCCACATCGCAATCCCCTCTCCTCTGAGGAGAATAGATACTAATACTTGTGTTAATTAGAAGTGGCTGTTGGGACCAGCAGATAGCATAATGGCTATGTCACTGTACTCCCACATAGTCAACTGTGGTTTGAGTCCCCTTAAAACTCAAGCTAGGCACATATGCACGCGTGCCCAAAATCCCAAGAGGAGAAGTGAGGAGAAGGGATTGCCACATGGCCATCCCCTCTGTGGGGCTGTTTCTCGCTTTCTGTCTCCCTGTCTCTCCCTGTCTCTCTGTGCTCACGCCCTATAACAAAAATCTCTCTCTAAAAAAAAAAAGGCTGTCACAGTGTTACTTTCTTTGGAATTATAAGATAGTGTCCATCTGTTGTAGGAGAAGCAAACAAATATAACCAAGAGCTAAAACGTAAGAAGCAAGTAGTTGGGGTAGGATTTCCTCCCTCTCCTTTCCCTTCACCATTTGGGTGTAGCTCCTGCTAACAGCTGCTAAATAGTTCTCTAGGACCTTTTTTGTATTTTTTAGCTTTTGCCGCAGGGCGCATATGTTTACAGGAGACATAGAGAGAGGGAAAGTGAGAAATCACCCTTAAGGAGATGGCCATGCTACAATCCCTTCTGCTCTGTTCTCCTCCTGGGATTTCGGGCATGTATGCACACATGTGCCTGGTGTTAATTTTATGTTCCCGGGTCCAGACTCGAACCACGGTTGATGTGTGGGAGTCTAGCACCTTAATCACCGTGCCACCTAGATGGTGAGATGTAAAAGGGTTGTGTGTGTGTGTGTGTGTATAATTTGAAAAACATATTGGAATCTTTCTAGACATATCTTACAGTTTTTATTTAATACTATCATCCTTACAGATCTTATGTAGCTCACCCTACGTAGGATATTCCATTGTAAGGATGTACTATAACGTATTTAGTCTTTCACTTGTTGGTAGCCAAGTTGCCTAGTTATTTTACACTTACCAATGTGCTGCAGCGGACTCACTCTGCAGTGTATCAGTGAAGCTGTGTGTGGGGCATGGGGTCCTACATGGCCGACTGTCGTTTGAATCCCAGTCCCAGTGGGAAACACTCCAGATATGGGCCCAAATCCTGATAGGATGGAAGAGTGGAGGAGAGAGGGTGATGGCTTGATTGTGCTCCACCGGGGGAGTCTCTCTCGTTTTCTCTCTTGTGAGCATGTGTGCCCTGTGGCAATAAAAAAAAATGCTGCAGGGAATGTTCTTGAATATGTATTACGGCACACTAGGTGTAAGTATTTATCACTGTTTTTCTAAAAAGCTATCAATTTATGGTTTTTTTGGGCACTGTGTTTCACTGCTGTGCCAACATCTATCCCTTTGTTTTCTGGTAGAGAGCATGTGTTTGCTTCTGTGCATGAGAGGGGGAGAGGGCATGGGGGGGGAGAACCCTTAGCTGGGTTTGTCACACCACGACCCTCCTTCTCTTGGCCCCCAGGTCCTCAGGATCCTAGGTGCCCGTCTGCACACCCAGTGTTTTTCCTAGCTGACATGGGGATCTGAACCCAGGCCGCCATATGGCTTGCAGCCTTGCAGGCATTTGTACTACTGCTGTGCCACTGTGACCGCAGCCTGGGCCTCCTGTTTTTTGCTTGTATCTTCCCATTTTGTGTCTGTCTAAGATTTGTTCTATTTTCTTTTTTTAAACACACACAAGTTGTAAGTTTTTATTTATTCAAATCTGTTGGTCTTTCTCTTTGTGTCTTCTGTCTCATTTAAACTTAGAAAGTAGTTGTGAAACACATCTTTTTTTCGTCCCGTGTGTTTCTGTGATTTGATTTCATACTTTCAACTCTATCAGTTTTAAATTATGTTCGGTGTATGGCATGAGGTAGCACTCCAAATTAAAACTTTTTCCTGTTTTCAGTGCATTTCCACTGAATTAAGTAAATTTTATTTTTGCCTCGATGGTGACAGGCTTCTCATTAAATGAAAACTGGCCAGAAATGAAGAAAAATAAATGAGTGTCTTCATTTGATTGGCTTTATAGGTACTTTTCCAACCGTGGAGTTTGTGGGTAAAACGTGCACTGCTTTGATCATTTAAGTAGATACAGGATTGTCCTTCAGATGTGAGGTCAGCAGATCTGACTGCAAAGCAGGTAATTAGAAGCAAAGTTAGCTCGCAAACTGGAAATGTGGTGCAGTGGGCAGCCCGGCTGCCAGGACAGCGCCCGCCCAGGGGAGAGTATCAGCCTGCCACATCCTTCCCCTCCGTTTCGTCACCCCTTATACAGACCGTCCCCTGGGAGCCCTCTCCCTGTCCCTTGGGAGCTTCTGAAGTAAGACCCCGAGAACATGGTGGGAATGAGAAGTAAGAAGAATAAAGAGGGCATTTGTCATGCATTTATAAACAGGCAGACACTGTGCTGTGTTGTTATTTCTCAAGCTAGAAGCAGCTCTAACGTGTGCGTCATCTTTCACTGAGCACAACCTGGCCCAGGAGAGGTGAGTGTCCTGCACTGGTCTGTGGCTCCCACGCAGGGAAGCCCGCAGGGATTTCGTCCAAGTGCAGACTTCAGGCTCAACCCTCCTTCTTTCCTTCCTTCCACCTTTTGTCCTTCTCGGACTTCTTTCCTTCCAGTTACCTCATGAATCACTTTAAAAATAACATTTTAGATCATCAGAATAACAGGTTTATGATAGAACTTTGGGAGAGGATAGCAAATGTGGGGATGAGAATAACCCTGCCAGCTGACACGCAGGACTGCACGTGTGTATGTGTGTGCCCTTTGGGGCACGTTTTGTCCACACTGGGATTTTTTGGGAGAGGCTTTTGCTATAGGGCATGTGCACTCACCAGAAAGACAGAGAGACAGAAAGTGAGAAATCACCCCGCAGGGAGATGGCCATGCCACAATCCCTTCTCCTCCATTCTCCTCCCAGGCACGCACGCACATGTGCCCAGTGTGAGTTTAAGCCATCAGGTCCAGGACTCGAACCATGTTCGACTACATTGGAGTCCAGCAATGTAGCCATTATGCCATCTGCTGGTCCCCATTACTGGATATTAACATAAGAAGGTAATCTCGCCTTTGGCATGTCTTTTGCACGTTGCTAATTTGTACTTTTTGGTCTTTTCTCGGTTGGATGGTTTATCGTTTTCCTTATTGATATCCATGCTCTTTCTACTTCTTCTATGATAGGAAACTCTGGTTTTTTAATCCCAAGAATCTTTTTCTTGAATCGTAAATTATGTTTGTGAGCATTAAAACTTAATGCTATTAACTTACATTTTAATTTAAAAAAACAATTCCTTAGTTTACTTTTCTCCTTCTTTTTGTTAAGACAGGGTCTTGTAATGTCCACGTTCTCTTGCCTTAGGCTCCCAGCTGGGACCACAGGCACGGGCCACCATGCCCAACTCGCTCAGACAGGGCCTTGCTATGTTGCCCAGGCCTTGAACTCACAGTCCTCCTGCTTCGGATGCTGGAAAAGAGAAAAGTAGACCCCGCTATAGTGGCATGTCCTGCTAAGACACTGAGCTCCACTGGCTGGGGCCACAGGGAGACCCAAGGCCCACGCTCAGTCCGATGTGAAGGCCCGGCTGATAGCGTGTGATTTCTTTACTCTCCATAATAGGGGAATCAGAAGGTTTTTAAGCTGTGTAAGTCCTTCCATGTAACCTGCATGTACCGTGTGTATGAGCTGTGTAAATGACGACAAAGTGAGCACTGCGCACCTACCCCACCCTAGCAAACAGCAGGCAGCAGCGCCTGCCGGGTGCTTGCAGGCCGCTCCTCGTGTTGCTCTCCCAGTTCCTGCAGTGGGCCCACCAGAGAGGGTTCTGAATTCCGAGTTTGTTGTTTCCTGAAGGCAGACATCTCTAGTCCTTTTTTTTTTTGGAAAGGGGGAAAATTAAGCCTTAAAAGGTTAAACAAGTTGCTCAGGATATGGTAGGGAAAATAACGATGATACTAACTGCAAAATTTGGGCTTCCAGTGTGAGTGTTACTCCCCCCTTCAGTTTTGAAACGCTGTACTACCTCCTGATTTTGTTGGCAGGATGGTGTGATCCTTGACCCCTTACCCTCCTCATTTTAACTCTATAGATTTCTATAGAGTTAAATTGTTTGGAAGTGGTGCCTTTTTTACTGAGAGTTTGCTGTTTGCCTACTCCAGATGTTATTAGAAAACGTGGCTTGTCCCTCAGAAAGCAAATTGACAGTCCGTGGACTGTCTGTGTGTTGACCTCCAACCCCCACATCGTCCCCACAGCTAGAGTTGGTAAAGGTAATGTACACATGATTAATGGGAACATGATCACTCCTCTACCCAATCAATACCGTGGTTCCAGATGAATAAACATACCTTGGAAAGTAGCTAGCCTTCCAGAAAACCAAGTGCTGGGGATTTTCCACTGGCTCTAGTTCAGTCTTCGCTAATTTTTACAACTCGCGTTGTTCGGATCACAGATGTGGGTTAAACGTGGAATCCAGTGAAATAAGACCTTTGGAGCCACAGTGCTGTGTGCGGCAGGGCCCACGTGGATCTGGGATTCCAGCATCGGAGACGCTTCACTTTGTTTTAGTGATGGCCTTCGGGGAGTGCAGATTGTTGTCTTCAGACTGGAGACTGGAAGGGCAGGATTGTAAGGACCGGCAGTCCCACAGGGGCCCAGGCAGTATGATCCCGTGGTTAAGGCTGCAGACTCCGGAGTCCCACTCTGAGCTGTGTGACTTACCCCCAGAACCCAGTTTTCTCATCTGTAAGATGAACGTAGTGACTTTAAACAAGGTATAAATTCAGTGTAAATGAGATGGTTTATGTAAAACCGTTCTCTCCGTGCCTGGTACACGGTATGGAGTAATGGCTGTCAGCAATGGCTGCCATTGCCTCGCTATCGTCATCGGTAAGCCAGCCACCTCGTCTGTAGAGGAAGGGACTGAGTCGCTCATCTGAAGGCCACTGAGGACCGAGCCGGGGTGAGGTCACCCGTCTCAGCCTGCCCGTGCCCGCTCTTCCCGCCCTGCCACCCGCCGTCTCCACACATCTCGCGATCACGTACGCTGTCACCTCCTCTGGTTCTCTGCAGTGCCGGCAGACCCTAACAACAGATGGTGCTGTTTTGAATTAAAACAATTTAACTCAAGATCCATCAACTGCCAACATCAAACACCCTTAAAAGAAGGAAAGAAACTCATTATCAAGAGTATTTAAGCAAAGTAGGTATTTAATCTATCTTAGTCATTTGCATTCTTGAGAAGAAGAAAGTCAGTGGCAGCTGCACTGCAGGCCAGGCCCCACGAAGGCGCTCACTCCTAATTGCCTCAGACTGAATTGTTCCCCTTTTTTTCTTTGCCACACGGTACTAATTTGGACTTCGGTCCTAAAGAACAAGTTTTTAAGCTACACTGAATATTTAAAATTTTTTGAAGTTCTCTCTTTGTATTTTGTCCATAAACCCTGTGACTTACATTTTTCATTAGGGCTTTGTGAGAACGCACCGGGCAGCCCAGCACTGCGATGGGCGCTGCGACGCTCTCTGCACTTGAGGGCCACTCAATTCCTGGTCCTACCTAGAGACTGGGCAAGGTGGCGTGCACCCCGGATCTCGCAGCTCGGGAGGCTGCAGCAAGGAGACCCTGTCTTAATAGAAAATGCACGTGGGCACTGCAGGAGGACCAACTCCACGCGGCCGCGCCTGACCGCCCAGGAGGAGAGGGAGCGGATGTGCTCTGTGGACGTGGACCCTGCACTGGTAGCAGGCCGCTTGCTGTCCTGCAGGCTCTGGAGTCCTGGGAGCGAAAGGCACGCACAGTGCTGCTCCCTGCTCTTACCGTACCTTGCTCCTTCCAGAGCCCGCTGTCCTCAAGAGTGGCCCTCACACCCGGGTTGGAGAGGACAGGTGTGAGCGCTGGAAAGATGCAGGCCACTCTGGTTGGATCCACTCAGGTCTGGGCTCCCAGCCCAACAGTCTGTGTCCCTCTGGAGCCGCCGATGTGTCCCTGTCTGCTCTGACTGTCGGCAGTCACGGTGGGCGAGGACAGCAAGCCCTGACACCACCTCTGGCACCGCGGGAGGCTGGGGTGTTGTCGCCCGCCTTCTTTTTCCCTTCCTTTTTCGTTTCCCCCACCCCTCTTCTATTTTATTCCCCCTGTGGCTTTACTCCCCTTGTTCTTCTCCACTGGCCATGCTTGGGTCACCTGCGGGCCACTGTGTTACTCTGCTTCCATGGAAGTTGTGAGTGGTGGCCCCGGGTCCTGGCTGGGGGTGCAGCTTAACTATCCGGAGCCGGGCTGGGATCCCCTCCCTTCCCTGATCTCAGAGAGAATGACGGAAACATCCAGTTGTCTGAAATCAGCAAAGCAAGAGGGTAAATGAAGCTTGCATGGGCCTTCTTGGAAAATCCCGTCCTGCATGCTGGTGTGAGTGTGGAGCGCGGGTGCTTGTGTGTGGGTGTGTCGGCAGGAGGAGCAGTGACATGCTGACGGAGAGCAACACTTTGTCACCAATAAGGCTTCTTGTTGGGATCTTTGTGTCCTTGATCCGATTTTAGCCTGATGGGCTGGGAGGGCTGGGTGTAGTTAAGCTCTGCTGTCCGCTCCTGGCTAAAAGGAAGCCCTGCCTTTGCCCGGCGTGGGTCTCGGGCGTCTCCTGACATGTGCGTGGGCAGGCCCTGGCAGGTGATTCTTCCCAGCTCTGCCCAGCTGGTCCTTCCTCCAGGACCCACCTCTCAGGCCTGGCCAGCAGATCTTTATGCTTTATAAATGGCTGTTCTTAAGTAACCTGCCATGCGATTTCTTACCTAGTTTGGTTTAAACTATTCTCCCGCAGGGAAATAAAGCAAAAAGGTGACGGCATTTGCTTTTTAATCTTTTAATAATTCATTTCCCCGCCGCAGGGAAGAGACTGAGGCTTCCAGCAGCTTGAAAGGCACGGTGTTGCTTAGAGCTGGCTGGCCGTGTGCAGGGACGGTGCTGAGCACGGCAGGATGAAGTCTCACAAGTCATCAGTTTGTATCTGACAGCGTTTGAAAAGTGATGTGTAGTGGTTGGTATTGGTGTGGTGTAGCCGTGGGATTTACCACACGGAGTGTAGTCAAGGGGAGTACATGTCGTCATTTTCTCTATCAAAATGTCCTGCTGTTGATAGTATTACCCTTCTGTGGTCTTATGAAACTAACCAAAGATACAAAAAGTGAAAACATGGAATCGTGGCATTTCAGAGCCCAAAGGGAAGCCACAGAGGTACTTTTATACCTCCGGGAGGAACTAGTGGTCCCAGAAGTGAGTGGTGTTCCCCATCCCCAATGAAAGCCCCTCAAGGCAGGACTCAGTCTTGGGTGTCTTCTCCCCAGGGCCAGCACTGGTGTGACACGTGATGACTGCTCAGGGAGGGACAATTAGCAGGTGCCTCCTGGATCTTCTTGCACTGACACCTGTGACACGGAGAATTCATTCACTCTCCACGTGGGCTCCCCTTCTTAAAGTGCACCTGAAGCTAGCATGGCCTTTGATGTCGGACAGACTAGGGCGAGTCCAGCTCAGTGCTCACTAGCCATGAGAGCCCATCTCCTGTCCCGGGTGGGATGGAGTCAGTATGGGAGCCGCACTGGCCAGCTAAGAAGGAGCTGTGTGCTGTGCCTGAGTGCATCTGGTCCCTACAGCAGCTTGGGGTTGTGTGTTGTCCTTGTTTTGTGGTTAGACAGGATGTAACTGTGTTCCCATCCCCTGCCCCAGCCTCCCAGGTAGCTGGAACTACAGGTGCACACCTCCATGCCTGGGTTTTTAGCTGGTTTTCAGAGGCAGGAATCGAACTCAGGCCTCCCGCATGGCCTCACCCTGCTGAGTAGCTGTGCCAACCAGTGGGCACTGCTGTGGCCGGACCTACTGTTCTTATTGTAGAGATGCTCAAACGGAGCTGCAAAGACCTCAGGTCACACAGCTGAGTCACAGTGGAGTCTGCCCTGGGTCCTTGTTCCTCACCAGCCCTGAGCTCTCCCTCCTCTCAGCAAGGCACCTGCCACACAGCATGCCGTAAGTGACCGGTTCAATGAGACAGGAAAGTTGACAGTCGTATGTTGAATCTTCTGGTAGTGCTCGTTGTGTTTTCTTTGCTTTCAGGCTTGAAAAGTTCTTCATCTAGAAATCATGAACTCCTTATTCCATCAGAAGCTATTTTGGTTTGTGGCATTTCTTACAATTAAGAAGTCCAATTTGAAAGCAAAGGGACCAAAATCATATCATTAAAAGAATTTTTAAAATGTATTTCTTCCGTGAGTGCGTGCATGCATGCGTGAGAGAGAGACAAGCGCTCCAGCGGGCCTTCACACTGTGACCCATCCTCAGCTCCGGCTAGCTCCCGATTGTGGGCATGGGCACACCTGGTTCAGGGGCGTCTGGGCGTGCACCTGCGGCCTTCCCATGTGGGTCAGCTACGGAGCACTGTGTGACATGGGCACGGCCACTGAGCCACCGTCCGCACCCTCCCGCCCCTGAAGATCATATTATCCCGTCACAGCTGCAGCCATTTTAAACCAGATCGATCTTTGTGTTCGTGTCCCAGCTCTTCACGGACTTGCTGGCTCCCCCTGCTCTGCAGCCTGTTCTCAAGCAACGGCCCGAGTGTCCTTTAGCAAGGACTGCCGAGCCCTGTCACTCCTCTCTATCAGCCCCCAGCAGTGGCTCCCGTCTCACCCGGAGGGAAGCCCACAGTGACGGCCCTCCCCACCTCAGTGCTTCGCCTCTCCCCTTGCTGTCTCTGTGCCAGCTGTTTGTTTCGTGTTGATTCTAGAACATTCCTAGCACACTCTATCTTCACCTTAGGGCCTCCTGGCTGACTCTTCTTCCCTCAGATTCCTCTATCCTCATCTTCAGATCTTGCTTCAGAGTCGTCCTCAGCGAGGACTACGTTTAACGTTGTTGTACCCCACTGCCCCCCCATTCAAAAAGCCATTTCACAATTCATCTTTTAACGTGCCATATATTTTACTTTAAAAATAAGGGCTTACTTTTTGTCTGTCTTCTTCCACTAGGAAGTGTCCTTTGTTTATCCCACTCATGTCTCCCAGCTGCTCTTAGGGAGTGGTCCATGAGATTTCGTTGGACTAATGAATGAAAGGAGTGGCTTAAAGTGTAGCCTGGATGCGGTGCCTTTCTCTTTGGGCTTGTATTTTCTTCTCTTTTCTTAATTTAAATAAAGTAGCAGCTTGTACTAGATGAAATGTCGTGTCCTCCCACCTGTCACTTCTGTCAGTTCTGTGCTTCTTGGCTGTGTTGATGCTGCACTAATTCACTAATCCACCCTCTCCCCGCCCCAGGACGTGGGGTTGTGGAGCAGACAGGATTTACTGGTGTTGAGGTGGGTGCCATGCCGATGGCCGCACCTAGAGATCTGCCTTCTTGTCTCCTTTCTGGGGAGGAAGCATGCCCTGTGTCGGCCAAGTGGGCCGAGGTGGATGCTAAGCGACACATCGCTTCTGCTGGCCACGCTGCCCCGCGAGCGCCCTGCCTGTCTTGCCCATTTTCCTGTGCCATGTGTCCTGGAGACTCTGCAGTGCCACTGCCACCCTCCCTCACCAGCACGGCAGCCCCAGTTCTCTCTCGGTGCCTGCGAAGCCAGCCGCGCCATGAGCCGTGGATCTGTTTGCGTGTCGCACCGCCATCTGTTCTACCATCCAGGCATTGGTGTTTGAAATACGAATCACCAACCGCTCCATGGGTCTCAATGGCTTACTGTTTGTTCTGTATGCCAGGAACTAGTCTTCCAGCTGTTAGAACCACCGTTTGAAAAGCCTAGCTTGCTCTCGTTTGGAGTAGGCGCCTTGGGCAGCCACTGGCTAAGTGAGCTAGCACCCAGGTATCTCACTGAACCGTGGGCTTGGAGACCTCCCCACGCAGCTGTTGCTGTTTGTGCTTTCACCCCAGTAAGGGACACTAAATCAGAAAGCTGTTTCAGCTAGGACCTAGGAACCCCAAGCCCTGTAAACTCAGAGGTTAGGGTTACACTTATTTCGCATGTGCTGCTCATCCGCGTGTGACTTCACGCTGTTCACCATGGTGAGTGCAGTGAGTCTGCGCGTGCTCAGCAGGGGAGTGCGTCTGGCCGTGCCCGTGTCTGTGGTCACTGCTGTCCTTGGCACTGTGCTTCAGCATTTCTTTTTTTTTTGGAGAGGTTTTTGCCATAGGGCGAGTGCGCTCACCAGACAGACAGAGACAGAGAGACAGAAAGCGAGAAATCACCCCCCGGGGGGATGGCCACGCCGCAATCCCTTCTGCTCCATTCTCCTCTTGGGATCTTGGGCACGCACGCACACATGCCTGGCTTGAGTTTTAAGCCACCGGGTCTGGGACGTGAACCGCTGTAGACTATTTGGGAATCCAGCGACATAGCCATTACGCCAACTGCTAGTCCCTGCTTCAGCATTTCACCTGCACCTACTGGTCCTCTTTTTGCAGTGAGCCCACCTACCCCTGGCCTCTGCTGTCCCCACGCTGTTCTTTCTGTTGGCAATGTCCTTCTGGCCTACACTTTCAGCACCTGTGCCTGGCATTTGTCAGAGACATGATTAATTTTTAGTTTGGGGACTTACCTATTTAAGTCTGTGTATGCTTGTAGGCTATAAGCCTTTGAGGCCCAAAGCTGTTTTCCTAGCACCTATCACTGTACCTGGAAATAAAATGAATACTTCTGTAATGAATGATGTGTTTCCACAGACGTGTCTGCATAGTATGGTTTCTGGGGTAAAGAGGATGAATCACAAGGTCATCCAGGAAGTGAGTTGTAGACCAAACCATTTTGCCATTACCTTTCTCAAGAGGCAGGGGATGCTGGCCCTTTGACTTACTAAGACAGTTAAACCCAGTAACGCACAAACCAGAAGACCTGTCAGCATGCGTGGGCCATTGAGATGTTCATATTTATTAAATGTTAGCCAGGGAATATTTTTGTTTTGCAGCTTCGTTATGTGTTTCCAAAATGTCTGTCTCCCCGCTTTAAACATCTCGGCAGGTCTTGGACTCGTTTGGACCTGGGATCAGCTGTGTGACTTTGGGCGAGTGAAAATTTCTCCAAGCCTCTTTTCTCATCAGCAAGTTGCAGTTGGAAGAGTACCTTTTCCTTTCTCGGGCCGTGAAGATTTAATACTGGGATACAGTGGGCATATGGAGGCCATTGCACTGTCTCCCAAGCGACATAAACTAGGGGTCTCGAGTCGTTTTTGCTGTTTGCGTACTTCTCATTTGAGATGAGTATGTTTAATTTTGTGCACTTAAGTGTCTTCTGGTAAATTTATTGTTCTGTGAATGAACTAGGTCACTCTCACAGATAGTTTTGTTGTTTTTATAAGAAATTTTTTCTTTATTCATGTGAGAGTAGGAGTGGGAGAGAGGTGAGATCCCGTCACAGGGTCTTTTCATGCACGATCTCCTCTTCAATCTTCCAGCCACTCTGATTTTAGACGCTGTGCACGTACCCCATGTGTGTCAGGCTAAGCGGGCCAGGGATTCGAACTGCAGTCACCATGTGGGATCTGCCTTCTCTTGATCAGTGCCTTACTGCTGTAGTGTGGAGCCAGCTTACAGATGATTTTGAGAGCTGAAGTCTTAGCATGGATGGTCCCACCCCCTTTTTAATGCTTGATGATTGATCCTTTATAATAAATATCTATGTCACATCCTCCAACATTGAACCTCTTTTTGTTGTCCTGTGCTCATAGCCAGATGGGGGAGGGTGAAAGCCAGGTACTCTGCCTGAGTCCACTGTGTGCCACTGAAGGAGCCATCCCCATGCCAGCTGGTCCACGAGACTGTTGAGATAAGGCAAGTGTGTGACGTGGCTTTATGGTGATATGTCACAACCCTCGGCTGTTGTTGCTCTGAGGTTCAGTCCCCATCACATGCCCATCTGAGCCATCTTTCAGACTTGATTCTTTCGTGGACATCTGCAGAGGACATTTCTCAAGCTGCCCCCTGTCCTTGGACACAGCACTGTAGTGGCATCTGAGCCAAGGGCAGGCTTTCTTAGGCAGCTCACTCTTGGACAATGAGAACGAGAACCAGAGTGCATTTTACTGTCATGACGGCTGACTCCGGTGACCTTACATCCTTCAGTCTGAGGTACTTTGATGAATTTATAGTCTTGATTTATCCGTGAACACTTTTAAACGCCTCTCTCTTCTCTTCCTTGAATCTAATAAAGGTAATCACTTGTTTCTGCCTCAGATCTGTTTATATTTATGAGCGCTGATGATATGTTATGCCTTTGGGGAAGAGAGGGAAACTTCCTCTCAATCCTTGAGCTGGGGAGGGTCAGGACAGTAAGCTACATCCTTTATTCCCAAATATTTAATAAAGACTGCGTGTTGCTCGTGATCCCGCGGCTGTCCGTCCGGGCTGTGTGGTGGTGCTGTGGTGCTGCTTCTGACATTGACACTGTTATATTATTAATAGTACTGATCACGCGTGCCTCGCATTTAATCTGGAACATGAGAGGCTCACCTAGCATGAATGAAAACTCTTAAATTGAAAGTGTGGATGCCATAAAATTTTTAAAGAAGGGAATGCGTTATGGTTGAATTTTGAAGTAAAAGCAGTGTATTTTTAATCACCAAGGTACGAGTGTCCTTGGGTTCTGGAGGTGGGGGAGCTTGTGGAGGAGGGAAAGAGTCTTCCTTTTACCTTTATGCCAGACAGCACCTGAAGACTTGTGCAGAACACCAGGGATCTAAGTTACACAGGCAGAAAAATAAATAAATAAATAAATAAATAAATAAGACCCCAAAGCCAAAAGAATGGAGTTCCGGGCATCAGCGTTCCATTATGAGCTCATCTGGCCACGCCAGCGATGGTGGAGTTCGCAGACTCCCAGACACACACGTGTGTGCTGAAATACCACACTCTGATGGCATTTGATGGAGGGTAACCTTTGATGATGAGTTTTCTTGCCCTTTTTAGGGGAGTGGAAAGGGAGGCGGGTGGCACTTTAAATTTACCAAAGTTTTTCAAATTTAAATTTTCTTAGAAAAAAATGTCAGATGACTGTAGATCCAAAAATGCCTTTGTTGGCATTTTAATGGTGGCTTTTGCGCCCAGCAGGGTGTGTAAGCAAAAAGAAAAGCAGTTTCTTTTCTCGGTAATATGGTATTGAGTCTGAAGCCCTGGACCAGACCACGTCCCAGGAATCTTCATGATTTATATATTGCGTGTGATCTTTTCTTAAACATTGTTAACCTGTGCCCTTCACAGACAGTGCCGGGCCTGAAAATGTCAGGTGGACTCTGGGTTGCTTTCATAATCGTGTAAAGAAAATTATTGTCCTCAAATCCAGAGACTGTGATGGTGGGCATTGTTAAAGAGTGGTGTGTGTGGAGAGACAGGCACCAGGCATGAGACTGTTTCTGCCAGTGGGGAGTGAAAACTATTAGAGGGCTATTTTACTTCTGCTCTGGGCCAGTCGGGAGGCAGAAAAGAGGTCGTTGCTGCCTGTCAGGCTATTCGGTTTGTGGGGAAGGTGAATTCTCAAAGCAGGAAGCCTCTCGAAGCTCTTGTTCACATTCCAGACCTAGGAAAAGGCTGCCCGTGGCGTGCCATGGGAGGTGCTGCCCACGAGGAGAGTGGCCTGACCTCAGGGCTTTGGTAGGAAAGGGGCAGGAGAGGCCAAGACGGAGGGGCAAGGATGAAGAGTGGTCTCCTAGGGCTTGGAACCCCGGAGATGGGCTCTGGCGGTCAGGGGTGCTGTGCGCCTACCGGTGCTGGTCCCCTCCCTGCCGATTGGTTCTGCTTCTTGAAACTCATCAACTTCTTGCACAGTGAAGATGTGCCGTTGAAGCAAGTTCTGTTATAGAAGCCTATTTGCATAGGTGAAAATGAAGAAGTATCTTCTGGTTCATCTTATCATTTAGGTCATTAAAAAAAGAAGGTTTAAGTGAAAGTGAGAAAAGCGACAGTTCTTTGGCAGAGCAAAAGCAGTGTAACTATTTTCAACCCCCGTGTTTTGAAACAACATTGGTTACTTCGGTTCAGCTCTTTCAGAAAGAAGAAAAAAGAAACCAAACGTGTGGGCTTGGTAGGTGGGTTTGCCAAATTTCAGACCAATGTGGGAATCAGAGTGCCACATCATTTCTTTTCCAAAACTTTACTTTCTTGGTAAACACTGAATAAGAACCCATGAAAAGGATCCTGAAGACCAGGATTTTATTTCGTGAGACTGAATGTCTCGTCTGTCTCCAGCATATTCCCACTGGTTTTCCGTTCTCGAGGGGGTACCGCTGTGTTCTCTGCCTGCTCCTCTGCAGCTGGGGCAGCCTCCTTTGGCGGGCAGCTAGCAGCAGCCAGGTGTAGCGTTGCCGCCACGTCCACCCTCTGATGGCAACAGGCTCACCAGTGCAAAAAGCTCTCTGCACCTCATTATTTCTGCGGCCTGAGTGAATTTGCACATTAATTGGTGTGTGGGAGGGATGGCATCTGCTATTGTAAAAACCTTTAACTGGCGCAGTAAAACTTGAAATAAAATTAAGTGTTACTATAGTAAACTAATAGTCCCCAGGTGACAAAGCGCGTTTCGGAGCTTGCAGAGGCTTCCATTTCCAGGGCCTGTTTGACTTCGAGGCTCTACTCTTCTCCCCCAGCATAGTGTTTGTTTTCATCAGAGGAATACAAACACGTAGCTAAGCGGCTGACGAGGAGTGCGAGGAGTGCGACGAGGCAGAGACAGGGACGGAAGCCCCTTGCCTGGCTGTTCCGCAGGCCCTTCGCCGCAGGCAGCTCCTCCTAACTCTTCCAGCTGTCTCTTTGACTACTTGCTCCCATTTTCTTGAATAGCTTGCGATAACCTGCCAGTTAGAGGTCACTTGTTGACGCTTTGGAAGCCGGAGATTGAGCTCCGTGGACCGCCTTCTCCGTGGACTTGCTTTCCTGCTGCTCGGGGATGTGGGATGTGGGATGTGGGTACAGCTGAGCCGTAGAGTGTACTAGGATTGTGGTTTTCTCCTCGTGAAGGCTGGGGGTGGGGGGGCCCTCATCATGCACGCAGATTTGTCCCCTTATCTTCATTGTCCCTGGGCCTCTAGGCCAACCTCTCCAGAGATGGTATCACCTGACTTCTGATGGGAGCTAGAATCTGGGTGTTTGAAAAGATTTCACCAGTCCATCAGTTTTTGTCCCCACGCTATGCCGGACCCTGGGTGCCTCTGCGTCCTCAGTCTTCGGGAATTCTGCAGTGCAGTTCAGATGCTTTTTGTCATCTTCTCTGGCCACTCAGCCCTCCCCGCTGGGCAGGGCACGTTCTCGGTGTGCCCCTCTCTGCTAAGGTGGCACTCGTCCAGTTGCTTCCTGTCTCCGCGACTTAGCCGGCTTCTCTTCCTGTCTTCTCTCCGCTCTCTCTGTCCTTGTGGGCTTGTCCCTTTGCTGTCATTCCAGCCGTTTGGGAAGGGGGTGACCGTGACCGTGACTGTTCATCCTTCCACGTTCTGCGGACAGGCCTCCATCTTGTGTTGGGGTAACAGTTTGCTTTGTCTTACAGCACCACGACCTTGGATTTTTAAAGGCACATTTCGATTTCATAGGCCACCATTTTCCAGAAGGGGTCTTCTTTTCACCATGTGAGTCTAAGGAATTTAATAGACACTTCACATTGCTGATTTGCAATGAAGTAATCATGTCTCTGGGCCCCTACTATGATTTCGTTCTGTAGCAGGAAGGAGAAACGATAAAACACTGAGCTGAGAAGAAAGGACTGACCTTTCCCCTTTTCCCTAAGAGCTGGTTGGAGCTCTCCAAGGTCTTGCAGCATGTGCAACCACTGGGGGCAGTGCCTGCTGGAAGATGGCAGTGTAACCCGCTAAGCTTTTCAAAGAATCAGAGCCCCCTTTAGAATTAGAGCCACTCTCGCGTTGGGGACGGGAGTCAGAGGCAGCCCTGCAGGAAGCGGTGCTGCTGTCCGTCCTAGGTGAGCACTGCACTCGTGCCAGGCAAGCAGCCCTGCTTCTCGGAGTGGTGGAGGGGCCCTCACCCCAGCACTGGCCAGCTTACGGCTTCCCCAACACACGATGGCCAGAGCCGGTCCACATCTCGGTGTCTTTGAGAACCAAGATATGACCCCCGCCTGTTAGGTGTTCTGCCTTTGAGAGATTCTGGCAGGTTCTGTGTGGACAGTGCAGTCCCTTTCAAGCTACCTTTCTCGACCTCTGGCCACCTTCAGTAGCATTTCGCACGTCATGTAGCCTGTGTCCCTTAATTTGCCTTTTTTGGGGGCAAGACTAGTGCCAAATGCAGCGCACAAGCCTATTTCAAACCTTATTAAAACATCATTTCCCCTGCCTTGTTCCCAGATTTCTGTGCTTAATCATGGAAAGGCAGCTCGTTCAAATATACATTATTCTTGGGAAAACTCTGTCGGCCTGTCTTCCTTCCCCGCCCCCGCCTTTTCTACAGCCCTGCTTCACTGGGCCATTCTTATTAACTATCATAATTTGCTCATTGCAGAGTTATTTGTAAACTTAATTAACTCTCTGTCAGTGTTTGAGTTAATTTTCTCCTGTAATTTCAGTTTTCCTGGTCAGTTTTTCCATACTCTGTCCTGCGTCTGTTAAAGACTTTGTAAATAGTTTTGAAATGCCAGCTGGTGATATATGGGCCTCCTTAACATTTCTTTGATTTATGTGCAGTGCTGTGGAAAAAGGCAAAGAAAGCAAATTATATGGCCAAAAATGTTGCCAATCTTCACTTTTTTACTCTTAGTTTTAAAAAGTACACTTATCAATCAAATCTGATGGATTTTCTTTTTTATAAAGATTGAAAATTTAACTATTTGAAGGCTCTGTATTTGCTTGATCAAGTGTAGCTGAGCCCTAGAGTAGGGTATCAGAATTCTAAAGGGTCTTTCCATCTTTACTGTCTGTCCCTAGCCTGCCCTTCCACCACCGTTCGACCACATGTGCATGAAGCCGTCAGAGAGGTGACAGGAGCTGGGCCGACGGGAGCCCAGGGCGGGAGCGCCTCGCAGACTCCCTGGTGGTCCAGCAGCAGCTCATCCTTGTACGAGGCAGTTGGGACTCGCCTGAGGTTTGCACTGAAGCACTTTTTTGATGGCTTCCAGGGGGAGACCGGCCTCCTGAACCAGTCAACCAGTCAGCAGTGATTTTTCGAGAGTACACAATGATTGTCCTTGGATTTTCGTGTGTCCAAGAGCCAGTCAGTGCTTGTTGCGCTGTTATTTCCCGTTCCCAGTGGAAGTTCTAGTCCAGCGGGTTTGAGGCGGGACCCTGGGCTTTGCGTTTTTGGTGAGCACTCTTCAGATGCCCTGGTGCAGAGGCGCTCTGGCTGTTTAGAAAAGTGATTTGGAGCCTGCAGTACCTTGGGTCGTACTACTCCCCGTTCATGTCTGCCGTGACACCCCCCACCGCCCCCCGTCGTCTACCACATAAAACCCAAAGAAAGCATGAGACAGCCCTTCCGTTTTGGAGTATTACGGCTTTAACTTGCACGGGCCAGCTGTGTGGGTCTGGCTATGCACAGTTTCTGCGGTGACTGCAGACTTGTTCTGAGTGTTGAGAACGCGTGTGTTCCTTCAGCGAGTATTTATGGAGCCACAAGTGTGCCAGGCATTTCTAGGCATTGAAACTATAGCAGGGGCTATGATAGCCAAGGTCTCTGGGCGTGGGGGGCATGGGACACTAAAATGAACAAACAGTACCTCTGTAATATCTAGCTGGTTTACTCCTGTGGTTAGGCTGAAACAATGGCGTGGTAGAAAGTATCTTTTCTGCAGGCTCCTTTACACAGGTGGCCAGAAAAGGCCTCATGAGAAGGTGAAGTTTGAGATAAGAACTGCATGCAAGCGAAGAGCAGGGCCAAAGTGTTCCAGGCAGAGGGCAGCTAGTGGGGAGAGAGCTGGTGTGTCCTAGGGAAGAAGGGGAGCCGGCGGAGTCTTCCTTGCCAGTGAACGGGGCAGGATGAGCCGGGACAGGGTGAGCTTGCAGAGTGGTGGGATGCCGGTGAGGGGAAAGAGGAGGGGCCTGGTCCCATGGGCTGTCACGCTCTGTGCCTTGTAAGCTCGGCTGGCTGCGGCCCCTCGGGTAAGAGGTGGCTGTACCGAGCTGGAGGGTGCTTCAGCTGCTGTCCTGGCTGATGCCAGTGCTGTGCCCGACACCCCCACCCTCCGCTGCGTGGCACGGTTCATACCTTATCCAAAGGTGGGGGTCCGAGTGTGCTTTGGATTTTGGAAAGTTTTATATTATAGAAAGATAGCATGATTCAGACACCCCATACTGCATGCATTTCCCCAGCGGGATCTGGGCAGCAGAGTGCGCCCTGCACACCAGTGAGATAAGATTTGAGCAGACTCACATCAGCTTGTGGCAGGTTTGGCAGCCACACGTGTTTGGCACCTATGTCAAAGAGAAAACTTTTCACTTCCAGAACTTGGGATAGGCTTGTGGATTGTGAGGAGGAACTACGGCTCTGTTCCAGGTGGGAGGCACCGGAAAGCAGCGAGTGGGTGGAAAGGTGTAAGAGCACATGCACGTGGTGGTGGGCAGAGCCCCGGGGTGCACGGAGCTGGTCCCGAGCAGTAGACTGGTAGGGTGGGAGAAGCAGCAGGTGCCCGGTCCGCAGCTGCGAGCTGAGCAGGGAGAGTGGCTGGGACTTGGGAGCTGTCTCCCCAAGAGGCCGGCTTGTGGGCACATCTCACAGCGGACTTTCCTAGCCCAGTAACCCAAGTAGGACCAGGCTCCATGCCACCCGACAAGACCTACACGGTAGTGAGGGGGGCGTTAGACCTCTATCATCCTCACCTCTCTGTGGGGACCTGGCTGCGAGGGCAACTCAGAATTCAGGTTTCTACTCTACTTGGAAGTGTACTTTTTTTTTTTGGTGGGGGAGATTTTTGTGTGTATGTGTGTGATAGGGTGTGTGTGCTTGCCGGAAAGACAGAGAGAGACAGAGAGACAGAATGTGAGAAATCACCCCCCCCAGGGGGAATGGCCATGCCGCAGTCCCTTCTCCTCCATTCTCCTCTTGGGATCTTGGACACACATGCACACACACCCAATGTGAGTTTAAGCCACCGGGTCTGGGACTCGAACCGTGGTTGACTACGTGGGAGTCCAGCGACATAGCCATTACACTAACTACTGGTTCCTGAAGTTTACTTTTCATCTCCACTAGTTAAGCCTTCATTAAGAAACATTCTGGTTGAGCAAGCATGCCAGGTTCTGGAGAGGTGGTTTAGTGATGGTTCTAGGACAGGGACCCTGGAGCCACGCCATCCAGATTCCAGTCCTGTCCCTGCCACTCAACGCCTGTGCCTCTGGTTTGCCTGTGAACTAGAGATGATGATAATAGTCCCCCTCCTGGGCCAGCTGTGAGGAGTAATTGAATGAGATGAATTCGACAGCACCGGGTTATGGTGAGTCCCACCTCCACATCAGCTAATGTCACTGTCGTTATTTTCTGTACTGTCAGGCCAACACTGTTCTGACACTGGAGACATAGCGGTGCAGGCTAGGAGAAACATCTGCCCCTCTCAAAGCAGAGGGTGTTTCTTTGTACCCATCTGAGTCCAGCACCATGCCCTGTGTCCACCAAACCTGGCCTTCCTGGCACTCACGGTGGCCCTGGTGCAGGTCTGTGGGACTTGTAAAGAGGAGTGAGACAGTTCTGGTGTTGTGACCTGCAGTTTGGGCACAGGGTGAAGATGAGAACACTGAAACACCCTACTGTAATGTGCTGTGGTCGGCCCTGTGATGGTGTCTCAGCCCTTCCCAGGTCGCTACGTGGCGGCTACGGAAAGGGAAAGGCAGCCTGCTTACTGGGCACCGTGGCCTGAAGGTAGGCTTGGATGTGGCAGTAGTTGCCTTTCTTCCTCCCTCCTGGTCCCAGAGAGGGCTGCTCCATATCTGGGGTCTTCCTCCGGGTGGATTGTGGGTTTTGTTTGACATGTTGTTAATATTCCTCCGGGTGCTCCCAGCTGGTGGCAGCGGCTGCCGCTGCCGCTCCCCGTCTTCCTTGCTCGGCGTGTTCTTCAGAGAAGATCTGGGGGAGTCAGAGTAGCAAGGCATCCTTAGGAGTCCGAGCAGGTGCCTTGCACATCAGAGCAGCCCTGGGAGTATCGGGGCCCTACCCTCTGCACTCTCGGGGTGGCCCAGCCGTCCCTGCGCATTCCCCTTCCCCTTCCCCAAGGCCCCCCAGAAACAGACCAAGTTTTGACAGATCCCTGTCCTCTGAGGTTTTCTTGTCAAAATCAAGGCCTCCCCACACCCCTGGCCCAGCGTAATTGTTTGTGGCGCAGCAGCCCCGGTCCCTCGCACAGCAGCATAGTTAGCATCTATTGAGCGTGCACTTGCTGCCGGCCGCTCTGCTCCACCCTTCGCACCTTCCTGCCCCTTGCTGACCCTGGACGCCTGGGTGTGGTTTTGCCTAATGAGACCCCAGATTCCTTCTCGAGTGTCCACATAATTTCGACTACAGTATTATCTCCAGTAATAGAAGGGAACTGGCCCTTTGAAAAGTTGAGTGACTCAGCCAGAGCCGCACGGTCAGTTGAGTAGAGGGCCTGTCATTTATATCCAGGGCCCACTACACATGCACGTTCGTGATTAGATTAAGACCAGTAGACGCCGTTCTCTGCCTAGGTCGTACTGGTCAGTAGTGAATTCCTCAGCAATTCACTGCTCTACTGTTGTTTTAAACCAAACATAGCCTCTGTCAGTATGAATGACTTGCTTTTTTTTGCTTTCAAGGGAAAGAATCATAGCCCTATATTTATTGTGGGAAAATCCTGTTGCATAGTCTGACACCTGCATGGCTTTGACTCATTCTCCCTGTGTGGACAGTCACAATCAGAGCTTAAACAGACCAACAGAGATTCTCTAATAGTTCTACAGAAATAGACTGCTGAGGGAGTCTGGAGAGAGACTTTGATCTTCCAGTAACGAGCACTTCGTTAGATGCATAAGAAACGCTCCTTCGCTTGATTGCTTAATGCATCGAGGTGGAGCCAACTCTGGGCGTTTAGGTCATGTGTAGATTCAAAACGTCTCCTCAGCTCATCAGGTGAGTGCTTAGGTGACGCTGCGTCCTCACACGGTCGCCCTTCCTTCTATCGAGGGGTTCACTCAGAAGCGTCCGAGAAGCAGCTCCCTGTCCTCAGTTGTATGAGACAAGATGTCGCACCGTGCTTCCGTTTCATCACAGCCACTCAGAACGACAGCACGGGTGCGTGCCCCTCCGTTACAGTGACCAGTCTGTGACTGGCATATTTGGGATCACAGGATTTCATAAGAGGTGGGCATGTTTATCAGTTGTTTGGAGGAGATGAATTTCTGGGCCTGGTCGCTCCTGACAATGCAAGTGCAGCTCTCGTCTTTACCTGTTTGCAGTGTGCTGGGTGTGGGTGCCGACGGCGCTCGTACACATACGCCACTCAGTTTCAGCAGCAGCTCTGCTTTGCTTTCTTTGTCTTAGTCTGTACGAGGAGGCTGACAGTACCTCCCTCTGTGGGGCTGTGAGGTAAGGAAAAGGGGCCCATGGTGCCTGCACAGGGAGTGTGTCCAATAAACAGAAAGACAATTGTGTCCTTACAGGATAAACATCACTTTTCTTTTCTTTGTCTCTTTCTTTTTTAAAAAATTATTTTATTTAACTTTAATTATTATTATTTAATTTGACCGGAGTGTTATGGGGTGGTGGGAATAGTGAGAAAGCAAGCTGCCAGGTCTAGGACTTGAACCATGGTCAGCCATGTGGGAGTCCAGTGCCTTTAACCACCACACCACCTGCCAGCCCCTTTCTTTCTTCTTCTTCTTCTCTTTTTAATGTTTATTTATCTGTTTATTTTGTTGTGATTTTCAAGCCATTGGGTGTGGGACTCAAACTGCAGTTGTCCATATGGGAATCCAGCACCCCAACCGCCATGCTGCCTGCTGTCCGAACGTTGCTTTTCTTACTGGGCTGATGAAGAATTTCACGAGAAGGGAGAAGAAACACCCAGAATCACCCTGTTGGGCTGAGATTACAACTCGGGGTCATCTGACTGCAAAGCTCTGTCATACCCAGAAAGCCGCACTGCCCTCACTCAGTCTTAACCTTTGTGCTCCGTGGCTCGATGCGAAGGAACACAGCTGCGAACTTGGCCCCGTTGTCTCCTGGTAGTCTAAGCCACCGGGCCTCCCTTTTCCTATCCCCACAAGGATATGCACTGTTGAAATGATCAATCAAACAACGCCTTGCTGAATGCTTTCTCCAATTTGCTGACTCCTGTTCTCAGTCCTGTGCACGGCAAGGCTGTGCAGCTCTGACTCCCTCCTCGCCCTGTGCTCTCTCTGCTGCCTTTTCTTCCTCCTCCTCTTCCTTCCTATCTGCAGTAAGCAAGGGCAGGGGGAGGCTGCTCAGCCCCCCGGTTTTACAACCAGTGCCTCCCCTGCAGACTCTCCTTTATGGAGCGAAGCCGAGGGCGCTAATGGGACAGCATCTGATGGCAGTGAAAATAGCACACTGGAAGAAAGAAGAGTAAGATAAACTGACAAGTGGCGTGCAGGACTCATTTTTCTCTCCTGAGGAGTTGTCCCTTCTTCGTACACCCGTAAAAGTAGTTTATAATAATCTATCATACTTTAATTTGTATCAGTACGTTTTTTAAAATCATGTTTATTAGTTTCTTGACTGAAATCTTTTCAGTGATAATTTGGCAAATAACTAATGCTTGGAGTTCAGCGTTGAGAATTTAAATACAGAAATGTCTAGTGGTTCTCATTTTACTCCTTTCTCAGCTGCAAAACCACTGCTGTCTTCTGAGGGGAAAAAAGAAATATGCAGGGACATCTTTTATACAGGAATCTGTAGATCCCCCCGCGTCACCGGTAGTGTTTGGGAGAATAAGGAATGAAATGTCTCAGGAAGTGTGAGAGCGCCTGCCAGGGCTCCCGCATGGCCTGCGACGTGAACCACTGATGACACCAGACACAAGACGTCATCAGGAGCCCTCCCGCCCTCCCACCTTGATTGGAGGTTTAGTGACTAGTGAGATGCTTGCAGTTCATCAGTACATTTAGTTTGTCCCAGGTTGAGTCTCGTGCTAGGAAGTCAAGTTCAGACTGTCTCGTAGAGAAATACGTAGAACGTCGTAGAACCCCAGCATTAGAAGGGACCTTGTCCGTAATTCTAGCATTCCTTTGGACACGTTTGATCTGGGAGTTTGCATTCTAAAATATTAAAAACTAGTATCTTGTATTTCTGGTGAAAGTACGACGACAGTTCTGGATGGTGTCATTTTCCTGTGCCACGCTTGTCTTTGGTCAGGAGTGGAGAGGGGTCAAGTGCACATTCTGTTTTCCCTGGTGCAGATGTGCCGTGTGTAGCCGGTAAGTATTCTTGGCGGTTCAAGCTTAGCTGACTACGGAACACGAGGGCCCATCTGAGCGGGGCTTTTCCCTGTAGTGGGAGCGTGGGCCAAGAGGATAGCCCGCGTGCCGTCCTCCTTCAGAGGCTGTAGTCCACTCCGCCACCGCCCTTCCGTAACCTGTTACGGTGCTGTCTTACTGCCTTGACCCTCTTTGTGTTCCCTGCCTGCGTCTTCCTCAGCAGCCATGTGTCCTAGTCTGGGCTGCTGTAACAGAACAACACAGAGGGACTTAAACAGCAGACATTGTTTCTCTTCTTTGTTTTTTTGAGAGGTTTTTGCTATAGGGCGCACCGCCAGAAAGAGACATAGAGACAGAAAGCGAGAAATCACCCCCCAGGGGGGATGGTCACGCCGCAATCCCTTCTCCTCCATTCTCCTCTCGGGATCTTGGGCACACACGCACACGTGCCCGGTGTGAGTTTAAGCCACCGGGTCTGGGACTCGAACCGCGGTCGACTACGTGGGAGTCCAGCGACATAGCCATTGTTTCTCATGGTGCGGGAGGCCAGGGAGTCCAGTGAGGTGCTGGCAGGGTTGGTGTCTGGTTGGTGATCAGCTTCTAGCTCCCCTTCACATGGTAGGGAGAGCGACTCTGACCTCCTCCTTCTCTTTGAGGGCATGAATCCCATCGTGGGGCTGCCCTCACATAAACCTGGTTACTTCCCAAAGGCCCCACCTCCAGAACCCACCCTGGCGGGGAGTAGGCCTTCAGGAGGACTGAAGGGCCAGAAACCTCCAGCCCTTTGTGCCAGGTGAGTCTCTGTCACAACCTTCCTTTACGGCCTGCGCGTGGCTCTCTGAGACGAGGAGGGGCGACGGGGTGAGAGCCGGGTGTGAGCTGGAGGTGGGCCACAGGAGACAGAAACTCCAGTCCCGGGCCATGCGCCTCTGTTTCTTTCAGCATTCGTTGCTCGTCTTCCCTTTCTGCTTTCTTCAGTCTTCTCTCTCTCTCTCGTTACGAAGAGCCCCTGTGGCGGTTGCCTCCTCCATTTTTAGCCACGTTCACGGTTTGCTGTTGGTGAATCTGTTCAGATGGATGAGTGCTGTCTTTCCGGGCTGATTGGCATCTTTGAAGTACGGTAACACGCATACAGCTGTAGTGTAAACAGGAGCAGTTGTGGAGCAAGGCCTATTAATAAAGGTGTGAGTCTGGGACGTGCCGGGGAGCGATCCGAAACGGCCCCGAGCTTACAGATATTTGAGACAGGAGACGTCTGCTGTCTACCCTCTTTGTTTACTTCTTTGAGAGTTTGTGAAGTTTGGACATTTGAGAATTAATAAGTAGGGAAAAAAGAAACCCAGATGGCATTTAGCATGAAGATAATGCCACAGCGGAGCAGGAAGCACAGCCCGGGTTCGGTGTCCTGCTTTCATGGTAATTGAAGGGCCTGAAACCCAGCTTCCCAGTAGAGAACAAATAGGCAAATAAATTGGAGGCTTCCTTCTTATGGTTTATTGATGCTGTTTTGACCGAGTGAAATGATTATTTGGCCATAAAAGCTCATATCTAGGGTGATTTTGTTTTTTTAACTATTGGCTATTTGAAAGAAGCGTTAGGAGATAAAAAGAGGAAAGAAGCTAATACCATTATCTGATAGTTAGATTAAAACCAAAGCAAAACAATTGGATTTATCTTATTTTTCTGTAGCTGTTTTCCTTGGCACAGATGATACCAGGCAAGCTTGCTGTGTTTTGCTTAGTGTTATGTTCAGAAGAGGAACCAGAGCATTACTGTGATACGGGGGCTCTTTCTCATTAGCTGGAGACAAACATATTTCAGTAACAAGGGGCAGAGGTCTTTGCAACCCGAAGTGGTGACAAAGTGTTCCTGGTTTTGCACAAATCTTTTTTTTTTTTTCGCTATAGGGCGCGTGCGCTCGCCAGACAGACAGAGACAGAGAGACAGAAAGCGAGAAATCACCCCCAGGGGGGATGGTCACGCTGCAATCCCTTCTCCTCCATTCTCCTCTCGGGATCTTGGGCACGCACGCACACGCGCCCGGCGTGAGTTTTAAACCACCGGGTCCAGGACGCGAGCTGCGGTCGACTACGTGGGAGTCCAGCGACATAGCCATTACGCCAACTGCTGGTTCCCTGCAAATCTTGATTCTAGTTGAAAGTTTAATGGTTTGGTGAAATTAGATGGTCTGAGAATCGCCAGCGGGGACCCCCATCCCCACTGCATGCATCCCTGCTTTATGGGGTGTGACTCCATCCAGGTGTACAGTAGGGGTGTGGGTCGATCCAGTTGTATGTGGTGTGGATCCGTGTAGGTGTCCTGTGTCCTCAGAGCATGACCATGGCCCTTGGTGTGTTCTTTTGAACTTTGGAAGGATTTCCGGAGCACTGTGCCAGCCAGTTCTAGCAGTTTTGGCCAGTGGTCTGCAGGGCAAATGAGTGGTGTTCGTGCTTGTTGCTGTTATGTACCGCTCAGATTCTCAGAGACTTCGGTAGAAACAGACTGTGCATGTGGATTCTCCTGAACCAGAAGAGAATTTATAAAAACACACTAAAGAGGGCCAGCAGGTACTGTGGTGGTTAAGGTACTAGATTCTCAACCACAGTTCGAGTCCCCGACGTGGCCGCTTGAAAATCAGGCCGGATGTGTGTGTGCATGCGCCCAAAATCCCAAGAAGAGAATAGAGGAGAAGCGATTATTACGCCCAGAGATGGGCATCTCCTTTGGGGTTGATTTCTCACTTTCCCTGTCTTCGTTTCTCTCTGGTAGAAACCTAACAACAAAACAAAACCCAAACTCACCAGGCCATAGCACAGCTGTCCTGTTGTAAAACAGCATCAAAGCTGCTAGGGAAGTTCAGCATCTTCCTGCAGAGTCTAGAATTTAGATTTTCTGACAATGTTGAAATTTCCACATTTCTTTTCACTGAGGTATTATATTTAACCCGAATATTAAAACCTTGTAGGGTTTAAGCCTTCCCCAGACTCCCCTCCTTACACATGATGGGAGTCAGTTGCAGAGAGAAGCATGCAGCATCTCGGCCTTGAAAGAGGTGCGAGTGCAGGGCCAGCAGGTGCTGAGGTGCCGGCATACAGCTCCTGGGTGGGGTCTGGTTCTCTGTCCCTGAGGAACCTGTTCGTTGCTGAAGCTGAGGGCAAATGCCGCTCCTGCAGCTCAGATGTAGCACACTTACCTGCAGGAAAGAGAGATGTCGGGCGAGCCCTGTGTGGCCCACTCCCTCTTAAAATACGTGTAGTCGGGATCAGCAGTTAGTGTAATGGCTATGTCGCTGGACTCCCATGTAGTTGACAGCGGTTCGAGTCCCGGACCTGGTGGCTTAAACTCATACCAGGCACGTGTGCAGGCATGCCCAAGATCCCAAGAGGAGAATGGAAAAAAAGGGATTGCGGCATGGCCATCCCCCCCGGGGGGGTGTGATTTCTCGCTTTGTGTCTCTCTCTCTGTCTCTCTGGCGAGCGCACGCGACCCTATAGCAAGAACCTCTCCAAAGGGGGGAAAAAAAAAGAACATACATGTGGTCTTGGGTCACTTCAAGGCTAGAGTCTCCTCTTGTGGAAAACAGAGACAGAAGTAGTGGGGTTTGCACCTCTAAGGCCTTTATCCGACACTGGAGTCCTTTGATTTCTTTTCCTGAACTCGAGCCTGCAGGGAGTTCAGACATACCCACTTTTCAAGCAGTCAGGATAAAGGGGAAGAAGGTTTCCCTCATGATCTGTCATACGTGAGCACCCATGAAGCAGTGTGCATGTTTTCGTAAGGGGGTGCCTTGAGAGGGCCGTCGGATGGAGCCGGTCTGTTCTCTAGATGGCCACAGGGCCAGGCCCCGCCACAGCAGTCGCACCGATCTGCCGGTGGGTTGTCAGTTGACACATCTATTAGCGCCCGTGTGCAGTGTGCAGGGAGACAGTCATCTGTGTCAGGCTCTGTGCCCTCCAGGTAAGTCTCCCTGGGTGGCCACCCTTGCTCTTGGACTGAGAAATGGTACAAGGCTGCCTCTGCTGGGTGCCAGTCCCATTACCCACGGGAGCTCTGTGCTCGAGAAGGGAAGCTGGCCTAGAGTGGCTGGCTGGGAGACGGTGGGGCTCCCTCCCTCCTTGAACTCTCCTGCCCCCCGTGGGGCCCTCTGGTCTAACCAGCTAGAATTTGTTATAACCTAGTTCTTCTGTCCCATCCTTCCTTCCTTCTCTAAAGGATTTAGTTGTGGATGTACCAGTGTATCTTGCTAGTGTTTTTAGAAACCTACATGTAGGGAACCAGCAGTTAGTGTAATGGCTATGTCACTGGACTCCCACGTAGTCGACCGTGGTTCGTGTCCCGAACCCGGTGGCTTAAAACTCAGGCGGGCGCATGTGCGTGCGTGCCCAAGATCCCGAGAGGAGAATGGAGGAGAAGGGATTGTGGCGTGACCATCTCCCCGGGGGGTGATTTCTCACTTTCTGTCTCTATGTCTGTCTGGTGAGCGCACGTGCCCTATAGTGAAAATCTCTCCAAAAAAAAGAAAAAAGAAAAGAAACCTACATGTAGGGGTTGACAGGCAGCATGGTGGAACTGAACTCCCACATGGCTGACCGCAGTTTGAGTCCCTGACCTGGCAGCTTGCTTTCTCACTTTCCCTTTCTCTCTCTCTTTGATCAAATTTAAAAAATAATAATAATAACAAATGGAATTAAATAAATAATTCTTTTTTTCAAAAAAGAAACTTATAGTAATTATATGAAAGTGATTTTAACAAATGAAATGAATGGAGTTCTTTTTCTTTCCTACCCCCTTTACTCTTAAAGAAGTCTTTGGTGAATCCTTGAAAAGGAAATAATGATTTTCATAGTAAGAAGAATCAAATCTTGATTGATTGGCTTAGTGTTTTG
The DNA here is from genome assembly GCA_026018925.1 of Tupaia tana. Taxonomy (NCBI): domain Eukaryota; kingdom Metazoa; phylum Chordata; class Mammalia; order Scandentia; family Tupaiidae; genus Tupaia; species Tupaia tana. The sequence continues at coordinate 103,998,592 of JAKSZU010000013.1, read as the reverse complement.
AGATTTTTTGAATGTCAGGCTCTCCTGCGGTGGGACGCAGGCTGTCTGGCATGAGAGATGCTGCAGTGTAGACTCTGGGAGCGTCCAACGTGCACTTCAGCTTCCGAGTTCGGAGCCGGTCAGTGCCACTGGCCTCATTAGTATAGGGACGTGATAGCTGCGACAGATTTCTTTCTGTTTTCCTCTCGGTCTTCAGTCCATTGCAGAACATTTTCTTTATCTATTTTGGAGTAGGTGGAAACATCCAGGACAATGCAGAAGACGTTAAGCAAGTGGAGTACTAACCAGGGGGACCATTGCTTCTCTGATTTTCTTAACCCAAGATTTAGGTCAGAAACTTCACATTTGAGTGCTGTCGTTTTTTATTTCCTTCCACACCTCTCCTTCTAGCATTTGTTGCTCTGTAACTTGAAGCATATTAAAACCAGTTGAATTTGGGCCCTAATAGTTTGGACTCTTGAAAGCAAGATTTGGGGACAGCCTTGTAGCCAGTGGTTAGGTGCTGTGTAGTGGGAGCCAGATCTCACATGGATGACTGTTGTTTGAATCTCGATCCAATGACTTGAAAAACACCAGGTGCATGTGCACACGTGTCCCAAATCCTGATGGATCGGACGAATGGAGGAAAAAGGATTGCGATGTGACCACACCCTGTTGAGGCTCTCTCTCCTGACCCCTCAGAAATCCACGTGAGGAGTCCAAGCAAATAAGAATCATTTAAAAAGCAGATCCAGGCCCAGCTGTAGTGGTGGGTACTGCTAAGGTGTTGTGCTCCATGGGCTAGGACAGTGTTGGGAAGGACTGGTTTGATTCCTGGTCCAGCCTGAAGGCCTGCACAGTGCTGTGTGCCTGTACTCCCAGTACTTGGGAGACTGCAGAGGGGACTGTGAGCTCCGGGCTGGCGTGGGCGGCATAGCAAGACCCCGTCCATAAGGGAACCAGAGCACACCTGCAGTCCCAGCTGCGGGCTGAGGCAGGAGGGTCGTGGCAGTGTGAGATCCTGTCTTAAACAGTATAAAAACAGGTCAGCTAGTGGCATAGTGGTTAAGGTGCTGGACTCCCACATGGTCAACCGCGGTTTGAGTTCTAGACCTGGTAGCTTGAAAATCATGCTGGGCTTGTGTGTGTGTGTGCCCAAAATCTCAAGAGGAGAATTGAGAAGCGATTGCGGCATGACCATCTACCCTCCACAACCCTGAAGGGGGGTGATTTCTCACTTTTCCTTTCTCTCTCTTTCTTCCCAGCGATCCACACATCCTATGGCAAAAACATAAAAAACTAAACAAAACAAAAAGCAAATCAGAGTCTGTAAAGACCTAGATAACCCAAGGGGAAAGTTTTGTCAAGTCTACCATATGAATATTGTAGTGATGTTACATCGTGCCGAATACCTCTAACTCCTTTAGAAACAGAGGAGTCAGTTTTAGAGCTTGATGGGTCCTTGGAGAAAACACAATGCTTGTTTCCTAGAAAGGGAAATGAGATGTGTAAGATCACACAGTCCACACGGCTCTGACAGTATCAAAGCCCAGGAACGCAGCAGTTCCAGAGAGGACGCTCATTACAGGAGCACCTGGGCTAAACAGACTCACCGGGACCCTGCGTGGCCCACTTGCCGCTTCTACTACAGGTTCAATATTCCTAAGACTGAATATTAAACATATGCAGTAAATCAAAGTTTTCCTAATTTTAATTGATTTTCCCCAAATCATTTGGAGTTGTTGACTTTCCAGGTATAGAGGTAATCAGTAGATACAACTGATTAAAAAGGGCTTGAGGTTGAGAATTGACAGCAAAATGCTAGGCCATTCATGGAAAATAGAGGGTTGAAATTAATAAAATAATAGTGAAATTGTATCTGACAGGAATAGTCTAAAAAATCCAGAGTGCCCATTAGCAGAAACCTAAAACAAAACAAAACAAAACAAAAACAAATCAGATTCTACAAAGACCTAGAGGACCCAAGGGAAACGGTTTGTTAAGCCTACCGTCTACACCAAAATGGCTCTATGGAACAGCAACTTTACAGTAAATAACAAACCTCTTCTCCTGACCCTCCACGTAGACACCTCCATTCCCCGTGGCTGTAAGATGTGGATGTTAAAAGAATAGACTTTTATTTCTGTCCCTCTTTCATCTTATTCTTGCTGGTTAGTGGAGAAGCACTCTTGGATAGAAAAATCACATTAGAACTTTGATAAGTTGCTTTTTGAAATAGAGTTGTTTCCATGCCATAGACATTTGGAGAGAAGTATGTTTATTGAAATATATTTTTGTAGAAAATATTACAGAACCTGCAATTGGAAACTTATGGCAGTATTTTGGGGAGTGATATGTTCTTAATGTTAATTTGTGGATTCGCACTGAACTCCCTTCTGCTGTGTTAGAACCATTGGCTGAATGAACATTTTTTCAAGTCTTTTCAGATCCAAACTGTGTTTCATGAAATGGAGTATTTGGTGCTTAAATAATGTATAAATCCAGTTGGACAGGAGCTGCCTGTCAGTTTTATTAACTTTGACCTTTTCTCCCATTATAAAGGTGGTTCGGTAAATATTTAATGGGCTCCTTATAGATCTTGACAGTTGGAGCCGTGTTTCTGGAAACTGGGATACGTATATATGATTAACAAATGCGCTTAATCATTGTGAGTCAGCTCTCAAGGGCACATTTTGCTTTGGGGGAAGAGGAGTCCTTCCACTGTACTTGAGAGCATCCAAGATGGCAGGGTTTCGGGGAGCCCTTTGACAGGCAGATGGCAGTCAGCGTGCATGCATTTCTGCTACTTTGTTTTTTGTTTGTTTGAACAAATGATCCAAAGGATGCCAGCTTGGCAAAATCACCTGCCACTCTGCATCGTTAGCAGGACTCTTCCACTCCAAGAGTCAGCAGGGCTGGGATGGCTGAGCTTGCATGGACCCTAATAAGGCACCAAGAAGGAGGAGAGCCTATTCCCCAGCCAGGAGGGGGTTCTTGCCAAGCTGTCTTTCCCTTTGATTCCATAAAGCCCCATGCATATTGCACTCACTGCAGATTCTAGTGGGGAAGATCGAAACCCAAACAGCTGACATTTTGAAACATTGTCTTTCAAACTTGTACTGTCCCTTGCTTCCATTGATTTCCCATTTAAGAAATTTGTAGGAGAAAAACAAATTTGAGCAAAATTCATTGGTCTGAGATGAGTTGTTAGAGCCAAATTATGCCCCCCTCTTCCACCCTGAGAAGAGCTCCATTTTTATTATGAATGTGATGTATCTTTGTCTTGTATTGGGCAGCCATAAGGCTCTCACTCACAGCAAGTCGACCAAGTAAATCAAGAGCCTGTTAAAAAGCAATATGGATGCTCCAAACACAGACATTTCAGTCTTACTGGGTCACTGGATATCTTCATTTTTATGGCCACTTTCCAGGAGCAGATCATTTCAATTGGTTTTGTTTTCTTCTATTTGTGGGCAGCCCAATGGCCTTAGGTAAGGCTGTCTATTCTTTCAGAAAGTTACCATCTTTTGCATCCAGAGCCCAGCCACTTGATGTAGCCACCAGTTCCTTTACCAGGAGCTGAAATAGAGCCGAGTTGGCAAAATGAGCAGACAAAACCCAAAACTGTGCCTTGGAAGAGCATTTTGAGAAGAAACTGATTCAGAGTTTCAGAATGAGTTACTATTTGTATGTTTAGCTAATTCTAAATAAATGTTTGAAAGACCTTGCTTCATTTGAGAAGAGAGGAAGAAACATATTGGGCGTTATAAATGGTCTCATCCAAGTTCTGAGCTTGGCATTTTCACATTTGAACGTTTTATTTGCACCTGTTCAAATTGGGATATCTTTCAAGGGTAGTCTTATTACAGGGAGAGCGATGACAATGCTCATGATCTAAAATACAAAAGTATGTGATTGAAAAAGGAAGGTAAAAGCCATTGTCACGTATTGGATAAAAACTTCATTTGGTAATGAGTTAAGAATGATGAGTTGTATTTTAAACTATTTTTATTTATTTATTTTTTTTGGAGCGGTTTTTGCTATAGGTGTAGTGCCCTGGTCACAAGATTCCCAAAAGACCACCAGGGTGCCGTTCCGATGTAGACATGCAAGGGTCGCTTTTATTCAGGCGAGCCAGGACTCCCAGTCTTACCGGCACAGCCACAGCGGGTCAGAGTTGAGAGCCCCAGCGTTAGTGGGGCTGGGTTTTGATTTGGCTGTTGGGGGGAGGCCGAGGGGTGCTGAGGAAAGCACTCAGGCCACAACACATTGGTTGGAGATGACAGGGCGTGTAGCTGTCTCTGGCTGATTGGGTATTAAGCCGTTGAGTTAGGCAGAAAGTTACTTTAGGTTTCTAATGTCTCCTTTGTTTCTTTCATGGGTCAGTCCCGGTGGGGTGATGGTCTCATGACTTCTACGTGTCCGGCTCGCCTTTTTGAAATGGTGCTGTCCCTCAGTAAGGTGGGACAAAATGGAGTCGCTCTGGTTCTGCTCTGGTCCTTCATAGGGCGTGTGCGCTTGCCAGAAAGACAGAGAGACAGACAGAAAGCAAGAAATTTCCCCCCCAGGGGGGATGGCCCCCACAATCCCTTCTCCTCCATTCTCCTCTCGGGATCTTGGGCATACACGCACACGTGCCTGGCGTGAGTTTAAGCCACTGGGTCCGGGACTCTGAACTGCGGTCGACTACATGGGAGTCCAGTGACATAGCCATTATGCCAACTGCTGGTCCCAAGTTGTATTTTAAATCAAAAGATCCCTATGGTAGGAGTTAGGGAGACTGACTGCATTGGGGCACAAGGGAACCTTCCACAGTGATAGGAAATTGCTGTACCTTGATCTGGGTAGCAGGTCCACAGGTGTGTACATTTGTCAAAGCTCACCAAACTGTACACTTAAAATAAGTGCATTATATTTTATATAAATTACAACTCAAAGTGGATTTTTTAAAAGTCACATTTGGTTTGGAACTAGGCAGTACCGTTTCTCTTTCCCAGTAGAGAAATTGAAGTATAGAAAAGTAAAATGATACGTCCTAAGTCACCGCAAAGCTCAGCAATTTGTCTGGAATGAAAGCAGAGGATGCTGGCTGGCTCTCAGCCACTTAGAGCGTGTGGCTTCCTTCTTTCTGTGACGTCCCAATGCACGTGTGTGGAGATGAAATCAGTCTCTTCCCCAGTTCTCTAAGTGAGAACTGTGTCCATGTGTGTAGGTTAGGGTAAGATATAGTAACGAGATTGCCCCTCAGACTGGTATGTGCGCTGCCACTGCTGAGAAGGGTGACCCGGTCCTTGTGAAGGCTGACTCGTGGCCCACTCGAATCTGTGCATAAGTCGTGCTGTGGTCGTAGTTTGCTGTAGAGGACTACGAATTTATGCTTTTTATTGTGACCAAGACGAGACACTAGCAAGAGTTCCAGAACCAGCTTCATCTCCAAGGAAGACCTTCTGATCTTCTTCCAAAAAAATTACATAGGCTGTAGAACCATTTACGTGAAGTGTATATGAGTAGTAGTAGAAAATAAAGAAGAAATAAAAACGACTCCAATACTCCTACTTAGAAGTACATTGTTAGCATTTTAGAGAATATCTTTCTGATTGCCTCTCTGACTTACAGTGTAACCTGTTTTTAAATTTTAATTCAACCTGACAGTGTTCTAAAGTTTCTTCATGTTTTAACTGGTTTCCTGGTTTATGGATGGCCATTTTGTTTGCCTTCAGTTTTTCATCATTATGTAATGCTGTGCTGAACAATCATATTCTTGTTTCTTTTCCAATTTGTCCAGCGTCTTATGAATAAATTCCTTGGAGAAGAATGTTAGCACCTGGGTTTGAAATTACTTAAAAATGTTCTAACTATGTTTGAAATTACTAAAAAATGTTCTGAAGAGGTAAGGTTTCTAAGTATTGAGAGTTCGATACCCTTTGGCCTGCTTTCATCAGATGTCTCCCCGCTTTTTGCTTGTTTCTCTTTGCAGCTGCAGTACCATGCAGGTCTGGCGTCTGGCCTTTTGAATCAACAGTCATTGAAGCGTTCCGCAAACCAGATGGGAGTATCTGCTAAGCGTCGACCGAAGGCTCAACCCACAACTCTTGTCCTACCGCCTCAGTGAGTGATGGGTTTGCAACACGACCACAGTCCTGATGAACGTAGCTTCGTACTTGTTTCTGGCTAGTGGGAAAATGATGTATTTTCAAAATTGTTTCTTTCTTTTAAAAAGGTGTCTGTTAGGATTGGAGCCCAAGCATGACAGTAATGTAGTTTGTGCAGGTCCTTATGAAGCAGCCATTGTGCAGTCTGTGTTGGACCTTCTGTGTGAGACTTTCCACCTAGGATTTTAAGATACCTTGTTCCCTGTTCTTTGTTTCCTCACTGTGTTCCCAGAGTTTGCAGAATATGAGTACAGTTGTCCTTACTTCACAAGTGAGATAGCTGAGGAGTGCATTTTGAGAAGCTGCAGACCACCCAGAGAATCTTCTAGAGCTGGGATCAGAATCAGTGCTAGGCTGACTTGTTCTCTTTCAAGTAGTAATATTTGGGCCCTTTTTCCAAGATACAGTTAAGGTTCGTAGATCCTACAGAACAGGTACAGTTAGGGTGCGTAGTTTTACAGAACACACACGATTAGGGTGCGAAGTCCTACAGAACACATGTGGTTAGGGAGCATAGTCCTACAGAACAGATATGGTTAGGGGGTGTCCTACAGAAGGATACGGTTGGGGTGCCTAGGTTCTACAGAACAGATACAGTTAGGTGTGTAAGTCCTATGGAACAGGTAGGGTTAGGAATGCGTAGTCCTACAGAACAGATACAGTTAGGTGTGTAAGTCCTATGGAACAGGTAGGGTCAGGGCGTATAGTCCTACAGAACAGGTACAGTTAGGTGTGTAAGTCCTACGGAACAGGTAGGGTCAGGGCACGTAATCCTACAGAGCAGATGCAGTTAGGTGTGTAAGTCCTACGGAACAGGTAGGGTTAGGAATGCGTAGTCCTACAGAACAGATACAGTTAGGTGTGTAAGTCCTATGGAACAGGTAGGGTCAGGGCGCGTGGTCCTACAGAACAGATACAGTTAGGTGTGTAAGTCCTATGGAACAGGTAGGGTCAGGGCGTGTAGTCCTACAGAACAGATACAGTTAGGTGTGTAAGTCCTATGGAACAGGTAGGGTCAGGGCGTGTAGTCCTACAGAACAGATACAGTTAGGTGTGTAAGTCCTACGGAACAGGTAGGGTTAGAGCGTATAATCCTACAGAACAGGTACAATTAGGTGTGTAAGTCCTACGGAACAGGTAGGGTTAGGGCTTGTAGTCCTACAGAACAGATACAGTTAGGTGTGTAAGTCCTACAGAACAGGTAGGGTCAGGGCGCGTAATCCTACAGAGCAGATGTAGTTAGGTGTGTAAGTCTTATGGAACAGGTAGGGTTAGGGCGCGTAGTCCTACAGAACAGGTACAGTTAGGTGTGTAAGTCCTACGGAACAGGTAGGGTTAGAGCGTATAATCCTACAGAACAGGTACAGTTAGGTGTGTAAGTCCTACGGAACAGGTAGGGTTAGGGCGCGTAATCCTACAGAGCAGATGCAGTTAGGTGTGTAAGTCCTACAGAACAGGTAGGGTCAGGGCGCGTAATCCTACAGAACAGGTACAGTTAGGTGTGTAAGTCCTACGGAACAGGTAGGGTTAGGGCGCGTAGTCCTACAGAACAGGTACAGTTAGGTGTGTAAGTCCTACGGAACAGGTAGGGTCAGGGCACGTAATCCTACAGAGCAGATGCAGTTAGGTGTGTAAGTCCTACGGAACAGGTAGGGTTAGGGCGCGTAGTCCTACAGAACAGGTACAGTTAGGTGTGTAAGTCCTACGGAACAGGTAGGGTCAGGGCACGTAATCCTACAGAGCAGATGCAGTTAGGTGTGTAAGTCCTACGGAACAGGTAGGGTTAGGGCGCGTAGTCCTACAGAACAGGTACAGTTAGGCGTGTAAGTCCTACGGAACAGGTAGGGTCAGGGCGCGTAATCCTACAGAGCAGATGCAGTTAGGTGTGTAAGTCCTACGGAACAGGTAGGGTTAGGGCGCGTAGTCCTACAGAACAGATACAGTTAGGTGTGTAAGTCCTATGGAACAGGTAGGGTTAGAGCGTATAATCCTACAGAACAGGTACAGTTAGGTGTGTAAGTCCTACGGAACAGGTAGGGTCAGGGCGCGTAATCCTACAGAGCAGATGCAGTTAGGTGTGTAAGTCCTACAGAACAGGTACAGTTAGGTGTGTAAGTCCTACAGAACAGGTAGGGCTAGGGTGCGTAGTCCTACAGAACGGATACATTTGGGGGGCATGGGTTCTACAGAACAGATACGGCCAGAGTGCACAGTTTTGCAGGTCACATACGGTTAGGGAGTGTAAGTCCTACGGAACAGGTAGGTTAGGTTCGTAGCTTGATGACTTCGCACCCGTGCACATCCCTTCGGCCGCCACTTCCAGAACCCACAGGCTTTCTGCTGCTGATCTTAGTGTTCTGGTGCTGCCTCCCTCCCCATGTTCAGCACTACTCTGACTTTTTAGTTCTTGACCCTAACAGAGATGGAATCACACGATCATCTTTTGTGTCTGCTTTTCTTCACTCAGTACCTGTTAGGTCCATCCAGTCTGTTTGTTCTTTCTGATGTAAGGTTATATTCCTTTGAAGATGCCACGGTGGCCTCATCCCTTCCCTGGGGGTCGTTTCTGTTAGAGGCCATAGTGACAGCGTGCCGAGGCTGTCCGTGCGTGACTGTCAGTCCTTGGTGATAGCTTGTCTGTAGCGCACACTGGCCTGAGAAGGCCACACTCCCCCAGGGTGCACGTGGACTTCACCTCACACCCTTCTCAGGTGTTCCTGCTCCCCTCTTGCCCTCTCTGTCTTGTACCTCCTCAGGTACAAGCTGCGCTTTTGCATCCTAGCCCAAACGAGTGTTTGTATGGAAGACCCAGTTGTCTGCCTTTGCTCGGGGTCTTGTTTATTGTCTGTCCGGGTAGCAAATATTTACTGTGCCTACTGTGTGCTGTGTGCTGGGAACTGTTGTAGGCCCTGGGGATGTAATCATGGGCAAGGCAGAATGCTCTTCTTCTTCTTTTTTTTTTTTTTGGAGAGGTTTTTTTCGCTATAGGGCGCGTGTGCTCGCCAGACAGACAGAGAGAGACATAGAGACAGAAAGCGAGAAATCACCCCCCAGGGGGGATGGTCACGCCGCAATCCCTTCTCCATTCTCCTCTTGGGATCTTGGGCACGCACGCACACGCGCCCGGCGTGAGTTCTAAGCCACCGGGTCTGGGACTTGAACCACGGTCGACTACGTGGGAGTCCAGCGACATAGCCATTATGCTAACTGCTGGTTCCCAAGACAGAATGCTCTTCTCTTCTGAAGCTTTTTGTTTAGTGGTGGTGGGGGGAGGGACCTAATAACCCTAAACAAATTAATACATTAATACCGTAATTTCCAGTTACGATTATGCTGAGAAGAGAGTAAATAGTGTGGAAATTGTGGGAGTGGGACAAACTGCTGTAGTAGGATGGTCAGAGGATTCTCTCCAAACGGCATAGGCAGAGACTTGGAGAATGAGGGAAAGAAAGGGCAGTGAAGAGCAGGGGGCGGGGAATCAGAGGGGTAGGTCCTCTGGGGGTGCCCTTCTCTTGCTGGTGGACGCTCTTTTACTGCTGTTTCTATGGTTTTCAGACTCTCTTCACAATTAACATTTGCTTCCAAGATGGAGTGAGCGCGGCCACCAGCCTGTGACAAGTAGTCGGTACGTGTGTACGGGCACAGGTGCCGTCTTTTCCAGAAGCTCTTGGGAAACTTTGTGTACTGCTATGAGACAGTTCCCACCGTTGGGCAGAAACTCCTTAAGGAACGTTGTTCTAGCTGTTGTTTCTCGTGCTGATTGGCGATTCTGCAGACCTCCACTTTCAGCTCTCAGTCTGCTGGGCCTTGTACCTTGTCATTTTCCCTGCATGGATTGTCTACTAAGGCAAGATGTTGGCGAGAAGTGAAAGACTTTCTAATGGTCCCATAAGACTAGAGCCAAAAAGAGTTTGTTGCTAACTCTCTTGACAAAAGTCAGCTCTTAGTCCATCTGTTCACCATTTGTTAATTTGCATTGGCTTGAAACCTGTTTACAGGTGACATGCTATTATGGGGACACTTAGAAACTATTTTAAGAACCAAAGCAATCAACAGACTCTGTTCACATGCCAGAAAAAAAAAAGAGAGGTGTTCACAACTGTCATTACAGATTTATAATAAATCACTCAAAATACTTAGTTTCAAAGAGAAAAGTGGTTACTCTGTCCTAAGAATACAACATTGAAATGATTTCCTATACTTAGTAGCCTATTTCCTGTGAAATTGCTGCCTTTTCACATCACTGAACTTTCTGGGCCCACGTTAGGGATTCTGAAATCTTTTTATAGAGTCATCGACTAGTAGATAGGATCCATATCTAAAAGATTTTGGTTGCACGTTTGAACACCTACTATGTGTCTTTGTTGTGCCTGATGTTGGCTAGAAACATAACATAGCTATTGGCCTAATTGAATTATAAAAGTTGTTTTTTTCTTTTCTTTTTTTTTCTCTTGGAGAGGTTTTTGCTATAGGGCGTGTGCTCTCACCAGAAAGATAGAGACAGACAGAAAGTGAGAAATCACCCCCCCCCCCCCCAGGGGATGGCCACGCCACAATTCCTTCTCCTCCATTCTCTTCTTGGGATCTTGGGCATGCACGCAAACACACCCAGAGTGAGTTTAAGCCATCTGGTCTGGGATTCGAACTGCGGTCGACTACATGGGAGTCCAGCGACACAGCCATTACGCCAACTGCTGGTCCCGAGTTACAAAAGTTTTTTAAAATTGAAAAAGGGAAGACTGATAATATAGATATAAAATATAAATGAATAAAAACAAAGATCACAAAAACGATAGTACTGTCATTCTAAGAAAGTAATTTTTTTAAAAGTTTTGATAGATATTGTTCTATACTTTTTCCATGCATATGTAATCATTTTTAAAAAATAAACAAAAATCTCCAAAAAGTATTGCATTGTAATATTATTCTGTATGATAACCCAATCTTTTATTGAATATAGTTGTTAAATTCAAGGTAACATGATTGGTTTATGGAGTATTTGAATTTGCATATTAATAGCCATACTATCATTGTATTCTATATAAGACTCCTAATTACAAAATTTTTATTGTAAACATGTCATGACCATAAGCTATCTTCATCCTGAGGAAATCTTTTGAACCCCTCCCAAAAACACCCAGAGGCCAACCTGGATCATGGTGGTAAAGCTGACTGGACCCCACGTGACTGTGTGGTCTGAGTCCTGGACCTGATGGCTTGGAAAGCACACCAAACGTGTGTGTGCATGCCCGAAATCCCAAGAGGAGGATGGAGGAGAAGGGATTACAGCATGGCCATCCCCATAGAGGTTGCTTTCTCACTTCTGTCTCTCCCCTCTACCACCCTCCGCCAAGCACACATGCCCCATAGAAAACTCACACACACACACACACACACACACACACACAGACAGAAAGAGAAATATCCAAATTCTCCAAGGTTGCTGTGCTGGTTATCTATTGCTATGTAACAGATTACCTAAAACCTAGTGCTTTCCCAACGATAAGCACTATTTCTCACAATTTCTGTCAGTCAGGAATCTGGGAGTGGCTTCTGTGGCTGGTTCTGGCTCCAAGTCTCTCATGAGGTTGCATTCGGATAGTGGCCAGGTCCGCCATCATCTGAAGGTTCAGCTGGGGTGAGAAGCTCCTTTTCCAAGATGGCTCCCTCCCATGGCAGCCAACTGGGTGCTGACTGTCGGAGGACACCTTGGCCCCTCTCCACGGTACTTGAGGACACTCATGACATGACATAGGGCTTCTCTAGTGCTCTAAAAGAATGAGTGCCAGGAGGAGGCTATCCTTTGTATTCCTCACCTCCAAAGACACACAGCATCAGATTCACACCACTGTAGTAATTAGAAGAGAGTCACAAGTCTGACCAATGTTCCAGGGCAAGGGATAAGGCTCTTTCTTTTGAAGGAAAAAGAATTGGTCAAAGAATTTGTGAACATATTTAAAAACCATCCCCGTTGCCATGGGGAGAGACATTGCACAAAGGGAAGAATGACTGAGCTGGGAGCCCTGTTACCTATTTATTCTGTAAGTACTTACTCAGGACCAACAAGTGCTTGGTTCTGTGCATGGTGCTGGGGATTCAGAGGTGAGTGAATGAGATCTAATTTTGGCTTTCAGAAAGCTCTGAGGTAAGGGACCAGCAGTTAGCGTAATGGCTATGTCGCTGAACTCCCATGTAGTCGACTGCAGTTCGAGTCCCGGACCCAGTGGCTTAAACTCACACCAGGCACGTGTGCGTGCGTGCCCAAGATCCCGAGAGGAGAACGGAGGAGAAGGGATTGTGGCCTGGCCAGCCCCCTGGGGGGGGGTGATTTCTTACTTTCTGTCTCTCTGTCTCTCTCTGTCTTTCTAGCGAGCGCACACACCCTGTAGCAAAAACCTCTCCAAAAAGAAGAGAAAGCTCTGAGGTGAGACGAGGACTAGACAAATAGCAGGGCATCATAGCATGTGACACGATCCCACAGTGCCCGAGAAGGCCATGGTCAGGATGTTGAGGGAGAGCTAGGTAGGCAGACCCAGCCGAGCTTTGCTGGCCTGTTCTGCTGCCTGCTGTGAAGGATGGAGGCTTTATTTCATGAAGAGAGCTAGGTGCTTTCTTGTGTGGTCTTACAGGATTCTAAGGAATTTATTTCTAGCCAGTGGAGGAAATTAGGAGGGGCTGGGGTCATCACGTGCCCTCTGCTGCATCTGTCAGTCACCACAGTGTGGGCAGGTTCTGTGTTGGCCATGTCAGCAGTTGGATGGCACTAAGGCTGCTGAGGTAGGATATAGGAACACACATAATTGGGGTATAGACACATGAGCTAGAGTCAACTTACAAGATGGAGTCACTCTGGTCAAGCTCTTAATAAAAGTCATTCACTGCTCTCACTAGAAATCAATTATTAGCACTCACTGCTTGCTCACACAGAGAACTGCTTTCAGCCAGTGCTGCTCACAGCCTGCTTGAGATAATGACAGCTAAAACTCACATTTTCCATATCGCTGCTACATTCCAAATAGAGTGCAGTCTTCCTTGGTCTAGAAACCAAGAGAGCAAAAGACCTTGAGCAATAATTTGCCACAAGCTATTGTTTGAGAAACAGGAACCTGACATGTAGACTTGCACCTGTAAGATAAAGGGATCTAAATGAGTTTACATTTAAGGGAAAAATACATCAAAGAACAAAGCTTCATCTTAGACTCATAGAAAATATAAAAACTAGAACTTTATGGGCCACAGACCTCAGATAAAGATCTACTGAATGTTAATTAATTAAGATCTAAATGTCTGAAGTCTTGTGATTTATGAGCCCACTCTCAAATAGGGGAAAGATGACGTGAATCACCTGACGTGTAACCCCAAAAGGGAAACGCATGTCCAAGTTCCTCCTTGCTGGGATTAAAAACCCCTCACCTTAGCTCCTCTTTGGCAATGTGTTCCCAGGACCTCTCCCTGCTTGGGAGCTCTGTTTCTCCTCCCCTCTGTTAATAACCTCTGCTCTGCTATCCTCTCCCTGTGTCCATTTCTCTAATTCTTCATAAGTATGAACTGAGAACTTGGTCAGCTTGCGTCTCTGGATTCAGTTGGGCCTGATCACCTCAATTTCCTGTGTCACTGCTACAACAAAACCCCTGGTCTGCTGAACTGTGCTGAGACCACAGGCCTGGTAAGAACACAGGAGATTTATATGCTGCTTGTTTTAAAAATGCAGTTGGCTATGACAGGAGTAGTCTTTGAAGATGCAGATCCACCATGAGCTCTGGTAGGATGAGTGATTCATGGGTTAATGATTCATCTTTCTTCCCTTCCAAAGAAGCTAGTAAGAAGATGAAGATGTTCATGATGAAAGATCTCTTATCCCATGTTAGTGTCCGGAGGGCACTGATGAAGTGATGTCACTTCTGTGGTTCCCAAGTGTTTGTATTAAGCTATTTTTTGCAGAAGGGCACTCACTGTTGGTTCCATAGCGAAACCATGGTCCCTGTTGCTGTGTAAACATGGCTAGGCTTTGATCTTTGCAGACTTGAGATCAACCTGTGGAGTGGCTATCTAATCAGACAGATCTATAAGTTGTATATTGAGGTATCGGAGGTACTTTAATATCTATCAGCTGTAGCTATGTTTATTTGTGCTTTCTCTTTGATAGCAGCCCAAACTTTCTTTTTTTTTTTTTTTTTTCTTTTTTCTTTTTTTGGAGAGGTTTTTGCTATAGGGCGCGTGCGCTCGCCAGACAGACAGAGAGAGACAGAGAGATAGAAAGCAGGAAATCACCCCCCAGGGGGGATGGCCACGCCGCAATCCCTTCTCCTCCATTCTCCTCTCGGGATCTTGGGCACGCACGCACACGCGCCCGGCGTGAGTTTAAGCCGCCGGGTCCGGGACTCGAACCGTGGTCGACTACGTGGGAGTCCAGCGACATAGCCATTACGCTAACTGCTGGTCCCAAACTTTCTGATGTGGTTTTGGGGTGCTTTTGTGTTAACAAGGGATATTGGTTTTGATCATTCAAGCTGAGTGGTCTATGACTTCTGGGCTTCAGCATTTGACCTGCCAGAATGCTGGCTTACTGTGGCAGAGGGAGGATGGTCCTCTGCCTTCTTATCCTTACATCTCGTCCCATTTGGGTTTGAGGGAGAACAATAGGTTTCCAAAAGATGACATTTTTCAACACTACCCTCCTCCCCTAGAAGTTGTTTAGGGACAGTAGTTTCTTTGGTATCATATTATCATCTGGGAAAAGATCCTGCGTACTGAATTAAGGGCATACTTTCTTTCCTGGTTGTCCTTCTCAGAAATCACTGGGATGAGCTGCCTACACTTTGAGCCAAAAACAACCTTTCTCGGGACCAGCAGTTAGTGTAATGGCTATGTTGCTGGACTCCCATGTAGTCGACTGCAGTCCAAGTCCCGGACCCGGTGGCTTAAACTCATGCCGGGCGCGTGTGTGTGCGTGCCCAGGATCCTGAGAGGAGAATAGTGGAGAAGGGATTGCAGCGTGGCCATCCCCCTTGGGGGGTGATTTCTCGCTTTCTGTCTCTCTGTCTTTCTGGCATGGGCACACACCCTATAGCAAAAACCTCTCCACAAAAAAAAAAGAACATCCTTTCTCTTTTTCACTAGGGTCTGTCCCCTCCCCCCTTCACCAGGCCATTTCTCCATTGCTCTCCTTTTTCTCTCCTACACCATCAGTATTTCCCTTTATCCTCAACCAATCAAAACATGCTCATCAAATAACCATCTCCTGTGAGAACGCCTATCTCTTCACCTACCTCCCCTCCGCGTCCACCTCACGTTTCTCATCTTTACCAGGAAACTTGAAAGTGGAGAGTGAACCTGATGTGTCCAGTTTGCCTATCTCACCAGGCAACCAGTGTTCTGTATCTATCCCTACACTCTAGCTCTGCCACTTCTAGAGCTTCTCATAGTCATGCAGTGCATGATCTTTTCTTCTTTTTCATTCAACATGGTGTTTTGGAGATTGATTCATGTTGTATATGTCAGCGGTTCGTTCCATTTTATTGCTGGGTAGTGTTCTTTGATGTTCTTTGGAGCCTACCATGGCATCTCCTCAAGGCTCTACATCTGCTTAGTATTGTTGGATACCTTCAAGAGCAAAGAGTCTTCATTCACACCCCGTTCTTGGATGACCTACCTCAGGTGTGGGAACACCACCAGCACCACGGAGCCACGTGCAGTGACAGGTGTTGCTGGAAGAGATGCTGCCGATTCAGGAGTAGCAGGGATAATGACACAGCGTTCACACCTCGGGGTGCCCATGTTTGGACAACAGATTGCCTTCAGTATGGTCCTAATTTGGCTCTGGGACTTTAGCTGGAAGAGGCTCATTTTCTGCCACCACCATGCACACAAATTCCCAAGAAGATCATCGACTTGAAATTACACGCGGCTCCTATCCAGATGATTGGATTCTTTCCAGGATGTGTGGTAAATGCTGTTTCTGTTCCTGAAAGGCAGAGCCTCATGTTGTCTTTTGCTTAATGTGAAACCAACAGGGATCACGGAGAACAGCACAGAGACATGAAGCTGTCCTTGGCGACGGGGGTGCACGCGGGTGGGAGCTTGTCGTGGTCTTCGCTGTTTCAGCAGAGCAAGGCAAATCCTCACCGGGGCGAAGCTCACTGACTCAGGAGTCTGCCGTCATTATCTCGTCTGTCGCTGATTTTGAATGTTTCTTTTCTTCAGCCATACAGATACAGACCACCAGCTTTCTGCAGTTCCATTACAGAAACCTTGATGTCATTTGCATAGTGACTGTGAACATGTGTCCTTGCAGGGACTTGATATTCTTCTTGATTACTTGGGCTTTGCTTTGCTCCTGAGACTTGATACTTTGTTGAGAGCAGAATTTGGTTATATGTTGATTCATTTATATTAAATTCTGCAGCTTCCTCAGTGCTAAGAGCCTTGAACAGGAATTTCTGGCAACTCTTTTTATTGGAGTTGAGTTAGTGTGTCTCTGAGCGAAATGACAGTGAATAAACCATGACTGAAGCTCAGACGACTTCATTGCTTTGAGCTTGAGGGATGCAGAGCATCATTTCCTAAATCCCTTCTCCAGGGAGGCACTACGAAGGGGGGAGTGGCTTAGCGCCCTGGCGGCTGAGCTTGGGCTGGGAGCTGCCAGTTCTGATGACCCACAGAACAAACCCAGCTTTGCAGCTCTAAGTTTCCCAAGTTTTGGAAGAAGTCATCAAAACTCGGGTGGAAATTCACTAAATCATTCTTTTCCCTACTGGCAAGTATTAAGTAACAATATTCATTAAATACCACAGAGAGGCTGTGTAATAAAGAAATAATCCTAGGCCTAGGTGGCTATCACCTCTCCAGAAGAGTTGAAATTGAGAATATAATTAAAGATTAAAACATTGTTTGCATTCTAGAACATGGAGAAAGCTTTTCTCTCCATTGTGGGACCAGATTAATAAGGAAGAGATCAGTTTCCAATAACTGACACCACGGAAACTCATTTATTAACATCAGTGGGGTTTAAGCTGTCTGACTCAGTGCTTTTTTTGGTCTTTTTTTTCTGTAAGATTGCTGCTCCCTCCAGGAATAGTGAGTTGGGGATACCAGCCTTACCTCAAAAAACATATCCTTACCTATTCAGTGTTCTAGGAGTGTTTAGAGAGGAAGGTTCACATTCTTACAGTGCATCTGGTCCCTCTCTTTTGGGAACAGAATAATGTTCGATCTGTTGGTTTCTGCCAGGTTTTCTGCAGAAGTGAGGATTGGTGGGGACCAGCATATACAGCTATTTTAAAGTGTGACTACTGGTTGATGAAGGGGTAGGGCTCGGATAAATGTGTCAGGCCACCTAGACACAGTGACAGAGAGATCCTTTGTGGTCAAATGTCTGGTATTCAGAGCTCTTCAAAGCAAGCCTGCGTTCAGCCTCAGAGGGAGACAGGGAGAGCCAAGGCCCAGGCCGACTGGCTTGTGAAAGTCCTCTCCCCCTGTTGTTGCTGACTACGCTCGTTTTCCAGGAGGTAGGATGGGAAATGCCTTGAAACCGGAAATGCACGTTTGGCTTCCTGTGTATCCGGTTTCCTTGTCTTCATTGCTCTTCCGTGCTCCTCATTTGAGGGCTTACAGAAGACACCCCAGGAGTCATTCTTGAAATGCCCCCTTTTCATGTGTTTTGTACACCCGCTGTTGACAAGTAGGAGTGAAAAGTGTTTGAGTCTGCCATTGACGGGGGAAGGGAAAATGTGATTCAGGGCAGCAAGAACGCAGCCCTCACCCTGGAAGGCTGCAGCCGTCTCCTCCAGGGCACTTGTGCTCTGGGCCTCGTGCTGTCATCAGCCTGACTGCGCAGACCAGGCCCCCTGCATCTCCTTTCCTGCCTAGCTTGTCCTGCCCGCCAGTGGATGAATGAGCGAGTCCTAGGGCGAATTCCTCCCCGTGCCGCTCCCCTTGTTTTCATGAGGCCGAGAACATCTTGCAAGGTGTTCTGGGTGTACTCGGGACTGCTCGTGGCTCTCAGTGCCTTGGCAGCTTAAGTGGCCGGAACCAGGTGCCGTTTGGGTACAGGCCTGCCTCCAGGTGAGGTTCTGGAGTTGCAAGTCTGTCCCTGCTGGCCATCCTGCCTGCCTAGTGAGGTGGGATGGGACTGGCTCCAGAGGCTCTGGCTCTAGCAGGGCCCAAAGCCAGGCCGAGACTTTGCAGTGAGTTGGCGCAGGGAAAGCTGGCCCCTGGGCTCTGGAACACGGGCTGAGACGGGAGAGTCGTGTATTAGGAAGATTAATCAAGTAGCAGGATGCAGATAAATAAGATGGTCCTTTGTAGCAGTTTAAAAGATAATTGGTTCGTGTTACATATCTTTTATCCCTTCTCTTTGGGCAGGAGAAAAATCTCGGGGAGAAATAAACGAGGAATCCCTCATAAATATTAATGCAAAGATCTGTCTATGGAGAATAAATATAGGGACATTTTGTTTTAAATGCTCTCTGTCGTTGCTTCATTACCATATATGTTGTAAAAGCTACTTTCTCCCCTTGAGAGAACCATATTCAGTTCAGCTCGACACCATAGACTAAAATCTGTGACTTGTCAGGCCTACAGTACTGCAGGTGCCCGGAGAGCCACTTCGCCTCCTTCAGCTGGAGGCTGTGCTGGTCCCCCCGTCTTTGGAAGTGCTGGCCTGTGGCAGGAGGCCCAGGGAAGTCCTGGATCCTGTTTTATTATCTAGATTCTTTACTGGACCTTTGATTCCTGCTGCCTGCCCCCCCTTCTCTCTCTCTCTCTCTCTCTCTCTCTCTGTGTGTGTGTGTGTGTGTGTATGTGTGTGTACTTCTCATTCTGAAAACTTTTTTTTTTTTGAGAGGGTTTTGCTATAGGGCGCGTGCGCTCGCCAGGCAGAGAGAGACAGAGAGACAGAAAGCGAGAAATCACCCCCCCAGGGGGGATGGCCATGCCGCAGTCCCTTCTCCTCCATTCTCCTCTCGGGATCCTGGGCATGCACGCACACGTGCCCGGCCTGTTTTAAGCCACCGGGTCCAGGACTCGAACTGCAGTTGACTACATGGGAGTCCAGTGACACAGCCATTACGCTAACTGCTGGTCCCACTCTGAAAACATTTGTTGCGTATGTCCCACGGACTAGGTGTGTGCTCAATCAGGCTGAGAATCTGAGCGCAAGAGGTACTACTGTCCGTAAACAGGTAAGTCAGATAGTTCCGTTTGACGCACGTGAAGTTGGAGGTGTCTGTAAGCCTAGTGAAGTGATCTGATGGACTAGATCTACTTTAAAAAACACCATTTCTTTATCTATTTATTTGTTGTGATGTTCAAGACACCGGGTCTAGGATTCAAACTGTGGTCCAGTGCTTTAGCCACCACCACCTGCTGGCCCCTGCACTGGATTTACTTTAAAATACTCCACTCTTTCCTTCCCAAAGCAGTAGAGAGTATGGTAAAAACAGTCGCTAGTTGTGGAAACTGGGTGACACCATGGTACTGTTGAGTTCCGTGTAGCATTTTCCATACATAAACATGCCAGGATTTTTCCGACGACCCACTACTTTGGTGTGTGTTTGGAGTAATAATCTGGAGTTGGATTGTGATAGAAGAAATGGAGTTCTGGTTCTCAGCAGCATAGGGGACATAGGAGGTCGGTCTGTTCTTCCAGGGATCTTGGAGGGAGAGTGTACAGCCCCACCCTGCCCTGCCTGGCCCGGCCCTGCCCAACCTTACAGGCCCGTCTGGCAGATGGCACTTGAAGCCCTTGTTGTCTGTTCTGGTCCTGGTCCTGGCCTCACAGCTGACCTGTCCTGTGTTGTCTCAGACCAATTTCTTCCGCAGATACTGAATCAAAAGAAATTGCATGCAGTAGAGAACAATAATAAAGAAGCTAGCCATTAAGCACTAAGTCAAAAGTGGCAGCCTATGGGGTCAGTTTAAAACCTGTATTTCATTGCGTCCCCTAATTGCATTTCCCTTTACTAGGTGATTTTCTCCAGGAAGACAGCTGTCTGGTGTGGTTATTACATCACTCTGGCCGTCCTTGGGCAGAGCAGAAAAGGACTGGGTTGTGCAGTGCAGCTCATCAGATGGAAGCTGGTCTGCTTTTAACCTCTCTTTGCATAACAGAGACAGGGCTTCAGGATTGTTGGTAGTTCACACCTTGCCCTCCCTCACTGAAACTGGTTGTTGAGACTTTGTTTATCTTTCCTGGAATGGATAGTAATTTTGGTGGTCTCTCCATGTGGGTGATGTGGGTTTCTTTTCCTCTCTCTCTCTGCCATGTGGGCTATTAGTAACCTAGATTTCCGCCCAGAAAGTTTCTCTTTAGTGTTGCAAGTGATCGAGAAGCAGCCACCCACATCACCCACATCGAGAGACCACCATCCTGTGTTCACCTGTGCCGCAGATTCCGTCAGCCCTCATTCTGTAGCAGGACGGCGTGAGTAGGGGTGGCTCTGTCTCTTAGCACGAATCTGTCAGGGCAGACTGGGTTTTGGTCTGGTGATATCAGTCACTCTGATAGTACACATTCATGATAGATACATTCTTCACCATAATCCTTAATAATAAAACATGCAAAACCCGTTTTCAGCCCAGATTTTACTTATTTCTACATTGCTGGGACATGAAATATACCATCCCTGCAATTTTGGCAAGAGTGGAGAGAACTGGTGGTTTTCCTTTTGTTCGGAGGCAGCAGTGAGGGGAATGGGCATATTGCTAAACCTCTGCTGAGCTCTGCGCTCCAGCCTGCTGGTCCTGCACTAGGGCCAGTCCTCACCGCGGGGTGCTCTGACAGTTGCTGGTGGTGGACTGGAAGTAAGGGGCCTCCCAGTTGAGGGGCCACTGCTCTTCTGGAGGTGAGGGGCCTTTAGAGCAGCGGTCCCAGCACTGGCTGTACATCAGAATCATCCAGGCAGCTTTCTGTGGGAGAGGCCTTGTCATCCAGGGTGCTTGTGAAGTTACTGTCTTCCCTTCTTCCAGGAAACAGAACACGGGACAGACAGGTGCCCTGGCAGGGTCTTGCCATGCTGCAGACCTCCCCTGAGCCTCCCAGCCAGCCAGGATCGGGTCACACCTGGTGTGTGACGCACCTGTTGTGTTAAGGCGGGGACCTCCTGTAAGGCTCCAGGATCACACAGCGGTGCCTGTGGTCTGCGCGGCCCCGGCTGGGCCACACTCGGCGGTTCCTCACAGCTCCTGGGGTGACTCCTGTGTGCCCTGAGGTTTTGAGCCCTGCCCAGGGTGGTGCAAGGAATGCTCTCAGGGTGGAGGTGTCTGGAAGGGCAGTTGTCAGAACACCTATACGATGAAGGAGTTGTGGGAGAACACTTAGCTTATTTGTCCGAGGCCAGAAGGTGTGTCCTTGTTTTCTTCCTCTCCAGCAGCTCCAGAAACATCCTCGGTGTCATCAGTACCAGTCTTTCTCTAGCCCTCTTAGCTGGGGCCGTGCTCTTTTACTTTTTCGCTTTGAACGTGTTACTCTTTTATGTTAGTGGTCTGGTCGGACATCGGGTTGTTGGAAAAGTCATGACGTATTTTTTCTGTACAAAGTGCTCAGTGACTTTTCCGACAACCCAATAGTTAACTTGGTGTCTAAAACCAAATGTGTTACATTGTCATTATGGACACTCTTAAATGTATTTATGTAAGTCACAGTACACTAGTTTATCACAAATCTGATGTGTGTTCTTTTTTTTAATAGCTGTTTTTTAACAGCTTTGCTAGGGGTTACAAAAAATACAGTAAATTACACATGTTTAAAATGCATAAATTGCAACCTGTGAGACATCACCTTATTCACCATAACCAAGATAATAAATGTATTTGTCATCTCCGAATTTTCCCCAGGCCCCTTTATTATCGTCTCACCCCTCCTCGGCAACCATTGGTACGTGTGCTCACCAGAGTGAGTGAGAAGGCGCCTTCGTGGGGAGTGGACACGTCACAATCCCTTCTCCTCCATTTCTCTCTTCAGGGCTGTGGGCACACACGCACACACACCCAGCACGTTTTCCAAGCCAGTGGGTCCCGGACTGGAACCGGCAGCGGGCCATGTGGGACCCGGCGCCATCACCGCCACCTCACTGACAGGCCTGTCCTGGTGGCTTTAATATGCATTTGCTTGTGACCGAGGGTGCCGAGCGTTTCCTCCCATGCTTATGCCGTCCGTGGATGATCTCTGGTGGACGCAGGAAAAGGTCGAGGCCTGCTGCATGAGAAATTCCTTGTGAGAGAGGCAGGCTTTCCGAATTTCCTTTGATTTCTTTGAAAATGCCTTAACGTCTATCGTGGATAAATGACCAGGTGTGGATGGATTGGTGAGTGTCTGTTAGTGCTTGCTACGTGCCTGTCACTGGGGATTTGGAAGAAATGCTGACGGCTGACCGGGACACCTGAGTGCACACTCTCCGTTCTGCTTTCGTGTTTCATGGTGCTTCTTAGCCTCGCCGTCTTCCTGACTGCAGGGTGTGATGCTGTGGGTCTGGAGTTGGCGGCACTGGTAACAGGCTCGTAAAGACGTGGTCCTGAGTGTCCGGATAAAAGCACTTGGCTTTGACTCACTGGAGTGGAGACTCTTGCTGTTCTTCACTGTAATTGCTAGTTATTTGCACTCTGCCCTTCTTTTTATTTGTTTTTGCTGTTCAACAAATAAAACCTGACATCCCTAACTCCAGGTGCTGGATATTCAGTGAGGAATAAAGCCTCCCACGAGGAGCTTGGCGTGTACTGGGGAGACACTTAAAGAGGCCTTTGGAATCCAGAGGGGGTCATGTACTCGACCCGAGCATGCTCACCCTTCCCCTTTATCTTTGTCCCCTAGAACCTTGTTTTTAACCCTTCAGTAACCGCACCGATAGACTCCATTAGGCTTGGCTTTGTGGTCTCTGACCTCGGTGCACACGTCACGAAAGGACAACTCACAGATTCTCCTGTGCTCGTCTGGAGATAGACTATTCCAGATGGCCGAGCTGAGCTCTCTCCTGCCCCGTCATTGTCTTCCCTTGCTGTCCTTTGGGGCCGAGGCGCATATCCCCAGGTCTGTCGCTTACGTGAATGTAACAACTCCCGGCTCTAGGGACTTCCTTTCTGTCCAAGGGCCCCAGCTCCTCACACTGGGAGTTAGATTGACCGGGACTTCGTATCCCCAGTGCAGAAACCTGGGACATCATGGTATTCCAAGAAAATACCCTTGTAAGTCTCTCTCAGCCTTAAAATAAAATTCCATTTCATGTTTTATCATATTGTTATGCCAGCATGAATCCCAAGCACGGTGTTCTAGAAAGCTGTCTTTTCCCTTTTGACATAGAACAGAACAGATTTCAATTTTTAAAATTAATTAATTAATGATTTATTTTGTGGACTTGAGTACCTGAGACAAATAATACAATTGAAATGAAGTAAATGCATTAAGTGAACTAAGGCCACCAAGAAGGAAATTTCCTTTTCCTTCTCATCACCAGAACCTTTTCCTGTCATTTAAAATGGATTCCCGGGACCAGCAGTTAGCGTAATGGCTATGTCACTGGACTCCCACATAGTCGACCATGGTTCGCGTCCCAGACCCGGTGGCTTAAACTCACGCCAGGCGCGTGTGCGTGCATGCCCAAGATCCCGAGAGGAGAATGGAGGAGAAGGGATTGCGGCGTGGCCGTCCCCCCCGGGGGTGATTTCTCGCTTTCTATCTCTCTGTCTGTCTGGCAAGCGCACGCGCCCTATAGCAAAAACCTCTCCAAAAAAAAGAAAAAAAAATGGATTCCCTTCCAAGCATGGCCACATAGAAGCTGTTGTGGGGCAAGATAGATCTTATCGATGATCCTCCTTTCTCCTTTTTAATTTTTATTTTCAGCAAAAGAGCCTTTAGAATTTCAAGGCCTCCTGTGATGGCTGGATCCAGTGCAGTTATTGAGTAGACACGTGGCCAGTGTTGGGGAACGGTGTTGAGGGCGTCACGAAAACTCAGCCCTGGAGGAGCCAGGAGGCACCCCCTTCTGTCCCGTCGCGGTTGAGGAAACAGGCTGCAGAGCGCGAGAAGTTCCTGGGAGTCCTGAGCAGCAGAACCGGGAGTGGACTTCCTGTTGTCCTGTTCCTCTAACGCTGCCACTGTCGTTCTACCCCTGCAGGCGGGGCGGGTGCACGGGGACAGCCCTAGATATGAACCCAGTCTTTTGTGCGTGATGTTTCTGGGTGGCGTCAGAGCCCGGCCGCTGTGTTTGCAGCTCTCAGCTTCCCGCTTGCTTGCTAAGATTGCGTGTGATCCTAGCAGGAGCCTCCAGCCACTTGCTTCTGGTTCTTCACACACAGAAAGGGATGGTTTCTGCATTTGTGTGCTAAGGAGAGCTTCCTGCCTCAGTGCTCCTGGTGGCCCTGGAGCTCTGCGCTGCTGGCTCTGCGATTGGCAGGGGAGCAGTGCGCCACCAGCCGGTAGGAGCAGTTACTCCCATTCTACAATGAGCCTGGATCTACGGACTCAGTTTGAAGAAACAAGTAAGGGCCACTCCAGAGCAAGGTGCATAATGAGGGGAGGAAGCCTGTGGCGCTGGTGGGTGACAAAGCCACAGCACGGGCCCTGCTCACTGTTCTCTGTCTGTCCCCGAGAGGAGCTGTGCTGGCCCCGGCCGTAGAGGTGGTGGCCCTGGGGCACATCCTGCTCTGGACTTTCCTGCTGGCATGGCGGGACTGAGTGCGGATCTGAGCATGGGGACGCCACAAGGCAGAGATGGGCCTCGTGTTCACCTCTGTCGTGGGTTAGGTTCTCAGGAAGCAGGCGCAGAGGTGGAAGTTGGGGCAGTATAGTTTTAGGGACCAGCCCCTAAAACTATATTGTGTGTGACTGTGATATGGGGAGGAAGCAGGCTTGGGTAGGGGAGACGGAAACTGCAGCACACACCAACCGAGAACTCTCTGCAGAGACGTATCGGTGAGTCATCCCGAACTGGCCAACAGGCCAGGCCTTTGTCACCCCCTGCCTTGTTCTGTCACCAGATACAGGTGTCCCCACAAAGGCCATGACCTCATTGAGGTGGCTGTCTGCAGCCAAGGCCGACCTTGAGTGAGCTGACTGTCCTCCTTCTTCCTAGAAGAGGGAGCTGCCCACACACCCCCTGTCTACACTGGCCGTCATCAGCCGTGGCCCTCTGACAGGGTGGCCGTATGGCTGACTTCCAGGAGCTGGGAGTTCCTTATTCTCTTTTCCACAGTGGCATTTTTGTACAGCCTTTCAACATGAGCTCTTAAGGGTTTGCAGAGAGAGAAAGCTTCACATGATTTCCCTCTGTCCTCCCTCCCTCCCTTCTCCCTTCCCTCCCTCCCTGCCATGGCACTCCTTCCCGAGCGAGTCCGTAATGCAGCTGCCTGCGTCTTGGCTTGTATCCACATACCAAGGTGTCCTATCTGTAAACCAGGCTTGGGCTCTTTCCTCCTCTGCCACTTGACCATATGGAATCCCTCTGTCCAAACATAGGCACAAGCGACGGGAGGGATGCCGGGACAGCTGTGGTGGGTGTTCCGTGTTGTGGCAGAGGGCAGGAGAATGTGCCCTAAGGCAAACTTTAAGTGTATATTGTCCATTCCAAAGAATGTGAACTGTTTTCAAGCCGCTTTTTTGATCAGGATTGAGAAAAATGCATTCACTAAATCTATGACTTTGTCCGACCTGAAGCTATGTTATCCTGCTCTGTCACAGTACCACACCTGGCTCGGCCGCGCCCTCCCTGAGGGAGCTCGGGTAGTCTGCAGTTCTCCCCCAGACTTCATTCGGTTTCTGCAGGGGTAAACAGGGAGGAAGGGGGCCTCCACCCCTGCATGCTCTGGGTCCTTTGGGGTGGCACTGTTTGCTGTTGCTGGTTCAGTATGTGGGAATGTGGGGCAGGGGCAGGGGCAGGGTGGTAGCAGAGACTTGCGCTTGGCCTTCCCAGTCTGGTACTCCTACCCCATGTACTGAAGACCCGACGTGGTAGTTGCAGAGACCTCCAGGCGTGTCGATCACAGCCACACGCCATCAGATGGGTTCCTGAACAGCTCTAAACCGGACCTTAGCCAGGATTTAGCCGTCTTCCCTGTGCCCCCACTCCTCACAGGGGACGGATGAAGCCTCAGGTCACTCAGAGTCAGTGCGCTGACAGCTGGTGACTGTGTCCTGACTGTCCTCCCCACAGCCGGGCCCTTCTGAAGGCGGGGGGCGGGGGGTGGTTCTTCACGTCTAACACTCTGTTCCTCAGCCGCTATATTATTGCTGGATGTGTTACTGCTGTAGGGCTTAGATCCAGAGTGCTAGTATTAATGCCTCCCCTCCTCCAGTATTAATTCTTTTTGGGAGTACAACATTTCAATGTGGTAAATAGGGTTTGCAAGGGAAAAACCTTGGATTTTTGTTTTCACACATGAAGTATGAACTGATATTAAGCTACAGTAAATAATAATTTATCATCAGTAGGCATAGGCGAGGCCTAGGGGTAGACTTGTAGAGAGTGAAAGAACGTAGAATGCCTGTCCTGGCTCTTAGGGGTTTACAGGCAAGCTGGGGACTCTAGCCGGCAGTAGGTGAAGGTACCGCAAACAGGGTAGTCCAGGCAGGCAGGCTCTGGAGTAGAGACTGCTTGATGAGACCCCGGGTCTCCCTTTACTACCTGTGACCCAGGGCACACCCCAGCCTCTCCCATCTCCCCCATGGGGATAACAAGGGGACCGTACAGTGGTCCCTGTGTCCGTGTACTATGACCACTGCTACCTACGGTGGCGTGCTCTGTCCCAGGTGAGTACCGTGGGCAGTGAGGAGGGCATCGAGGAGGAGGCAGCTCTAAACAGTTCTCTTTTTTTGAATATATGCCTTCTCTCTCAAAAGCTGAGAGATACACCCTTGATAGGTTAGGATTTTGTAGATTCCTCTCGTCCCCGTCTGCTTGTAGAAACAGCGGTGGGGCTTTCCTTTCCTTTTCTTCTCATCAGTTCAGATTCAGATAAAGTTCTCTCTCCTGTTAGCAAGCGTCTTTCCTGCTGTGTACGCACACACACTTAATAAGCATGGGAGGGCATGGTTTTCTTTCCAAATAAGTCATGGACATTGGGCAGTGAAGAATGATCCTATGCCAGGGAGTCACTAGATGAGTTTATGAAAAACTGTTAACAAGCATTTTTGGGAAATGTCTTGATAGTAATAATTATTGACCCTATGACACTGAAAAATCTGAGGTCCTTCTTAAACCTTCAGAGGAAAGTTAAATTTCATTTTATGTATTTGTGTCAAGTGTGTTTTATTGTATTTTAATTTTGAGAATGATCGATTCACATATGTTAAATGTGGTGCCTTAAACAGGAAATGAGATGATGAATACCTCGGCTTTGAGAGAGGACAGGTCATCTACGGAGCTCAGTGGAGGTTTGCTGCTTATGCTTACTGAGTTTGATTCAGATCCTTGCAGGGTGTGGACAGGGATAATTGTTAAAGATGTCTTCTTCTTATAGTAAGCTAGAAAATAGACTGCTTCGAATTTCTCCAGCAACTAATGAAATTAGAACATTCCTCTCTGTTTTCCTGGCCGGGTTGGAGCATGTGCAAATAACAGCTCTGCTTCACAGCGTGGGTTCCGCATGCTTGTGGCTGAGGGTACTTCTCTCTCGACAGGTGCAGACTCAGGGCCATGGTGGCACCTGCATTTTGGAGACACAGCTGTATGTTAGCATGGCGAGCGTCTGTTGTTTTGTGTGGCTGCCTCAGAGATATTTGGGTACAAGTAGTCGTTATGAGAAGCTGTCAGAAATTGTCTCAAAAGGGAAAACAGGCTCTCCTTTAAGTGCTCTGGGTTATGATTTAAAAGATGGGACTGACTTTGCTTTGCTCTTTAGTAACCCCCATATTTTTCATCACATCCTGACCCCGTAATGCCAATTACATTGGTTAACCAACTGACCGCAAGTGTTTACGGGCTTCCCACTGCGTGTCTGATCAGTGCGTGGTGTTATGTGCCCGTGACCTGAGGAGCTTACCCACCAGCTGAAGGGCAAAATCCTGGCAGGTAGACACCAGTTCCTGCTGGTTGTCGAGACTGTCAAGAGATGGTTGTCGGCTGTGGTCCCCGCAGGTTCACTTCCGTCAGCTCTCCTCTGTGAATGGAAATCCTAGATCTGGCCAGAACCCAGGTTCAGGATGGGTGTTCAGGCAGAGTGTGGGTCAAGGGTACCCTGAGAGACTGCATCCTTCTAGGGCAACATTGAGCCAGTGGCCACATGGGCTGTACAAACAAGGCACAGATCCAAGGGGCTAGGTCCACGGCTCTGATCCTTCACGTGAGTCAGACACCCCTCTCCCTGGGAGATTGGTAGGGTACTCACTAAGCATTTGTGGAATGAGTATGCTGGGCCCTGGGGTCTGGGGGTGCATAGCAGGGTCTCTGCCTTCATGGAGACTGGGGTCCTGTGAAGCACGAATGGCACGCCGTTTCAGCGCCCAGGAGCTCAGAGAGGACTTACATAGGGAGAGGCTCATGGCTAGCGCGGAAGGTGCAGCGAGTCCTAGAGGCCTGGCCTGTGGAGCGTCACCGAGCTAGTGGAATGCAGCCATGGGATCTGTGGCTTAGGCGGGGAAGGCCCGACCCTTCCCAGGCTAGACGGAGCTGGACTTTGGGGCAGGCAGAAACTTTCTGTAAGGAGAGACGGTCCGAGGAGGAAATGTTGGGGTGGGCCCAGTGACAGTCTGAGGAAGATCAGAGGTGGCTTGGAAAGACAGTGAACAGCCCAGTTGGTATATAAGCAAGGCTCTGGGTGGGTGGTGGCCAAATGGGGAATGCCTTCGTTGCAGGCCGAGGTTAGATACTAACTAGTAGGTAGGTAGTAACGGGGTATTTTGAGCAATGCCCTGCTGTAGTTCAGTTACTTTCTGGGAGAATACATGCAGGTACTTCAACAAGTTCTTAGAAAAATGGAATTAAAGTACACATTTATTTTGGTGCAAAAACCTGTTGAAATCCATGCATGTTTTTTTCATAATATGTATTTTTCTTGAGCTTTTTAGACCATTGGTATGGCTTCTCAGCGGCAGGTGTTAGACTACTACTGTATCATATGAAGCAGTGATAGGCTCGTTGATAATGATGACTGGGATTTACATTCCTCTCTTTCCTTCTCTTTTTCTTCTTCTTCTTCTTCTTCTTCTTTTTTTTTTTTTAAGAGATTTTTGCTGTAGGGCATGGGTGCAGGGAGACAGAGAGATAGAAAACAAGAAATCACCCTAGAGGGGTTGACCACACCACAATCCTTTCCCCCCATTCTCTCAGGGTTTTGGGCACATGCACACACACTCCTGGCATGAGTTTTAAGGTGCTGGGTCTAGGACTCAAACTGTGGTTGGCCGTTTGGGAGTCCAGCACCTTAACCACCACGCCACCTCTGGCTCCACTCCTTTTGATTTTTAAAAGTATCTTTATGTGAAAAGGAGGAATAAATAAAACAGGATGACAGAGTATAATCCCCAGAGCCAGCTGGGAAGAGTTTATTACACAGTTCTCTCTACTCAGGTAATATTTGGACATTTCTGTAAGAAAGACTTACATTAACTCATTAAAAATGAGTGCCAGCAGGTGACATGGTGATTGGGGTGCTGGGCTCCCACAGGGCCAACTGTGGTTCATGTCCTGGACACGGCCGCCTCAGAATCATGATGGGCATGTGTACATGCCCAGAATCCTGAGAGGAGAATGGCGGAGAAGGCATTGCTGTGTGGTCATACCCCCTAGGGGGCGAATATCACTTTCTTTTTCTCTGTCTCTCTCCGTCAAGCGCACACACCCTATAGCAAAAACTCTCACACACACTAGAAATGTTCCAGTACAAACAGTACAGCTGGCTGCACAACTGCGTCAGTGTGCTTAATCCCCTGGACTGCACTTCTAACCATGGTTGACATGCTACCCGCTGGATGTGCAGTTTTTTAACCACAATTTGAAAATGTTGGAAATAGTAAATTTTATGTTATGTACACTGTATAGTAAAAAGGTATAACACGTGCCTTATGTATTAAGGGAGTAATAATATCAGACGGATAGCAGCCACAGAGCCTGCCACTCAGACCTCTGAAGACAGGCTTTCACGGGATTAAGGGTCAGGGACATCCCAGGCTCCTCTGCTGACCTAAACGGGAAGCTCTAGGCAGGGGATTAGAGGCGGACCCTTTTCTTTGCTTCATGGTTTTCTAAGAGCAGACTCAGTCTTAATTCATGAAAGCGGAATGACGGAATATTTTCATTGTTGTAAATGTGTTCTCTTCTGGTATTCGCCAGCCACTTAACGCTGTGATCCTTCATGTCTTCATTCACTAAATAGGGATAGTAATATTTATTTGTTATAGTTGTTATAAAGTTTAAGTGAAATAACAAACATTTGACAACTTAGCACCATTTCCATGTCTCCACACTTTGAGTATCTTCATTTAGAACTAGGCTTGCCAAGTAATTGGCTTCATTAATGGGCAGATAACATGGATTCATTCATAACTATTCCTATGCAGACAAGCATATCTAAGTAGCTAAGAATATTTCTCAATATTTACTATGTTTTTTCTAAAATAAGTCTGAGTTACCACTGTGCTAGAGAAATTTTTGAAAAAGGCAGAAGACCTCATCATGTTACCTTTTAATATTGTGATTTTAGTTTACTTTTCATGGTTACATTTATGGAAATACTTTTCCTAGGTCATATGGTTGAACTATAAATCTACACGTCACCTAGCTCAGCCAGTGTCTTAGTGGACACAGACTGACCTTTCCAGACAGCTTTTTTCCACCCAGGCCTTCGGCATGCTCTGGCCGTTCAGTGGGAACGTCGAGGCCCAGGGAGGGACAGTCGCACATCTGGGGCAGAAACCAGAGTAACCCTGTGTCCTGATTCCTGGTGGACTGCTTTCCTCACCGCCTCAGTGGAATCCAGGTGAATGAGGCTTTTCTGTACCCACTCCAGTAGGGAGAGGACCACTTTCACACATAATTCTTCATGACTGCCCATAGCATTTTAATTGTTTGCTATTGTGTCAGAACATTGGCCTCCTGACAGTCGAGATAATGTAAACAGAAAGCAAGAGGAGGTAGAAAATTGAGTAAATTTGCAAGAAAATAAGAATGCCTTTGAAATACCTAAAAGACTGACTTAATATCATCAGGAAAACATTTTGATCTCTTGCATTGTCGGGTGTGATATTTAGGGGAGGCAGTGATTTCTTTAAGGGAACCTGTTTAGAATGAAGTGTCTCTGAGTGAATGCGGTCTTGGAAAGAGCTCAGGATCCTGCCTGTCTGCGCCCCCCTCGTTCCCCTCCCTGCGCTGAGTAAATGCCTCTCCACAGCTTCAGGACACATCCGTCTGGGGGACCGCCCACACCCTCTGCTCCTTCTCACCTCCGTGCCTTTGCATCTTCCCTGTTTCCAAGTCGGTCTCTGGTTATCTGCTGAGCCTGCAGCAGACGTGCCCTGTGGAGCTCTGAGAAAATACGGGTACTCTGGAGGCATTGGTGTTAGATGGCAGAGTCACCCCAGACCTTAGAATCTAACCTGCTTAGCAGTGGGCCAGTAGTGTAATGGATAACGCATCTGACTGCAGGTCAGAAGATTCTAGAATCTCCCTGCTTGTCCAAATAATAAAAGAAGCAGAAAAGAAGTTAAACCCAGCAAAATATGCATCAGTTAATCAACTCTTTCTTTTTTTAATATATGAAAAGAAATTTTATTATTATTATTTTTAAATTATTTATTTTATTTATTCATTAATTTATTATTATTTTTTAATTTGACCAGAGAGAGACAGAGGTTGAGAGTGAGAGAGAGAGGAAGTGAGAAAACAAGCCACCAGATTCAGGACTCGAACCCTGGTCGGCCATGTGGGAGTGTCCAGCGCCTTAACCACCACGCCACCTGCTGGTCCCATTTTATTACTATTTTATTAAATAACCTATTAGCAAATACACCACATGGGATTTTCGTAGATGGCAAATAAAGCATGTTTCTGATTCCTCTGAGAACCTCGATGTCATCTGTCTTTTGGAGGGTCCAGTTTCTTACAATGTCTGTGATACTGCCCGTGAGGATGCCAACGGTGCTGGGTGGTAAAGAACACTTTGCTAAGTTGGTCTGTCATGGGTCCTTGCTCAGGTGTTCCCTTCTCTCCTCTGACCTGGATTTCAGCACTTGATGGTGTGTGTCTTCATTATTATGCACAGGGTCTGGTCTAGGGTAGGTTCTGTGTGTTCATAGGGAATGTCCGCAGACGGCGGTCGCACACTATTGTCCTGCCCTCAGATGTCAGAGCAAGCTCCACGTTGCAGTTACAGTCACTGGAAGAGAAGAATACTGAGATTTATGACCAGCACAATCTAAAGCTCCATTTGGGTTGGAAGGAAATGTTTCAAGATGGCTGTCTTTGATATCACACACTTTATCGCTGCTACTGCCATGGTGAATCAAAGGGCTTCTTAGGTGATAAAAAAAAGTTGTTCTGAAGAGAAATTACTTTTAAAATCTGCTTTTAGACAAACTCCTTTCCAACCCGTGACAGACTGTCACTGCGAGCCCGCCATCTTGTCTCCTGGGCATAACCTTTCTGAGAACTGGCAACTGGGACGGTGTTACTGCCACTACCGGGGCAGTGGGGGAAGTTGGAGGCAAGAATTTTATACTCAGCTAAGTCCCATTACATAGAAGACAGCAGTGTGTGTGCGCACATGTGTGTGTATGTGTGCATGAGTTATGTATGTGTAATGCATGAACTCAAGGTTTATTCTTTACAAAAACCATGCAGTGACAAAATGCAGTGAGTCAAGGGATCACTTAAGTCCATTCATTCATTCAGCAAATGCTTTTTGTCTGCCTGGCATGTGCCAACCCTGTTTGAGGAACTGAGGGTGTAACAGTTCATTATCTTTCATTCCGGTGAGCAGTATTGAGTTCATTGGTCTGTTTAAATACACAGCCAAGGCCAAATCATCGTCAGGAATAATATTTCAGGAAGTACATACTATAAAACATACTGAGATAGAAATACTCACAGAACAAATGAATCAGGACTTGGGATTGGCACATTTTCCCAAGGCCCTCTCTGGCCTCCATGGAGAGTTTATCTTCACGACCCCCAGGGGTCTGAGGCCCGCATGGCATCAGTGGGCAGGGGCAGCAGATGCTGCCCATCCCTGACCCCAGCCAGTCCCAGCCCTACCCTCACCCCTCCCTGCACCTGGCTCACACTTGACAGCCAGGCCACTGTAGCCCTCAAACTGCAGGGCACTGGCAGGAAGGGGGTGTGGCAGCCCAGCCAGTGGCCATTGGCCCTCTGAGTGGGCACAGAATGTAGCAGTGACACCTCCATCCAGGTGCCCTCATCCTCCTGCAGCTGACCCCGCGCCAGCTGCTCCCTCAGCCCCTCCTGGCTCAGCTCAGGGAGAGCTCTGGGCAGTAGTCCAACCCGAGCACCCGACCTCCACTTCCCTGCCTGCCTCCCAGGGGCCACACACCTCCAAACCAGGAAGTGGAGGTTTTAGGGTATTACATAAAATTAGGAAGAAAACTTCTGAAAAAAAAAAAAAAGATGCAGTACAATAGCAAAGATGTGAAAAGCAGGGGAAGTGGTAAGAGCTGAAAACCAAATCGACCAACCAAATTTAGGCCATAGATCTGTAGTGTCAGTAAATTCTGAAGGAATAAATAACTGCTAAAGTCAGAAGACTCAGATTATCCCCCCAGTAAAACCCTCTTTGTATAAGAGAGAGTGGACAAAGAAAGGTGCCGTTTCTAACTCAGACATCTAGGTTCGTAATAGAATTACAAGACAAGATTGAGTTCAAGGACAGGTGTTAAAGGCTGCCAAGGGGAACTATAATGATGGCCTGAAAGTCCACAGAGAGGCCCCAACCGGCAAACCAGGGCCAAAATACCAGCTGTATAAATGGCAGGAAATGCCCGGAGAAATGGACAGAGACTGGGACTTGCCTTAGGAGCCCAGAGCAGATCAGAGATGAAAAATCAAACAAGCATGTGAAAGGTTTAAATGATGTCTCCTCCCTATTGTAGTTTTTAACTGAAATGTCTCCTCCTCGGAGAGGACTTCCCTGGCAGTCCAATCTAAAGGAGCTCCCCAGTCCCTGCCAGTCATACCACCTTTTTCTGATCTCTGTAGCCCTCTCTGCTTCTGTCCTCAGATTGGCTTATTACCGTGTGTTTTGTTTTGTTATTTGGCCAAGGTCCGTGTGAAAAGGGGACCATGTTTTTTCCCCTGCAGTTAGCCCCAGTGCCTGGGACAGTGCCTGGCACACCAGGCAGGGCTGATTTCACAGGTGTTTGCCGAGTGCCTGATATACAGCAGGCGCTGCTTGTTCTTGGCACTCTGAATCCTTCAGCGAGCAGAGAAAAGCCCCCTGCCCTGCTTATGCTCTGGCAGACAGTGTGGAAGCTTCGGTGAGTGGCGTGGACATTGTTAGAAGGGAGGTAGCACAGGAGGGAGAGGGGCGTGAGTACAGAGGGCTGGGAGGCCAGGCTTGGGCTAGCCGAGACACCATTTTAAAAAGAATGGTCAAGGGAACCAGCAGTTAGCGTAATGGCTATGTCGCTGGACTCCCACGTAGTCGACCGCGGTTCGCGTCCTGGACCCGGTGGCTTAAAACTCACGCCGGGCGCGTGTGCGTGCGTGCCCAAGATCCCGAGAGGAGAATGGAGGAGAAGGGATTGCGGCGTGACCATCCCCCCTGGGGGGTGATTTCTCGCTTTCTGTCTCTATGTCTCTCTCTGTCTGTCTGGCGAGCGCACGCGCCCTATAGCGAAAAACCTCTCCAAAAAAAAAAAAAAAAAGAATGGTCAAGTGAGACTGCCGTGAGGTGGCCACATCTGAGCAAATGTGGGAGGAAGGGGGCTAGGCGGGTGGTTCTGGATGAAGGAGGTATTCCAGACAGAGGAACCCAAAGAGTAGGGAGCGGTGGAAAGGCAGGCCAGGGCCCTGGAGACAGGTAAGGGAGTTGGAGTTTCTTCTTGAGACTAGGGGCAGAGGTTAACCTGGATCAGATGTAGCTGAATCAGTTGGGACAGCTCAGGGAATTCCACCTGATGTGTGACCTTGAGCCAAGCTACCGATCATGGGCAGTGTTGCCTTGGTGTAAGACACACAATAGCTCCTGTGTTATAAATGGTCTTGAGGGGTACAGTATGTGCTAATTTCAATTATTAAAATGTCCATTTAGAACATTTATTAGCGCAAATGAATTCAATTATTTCAAATATAGAAGCAAAATATTGTGTGGAGTGTGAATATACGATATAATTAGACTATTAATGAAAACACTTACATACCTCTGCATGATTGAAAATGAAAGCTTAACAGTCTCAAAAGGATGGTGCTAAATATTTACATATCTGTCTGAGATGTGCATTTTTAGATGCTAAAAATATTCATTGTTAATGACTAGAAGGGAAGCCTAGGTTTAATGTAGTAATAAACTTCCATATATTTGTCTCACACCAAAGTCAAAGCCAATTTTGTAAAATATTGCAGGCAGCCTTTGAAATAAGAACTACAGCTGAAATAAAAGGAGAATCTTCAC
Organism: Tupaia tana; assembly: GCA_026018925.1. Lineage (NCBI taxonomy): Eukaryota > Metazoa > Chordata > Mammalia > Scandentia > Tupaiidae > Tupaia > Tupaia tana. Next base: position 103,962,914 of record JAKSZU010000013.1, on the reverse strand, counting down.
GTGCAATTAACAGAATCTATTTTGTGAGAGAAAAGTTTGCAAAATGACTAAGAAACGAGCAAGTTTGCTTGGCATGTTGGCTGTTATTTTTCTAAGTTTTACATACATGTGTTAACATTTTCTTTCTAAAGTGTGATTTGTCCTTGAGACATTTGGGGGGGCGTTCTGAGCAAGTTAATCAAATACAGTAACAAGAACCACATAGCAAGGAAAAAAGCTTGCCAACTTTTCTTCATGAAAAGATCCACCTAAGTGACTTCTTTAACTCTTTTCTCATGTGTAAAATGATGATAAACATAAAACTTTTGTCTCATAGGAGTGTTGGTCGTAAAGTGGGAGAACTATTGGGTCATCAGAAAAGTCACGATGTATTTTTCTATGCAAGGATGCGTCATGACTTTTCTAACCACCCAACAGAAGGAGGCCAGCCCCAGGCCCGGGCAGAATAAGTGCTTACAAATGCCTCAGGACACCTCTGAGTGCCTTGGGTCCAGTGCGGTCTGTGGTCCAGCAGCGTGGTCTCCTGGGAACTCACTCTTAGTAGAAATCAGAACTGCGACCCCGCGACCGTGCTTAGTCCTGGAATTCCTTAACGGAGTCCTCCAGTGAGATGGTTAACATGCACATCGTTCTCGGAAGAGAGAGACTGAGAGCACTGGCTGGCAATCCAGGGCCCCCCGGCCGCTCCCTGTTTCCGTAAATGAAGCTGCCCGTGCATTTGCATACTGCCTGTGGCTGCTGTGGTGCTGCAGCTGCGAGGCACAGAGGTTTTAGTCTCACAGCTGGAAGTACTTACTCACGGGACCTTTGAGAAGTGTGTCGGTCCCCGAGTTAGAAGACCAGCTCTCGTATCAGATCACCTGGATTCAAATCCACCTCCGCTTCCACAGCCTGTAAAACACGCTTCGTGGGTGGTTGTAATAAATGAGACAGTACATGCCGAATCGTTTGTTTTCCTTTATAACAAACCACAGCAAAACTCAGTGACGTAAAAGAACAGAACATTCTCTTTCCTCATGATTCGGCAGTCTGGGCAGGGCCCAGCTGGCTGACTCTTCCGCTGCTCTTCCCAGTAGTCACTTGGCAGTCGGTTCCACTGGGTGGTCGTTTGGGCACTGAGACATTCTTTCTCTGTAGCCCCAGAGCCCCTCCGTCTTTCCAGGTGTCTTTTCCTCTCAGTGTGCTCTCTGCAGAGGAGCTGGAGAGCACGGCTTCCGTGAGCATGAAGGCGAAAGCCCTCCTGTTACTGCTACCAACGTAAACATTGTGATGGGGTAGGAGGTGGAGTCTGTGTGCAGCAGAGGCTTGCCACCTGATTCGAATCCGTTCCCAGCCCTCTCTAGCCCTTCAAGATAAAGTGGGAGGAAAGATGGAGCCAACTGTTAAATATGGTTGGGAATCTGAGGCCTGCGTTTGCCAGGCAGTGTGCCCCCTTCCCCAGCCCCTCTGGCTGCGCATGGCAGTAGTGCAGAGTGGAGCCAACCGGAGCCCGATTTGCTCCCTTCTTGGTTTTGCTCTGTGATCAGGTCAGTGTGGTGACCTGCTTCCTGCAGCCCTGGGTGCAAACGTGCTTCAGCCCCCAGGTGGTTGTGCGTTCTCGGAGCCCCTTCTGATCCTCCGCCTGTGGACTAGTAATGCCTTCTCCCGGGAATAGTGGATGAAAAGAGAACAGTGCAGCTTGCATCAGTAAAGACTGGTTCTCACAAATGGCCAAGTTTTAAAATAAACTGGGAGAGAAAGGCATTTTGGATCATCTGTGCATTTTCTCATGTGTTTGACTTCTTCATTATCAAAGATCGCACTTTAGTTCATTTCAGCACATGGGCCCGAGTTCCACAGAGCTTTACGCATGGCTTATGCCAGTTTCGAAGGAAAACGTCTTTAGCCATCACCCTGTGCAAAAATCAGAAGAATGTGATTTATTGTAATTTAGCCAAGACAAATATTGATTTTCCTTAAAACTCGCAACAATTACTGTGAATGAGCAAATGTTTATACAAGGTGTGAAATTAAGTTTCATAAAGTCATAAAATGCGAGTCCTCGCCAGAAGCTCTGAAATCATATTTATATTTTGGGTAACAATTTCAGTGGTGTTCTTCATAGCAATTAGGAGCCCTGCTGCTTCAAGAAATGATACCCTCATCCGGATTTAGCCCTCCGCAAAGAAAGCTATGCTGATTTCTCGTACAAACCTGGAATTTAATCCTTTCTTTAAAAATGTGCACATTCTGTCAAGAATTTTGGGTGACTGAAACTCTTCCTCCAGGGTTTTATTTCCTAATCTCCGTTGAACTGTTTCTTCCTCTAACAAGGAATTAAATTGTGTCTGTGCCGACTGCCGTCTCCTGCGAAAATGTCAGAATTCATTGAACTGAGAAGGCTCTTTCAGCAGCAGCGAAGTGGTTAAAGCTCTACACTTCTGTGCCTTTCTAAAAAATGGGGCCAGGCAGGCTCCTGCTTCTGCACAGCTTCTCCAGAAAACAGCCCAAGCCCATTTTAAGAGAGTTTCCAAGAAAAGCAGAATTCACACAATGACTGAATATCATGCACTTATTTTTAAGAACTAATGGGGACGCTTAACGGTCTCCTGTCAGGTCCTCCGTGAGAAGTGCAAAGTGATGTGTTATTCTGTCCCCCTTACCTTTTTGCCCTAAGGTCCCATTTGTTTTATGGGGAGACTAAGCGCAGACACAGGAATAGCCCGCTTGTGCGTGCCCTGTGCCTGCTGGTCTGTGTGCAGCTCTCCCAAACACTAGCAGCTCTTAATCATCGAAGCCTTCTGCTGATTACAGTAGTCTGTGTTTTGGGGTCAAAATCAGGTGTGCTCTGAGCAAGAGGGAGCATTTTGCCTGGTCCAGCATTTGATATTTAATGAACTGAGGGTTCATTTCTAAAGCAGTTTAGGACTTAGAGCTGGTGCTCTTGTTAAGCAGAGTTAGCTTTCTCTCACTCCGCACCACCCACCTCTTTTTTTAAAGGCTATTTTCACATCGTGAGCGTGTGTGTGTATGTGTGTGTGACCCTCCTCTCAAGAAACAGCAATTTTCTTGTTAGTGATGTATTTGTACTCTTGCCAATTCACAGACCAAAAGACATTTCAAAGAAATAGTAAAAATTTGAGCTAGAATTCTGAATTGCAAGTTTTATTATGTTTTAAATAGCAAGTTAAAATGTTAATTTAGGCAGACCAAGTAACCCGTGGAATACCATGGCTGGGCCCCATTCTTCCGTCCATTACTACTACTCTAAAGAATTAGCGTGTCTAGTGGAAGAAGCGTGTCATGGTAGGAGACTCTCAGGTAAGGGCCTGGCCGCTGAGCGGAGTCTCGTAGTTGTATGTAAGTAGGGCAACTTAGTTGGCTTATATTTTATCATATGCTTCTAATACAGAAAGAAGCACAAGTACTAGTTAAATTACCTAATTTGCTTAAATCGGAAATGCTAAAATTGCAGATGTTCAGATCTTATCTGTTTTATAATTAATTAATTTTATTTATTATTATTATCTTTCAATTTGGTATAAGGCATATGTACTCACAGACAGAGACACAGAGGGAGAGTGTGCACGTGCTCTATGGCAAAACAGAGAGCAACAAAGAAGCAAGGCATGGAACGGTTACAGAACTGGAGGGTGGGCCATTGATTTGTCTTTCCTTGGACTGGTGTGCCATGTGTTCATTCTGGGAAATTCATTTTACAAGCTGTGGTGATGTATAGTGATTGAATGTATTTTAAAAAAAAGAAGGAACAAGAAAGAAAAACTAAAAGAAAAGTGCTGGCCCAGTGGCCTGATGACCATGTGGTGCCAGAGCCCTCATGGCTGACTGTAGTTTAAATCCCAGCCCTGGCAGCCTAAAAAGGCACGCTGGGCACGTGCACATGCGTACCCCGAGTCCCCACAGAACGAGGAATGGAGAAGGAATTGCAGCAGAGCCATGCTCACTTGTGCACGCACGCTCTCTTTCTCTCTCTCTGCACACCCACCCTCTGGTATGGACAGAGACCCTCTGGGTGACTCCCCAGACCTGCAGTGGTTCTGAAGAGCGGTGTATCTCAGCCCCCTTGAATTCCAGCGCCGTACAGTGGTGCAGAGTTACATGGCAGGGTGGGTGAGAGCCATACACAGAGCAGTCATTTTTCTGAAATGTTTTATTTTCTTAGCTTTTCATGGAGAACTTTGGACATACAGAATATAGGGTGACTATTGTAACAGACATGTGTGTATCCAGCAACCGTCGGCCTCTCCTGCTATGTTGAAGCAAATCTGAGACATACCATTTCATCTATAAATATTCACTATGGATCCCTGAAAGTATGAAGAGGCATAAAATGTAAAGACCGAGAAATGCGTGTGGGCCAGCTCCATGGTCCGATGTCTACGACCGAATGCTCTGCCCACAGAGCTGGGTCCCACGTGGCGAGGGCAGGCCACATCCGCAGCCTGGTCAGCCTGGATGGGCTAGAGGACCGGAGGAGCTGGGGAGGGGTCAGCCATGGCTAGGCCCCGTGGAGGCCACTTCTCTCTGGTGCTCGTGTGCTCCGTTCTCAGTGACGGGAAGTAAAAGCCGTAACCATAATCCCATAATCCCACCTAAAATGAAGCTAGTAATAGTTCATAACATCAGCTGCTTAGTCAGTTTTCAAATTTCTGGTTGTCTCATAGGTGTCACAAAAAAACAGTTTGTTCGAACTGAGATCCAAGTGAAATCCACATCCTGCAATTGGTGGATACATCTTCAGTATCTCTTTAATCTAGTGTTTCCCTCCATCTCTCTCTCTCTAACCCTCCACCCGCTTTGAAATTTTGTTGTTGAAGAGACCACACTGCGTTCCATGGTCTGGAATTCACCGCCCCCTCCCCATGGTTTCATCGGACATACATCTCGGTCCCCTGTACATACGTAAACTGGTAGCTGGAGCAAGAGGCGCAGTCAGAGCCGTATTTGATCTGCTTGTTTGTTTTCACAAGGCCACGTCGTTGACGGTATTGACGGTATTGTATTCTTTTGGGAGGCGCAAAATGTCTGGTTGTCTCTCTTTTTAGTGATGTTAGCAGCCGTTTTTGCTCAGTGTCTAATTCCTGGGGGTGCAGGGAGGTGGTATAGTAATGCTGTCGTCTTTGTCTTTCTCTTAGCTGGAATGCTTCAATAAAGAGAAACTTTCCCAGAGCAGCTCTTTGGTTGCCCCATGGTATGACTTGTGCAAGACAGAGTTACTACTTCCCTTTTTTGTTCCAGTGTTCAAGAAAGTTGGATCTTTATCATGCTTCAGTAATGACCGGTTCACTTTTTTGGACATTATTCTAAAAGTGACTTTATTTATTTATTTATTTTTTTGGAGAGGTTTTTGCCATAGGGCACATGTGCTCGCCAGACAGAGACAGAGAGACAGAAAGTGAGAAATCACCCCCCAGGGGGGATGGCCACGCTGCAATCCCTTCTCCTCTGTTCTCCTCTTGGGATCTTGGGCACGCACGCACATGCGCCCGGCGTGAGTTTTAAGCCACCAGGTCGGGGACGTGAACCGCGGTCGACTGCATGGGAGTCCAGCAACATAGCCATTACACTAACTGCTGGTTTCGACTTAAGTTTTTGTTGAAGGACCGTTCATTTTGCAATGACTGAGGCCCTCTACATGAGCCTAGGGTAGCCCCAGGTTGTTGTGGAGCTGGTTTGTACTCTGCAGTCCAGAATCCCCTCAAGAAAGACAGGCACAATATTCTGGTTTCTCTTCAGATCGCATAAATCTTTTTTCTTTTCTTTTCTTTTTTTTTTTTTTTTTTTTTTTTTTTGAGAGGTTTTTGCTATAGGGCGCGTGCGCTTGCCAGACAGACAGAGAGACAGAAAGCAGGAAATCACCCCCTAGGGGGGATGGCCATGCCGCAATCCCTTCTCCTCCATTCTCCTCTCGGGATCTTGGGCATGCACACACACATGCCCGGCGTGAGTTTAAGCCACCGGGTCCGTGACGTGAACCGTGGTCGACTACGTGGGAGTCCAGCGACATAGCCACTACGCTAACTGCTGGTCCCAGATCGCATAAATCTTTCGCCTTTTACTAAAGAAAGACAGGCACACAGCTCTCAAGGAGAGGGGCAGGCCTTCCTCACAGCCCGCAGGGCAGCATGGCCGCCATGCCCAGGGAGCTGGGCAGGGCACTGAAGCGGGTTCTTCGTTTTCAAGGAGTGTAGCACTCCTTAGCAGCCAGCTAGATCAGAGTACTTGTACAGACAAGGAAAACGAGGCCCAGAAAGATTGTTTAAGCCTCCAGTAGGAGTAGCAAGTGGTAACTAGGATAGACTATATATAGAGATTTTTGTTATAGAGCATGTATTCTCGCCTGAGAGACATAAAGAAAGAGTGAGGGGGACCAGCAGTTAGCGTAATGGCTATGTCGCTGGACTCCCATGTAGTCAACCGCGGTTTGCGTCCCGGACCCGGTGGCTTAAAACTCACGCCGGGCATGTGTGCGTGCATGCCAAAGATCCCGAGAGGAGAATGGAGGAGAAGGGATTGTGGCGTGGCCATCCCCCCTGGGGGGTGATTTCTCTCTTTCTGTCTCTCTGTCTCTCTCTGTCTTTCCAGCGAGCACATGCGCCCTATGCGAAAACCTCTCAAAAAAAAAAAAAAAGAAAAAGAAAAGAGGGAGGGAAAATGAGAGACCCCCTGCAGAGGGCATGGCCATGAGGGGGCATTGCCATACTGCAGTCCCTTCTCCTCCACTCTCCTTTTGGGATTTTGGGCACACATGCACATGATCCTGGCATATTTTTCAAGCCTACAGGTCTGGGACTAGAAAGTCGAGTTGACCATATGAGATCCAGCTGCCTTAACGTCCACACCACCTGCTGGCCCCAGAATATATAATCTAACTTTCAGTATAGCAGTTTCCAGCAAACCAAGCTTTGGCCCCAGGACTGCCACTTGACTGCTCTGTGATTGTCATCACCCAGCATTGGGGCTCCAGTGCCCCATATAGAAAGTTCCTGAGGAAACAACTTTGAGTAAGGTTCCGGAAGTCTTGACTGGAATAACAAGTGGCTGAAGGGTTAACCTTGCCGACTGGCTGGCTTGGCAGGGCCATCAAGAATTCTGGTCCAGTCCACCCTTGTAACTGACATCAAAGTGCCACAGCTGCTACGAGAGTCCCAATTAGCGCTCTTCCTGTTTAAATGGGGCTCCTGCAAGTCGAATCTTCAAATAACTGTGTTGTGATCAGGGCTGGGGAGGGCAGAGAGGGGGTAGGCCTCTTTTTATAATTATGGTGTTCTTAAAGCATAATGATCTGTTTTTCAGTCTTTCCTGATTAGGTAATAGCATTGTAGATTAGAGACAGACCTGGCTTAGTTTATTGCTGTATTCATTTGTTATTTGGTTGGATGTCTTTGGTAGCTATTTCTGTCATTGCTGTAAACAGTTATTATTTGCAGATTTTTTTTAAAAAGAAGCAAGCAATGCAGCAAATTGGTCAAAAGTTCAGTTTGTCAAGGAAGAAAAGAGACTTTAAAGATATTTCTTTGCTAACTTCTCTAAATTGCCTGTGTTTCCTGGCAGGATTGGTTTTTAATTCATTGGCAAGGCCTATTTGTAGCAGAAGATTGGATTGGTGGCAACGTTTGTTCTTCACGTTGGGTTGCAGGACTGGCATCGCTCAGGAACCTTGGAATAATCCCATCACTCATCTCCATAATAAAATAACTTAATGTATCTACTGCCCAATGCCTGTTTTCGATTTTCCCTCGATTTTTAATCTCAGAGCATAATTTGTCATCGGCTGATCAGGAGCATGGAGAGGACGGTTGAACCTGTAGCATCACAGCACACCTGAGCTGGAGTGTGCATAGGTTACTGGATCAAGTGAGAGAGGCCGGGGGTCACAGCACGCCGGAGCTGGAGAGCGCGTAGGTTCCTGGATCCAGTGAGAAAGGCCGGGGGTCACAGCACGCCGAAGCTGGAGAGCACGTAGGTTCCTGGATCCAGTGAGAGAGGCCGGGGGTCACAGCACACCCGAGCTGGAGAGCGCGTAGGTTCCTGGATCCAGTGAGAGAGGCCGGGGGTCACAGCACGCCCGAGCTGGAGAGCACGTAGGTTCCTGGATCCAGTGAGAGAGGCCGGGGGTCACAGCACGCCCGAGCTGGAGTGTGTGTAGGTTCCTGGTTGAGTACGAGAGGCCGGGGGCTCTCCGGTTGGACAGGTGGGCTGGGCTCTCAGACTTCAGTTTGCCTCAGTGTCCTCCCTTTCATTTATGAGGAGTTGGACTAATAGCACCCTAAGGTCTCTGCACTCTTACCTGTAATATAACTCTGGTCTGTGTCATCTGTGTGTCCTGGAGATGACAGCTGTTACCTCCGTCAGCGGTTTTCTGCCTGCCCTCTCACCCCTCCTGGAGAACCTGCCTCCCCGATACTCACGGTCTGAGATCAGACAGGCTGTAAATGGAGTGCAGTAAGGGAGCCGGGGTGCTCCAGAAGGTACTGCCTCCTCTAGGGCTGGCGTAGCGACTGGCCACCGAGGCCCAGAGAGTCCAATGAGCGGGGATGGTGCCGTTTAGACCCCTGGTGCCAGCTCCTTGGAGAACTGGCGGTTGTCCTGTTATTTGAGTCTGTGAGAGACATCTGGGTGTCCTGTCAATGAACTCCCCTTTTTTTCTCCAGTTGGTTTAGTGGGTTTCCTGTCCCTCTCAGCCAGCTGGTCCTAGACATTTTGGCTGTTCCTGTCTGCCTTTGTCGCCTCGTCTCGCTGGTTCTTCGGGTCTGTGCCTCTGTTACCTCCAGGGCAGCACGGTGCGTGATGGGTGGTGGTCCGAGGGAGAAGTGACTGGATGAAGGAAGCTTTGTTTTTCTCCCTCCATTTGAAAGGACAGAACTGAAACCCAGGAAGAGAACATTTGCTCAAACATTATGAAGCTTGCTTATTTAGAAAGAAAAGTTCTGGATCAGAACTCAGTGCTTTACCAGACAGTGCTTCCTTTAAGCCACTGGTTTTAGCTTCTTTTCTCCTCTATCAATCCCTAACGTGGTTTTCTATCGTGGAGCAAAACCACTGTCTTTGCTTCTGCCCACTGTCAGCTGGAGGAGATAACGAGCAGTGGGATTGTCCAGCAAGATTAAAGGAAAGGTAACTTGGTCTGCGTGGCCACTCACCAAATTTCTACATACTTTTTGCAACATAGTTTTCCATATCCAGAAGGTAGGTGTGGCCATCCTCTGGAGTGCATGCAGTAGACAGCATAGCGGATGGTGGAGCTGGAAGCCACATGCTGACCATGATTTGAGGCCTGAAAACATACCTGGCATGTGCACATGCACCCTGGATCCTGACAGGCTGGAGGCCTGGAGGAAGGGATTGTGGTATAACTGGGCCTTGGGGAGGATGAGCTGCTGCTTCTCTCCCTCCTGCCCCCTTCCCTCTCCCCGCCCCCTGCCATGTGAATGTACTCTATCATGAATTTTAAAGAGAGAGAGAGAAAGAGAGAGAAACTCATAATAGAAGTCTAGTGCTAAGCTGCCTTTATTTGTTGGTGAAGTTGGAGCTGTAAGGCTGGATGGTGCTGCGGCAGTGCAGTGAACCACACGGGGCAGTTCCAGGGAGCCACAGGGGGCGGTTCCAGTGAGCCACAGGGGGCGGTTCCAGTGAGCCACAGGGGGCGGTTCGGGTTCCGTCTGGAGACCTCCTGGAACACGTGCAGTGCGTGCTTGCCCACGATCTGGGCTGGCCGAGGCTGCAGGTGGATCGTGGTGTGAAAGACCCTGTTGGGTGCCTCCCCTCTTGGAATAAAGAAAGAGAGAAACTTAATAATAAAGTTGGAGACTTATTCCTTTAGAAAAAGACTGGCTCTACGGTATAGAAATGTGAGGATTCAGCAAACGTCCACACCTTCCGCATTTGAAGGAAAAATAACAGTAACCAGAACACGTTCACAAATAACTGCAAAGTAATTAAGTTTCTTTCTTTGCCTTTTAACATTGGCTTAAAGGTCAGTGTGAAAACAGATGAGAGTTAAACTTAGATCCAAGCCTGTCAGGAGGAGGCTACTTGGATTCCATTTGAAATGACACTCACTGCCCCCCGAGTTTTTACATTGGAAACAACACCTTTTGTATCTTGGTCCTCACAAAAAGGTACATTCCCTTCTGAACTGATGGGAGATGGAGGGGAACCCAGAAACACTGAGGACATGACAGCAAGTACAGGGACCAGCGAAGGGCTCAGACAGAAGTCCCCACGCCAGGACGGTGCCCAGGTGAATCGGGAGGAGAGTCTATAGTGAGGTTTCGGTCGCTGCAGCCCTCTGTTAACCAGTCTCCTCCCCAAACCCCACTTTCCAGGCAGAGGAGGCCCAATGGGTGCCATGAACAGCCCAGGTCTCTGAGTCCAGACTAATTCTGTCTCTCGCTTTGTCAGCAACCTACTCTTTATCTCTGGGCAGGGCAATGCTTTCTGGATCTGCATTTCCCTGGTTTTTTTAAGTGAGCAAATTATATTTTGTGATTTCCAAGGTCCCTGCTCACTGTAAAATCCCTACGGACATGGTTAGATACAATCACCCATTTCAGACGTCTGGGGATCATTCCAAACTCGGTCTAGTAATAGTAGTGGGTAGTAAGAGTGGTAAGGGGGCTAGCAGGTGGCATGGTGGTTAAAGCCCTGGATTCCCACATGACTGATCACGGTCTGAGTCCCAGACCCAGCGGCTTGAAAATCATGCCGGGTGCATGTGCATGCATGCCCAAAATCTCAAGAGGAGAATGGATTGTGGCATGGCTGACCCCCTGGGGAGTGAGTTATCATTTTATCTTGCTCTCTTTCAGTTGCTCCCAGCAAGCTCACGCACCCTATGGCAAAATCCTAAAAAAAAAAAAAAAAGTGGTGCTCAGGGTGTTGGGTCCAGATGACACGGAGTCTCACGTTATTGTTTCTTCTTTTTTTTTTTTTTTTTCCGGGAGTTTTTTTGTTTGTTTGTTTGTTTGTTTGTTTTTTTCCTGCTATAGGGCGCGTGTGCTCACCAGAAAGACAGAGAGAGACAGAAAGTGAGAAATCACCCCCAAGGGGGGATGGCCATGCTGCAGTCCCCTTCTCCTCCATTTTTCTCTCGTGATCTTGGGCACGCACACACACGCGCCCGGCGTGAGTTTAAGCCACCAGGTCCGGGACTCGAACCGCGGTCGACTACATGGGAGTCCAGCGACATAGCCATTATGCTAACTGCTGGTCCCACATTATTGCTTCTTGATTGCTATTTTAATTATGCCTGGTGCCTTCTTTCACATGTTCAGAAACCCTGTGACTAACTTCAACTAACTAGACAGCGGAACTAAAGCGGTAAGACCATTCGTGTATAACAAGACAATTTATTATAACAGGAAGCTCCAAGGTGAGGCAAATCCATAGTTAATCAGATCGAAGATGGCACCAAACTATGAGAGGCACTCTGATTTTATATTGGAGAAAAATCTCAGCCAATTAGATGATGATGTGCTATTGATGATAAAACATCTGATTTCAGAGATGAATAACTTGGAAGGGCTGTGTCTTAGCATCCAGTGAAATGCGGCCATTCAGTAGGTCAAGGATACCATCTTCCAGCCTCCCTTCTCCCCCAGCCTGGCACCCTTCATGTGTCCATCCAGCCACGACCAGAATAAGCCGACATCTGGGGCCTCTGGCTCTTCTGGCTCTTCTGGGGCCTCCTTAAGAAAAACGAAGGAGGGAACCAGCAGTTAGCGTAATGGCTATGTCGCTGGACTCCCACGTAGTCGACTGCGGTTCGCGTCCCAGACCCGGTGGCTTAAAACTCACGCCGGGCGCGTGCCCAAGATCCCGAGAGGAGAATGGAATAGAAGGGATTGTGGCGTGACCATCCCCCCTGGGGGGTGATTTCTTGCTTTCTATCTCTCTGTCTCTGTCTGTCTGGTGAGCGCACGCGCCCTATAGCGAAAACCTCTCCAAAAAGAAAAAAAAAAAACGAAGGAAACCTTTTCTGGCAACCTCACAGCTGGTTTCCCTATGTCTCATTTGGCCAGAGTGGTCACTGGTCACCAGAGGCCGTGGCACCCACCGTTCCTTTCGTGGAGTGGAGCCAGACTGCTCAGGTGTACCCCTGCTGGGGCAGAGCCTCCTTCCCCAGGACGCTGCCAGTCAAGCTTTGTTCACAAGGAGGACAGCAGGCATGGACAGACAGCTGTGGGATGGTTTCCAGCAGGATGGTTTCCAAGTGGGGACCGTAGCAGGAGGGGACCGCAGTTTAGGTGTTACTGGCTGCTTTCCTGGGGATGTGGCAGGAGGGGACCGTGGTTTAGGTGTTACCGGCTGCCTTCCTGCTCTGAGCACGCGAGTGTTTGGTGTAGGAAGGTATATCTCCATTACGAAATAATTGTCAGTATTTCAAGCCTTGCACTTTACTTCTAAATGCTTGCTGATTGGTTATATCGTGTCACAGTTTTTTAAAACTCCGTTAAAAGTGGGTTCTAGATTCGTGGTGTCGGAGCAGTTATTATCTTCCTCCCTGGCACAGTCAGGCTTCATTTTATAATTTTTAACAAAATTAACAAATGAAATAATGTTCCACCTTTATTTGGAATAATGCAGCTATTTACCCTTGCCCTGATGAAATCTGGGGGAAAATAGACAGCATGGTCCCTGCCACCTGATGGTGAGACCCTGGCCTGAATCCACCTGCGTCTCCGTCTCCCCACTCAGTGGAGGAGAGGTGACCGGTTCCTTCACCTTACTCCGGAAAACCTTTCTGGTTCGCCCTTTGAAGGGCGGTGCCTAATCTGCCCTTGACTGAGGGCCCAGTGCTAGGTGCTGGGGTTACGGGACATGTCACCTCAGACTTCGGTGTGGTTGTTGAGGTCACTCTAGAGGCGACGTTTGCTGACCGCTGCCTTAGGTTACGCAGGTTTGCCCATGACTGCACCACTGTCTCCTCTTGGCGCTCTCTGCCACGTGCAGCATCTCTGAAGTCGTCAGTGCAGGGATAGCGGAGCAGAATCTACCTGCTCATTTTCTGGGGGTGATAAATCTAAAAAATGAAGTGTGATAAATCTATAAAAATTACATTAGGACTTGCTCCACTTGTAAACGGGATATGAAATTTGACCTCGCTTTCCATGCAGAGAAGAGGGACAGATCAGGTTAGGATTCATTTCTCCAAAAGTATCTGAAATAAATATCCATCGGTTCAGACTGCTTATACTTGAGAGAAGAATTTACGCTCACGAAGAAGCAGGTTTGGTTAGCTGATACCTGCGCTGGGATCGACGGGGCTGGGGGGGACAGAGTTGCCAGCGCAGTCCAAGAGAGCAGCGAGGGCCTCGCACCTTCCAGCCAGTCACCGCAGCTGCGTGCTTGCTGCTTTGTGGGCTGTGGGCAGGGGCGGCCTCACTGCACAGTCGGGCAGCCTCCTGGTAGTGACCGACTGACTGTGGGAGACTTCCTGTAGAGACCGGTACTCCCTTGCAGACAGCTCCTTTTAGATACTGACCACAGAGAACTGCCGAGTTTCCATTTCTGGGAAAAGGGTTAAACTCAGACAAGTAACTATGACAGCATCAACATCCAAGCGTGGAGGTCTCCTTTCGTCGCCCTCACTCCCCGGCCAGCCCACCAGCCACACCCCTGAGCTGTGTCTCAGGTCCCACCCTTGCCTGCCTCCGTTAATGAGGCCTGCGTCCGCTGTCAGGGTCCTCCGACTCGTCTTCACTGGTCTCTGCTTCCACTCTGGCTGCTGCATACAGCGCCCGGGGCCGCGTTTAGGCCGCATTCGCATTCGCAGCATCAGCTGAGTTGTGTCCTTAGGGATTCAGCCCCCCAGTGGCTTCCCATCCCATTGGGAGTAAATTCCAAACCCCTCTTCCTAGTCTGCCAAGACCCACCTCATCTGGCCCCTTCTGGCTCAGCTTCATCTCCGTCCCCTCCCTCTCAGGCTCCCCTGGCTTGGCCTTCTCCCTGATCCTGGACGTCTCCCAGCTTGGTCCTGCTTCGCTCCTCAGCACTGCCTGTTCCATCTGGGGCCGTGCTTGCCCCGAGCTCCGTGGGGCACCCCCTCCCCCCCACTTTTTCTCATTAGTTGCAAGCACACGTAAAAGTAAAGCGATGAGCTCCCGGGGACAGTCCCCAGTCCTGGTCATCAGCGTTCGGCTGCGTGTTCCTCCTCTGGCCTTGGCTTCTCGCTTGCTTGCTTTCTTGCTGTCTCTACTGTAATGATCTAAAGCAAATCCCTGATGTCGAGTCGTTTTACTCTGAATGCTTGTGTCTGCAAGTAAGGCTGTCACACTTGACACCCTGTGCGGGAGCCCTCCCTGCCGCCCCCTTGTCTTCAGAGCGCCTTTTTGTAGTGCGTGCCTTTCAGGATCCGGAACCCCACTGTCCTTCTCCATCCCTCTCCCCGTGTGCCCTGGGATGCCTCTCTGCTCTCCCTTACACTTGGTCTTTACTGCTCACACGGTTTCCTCACATTTCACTGACTTTTGTCGGTCTCGTTTCACATGCTCGTCTGTCCAGCCATCTCACTCTGGGAACTTCTGTTTCTGACTTGCTTTTCAAAGCATCAGTTAAGTACTTTCCTAATTCCATTCAGCTCAGTTTGAAATAACGGGTTACAGTTTGTATCTGCCTGGGTCCCTTTTTAGGGGTGGGCTGTTACTCTGTTGGCTTTCCCCTTGTCTTCTCTGGTGGAGGGGTCACATTTCCGTGCTGCTGCGGTGGAACCAGGGTAGCCAGGGTGGCCTTCCCAACCTCAGGAGGACTAGGGCTCTGGGCCAGCTCTCGGACCCCCTCGCCCTCCCATGCTGTGTCTGCTGCTCTGACTTGCCCCGGATGGCCACCCCCACCTTTCTGGGCTCCTGCCACAGAGGAGAGTCTGCCCTCTGAGCAGAGCGTTTGCTGGAGGTCCTTGTGGTCCCCTGTGACCACCTGCACCCAGACCCCGAGAGGACTGTTTTGCCAGCTGTTCCTGGACCTACTTGTCAAGGTCCCCACACAGGTGGGACCTTCACTCACGCAGGTACTTCCTGGTGGCTTGAGATCTTGTGGCCCCTTCACCACCACCACCACCCCTTCATCCAGCCTCGGCTGCTGACCCAGGACTGTCCTGCCGACCTGTATTTTGTGATTCATGGGGAATTTTGAAGTCTGATTTAACTGAAGACTTCAACCATCTCTCACCATTATAGTCGTTTTCTCTGATATCTAGGAGGAGATTTAGAGATCTCAAAGTTGTACTGGGCCCATGAAATCACACGTCACCTCAGAAGCCTTCCTGACCATCCACAAAGCAGCCACATCCACGTGTCTCCTCTCACCTGCCAGCCAGTGCCAGTACACGTCCCTGCCCGGACCTGCGTGTCACTCTGCAGTCCTCTGCCAGGTCTCCCCCGTGTCCCCTGCAGCCAGGCTGCGGTAAATGGGTCATGGGCACAGCAGGCCCCCCCACTCTGTGGAAACCCGAGACTTTCCCCAAAAGCTCTACATCTCATTACTGAGATTACATTACCCTGAAGATACATAGAAGAAAAATCTTCTGAAAATGTTATAAGGGCACTTACATTGCACAATATGAGAAAAAAAGCCCCATGTAAGAGGTTAAAATGGTGACGAAATATATGTTGAATTATATATTGCCCCAAATTAAAAATCCAGACTTACCTTGTCCTAGCAAGGATGTCTCAGTCTCTGCCTAGTCTGGAGTCCCTCACTGCACCGTGTGTGTGTGTGCACGTGTGCATGTGTACGCATAGCCTGTGTTCAAGGCCGGGCAGTAACTGGTATCTTAGACAGTGGACTCTGGTCAGGGCCAGTGTTTGCATAGGGAGCCCTGGAAACTAGCGGGAAGAAAGCAGACTAGAAGCTAGCAGGATTCTTGCCCCGCCTCTGTGCCTTAGTCACTGCTGCTATTGCTTTAGCAGTGAAATGAGGAGCTTGCTCCTTCCATCCCTGAGTACCCTAGGCCTCCTGTACGCGAAGCTGTCTGCTGGCTTAAGGCCAGTCTGAACCAGTGTGCGAGAAACGGAGGCTGAAGCGTTTTCTAGTCGACTCTGCTCTCAGGGCAGCCTGGTCGTGAAAACAGGAGTAATACCTTCTACATCGCCACGTAGTGAAGTGTTACCCATTCATAAGCAGCCAATGAGCATTTTGGTCATTCTCAGTGGTGGAGTCGTGGGGGACACGTTTTTGAGATTTCTTGGGGAAGTCCAGTTCTGAAAATAATATCATGCTTTTCTGAAAATTTTGAATTAACACCCACAAATTGGAATGGCCCAGGGTTTGTGTTTTGAATACATTTATGGCATGTTGTTGATTTCTTTGCAAAGTAAGGAACAATGTGAGAAAGTATTCAATTACTGATAATGCCACGTGCTAGACCCGAGCCAAGCGTGTTACCTACGACATTATTTAACCACTCTGTGAAGAAGAGCTGATTAGTCCTGAATTATAGATGAAGAAACCGAGATGCAAAGAGGGGAGACGGTGCCACGTGGCCAGTGAGAGTGAGGGCGGCCTTGCTTACTGAGCGTGCAGGTGGTGCCCCCTAGGTGCTAGCGTGGGCTCTGAGTACTCCACATGTATCTAACTGTCTCGTCCTTACAGGGCCCCTGCGAGCTGGTCCTACTAAGTATCTTTTACAGACAGTAAAACCATGGCACAGAGAGCTTAAGTGACTTGGCCAAGGTCACAGATCCAGTTCCGATCCTGTCAGAGCAAGAACTTGATTTGAACTGGGCAGTCAGTGTCCAGACTCCAGGTTCTTGTCTTCTACCTCGGGTTGTCCAGCAGCAGAACAGGGACTGACAGGGACTTTCAGCTGTTTCAGCGAAGTGGCACCAGACGAGCACCGAGAGCCCACGTGAAGAAACCGCACGTCGCCTTCTTCACGGTGGGGGAGCCTCAGCTTTTTGGCCTTACTGCATTGACCTCAGCAAAAACAAACTTCCTCTTGCCTGGTCCCTAAATCTTTAGGGACCCATAAGAAGAATACATTCTTAATTTTAGGGATGAGAGCCACATTGCCAAGTGGATGGCCTCTCTGGGGCACCCACGGCTCCCAAGGAGCATTGGAGACCCGACTCCGATGGCCACCCAGCACCTGGCTGGCACTTGGTTCCTTTGCTCTGGGGCTTAATTGTTCTCACAATTGTACTTTGAAAAGGCGTTAGAAGAGAAGTTGGGTTTGATATTGGCATAAGCTTTTGGAAAGTATCTGTTTTCCTATATGTAGTAGTGATCATTTAGTTAAAAAAGTTTGCAGCCTACACAAACGTCTGCCTATAAACCAAAAACCATAGAAATAGTTGCCTGTATTGTCTCTTAAAGATGTAAGGCTAAATCGTTACGTGAACAGCATGAAATATTAAGAAACTCAATGACTACATTGATAGTCTGTTGTATGGAAAATTAAAATAAAAATTAAATTAACACTTAAAAAAAGAGAAAGACCAGCAGATGGTGTCATGATTGTGTTGCTGGACTCTCACGTAGTCAACCGTGGTTTCAGCCCCTGATCTGCTGACTTAAAATTCATGCCAGTGTGCGTGCATGCCCAAGGTCCCTAGAGCGGAATGGAGGAGAAGGAATTGTGGCATGGCCATCCCCTTGGGGGGTGAGTTCTTGCTTTCTCTCTCTCTCTGTCTCCTCTGTCTCTCTAGTGAGTGTGTATACCCTATAACAAAAACCTCTTTAAAAAAAATAAAGAAGAAGAGAATTCCCAGTGGGTGGAGAGCAACAGTAATGTCTAAAGCTAGTGACATGTTTTTATGGGAAATTCAAAATAATACAGCTGTGAGTGGTCTAGAATTCATTGTTTAAGTAGAATCCTTTATTTTTGTTATTTGAGCTGTTTCTTAACTTCAGGTTTATGTCTAAGCAAACATGAAGCATTACATTGGAACATCAGGAAGGTCCCTCAAGACTTTAATCAACATGTCAACCCCTAAGAGAGGAAGCCACGCTCTGTATCGTCCTTGGCTTCACTTCTGTGCCACCATGAGCCAGCCATGCTGACACAGTGACCAAAATGACAGAGGAGGGCCATGATCAGCAGATCCAAAAGTACTGCCTCGCCTCGTGGTTATTGAGCTGATTGCTTGGAAGGTCTTTAGTGGTTTTTCAACTTGAAAAAGAACAAACCTGAAATAAATAAATTGATCCAGGAACCTGTTACAGGAAGGTTCCCCCTGTGCTTAGTACCCCCAGACCATCTCAGATAAGGTTGGCTAAGCCACACTTGGAATAGATGTTGGAGGCACTGTGTGGGCCATAAAATGACCATTAACCAACCTGCTGTTTACGGGAGGCAAGCACTTAATGCCACTGGCCTCGCTGGAAGCACACTCCTCTGTGGTATGTCTCAACGCTGTGAAGTCATTGATCAGGTGAAAATGACCAGTTAGCAAGTAAGTGTTTCCTGGGCTGTAGGCTTTATGAATAATGTGTTCTTCAGTTAAAAACAGCACTTTAAGCAATTGTTTAAGCCTAACCGTTTGGGAATGAGGGAGAGCGCTTCATGAATAATTTATTTTCAGAAGAAAAGATTAAGGGATCTGAACTTTTTCACCTTCCCAAACCTTTTGACTTAAGTGGAAATTGACTACAAATGCTATAGATGCCGGTAAATAAAAGTCATAACACATATATGTTTCATATATATTTCTGTATTTTCACTTTTATAAAGACCTTTATGGAGAAAGGTGTAGGCATGTAAGTACAATGAGTTTAAAATCAGAACGGAGTGTGGAATTGCTGGGAGGGCTGCAGGGTTTTAGATGTAACGCTGAGCGTGCATTAGCATAGTGCCATGGGAAAGCTTGAGATATGGGTAATATGTCCTTGTATCGAAAAGGACTCCATCAAAGCAGACCAGTTTGATCCCTCGTGCTTACACATTGTGCTTTCCTCTTTTTAAAGCAGACCACCATCTTACAAGAATTGCACGTCCTTGGTTCAAGGTTTAAATTGGCGAGTTTGGGTGAGGGTTAGGTATCAATAACACAGTACCTAAATTTGCACCCGCCCCATCTCTTCTTCCTCTTCTATGTCATTGAAAACTGCCACAGGATCTGTGGTCCTGTCTGGCATGTGGTCACAGTGATGTGCCTCAGTGGATGAGATTTTCATCTCATCCTTCAATTTTGTCATTGAAGGAATTGCCAGAGGCATAGATTGAGTCTAGGTACTGCTTCATGACCATGAAAAAACAGAAAGTTAAAAGTTTATTTTGGTGATTTAAAAAAAAAAATCTATGCATAGTTTTTTCATAACCCACATTCCCCTTGAACTTCTGAAGATCCTGCATTTCACTGGCAGCGGCAGTGCTGTTCATGGACCTCACTCTGTCCGGCATTGCTCTGGGTGCTTACCCGACTGCCATGTTAACCCCAACAGCCTCCGGGCTGTGTGCAACTGTCATCTTCATTTATGCGCGAGGAAACTGAGGCTGAAAGCGATTACTTGCTCAAGTTCAAGAGCCCATGTTTTTAACCCCTCCAACATCTATCCTGCCTCCTCCTCGCCCTCACATCCAATCAGAAGTGCTTACACTGGGTGGGTGATCAGCATCGTTTGAGGGCAGACTCACTTATTCACTCTCTGTTTTTTTGCCCTCCCCCCAACAAATTGGAACACAGTCAAGAACCAAGAAGTAGGAGAGCCAGCCTAACTGCAGGTGCTGTTAGCAGTTTCTCAGACCATCGAAGACCCTCTCAGGAAGCCCATTGTCTCCAGGTTGTCAGGGTAACAAATTTGGAAACACACAGCACACATACTAACAGCAGCCGGGAGCCAGCGCTTATGTAACAGGAGAGAGACGGGAGACTATAAATACGCAGCAGAGGGCTCGAGTGGAGACTCGTGATGGTAACAGAAAATTAGGTGGTTTTCTCGTTAGGAACACACATCACTTTGTCTTTGTTTCTCAAAAGTATTCATAAAAATGGATAAGATTAGATGTGGACATCCAGAGAGATCGCATGGAGTACCTGCAGCCCCTGCTAATGAGCAGGACACTCTCTCCAGCAGGGCAGACCACGAGGGTGCTGTGGGATCGAGTCTCACCCCTCCCAGCCGTCAGCATCGTCACTGCTTTTGCCATGAGCGAGGAATCTCGATCGCTCTTGTCGTCTTTTTCTGCTTAAACTTTCGCGTTTAAGATAGTGGGACTCCTGTTCTGAACTAGTCACACTTGAAAGACACCCCTTGAAATGGTCTAAACTTAATTTCTGGCCATTTTGTTTCAGAAATACTAACCTCAGGGGGTCTTTGTTCTCCACACTAAAACTTAATCTATTTGGAAAAATTCCATTTACTCTCTGTAGAAATCGACTGGCCATGGCTCCTGTGAATGATACGGCTGCTATTATCCCTGAGCACTGTAAAAATGAACTTTGAAACAGTTGGGTAGGGCCCAAACAGGAAATGATATATGGCTTGAAAATGGTTTAGTTGAACATTACACTTTACTGGTCATTCCGGCACGGGGTCTGGAAATACGTGTTTGGCTTTTTAAGTTTTGTTTGGGGATTGGAAACTTTCTTGCAAACCAAAATAGATGAATCAAGTGTGTTCAAATCAATGCCGAAATGCCATCCACATCTGTGGAATGGAAATGATTAGTCGGTAGCATGGCCTCCAGATGAAGCGAAACCCTCTTACTAACAGCATCACCCAGCTTTTCCACTCTGCTGAAGGGAAGAATGCCAGGAATCTTTACCCAAGTTCATTTAACCAGGTTACTATTTTATGCCAAAAGTTTTTCAGAAAATACCAAAACACATATTAATCTTGCACGGGGTAGTGCCCAGCTGAGTGTATGCTTTAAACACAAACTCATATTTCTCTAGAGTCTGTGCTTGAACGTAGATGAAGATTTCGGGACCAGCAGATGTGAAGTGGTTATGTCACTGGACTCCCACATAGTAGACCACAATTCGAGTCCTGGATCCGGTGACTTAAACCAGGCGCATGTGCATTGCATGCCCAAGATTCCCAAGAGGAGAATAAAGAAGGGATTGCGGCGTGGCCATCCCCTCCAGGGGGTGATTTCTCGCTTTCTGTCTGTCTCTCCAGCAAGTACATGTGCCCTATAGCAAAAATCTTCTCTTTAAAAAAAAAGTAGATGAAGATTTCTCAAAACTTTGCCATTATTTCAATTACATTTAAACTGTGACCAGAATTTATTGTTGGAAACAGAAGAGAGGATAAGAGTGTGGTACTCTTATATGCACACACACACACACACACACACACACACACTTGCAGTAGGAACTTTTTTACGTGTGGTTGTAAGAGGCTTCTAAGTTATCTTTTGGAAGTGTTTATTGGTTTATCGCTCTAATTGGTAGCCACCCTTTAAAGGTCCGTATCTCAGAATGGTGTATTGAGGGAAAACATTCAGCAGAATCTGAGTTCTAATCCCAGCTTTGCCTACAACCAACTAGAAGACTAAGCAAGTCAGCCTGCCTCTCCACAGAGGAAGGAATTTGGACTAGAGACCCTCTCAGTTGCCTTCCAGCTCCAGAATTATACGATTCCTTCGAGAACTTCTAAATCATTCTTAAATCTGTCCCTCTCAGAGTGTGTTTCTAGACATGACTTGGTTCCCTGATGTGCCTTGTACCTCATGGAGGAAACAGCGCTAGAGGTGGCCCAGAGCATCTTGTCATCTATAAGAGTGAGGGCAGGTGCTCGGGCCTCGGCAGGTGCCAGTCCCAGTGGGCAGAAGGGGCTCTGCCACCGAGGTGTGAGCTTCCTAACGCGCGAGTCCCTCACTGGTTAGTGAGAGTGGAAGTCCTGTCACGGACACTGCTGTCTTCATTAGGCCTTGAAACCCAGAGGCCGCTGGGCGTTTGTTATTTACAGTGGGAATCCGGGCAGTGTCTGTGTCCCGCAGCTGTCCGCAGGCCCTTACAACCCTCAAGAAAACAGTGAAAGTTTCTGACTGATGCTAATCAAGCTTAAATGCTTTTTATTGTTTAACAACAAATAATACGAGATACTGTCTTAAACTCAGCAAAGAAAGAAACCTTTGAATTAAGACTGCAAACTGTCGGAGAGCATTTCAGGCAGGAAGACCGGCTGTGGCTGTGGTGTGCTGCCCAGAGCCACCACCCGAACCGCTTTGTGTTTCTCCTCTCCGAAACAAGTGGCCAGGGTGCCTGCCACGGCACACACAGGCCGTTTCAGCAGGCACGTGATGGCCAAAACATTGAGTTTTGCTCATTGGACAAAACCGTCACTTATTCTGGGTAAATTAAAAAAATGCAGATAAGCAGGAGTTTAACCTCCTTGTTTTCATGTTGGTCTAAATTGGAAGAGACCTCTCTGATGGCACGTCCCCCCACCCCCTGCACTGTGGCGAGAATAACGCCATCTGTAATGAGGAAGGTGTCGCGTGTTAACCCCAAGTGCCTCTCCTGGCGGTCACTTTCTTGCCTCTCCTGGTGGCCCCTACTCGGCTAGCGTTCTTCCAGTTGTAAAGTGTTGCCTAATGTTCAGCCTCCCTGTTCCCTGCTGTTACTCTCTCTCATTATTCGCATCGACCAAGAATAATTGATCTGCCTTCACTCAGCAACGTCCATTTGCATGTTTTCCGAGTGACTATGTCATCTCCCTCCTCTTTATCGTAGACACTCTCCCTCGTTAAGGCTTCTTTGTACACCTTGTTTTCCAAGAGGATTGTGGGTTGTGTTCCTCCGAACATACCTTCCAGTTCGTCATCCCTCGATGATTATTCATGTTGGAGCTGCACCTGTTTTTTACCAAAATGCGATGATTCTCTCTCCTTACCCGTAACCCTCCATATTAGCACTGTTCTCAGCAGCTGACTTTACCACCACGGTGTTGTTGACTCACTCACCATGTGATTCACCACGGCCCTCCTTGTCAGGACGCTGTGGCATCGGCGAGAGAGACCATCTCCTCTCCGTCATCAGGAGCTGTGTGCCTAACTCTCTAGCGATCTGCCCTGCCACTGCAAGATTTCACGTGCACACATACACACGCACACACCACGCACATGTGCACCCACACACACACACACCCCCCGCACTTCACGGGTCAGTGCTGGAGTTACAACTTCATGGAGTCGATGCCTGTGGTGAGAGCTGAAGCATTAAATGGTGTGATTGATAGGCCCCAGCTGAATCTGAGGCCCGCCTGCATTTGTTAATTGCAGCAGATCTTGTGTTTACAGAGTGGGTGTCTGAAATTTGAGAATTGAAGGACCTGGATGCTTACACTCCTGGCTTCAATTTCTAAAGCTGTTGGCATTTCAGTGAATAATTGTTATCTCCTCTATGCTGAGATCCTCGGGTAGAAGACATATTAGGTATGTGCCCTTTAATTACACGTGCCCTCTGAACCTCCTACACAGCCACATTAGGGCCACCCACCCGGCTCCAGTACACACTCATTTGTGAACTCTGGTGGGCAGAGGCCTTCCTGTGATTTTCCTTGATTACAGAAGTTCTGGTTCTGGAGTTCAGGGTAGCAAGGGGCTCGCCACCAGTCCGCAGACGCCCGGCAGTAGTGCTGTCTAGTTATCGCCTCCAGTAGGGACCCTTGGGAGGCACGGGAGTGCTTTTTATGCCAGAACTGTACCTGGGATAATTCTGCTGTTTCAAATACTGGTAGCTTTTACTAGAATCTGTCAAGCATCATAGATTTCCGTTACTCCCACAGGTAAAGGAATGGGGTGTTCTGGTTAATTGAGTTTTCTAGAATAATGACTATATGTACCAGGGACAGAACAGCACAGAGCAAGCCCTTTGGGATGTGTTTGAATTGGCTGGAGATGGAAGGACTCTTGAGATTTTCCGGTCCAAAGAAGAGGGGACCAAAGCCAGAAGGGCCGAGGCCAGGCCGCTGCAGCCTGTGCACTGAGTCGGAGAGCTGGGGGGACCCCAGACCTCTGCACAGCTGCGCCAGGACTTTCTCCACTGCACACACGGCCCTACGGACTATAGGTGAAAGGAGGTGGTGGAGGAAACAATTACTTGGGTCCAGGGTGAGCGTTTACGTACTGACTGACCGTCACCATATGCCCGTTACTAAGTGTGTATGCGTGTGTGTGCATGCACACGTATTGTCTTCATTCGTCTTCAGAATTAATGTCCAGGCCTGTGTATATTAACCACGTCGTGTGTGCTCGATGCACGAGAAACTTCTTTTTTTGAGAGATTTTTGCTCTAGGGCAGTTGCACTCACTGGGGAGATAGTGAGACAGACAGCGAGAAGTCATCCCCCCAGGGGGTTGGCCACACCGCAGTCCCTTCTCCATTCTCCTCTTGGGATTTTGGGCACACATGTGTATGCGCCTGGCATGAGTTTAAGCCACCAGGTCTGAACTGAACTGCAGTTGACTGCGACGTAACAACGTAATTGTTACGGCATCTGATCCTGCATGTGAAACTCTTAGTAGTCCAGATGGGCCAGGGAAGAGGCCAGAGGGCAGGGGCTTCATGGCACGAGGCTGTCAGCTGACTTTTTGCCACGGGCCATGCCCAGCCCGGGCATCTGCATCCCTTCCGGCCCTCTGCGCGCACGTCCGTGGCCCCCTCACCATCTGCGCGCACGTCCGTGGCCCCCTCACTGTCTGCGTGCACGTTCATGTCCTTCTGGCCCTCTGCATGCGCGTCCGTGGCCCTCTCACTGTCTGCGCGCATGTTCGTGCCCCTTCCGGCCCTCTGTGCACACGTCCATGGCCCCCACACCGTCTGCGCGCATGTCCGTGGCCCCCTCACCGTCTGCGCGCACGTCTGTGGCCCCCTCACCGTCTGCGCGCACGTCTGTGGCCCCCTCACCGTCTGCGCACACGTTCCTGTCCCTTCCGGCCCTCTGCGTGCACGTCCATGGCCCTCTCACCGTCGTACGAAGACCGGAGACCCGGCGCAGGCTCAGAGGGCAGGCCTGAGCCCCTCAGGACCACCCTTGTCTTGTGGACCACACTTCAGCTGTCCCTCATCCAGTCAGAGCCACAGTGGGGTGGTGGTGCCTCAGCCCCCGCCCACCCTGACAGCCAGGAGGAGAGAGCAAAGCCCCCACAGGTCCCGACCAACACCAAGACTTATTAAAGCCTATTTCTTCTGATTTCCATTCCGTGATTAGCAAAGCGAATGCTTTATCTTTCAAGCATTTTTTAAAAATTAACTTGATGGCAGTATAATTTGCATGAAATGAAACGTACCCATTTTATGTTTGTGCATGTGCAGTTCAGTGTGTTTTGCCAAATGTGTGTGTCTGTGTGAACATCACCCAAACTAGAGAAAATGTCACCCCCTTGGAAATCTCTTCGTGCCCCTGCCAGGAGCCTGCCCAGTGCCTCCTCCCCGCCCCACCCCGCACTCCATGCTCTGGGCAGGCCTCTCTGCGCTGTCTCTCCAGACCAGATGTATCTTTTTAAGCATTTCATGTACCAGGTGGAAGCAGGTTTTGAGATTTATCCAAGTTCGTGTATTGTTAATTCTTTCCTTATTACAAAGTTGTATTCCGTTCTATGAATATTCTGCAATGTATTTTATCTGTTCACTTTTCATAGACATGTGGGGTATTCCTGGTTTGGAGAATAAAACTGCTCTTGGGGCCAGTATTTGGTGCAGTGGTTAAGGCATTGGACTTCCACATGACTGACTGTAGTTCGAGTCTCAAACCTGACAACTTGAAAATCACGCCAGGCACATGTGTGTACATGCCCAAAATCCCGAGAGGAGAATGGAGGAAGAGGGGTTGCGGCTTGACCATTGCCCCCGGGGGTGATTTCTCACTTTCCATCTCTGTCTCTCTCTCTCCCTGGTGAGTGCACACACCCTATGGCAAAAGAGAGAGAGAGAGAGAAAACTGCTCTGAACATTTGTGTACAAGCCTGCGTAGACATAGGTTTTAGTTGGGGAGGTATGTAGGAGTGAGACAGACTGCTGAATCATATGCCGTCTGCTCGCGTTCACCTTTATGAGAAACTGCCAAGCACTTCCCGAGTGGCTTTGCCATTTCGTGTTCCCGCCAGCAGTGTAGGCGATGTGTGCTTGCTCTGTGTCCCCATCAACATTTGATATTGTCAGGCTTTTTTATTTTAGCCATTCTCAGGCATGTGGAATACATTTCACCTTTTCCTGGGCCTGCTTTCAGGTGCGTTCTGGCCCTCGGGTTGTTTTATCCTCATTAGTGAAGTATCTGTTGGGACTTTTTGCTTCCCTGCTAGTCTTACTCTACTGCAAGTTGTTTCTTAAAAAAACAAAACAAAACAAAACAAAAAAACGTGAATTGGGTGTTGAATTTTGTCAAAAGCTTTTTCTGCATCTATTAAGGTCATTGTATGACTTTAGTCTTCTATTTTGTTAATATGGTGAGTTACATTTTTTAAAATTTTTGCTTTGTGAAATATACATAGCATGCAGCTGACTATCTTAACCATTTTTAGCGTGCAGTTTGGTGTTATTAAGTACATTCACACTTCTGTGTGCCCATCACCACTGTCCATCCATCCACAGAACTCTTCATCAAGTAAAACTGAACTCGCCCCTTCAGTAGTAACTCTCCTGGTCTGGTTAGAGCTGGCTCCTCGCCTCCCGGCCCCTGGCTCTACCTTCCACTTTCTGTCTTTATGACTGACAGCTCGAGGTTCTTCATGTAAGTTGAGTCCTACAATATCTGTCTTCTTTGTGTCTGGCTTCTGTCACTCAGCATAATGCCCTCAAGATTCATTTGCGTCCTAGCACGTGTTGGAATGCCCTTCCTTTTTAAGGCTGAATATACCCTACTGTGTGAGTAGACTACAACATGGGCTGACTTTTGAATGTTGATGTAATTTTGCATTTCTGGAACACATGCCGATCATGATGAATGATCTTTTCAGTGTGTGCTGGATTGGCCAAACCCAGCTAGAGGCCAGAGGGCGGAGGAGCCATTTGTGGTCCACGTGACTCATCCTGGCCAGGCATAGAACGCTGGTGGGGAGGGTTGGTCTGGAGGGGCTGATGGCTCTTTGGTCACTCTCCCACCCCCAAAGTGCTCTATATAAATAGGTTGGGGGGTGGTAATCCAGTACTAGTCAACATAAGCCATAGCCACTGCCGCCCCTCGGGTGGTGGCAGAGCCCAGGTTAGTAGCCGTCACACTGTGCCTCTACCCACAGTCCGTGCCCCTCACCCTCCCACCCTGCTGCAGTGGGATGAGCCAGACCCTCATTGCTGTAAGATGGGGGTCCTTGATATTTTGTCACTACTCAGTTGTCACAGCCAGCCTCAAGAATCCATGCCCTTGGGCTTCTGCCCACTGAATCTCCTGCCAGCGCCTGGCGTTGACCGGAGGGCAAAGGCTTGTTGATGTGGTCTGTGTGTAGAACGGCCTCCTGGGCATGCACAGGGCCGGGGAGGGCAGGCGGAGGAGCTGGCAGGGATCCAGATGTGGAGCCAGAGCTGTGCCGCAGCCCACCTCCCCTTAGGGCGTTTCCGGATCACGCCGGCATGAGCACCTTCCCACTGTCCTGTTGGCCTTGTGAAAATAAGGAGCTCGCCTCACTCGCTGAAGCAGTCACGTGTTACAATGAGCGGGAAGCCGGGTGAGTATTCCTGCCTTTAATGCTTATTCTTCAAGCAGTTTTTAGTGCTGTGATTGACTTACTGAGGCTTTGTATTCCTCTACACGCAAGCAAAAGTTCCTAACCTTTTCCACAGAAAAGGCAGTTATTGCACATAGAAAAGGAACAGCTCCGCTTAGTTGTCACATGGTGCTAAGTGTGTCACATGCTTGTCCTGTCCTGTAGTCCTCGTATTGACTGCATGAAGAAGACAGTGCCGTCGTCTCCCCCACCCCCAAAGTCAGCAGGGTGGGAGGGTGAGGGGCACGGACTGTGGGCAGAGGCACAGTGTGACGGCTACTAACCTGGGCTCTACCACCACCCGAGGGGTGGCAGTGGCTATGGCTTATGTTGACTAGTACTGGATTACCACCCCCCAACCTATTTATATAGAGCACTTTGGGGGTGGGAGAGTGACCAGAGCTCATGACACGGGCAGAGTCGGAGCCGGACTCCCAGGTCCCTGGGGCCCCCAGCCCCGCTTGCCGCATGTAGACGGGGAGTCCGCCGCAGGGCTGCTTGGTCTCCCGTTCACCTGGCGCCTGCAGCGTGCTGGACAGTGTGCTGGCACTGGCGGCAGGAGTGAGGTGGGCTGTGCCCTCCCCTCCTGTGGTTCTCGCTCTGGTGGGCGGGTAGACAGGAGACAGCTGCTCCCCCAGCTGTGTGGCATCGACCGTGAAGGGTGGCATGAGGGATGGCTCGGAACCAGTTTTCCTCTGGGGGCTTTGGAGAAGGCTTCTCTATGGAAGGTTCTGTTCTTAGGAGGGAATAGGTGGGCAGTGAACCCCGAGGTGGGAAGGACCCCTAAGACCCTAGCCAAGAGGCCTCACCGAGGAATGTGAGAGTTACTTACTGTGTATCAGGTGATCTTCTCAGTTCTGCCTTATAACCCAGTCGCCCTGCCTTCATGGCTTTGGGAAGAACAAGCTCATGTGTCTGTACTCTGGGATGGTATTTCTTGGTTTAGAATTTTTTGCTTGTAGAAGAAGCAATTACAAAACAAGGTTCTGTGTACTCTGTGGTCTTTATTTTGCCTTGAGCCAGTGTGCTTATATCAGGCCAGTACACCAAGTGTTTACTGAGTATATATTATGTGCAAAATCATTGCAGGGACTGGGGAGGCAGCCCCAGACTCTGCCTCAAGGAGTTGATGGTCTGGTGAATGAAAATAAAACTTAACGTTACTGTCAGACAGGCAGTGTCTGTCCCAGAGGGCTCTGCAGTTTGCTGAAACGCGCTGACCATTCTGACTGCTGATAACGCGCTTGCTTAGCGTATTGTCATGACTCGCAGCAGGTGCGTGTTAGTGACTTTGATCCTGCTCTCTGGCTCTGTGAGATCAACGGATGTACGTTCTCGGGGGTGGGAAAATCAGATGGGGACGAAGTCTCGGTCTACGCCTGCGGGGCAGATACGGAGTCACTGGATCCGGTTTTACCTTAGAGCACTGCTGAGAAGTGCCAGGGTCAGCAGGCCAGTCTGCACATGGTGGCCAGTCTGCACACGGTGGCCCATCCTCAGCTGTGGCACTTGGGAAGACTGCACCGTCTGTGTGCCAGCCAGCTCGCTGACGGTGTTGGGATCCAGGGACGGCTTTCTCCTGGTGGGAGTTGCTGCGTCTCGGTTCACCGCCCATCAGAGCTCCCGGCGTCATTTCAGCAGACCCGACAGAGAGGACTGATTTAATCAGTAGTGTTAATTGGTGTCTTGGAAAGCTCAATATGGGTGTTTTTGTTGTTTGGGTATTTTTCTTTATCTTTTTTTTTTTCTCTAAGCATGTGAAGAATTGCAAAAGAAGTAGATAGTGAATGAAATTATGATTATTCCCAAGCTTAATATGTTACATAAATGTTTTAGGGAAAACTGGGATCCGCAAGATACCTGAATAAATTTGTAATACAAGAAGGACAGAAGTATAGGGAGACATAGACCTTTGACTTATCAATATAAAATAAAATGCAAAGCAAGTCTTCACTGCTTTTACTCCTTCCTGTGTGTGGCAACTTTGTGTCTTAATTGATAGTCATAATATCAAGAGCCCACCAGGAGCGCCCAGGGCAGCTTAACCTCACTGTCCCACTTGGAGCCAGCCTTTTGCTGGTTCAAAGCCCCATAGACACTGCTGTGTCCCTGGGCTCACTTAGGGGCTGGGTGGGTGTGGACTGGGGAGAGAAAAATCATCAGTTGGTTTCGTTTCGTTACTCTGTTACTACAGAATTTCTCAACTGGTTTGTGAGAAGTCCAGGGAGTGACAAAAGTAAAATCCGCTTTTACCACGGGGCCCTCTCAGACCTAACACACTCGCCAGGTGTGTGGGAAAGCCCTGGGGTGGGGCATCTGGAGTAGGTTTGGGTTCAGCAACTTAGCAAGTCACTTAGCCTTGTCTCTGTCACTTAGAAGATGGGAGTTTCACACTTGGCCTGCTACTTCCCAGGGCTGGTGAGAGGTTGAGTAAGGTGGCAGAAGCCGAAGAGCTGTGAAAGCTGGCAGTTAGCACCTGCTCGCTGGCAAACCCTCCTGGAGCAGAAAGGGGCTACGGGCGGCGCTGGCCTGCCGGACTCCCATGTAGTCGACCGCAGTTTGCGTCCTGGAGCTGGTGGCTTAAAACTCATGCCGGGCGCGTATGTGCGTGCGTGCCCAAGATCCCAAGAGGAGAATGGAGGAGAAGGGATTGTGGGGTGACCATCCCCCCGGGGGGTGATTTCTCACTTTCTGTCTCTCTGTCTCTCTCTGTTTGGCAAGCGCACGCGCCCTATAGCAAAAACCTCTCAAAAAAAAAGGCCAGCTGTGGGCAGCTGCTCCGTGTGTTTCTGTCATTTTTGCTTAATATCATTCTTCTAACACCGTAATTGTGTGCTGAGGATTGTAGGTGCCCAATAAAGATTTATTAATAGATCAAAGAGGAATACTTCACAGACTAAATCCCTTACCTCTCTAAATCATGTTAAATTGTGAGCAAGACGATTGTGGTTTTTTGTTGTTGTTGTTTTCTTTTTGCCTGCGGGTGGTATGGTGGTTAAGGTGCTGGACTCCCACGTGGCCAGCTGCAGTTGGAGTCCCAGACCTGGTGGCTTGAAAATCACACTGCGTTTGTGTGTGCGCATGCCAAAGATCCCAGGAGGAGACTGGAGGAGAAGGATGAGATGTGGCCATCCCCTCTGGAGGGTGATCCCTCATTTTCCCTCCCACTGTCTATCTCTCTACAGCGAGTGCATGTGTCCTTTGGTAAAAAGCTAAAAAGAAAAGAGACCATTTTTATGACGGTATTGGCCCCGTGCTCTAGTTCACGGCGCACCGTGAGCTCCCGGAGCCACTGGCACCCAGCAGGAAGAGGGCAGCTAGTGTGCTGATGGCTGCACTGTGCGCTGCGTCTGTGCTCGCACTTGGTTTGTGAAGCAGAGGGCTGGCTTCTGCCTGCTTGCCCAGCTGGCCCTCCTCCGTTTGCTCACTCCCTAGTTCAGAATTCACGAGCTGCCAAGGCCAGAATGGGGTCAAGCTCCCCTTCTGCTGAGACTGCCTGGCCGCCATGCGCTCCCAGGAAGCAGCCCCCTCTTGTCAGCCCTGCCTGCCTGGCTGTTGAGTCCCACTAGGAGATCTCGCAGGTGTGAGTTCTCTCATCGGCAGGGGTAACACTTGGGGTCGCCCCAGTGGAGGGGTGGGAAGGGTGTGGTGAGGGATGGCACAGCAATCAAGCAAGTGCCCTTATTTCCACGTTCACGACATTTGGTCTTGCTTTTTGGTTGGTTGGTTGGTTTGTTTTTAATTTTTCTTTCTTTCATGAGAGTGAGAGACAAATGCCCTCAGGAGCGGCTCACATCACAGTCCCCGTCATCCCGGCGAGCAGTTGGCCAGGGTCACACCTGAGTATACAGGTCAGCCCAGGAGCTGAACCCAAGACCTTCCAAATGGATCCAGCTTCACTCGAGGGGCACCTTGCTCTGCCCCACCGAGCAGGCTTCGTCTTGTTTGGGCGTATCGTGTAGCGAGTACTATCAGTTGTGCTGCGAGAATAAGGCCTCTTTCATAGCCACAGTACAAGGGTTTTACAAGTCCAAGAAATGAGCAAGTCTGACTTAACTCCAGTCTCTTTTTCAGCATCTTGAGATTGATAGTTGGAGTTCCCATCAATCTCGTTCTCATAATTAAACAAGCCCCAGTGTGTTTCCACCCACTGTCAAAGGCTCTCAGTCTCACCATGGTGGACGTCGTTGGAGGAAAATCTTAAATCATTTTCAGATTATGCAGATGGTACCCTTCTTGATGTCCACTGGGCATTATCCTTTCCCGAAAAGGTGGTTTATTAATACATGCATTCCTATCTTTTAGGTGGTGTATGGGTGGAGAAAATGAACAGCATGTATGTTACACACCGTGTGGGGTAAATGCTATTTAAATCCGGCCTAGCTGTTAGGCATCACAGTAGCATAGGATCGCTGGCAGGGGGCCAGATTTGTTGTGGTTTTTTTCTTTTTTTGAGGAAGGTCAGACTTTAGTGAACTAAGCCATCTGTCCAGTAAATTATTTTAAGCCCTTAATAACAAATAGTTTGCAATGTATTTTAACATTGTAGAATAGAAAAATGAATGTTGTGCAAAACCGATATGTTTAGAAATGCCTTCTACACTTGTTCTGTTAGCATTTTGATATTGGAGTCCCAATGTAGCACATGTCTTTGTAGTACTGTTTAGCAGTATTAATTAGTTTGTTAAAAGCAACATTTTAAAACCGGCATGTCAGTAACAGTGCACTTCTTTAGAAAGCCCATGCTTCTGAGGGGCACCGAGCTCCTGCTAAAACAGATGCAGGACTTCTGTAGCCGCACGTTAAGCCAGGGGACTTGAAAGGGTCGCTGCTTTCTTTGAGCTTGGTTTGTGGAGCTCTCGGGTTTGCTGTTAGTGACTTCTGATGACCAATGTGATGAACTCCAGCACCTCGAATCTTCATCTGCTGAGGAATTCTGCGTTTTCATTGTTTCATCCCAGCTTGACTTGGGGCTGCATAGCTGACTTTTAATGGTCTGTCTACAATTCAGCAAATATTGTTATTTAAGGAACACCTGGTTGGTGCCAGGCACTGAGACAAGGTGCCGGGATTGAAGAAGGCGGTCAGACGAGCCCAGGGAGTCCAGCAGAACAAGTCGATATTAAGCAAATAGTCATTTGAAAAATTGTTTCACAGCAAATGGGACCAGAGCAAGGGAGAATGGGGTGCCCTGACTCAGAGAGGGGCCAAGCAGAGTGTCAGGAAGAGCTTCGCTGAGGAGGTGGCATTTAAGCTGAGACACAAGCCCTGCAGCGTGAGTAGGACTGGCCTGGCCGGAAGTGGAGGAGTAACCGTAAGAAGCCTTCCGGGCAAAGGGTGCAGGACATGCCCAGGTGTGCGCAGCGGGGTGTGCCTGCCCGGGGAGTTGGACGAAGGTGGCCAGAGGCTGGAATGGTCACAGCAGCTGGACGGAGGGTCTCCCTGGGCCTTGCAGGACTCGGCACACCTGAGCTATGCCTCAATAGGCTGCAGGGAGCGGGGAGGGCTTTCCTTACACAGCAAGGGGCATCTGAAGAGCATGACCGGTGTGACTGGAGGGCAAGGCAGTGACCCCAATCGGATGACCTCTCAGGTCATGGACGTTGGGCACTCGACCTTGTGGGAAGGATTAGTTGGCAGTGAGAGGCAGTTGTTCAGAAAGGACCATGCAAGCTCAGTGTCGGGAGGATGTGGAGAAAAGGGAACCCTTGCACCGTTGGTGGAATGTGAATTAGTGCAGCTGTTACCGAAAACAGTATGGAGGTGCCTCAGAAAGTTAAAAACAGAACTACTGTGTGATCCAGCAGTCCCACTGTGGGCGTGTATCCCAAAGCAAGGGACTGGCTCTCGAAGAGATCGCCACCCGCCGTGTTCACCGCAGCGCTGTCGACAACAGCCGGGGCGGGGCCCAACCTGAGTGCCCGTGAGCTGTGCCTGGGTGAAGGAGAGAGGTGTGTGCACGTGGGGCACTGCCACGCCTTAGGAAGGAGCTGTCCCCTGTAACAGAGTGGACGAGCCGGAGGACATTGTGTTAAGTAACACAGCCAGGTACAAAAAAGACAAACCCTGCGTGACCCCAGATGGTTCGAACCTAAAGAAGCTGAACCGGTGGAAGCAGAGTGGTATGGTGGCTCCCGGGGCCTGCGGTGGGCCGCCTGGAGGAGACTTTGGTTGAAGGATACAAAATTTCAGTTAGATGAGAGGAGGAAGTTCAAGAGAGCTGTTGTACAATGGTGAGTGTAGTTAATAACAGCTTGTGGGTTCTCGGACACTCTTAAGAGAGCATAGCTTTTGTTTCCTTTTTTAGATTTTGCCAAAGGGTGCATGTACTTGCCAGAGAGACAGAGTGAAGGAAAGGGAGGAATCACTTCCCTGGGGGGATGGCCACACCACAGTCCCTTCTGGGATTTCCGGCACGTGTGCACATATGCCCAGTGTTATTTTCAAGCTGCCGGGTCCAGGACTTGAATCGTGGTTGGCCGTGTGGGATCTGTACCTACCACACCACCTGCTGGCCCTGAGAGAGCAGATTTTGAGTGTTCTCACCACAAATAAGTAAATAAATATATGAGGTAATGCATGTATTACTTAACATGACTCGGCCACTCTACAGGGCCAGCATATTTCAAAACATGTCGTACATGGTAAGTATAGATGATTTTTGTCAATTAAAAATCAAAGACCAGGGGCTAGCAGGTGGTGTGGCGGTTGGGGCTCTAGATTCCTACATGGCCACTCTAGTTCTGATCCTGGGCCTGGTGGCCTGATCCGGGTAGAGAACAGAGGAGAAGGGATTGAGGTGCCGCCATCCCCCTGGGGGTGATTCCTCACTTTCCCTCTCACTGTCTCTCTGTCTCTCTTGTCTCTGGCAAGCACATGTGCCCTCTAACAAAACTTTAAAAAAGAAAATCAGAAACTAACTTAGAGTTCCATCCAAGAAGCATGATTTTAGGATGATCAGAAATAGCAGATTCATTGTACCTCCTGTGCCAACTCAGCTGTGTTTGGGTTTGGGTGGCAACTAATATATAGACGTTTACTTTGTTCCCTGAAAGGAAAATAGTTTTAGTGAAAAATGAAATTCATCATTCAGAAAGGAGCAGCGGTAGAAACAACGAGAACAACAACAAACCAGAAACTTCCGTTCCAGAAGAGGTCCAGAGCGATGAGTCTTCATTTGAGTCATGAAGGGATTCTCAGGGTCTGTGAACCGCAGCAGATTGTATGTAAAATGTCATACAGGCATGCATTTTAGTCTTGAGGACCTTCTAGAGGGACTCTAACACCAAAGAAAGATTAAAAAAAAAAAAAAAAAAAAAGGCAGCGATGGGAGAGATCAGAAAACCTGATAGTCTTTTCTGTATTTGCAGAAAGCCCTTCGGTTTTGGAGGGGATGTTTGTGTGCCCTTCTACCAGGCCACGGTGGGGTACTTGGATGGGGATACTGGTGAGAGGTGTGAGGCTGCCTGGCTGTCCAGCAGGTCAAGGGGCATCCTTGCAGGGCAATGTAGCAGGGCAGGTGTGCAGACCGCCTCTTGTTAATGTGTGAGGTGGACAGGGCCGAGGGGACTGAGAGGGAGGAGAGGGCCGAGAGGGAGGAGGAGGCCGAGAAGGAGGAGAGGGCCGAGAGGGTCTCGGCCTCCAGGAGCACTGTGATGCTCTAATGAAGGCCATTGGAAGGAGCAGCCGGAGCTACTTGAAAATCAGAAGAGGTCGAGGTGTATGGGGCTTCGGAGGTTAATGGCAGAATCTGACGAGGTGTAATTGTTTCTGATGCAACAGAGACATGGAGTAGATGAAGCTCGGATCTCAGGGAGAGCCCAGGGGGTTGCCCTGGAAAAGCCAAGTTGGAAACCATTGAGTGCCGGGCGTCAACTAGGGAACAGGACAGGGAAACAAGACTGGTTGCTTAGAAGTAACGTTCTGCTTGCATATATTGAAATTCTGAATCATGCCTTGATCCGAACCTGTGGTTTCTAGAAGATTGCGTTTCTAGCCTGGTTCTTAGACCAGCAAGCCAGCTCATCGGCCTCCTTCTAGAAGGAGAACCAAGCAGTTCTCCATTTTCAAAAGGCTTCTGTAATGTAAATAGGAACAGCAATCTTTCCAAGTTATTACCCTGTTAACAGGTTGACAGATATGTGCAAATTGTGACTCACTGCTCAATTTGGCACTAAGTTAATGTCTTTCCGCGCCGCGTCTGCTCAAGTGTCAACTAGTCACCGCTGCTGTGTTCCTGCTTGTTTGCCTATATTTCGAAGGTAGAAATTAAAGTAATTTGATTCTGCCACAGCACAGAGTGTAGCATATGGTGGGAGTGTGGGAGGAGGGCGTGCTGTTCCTACCTGTCCTCAGCCCTGCTCTCCAAGGGGGGGGCGCCTATGGCAGAACCCTGTAGATGCTGGAGGGCTTGCCCCGCCGAAGACCCCTCCCGTAGGAGCCCCCACCACCGGCGAGAGAAAGTGTCATTTTTACCTACGGATTTTTAATTTGCTGTTCCGAGCTTTCCTTATTTCTGTCAAGTCACTAGTGGTTGGTTTGTTTCGAAGGTTGGGTCTATTTGAAAATGAAGTGTTTTGATTTTCACTTCTAGAATTTAGACTTTGTTTTTCTCAGCTCAGGATGCAGCTGACTTTCTCTTTTTGGCAAATACATAATGTCACCTGTGAAAAAGAAATTTGCATCTCCTTTATGGTAGGCATATGAACGAAAAACTGTCTCCTTAAAATTCATCTTGGCTTAATGAAATCTTTGACTTGAGTTGCTGAGCTCTATCTAAGATCACAGTTGAGGAAGAAACAACAACAAAAAAACCCGCCCGGACCTCTCCTTTTGCCTGTCCAACTGCAGGTCTTTTCCATGGGACTCCATCTCCTCTGCCGCTGAGGTGGGGACACCGCGGGGAGCACCTGCTCTCTGCCCAGTCGGTACTCTGGCCCCCACCAAACGCAAGCGGAGCCGGGCAGTTGGCATGGAGCTCTGGAAATCCACACGAGCGTGGTTTCTGGCTTTTTGTATGACCTGACATCAGCACTTAACCTACCCACCCCCTGTTTGTTTAGCCTACTACAGAGACTGGCTTTCTCCTGTGGTGTGAGAGCTCAAGGTGAAAGGTACGGGGCAAGTCAGGGTGGTGCTTTTGTGTGGGAGCTCTGCATATTCATGGCTTTCTACTGTCCAGGGCTATGATGGCTATTGATTGAGGATCAGTGCAGAAGGCATGGCCTCGCCCCCTCCCCATTAGCATATACTTAGCAGTGACCTCCATTCACACAGGAAGGTGCGTTTCGCTTCCTGCTGAGTCTGAAAACACTGGGGTTAAACCATGCACATAGATTTAGAAAAGAAGCATGCACATACAGAGATGTTCTCAGTGACCTGGCCTAAGCTCTGGCTCGGAGTCTCCTCATGTGTCATCCACCATCAAGGACCCTCGGCAGTGATGGAAGATGAGCCCATTCCCTCCGTCACGTCCCACCTCTTTGTCGCTCAGGAGCTTAGCGCCCAGGTTGTGTGTCTGAAGCTGTAACTGAGACGGGGCGGCAGGACATGATGTGCAGCGTCTCGGCCAGTCTCTTAGCACCCAGGGAAGAATGCTTCTAAACCATTAGAGAATCAGCGGAACGGGGTCTTACCCTTAAGAAATGCCTCTTGTTCTTCTGAACGAGGTGGCCCTTTGATGCCCTATCCTCACGCGATGGTCCTTTCTGTAGATAGAGGACAGCTGTTCAGAAGGGACTTGGTAAAAGCCATTTGTGCACTTGAAGAACATCAAAGGCTCCCCTCAGCCTCTTTCCCCAGGAGCTAACAGCCTTCAGCTCACCTTCACCTCCTCTGAGGCATCCCTCTTCCAATCTCTCCCTGTCCTGGTTCTTTACCATGAGCCCTTCAGTTTTTCCCTTTCCTTCTTTACTTTTATTGCTTATTTTTGAGAGATTTTTGCTGTAGGATGCATGTGCTTGTCAGAGAGACCAAAATCAAGAAATCGCCCCCTCAGGGGTGATGGCTACACAGCAATCCCTTCTCCTCCACCTCCTCTGGGCACGCATGGACACGTGCCCAGCATGTTTCAAGCCACTGAGTGCAGGACTCAAACCACCACTGACCATGTAGGGGTCCCACGTCTTAACCACTAACCCACCTGCTGGTCCGCTTCCTTCTTCAGCTCCAATTTTATATAACATTCCCTAAGGAAAAGCTGGCACGTGGTGAGAACTTAAAAAGTATGCATTCTTACTGTTAATTCTACCACACACACCATGGACCTATTTTGCAAAAAGTGCCCCCTCTTAGTGAGGTGGATTGTCCCCCATAGGAGACTTCGTAGTAGGTATTACTTTTTCACTGTACGTACCTGGTATGTTGATGTTCACCTTTTTTCCCCCAAATTGCCAGAAGACGTGTACTCGTCAGAGAAACAGAGGGAGAAAGCACGCCGAGTGAGGCAGTTACACCGCAGTCCTCTCTCCCCGTTCCCTACTCCATCAGGGTTTGGGGCATGCACACACACTCCCCCATATGTTTTTCAAGTAACTGGGGCCAGAGTTGGAACCATAGTGGGCCGTGTAGGATCACCCCCATTACCACTACGCTGCAGGATGGGCGTGGTTTTCATTTTTTAATAAATGACATTATATGGTCTGCTCTCCGTCATGAGCCCCATCTAGGTTTCAAACAAATCTTTTCATCTCATGAATGGAGAGCTGCTTTCCTTCTTCCTCCAAGAAAATATACCTCTTATATGGCCTGATTTAATGGGTGTGTAATTTAATTTGTCATATCCAATGGATATGAAATCTAATATACAATCCTTAATAGATAGTTTTGCATCTCCGTGATTATATCATGTATCCCTTTTGTGTCCAGTATGCTTGGATGGTGAGCACAAACATTGGGATGATTTTATCCTCCAGGGACCCGGGCCAGACTCAGCTGTTGATGCTGTGGGCTGGTGTCTTGATGTCCCTCCACCATGGGGGAGAATTCAGCTCACTAAGAAAGGGCATTTTTTGCAAAATAGGCCCGTGGTACATGTGGGAGAATGAACAGTAAGAGCATTCCTCCTTTTTAAGCTCTTACCATGTACCAGACACCATGCTAAGTATTTAATGTCAGTTATCTCAATTGTTATTTAAACCGGAAGAGTATATAGGTTACATTTGAAAAGAAACTACCAAAGAACTACCATTACAAAAGAACTACCCTTTTGGAGAGAGATTGCCAAGGAAAAAGTGGAACTCAAAGCTTGCCTGTTATTTACAACGGTAAGAGAAGTTTTAGGGTCAAGTAGAGAATTTCGGAATAACAATTAATCAAATGAAAACTATGGCAGAACAGAAGCCCAGGAAGACAGAAAGCTGTCTGAGTCAGTCATTGCACTCACTGAGCCCTGGTGTGGCTTAGCCATTGGACATAGATGCAGACGTTTTAGACTGTAAACACAGAACACTGACTTAGGCAAAAATTGTAATATAATTTGAATTAGCTAGAGAAAAACGAAAAATGACTTTAGGAATTTAAAGCAAGGGATTTGGGGGACCAGCAGTTGGCATAATGTCTATGTCGCTGGACTCCCATGTAGTCAACTGCAGTTTGAGTCCTGGACCTGGTGGCTTAAATTCACGCTGGGCGTGTGTGTGTGCCCAAGATCCCAAGAGGAGAATGGAGGAGAAGGGATTGCGGTTTCTGTCTCTCTGTTTCTGGTGAGTGCACATGCCCTGTAGCAAAAACCTCTCAAAAAAGAAAAAAAACACCCAAACAAGGGATTTGGTCCAGGGAATTTTTTAGTCAGATGGTTGAGATGTGCACACGTGCCCAAAATCCTGAGAGGAGAATGGGGGAGAGGGCACTGTGACGTGGCTGTCCCCGTTGGGGGGTGATTTCTAGTTTTCCTTTCTCTGTCTCTGTCTCTCTGTCTGCTGAGCAGACATACCTGATGGGGAGAAAAGTCCTAAAAGAAAGAAAAACCCCACCAGGAATATGAGGCCACTCAAGACTGGAAAGCCAGTATTGGTGGGACCCAACGGCTCAGAGGGCGACAGCCACATGTGATTTTCTGTAGAAGAAAGTTAATAGGTCACATCTCACAATGAAAAATCAAGAACCAGCATTAAAAACACATTATTTAAAAATAAGGAGGCAAATGCCAAAAGACATTGCTACAACGTGCCTGACGCCAGAAAGACGAGGAACCAGGGAGGCCTATCTTCCCTAAGAAGCCTCGTAACCCCGCCCGCCTCTCACAGCAGGTCGACTCACGGCTCTGACCCGGGCTCCAGCTCACACGTGTGTCTCTTCCTCCCGCCTAGGTATGTCGACGATGTGATCAGCCGCATCGACAGGATGTTTCCTGAAATGTCCATCCAGTTGTCCCGACCCAATGGGACATCAGCGATGCTTCTGGTAAGATCTGCTTGACCTGTTCAGAGATGTGCGGAGGAAGAATTGGCCTCAAAACCAACTCTTTGGTCCTGTGTTGTAGGGTCTATAAAGTAGGAATTAAATCCCTGTTCAGTGGTGAACAGCGTATTTTCTTTACTGGCATGCTGTAGGTTAACAATTGTACACATTCAAGGCTTGCTTTTGAACAGAATCACAGACCCCATGGAAGAATGAACAAGGGAGCGAACACCCCGTAAGACTGTTTTACCCTAGTCAATGGTGCCAGCCTCCTAACTAATGTTTGGGTGAATCCATTCTGTGTGTGTGTGGAGGGGGTAGTTTAGGCAGGGTTTCTCTGTGTCATGATCTTCCTGCCTCGACTTCCCAGGCTGCTGGAGGCAGCACCACAGCAGCTGGCTTTTAGGGTGACCCGGGAAGAGCACACTGAGCCTTGACCAATCTTTTAAAATTTTTATCAAAATGGTACACCAATAGTAATGCTTAATTGTTGGATTGTGGTAAAGACAAAATACTCTTAGAACCAGAAATCTTTCGTGGACTTTATTGTCTGTCTGAAGAAAGCGTTCTGAGATGGCATCACCAATGACTTCCAGGTTCGTCCTGATCCGGGGTGCTCTCAGCGGGCTGGCCTTTAGTCTCACCGCTCACGTCTGTGTGCAGGAATCCACTAACGGCAGATGTGTTTGAGAAAGGTAGTGGGGTACAAGTGATAGGCTATATTACTAATTAGAAAGTCACAGAGACCGCAGTGAGGAGGCACTTTTCTACTGGCCTGTGTAATAATATGTGCTTGAAAAATACTCACTGAACACAGATTTGGGGAATCATCACATTTTATAGAAAGCAGAATGTATTAGGTTAGAGTGATATGTCCCGATGGGTATCAGGAAGGTGGGGTTCAAAACTGAGTGGTTTGGGACCAGCAGTTGGCGTAATGGCTATGTCACTGGATTCCCATGTAGTCGACCACAGTTCGAGTCCCGGACCTGGTGGCTTAAACTCACACCAGGCGCATGTGTGCGTGCCCAAGATCCCAAGAGGAGAATGGAGAAGGGATTGCGGCGTGGCCATCCCCCATGGGGGTGATTTCTTGCTTTCTGTC
This sequence comes from Tupaia tana, assembly GCA_026018925.1. Classification (NCBI taxonomy): domain Eukaryota; kingdom Metazoa; phylum Chordata; class Mammalia; order Scandentia; family Tupaiidae; genus Tupaia; species Tupaia tana. The sequence goes on along the minus strand of JAKSZU010000013.1, from coordinate 103,921,824 downwards.
TCTCTGTCTCTCTTCCTGGTGAGCGCATGCGCCCTATAGCAAAAACCTCTCCAAAAAAAACCTGAGTGGTTTTACATCCAGTCAGTTGCTGCTGCTGTTTGGGACCTGGCGTGAACTCCCCATACTTTATCATTTTTACCTAGGTGAAATCTCTGAGTAGCCAGTTACCCACAGTGAGTCTCTGCTCACCGCAGCCGTTCCTCTCAGAAGAACAGGCTGATCGCGTGTGCACGGGTGTTCTCCTCTAGGGAAGGAGAAGACGCGGGCTTATTAGATGTGTGGTGAGAAGGATTAGTGAAGTTCATCTGGTGACATGCTACTGTTCTTAAAACTCCTTAAAGTTAAAATATGAAGAGGACAATATAGTGTTCTTTTAATAGAAAAAGAAAATGATTTTTTTATTTGCCTACAAAACATGAAATACCTCCTGCCTCAGTTAACCAGACAAATGGGCCAAACGTTAAAGCTCCTCCAGACCCAGTGGCCGCACATAAATCCCGCTCTCGGCATCGACTGGGACCCAGGCGTTAACGAAGATAAAAGCGAAAGCTCCTCGGTGAAATAGGTTTGTTCCAATTATCTCTGGGTCATTGGGCTTCCGTTCATGGTGAGGTAGGAGTTTGGCGTCGAGGGGATGGCTGCGCGAGCAGGGCTGCAGGCCGGCGGCTGAGATGTCAGAGGCCCTTCCCCAGGAGGTGGCCCCCTGTTCCCTCAGGCACTTGTGTTCTGTTCTGATAGGCTGATGAGCAAGTCTGGGAAGAACCCCACTTTATATAGACTGTCTTTACCCCACGAGTGGCTATTCAGGTCTGCACGCGCCTGGCCAGCTCGCTGCACCTTTCCTCAGTGGATGTGGAACTCGCAGGAGGTGGTGCTCATTTATAGGCAGCGTGGCGGGTGATTCGATTCAGACCCGGGTTGCCAGGTGGTAATCAGACTCTTCACATAATTGCTTTGTTTGGCCTTGACTTTTAAAAGATGGTATTTCATTAGATTGCAGATCTAGGCCATTGGCTGCCGCGTGCTCATCTCTGAGGCGCAGGGGGATTCTCACCTGGGGGGGAGCAGACCCAGCAGCCGCTACGCCCCCCCCGCACCCCTGCCACCCTTGCTAGTCACCTGTTTCCTAAACGGGCTTGGGCCCCACTGCAGCAGGGAGAGCGCGGCGGAATGCAGCGTGTTTGCCCAAGCGCAGTGTTTCCTGGAAGGCGCTGGGAGGCCAGGGAGGCTGACGGGAGAGACCAGGTAGGAGCCTGTGGAGCAGGACACGCTTGAGCAGCCTGCCGTCAGCGCCTGAACTGCACCCATGCCTTCAAAATCAAACGGCCTTTCCTCCCGAATCAGCTAGGCTTCCTTGGGCTCAGTGACAGGGACCTGCTGCGGGTGACTCACGCGAGGAAAGCGCTGGCTTTCGTTTGCGTTCCTCGATGCCCGAGCCTTGTCTGTCCACCTGAGGCCACCTGCATCCCGGGGCCAACCGCACTCCCCTGCCGTTCGTGTCCCGACACGTGCGTTGTTGAGTTTCAGGCCTTATGGGCATGAGTGCTGCGTGGTGTGTGCTGCTCCTGACTGTGTCCCTGCTGGTGGCAGTGCTCGCTCATCTGTCATCTTCGCCCTCATCTAATACTCCACGCACTTCATTCTTCCTCTTGTCGAGACATGCTGGGGAGCTTCCCAGTTTTGCTCCTTAAATGGTGTTGGCATGAGTGTCTCACGGCATTCCAGGGTAAATGCTGAAGCCTCATCCCAAAGCATGGAGCCGTCCAGGCCCTATCTCATGGGGATGGGGGCACGTTAGGTGCAGCGAGGGCAGATGGCCTTTTCCCAAGAGTCCCCTGCATTGTGAACATAATGGTGTGGGGGCCGCACAGGTGTTGAGGGGGGTCCAGAAATGGTTCCTGTCACATGGCTTTGGTTCCACTGTCATCAAGAGTGTAAAAGGGCTTGGGGATGGTTTGTGCGCGTGTATAGGAAAACATAAAGCCGTGGAACTCCAGGCAGCCCGTGGGCCAGAGGCAGGCTTCTGCAACCTGTTTGGGTCCCTCACGGAGCAATCCCTGCCCCAAAGCTGCGGAGAGCCTCAGCTGGACTGTGAACATAGCTGGCCCACCCACCTGCAGCGGGTTCCTCCACAGGAGAGGGGAGTAGAGGGGGCACCAGAGTGGTTCTCACGGAGGCTTCTGTCTCAGGCGTTTGAGGTCAGTTTGCTTTGTCTAAAGCCACGCCAGCTTTTCTTCGTTGGCCTGGAAGCGGCGGACTTCAGAGCCCATCAGAAAGTTGGGGTGGGAGGGACCAGCAGTTAGCGTAATGGCTATGTCTCTGGACTCCCATGTAGTCAACCGCGGTTCGCGTCCCGGATCCAGTGGCTTAAAACTCACACCAGGTGTGTGTGTGCGTGCCCAAGATCCCGAGAGGAGAATGGAGGAGAAGGGATTGTGGTGTGGCCATCCCCCCTGAGGGGTGATTTCTCGCTTTCTGTCTCTCTCTGTCTGTCTGGTGAGCACACACACCCTATAGCAAAAACCTCTCCAAAAAAAAAAAAAAAAAAAAAGAAGAAGAAGAAAGAAAGTTGGGGTGGGCAGCTGTGGAGGCGCATTGCCCCGGAAGCACACATGGGATCCTGTTCACCGCTGTGGCCCCAGGCGGTGCACACACAGGTGAGATGGCCGAGAGCAGAGCAGGAGGACGGCTCGCTGCTCGTGAGAGTTTGCCGAGTGAATACTTGAGTGGCAGAAATAAAGCAGCCCGAGTTGGTTTGTCTGTATTAGCTGGAATGGGGGTCTGTCTTTGGCTGCACAGGGGAGAAAGGATGAGGCATCCGTAACTAGTTTGACTCTGAAGCTGACAGGACAGTGACTGGCTCCTGACACCTGGCATCTGTGCGTCTTAGGTACTGAGCTGTGGCCCGTGTGCGCCCAGGCCTAGCTAATGTGCGGCCTCTTACATAATCTTCCAAATGCACGGTGGGGCTCTGCTCTGTGGGGGCAGTTTTGGTGTTGTGTAAGTCGATAACTCATGAGGTAATCAATCCTGCTTCCGTTAGTTGAGGAGATGAGCTCAGGCATCTAAAAATAAATCTAGCTATGTTGATATTTAGTTTCAGTTAATCTACCGCCTAACATCCCATTATTAATTTTCTTCAAACAGTCAAAATATTGTAAGAGCTTAACTGAGTCAGAGACTGGAACAAGCTGCTGGCTGCTCTCGGCATTTAAAATATTAATCTGCAATTTTTGACTAATCCACTAGGTATACAAATTGTAAGCCCAGTGGTTATGGGAACCATCCCACATGGCCAAACACAGTTCAAATCCCAGCCCCAGAGGTTGGAAAACACACAGGACACATGTGCGTGCACGCCCCAGATCTCGCAGGCTGGAGAAATGGAGGCGAAGGATCATGCCTGGGGGGAGGTGCTTTCTTTTCTTCCCTTTCTGTCTCTCTCTAGTGAGAGCGTGTGTTCTCTGGTAGGAAAAAAAGAGGGGGGGTACCAGTTGGTAGCGGGTGGTTAAGGCAGCTGGATCCCACATGGCTGGCCGTGTGGTTGGAGTCGTTGATCCAGCAACTCGAGAAACATGCTGGTGTGCGTCTGTGTGTGTCACCCAAAACCCCGAAAGTAAGGGTGAGTGGAGAAGGGATTGTGACATGACCATTCCTCGGGGGAATGATTTCTCACTTTCTCACTCTCTCCAGCAAGTGTACAAGCCACATAACAAATTAAAAAAGAAGGGACCAGCAGTTAGCATAACGGCTATGTCACTGGACTCCCATGTAGTCAACCGTGGTTCGAGTCCCAGACCCGGTGGCTTAAACACGCCAGGCACATGTGCATTCATGCCCAAGATCCCAAGAGGAGAATGGAGGAGAAGGGACTGTGGCGTGACCATCCCCCTGGGGGGTGATTTCTCTCTTTCTGTCTCTCTCTGTCTTTCTGGTGAGCACACGCACCCTATAGCAAAAACCTCTTCAAAAAAAAAGGACCAGCTCTGTGACTGCGTGCTTGAGAGAATCAGATCCCACTGGCTGATTGTGGTCTGAGTCCTGGTCCTGGTCGCTTGGGGGACAACCAGGCACGTGTGCGTTTGTGCCCAGAGTAGAGAGGTGAAGGAGAGGAGGTTGTGGCGGGACCTTGCTGGGGGAGCTTTCTCCCACTCCGTTTCTCTGCCTCGCTGAGATCCCCTGTTCCAGCCAATACGAAGGCCCACTGGCAGTTACAGACAAAGTAAGAAAATAAGAGAAAGGAGCATCAGCCCCGTGGCATTTGAAATATACTTGGTATTTTATAAATTAATCTTTATTTCTATGTTATTTGATTTACAGAAGATAAAACTCATTCGCCAGTCTTTCTAATCCTTGTTTTAGCTAATTCTCAGTTTCTTTAACATAGCCATACCTTGCTTTTGAACGACACATCTTTTTTAAAGCTATTGAGAGACATTTGCTCATCTGACCCTACTGTTGAGGCAGGAAAGATGCTGAACACCAGACGGCTTACCGATTGGGAGCCTTGGTGTCCCCGTGTCAGTAGTTCTCAGGCCCAAGCGGACCTGAGAGTCACCATGGAGGGTGAGGGAAATGCGGGTCCCCTGCAGGCAGTGTGGCAGCGGCTGAGGCGGGTCCAAGAGCTGCAGCAGCCAGTGCCCCGCTGGAGCCGCAGGTCATCTGCCAAGGCCAGGGCCGCCGCGCCCTTGGAGTGCCAACGAAGTCCGGCCACAGTGGTCAGTCCAGCCCTGGTGTCAGCCTGGTAACCGCTCCAGGAGGGGGAGGTATCCTCTGTGCCCTGCTCAGCATGTTCGGAGTCCCTGCATGCTCAGAGCCTGTGTGACAGTGTGGAAACCCGTAAGAGGCCAGCACCTTGCTGCGTAGGGCCGGGTCGGATAGCTCTAAGGTTAAGCGCCGGGCGGGATGAGGGCTGGGGAGGGTGCTGTGGGTCAAGGCCGCCTCTGCGACAGTCCTGCAGGGAGAGAGGCACAGTGGGAGCCATCGGGGCAGCACACAGGGAGGAACCTCGCCGGAGGGCAGGTGCCACACTCAGGTGAGACTGAGGAGGCCGGGAGGGCTGGGTGCGGGAAGCAGGGGAGGAGGAAAGGAGGTCCTGGAGCAGGGAGGAACCAGCCCCGGCCTCAGGGCACGTGCTGCGGGTGATCGGGTCCCAGCAGGCCTGTGCTACTTGTCCAGCAGTCAGACGGTGGGCGGCGGGCATTCCGGATTCAGCTAACACACCTCTGCAGCCCGTGCCCACCTGCCGGCGCCCCCTCGCCTTCCTGTGGGAGACAGGATCCCGCGCTTTGCTTCCCTTTCTGTCTCCCCTTTATTCTGGGGTGGGGCAACTTTTATCACATACATGTATTTATATACTTCTAAATATCTTCTTTATATGTTACCTAATTTATTTTAAAGAGATGATATGATGTCTTCAAGGACTAAGTTTTTCACTCAGATTTCTAAAAATAAATTTTATTCAGGTCATTGTTTACAATATAGCTTGCTTTTGTTGATATGAAATATTCTGCTATCTGATTGTATCCCAATTTACTAGGTTATCAGGAAAGCCATGGTGTATTTTTCTATGCAAAAGGTCATCATGACTTTACTGACAACCCAGTAGTTACCATTTTTCTGTCAGTGGTCATTTTATTTGTTTCTGGGTTTTTTTAACCTGCCATGTGGTGGTCCTCCCGCCTCAGCCTCCCCGAGTTGCTGGGTCTCAGCTGCCTGCCAGCCTATGGACAGGACCCGGCCTCCAACCCAGGCCTCCCGTAGTCCCGGCCTGTGGAGCACAGGGTCTTCGCAGCCTGCGCCACCACCGCCGCCCTGATTTGGGGGCTTGTCTTCGTATAAACAGTCCTGCTCAGAACACCCTCATCCATGCCCCTGGGTACTCACGGCTGACGCGCCCCCGGCTCTGCTCATGAGAGTGGGACTGTTTGCTTTAGGCAGTGGTCCTTAACGGGGTGACTTTTGTCTCCCAAAAGATACTTGCTGAAATCCGGAGACATTTTTAACTGCCACGACTTGGTGAGGGTGGGGACGACTAGCATCTCGTGAGTGGGAGCCAGGGATTCTGCTCACACCGGACAGGGCAGGTCAGCCCCGCCCAGCCGGGCGTTAGCCAGCCCTATAGAAAAGTGCTACGGCATTCACCCGGGTGAGGGCATGCAGAAGTTCAGCTTGCCTTGAAAACGCCAAAGGCTTTTCTTAACAGGTGCACTAATTTATCCCCATCAGCAGTTTGTTTTTAAATTTTTAAAAATTTATTATCATAATCTTGCTTTTATTACATTGAATCACGTATAACTTTGCAGTCCCCCCCAGCAGTTTGAAAGACAGATTTTCCTAGGTGTGCGAAGGTTTGGACAGGAGCTTCAGCTGTCCTTCAGACCGTCTGACAGCCATCCAGTGCTGATTCCATGAAGCGATAGCAGCAGCCACGCTAGGAATCTAAACCACATTTTACCATTTTGGGTACTTCATGGAATATTATTAGATTTTTTTTGTTAAATGCTTTATTTTGGTAAGGGTACCATGTTATCAGCTTTATAAAAAAAATCAGTTTTTATATAGTTTGTCTTTTTCGACACACAAAAATTGTTTTTACCAAACCTGGCTCCAAAAGACATTTGTTTTCAAAAATCAAATTTATTCTTTAGGGCAGCAGTTGTCAACTTGTGGTCTGGGGACAGGGTTTGCAGAGACTGTTTTAGGGGACCCTTGAGATCTAAGCTGCTTTTATAGCAGTACTGAGGCATTGCCTGCCTGTTTTCCTCTAATTAGTTCACAAGTTCACAGAGGAGTTTTCTAGAGGCTAGATAACTTAACAAGATGACATCACCATGTTGACACCTAAATGTGTAAATGTTTTAAACATTTTTTGGCTGTACTTTCTAATTCAGTAAATATTAGTTATATCCCACAGAAATAAAAGCTCTCTGAGATCCTCGGTAATTTTCAAGAGTGTAGAGAAGTCCTGAGACCAAAATATTTGAGAACTAGTCCTTAAGGATAAATATATTCAACTATTAAGAACATTCAAGGGGCTGGCAGGTGGCGTGGTAGTTAAGGGCACTGGACTCTCACATGGCTGACCATAGTTCCAGTCCTGGACCTGGCAGCTTGCTTTCTCGCTTTCTCTCTCATTTTCTCTCTGTCCCTCTCTAGTAAATGAAAATAAATAAATAAATAAAATCATTCTTTTTTTAAAAAAAAGGACATTACAAACTATATGTCAATCAGATTTCAAAAAAGTATTCCCAAAATGTTTATTGTAATGTCAGACATGGTTAGAAATTTATTAATTACTGAAAACTGAGGATTAAAAAAAAAAAAAAAAGTCGAGCCAGCACCATAACCTAGTGGTTAAGGGAGTTTGATCTCTCATGGCCAACTACAGTTCAAATCCCAGCCCTGTTGGCTTGAAAACCATGCTAGGTACATGTGCTTGTTTGTGCAAAAATCCCAACAGGAAGAAGAAATAGGGAGGGGATTGCAGCATGACCATGCTTCGTTGGGGGACGCTTTCTCTCTCTCCTTTTCTCTCTCCCTCTCTCTCTGGCTAGTGCACTTAAAAATTAAAAAAGAAAGGAAGGATGTCAACAAGTAAAAGACAAAGGAATGCAGAATTTTCTACCGAACAGCTAAGTCAAGCTCTTCAACAAAATCAGTGACTTGGGTCAAGAAGGGAAGGTAGAATGCTTGGGATGCTTGACACACCACGGGAGACACGGACCTTGTCTGAGTCCTGACTCAAACAAACCAAATGAGGAGGAATATTTTGTAAGCAATCCGAGCGCTATGAACATAGTCAGAATTTTAAATGATGCCAGTGAATTGTTGGTAATTTTATTAGGTTCAATAATGGTCTCACAATTATAAAGCAAAAGGTCCACAACTTTAGAGGTAGATACTAAAGTACATAGATATGAAATGACATGATATATGAGCTTTCCTTTAAAATACTTTAACACTCCCCCCCCCCAAAAAAAAGGGAAGAGAAAATGGATAGATAATGCAGGAGAGGCAGAATCTTGATCATGTTTTAATTTATGTGCTTATTAAACAATTTCCTTTATGTTTGGAAATGCTGGCAGTCAGGAGTATGGCTAGCTATATAAATCCAAGTCTCTCAGGTATCTTTCAAACAATACAGGAAAGCAAGAACAAATAAAACTAAAAAATGACACCATAAACATAACTAGAAGACCAAGAATGGCCACATTCCAAATTGTTAAGTTAAAAAAAAAAAAAAAAAGGAAATAAAAGCAAAAACAAAACACAAATACTAGTGAGCTATCATTTGTTCTCACTGTTAACCTTTGCTGAATGAAAAATGACTCACACAGAATCTGAAGATCTGGAACAGGCCAAAACTCAGGTGAATGAAAATCGGAACACTGTTTATCTCTAGGAAGGAGAGGGTAGGTGTTGACTGGGAAGGGGAAGAGGGAACGTTTTGTGGTGAGGAACTATCTCTATATTTTAATAAAATTGTGGTCAGGACCAGCAAATGGCGTAATGGTTACATCGCTGGAATCCCATGTAATCGACCGCGGTTCAAGTCCCAGACCCAGGGGCTTAAAACTCATGCCGGGCACATGTGTGTGCATGCCCAAAATCCCAAGAGGAAACTGGAGGAGAAGGGATTGCAGCGTGACCATCCCTCCTTGAGGAGGTGATTTCTCATTTTCTGTCTCTCTGGTGAGTGCACATGCCTTATAGCCAAAAAAACTCTCTCTATAAAAAAAATAATAATTGTGGTTTTACATGGCTATATGCACTTGTCAAAATTCAGAGAATGGTACAAAATGTAGCAAAAAGAAAAAAAAAAAAGGCTGGATCAGTGCATGGATAGATGGGCACACATCACGCTTTGTTTAAGGACAGGGTGTGTTCTGAGAAGTGTGTGATTCAGCCATGTTGTGGTGGGAGCGTCGCAGAGTCACTCGCCCAGACCCAGTGGTAGAGCCTGCACACCTGAGCTTTGTGGCCATCCTTCCTTGGCCATCTTGTGGTGCGTGGCTGACTGTATGACAAAGCCAACCATTATAATCATAGAATTGCAGTTGTAATTACAAAATCCAGCTCATGAGGATACAATTCTTTCAACTTTTTAGATGTTTGGAATTTTTCCTAACAAAGATTAAAGGAATAAAATCTTCAGCTGAGGAAATTTCCCAACCTCTCTAAGCAAACAAACACCACAAAGTAGAACAAGACTACCACAACACTCCAAAATGATTTTAATGTCTTCAACAGACATTTGGAGGGTGGGGGGGAAGTCCTTGCATCAAAAATTCAGAAATTAAAAACAAAGAGATGATTAATTGAAAATTTATCTTACTCAAGGAGGGAAAAAATGGGAGAAAAATGATAAAATTGTCTCGAAAATTTAAGACTGAATTTTAGAGTACTCAAAGAAAAATGGATTTGAACAAGACTTAATAATGAGCATTTAAGGAAGGGTTAGAAAACAACAGAAAATAGGACCAGCAATTGCGTAATGGCCATGTTGCTGATCTCCCACGCAGTCAACTGTGGTCCGAATCCCAGACCCAGTGGCTTAAACTCATGCCAGGCACGTGTGTATGCATGCCCCAGATCCCAAGAGGAGAATGGAGGAGAAGGGATTGCGGTGTGGCCATCCCCCCGGAGGGTGATTTCTCGCTTTCTGTCTCTCTGTCTCTCTCTGTCTTTCTGGCAAGCGCAGGCGCCCTATAGCAAAAACCTAAAAAAAAAAAAAAAAAAAAAAAAAAAAAAAAAAACCTCTCCAAAAAAATAAAAGAAAGAAAACAACAGAAAAATGAAAATTAGATGAAAGAAATAGAAAGGGTGAGAAAGAAAACAATTAAAATGAAACATAGGTAAAGAAGAAGCAACACATATATAATCAGGGTCCACAAAGAAGAAAAATGAAATAAAGAAACAAAACTAGTATGTGAAAATGTAATCAAAGAAAAACTTCTAGAAATGAATAAAGACCTGAATCACCAAATTGGCATCATTAATGAGGAGCAATCAGGTATAATATGCATTCTGATAATACTACTGGGTTTCAAAGATAAAAAACAAAATTTTAAGACTTCCAAACCAAAAAAATCAAATAAACTCACAAGGGTTAAAGAATGAGACTGGCATCGGACTGCTCAGAAACAGTGCATCAGGAAAAGCAGTGGTGGAGCAGCGTTTCCTACAGATGAGTCCTGGGTATAACGTGTATATACCGTCCTTAAATATCAAGACCAGAGAAAGTTCATTTTAAACTTTCAAGAATTCTGTACCTGTTAGCCCATCTTGAGGAATCTACTGGAACTTCATCCGACCAAGAGCTGAGTAGAAAACCTCCTACCAGCATGTAATACATTGAGTTGTTGAGTGAGACTGAGAGCTGGTGACGAGGGTGCAGTTACAATGTAGAATCGTTACGTGTTCTAACACGGTAGAAGTCATCTAAGCAAGAAGTGGGAGAAGGAATATAAAGAGGAAGGTAGAGTTCAATGGCATTTTCTCTTTTGTGCGAGTCGTTTTTCATTCAGCACAGGTTAACGGTGAGGAGTAGAGATGAGATTTAAGGATATCATGAAACACCAAGAAGCAAGATGCTCAGGTGGTACGTAGGAAAATGGGGTTTGAGGGCATTGAAGTGCGTAGATACAAAGGTAAGCATGAGGACAAAATGCAGATATAAATAAAGAAGCGAGCAAGGATAGAGAAGATCACTTAGAGAAACACCAGGATACATATTGCTGTAAGATTGATCTAATTGAGACCACATGAATCAGTCATACCAACTAATGGGAATTACCTTAATGCACTTAGCAAAGGATTGTTTTTAAAGGTGCCACTGAAGTTGATGTGGGGGGTATAAACATGCACGGGAGAACAGGGAAGACCAGCAGAAGGAAAGCCGCTACACCTGTCAGGCCTTAGAACATGCTCTAAAGCCCTGCCAGCGTGGCCCTGGCTCACAGTAAACACAGAGGCTAGGGACATAAACTAGACTGGAGACGGTCGCGAGTGTGTGAGGGTTTAGTGTACGGGAACAGGCGGCACCTCAAGTCAATAAGGCATCAACCACAAAAAGGGAAAACCTCTGGAAGGCAAAAAAAAAAAAAAGAGAAAAGTCGAAAGATGGCCAACAGGCTAGGAGAAAATATTTGCAACACATATTACCGATACAGGGTTTATATTCCTCAAGTCATTTTTAAAATTTACAAGTAAAGGGGAAAAGAACAAAAATAGGGTTGAAATGGGAGAAAAGAAACAGTTCACACACACAGGACGTAAACAGATAAAAAGAAGTTCAACCTTGCCCATAATTAGAGAAATGCAATTGGAACTGCACTGAGGCACCATTTCTCACCTGCCAGACTGGCAAAAATCACTACGTAGAGCGGCACACCCTGTCAGGAGGCCGTGGGGAACCGGACCTCTCGGACGTTGCTCACAGGATGCAGGCTGGGCCCCTGTGGGAGTTCCCGGGCGATGCCCAGAGAAACCGTGCGTGCATTTACCTGTTGGCCCAGCAGTGCTGCTTCGGGGAGTCTACCCTCGAGACCCCTCCGATGACATGAAACACGCATGCGCCATTATGAATTGCCACTGGCTTGTAAGTGGAAAACAGTGACACAACCTAAAGGCTGTGTGGAGGAGTGGGATTGGATACATTATGATACAGCCACACCACTTTTTGCCCGTCTTTAAAAAAGAATGAGAAAGACCTCTGTGACTCATCCGAAGTGATTTTCAGGGTATATTTTTAAAACATAAAAGAGCAGCACAAGAGTGTCCGTGATATGTTTCCTTTTGTGTAAGGAGATATAAAAGGGCTGCTATCTGCTCGTTTGTTAGGGAACACCCAGGAAAGGCCAGCCTGAACAGAGAGATTGGCTATAGGGAGGTAGGTGAGAAGAGCTGTCGAGAGTGAGGGCCTGGAAGGGTGGGCGTGTGTTGGGGAGGTGGCTTTCAGTGCACCTCTTTGTGTGGCTCTGACTTTCAGAACCATATCCCAAACAAAAGGTTTTCATAGATTTGTGCTATAGGGCACGTGTGCTCGCTGGAGAGACAGAGAGAGACAGAAAGCGAGAAATCACCCCCCAGGTGGGTGGCCATGCCGCTGTTGCCTCTCCAGTCTCCTCTTGGGATCTTGGGGATGCATGCACATGCACCTGGTGTGAGTTTCAAGCTGCCAGGCCCAGGACTTGAACTGCAGTTGACTACATGGAAGTCCAGCTATGTAACCATTACACCATCTGCTTGTCCCCATACTCAGAATGTTTAATAAATGAAAATGAATTAAATGGACAAGAATGGAGGGGTTTTGGCCCGACCCCCAGTGCAAGCTGGTGGCTGCAGGCTGAGGCCACATGGGCAGTGTGGGCCTCCCTGAAAGCTAGTTGTGCTGGCCCATGCCTGTAGTCCCAGCTTCTCGGGAGGCTGATGCAGGATCACACCGTAGCATGACTCTGTCTAAAATGAAGAATGGGAAGGGAGAAGAATAAAAAAGAAATTCCTTTTTTTTTTTCCAAAGGCTTTTGCTATAGACTGTGTGTCCTTGCCAGAGAGAGACAGAGAGAGGGAAAGTGGGAAATCACTCCCCAGGGGGGATGGCACACCACAATCCCTTTTCCTCTCACAGGATTTAGGGCATGCATGCATACACACACACACACACACACACACACACACACACAGCATGATTCTCAACCTGCCAGGTCTGGGATTCAAACCATAGTTGATCATGTGGGAACCCAACAAGTTAACTACCATGCCACCTGCTGGCCCCAGGAATGGAATTTCTAAAGAATGGAAATGAATGAACCTAACTGTACTTTGGTTGAATGATGTGACCATATGTCGAAGGAGAGTAGGAACAGATACAGAACTAACTTGAGTAACTTCTGAACGAGACTAAACCCAGAGACTACGGACTGTAACATCTAAGAACAGGTATTCAACTCTAGTTGACCTGCTGGCTTTTCCCGGTGGTTTAAGTTAGTAAATCTGAGACTACTTGATGTGTATCCTAAGATTGAGCAAATGTGGAAATAAATTGTGCATAATGGGGCCAGCGAGTAGTGTGGTGGTTATTAAGGCACTGGACTCCCCACATGGCTGACTGTGGTTCGAGTCCTGGACCTAGCGGCTTGCTTTCTCACTTTCTCTTTCTCTCTCTGGTGAGAGGACATGCCCTAGAGCAAATTTTAAAAATAATAACAATAGTCAATAAAATAACTCTTTTAAAAAAATTGTGGATAGGGACCAGCAGTTAGCATAATGGCTATGTCACTGGACTCCCATGTAGTCGACCGTGGTTCGAGTCCCAGATCTGGTGGCTTAAACTCACCAGGCGTGTGTGCATGCGTGCCCAAGATCCCGAGAGGAGAACGGAGGAGAAGGGATTGCGGTGTGGCCATCCCCCCTGGGGGGGGGGGGGCTGATTTCTCGCTTTCTGTCTCTCTGTCTCACTCTGTCTTTCTGGCAAGTGCATGCACCTATAGCAAAACCTCTCAAAAAAAAAAAAAAAATGAAAATAAACCACTGGTGTTGGATTACCTTGCGAGAGTCAGAATGAACTAATAGTTTTTAAATGTAGAGATAGATTTAGAAATAGAGATAGGTCTGTATGTGTGTGTGCACATGTGCCCCAAACTAGATGCCGAAAAGTCTAGCAGCAGTGAGACCTCGGAACATGACCACAGCTGTCCTCTACATCTGAGTCTCTGCATAACGCTCTCGCTCACTGGAACTCCTTGGAGAAGCGACTGACTCCCTGTCTGGGCAGGAAAGTACCAGCTGAGCCTGGAACTTGCTGTCCACAGAGTCAGGGAAGCGCCCAGAGGATGACGATGTATGTCAGTGGACACAGAAGCCAGTTCACAGGGGCTCCCACGGGCCAAACCTGGGGGCCGCTGAGCACCAAGTATGGTGGATCGTATTAGATTATACAGAACACAGTAATAATCTGTGGTCCGTACTCGAAGTAGAGACATGAACAAAGAATTGGGAAGTACCAGCAGAATATAACAATGGCTATGGAAAAGCATGTGCACACTGCACACACATGCACAGTTTCATGAAGCTTAAAAAAATCATGAGTGGATGCTATAATTGACGGGCGAAGGTTTGGTGATGGACGGTGTGGGTCACACGCAGACGCGGGCACATGGGGCTGGAGTGTGATGCTGATGGTGCGTCTGGGTGAAGGGTATACAGGCACGCTTGGCACTGTAGCTATGGCCGTCCTGCAAGTCTGAGATTGATCCAAGCTATTTCAAGATAAGAAGGTGACGGTTTTAAGCCTGCGAATGTAGGTGTACACAAGTGAAACTGTTCACTATGGAATCCAGTTGTTGCTCCCACCTCCTCCGCCGCCCCGCCCTGGCCTGAGCCCCTGTTGCCTCTCACCTGGGCCGTCACAGCAGCCTCCCGCCCGGCCTCCCTGCTTCCACTTGTCTCTTGTCTGTTCTCCACCGTCTTAAAAAGAAGTCAAGTCATGTTTCTTCTCAGCTCAGAACCTGCTGTGGCCCCCCATTTCCCTCCAGGAGAAGCCCGTGTCCTTAAAATGGCTTATCGTCTTCCCCTCCCTCCACCCTCGCTCACTCCTTAGGCCCACTTCTGCCTCAAGGTCTTTGTGCTTCGATGTCCCCAGACCTCTGTCCCTTCTCCGAGGTCCTTACTCTGAGCACTGTGTGCAGCTGTCCCCACTCCGTATTGCCTAGAGCAGCCTTTGTTTTTAATAGCACCTGTTACTGTCTACTTGGGCAGACGACGTCCTTACCTGTCACAGTGACTGCTCTGTGTGTCCCAGGGCCCTGGGCCAGTGCCTGGCACACAGTCAGACTTACTGACTAAGCATGCATTCATATCACACATGCATGTGTCAAAAGAAACGGAAATGAAAGCATGTTCCTGAAAGCACTGGCGCTAGCTCTGAGGGCATGGCCCGTTGCTAAGCGAGCCCGGGAGTGCCCACTGCGCAGCCTGATTTTGAGGAAAGGGAGCCTCCACACCCTCCTGCTGGAGTGCTGGCTGTCTCCCTGGCTGTAGGGTGGGGGCTCCTTCTTTTACTTTCTGCTTAAAACACTTATCGTTTGATTTAGTTTGTTCTGATCAGGCATTATTCTTGGAATTTATAAAGAAAAAACTGTCCTTTCAGTGATAAAATTCACGGAGTACGCAGATGCTGGCCTGGTGGCGAGGGTGCCTCCAGGAGGCGTCTTCATTAGCACGCGGCTTCTCCCCGCGGGCCCTGCGCCTCTCTCCACAGGCACCGTCTCATTCGGCCTTCTCAGGACCCCAGCAGGTAGGTGGCATTATCCCCATTTTCCAGATGTAGAAGCTGAGATTCGGAGAGGCTCAAGGCCACCTAGCTATAAGTGACAGAGTGACAATTCAGATACCATTCAAACTTTCACCCCTTAAAAAAAAAGGCACTTGAAGCTACCCAGACGGCGCATGCTCCTCTGCAGACGGCGCATCATTCCTGCTTGCTCACGGGCTCCTCCCTGCGCTGTCCCTGCCCTGGGAGCGTCCAGCTTCCCTATGGCCAGAGATGGACTCAGGACCAGGCAGACCAAGAGTGGGAAACTAGAGTAGGGCCTCGGGAGTCGAGGCTTCAGGGATTTTTCTGGGCTCACTTCATTCTGAGGTTTCTTAGGCAAAATGTACGCGGTGCTTCTGTCTAAATATGTACGCCGAAGCCTGGCGTGGTCGTCTTTCCAGGGCAAGTGGTTTCAAGTGCTGTGCAGACGTGATACTACATTGACACTTACCCGCCAGTTTGTGGGGGTCCCTGTCCTATTCGGACTTCTTCTTTTGAAATTACTGTTGTCCTAATCCCAGAGCTCGTAGCCTTGGGTCCCTGAGGGCCTGGGAGGTGATGGACAGGCTTGGGAAGTCCCTGACCCCGCAGGCCTTTGTGCGTAGATGTCCTTCTGCGTCCCTAGTGGAGAGAAGTCTCTGGCTTCCGTTAGAAAGGGCAGCAGGTGGTGTGGTTGAGGCGGGCTCCCACGGGCCCACTGCAGTTTGAGTCCTGGAGGTGGCAACTTGCTTTCTTACTTTCCCTCTCTGTCATGCACACGTGTCCTGTAGCAAATTAAGAATTAGTAATAATAATAAATGAAATTAAAATAATTCTTAAAAAGAAGGTGAAAATGCAGTGAATTCCCAAAGGAGATTAAGAACACTGGTCTCAGGCCTTAACTAGAGCTCCCAGTCCTTTCCCTCTGACATTCTGCTCACCTGCTGGGCAGCTTCTGTCCTCCGAACTCTTATTTTATATTCGGAGTATTTGCACCTTTGCCTTCATTCCAGGGGAACCACTGTGGCTCCCTGGTTCAGGTACAGCAGGAGAGACGAGACTGCCCCGACAGACTGTGGGAAGCAGAGGCTCCACTGCTGCCAGGCACCGGGGTGGGCAGTCACGAAGGCAGTGTGGGCATCACGTCTGCTTTTTTTCTTATAAGAGATTTTTGGTATAGGGCGCTTTCACTCGCCAGAGAGACAGAAAGTGAGAAATCACCCCCCAGGGGCGATGGCCACGTTGCAATCCCTTCTCCTCCATTCTCTCAGGACTTTGGGCATGCATGCACACACACCTGGTGTGAGTTTTAAGCTGCTGGATGGGGCCTTGAACCACGGTCAACTGTGTGGGAGTCCAGCAACATATCATTACGCCATCTGCTGGTCCCTAGACTTCTTTTCTTAGTTGCTATAGATGCATGCACTCACCAGAGACAGAGGGAAAGTGAGAGAGCACCTCCCAAGGAGGATGGGCACGTCACAACCCCTTCTGCATTGCCTCTCAGGATTCTGGGTGCACACGTGCACAGAACTGGAGAGTACATGTTTTTCCAAGCCCTTGGGTCTGGGACTTTAACTGTACATTCAGCCATGTGGGCCCGCCGCCTTAACCACCATGCCAGCCATGTGGGCCCGCCGCCTTAACCACCACCACAGCCATGTGGGCCCGCCGCCTTAACCAC
The DNA here is from genome assembly GCA_026018925.1 of Tupaia tana. Classification (NCBI taxonomy): domain Eukaryota; kingdom Metazoa; phylum Chordata; class Mammalia; order Scandentia; family Tupaiidae; genus Tupaia; species Tupaia tana. The sequence goes on along the minus strand of JAKSZU010000013.1, from coordinate 103,904,845 downwards.
CACCACAGCCATGTGGGCCCGCCGCCTTAACCACCACCACAGCCATGTGGGCCCGCCGCCTTAACCACCACCACAGCCATGTGGGCCCGCCGCCGTAACCACCACCACAGCCATGTGGGCCCGCCGCCTTAACCACCACGCCAGCCATGTGGGCCCGCCGCCGTAACCACCACCACAGCCATGTGGGCCCGCCGCCTTAACCACCACGCCACCAGCTGACTCAGTCATCATCTCCGTCATTCTCATGATACCCCCGAAGCCCGTTCTCTGGTCTCTACTTTTTCTATACATTTCAACTGCATTTGTCCCAAAGACTTGGTTAAAACGCGGGTCGCCAACTCGCGCAGGTGTATGTTTTAGGCTGGCATTTACCACAGTGAATGTAAATGTTGGAGAAGGCGGTTGCTACTCCAGAGGGCTTCATTGGATTTTACTTGTAAAACATTTTGAACGTCTTATACAAAACTCACGTCTGGTGGAAACATGTGGCACTGGCCTTTCTGAGGCAGGGTGAAATCTAGGATTCGAGATGCAGCCAAGTGCTTGAACAAGTGTGTGGTGCTACTGCCGTAACTTCTTGTGACATGTTGCCTCATTCAGTGTACTCAGTGATAAATGCCGGCCCTGTTTTCAGGCCAGACTCCTCGTCTTACACTCTGCCCCAGTGTGACATCTCTCTGTTCCCATATGTACATTCATTCTCGTGACGAAAGCTTATTGATCAAGTACTATGTGAAAGATCGCTCCCGTTCATAGTCGCCAGCAGTGGTGGCGTCCCTGTGGCCATCCACGGTGCCACACGCACACCTTCCTGCCGTGCTGTCAGCGCCCCCTCACCCCTGCCCCAGCCCCACTCTGCCGGCCGTCACTGCCCCAGACTTCTGTCGTCTGGGCTCGTGCCCCAGCCTGCTCACTGGTCTCCTGTTCCTAGATGGCTTCTGCTCCGTCTTCCCCACGATGGTGCTCATTTCTGGAGACGCCCGTCCCCTCCTCTGTTGGCCCTCCTTAGGGTAGCTTACGTGGTCTTTCTGTTCTGGCCTGAGTTCACCCTTCCAGCCTCATCTCCTGCATCTCTCTCCCCTGCCTCAATATCGAGGTGCTGCCGAACGTTCTCAGGGGAGGCTCGATTGGCATTTTGGAAGAGACATGCATTGTGTGTGGAGCTGGCCAGTGTGTTACAGAAGGGTTAGTGCCCCGGCTCCAGCCTGTAATGCCAGTCACTCCCCATTTACAGTGACAGGCAGAAGTGCCTCCTCCTGCCAGAGACTTCTTCTTTTTTTTTTTTTTTTTTTTTTTTTTTTTTTTTGAAGAGGTTTTTGCTATAGGGTGCGTGCGCTCGCCAGACAGACAGAGAGAGACAGAGAGATAGAAAATGAGAAATCACCCCCGAGGGGGGATGGCCACACCGCAATCCCTTCTCCTCCATTCTCCTCTCGGGATCCTGGGCACGCACACACACGTGCCCGGCGTGAGTTTAAGCCACTGGGTCTGGGACTGGAACCGTGGTTGACTACGTGGGAGTCCAGCAACATAGCCGTTACGCTAACTGCTGCTCCCATGCCAGAGACTCCTTAGAAATCACAGTGTTCCCAGGACACCTCAGGCCTGCGTGCTTCTATGCTTTATACCTGCAGTGCCCTTCGCTGTGGCAGCCTCCTCCACCTGCTGCCCTTCCGGCAGGCCAGCTGTGCATTCTTTGAGATTGCGCTCTAACGTCATTGTTCAGGAAGCTTGCCTTCACTTCCCCAGGCTGAGACAGCCCCTTCTTCCTCTACGCCCCAAAGCCCACATGTGCCTGTGCTAAAGGGGCTGTACTGTGCCCCAAGGCGTCACGGATTGATCTTAAATGCATCACATTGCTTTAATACGCTCTCATACGCTCCTGTGCACAAAGCCTTTAGGATGATCCTCGAAGACAGGTGCTGGGACTGCCAGTCAGCTGTTACCCTCCGTCATGCTCCGCCTTGTCCCACAGCATCCCAGAGCCACGGACTGGACACGGGAACGTACTAGAAGAGGGTTCTCTCGGGATGTTGTCGCTTCCATAGGACAGGGAAACAACGTAGTGGTTGCTGTTGGCTTCATTATTAGAAAAACGACGATACTGATCAATAGACTCCTCGGATCCCTTGCAGCCCATCTCGGAGTGTGTATTTGACCAAATGGAGCCGTTCCCCTCAGCACCTCCTGCAGTCGACATGTAGCACAAATGACGTGACTCTTCTGCCTCCCGGTCCTTGTTCAGAAGAGTTGTTAACAGGGGAACCCAAGCTGCTATTTTCTTTAGACAATCGGGTTGTCCTGATTCAGATTTATACACAACCATTGAATCTCATTAGCCTGGATTTACACAGTATAGACCAAACATGTGAATAATTGAAACCTTCCAGAGCTATAGTAAGTATTCAACTGATTTTAAAAGCAGTTTATCTCGGTATTCTACTTTATTCCTTAATCCCAGTCTACAGCATTGATTTTTTCCCTCCGTCACATGTCTGTGCATTGCGATACAACAGTTGCCTGATTTTAATAAAAGTGACATGCAGGGACCAGCAGTTAGCGTAATGGCTATGTCACTGAACTTCCATGTAGTCAATTGCAGTTTGAGTCCCAACCCGGTGGCTTAAATTTACGCCGGACGTGTGTGAGTGCGTGTGTGTGTGTGTGTGTGTGTGTGCGCGCGCGCATGCATGCGCCCAGCATCCCGAGAGGAAAATGGAGAAGGGATTGCAGCATGTCCATCCCCCCTGGGGTGATTTCTCACTTTCTGTCTCTCTGTCTGTCTCTGTCTTTCTGGAGAGCGCACACGCCCTATATATAGCAAAAACCTCTAAAAACATATAAATAAATAGCAAAAACCTCTAAAAACATATATATAAATAAATAAATAAATAAATAAATAAAATAAAAGTGACATGCATAATCCATTTCTGCAGGCAATTAAATTAAAAGATAGTGTGCATTTACATTAATATGGTCTATGGTATTATATAAATTACATCAGTTTTTAAGTAAAATTAACTGATTGTGCTGCACGGTCACGGGTGAGTAGTTGTCATCGTTCTCATCGTCTTCATGATTAACCCAACCGGTAAGCAAATCATAGTCGGAATGAAGGTTCCGGAGCCAGACAGCTTGAGTCCCAATCCTGGCGTGGCCCTTTCTAGCCATGGGACCTTGCACAGTCACCCAGTCTCTGCTGTCACTTCCTCTTCTGAAGGACGGAGCGGATGGCAGTCTTCCCTCACGGGCTTGCTGTGAAGACTGCCGGGTTGATTCAGAGAGCTGCTTAAAGCAGTGTCACCTTGCAGCCATGGGACGGCGGTGGGGTGGGACAGCGTGGTCTCTACCAGATGCCCAAAGAAGATCATGACATTTTGTAGTCCTGTTCGTTCATTTAATTACCATGTCAACTGCTGGTCCCAAGCATGGCAAATGTAAGAGAATTCTCTGTTTCTATTCAAAAAATCCTTTGTAAGTAATGTGAGCCTTTTGTCAAATAGAAGATGAAAATTCTTGTCGCTTCCCTCACTCCCAAATTACATTTCTGGTTGAGAAACTGTGGTGGCAGTCCTTATGTCTGCTGTTAAGGTCGTGCTTACTTTACAGTATGTCCAAACCCTCCAGCTCTCTCTGATACAGACTGTGTGAGGCTTGTCACATGGAACTTTGGAGAAGCAGCTTTGTTGGATTTTGCCTTAAAATTAGCTGTCATGGTATTAGCTACAGTTTAGTTGGGGTCTCCTCCCCTTCACTGGTCATTCTTTCCAGTCTCCTTCACAGATTCCTCTTCACCTCCCTGAAACGTCCATGTGTCCCGGGGCTCAGCCCTTGGTCCAGTCTCTTCTGCCTGGTCTTTCTCCTCCCTGACCTTATATATCCCATGGTTTCAGTCTGTCCTGTTTGCCAGTGACATCCGAGTTTCCATCCTCAGTCCAGGACTATCCCCAGACTTCAGCTTCAATCCATCTGCCCATTGGTGTCGCCACTTGATTCGCAGGCCCGCTGCTTGGGTGTTCTTCCATGGCCAGACCAGAATGCTTGGAGTTGCCTTTGCCGTCTCTGCCGCTCCTACTGCACGATCAGTCCATTGGTAGATCCTGTGGGTTCGCTCATTACTCCAGAATCCGTTCACATCTTATCATCTCCACCCTACATCCCAGTTCAGGCTGCCACCCGTCCTCATCTGGGTTATTGCAGCGCCCCCTCCCCTCCCCCTCCCTCTCTCCCACCCCCCACAACTGCTCTCCCTTGCACCTCTGCTAAGCTTCTGTTCTGCAGCGAGGGTGCTACTTTGAAACATCACCCTTCTGCCCAGAAGTCTCTGCTGGCCTCCCATCACCGCTCAGGCCCTGTGGTCCATGCCTCCCCTGGTTGTTCTGACTCTGCCATGGTCTGCGAGTGTCCCTGGTGCCCAGCGGGTACTCGGTACTTCCTGTCACAAGTGAACAGTTTTGCAACGTGATTCCCACCAGCCATCCCAAGTAGGTGCTATGCAGAGAGGCCAGATGACCTGTCCAAGCACCTGGCAAAGAAGTAGTAGCGAAGCCCCGATTTCCCCCGGCCAGCCTGACGGGCGCGCCTGCTTCCTGCTACACTGCGCGGCTTTCCGTTGTCGGGGGGTCTCTGAACCTCTGCCGATCTCAGAGGGTGACTGTGCCTTTGAAGCCTTAGCATCTTGATTTTGTTCATTGTTGTCGTGGAGTACCCTTTGGGTGCCTAGTTTCCACAGGGCTTGTGCTAGTCACAAGAAATTAAAAGAGAATCAGAGTCTGGTCACTGCCCTTCTGCCGTCATCCTTGAGCAACCCCCCTCTAGACTGAGCTCCCCCAGAAAAATACAATTTTATCAAATGCTTTCTTGTCCCTTGTCATACTTACAAAGCTTATAACTGTGCATGGCGCAGAGGAGGTACTCTCAAGAACCATTGAATGAATGAATGAAGCAAGTCCCAAGCAAGTGTTACAATGATGGAAGTTCTCGTTTGTTGTTGTTTCATTCAACGAAGAGGAGCTGTGTGCGGCCCCATGTTAGCACCGTGCCAGCGCCAGAGGCTTGTCTGAAATGCCTGGGTGCGTTTTAGAAGAGTCCCATTCAGTCCAGAGATCATGGGTGTATCTGACTCAGAGGGAGTTGGGCTGGGCTCTCCACACCTTGAGAAACCACCACCACCTAGTGAAAATCCAGACTCATGGAAACACTGCCCAACTGGCCCATCAAGGAAGGGGTGCGATTGCAGTAAGGTGGAAAGAGGGCATCCAGGCAGGAAACAACTGTGGAGATTTGCCCTTTGATCCTAAGAGAGGAGTCCCTGCCCCCGTGAATATTGTTTTTTTTTCTTTTTTGGGGTGGGGGTGGGGGGAGAGGTTTTTGCTATAGGGCACGTGCGCTCGCCAGACAGACAGAGAGAGACAGAGAGACAGAAAGCAAGAACTCACCCCCCGGGGGGGATGGCCATGCTGCAATCCCTTCTCCTCCATTCTCCTCTCGGGATCTTGGGCACGCACTCACGCACACGCGCCCGGCGTGAGTTTTAAGCCACTGGGTCCAGGACGCAAACCGCGGTCGACTACATGGGAGTCCAGCAACATAGCCATTATGCTAACTGCTGGTCCCCCCGTGAATATTGTTTTGACAATTGCTGCCACGTATCATGCCTACTGTGCACTCAGAACGCCATTGGCTCTTATCAGCTTGTTTATTTGACTTTCACCCTGACCCCTCAACAGGAGAGAGATTATAGATGAGAACACCAAAACTCAGAAGATGAGACAACTCCCCCAGGTCGCGTTTAGCAGTAGGGTTGGGATTTGAAGTGAGAGCCACGAGACACCAAAGTCCTGGACTTTTCTGTCACCCACGCTCTGCAGCTGTCCGCAAAAAGATCCGATGGATTCAAAGTGCAAGAAGCTCCCAGTGCATGTAGGTGACTGGGGGAAATGTATTGAAATGAGTCAAGTTTTTTTTAAGCCCTTCAAAAGAATAATGGTTTTGATAAAATTTAATTTCAGTAGGAAATGCTTTCTGAAAATACTCCTGACTTTCCCAGTTCTATTTTCTCCTTTCACACAGGCTTTACCCAATGATTGTTTTGCTGATAAATTTAGTGTGCAGTTGGGGCTTATATGTAGATTATGCCTACCCTCAAAGGGAGAGGATTTTGTAGTTTCCATTCATTCTCATTAAAATCGGAACATTTGCATCTTAACTTTTACATCTTGTTCCAGGAATTTTAAGCAGTCTGATTGTATGGAAGTGGGTCGTATTAATTGCAAATGGGCTAGACATCTGCTCGCTACCATGGAATGATTTTTTTTAGCTCTGTTTTGTTTTTATATATGATCTACCAGAGTGATTAAGTGAGGGCTGTTGGTGATGCTGTTACAAGACTAGGTTTTTCAAAAACTTATAATGTGACCATAAAAATGAATTTAAAAGGGAATCTTTGAAAGTTCTTGAACTGGGAACAATGAAATGTCTTAGCGTTGATGGATTCCTACCCAGTCTGTCAGGGAGCCGTTTCCTCCCCTTGGAGCCTCTGTGGCGCTGTTTAACAGTGAACCTGGATCTCGTAGGTTTCAGACGACTTGGGTGAGGGTGAGGGGTGGGCATTGCTGGAGGGCTCCTACCTGCAGGGAGTGAGTGGGAGGGGATGAGGCCAAGTGTAGTAGCATCAGCCTGAGAAAGTAGTAGCCTGGTGCCGGTCCTGGTCAGACACAAGCTCTTTCTGCATATAGTGTCACCGTTTCCCAAAGTGGGTTTTTTGGGTTTCTTTTGCTTGCTTGTTTGTTGGGCTTTTTGCCGTATGTCCTGTGCACTTGCCAGAGAGAGGGAAAGTGAGAAATCACCCCCCATGGGGGATGGCCACGCCACATTCTCTGCTCCATTCTCCTCTCAGGATTTTGGGCACGCACATGTGTGATTTTCAAGCCATTGGGTCCAGGGCTCGAACCACAGTCAGCCATGTGGGAATTCAGCACCTTGACCACCACCACATCACCTGCTGGCCCCAAAGTGGATTTTTTAGAACAGGGGTCTCCAATTCCCAGATGGCGGCCTGGTGCCAGTCCATGGCCTGCCGCCCCCCGCCCCCACACCCACACCCTACCCCACCATGCAGCAGGAGTTGGGCAGCGGGCAAGCAAGTGAGGCTTCGTCTGTGTTCGCAGCTGCTCCCGTCACTCGCATTGCTCCTGTTGGTGTTGGGTTTTCATGGAAGCACGAACCCCGCCGTGTGATCGTTGCATTGTGTACAGTGTCACGGTGGATGTGCTGCCCTCGGGTCGTCCTGGGGCCACCCTCCTCTGCGCCCAGTCCGTGGACAGATTGTACTCCCGAGGCCACTCCCGGTGCCACTGTCCTAGGACTCCAGGTCTCCGGGAAGTCTGTGTGCGCAGTGAGCTTGCCGAGCACTCACTGGGTCAGCGAAGCTGAGCAGGTTCCCGTCCTGCTGGAGCCTCGGGGCTGTGGACATGGCTTCCCAGGCTTCACAGACCCCCTTTTCACGGACTATGCTTTGGGAAATGTCATAGAGTACTCCCCAAATTCTTATTTCAGAATTAGGAATGCAAGAATCAAATTGCTTTCTTTTTCTTTTTTCTTTTTTTTTTTTTTTGGAGAGGTTTTTGCTATAGGGCGCGTGCGCTCGCCCGACAGACAAAGACAGAGAGACAGAAAGCGAGAAATCACCCTCCAGGGGGGATGGTCACGCCGCAATCTCTTCTCCTCCATTCTCCTCTCGGGATCTTGGGCACGCACGCACACGTGCCCGGCATGAGTTTTAAGCCACCGGGTCCGGGACGCAAACCACGGTCGACTACGTGGGAGTCCAGCGACATAACCATTACGCTAACTGCTGGTTCCCTCGAATTGCTTTCTTTATCATGCAATTCAATGTAGTGTCAGTTCCCAGGGTGGCTGGCTCCTCCATTTCCCCCCCAGACTTCTCTGCACCTGGCCTTCTCAGAGTTGCGAGTTCAAGCCAGTGCTGCCACTGGCTCGGTTGGGGATGGGAGGGCAGTTGGGGGCTGCATATCCATGCTTGCCTGTGTTTGACAGAGAGAGGAAGACAGTAAATGATTTGCAGCAGAGGTTAAGGAAAGACAAGGAAAATATGTGGAAGATGAAAAGTGCTGTGCAGTGAGTGACATTTCTCCTCCGGTCGTCTCCTGCCCCGGCAGTGTCTGCTCCCGAGGAGGGGCGAAGTCAGCGTTTGCTGAATGAGTAGATTGTTAGGTGCTTGGCTGCCTTTGCTGAAAGATCGCGTCTGAGGGTGATACGCCCCATCGTTCTGTTTCGGGGTTAGCTGCCAAATGTATATAATCTTTCATACCTTTTAGAATAAAGGTTAAAACATGAGAACTTTTCTTTTTCTGTGAATAACAGATGTCCTCTTCATCCAACAGTACCTGCCGCCCTGCCACAGAGCAAATGTTCCTGGACATTATTATTCTAGGAGTGGGAATGGATTTGAACCAGTTGATCCGTCTCTTACTCCATCTCCCTTAGAACCAGTGACAGAAAGCCGACAGATCTAAGGGATGTCATCTGCTGCCATGTAACCGAGCAAAGCAGATGACTCGCCAGAGGGGAGAGGCTGCATTTGATCCTGTGACCTTGACCTCACTAACTTCAGGGTCTGAAGCACCGGCATTTTGATAATTGTGCAGTATCTCCCTAACTGCTCAAATCCCTCTCCTAATGCCCGGGGGCACCGTTCCCACGTAGCCCCCTCCTCCTGCAGACTCTGGCTGGTCACCCAGAGGAAGAGTCACTTGCTTGCCTTTAATATAGAGAAATCATTTAGAGCACTTAATTTGTGTTGACTCTTTATTGGTGCACTATTGCAATTAAGTTAGATTAATGAAAGGTAAATTCCAGTCTATACATGAAAAAACATCTCCTGTAAAGATCCTAATTAGTATGTGTGTTTATTTAGCCTCTCATGGTTTAATTGCATCCCGTCTTGCTATTTACAAACAGGCATCATTAAAGAATAATGAGCGTGTGAAGAGCGTTAATACCAGCAGCCGATGAGGCAACTGGAGGCTGGCGAGGGGCGAGGCAGGCGGGAAATCTGCCGGTTTGTATCATTTCTGAATGAAGGCGAGTGCAAGGTGGCCCTTGGGCCAGTCTGGGAGGAGAAGCGAGCCTGACGTCGCTGGGCTGCTTTTAGCTTGTCGCCGCAACCGAAGAGGTGCTACCGGAGAGGTGCCGGAGCGCGCTCACAGTTGTCTTGTGACCTTCCTGGCGGAGTGGAGGTGGCACTTTCCTTTGGGCACTGCACTGCAGGACCGTGCACTCCACCTCAGTGAGGATTTCCCTGGAGTGCTGAGACAGCTGCCCGAGGGTGGGACTTTCTCACAGAGCTCAGCTCCAGCCTCTTCAGTGACCCTTTTTTTTTTAACGTCCAAATGTAAAATAGATGATCACATTCAGGTCTTACGTAATTTATAGTTGTTCCTTGAAGTTCAAAGCAATTTCATTGTCTTTGTTTTTTTCAGTTATATGTTGGTTGATTGATTCATCCATGAGCAAGAGAGAGACAGGAACAGAGACACAGAGGACCGCTAGCAGTGTCTCGATGCCAAGCTCCTCCTCCGAGCCTTCAGCCAGCCCAGGATGGCAGGCACACACATGCCCTACATGCCCAGGGGTCGCTCAGCCTGCACCCAGAACCTCCCTGTGTCAGCCTCGCAGTGCGTCACGTCTCACTGCCATGTCTCTGTCCCCATCTACCCCTGACCTTGTCTTCGTGAAGTGTTCGCACACTTATTTATACCCTAGTCTACCCTGGCTCAAGGGGAGAGAAGCCGAGATCCTGCTGGGTAGTAATCACACAGAAGGAGGGAGGACAGAGAACCCAGCACTGGCGATACATGCATTCGTTGTGTGCTTCGCTGTTCTTGGTGTACTGTGACATTTCGTCATTAATCTAATCGGGGCTGCAGTGTAAGTAGAGGCAGAGAATCTGAGAAGGAAGCGCCCTGAAGTCCTGGTAGCATAATTCTTGTAGAATAAATAAGATTTAAATACCAGTGCCTCAGTTGCCCGTTATGTGTATCATTGCAGATAGTCTTATAAATACAGACTACATAAATGTAAATTGCTACCATTCAAACTGTATTAAAACCTTAGATTTCTAGGGATTCTTGGGTGAGTTGAAGTCCAGGGTTTCAATTATTTAAAATTGGGTTGTAAGAATTCACAGTTTTCAGTACATTTTATGTTTTTCTTCAAACAAACTACAGTTTAATTTTAAGCTACCCTAAATAGGAACAACAACAAAAGAACGTTTCCGGTATTCTAGCTACCACATGTATTTAAGGACACAGCCGCTGCATTATCAGACACAGAACCAAACGCGGTTGTGCGGATGGCTCTTTTCTTGTCAGTAACTTGCAACTGTTCCATTTGCAGCTCACAGAACTGTGGGGCATATTTTCCCATTCATATTAATTGGATTTTAAAGTGACCTTGTCCACGTATTGATTTGAATTAAAATTTTCTACATCAAGGTCAAGTTGGCATGAGTCCTGCAGACGAGATGCTGAGAAGCCGAGTGCTGCTTGCAGGTCCCGGCAGGAGTGGACACTCTGCAGGGCTGAGCTCGCACGGGGGGCGCCATGCTAGGGGGTCTGTCGAGGCCGCCTTCACAGACGTGAATCTGCCCGGTCGGGCTGGCTCCTGCTCTAGCAGAGCCACCCCTTTTGAGGAACAGCGTCCGTGAGCAGCTCAGCCAGGCTCGGGTTGTGGGTTTAGGACGAGCTCACAGCTCCTGAGATTCACACAGGCTGCCTTGAAATGAAGGCCGAGACAGTCGTCAGGAAGACGGCGCTCTCTCTAGCCTGGCCCCGTCTCGGAACCGCTTGTTCAACCAACATCTCTTCATTTGGGTACTCCAGAAGTATCTTAAACTTAGTAGAAAAGGAAGTGTTTTTCCTCCTTTCTCATTTTATATTAATAAAGAGCAAAACCTGTTACCTGGTACTCCATCCAGAAACCTAGAGGCTTCCTTCGACTCCCCTTTTTCTCACCTCTCACGTGCAGTCTACCACTAAACCACAAGCTAAGTCAAGTCTTAGCTCTCCCGGCTTCTCACCGTCTCTGCTGCATCTCTAGTTCTGAGAGCACTCGGCACGTGGCGGGTGCCTGATACTTGAGTGAATGAATGAAAAGATGAGTGGTTGACTGCCCTGTCATTTCTTCACACTAGGTATTCCTAAATAGTCTAACACCCTTTTGTCCACTTCCTCCATAACTGCCCTTTATGTCTGTGTCTATGCCATGCTCCTGCACTGGAGCCTGCCTCCTGCACAGGCAGGTTAGCTCTGCAGACGTCCATTTCAGTCCTCCAGGTGGGTCCTGACGGTCTAGCAAGTGTTTGCCGGCGAGGTGGAAGGAGGAAGTGGAAGGGCTGGGCATGTGTGATCACAACAGCTCTAGGTCTGATGTGCACCTGTCGATCTCTCTCCCTCTCCCCCTCCTTCTCTGCCTCATTTCTCTCCTCCTCCGTCTCCCTGGATGGCCCCTCCCCAGGCAGTGCCATCGCTTGTTCTGTCTTCTCCATGCTCTTTCTCCAGTCCAAATTCTGGCAGGAGACAGTTTGGTTGGTGTAACCAGTACGGGCAGAGCCACTTTGCTGGGACACCCCTGGAGCCAGGACTACCCAGCTAATTCTCCCCGCATGGAAAAAAGCTGCTCTCCTGGTGACAGGAACGCGGGAAGCAGCCTGCATTCCGCCGTGCTCGGTACAGGTCCAGGTAGAGATGTGCGCTGTCCAGGATTCCTTTTCTTTCTTTCTTTCTTTTTTTTTTTTTTTTTTGGAGAGGTTTTTCGCTATAGGGCGCGTGCGCTCGCCAGACAGACAGAGAGAGACACAGAGACAGAAAGCGAGAAATCACCCCCCAGGGGGGATGGTCACGCCGCAATCCCTTCTCCTCCATTCTCCTCTCGGGATCTTGGGCACGCACGCACACGCGCCCGGCGTGAGTTGTAAGCCACCGGGTCCGAGACGCGAACCGCGGTCGACTACGTGGGAGTCCAGCGACATAGCCATTACGCTAACTGCTGGTTCCCTTTCTTTTTTTTTTTTTAAGAGGTTTTTGCTTTAGGGCACGTGCACTCGCCAGACAGACAGAGAGAGACAGAAAGCGAGAAATCACCCCCCGGGGGGGATGGCCATGCTGCAGTCCCTTCTGCTCCATTCTCCTCTCGGGATCTTGGGCACGCACGCACACATGCCCAGCGTGAGTTTAAGCCACCAGGTCTGGGACGCAAACCGCAGTCGACTACGTGGGAGTCCAGTGACATAGCCATTACGCCAACCGCTGGTCCCAAAGATTCCTCTTCAAATCCATTAGAAGAAACATTTCAGTGTGTCCACGAAGGCAGCAGCTTCTCACTGGGTCAGCTGACCTGCATCCCGCCTCATTCTCATGCGCTCTTTTTAGAATCACACGCCCTGTTCTGTACAGGCATCAGCCTCAGTTCTACAGCCTCCCTTTTCTCTGTAAGGGGTGTGTGTAATATATCTGGAAGGTGTATTATAGATTAAAATGGAGGGGCCAGCACATGGCATAGCTGTTACATCAGTGGACTCCCACATTGCCAACTACTGTTCGAGTCCTGGACCAGTGGCTTGGAACTCAGACTGGGCACGTGTATGTGTGCCCAAGATCCTGGGAGGAGAACGGAGGAGAAGGGATTGTGGTGTGGCCATCTCCCCTGGGGAGTAATTGCTCACTTTCCCCCTCACTGTCTCTGTCTCTCTGTCTCTGGTGAGTATACATGCCCTAAAGCAAAAACCTCTAAAAAATTTAAAAATTAACATTAAGATGGATTAGATTTTACTTTGACAGTTGGGGGGATTCTTCCTGACCTGCAAAGAAAGCCCAGCGCTGGCGGGAAGCGAAGCAGGAAGTGCCTCCTCTGTGCTCTCGCGGCTCCTGTACTGTGTGCAGACTTCTGTTCAGGAGGAGACCAAGAACGGAGATGGTGAAGGAGTCCATGTTTATAATATAAAACGGAAAATTCTAACCCTTCCTTGTCAGGAAACCTTTTAATGAATGTGCCACTGGGGACGTCCTCTGCGGTGGCGGCCCCGGTAGCCAGGGACATTTTAATTTAGAAGAGGGAGTGCACCGGGAGATGAGGAGTGCGCAGATTGTTAACACTGCTGGCTCATTAGCAAAAGAGCCCTTTCACTCCCGGGCAGAATAGCCGCCTGATGGAAAATGAAGCTTGTCTTATTAGGCAGGGAACTTGCTAATTACGAAAAACAAGGGCAACAGCCTCAGTAATAGTGGCTTCGCTGCCGCCACGGAGAGCGCCCACAAGTGCCAGGAGGCCCCCCGGATGCTCTGTAGCACTGGCTGGCCGGCCCTCACCCAGGGATCCTCTGGAGACAAGAACACTGAAGCCCCCAGAGCTGCTTTCCCAGGGTCACACAGCTCTCTGCACATGGTGGGGGAGTGGCCTGAGCTTGGGCCTCGGGCTCCACTGCCCTGGCTCTTGCCCCCGCCGCCCTCCATGTGGGGGTAGCCCGGCAGGACCGGGATGGAAACCTGGTAGTTTCAGTCTGTCCCTCCTAGGTGACAGCCCAGCAGCCAGGGCTGCCCTCGGGACAGCGCGTCTCCCAGAGCCCACAGTGACCTGTGCCCCCTGGCCTGGCTGCAGCCTGCACAGTCAGTAGACAGGACGTGGGGCAGCTCGCCTGCCTCATTTCCCCTAGTCCTTGTCGAAAGTAACCATCGATCACTCTCGGGGCCCTAACGACCTGGCATCTCCAGTCTGGGCCGTAGGCAGGAGTGGCTTTCCAGTTCCACTTCCCTTTCTTTTATCGTGTTACTTTACGCTGCACCCTGTCACCTGAGGCACAGCCGGGCCCATCCTGTCGAACAGAATGAGCGACCTTCAGCGGGAAGTGCGTGCTTTATCTTTGACAGCCCCTCACGTGACCTCTTGGTTTCTAAGTCATAGCCCCATTTCTTTTTATGATTCGGTTACTGCCCTGCTCTTTACAGTCCTGGTGGCCGCCTCTTCCAAGGCATGACAGCTAGTTTATCTTCTCTGTCTGGCTCTGCCGGAGTTGCAGCCGTTCACAGCTAGGCTATGCCTGTTTTCCCGTGGCCATGTCCAGTTTTACAGTCTTCCTAGAAAGAAGCACCAGCCAGTTTCACTCCGAGCCTCTTCCCTCAGTCCCTCTTGTAGCTGCAGCTTCTCGGGGCCTGCCTGCCGCGAGGGGAACAATTCTGCCCAGCACGACTCGATCGGGACTTCGCAGACCTGGCAGCTGTGCGAAAGTCAGAGTGCTAACTTCCCTCACGAAAGCTAAAATTAGAGGGAGTAAGTGCTCTATTAGCATCTTAGAGTTGGGTCAGGAGGTGCAGAGAAAGCCATGTGTGAGGGAGCCAGGAGTCTTTCAAAGCAAGGTTTGGAGTCACTTAGAGTCCCGAAGAAGGTTGCTGGCAACAGGAGGATTAGACGACTCGACGCTCTGTGCTCCCCTCCGCTGTGATTGCAGACTGCTGTGGGGTTGTGGGCCTGGCAGGAGACGGGGAAAAGCAAGAGGCAGCTTCTGACCTCCACTCAGACTCTTTCGGAACTTCAGCTTCCTCCTGTGAAGACTGGAAATAGGACACCTGCCCGGGCTGTGTCCCGGGTGCTTAGAAGAGACAGCTGCAGCCCTGTGCATGCACCTGTCCTATGACGTACAGAAGGATCAGTCGGCACTGTCTGGAGGAAGACCCCCAGGAGCCAGGGCCTGGGTGACAGCCAACACTTTTCCCAGACCACATGTAAGGACACCTCTTGGAGAAATGTCCGTGGAACACCATTTGGGGACCATTTGCTCATCATACAACCAACTCCCCTGTTTTGAAGTGCACAGCAAACTGGGTTGGTGCTAACCCAAGCGTTTTCTGATGGGACCAGACAGCTCCAGGATGCAGAGCCCTCCTCCCTGGAAACCCCTCACGTATTCGGTGGGTGCCACATGGTATAGCACTTAAGCACCTGCCAATTATTTCAAACCTTCCCATTCAAGATGGGAGCTGTATTTGATACCTCCTAACCTCCCTAGACCTCATTTCACCCCCCTTTAAAATGGGAGAGTTGGAGAAAATGACTTCTAAGTCCTTTCAGGCTCTGCAGTCGCTGTGTGTCTCTGAGTGTCCTCACCGATGGCTGCACAGTACAACACTTACTCAGTAGAGAAGTGCTCATTGCGGTGGGGACCAGGCAGCCGCACAGCTGTAAGACGGACGCTCCACTCGGCAGGCCCCGCCTGAGGAGGGGGTCGGCCTTGCCCAGAGAGCTCCCCGAGTCTGGCTTCACACAAGCTCCAGAGGAGTGGGCTTTGAGGAGGGGTGCCTCTCGACTTCTAAGCTCACGTGGTCTACTGGCGAGTAACATTTCAGCCACCGGATCTATGGGGCTTTGTCAGACATCAGTTGGTGGCAGAGCTGAGCTAAATATTTTTCTTATTGCTCTCAGCTTTCCTCCCCTCCTCCTTCCCTGTGCTGTGACCTCCTCACCACAGCGAACTGGAAGCTGGCTGGCTTCATGGACAACAGCTGGCAGGCAACTACTGGAAACCAGGTAGAGAAGACCACCAAACCCAGCCCCGGTGTCCAGATGTGGCGGCCAATCCGGGCAAGGGTAGGCAGGGGCAGCGTGGCCGGATGCGCTTCCAGGGAGGCCGGGGCGCTGCGTGGGAGGCCGGCCCGCTTCCTCTGACTCCACGCTGCGCCACTTGAACACTCACGGACGGACGCAGGAGGGGCAGTGAGAGCTCGAAGGAGATGCGCTGCTCGGTACAGAGTGTTACCTTGGCAACGGCAAACCCGCCTCATTACCAGATGGCATTAGCTTTTATTTGTGGCATCCCGTAGCAGGTGCCAAGAACCTACCTGTGGCCCCTGCAGTGTGCATCCTGCCCCTGACTGTGGCCAGCGTGGCGCGCCTGTGGGAAGGTGCCCATGGGCCTGTGGGTTGTGTGTTCCCACAGCAGTCCATCAGAGGCCAGGGTCGCTGCACCCTGGCACAGCCAGACACTGTGGGAACCAGTGCGCCCAAAACACGAGACTGCATCGTCCTGGAGTGACAGGGCTGGCGAGCACAGGGAGCGGCACTGGGCTCCCTCCATTGGCAGAACGGAAGGGCCGTGTTACCCTTTCTGCCACACCGGACCCTGAAGAGAATGCGGCTCCCCCTTCTGCGTGACTTACACAGATGGCTCCTGTCACTTCCTCAGCGAGCCCCCTACAGTTTGCCGCCGAGTAAACAGGCGTGTGCGGGACTAAGCCCAGTGCAAGAGCTGGGGTACGGGACACTCCTGCTCAGCGGCCGTCTCGGGGTTCAGCGAGGTCTGGCTAGCTCAGCCAGGCAGCTTTGCCTCTCCCGTCCCCCCACTCTCAGGCTTGCAGACTCCTCGGACCCCACAGTTCCTTTCATCCCACTCTCAGAAGCTGCTCTTTGGCCCCAGGTGTGACAGAAGAGGGGAGGTTAACGGAAGTGGCGAGTCCACTGACCTGGAAGCAGCAGCAGCTCTGGTTCCAGCTTTGATGTTCACTGGTTTCAAATCATTTCACCTCTGCAAAGGCCAAACCAGGGTGACTGCCACTGTGAGCCGACTGTCCAGCCTGTGCTGCCGCCTTCCCAGCGCCTGTCCCCGACTCCTCGCTGTCGTTCTCAGAGTGTTTCGGGGAGGAAACTGACACTCTCCGGGGGTAGGTGCCTGGACCGAGCTGTTCAGTGCAGAGCCCGGTCCTGGCTCCGGATGTGCCTCATTCCAAGGCCTCAAAATGTCAGCCTTCAACATTCTGTGTATAGTGTGTTTACGACCCTTTGAAAATTCAGAAAGCCGTTACTCTGTGCCTGTCCCATTAGATGAGCACCAGGGTCCTTTCTGGCTCCGTAAAATGTAAGAATTAGCAAAATAAATGTAACTCCATGGATCTGAACGATAACAAAAGTAAGCCAGCACAAGGCTGCTACCACTGTCCACAGAGTGCCAGAGCCCGGAAGCAGCCTCTGGAAAACCAAAACTGAATCTCATCTCTTAAGTTATTACCAGTTTGTGGGAAGTACAGAGTAGGGAGGAACACGTTAAAGTACACAACAGGGGCACCATCGGCAAAATCCAGCTCTGGAAAACTGTAGGAAGTAACCCATTTTCTAAAATAAATCAGATGGGGTAAGAAGGTAGAGAGGGAAGTACCTGTAGTTTAGGAGAAGCTTAAGAGACAGGGCAGCCAGTCACATTATGTGGGTCCTATCTGGATCTTGTTGTTGAAATACTTACAGATGTGATTACAGCTGTGTTTCAGAGTAACCTGGGGAGGGAAAAGGCAGTGGTGGCGGAGAAGAGACAGGAGTGGTTCATTGTTGGGTGACAGTGCTGCAGCGGTGCAATGCAGTGCTCCGTGGGCCGGGCCGGCCCGACCCACCTGCAAGGGTTCCTGGTATGCACCTAGAGACCTCCCTGAGCATGCTGGGCACATGCGTGCCCGTGATTTGTCCTGGGTGTCGTCTCTTTCTCCCCCTACCTCCCTGAACTTTCTCTCGCTCATGGAAGAAATAAATAAACTTTGAAAAAAGAGGGAACCAGCAGTTAGCGTAATGGCTATGTCGCTGGATTCCCACGTTTGTGTCCTGAACCTGGTGGCTTAAAACTCATGCCGGGCGCGTGTGCGTGCGTGCCCAAGATCCCAAGAGGAGAATGGAGGAGAAGGGGTTGCGGCGTGACCATCCCCCCTGGGGGGTGATTTCTCGCTTTCTGTCTCTATGTCTCTCTCTGTCTGTCTGGCGAGCGCACGCGCCCTATAGCAAAAACCTCTCAAAAAAAAGAAAAAAGAGATGGTGGGGCCAGTGGTTAAGAGTGCTGGAATCCCACGTGGCCGATGTCGAGTCCCAGACCTGGTGGCTTGCTTTCTCACTCTCTCTCCCTCTCGCTCTGCCCCTCTCTGGTCAAATTAAAATAAATAAATAAATAAATAAATAAATAAATAAATAAGTTTTGAAAAAGAGAAAGAGAAGAGAGGGACGGTAATTATGGAAGATAGGTCCGTGAGGGTTTGCTATGGTATTTCAGTTACTTCTGTATGTTTTTAAGTCTTCCCTAATAAAAGACTCTTTAATCAATTAAGTTGATACTTCAGCGAGTGGATTTCATTAGACTTAGTTCCGTCTCGTTCTGGTTTAGCGGCTCCCCTTACTACGAGAATAGAATGAGCAGGGATGTCCATTCCTTCCTGGTCGGCACAGCCCTTGAACCTCACAGTCTGGCAGATGCTACCAAAAGCCCCAGATGTTTCTGTTGTTTGCCCAGTAATCACAGTTCTATAAATCTGGTTGGTTTTTCTTTTAGAGGTTTTTGCTATAAGGCACATGCTCTAGCCAGACAAACAGAGAGAGACATAGAGACAGAAAACAAGAAATCACCCTCCAGGGGGGATGGCCACGCCGCAATCCCTTCTCCTCCATTCTCCTCTCAGTATCTTGGGCACACACACACACGTGCCTGGCGTGAGGTTTAAGCCACTTGGTCCGGGACGTGAACCACGGTCGACTATGTGGGAATCCAGCGACATAGCCATTACGCTAACTGCTGGTCCCTATAAATCTGTTTTAAGGAAATAATCCCAAAAGCCATGAAAGCTTTGGGACAGAAGTGCACATTGCAGGCATATCTATTTTAGAGGAAACATGGAAGCAGAACTAGAACAGTTAAATTATAGTAAGAGGACACATCAAAAAATCCATGGGAAAGTGGGATGGAAGTACAAGTTTATTTTGGTACAAAAAATTTCTGAATTCCATGCATAGTTTTATAGTACGTATTTCCCATAAACGTTCTGAAGACTCCCTGTATACACACTCAGAAAATACCATGCAGCATCAGACACTATTTTTGAATTCTGCATAGCAATGTGGAATAATGCTTATGTCATAATTTTAAGTAAAAATCTGATTTCAAATTTTATATATAGTTTCAAATTATACCCATGTAGAAAATTCAAAAACCAGAAATCTTTGGTAATAACCAGATTTAAAGGAAGTACTCTAAAATACTAATAGTGACTATCTTTTTTAAAATTTATAATAATTATACTTACTTAAGGGAGTATAATGTGATTTTTCTGCACAGAATTACAATTATGATTTTTTTTAAAAAAAATTTTGTTATAGGGTGTGTGCACTCACCAGAGAGAGACAGAAAGAGAGAGAGGGAAAGTGAGAAATCATCCCCTCAGAGGAATGGCCATGCCACAATTCCTTCTCCTCCATTCTCCTCTTTGGGATTTTGGGCATGCACACACATGGACCTGGCGTGATTTTCAAGCCATGGGTCCGGGACTCAGAACTACACAGTCAGGCTGGCAGGTGGCATGGTGGTTAAAGGCACTGGATTCCCACATGGCCAACTGTGGTTCAAGTCCTGGACCTGCTGACTTGCTTTCTCACTTTCTTTTTCTCTTTCTCTGTCTAGTCAAAATAAAAAAATAATAAGTGTAATTAAATAAACAATTCTTAAAAAAAAAAAAAAAAAAAAAAAAAAAAACTACACAGCCAGCCATGGAGGCATTAACCTCCATGCCACCTGCTGGCCCTCAGTATGTAATGTTTAAATCAAGGTACTTAGTATACCCGTTATCTCAAGTATTTGTTAGCACTTTGTGTTGGTAACATTCAGAATTCTCTCTTTAGTTACTCTGAGATGTGTAATAGGTTGTTTTAACTATACTCTCCCTACTGTAGTTTTTAACACTATAAATCATTCCTCTCATTTATCTATAATTTTGTTTCCGTTAATTGACATTCCTCTATTCCTGCGTTCCCCTATCCTTCCCAGCCTCTAGTCGTCGTTCTCTCTAGCTCTATGAGCACTCTCCCTCCCCCCCTTTTATTTCCCCAGTTTCCACATATGAGGGAGAATGTGTGATATTTCTCTTTCTGTGCCTGACTCAGTTCACTTAACTTAATGACCTCTGGGCTTGCCCATTTAACCTCAAATGATGAGGGGTTTTTTTGTTTTCCTTTTAATGGTTGAATAGTATTCCTGTGAGTTTGCATGTGTATTTTCTTTCTGCATTTGTCTGCTGATGGACACTCAAGTTTCTTCTATATCTTAGCTGTTGTGAAGGGTGCTGCAATAAACATTGGGGTACAGATTATTTTTAAAGCATATTGATTTTCTCCCCCTTAGATAGATACCTAGTAGTGGGAGTGCTGGATCATGGTAGTTCTGTTGTTAGTTTTCTGAGGGACCTCCATACTGTTGCTATAATGGCCATAATGATTTACATTCCCACCGATAGTGTGAAAGAGTGCCTCTTTTCTCCACATTCTTCACATTTGTTATCTTTTTGTCTTTTGGCAATAGCCATTCTAACTAGGGTAAGATAATGCATCATTCTGTTTTCCCTAATGTTTAATGCTGTTGAGCATATTTTCATGTGTTTATTGCCCATTTGTATATCTTCTTTTGAGAACTGTTTATTCAGATCATTTGCCCATTTTAAAATCAGGTTATTTATTTATTTATTTATTTATTGCTGCTGAATTGAGTTCCTTGTATATTCTACTTATTAATCCTTTGTCAGATGTATGGTATACAGATATTTTCTCCCCTTCTGTGGGTTGTCTCTTCACTCTGTTGATTGTTTCATTTGCTGTGCAGAAGCTTTTTAGTTTGATATAACCCCATTTGTTGATCTTTACTTTTGTTGCTTGCGCTTTTGAGGTTTTATATGTAAACTCTTTGCCCACATAAATGTCCTGAAGTGTTTCCCATATTTTTCTTTTAGCAGCTTCATAGTTTCAATGTTATGTTTATGTCTTTAATCCACTTGGAATTGATTTTTTGTTTTGTTTTTTAGTATAGTGGAAGATACAGGTAGCTTCATTCTTTCACCTATAGTTGTCCAGTTTTTACAGTACAATTTATTGAAGAAGCTGTCTTCCTCAATGGATATTCTTGACACCTTTGTTAAAAATCAACTGGATGTATGTGTGGATTTTATTTGGGGATTCTGTATTCCATTGGTCTGTGTGTTTTTTCTCGTTTTGTTTGATTTGTTATTTTTTTTTCTTCCCAGTACCATGCTTTTATGTTGTTACTGTTGTTACAATAGCTTTATACTGTGTTTCGAAAACTGGTGGTGTGATGCCTCCAGTTCCGTTGCTTTGCTCAGGATTAGTTTGGCTATTTAGAATCTTTCATGACTCCATACAGATTTTATAGTTTTTTTCCTGTTTCTGTGAAGAATGTCATTGGCATTTTGATAGGTACTACCTGAATCTGTACATCGTTTTGTTAGTGTGGATGTGTTGACAGTATTGAGTCCTTCAGCCCACAAACATAGGGTGTGTTTCTAGTTTTTTGTGTCTTCAACTTCTTTCATCAGTGATTTAAAGTTTTTAGCTATACAGAGATCTACTGGTCCTTTCTGTTCCTTGGTTAAATTTATTTCTAGGTATTTTTTCTTTGTAGCTATTGCCAGTTTGTATATGTTGATTTTGTGTTCTGTGACTTGCCTGAATTTGTTTTTCCATTCTAAGAGGTTTGTATGAGTGTGCATGCGTGTGTGTGTGTGTGTGTGTGTGTGTGTAATAGGGTTTTCCATGTATTAGATTACAACATCTGCAAATGGGCGATTCGACTTCCTCCATTCCACTTTGGATGCACCTATTTCTCTTGTCTCCTTGCTCTGTCTCGGACCTCCTTGGTGACTCTCTTCAGATAGGAAGACTATGAACAATTATCTTCCTTTTTTCCTCTAATTTTAGATTTTTTTCAAAGTAAGCCTTTTGAAACTATTTCAGTATTAACATTTAAAATATGAAAATTAACTTTTTAAACATTTTAAATATAAAATTTCTTTAGTGTGTGTTTCAGAAATCTATCTTAAGAAACTTAAGAGCTTATACTAAGGTGACTTATCAGTTAATTCAAGTCAGCAAGACTTTGGTGTTTTTAGGAAACAGTTGCTTGGTTCCTGTTCTTTTTAGCCACGAGAGTGTATAAACGTGCTGTGTTCGGTGGCCCTTTTGGAGGATGTGCATTGGGCCTCCGTCCACTTCAACCTAGAAAAAGGTGATTGCATTCGGTGTTCACCATTACAGGGCGGTAGCTGGATTGCTTCCCTCCCTCCCTTGCTTCCACAGGCTACATGCTAACTTAAGAGAGATCTACTGATTCTACCTTCTTGGCTTATTTGGCATCCTTAAATAGTGATTTTCAGTTACACACAGACACACAGTGACTAGTTGCACATTACATGATGGAATGGTATTAAAGTACTGTACAGCCCAACCCCCATGCTGCTGATGGTGCAGGCAATAGGGTGCTGCAGTGTGATACTGGAGCTCAGGGAGGCCCAGGTTCAGATCCTGGGTTGCCTGAACATACACCGCCTGTGATCCTGGCCAACCAGGAGACCAGGAGAGGAGAGGGAGGACCAAGGCGTGGCAAGACCCGGTAAAGGGTGCCTGGCATTCTCTCGCCTTCACTCTCTTTCTCAACAGACAGAAACATTTTTAAAGAATATTTTTTATTTAGCTGTATCTATTATTATTATAGTATTAGTATTATTAGTATTTTCCAGTTTGATCAGAGAGAGAGAGGGAAAAGGAGAAAGCAAGCCACCAGGTCTGGGACTTGAACTGCAGTTGGTCATGTGGGAGTCTAGCGCCTTTAGCCACCACACCAAGAAGTAAACTTTTCAAAAATACTATACCGAAATATGTTTTTTTATCTAACTTTGTTTGTTTGTTTGTTTGTTTATTTTAATTTGACCAGAGAGGGACAGAGTGAGCCAGAGTGTGGAAACGTGAGAAAGCAAGCCACCAGGTCCAGTACTCGAGCTGCAGTCAGCCATGTGAGAGTCCAGTGCCCTCAACCACCACGCCACCTGCCAGCCTTAGAAATATGTTGTTTTTATTTTAGAAGTCCCTTAAATGTAAAGAAACATGTCATATCTTTTTCTTACCCTGTTTATATTCTATACCATTTTAGAAATACAAAGAATAGGGACCAGCAGGTAGCATGACGGTTAAGGTGCTGGACTCCACATGGTCGACTGTGGTTCAAATCCCAAACCTGGTGGCTTTCTCTCTCTCTCTCTCATGTGTCATATAGCAAATTTTTAAAATAAGAAAATTAAATAATTATTTTTAAAAGAAACAAAACAAAATAGAAACAACCCAGCACTTAAAGTTGTTGAAGGAAGCAGAGGTTGGGCGTGTTCACTGATACCAAGGTGTAATCAAACAAAGGAGGAAGGCTGTGATTGGGGCCAGTCCACTGAAAAACTGCCAGGAGTGGAGAACAGGGGAAGGGGGGTTGAAGGTGACCCCCCAAACTGAGGGCAGGCTGGAGTGAAGGATCAGAACCGCTGTTTGGGGCCAAGGCTTTTGTCTCACAGACCAACAGGGCTTTCTTTCCACCAGCTCTGTGTTGTCCAGGGCCTGTCAGAACAGCCCGGACCATGGGCCTGGGGTGGAATCTGGGCTGGGCCTGCCTCCAGCCTCTCCCGGGTGGAAGGAAAAGAACGGGGTGCACAGAGCGCTGGGAGAGCTCCGTGAGCCCTGAAAGGGAGGAAGGTGCTGCCTCTATTTTTGGTTCGCGCTGTTCCAGCCGGCACAGCAGGTTCCTCTCCCTGGCATATATGAAACTGTACTTTTTTTAGGTGTTTTTTTTTAATCCATAATACGTGCTTAGGTTCTAAGAGAGTAAAAGCACTTAAATGTATTTCTAGGATCATGTTTCTTTTTTTTCCCTTCAGACTTTATTTGATGCTGCTTCTCCATTTTCCACCAGCTATTATAAATAGACAGTTCAGCCAAGGGGTGTCGGGTGCCTGTCTTCTCGCTCCGCACTGTGCTCTGTATTCCACGGATGTACTTAGGGCCACACGTGGCATGGGTGTGCTCTAAGTCCTGGACTGCCGGAATTACAGGCTCTAGCCTTTGAGGAAGATCATGTTAAAATGGGGGGCGAGAACAGGGGGGACGAATTCTACTTTACCCAGCAAATAGTAAACATATGAAACTTACCCTGTTTATAAGCCAGAAATGCAAATGAAGTGCAGGGTAGCTGGGTTAGTTCATCTTGAAGTGATTCCACAAAGAGCTTGCTGTGGTTGAGGTTTCCCCAACCGGCTTTGGGATAGCAGCAGAGTGCGACACGGCACCTGCCTCAGGACTCCCCGGGCGCAGCTCGGGAATGGGACTGGTAGACGGCCTTTTCTTCTTATAGCCTTGTCCCCTCTGGTCTGCATGTTCGGGTGTGAGCTCTCATGTTTGTGTGCTTTTGTTTTGACAGGTGACCTTGGGGAAGGTGTTGAAAGTGATCGTCGTCATGCGGAGCCTGTTCATTGATCGAACAATAGTAAAGGGGTACCATGAAAACGTCTACACAGAAGATGGCAAGGTAAGTGTTCTGGGGTCTTTTTTTTTTCCCTGTATCTTATGTATCAGAAAAAACGTAGTAGAGCCCCAGATGAACAACATCAAAAGGTAGCAATCACAGCTGAAATGATCAACAAACATAGATTTGTCAGGATGGAGATGAGCACTTTACAGAAAACATTTCATTCTCTCTGCTTGCATTTTTCATCAAGCTTCTGCTTTCCCTCTAAGCCTGATGCCCTTAGTTGAATTTCTAATTTATCACCTTAGACCCCAGTTGCCTCATTAAACGTGTCTTCTGAGGAAATAGATTTTTTTTTCCAAGTCAAGCAGCACATCAATAGCCCAAGGTTCAGCATTTTGCTTCTCCTAGAACCATGAAGAAAATTCGAGTTAGTTTGACACAACCCGATGACGCTCTTTTCCCACGAAACTAACAAGCAGCCGTCGGGAAGCGGCTTATCCGCAACAGCGCGTCCTGAATTCTGCTGTTAGAGGAAGACAAGCGCCTTCCATGGGTGATTTGTTTCTTGGAAAGTTCACCCTTGTGAACCCCTAATTCCTTCTGACTGCACACGCTCCATATGGCTCTCCCGAGAGCATCAGAGGATGCTAATGGGGGCTGACAGCCTTCATTTGTATTTGCTTCTGGAGTGTAATGAGCACCCTGCCTGGACACCCCCAGACGCTGCCTGGTCACTTCTCCGCTAAGCCCCCTCTCAGGAACTTCCCCTTCACGACGCTCATTAAAATGTAAGCATTTGTTAGCACCACCCGAGCATAGAAAGTCCTTCCAGGAAAGGTAGAACGTGGCTTAGCCAGACCTGTGTGTTACGTAAGAGGAACAGGCAGTGATGTAATGAGACTGGCATTTTAAACCAGCAGCGCAGCATTTCCATGGCCCACGAGGGGTCCCCGTGGGGAGCTGCCAAGTTCTCCCTAGTCTCCCCACTGACAGCAAGGACTCCTGGTGGGAAGAGTTCCTTTTTCTTTTTGAAGCAAGCATGGAGACTAGAGCAGGTGGCTGTGCAGGCGTGGCCTGCGCGTGTGATCCTTGCCGTGTAGGTGTGGCCTGTGCATGCAGTCCTCCAGCTGTGCAGGCGTGGCCTGCGCGTGTGATCCTTGCCGTGTAGGTGTGGCCTGTGCATGCAGTCCTCTGGCTGTGCAGGCGTGGCCTGCGCGTGTGATCCTCGGCTCTGACAGCGGCTCCAGAGCGGGCTCCGCCCTGTTGATCAGTGGCGGAAGCAATGCCAGGGCAGGGGTTTCCCTGGCCAAGAGGCCCACTGACTGGGTGTGTAGAGGCGCCATTGCTGTTGAGTTTGTCTGAGGTTGATGACTTCGTAGACACACCTGGTGTGGAGTACCACCCTTGCTCCCAGGGACAGACAGGTGAATCTGGGAGACAAAGAACAAATACATAGGAAGTTCTGGAATGATCAGGTGTGAATGGAGCATACTCTGAATTTAGATGTGAGGAGGAAGTTTTCACTGGCTTTGCGTTAATATTCTGCATATTGATTGCCCCACTCTGAAGTGTCCGAAATAATACACGTAGAGCACCTAGGACTTGCCGCCTAGCCAGTGCTCATAGATGTGAGTGGTGGTGTTTCACTTAAACCCAGGGAGTTAGAAAACAGTCTCCTTCATACCCTCTCAGATGACCCCTCCTCCGCTGCTCCGGGTAGCGCCTTCCTCCTGGCCCCCAACCCCGCCTTAGGTCCCCCACAGTTCCCTTGCCCTGCCCAGTCCCATTGGCCAGGCCCCTGGGTCATATTGTACGTGTCACCGTCACCCATGAAGCACGTCTGGTCTGTTTCGAGATCAGACCCCTTCTCTCTGGATGATCCCCAAATCGAGCCTCACCATCTCTCACTAAACTTGGTTTCTTTTCATCCTTCCTCTTCTCGGTCAACACCTCATTGCTCACACTTCCCTGCCCAGCCCTCGTCCAGTCTGGCTGCGGGTGCTGGCAGTTTCCCTCTGTCTCCCTTACCACGCCTCCTGTACGTCTCCTCGGCCCCCTTCTGAGCTGGAGAACTGCACTGGCCACTCACTGCAGGCTCCACTCTTCCCTCCCACAGTCTGTCCTGCACTTGGCTCCAGAGCCGTCTTCCTAAAATACACACCCAGGCGTGTGATCCTCTTGCTTTCACCATCTCCCCATTGCTCAAAGCAGCCCTCCCCACGGCAGGAATGTGAGTATTAATAGAGTAAGGCCCAAAGCCATCCGCGGTCGACCAGGTTTAAGAGCGCAGCAGGTTTCTTTCCTGTAGGGTTTCTCTCTCGTTTATTTACGTGCCTTATGAATCTGTCAAGCTTAAGAGGAGTTTGTATTATGCAATATTTTCCTAACTTATCTGGCCAAGTTCGTTTTCTCCCATATTCTTGGAGCATATTGTGACATTGGCAATTTGCAGAACTCACTTCTGAAAACTGGCTTATAGAATAAAATCCAGATTCCTCTTGGTTAACCAAGAGGAGAAAGGAAGGAAACCAAGTTTAGGGAGAGATGGTGAGTTTCATTTTGAACAGGCTGAATTTGGGGAATATCCGGGGAGGAGGGGGTCTGATCTAGAAACAGAGCAGACATGCTCCCTCTGTGGGTGACACAGAGACAGTAGCCGAGGGGACTGGGCAGGGGAAGAGAACCCTGGGGAAACCTGCCTTTCTGGCCTCAGCGGCCTGCATTCTCTACTCACATCTCATCTCACGTTTCAGCCTCGTTGCTCCCGTAGGCCCAGGCTGTGCCAGGCTCTTGCACACACTCGCACATCCTGTGCCCTTTGCCCCGGGACGGTTACCCTTCTTTGTCCACCTGACAGACTCTACCCTTCTTCTCACTCAGGCTCGGTGCCCTTCCTTCTCATCCTGTCCCCTCTTTCTAGGGCCTCTTCTGCGAGCACCGTGCTCAGGAGCAGGGCCCCAGAGATTATACACCTGTGTTTGCCATGGCTATGGTGGGGTCCGCGGACTTCCAGACAGCCTGTACCAGTCCTAGCATCTACTTCCTGGTTACGTATCACTCGTCCTATTCACACCGTGCACTTATGAAAATACTGACAGGCGGCGTGTTGGCCCAGGAGGCGTCGCACTGAGCACGCTACCTGCGTGGTACTGGGTGCCCCTGACAGTGTAACACAGGTACCGCTGCTGGACTCGCCTTACAGGCTAAGGAAGAGGGAAGTAAACTGCACACAGGCGCACAGCCGGGTCTCAGACTTTATCTGCCAGAAGTTCCCCGGGGTGCGGACTCTGCCCCTCAGAAACCCCCCCAGCGCCTGGGGCACAGCAGAAGCCCAGTCTGGGAGGGTGTCATGAAAAAGGCTTAACATGTGAAACTGTTTTAACTGGAATAGAAAAGTGGAGAATCAAAAATGAGAAACGGGGACTAAAAGAAGCAGCGGGAACTAAAGTCCTAAATAAGTCAAAAAACAAAGGAGGCGCTCGTGAGCTCACACACACACACACACACACACACACACACACACGTGTTCTCCTGATGAGAGGTTAGCGTGGCTTCTGTTCATCAGAAGGAGAAAGGACGTGCATTCGAACCTGAGTTCATCTGTGGTTGGGACAGGAAGTGGTGGGACAGGAAGCTGTGTGTCCCCTTTTACAACTGCATACAGTGGCCCAAGTGGTGAGCAGGAACCCTAACACTACACACAGCAAGACTGAGAAGTCCAAGCCCCTGGGATATTTTAAGGCCCCTGGGCCACATTTGGTAGAGAAGCTTTCAAATGACTGCTCAGCCACAGAGCAGTCCCAGCCGACTTGATGAGCCCCTTTTTTTCGGAGCACTTTACAGGTAGTGAAAAAGAGCCACGCAGACATTATTAGTGTTGTTTTGAGTACCGATGCTGGTGTGTGTACTTGCAGGTATTTGCACACATACAGGCATGCGTGTAATGAATGTGTCGAAACATCTGGCACATTCCAAGTAAAATGTAATGTCCAGAAGGAGCCATTGGAGCCTAGGAGTGTGAGGTGTGGCCTGAGCACAAATTGTCGCCCGGATGCTGTGCCCGGAGCCGCAGCCCTCCCTGTGCTGAGCCGGTGCCCGGGTGGCTGCAGGGGTGGCTCGCTGCAGTCTCCTGGAGCACAGCCACACTGGCGGTGGGTGTGGCTCAGAAGCCTCCTCTGGGCTTACCCTCTGAGCAGTTGTCTGCGTCCTCCGAACCCAAGGCACCTGGCGCGCTCTAACAGGTCCAGCTAGCCCTGTTGCTCCGGGAGTGGCCCAGGGCCTCCCATCTCCAGGCCCAGCAGGGTTTCCCATCAGCATCCGTCCCAGCAGGACACCACACTTGCAGTAACAGCCACCACCACTGCCCTGCTGTCCTGTCTCTTTCCCTGTGATGCAGATTTCTCATACTAAGCACTAGCAGCCTGATTCCTCTAATAAAAAATAAAAATGCATTTAAGACTCACCGACCGCGACTGTAATCAGGGAGCAGCGAGAACCATGACTCAGCATGTTAAGGCAGCGTTTACGATGAATACCTGGCCATCGTCCCGATTTTATGCCAGTCAGACTTAACGAAAAAAATAAGTGTCTCGGCTGAATTTATCTTATTAGGGGATTTAGGTTATGTTAATGCTATAGCTTCATTAATTACCCCATATCAATAAAAAAGGCAGCTTTTAGCCTCCGAGCGTAAGAGAGGAAAAGAAATGGTGGTATCAAAGCGAACCTTCAAAGACAGCCAGAGCTGTCTCCAGGGTAATTTCTGATCCCTGCATTCTTCCCACTTCAAAGTTGGAGTGTGAGTGTGTTTGGGTCGAGGGGGTTGGGGAAAGCTTGAATCTGATTTCTCTAATAAGTGTTGGCATCGGCCCCGTTTGATATTAGATGCAGGGAACATTTTGATTTGTTATAGCCTTTGAAATTGTTCAGACGACCTTCAGAAAAATGGCCTCTTGTTACTTCTGGGGGGAAGGGTGACTGCAGGAAAGGGGGATCCAGTTTAATTCATATGCAGAGGATGCCCTGAAATTGTGCTCTCAGCAGTTTTTTAGTAACAAATGCATGTCCTGATTGAAAGTGAAAAGTTGGAGAATAATAGACCCGTAGCTGTGTTGTTCGGAGCCTCGGCCGCTCTCCTCCCCGGGGAGGGCGGGCAGGCATAGGAAGATGACCACCTAGACGTGTGTGGCTTCGAGACTTGGGGGACCACAAGAAAGCCGTCTCCTTTACTGGTTGGTAGCATTCTGCCCAAACTGACGTGTCTGTCACCTGTTGACCTTCCAAGACGAAGCCACTGAAGGAGTAAAGACCACACAAGTCGGCCCCCTGCACTCCTGAGTTCACGTGGAGGTACCGTTCCAGGTCACTTCAGACCACTGTACTGCTTTCAAGGGAACACGGAACTGCCCGCTTTCCGATGTTAGCCGCAGTGGTCACAGCAGCGGGCCTCAGCGGACTGGCGGTGGGCGAGCTCTGTGGGAGTGCCCCCAGGAGAGCAGTCAGGGACGGCTGAGGGTGCTGAGAGCCGGCCTCGAGCTGCAGTCCAGCCACAGGCAGCCCGTCGTCCCAGGACAGGAGCCAGGCCTCCACACAGACGCTCCTCGTGCGGTGACTGTGTGATGATGGCAAGGTCGCCGACTTCTCCTGCCTCAGGTGCTGCATCCGTGCATTGGAAGCATTTTTATCACCCTCGCACCGTTACAGGGAGGCTTTGAAAAAGATAGCAGGTGAAGAGCAGGCCAGGTGCGTCGTTATCAGTCACGATGCCTGCCCTCGCAGGTGGTGGTGGAGGTGATGGGGCAGCATCGTTGGAGTTATGATCCTCTTGCCTGGTGACTTCAGCTCATTGCGATTGTCATTTTCAGTGAATAGATTTGATTCATCACTATTTCACTCATTCTTCCCAGGCATCAAGAGGTCTTTTGACTTCTGGGCGCTTGTCCTAAGAACAGTCGTGTCTGTGCCAAAGCAGTTGGTCGTCTGTGGGGTTTTCGTTTCAGCTGAGAACAGACCGTATCCCTACCCCTGGAACACTTACTCCAGTCCGCAGCATCCAGGCGGCTGCTCCGAAGACTGCAGACCCAGCCACCAATTACCACAGGCTTGACTTTGCCGCCTTCACGTCTTCCTAGTGCTTGCCCAGAATACTGAGGGTGCTTTGCTTTCCTGTCTGGACACTGTAGTTCAGAATAATTTCTTGTTCATCAGGCTGAAGGCTTGCAGCTCCCAGAGTGTTCCTTTTTTGAATATTGCAGCCAGCAAAAAATTAGTAGCCATACCCGCCTTTGCAGCAAATAAGTTGAAGCTAATAAATATTCACTCAGATCAGTCTTGGCTCCCTGAAATGAGTTTCTGAAATTTCCCTGGCCCTGAGGAGAGGCAGGGCTCGACTGCAGAACGCTCGTTTAAATGGCTTTCTCTGGCATAAATCTAGCAGAAAATCAAATGCAAACCA
Source organism: Tupaia tana (assembly GCA_026018925.1). Taxonomy (NCBI): domain Eukaryota; kingdom Metazoa; phylum Chordata; class Mammalia; order Scandentia; family Tupaiidae; genus Tupaia; species Tupaia tana. The sequence goes on along the minus strand of JAKSZU010000013.1, from coordinate 103,874,012 downwards.
CCTGCCGTGTGTTCCCAACAAAGGGGACCCCGTGTCACCGATCCTTTCTTACCGTGTGTACCAGGTCCCTCTGTCCCAGATGGTGGGAACTGGTCCCCAGGGTCCTGAGTAACATGTTTAAACCTTCTTTCAAAAAGAGCAGCATCCTCACTGTGTGAGCACGGTGTGCTTGGAGAACCCACTTAGGCTGGAGAGACCATCTCTCACCTGCGCACGTGGCTCGGTGATGATGTTTTTGTATTAAGACATCTCAGATACTGACAGTTTCTTAAAATAATTTTCTCTTTCAAATAAAAACTGTGACTTTGCAGTTGCACGGCTTCCCCATCCTGTTTCTCGTGGCTCTGGGTTCGGGTCTCAGTGCGCCTGGGTGTGATGGGAGTGGGCGGGAAGCGGGAACGGTGGGCCTGAGGTGGACGGAGAGAACTGCACCAGTTCCAAGTTCAGACACTGATGTCGCTCTGCCCGAAACTCAGCTGTAGAATCTTTGGCATCTCCCTGTCACCTTGGCAGCGATTTGGGCAGAACTAAAAGATGCAAAAAGTCATTCTCATTCATCCCACGGTGGCTGAATAATCTTTAAATGCTGCACTTGTTAAGCCCAGAGCTAAACTGCTGCACCGAGAAAGCAAGCTGAGCCGGACTCACCCTCCCGGATACCAGCACCCGCCCAGCAGTGGCTCTTCGGCAGAATGGGTAATGCCAGGAAGTGGCGGCATCGTGTCTCTTTGAGCCTTTCTTCAGAGTTGTCTTGGGGTTACGCCTCACTTTCCCCCTACAGATTTTAACCTGTCAAGTTAAAATTCTAATGGCTGAAGATCTTTAAAAGTCTTAATCCACCAGATCGGCAGGGGGGTGGAGGGGAGGATAGAAGTGATTTAAAGCACACCTTTCTGGAGAATAGTTTAGCCGGAGTAGACGAGGGGGTCCGTTAGGGCCCTTCATGGAAACCCAGGAAGGAGAGGGTGGAGTGGCGGCTACGAGGGTGGGAGAGGTGGACAGATCGAGGTGTGCTACTTTCCAGGTGGACCAGTGAGTACTGGCTCACTCAAAGCTCTCCCATCACTTGCAGTGGAGTCGGGTTAAGTAAACCTCCCCCGCCAGGCAGAGCCCCCAGAGGCCGGAATGGCCACCTCAGAACCATCTTAGCCTTGTCTGCTGTCCTAAACGTTTTTGAACATAGTAAAATGTACATGGAACTAATCGCGGGCAGGAGGAGGTCCAGAGAACGAATGCATGCCTGTGCACAGCCCGATAGGAACCCGAGTCCTGTCTCAGCCAGACGTTGCTCTTCTCAGAGCAGAACCGGCCCTCCCGCCGCCGCCCAGGGGCCGCGCTGCGCTTCCTGTCTCAAAGGTGCCCTGCCGTCTGATTGCGTCTCTTGCTCCCTGGTGCCCTCAGCTCAATCGAAAGCACAACACACGGCCCTCGGCAGCCACGACTCAGGTTTCTGACCACGGGCCAACCCCAGAGGCAGGTTCCAAGAGGCCCATTGTCCAGGTGTTTCAATTTGCTCAGCTCCTGAACTCGTATATTAAAGTCGGCCTTCTCGCACCTGCGGGATGTGCCGATGGCTCCCCGGTTTAATCAGCACTGTCCTTGAGCTACCTCTCAGCCCTTTGTTGGGGGGTGTCTGTAATCTTTTTGTCACGTGATTTGTTCTGATTTGTAGCAGTGAGGAGGCATTGATAGGGTTTATCGTGCAGCCTGGTGAAACCAAAGTGGTTTTGGTTAGATGAACCACGTTTTATCCAGACCTCGAGCTTCTTCGTTTGTAAAGTTAGAGGTGTCATCGATTTGGGGCTCCTGGCCAGCCAGGCATCACAGTTATGGGGTGGGGGGCACCACTGAGGAGACAAGCAGAAGGAACGGGCTCTCGGGGGAGGACCGAGGACTCTGTACCCAACAGCACAGCAGTCCCCCACGGGCTCCTGTCGCCCAGCCGGCTCGACCTGCCGGGGGCGGGGCGAGCTGACAGTGGTGTGGAGGGCCAGGGCTCCACAACTAGATGCTGCCGGCTCCCCTGGCTCCCCTCACGAGGAAAACCCACGTCCCACCCCAGGACCTGGGGAGCGAGCAGGCCTCCTGCCCTCGCCAGCTCACACTCCTCTGGGCAGATCCCATGGTGAACAAGCAGACCGTGGAGCCGCAGTTCTCCAGGCAGCTGTGTTAGAAAATGCTAAACTGTGGAAGGGTGAAGAGAATCAAGAAAGTCGGTACTGGGAATCATGTTCTGATGGGGAAGCCAGGAGTTGCCTCTCTGATAAGGTGCCATCTGGGCCACGGGAGTCAGAGCAGGGGCCATGGAAGGGCTCGTGGGGACATAATCCAGGCACAGCGCGGGGCGCACAGGTCCTGGGCACACGGGGGCAAGCAGGAGGGCTGGCAGGAGTCCGGGTTGGAGGAGTGAGGGGGGCCAGCACGGGGCGTGGAAGCAGCAGGAGCTTGGAGCTGACCTCCCTTGTCCCTTCATTCAGGTCCCTTACGTCGCCTCCAGGTTGACAGAAAGAGTTTAAACAGGCGTTCAAGATCCTTTTCAACCCTGAGAGTCTACTGTCTGTCATCAGAGTGTTTCGTTTTCTCCCAAGTGGAACAAGGGTAGCAGTAGTTCAAATAGCATTTCCTGAGGTTGAAAATTCTAAAACTGACCCTGATGATTCTCTCTCCCCCACAGCTGGATATATGGTCCAAATCCAACTACCAAGTGTTCCAGAAGGTGAGTTCGATGCTTTGCTTCTTACTCAGAAGTCGTTGGGAAAGCTTGAATGGAAACAGGAGTGTAAGCATTGGTCTGAAATCAGAGCCTTCACAAAGCGGAAGAAGCCACGTATTAAAAGCTAACGTGGGGGTTCATCTGTGTGACGGTGGGGGCAGAAATCGGGTCGGCGAGCACCTGGGGTGGGAGTGGGCACAAGGGAGGGTGTTTGGTTGCTGGGGACATCCTGTGTCCTCCTTGTGATGACATCGCAACTGAACGTGTTTGTCAAACTCAGCTGTAACCCTGGAGAGGGAGAGTTTTACTGTATATGAGGTCGTACCTTCTAGAAACCAGAGGCTTTTGGGTTATTCCAAGCTCAACCCTGTTTTGAAACGCAGTTTCTCAGAGCCTCGTGTCCAGGGATGGGCTGAGGGAGGCAGGTGGCCCCCTCACCCCATCTCACCCTCACTTTACTCCTCGGTGATACCTTTTCAGAACCTGGACATCCTTATGAAAATGCGTTTGAGAAATGTTAGGAAAAAATTAGAAATGACTAAAGAAAACCTATTTCCCCAGACCTCAACGGCGAGGTCCCGTCCCTGGACTAACTCAGTCCTCGAGTTCTTGAGGGACCCCCACCGACAGCACTCGGGCCAGCTCCCTGCAGGGCACCAGCAGGCCGGTCGGTAATGTGCGTAGTCCAGTCGCAGCCTCTCGTCCAGGTCCTGTCTCCCGTGTGCCGGGCTAGGTGCTGGGTGCCGGGAATACAGGGGAAATCAGGCAGGCGCACCTGTGGGGCATGCCGAGGCTCCCTGGTTTAATCAGCACTGGCCTGGTCACTAAGCAAGCTGACCACAGGGTGCAGCCAGGGCGTGGTGCGGTGACGACGGAAGGGGCCCCCTTCATTAGGGGAGTGGGAAGAGGCCTGGGGTGGCGGGGACTTGGCCGAGGCAGTGGTGTGAGGAGGAGGAGGGGCAGTGTGTGGACAGCACAGAAAGGGCCGCCCCGAGCAGATGTGGCAGAGGAGCTGTCTGGGTGAGAGGCGACCTGGACGTGGTGCGGGGCCCGGGTCAGGCACAGGCCTGTAGGCCCTGACGCGGAGTTTGGGTTTTATTCTCGGCTTGCTGAGAAGCCACCAAAAGGACTGACAGGAGGGACGCAGTTTTGAGCATATGGCCTAAGTGCTCCTACGGCGAGTGGTAGTTGTATCCAGGGTGTGCCGGGGCACAGGGCTTTTTGCCTTAGTTGAGTAAAGTGCATGTTCCATAAAATTAGCCACTTTAAAGTGAACGCGCCCTTGACTTCTCGTACCTTCACAATGGTGCCCAGACACTACCCCTCCGTGCAGGGCACGCGCCACCCAGGAGGGAGCCTGCACCCATTACGCGGTGAGTGTAGGGCTTTGGTACCAAGGGACACAAAGCCCGCCCACAGTGGTGTTTACGGCACGTCAGTTATGTCGTCCGTACCCTGTACAGGGGTGAGGGTAAGCATAGCACAGCTGCGGGGGACAGGGGAAGTCCGATGCTGAAAAACGCACATTTCGGGAGCCCGTATAAGCACTGAACAGTCATGACCTGGGCCCACTGTGGTGCCACGCAGGCTCGGACCGCATGGGAAGCCTGGGTCCGATACCCGCTCCTACCTGAGAGGCCGGGTGCCGTGGTATAACCCCAGCAACTCCGGATCCTCTGGCAGGAGGATCGTGATGAGGAGGTGAGACCCTATCCAAAAACATCTGGATCTTACTCCAGTTAAACGCAGTGTGCTACCCTGGACTGGATCCTGAGACAGAAAGGGCACCAGCAGAACAATAGTGAGTTCCAGATTAAGGCCGAGCCTCGTCGCTGGTGAGTAACCAGTTCTGGGTTGGGACGAGTCGCTGCGGCCCTGAGAGATGCTGAGAGTGGGGGGAAGAGGAACCGCAGGGGTGATGAGAGAAGCGTCTGTGCCATCTCCACGCCCTTTTCTGTACATGGAAACTTCCAAATGAAAAATTTTATTAACAAAGAAGCTTAGTCTCGACTCATCTAACACTCTCTCATCTCACTGAGCTCCCTGCAGATGTAACCGCGAGAATAGCCCCTTCCCGGTCCCGAGCCTGCAGGAGGGAAGTCTGAGGTCACGTGGAGGCTTTAGGACCGGGCACTCTGTCTCATACTGTGTCCTTACCTGAGTCCCCACACCCAAGGTGTACACCGGTCTCAGCCTTAAATGCTGGTCGTTCTTGTCATGCGTTCCCCAGCAGCTGGTGGAAAACCCTTCTAAGGAGAAAGAGCACTGCTCATTATCCGTATCTAGTTTTGCTTTCATGGTGAGGAGCGTTAAGACAGCGGTCTGTCTCCCTTCTACCTAGCCTTGCCTCGGGGTCCTCTACCTTCTCCTGACTGTACAGAAGGCCGGCGGTGACCGCGGGAGGGCAGTGGGCACTTCAGCCATCCCTGGCCGTCCCCCGTGGTCTGGTTCCCCCCAGCTTCCTTTATGAGGGGCTAGCACCTGCCTGCCTGTGTGCGTCCTTTTTTGTTTTGAATGTTCTCATAATTCATGAATGTGAAGATGCACTATCCGGCAGGTGTAAAATGTGGGAACAGATCTGGCGAAGCGTGGACTTAGTGCTGTATTTTTACGCCACCTCCCCTGAAAGTAACCCCCAGGCACTCTGTACTAGTTTGACGCTGCAGACGCACATGGAAGCGGTGTTGGGAACTCGGCGTTAGTGTAGTTGGAGAGATTTCAGAGCACCCGCCCTCTCCTTCCCTGGTTACGGAGCATGTTCGAAGCAGTGAACATGGCTGAGTTCTCAGGCTGGGAATGTTACCTCTGCGGATGAGTGGGCGTCATCTGTTTGTGTGGAACCCTTTCTGGGGTTCCTTTATCGGCCCTGACTTCACCTGTTTCTAACTAAATAGATTTGACCTCTTATACTGACCTGTACTAGATTAAAGAACCACACGGGGAGAGGTGGCAGGGCTCTCAGAGTTAAAGGCAGATAATGTTGAAGTCCTTTTCCTTTTGCAGAGACAGGTAAGAATTAGTAGATTAGGGAGGCCTCTCTTTCCTTTACTGAAATATCGTCTCCTGGCTGTCAAATGAAGGAATATATTGGAAAATAATGCAGTGTAGAATTAAGCATATCCTTTATCAATAAAGCTTTCCACTAATCACTGTCACATGAAATAGGTTTGGGATTTTATGCTAAAACATCCGTTTTTTCCACCATGTGCTTGCAGAAGATGACCCAGACAGCACAAAGGCTGTGTGTGCAGCAGCCTGGGGGCCGGGACTGGCTGCACTGTGCTTGGGCTGGACTTCATCCGGCGGGGCCAGTGGCCAGAGGTGGGCCTTCCTGTGCCCAGCCAGGACTGCACTAAAAGCAGAGCTGGGGCCGCTTTGTCCACCACAGTCTGAAGGCCTGGTACTTTATGGGGAGAGGACAGCATTTCAGACTCACAACACCAAAACAGAAAGATCGGGGGCAGCACGTCTAAACTCTGCCTTTAGGATCAGCTAGTCCCGGAATTCTATTTCCTTCCTGTCCGCCCACTTAACTTCAGAGTGTCCTGATTGATGTGGCTCATAGAATTTCTTCAAGAGCAGCTGTTTGAGAGCCCCGTGTAGACACTCCCTTCTGCCCTCATCTGCTGGCTGGACCTTTCCAGGCAGAGCCGCAGGGTGGGCTCAGTTATCAGCCTCATCCAGAAACACTCAGCCCGAAACGGGAGCTGGACGTGCCCCGGTGAGTAGCGGGACTTGGCGAAGGAGCTGCCGGGTCATCAGTGCAGGGGTTCCCACTTGGAGCCAGTTCCAAGTGTCCTAACCTGGGGATGACGATGGGCACTGGGACTGTGCCCCGCCCCCAAGGGCACCCTTGGTCGCCAAAGCAGCCAGTGCAGGACACGTGGAGAACAGTCTCGCAGCATGGCCCTGGCGTAGCCGACGGAGACGCCCTACCTTGGGCGTTCAGCGTGTGCTTGCAAGGCTATGTGTTGGGTGTTTTCCTGCCCACGGGTAGCAGCAGGGGTCCCCACAGAACGCGGACTGCTAAGAAGGCAAGAAGCCTGCTGAGGTGTCCCCTCAATGTGACAATGGGGGGGGGGGGCAGGAGAAATTGCCACACAGCACCAAAGCAAGCTTGCACTCGGCTTTTCATTTCTGGAAAACAGTGTTGGGAGCTCGGGGACCGGAACACAGTCCTGTCGAAATCTCTCGGCCCGTGCCTTGCTCCCAGGGTTAAAGCAGAGCAGCCGAGCCTCTGTCGCAGATCTCGCCACGGGAAGCAAAGTGTGGCCTGCCTTTTGTCTGCAGATGTCAGCCGTGTCAGCAAGCCCTTTCCTCTCACCTCATTAGACCCCTTACCCACAGTGGGGACAGGCAGAGGGCTGGGGACAGCTTGCTGTGGGTCCACGGCTGCTAACAGGCTCTCAGCGTTTCCTGGGATCCCGGAGGTGCCTGTGCTTCATCCTACAGTGAAGAAGCTTTTTATAGCCAGCGAGCCTCCAGCAGAGTAGACTCAGAGAATGGGACTGAGAAATAGGGGACCGTCTGAAAGGGCAGTCACAAAGAGGCAGGAAAGGTTTCCAGGGTGTTCCTGTTTCCTGACATTTAGACTCTGCAGGGGCAGTCACAGTTTTGATCTTTAACCCTCTCATTTCAAAACAGTGTGCGTTTTCATCCAGTAACTTAGGAGGAGCGCCAGCAAATCTGCGGCGACTCTCTGCATTCCCTCTTGGCAGGGTGGCCCAAGGTCGGGGCAGAGCGTGTGCACGGCCCTGGTGGGCGGGGGGAGGACGGGAGGGCATCTGAGTAGCTGGCGTGTGCCTCGCAGCTTTCCACGAGGAGGTCAAGGGCGAGGGCCAGTGTTGTGGCCACCATGCCCAGGTCCTAGTCCTCAGCTCCGGGTCTGTGGGCGGGGGGAGAGCAGCGCCTCCAGTCCCCCACCAGCAGAACTCAGCCAGGGACAGGCCGGTGGCTCATGGTGGGACATCCTGGCCCCGGGACACCGCTGCTCCGGTCCTGCCCCCTTTCCTTTGTTCATTCGTTGTTTCTCTTCGATGTGGAAGACGGGGCCCTGTCTGGGGGCAGCCTTTACCCAGCTGTGTCTGCCAGTGGCCAGCAGCCATTCAGTAGAAGAGGTGGAGCTGGCCCCGGAGAGGCCGCCGCCCTAGCGTTTGGTCAGGGACCTGGCACACCGCGCACACCGCAGGGCTCACTGCTGAGTACCAAGCATCCGCTGAGTTCTGGCCCAAACAGTACCACGACCCAACTGTCGCTAGTTCCCAGGACACTGGCGCTGTCGTCCCCTCTGAGCCAGGCTGTGCGTCAGCATACGTACCCACCGAAGCACCCCCCATCACGGGAAAGACCCACCCCACCCTCCTGCTGTCCTAGCTCTCTAGAACGTCTTCCTGCCGGCCTCCTTCACAGCTCCTTTTGAAACCCTCTCTTCCAGTGTCACCACTACAGACCTAGCGGAGGCTAAGGTCGTGGTGACGGTTCTGAGACCTCGGACCAGATCCCAGCCTCCTGTGCTCAGGGCCTCCTCCTGTGGAGGAGCGGCCTCCAGAAGCGGCACGTTCCGTGTCTCCAAGGGCTGGTGAACTTTCCCCAGCGAGGAGAACGTGGGTTTCTGAGACTGAGTGTGGCGTCATTTTGTCCCTTTGCTGTGTGTCCTGTTGCTGCCTCCCCAGGGCATCCCAGTGAAGGCCAAAGTGACAGCTCCGCGGTGTGAGGGTGGGCGGCACCCGACTGCAGGCATGGATTCCAGCCATGGGCCCTGACAAGGGACGTGCAGCAGCCCAGCAGCGGGTGGTGGCCCAGCCTGAGGGAGGGTGGCAGCAGTCCCAGGCTAGTGTCGGAGCTGCCAGCCGGACCATGTTGGCCACGGCAGCTGAGGGCAGGGAGGGCCGTTAGGCACACCGAAGCTGGAGACCTTTCATCACCACCTTCTCTGGGAAGGGCGCAGCCGCTCATGAGCTGCTACACCAGAGCCGACGTGGTGGCCCGTTTCCTCGTAGGGTACCCCAGAATGCTCCTCCTTCGAGGCTCCCCCACACTGCAGAGTGTGGTCGCGGCTGAGGGACACGGCCGGGCACAAGGTTACCGTGGGACCCGGAGAGTGGTCCATTGCACTGATGGTACGTAGGGCACCCGAGTTGCCCTGGGAGTGGTTTGTCGGCTTCTGCCATTAGATGAGTCGTGAGGTGAGTTGTCATTGCCAGAGCCAGTTCCTTCCAGAAAGGCTGCATGAGGGCGGTGCACTCCAGGTCAGACTGACCGCTGCTCTGGGGAGACACCCCCTCCAAGCCCCCAGACCCCATCCTGCCACCCAGCACTGCACCACGACCTCCCAGACCACGCGATCCACAGGCTGTCAGCCTGGCTGGCCTCCTATCACGGTCCCCACGACAACTGTGCCCGCCGTGTGAGCAAACCCAGCTCTTTGCACCTCCCTGGATGGCCTGACTTGCCACGTGGCTGCTCCTTCTCGTATGTCTGCTGCCACCTCGTCTGCCTCTTCACAGCAGCCATGGCAGTGCAGATAGGCCTGGGTCTGCGCCCAGTTTGGTCAGGTACAGAGTAAGCCAGAGACCCAGCTGCACGGCCTACCTCCCACTCCCACGGAGAGTCGTCCACCGCCCCTTTCTCCTGGCCAGAGAGCAAGCTGGAGAAGGAGTAAGACCCCAGACCGCAGCCCCTCAGCAGTGTCCTTTGGGCAGCCCTGACATGCGGGTGGAGAATCCCAGCTCCAGGGCTGATGAGGGCTAGTGACGCCTGCCCTCCCTGCGCTGTCCCCAGGCCTCATTCGTCTCTGCAGATCAGGACCGGGCAGGAGGCGCACGCCCGCTCGGCGGTCTCCGTCCTTTCCCCTGCCGGCACCTCGGTGTGATGGAGCAGTTGTGGTGGTGTCTGTGTGCTCGGGAACCAGATGTCTGGATGTCTGTAACCGCGAGGCTGTTCCTGCAGAAAATGACACCACACTGAGTGGGGGCGGAACAATTCAGGTGTCTTTGGGCTTGGGCCTTCCTGGCAGCCAGTGACAGAATCTGGCATGTTACCATCTGGAGAGCGCTGAACGTTTTTCTTTCTTCTAAATGAAGAGCTCTAATTCCTTAATCCTGACAAATGTCACCCGCATGAGCACCTCTTGGCCCTGTGCAAGGCCTTTGGCAGAGGCCGAGGCTGGTCAGGACCTTGGAGTCCCTCGCTTAGCTTTACTCGGGGTCCCCTTATTGGCCCAGCCCCTCCCAGCAGAGCCCCAGACCTCCCCGTACCCTCTACTCTGCTCCTCCCATGGTAGGCCTCTGTCCATCCCTGTTCGCCCAGCGTCCTCTTAGGTGAGCGGTTCACGGTGCAGAGCCAGACTCCTCTCAGAGGCCGAGCCAGGCCCAGGAGGACCGAGTGAGGCAGAGGTGGCCTGTCTGGGAAGAGCTCAGCTGGGGCCGTCTGGTCACAGGCCTGGCAGTTCCTGGTGGGGCGTCCAGATAAGGAAGAGGCCTTCTGCCAGCTCGGGGCAGGGTGGACAGCAAAGACCCTGAGCTGACCCAGAGGTAAGAAGGGCTTAGCCGGGAAGAGCACTGCGGGCTCGAGCACTGACACAGTGTCCGGAAAGCACCCTGGGTGGGGTGGGGCTGCCACCAAGGCAGGATAGCTCGAGTGTGGCGTGGGGGCTGATGGGAGATGGCTGGGGTCAGCTCCGCAGGCCCCTGTGCCAAGCCAGGCATCGTAGGATCCTGCGAGTGGCCGTGGAGTGGCCAGGGGCCGCTCGTCTGCAGCCAGTCTGTGCGTGGGGCCCTGGGGTGGAGGCTTTTCTTCCACGTGCCAGTGACATCTGGCTGGGACACACACGCACTCCCAAGGCCCTGGTGGGTGCCGGGAACGACACTGAGTACTTTCTGTCCACGGCTCATCTGGAGGTGCAGAGCCTGACCCCAGGCTGTGAGTGGGGGTTCCGGGCAGGATGGGGCAGCTCTGTGCAGACAGCCCGCCTGGCCCCTGCACAGTTACAGCCCTTTCGGGCCTGTGCAAATGGCTCCTTCGTCAAGCAGAGAAGGGAATATCAATCTCGCTTCAGTAATCCCTAGTCCCGAGGGTGTCGGTGCTTCCACTTCGGGCCTGCAGGCCTGCCGAACCCGCAGCGTACAAGTCCAGGCCCCAGAGGAGAGGCGAGAACTGCATAGTAAAAACGAACCCCGGCTTCTGCTCCACTCCACGCTTACCCCCATTTCAGAGCCGTGCCTCTGCAGCGCTCCCCACGGCCCCCAGCGTCACCTCAGGACTGGCCCCATAGCGCTCCAGTGTCGAGACGGTGATGGCTCCTCTTCCATGGAACGAACCTGTTCTAAATCTTGCTAAGACCGGTGCTCATCCTCGGAGCGACTCTGCTGGCGGGGGCTGCTCTCCCTTTAAACATTTAACCGGTAGGCTCCCGTCTGCCTGCAGGGCCCACAAAGAGTTTCCTCCTTTCAAGAGACTCCTCCGGGCTGAGCCCCTCGAGTGCCGAGGCCATCTGCCTGTGCAGGCTCGCTCATTTCTCCGCACTGGGGGGCCACACGGGCACAAGCAAGTGTCTCGCTTTGCTACCCGCATGTCCTTGCAGCGCCCTGGGCTGGGCAGCCCAGACAGCAGTGCTGTGCCGATGGCCTCTGGGTGCCAAGGTCCCAGAACCTGAGGACAGCACGAGGTGTTGAGGGAAATGACAGCTCCGAGAAAATAAAACAATTCTAAACATGAAATTGAGTGGCCAGGTGGGGAAAACACACAGGTGTTTCCAGGGTGCTCAGACGCAGAGGTCTGAGCGGGGAGGCACACAGCTGCAGATCCGCTGAGGCGTCTTCATTGGCCTGGCCCCAAAGGCGGGTGTCTGGAAGCACAGGCGCACGGGCTTGTAGGTGATAGGTGTGTTTAGAAACCCTTGGGTTAGCAGTTGGTTCCAGGCACAGATCTCTGTTCCCAAGACTTAGTCAGCAAAAGAACGCCACGTTCCACTTCAACAGAGAAGCTGCACGCTCTAGTAACGCCACGCCAGGGACCGTGCAGGGAGCGCCGCAGCACCCGGCCAGAGCGGTCACAACGGAGGACTGATCTAGAAGTGACTCCCTGGGGGGCCCTCCGAAAGTATCTTAGAACAGGAAAAGCTGTCAGAATTCTGTCCTCGCGGGTGACGTCACATCAGGGCACCAGATAGGTTCTTGGAGTGGGGCAGGAACCTGGCACCTCTGCTGCCTCCTGGGACCTGCTCTTCCTTTTTAAAAAGGACAGAGGGCTCTAACTTAGACCCTGGTAAGGCTGGGGTAGAGCTCCTGCCAGGTAGGGCTGGGGTAGAGCTCTCCCAGGTAGGGCTGGGGTAGAGCACCCCCCAGGTAGGGCTGGGGTAGAGCACCCCCCAGGTAGGGCTGGGGTAGAGCACCCCCCAGGTAGGGCTGGGGTAGAGCTCCTCCCAGGTAGGACTGGGGTAGAGTACCCCCCAGGTAGGGCTGGGGTAGAGTACCCCCCAGGTAGGGCTGGGGTAGAGCACCCCCCAGGTAGGGCTGGGGTAGAGCTCCTCCCAGGTAGGGCTGGGGTAGAGTACCCCCCAGGTAGGGCTGGGATAGAGTACCCCCCAGGTAGGGCTGGGGTAGAGCTCCTCCCAGGTAGGGCTGGGGTAGAGCACCCCCCAGGTAGGGCTGGGGTAGAGCTCCTGCCAGGTAGGGCTGGGGTAGAGCACCCCCAGGTAGGGCTGGGGTAGAGCACCCCCAGGTAGGGCTGGGGTAGAGCACCCCCAGGTAGGGCTGGGGTAGAGTACCCCCCAGGTAGGGCTGGGGTAGAGCTCCTCCCAGGTAGGGCTGGGGTAGAGCTCCTGCCAGGTAGGGCTGGGGTAGAGCACCCCCAGGTAGGGCTGGGGTAGAGCACCCCCAGGTAGGGCTGGGGTAGAGCTCCTCCCAGGTAGGGCTGGGGTAGAGCTCCTCCCAGGTAGGGCTGGGGTAGAGCACCCCCCAGGTAGGGCTGGGGTAGAGCACCCCCCCAGGTAGGGCTGGGGTAGAGCTCCTCCCAGGTAGGGCTGGGGTAGAGCACCCCCCCAGGTAGGGCTGGGGTAGAGCTCCTCCCAGGTAGGGCTGGGGTAGAGCACCCCCCCAGGTAGGGCTGGGGTAGAGCACCCCCAGGTAGGGCTGGGGTAGAGCACCCCCCCAGGTAGGGCTGGGGTAGAGCTCCTCCCAGGTAGGGCTGGAGTAGAGCTCCTCCCAGGTAGGGTTGGGGTAGAGCACCCCCCAGGTAGGGCTGGGGTAGAGCTCCTCCCAGGTAGGGCTGGGGTAGAGCTCCTCCCAGGTAGGGCTGGGGTAGAGCACCCCCAGGTAGGGCTGGGGTAGAGCACCCCCAGGTAGGGCTGGGGTAGAGCACCCCCAGGTAGGGCTGGGGTAGAGCACCCCCCAGGTAGGGCTGGGGTAGAGCACCCCCAGGTAGGGCTGGGGTAGAGCTCCTCCCAGGTAGGGCTGGGGTAGAGCTCCTCCCAGGTAGGGCTGGGGTAGAGCTCCTCCCAGGTAGGGCTGGGGTAGAGCACCCCCCAGGTAGGGCTGGGGTAGAGCACCCCCCAGGTAGGGCTGGGGTAGAGCACCCCCAGGTAGGGCTGGGGTAGAGCACCCCCCAGGTAGGGCTGGGGTAGAGCACCCCCAGGTAGGGCTGGGGTAGAGTACCCCCCCAGGTAGGGCTGGGGTAGAGCTCCTCCCAGGTAGGGCTGGGGTAGAGCACCCCCAGGTAGGGCTGGGGTAGAGCACCCCCCAGGTAGGGCTGGGGTAGAGCACCCCCAGGTAGGGCTGGGGTAGAGCACTCCCCCAGGTAGGGCTGGGGTAGAGCACCCCCAGGTAGGGCTGGGGTAGAGCACCCCCAGGTAGGGCTGGGGTAGAGCACCCCCAGACGTACCCGCAGGCACCAGGGTGAATGCTGCAGCATGGGTGTGCGAGAGGTGTGTGGGCAGCTTGTCCGGCCTAGGCCCAGCCTCACGCTGACCAAGGGCAGCAGGAGATTGGAGTAGCCAAGGGCGGCCAGGCCATTAGTGACAACCCAGGACGAGCCGTCTCCATCCCCCTCCCACCAGGCTGCCTGTGCTCGGTTTACTGCAGGTCTGAGAGGCTCTCGTGCTGTGCAGAGCAGGGCCTGGCTGGAGGGAAGCCCAGATCCGGGCCTCTACCAGCCGTTCGTTTTAAAATAGGCAGCTTCTAAACACTGGGTACCAAATGTTTCCTACGTAGTCATCTCGGAGAACGGCCTTTCATCGTCTGAGGCCCAGCTCTCTCGGCTCTGTGGGGTCCACGGGGTAGTGCAGGGCGGGGCCTTAGGAAAGGCTCCGTGTACTTACCGGCATCTTGTCCGCCAGGCACTGCTTGGGCACCGTCCTGCCCCTGGTGGTGGGAAGCAGGCATGCCATGGTCCCTAAGGAGACTGTATATCAGAATCACCTTGGGGGGCCAGTTTGTTTGTTTTTTAAGGTTTTTGCCACGGGGAGAATGTGCTCACTCGAGAGAGACAGAGACAGTGAGAAGGAAAGTGAGAAATTACCCACCAGGGGAAACGGCCACACCATAATCCCTTCTCCTGGGATTTTGGGCATGCACGCACACACACCCCACACACACATGATCTTCAAGATTCCATGTCTAGGACTCGAACTGCAGCTGGCCATCTGGAAGTCCAGTGCCTTAATTGCCGTGCCACCTGCTGACCCCCCCGGGGGAGCTTTTCATCAGGCAGGCCCTCTGTCAGCCAAGATGGGCCTCCTTAAAGCTGGGCAGCTCCCAGCCAGTTGCCCCTGGAGTCTGCGCCTCACCTGTGCACCCCCACTCCCCGCCCCCACCAGCTCTCCACCCTGGCCTGGAAGCAGGCACAAGACAGGTGACATCTACAACCTTGGGAGGCTCGGGAACTCCGGAGGACAGTACCTAGGTCACGGAGAAATAGTAGGATCCCTGTTTAAGGATTGTAAGGCTCTGTTTAAATGAAATCAGATCTCCCAAGTTGAGCGGATTCAGAGAAAAGGGGAAGAAACCAGCAAGTGAAGTCCCCCGTGGACCGCGTCCCCCGGTCCTGCCCGGCCTGCGGTCCCCCGTGGACCACGTCCCCCGGCCCTGCCCGGCCTGCGGTCCCCCGTGGACCGCGTCCCCCGGCCCTGCCCGGCCCGTGGACCGCGTTCCCCTGGTCCTGCCCGGCCTGCGGTCCCCCGTGGACTGCGTTCCCCGGCCCTGCCCAGCCTGCGGTCTCCTGTGGACTGCGTTCCCCAGCCCTGCCCGGCCTGCGGTCCCCTGTGGACTCTGTCCCCTAGTCCTGCCCGGCCTGCGGTCCCCCGTGGACTGCGTCCCCCGGCCCTACCCGGCCTGCGGTCCACTGTGGACTGCATTTCCCTGGCCCTGCCCGGCCTGCCGTCTTCCCACTTCCCCTCCAGGCTGCCCCACGCCCTTGCCTTTGCAGAGGCAGCTGCTTGGAATGGCAGTGTGCTCGCTGTTCCCCCTCTGTCCTGCCAGACCTTTCTGTCACCAGTGTCTTTCGCCCCTCCCCTACTGATAAGGAGCACAGCCCTGTCTCCCTCCCAGACCCTGGGGGATCCACCTGAAGCCTAACCTAGTCTTGCTGGACCAAAGCCTGACGCTGTGCCCCTGGGCCGGGGCGGGCTGGTGGGAAGGAGAGGTGGGGCGCTCTCTCCCAGCTCAGCTGTGACAAGGCTTCCCCACACCCCGCGCCTCGCTCACACCTCGCCCTTGTCTGTCTGGATGATGTGTGTGCACTCCCCCAGCTCTGCCACCTGTGCTGGTCTCCCCGTCATGTGCAGCGTGCACATTCCGCCTATCCCGAGGTCCTGATGGGGGTGGGGGTGCCTGGCACATGGCGGTGAGCACGACAGGTCGAAGCTTCTAGCAGGGAGGTGGAAGGCACATCGTGTCCACGGCAAGGACCGGGTGTGAGCCAGGAGCCCGGGTCTAGTCCCTGTTGCACTCTGTGTGTGTCCTCTGCGGGGGACGAGCCCCGATCATGGCGCCTTCTCCACATCCCTGTAGTCTCTGTCTACCCAGAAAGCCTGGAGTCGGAGCTCACCGGGCCCGGGGCTCCAAGTCTGGGTGCTCAACCTTAGGCTCAGATGGTCTGAACAAATCCCTGCTCTGCTGTTCCGGAGCTCCTCGCCCAGCAAGTCCGCTAAGCCCCTCGGACATGCTCCCCAACTTCTGAATTGCAGTTACAGTGGTAGCTCCAGGCAGAGGTGGCTGTGGGTGGAAGGAGACAATCCCTGTGGCTCCCATTTGGTCGTGCTGCCCTTGGTCAGACACTGTCCCCACATTGACCCCTGAAACTGCACCCAAAGTCACGCAGCTCAGGGCCCCTCGCCAGGCAGTGCGGGCTGGACTGGCCCTGCACGGGGCGCGTGCACAGGCGCTGACACTGGGCCTCTGGTCTTCCTGCAGGCATACGCCCTGCGTTCGCTAAGAGCACTGGTGACCCGCAGCAGCTCCGGCTTGGAGCCTGTGCGGAGGCTGTCGGGGCTCCTCGTGCACGGTGTGGCAGAGCCACTTCAGAGACTGTTTTGACTGGCATCTCCTTCCCCAGCGCATTGACTGGCAGCTGTTCCAAGGTCTCTTGAGAGTCCTTCCTCCCTCCCAAGCTCGGTCTCTGCCCTTGTGTGGATCTTCTCTGCTGCGTGGGGCTCGGGGAGGAGGTAGGACAAGACCACAAAGAAGAGAAGAGAGCAAAGTGGATCTGTGGACAGCCCCGAGCTGCCACCGCCCCAAAGCAGAGCGCCCGTGATCCCGGTCCAGCTGGGCAAGCCCCACACCAGCCCGGGCCACGGCAGCTTGAGAAGCAGCGTCTCCTGGCCCTGCCCCTGCCTTCCCCAGCTGTCTGTCTCTCCACCCTCGCCTGCTCCCTGGCAGCGGCTCCAGCCCTGCCCTCCCGCTCCGCTCCGCTGCATCCTGGCCCGCCCATTTATTGCCACTTTCGTGTCTTCTCCTCCCTCCCTGTCCGCTCGCCATCCACTTTGATCTTCTTACAAGCTTTCCCCAGAGCGCACTCGCTTAGCTCCCTCTTGCAGGAGCATTAGTGCCCTCCCGGCCTCGCCTGCCTGGGAGGCGGCTTTCATCTCCCCGTGGAATCTCATTAGCTTTACAGCACAATGGGACCAGAGCCTCACCGCCATCCAGAGTAGGATTAAATTAGTTAATAGCAGTATTTTTTTTCTTTGCCCCAGGCCTGTTTTTTCTATATCTTGGATACTGAGTAAAAAAACAACTTTGTTGTTGAAAAGTGTAAAACAAAAATCATTGAAGGTGGAATGTTTTGACAAAAAGGAAGATCACTGCGGGGGAATTTCTCCCGTGTTCCGCAGCATGTCTGGCTGAGCAGGGGCCCAGGGGGCGGCCATGGGATTGGAGAACCAGAACATGGGACTGGGCGGAGGGGGAGAGAGCAGGGTGGTCAGCCCTGCTTCCTCCTGTTAGAATATTTCTGTACCTGGTGGTAGGAAACGAGAGATTAAACGACGGCACCAGAATGGGGCAGCTGCCACCATTTGGCAGTTTCAGGGAATATTGTATACTGGACCTTGTGGGAGGAGGAGGAGCATTTGGTCAGATCGCCAGCCAGCAGTGGAGAAGCTAGTTAGATGCCCTGCCTGTGAGCCACTTGCCAAAAAGATCCTTTGGCTTTCGGCTGCAGCAGGATCTGGAGGGGCGTTTTCTCAGCCCCCCTTGCCCTACCCAGGCACAGCCGTTGGCCAGCCGCTGCATTGCGGGGTTCCTAAGCCGTGCCTTTCGTGGGCACTGGGGCTTCCTACTGGACCTCACCGTGGGAAGGTTGAGGGCAGCAGCTGGCAGGAGGCGGGCACAGTCCCAGGCCCCCCAGCGCCCACGTTCAGACCCCTGTCACCCCTCAGGAGCTCTGCGACTTTGGACGACTGCCCGGCATCGTCATCGCGGGCGTTAGATGAGGGGTATGTGGCGTGGCACGACGTGGCGCTCAGTGGTGGTGCTGGCACGCCTTAGCGGTAGCCGAGGCGCCGAAGAAGGGCCTTTCAGAACCAGGAACACCCCGCTCCCCCACAGCCCCGTGGGAGACTCTCTCACCCCACCGTCCACAGCACCCACCAGGAAATGTGGCTGGTACCTTTTGATTCGTGAAAAAGACCGACTGCCCTTCTGTCTGCAGCTTTGTTTGTGCCCAGAATCTGACGCCTGCTCCTTCAGGGCCTTCTCCCCATCCTGCCCGAAAGTGCTCCACACGGCCTGGTCCATGGCCAACAGGGTGTCACCTGGAGCTTGATGGCGATGCCGGAGCTCAGCCCCACCGCGTGCCCCTTCACGGGGTTCTGCTTGTTAACAGCGTCCCGGGACGTGTGTGGGCCTCAGCGTCTGCCTCTGGTGCGTCGTGGATGTCCTCTGACAGCTCGGAGGGGCTAGCTCACCTTCCAGGCCCTCCCCGGAGACCGACTTCGCCGTAGCTTGGCCCAGAACACGGATTCCGTCACGTTCAGAGTGACTCCAGCGCCACTGCCCTCGGAGCCACCTCATGAGTGGCCCCAATCGGGAGGGGAGCTGTCCTTGGCCACAACTCAGGCTTGCGTGCCCCGCTTCCAGGAGCAGACCCGGTAGCCGCTGTGGCCCCGTCTCCAGGTGGGAACGAGCACCCGAGGAGCACGTTAACCTTGGGGGGGGGCCACGCTGCCGGGACGGACGCCCCGTCTTTACAGTTTAGCCTTGCTCACACCACAGCTGCCCTGCGCTGCCCCAGGGCTGTGTCCATGGACTCACTCAGGGAGCAGGCACAGCAGGGCCCCCCCAGCTGGTGGCGTTACCTTCGTGTGCAGCTGCCAGGCACTGGGCGTCGGGGGAGCAGAGAGAATCCACATACTCCTTCCACCTCCTGGCATGCAGGCTAGAAGCATCCACCTGGTCCAGCCACACTCCCACTACAAGGCCAGCCAGAGGCCTCCCCAGGGCCCAGGGGGAAGAGGGGACTGGGCAGTGACCACGGTGTCTCCTGCCCCACAGGGGAGGTTCAAGATGCCCAGTACGGCAGGGGTAGACCAGGGCCCCTCACTCCACCCACCTCGGCTGAGCCTCCTGGGGCAGAATCAGCCCCTCCGTCAGCACCCGTGCACTGAGGGCCTGTGGCGGGCACGGACGGGCCATCTCCCCTCTGAGGTCACGGTCGAGTTAGGGGAGCCCACACCAGGGAACCTGCGGTGACTGTGTGAGCTCCGATGTGACGGGTACCCTGGAAAGCCCCGAGCCCCGTCGGGAGGTCGAAGGGCTCCCGGGGAGAGGGACGGAGTGGGCCCCACTCAGCGGGAAGGTGGCGGTATAGGCTGGGGGCAGCAGCGGAGGGGAGGAAGCACACGCACTCCATGCTGCTCGAGTGTGAGGTGGGGACAGGGTGCCCCCACAAGCCCAGGCTGGCCGGCGGTTGGGTGCGGGTCTGTTAGCAGGAACGCTGGAGAGGAGCAGGCCTGGGGGGCAGGGGGCCTTCGCCTAGGCAAGCACCTTGCGGTTGTCAAAGCTAGGCTCCTCCTAGGACGCGGCGAACCGCGTTCGGGCCGGGGAGGCCAAGTCCACAGGTCAGCCGAGGACAGGGAGAAGGCTCAAATACAGACCAGGAAGCCAGGCCAGGCGCCCAGGCTCCAGGTTTAGGGCATCTGGGGGTGGAGTCCTGCCAGCATTTGGGTCGAGGCCAGGCAGGTGCCCGGATGAGTGGGATGGCGCTCTGGCAGACGCGTCGCGTGTCCCACTCCACAGCCCTGCCCCCCAGCACCCACTGATGGCAGCCCGTGGCCACGTGGGGGCGGGGCGGTCATAGTCACAGCGACCACAGGAGCCGGGCCTGGTGCTGGCCACTCACACGGTCACACTCGGTCATCCTCCCAGCGGCCTGCAAGGCTGTCCCACACCTTACTTTCTTAGAGATTTTCAGTATGGGGTTTGTGTGCTGGCCAGAGACACAGACAGAAAGTGAGAATCACCCCTGAGGGAGTGGCCAAGCCACAGTCCCTTCTCCTCCATTCTTCTCTCAGGGCACATCCACATGCACCTAGTGTGAGTTTTAGCCACCAGGTCTGGGGCTCGAACTGTGTTGGCCATGTGGGAGTCTAGTGCCTTAACCACTATGCCACCTGCTGGCCCCCAGACCTTTTATTTTAATAAATTATTTTTTGAGAGGTGTTTACTATAGGGCTCATACACTCACCAGAAAGAGACAGAGAGACAGAAAGCGAGAAGTCACCCCCCGGGGAGATGGCCATGCCGCAGTCCCTTCTCCTCCGTTCTCCTCTCGGGATCCTCTTGGTCATGCACGCACACACGTCCGGCGTGAATTTAAGCCACCGGGTCCGAGACTCAAACCACAGTCGACTCCATGGGAGTCCAGCGACACAGCCATTACGCTAACTGCTGGTTCCAAAGAGTTATTTAATTTATTCATTAATTTATTTTAATTTGACAGAGAGAGACGGAAAGTGAGAAAGCAAGCCACCAAGTCCAGGACTCGAACTGTGGTCAGCCATGTGGAGGGAATCAGTCCCCAGGCTAGGCTAGCTCACGCCACCAAAATGCATGGCTCCAGTCCCATCCCAGGGCACCTACAGACCTGGCACAGGTGGACACTCCACATCTTGAGGACGGAATTGTGCCCGAACCAGGGCAGCGGGCTCTGTGAAGACACGGGCCTAGCCTACCCTGCCCCTGCAGCTTCATGAGTGCTTCCCAGGTCCGGGGCACTCTCCACAGACCTGTGCCCTCTGCAGCGGCAGCGCACGTGCAAGGGACGTCCCGATAGCCCGTGGAGTGGTGCTCACGTGGTCTTGGCAGGAACCCAGCCTGAGCCGGGTGCCGCCTGAGCCTGGGGTGCTGCTGTGTTCGTGGCCGTCCCTTCCACCCCACCAGTCACCACCAGCCGTCTAGCAAAGCTATCATTACTACTGTTTAAAAAATGGCATTGCTCATTTTAGAAAAC
This sequence comes from Tupaia tana, assembly GCA_026018925.1. Lineage (NCBI taxonomy): Eukaryota > Metazoa > Chordata > Mammalia > Scandentia > Tupaiidae > Tupaia > Tupaia tana. The sequence continues at coordinate 103,853,359 of JAKSZU010000013.1, read as the reverse complement.
TGTCTGTCAGAAATGCTTAAAATACAGGCAGGCCTGGCGCTTGAAGGACTAAGCACCACTTCTCTTGAAAGTCACTTGGGTGAGAATCTCTTGGCAGCGTCGGAGACATGAGCCGTGTCGTGTTTGCAGGCAAGCCACTGCAGGTGTTTGTGCTGCGTGGATTTGACAAGGGGGCATTTTCCAAGTTTTTTCCTTTTTTTTAATTGTATTTATTCATTCATTTATTTTTAATTTGACCAGAGAGAGAGAGAGGGAAAGTGAGAAAGCAAACCACCTGGTCCAGGACTTGAACTGTGGTCGGCCATGTGGGAGTGTCTAGTGCCTTAACCATCATGCCACCCGCTGGTCCCCCAAGTTTTTCCTTTGCCCAACAAATGAGTACAGTCACCTCTGTGTGCAGCTGATAGCCGTGCAGGACCTGGGTGGGAATAACCCGGCCCACGCAGCTGCTTCCTGGGGGCTTTAGCAGGCACCAGGCAGGCGTGGAAGTCCTGGAGGGATGAGGGCCGGCGCAGGCGAGGCGGAGCAGGAGAGAGCAGGCAGGTGCCAGGGAGTGAGCCTTCTGCACCCGGGGTCCTTCTGCTCTCACAGCCTCATGAGGCGTGTATTTGCACATCCTCCGTCTTATCCGGGAGAAGGTGAGGCTTGGGAGGTTCCGTAAGGGGCTGAGACCGCCTGTCTCAGCTGGGATCCAGGACCCGGCTTGCTTGCCGTGGAGCCTGCGCCCTCACCCTCTGGCACAGCCGCTCTGACTGCGGTGTGGACACACAGCTGCGAGATCCTTGGCCGCTCCCCATGCGGGTCTGGCCCCACACTTGTGCTCTCCACCTGGCAGTTTGCTTGGGGCCGTTTGTGCCGCAGTGTCCCGGGGGGCCCGGAAAGCTGGCGAGCTGGGTGTGCTCTTGTCCTCGAGTTAATGCTTCTTTCTGGAACTTTGCTTTGTTCTGTTCACAATATTTGTAATGCCAAGAATCTCTAATGAGGACAATCAAATAAACCATTAGTTTGAACACATTTCAAATTAGGTGTAATCTACTAATTTGCTGATTGATGGCAGGCATTAGCAATTCATGGTGTCATCAGATTTCAGAACTACAAGGAGTCTCAGACCAGCCCCTGTTCCCAGAAGTAGCTGGACCAAGGTCAGGGCGCATGTCCAGTGCTCTGTCCACTGGTCACGCGATGCTCTCGGTGGACTCCACACGGTCTCGCCCGTGGCTTTGCTGACAGCGACTGTGGAGTCAGGAACATGGGTGGGCCCCGGGGTAGAGGGTGTGGAGAGGCTCCCCAGAACAGCCCCTCTGGTTCAACCCACGCCACTGGTCCCTGGATAGGCTGAGGTATCTCAAATGTCACCGCTGCAGCCCGTGTCCCTTGTACCTGACAGGCCTCTCTCATCTGGGCACCAGCACTGCCACTGAGCTCCTACGGGAGACTATTCGGATCCCCTTCCTCCATACGAAAGGCTGCTCTGTGCCAGCCAGGGGTGCTGCTAACCATCATGCCCTTCGTTCCCAGGTGACAGACCACGCCACCACTGCCCTGCTCCACTACCAGCTGCCCCAGATGCCTGACGTTGTGGTCAGATCCTTCATGGTAAGTGGCTTCGAGAGTCAGGGCTCCTGCTTACACCGTGGCCTCCTCCAGGTGACGGCAGGCAATCGGGAAGTAGCTCTGGCACCCTCAGACTTTGGGGGCCTCCTAGGGGGAGCTGTGGCTGCCAGTTGAAAACCCTTCCTGTCTCCGGCCTCACTAAGCACCTGCCGGACAGTGTTTCGGAAGTGGTCTTCAGTTTCCAGCGGCCGCTTGGCTCGGGTCTCATCGCGCTCCGCCGTGCCTGGCCCTGCCGGCACCGGGCATGCAGCGGTGAGTAAGGCGGGTCTCACAGCTCCCAAGACATCTCATCCTTGGGTTCTCAGACGTGCAGCTCAAGATGTCAACAGCCCCCAGACAGCCGCTCCAGTGACGTGCTGGAGCCAGCCTCTGCTGTTCCTGGTTAAAAGGTTAGAATTTGGCAAGCTGGTCACTCACCCATTGGAAATCCATCCTGGTGGGAATGTTTACACCGCAGAAAGTGGCAAATGCCGCCGGCCAGAGCCAGTTCCCAGCGTTTGTCCCCTGGCCACCAGGCGGCGTGGGCAGAGCTGACAGACGCAGAGCTGACGGGGCTCCCCGGCTCGCATCGCTCACGGCTCCGCCTTTCCCCGCGGCCAGCGTCCCTGTGTTCCTCATGCTAAAAAGGCTGCTTGTTAGCACATCTGGGTCCACGTCGGCCACCAGGGTGGCCTTGCTCACCCAGGTCATTGTCGCGTGGGCGTCAGCAGTGGCTGCCTCTCAGGACACCAGCTCGGCAGGGGCCGTGGAGCGGCCTCTGTTCAGGGACAACCCAGTTGACGATCTGGAGCGAGATCTCGGTTTCAGGGTGACAGACTGGCTTGTTACCCAAGCATGTTGTCAGGCCCAGCTTCCTTTCGGTTCCTGACTTTGGAGTTTGGGGGGACCTGGATTTGCTCGACCCCAAAGGACGAATGGTTTGCCTGGCTGATCCGTGACAGCCTCGTGTTTATTAGAAACCCCCGCACCTTGGGGGGGACCCAGGTAATGGGGCTCACTCTGCCGCCATGACGGCGGCTGCGCAGGGTGGCACGGTCCGCGTCAGGAAACTTGGCGACCCTCCAAATAAGGCTTGTCTGTGACCGACGTGCTTCAGGAGGACATCAAGGGACAAGATCGTGTCCCTCCCACGGTGGGCCTGGCTTGCCCGCTGTGAGGTGGGTTTCCGGTAGCGGACCTCCCCCAGCCCTAAATCGAGTTAGGAGCCTCATCCTTATGTATGACGCCCACAGAACCCTGCTCTCTGCACTGCTCAGGCGGGATTTGCTGCTGATTCTGTTACTCGGTGGCACGGGGCTGTCCCCGCCCACCCCCAGGTGTGTCAGCCGCGTCGTGACAGTGAGTGATGACCGTTGAAATCAGATTAGCCGGGAGGCATGCTGACCTATGGAGTGTTCTCGAAGGTCCTCCGCACAGTCCAGGGCCACGTCCCGGCAGTGAGCCAGGAGCAGGTCGATGCTTACTCAGGAGACACGGCTTGAGCTCGGGCGTGGCGGTGACAGCACCGAGCTCCAGGCAGCGCGCGTTCAGGGGACCTCCGGAGAGAAGGCATTTCTGTGCACAGACTGCCTGGGAGGGGCGGGAGCAGCAGGGCTGGCGGCAGTGTGGCGACCTTGCGCTTCCCGGCTTCTCTCCGAAATCAGTGGGTGTCTTTGGAGTCAGAGCCGACTAGGCTCCTGTCCTCGGGATCCTCAGGCGCGATGGGAAGGGTGACTTTGGAAGCACCGGCTCCCGTCCTCTCATTCCTCTCCTCGTTTCTCTTTTTAGACCTGGCTGAGAAGTTACGTAAAGCTGTTCCAGGCCCCGTGCCAGCGCTGCGGGAAGTTTCTGCAAGACGGCCTCCCCCCCACCTGGAGGGATTTCCGAACCCTCGAGGCCTTCCACGACACCTGCAGACAGTAGCCCCCGGCCCGGCCCGCAGCCCCTGCCCAGCCCCTTCCCAGACGAGCTCTGCGGAGCCCGGACAGCCACGCTCTGCCTCGTGGAACAGCGCCGTGGCGTGAAGGCCGAGTCTACTGAAGGGCACTCGTTGCCACGGCTGACGGGAGTAACTAGGTGCACTAGGCCGGGTGAGGTGGAGAGGCCCCGTCTACAGCGGGCACGCGGAGTCCTGGGCTCGCCTTCCCCCAGGCAGGCTGGCAATCCTGCACGTCGGTCCAGGCTCCGCTTGGAGCATTCAGGATCTGGTGTGGCGTGAGCCTGTGTTCTTACGTGTCGCCGTGCAGGGGCTTCTGTTCTGTACCGTATTTTGTAAGCAGTAAACCTTTTCTACCCAGGACGAGGCAGTCTCCTGTTTCTTGTAGCAGTCTTTAGCGCTCAGCTCAGTGAGCGTGGGGTGGATCCGGGCCCCCCGAAGGGAACCCACAGTGACATCGGCATTTACAGTAGTGGGCGCGTGGGGTGGGTCCGAGCCCTCTGAGCAGTGGGCATGGGGCAGGTCCGGGCCTTGGAAGGGGACCCACAGGGACGCCTGCATTTACAGCAGCGGGCGTGGGGCGGGTCCGGGCCTTGGAAGGGGACCCACAGGGACGCCTGCATTTACAGCAGCGGGCGTGGGGCGGGTCCGGGCCTTGGAAGGGGACCCACAGGGACGCCTGCATTTACAGCAGCAGGCGTGGGGCGGGTCCGGGCCTTGGAAGGGGACCCACGGGGACGCCTGCATTTACAGCAGCGGGTATGAGGCGGGTCCGGGCCTTGGAAGGGGACCCACAGGGACGCCTGCATTTACAGCAGCAGGCGCGTGGGGGGGTCCCGGGCCCTCTGAGCAGTGGGCGTGGGGCGAGTCCAGGCCCTGGAAGGGGACCCACAGGGACATCTGCACTTACAGCCCTTTGAGGACTTCCCTCCTCCCTGCTCCCAGTGGAGAGGCCGGCACTGGAAAACTCCCTGTTTCAAAGCTGTTTGAGTGGCTGGGAAAAAGGATCGTCGTTTCTGAGGGGAAAGTGCACAGATGTTTTCTCCTGCTAGCCCAGGAGCACGCACTGACCCCGCGGAAGGAGAGTCTGAACCGGCTGCGGCTCACACATGTGGGCAGGACTGTGGAGTGGCTGGGGATCGGGCTTGTCTGTCCTGGGTTTTGTCTTAAAGAGCAGCACGAATCGCCCCCTGCCCGACCTGCTGTGTCCGTGGTGCCTCAACACCAGCTTTGCAGCCCGCAAGCTGTGCCCCTGGGTCCCGCTGAGCAGAGGAGGGGCACAGGAGGGGTGGCGCCTTGCCCAGAGCGCTCCTGGCCCAGCCTGCCCAGCCAACAGTGTCAGGAAAGATGCTGTCTACTAAGATGTCCAAAAGGACTGGGTAGTTCCGACCCGGGTTCTGGTACCGCCCAGCCCCTCCACACCAACTCCCACCAAGCTGGAAGGAGCCGAAGCAACGAGGGGACTTAGCAGGGGGAGGGACCTTGGGACAGTGCTGTTGTGCAGGTGTCTTCGGACCAGCAGTGTCGCCACCGTGGGCACTGATTAGACATATCGAGCCTCAGGCCCTCCCCCACCCAGGGGGTCAGCGAGGCTGGGGCTGCGTCCGGAGGCCTGGTCTGCAGTGGGCCCTGGGACTCCAGTGCACGCGTCTCTGAGACCCTCTGCTGCAGGAGCAATGACCCTGCTCTCAGGACCCCACTGGGGAGGCTGGTGCAGCACGGTGCCACGCGAGACCTGGCCACCCGGGCAGTGTTAGAGGAGACGCAGGGCCCTGAGCACGGAAGTGCCGCACGTTCCGCCCAGGCCGTGACGAGGGGCCGTCCTACAGCCTTCCACTGCTCTGAGCGGCGGCTGCTCATCCCACCTTATGTCGCCCTCAGTGTGTGACCGGTGATCCCTGTACACAAGCCCAGAGCAGGCGGTCACACAGCGTCAGCGACTTGCTGTGCCCCCGTCCTGGTCATGTAGGACGCTTGTTTGTTGCTTTGCCCAAAAAGTATGGCCATGAGGAGACAGAGCATCCACTCACGTCCCTGCCCCAGGGCTGCACGTCCTTTCAAAGACATTTAAATGGCAAGTCAGCTGACCACGGCGCCCACGGCCTGTGTGAAGTGACGACAGGGTGACCAGCCCTGACCAAACTGGAGCATGTGCAGAGAATGACAAGTACAGTGTGACCCCGGCTGGCAGCCACGCACCGCGGAGGTGCTCGGGCTGGGGGCGCAGTGAGACAGCTCGGGACGTGGAGTCGTTGGACTCATCCTGACTCCGCCAAGCCCGAGAGCACCCCCCAGGCCACGGAGGTGTCCCTGGCCCTGCCAGTCTCGGTTCCCCAGAGAGAGAGCAGGCCTTGTCCAGGGCCTTGGGCAGGCGAGAGTTTCTACTTGGAATTTAAGGGGACCCAGCTGATCCCATGTGGCCAACCATGGTTCAGACCCCAGCCCTGGCAGCTTGACAGACATGCCAGGCACACGCAGATGCGACCCGAGATCCTGATGGGATGGAGACAGAGCAGGAAAAGGACCGTGTGTGGCCATGTCTTGTTAGGTGCTTTTCTGTCTGGTGAGTGCACATACCCTCTGGCCAGAAATTTTTTTAATTAATGGCATTGTTTTAGTTTTTTCTCTGTCATCTTTAGTGATACCTTCTACTGTGGCCAGTGACACTTTTTATATTTACAGGAGTGATAAAAGGCTTCCACCTAAAATAGATTTATTTAGGTAAAAAAATATAACCATTAAAAATGTAAATAAATTGGGGCTGGCAGGTGGCATGGTGGTTAAGGGCACTGGACTCCCACATGGCTGACTGTGGTTCGAGTCCCAGACCTGGTGACTTGCTTTCTCACTGTCTCTCTCTCTCTCTGTCTGTCTCTCTGTTCAAAATAAAATAAGTATAAAGTTAAATAAAATAATATTTTTTAATTAAATAAATAATAGGACAGGAAGGGTGTAGCTATAGTAAAAGGAGTGGCAGGGGAGGCAGGAGACTGGGCGCCGCACCTGCCAGGGCCTGGCTCTGGCTTCTGCCGTCGGGGAGACTGGACAGCCACTCCCTCAGCACAGCCCCGCTCCCTCTCCTGGGGTTGCGTGTGGGTACTGCAGCGAGCGGGGAGGCTGGGGCTGTCGCGGAGGCAGGCAGAGACAGGCTGATGGGTTCCTGCTTCCCTGCTTTTAAGTGGCCCCTAATTAAAAGGGAGTGAGGGAAGTCGTGGGGTCAGGCCAGGCACCCTCCCAGGCCCGTCCGTCTCTGCCTTCCTCATTCCTCGGTCCCGAGAGCGGAAGGCAGGAAGGGAGCGGGTCGGAGGTGCCGAGGGCGTGGGGTGGCTTCTTTGCCAACCCCCGAGCGCTGGGTGCTGGAAGGCGGCCGTGGGAGAGGTGGGCTCTGTGCACCCGCTGCAAAGGGAGCTTGCGGCCTTGAGTTTGGCACAGCTGGGGACCCAAGGGAGGTCAGGGTCCATCCACGATGGTGGCTGGGAGACCTGCTGCTGTGGTGGCATGGTCACAGGGTCCCAGACGTCCTCTGGGGGCTCCCACAGGAAGGAGGTGGCCGTCGGTGGGGTGCAGCCAGCCCGGGCGGAAACCCCAGCCGCCTTCCCAGGCGTCCGTGTGACTTGGCACCTGCTCCGTGCCGGGCGTCTGCGTGTGCGTCTGAACCCAGGTGGGTCGTGGCGTCCCGTCTCAGGTGCAGACCACCTGGAGGGCGTCACCGCAGCAATGGGCTGGCACTCTGGGGCCGAGCTCCTGGGCTTCTCGGCAGGAGGCTCCCCCGAGTCGGAGGGCCCCTGCTGCCCGGCTGCACCCTCAGGTCGGTCCCGGGCTCTCTCTGGCCACTGACTGTGAGTCGCTAGGCCCCGTCAGGCACACACAGAATGGAACGACGAGTCTAGGAAAGGTTGTCCAGACTTTTTCTAAACTAAATTGGGACTTGGCCTTTCGGTATCGAGTGATGTGTTCACACTTCACACCCGACAGCACAAAGCGATGGTCTCCGTGTTAGCACACACTCGCCCTTACACTTGGGGTGTCGGAGTGGGGGCTGGATGCTAAACTGGGAGCCTCTGAAGGTCACCCCCACAGGGAGGAGAAGGGACAGCCGCCTCAGCCAAGCCTGGGGCTCTGCAGACCCCACGGAGGCCTCATCTGCCTCAGCTCTGTGACTCACCCCTAGTCTGTGCCCCCCCATCCCCAGGGGCTGCAGGGGTGCTCCCGGAAGCTCTCGTGGTACTGTGCTGGCCGGGAAGGGCGGGCGGTTCCATTCCACCTGCTCACTGCTGGGGCCTGGGGCCATGCAGAGCTTCCCAGGCCAGGCCTGCCACGCTCACGTCGGGGACCAGGCCCTCCCACTACCACGCTCCAGGATGGCCAGGCAGGTTCCTTCCCGGCTCTGCCATCCCTCCAGCCTCTTACCCTCACCCCCACCCCGCCCCACCCACCTGGCTCCTTCATAGGGAAAGGAACTGGGAAACTCACTTGCAGGGTGGAGTCCACGGAGAGTGCCTGCTCTGCTCCCAGCACGGCCCAGGTGGAGTGCCGTCCTGGCGGCCGGGCATGGGGCAGTGCTCCTGGGCAGCGCAGCCAGTCTGCCTGGCCGGGTTTGGGTCCCAGCTGCAGATGGGCTGTCCTGGGGACCGTGGGCTGTGGCTGGTGCCAGGGACAGGCAGGTCCTGCCAGCAGCCGGCTTCCCTGCGTCCCGCTGCTTTTCTCCAGAGAAAACAAGCTACTCTCCGAGAGAGAAGTGACAGGAGACTGGGGGAGCAGACGGCGGGAGGGGGAGCACGCGGCCATAGCAGCGGCCGCTCCAGCCCTGCGCGCCGAGGCCGGGATGGCCTGTTACTTAGTCCGTTCCTCCTGTCGTTCCTTATGTTCCTTCTGTAGAGAATTAGGTAATGTGAATAAGCAAAGAAAAAAAGGAAATGATGCCATAATTCCCACTAGCAAGGGCTGATTACCGCAGCACTCTGGGCCGTCCCTTTCCAGACTTCTCTGTGAATATCTACATTTTTACGGGAAATGAGATGAGGCCCAACCACGGTAGCACACACGGGTGGCTCAGGCCATGTGGGAAGCCTGGGTTCCCCTCCTGGCCTGTCCCAAAGGAAGCCGGGAGTGCGAGCACACTTCTGCACCCCCAGCTGCTCGGGGGCGCAGGAGGGTCAAAGCTCCCGCTGGCCTGGACTACGTAGAAGGCCCTGACAGCACAGGCACGGTGAGCACACACGGGGCCCCAGCGGCCTTGGAGGCTGAGGCGGGAGGATGGTGATGGCCAGGCCCTGCATGGAAAGGAAGAAACCACCAAACAGAACCCACACTCACACGTGAGAGCGAGCCCCATGCCGTGTGCCGCGTGCCGTGTGCTGTTTCCAACCTGACTTTTCCTTTGAACAAGGGCTAAGTCACTATACCACAGGTCCCTGAAATGCAGTGGCTTGAAGATTACAAACACTTCTCCTTCACTTAAGAGTGCCAATGAGGGAGGGACCAGCAGTTAGCGTAATGGCTATGTCGCTGGACTCCCACGTAGTCGACCGCGGTTTGAGTCCTGGACCCAGTGGCTTAAGCTCACGCCGGGCGCGTGTGCGTGCGTGCCCAAGATCCCAGGAGGAGAATGGAGGAGAAGGGATTGCGGCGTGACCATCCCCTCTGGGGGGTGATTTCTCGCTTTCTGTCTCTCTGTCTCTCTCTGTCTGTCTGGCGAGCGCACGCGCCCTATAGCAAAAACCTCTCAAAAAAAAAGAAAAAAAGAAAGAGTGCCAATGAGGGGACCAGCAGTTGGCATAATAGCGATGTCGCTGCATTCCCATGTAATCGACCGCGGTTCGAGTCCCAGATCCGGTGGCTTAAACTCCCGCCAGGCACGCATGCATGCATGCTCAAGATCCCAAGAGGAGACTGGAGGAGAAGGGATTGTGGCGTGGCCATCCCCCCAGGGGGTGATTTCTTGCTTCCTGTCTCTCTGTTTCTGTCTTTCTGGTGAGCACATGTGCCCTATAACGAGAGAAAGAAAGAAAGAAAGAAAGAAAGAAAGAAAGAAAGAAAGAAAGAAAGAAAGAAAGGAGGGAGGGAGGGAGGGAGGGAGGGAGGGAGGGAGGGAGGGAGGGGGAGGGAGGGAGGGAGGGAGGGAGGAAGAAAGAAAGAAAAGAAAAAGAAAGAAAGAAAGAAAGAAAGAAAGAAAGAAAGAAAGAAAGAAAGAAAGAAAGAAAGAAAGAAAGAAAGAAGAGAGAGAGAGAGAGAAAGAAAGAGGAAGGGAGGGAGGGAGGGGGAGAGAGAGAGGAAGGAAAGGAAAGGGAAGGGAAGGGAAGGGAAGGGAAGGGAAGGGAAGGGAAGGGAAGGGAAGGGAAGGAAAAAGAAAGAAAGAGAAAGAGCGAGCGCCAAGGGGAAGGGACTGCTCTGCTCCACGCAGCCTCTCAGGGCGGTCAGGGCACGTCTGCGTGGTGGAAGCCAGCCACAGGCACCTCCAAGCGTGCAGAGGGGACAATGCACGGGAGACGGTGCCTGTCTGTCCACACGGCAGAACCACTCGAATCTCCGTCCCGTGGCACTCCGAGCTCCAGGGGCTGCTGAAAGGCACTGTCTCCACCGGCCCCATGGGTCCAGCCGAAACCCTGACCAATGGAGCCTTTCCTGAAGGACCCTCAGCATCCTCCACGTGACCTGTCGCAGTCTCCCTTGCCCCGGGAGTGCGCGGGATTGGCCTGTCTTTAGAAGTGGTCTCACTGGGGCCCAGCAGGTGGCGTAATGGACATCACTGGACTCCCAGTAGTCGACCAGCAGTGCAGGTCCTGCTGGCTTAAAACTCACTCCGGCTCCCAAAATCCTGACAGGAGAGTGCCTGGAGAAGGGATTGCGGCGTGGCCATCCTCCCGGGGGTGATTTCTCACTTTCTGTCTCTCTGCCTCTCCAGTGAGTGCGCACGCCCTATAGCAAAAATCTCTCTCTTAAAAAAAAATAAATAAAGAGAAGTGGGTGTGTCGGTTTCAGCTTTGAGTTTCCTGTTGCAGGGCCTTCCACTGCCTGGTGACCCTAACTTGCACAACGAATCTCCCATTGGATTTCTTTCAACTTTTTATTTTGAAATATATACAGATTCACAGGAAGGTGAAAGGGAACGTGGAGAGAAGTCCCGCGACCCTTCCCCCGGCTTCTCCGGTAACGTCCCGTCCCGCATAATTTGGTGCGGTGTAAGCCAGGAAGCGGCGCAGGTACCACGCCTGGGGACTACTCGGGGCCTGCGCTACGCGGCCACTGCCCGTGTGTAGCTTGGAGGCCATGCCCGCGGTCGAGGTCCTCGACTACCCTCCTGCCCCCTCACCCCCTCTCCCCACCCCAGGCCCTGGCGACCTCGCCTGTGTTCACCACCCCGAACTTTATCCCACGAGTGTCACACGCCGGCAGTGCTGCGGGTGTGCGCTTTGATTTTGGCTGTTTACTTGCCGGGCTTTTACCCAGCAGGCTCGGGTAGCGCTGGTCAGTGCCTTTTGTTTTCAGGTTTTTGCTATAGGGTGCATGTTCTCACTGGAGAGATAAGAGAGGAAAGAGAAATCTCCTCCCAAGGGGATGGCCACACCACAATCCCTTCTCCTCCATTCTCCTCGCACGCACAGAGACACGCACGCGTGCACGCACACACACACACCTGGCGTGATTTTCAAGCCCCCAGGTCTGGAACTCGAACTGCGGTTGGCCATGTGGGAGCCAATCGCCTTAACCACCACGCCCCCCGCAGGCCCCGTTCGCTTCCTTTAACCGTGGAGTCACGAGTGCTCCGTGTGCGCCACACGCGTTTGGCTGTTTCTCCTTGGGAAGACGCTTGCCTGTGTCCCGTTGGGGGCTGTTAGGAATGTGCTGTGAGCTCCTGCGTGAGAACGAGTCTCCAGTTCTGTGGGGCGTAGGCCGTAAAGGCTATTGTGGGCCACGTAGTGGGTCCGTCTGCAGTTTTAAGAAGAGCCCCACGTTTCCCGAGGGCCGTCGTGGGTAACCCAGCCGCCGTGTGTGAGCCGCGTTCCCGGCGGCTCGGGCTTGTCTCGCTGCTGCTTCTCGCCGCCGGCCGGGTTCTGGCGTCGCCCTGCAGCTAACGCCATGGCGATGGCCCTGCGCGCTCACATCCCGCTCTGTGCGTGTCTTCTGCCGTTTTCTGAATTTCGCCACGCTGAGCTCTGAGAGTTCTTACACACCCAGACACAGTCCCGGCTGCGGAGATCTTACAAGTACTTCCTTCAGCCTCCGCCGTGGCTTTCCACCCTCCCAGCAAGGCCCCCCGCGGGACAGCGCTCGGCGTCGCCGAGTCCAGCGCTCCAGATCTCCTTTCCGTTCGCTGCCGAGGAGTCGGGCCCTACCTGTCGGAGGCGGCCGGACGTGGCGCTGCTGCTGCTCCCCACCCCCACACGCGTGTGCAGCAGGGCCTTGGGGACCTTCCAGCACGGCCGTTCGGTATGAGTGAGCCCAAGCCATCGTGTCCTCCTGACTCTGCCCTGTCCTCCTCCAGAGCCTCACAGGTGAAGTCGGTGACTTGTCACCTGTCAGCCTGTCTCCCACGAGAGTGCCGGCCCCATGAGGGCTGGGCTGTGTCGCTCTCGGCCACACACAGGGGCTTGGTCAGTATTTCCTGGCTGCGGGTGGAATGAGGAAGCCAGTCCGGGCTTCTGCTCACTCCCGAGTGGTGACCCTGGGCCAGTCCCTTGGTCCCCGAGCGTGGGTCCTTCCTCCGTGAATCTGGCCAGTGGTCCTGCAAGTGCCCATGCCGAATACTGACGCACACCTGCCTGGGCAGCTCTTGGGTGTTGGGGACACGGTTCTCATGTCGAGCGAGAAGACCAGAAAGCAAAGCCCACCTTGCCACTGGAGGCATGAGCACAACCACCACGGGGAGGTGGCCCTTCCTGGGGGCTCATTCTGTCCCCCCACCCACTATGGCCTTGTGACACCCACGTGTGCCTCCTGCTCAAAGGAGGAGATTCGGAGGAAAGGCCCAGAAGGCTGATGGTGCTCAGAGGAGGGCGGGCCAGCAGCGTATGCGGCAAGGCAGCCTTGGCCGTGGCAGAGACGTCTCTGCAGCCCCAGAGACCCACTGCGCCACATGAAGAGGCGCGCCCTGGAAGTGCGTCAGATCACAGCCCCGCCCCGTCCCCCTGGTCCTGTCTTCATGTCTGGGAAGGCCATCTTCCTGCCTGACTCGGACGCGGTCCCTTTCTGCCGTGGCCTTCTGCTGTTTGCCTTTGCACCGATGTCCCTAAAGCCAATAGGCGCTGGCCTTTCCTCTGCAAAGGGCAGCTGGCTCACCAGGGACGGCCAGCAGGCCGCAGCCAGGCGCCTCCTCGGCGTCCCTTTCTGGTAGTGTGCAAACCAGCAAAGCTCAGGAGGACCTCGGTGCCTGGAGAGCGGGCATCTAATTAGGAGCAGGCAGGACTTCCCGCTGTGTGGGGACACGACCGTGCCAGCAAGAGAAGGCAGCTCCCCACTGGTGCCTAGGTCTGGCGAGGCCGGACACACGGACACCTGCACCACCGTCAGTGGGTCAAGGTGTGACGTCCTGCGCCCTGCCCCTGCCCTCCTCGCAGTACTCGCCCACTTCACGGTGGGGACAGGACCTCAGAGAGGCTCCGGCAGAGGCAGGATTCGGGCCTGGCCCGACCGGCTGCACGGCCTGGACCCTCACGGCCTGGTGTGCCGGCCCCACCCGCTGGAGCAGAAGGAGGGGCAGGGGCAGGAACAGGGTGTCCTGCCAGCCGTCCACAGAGGCTCACTGGTCACACATGCTCTGGCGGTGGCAGCAAAAGCCCTCGCACCCAGAGACACTTCCGCCAGCACCTTGCAGGAGCCTTTTGAAGAGACTGGGAGGAGAGAGGATCTGATGCCGCAGTCCGCCCCCAGCCCTAACGAGCCCAGATCATGGGCGTGTGTGCCTGGCTCGGGGCGGCTCTGGACACAGACCCGGAACCCCCATGGGGTCAGCCTCGCAGGGCATCGTGTTTTACCGCTGCACCTCCGTCCAACCCACTTCCTGACTCGGGTAATCGTGGCGCTCATTGCGAGACCGTAATACTAGGGGGCCCGGCGGGGGCCTGGGAGCTCTGTTCTTTCCAACCCTTCCGTAAGTGTGGAATGACTTCAGAATGAACGTGCGTGCGTGCGTGTGTGTCAATTCGGTTGCTTGAGTGACCACGTATCTCACCCGCAGTCTCCCATTGGCTCGGCCCACTGTGCTCTGCAGCCATTGGCTGGGCTGCTCCAGGCTGGAGGACCTGCCCCAAGATGGCCCCCCACACGCCGGACATGGTGGCTGACGGCCAGGGCAGGAGCTCAGCGCGGCTGGAGGCCGAGGCCTTTCCACGAGGGCCTCTCCTCGGCCTGCGTGGGCTGCCCCATGCCATGGAGCCGGTCGCCAAGCAGGAGCATCTAGGGAGAGGCAGGTGGGCGCCAGCTTACGTCCTCGTCTGCGCCCACCTGGAGTCACCACAGGCATCACTGCCACACGCTTCGCCACGTCTGTGGGCACCGTGCCAGCCCAGGCCCAGGAGGGCCCAGCCCGAGCCCAGGTAAGAGGGGCGTTACCGGCCAGCACGGAGGGGTGGGGCGCTGCCCTTCTCTTTCCCATGGTGCTGTGGGATGTGGGTTCTTCCTCCGTGAATCTGGCCAGTGAGTCCAGACCTGAGACTGTGGAGCCGTGGGGACAGAAGAGGTTCAGGGACTGATGGCAGCAGGGTGCCATGACCGCCCTCCACCCACCTGCAGGCTTACGAGCGAGGGACCATTCAAACGCCACCATGCTGCGCTGGCCCCCGCAGCCTCCCTGTGCTCACTCGCGTACGCCCCAGGACTGTGTGTGCACCTGGCGCTCTGCCGTGCCCATGCTGTGTGCCCACGCAGCTGCAGCAGCGCCGGCTGCCGGTGCCCACCCCGAGGTTCTGTGCACACGGTACACACGTGCTGGGAAACCCAGCATTCTGTCCGGGCCTGTCTGGGGTCACCTGAGGGTGACAGGTGAGCTCTGCATGGCTGTCCTAGGATGGGGCGCCGGGTCACCGCCGCAGCGGCAGGGGGCGGAGGGCGAGGAGCAATTCCCTGGGCCTGGTTCCTTCTTTCTGTAGGGGCAAAGCTGCCGTCTTTATGCCAGACGGCATCATGACTTAAATGTCACCGCTTGCATGACTAATGCCATTCTAACGACATCCTGTCGCGTCATGTCCTCTGCCGTCAAGTTGGGGCTGCGCTCCCTCTAGCTCCCCATCCCGTGCCGCGGCCGGCGTCCTAGTCTGGTTCGACCTCAGGTGTCGTTGGGTTGGACTGAATGCCTCCCACCTTCAGGGGCTGGCCGTCTGCCACTTCCCTTCCCAGGAACCACCTTTGCACCCTCCCCGTCTCACCGAGCACACCACGTTAGCCAGGATGGACTGCACGTGCCATGAGTAGCTTGGAGGGCCCTTGTCTGCGCCCCGCCATGCCACGTGCGCATGCGCAGCTGTGGGCAAGGAGGAGACGGCGTATGCCTGGAATGCATGGGTTAAGGCTCTGGACTCCCACGTGGCCAGCTGCGGTTCAAGTAGTGGACCTGGCGGCTCGAAAATCACCCAGGCGTGTGCGTGTGCGTCCCCAAAGTCCCAGGAGAGAATGGAGAAGGGATTGGGGCGTGGTCATCTCCTCTAGGGGTTGATTTCTCACTTTCCCTCTGTATTTCTGACAAGCGCATGTGCCCTATGGCAACAACCTTAAAGGGAAAGAGTAGATGCAGGAGTGCAACACAGGTGGGACACAACTCCTGGAACTGTCCCTAGGTGATGGGACGAGGGAGGTCTTTTCTGCCCCTTCCTCTTTCTTGTTGAGTGAAGGGTGGACATGATGTCTGGCGCCACGGCCGTCGTCCTGCACCATGAGGTAGAAGCCATACGCTAAGGAGAGCCGAGCAGCGAGGTAGGAGCCTGGCTCTCTCACAGCCCCGACCACCTTCTCCGGGCAGAGAGCTAAACTGCCCGTGCACGCCTCTGCTCCGGACTTCCTGTCACTCGCAGCTGCACCTGATGCTGAGTAACACCGGCTATCCGGCGGAAGTTACCTTTTTACAATAATCTGGATCGAGTTCATTTTCCTGTCTCTCCTTCACGCCTCACAGAGGAGGAGTTCATCGAGAGTTCAGGTCATGGCTGGGTGTTCTTTTTCTCGAATGCGGTGTTCATCAGAGCAGTATCCGGGCCCTGCCGCAGTCAGGGCTCCCTTACCGTGCTGCGGCGGTGCCTCCCCACGATCACTAACACCCCCATTCCAGCAGCCTGTTTGAGACCCACATTCAGTGCTGTTCAACACTGCTGTCGTAAGTCCATCTTCCACCAAGGAAACAGTTCAGTTAGCTCGCACTGCCTCACAGAGAGCGGGCGCTGCACACGTGTTCTGAGTGCAATCCCCGTGCCCCGTCTCCTCCTACCTGTGGCCGCACACGTGTGTTCTGAGTGCAGTTTGTCTGCGCCTGTCTCCTCCTCACCCAAGGCTGCACACGCGTGTTCCGAGTGCAATCCCCGTGCCCCGTCTCCTGCTACCTATGGCTGCACACGTGTGTTCTCAGTGAAGGCCACGCATGCCCATCTCCTCCTTGCCCACGACTGCACACGCGTGTTCTGAGTGCTATCCACGCGTGCCCGTCCCCTCCTCACCCATAGCTGCACACGCGTGTTCTGAGCGCAGTTGCACGTGCCCGTCTCCTCGCCCAAGGCTGCACACGTGTGTCCGAGTGCCGTCCGCGCGTGCCCACCTCCTCCTTCCCCACTTCATGTCTTGGCGGGCGCTGGCCCAGCAGAGCGGCGGCGTGCTCGTCCCGCCCCGGCCTTCCTGTCCCCGCAGGCCTGTGCCGTGCTAACTCGGCACGCTGGCAGCCCCTCTGCAGCAGGACAGGGCCGCCCAGCCCATCACGCCCCCGTCAGTGCAACAGCGTCCGCCTCCACCGCCCCTGGTCCACTTCTCACACCACATCGCTCCTCGTGTGTTCCACTCCGCCCCACTCGAACCTCTCCCTGCAGCACCCCCTTATTTTGTGGGTGTGCTTGATGACCAGCGATGAACTTACCAGAGACCAGGCCCTGCTGCGAGGCTGGCCTCTGTCGTCAAAACGGAGTACCTTGAGGCGTTGTTGTAATCAGACCCCTAGAGACTCCTCCCCCAGGGCCGCTAAGAAGCACCCCAAAGCTCAGCAGTGAGCCTCGCACCCAGCAGTCTCTGTGGCTCAGGGTTCAGGAGTGTCTGAGCGCAGTGGTTATGGTCAAACGCCAGAGGCAGGACAGCCCCGGTGGTGCGGGCGGGAGGGCACGGCTGGAGCGGCTGAGGCCGCACCAGAGCCGCGGGTCGGGTTCTAGGCCGACCTAACCAGGCCGCGAGGGGCGCACGCTTGTAGTCCTAGCTAACAGGGAGGCTGGGCAGGAGGGCCGCGACTGGAGACCCTGGCAAAGACACCTGTCTCTCTCTCTCCCTCCCCTCCTCCCCCCCTCCTGCACCATCGCGCTCATCAAATAAATAACAGACCAGCAGGTGGCGTAATGGGGACTGGGTGGTCACAGGGCGTGGCCACAGTAGGAACACGGTAAGGGTCAGAGACTGAGGGCATGAAGAGACAGAATAACCAGGACACAGGGTTGCCAGGGAGGGCAGCCTGGGCAGTGCCAGGGGCGGAGGGACTGGGACAGGGCTGGGGCTGACCCAGGGGTCCCACCAGTGTCCTGGCTCTGGATGGAGTTACATGGGAGCACACGCTTGCTCCTCAGACACGGGGCGCACAGCAGGGCAGCGTCAGGCTGCCTTCAGCTTGCCTTCAAGGGGTCGAGGGAGGGGTGTGTGGAGAGAGCATGCATGCACACGTGCACGCACACATGTAGAATGTGGCCGGGCGGCAGGGCTGGACGGTGTGCAACAGTTAAACTACTACTACTCTGCAAGGCAGACCCACATGGAAGGTTCCAGTTTATGTTCAGAGCGCCCCCGGTATGCCGGGCATGCGTGTGCCCACGATCCGAGACTGGCAGGGGTGGGCATTGCCATGTGAGGACACTATGGGGTACCGTCTCCTCTCTCTCTCTCTGAAGAAATATAATGTGGGCATGGGAGAAATTTTTGCTATCGGGCATGCATGCTCACCGGAGAGACAGAGAGACAGAAAGTGAGAACTTAGCCCCGGGGCGGGGGGGGTGACCATGCCGCAATCCCTTCTCCTCCATTCTCCTCTCGGGATTTTGGGCACGCACGCACACGCACCCGACGTGAGTTTCAAGCCTCCAGATCCAGGACTCAAACCACCGTCAGCCATGTGGGAGTCCACAATGTAGGCTTTGCACCATCTGCTAGTCCCAGGAATAAACTTTTTAGAAAGTGTGAACATGGGTGAGTCCCAGCGAGGGCCTGTGAGAGTCACTAGATTCTCTTTAAAGTGTTCCCTAAGTCAGGAATTTCTCCAACTAGGGGAAACACACGGGGAGTCCGGGGTCCTCTTAGAGGTGCTGCGCCCCAGAGCGAGGCGCCCTCGTGTTGGCTTTGAGAGGGCACTAGGGGTCATGTGAGCCTGCCCAGCCTTGAAGGAAGGAAGGGCGGGAGCTGCTCGGAGGTGACAGGACTGGGGGGCAGGCTGCAGCCTGGGCGAGAAGGGGCCCCAGACAAGCCTGCCCGGAGGGAGGGGCCCCTGGAGCAAGGGCAGGGCTAGGCCACACCTCTCCGGGCCACCCACCTCTGGAGCTGGACCCCTCCCCTCTCCCTCCCCTGCCAGGCTCCGGTCCTCTCCCAGCCTCACCAAGTCACTGTGCACTGTCCCTCGGGGGCTCCTGAAGGCCTGGATCCACTCCAGAACCTCAGTGTCCTGGCCGCCATTGGCCTAGCCTCCTGTCCACCGCGCCCCTCACACACTAGGCTCCGGTCCCGGAGGGCCTTGCCCCAGCCCAGCTAGCTCATCCCCTGCCCTCCCCTCCCTTCCTCTGCCACCTCCAGGGCTCTTCGAGAGGGCGTTTCCATGGCCAGAACATCCGCCCTCCCAGCGTGGGGCTATCACCTTCTCACAGGCCAGACCCGCAGGGCAGGGACCAGGTCACCTCCCGAGGGGGCCGGCCTGGGGTGGGCGCCAGCACTCACAGCTGCATGAGAGGCCCTGGGGTCACCCCCGGCACCGGCCTCAGTGTCCGAGCCTCGGCGACAGGAAAGGATCAGCACCGGCTCTGGGACTTGGACCTGAGGACGGCTCGGTCCCGAGTCTGCCACGGGATGTGGCGTGTGAATTCGGGAGCGCCAGGGCAGTCCGCGAAGAAGGCTGGGGCAGCCCGTTCAGGACTGGGGACCCAAATGAGATCCTGCCACAAGGTCTCTGCCTGCACACCGGGCGAAGCAGCTCCCTCCACTGCCCACTGACTGGCCGTCGTGGGGTCCCGGCTGCGTCCCCTCCCGCAGGCCCGTCTGCTTCACCAGGCAGTGGGGTCAACTCCCCTGACCGCAGTCACAGCCACGGCTGAGCAGACGCAGCTCTGGCCACCGTCAGCCCCACTTCCTGCTTCTTCGGGAGCCATCGTACCCCGACACCCAGATGCCTCCAGACCCACACCGATGGCCCCCACCCCGGAGCGGCGTCTCTCAGGAACTCGCTCTCCCTGAGATGAGCCTGAGGACCCCAGGTCGTGCTCTCTGACCGTCCCCAAGCAAGACCTCCCTCGGCCAACGTCATGGGGTTAACGGATGGCCGTGTGGGACTTACTGAGGACCTCGGCCCCCTCAAATAGCTTCTAGGCATTTAACGGCAAAGCGCCCGCCCTTTCTCTCCGACATGAAATGCCAAGATATTCCTGTCCGGCTTCCAACTCCCCCAAGCCCTGATTCACGCGCCACACACGCGGGGAGTGTGAGACGCCCTGCCGAGAGCTGGATGGGCGGTGACATCGGCGGGAGCACGGGCGGGACGTGGCATTCGAACTCAGGAATGACTTGGCTCTGGTATCTCCAGGCCCAAGGAGAGCCCACAGAAGCCACGCGCCTGCCGGCTCCGCCCGGCTCTTCGGCGAGTGTCAGCTGCGCCCCTCCCTGCTTGGCTGGCCCCACGCCCTGGGGTCCAGAGTGGGAAGGCCGACGCCGCAGCCCCTCCTGCCAGGACTTGTCCCAGGGCCGTGGACACCTCACCCACCTTGGCCTCTGGGGCTTCCGTTTGCTCCCAATTCTGAAATTCATCAACTCACCCTCCAGCCTGACATTTGGGGGCTCAGTGGTGACGATGCCACAGCAGGTAGCCGACGACTCGCCACAGGCGGAGCCCCGTGCAGGCCGGGACCTCACGGGCAGGCGCTGCAGGCGGCAGGTGCTCACCTCTGAGGAGGGCCAAGCAAGATGCAGGTCCGCGGAGACGGCCGGCCCAGCCTGGCTGGGAGCTCAGGGCCCTGCCAGCTGCCCTGGAGGCCATGGCCACAGAGGGCAGGTCTCCGCGGCGGGGCCCACCCCGAAGGTGCTGAGAGCTGTGGGGCTGCTGGCCATGCTCTCACGCCTGGGGAGCCCGGGCCGCAGGTCCTGCCCGGGGACGGTCTGGCGGCAGGTCCTTCCCGGGGACAGTCTGGTGGCAGGTCCTTCCTGGGGATGGTCTGGTGGCAGGTCCTTCCCGGGGACAGTCTGGTGGCACATTGCCCTGCCTAGTAAGCCTTCATCTCCACGGCCCAGCCGGGCCCTTAACAACACCCAAGGTCATCGTGCACATGCGAGGACAGGCTCAGAGAGGTTAAGTCACTCACCCAAGGTCACACAGCTGGAGTTCTGGCCACAGGGCCCATGGTCAGCACCACCACTGCCCTGCCTCCCGGGTGCCTGGCCCTCCCTCGCCCAGGGACAGACATCAGCTGACTCCATTGCCTGCTTCCTCCTGGGAGAGAGCCTCGTGTTGCAGCTCAGGCCAGCCAGAGAGGCTGCTGCTTCCTGTTCCCCTTCCTGACTCTGTAACAAAGCCCAGACCCTTCGCTCTTCTCCGCTGCTGACACGCCGGGCAGAGGGCATTGGTGTTCGCCTTGTCCTCTGATGAAGGGGACCTGGGGGAGGAGGAAGGGCTCAGGCGTTCTCGGTCAGCGCCACCATGGGACCAGGGTGCCGGGTTTGCTGAGACCCGTCTGGGAAACATCAGCCCAGCTGACCACCATGCGAGACCAGAGCCACAAGAAGCGATCCTACCATGGGCCTCCGAAAGGCAGCTTCCCGCGCTCCAGACACCCCCTGCTTACTATGGGATGTGTGTTGTTATGGCAACCAGAGAAGGCTGGCCCTGGAGCAGAGGGCTTCACATAAAAGTTAGTCTAGCTGGGCTGTCAGGGCCAGGCCGTGGCGAGCTCGGGAAACGGGGAGGTGCCATGCTGGGTGCCTGAGCCCCTGAGCTCACCTGCCCAGGGAGACCCAGAATAACCGCCGCCTCGCCCTCCTCCCGGCCTCTGCAGCCAGGGCAGGGCGTGTGCCTGACCCAGCCTGCGGATGCTTCCGGGGCGGCCAGATCTGGGCACGTGGGGACCATGGGGAGTGTGCTGTGGGTGCCCACGGGCAGCCCAGGGTGCAGGCGCTCTTCCAGGGCTGTCCTCGTCTGCCAGTCCACCCGACAGCCCTGCAGGCGGGCTCTAGGCTAGCAGGCCCCACGCGAACCTCCTGCCTCCACAGTCTCCCCTGAACCGCCTGCCTCTCCCCTGAACTGCCTGCCTCTCCCCAGCCCTTAGTTTAATTCCTGGGTAGGGGGTGGGGACTACCACCCTCACTTCACCCCACCCTGCCTCCCAGCAGCCCCTGCATTCTGCTGCCCTCCCCTTATCAGCCTACAGCTGCCACAGTGACCTTCCCGAGGCTCAGTTCAGACCCCGGAGCCCGCCCGGCCCGGCCTGGTTACTGTCTTAACGGTCTCATCGCCGCCTGCCCTTGCCCTGACAGACCTGAGCTGTGCTCAAGTGCACACAGACGCTGGCCTGCCCCGGCCCCACCTGTCCCTGCCCCTGCTCCTGCTCGGAGGCTGCCCGCTCGGGCGGGTTCTTCCCAGGCCTCTCTGGGGTTTCTCCTCTGTCCTCACAGCCTCAGCCTGCAGGCCTGACCAGCCTTCCTGCTGGAGTTTCCAGCTGAAAAAGCCTCTCTGCTCAAGGACTGCCCCTGGAGCCTGGCCTTCCTTCCCCAGCCCAGGTGTGCAGAGCTGCTTTTTCCACAGTAACTTTGTATCACTCCTGCTATGCACACGGGGAGAGAGGAAGGTGACAGCTTTGTTCTCCCCGGGTGCTGGCCTGAGATGTGGCAGGGCTGATACCATTACTGACCAAGGAGGTGGCGGAGTGGGGGAGCCAGGGCAAGCCCCAGGAGAGGAGGCCCCAGCTCCAGGGCTTGGGAGAGCCAGCACCGGGCAGGAGGTGGGAGCCGAGCTGTGGGCAATGAGACTTGGGAGGGTCCTCGGCCCCCAGACCAGGCATGGGACCACCGCTCACCTTGCCCGGGGGACGAGACCTCGGCCACATCAGATAGCAGACAAGAGGGGATGTGGCCATTACCCAAGAACTACAGTATTAGTAAGGGGGGGAGGCCCGGCCTGGCAGCACAGGGGTGGCAAACTGAGAGGCAGCACTGGAGGCCGTGTGGGCGGCTGAGGGTTTGGATCCCCGGGTCAGCCTGCAGACATGTCAGGCATACGGGTACCCAAGATCCTAGTGGTCAAGGAAAGGGGATTGCAGCACAACAAGGCCCTACTGAGAGTGTCTGTCTCTCTCACACTCACATGCATGCATGCTCTCTCTCACAATTGAAATAACAGCTTAAAAAAACATAGTAAGAGAAGAGCCCCACACAGCTCCGTTAGCCTGAAGCCACCTCCTCTCTCTCTCCAAAGAGGCATTGAATTACCGGTCCTGATTCCGGGGCCCATCAGGGTCACAAGATGGGTGCACCCAGAGACAGAAAGTAGAAGTGGCCCAGAAATGGACACGGGTCACTTGCACCAGCGCCTACTGTTCACAGCAGTGGCAAGCCCATCGGAGTTAGGGGAGGGGTGTAGGCTCCTTCCTGGCCACCGAGAAGTCGCTACTGCATTCCTGGGCAGCTCACTCAGCCAGCAGGGGGCGCTGTGCCCACACAGTGGCTCGGAGACCCAGGTCAAAGGCGTGCTGGTATTTCCTGTATGGTGCATCCAGGGGTGCCCCCGTGTCCGCATCCAGCTGGCAGGTCTTGGGGAGGAGAGAGCAGGGTGGGTACCGTGGGAGGATTTGAGGGCTGGTCCTGGAAATTGCATCTGTCACAGTCCATGGTCAGGATTCAGCAGGCAGCTCCACCTAGCTGCAGGGAGGCCGGGACCCCCATCCCGCTGTGTGCCTGGGAGGAGGGACACTGGCGTGGCCAGCTGGCTGGTCTGCCTTTCGAGGCAGCGGGGAGAAGTCAGTGTCTTGGTGCGTGGAAGGGGGCCTGGCAGCCCCGGGTCCCTCTCCCCCTCCTCCGTGTGCACCTGAGCATGGGGCGTGCCCCCCGGTCTGCTTCACCCTGGATTTACTCAGGTACAGTGGCACCTGCCAGCCCCAGGGCAGCACCCCCTGTGCATGGGTGGCGTGATCTCTCTGGGGAAGAGTGGTGGTGGGGTGGGTGGGCGCCGGCTCTGATGAGATGCAGGGGAGAGGCAGAGATCCAGAAGGTTTGCTGAGATGGGCTCATGGCGGCTCAGAGTGGGGAGGGCTCATTCCAGAGGAGGAGGCCCTTCTCCCTTGCTCAGTTCTCAGCAGGGGCCCCTGTCACAGGCAGATTAGTGAGAAAAGTGCACAGATTTATTTACTACACCATTTTATGTGATGTAGGAACCCTTAGGGGGCAAGGAAGACCCAAAGAAGCATAATTACTATTTTGGTACAAACTCTCCTGGATACAGATTTTTGGGCCAGCAGATGACATGGAAGTTAAGGCTCTGGATCCCACATGGCCAAACATGTGGTTTGAATCCTGGAGCTGGTGGTTTCAAAAACATGCTGGGTGCGTGTGCACGCGTGCCCCAGATCCCGAGATGAGAATGGATTGCCATGTGGCCATCCCCCCGAGGATTTCTCTCCCCCACCCCACCCCCATCTCCAGTGAACACACGCTCCCTATAGCAATAAACAAAAAATAAAACAAAAAATAGGTACAGTTTTTTTTACATCAAACGGGGCATACTATGATGTGCCATGTGGGACCTGGCTGTGCTGTCACGGCACACTCGAGCGCCTTTCGTGTTGATCACCACGTTTCCATCTCTTTTAATAGCTGTCTGCTGCTCCGTCACGTTGCTGCACCCCAGTCACCGCCAGCCAGAGCGCCAGTGCACGTGTGGGTTGTTCTTTTTTTAATTTTTTAAAAAATAATTAATTAATTTTATTTATTCTTACATATTTTAATTTGCTATAGGGCATGTGTGCTTACTCGAGAGAGACAGAGAGAGGGAGAGAAAGAGAGAAACTGAGAAAGCAAGCCACCAGGTCTAGGACGCAAACTGAAGTTGGCCATTTGTGAGTCCAGAACCCCAAACATCATGCCACCTGCTGGCCCGCTTTTCATTGTTTGTTTTGTTTTGTTTTTTTCTGGAGAGGTTTTTGCTATAGGGCATGTGCACTTGTCAGAAAGACAGAGAGAGACAGAGAGACAAAAAGCTAGAAATCACCCCTGGGGGTTGGCCACGCCGCAATCCCTTCTCCTCCATTCTCTTCTCAGGATCTTGGGCACTCACGCACACACGCCCTGCGTGAGTTTAAGCCACCAGGTCCGGGACTCAAACCTCAGTCGACTACATGGGAGTCCAGCGACATAGCCATTACGCTAACTGCTGGTCCCCAGCTTTTCATTTTTGATGACTAGAAACAATGCTTATGGACTGAATTGTGTCCTTCCCCGCCAAGGTCCATAGCTCAAGTCCCACCCCAGCACCCAAGCAGGTAACCGTATTTGGAGACAGGGCTTTTAAAGAAGTATATCAGGTCAGGTGAGGCCAGGCAGGGCCCGATGCCACTCTGACAGGTCAGGATGCAGATGACAGGGACAGAGCTGTGTGAGGACTCAGCAAGAAGGAGCGTCTGCAGGCCAAGGAGAAGGGCCCCTCCAGAAACCAACTCCACAACACCCTGATCTCCGGCTCCCGGCCTCCAGAATTAGGAGGAAGTAAAGTAAATGCTCTCTGAGCCCGGCCTGCGGGATTCTGTCATGGCCGCCTGAGCGAACTGACACGGTGACTTCTAGCTTAACCCTCTGAGCACATTTTCTTTTCTTCTGTAGGTAAGAATAGCATATTAGGATTGCAGAGTCAAAAGGCACACACTTCCTACGACGCTGTCTGTTTTGAAATCATCGCAGAGCTGCTGGAGTTGCAGAAACAGCAGGGTCCTGGTTGCCTTGTCCAGCTTCTGCCAGGGGTATGCCTTGCATAACGGCAGTGCCACATGCAGCACCGTCCATCGGCACGGGCTTGCTTCAGTGTCGCGGTCTCACGAGCTTCTGAGAGATCGATTCCCTCCTGTGGAATCTGGATGATTTTGCAAATGTCATTTTCTATTTTTTAGTTCCTTTTTGTTTGTCTCTGGAATAGGGAAACTGGGTATACTGACCTCATATCCAGTAATCTTGTTAAATTCACTTATTAATCCTGGCAGATTGTAGATTCGATTGGATTTTCAATGTACAATATTGTATCAGCTCTAAATGCCGGCTTTATTTTTTTCCACTGCTTACTGCTTTTCTCCCTTATTGCATAGGCTGGAAATAACAGTACAATATAGAATGAAGGTGATACAGAGGCCAGCAGGGGACATAGTGGTTACGGCGCTGGACTCCCACATGGTAGACTGCAGTTCAGTCCTGGATCCAGTAGCTTAAAAATCACCCTGGGTGCGTGCGTGTGTGTGCACACGCGCCTTAAATCTCTAGAGGATACTAGAAGAGAAGATTCTGTGGCATGGCCCTCCCCTCTAGAGGCTGATTTCTCACTTTCCCTCTCTGCCTCTCTCCAGCAAACTCATGAGCCCTGTAGCAAAAAAAGTAAAATGGCCTCCAGATTCCAGGGTAGGGGCAGGAGGTGTTCTGGAATTTACTATCAACAGTGATATTTGCTACAGATTTTTGGTTCATGTTGTTTATCAGATTAAGAACATTTCCTTCTATTTCTAGTTTTCTAAGAGCTTTTTGAGTGGTATTGAATCCCACTGAATAATTGTTCTGCATCTGGGGAGATGATCGTGTGACTTTTCTCCTTACTTAGTTATGATTGATTTTTAAAGTTTATTTATTTCCTTCATATGAGAGAGAAGCATACACCCTTGACACAGCAATCCTTTCCCCAGCCTGCCAGCCAGCGAGGGTCACAGGTGTGTCCGGACACACCCAGGGTGTCCGTGTCCCCCAGAGATCCAGACCTGGGCCTCCCACATTGCTCCAGCACTATACAGTGGTCCCCTCACCTGCCCTACCGCACTGGGCCCATTACAATCAGGCTTTGAAAGTTAAACCGTCCTTGCATTCCTGAAATGAACCCCACTTGGTTGTGCTGTTGCTTTATTTGAGTTGCTAAGACCTTGTTAAAATTGACAGCGTCTAATTTCAGAAGGAGAGTTGATCCGATGTGCTTCGGGTGTGATGTCCTAGTCATATTTAGCCCTGAGTTTATCGTGACCTGGTCAGATGCCCTCGGGAGTCTCTGCCATCCCTCATCGCTGGGGTTAGTTCTTCCTGAAATGTGTGGCAGAATTCACCAGTGAAGCCATCTGGGCCTGGAGTTTTCTTTGTCAGATAGTTTTTAATTCAGGATTCAGTTTCTTTAATAGATATATATTTTTTTCTTTTGACAATCTGAGTGAGTCGTGTTTTTTAAATATTGTATCTCTTTCACTTAATTTTCAAGCTTATGTTTATCGGCATAAAGCTGTTCCCACTTCTTCGATTCGGTTTAGATGCTGGTCCTCTGAGTGAGCAGCAGGAGTCTGTGTGGTTAGAGATGCTGCTCTCGGGACAGACACCTGTCATGGCACTCGCAGTTACATCTGCATGTCCTGCATCGCGCCTGCTCCGTCACCTCCCCAGCCCCACGGATTGTGAACTGCCTCCTGGGAGTAGGGACTCGAAGGAACTCCCCACACAGACAGGACCATGGGGGCCAGCTGGACGGAGCCACAGTGAACAGCTGCACCTCAGGGGTTCAGGGCGGCCCCCTGCCAGACGCCGCCCTGCCAGGGAGTCTCAGATGGCTTTGAAATGGAGCTTTCAACGCAGTCTGCATCGGAAACATCAGGGGCTCCCAGTCCACCCAGCCAGGCAGTCATTGATAGATTGGTTAAGATGAAGATTAATCAATAATTTATGCTGATGTTTTTCTGTATGCAGCACAGAGGCCTGTTTCGATATGATTTGACAGGGTCAGGCACACCTTGGTTTAATTAATCCCGATACAGAAAATTAAAGGGAAAAAAAAAGCCCACTGACCCCCAGCGATTGGTTATCAAAGAGGGACTCAATCTGCAATCGATGAGGGACGGGGCGCCACCGGGCGAGTGGAACGAAAGTCCGGCTTCAGCAGCTGCTCCGGCCGCGGCCCGCGGCTCGGCCAGCGCAACCCCCGTATTGGCATCTTCTCATAACGGGGCCTTTAGGAGGCCCGGCGTCTGCACGGGGTGATGGATGGCTCATGGCGGGAGCCAGCGCCACGGCCAGCGCCAGCTCTGCTCAGGCCTCCTTAGAGGAGCCGGGACGCTGCAGCCGACGGCCCGAGCAGTCGCCGGGAGAGGCCGGTGGGAACGCGTGATCCGTGGCTTCCCGCAAAGTGCGGCACACGGCGGCGGGTGGGGAGTCGCCACAATGACCCGCCCAAGCCTTCCGCCCTCCAGGCTCTGAGCCGGGTCTCCTGCAGCTGTCTCCGATCCCTGGACGCCCAGACCACCACAGCCCTCAGATCTCCCCTACCTGAGCAGTGAGTGAGCCGCACCCCACCCACAGCCCTCCCTGTTTCACGGGCCGAGACTCCTCCCGGCGGCTGCGCACCCTCAGTCCGGCACCTTGCCGGAGGGTAGACCTTGAGATCATCCTGGTGAGACCGAGGCTGGGCGCCGGGTCCGGGAAGCAAGAACTGAGACCAAGTCGGGTCCATTCGCACCCGGCTCTGGGCTTTCCCCTCCCGTGACCAGTTACTCGGCCCTCCAGCCTCGCCTCTTTCTCTGGGGACTGCTGCCTCGGGCTCCACCAGCCACGGCCACAGGAGGGGCCCGGGCCAGCCCGCCCGTTTCCCAGGCTCCTCACCCCCGAGTAGAACCCCAGCTCCTCCCAGCACCCGCCCTGCTGCAGGGACTGCCGGAAATCCACTGGGGCTCCCAGACGGCCCAGCTCTTCCTCGGTTTCCCCGGCTGACCTGGCCTACTCCCTGGATGTGGCCAGGCCCCCACAGCATGCCCCATTGTGTCACAGCTGTGTCCCCGTATCCCTCATGGCTGCTCTGCCAGACGCAGCTGCCAGTCCCACGGGCTCGCCCTGGCCAGGCTGCCCGGGGCTCGGCCCTCCCCGTCGGGTGCTGTGAGACCTTACAGGAGATCACCTGGCCCTTGGGGTCCTGGGGAGCAGCCCATGGAACTGCTGCTTACACCTCTATCCTCCTGCCCTAGGTCGCAGGTAGAGGTCTTTGAGGAGTTGGGCCTGAGGGTAACTCAAGTGACTGTCTTGCCAGGGGCCGAGGTTTGTCACGATTTGTCACCGAGATGGGGCAATCACCTGATGTCTTCTTCCCTCAGGCCGAGCTCTGGCTCCAAGCAAAGAATCTTTGGTGTCACCCAACATGTCTGGCATGTTTGCCAACATGTCTCAGCTGAGAGTGGACACGCCCCACATATGGGCAAGCAGTGGGAGCCCTGCCTGCAGGCAAGGTGTGGGGAGCTACGAGCAGGCGCAGGGCACTCTCCACCCCAAAGGCCCCGAGGCTGACGGAGAGCCGGCTGTGTCCAGGAAGCAGCTCGGCCCTACCTGGTGAGCAGCCTGGCCCAGGGCATACAGCTACAGATTTAGGCCTGGCTCCTCCCGAGCGAAGTCTCACGGCGGCCGGGAGGCGAGACCGTCTGAGTGACCCACCCTGAGACACGGCCTCTGCACTTCTGTTAGCAAAGCACATCCTCCAGTTAGAAGCTAAAGATGCCGAACACCTCCTCCCAGACTTCCCGGCACGTAGGCATGGGCAGGTGGCCTCGTTCTGTCAACCGAGATCTGAGGTCTGTGGGGGCCTCTGGGAACGTTTTGCCTCCGTAACAGGAACAGTAGCTAGCAGTGTCTTTCCCTCCCTCCCTGTATTCCTTACTGAGAGACGTGCTGTTCAGAGCTGTGGCAGCCATCTTGCCACCGTGAGATGCTGCCCTGCTGACCTGCCAGGGAGTGGGGAAGAGGAAGCTGCTTGGTCCTCCCTGCCATCACCGAGCTGCTGAAGCAGCCCAAGTCTCTTACAGTGTGAGAGCAATAATCCCCCATCATGAAAGTCACTTTTCCCTGGATATTTCCTTACTTGCAGCCTAAGGCACGCTCTCTGATACACAGAGGTCGACAGAAAACAATCACATACAGAAATGGAAACTGCCCCGGGCTGCGTTCAGGGAGGGGTACTACCGGGTGCATTTAACAAGGAGTCAAAGGCTGGAGAGGTCGGGACAGGCTCCCTCAGAAGGTGCCCACTGAGCAGAGGTCAGGGTGAAAACAGGCAGCTCTCAGGCGAAGGGAGCCTGGGGTACACCTTGAAGCACTTTGGACCGCCTGGGTGCTTCTAACAGCCAGCCTGCTCCCATCCCATTCAGATTAGACAGGAATGGCCAGGGTTGGGAGCCGTGGGCTGCAGGAGGCAGGAATGGCCCGGAGAGTGGGGGCGGGGGAGCGATGGAGCCGCACACAGGCAGGTCCCGCCCCGTGGGTGTCAGCATGCCGAGGGACGGAGCTCCACTGGGCAGCCTGGCACAGAGCAGGCACCTGCCTGAGCCGCCAGCCGCTCCCAGGCGCGGGGTGGGGGGGGGGGTGGGCTGGGAAGACCACTCCCCGTCTCCCAAGTGGGGACCAGCCTGGAGCAGGGGGGACGCGGGGACACTGGCTGCAGGGGGGCAGCTCTCAAAGGTGCCTATTGGGGCCCGAGATGGGAAGGTCCCAGCAGCCCCCAGGCCTGGGCAGCCCTGTCCCCGTCGTGCCTCACGCTGCCACATGTCCTACCATGGTGAGTTGGACGGTGGCCCCAAAGATAGGCCCACCAGACCCTCCGAATCAACCTCACTCGGAGTGAGTCTTCGCAGACGTGTGGCGGGAACCTGGAGACATGACCCTGGGTCAGGGTGGCCTGCATGCACTGGCAGTCCTTACGCGAAGAGCAGAGGACTCGGCCATGCGGGGACACCAGAGGCGAGGGCCGTGGGAGGACAAGGTGGAGAGTGAAGGGTCCCAGCCCAGGGATTCCAGGATTGCCGGAGCCCAAAACCCAGGCGAGAAGCCAACCCGCCGACACCGCCAGGCCATGGCGTGCTCAGCCACCAGCTCGTGCTCCTTGGTCACGGCAGCTGGAACCCCTGGTCCCCCCAGTCCCCTCGAAGGCAGCGCCGCCCAGTGGCCCCCACGCCTGCCCTTCCCCCAGCTCTGTACCCCGCCACGCTAGCTATTGGGCATGAGGTCACTGTCCCCTCACGGCCACCTTGCCCAGCACCAAAATGGTGACCTGGACGAGGAGGAGCCATCTCGTCAGTGCCACCAGAAGCTTGTGATGCTGTGAGTGACTGAGATCGCCCCGCACCCAAGGTGACCCTCCCATGACAAATGCAGACGGCTTTAACTATTCACACGGAGCATCTTGGAAGGCGCTCCAAACACGGAGTGGGCTTTCCATAGTCCCCCTCCCCTCCCGGGCCTTTAAAGACATTTGTCAAATCCGGGCCTGGCAGAGAGAAGAGGGACGGGACAGGGCTCGTGGCAAAGGGGCTCAGCGGTGGCCCCTCGGCCGGCTTCAGAAGCTGGGTCTCCACAGAAGGGGCTGTCGCCAGCCGCAGGCCTTTGATTCCCCCTGACGGGTCCTGGCGATTGATCCAGCGCCCGTGCATAATTCATGAGCCCCTGAGCAGCTGTGAATTCTGAGCAGGCCTCTTCCACGGCACAGATGGAGCAGGGCCTGAGACGGCGGTGTGGGAAGTAGGGCGTCATCTCCAGACTTGGGGTGCAGGGCCCAGGAGCCCAACCTCAGCTATTTCTCTGATGCTCCCCAGGATGCTGGCTCTCCCAGGAGGTGGAGAAGGGCTGAAGGGGCTCCAGGGCAGGGAGGGGTCCTCTCCAAGGACTGGCCGCCTGCCCTGCGGGAGCTGCCGGCCACCCCTACCATGGCTGGAGCACCCCACATGGCCCGCCAAGTAGGAGCTGCAGCCCCTAAAGGAGCTCTGCAGGCTGCAGACGACGAACTGGGTGGCCCTCAGTGGGTCGCTTGACAGCCTGAGCCACTGTCTCCTCATCAAAGCACAGGATGCGGCCCAGCCGTGGTGCAGTGGCAGCACAGTGACCTGCCATGCAGACGTAGGCAGGAAGGGGCCCGGTTCACAGCCCGGGGTCTCCTGGACACACTGGGTGGGCCTGTGATCTGGGCTGGCTGAGGCTGGATCGCAGCAAGCAGACCCTGCTACAGATGCATGTCTCTCTGTCTCTCTCATGGAAGAGATACAGGAGTAAACAAACTTTAAAAGCTCACACAGGCTGGAACATCACAGAGAGCAGCGTGTTCCCTCCCCGTGCAGGCGAGCTGTGGGCTGTCACTGCGGGGCTGCTCCGTTCAGATTCTTCTGTCAGCATGCTGCACCATCCCCACCGGCTTCCTGTGGGCTCCCTGGGGTGTGGCCACAGGCAGGTCCTGAGACCTGGCTCACGCACAGGCTGGAAGCTCGGGTGGGGACCCAGACTAAGCAGAAACAGCGCCGCCGTTGGGTAGAGAGAGCCTTTTCAAACTCAGTTCCACGGACCCCTGTGAGCTGCGAACCCACAGAACCACGAGGGCTGTGAAGCGACAGCATCTGGGCCTCCCCAGGGACTCAGGGTCTGGGTGGGCCAGGAATCCACACGTGGCCACAGCCCGACTGGAAGCAGGCTCCTGGAGAGAGGCCTGGTCCCTTCGTGGCCTTTTCCAACTAGAATGGGGCTGGAGGTGTTTTGGCAGAACAATTAGGCCGTCCCTTTTTCTCTTTTCAGTGTTTCTGCTTGGTTAAGAACACTGATCCCCCACCCCAGAGTATTTATTATTGATAGATATTTTTCAAATTGCGAAAGTAATACATGTATAAATGTTTTACTGTTCTCCATGCTCTTCTGTATTTAAATTTTTCCTACAGTTAAAAAAAAAAAAAAAACATGGAAAATAGAAAAACAGGAAGGAAACGCTCTCCCACGCTCTGTCCATCCAGAGCCGACCACCGTGAGCACGCTGGACTGCTCCCTGCTGGGACGGTGGTGACGTGAATGGGGACGTCCCGCTGTGTGTCATTATTTCGTATTGTGACCACTTAAATGCACCCTTTGAACCACGTGTGAATGAGCACGTCAGTAGCTTTAAGGGCACTCACCCCATCGTCGTGCAAACCGTCAGCACCGTCCATCTCCAGAACCTTCTCCTCTTGCCCAGTGGAGACCCTGCCCACCGCACTGACTCCCACCCCTCCCTCAGCCCCTGGCACTGTTCTATTTGCCGTCGCTGCATGTGACCGCTCTAGGGACCACACGGAAGTGGAATCCACGGTGCTTGTCCTCGAGTTCCGTCCGAGTGGGGGCAGTTGTCAGCGTCTCCTTCCTTCAAGGCTCAGAGATTCGTTCTGGTTATGGAATAAGATCGCGGCGTGTGGTGCAGGCTACCGACTCCTTTCCATCGAAGTCAGGTTGGAGAGGACCCCCCATCACCCCTGATTCGTAACCTCCGTCCTCATCCAGGAGACCCTCCAGAGAGCAGCCCCCACGGGGCGCAGAGGTCTCCTTCCCGCTCGGCCACCTGGGGGCCCGGCACTCCCACCGCAAAACCACTTGACCCAGTGGTGTCAGTGAGGGGCTTGAGCTGCTCTGAAGCCCCGAGCCGGCTGGCGGAGTCCCCGTCTGGCCTGCAGGTAGGGTCCGACTGGCTCTATATGCTTCGCGTTTAGACCAGCATTACAAATCCGAGCTTTCGCACCGTGTGGGCGTGTGGGGGTCCCTAACGCCACACCCCAGGTTTGTGGTTCGGGAGGGCTCACACGACTCAGCGTACCCTTCATCACCGCCCATCACAGCCAAAGACAACCAAGTTGGCGCAGGAAGAGGCGCCTGGGCAAGAGCAGGGAAGCCACGGGTCCCCTTGCCAGAGGAGACACTGGGACGCGCCTGAGTCCTCCTCCAGCTGGTGGCGACAGCACGTTGGGAGGCTTGTCTGCCTGGGAAGCTCACTGGGGACTCGGCGCCAGGTCTCTTACTGCGGGCTGGTCACACAGGCCGTTGCTAACAGCCTCCCCACCCCCGAAGGGGCGAGCGGCCACGCCAGTGCACTGGGCAGCGGCATTTCGGCCCCGAGCGCCACTGCCACCAGCGAGGGAGCCCCGCTGCCCGGCAGAGGCCAACCCTCCACACAGGCCTTCCAAGGAGAGCAGCCTCAGGCCTGCTGTTAGCACTTCTGCACACACCAAAGTCCAGGCTTTTGTTTTTGCCTTTTAAATTTTCTATAGAGTACATGTACTCACTGGAGAAAGACAGGACGAGAGAGAGGGA
Organism: Tupaia tana; assembly: GCA_026018925.1. NCBI lineage: Eukaryota > Metazoa > Chordata > Mammalia > Scandentia > Tupaiidae > Tupaia > Tupaia tana. The sequence goes on along the minus strand of JAKSZU010000013.1, from coordinate 103,820,127 downwards.
AAGTGAGGCAGCGCACCCAGCCCCCGGGGCGTGGCCAGGCCACAGTCCCTTCTCCTCCACTTTCCGTTTGGGATTTGGGGCTTACGTGCACACGCACCCAGTTTGTTTCTCAAGCTGCTGGGTCCAGGACTCAAAACAGTGTCGACCAGCGAGATTCAACCATCTTAACCACCGTGCACCACCTGACCCCAAGTCCAGATGTGTTTTTTTCAGTTTTTGCTATAGATCATGTGCACTCACTGAAGAGAAACAGAGACAGAGAGAGAGAGAGAGAGAGAGAGAGAGAGAGAAATCACCCCCTGTAGGGAGGTCCCATCACAGTCTGTTCGCCTCTGTTCTCCTCTTGGGATTCTGGGTATGCGCAGTGTGCTCAGCGTACTTGGCAAGCCACCGGGTCTGAGACTGAAGCTGAAGTCAGCCATGTGGGATCCAGCCACCTTCCCTGCCATGCCACGGGCTGGCCCCAAGTCTAGGGTTTTTAAAGTCCAAGATTGAAAACAAAAATGCAGCTCATCTGGCCACTTTGAGCTCCCTTCCATGAGCCCCCCCAGCCAGGGGGAAACAGCTATGTCTCCAAGGAAGGTGGAGGGTCTAGGACTGCTCGTGGTTTCACTCTTGCACATTATTACAGCTGCAGGCCTAGCAGCGGGAGGAAGTCCGACCCTGAGCACTGCAGGCGGCCTTAGGAAGTTAACGACAGCCACGGACAGCGCATGCCACATTCATGGGCTGGAAAACTGCAGAACTAGGAAAGGCGCTGCTTTCCTCTAAGTAACGCCTGGGTACAATGCAATCCCAATCAAAATCCGGAAAGTCTTTCTCGTGGAAATCAACAAGCTGATTCTAAACTTAGACAAAAAGGCAAAGGGCCAGTAATAGCCAAGATCTTGAGAGCAAAGAGCAAGGCTGCAGGGCTCTCTCTGCCAGGCCCCAGACCTAGCAGGAAGTCGGCGTAGTTGGCACAGGGTGGGCTTGGCCGGCGGGGCAGGGAGAGAGTCCGGAAACAGACGCCCCCTCCCCACACTGAAGTCAAGAGGGGCAACCCTGCAGTTGAGTGGGAAAAGGTCAGTCATCTCAAAAAATAGTTCACAAGAGGCCAGCAGGTGGTGTGGTGGCTGAGGCGCTGGACTCCCACACGACTGACCGTGGTTCAAGTCCCGGACCTGGAGGCTTGCTTTCTTACTTTCTCTCTCTCTTTCTTTCTCTAGTGAGTATATGTACCCAATACCAAATTAAAAGAATAATCATTAATAAAAATTAATAATTTTTTAATCTCACAAATGAAAAAATTCCATTTCCAGTGGATGCATTTCCAGGAAGCAAGCAATTTTGAATTATCATATATCAAGCTTATAAATATGTATTTTATAATTTCTAAAAACATGTGCTTTCTCATAGAACAACTTTTGCAATGTAGAACAGGACAATTTTATTAATAAGCCAAACATTTTTTGTTTCTATAAGTTTTAAAAAGCCAAAAATAAATCCATTTAAACTTTATATGAGTGTTTTAACTTGCTTAAAAATGACTCAGATATTTAATGAGTAGCTTTTACTTAATTCGGCCTTGATAACATAATTTTAAGATCTCAAAGATCTCGAATTACCGAGGCCAGCTGGTGGCATGATGGTTAAGGCAGCTGGATCCCATATGGCTGACTACACAGTTCAAGTCCCAGACTCAGAGGCTTGAAAAACACACTGTGTGTGTGTGTGTGTGTGTGTGTGTGTGTGTGTGTGTTCAAAATCTCAAGAGGAGAATGGAGAAGCGGGTTTGCAACGTGACCATCCCCCTGTAAGGTGCTTGCTCACTCTCCTTCTCTTCCTTTCTCTGTGTTTCTGTCTCTTTCTGTCTTTCTCTAGCAAACACACGTGCCCTATAGTAAGTTTTAAAAAGAAGAAAAAAAGTCTCCAATTATCTGAATTTAAAAAAACAAAACATCCCATTTGTAGTTACCTGATTTATTTTTAAAAACTGTTGTATTGATTATTTTTGAAAACAGGAGTTTAGACAAAGCTGGCTGTTAGTTCCCTGTTACCCTTTTCATAGGATGTCAGTGTCAGATGTGCCCCTTCTGTTGAGAACTCAGAGGACAGCTGTTTTCATTAACACCAAATATTAAGACAAAAGTAATGTTATCTGACTGGGAGAAACTTAGGCAAAAATGTCCATTCTGAAGATATCTTCGTTTTTATTTTGCCTAAAAATTTGAAACCAACTTATTTATCCAAGACTTATGTAAGTCACGTGAACTTGAAAAGCATTTAGATTAATTTGCACGAGCACTCATTTATCTGTAAGTCAAATTGAATAGAATTCCTTAAGGGCTTTATCACGTAGGTACGATATGCAACTCTCTACACTTACAAGAGCACACACAAGCACACGGAGGCGGGGGTCTTTAAGACAGTCATGGAAAATGTGCATTACGGAAAATCTGTGCATGGATTTTAAATCTTTTTTTGCTAGAGGTCTTTTTGGTTTTGTTATAGGGTGTGTGTGCTTCCTCAAGAAACTGAGACAGGGACCAGCAGTTAGCGTAGCTGGACTCCCATGTAGTCGACCGCGGTTCATGTCCCAGACCCGGCGGCTTAAAACTCACGCCGGGCACGTGTGCATGCATGCCCAAGATCCCGAGAGGAGAACGGAGGAGAAGGGATTGCGGTGTGGCCATCCCCCCTGAGGGGTGATTTCTTGCTTTCTGTTTCTCTGTCTCTCTCTGTCTATCTGGCGAGTGCACGCGCCCTATAGCAAAAAAACTCTCAAAATAAAAAAAAAAAAAGAACCAGAGACAAAGAGACAGAAAGCAAGAACTCACTCCCTGGGGGTGGGGGATGGTCATGCCCCAATCCCTTCTCCTCCATTCTCCTCTCTGGATTTTGGGCATGCATGCACACGCACCCAGCGCGAGTTTTAAGCCGCCGGGTCCAGGACTCTACCATGATCGGCTACGTGGAAGTCCAGCGAGGTACCCATTACACTATCTGCTGATGCCATAATACCATGTTTCCAGGAGCCTCTCAAAGTACCCCTGCACATACACACCCACATACGAAAGCTCTTACAGTGTGTTTTATCCTGATTTTGTGAAGATTAGGTCAAAATTTTGGGCTAAGCCATTGCAGACCATTCCCCCTCCATACACTTTTAGAATTATTTATTTATTGGTTGATTGATTGATTGATTGATTTTTTTTTTTTTTTTTTTTTTTGGAGAGGTTTTTGCTATAGGGCGCGTGCGCTCACCAGACAGACAGAGAGAAACATAGAGACAGAAAGCCACAATCCCTTCTCCTCCATTCTCCTCTCGGGATCTTGGGCATGCACGCACACGTGCCCGGCGTGAGTTTTAAGCCACCGGGTCCAGGACGCAAACCGCGGTCGACTACGTGGGAGTCCAGCAACATAGCCATTACGCTAACTGCTGGTTCCCTGATTGATTGATTTTTGACACAGGGCATGTGCACTCACCAGAGAGGGACAGAGAGAGAGAAAGGGAAAATGAGAAAGCAAGCCTCAAGGTCCTGAACTCAAACCACAGCTGGCCATGTGGGAGACCAGCACCTTCCTGCTGGCCCCACAGGTTGGTTTTTAAAAGCTTTCCTGATCCATTTTTTTTTTCTATCTTCAGTTTCAAATGAGTTAGGAGTTACTTCTTAGATGTTTACATGTTGGTTAACATTGGCCAGACCTGCGTAAGGAAAACAAGTCAGAGCGTCTTGAAGCCTCTCTGAACACGAAGAGAAAGTCCTGCGGCACCGGGGAGCCACTGCCTGGTAGCGGGGTCATGGCAGGGGACAGGTGCACTGTCTGCCTAGGAGAGGTGTGACTACAATGACACAGTGCTCCAGATCAAGGGGCTGTGGCTCAGAAACCCCTACCATTTCAACGTTTTCTTTACTCAGAGGGAGGGGGGTTCGATCAGGTAGCACTAAAGGTGAAAGTGTTGTAGCCAGGCCAGCCCCATGGCCTGGTGGTTAAGGAAAGCCAGATTCCACATGGTGGACAATGTAGTTTGAGTCCTGGGCCCAGCTTGAAAAACACACTGGGCACTTTTATAGACATGCCCAACATGGCAGCATGGAGAAATGGAGGAAAAGGGACGGTGGTGACGACGCCCCCTGGAGGGTGCATCCTCTCTCTCTCCCTCTCTCTCTCTCTCTCCCTCTCTCTCTCCCTCTCTCTCTCTGCCAAGCGCACAGGCCCTCTAGCAGTTCAAAACCAAGCATGCTGCACTGGTGTCCAAGAATACTCTAGCTCTGGTGTCTTCCCACGCATGGACATTTCCGCTTCCCTAAAGCATGTGTTAGAAGCAAAGGGAAACCCTCCCCATCCCTTCAGAGCACCTCTATTCTCATGTCTGGTTCTTCTCAGCATCTTTTTCTGGAGCTCTAAGTCCACTTTATGTGTCCAGGTTTCCTGCCTTTTTGCAATAATAGCAAATTAGTTCTTCTTTTGCTTGTTAGAAGTTTTGGTGAGTGGGACCAGCAGTTAACGTAATGGCTATGTCGCTGGACTCCCACGTAGTTGACCATGGTTGGAGTCCCGGACCCGGTGGCTTAAACTCACGCCAGGCGCCTGTGCATGCATGCCCAAGATCCCGAGAGGAAAACGGAGGAGAAGGGATTGTGGCGTGGCCATCCCTCCTGGGGGATTTCTCTCTTTCTGTCTCTCTGTCTCTCTCTGTCTTTCTGGCGCCCTATAGCAAAAAAAAAAAAAAACTTCTCCAAAAAAAGTAGTTTTGGGAAAATTGAGAGCCTCATGATTATTTAGTGTATTTATTAAGTTGTTTCTGTTGTAAGTTTGTAATTTAAAGGTCGTTTTCTTTTCCTCCTTAAGAATTGTCCAGGGGTCGGGAACCAGCAGTTAGCGTAATGGCTATGTCGCTGGACTCCCACGTAGTCGACCGCGGTTCGCGTCTCGGACCCGGCGGCTTACAACTCACGCCGGGCGCATGTGCGTGCGTGCCCAAGATCCCGAGAGGAGAATGGAGGAGAAGGAATTGCGGCGTGACCATCCCCCCTGGGGGGTGATTTCTCGCTTTCTGTCTCTATGTCTCTCTCTGTCTGTCTGGCGAGTGCACACGCCCTATAGCGGAAAACCTCTCCAAAAAAAAAAAGAATTGTCCAGGGGTGGGGGCAGCAGATGGCATGGTGGTCAAGGTGTTGGACTCCCACATGGCCAACCGCGGTTCAAGTCCTGAACCCAGAGACTTGAAAATCACGCCAGACTCATGTGTGTGTGTACCCAAAATTCCAGGAGGAAAATGGAAGAGAAAGGATTGTGGTGTGGCCATCCACCCTAGGGGGTGATTTCTCACGTTCCCTCTCACTGTCTCTCTCTGCCTCCGGGAGAGTTGATTGGCTAAGGTGGGTAGGTAAGCCCAGGCCATATCATCTCTTTTTACCAAAGTCACTAATTCTTCATCTAAACCTTGCATACACTCAGAATTCATTAATGGCAAAATGTCGCTCTTAGCACTTTCAGAATTTTTGAGAGATATTCTTGAAGGTTATTTAAATATTTTCTCAAATCTGATATAAAAATCAGGTGTTGTATTAGAAGAGGTCATTCTAATCTTACCCTTTTTCCTAACTCTTTTTTACTTTTTCTTGATTTGAAGCGTAGAGGAGGGACAATAATAAAAAAAATAGAATTGGCCAGACGGGTATTCAGAGAACAAAAGAGGGAGAGGGACCATTTCTGGGTTTGTTATTTCAGAAACAGCTTTCATTCATTTCTTTCATTCTGAAACAGTCTCAGATATTTTCTCGTTAACTTCTTAGAGGAAGCCAAGTTCATCACCCCCTTTTGGAAGATTTTATAATGGCCATAAATTATTCGTCATATCATTTTTTTCAGTGATTAAAAGGAACATGCATGAGAGTCTGTAATCAGCCAGGTGGGGTCCCAGGAAATGGTTGTCATAAAGTACCTTAGAATTTTTAGAATTTGGGGACCAGCAGATGGCATAATGGTTACGTCGCTAGACTCCCATGTAGTCAACCACTGTTTGAATCCCAGACCTGGCAGCTTAAACTCACGCTGGGCGCATGTGCGAGCGTGCATGCCCAAGATCCTGAGAGGAGACTAGAGGAGAAGGGCTTGCAGTGTGGCCATCCACCCGGGAGGGTGATTTCTTGCTTTCTGTCTCTCTGTCTCTCTGTCTCTTGGGCGAGCACATGCACTCTATGGGGGAAAAAAAAAACTCTCTTAAAAAAAAAAGAACTTTCAGAATTTTATTCCATTTCTTACTACTTTTCCATCCTGAGAGCAAAGAACTTGCTTCTGGAAGACGTTTAGAAAGCAGGCAGGGAGAAAAGCAAAGAGCCAAACAACTTAATGATGCGTGTAACCAAAACATCAAAACCAGAAGCGAATTCACCAGAAAAGACACGAAGCGTCACCGACGTTATACCTAAATTTAGCTGATGCCTCACAAAGGCCTTGCCTCTTATCTCTGGAGTGAAAAATCCACACTTACTTAATGAGGCTGATAACGGGAAGGGGCAGTTCACTGTCAAAAGCAGGGGTTTAGAAACTTTAAGCAAAGCTAGCTGACAAGATTCCGGTTACGAAGAGCCGAACTGAATCCCGAAGCCAGCGACAAATGGAAAGTGAGGTGGGGCTCCTGTCTTTCCTCAGCTTTAGAGATGTGTGATCCTTACTTACCATTTTACGCAAACAAGCTGATCTAGAGACGTCTAAGAAAAGGCAAAGGAGAAACCCCTTTAGGGTGCACCCCAGGCCGGCCCCACAGCCTGCTGGTTAAGGCTGGATCTCACATGTGGTTCAAATCCTGGCCGGGGAGGCTTGAAAAACACAGCGGATGCGTGTGCGTGTGTGCCCAACACCCAACAGCGTGGAAAAGTGGAGGAGGAGGGACTGGAGCCCGCCCACACCCCTTGGGGTGCTTTCTCCCACTCCGTGTCTCTGTCTCTTGTCTCCCTCTGGTGAGTGCATGCTCTCTCTGGCAATTATAAAAACAAAACGCAGCCCCCAAATGTTAGGTTTTCCTAAACAAATGATCCCTCAGTAGAAGGGGGGCAAACCGTCTAGGATAAACCAGAGACTGTCAACTAGAACTTTGGGAGGTCTGAGGTCAGAGGACTCCAGGGTTCCCCTGAGGAGATGCTTACAGCTGGGCAGGGGTCATGAAAGGCCTGCGCTGGGCCCTGACACCAGATTCAGGCAACTACTAGGGAGGTCCTGGCTCTTCTCCGATCCCGCATCAGGTGCCAATTTAACGCCAGCCAGCAAAGTTAAACTGAGGCAAAATACGTAAAGCAAAAGGATTTTCCTGGGGCCTAAGCGGAGGCGTGCAGCCGGCCCGCAGCCGGCACGTTACTCAGTTGCCTAGACGTGCTCGCCGAGGTCTCACGCCCATCCACGGCAGGTGTTAAAGTAAAACAGCACGGGGAGTGGGGGCCGCCACCGCTGGGGATTCGCATCGAGGGCGAGCCCATGCTGGTGGCGGCCCGGACCGAAGTGCTAGGCAGATGTCTTCCCAGTAGTCCCCGGGTTGCAGTGGTCTTTGTGCGAGGTGGTGGTTCCGGCAGATGTTTAAATGACGGTTCTTATTATTAGGTATGCGGGCATGAGAAAACACCTCCCCCATGGCCTCCCTGGCTCGGTTTAATCAAGGTTGGCACAATGACTCCATTTTTGTTTCAAAAAACTTTCACACTACAAACCAATAAGAAAATGACAGCCATCCCAGAAGAAAAAGAGGCCTGAACAGGCACTGGGAGAGGTCAGCAGGGTTCCCAGGTAAGGACGGGAGGCTGGGCCCAGTAGCCCTCAGGGATTTGCAAATGCAAGCTGCGGCGTGGCACCCCGCACGGCCCTCCGAATGGCTAGAATTAGGAAGACAGGGAACACTAAGGCGGGGCTGGGATATGGACAGCCACCCTCATGCCCGGCAGCGGGAGAACAAATTGGGATACTCTCGACTCGGTAACATTATATAATGGAGCTGAGCGCATACACCCCTGGCGACCCAGAAATTACATGTCAACCTGAAAGGCACACGTGTGTCTGGGGGAAGACACGGGCAGAACATTCTACTGGGCTGTCGGGAAAGCCGTGACGCATTTTTGCAGAGAAAAGCATCGGATATAAATAGAGGCGCTGCTTCCGATTGCCCAGAAACCCTGCAGTCGCGGAATGGGTCCAGCACGGCACTCGCGCGGTGGAGTACCATACAGCAATGAGAATGCGCCACCTACCTCGGCACACGGCGATGTCAACGAGGCCTCTATCCTTGAGTGATAGAAGCCAGGCACGGAAGGACATGCTCCGTGTGGTTCGACCCCATGCATGGTTCATGGCTGTTTAGTTTGTGAAAATCCACTTCCTTGTGGACACTTTCTTACACTCACGACTGCCCACGGGCATCACGCTCCTTGTGTCCAGCCCTCTCATCACGTGGCTGGGTTCCCATGGCAACCAGCCCCCTCCAGGACGCTCTCCAGGGGCCCTGGCGCTAGTCTTCTCATCAGCTTGTGAGAAGTCACTCATCGCTGAGGGTTCCAAGTGTCTCAGAGACTCTGTCCAGAGCCAGAAACAGGACTAAGACTACATCATTCACGTAAGATGCTCCCCTTACCCTTGTCACTCAGAAAATTAGCTTCTTCTATGCCAGGAACCAAATACATCTTATTATATCACAATTACACTTAATAAAAGTAAACATACAAATTAAGGGGGAGAGGCCAGCAGGTGGCATGGCGGTTAAGGTCCTGGACTCCCATATGCCTGTGGTTCAAGTACTGGACCCAGCAGCTTGAAAATCACGCCAGGCGCGTGTGCACACTTGCCCAAAATCCCAGGAGGAGAATGAAGATATTGCACCATGGCCATTCCCCAAGGGGTGATTTCTTACTTTCTTTCTCTTTGTCCCTTTCAGTCTCTCCCCAGTGAGTGCACACACCTTATAGCAAAAACCTAAAAAAAAAAATTAAGGGAAGGGCAATGTACCATGTCCGCAGGGTCTTCTTCCTTAGTCACCACTGTGACCTCTGACGTGAGCCACCCTGTGCCCGTCCCCAGCTGCCCTGGAACCACGCCCACAGCCGCCAGTGCCTGCAGCCAGTGCTTGGAAGGGCGGCTGGGCTACATTGGACGAGACTTTCTGGCAGTTGAGAAAGTCTGAAACCTCCTGGGAGAAGGGCGGGCTCTGGAGAGATTCAGCCTGTCTCAGGGCTCAGGACCGAGACCTGGAGTCCAAGAAGGACTGGGGTAGGGGTGGACCCGCCTGCCCCTCCCTGCCCCTGCCTCCCCAGGGAGAATTCCTCTGGCTTCCCTGCTAAACGGGCTGGCACTGCAGGCTGCACACAGCAAAGCCAGGCAGCCTGATCCACAGCAGATGGGCTGGAAGCAGGGCCTGCAGCCAGCAGCGCTAATCCCAGCTCTGCCTTGTACTGGCTGTGTGACCTTGGGCAAGTTACATACCCTCTCTGGACCTCCATCCCCTCATGCACAGCCTGGGCCTAACAGCACTCGTTGGCAGGCTTGTTGGAGAATGAACTGGAATATTTGCAAAGCATCGCTTAGCACAGCGCCTGGCACAAGGCCAGCTCCCGGCTCCCAGCCCCCAGTGCTGTTGCTGTCATCGCCATCACGATTTTCCATGCCAGAGGGTGCGTGTGCTTGGGGAGGGCACCTCACAAGGGAGCCTGGCCGTGCCACAATCCTGTACCCTCCAGTGCACTACCCCGCAGGATCCTGGGCGCACACACACACACAGCATGTTTCTCAAGCAGGTGGGGCTGGGACCCGACCCCTGGTTAGCCATGTGGGCTCTGTCTTCCTCTGGGCAGCACTCAGCCGCTGCCCTGGGGGCCAGCTCGATCGTCATCATCGCTGTCAGCCTCGCTCTTGGCCCGCTCCCACCTCTAGGTCTCACCAGCCTGGAGGAGGCCTGGACCCCGGTTACCTCCGCACACCTGTGAGGTAACCGCAGGTAGGAAATGATGTCCAGCATGCACCCCCTCTTCAGCTGACCGCATTCTCTAACACACATGCGCACTCACTCCTGCCATGGCCCAGCCGCGGCCCCCGCGGGGAGGTGAGAAGCACCTCGCGGGCTTCGCGGGGAAGACGTGTTATGGGCTTCGAGAGGCAGAAGCGGCCCAGACCAGGCTGCTGGAGCTCAGGTTCCAGCTGGGCTTTCAGCAACCACGGAGTGATTCCAAAATCCTCCCCGCTCTCCCACCCCCACTCGGGTCCTGGGGAAATTCTTCCCCGATCGTAAGACCAGCTCCAAAAGACACCTCTGAAACACTTTCTTAACCCGCCAGCATCCTCCCTGCTGCGGCTCAGCCTAAAACCGGGGTGCAGACGGTGTGAGCCCCTGGCGTCCCGCCAACGCCCAGCGGACAGGGCCAAGCCCGGGTGCAAAGTCTGTCTCTGCTACCTCAGTCTCTGGGCGTCTCCCGGACCCGCCTCTCAGGGGCAGGTGGGGCTGGAAGGTCCTTGGGAAAACTAAATTTACTGCCGGGGCAGGAGGCACCGTATGGCTCAGGGGCGCTGGATCTAATTCAGGGGCAGCTTGTGGCGGGCAGCTGTGGCCCGCCCTCACCAGTGGCAGTGCTAATCTGTCCCAGAGCTCCATGCGATGGAGCCCCAGCCTGGCTTCTGAGTCCACCCTAGCCCGACGGAGGTGGCAGTCGGCCTGGGAGAGGGTGGGCGTCACCCGGGATGCTTCGCAGCAGCTGGCCTGGGGAAGAGGACGGGTGCAGGAGCGGGGCTGACCGGTGACTTGGGCTCCCCGCATGCAGGGGGTGTTCGATGCGTGGGCTGCAGGCCCCGGGGCACTTCCAGCTGCCGAGCCTCCCACTCCATGACCGTAAGTGGGGACAGTGAGAGGACGAGTCAAAGGTGAAGCCGGACACCGCGTGAATGTGTGGAAGGCACCTAGCCCGGCCACTCGCAGCGAGGGGCCCGGTAAGTGGTGGCTGTCCTTCCCCGTGGGCAGGTCAGGTAACAGGGAAGCTTTTTTGGCCAGTTCTGTTCCGGTTCTGTTCCAGCACATCCCTGTGAGGCAGAAATCAGCACGAGAAGGCTCAGTGAGGTCAGGAGGCCTGGCCAAGGTCACACAGCAAGGTGTGGGGAAGCCGGGCTGTGAGGCCTCCTCTGCTGGGGACACTGGTCCTCCTCACTCCACCTGCTCGCACTGTCTCCCTCTTTGTGAGAGCATCTAATGGCGGCCAGAACAGCCTGGCCTCAAAGTCTCTTACCACAAATGCGATGCCGGCTGTCACTGTCATTTGCCCAATGCCTTTGGCTGAAGGCGATCCCTTTATTTATTTGTTTTAAAACTTTTGCCAGAGGGTACATGCATTCTCCAGAGAAAGGCAGAGATGGGGGCACCCCCAGTGAGGTACGGTCACACCGCAGTCCCTTCTCCGTTTCTCCAACCTGTGGGGATTCTGGACACGCACACACATGCACAAGCATGTGTTTTCCAAGCTGCTGGGGCTGGGATTTGAACCAGCCATGGAGAATCCAGCTCCCTTGACCACCAGGCCACAGGGCCAGCCCATGACTCTCCCATCGGTATCGCCACCCAGAGGGGAGGCTCGGGGCACCCTGACTCCCAGGCAGGAGGGGGTGGGAGCCTCTCCTAAGCGCAGAGGAAGGCTGTGTCTGGGAGGGAGATGATAGAAAGCCTGGGGGGAATCAGGGAAGAGACGGAGCCGATGTGACGAGGGGCCTATCTGGTGCTGGACAGCTTTATAAATATCTTCTTGCCGTGGGCAGGAGGGTTACCATCCCCCGTGCGCAGGGAGGGAAGCTGAGTCCCAGCGCTTACTGAGCTCCGGGCTGGCCAAGGTCTCATGGGGCCTGACGAGGGGCATCAGCTCCAGGCGAGCCCCGGGCTCCTCGGGAAGGACTCTGGCATGGCGTTCTGCAGGGATTTCCCGAAGGCCATGCTGGCTGTGGACACGGCGTGGCCAGAGGGAGCACAGACCGCTCCCCACAGAGGTCCCTGGGCAGGAGCACAGCCGCCACTGCCAGCCCCGGATGCCCTCAGGTCTCCGCAGGCCTGGCCACCCTGCCAGCTCGGCAGCTGCTGCTGCAATGGCTCTGGGCAGCGGAGGAAGCCCCTCGCCCACCCCTACTGGAGATGACTGGCGTGCAGGCCGAGAACCAGGGAGGCCGAAACGCTGGCCCTCCCGGCCTCCCGGCACTCTGTCCAGGGTCTGCGCCAAGGGCTCCGTGTGGTGGCAGCCAGACTCCCCCACTGCCCTGTGCAGGGAAGAGGTGACGCCACTGCTCGGAGAGCTCACTCGACCCACGCCAGGTCACCACTGAGCCGGTCAGTCAGCGACAAGGTCAGGATGGACACCGGGACGCAGGGCGGGGCCGAGCAGCACTCATCCTCGGGCTGGCTGTGTGGACTCCAGTCACAACCGTCCTGAACTGTTCCGGTCCGTGTCATCGGTGGCTCCGTGAGAGGCTCTGTGAGCCCAGCCTTGGGGCAGGCTCAGGACAGAACGGGGACAAAGGGAGCCGAGCCGGCCCCACGGACCCCGCAGTCAGGCGAGACAAAGCGCAGGAGTCAGGCGAGACCTGGCATTCCTGCCGGAGTCGCGCTCAGAGGAAACCGGCGAGGCTCAGGCCCTGGGTCAGGGGAGGCGCAGGGGACGGGGGCTCACGGCCTCGCAAGGTGGGAGGTCAGGAACTGGACAGGCCGCAGGGAGCACTGGGTGGAGGGCTGGCGGGTGCCAAGGCCGGGGCGCTGAGAAGTCTGAGAACCACGAGGCCAGACTAGCTGGAGGCAGAGCGAGGCTGCAGACACGGGCAGGCCGGGCCACGGTCGAGCATGGGGGGTGGGGGAGGTGTGCCGCCCTGGAAGCAGAGGAGTTCACTGATTTGAAGTGGTGGTGGTGGGGGGTGTGTGGCGGACACAGTGGTTAGTAACTGGAGGTTCTGTTAGGGCCCTGGCTGTGCTGGTGGCCCTCAGGTGCGGCTCCTGTCCTGGGCTCCTGAGGTCTGCCTGTAAAGGGACCAGTGCCTTCTCTTTGGGTCTCCGCGGGCGGCGGGCTCCCTGGGTCTCCGCCGGGCGGCGGGCTCCCTGGGTCTCCGCCGGGCGGCAGGCTCTCTGGGTCTCCGCTGGGCAGTGGGCTCCCTGGGTCTCCGCCGGGCGGCGGGCTCTCTGGGTCTTGCTGGGCGGTGGGCTCCCTGGGTCTCTGCTGGGCAGTGGGCTGGCCGCAGACCTCGTCACTGCCCCTCATCGCCAGCTCTGCCTGAGCAGAGGGCATGGGCTCTGCGGCAGCCCTTCACCAGGAGCGCCACATCTTCACCCCCTCCAGAGGGTCGGCAGGTGACAGCCCAGGAAGCCAAACCCCAGCAACAAACAAGTGTCCCCAGCCCGTACCCTGGCAGCTCACGCGGCTCAGGGGACGCCTGGGCACCGTGCAGGGCCTCCAGCCAGCTGGCATGTGAGCGAGAGGTGGGAGCCCGTGTGAGGCCAGTTCTGGGTGAGACACACCCGTGCTCCCACCTGGGAACCTGCCACTGCATCCCGCAGCCACGTCTGGTCCTGGCTAAGCCTTGGGGTAAAGGAAAGGCCGCGCTGCACCGGCCAGACTCCGGCAAGGCAGCAGCTCCGGGCGAGGTGGGTGCCCCTTCCACCCCTTCGAGTCCTGGACAACCAGGGAGAGGTCGAGCTTCCCTTTGCTGACCCCCTGCCCTCGGGGCTTCCTGCCTCCAGGACCTAACGCGAACCCACCAGGCCAGGCCTGGGACTCTGCACTCAGTCCCCAGCAGGCCTCAGGGGCAGCCAAGAGGCCTCCCTTCCCCCGAGGGAAACCTGAGCACTCACCGAACTCCCAGTAGCCCTCAGAAGCCCTACCCAGCTAGCCGGACTTCCTCGTTGGCAGAGGCCTGGAGTCCGACTGGCAGCGGTGGGGCAGACAGATGGGACCCGACACGGAGCTCCTGACTCATTCAACTTAGAGAGAGAAGAAATCCTTGGTGGTAGATGTGTCGAAGGGCTGCAACTTCACGGGAAGCCCGCGCCCCACCAGCTGGGACTGCGGCTCCTCCCCACCGGCACTGCCTGGCTTTGCCTGGCTGCGGAGGCTCCTGTACGGGCGTCCCAGCTGGGCTCCCGCCAGCCCTATGCTTGTCCCCGAGAACTGATGGCTGCTTCCTGGGTGCCGGGGACTTCCCATTTGCCCACCAGGACTGCAGAGCACCTTGAAGCCAAAATGCGTCCACCGCTCACACCCCAGGCCCTGCAGGTGCGTGAGTGATGAGGGCATGCACAAGCCGAGCTCCCTGCAGTGTGGGGAATATGCTAACCCTTCACACTCGTTTGCAAGGGGTACGCTTTCAGGTCAGAGAGCAAATCAAAGCCTGCCTGCCTGCCAGGGGGAGCCGTCACACGGCAGGCTTCCTGCTGCTCACTGCGCGCTGGGTACCTACTACGCGCCAGGCAACCAGGGACCTCATTTAAGCCTCCGCACTCTCCTTCTAAGGCAGTTATTGCCAGCCCATTTCAAAGGCCAAGAAAATGAGGCTTACAGAGGTGACACAGCTGCCAAGGACTGAGCAGGATTCGAACTGAGCCCTGGAGTTCCTCCACACCCCCAGGCTACCGTGCCCTGCATAGCCTGCTCCTCCTGCCCAGGGCTTCCCCCAGCAGAGATGCCACAGTCCTTCCTGTCCAGGCCAGGGCAATGCCACTGGGCTTAGTCACCCTCAGCCACTCCCAGAGCACAGGGTGGCTGGGCTCTGCGTCATGAAAAGAATGCTAAGCGTGCTCCTTTCGTAGCCGCCAGGCCAGGAGACGCGGCTTCATTTCAGCGCGCAGGGCTGCTCTGGGAATTTTGACAGTTTCCAAGTTGTTTTCCTCTGGGGCTTGGGAGGGAGATGCAACCCTTCTCCCTGTGCTTGGTGTTTGTGTGGGGCCACAGATAGAGGTAAAGCAGGGCTACCCCAGGGACCCAGTTCTGCAGCCAGTGTCACACGAAGAGCCCAGGAGAAGACTCTTTCTCCCCCTATGGGGTCAGAGGGTGATGTTACCTTGAAAGTAAGAGCCGCCCAGCAGGAGAGCCCGGCTGCGAAGGGGCTTCCAGGGCAGGACAGGCAGGGGCTGGCAAGGTCAGGGGAAGACGGGGTGGGGTCCGTCTTCAGTCTCTCAGTAGGCAGCGTTGCGTTCACTGTCCGTCGCTGCGAGGAGAGCCGAGGTGCACTGGTCGGTGGAAGGCGCCGCCATGCCGCAGAGGCTGAGCCGCTGCACAGAGCTCGCGAACGCTCCCCCTTCTTGCGGCCGGCGGATCCACGCAGGTCAGCCCAGGCTGGAGGCCAGGCAGAGGGTCACCGCTAACTAGATGCTAATGACAGTGGGGACCAATCAATCTGCCCTTAATCAGGCAATCAATGCGCTCTGCAGGTGTGTCCGATCCTGGCCTGTGACTGGGGGCTGGGGCGCTCTGCAGGTGTGTCCGATCCTGGCCTGTGACTGGGGGGTGGAGGGTGGGGAGGGGCCCCCACCCCAACCCCCGCCCCGAGAGCCGACTACAGATTGAAATCACTACTCTGGGAAAGAACCAAGGGGGGAAGAGAGAGAAAAGCATCTTTTTAATCAAGCTCAGAGCTGCCGCTGCTAATGAATTCAAGGTGCCCTCGGGAACCCCAGGGCAGGGCTGGGTGGATAGAAGCCAGAGGGGTTTCTCCCTCCCTCTCCAGCTCCCCTCCCTCCCTGCCCCACCTGGAACGGGGAGGGTGGGGGAGAGCGGCTTACTGAAACCTCCAGACTGGAGGCCGCTTTAGAGATGAGCTCCTGGGGCTGGGCAGGAGAGGGCCACCCAGGCCGTGGTCAGGGCCCTCCTGTTCCCTCTCCGGTCCTCGCAGATTCCCGGGCTCTGCAGTCACTTGCTGTGTACCTACTGTGTGCTGGGCTTCAGCGACCACGGCACACGGTATCTTCGTTTCCACCCTCGTGTGGCCTAGTCGTCCGCACTGTCCTTGTACAGGTGAGGAAGCCACAGCCCAAGCAGGATTAAGGAATGGCCGCCGGTTCAGCCAAGCTGGGGGGGGGGGGGGGAGGGCAGGGCCTCCGGGTGTGCGCAAGCTCTTCCTGCAAGCCCCACAGTGGTTCCGGCTCAGGTCCTAGTTAGGGTCTGGGTTTCCCCTTGGTGGTCCCGCCCCCCCTTCTCATGCCCACTCTGTTTTGCAGCCCTTTTATGGCTTAGCTTTGGCCCCGGCCCTTACCTGGCGGGGAGGACCTTCCTTTTCAACGTGTGAAGCCCAGGTCACGGCAGGTGTGTCCCGGCCTTGCTGGCTCCATACGCTGAGTGACTATAGCGAGCTACTGGCTCTCTGGGCTCGACAGGTGGCACGTGGTGTAACACACATGACGCCAGCCCCGGACCCCGTAAGGCCTTCCCTCTGCCTCTCAACAGGTGAGCACACCGACACACAGAGAGGTTAACAAACTTGCCCAAGGCCACCCAGCAACCCAGTGCCACCACAAGGGCTTGAGGACGTGCCCTCTACTCACCTACGGTCTCCAGCACCAGCCGGCAGCTCACTGCCCTGCAGAACCCAAGGGCTCCCTCCCTCCCCCAGCGTGCGCTCACACCAGCAGCGCTGCATCAGGGAGCACCGTGCAAAGCTGTCCCGGGAGCGGGTGAGCAGTGCCGGTTCCAGAGCTCGCCAGGACACCCTTCCTGGAACGGCGCGTCCCCCAGCTCAGCTGTGTGCAGTGGCAACTACGGGTGAAAACTGAGGCTCGGGGCCACACCCACCGGGGAAAACGGAGTCTCCTTGGCTTCTCCGCCGCGCTGGCCACGACCTGCCTTCCCACACGGAAATCTCTCCCACCACATGCACACGTGTGCACCGGCATACATGTGCACACACAACTCTAGCCTTCGTGGGTCTCAGACACCCCCTGGGGCTGGTCTCAGCCCTACAAGTCCCAGTTGCAGGAGAAATCCCACTCAGGGCAGGTCAAGTCAAAGCGGGTGGACACCACGAAGGGAGGGGGCTCCTGGCACCCAGGACAGGACGGACCCGAGGGCAAAGGCCTGGAGAGAACAGCAATGAGGCGTGGAACTCCACCGTCCAGTGGGTGTAAAACTAATGAAGTCTGGGGGCTGGCAGGTGGTGTGGTGGTTAAGGGTGCTGGGCTCCCCCATGGCTGACCGCGGTTCAGGTCCCAGACCGGGCGGCTTGCTTTCTCACTCCCCCGCCCCCGTCCCTCTCTGGTCAGATTAAAATAAATAAAGTTAAATAAAGTAATTCTTTTAAAAAAAAAAAGAACTAATGAAGTCCAACCTACATTTATTTCAACTATGAAGCTTTGCACTGGCCAATGTGAGGTGCCCAGAAGCCACTGAGGCTGAGCCGAGTGCACGTCTGCCCACCCCGGGCACCAGAGCAGACACAGGACGTTGGGGAGTGCCAGGGACAGCCGCCCGGAGGCTGGGCTTGCTCTGCAGGCCTGCTCCCCTGTCCCGCTGGGTCCCCTCCGCTCCTCTGCTCCTCTGCTGGGCTTCACACAGCCACCACTGCCAAGGCCTCGGGCCCTTCACTCACCCCACCTCAATTCCTCTGAGATCAAAGTCTCGAGAGAAAGCCGGGGCCAGCAGATGGCGGAGCGGTTATGTGGCCGAACGCAGTTCAAGTCCTGGACCTGGTGCTTAAAACACACCAGGTGCATGTGCTTCTGCATGATCCCGGGAACATGGAGAAGGGATTGCTGCATGGCCATCCCCCTGGAGGGTGATTTCTCACTTTCCCTCCCACTTCCCCTCTCACCGTCTCTCTCTCTCTCTCTCTCTCTCTCTCTCTCTCTCTCTCTCTCTCTCTGGTGAGCACATGCATCCTAAGGCAAAAACCTCTTTAAAAAAAAAAAAAAAAATCAGAGCTACAGATAGAGCCCGTCTGCAGAGGAGCCCTCGCTGGCGCAGAGCGGTATCAGGCTCGGGTGCCAGGGAAGGCTGGGCTGGGTGCCTGCCCCCGGTGGGGTTCCCAGGCTGGAGCACTGAGGGTAAGAGCGAGAGGGAAACAGCACTCGCTGCGGGGGGGGCGGGGGGCTCTGCAGTGGCCCTGCTGTCAGCAGCGTCAGCAGGACACGGTGGTCGTGGCCACATTCCGCAGGTAAAACAGGGCTGGAGGGAGACCGTCCTCTCAGAGCACGCGGCCCTTGGCTGAGGAACCCTCCAGCTCGAGGTGCGTGGAATGACTGGCCCGAGAGCAAGGCCAGCACCTGGCACCACCACGGAGCCCTGGCGTCCTTTCCCCTACGCTGGCCCCCCGGAGAAGTGGCCTTGCCCAGATGGCAGCGCAGTGTCAGGCTGGCTCTGTGTGCGCCCTGGCCCGGAGACCGCACGTCGCTGGTGGGCAGGGCAGAGCACGAGGGCGGGCGGCAGCGTGTTCCTGCTCCCTTGGCCACGGAGCCCCGTGGGCTGGGGGCGTTCGGGTAGAGCGACTTCACAGCGTCCAGCCTCAGCAGCCACACAGTAAAGGCCTCCCTCCTGCTTAGTCGCAGCCAGGCAGGCTATTGGAAAGCTGGAGCCTAGGCTCCTTCCAAGGAGCAGCTCCGCCAGCCCCCAGAGCAGCAGTCAGAAGCTTCCTCTTAAAGGGCCAGAGAGGACGTACCCACGGCTTTGCAGCCACACTTCAACTACTGTCCGTTTCCGTCACGGAGGTGCAAACACGGCCCCTGACACACCAGGGGGAACGGCGTGACTGTCGCGATAGAGCTTTATCTGCAGAGACAGGCAGGTCGCTGGACTCAGCCTGCGGCCTTGGTTTTCTGACCCCTTCTCCAGAGCCTTGACCCCTCCCTGGACCTTCTGCATCTGATGAGGAGACCAGGTGGGCCAGGCCTGGGAAGTGGCAGACCTGCTTCCCTCATATCCCATTGGTCAGAACTCAGCGATGTGCTCCATCTCACTGCAAGGGAGGCTGGGAAATGTAGTTCTCTTGTGTGTGCAGGAGCAGCACAGGCTAGGAGAGGCCTCGAGTGGTCACTGCGTCCTCCCCCTCCCACTGGACCCTGGCCTGGAGGCCACAGGAAAGCAGGAGGCCTTCCTCCTTGTCCACGGGAGCTTTGAGAAGAACGCTCTTCCAGCACACTTTGCGGCTGTTCCTCAGTTATGAACAGCGAGTCCTGGGAGGGCTGAAGACCCCAGAGTGGACAGAGTGGCCCTTCCAGGAGCCTCCAAGAAGAGCCTCTAGCCTCCAGCAGACAGAGCAAGCTACTGCTGGGACGGGCCTCCGCTCTCACTCACACAGTAGTTGCTATGGCGGGTGTGGCCATCGGTGAGACCTACCGGGACCTGCCCTGTTCACCCTGAGGACTCCGTCCTTCCGTGTCCACCCCCTTTGCTAACTCCGCTGCAAGCTAAGAGCTGGGCCAGGCGTGGCGCCCTCCTCATTTCATCCCAGCAGCCCTGCGGGCAAGTCTTCGGTAGGTTATAAAATGGAGCTAACACTTCACTGTTCCCTGCAGCCACACCCTTACCTCGAGTCTTGGTGGTTTCTTCCACTGGCTCTGGAATCCTCCAAGAGGCTTCCATTGCCCAATGGGATGTTAGAAACAAACACAAGCAGAGGCTGAAAATCACTCATGGGATGGGGCGGCTGTCCCTCTTGCACCTCTGTCACCACCATGAGAACACACACAGTGAGCCCAATGAAGATGAAAAACATCCAGAGTAGAGCCAAGCCACCGGGTCGCCCCTGCCAGCAGCCAGCTGAAGGAGTCTAGCCAAAGCTTGCAAAGCTGCCAGACCCTATCCCCCTGCCCTGCTGACTCCAGATGCATGAGAAATACGTGCTGTTGTTGTAGGCCACTGAACCTTTGGACTTGTTTGTTATGCAGCATTATTGTGGCAGTAGCTCACTGACACACTGTTACTCTCTCCATCTTGAAGATAGAAAAACTGAGGCTAGGAAATGTTAAGTAATTTGCCTAAGGTCTTAGAGGTGGCAAATGGCAGAGCCTGGATGTTCCCTCCCTCCCTCTAACCACTGCATTGTCCACAAGTGCTCAAGCTCTGTAGGGCCAAAGCTTTCATCTAAAGGTGTGACAACTATTTGCCACACACCTCCAACTGGCAGAGAGCGGTTAAAAGATCACACTTTGGAGTGGTAGCGACTCAGACGCCCTTCTTACTCTCCAGAAGCACACAGGACATTGATTCTCCTACGGCAGGGCGATGAGGAAGTCGTGAAATCAGTGATCAAAATTCTCCCAGCAAGGAGAGCCTGAAATCAAGACACACACCAGGGACGGTTTGCACTCAGTCATGCCCTTTGTTCTCCCGCAGACCCAGGGGAAGCTGGGGCAGAATCAAAGCGCGAGAAGAGAAAGCCTGAATCGCCGGGCTTCTGACGAGCTGACAGCCCCTCTGGGAAAGAGGTAGGAAAGGGGATGAGGGTGCAGCTCGGGGTGGAGAGGAGGGGGCCAGAGCAGGGAGCCGAGATGAGGCCAGAACTGCCCGAGAGACATCTCAAGGGACAGCCAGGGAGAGAGGCCTGCCAGGCCCCTTCACCAATCACCCTGCCCTCCCCCGTGCCCCCAATCTCGGGATTCCAGGAGCTCCCAGAGAGCCTCCGCTCTGCCCAGCGTTATCACTGAGAGCTGTTCCGAGGACTTGGTCTCTGGCTGGAGTTACACGCGCACGCACACACACGTGCGCACATGCATGCACGCATCTAAGGCAGAATAGATTCTCACCTGTCGTATTTCTACCACCGTGCAGCCGTGCTCCACAGCCTTGGACCACATCACACGCCCACTCCTGCACTTCGTCAGCACCGGTCTGTTTCTAACCAGAAAGAAATGCAGACATGCATTGCATAAGCACAAGCACGCGTCTGCACATGCACACGCACACGTCTGCACATGCCGAAGCTTATCCTCATGAGTCTGACGCTGTCCGACGCCTGACCAGGCAGAGCAGGTGCCAGCTGAGGAGCCTCCTGCAAACTCCAGAGTCCCAGCCCCGTGTCCCCCGAGTCTGTACGTTTCAGAATCCCTCCAGGGTCCCTCTGGAAGAGAGAAGGTGGTGCCCCCTATTGGCAGAGTTCTCAGGATGGAGACCACAGCGCCTTCCCAGTTCCCTCTCCAGAAGCTTCCCTCCGGGGCTGACGGTCTAGTGCAGTACTCCGTCACGCATGCAGGGTGCTCAGTAAACGTTTGTAGAAATTGGTTTCACTTCTAAGGGATGAGGACGTTCTTAGAACCAGGGGAGATCGTGTGCTTTCTACTCCATCCTGGTAAAAACTTCTCTCTCCCTGACCCTTCCAGCAGCGGTTCTTGGGGCATGGTTGCACCGCGATCCGTACTGGAGCCTGGCTGCTTTCAGAGTCCCGTTTCAGCGACAGCACGTCGCCGTGAGTCACATGGACTGGTGGGTAAGAGCTGGGCGCCGAGGTCGGACCGACCTCTGCTTGAACCCTGTCTCAGGCACGTGTGGCTTTGGGCGAGCTGCTCAGTGTCGCCGAGCCTCCTGTCACACTGTAGCCGTAAGACCTGCTTCCGAGTTCCTGGGTGCTCAGCGAGAAGAGCCGGGGTGGCCGGGCCAGCCCTCGCGGCACTGTGCTCTTTCGCAGTGGGTGGCGGAGCCGCCGTGGGTGGCGTTGCTGGGCTGCCGGTGTCTGTGCAGCTCAGCCGTGGCTCTGCTGGAGGAAGGGGAGAGCTGCAGGAGCCCAGTGCCCACAGCGCCCACAGCGCCCACAGCGCCCACAGCGCCCACAGCGCCCACAGCGCCCACAGCGCCACAGCGCCCACAGAGCCCACAGCGCCCACAGCGCCACAGCGCCCACAGCGCCACAGCGCCCACAGAGCCCACAGAGCCCACAGCGCCCACAGCGCCCACAGCGCCCACAGCGCCCACAGAGCCCACAGAGCCCACAGCGCCCACAGCGCCCACAGCGCCCACAGCGCCCACAGCGCCCACAGCGCCCACAGAGCCCACAGCGCCCACAGCGCCCACAGCGCCCACAGCGCCACAGCGCCCACAGCGCCCACAGCGCCACAGCGCCCACAGCGCCCACAGCGCCCACAGCGCCCACAGCGCCCACAGCGCCACAGCGCCCACAGCGCCCACAGCGCCCACAGCGCCACAGCGCCCACAGCGCCCACAGCGCCCACAGCGCCACAGCGCCCACAGCGCCCACAGCGCCCACAGTAGAAGGGGGGGAAGTACGGAGAGCACCTAGAAAAGCTTGGCTTGCTACACGCAGCTCCAAGTTCGGCAGCAGATTGGAGGACGAGAAGGCGGAGTGGACCGAAGTGGTCAAGAGAGGCTTCCTGGAGGAGACACTGGAATGGGCCTTGACAGATGGGTCAGATGATGAGAGGATGCGGCAGGGAGGGCGACAGGCCTGGGCGGGAAGGAACAGTGTGTGCGGTGGTCTGTCGGGAGCCCTTGACGGAAGGATGGCAGCCGTGAGGTTGACTGGCTTTTGCCATAGGACGGCCCTGGGGAGTGGCATGTGGGAGAAGTGCCCGTGGTTCTCACAGGAGGGAGTTTTCGAGTGACCACGATGGTGTGAAAATGAAAGTCCCTCCCCCCGTAGCCTGGCAGCGGTTGTCCAGTGGCCGCCTCCCACTCTGCCGTCCTCTCCCCTACTCTTGCTGCCCCTGGTTCAGAGTTCCCGGAAGGAAGTGGACAGGCTTCCACTGAGTCCAAGCACAGGAGGGCCGGCTGGGCCGCTGCAGTGACGGTGGTTCAGCACCACGGAGAGCGCCCAGGGCCTGGCACTGCGTCAACTTTCACCTCAAAATGCCAGTGGAGGAGTAGGGCTCATGTCCTTGGACTCCCATGTAGTTGACCACGGTTTGAGTCCCCGACGGCTTAAAACTCACACCAGGCACAGGTGTGTGCGTGCCCAAGATCTCGAGAGGAGAATGGAGGGAAGGGATTGTGGCAAGGCCACCCCCTGAGGATGATGCCTCGCTTTCTGTCTCTCGGTATTTGTCTCTTCGGTGACTGCATGTGCCCTATGGCAAACATCTCTCTTTAAAAAAAAAAAAAAACGCTGATGGAGGGTGGGACAGTGGCACAGCAATGGAACTGACCCACAAGGGAAGGTTGTGGGTTGGCACCCACAGGCCGCTCTGATGTCAGCGCACAGACGCTCATGATCAGGGCTGAGGCTGGGGTGGATCTTGGCCTCAGGACCCCGTGGGGGGTGTCTCTTACTCACAGAAGAAATAGAGAAATAAACCTGTGGGGGAGGGGTGGTGCTGTCCTGTAACCTAGTGGTTAAAGGAGTCAGGTCCTACATGGCTGATCCCGCGGTTCGAACCTCAGCCCTGGTGGGTTGAAAACCATGACCAGCATGTGTGCGTGCGTGCCCAGATCCCTCACATGGCAGGGTTGCAGCATGCCCATGTCCCATTTTGGGGCAGGGGTGCTTCTCCTCTTTCCTCTCTCTGCCTTTGTGTCTCTCTCTGATGAGGGCATGTGCCCTCTGGCAAAATTAAACAACCACGAAAAATTACCAGCACCTTCCCTGTGCCCATAAAACACTCCGCACACCCAGGGGCGGGCCGTGCTCGCTGCGGCCACTCTCCTCCCTGCCCCTGGCTGGGGTGGTGGTTTGTTCTGTACCCCACACCTCTCAGAGCCTCAGCCTCGGTCCTTCAGAAGGTCAGGGCTGTGCCTGCCTCGTTCATCCTGCAGAACTTGGTTGTGTCCGTCTGCCAGGCACTGTGCCCCTGCACTGGGTGTGGTCCTGAGGGCCCCTCTGGTACCCAGGCACGGTGCCCCTCCACTGGGTGTGGCCCGAGGGCCCCTCTGGTACCCAGGCACTGTGCCCCTCCACTGGGTGTGGGCCCGAGAGCCCCTCTGGTACCCAGGCACTGTGCCCCTCCACTGGGTGTGGGCCCGAGGGCCCCTCTGGTACCCAGGCACTGTGCCCCTCCACTGGGTGTGGGCCCGAGGGCCCCTCTGGTACCCAGGGAGCGTGCCCCTGCACTGGGTGTGGCCCGAGGGCCCCTCTGGTACCAGGCACTGTGCCCCTCCACTGGGTGTGGCCCGAGGGCCCCTCTGGTACCCAGGGAGCGTGCTTGCTCCCAAGGTCTCCCAGAGCCCCGGATGCCTCTGCCAGAGAAGCAACTGCAGAGAGGTGCCGTGGCGCCTGGGCAGCCAGTCCTCGGGCAGTTGCACCTTCCAGTTTCCTCCGTGAGTCACTAGTGGCTGCCACCTGGCCGCTGTTGAGTGGGCACAGATTGTGCGCCAGCCATGCGGCGGGCATTTGACATGCGTGACTGAATTGAAAATGCTCTGCCCCCTGCAGGCGGCACTGCGACACACCTCTCTGCAAGTCTGCCCAGGGAGGTGACACGGGCTCCCCGGCCGCCCAGCTGGTGAGAAGCAGCGGACACTCCTTCCTGCCCTCCCTCTCTATAGGACCAGGCTCTGAGGGCTGCGTCAAACTGAATTGCCATTGTCACGGGTCAACAAAGGGCTGAGCACCAGAAACGCCACGTGACTCAGCCCTCGTTTCCCGCAGAGCATCCCCTGCGGCCGGGTACCTGTGCCAGTTCCCACGGGCTCTGGGCCGCACGCTGGCCTTTCCACCCTGGGCGGACCGGGGGACCTTCCCTCTGGGGGAACTTCTCGCTCCGGCCCCGCAGAACCAGCCCAGACCATGTG
Organism: Tupaia tana; assembly: GCA_026018925.1. Taxonomy (NCBI): domain Eukaryota; kingdom Metazoa; phylum Chordata; class Mammalia; order Scandentia; family Tupaiidae; genus Tupaia; species Tupaia tana. The sequence continues at coordinate 103,795,489 of JAKSZU010000013.1, read as the reverse complement.
ACAAGGGATAATGAGCACAGGTCACAGGGAAAAGCTGCAGGGTGAATAATCCTTGATCTGGGAGGCTGCTTGGCGTGCGTGTGGCTTCGTCAGGACATCTGCGGAGAGGACTCAGTCAGCCAGGAAGCCGGGTGGAGGCTGACGTGCTGGGGCAAGGGGTGGGGGGCATACCAGTTATCGGAGCCAGGAGGGATTCTGTGAATATCAATCGTCTAATGCGGCCTGGGGCTGCGGGACCTCGGGCAGCAAGAGAGCCCGACAGTGAGAAAGGCAGCCCCGCCAGCCCCTGTCCTTCAGAAAAGCTGGGCTGCTGGCATTCGCTCGTTCACTCAGCTCACTCACTCCTCCACGCAGACGGTCAGTATTTCCGCCGGCCCTCCACCCTGGTGGACGCTGGGACGTTGCAGGAGTGCAGGACAGACGCCACCCGGCCGCGCAGACTGACTTGCAGACATTTACAGTCACGTCCAGAGGGCCAGCCCACCACCAGGTCCCACGTGGACAACCATGCTTGGAGTCCTGGACCCTGAGAAACGTGGGGGCCGTGTGTGCATGCATGCCCAACATCCCATAGGAGGGAGAGGTGGAGAGGGGACGGGGGTGTGACCGTTCCCTGTGGGAGTACTTTCTCCTCTCTCTCCGTCTCTGGAAAGTGCACACGCCCTCTGGCCGAACACCAAAGTCAAGCTTAGGGATTTGGAGCCTTTTTACAGCTCTGAGTCTCCCCCAGCCCCCTGCTCCCCAGCATTTCCTGAGCCCTCGATACCAGGGTGCGGTGCCCTTCCTCAGTTTGCCTGACACAGCCCTCCCGACGTCACGGGCGCGTGCCCTTCCTCAGTACCCCTGACACTGCCCTCCCGATGTCACAGGCGTGTGCCCTTCCTCGGTACGCCTGACCCAGCCCTCCCGACATCACGGGCGCGTGCCCTTCCTCGGTACCCCTGACACTGCCCTCCCGACGTCACAGGAGTGTGCCCTTCCTCGGTACGCCTGACACAGCCCTCCCGACATCACGGGCGCGTGCCCTTCCTCGGTACCCCTGACACTGCCCTCCCGACGTCACAGGAGTGTGCCCTTCCTCAGTACCCCTGACACAGCCTTCCCGACGTCATGGATAAGGATGAGGCTCAGAGGTGGAGGAACGCAGCGGAGGTTGGCCAGTTGGTGAGTGGGATCTGGGTTTCACGCCTGGGCCAGTGAGAGCCAGAGCCCGCCCTCCCAGCCGCACTGACGTGCTGTTATTGTGACGACAGGCTTTGTTCAGACTCTCCTGCCCCGGCCTCCAGCCTCATCCTCCCGGCCTCATCCTCCCAGCCTCATCCTCCCAGCCTCATCCTCCCAGCCTCACCCTCCCGGCCTCATCCTCCGGCTTCATGCTCCCGGCCTCATCCTCCCGGCCTCATCCTCTGGCCTCATCCTCCCGGCCTCATCCTCCCAGCCTCATCCTCCCAGCCTCACCCTCCCGGCCTCATCCTCCGGCCTCATCCTCCCGGCCTCACCCTCCCGGCCTCATCCTCCCGGCCTCATCCTCCCGGCCTCATCCTCCGGCCTCACCCTCCCGGCCTCACCCTCCCGGCCTCACCCTCCCGGCCTCATCCTCCCGGCCTCATCCTCCCGCCCCAGTGCGTGTCCTCCTTGGGCCCACTTGTCCTGCACACCCTCTCAGTCGCTGTCCGGCTGTAGGGTAACAACAAAATGCAAAGATTCGGGGACAGCTGAGGGTCTTTGAGGGTGCTGAGAGGGACTCTGAGGGCTCAGCAGGTGGGGACACCTTGTCCCGGGCCCTCTCATCCCCACCCATCCCAAGAACGCCCCACAGTGCAGGCCTGCCCTGCAGGGAGGGGACACAAGGCAGTGGGACAGGGGAGTGCCAGGCTGTGATGTGGACACACTGTGACCTTCAGCAACGCCCTGGGCCTTGGTCCCAGCTGTAAATGCGGGGGCCAAACTGCCCACCTGTAGGAGCCCTTCTGGCTCTGGCTGGCAGGGGCACCCCCAACCCTCCTCACCCTGGGGCAGCAAGATGTGGGGGAGAGGGCACCCCCAGGCCCCCTTCCCCCACCAGGCTTCCGGAAGGCCTGCCAGTGCCATCGCTCATCCTATGGACGTGACGACGAGCCTGCCCTGGCCAGACACTGTGGATGCCCGGACAGTAGCCCAGACAGTCCTTGTCCTCATAGACCGAGAAGCCTAACCCGAAAGGCAGACCCTGAACAATCGTCACCACAGACGGACCATTTCCAGTCGTGGCGAGTCCCAGATGGACAGCCACGGGACGGTGAGGGAGCGCATCTGCGGTGGACTGAGGGTGACCTGGGAACCTCAGAGTGCGACTCGACTTGGAACAAAGGCCTGGGCAGGTGTGACTACGTAAGCTCTCAGGGTGGGATCACCGTGGGTGGGCCTACGTCCTCTGGACTGAAAAGGAGGCAGACACAGGGGAGGGGCCGCGTGAAGACAGGCAGGGCTGGAGGCCTGGCCGCAAGCCCGGGAGCGCAGGGATGACGCCACCAGAGCAGGGGGAGGTGCGGGACAGGGTCTCTCTAGGACCCAGAGACAGCAACCCCAGACCCCCGAGTTTAGACTTTGGCCTCTGGAACTGTGAGGGCCGAGCTGTCTGGCCCCGTCTGTGATGCTTTGTTAAGGCGGCCCAGCAGGAGCTCCCAGGGCCTTGGTAGGTTCGCAGGAAATGTGTAGTATGGACATGCAAGGCATGTATTTCCACACCACATGGTGTGCACCTCCACAGTACACGGCGTGCATCTCCACGCTACACGCTGTGCGCATCCACAGTACATGGCACGCACGTCCGCGCTATGAGGCGCGCACCTCCATGCAACGTGGCTTGCTACACACGTCCACACTGCATGGCACGCACGTTCCTACCACGCAGCACGAGCCTCCGTACTACACGGCACACCCGTCCATACTACATGATACACATGTCCATACCACATGGCGTTCATACTGTAAGGCGTGCACATCCACACCTCATGGCGCGCACATCTGTACTACGTGGCACACACGTCCATCCTACATGGCGCACACTTCCATACCACCTGGTGGTGCGCATGTCCATACCACATGTCGTCCACACTGCATGGTGCGCATGTCCACACTACATGGCACGCATGTCCATACAACGTGGCACACATGTCCATACCACATGGCATCCATACTGCGTGATGCACACATCCATACTACATGCTGTTCACTTCTATACTACATGGCGTTCATTTCTACACTACATGGTGTGCACGTCCATACTGCATGACGTTCATTTCTATACTACATGGTGTGCACTTCTATACTACATGGCATTCATTTCTACACTACATGGTGTTCACTTCTATACTACATGGTGTTCACTTCTACACTACATGGTGTTCACTTCTATACTACATGGCGTTCATTTCTACACTACATGGTGTGCACGTCCATACTGCATGACGTTCATTTCTACACTACATGGTGTTCACTTCTATACTACATGGCGTTCACTTCTATACTACATGGTGTTCATTTCTACACTACATGGTGTGCACGTCCATACTACATGGCGTTCACTTCTATACTACATGGCGTTCACTTCTATACTACATGGTGTTCACTTCTATACTACATGGCGTTCACTTCTATACTACATGGTGTTCACTTCTACACTACATGGCGTTCACTTCCACACTACATGGCGTTCACTTCCACACTACATGGCGTTCACTTCCACACTACACGGCGTTCACTTCCACACTACACGGCGTTCACTTCCACACTACACGGCGTTCACTTCCACACCACACGGCGTTCACTTCCACACCACACGGCGTTCACTTCCACACCACACGGCGTTCACTTCTACACCACACGGCGTTCACTTCTATACCACACGGCGTTCACTTCTACACTACATGGCGTTCACTTCTACACTACATGGCGTTCACTTCTACACTACATGGCGTTCATTTCTATACTACATGGCGTTCACTTCTATACTACATGGCGTTCATTTCTACACTACATGGCGTTCACTTCTACACTACATGGCGTTCACTTCTACACTACATGGCGTTCACTTCTACACTACATGGCGTTCACTTCTACACTACATGGCGTTCACTTCTACACTACATGGCGTTCACTTCTACACTACATGGCGTTCACTTCTACACTACATGGCGTTCACTTCTACACTACATGGCGTTCACTTCTATACTACATGGTGTTCATTTCTACACTACATGGCGTTCACTTCTACACTACATGGCGTTCACTTCTATACTACATGGTGTTCATTTCTACACTACATGGCGTTCACTTCTATACTACATGGCGTTCACTTCTACACTACATGGCGTTCACTTCTACACTACATGGCGTTCACTTCTACACTACATGGCGTTCACTTCTACACTACATGGCGTTCACTTCTACACTACATGGCGTTCACTTCTACACTACATGGCGTTCACTTCTATACTACATGGCGTTCACTTCTACACTACATGGTGTTCACTTCTATACTACATGGTGTTCATTTCTATACTACATGGTGTTCACTTCTACACTACATGGCGTTCACTTCTACACTACATGGTGTTCATTTCTATACTACATGGTGTTCACTTCTACACTACATGGCGTTCACTTCTACACTACATGGTGTTCACTTCTATACTACATGGCGTTCATTTCTACACTACATGGCGTTCACTTCTATACTACATGGCGTTCACTTCTACACTACATGGCGTTCACTTCTACACTACATGGCGTTCACTTCTACACTACATGGCGTTCACTTCTACACTACATGGCGTTCACTTCTACACTACATGGCGTTCACTTCTACACTACATGGCGTTCACTTCTATACTACATGGTGTTCACTTCTACACTACATGGTGTTCACTTCTATACTACATGGTGTTCATTTCTATACTACATGGTGTTCACTTCTACACTACATGGCGTTCACTTCTACACTACATGGTGTTCACTTCTATACTACATGGCGTTCACTTCTACACTACATGGCGTTCACTTCTACACTACATGGCGTTCACTTCTACACTACATGGCGTTCACTTCTATACTACATGGTGTTCATTTCTACACTACATGGCGTTCACTTCTATACTACATGGCGTTCACTTCTACACTACATGGCGTTCACTTCTACACTACATGGCGTTCACTTCTACACTACATGGCGTTCACTTCTACACTACATGGCGTTCACTTCTACACTACATGGCGTTCACTTCTACACTACATGGCGTTCACTTCTATACTACATGGTGTTCACTTCTACACTACATGGTGTTCACTTCTATACTACATGGCGTTCATTTCTATACTACATGGCGTTCACTTCTACACTACATGGCGTTCACTTCTACACTACATGGTGTTCACTTCTACACTACATGGCGTTCACTTCTACACTACATGGCGTTCACTTCTACACTACATGGCGTTCACTTCTATACTACATGGTGTTCACTTCTAAACTACATGGTGTTCACTTCTATACTACATGGTGTTCATTTCTATACTACATGGCGTTCACTTCTACACTACATGGCGTTCACTTCTACACTACATGGCGTTCACTTCTACACTACATGGTGTTCACTTCTATACTACATGGTGTTCACTTGTACACTACATGGTGTTCACTTCTATACTACATGGCGTTCACTTCTATACTACATGGTGTTCACTTCTACACTACATGGCGTTCACTTCTATACTACATGGTGTTCACTTCTACACTACATGGCGTTCACTTCTATACTACATGGCGTTCATTTCTATACTACATGGCGTTCATTTCTATACTACATGGCGTTCACTTCTATACTACATGGTGTTCATTTCTATACTACATGGTGTTCACTTCTACACTACATGGCGTTCACTTCTACACTACATGGTGTTCACTTCTATACTACATGGCGTTCATTTCTATACTACATGGTGTTCACTTCTATACTACATGGTGTTCACTTCTACACTACATGGCGTTCACTTCTACACTACATGGCGTTCATTTCTATACTACATGGCGTTCACTTCTATACTACATGGCGTTCACTTCTATACTACATGGCGTTCACTTCTATACTACATGGTGTTCACTTCTACACTACATGGCGTTCACTTCTACACTACATGGTGTTCACTTCTACACTACATGGCGTTCACTTCTATACTACATGGCGTTCACTTCTACACTACATGGCGTTCACTTCTACACTACATGGTGTTCACTTCTACACTACATGGCGTTCACTTCTACACTACATGGCGTTCACTTCTACACTACATGGTGTTCACTTCTATACTACATGGTGTTCACTTCTACACTACATGGTGTTCACTTCTATACTACATGGTGTTCATTTCTACACTACATGGCGTTCACTTCTATACTACATGGCGTTCACTTCTACACTACATGGCGTTCACTTCTACACTACATGGCGTTCATTTCTATACTACATGGCGTTCACTTCTATACTACATGGCGTTCACTTCTATACTACATGGCGTTCACTTCTATACTACATGGCGTTCACTTGTACACTACATGGCGTTCACTTCTACACTACATGGCGTTCACTTCTACACTACATGGTGTTCACTTCTATACTACATGGCGTTCACTTCTACACTACATGGCGTTCACTTCTACACTACATGGTGTTCACTTCTACACTACATGGCGTTCACTTGTACACTACATGGCGATCACTTCTACACTACATGGTGTTCATTTCTACACTACATGGCGTTCACTTGTACACTACATGGCGTTCACTTCTACACTACATGGCGTTCACTTGTACACTACATGGCTTTCACTTCTACACTACATGGCGTTCACTTCTACACTACATGGCGTTCACTTCTACACTACATGGCGTTCACTTCTACACTACATGGCGTTCACTTCTACACTACATGGCGTTCACTTCTACACTACATGGCGTTCACTTGTACACTACATGGCGATCACTTCTACACTACATGGCGTTCACTTCTACACTACATGGCGTTCACTTCTACACTACATGGCGTTCACTTCTACACTACATGGCGTTCACTTCTACACTACATGGCGTTCACTTGTACACTACATGGCTTTCACTTCTACACTACATGGCGTTCACTTCTACACTACATGGCGTTCACTTCTATACTACATGGTGTTCACTTCTACACTACATGGCGTTCACTTCTACACTACATGGCGTTCACTTCTACACTACATGGTGTTCACTTCTATACTACATGGTGTTCATTTCTACACTACATGGCGTTCACTTCTACACTACATGGCGTTCACTTCTATACTACATGGTGTTCATTTCTACACTACATGGCGTTCACTTCTATACTACATGGCGTTCACTTCTATACTACATGGCGTTCACTTCTACACTACATGGCGTTCACTTCTACACTACATGGCGTTCACTTCTACACTACATGGCGTTCACTTCTACACTACATGGTGTTCATTTCTACACTACATGGCGTTCACTTCTATACTACATGGTGTTCACTTCTACACTACATGGCGTTCACTTCTATACTACATGGCGTTCATTTCTATACTACATGGCGTTCATTTCTATACTACATGGCGTTCACTTCTATACTACATGGTGTTCATTTCTATACTACATGGTGTTCACTTCTACACTACATGGCGTTCACTTCTACACTACATGGTGTTCACTTCTATACTACATGGCGTTCATTTCTATACTACATGGTGTTCACTTCTATACTACATGGTGTTCACTTCTATACTACATGGCGTTCATTTCTATACTACATGGTGTTCACTTCTATACTACATGGTGTTCATTTCTATACTACATGGTGTTCACTTCTACACTACATGGCGTTCACTTCTACACTACATGGCGTTCATTTCTATACTACATGGCGTTCACTTCTATACTACATGGCGTTCACTTCTATACTACATGGCGTTCACTTCTATACTACATGGTGTTCACTTCTATACTACATGGCGTTCACTTCTACACTACATGGTGTTCACTTCTACACTACATTGCTTTCACTTCTATACTACATGGCGTTCACTTCAACACTACATGGCGTTCACTTCTACACTACATGGTGTTCACTTCTACACTACATGGCGTTCACTTCTACACTACATGGCGTTCACTTCTACACTACATGGTGTTCACTTCTATACTACATGGTGTTCACTTCTACACTACATGGTGTTCACTTCTATACTACATGGTGTTCATTTCTACACTACATGGCGTTCACTTCTATACTACATGGCGTTCACTTCTACACTACATGGTGTTCACTTCTATACTACATGGCGTTCATTTCTATACTACATGGCGTTCACTTCTACACTACATGGCGTTCACTTCTACACTACATGGCGTTCACTTCTATACTACATGGCGTTCACTTCTATACTACATGGCGTTCACTTCTATACTACATGGCGTTCACTTGTACACTACATGGTGTTCACTTCTACACTACATGGCGTTCACTTCTACACTACATGGTGTTCACTTCTACACTACATGGCGTTCACTTCTACACTACATGGCGTTCACTTCTACACTACATGGCGTTCACTTCTACACTACATGGCGTTCACTTCTACACTACATGGTGTTCACTTCTACACTACATGGCGTTCACTTGTACACTACATGGCGATCACTTCTACACTACATGGTGTTCATTTCTACACTACATGGCGTTCACTTCTACACTACATGGCGTTCACTTCTACACTACATGGTGTTCACTTCTATACTACATGGTGTTCACTTCTACACTACATGGCGTTCACTTCTATACTACATGGCGTTCACTTGTACACTACATGGCGTTCACTTCTACACTACATGGCGTTCACTTCTACACTACATGGCTTTCACTTCTACACTACATGGCGTTCACTTCTACACTACATGGCGTTCACTTCTACACTACATGGCGTTCACTTCTACACTACATGGCGTTCACTTGTACACTACATGGCGATCACTTCTACACTACATGGCGTTCACTTCTACACTACATGGCGTTCACTTCTACACTACATGGCGTTCACTTCTACACTACATGGCGTTCACTTCTACACTACATGGCGTTCACTTCTACACTACATGGCGTTCACTTCTACACTACATGGCGTTCACTTCTACACTACATGGCGTTCACTTCTACACTACATGGTGTTCACTTCTACACTACATGGTGTTCACTTCTATACTACATGGCGTTCACTTCTACACTACATGGCGTTCACTTCTACACTACATGGCGTTCACTTCTATACTACATGGTGTTCACTTCTATACTACATGGCGTTCACTTCTACACTACATGGCGTTCACTTCTACACTACATGGCGTTCATTTCTATACTACATGGCGTTCACTTCTATACTACATGGCGTTCACTTCTATACTACATGGCGTTCACTTCTATACTACATGGCGTTCACTTGTACACTACATGGCGTTCACTTCTACACTACATGGCGTTCACTTCTACACTACATGGTGTTCACTTCTAACTACATGGCGTTCACTTCTATACTACATGGCGTTCACTTGTACACTACATGGCGATCACTTCTACACTACATGGCGTTCACTTCTATACTACATGGTGTTCACTTGTACACTACATGGCGATCACTACATGGCGTTACACTACATGGCGTTCACTTGTACACTACATGGCGATCACTACATGGCGTTCACACTACATGTTCACTTGTACACTACATGATCACTTCTACACTACATGGCGTTCACTTGTACACTACATGGCGATCACTTCTACACTACATGGTGTTCATTTCTACACTACATGGCGTTCATTACACATTCACTTCTACACTACATGGCGTTCACTTGTACACTACATGGCTTTCACTTCTACACTACATGGCGTTCACTTCTACACTACATGGCGTTCACTTCTACACTACATGGCGTTCACTTCTACACTACATGGCGTTCACTTCTACACTACATGGCGTTCACTTGTACACTACATGGCGTTCACTTCTGTACTACATGGCGTTCACTTCTACACTACATGGCGTTCACTTGTACACTACATGGCGATCACTTCTACACTACATGGCGTTCACTTCTATACTACATGGCGTTCACTTCTACACTACATGGCGTTCACTTCTACACTACATGGCGTTCACTTCTACACTACATGGCGTTCACTTCTACACTACATGGCGTTCACTTCTACACTACATGGCGTTCACTTCTGTACTACATGGCGTTCACTTCTACACTACATGGCGTTCACTTCTACACTACATGGTGTTCACTTCTACACTACATGGCGTTCACTTGTACACTACATGGTGTTCACTTCTATACTACATGGCGTTCACTTCTATACTACATGGCGTTCACTTCTACACTACATGGCGTTCACTTCTACACTACATGGTGTTCACTTCTACACTACATGGCGTTCACTTGTACACTACATGGTGTTCACTTCTATACTACATGGCGTTCACTTCTATACTACATGGCGTTCATTTCTACACTACATGGCGTTCACTTGTACACTACATGGCGTTCACTTCTATACTACATGGCGTTCACTTCTATACTACATGGCGTTCACTTCTGTACTACATGGTGCTCATTTCTGTACTACATGGTGCTCATTTCTGTACTACATGGTGCTCATTTCTGTACTACATGGTGCTCATTTCTGTACTGCATGGCGTACACATTCATACCACATGGTGTGCACATCCACACTACATGGGGTTCATTTTCATACTACATGGTGTACACATCCACAGTATATGGCGTGCAGGTTCGTACTACATGGTACACATGTCTATACTGCATGGTGCACATGTTCACACTATGTGGCGTTCGTTTCCATTTCTTTGCACCAAAATAAATTTGTATTTTAATTCCATTTTCCTGCAAGCTCTTCGAAGTTCCTTCACGCGATATCCAGGGCTCTGTCCTGGCTTAGGCTGTCATGGGCAGCTCCCTCGTTGAATTGACAAATAGAGACCTGATCCTGGAGGACGTACAGAATTGGCCACAGAGCTGGTTACGGAGGGCACTGGGCGAAGGGAGTAGCAGGTGCAAAGGCCCAAGGCAGGTTGGGTCCAGAGGGAGGACACACCAGGGTCAGAGAGGAGAGACCATCTGTCTGGAGAGACTGCCAGAGGGAAGCCGACCCAGAGGAGTCTACACTTGCCACTGAAAGGTCCATGGGATCAGAGCGTCCTGGTCTCTTCCCTTTGTGCACACGAGGTGCTGGGCAAATACCAGGTGATGGGTTTGGGTGTGCCTTGGCAGGAGAAGTGGTGGCATTGGCCTGAGCATCCCTGTGGTATGCTCACCACCTCCCAGCACAGTGTCTCTACTGTCCCTGCTTCTATTCTGGGTCCTTTGTCCCTGTCACCTCCCCCTTAGTCCTGTTCCCCATAGTTGTGTTACAGGGGACGTTCTTTCCTTTGGTCACTCTCAGCCTGAATTAAACAGCACCGCCACGGAGTCCGTCAGATGTGCCCAAGGAATTCCGAGTCTCCTGCGACTTCATTAGCTCCAGCGCCTTGAGTCATCGGAGCGGCGCTTTCTTGTCCTGTCCCCTCCCCTGCAGGGCCTCATTAGCAGAAATAGGAGCCACTTAGTAGCCCCATTACCTCGGCCTTCCAGGGCTTTCATCTGGGCCGTGCTCTCCACTCTGCCCTCCCGTCTCTGCCTCTCCACTCATTAGCACAGGTGCCTCGCCGCTGCTTCCCCTGCCGCCTCGTGCCCCCCTTCCCTTCCTGGTCTCCCTCATCAGGTCCAGGATCAGAGCACCTGGGCATCTGGACCCAGGGCCTTCTCCTCCTGCCCAGGCATAATGCCATCACGCTCCCAAGCTCGCCCCCACCACCGTACCCAGACGTCTCTGCGAGTCCCTGGAGCGGCCCTCACACCCGGCCCTGCAGCAGAGTCCTTTCCCTTGGGGAGCTCCAGACTGACACACAGACGCCACACACCTGCCACAAGGCCAGCAGCCCACGGCACCACCATGGAGGCCAGGATGGTGGGTCTGGGGCAGGACAGCTCGGATTGGCATCTTGCCTCTGCCACTTACAGGCTATGTGGCTTTGGGCACATCGTGTCACCTCTCGGGATACCGTCTTGTCATCTGTGAGACGGCAGTGACAGCAGCCATCCACCGTGCTGTGTGTTGTGAGGATGGGGAGCTGTGTCATCCAGGAACGCGGGTCAGCACCCAGTACGCAGCGGGCATGCCCGAACGCTCTCGGTGACAGCGATTGTCACATAGCACGTGTGGGAAATGGGGAGGGGGTGGACGTCTGCACGTGGACCCGAGGAAGGGTAACCGGTTCTGACCAGCACTCTGGGAGGGGCTGGCATTCAGGCAGGGCTGTAGAGCATCTAGAAGTTTCCACAGGTGAGAAGCTTCTGGTTCCCAAGTCGGCTGGTGTGGGGCGAGTCAGCCTGAGTGTGAGCCTCCCGCCTGTGCTCCAGCAGAGGCAGGGCCCCAAGCTGCAGGTGCATAGTCCGGGTGCCACACACTCGGCGCTATGGGGGAGGAGCCCAGGGTGTGGCCAGGCAGCCCTGCCTGGCGCATGGGCCAGTATGAAGATGGAGCCCCGGACAGAGCCCCTGCACTGGCGGAGAGTCTGAGCTGGGTGTGGGAAGAGGGCAGGAGTGCCGGGGCCAGGAAGCCACACCGGGAGCCCCCCAGGCGGTGTCCCTGCTTCCCAATGTCACACACCCGGTGGCCTGCAGCCTCCTCGCCACTGCCCGCAGAGATGCTGCTCTCCCCGCACAGTGGCTGGGCATCCCGGCAGACCAGGGGAGTAACGCGCAAGCTTGCCCTCCCCTCGCCAAGGCCACAGCTCCACGGGGCCAATTAGACCAGCGCTAATCACCTGCACGGGGCGGGGGTCATGGAGGCACAATTATCTGCAGACCCATTGCAGAGGGGGAGCTCTCTCCCCAAACCCAGCTCACGGACTGCCTCCTGGGCCAGAGGCGCTCTGCAGGAGCACAGGCAGCGAGATGTCACCAAGGGTCCCTCAGTGGCTGAGGAGTGTACGTGTCCATCCATTCGTTCACTCGGCACCTCTGTGCTGGAGACAGGTGGGCCCAGGACACAGCCCTGCTCGGCACGTCCACCGGCAGGCCAGGTGCAGCCGTCAGCTCACTGCAGAGGGAGTGCAGAGGGGTTTGTGGGAAGAGGCCGAAAGCAGAAGGGGGCGGGGTAGTGCTGAAGAGGTGAGCAGCTGGCCTCCCGAGAAGGGGCTCTGGGAAAATCTTTAAAAAAAAAAAATAGAATGATTTTAACTTTATTTTGTTTTATTTTATTTTGACCAGAAAGGGACAGAGAGAGAGAGAACGAGAAAGCAAGCCACCAGGCCCAGGACTTGAACCACAGTCAGCCATGTGGGAGTCTAGCACCCTTAACCACCACGCTACCTGCTGGCCCCTATTTATTTATTTATTTATTTATTTATTTATTTATTTATTTTATTTTGCTCTGGCAAAATCTTGAAGGAGGTGAGAAAGCGAGCTGGGGCATGGGGACCAGAGTGCAGGCCTCCTGACAGTGTCCCCTCATGTCCTGGGCTGCGGTAGCAGGTTGCCACAGCTGGGGGCTCAGCACACAGGCACTGTGGTCAGGAGGCAGGAAGTCCAAAACCACAGTGCTGCGAGGTGGTCCTCCCACAGGTCTGAGAAGGACCATTCCAGGCTCTTCTCCCAGGCTCTCCTAGGGGTGCCTCACCCCATCTTTCCCTCCTCTTCACATGGCATCCTCTCTGGGCGTGTCTCCTATGGTCAGGACAATCGGGTTTGGAGCCCCCTAACCCCAGATGGTCGTGTCCTATGTGTTGCTGTCAGCAGAGACCCTATCCCTCCAGGGGTCCTTGTCACACTTGGACATGGCATTTGGGGCCACAGTTCAGCCAGCAGCATCTTGGTCTTCCTGAGTGTGGCTTAGCCTGGGCTGGCCGGAGCCCCAGGCCCCTTCCAGGTCACAGACCTCCCTCCAGCCAGACACCTCCACAGAGCAGCCTCATTCCTGCGCCTGCAGGGCTCAGGGGACCCTGCCTTCCTTCCTGGTCTCCCTGCACCCTCCAGCACACGCCAGCCAGGGACAGCTGCACCCCCAGGAGGGCCCCAGGGGCTCCCCGGCTAGAAGGACAGCCAGGCCAGTGCTGAGAGAGGAGGTATCTCTTCCAGCACCTCGCAGCTCCCAGGGAGAGTGCCAGGGCCTCTCTGCTGTCACAGGCACCTGGTGGCCACGGTGGAGCTATGGGGGCACGGATAAAGGGAGTCTGGCCAGTTGCCCGTGTTACTCACTGGATCTGCTTGGTGGCCCCAAGTTAAGGAGGAGTTTACCCCGTTCTACAGCAGAGGGAACAAAGGTGCTGAGCTTCAAAACCTGCCGCCCCAGGCCCCCGCTGGTCATTCCCAGTGGTTCGCCCACACCACCGGCCGCCCTCCCTGGTCCCGGCTGCAGCCCATGCAGGCACTTGCCCGGCAGCAACTGTGGTTCTCATCATTACCACTGAATCTCGTTCTTGTTCTCAGAACCCTGTGGCCTGGCACTTTGATACCCCCAGGGCCCCTGAGTACTCCCTCACCCCCATCCACCGCACTCAACACAGGGCCCGACACACTGCAGCCTCGGGCAGTAATGATGTCATCTGGGCCACGTAGACCCTGAACCTCCCAGAGGCTTATCCTAACCCTCCCGTCTCCGGGGAGCTAGTCTGGGGCAGCAGCGAGCACTCGGGGGCTGAAAAGCACCAGCAGGAAAACGGCGCCTGCAGAGCAAGACACGGGCTGGAGGCTGCAGAGCTTCACGGCGGCGCCTCTCCTGTAAATGGGGCGCAGTTTGCGGCCATGCCCGACTTCCCCAGCAAGACCAAGGCAACACCAAGCCCACGTCCTGGGCCGTGCTAGGGTCCTCCACAGAGCGAGGTTCTCTGGGAGCCATAGACGGTGCTCCACAGGTCACCCCCGCAGGCCAAGTCCCTGACCTGGCTGGACACGGGCCCTCCTGGGCTCTGACCACACCTCCTGCCACCCAGCGCTCCCAGCATCCAAAGACCCTTGTAGATGCCACACCCTCTGTTTCCTGGATAACTCCATGCTTCACAGCTCCACTCAGCCCACTGGAATGGCTAAAACCTGAGCGACCGACAACACCAAGTGCAGACAAGGATCCGGAGCACCGGGAGCTGGCAGACGCCCTGCAGGAGTATGTGATGACACAGCCACCTTGGAGACTGTTTGGAAGTGTCTTATAAAGCTGAGCATCCACCTACCCTGTGGTCTGTACTCGAGGGACGTGAAAACACGCGTAAGACCGGCTTGGGAGTGTTCGTTGCCTTACGGATACTGGTCACAAACTGCAAACAGCCTCGGTGGCCGCCAGCGGGTGAATGGCTAAATCGATCATGCATCCTTGTCATGGAACACTGCCCGGCTACAGAGGAGGGGCCTGCAGAGCAACGACGGGGACAGCTCCCGAAGCTCAGTCCGTGAGCGATGCATGCTCCAGTTTAATAAAGTTCGAGAACAGGCAACGGTGATCAGAACCGCTGGGGCCAGCAGGCGGCGTAGTGGTTAAGGTGCTGGATTCCTGGACCCTGGTCACGCCTTTCTCTCTCCAAATAACAAAATATTTTAAAGGAATACTGGAAGTGGGGCCAGCAGGTGGTGCGATGGTGAAGGTGTTGGGCTCCCACATGGCCAACCGCAGTCTAAGTCCCAGACCCATCAGCTGAAAATCATGCCAGGAGTGTGTGTGTGTGTGTGTGTGTGTGTGTGTGTGTGTGCCCAAAACCCCGAGAGGAGGATGGAGAAGAAGGGACTATGATATGGCCATGCCCCCGGGAGGTGATTTCTCACTTTCCCTCTCTCTGTCTCTCTTTCTGGTGAGTGCATGTGCCCTATGATCAAAACCTAAAAACCAGGGAAAAAAAGAACATCAGAAATGGTTTATATCTTTATCTGAGAGGCCGCTGTAGGGCTGTATAGAAATGATTGAACACATCAGAGCTGGGCATTTCACTGAACCTCAGTCGTGCATGTGTGAATGTGTGTGTGCGTGTGTAAAGACCCTCAGCCCCGCCGTCCCAGGAGCTCCACTGCCCCACCAGCTGAGTCAGGGTCTCCCCCCTTCAAACCTCCCTCTGAGAGCCTTGCCCGTCCCGTCCCACAGTGCCGAGCTCACCTGTCCAGGGCTCCACACTCCCAGCCTTCAGGGCGCCCCTTGTGGCCATGGGTGGATGCTGCATCTTTTCAGTATGCCCTGAGCCCAGGCGGACCCTGTGGGGCTCCACGGCCACTTACCAAACAAATGAGGGAATGATTGCTGTGTCTTTATATGCGTGGTTGTAGCTACAGTGGGAAATGTGTTTATTTCTGAAACCATTTCCACCTCTGATTTATGGTTGTCTCTATTAAGTCCATGTATGCTCATCAACTCAGTTTCTAACATGTCCATGTCACTCACTCTCTGTAGACCGGGCGAGCTCCCCCAGGCTCGCCCCTCGCCCTCTGGCCCCCACCCCCCCCTCCCCACGTGTCTCCCCCTCAGTTGTCACGTGTCCTCAGGGACCTCAGGGATTCCAGCAGGCTCTGAACTGAGACAGAGCCAAGTTTGCTCTCTGGATCTGTCGTGTGACCTTGGGCAGGTCACTTGCCCTCTGCAGGCCTTGGGTGAGCCATCTGGGAGGGGGTGGTGTGACTGCCTGCTCACTGGGAGGCAGGCGGCCCAGGAGCGCTCCTGTGGCTAAGTGCTGAGAGGTGCTTACGGGAAACTGCAGCCCGAGGTTTGGCGAGCTGAGGGGTCTCCCCACCCCAGGCCTGCACCAGGCAGCTTCCAGGGCCTTCCCACAGCAAAGAGCGGCTTCCGCTCAGACCGCGTAGCCCGAGGCTGATCGAAATGAGGCTCCTCGGGATCCCGCATGGCAGGGGTAAGCTCAGGGCAGCAGCTTTAGTCTCCTGAAGCAGATCAGGGACGCAGAGGCCCCCAAGGCAGGGGAGAAGGAGGAGCCGGAGCTGTGAAAAGAAAGCGGCCAAGTGCGGGGTGCAAAATCAGTTCTGGACGGGGCTAAGGTCGGCTCTCTTCACCACGGGGCCAGCGAAGCCATTACTTTACCAGGGCCCGCAGACCACGCCTGGGCCCAGGCACACCTGCTCGTGGCCTGCACCTGGCACTGAGGAATCACCAGCTGACAGAGCCCGGGCCCCACGGCCATGTCCCATGCTCCTCCCTTACAGGCTGTGTGACCTTGAGTAAACCTCTCTGAAGGTCATTTCCTTTCCAGGAAAAGATAGGTGCGAGGCTGGCCCCTCTGCAGCACAAGGTCATTGAGCGTCTGTGTTCGATCCCAGATCCCTCCCCAGGGCCAGCACGAGCAGATGCTCAGACGGGACAGTTGAGGCCCGGCTGTGTTCTGACAAGGAGGATGGGGACACTGAGGCACAGTGGATGACTTTGGTCAGAGGAGGAGCTTGGAGATACAAGTCCAGCTTTGACCCCACACGGGCGAGGTCCTTGTGGGCACTGGTCTTCATTCGCTTCCACTCCTCAAGGCTCTCCACGTGTGTAGGGCTTTTTATTTTTTTATAGTTTTGCTATGGGGTATGTGCACTCACTGGAGAGAGACAGAGACACAGAGAGAAAGTGAGAAATCACCCCCTGAGGAAATGGCTACACTGCAGACCCCTTGTCTCCATTCTCCCCTCAGAATTGTGGCACGCATGCACACGCGCGAGGCGTGTTCCTCAAGCCCCAGGTCCGGGACTCCAACTGTGTAATTGGCCATGTGGGATCTAGACGCCCCACCTCCACGCCACCTGCTGGCCCAGGTGCGGCTCTCTTTACTGCCTAGGAATTAATTGCCCAAGAAGAAAGCAGGAAGCGCCTGAACACCTGCCGGCACGCACAGAGCTCCCTCCCACCACGCTCCCGGGTGCGTTCCAGTAGGCCCCGCAGGTACGACTTCTTTTCTAATTATTTATTTAATTTTATTTATTCATTTATTTTTAATTTGACCAGAGAGAGAGAGAAAGAGAGAAAGCAAGCCACCAGATCCAGGACTTGAACCGTGGTCGGCCAGGTAGGAGTGTCCAGTGCCTTAACCACCACCCTACCTGCTGGCCCCGCAGGTATGCCTTTACAATAGGATGGGCCGTGCTTCAGCCCAGCTTTGGCTCAGCGTTGTTGTGGACGTGACTTCACGTTCACAGATGCACCCCGGCATCAGTGCTGGCGTGTGATGCCACCGCATGCACGGACCCACCTGAGTCAGGACGCCCCCTGCTGGGGCAGAGAACCCTGACAGGTGGTGTTTCTCACCGCTCACAGGGGAGCCCGCGGAAAGACATTTCGCTTTTCTGAAACCCCCTGGGCGGCGGGTGCTTCCCACTCTCGGACAGCCACGGCTGACTCATCTGTGAAGTGGGATGGTGTGATTCCTGCTTACTGGTGACCTGGGAGACCAGGAGAGACAGCCCCGTATTCTTGGCTCCATTCCCCTGCTGTGTCCCCTGCTCTGTAAAACTGGCTGAGTAACAGCCTGACCTCGCCGCACCAGTCCAAGGGTTTCGCAGCACCTCCCTGCAAACTACTCAGCTCAGGGTCAACTCCTGGTAGGGATGATCCTCCGGATGGCAGGCAGCTCCCATCCCTGGGGACCCTGGGGACAGGCCCAGTGGGGCTCTAAGGAGCCCTCACTGAAATATCACAGCCCTGGAGCCGGTGGTGGCATGGTGGTTGGGGTGTTGGACTCCCACATGGCCAACTGCAGTGCGAGTCTTGGACCTGGTGGCTTGCTCTCTCTCTATCTCTCTCTCTCTCTCTGGTCAAATTTAAAGATAATAATAATAATAAATCAAATTAAATTAATAATTTTTTGGAAAAGAAAAAGAAACATCC
The DNA here is from genome assembly GCA_026018925.1 of Tupaia tana. Classification (NCBI taxonomy): domain Eukaryota; kingdom Metazoa; phylum Chordata; class Mammalia; order Scandentia; family Tupaiidae; genus Tupaia; species Tupaia tana. The sequence goes on along the minus strand of JAKSZU010000013.1, from coordinate 103,776,478 downwards.
CAGCCCTGCCCCTTCCCCTGGCTGCGAAGGCCGCATCTCTCAGGGAGGGGGCCCAGCAGCTCTGAGGAGGGAGTGAGGACTAAAGACTTGAGAGTGATCAATCCATTATTTAGCAGCAAGAATGCAAATGAGAACTAACGAAGGCTTTCTCTGTGCTGCTCCCCACCCCCACTCTTCCTTGACGGCGATTGCTGACAAATTCTCTAGAAAATATCAAAACAGCCTCCGGCTGGAACCTGCCACAGTGATGCGCCATTATCCATTATTGATGTGAGCCTTGACAAGTTCTCTTTTTAAGGAAGGCAGACGAGGGAAAGCTGCTAATCTGTGTTTAAAGAGATAGACTCTCGGTCCCCCTCCCCAGGGCTGGCCACTGCAGCTCCTGCCACCTGCAGAGCAGCCAGGACCTGGCCCAGCCTGAGCAGGGGTGGAGGCCTGGAGAGAGGAGGGCAGCAGTGTGGGACTCACCACCTTCCCCTTGATTGGGCCTCGGCTTCCCGGCTTCCCGTTGTGGGCACTTTCCAAGGCCTGGGGGCAGGGCAGGAGCAGTCTGAAACCTGAGAACTCTGAGCCCAACCTCAGGCTTCGGAGGACTGGGGGACCGTCTGGCTGTGGGTAGGTGTCCTGACCCACTTGTCCAGACCCACAGGATGCCCGGCACCCTCCGAGCCTGGGGCAAGCGGAATGCCTGGCAGCCATGACATCTCAGGTGGGCTCGCCACGGCAGCACGTGGACCCCCCACACCACAGGGCATTGATGGTGGGGGACGCGGAGATGGGACGTCTCTACCTGGTGCTCAGGTTTGCTGTGAATCTAAAACTTCTCTTAAAGATTAAGTCTAGGGCCATCGGTGGCACGGTGATTGAGGCACTGAGGCCCACATGACCGACTCTGTGGTTCAAGTCCTGAACCCGCGGCTTAAAGGACGTGCCAGGTGGAGCATGTGTGCCCAGGGCCCCAAGAGGAGAGTAGAAGAGAAGGCGTCGCAGCACGGCCATTCCCGGGGAGGGGGGGGGGAGCGATGTCTCATTTTCCCTCTCTTTCTCTGTCTCCAGCTAGTGTATGTGCCCTTTGGCAAAAATTTGGAAAAAAATTAGATAAAACGAAAGATTACCTCTATTTTTAAAAATCCTTAGAAAAATTTGAGGTCACAAACCTTGAGATGTAAGTTCACCCACTTGATCCTCAGGAACGGTCCCTCAGCCGCGTTACTCTTACCTTACAGGGTTTTTTTTTAAGTCAGGGACTCCGTGTGTGCCTCAAGCTTCCAAAATAGCTGGGACTAATGGTGTGTGCCACCATCCCAGCTTTAGGGAGGGCTGGGGCTCGAACCCAGACCTCCCATGTGGCCTCAGCCTGCCAAGTAGCAGCCTCCACCCACATGAGCTACTGTGGCTGGGCTGATTTGAGATTCATTTCTAAGAAGCAAGGGTTTTTCTCTCCTTTTCTTCCAGCAGGTTGAACACAGTGCTACCTGGAGAGAGTGAAGGGGGCCCCGTGGGACGAGACTTCTAACGGTGCCACTTGGCAGGAGGCAGACAGACAGGGGTGGCCCGTGTTCAGCAAGCAGCCGCCCACTCTGAAGCTGCAGAGCCCCCTGGGGCATTCACCAGGGCACACGCCCTCGCGAGACTTCTGATTTGGCAAAGGGGTTGCAGAAAACGAGCCTAACCCACTTAAATTTAAAGCAATTATTAACAGCACTTCAGAGAAATGGCATTTTGAGAAATGAGCGCTCCCCGGCTCCTGGCTGTACCAAGGCAGAGGGTCACGAAAGACAGAGAGAATTTGCGAGTGTAGAATCCAGGGACTTTAATGCCTTTATGGGGCAGCTGGTCATACAAACGAGAGAAACAGGAGGGGTGTTAATAGGGAGTAGTGGGGACGAGGGCAAAGTGACTCTGGGCTCAGCCTAAAAACAGCGGCTGCCCCGAGCTACAGTCGCCATGGCAATGGAGGCCTCGGGCCTGCTGCTGTCAGACCTCATTGTCCAGGAAAGGGTGCAAATCGATTTCAATAAGAGAGTTCCCCATTTTCAAATGACCACAACTAACTCTCGTTTTCTGGAACAGGGCAGAGGCCAAACAAAGCCTGTCCAAAGGCCACGCCTGGCCCGAGAGCCACGGTGAGCAAGGTTCCCCTTCCCTGTCCCGGACACAGGCCTGGCGCTGTCTGCCATGTCTGTGACCAGCTGTGCAGGCCCACGGCCTCTAAAGAGCTGAGCACTCTTTCCCAAACAAGCAGGAGTTGGGTCTACGGGTGCTCATGCCTGTCAGGTTCCTCCAAGCCCCCACACGCTCTGCCTTCAGAAACCGCCACAGCGTGCCCTGCGGCCGTATGCTCTCCCTGCCCACCTTTTGTAAAACAGTTTGTCCCTTTCTTTCTCCCATGAGCAAGAGAGAAAGAGAAGTGAGCAGCTCTCAGTGGGGTCCCAAGGTCATGGACCCACCCCAGTCTCAGCCAGCGCTGGATCAGGGCCACATGTGTGCACTGGCATACTCGGAGGTCTCTGGACTTGAACCCAGAACCTTCTCATGTGGGTCATCCTCATGGTGCGTCGAGTCTTACCGCTGCAGTAGGTCACCTTCCCCCCCAGCTCCTTCCCTTTCATCAGTGAACAACGGAGACTCGGGGAGGCCAAGCCGCTTCCCAGGGTCCCAGGGCTGCCCTGACGAGGACCCCTCGTGGAGGCGAGGGGTCCCACTGGGTCTTGGGGAGCCCTACTTCGCTATGAAATGCGGATGAGCCGGGGCCAAGTGGAGCGCTGCTCCCACAGGTGACGCTCGGGGGCCTAGAGCAGCGCCATGACAGCCCGCGGGTCTGAGCCCCCTGGGCAAGGTGTCAGCAGCCTCCATCCTCCGAGGCTCAGGGGAACCTGTCCCTGGCCTTCTGTGGCTCCCAGAGGCCTTCTGGGCCCCGTGGCTCTCGGCCCCTTCCTGTCTCGTTGAAGCTAGCTGCGCAGCACCTTCGGTCTCTCTCGGGCCTCACCCTGCTTCCACGGCCCCGTGTCCTGTGACCCCGACCGTCCTGCCGCCTCTGACCAGGCCTCTGTGATTACATCGAGCCGTCCCGGATAACGCAGGATGGCGCCTTCTCAGGCCCTCACCTCAGACCCCTCAGTCCCTCTTGCCACCTCAGGTAGCAGGCTCGTGGCCCCAGAGGTGGGACGTGATGTCACAGGGAGCCTTGTTCCCTCTCGTCTCCCTTGCAAAGACCGTGCTCGTCAGCGCCGCGTGGAAGGTGTGGGTGGGGACCAGCACCGCACGGTGCCGTGAGAAAGCCTGGGCCTCATGGAGCCATGAGGAGGCCGAGCGGGGCCATCCCAGTGCCCCCGAGGAGCGGCTCGAGGGGCGCTGGGGCAGGCATGCAGCCACCCCATCACGCCGACCCCATGCCAGTGCCAGGGTGTGTTCTTCACGACTTTGACCCCTGCCAGCCCTGAGGGGTCACTCCCTGGGGAGAGGTGCCGGGACCTGGAGCCCGTCATTCCCGCCTGTCCTGGGCTGAGGGCCTGCTGAGTTCCACACCGCAGCCCCAGCCCCGGAGCGCTCCGCCCCGCAGGCCTGTGAGCCCGCATTCCATCGCTCGCTCCTGCACTCGAGACGCGAGGCCCAGCCAGGCTCTCGGGTACAGTGGGAGAGATGGGGCGCACGCCTTGGCAGGGCTGTCGGCCCAGCAGGAGCCGAGTACTGGCACACGGTCACTTAACTGCACTATGGAAAGTGCTTCGGGGACACGGCATCTCTGAGACGCGAGTCACGTGGTGCATTTTATGACCCTGAGCACAGCGAGGGCCAGCCCGTGCCTAGGGGTTAGGGAGCCAGATCCCACATGGCCGACTGTGGAGGCTTGAGAAACTCTCGGGCGGGTGTGCCGCAGATCCCAACAGGATGCAGAGATGGAGAAGGGAGGGGACCAGCCCTGTGTGGCGCTTTCTCCTCCCCACCCATCACTCTCTCTGGCAAGTGCACCGACCCTCCAGCAAAACAAAATGTGTGTGTGTTCCCATGTGTTATGTGTATATAAACATGCATGTGAGTATGTAAACATATGTGTTCCTTGTGCCGTGTGTGTGAACACATGGGTGCTTCTGAGTGTTACATGTGTGTAAACACAATTTTGTTCATGTGTGCTGTGTGTGAACATGTATGCATTCCTGTATTATATGTACCTGGACATGTGTGTTCATGTGCCTTGTGCACACATAGACATGTGTGTTCGCGTGTGTCGCACACATGTGTTTACATTCCCATGCTATGTGTATATAAACGTGTGTTGCTGAGCATTGTATGTATATAAACATACATGTGTCCATGTTGTGAGTTTATAAACATGTGTGTTCCTGTGTGGTGTGTGTATGTAGCATGCATGTTTTAATATATGGTATGTGTATAAGCATGTGTGTTCCTGTGTTGTATGTATGTAAGCATGTGTGTTCCTGTGCACTGTGCACATGTAAACATGTGTGTGCTCATATGCGTTGTGCATATTTGTGTATGTTCCCATGTGATGTGTATATAAACATGTGTATCCTTTGTGTTGTATGGATATAAACACATCTGTGTGCCTTGTGTGTATATGCATGTATGTTCCTGTATGCTGTGTGTGAACATGTGTGCTCCTGTGTGTTATGTGTGCCAGCATGCATCTCTGTGTTACACATGTGTGAACATACATGTGTGTGTTCCCTGAGTGTCCACTTTCCTGACGAAAGGGAAAGAGCGAGAGCCGAACTGCTCAGTGGGAAAACACGACACACTTCAAGCTGACCCGCATGGAGAGGTTCTGGGTTCAAGTCCGTGGAGCTGGCTGAGAGGGAGGAGAGGTGACGCCTGTCCAGGCACGCCCTCACTCTCACCTGAGCACAGCTGTCAGTGTGGACCCCAGACCCTGACCTCGGACCCACCTAGCTCTGACTGTGGGTGCATCCCCTCCTCTGTCTGGGCTCTCCATTTTTTGGTGTCACATCTTTCTTCACCATCTGACCCTTGGTACTGCTTCTCCCAGGAAAGAGGCCTGGCTTGGGAACCGTCACCCCCACTGTCCCACTGCCGTGGGGACTGCACGGGCTGGGGTCCGGTGGGTCGAAGCTTCCCCAGGAGCCCTGGCTGGAAAGCCTGGCCCTGGGAGCTGTCCCGGGCCCTGAGACCCAGGCTGCTGATAGTGGACACTGGCCCTGGGCAAGGCCCACCCCGTGTCTGAGCCTGGACTCCCCATCTGAAAAGAGTCCGGACCAGATGCTCCGCCCAGGCCCTGCTGCTCTCCTGGCAGAGCCCTTGTTTTCCAGAGGGCCCTCACGGGCTCAGCCTCCAGGCCTGGGCTGAAGCGCAGGCCCTTTAAGGACAAGAGGCCCCACCAGGGCAGGGCTGGGCGTGAGCAGGTGTCCCACAAGAATACTGGCGTCAACAGCCATGACTGCTGTGGGGAGTGCGGGCCTCCCGACATTCCCCGTCGATGCCCACGGCCAGGCTGGCACAGACCCAGTGGCTGAGGCCCCAGGCAGCAGGCAGCCCACAGGGATGTGCCATCCTGCCACTCTGCAGGGACTCGGGCACTCTGTCCTTGACCGGGGCGAGGGGAGCCGAGGCCGACTCAGGACTCCGTGGTGGTCCTGGCACTGAACCCTCTGGGCCCCACCTGCCTGCTGTGTGTTCTTTCTCAAGTGGGCTTGCACTCAGGAACCTGAGAGCCCTGGGTTTGAGTCCTACTCTCTCTTGCGAAGCGTGACCTTGGTCAAGTGGCCCAGCCACCAAGGGCCTCCATTTCTCATTTGCACAAAGAGGCATCCAGTCCACAGGTCACTGTGGGGCTGAGACTTAGCACGCAGAGAGCTTAGCGTGCAGTAAGTACTCAGTAAGTAATTGTGGCCATCAAAGTGACTGAATGATAGGTTAGTCCCTTCCCCGAGCAGTGGGGCAGGGCAGTGGTCCTACTCGTCTCTCAGGTCCCTTTTCAGCTCACACTCTGTGACCTCTGTTACCCCTTCTAGCACTGGACTGTGGCCTTGAAGGGCCGCTCTGCCCCTAAGCACCCAGCCGCAGGAACTCCTCTGTAAGGTCTGACAGGCAGGGGCAGGCAGAGCCCCTAATCCAAGCAGGGGAGCAGCGAGCCAGCCCATGCCACCCACAGTGGAGGGAAGCAGCCCATGACTCCCACTGACCCCCCCAGGTGAGAGGTCATCCCTCCTTCAAGGTCAGAGCTGGGGCCCAATTCCAGACGAGCTGGAAAGCTCCTGGATTTAGGAGCTTGTGGAGAGTTTAATTAAAGAATCTTGCTGCTACTTTTGAAAAAAGCCCTCTCCCAACATTGATCCTCCTTTGAAAGGTGTTTGGTCCCACAGAGCATTAGGGAGAGGTTGGGGGGGGGGGTCTGCCACGGCCGCGATGTGACACATGTGGGCGGGAAGCCTGGTGACCTCTGTCTGCAGTCTGGGGACCTCGCCCTGCCACCTGGGGAGTTTGCTCCTTAAAAGATGGCCACAGTCAAGCCAGGCTGCAGCCCTCACAGCCCACCCAGGGCCACTGGCACCTGCCTCCTCCTGGCTGCTGTCCCGCCTGTCCTCTCTCCAGGAGAAGTGGGGGTGGCTGCAGTGACACAGCAGCCAGGCTGGGCCCCAGGCAAGAAGCTCAGGGCAGCCAGCTCACTTCTGCCGGCAGTCTCCCGAGGCCTCACGCGGCCCCGGCTCACCTCGGGCTGGGCGGCCGCGGTGCTGCCTCAGCAGGGCCGGGCTCGGGGCTGCTGCTCCCAGAGGTGCTGTGGGTGGAAAAGCCTGCGCCAGCTCCCAGCTGCCACCCGCTCTTCCCTCAGCTCCTTCTGCCACTGCCACCCCATTGCCCTGGACCCCAAGCCTGGAGTGGCCATCTGGCCTCGGTGTCTCAGGATGGGGCTGGCTCTGCAAGGGGGCTTTCATGCAGCCGTAGATAGCACCAGTGACACACGGGTGCCAGGGAGGATGCTGGGCACTTGAAGAGAGGGCGCCTTGGGCAGGTGCACATGTTCAATGATTGTCTCTCAGGACACGGGCAGGAGGCAGCCAGGCCTCTGGATAGGAACCAGACTCCCAGGCCCTTGGAGGGATGCCTGTTCCCTTCTGTGTTCTCCAGACTGTGGGGGGAGTGGCCTCCCATAACCCCGAGTGGTCCTACTGACCTGTCTGGTCCCACCTCAGACACCCGGAAGGAGGTTGGCTCAGTTCTCCTTGGGCCGTGTGACAGCCCGTCCGATAGGCCATGGAGGTGGGCTTAACTCTGAGAACCCACCGGTGAGAGTGTGGAAAGAGGATGCCCAGAAGTCCTTCACCCTCCGACTGGAAGTCCCTCCCACAGGCGTCCCCAACAAGTGCGGAGCGGGCAGGGCCTGGCCTGGCCGGGTACAGCACTCGGACAGGTCGCCTCGGGGGCTTGCAGGGCAGGGGAGCAGCGCCTGCGCCCGCGGCCTGCCTTGGCTGCCTGCCTGTGCGCAGTGAGGCCGCGGGCGCTGCAGGCCATCAGTGGGGGCAGCCTCACGCCACTAGCCCCACAGCAGCAGGCAGTGGCAGGACTCCCGGTGGGGGTTAGCACAGAGGGTGATCAGTGACAGGCCTACGAAGAGGGCACAGGCCCCAGCACTCTGGGCCACCAGGAAGCACCAGGGTGGGCAGGAGGCAGGAGCGGGGCAGGGGCCTGTGCGTGGTTCGCACGGGGAGGAGCAGGAGCAGGCGAGCAGCTTAGTCGGGCCCGTTTGGTGAGTGCACTGAGGTGTGGGGCGTCTCCACTGTCCAGCACCTGGCCTTGGGGTGCTAGGGCAGGCAGATAGCGGCCCGAGGTGTGAGAGCCCAAAGAAGGGGCTGTGGGGCTCTGGACCGAACACGGTGTGCTCCTGGACGAGTCCTCTACTACCCTAGGCACCGGCTGGCCCCGGGACAGGCCTCCGCCAGGGTCAGCAAGACCCCAAAATGCAGAGCATCCATGCTGCAGCAAATACAAAGGGGGGCTGGGACCAGGCAATGGGGTAGCAGTGATGACTGTACCCGCGTGGGAAGGTTCTGGGTCAAGCCCAGGGCCCTTACTGTACACGTCAAGGACACGTGTGTGCCCGTGATCAGGCTGGCTGACCTTGGGGTGGGTTGCAGCGTGGAGACCCCATCGTGTGTGCCCCTCGGCCTCTTTCGCCCTCTCTCTAGCATGGAAGCGATCAATAAATGAACTCTAAAAAAAGGCACAATTAATACGGAGGGTGGAGTTTGGGCAGGGGACCCGCAGAGCCCTAGTGCCTGGCAGTGACTGACCCTTGGAGGACTTGGCGCGCCCAGCTGAGGAGCGACAGCACCCTGGGAGGGGCGCTACCGGGCTGTGCATCAGCCCAGCCATCATCCCAAGACCCATCGAGCTCCCTCACCCAGAGCCACGGTCCTGGTCGCCGTCTTCCTTACTGGGTGGCCAGGGCTGGCAGAACCCAGACCAGCGCCCGCGTGATGGGCAGCTCTCGGACACGGCTTCGTAAGGCCCCACCACCGCTGCGTCGCTCTGGAGTCAGAACCAGGACAGACTCATCGCTGGGCAGATCCCTAATCCCCCCTGGGGAGTCTGGGAAGGCCTCGGCAGGGGCCGTTTGCCCAACCTCTGTATTCAGCCTCCCCACTCGCTCCCCTTTGGCCCCAGGGAGGCAGAGACACCCTCGTGGGTGCAGAGCTAATGGGTGCTCAACAACCAGGCAGCGGGTTTCTGGTCTGGGGGCTCCACGTCTGCCCACCAGCCCGGCAGTTCTGGCAGCCAAAGGAGACACAAGCCCCCTAGCCTAGCCCCACAGGCGCCACTGGCCCTGTCAGTGCAGCAGAGTGAGCAGAGGCTTTCTGGCCCGGCCCCCGGCCCCCGGCCCCCAGCCCCCGGCTCCTGGCCCTCAGCCCGGCCCTCAGCCCTCGGCCCGGCCCCCCAGCGCTCACGGCTTCTGAACCTGGCTTCTGTGACTGGACTTCGGGATATCGATTGTACTTCCTGCTGCCATGAATGTCTGTTGGTCAGGCTTTTGTTCAAATGAGTCCTCCTGGAGGCAGCCTGGGGTCACCTTCGCCTCCCGTTGGCCATGCCAGAGGGTCTCTTGGCCACAGAGAAAGGCAGAGAAGAAAGGCAGGCCCCTGGAGAGACCCGAATCGATGGGGGTCTTTTTTCCAGCGCAGCAGCGGCCAGGCCTGCAGGCAGAGGCGGGAGGCCTCCGAGTGCCTTTGTGCAGCTGCGGCTCTGCAGGCCAGAAAAGACGAGCTGGACCTCGGGAGGGACAGAAGCCACCGCAGAGCTGGCAGCAGCCGGGCGGAGCTTCAGTGGGAGCTGAGCCAGAGGGGTGAAAGAGGCCCTGGCTGGGGGACTGAAGGCCGGGCTTGCCAGCCTCCCAGGGCTGTGTACCCACCAGCCAGTACCCTTGGGATAAAGCCAGGCTCCACTCCGTCAACTGCTTACGGCACCGAGGGGTGACACTCTGGAGCCAGGCAGACCGGGGCAGGAGGCTCCACCTTCAGGCCTCAGTTAGCACATCTGTAAAATGGAGCCGCCTCAGTAGTCCCTGCTGGGCCACGGGAGGAAGACGTGGAGCGAGCAGTTCTCTGACTCGTTGCCAGGGCCCCATGGGCAGCCGTTACTGTGAGTAGCTCCCACTTGGTTGCCAGTCGCTCTCACTTGCACTCTACACTCCAGCCACATTTCTGGAAGTCTCTCACTCCCCCAGGCTCAGGCACACACTCCGGAATACTCTCCCTGCTCCTCTTTACCTGGCTAAGTCTTCCCTGCCTCTGGTCCCAATTCCAGAGTCTCCCCTCCAGGAAGCTCTCCTGGGTTAGGTGCTCTCGCTCTACGCCCAGAAGCATCTAAAAAGAATAAAGTTGCACATTGTAAATGAGTAAGCTTGAGAAGACGAGGGCCTCCGACCCAGGTGTCAGAGCCCATTCTCACCACGCAGGCCTGACAGGTGCCGAGATAATGAGCCCGAAGCCTTCCGTGCCCAAGAGGGGCAGGGCCACTTACTTGCTCGGGGTGTCCAGGGAAGTGAGACACGCCCTGGGAGATGAGGTCTTTCCCTGTGAAGTCTGGGAGGCTGCACAGCACACGGGAGGTCAGGCTTCTGGGCCCGGCGAACCAGGAATCCCCTCCCCACGCACCATGTCCGCCTCCAAGCCTTATGGGCTTCCCTTTGATAAAAAATACATATCGTGGATGACTTCGGAGAGAATTAGATGTGACGCTCTGATACTGAGCACAAGGTCTGGCAGGGCTCAGGTAATCAATTTTTTAAAAGCAACAAATGTTAATTTTTAAAAAGATACCATAAATCAAAAGCATGTTTTACATCTTCTCCGACTTTTTTTAGCCAATCCCCCACGTACAGTTCATAATTCCTTTCCTCTGACATTATCCTCAAAATAATGTTGCCAATTTATAATTTATTGGATTTTTGTCCCCTTGAGATGGACATCTTCAAGTTTTTTGATCCAAAGAATACAATCAACAAAATTAATATTTAAGGGGACCAGCAGTTAGCGTAATGGCTATGTCGCTGGACTCCCACGTAGTCAACCGCGGTTCGAGTCCCGGACCCGGTGGCTTAAACTCACGCCGGGCACGTGTGCGTGCCCAAAATCCCGAGAGGAGAATGGAGGAGAAGGGATTGCAGCGTGGCAATCCCCCTTGGGGGGTGATTTCCTGCTTTCTGTCTCTCCGTCTCTCTCTGTCTGGCGAGCACACACGCCCTATAGCAAAAACCTCTCCAAAAAAAAAAATTAATATTTAAGTCTACAAAAACTTAAATTTGGTCATTGCTCTCAGGGATCTGAGTTAATAGCAAGAATTTTAGGCTTCGCAGCTCTGCACAGGGCATCGCGTCCACGACATTCTCCTGGGGCAAGCCTTGGAGCAGGGACGCTGCCTCACAGCCCCACCCGCCTCGTGGCCAGAGTGCCCAGAGCAGAAAGGGGTGTAATCACGCCGGGGTGACAGCCACAGCCGGGACAGTCCCTGCAAATGGGCCGGCTGTCATCTGCAGGGGTCACAGCCTCCCTCGGGCAGAGCCGCACTCAGTCGGCCATGTGAGAGCCAGCTCCCATAACCACTAGGCCACGGGGCCAGCCCTGCAGGGTTTTCAGGTGTGACCGCCAAAAGCTGGAGGAAGCCCGAATGCCCATCAGGACACGAGCAGAGATTTCCCTGTTTTAACCTTCCTCTCCCACCTGGGCAGGCACTCCAGGAGAGCTGGGGCTTCCTTTACAGCCACCGCCGCAGGGCCTAGTGCATCGGGTACGCAGGAATATTGACTGAACTGTGGTTTCAGGGCTCAGGCAGAGAGGACCTTCCCCAGGCCCTGCAGCCGGACGGACTTCCCTGGCACACACAGACGGCCTCCAGGGCCCAGCTTGAAGTCACACCACCCGCCGTGGCCTATTCCTGGGCCAGACGCGGGACTCTCCCTCCGGGAAGCTGCCACGGCAACTCCTGCCCACGAGCTTTGCCTTTCCTCGTGCTCTGCCCTGGTCTGGCTGCTCAGCAAGCCCTCCTTAGCCGATACCCTCACGCTTTCAGCCGCCGTTGTGGGCAGCTGCCGGGCACCATGCTGGGAGCTGAGAGACGTGCAGACACAGTCCACGGTCCACTCAGGGGAGCCCCAACTGCAGGGGGAGTGTAGGCCCCCAGAGTTCTGCATTCCCACGGCAGGAGGGTCCTGAGAGGGTTACGATGGGGGAAACCCGGTTCCTTTGGGAGGTCTCTGAGGGGCGACCACCAAGCAGAGACGAGGGTTGAGGAGCTGAGACCTCATGGGCCAGAGGAGGAGGGCCACATGGTGGGGCTGAAGGAGAGCCCTGAGCACAGGGAGGGGCCCCGGAGGCCGGGAGGCCGGGTGTGGCTCGAGGCCCGGGATTGTTTGCTGTGTCCTCGTCTCTCGTCCACGCTGCACTCACGATGGCGCCCCCAGCTGGGGCATTGCTCTCAGGCCACCGTGTGGTTTTGTGCATGGAGGGCAGAAGGTAGAGGGCAGCTTCCTCATCCCCGCCCGCCGCGCTCCAGGTAGGAATAGCAAACTTTCCTGGGTGGACTGACCGCTCGGCTGTTGCTGATCGATGACCTCGTTCTCCGCAGGGGAAGGGGCGACCTCCCGGGAAGGGCAGAAGCCCGCCGGAAGACGCAGGCACCTGAGCTGGTTTCTGAGAAGGCGGGCTGTGTCCTCGCCGGCGGGCGGCCAGGTGGTGTCACTGCGCCGCTGGAGTCCCCTGCAGAAGGGGTGCTATTACAGATGCTTTCAGATACACGGAGGCCAAATCCGCCCTCTCTCTCACACACCTCGAAAACGGCTTCGAGTGTGGCATTTATTAAAGTAAGGTGGATTTATCTCCGCATTCAGAAGAGAAGCCCAGCTCAGAGCGAAGACGGCGCCGGGAAGCGTGCTTTGTCCGTGACTCTTTCCTTTTGTCATGGCACGGCTCTTTCCTTCTCACGTGTTAATAGCAAACCCGCTGTTAGCAGGGCTGATGGCCGCCTGGCAGCCGCAGGCCTAGTAGCTGCTTTCTTTGAGAAACTCTTGGGATCTGGCAGGGAAGGGGCAGAGAGATCTCGTAAGAACAGCCTCGTGGGAGCCCAGAGGGGAAGTTCGGACACCGACCCCGAAGGAGACCGCCACTCGGGGAGGGGACTTGAAAGTGGGCCAGAGACAGACCAGACGAGGCGATGGGCATCTGGGCCCAGGCTCGCAGCAGTACTGAGACTGGACCCACGTGGGACGGTCCCAGGACCTCTGAGCACGCCAGCTCCACATGGGAGTGCCCGTGACCCAGGCTGGCTGACACTGGGCGCGGGTGACATGAAGACCCTCACTGGGGCCCTCCTCTGTCTCTGTCACTCACGAAATAAATAACTAAATAAACTTTAAAACGCTAATCATCTTGCTGGGTGTGGAGCATGCATCCGTCACCCCAGCTTCTCTGAAGGCTGAAACAAGAGGCCCACAAGTTCGAGGCCAAGCTGGGCAAATAGCATAACCTGTCTTGGGAAAAAGCAAAAGAACAGAAAAATCCAGAACCGGGGCAGAGGGCGCCTGCCACCTGGGAGAGATGGTCTTGAGGAGGAAGAGGAGGAAGAGGCAAAGGTAAAGGGAACCTCAGCTGAAAACAGAAATATAAAAATATAAATAGGTTCAAGAAAGCTTGTAAGAAAGGGTTTAGAACTAGGAGGGGCCTCAGGAGCGATCTGGCCTGGTGATTTTAGACAATTCGGGGGTGACTTTAGCAACACACGTTTTCTTTTCCTGGGGTAAAATTGCAAAGCCTGTAAGAGCCGCTCTAGGAGGGACGGCAGGGGACTTGACACTCCTGGGGTCCCTGCCCCCACGGCCCTCCTTACTCCCAGGACTGCTGAGGCACCGCCAGGGAGCCCAGGCTGAAAAGTGCTGTCCCCCCTGCTCCGCTCTGCAGAGGTAGCGACAGGCTAAGGGCGGTGCAGGGAGAGCGGTGCAGGCGGTGCAGGCAGCGCAGCGCAGAGCGGCCCTGCACGCAGCCCGGGGAGGCAGACGACCATGGGCATGTGTATGGGCCTCAGCCTCACTAATGGCCACTGAGCAGTGCCCGGCCAGCGGCAGGGGCTCCACCAACCGTGTGGGTGGTTGGGGCTCCTGCAACTCGCACAGGCTAGTCACCTGTCTGCCCTTCCGCTGGCTCATCTGTCCAGTGGCAGACACTCCCTCACCTCATAGAGGTGGCTCAGAGGAGGAGACGGGGCTTAGTGACAGGAGCAAGAGTAGGACACCTGGGATATGCTCTGGGGTGACAGCCCTGACATCGGCTCTTCCCGCCAGCCCCTCTCGGCTCTTCCGAGGGTGGTTGTGAGGATTAAATGAGAGGAGGCTAGGACCAGCAGATGGCACAGTGGCTACGTCGCTGGACTCCCACATAGTCGACCACGGTTCGAGTCCTGGACCCAGTAGCTTAAAACACTAGGTACATGTGTGTGTGCATGCCCAAGATCCTGAGAGGAGAATGGAGGAGAAGAGATTGCGGCGTGGCCATCCCCCGTGGCAGGCGAGTTCTCACTTTCTGGTTCTCTGTCTCTTCCTGTTTCTCCAGCGAGCACGTGTGCCCTACAGTGGAAAGCAACGAGAGGAGGCTTTGGAGACAGCAGCCGGGTCAGCACAGAGTGGGCCTGAAGCTCCGTCATCACCTTCAGATCGCTCAGCACCGTCATCGTGAGGGACAGAGCTGAGCCCCCAGCAGGCCCAGAGTGGGCCGGGGTTCCAATTGTCACTGTTTCAGAGGGGCAGAGACAGGCGCAGAGAGAGGCCGTGGCTTTCCCAGGGTCCCAAAGCCAGGGAGTAACAGAAGCCAAATGGTCCCTGGATCCCTCCACAGGCCTTGACCCACCATCCAGGACATGAGGGTGTCCTGGGCAGGGCAGGGCAGTGGGCTCCAGGGCCAGACATGGTGCGGTGGTTGGGGTGGCCGGATCCCACATGGCTGACGGTGCAGCTGGAGCTCCAGACCCAGTGGCTTTAGAAACACATCGGGCGTGTGTGTGTGTGTGTGTGTGTGTGTGCACGTGTGCACATGCACATGTGTGTACCCAAAGTCTCAGGAAGAGGGTGAAGGAGAAGGGACTGCAGCATGGCCATCCCTCCTGGGGGTGCTTTCCCACTTCCTCTCTCTCTGTCTCTGTCTCTCTGGAGAGTGCACATACCCAATGGCAAAACTAATAGGAAGAGAAGTGTCCCCAGCAGGTAGAGAGGCCAGCTCCCCTCTCCGCTCCTTGCGGGTTGACTCCCGGGTGTAGCCAGGCGGGGCTGTCTTTCCGTGAGACTGTGCTGCCCTCTAGTGGCCCTGCCGGCAGGACACCAGCCAGCGACCAGTCCGCCTGGAGGGGTGCTCCCGCCACCGTCACTGCTTGTCCTAGTCCCTCACGTCCTAGAGCTGTGAAGACCCCGTGTAGCCCAGTGAGATGGGGGACCACACGGTGACCCCTCCTCTACGCCGCAGCAGATGTCAGCCCTGCCCGGGAGCCTGACCAGACGCTGGGCCAGGGGTGTAACCAGAAAGGGCACACGAGCGCCGCGTGGAGTCCTGACAGGTGCTGTGGCTCTGTCGTGCAGGCGTGTGCGTGTGTGTGTGTGTGCACGCATGTGCGTCAGGACCATAGGTGTGAAGGAGGAAGGTGGAAAGGCAGGGCTCGGCACACACTACACACCTCGTCCCCTTTAAAGCCGAAGCTTCACGGGGCTAGGGGAACACTGGACCTCTCTCCAGGGGTATATTGCCCACTACCTACATCGTCGCTGCACATTGCCCAAAACCGAGGGACAGGCACACCTAGAAGTGCATCCAGTGACTCTGGAAAATGCTCGGCAGTACTTGCTAAGGCTAAATAAGATGCATCCTAAGACCCAGAGACTCCATTCCTGGACAAGCACTTTGTGTCCGGAAATGCACGTGCTCACACTTACAGCCACTGGAAGGCAGGCCCGAGACTGTCCATGATGGCTTCCTTAGTGATAGGCCAGACCTGGACACAAGCCGGACACCCATCAGCAGAGCAGAGGAGCACGTTGTGGTTGTAGATCAGTCCTATGGTGGAATATTATGCAGCAGTGAAAAGGGACTGCATGCACCAGCACAAGTGACTCTCAGAGATGTCACATTGGACAAGAGATGTCAGAGCGACATTTCGCATTTACACGAAGTTCAGACCCAGCCACACAACTGTTTGGTGGCAGAGATCAGAAGAGCTGTTACCTCCAGGGCATGGGGGTTTGTACTGATTCTTACTTACACAGAGAGGGTCCAGGCGTCCTGGCTTTTCCTCACTGTGTCCAACCCTCGCAGATGGATTCCTGTTACGAAATGTGCTTGGTCGATTTCCTCCTACGAAGCCGCAGAATAGGATTGTGGCTTCCACGTCCCGCCTCCTCCTGTCCCCTTTGTTTTTGCTTATCTCTATTTTTACTTTTTTTTTTCTATAATGAATGGGTAGAGCTTTTGTAATATGAAAAAAAAAAGGCAACAAAAGCTATCTTAATTAAAGGGAAAAAAAGCTGCGGGTGCAGGTTGTGGCTTGCAGATTTTGCAGAGAAGCAGATTCCGCAGAGCTGAGGTTATTTGAGTGGGGGAAAAAGCTGGGGCAGGAGTTAGCCTTTTGGTCAAAACTGCCGTCACGTGCTTCTGTTCCGGTGGTAGCAGCTGTGTTATCAAACACGGGCACACCTTTGCGATCGTCCGACTGCACCCTTCTCGAGCTGCTCATTTGACCAAGTGCTGCAGACTTTCCATCTCCCAGCTCTGCACCAAGCTAGAGTGCAGGTACAATTTTTTTTTTTTCATCTAAAGATGAGGCAACTGAAGCGTGGCACAGTGCACACCACACACCTCGTAACCGCCTGCTCAGAGTGGCTTCCGTGACAGCGGCTTAGGTAGCCACAGGTGGAGTCAGGAGCTTGACCGACTAGAGCCTCCTGGCCTGGCACGGCCCTTCGTGGCTGCTGTTCTGCAGGCCCCTCCCTGATCTGATCCATCCTTTGTGAAGGCCTCGAGCTGCAGGGAAAGCGTGTACTCCCCGCCTGAGGAGTGGGTCACGATGAGCATCTCTGTTTCACACTCAAAGACACAAGTTTAATAGCATTTAAAGGGACCAGCAGGTGACGGATGGTCATGCCGTTGGACTCCCAAGTACTCGACCACAGTTTGAGTTTCAGACCCAGCGGCTTAAACCTCGCTCCGGGTGCATGTATGTGCGTGCCCAAAATCCTGAGAGGAGAACGGAGGAGAAGGGATAGTGGCTTGGCCATCGCCCCTGGGGATGATTTCTCGCTTTTTGTCTCCTTCTCTCTCTCTATCTCCAGCAGCGCAGAGAGCAGAAATCTGTCTGCCTTAGGGGAAAAACAAGTAATAGCCTTTAAATAACATGCCCAGGGCCACCCGGCCCACAAGCACAACACAGGGAATCGCAGCCACAGCTCTGGGCCGGAACAGAATTCTCACCAAAACGGGTCTCAGGTGCCCTCCGGCATCGACTGTCCGAGTGCTTTCATTCTCAACAGGGCTTGTGCAACAGAAAATCAAGCCTTCCTCCCTGGGAAACAAGTGACAGAGTTTCTTTTTCAGAGCACTGAAAACCAGGATAGAAAGGATTTCAAGAAGGTTTCTTTGAGGTGAAGATGAAAGGAAATGCGACAGCAAAGCTAGGAGTGGTGGCCGCTTTTAGTCTAGAGTACTGTCCTTTCACTGCGAGGAGCGGTCTGTGCGGTGGCTTGATGCATTCGCCTTTCAGGAAAGTGGAAGATCAGGGGGTGTCTGCTGCTTACGCGGACTTCTTCGTTTGTGTGTAGTACAGAGAGGATGTTTATCCGGGACCTTTACCGGCTGTGGCCGTTCTGAACCCAACGTGTGAATTAGTGGGGCGAGAAGTGGCATGTTAGCGTCCGAGGGAGCCGCTCAGGGGAAGTGTAAATTGATACAGTCTTTCAGAGAACAATATGGCAACATATCAACAGTTCACACTTGCATATTCCCCCACCCAGAAAGCTCACCTCCAGCGAAGATATGTACAGGATGCTCGTAATAACATCGTTTGTAATGGTAAAAATTAGGAAAAATGCAAACATCTAAGAGTATGGAATAAGTCCAATAAAATATGGCACATCCACCCACAGAAATACGGTGCAGGTTTTAGAACCGAGGCTGCAGAAGCAGATAATGATTGCTCCCAGGGAGGATGGGAGATTTGCTTTGCCCCATCTAAATAATTTCATGATTTTCAAAAAGGTTTTATTTTGAGGTAATTGGAGACTCACATGCAGGTGTGAAAAATGATGCAGAGAGATCTCTGGCACTCAGTACCCAAGGGTAACGTGCACAACTGCATCCCGTGCTTCTCAGCCAGGACACTGAGACCGACAGTCAAAGAGGTGACACGTTCCATCACTCACTTCTTTCTTTCTTTATTTTTTGGAGAGGCTTTTGCTATAGGGCGCATGCGCTTGCCAGAAAGAGAGACAGAAAGTGAGAAATCACCCCACAGGGCGGATGGCCACGCCACAATCCCTTCTCCTCCATTCTCCTCTCGGGATCTTGGGCATTCATGCACACGCGCCCGGCGTGAATTTAAGCCATCAGGTCCGGGACTCGAACCAGTCGACTACATGGGAGTCCAGCAACATAGCCATTACACCAACTGCTATGGGCCCATCAGTCACTTCTTTCCTGGTCTCTTTTTACATCTGTACCCACTTCCGTTCTGTTTTCATCCCCTCTTTAACTGATGCCAACCACTCATCTGTTTTCCATTTCTACCATTTCAATAATTTGTATAAATGGCATCACAGGGGCTGGCAGATGGCATGGTGTTTAAGGCACTGGACTCTCACATGGCTGACAGCAGTTCAAGTCCTGGATCTGGCAGCTTGCTATCTCACTTTCTCTCTCTCTCTCTTATCAAATGAAGAAATAATAGTAATACATTAAATTAAATTAAATAATTATTTTTAAAAATAAATAAACGGCATTGTAGGATTAGAACCTCTGGGGTTTGCTTTTTCCACTCAGCATACTTCTCTTGCGAGTCGTCAGATTGTTTCGTGCATCGACAGCCCATCCCTTTGCATAGCTGAGTAGTTTTCCTGGCACGGATGCCCAGTTCCTTTAACTGTTGGTCTGTTGAAGGACATGTGGATTACCTCCAGTCTGAGGCTCTGTGAAGGAAGTTGCTAGAACACTGGTATACAGGTTACCGCGAGAACACTCGTGTTCCTCTTTCCGGCGCTCTGCCCAAGGATGCGACCGCTCAGCGAAGCCTTGCTTGCATGTGCCGTGATTAGGGAACTGCTGGGCTGTTTGCAGAGGCCGGCGCCGTCCCGTCCCCATCCGCAGTGTCTGCATTGCCCACCAGCACTCGGTGTTGCCGCTGTTTCGTATTCGCAGCCATTCTGACAGGCATCTGGTGACGCCCTACTGCGGTTTTAACTCGCGCTTCTCTAATGGCCAGTAAGACCGAACATCCTCTCACATGCTTACTCGCCACTGAATGTGCTCGGTGAAATGTGTCTTCGTGTCTTTCGCCCATTTTCTTTTCTTTGTTTCTTTCTTTCCTTTCTTTTAAGGTTATTTCCTCCATGAGTGAGCGCGATAACCCCCAGCAAGGTCTTTTTTTTTTGGTGGGGGGCAGGGAGGTTTTTGCTATAGGGCACATGCGCTGGCAAGAGAGACATAGAGACAGAAAGCAAGAAATCACCCCCGGGGGGCATGGCCACGCCACAATCCCTTCTCCTCCATTCTCCTCTCGGGATCTGGGGCACGCACGCACACGCGCCCAGTGTGAGTTTAAGCCACTGGTCTGGGACTCAAACCGTGGTCGACTACATGGGAGTCCAGCAACATAGCCATTATGCCAACTGCTGGTCCCAGCAAGAGGGTCTTGATGGCGTGACCCACTGCCGGCTTCAGCTTGGGTCATGGTAAGCTGTATGCCGTGTACTCAGGGAGACCGCTAGACTTGAACATGAAATCTTCCCGCATGGACCGGCCGCACCGAGTCACATTTTACCCCACTACACTGGCATCTGGCCTACTTCTGCCCATTTTCAAAATGGACTTCGTAAGTGTTGAATTTTGAGAGTTTTCTTTTTCTTTTTAAGTTTTCTTTCTTTTTCTTTTTTCTTGGAGAGGTGTTCACTATAGGGCGCATGCACTCCCTGGAAAGACAGAGAGAGACAGAGAGACAGAACGTGAGAAATCACCGCCCGGGGGGATGGCCACGCCACAATCCCTTCTCCTCCATTCTCCTCTCAGGATCTTGGGCACGCACGCACAGGCGCCCAGCCTGAGTTTAAGCCACCGGGCCCAGGACTTAAAATGTGGTCGACTATATGGGAGTCCAGCGACATAGCCATTATGCCAACTGCTGGTCCCCAGGTTTTCTTTCTTTTCTGTCCTAGGGTGTGTGCTCACCCAAGAGAGATAAAGAGACAAAACGTGAGAAATCACCCCTTCAAGGGAGGATGTCCACACCACAATCCCGTCTTCTCCATTTTCCTCTCAGGATTTTAGGCACACATATATGGTGTGATTTTCAAACCGCTGGGTCTGGAACTTGAACTGCAGTGGGCCATGCGGGAGTCCAGCGCCTTATCCACCAAGCTCCCTGCTGGCCCTCTTGAGAGCATTTCACAAGTTTTGATACTAGTCCTTTACGGAGGGGCGGCCCACAGCTTTCTCCTTGCCGTTGTCTGTCTTCTAACGCGGCCTTTAGAGCCCTGCGCTCTCTGCCCTTCCCCCTAAAGGTTTTGTAATTTTCCGTCCTAAGCGTAAGTCTCCAGTCTTTTCTAAACTAATTTTTGCATAAAGTGTGAGACTTAAGGGGATGCTCTAACGTGCCTGTGGGCGACAAACCACTCCTGCACCACGTGGAGAAAAGGCTGCCCCGCCCCCGCTGGGGTGAGGGGCTCTGCTCCGGGCGGCCTGTCTGGGCGCTCGCACGAGCTGTCAGGTCAGGGACAACGACCTTGCTCTGCAGCCATGCTTATTCACGTGGGGCACGTCAGGCCGCCCAGGAGGAAAATACGAGAGCCAGTGTGTACGTAGCCTGCGGCACACTTCCCTTCTAAGGGCGCGTGCACGTCCCAGTGGTCGGCTCACGAGGAAGGCCCCGGACTAGCACGTCCCACTCTGTGTCCCCAGGGTAGCTCAGGGGTTCTGAGGGGACACGGACAGAGCAGGACTGAGGAGCCGTGGTGCTCAGTGAGGGGGATGCAGTTCTCCCCGCTCTCCCCTAAGGAGGTCTCAGGACGAGGGTTCAAGGGCACGCACCTTGGTCTGAAAGGCTCCCGGCCCGAATGTAGACAGTGCTGATCACAGAATCGTGGGGCTCGGGGTGGTTTTCACTTTCTCCTCTTTTTCTTTCCTTTTT
Organism: Tupaia tana; assembly: GCA_026018925.1. Lineage (NCBI taxonomy): Eukaryota > Metazoa > Chordata > Mammalia > Scandentia > Tupaiidae > Tupaia > Tupaia tana. Next base: position 103,755,586 of record JAKSZU010000013.1, on the reverse strand, counting down.
TTTTTTTTTTAAGAGATTTTTGCTATAGGCCGCAGGTGCTCACCAGAGAGACAGAGACAGGAAGTAAGAAATCACCCTCTGGGGGATGGCCACATCGTAATCCCTCCTCCTCTGCTCTCCTCTTGGGATCCTGGGCACGCACACACACGCTCCTGGTGTGAGTTTTAAGCCGCCAAGTCTGGGGCTCGAATTGTGGTTGACCACTGGGAGTCCAGCGACATATCTGTTATGCCATCTGCTGGTCCCGTCACTTTTTCCTTTCTAACTTCTATAAGGGAACTTTAAAATGTTCATGGAAAATGGAATTACAGTACAAATTTATTTCAATTGGAGTTTATGCATCATTTCTTTCATAATATGCGTTTTTCATGTACCTTTTGAAGACTTTGCACATTTTTTTCTAGTTAGCTCTAGGGTGTGTGCTCACTAGAGAGGGGGAGTGACAAATAATCCCCTGAGGGGTGACAGGCACACTGCAATCCCTTCTTCTCCATTCTCCTCACACATGACTGGTGTGTTTTTCAAGCCACGAGGTCTAGGACTTGAACTGCACACTCAGCCATGTGGGATCCAGCTGCCTTAACCTCCATGCCACCTGCCGGCCCAAAGACCCTGCATACTAATTGAAAAATGAGTACAACAAACATTGTACATATAAAAAACATATATTGGGACCAGCAGATGGCATAGTGGCTACGTTGCTGGATTCCCACGTAGTTGACCGCAGTTCGAGTCCCAGACCCGGTGGTTTAAACTCATGCCGGGTGCGTGTGCGTGTGTGCCCAAGACCCTGAGAGGAGAATGGAGGGGAAGGGATTGCAGTGTGGCCATCCCCCTGGGGGTGATTTCTCACTTTCTGTCTCTCTGTCTCTCTCTGTTTTTCTGGCAAGTGCACACACCCTATAGCAAAAACCTCTCGAAAATATAAATAAATAAAGTAAAAATAAAAACCATATATCTTAGGGCCAGCAAATGGCACGATGGTTAACATGCTGGACTCCCATATGGCCAACCGCAGTTCAAGGCTCGGACCTGGTGGCTTGCTTTCTCACTTTTCCTCTCTCTCTGGTGAGCATGACTCCTGAGGCAATCTAAAAAATAACAATCATGATACATAAAATTAAATCAATAATTATTTTAAATAATAATAATAAATAAAGTTAAATAAATAATTTTTTTTTTTAAAAATGTGCTCCTGTGGTGGAGTGGAAGTGGGGCAGGGACTAGCTAGAGCCCTGAGGACCCCAGCGTGGGTGTAGAGACAGGACAGGGAGCCTGGCTGGCAAGAATCCCTGGGAGGCCGGGGGACGCAGAGGACAGGCACCTTCATGGCAGGGGAGAGGAGGGAGGGCGCCGAGTCCACTCCACCTCAGCCAGGCTGCGTGGCGTGAGGGTGTGAGGGAGGGGCTGCCGGGAGCTAGGACAGTGAGCTTCGTGCTACGTGCATTTTACCACAACTCAAAAAAGAAAAACAATAATTGCGTTACAAAAATAATAAAGTCCTGTGCCTCAGGAGTCGGATCCCACATGGCCTGTCGGCGTCCGCCCCAGGGCTTGGGTCTGGCTGAATCATGATCAGGGGGCTCCTGGTGAGGAAGAGAAAGAGGACGAGAAAGAGAAAGCCCTCCATCTTACCAGGACCTGGGAATTGGGAAGAATGAGGCAAAGGGATAGAGTAGAAACGGACACAGGCAGCCTGAAGCCTAGGTAGCCCAAGCAACTTGTGCCGCCCAGATGAACTGGACGTCTTTATTTATAGAACAAGGAGACATTACATATGTATGTTTTACGACACTTCATACATTGGTTGCCAGGTTACAGACAATAAGAAGCAGTTAACAAATCTATGAGGGCTTAGTCACACCAGGCCAGGTGTATCCCTTGGTAATTCCATCAAGAGAAAATTTCATCTTCCTTTCTAATGCAGAGAACTAGCTGTTAGGTGTGGGGAAGGAGCTAAAGATCTTCTCACACCACCACACCCAGAGTAGGCTAAAGAACCTTTCAGATGCAGAGCAGGGATTGGACTTTACTAATTGGGGCCAAGATGTTTCTTGAAGTCCATCAGATGTGTCTGTTGGAACGCCCCTAGCAATTTCCACCCTTGCTCTGTCTGCAGCCAAGGTCAAGGAAAGACAAGTTACAAGGTTCTGCCAAACCCCAAAAGAGCATGTGGTGTTTGCTCAGAGCATGTCCCCACACCTCAGATTCTGTCTCTTAAACGTGTCCCCACAATGGCCGACCGCAGTTCAGATCCCAGCCCCAACAACCTGAAAAAATCATTAAGGTTTGGAGATGAAGAGGAAAAGACTGTGATGTGAACATGCCGTTAGGTGGGCTCTTTTTCTTTGGTGAGTGCGCTCTCTGGCAGATAGAAAGAATAAATAAATGAGTAGCTGAGTTTCGAAAGGAAGCTGCCTGCTGGGGACCGCGAGCCCATCAGCTATCCGAGTGTGCGTGGGTGGGGGCACCGGCGGGCTCGGTGTCACCGCACGCCTGAGACGGACGTGTCCATGAAGACTACAGTGCTAGCAAGCCCTGCGCCTTGGCTTGCTCAGACCAAGGTCTCCCTGACCCATAGAGCCCCTGCCCCAGAGGAGCTAAGACTGCAGTGTTTATCGATTCGCTCAGCACGTTCATGGAGCACCTACTGTGTGCCCGGCCCCACGTGCAGTGGAAACGTGCCCAAGCCCAACACTGACAGTCCTTGTGCCTCCTGCATCCCGGCAGGGGAGACGTCCAAAAGGAAACCAGAAACTAAACTTGAGCTGTGGCCGGCAATCCAACTCGTACCTGGAAGTTTCCACTGTGGAAGATTCTAGATAATACAAAGTGGGCTACCTGGTGGTGTGGTATTAAGGAGGTTGGATCCCACACAGCTGACTGAGCAGTTCAAATCCCAGACTTGGAGGCTTGAGAAACACGCGGGGCGGGGGGGGGAACTGCAGTTAGCGTAATGGCTATGTCACTGGACTCCCATGTAGTCGACGCAGTTCAAGTCCCAGACACGGTGGCTTAAACTCATGCCGGGCGCATGTGCATGCGTGCCCAAGATCCCGAGAGGAGAATGGAGGAGAAGGGATTGCGGTGTGGCCATCCCCCCGGGGGGGTGATTTCTCGCTTTCTATCTCTCTGTCTTTCTGGCAAGTGTACGCGCCCTATAGCGTAAACCTCTCAAAAAAAAAAAAGAAAAAAAGAGAGAGAAACACGCGCGTGGGGTGGGGGGGGGGGGGTGCAGGCAAGCCTCAAACCCCGGGAGAGAGTGGGAGAGAAGGGACTGCTGTGTGACTGTCTTCCCTCAGGGGTGACTTTTTTTTTCCTCCCTATCCCCAACCAGAAGAGCACAAATGCCCTATAGCAAAAACTGAAAAAGAAAAACGCAAACGCGTCTATAGTGACAGAGCAGATCCGCGGCTGTCGGGGATGTGGGTAAATGAGAGCATGGCAGGCCGAGGGCAGAGGAGGCCCGGGACGCACGGAAACCCGTGTGTGGTTGGTGTGATTTCACAGGTGGGCACACCTGTCAGGGTGGTCTCCTGGCCTACGTTAAATAGTGCCGTTTAGGGCCAGCAGGTGGCGTGGTGGTTAAGGCCCTGCCCTACCCACATGGCTGACGCAGCTCAGCGGGGGCTTGGAGATCACACCGGGCGTGTGTGCAAAATCCCGAGAGGAGAAAGGAGGAGAAGGGGTGGGCGCCTGGTCATCCCCCAGGCAGAATGGGGGTACTTTCTCACCTTGTCTCTGTCTCTGGAGAGCACACACACCCTAGGGCAAAAAACAAACAAACAAATAACAACGACAACAAAAATGCCACTTATTGTGCATAAATTATTCTTCAGCTGATAAAACATCGTTTGGGTTGAGTGACAAGCTGCAAGTGGGTTTCTCAAAGGTGGCATTCGCCGTGAGGCCTGCAGCAGGAGGAGGTGCCATTCTAATGGCCCTGGAAGAAGGGGAGGCAGGCGTCAGGAGAGCTGCTGTCCTTGAGTGGGAGTGGAGGTCTGGCGTGGCGGTGGGGCGGGGGAGGGGAGGTGGACCGAAGATGACCCCAGGGGGTGAACTTTAGCTGGGACGAGGCAGGCTGGTACCTCCCCCGGGTTAGCTCTGGAGGACTCTGGCTTGGCCACACAGAGAAGGACGCAGTTGGAGGCAAGACCTCAGAGGCCCAGGCAGGAGAGGAGACCGCCTGGAGGCATCGTGATGGGCAGAGCAGGGCTGCAAGGGCGGCGTTCTCAGGGATCCCAGGCTCCGGAGCCCGGAGGAGGTGGAGGAGGTGACAGTGACGTCCTCCCAGGAAACCCGGGGGGAGGTGAGGGTCCGAGGTATTGGTGAGGCTGAAGACTCGAGGAAGCACCCAGGAACCGCGGCAGCTGCAGGTCAGTGTTCCCCAGAGGCTGCAGCCCCACCCCCCACCTGCGTCGTCCTCTCTGGCCCGACTTCCCAGCCCCCATCAAGAGGTGCAGACAGGGCCGGGTGCTGGTGCGGCAGGGGCAAGTGACACTCTCCAGGCTGACACAAATCACGTCTGGAGACGCCGAGCACTGCTGGGGCGCCCACCACCCAGGGCTCTGCCGCGGCCGGGAGGGATCACCTGTCGGGTGCTGCCTCTCAGTCTCCGTGCCCATGAAATAGACAAATGAGCAAATTACAAAAAGAAAAAGAAGAGCAGACCAGGGCCCTTGAACCTGGGTGGCCCCTGCACCTGCTTTGACAGTTCGAACTCAGACTCGGGTTGAAAGGGAGGCTTGGCCAGTCACAGGCTGGCCTCGGCTGCCTGCCCCTCAGAGGCCATTGTGTGTGTCCCCAGTGCTCCTGCCTCCGCTCCCTGAGCTGTGAGAACCCGAGCCACGTGGAGACAGCGGCCGAGGGGACAGCAGTGAAGGGGCTCACATGCCGAGACCAGTGGGGGAGTGGAGGGTCCAGAACTCAGCAGGGAGAAGTCGCAGGGCCAGAAGGGGAACGTCAGGGTGAGTGGCTGACCGCATTGGGGGCTGGAGATACTTCTAGTGTGCTCTTTCCTCCCGGGAGGGTTCTCTGCAGGCACTAGGCCTGGCCTCCCAGCCCCGCCCCAGGATGTCATTTCAACCAGCGGGTGAGCTTCAAAGGACCAAACGGCACCTGTGACCCAGCCCCCTCTTGCCCCCCTCTCTCGTTCTGGGAGCAGGTGGCCTCGGGAGCATGCAGTCCCTGCGTCCCCATGCTGAGTGTCACAGAGGGAGCCCTGCAGCCCTCTCCTCCCGGCACTCTGTCCTGGGAACGCGGACTGCCTCCCGTCACGCTGCATCCCCTCTCCATTTCTCCTCCTGTTGAGATCTGGGGTGCACACTCCCCGGCTGGACCCCAGCTCTGGGAGTCTGCCAGCACAGGGCCCTCCCTGCCTGGGCAGCACGCTGGAGCCACCATGAGGCTCACCTCACTTGTTGCCATCCTCGGGGACCCCTGTGCCCCATTGCCTGATGCTCAGTGCCTTGGGAAAAAACTATTGTCTGGTACATTTCTCTGTCGTTCCATGTGGGGGTGGGGAATCTGGCCCATGTTACTCCCTTCTGTGTCCTCCCCAAGTGTTCCAAAGACAGGTGGCTCACGCTCCCGGTACGATGCCAAGTGCTTGCAGGCATGATTTCACTTAACCTCGATCAGCTTAGTCAGTTTATGAAGTAGGTTTTCATAGTTGTGGGTGGGTTTTTTTGTGTTTTGTTTTGTTTTGTTTTGCTGTAGGGTATTTAGGGTATTTATGCTTGCCAGAGAGGTGGGGGGGAAGAAGTCGAGAAATCACCCCCAAGGGAGAATGGCCACCGGAATCCCCTTTCCTGACTCTCCTCTCTGGGCTTTGGGCACGCACAAACACACGCACACGCACGGACACACACATGGTATTTTTTTAAGCCACCAGGTCTGGGACTTGAACCGCTCAGTTGGCCATGTGGGAGCCACTGCCTTATCCTCAGTTCTGCCAGCAGGCCCCTGGTATGCCAGGTTTACTATCCCAATTTACAGGTGAAACATCAGTAGGAGGCCTGTGCTAGTATTACACGATGTCACAGATGGATGAACTGAGGCTTAGAGCATGCGTCATGTGACCTGTGCAAAGTTGCTCAGCAAGGAAAGGAGCCAGGACTTGGGCTCGCTTCTTTCTTTTTCAAGGACCTGAAACACCACACTCTATTTCCCTTCCAAATGCATGTCACAGCCGAATATAATCGATCCGGATCGCTCCTTGTATCTCTTCATCTAAAGTGACAGTGCATAAGAACCCACCCTACAGAAATACCCACACAGAGGCACAAGATGCGCACACTACGACATTCACTGCCGTCTTGTTTATAATATCGAAAGATTGGACACGCTTACATGCTCATCCGGTAGTGAGGGACTCAACGCGGTTTGATACATCCACAGAAAGGAACATGCGGTCAGTGTACCCGACAGATTTATAGGCATTGGCATGGACTCGGTATCCACGATCAATGAAAGACAGCGTTGCCAGACAGGACAGGCGAGCTGCCATCGCAAACCCAGTCACGCTTTATTTCCTGCTCACGTCGCAGGCCTAAGCAGACCCGGGAGAGGGGGGCGGTCTCTACTCTCGGTAGTGACTCAGGGAGTTCTTCCCACTTTCAACATATCATTAAAGCAGGAAGGAAAAAGAGAGAGGAAGATGAGGTGTGGGGGATTTTATGGGCTGGGCATGCAAGTGACAATTGTTCTTTCTACCCACATTCTACTGTCCAGAACTGAAGGACCTGGCCACACCCAGGTGCTCAGTGGGGCTTGGAGATGTAGCCTAGCTGTGCAGCCACGGATGGGTTTGCTGAGCATTTAGCCAGCTTCTGTCGCAGACCGAGACGGGTCCTTGAAACCCACTCACAGGAGAGCTCTCCAGACATTTATGGAGAATGCGTGGGGTTTTGTTCTGTTTCAATTGCTAGAGGATGCATGCCTGTGTGTATGAGAGAGAGAGAGAGAGAGAGAGAGAGAGAGAGAGAACTTGCAAATGGGTGCAGTCACACTGCAATCCCTTTCCTGCATTTCTCCCTCCTGTGGGGGTCTGGGGCAGCATGCACATGTGCCTGGTGTGTTTCTGAAGCTGCTGGGGGCAGAGATTCAAACTGCACATTTGGCCATGTGGGATCCAGCTCCCTTACCCAGTAGGCCACGGAGTTAGCTGGAAAATGAGTGTTATGAAAAATCTATGCATGGACTTCAAAGAATTTGGGGAAAGAAATAGACTTATACTTGAATTCCATTTTCCACAGACTTGTTTTTTAATGGCAGAGAACACACGTACGTGCACCTAAGAGAAAGAGAGGCAGAGCAGCACCCCGGACACAAATCCCCTTGCGCAGCCCTCCAGCTCTTCAGGATCCAGCACTCGTGTGCCCACCGGCTGTGTTTTCCAGGCCAAGCTGGGGATCCGATCCCGAGGTCGGCCTCCAGCCTTGCTGATACTTGCCTTAGCATTGGGGCACGACCTGTGTGCCCACAGTTTGAAGTCCCCGCGTGTGAAACCTCACAAAGATATAGTAAAGGTGAGGCCTCGGTGTCTCACTCTACAATGGCTGTAGGAGTGTATTTTTTAGTGAATGAGCACATATCTTCTGTGAGAGTTACCAGCGTAAAGATTTGTAAAATGACTACCTTGCTCTGCGCTGTGGACTAAGCAAACGGGGTTTAGAATTCTAAACGGCCACTAGGGGGCAGGAGAGACGTGTGTGCTGCTCACTAACCACGCTTACCGGTCGCTGGCACAATTTCCCCATTCATCGGCCATCTGAAACAATTGTTTGAGGAAATGACAGCAGCCAGGCCTTTTACTGGGTAAGCTTCGGCTGTGGGTCCAGTAATTCCTCCTCTTCTCCACTTTTTAAAATTGTGGTAAAGTAGATATTACCTAAAACCTACTCTTCCAGCCATTTGCTGTACGGGCCGCGGTGCCAACGCCATCGGTGCCACCATTGCCGCGTCCACTTCCAGAACTCTGCACCTCCTGGCACTGAACCTGTTTCCCACGCGCTCACGCCCCCTTCCTCCGTCCTCCCAGCCCTCTGCACCCACCATTTTAGCGTACATTCTGTGACCTAAAAAAAAAATTTATTATTTTTAAATTTGTTATAGGGCTTGTGTGCTCACGGGAGGTGGGGGGCGCAAAGAGGAAAAGTGAGAAAGCAAGCCGCCAAGTCCAAGACTTGAACCACACTCAGGCATGTGGGAGTCCAGCACCCTAACCACCAGACCACTTGCTGGCCCCTACATCCTGTGATTTTTAACTACTGCAAATACCTTACAGCAGTGGGTTTCTATGGTATTTACCTTTTTGTGACTGGCTTATTTCACTTAATATAACTTCAAGGTGCGTCCATGTATGACATCCAACGTACGTAAGGATTTCTCAAGGCTGAATAAAATTCCATCGTGTGTACACACTACATTTGTCTATAGAGTCAGCCACCTACAGATGCCTGGCTGTTTCCACATTTCAGCTGTCGTGAGCAATGCTGCTAGGAGCATGATGTGCAAATATTGCTCCGAGACCCTGCTTCTGATTCTTTTGAAATATATGCCCAAACACAGAATATGTCATTCGATTTTTAATTTTTTGAGGAACCACCACACTGTCTTCCACAAAGGCTGAGCCGTCTTACATTCCCACCAACCGTTCAGAAGGGTTCCAATTTCTCCATATCCTTGCCAACACTTGCTATTAGCTGTTATTTCTTTTCCTTCAATATTAGCCATCCATGGCTGGCTCCGTGGCATAGCAGCAGCACTACTGAAGAAGTAGAGGCCACCCGGTAACCACAGTTCAAATCCCCAGCCTGGTCTCCTAAAACACACTGGGCATGCGTGTGCATGCCCAAGACCTAGCGGCTGGAAGACGGGAACAGGGGCCACGGTATGACCAGCCCTCAAGACGGTGGTCCTCTGTCCTCCTTTCTCTCTTACTCTCACATGCCTGCATGCATGTTCTGTCATGAACAAAGAAGAAAATTAATAAATAGCCATCCTAACGGGTGTGAGGTAGTATCTTATTGTAGTTTTGATGTGCAGTTCTCTACTAATTAGTGATGTTGAGGATCTTTTCATGTGCATGTTGGCCATTTGGATATTTTGATATTTCTCTTTTTTTTCTTCTTTCTTTCTTTCTGTTTTTTTTTTTTTAAGTTCTTGCCATAGGGCATATGTGCTTGCCGGAGAAAGAAAGAGACAGAGAGAATGAAAGTGAGAAATCCCCCTCCCCATGGGAGCTGGCCACACCATCATCCCTCCCCCTCCATTGTCTGTGGGCGCACATACACACATGCCCAGTGTGGTTCTCAGGCCACCAGGTCTGGGACCTGAAATGTAGTCGTCCATGTGGGAGTCCAGCACCCTCACCAGCTTGCCACCTGCTAACCCATACCATTCGGGTATCTTCTTTGGAGAAACACTTGTTCAAGTCCTTGGCCCATATTTTAATTGGTTTAGTAGGTTTTTTGTTTGTTTGTTTTGTTATTGTTGTTGAGTTTTTTTACTTTTTTTTTTTTTTTTTGGAGAGATTTTTGCTATAGGACACGTGCGCTCGCCAGACAGGGAGAGAGAGCGAGACAGAAAGCGAGGAAGAAATCACCCCCAAGAGGGGATGGCCACGCCACAATCCCTTCTCCTCCATTCTCCTCTCGGGATCTTGGGCACACACGCACACGCACCCAGCGTGAGTTTTAAGCCACTGGGTCAGGGACACGAACTGCGGTCGACTACATGGGAGTCCAGCGACATAGCCATTACGCTAACTGCTGGTCCCATTGTTGTTGAGTTTAGGAGTTTTCTATCTTTTCTAGATATCAGTTCCTTGTCAGCTACATCATTTGAAAATGTTTTCTCCCAGAGAGGGGAAGGGGAGAGAAAGCCTGTGTTCTATCTGGGACCAAGGGCAGCAAGCAGGAGGCAGGAGCATTGCCCACACTCGGACGTCCCTCGGTTACCAAACGTCTTTTATTTAATGCTTGCCTCGTAGAGTTAACTCTGGCACCCGACTAACTTGTGAACTCTTGGGGTAAGAAAGAACCGTGCCCATTTTCGTAGGCACCTGGTCACGGTGCCTCGACCTACTGGGTTCTTTGGTTCTTAAATTAATGACTTTTATTATTTCTCTTTTTTTTTTAACTGCTAGAGGATGTGTGCACTTACCAGAGAGAGACAGAGAGAGCAAGAGAAGAGGAAGCATGCCCGGTGGGGCGCCGTCATGCTGTAATCCCTTCTCCCCCATTTCTCCATCCTACTGGGGTTTTGGACATGCAAGCTCACATGCCCAGTGTGTTTCTCCAACGCCAAGGCCGAGACCTGAACCACAGTCAGCTCTGTGGGCTTCCTTTACCACTAGGCTATGGAGCCAGCTCAATTAATGCCTTTTTTTGGTTTTGGCTATAAGGGCACATGTGCTCACTGGAAAGAGAGAAGGAAAGTGAGAAAGCAGCCACCTGGGGAGGATGGCCATTCCCTCTCCATTCTCTCTGGATTCTAGGCGCACATGCACATGTGCCTGGTGTTTTCCAAGCTGCTGGGTCTGGGACTTGAATTGTAGTCAGCTATGTGGGAATCCGGGGCCTTAACCACTATGCCAACTGCTGGCCCCATGAATGACTTGGTGTGGAGCTTCAGGCCCACAGAGGATGCTGAATCCTGGAGGGGGTCCCCATAGTCCATGCTTGAGTAGAGACCAAGGCCAGCAGGGCTCTGTGTGGTGGGTGAAGGGTGTGCCCAGCTCTGGGCAGTGAAAGGCCCTGAGGGCTGGGTGCGGTCCTGGGTTGGGCCAGCCACACGCCCTAGGATGGAAACTCTGTGCTGTGTCTGTGGTGGGAGGCCCCTGGGTGGGGTCAGTGTCGGGACTTGTGGGCACTTGTCCCTCCATAGGCTGCTGAGTCCTGGATAGGGCCAGTCCCAGGAGTGGAAACTCTAGGCCGGTGGGGGTGCTGTGACTCACGTGGGGAGAATGCCGGCCTCCAGGCAGTGAAAGGCCCTGAGTCCTGGCCTGGAGGCTGTGGTCCCGGCCCCGAGACAGAGGACGCGGACGCGGCGACCTGGGTGGGGCGGTCCAGGCCCTGGCGTGCAGGATCCGGGCCGGTAGGAGGCGCAGCGTCTCGGGCGCGAGGCTCCGGCTGGCTCCGGGCCGGCAGGGGGCGCTGTGCCGGCGGCGGCGTGGCGGGCGTCCAACAGGGGGCGCTGTGACTGTGGCCGCGGCCGAGGCCCGGCGGGCGGGCGGCGGCGCGGCGCTGCGGCCGGGGAGCGGGCCGGGAGCGGCGGCGGCGGCGGGAGCGCAGGAGGCGGAGCGGCGGCGGCGGGAGCGGCGGGCCCGGCGGGCTGGAGCGCGGTCGCCGAGCGCACAGGCCGCGGCCGCGCTGCCCGCCATGCCGGCGCGGGTCTGAGGCGCGGCGAGCCAGGGCCGAGGCGAGCGGCGGGCGCGCCGGCCTGTCGCCCCGCAGCGGCCCGGCCCGGGCTCCATGAGCGGCGGCCTCGGCCTCCGGCGCAGCCCGGAAATGTCCGGCAAGATCGAGAAAGCAGGTGAGGCGCGGGCGGGCGCGTGGGCCGAGGCCCGGGGTGCGCGGCCGGGCGGGGACGCGGGGGCGCGGGGGCGCGGGGACCGGGCCGCAGCTGCGCCCCAGGGCCATTTTGAGCCGGGCCCAGGGCGCCGGGGGCGGCTGCGGGCCGGGCGGGCGCGGCTCCTGCAGCGGGGTCCGGGCTGCGGGCCGCTCCGCCTCCCCGGGAACTTCAGAAAATGGCTCGAGCCGGGCCCGGGAGGAGGCGCCGCGGCCGCGTGCCCAAGTGGCTGCAGCGCCCCGCGCCCCACGCCCGGCCCGGCTCTCGGGAGGTGCGCGGGGCCGAGCCGCAACCGTGTGTGGTTCCTCAGGAGCCTCGAGTTAAATGCAACCAGGAGTGTCCGCCTCCGTGCTTCCGAGGAAGCGGGCGGATGCGCTGGGCGTTTTCGGGGTGCAGACAAGTTTCCCTGTGTCCGGCTGAGATCTGGAAGAGGGGCTGGGGCAGCCGGGCTGGCAGGCGTAGATGCAAGCCTGGTCTCTTTGTGTGTCGCTAGAACCTTGGGAGTTGCCTTCCGATCACCTGGGCTTGCCTGTCCGGGGAATAGACTGTTCTAAGAGCCAATTAGGGTTGTGCACATGAGGCTTGGGCTTCGGGAGCCGCCACACCTTGCAGGGCGAAGCCTTGGGTCCGAGGAGGTGGGCGGGCCCGAGGGGCTCGGGTACTGGGAGGGCCCTGGCTATCAGAACCCAGGTACCAGGTGAGCTGAGCAGCCGAGGCGAGGAAGGCAGGCTTTCAGGGCTGAAAAGGGGGCAGCATTGATTTCCGAAGTCGCTTCTGTTTCCCGGGTTGAATCGGGTGTTTTTCCGGGACGCACCCCTGTCGTGGGCCTAGAAGGCCACTTTTGCAGCTGCAGTTTAAGCAGAGGAAGGACAGATCGTAGCCATCACTGTGGGTTTACCGTGTATCCGGCTCTGCTTAGCACCCTGCACGTATTGCTTAGGGAGTCCTCGGTTCCCTGCGAGAGCGTGCTGCTCCGGGTCCCAGGCCCTGAGGGTCAGGGACTCCTGCAGCCTGCAGCACCGCAGGAGGGCAGCCCTCGGCTAGCAGGGTGCCTCCCTCTGCACGTGTGGGCTTTCCTCCGGGGCCCTTGATCCTGGCTGTTGCACACGTGCCTCCCCAGACCTCTGTCCTCTGTGCACCGTTCTCAGGAACTCCTCGGTAACATCTCATCAGCATGGTGGCTGTCGGGAAACTGGATCGTTTACTGAGAAAAATAACTGCTCACTGGGTTTTCTGATTGTAAGAGTGTTACCTACTCATTGTCAAAAGCTGGGAATCATGGATGGAAACTGTGACATCCCCGGGTGGCGTTCTGCAGCTGAGACCACTCTTCATTTGAGGTCTCTGCCCGAGCCATCTCTGGTCATTTCAGACCTGGCCCCTTTTGAGTTTTGCTATTCTCTGTTGAAGTAACAGCAATGCTGTTTAAATGTGTTTGTCTCAGGGTCCTCCCTTCTCAGCGTGAGTGGAATGGGGGTTTCCAGGGCACATGAATGCTAGTTTATACCCTACAACCCTGGACCCGCCCCTTCCTCCACCTGCCTCCTGGGCACCCCCCACCTCCCTGGTAAGCATGTCCCCGGTACCCTCTGGGGAGAGAGTGTCTGAGTCCGGCTGCTCGTGCTTGGAGCGCATTCTGTTCCCCTTCAGCAGTGCCTGGCTGGGTGGGGGGCTGTGGGAGGGGGTCACACCTACCTCCCTACACCCTCAGAGGACACAGGGTTCATAAGGACCCAGAAAGGCCACCCTCACTCCACTGTCCCAGTTGCCCGAAGAACAGTGTGGGTTCCAGAGGGAGGCAGAGGACAGCCTGCTCGGCTCGTCGGGGCATGTGGGGCTGGCTTTGGAGGGCCAGGAAGAAGGCTGAACTGGAGTGAGGCCTTTCTAAGTTCCGTAGTGTCTCCCCTAGGTAGTGAGGCACGGGCAGCATTGATCAGGGCAGGACCAGATGGACCAGAGAGCCCCTGCGGAGATCTGGGGTAGGCCTTCCTGGGGAGGGGCTCTTCCTTAAGACCCAGAGGGACCTGTTCTGCAGCTGCGCAGTGCGCCGTGAGCATGTTCTGGTGGGACAGGCAGGTACCGGGGTTCTAGCTGCTCACACTTCCTCCAACAGAGACAGCAGGTGGAGAGCTTGGTGCAGGCTGCCAGTGTGGGCCGGGTTCAGCCGTGGCATGTTGTTTTCTGACCCACGGGCGTTCTTGGGGAAAAAGAGGATTCCTGTTTAGTACTCAGGAAGTCGCTCGGAAATGGCAGGTCCCCGTTCTCTTGAGAAGTGAGACCCTCTGGTTGCAGCGAGCCCTTTTCCCCACCAGGTGACTGGGTGGGGGCCGGCACTGCCACCCCATGCCCTCTGCCAGCCACGTCGCAGGCCCGTGCCCGCGGTGTTGGCGTGAGTCCGCCTCGCTCTCCTTGGAGAGATGGTCCGCCTGTGTTTGCTTTTGGTCTGGACTCTGGCATCTTTGCCCCGCCCCTCCATTGATTCATCCCTGCGCTCAGCCTGCTCGGTCAGGCTCTGTGGGAGGCTCTGAGACCCCCCGACCTCAGCTGACATCATGGCACCCCTGTAAAGGGGGTGGGCTGGGAAGGTTAGGGGGACCCAATTCCTGAGGGGTGCAAGCGTGAACTTCTTCTGTGATGAGTTAGGGCCTACGGTGAGCTGTGGAGGGCTGGTGGAGTGAGCTGGGCATGGCCAGGGTGGACCGGTCAGCACTGTCCTCACTGAGTGCCCACTCAGGCTGCAGTTGCTCATTCATCTGTTACAGTTTACGGAGCCCCTCCCGGGGGTTCTCCTTGGGGCACTGCGAAGATCCCTTTTCCCTGGGCCTTACCGTCTAGCTGTCTCAAAAGAAGTAAATTACAGTTTGTTTTAGGTCGCTCTTGTTCTGCCCTGGGCTAGACTCTGCCCAGCCTGTCTGGCATTTCATGGTTTCCAGAAGCCTCCAGGGGTGCTCCGGTGCCCTGCCGCCTGGCGCAGCTCTGTGGGGCCAGCGAAGTGGCGGAAGCTCGGCCTGCAGGCCCAGCGCTGTGGTCCCCATGCGAGATGTTTGCACCGTGGACCGAGAAGAATCTGTGCAACTGTGTTCACAGCACCTTTTTGTCCCTCTGTGTTTCTGGAACTGATATTGAAAGTGCAAGCATCATCACACAAGGCTACACTCCCCCCCCCCCCATAGGGCGTGTGTGTTCACCAGAGAGAGACAAAGACAGTGAGATAGACCTCAAGAAATCACCCCCCAGGCAGACGGCCATGCCACTACCCCTTCTCCTGGGATTTGGGTACATACGCACACATGCTCAACGTGATTTTCGAGCACCAGTTCTGGGCCTTACTCTGTGGTCAGCCATGTGGGAGTCCAGTGCCTTAACCACCACGCCACCTGCTTGTCCTGGCTATATGTTTTCATTGCCCAAGAAGAAAGTCCTCTTAGATTGGCAATTACAGTATTTTCAACTATTTTATTTTATTATTTTCAAATTTTGCAAGAGGGCGCATGTACTCATTGGAGAGAGACACAAGGGGGAGAGAGTGAGAAAGCACCCCTTGTGGGGAACAGTCCCCTCAATCCCTTCTCCATTACTCTCTCCGCTTGGGATTTGGAGCACACACACATGCACCAGGCATGTTTCTAGGCTGCTAGGTCTGGGTCTTGAACCGTACAATGGCCGTGTGGAAGCCATGTACCTTAACCACCATACCTTGGGCTGGCCCCTTTTGGTCATTTTTAAACTGTTTAAATTTTGTGTTTCCTCTTTTCTCCATAGTTAGGATTTTTTTTTTTTTTTTTTTGAGAGGTTTTCACTATAGGGTGCGTGCGCTTGCTGGACAGACAGAGACAGAGAGACAAAAAGCGAGAAATCACCCCCCAGGGGGGATGGCCATGCCGCAGTCCCTTCTCCATTCTCCTCTCGGGATCTTGGGCACGCACGCACACACACACGCCCGGCGTGAGTTTTTTAAGCCACCGGGTCCAGGATGCGAACCGCGGTCGACTACGTAGGAGTCCAGCGACATAGCCATTATGCTAACTGCTGGTTCCCATAGTTAGGAATTTTTGTTGTCCAATTGTTCTCAACCAACCAGTGCAACATGTTGAAGGCACCTGCTCCTCCCTCATTGGCTCACTCCTCGAACACCCACCGAGTTCCTCCTACTGGCAAGAGCCAATTGGAGCAGGGCCTCCCAAGGTCACCGTCCAGGGAACATCAGAAAGGTCTCGAATGTCTGCTCTTTCCTGTCATCTTCAGGATCGTTTGTAGACAGCCTCACACTTGATCCTCACAGTGAAGGCGAGCTCTGAGGGTGAGCGCAGCTCTCAGTATGCCCGTAGGGCAGCTGAGGCCGAAGGAAGTTTGCTTATTTGCCCAAGATTGCAGCCCTGAGGAGGAAGTGAAATGGGGAACCGGCCCCCTTCTGCCTTCACAGAGCACTACTTAGAGCCTCCTGTGTTGCTGGAGACACAAAACTTTATATCTTAATTTTTTTTTCCTTTTTTAAAAATTTGCTGTAGGGCATGTGCATTTGCCAGGAAGAGACAGAGACAGCAAAAATGAGAAAGCACCCCTGGGAGGATGTCTGGCCATAATCTCTTCTCTTGGGGCATGCATGTATGCGTGCCTCGTGCCTTTTTCAAGCTGCTGGGTCTGGGACTCGAACTGTGCAATCAGCCCTGTGGGATCCAGCCACCCCAACCAGCCATCACACACCAGCTGGCCCTTTCTTAATTCTTGTTTGTGCTTCTGAATTTTCGGTCTTAAAGAAGAAATTTACCAACTAAATTAAGGAAGGCCCAGCGTGGCGTGTAGGCTGCATGGGATGCTCATAGTACACACAGCATGAGGGGGACCCCACAGAGGTAAGAGGTAGCACTACCCTGGCTAGACATGTTTTTTTTACATCAGCCAGAGCAACCCCAAATGTTTCCTGGTCTCTCAGGCAGCTGTTGGCGAAGGCGGTTTGAATGGGATTCCTTGTCGCTGAGAGACCTGCTGAGAGGCCTATAAAGATGAGTCATGTGTGAGCTCGCAGAAAAATCATTTCCCAAATTAGCCTGGATTGGAGACTGCCTTGAACGCCAGGCCGGGTCTTCCTGCAGCCCAGCCGATTGCTCCCTGTTGCCGTACTCAGCCGACACACTGGAAAGGAGCGGCCTGGCGGCACTGCCACCGCGCCACCGAGGGACAGGTGCTCTCCGACGTGTCGCCTGTTTTATGAGTAAATAAATAAAGCCCACAGTCTGTGAGTTGTTAAGGGATCCGTCATCTCCTAGGCCTGAGAGCTTAACTTCCAGTTGTTTGCTTTAGACTCGGAGACCTGCTGTGTCCTTAGGTGGTTCTTTCCCTTTTCTGGGTCTCATCTCTGCTATTGATGCTAGGAGGGGGTAGGAGTCTGATTAGAGCCTCCCTTTGGTTTGTTTGTTTAAGCAGCAGGTCCTTTCTCGTACATGAGAAAGCCACTAGAAAACCGCTCACGGGGAGGCATTCATTGGTAGCCGGGAGCCTCCTCTTGGACCTTCCACCATCAGGGTGAAAAACCACTTCCTGGGACCAGCAGTTAGCGTAATGGCTATGTCACTGGACTCCCACGTGGTTGACCGCGGTTGGGTTCCCGGACCTGGTGGCTTAGACTCACACCAGGCGCGTGTGCGTGCATGCCCAAGATCTCGAGAGGAGAGTGGAGGAGAAGGGATTGCGGCGTGGCCATCCCCCCTGGGGGGTGATTTCTCGCTTTCTGTCTCTCTGTCTCTCTCTGTCTGGTGAGCGCATGCACCCTATAGCAAAAACCTCTCCAAAAAAAAGAAAAAAAAACAAACCACTTCCTGGAGGTGCTCTCAGCCTCCACACAAAACCTACTTCCTCTGAACCTACTTCCTCTGACAGACTAGACAGTAAGTTCCATGGAAAGGCCGCAGGAGGACTTGGGTCAGATGACGTTGTTCAACTCGTTCAAAAATCAGAGCCCAGTTCCTTCCCCACAAGTTGAAGATCAACAAACGAAGTCTTAGTAGACTATGGGGGTCCATGAAGGGTGTGCCCGCCCACCCGTGAGTGGCCATCACTGGCCTTGCACCCAGCAGGTGCTCGATAGAGATTTATTAAAGGGACGAGTGAATTCAGTTATCTTTAGCTATAGGCTCTTCTGGCTTTAAATTGACTATTAGGACAGGTGCTAGTGAGTTAGTGGGACCAGTGCTTTGAGGGGCTTGAGTTAGTCGGGGGTCCGTTCCAGCTGTGTATCTTGATCAGTGTCTTCGTCTAGTTTTCTGGAAACAGGATGAGGCTAAGATCACAATCCCAGGACATTCTTTTGCTCTTATGTTTTGAGTTTGTTTATTCTGTGTGTGTTGGGGGGGGGGGGGGGAGACAGCACCCCTGACAGGTCTTGGTGCCGTGGTCCACCCCTCTTCAGCTAGCCCAGGCTCCTGGGCACACGTGCACCAAGAGTGTTCGGCGAGGTCTCCGTACACGAACCTGGGACCCTGACCCCACGGATCTGCCTGACAGAGCGCCGTGCTGTGCCATCGCACCACTGTCCAGCCCCACCCAGACACTCTGGGGGCTCCAGGACACCATGAGGGACTGAGCCCAGCCCTGGTGCTGCAGGGTCCACCAGCCACTTCTAGAGCAGCCATGGTCATGATGCGCCTGGTTCTGGGGCACAGGAGCGAAGTGCTCTCAGGCAGTGCCCGTCCTGCGTGGAGCCATGTCACCTGGCCTTCGTTACAGACAAGGCAGGTGCCACTCCTCAGCCCTGAACAAGAGTCCCGTCGTGACCTGTCAGTTTCCAGCTGGCCTCCGCACGTCCGTGGTGAGGACTAGCCCGCTCCGGCTCTCCGGCTGCTCACTCTTAGCCATCCGGGGGCCGGGGGCAGGCTGGTGGCATCATTCTGGCTCCTGCCTTCTGTCAGTGGCAGAGGCAGCCTTGTCACTTGCTCCTCGTGAGCTGAGCTGCAGGGAAATCTGTCTCTGAGGGTCGCCATTTGTCCTTCCTGCCTTTTTTCCCAGGTTGTGGTTTGAAAGAGAAATGATAGTGCTCTGAGTGGAGCCCCGACCCGGTCGGGACCGCTGCTTCCTGCAACCCCGCAGCGCCCTGGGACAGCTCAGGCCTCTGTGCCCGTTGTATCTGGGCTGGGGCTTCCCTTGGCTCTTGGCTGACTTGTCGGAACCATGGACAGGTCACTGTGGACGACGTTAGTGATCAGGAAACTGCCCTGCTCTTCAAGCAGAGAGCTGGAGTGTGCGCACGGATGGTGGGTGTGCTTCCCAGGACTGGCAGAGGGGTGGCCTTGGGCTTTTGTTTTATAGATGTTTGAAATTTGGATCGGAACCAGCAGATGACATAATGGTTTGTTACATCATGGGACTCCCATGTAGTCAACTGCGGTTCAAGTCCTGGACCCGGCAGCTTAAAACTCATGCCGGGCACATACGTGTGCGTGTCCAAAATCTCAAGAGGAGAATGGAGGAGAAGGGACTGCGGTGTGGCCATCCCCTCAGGGGGTGACTTCTCACTTTCCCTCTCTCCAGCAAGCGCAGGCACCCTATAGCAAAAAAATCTTTCTAAAATTAAAAAAATTTGCCATTGGTGTGGACCAGCCAAGGCATGCTGTATCGTGAAGATTGGAGCAGGAGGGTGACGATATCTGGGAGAAGGAAGGATACGGGAGGACAGCTGGCTCCTGTAGCCAACCCCGGGCTAGCAAGCAAACCAACCCCTGGCCCCAGACAATGGCGTACTTATGTGCTGGTTGTGGATAATCATGTGTGCCGATCTCCTTCGAGCGACTGGGTTGTGAGTAAATAGATGGGCGATTGTGCGTGGGCCATGGACTGGCTACTCTCGACACCCCCTTTCAGTAAGAAATAAAAACACTAGTAGTAGCTCACATTCATCAGGCACTTACCACGTGCGGTACCAGGCCGTGTTCTGTGTGAGTTACGCGTGTGGTCTTGTGTTGCCACACAATGGAGAAGGGTGCACTGTTCCCATTCCGTGGGAGAGCTGAGCTCCCTGAGCGCTGCACGCAGCCAGGCAGGACGTGGGGGCCAAGTCCAGGTGAAGTCAGGACTGGTCCCCGCTTACCTGTGTCTCCATTTGTTCTGATGACATTATTCTCCTGGCTGCTGTGTCTTGGGTAAAAACGAGCCTCCACACTTCCAGGAACCCCTCTGCCCCTGAGGCGCTGCTGCACTGAGAGGCCAGCGCTGGAGGCTTCCTGGGCACCCTGCTGGAGCCAGCGGGCGCTCGGGGAGCCTTGCTTCTGCTTGGGTGACTTCGGGTAAACTGATGAATCTTTCTGACCCCTGGTGCCTGTTATAACCTGTCGTGAGCAGAACCACCTCCGAGGGGGAGTAGGCTAGATTGAGGGGTGTTTCGTTTACAGTTTTAATAACACTAATTGTTGCATAGCGTGTGCCTATTCGTTATCAGAATAAAACGCATGTAATCTTTTATAGCTTTCAAGTCATTGTTACAGACATTCTTTTTTTGATGTTTTAGGTTTTTTGTGTTATTTCTGTTTTTTACCAGAAAGCGTGAGAGCTTGCTAGAGGGAAAGAGAGAAAGCACCCTACAATGGGAGTGGTGACGTCACAAGCCCTCCCCCACTTCTCCATCCCATCAGGATTCAGGGCATGCAGACATACACGCCTGGTGTGGTTTTCAAGCCTCCGGGGCTGGGACTAGCACCCCGCTCAGCCATGCGGGATCTGTCTCCCTTCACGCCCACGCCAAGGGCCAGCCTGCCGCGGTTTGACTAGTTGTGTCTTATCCTAAGGTGCTGCAGTGGCACTGCGTCTTTCCCAGATCACCACTAACGCGTACCGAGCTCCTGTGGGGCAGGCACTGGCTCGGAGCCGTGCTTTCAGATACGCTATGACGTGACGAATTCTGTTCCTAAGAGGAAGCAAATGCAGGTGCTGTACCCATTCCACAGTGAGAAGAGGGAGGCAGCGAGAGGGGAAGTGACGCCCAAGGGCTCAGGGTGCCAGGACCTGGGCTCCCCGTTCTTCCCTCTCCTGGACCTGTCGGTCTCTGCTGGTCTGCCGCACAGCCATGGGAGTACGACATGGTGACTTGTCTTCCGTTGAACCTCTCTGGGCTTCCCCTGGGGCTTCCCAGCCTCGCTGCAGGGTTGTTAAGGTGGCTCCACGTCTGCCTCCGGATTTAGGAAGCAGCTTCTGCTTTCTCCATTATAGAGATGGCTTTAGAAGTACATTTGCTGGAAACACTGCCTGAGAATCTGCTTTGGAGAACCTTTCACAGATGGCGCAACATGGGAAGTGTCCCTTGTGAACTAAAATAGCTCTATCCGCCTGCCCACCACCCGCCCACCCACCCTTACTCAACACGGCTGAGCGTCACCGAGTGTCACCCTGCCCTGGTGGTGGGGGTGTCGGTGCCCCTGCCTGTGTCGGGTGCAGGAGACTTTCCGTTTGGCTTCCACACTCTCGTCTATGTCAGAGACAGTGTGAGCCTGAGCTGGGGCAGGAGACCTGCCTGGGGGCCCCCGAATCTGCACCAACCTGCTGGATCCGTGCCCCCACCCTGTAAGCCCTGTCTTCCCATCTGTGTGACAGGGGGATGGAGCCAGTGCAAGGCAGTGACAGCATGGGCCTTGGGGCCCATGGTGGTGGTTTTGGTGTATCCCAGCTCTTCCACGTGGGTCACGGAGTCTTGAGCAAGTTCCTTGACCTTGCCTAAGCCTCAGTTCCTTGCCTGTACAATGGAGGAAGAATAACAGTTCTTACCTGATGGCGTTGAGGGAGGGTTAAATGAGCTGACATGTGGAGCATCTTAGTGTCTTGACACGTGAGCAGTGCTCGGTGAAGTTCAGCTCCATTTCTGAAAATGGTGATCGGGTAACATTCAGACCCCAGCACTCCCAGCTGAATGGAAGGTCTCTGGCCATTGAGGTTTTTCCTTTCAGGGTGTGTCTGTCTGTCTGTCTCTGATGTCGAGAATGCTGAAATATGGGGAATAGATTTGTCCAGTCACCTGAGTTGCTTATAGGAGTCCTGCATGGCCTTTCATTTCAGCCACAGAGCGGTCCCAGCATGGCAGGAGGACGGAGGGAGGTCCGATGTGATGTTAAGTCCGTCTGGAAGGAAGGGCCCGGGCTGTCAGGCTGCGGTTCGCAGCAGAGTTAATGCTCCAGCAGGCGTATTTTTCACTCCATCCCAAAGGTAGCACCTCACATTCTCATTGCAGGGGTGACTCAGGATTAATTAGATCCATCTTTTCTCAGCTCTGGAGGACACATGATCACACCACATTGCTTTTGTTTTAGGCTGGTTAAAATACCACAGCCATTCCAGGTCCTTGTGCGCGCATAACTTACAGAACACCGAAAGCAGGGTGATTTCATACCATTTATTTTTCTGCCTTGATTAACCTCCACAGTTCAGCTGCGTTTAGAAATGCTTCTATCGTTCTGGTCTTGCCTAACCTGTGCTCGTGGGCTCTGATACGTGACCATGAACGTGTGTGTGCAGTCTCCCCGCAAATCTGTCAGCACGAGCACGGAGCACAGTGCCGTTGCAGAGACCGAAGCCCAGCCAACCCTTTTCACCCTCTTCAATCATTTGGTCCTGGAGCTACAGAACCTCTCACTTAATTAGCATAACCACACTAATTTGTGCATCTGCCTCAGCTTGTCAGGAGCGTCTTACAAATATCAATTCTCTGAGCTCATCAGAAAGCCAGAGGCACAGATCAAAGCGTGCTCTTTCTGCATGATCCGGGCTTGTTTTTTCTGTTCATGGGGAGCTGTCTCTGTTAACCACCCTAAGTGTGCAAGGTTGTAGAATGGAGTTTTTGTGTTTGACAAGATGGGAGGTGGATAAGGGACCTGGATTGCATTTCAGCTCCATGCCGCTGAGAGCCCCCAGCTCCCTGGTCCTGGCTTGGTGGGAGAAATGTACCGACTACCAAGGAAGTCATTGTGGGATCGTGTGTGGCATCCTCATAGGAGTCCTTGGAGCTGTGGCATCTTCGGATGATGGAGAGAGACTGGCCTGGTACTGCCGGCGACTGTGGTCCCATCTGGGCCTTGAGTGGGAGCAATGGTTTCTGGTGTTGGGGCTCCTAAGGCTCTGATAGGAGGAAGCTCTGTGGACCCCGTTCCCAGCGAGAAAGAGGCGTTATGTGCAGACGTGTTTCTGCCACCCCCAATTCCTGCTGCTGCGCCGAGTGGCAGTTTGCAGACATCCTGGTCTTGGAAAGGTAGAAGAGGATCCCGGGGCCTGGCTGCTCCTCCTTCAGTCAGACCTGGGTTTAAGTGACAGCCGGTCATTGTGTATCCCGGGGGCTTTGCAGGGTGTCTGCAAGATGGTGCTTGAGTCTGCTGAGTGGAATGCCTGTGGGATGGACAGGGAGTCCTCCCCTCTGTGTGAGACTTTTTAAAAATTTACACATAGTTGGGGACCAGCAGGTGGCGTGGTGGTTAAGGCTCTGGACACTCCCACATAGCCGATCACGGTTTGAGTCCTGGACCTGGTAGCTTGCTTTCTCTCTCTCTCTCTCTCGTCAAGTCAAAATAAATGAATGAAGGGAACAGCAGATGGCATAATGCTATGTTGCTGGACTCATGTAGTCGACCGTGGTTCGAGTCCCAGACCCAGTGGCTTAAACTCAGCACCAGGCACGTGTGCGTGCGTGCCCAAGATCCCAAGAGGAGAATGAAGGAGAAGGGATTGTGGCATGGCCATCCCCCTGTGGGGTGACTTCTCGTTTTCTGTCTCTCTGTCTGTCTCTTGTCTTTCTGGTGAGTGCACACGCCTTATAGCAAAAACCTCTTAAAAAGAAAGAAAGAAAAAAAAAAGAATGAATAAATTAAATTAAATTAATTAATTAAAATTTACACATAGTGAAATCAGCATTTTTGTGGGGAGAGGAGGGATATAAAGTTGTGTGAGTTTTAACACATGCAGATTAGTGTAATCACAACCGCAATAAGGACGCAAAAAATTCCATCATTCCTGGGAAGAAAACCTGCCTGCTGCCCCTTGGTAGCCAGACCTTCTCCCCGCCCCCCGGTGACCATCGCCACGTCTCCCATAAGTGCCTGCCGATTTACCATGGCCAGGTGTCACCTGCGGCCACGGAGTGCCTAACTTGCGGAGGTTGGCGTCTTTTACTCTGCATGCTGCCTCTGGGGCCCACCAGGGTGTTTTTGTCACCAGCTCCTTCCTTCCCAGCGGTGCTGGGCTCCTCCAGGGATGCTTCCAGAGGGGCTGCCCCGCGCTGCCTCAGGCAGGCTTTGGCTCTGGGTCATTTGGTGCCAAGCGTGGCTGGTGAAGGCCGGGGGCCCGTTCTGGCTGGGACCGGCCTGGGGTGCTGTAGCCTGGCACATCGGGCGTCGTGCTTGGCAGCTGGGGTCAGGACTCTCAAGGACCCTGGTGGCTTCCACCCCACGACTGCCTGGATGCCCTCTCCGAGGTGACAGCCCAGGTGGCATTTACTGCAGCACTGTCCGGCGGCAGTCCAGGCTCCCAGCCACAGTCTCAAGAAGGTATCTCTGACTTGGGGAGGAGAGAGCTGATCAGGCAGGACCAAGGTCAAGGCCTCCTCCGAGTTTCCTGTCCCGGCAGGCACTTGGAGCAGAGTGCCTCCATGTGGGAGTTGTCATCTGGAGAGGTCATTAACATGTCTGCCTGTGAACCTGGGCCATAACCAGTCACTGTGTTTTTGATACCAAGACATCAGCACACATAAGACTGCTGTTGGTTTAATGATGTTTCTCAGGAAACAAAAATAAAATACATTAGCAAGGTGGGTTGTAAAACAGCACCTGGAGTTCAGAAGTTGAACATGAAATAGTTCTCACTTCGTGTCGGGAGGCGCCACCGAGCATTGCCGCGTGCTCCACCTGAGCCCGAGACCCTCCACGTGCAGGTTGCCAGGAAGTCCGGCAAGCCCCTGCTCCCCCGCCCACCCCCACAGCTCACTGCAGCTCCTCCGAGCTCTTCCCTCTGGGCAGACTTGGCTCTGATAAATGTGCCAGTGTTCTAGCCTCACAGGTGTTCGGACGCCAGAGGAGAATGACTCTGGGGATCCCTGCTGCTGACTGCTGGCGGAGCCTGTGGTAGACGGGGGGTGACGATCACACTGCCCAGCTCACACTTGCTGTCCTAGAGTAATTATTAATTGTCCCCTCCCTGCCTCTCTCAAAAGTGCCCAACACAGGGGAATCAGATCCCACATGTGTATTGGAGAGGGAGGGTGACAGCGAGAGAACTATAGATGTTTCCCAGTGCCAGCCCTCGGAGGGTCGGCGGGATCCCAGGGCCAGCCCTTGGAGGGTCGGCGGAATTTGGGTTGGGTTCCATTCTCCCTGTGGACATCCGTTACTTCCCACGTCTGATCTCCCGTCTCATGGAAAAATCAAAACCTGGGACCAGTAGGTGGTGTGGTGTGGTGGTTAGGGTGCTGTACTCCCATATGGCCGACTGCGGTTCAAGTCCTAGAGCTGGCAGCTTGCCTTCTCACCTTCCCTCTCTTACTCACCTTTCTCTCTGTCTCTCTCTCTAGTGAAAGCATGTTTCCTGTAGCAAATTGAAAATAAATAAATATTTAAATAAAATAAAGTAAATAATTCTTTAAATAATAAATTTGGGGACAAGCAGATGGCATATTGGTTACATCGCTGGACTCTCATGTAGTCAGTGGAGGTTCAAGTCCTGGACCCAGCAGCTTAAAACTCACACCAGGCATGTGTGCATATGTGTCCAGAATCCCCAGAGGAGAATGGAGGAGAAGGGATTGTGGCATGGCCATCCCCCTTGGGGGGGTTATTTCTCCCTTTCTGTCTCTCTGTCTCTCTCTCTCTCTCTCTGGCGATGCACGTGCTCCATAGCAAAAAATCTCTTGTAAATGAATAAAAAAAGATAGTACAGTTCCAGAAACAACAAACCTGTGTGCACACCAACCATCAAGTATTTTCCTTACAATAAAAATTAGACTAACCAAATCTTAATTCATAGCCTTTGGAATTCATGGAAAAGATGTTAGTATTTCTGTCCATTTAAGAGGGAAAGCTGGGAACATGTCTGAAGGGACACTGGTCTGGGTTAAGCTGGACAGAGGGTTTTTTGTTTTTCCCTGTTGCTGTAGAAAGGAGTATGGAGACAGGATTTTTGTAAAGTGTTATTTTTATGTAAGTGATGTAATTGGGGCTTAAAGAAAACAGAAGGGTAGAAGGCTCGTTGGGCACACTGGTGATTTGCACCCTGTGGTATTAGCAGGTATTGAGGACAGGCTCACCTGTGACCAGGCGGTCCCCGTCCTGCCTCCTCTAGTGGGTCTCGGATTGTCGCACCTGGGGACCGCTGGGCTCCGTGGCCAGCCGCTGATTCAGTAGGTCTGGGGTTGGCTGAGACGGCATTTCTAACAAGTTCCCAAGTGGTTCTGATGCTGCTGGTGGACATGGGGCGTGGAGCGGAGAGTTGCCTGCCCTTTGGGATTACAACCCAGAATATGAAGAGTAATGTGAAAATGGGTCAGCCCTGTAACCTCGTGGTTAAGTGAGCTGGGTCCCACGTGGTCCACCAAAGTTTGAAGCCTAGCCCGGTGGTTCGTGAAGCATACAGGTTGTGCGTGCACGCGTGCTCGAAATCCGGACAGGATGGAGAAGTAGAGGAAAAGGGATTGCGGTATGGCCATGCCCCATCGGAGGGGGCTTCTATTTCCCCTTCTGTCTGTCTCTCGTGCACACCCCCTCTGCCAATAAAAAAGGAAAAAAAGGATGATGATGATGATGATGGTATAACAATTTCAGTGCGTCAGTGCTGTCCTTCCAGCGCAGCAAGGTGACAGTTGCCCCATCTTACAGCTGAGGAGACTGGGGCTGTCCCCCGGCATGTGGGAAAGCTTGCCTCCCTGGCTCTGCAGCAGACCCTTACAGAGCAGAGAAGCAGCTCAGACTGAGGGTGGTTCTCATACGCACGGTGAACAACTGGAAGACGACAGTGTTGCCACTTCTGCTTCCAGAACATGCTTTCAGCCAGCAGCATAGCGAGGGAGAACTAGTGATCTGACCAGCCCTGACAAGAAGATGGCTAGAGATTAACCAAGAAAACTCCTCAGTGAATCTCATACTTAATGCAAATTGTGCTTTGGGGTACTAGCTAATTAATTAGGGTGACATATTAGTCATCATGATAAGCAAGACATTTACAAACCAAGTATCCAGAACTTGAAGGCAGAGTCCAGAATTTAAATCATGTTTGAAGTCGGGCAATCCGTCAGCACTTCGAAGCGTGGTGGCAGGTGTTTCCGAGCTGCTGCTGCCTTTCCCTAGCGCGCTCGGGCTTTGTGAGAGGCGCTCCTCCTCGTCCCTCCTTCCCTGGGTCCTGTCTCTCTTCTGCACTTTGCACTTTGGACAGTCCCAGGGCCGAGCCCACTGCTGCCTTTCTGGATGGTCTGGGCCCACAGCGTGAACCACCTAAGTACCAGTCATTCCCAAATGCTCTTCTCGAGCCCCGTGTCTCCCCTGGACCACGGACTCCTGTGCCAAGAGCCTCCTCCTCATCTCCACTTGAATGCCGTCCAGGCTGCTGTGACAGAATTCCATAAACACTGGCTTGTAACAACAGGCACTTGTTCTCAAGGCTCTGGAGGCCGGCAAGTGCAAGATCGAGACGCCAGCAGACGCTGGCAGACTCTGGCAGACAGACAGCTGGTGAGGGCCTCTTCCTGGTTCCGAGGTGGCGCCTCCTGCCGGGTCTTCACTGGGTGGCAGGGGCTGGCCAGCTCTCCAGGTCTCGTAGAAGGGCACTGATCCCATTCACAAGGGCTCTCAACCTCAGTCCCTCCCAGAGGCCGCCCCTGAGCACCACTGCGTGGGGGCTGTGGGCTGTGGTTTCAGCACAGGGATCTGGGCAGACCCGAGCACTCAGCCCCGGCAGGTGCACATAAGTGGTCACAGAGCGCCTGGTCGTCCTCCTGACCCTCTGCCGATGGGCTTCTCTCTGGTCCCCGTCCCAGAGAGCAACCCGGAAATCTTGGAGTCGTCCTGACTCCCACAGCCACACCAGCTGGGCAGGAAGTCCTCTCAGGTCCAAGTAAGTCCTGACTCTCGTCGCTCTTCGCCCCCCTGCCAACTGCTGCCTCGGCCGCTCCCCGGCTCCCTGACTGCTTCGTGGTCGCCTCTCTGCCTCACGGATGCCCTTGTCATTCAGCAGCCACAGTGTGCTTTAGATCGGATCCGTCCTGTCAAAACTGTCCAGTCGTGTCGTGTCACATTGGGTCACGTTTTGAATGAACTGAAACAGCCCCTCATTGCTTTGGCCTTCACTGTGTCCCCACCCGCCTGCTGCAGTCCTGAGTAGCTGGGGCTCTGCGTGCACACCGTGTGCCTGGCCTTTCAGGGTGGCTCGGCAGAGAACCTGGGCTTCCCACATGGCTGCAGCCTGCCCCGGAGCAGCGCCAGCCAGCGACCAGCCAGTGAGGGCCCCGCAGCTGGATCTTCTTTTTTAATGTAGCGTTTATTTGCTGCTGCTTGTGCGCGCTCTCATTTGGAGAAAAGCCGCTTGTCAGCCCCTGTTTCTCGCGGGCACATGGCCGAAGCTCTCTGTTCTTTGTTGAGTGAATGGATGGTGAGTGCACACGGGGTGTGAGCTCAAGACCCTTCCCCAGAGGGACAGACATCCTGCCCAGCGTGGGCAGCGTGGCTCAAGCTCGGCTGCCTCTCGGTGTGGAGGTTCCCTCGGGGTGGAGGCCCACAGTTGTTCAGTCAAGTTTGGCGAGTCCATCTCTGGAAGTGATGAGTTCTAAGGGACCCGAGGCAGCAGAGCCTGAAAGCTGAACTCAGTGAACCTGTAGGAGAGGGGCCGGGGCCCTTCCCAGCCTAGACACGGTCCAAATGGCGTAGGGGTCGTGAGAGTGGGTTGGCGGTGACAGTGGAGGAGGGCGGGATCCGGGGCGGTCAGTGGCTGCGCTGCAGTGGCGTTGCGTCTTGGGTGGGAGAGGGGCAGGCGGAGGTAGGAAAGGTAGACCAGGAGCCCCGAATGCCAACCCAGGCACCGAGATGCCCTCCTTTAGGAATTCCAGGAAGCAGCAGGAGTTTGGGAAGTGTTCTCTGTATGTAGTTGGGCTTTCCTCCAGTATTCCAAGTATCATGCAATAAGTAGAGAAAATTTTTACTATTTTTGTTCACTTTTTAAAAAATGAGCCTGTATCTCAATTACAAGTAGAATAGATCAAATTAGGGGTGGTGGCTTTCTCTCTTACATGTCCTAAGGGTTAGATTTAAGTTCCTGGCCTGGCCCCAACTTGGGAGAAGAACAGATGAACAGCTTCTTCGGAAGCTGGACACTGAGGTAGCAGTGAGGGCTGAGCGCTCCCGCCTTAGTGACTGGCACCGTCCATGAAGAGCCTGGAAAACCAGGAGCATCTTGTTGGACTCCTTGGAGCTGGAGGGGAGGGCCAGGGTTTGCAGGTCAGGTCCGCCTTGGATGACTGTAGTTCATTTCCTGGAGTGTCCTGTGTATGTTTCTCTGGGTGGAGAGACAGCAGCCCTGGGGAGATGGCATGTCCGTGTTCAGTGCAGGCCAGCGTCTGTTGTTGACACGTCCCCTGCAGAAACAGGACAGCTGGCTCATGTGGTAAACAAACACCAGACCGGGAGGCCAAGGCTTGGGTTCACTGACCGCCTCTGAGGCCTTGAGGGACGTCTTTCCCTCTCCAGACCTCAGTTCCCCCATTTCATTGCCACGGCTGGAGTGGCTCTTAACCTTTGGGAATTCTGTAAGACGCTGGTAGAAGCCATGGACCTCTTTCTCTCTCTCTCTCTCTCTCTCTCTCTCTCTCTCTCTCTCTTTCTCTCTCTCTCTCTCTCTTTTTTTTTTTTTTTTTTTTTTTTTGCTGTAAGGCATATGTGCTCACTGGAGAGAGATAGTAAAAGAGAGAGAATGGAAAATCACCCCCGTAGGGGATGGCCATGCTGCAATTCCGTCTCTTCCCTATTCTCTTCTTGCAAATTTGGACACATACACATGCGCCCAGCCAGTGCGTTTTTCCAGCCACCAGATCTGACTCAAACTGCATAGTTGGCCATGCGGGATCCAGCCACCTTAACCTCCATACCACTGGCTAGCCCAGCCATGGACTTCTTGTCTCAGAAAGAAATGGATTAACGTGACTTGGCCAGCACCATGGACACCCCTGAAGCCCATGGGACAAAGCCCTGTGCCCACCGGCCATTGCCTGGCTGCCCGACTCGTGGGCCTCCAGCCACAGCTGCCACAGGACCTTCCACATGCTGCCTCAGCTGCCCAGAATGCTCTTCGCTCGGTCCACTCTCATCATCTTTTTTGGTTGTGGTTTACAGAATTCTTTATTTAATTTTATTTATTATTATTTTAAATTTGACCAGAGAAAGGGAGGGAAATGAGAAAGCAAGCCATCAGGTCCAGGACTTGAACTGCAATCAGCCATGTGGGAGTCGAGCACCCTAACCCCCATGCCACCCACCAGCCCCAACTCTGCACGTTATTCCGGTCTCAGCCTTGCCTGACCTCCCAGATGAGATTAGATCTCCCTGCTAGGCATGCTCCCCTCCGGAGCCGGTGCCTCTCAGCACTGACCACAGCGGTCAGGAGTGATTCCGCAGGGAACCTGCTCTCCCCGAGCCCCGCCGAGTGTTTGTTGAGTGACTCTCTGAGGTCCCTCCTGCGTCCAGCAGTGACATTCTGAGTGTGTGTCTGTGAGTTTGCAAGTGTGTCATCAGAATCCCGGAGCTGGCATTTCCTGGGACAAACCACATGGATATGCCTTTGCCTTGGATGGCTTCCTCCGGGGCTGCAGGGCGTTGCTTCAAAGCATTCTAGAAGGCCCAGAAAAGTGGCTCCCAGGCTGCTGCAGCCCGCTGGGCCTGACCCTGCGCTCAGCCCCTTTGTTTGTTCTGCGGGCTGGAACTCCCCTGAGCATTCCCACCGTGCCTGGGCTTCCTCGTATTGTTGTGTTCTTCTCCAGGAGGGAAGTGAGCCGCATCAGACTTTCCTCCTGCAGCAGGCAGATTCGAAACACAAAGCCCGTGTCCGTAGCTGCTGGTGCCAGCCTGAGGGCCGGGCCCTGTCACTCTGGCTCTGGGTGGGGTGCCCACATTTCAGGGATCCACCGGCCTTTCCCTGCTGAGCCATTTCTGTCTGTAAGAAGATCTCCCTCGGGCAGTAGGCAGCGCCTTGCAGAACTCCGACACCATGGCTCCAGATCTCGGTGTCGCGCATGGCGGAGGGCTCTCCCTGGGGTGCTTCTCGCTGGTTAGCCACAGCCTTGCCCTCACTGTCACTTCCCACAGCCGGGCAGTATTCCTGTCTTACACGCGTTTAGAGTGAAATTGTATCTTAGGAACTTACCTAAGGAAATGAGTTTACCGAGTGTTACAGCGGATCTTCCTATGATGGGGCAAATGGCTGTGAGGGTAGCTTTTCACCTGTATTGTGTCTAAAGGTTGGAGGTGTAGGTAATAACAGCACAAGGGGCACCAGGAGGTGTTTCTTTTTTTAATTATTATTTAATTTTATTATTGTTATCATTTTAATTTAGCATAGGGCACTTGTGCTCACCAGAGAGAAAAAGAGAAAGTGAGAAAGCAAGCTGCCAGGTCTGGGACTCAAACCACAGTCGGCCATATGAAGAGTCCAGTGCCTCAAACACCACGCCACCTGCTGGCCCGCCAGAGGTGTCCTTTATCAAGTGTCTGCTCTGTACCAGCACATGTAGAACATCTTATTTATCCCTTAAACTATCCAGTGAAGTAACTGGTGAAACTGTATACATTTACTATGTGAAAAAATAAGGCTCAGAGGACTAAGTTTCTAGCTCAGAGTTACTCCGTTAGGAAGTGGCCACACAGAGAATCAAGCCAAGCCAGGTGCTGTCCAAAGCCAGCCCCTTCCTACTGCCCTCCCACACTCTCTGGAGGAGAGGAGATGGGAAGCAGTTTTCCTAGGCAGGAATAAAAATATCAGTACACACGGTATTGAAAAATCACACCAGACCCCATAAATTTGTATATATAAATTATATATATGTGTGCTCGCGCGCGCACACACACACACACACACACACATATAACCAGGTTTGTTTGTTTGTTTTTAAAAAGGCCGTGGTCTGGTCCTGGCCTCCCACCACATGTGTGTGCCTGACCGCTGCCCTCCCTGGGCCTGTGGCATCAGGGAGGGCCTGGAGGGAGGACCCGCGCACTCCTGGGCCCGCTGTCCCGAACCGCGGACTGGGCTCACCGCGGCCGTGCGCAGGAGTGGGTGAGAGCCCGAGGACAGACGTTGCACACCAGAGCAGTTCGCGTGCCGGGGCGTTCCCGAAGTCGGTGCAAGGCTTGGACACACGTCACACACGTCTCATGGCGAGCCCCGGGACGCCCCGTCTTGGATTTGTCCCATCCGTCAGTCTCCTGTCGTCTCCCTGTGATGTGGCCTGCAGCCGGGCCATCTGCGCATCTTTGGGACGGCTCTGAAAGAGGTTTTTCCTGAGCTGAGCGTTGGTGAGGATGCCTGAGAATACGCTGTTCTGCCAACGTACCCGCAGACCCACCACCGCACAACTCATGTTCAAATCACTTTGGGGGGCCGTGGTTACCTGAGAAGTTGAGTTGCGGGATCCTCATTTCACAGTTGTTCTCTCAAGGAAGTTTCCAGTTCATTCGAAAGATCTGTGCGTCCACAGTTTGGAACCTGGGAGGCCTTCTGTCAGGGAGGCAGGGTTACGGACCCGGCAGCCCCAGCCGAGAGCTGTTCTGTGCTGGGCCATGTTGAGCCGAGGGGCAGGCGAGGTGGAAAACGGCGCCCCACGCCCTCTGGCCCTTGCTGGGGAAGAAGACTGACTTACGGATTAGGGGGTTGGGGCACCCAGTGTGCTGTGCGGGAGGAGCGGGTGGCGCATTCTCCTGCACTCTCTACGGGTTTATCCCTTCACCTGTCCCGTCCGCCTGTTCGTTCCGTGGTTACTAAGCACCTGCTGCACACCGGGTATCCCGCTGTGATGGGCAGCGTCGTGTGCAAAGCATTTGGTGGGTTCTTGCCAGACGTCGGTAAGCTGCAACTTTCCTTAGGTGGAAGGAGGGGCAGAGCGCAGGTTCGTAATGAGAGCCCTTTTGGTCCCTGCGGTTTTGAAGATGTATGGGTGCACGGTATTGTGGAAAAGCCAGGTCGCATAGCATCTGATGTCGAAAACCTGCCTGAGGAAAACTGTTATGGTGTTTAGTGGGAAAGAGATAAGTGAAGTCTCTTTAGAACTTACGAGAAGGGTGGAGACCCAGCCACTGTGGGCACGCCAGAGGGTGCCCTGCGTGGAGGCTGAGGCCTGGTCCTCGGCCCAACCTAAACAGCCAGTGCCATGACGACTGTGGTCTGGGGAGGAAGATAGCAACGAGGTGAGGCCCTGTCAGATGCCTCTCTCGAGTTTTCCCTCCCATGTGCATGTGCGTTTGCGCGCTCATTAAAAAAAAAAAATTTATTGCTAGGACTGCGAGCAGGGCGCTGAGTTCAGATTGGGTTTTACCGACGGTTATGCCTTGGTGTCCCCAGGCGGTGGTCATAGTTTGATCCGGGAGGACCTCAGTGCTCGCCCTTCCTGCCGTTTCAGTGGCGAGGTGGACAGGCCCACGCCGTGGCTTTGCCCAACGTGGCGTCTCAGCGTGATCTTGTAAAAGTCGTCTCTGCCTCGGAGATCAAAGCATGAAGGCTTCGCTCTTGTAGAATTGGGATTTTTGCTTCGTTCGTTTTGAACAAACTGGCAGGATTATTTCTCCCTGCCTCGGATCAGGGAGGGGCTGGTGGAAGGAGGTGTCACGGCGCTGTCACAGAAGTCGCTGCAGGCTGCCTGCCTCTGAAGCCCTGCCGTTCGGTTTGGAACGTTGTCTTCAGATTTCTCTCCAGGTCTGAGCTTCCTCCCATCCTGTACTGCCCAACTTCAAAGAGCAGGTTTACGCAGGAGCCTGTCGCGACGTTGGCCAGGGTCAGGAGTCGGCCGTGTGAGCTAACGCAGCCTCACGTTCTAAGATGGCAGAAATGATGATGGCACATGTTTACCAAGAGCTTCCCAAGTGTCAGGCAGTATGCTCAGTGCCGCACGTTCTTTTTTATTTTAAGGTTCTTGTCACAGCTGAGGACGTGGGACTGGGGTCACACCCCCTAACAGATGAGGAAACTGAGGCTGTTGTGCTCAGAAGGCAAAGCCAAGTGGCAGAGCCAGGATGTGAGCCCGGGTGGTTGGGCTCAAGAACCTGCATTTTTTCAATAAGAATTATGTTATTTAACTTTATTTTAATTTGCCCCGTGGGGATGGGGGGATGGAGAAAGTGAGAAAGCATGCCGCCAGATCCAGGACTTGAACCGCGCTCAGCCATGTGGGAGTCCAATGTCTTAACCACCCTGCTACCTGCTGGCCCCAGAACCTGCATTCTTACCCCATGCTACCGGGGATTCTTGAGGAGGGTTTATGAGCTGAAGCTCCGGATTGAATGAGTGGAATCTTTCTGACCACCTTGGTGTCGTCCTTTTCACCGCAGAGTATGCGATTCCACACTCAGGAAGTCCCGTGCTGAGTCGAGGTGGCATAACGTTTCCTCCTGCAGCATTGTTCCCGGATGGCGTGGAAGTTTGAATCCTGAGGGTAGAATCTCTCGGCTGTGCTGTCCCGGTGGCCTGGTCTTTGGAACCGAGGTGCAGCTTGTGCTGTGAGGCTTCGCTTTGTTTTTCCCGTGGAAATGTGGCACTAATGAGATTTACTTGTTTCTCGGACAGCGCCTGCGCGTGGGGCTCCCTGGTCTGGGAGCCAGACCCGTGCTAGAAGGTGGGTCCTAGGGTCGGCGTACACGCTTCTCACAGCACACCCTGGACGGGTCTGTCTGTGGCTTTCAGCTTTTGGGTCACTGTTTCCCCACCTCTCCCCTAGGGCAAAGCTGTACTGAAAGTGTTTGAAAAATCTGGTTCATTCCCCGTGACTGCTCCATGCCGATGAGTAAGAAGTGTCACTGGGGCCAGGAAAGGCACTTATTATAGACCAGTGCCGAGACTCACCGGTAGGGCGATAACGAGCCTTTTCTTCTGGTTTCCTCTCGGACTGGTGAGCCTTTGAAAGGCAGGAGGCAGAGACCTTTCAGACTAAAATCCTCAAGTTTTCCTCTGAGGATTTGCCAGAGCTGTGCCGCTGGGTGACTTGGGATGTTCGAGAGGTGAACCCCCTTTCAGCTAGCGAGTCGTCCTTATCTGCTCAACGACTCTGGGCTTGGAAGGGCCCTGTGCCTCTCGCTTTAGAATGGGCAATGCTCTTGAGAAACAGAAGCCCTTGAAGAGAAACCGTCTATACCCCTGGAAACAAGGTAAGGAGGCTCTGGGCTTCGCTTCCAGAAGTAAGAAGGCAGCCTTCTCCTGAGAGCCCGGGTAGCACCAGAGGTCGGGCCGCTGGGAGACACTTCGCAGATCAGCAAACACTCGTGGCCGTGTGGCTTTAAAGAAAGGTAACAGACACTCCTCCCGAGGAGTGGAGTGACTCATGCCCCAGGGTGGTGGTGGCTCAGCTTGGCCCAGGGCTTAGCTCCACTTGAGGTGTTCTGTCAGAGTAGCATGTCTCTGTTGAAATGTTCCAGTTTCTAAAAAATATTCTTAAGTCAGTTTTAATATCCAAAAGTTTGAGTCTTCGGAGAGATTTTTAGCTTAAAGCATGTTGTGAATGTTTTTTAAATATATAACTCCTTTCTTCCAAAGAGTTCAGAGTAACTTCTCTAAAAATAATCTCATGCTTAGCCATGCTGGACACCCATGACAGGGTCAGCAGCCTCTTTGAACACCTGCTGTGTCTCTCAAGGGTATGTGTCAGCTTTGGAGAGCAGGAAGCCGGAGGGCCACAGCCATGCCATGGTGCCTGAACCCGAGGCCCTTTCCCAGGGTCCTGAGGCGTGGCAGCCTTCCGTGTGCTCAGCGCCCCCCTCCCACGCCCGCTTATTAGTCAGTAGACCACCGTTGGCCCGCCAGGCAGTGTCAGAGTGGCACGGGCAAGACGTCCTAGGCCTCTGCTGCCCATGCCGGAAGTCGCAGTAGCCTTTGAGGTACAGCAAGACGGTTCGTCTGTAACCACATGTACAGGGGGGGTGTGTTTATACGGAAAGAAACATGGACTGGGAGAAAACGCGTGGAAGCATTAGCAGTCATTGTCGTTGGTGTCGAACTATAGGGTGTTTTTCCTCCTTTTCTTTTTTAAAGGGAAAGGTGTGGGATGCTAATTTACTGGCAGGCTTTAGCCCTCCTGATTTCCCACCAGTCTTTTTTCTTGGTCTGTCGTGTCACTTTGAAAAAGCATCTCTTAGTGGTCCCTGATTGGCTCCTGGTTTCAACACAACAGCTATCAGAGACATTTGGGGGCAGACCGGACCATCGAGCAAGGATGGGTGCTGGGCTGCAAAAGGATGGTGGCTGATTTTGTGGTGTGCGAGGGTGGGTGCTGCGCCTGGGGCGGGCGTTCCCCTGGATAATCGTGCTGCAGATGTATGCCATCTGTAAGGTGCTTCAGCAAAATAATACACAAGGGGACTTCAAACCATTTGTGGAAAAATAAAAGTACAAGCTTATTTTTTAAACGTTCATAAAACTCATCCATCATTTTTTCATGACGTGCGTTTTCCATGAACTCTTTGAAGCCCTCACATATAAATGAGGATCTACAGATAAGCAAAGAAGGGTAAGTTTACAAGTGCTGGAGTCCAGCGGCAGACTGTGAGGGTAGTTATGCTTTCTTTAATGTATTTTTACACTCGAAACACCTGTAGAGTGATTGCACACTGAGGCTGCAGTAGTGTCCTGCGCGTGTCCTGAGACGCAGGCATTCACAGAGGCAGGCTGGGGTGCGTTCTGACATCAGGGCCACGGGGCCGGTGTCTCAGGCTGCCCAGGAGGAGATCGACTGAGCCAGTAACTGGGAAATGCCGCTTTTATGGCAGGAACTCAATATACTTACTGTTGGGGAAATGTAAGAGCTAAAACTTTTTAAAATTGTCCTTGGAAGCGACCGGGTACACAGGCAGACGTGAAGGGAGGCTGTGTGCTGGGACTTGGTGTTGGCAGTGTACGTGAGGGGTGGCAGGGCCACTGTCGGAGCAGGCCTTCGAGGTCCCCGGGGAACTGGGAGTGAAGAGCAGGACAACTCATGGCCCATCATTTCTGAGTCCCCGCGGGCCCCGTGGACCAGGAGCTCGCCAGTGTGCTCGGAGGGCTTGGTGTGTTTGTGTGCACAGAGCAGGCCCCAGTCCGAAGGCTCAGCCGAGAGCTGTGTTTTTGTGTCACTGACGCGCGCCCAGAGCTGCTGCACCAGGACGTGGCGCAGTCCTTCCCCCACACCGAGCGTCTGCATCTCCGAAGACTGCGTGTTTTGTAAACGAGACTTCAGAGCGCTAGTTAGGGGTTGGGTTTCATGAAACCCAGGCTTCACCCTGACCCTGATGTGCCAGGTGGCTGGGAAATCTTCATGGATGAGTGACTTTCTCCAGCCTCTCAGGTAGCCGGGATCATTACAGAGGTCCACGGCTCACCAGAGCGCTCCCATCAGCGGGGCATCTGAGTCTGGGCCTCCTGTGTGGCCCCGTGCCAGCTGTCTGACCTGCCGGGCCCTCCATGGGTTTTAGCACTGCAGGACATGCCCCCAACGAGGTGCCAACATTATACACTCTGACTTATTTCAAACATTCCTAGGACGTAACATAATACAGAATTGTGTGTGTGTGTTTTAGAATAATGGATGCTTTCTGGGTTGATAAATCTGACTTATTTTTATTACCATTCTCAGTTCTAACAGGGACTCACACAGAAAAGAATTATGTAGAAAGTCGGACAAGGCAAGGCTTCACAGTGTGACCCAGGGTTCCAGCCAGAGTTCTGCCCCCCCGCTGTCTGACCGTGGACATGGGCACTGCTGTGCCAGAGTCCCTTATCCCCAGCAGCCTTCTTCAGATGGCTGCATCCTACTGGTTACTTACGTCCTTCAAATTCAGATTTCTCTTTAATTGACATACTGGTAAATACCACCTGGTTGTAAGCCACCTGAGGGCTGGGGCTGTCTGCTGGGCTCCTTGTTCTGTCCCTGGTGACTCATTGACCAGACACCCAGGAAACTTTCACTTTTAGAGCTAAGTTGAGCTTCTCTGAAGTGGGCCTATAATCTAGTCCTCCAGGAGGGTTTCTTTGTTTTCTTCCGTTCTTGTCCCTGTCTCTCTCCTCTCTTTCTTTCTTTCTTAGAAATAATTTGAAAAACTGCTCACAATGTTCCATCATGGCTTTTGGGAATGAATACACGGGCAGAAGCTTCCTTGGGAATTAAAATTACTGCAGGGAGGGGAAATTGAATTGTTACCTACTTCAAAAATCCCAGCAGCTCAGGGCCATACCAGCCTGGCAAATGGAAAGTTAATGATTTGCGTGTTTGTGCAGTGTGGGTGTGAGCTGATGAAAACAGCCTTCGTGGAAGAGCTGACTGTAGACCGCTTCAGCCCATAGGCCTGGGGTGACTGGGTTTTCCGCTGGGAAGGAGCAGGGCCGGCCAGGGTTGCGCTGGGGGTGGGAGCACCAGCAGGAGCATTTGAGATTTTGTATCCGTTTCATAGCTGGTTCCTCAGCTGTGGGGCAGCTTTAGGAAGGTTTAGCCAGCCGGCAAAGTGTTTATAGACTTGCCTCTACACGCTAGCTAGCCAAGGAGCCTCAGGGGAAGCCGGATGCCCTGTACCAGGTAGTTAGTGCCGCTGTGGCCGTGCAGGCCTGGCGCTGCACCCCACCAAGCCCAGTGCCTTCTGGCCAAGTGCACGGCAGGACAAATTGCTTTGTATTCCCAAACCCGTTTCCTGATCTCTACGTGAGATTAGTAATAATGCTTACTTCAAAG
This sequence comes from Tupaia tana, assembly GCA_026018925.1. Classification (NCBI taxonomy): domain Eukaryota; kingdom Metazoa; phylum Chordata; class Mammalia; order Scandentia; family Tupaiidae; genus Tupaia; species Tupaia tana. Next base: position 103,717,128 of record JAKSZU010000013.1, on the reverse strand, counting down.
GACTAGTGTGAGAATTAAATGAGATAATTCATGTAACAGTTTCAACACTTAATGAATAATAGTAACTCGGTATCATTCATTGCATGGCAGAAAGAACCCTGGATTCACCAGGTCCATGGACATGGCTCATAGGCCTGGCTGCCCCCGTCCCGACTAGCTGTGTGAACTTGAATGATTCTCTGCCTGTTTCCTTCTCTCAGTTGGAGGGATCACATGCCTGAGGTTCCTAAGGACTGCGAATCAGTGGCCCTCAGCACCGGTCAGGCTGTTCCTGTCTGCCAGTTCCCAGAGTGTCCAGAACCTGTTAGAAAGCATCGGTGTGCCTGAGCCCAGTCATCACTGGAGTGTCGCTGTTGTTTTAATTGCTAGAGTGTGTGTGTACTTGCCAGAGAAGGAGGGAAAAAGCACTCCCCAGTGGCACGTGGTCACACCACAGTCCTTTCTCCATTTTTACACCCCGTTGAGACTGGTCACACATGCACACATGCCTGGCACAGTTTTCAGGCTGCTGGGCTGTGACTCAGACCATGGCCAGTTACGTGGGACCCAGCCCCCTTAGGATACAGGCCACTCCTGGAGTGGTATTAAACTTTTTTGAAATGGTTATCGCGGGACTCACCGTAGGTGAGTTACCATAAACTAGAATAGTAAAGTAACCAGGAAGATTTGTTTTCTCACACTTGATGCTGCTGCATTGAAACATTTTTCTCATGGTTGCATAGTGGTTAAAGGCGTGAAGGTGGCACCCAGGTGCCAGCATGTCGATTCCTTCCTTGTTCTCCCACTCCCCAGTTGGCGGGGCGCAGGCGCTTCTGGGCCTCAGTTTCCTCCTCTGCAAACAGCGCCTCCTTTAAGGTGGTGTGAGGAGCACGGGGTTTGTATACAGAAAGTGCTTAGAGCAGTGTCGGGCATGTAGCAATGTCCAGCTGATTGCTCACTCCTGTTACTGTTTCAGGTAAGAGACAGAGAAGTTACATTTTATTCTGGTCAAAACCATGTTGCATTATTAAAGAGAAAGTTGGAAAAAGTTGACAAGACTCAAGAAGAAAATGCATGTAGACTGCCCAATACTGTAGGATCTAAAACAGCAGACGTGAGCTGGGACCATTGTTCTTTTCCAGAGCTGCCAGGCACACATCATATTTTTCATATAATCGTAATCGTGTCTGAATAATTTTGACTTTTCCCCTCTAACCTCATGTTTCTGTGTGGTCTTTATAGTTATTATAATGACTGTGACATCTGTCATACTAAAATTCCGTAATTTATTAAATCATTCACCTGCTATTGAACATTGGAATTATTTCCCCTTTTTTCTGTTACAGATAAGGCAGCTGTAAGTACCTTCATTAATATAGTTTTGTGACTCTGTTGTTGGTTTCCTTTCCATGAGTCCCCAGCATAAAGTCTCCCTCCCAGCCAGGATCATAGGATAACTTTAAGGAAATTGCCATGTTGTTTTCCAAAGGAATATGTACGTTAACATGTTCATGAGCGGTGCGTGAATTTACCAGTTAGCCACGTGAGCGTTTAATATCATTTTCAAATCGTTTCTCTTGTAAAACACACTCCACTTACCAGTGCCATAGTGATGAGTGATCCAATGACCGAGGCCTCGGGAAAAGGGTCTGGAAGTTCAAAAACCCTACCAAGGCTTAGAACCTATTTTCCTTATAAAAATTTAATTTCCCATAGTCCTTTGCTTTGGGCTGAGTCAGCTCATTCAAGTGCTGAGTTTCATAGAAAAGTGACAGGAAGCTTTATTTAAGGATGTCCACTTAACATCCCAGGCTTTCGTCCTCCGCCTCCTGAGAGCAGTGATCATTAAGCACTTCAGTTTCCGCACAGGAGAGGCACAGAGAGGTTAGCGTCTCCGTGTATCCCATGGAGGGCAGTCCAGGCCGGCCGAGACCCAGCTCCTGCCCTCCCCTGCTCTGCAGGGCCGCTCCTTCCCCTTTTCCCTGGCTGCTTGCCTGTGACAGGGCACCGACATGGCTTCTATATACGGAGACAGAGACTGCCCTCGCCAGCCGTGTCCAGGGTGGCTGGAAGGCACCGAGTACCCGTGGTGGCCGCCGCACGTGTGTGTCAGGAGAGAGCTTCATGGGGGGGAGGCACTTTAAAGCCAGAAGGTCATTTAGCACGCCTGAGGAGTCACAGGCCTCGTGAGCTGTTGACAGAAACAGATAGAAATGTTCCGAAATGATTCGCAGTTTCCCAGTGCAGAAGTAGAGGCTTGGCGAGGCAAGTCCTGTGTGCAGTCCTGCGGCTGGTCTGTGCCTTCATCTCCGGTGTTAGCAGAGCGAGGGGTGGAGTGAGGTGTGGGACAGGACAACACGTCAGTGCAGTGTGTTCACACGCTGTGTGCGGTACCTCCCGGTACGTGGAGTGAGATGTGACAGTACTGTCCGTACCACAGACGCCACGGCAGCATGTGACTGCAGCGACGCGGTGGCTTCTGGTGTCCGGGCGTGCTCTGAAGGTCGGCGTCACCATGGCTTCATTCGCGAGTGTGAACACAGCTCAAGCCGCCCGTAAAGCTGGGTTTATTAAGTGAAAGATCAGATGTAGGAAATGGAAACGATAAGTGTGAAGGAATTTTTCTCATGAGAAGCGTGGGGCGTTGTTTTGGGTGTGGGTGAGAGAAGGGAAGGAAACTTGGCTGTGTCCTCAGCTGTCTCCAGATTTAGAACAATATCCATCCCTAGCCTTGGCTGAGGGTGTGCTGCACCCTGGGAACACGCGCAGAGTACATTTCCGTGTTCGGCTGTTTCTCTCCCGGCTGTATGGGGGGTGTTGCCATTATTTAGGATAATGTTAATAGCAAAGGCCAGCGGCCACTTCGTCTCTGGCTACTTTTCAGTTACTGCCCGGGGATTGCTCGTAAGGCTCTTGGTTTCAGGAGTCGCTGCTTTATGCTTTAACTGGGACCGCTCCAGAGGACCTTGTGAATCGCGCCTCTGGCCAAGATCAAGTGTAGGATAGTCCATCTGTATTAGGGATCAGTGAGCTTCTTAAAGGGCCAGGTAGCGAATATTTCAGGCCTTGCAGGGCCAAGAACCAGGACTATTAGGTAGACATTAATATAACCATTAAAAATGAAGTCGTGTAAAAATATGCAAGCCATTCTTCACTTGCAGGCTCTAAGCCAGCAGCCTACGAACAGGTGGCTGGTGGGGTTTGGGCTACAGGCGGAAGTTGGCCAGCCCTGACCTCAGGGTCTGTTAGTTTGGGTTCTCCAAGGTCGTTGTGAATCTGGAAAGCAGAAGCAGGTCACTCTTCAGTTACAGAAGGTCAGAATCTCATCTTCAGGCCGAAGAGGACATAATTGCACCCTTCAGCTACCTTGTTAACTGGGATTGCCTAGCTGAGCCTCTGATTCCGGGTGCACCTCACACACGCAGGGTCCCAGCTGTAAATCACTGACAGGAGATAGGCGATAGGAGATTTGAAGAACCTGGTGTGATCCACTGGAGAGGCTGTCGGTATTTTCTCCTTACCATTAAGTGGGACACTGTCCTGAAAAAAAAAAAATCCATCGTTCCTCTGTTCACTTACTGAGTGATGGATGTCCATTTATCGACAGATGTTTACGGATGGGTCCACACGCCGTTGCAGGCACAGGGAAGTAGGACAACACCTAGTGAGAATACCCTGCTGCCTCTGGAGCGCATACTGCATTGTAGACAGGTAGAGGTACAGTCTCTGGGAGCGAGGCCGGAAGGAAATGGGACCCACAGTGGGGGCCGGGGGCTGTGGAAGCCAGCGTGGCAGGTGTCTGGGCAAGAGCACTGGAGGAGGAGGAAGAGCCGTGCAGAGCCGGGGATGGAGGCTGTGAGGCCAGCGGGCTGGGAGGTGCTTGCAGGGAGGTCGGGCCTTGGATTTCGGTGAGGACGTCAACAGCACAGCCCGTGGGCTTTGTGGAGGGACTGGATCTGTGATGTGAGAGGGAGGGACAGTAGGGAGGGCTCCGGTTTGGGGCCTGGCATCTGGAAGGTTGGTGTTAGGAACACGGAGAGTGACCTTGGGACCGTCAGGAGCTTTGCTGGGTACAGGCTGGGTCTGAGATGTCTGTTGGAGAGCTGCAGTAAGGTGGCCACTGGGAAGAGAAGTCTAGGGTTCAGGAAATTCTAGGTTTTTTGGTTTTTTTTTTTTTTAAGAGAGATTTTTGCCAGAGGGTGTGTACACTTGTTGGAGGGATTGCACTCGAGAGAGAGAGAAACAGAAGGCAAGAAATCACTGCCCCCCCGGGGGGGGATGACTATGCCACGATCTTTTCTCTTCCATTCTCCTCTTGGGATTTTGGGCAGGCATGCACACGCGCCCTGCCCTGAACATGAACCACGGTTGTCTACGTAGGAGTCTAGCGATGTAACCATTGTGCCATCTGCTGGTCCCAAGTCTAGGCATTTTTGAGTCATATGGTGGTAAAGATGGTGTTCGAAGCTATGCGAGGATTACCAGGGAAGGGAGTCGGAGCAAAAACGAGGCCATGGTCTGGGCCTGGGGCTTCCAGCATCAGGAGGAGGAGCAGGCAGGGAGAGGCAGCAGAGACCTGGCAGGACCTTCCAGGACAGTGGGAGGAGCAGGAGACCACGGCATCCCCCGAGCAAAGAAGGTGTCCTGAGGGGGAGGAGGGAGCAGGGAGTGGGGCTGACCTAGGGCTGAGGCAGCTCGTGGGATGCAGTAGCATGGCCACTGGACACTCGAGAAGTTTCAGCGGAGTGTGGGGGTGGGGAGGGATCAGCCAGGGGAGCGCAGCAAGTCCTTGAAGGGTTTTGTTACTAGAAAGGCGTAGATGGTGATGGTTGTAGACAGAGTGGTGGTTCCTGAGGGTAGCGGGGCCCGGGAAGCGTTGGTCCCTAAGGGTGAGATGATGGCATGATTGACGGATGATCGGGAGGGGAGGAATGATCAATGATGCCTGGGAGGATTGCTGGACGCGAGAAGTCCCCTATGACAGCCACGTCCTATTGAGTGTCGTGCCGGCCGTCGGCCACCGCGAACAATCGGCACTGTGTTTTGGGAGCCGGAGCAGCCGGGCAGTTCGTTTGTGCTTCCGCGGTCGGCGGTTGGGCTGGCCACTAGCTGGCGGTCTTGGCTGGGGTCCCTGAGTGCCTCTGTCAACTCGGAGGGCTCATCCCTGGGCCTCCGGCTGGCTAGCTCACAGCAGCCCCTGGGGCACACGTGAGGCTCCAGTCAGAACCAGCACAGCGTCCCCTCCACTTCATTTCCTGAGCTGGCTGAGGCAGGCCACAGGCAGCCCAGGCACAGGAGAGAGAGTGTAAAGTCACCTTGTAAAGAGGGGCGGTCCAAGGACGGTCAGGGTGTGGCCCGTTCTGCACGGTCTGGCATGGCAGGTGGCCCTCACAGGAGACCTTTGTGGGAGGTGGTGCTGTCCATCTCACAGGCAAGACACCGGAGTCACTGAGGGCCTGACCACGCTCTCGAGGCACGCTGCTCCTAGGGCAGAGTGGGGCCCACAGCTCGGTCTCTGGCGTGGAGGTCCCTTCGCTGTTCTGCCTCCCTGTTCACAGTGCAGGCCAGATGCCCTCCTCTCTGCTTCGGTAGGCATAGGGACCGTGTTTGTGTAGGTTCTGTTTCATCGTCGGAGTAGACTGAGGGAGGTCATCGTCTTGTGGCTTTCATGTTTACTGCGTGGGGATGGGACAGCCGTGTTGATTAGAATCCCATTGAGGTCACCGTGGTGCGGTTAATTAGGACTTTATTATCTATTAGCACAGATTCCCATGTCTGCTCTCAGCTGCCCCCACCCGTCTCTCCCCTCATTCTTGGTCAGCTGACGTCGGCCAGTCGAAGAAGCTCCCTTCCACCCCCTCTGCCTCCAGGCCCTCTGAGCTCGTGTCTGCTTTGATCCTTGCCTCTGTGTGTCCCCAGCAGGGGACACCCTGTTCAGGTCCCCCTCCCTCTAGAACCTGTCACAATCAACATTTGTCTCCTTGACCAACTTGGCGCTTTCTAAGTGCCGGGTCTCCAGAGTGGAAACGCTTGGGCTAGTGTCAGAGAACCGTGGCTTTGTCCCGGTCATGTAGCAGTGGACAAGTCATTTCCCCTCAGGTCCACGAATCCGAGAAGCGTGGACAAGTTGAGACATCTCCGTCAGAACTGCCCTGAACCAGCAGAAGGATAGCAGCTCCGTGTCCATAGAGATGGCCTCGGCCTCGGCCTCACTTCCGGGTGCGGGGCTGCAGCTTGTCCGCGTCCTAGTCTATGTGTTCCCGACAGCCTTTGCCCTAGCGGGGAGAGCTGCAGCGTCCTGTCTTCTGAGTCGGGTCAGAACCTCGTCTTCAAGGCCAGGGCAGCTACAGGCCACTTAGCTCGATAGGAAAGCACGTAGGAGGTGGGTGCCGGCCCCACCTGCTCAGAGAGACCTCAGTGGAAGAAGACCTCAGTGAAGATAGTCTGGAAGCCCTTTGGGTGGAGAGCAGTGAGTAATCAGGTTCAGTCAAGCATTTCACGTCTCTGTCAACTTGCCTATCTAGGGAATCTAGACCTTACAGTCCCTGGTTTGGCAGGAGGGAGGGGAAGGGGCTTCCTGGAGAAGCTGGGGCCTGCTCTCTGATGCCTTCAGCAAGCTGAGACTCAGGCAGGAGGCGGAAGGGGCAGTATTGGTCTTCATTTTTTATGTAGTTTGCTATAAGAGTAAATTGTCCTACAATTTATCATGTAACCTTGGGGGAATTTACTTAATTTTTGTTGTCCTCAATTTGCTCATCTGTGAAATTAGGGCAGCTGCAGTCAGCCCTCTGCCTCCCCGGATTTAACCAACTGCAGATCGAAAACGCGACACGTTGCTGACGCGTGTACTGTGTAATTAAGCTAGGGTGGCTGCATCTGTGGACCATGTGCAGACTTTTTGTTGTCATCATTCCCTAAATGAAACAGTGTAACAATTATTTACATAACTATTTTTTTAAAAAAAGAATTATTTATTTAATTTCATTTGTTATTAATTTTTTTTTTTAATTTGACGAGAGAGACAGAAAGAGAAAAAGGGAAAGCAAGAAAGCAAACTGCCAGGTCCAGGACTTGAACCATAGTTGGCCATGTGGGAATCTAGTGCCCCCAACCACCACGCTACCTGCCAGCCCTGCATTTCCTATATGTTATGTATCACAAGTAATCCAGAGAGGATTTAAAGTACACCAGAGGTTATGTGTAGGTTTATACAGATACCACACCATTTTATATGAGGGACTTGGACATCCATGGATTTTGGTATCCAGGGGGCCTGGAACCCATCCCCTGCAGATATGGAAGAGCGACTGTAATGACACCTGTTCTCACAGAGGTGAGGAAGAGAGAATACGGGACAATACTTGGCATAGGGTCAGCATTCCATAACTTTCAGCTGCGATTATTGTTGTACGTAAACTTCATATTTCATCATGTTTATATAATAAATCATTGGTGAAAGACTTTCATACTTTCACAGTTATTCCATACTTTCACAATGTGTCTTACAGTATTTGTTTTTTTCTTTGTCTTTGTTTAATTTGCTGTAGGGCATGCACACTCACCCAAGAGACAGAGGGAAGTGAGAAAGCACTCCCAGTGGAGGTGGCCATGCTGCGGTCCCTTCTTCTTCCCCTCGTCCTCCTTTGGGGATTTTGGGCAGCATGCCCCTGCACCCAGCATGTTTGTCAAGCTGCCAGGTCTGGGACTTGAACTGCATAGTCACCCATGTGGGATCGAGTTGCTGTAACCACCACACCACCAGCTGGCCCATCCTTATAGTAGCATTTCTTGTTCATTTAGTCATTCATTCACTGAGTTGGTATTTATCAGGCATATACTTATAGGCAAGGAGCTGTTGATTATTTTCTTTCTGCTCAGGGCACGATGCACTGCACGTTCTTGGTGGTTGCCGTGGTAAGAGCCGAGGTGCTTATGTGGAGGTTCTAACATCAGGGCATAAGGGGAACATCATGCGGAGTCCGAATTGCCCTGAACAGGCCCATTAGTCATCTGTAGTATGCAGTCTGCACCACAGACTCAGCCAGCTTTTTCTGTAAAGAGCCATGTAGTAAATATTTTAGACTTGGTGTGCTGTGTGTGGTCTCTGTCGCGTGTGTCTTCATTTTCTTTTATACAACCTTTCAACGTGTAAAATCCTTTTGTTGGGCCAGCCAGTGATGTAGTGGCCCCACACCAACTACTTGGTTTAAGTCCTGGACTCAGTGGCTTTGAAAACATACTGGGCATGTGTGTGTGCATGCGCAGAATCCCAGAAGGAGAAGTGCAGTGCGGGAGAAGAGATTGTGGGGTGACCCTCCCACCCCATGCTGGGTCAGGGCTGGTCCCTGTGGCCAGCAGACCATGCAAGGCTCGTGGGCTTCTGCCCTCCTGTCTCGTGATCTCCTGCACTGGAGGACAGCTGTGCATCAGGAGGAGCTGAGACCCCTCCTCCAGAAGCAGCCTGGCCAGCGGGCAGGTGCCGCCCAGCTCACGGTGGTGCAGGAGCGGTACATGTTTGGTGGAGACCATGTTTCCGACCTCTGATGGGTTATCAGGACGTAACCCTCTCACGAGTGAAGAGCATCTGTGAGTCATTCTGCCTTTAAGGTATTACAAAATCCTTAGCAGTGAAAGGGCACCGGTGAGGAATTCTAAAGAATGCCTGTTTTCCTGCAGAGTTCAATCGATTTTTTTAAAAGAATTATTTTGTTTAACTTTATTTTTATTTATTTTCTTTTTTAAAATTTGAACAGAGAGGGGCAGAGCGAGAGAGAGAGAGGAGAGAAAGAAAGTGAAAAAGCAAGCCGCCAGGTCCAGGACTCGAGCTATTGTCGGCCATGTCGGAGTCCAGCGCCCTCAACCACCACGCCACCTGCCAGCCCCTTCAATCGGTTTTTTTAAACATTAAATGCCTGTGCCAGTTACTCCTGTTGGCAAATCTGTGTATGGATAGGATGAGGGGAGGGTGGTCAGGCGTGAGGGTGTGATGCAGCTCTTCGGGGTGGCCACTGACGTATTCGGTGTAATCCCCTCTGCGGCCTCTGATAAGGGCAGGATGGGGGGTGCACGTCTTGGTTGTCACCAACACCCATCATGGCTCTGCCCTGACACAGCAGTGCGCTCGCCGTCCCTGGGGAGCTTTGCTCCCGTGTCGAACAGCACCACATGGCTTTGGGCTTGCTCAGTCCCACCCAGGTGACCTTCTGCCCTCCGTAGGCAGCTGGCTGTTGACCTAGACGTCGTGTGGCCTGCTTTGGAAAGATCAGCTGGGCCAAATGGTTCTGGCTCAGGAGCGTGGCCCAGGACTCAGAGAAAGTCCAGTCACTGGAGGGTATCTGTGCCAAAGGGTCCTGTCTTCAGATGGGCGCCAGGCAGCTTTGACGTGTTTCCGCGCTGAGAGGAGCGGTAACTCAGAAGCAGGGTCATGCGTCTGTGACAGATGTTGGTCAGACACCTGCTGTGTGCCAAGCATTGTTGAATTACTGGTGGAACTTACAGAAAATAGACAATGCACAATACACAGGGTCTGTTAGTGGATTGTGTGCAAAATATGTGAGGAGGCTCTGAGCACTGCAGGAAGCAGGAGAGGGGCATGGGGTCCCAGGGACTGGCATCGGGCCGCAGAGTTACACGGGGTACTTGGGGCTGGCTCGTCAGGGAGATTTGAGTGAAGTCTTGGAGGAGGTGAGGAGGTTGGCCAAGCACATACCTGGGACAAAAGCATTGGGTGTGTTCAGGGAACAGCAAAGAGCCCAGGGCAATGGGAACAGAGACGAGGTAATCCCAGCCCTGAGGGTTATTGCAAGGGCTTTGGCTTTTATAACAAGAGAAATGGGCAGTTACTGGAGAGTCTTGAGCAGAGCAGCGAAGTAATCTGCCTGGAGCTGGAAAGTCATCCATGTGTGTGGAATAAAGGGGAGCCAGGGCAGAGGCCAGGGCCCCTCCTGGGAGCTGGTGCAATGCCAGGGTGGGGGATTAGAGCCAACAGGACAGAATGTCCTGAAGGACTGGACATGGCTTGTGGGGAAGGAAGGAACCAGGATGACCCTGCAGTTTCTGGTCTGAGTGAGTAACCATAAGGGTGCTGTTGTCATCAGCACAGACGGGGTGCTGCTGGGAGAGGCTGGGGTGGGGGAGGAGGACGTCCACTGGGCTGTGTTCGCTGGGAGGTGCCTGTGAGGTTTCCATGTGGAACACCGAGTGGACAGTCGGGGCCACGAGATCTGGACTAGAGGCATGCCTGGGGAGTCTTGGCCTGCAGAGGTACTTGGGCCGTGGAGTGGAGGACTCTTGCAGGGAGGAGGCTCTGGGGGCAGTGCACCTGGTCCAGGGGGCAGCACAAGGGCAGGGCAGGAGTGCTGGCCCTCCCCCGTCCTGACCGCAGGGTCTCTCACTTACCTTCCTGTTCATTTGGACATGTGCCCCAGGTCTCTGTTCTTGCTACCAAAAGAGCCATGGCTAAGTGGTGGTACCCGCGTCCTTACAGATAGGAAATGGGTTCGGGGCTTAAGTAATTGCTGAAGCTTGTACCGAGGAGCCTGGCTGGGATAGGCTCCCAAGTGTGAGCTGGCCTGGGTCCCTGGTCCTTCCCCAGCCGTGGCCGGCTGTAGTGCTGGGTGTGATGTTGTGTGTCCTTCTAGCAGTTTTTGTGGTTTCCTGCAACTGAGCCAATGGGGCAAGGCCTCCTTAGTTTGAGTTTTCAGCCTTGGAGTCTCAGTGCTTGAAAGGAGTTGAAGCATTGGATGGGCAGTTCATTGATTAATTTTTGTTTCATTTTCACTCAGCAATCATTTGAGTACCTACTATGTATCAGACAGTAATCGATATAAATACTCCCCCCCCCCTTTTTTTTTTGGCCATAGGGCAAGAGACAGAGAGAGGGAAAGTGAGAGATCACATACCCGGCATGGTTGTCAAGCTGTCAGATCCGGGACTTGAACTGTAGTCGACCATGTGGGAATCCAGCACCTTAACCACCACACTAATTGCTGGCCCTGAACAAATCTTTCTGGGACCAGCAGTTGGCATAATGGCTATGTCGTGGACTCCCATGTGGTCGACCGCAGTTCGAGTCCCAGACGCGGTGGCTTAAATTCAAGCCAGGCGCATGTGCGTGCGTGTCCAAGATCCTGAGAGAAGGGAGGAGAAGGGATTGCAGCATGGCCATCCCCCCGGGGGGTGATTTCTCCTTTTCTGTTTTCTGTCTTTCTGGCGAGTGCATGCACCCTATAGCAAAAACCTCTTAAAAAAATTAAACAAACAAACAAACCTTTCCAAACCTGGCTCCTCATCTGAACCAGGGAGCACAGGATTGTGTGACTGTCCCTCCGACCTCCCAGGGAGGCCCAGCTAGTGTCACTCCAGATGCACTGGAGAGGAGTTGATCCGTTGCAAACCGGAACCCTTCGTGGTATCGGTCCGCAGTCTGCTGAGACGGGGTGGGAAAACGTACACACGTTGTTACAGACTGTGCTGTGGCAGATCCCAGCCAAGACCTGAAGAATAAGTCAGAATTAACGAGCTGAAGTGTGAGGCGCCCCCTTGGGGAGGGCGGGGACTCTGTCCAGGTGCAGAAACCCTGGAGCTGTGGGGTGGGGAGATGTCAGAGCCTGGGACTGCAGAGCTCCGACAGGCTGAACAGCCAGGATTGTCCTAAGTGGTATGTGAGTTTGTGGGAGAGGCCGATTGACAGGGGAGATCAGGTTTGTGCTTCCAGAGACATCACCCTGGCCCCAGTGGGAGCATGCGTTGGAGAGGGGCAGGAACGGAACTGGTGGCTGCTAGATTTCCAGGAGCATGGCGGGGGTGCGAATGAGGCCGTGGCAGGGGGACACGCTCCCTGCACATCTGGGAGGGGAGGGAAGCAGGCTTGGGAATGCACGTGGTGGGGTTTGAGAGGGTGCGAGGCCATCAAGGAGGACTGTCTGGTGGGCACACCCTGAGACGAGAACAGCAGGGAAGCTGCTGCTGTCCACCTGGCTGACTGTCACAGCAAATTGCGGTTCTTGTTCTCTTTTTATTTGTCACCCGTCATTCATGATAGAGCACATGCATGTGCCTGTGAGAGAGGAGCACCCCCCGCAGGGTCTGGCTGTGCTGTGACCCCCTTCCTCCAGTCGCCTGGCTGTGGGCTCCTGGGCACTCATGAGCAGGCCTAGTGTGTTTCACGCCGTCCGGGCAGGGATTCAAGCCGCAGCTGCCACGCAGAGTCCGGCTTGTGTGGAGCAGCACAGTTCCGCTGCACCGCGGTGCCGCAAGCCATGGTGCCGCCAGCCATGGTGCCGCCAGCCGTGGGCCTTTCAGGGCTGGCTCAGTTTTTTTCTTTTTTCTTTTTTTTTTTTGGAGAGGTTTTCGCTATAGGGCGCGTGCACTCGCCAGACAGACAGAGACAGAGACAGAAAGCGAGAAATCACCCCTCAGGGGGGTTGGCCACGCCACAATCCCTTTTCCTCCGTTCTCCTCTCGGGATCTTGGGCACACACGCACACGTGCCCGGCGTGAGTTTTAAGCCACTGGGTCCGGGACGCAAACCGCGGTTGACTACATGGGAGTCCAGCGACACAGCCATTACGCTAACTGCTGGTTCCCAGCGCTGGCTCAGTTTTGATTAACCAGGAGCCCAAACTGTTGTTTGTGGTGTTCACAGATGAAATGACCGGCTGTGGGGTCTGGGAGTGTCCCTTCTGCCTGACGTGGCATGTCCAGTGCCATCCTCGGTTTAGCTCTGGGCAGTGCCCACGGGTACTGACCTGGAAAGGGGGCAGTGTCCGTCTCTGGAGGCCTCCTGAGTCCTGGGCACACAGCCTGTGATCCTGGTTGAGGGGGGTGGATCATGGCATCAGGACCCTCTCAGGCATGCTGTTGCTCTGTCTCTGTCTCTCACTCTTAGAATAAATAAACTTACAAGGAAAAATAAAGAAAACAGACTCATTTGAGACCAGGCTTTAAAGGGGGAGGGGTGAGTAGAATTTGATGAGTTACCTCATCAGCCATCCAGAAAAATCAGTAAATTATTAATTGAGGAATCAGCAGATGGCATAATGGCTATGTCTCTGGACTCCCATGTGGTTGGCTGCAGTTCAAGTCCCAGCTCCAGCAACTTAAAACTCATGCTGGGTGTGTATGTGTGTGTGCCCAAAATCCCGAGAGGAGAATGGAGAAGGGACTACAATGTGGCCATCCCCCCTGGGGGTGATTTCTCGCTTTCTGGGGCCAGCAGGTGGTATGGTTAAGGGCACTGGACTCCCACATGGCCGATGACGGTTCGTGTCCCAGACCTAGCGACCTGCTTTCTTACTTTTCCTCTCTCTCTTGCCCTGTCCCTCTCTGGTCAAATTTAAAATAAATAAATAAATTAAAGTTATTCATTTAAAAAATTATTAATTGAATTGGTCACCTAGGCTTGCCATCCTAAATTTGTCAGTATCGGTGAGAAACTGGAGGCTAGCAATGATTTGATTAAAATAATGTTTGATTTAGCATAATGGATGCAACTGAACAATTTATTGTCTTTGCATGATTTTGAACCTCAACACTGGAAGTGTTGGGCTCACTTTAGCCCGCCCTTCTCACCAGAACCCCGCCGACAGTGTGACCGGTGTGACCGTGTGATCACGTGTAAGTGCTACGAACACATGGTGCCAGCTGAGAAAGCGCACTGCGGAGCCTGGTGTTCTCTTCGTTCAGTAAACGTCAGTGAGGCCGCTCTGAGCCTCTGGCCCTGTGCTGGGCAGCGGGGACAGCAGTGTGCCCACCAGAGCCCCACGCTCTCACCCCTCGGGAAGGCATGGACACAGGGGGCGTCTGGACGGCTCCTCCACACTGACCTCAGGGCCCACGGGCCGCTCTGTGTTGATGCCGACATACAGAAGAGTTGCATTTTATCCGGGCGGGGGCTGGGTTTGGATAAAGTACACAGGGCAACAATTGAGCTTATTCCAAATGACCCTTGCAAATTCCTATTGGAGACAACAAAGGCAGTTGTCATTGTCGCCTCAGAACACAATGCTGTTTCTTCAGAGCAGGAATTACGAGCCAGGAGTCAAACCCAGCGAGCGGCCAGCCTTTTTAAATAAAGTTTTATCGGAACGCAGCCACACCCGTTTACGTGCATGCGTCTGCATGGCTTTTCACTAGAATGGCAGACAGAGCTGATGAGTCGCAGCAAGTCGGTGGCCCACAGAGCCAAACACCGTGCAGTACCCTGCCCTGTGCGGAAGAGTTCACTGCAGATGAAGGCGTTTGTTTTACATTTAGGTGCCGCGTTCAAAAGAAAATTGCTGTTGTTAGACATCAGAAGCCTCAGCAAGGCGAGATGTTCACACCACAGGAGGCACGGAAGAATGAGGAAGCAGTCACCTCACCTCGCACTTGCACCTGGGGTCATGTGCTCATACCCTGCAGGAGTGATTTGCCTGAAATACTTACCCCGCCCCCCTTTTTGTTTGTTCAAGTGCCCAGAACTGCGTTTGTGTGAGTTTAATGGAACCCATTCTAGACTCCTGTTTCATCTTTAGTTTTGCTACAGGACACTCGCTGCAGAGAGAGACAAAGACTGAGTGAGAAAGGGAAAGTGAGAAATCACCCCCCTGGGGGATGGCCGTGCCAGTCCCTTCTCATTCTCCTGGGATTCTGGGCATATGCACATGCGCCTGGCATGTCTTTCAAGAGCCGGGTCTGGGATGCGATCCATGGAGTTGGCCATGTGGGATCCAGCCGCTGTAAGCTCCGTGCCGCCTGTTGGCCCTCTGCCATGTATGGCTTTTACCCCCTTGGTTGTTCCGGGAGAAGTGAGCAGGGACAGACTTCTCCCAGCAGCGAGCCAAGATGGAGTCACGGTGGTTTCAGTAGAGAGCAGCGGTAAGGGAGGAGGCGGCACCTGGACACGGGTAAGCAGCTGAACCCAAAGGACTGTCCTGAGGCTGTCGGCGTGGTGTCTGCATTGCGCCTGGCCACAGAGTCTCAAGGAAACATTGGTCTCATTATCAAGCGAACCTTGTTCATCTGAATCTGGGGGTTAGTTTTATTTGCATTTAATGACAAATTTGATTTGCTTTGGCTTGGCAGTTGTAAAGGAACTGCAGGCACATGGTAGGCAGACTTCAAAGTGGGCCTGTGATTCTGCTTCCTGGTGCTCACACCTTTTGAGTCCCACACGGTCAGTGTGGACAAGATTCACGGTGCTTCTAACCAGCAGGAAGGGCAGAGGCGAAGAGCTGTCACTCCAGGATCATGCATGTTGTCTGAAACTGTCTTGCCAGCAGGTTCACCCTGGACAAGTAAGAATCCAGGAGCTGAGCTGGCCTCTGGCCTACAACCAGCGAGACTGGGCCTTAACCCTAGAGCTGCAGGGCAGTGAGTTCACCCGGGCCTGAAGGAGCAGTTCAGACGCACAGTGTCCCTGCCGGGCCTCCAGGGGAGAATTGAGCCCTGCAGATTAGGCTGGGCCGGGATTGCTGGCCCACAGCACTGTAAGATAATGACTGTGTGTCCTTTAGTCACTAAGTTTTGATACTTTGTTTTGAAGCAATAGAAGGGTTGACACTAGTTGTTATGGGGACATACATAATGTTGTACAATTAGTCCCAGCCCTGGGACTGTAATAGTTTTTTTTTTTTTTTTCCCCGTAAGGTTGTCCTTAAATTATTGGGTCCTTTGAAAAAATTAGTAGCTTAGATAATACTAAATCAGTGATATTGATCACTGTGGCGATATATAGAATATCTGTATCCTTAGGGACTATAGATGTTCCTTGATTTACATCCTGATAAACCCAGTGTAAGCTGAAAATGGATTTAATGCACTGCACCTGCCAAATACTGTAGCTTAGCCAAGCATACCGTAAACACACGAGGAACACGTGTGCAGTTGTGCAGAGTCATCTGGCGTAAGGCCCGTCGTAGGTCCAGTGGGGAGCGTCTCGTGTGATCTATCAAATAGCCTGGGCTGGAAGCGCACGCCAACGCAGTGTGGGTACTCGGCGTGGCCTGTGCGGAGTGAGCAACGCAGGCCAGGCCGCCGCGAGCTGACACCGCCTCGCCTGTGTATTTAAGGTAGCACCAGATGTATGAGACTCGTGGTTCTGAGAACAACCGTATGTATTCTGTGTATTTTAGAACATTGGACCAGAGCAGGTTTACAAGGGTGTAACTAGGCGAGAGGCTAGAAGATGTAAGACCGCCCACTGAGGTGGTCTCTGTGTCAGAGACAGGCTTTTAGGCCAGTGCGGATCTTGTCCTCACTGCTCGCGCAGCCCAGAGTGGTGGGCGCTGCAGCTCTTCTGTCTCTGTTTTGCTCACGAGGATGTTAAATTAACGGGCCACGTTTCCAGAGGCTGCTCGTGCTGGAGCCAGACCTGACTGCACGAGGCCCACACAGAGCCCAGGCCCCACTCCACCAGGCGCTGTGGGCTTCAAGCCCCTTCTCAGCTTCCCAGGTTTCCCCGGGGCGTGACGGGACCCCCGGTTCCCAGGTTCACCTGCGGGTAGCGACGTTTTGTGTCCTGGGCCTTCTCCTCCTCGGGTCACTCCGTGGTTCTGACAGGCCTTCCCTGAGCTGCCCTACTATTTCCAGGGCAGGGTCATGGCAGGGCAGGGAGGGGCGGCCCCTACGCTCTTACTGAGGGACATGCGGAGGCGGAGGTTGGCTCGGCTTCCAAGACCCTTGTCATCTGTGTGCGTGCGGCTGCTGAGGCCTTTGCTCTGAGTTGCCCTGGGGGCCGTCTCTCTGAGCTCCTGCGCCCACACCTGCCACATCCTGTGCCCCCTTCCGTTCCAGCAGTCTCCGCAGGCTGAGGGGTTCCTGCCTTCTGCTGCCCTGCTCCCGCTGGCCTACCCGAGCTGCTGCCTCCTTAAATCCTACCTCGTTTCACTCACTAAAAATAGGGGAAATGGCAGCAAGGAGCCCAAGCCTCCTGTGTAATCCTGGCTGACTGGGCGCTAGGTCTGAGGAGGGAGAGGGCTGCCTATGCCCCCACCCCACCCTGACTGGGGCGGCCCAGGTGCAGGCTTGGATTGAGCTTTCTTTTGCACCTCCGAGGCCCTGCTAGTACCCAGTGCTGACAGCCCCTGAGTGTACACATGGTCAGGCCTGGACATCTGGATATAAACCGATACAAAGTCACCAGCCTGTTCTTGTTCATTGATTGAGAGGTGGAAGAGAGCTCAGGCTCCTTCAACAAGGTGTCATGCCTCCATCCTCCCCAAGCCCTCCCGGCCAGCCGGCGTCAGGGCACGCACACAGGCATGCTGGCATGCACATGTTTGTCTCGGAGCTGGACCCTGGTTCTCCCCCTTCCAGCATTGCAGAACATTGTGCTACCGCTGTGCCACCGTGGCCGGCGTGATTTTGCTAGGGTGCAGATATCAAATAGTTCCTTTTTAAAAAATCCGTTTTGCTGGGACCAGCAGTTAGCATAATGGCTATGTCGCTGGACTCCCATGTAGTTGACCGCGGTTTGCGTCCCAGACCCGGTGGCTTAAAACTCACCCCAGGCGCGTGTGCGTGCGTGCCCAGGATCCCGAGAGGAGAATGGAGGAGAAGGGATTGCGGTGTGGCCATCCCCCCTGGGGGGTGATTTCTCGCTTTCTGTCTCTCTGTCTCTCTGTCTGTCTGGTGAGCGCACACACCTTATGGCAAAAAAAAAAAAACTCTCAAAAAAAATTAGTTTTGCTATAGGGCATGTGTGCTCATTGGAGAGGGGGAGAGAAATCACCCCCAAGGGGAGACGGCCATGCCACAATCCCCTCTTCTCCCTCCCCTCCTAGGATTTGGAGCATGCATGCACATATGCCCAGGATGTTTTTCAAGCCACTGGGTCCGGACTTGAACCACACAGCTGATCATGTGAGATCCAGCACCTTCAACCTCCACGCCACTGCTGGCCCTCAGATGGTTACTTAAAGAACACTGTCGAACTTGTAAAACCAAAATTGAACACCCAATTCAGATTTGCTTTACATCCTTGAAATTCCTCTGTCGTGTAATGTTGTATTGATACTAGGGGAGGTTTCCCTCTTCTGGTGAGTTTGTGTACATTTTTTTTTTTTTTTTTTTTTTTTTTGGCCAGCTGGCACATGTGCTTGGTAGAGAAGAAAAGAGAGAGAGAGAGAGAGAGGAAAAGAGAACCCACTCCCCACACAGGTGGTCACACTGCAGCCCCTGCTCCATCTTCCCCTCTCTGGGATATTGAACATACAAGCACATGTGCCTGGCATGTTTTTTAAGCCACTGGATCTGGAACTCGAACTGCACAGCCAGCCATGTGGGATCCAGCTGCCTAACCACCATGCCAGTGGCTGGCCACATGTATTATATTTTCTTAAATGGACAAAAATTAATCCATCTTGTTTATCATTTCATCTTTGCCACTGGGAAACTTAGAGCCAAATGGCCATTGCTCAATTGAAACCAGTCTTCTGTTCTAAGCTTCTGGTTCAGTTTGGTGTTTAATTGTCTTATTATGCCTTTCGTGTTACCTGAATTAATACCTACCCTTAGGGGAACAATTGCTTTGTGGCGACACGTGAGCTCCGAGGTTTGTTTTGACCCCACTTCTAAGCAGAAGCTGTAGTATATTGTTTTGTGCTAATTATTAGGTGAGTTGCTTTGATCAGTGTCCCCAGAGCTCCTTCACCTGGGCCCGGAGTGAGAGCTCTGACTCCTCCAGATCATATGGAGTTCTAATTTGGGAGACTTTAGTTCCCACCTGGTGTGAGCCTTTGTGGGACAGGTGCAGACCCCTCTGGCTGTGTTGCAGATGGACCCTTGTTGCCACTGGGCCCTTGTCTGTCTCTCAGGCCCTTCGTGGTCTGCTTGGACCAAAGGGAGAGGAGAAGCTCTTGGCTGGCTGTTTAGCAGGACCCTTGGGTGTAAGGGAGGAGGCTGATCTTAGTCCTGTGCTTGGTGCTGTGGTAATTGGGTTGTTTCTTTCCTCTAAGGGTAGAGCATATTTAGCTTTGTTTTTGCTTTTGCATTTCCTGTGTGTACCTCCTGAAGCAAAACGGACTGCTAAAAATGTCACTTGGTATTTGTTATTTTGTGCCTAGAATAACATTCAAGACCTGTGAATTCTGTGAGTCACTAAAGTCGTTTTAGGAGAAGGAAATGTCATCCGAGTTACCCCTTACTATATTCCGCCTGGAATTTTTCCGGTTGATTTTCTTTGCTTGTTTTGGTGGGACACGCATAATCTATTTCTTTCATCAGTAGTAATACAGTACTTTTATTTGCTGTCCCCTTGCATATCTGTGTGTATGCAGAGCACCTTATTTTTAAAGGTAAAAGAGGAAAGTTGCTGAGAATACGGTCTTGCTATTTACCCAGAAGCAGGTCCTGCTGTTTAAGCAGCAAGCACCAGTGCATGGAGTCGCTGGGCTGCCCCAATTTCTGAGTCTGCAGGTGTGAAGCAGCTTTACATGTCTGAGGAGCCCCTTCCGGGGTGCTGCTGCTGAGGCAGGCTCAGGACCACACCCAGAGAGCCACTGATACAGGCTAATACCCTTGTTCAGATGCAGAGGGAAGGCAGAGAAATCATGTTTCACCTAGTCTACAAAACCAGTGACCAAACCACTGAAGGCCAGGTCCTTCCCCCCACCCCTGGTTTCAGGATGGGGGGCATCTTCTGAGGCCCCTACCGTGGCAGAGTGCCCCTGCTTCTTCCTCGGGATTTAGTCCCAGCCCAGTGACTTCCTTGAGACTGAACAAGAGGATGGAGGTGTTGTTCAAGTGTCCCTTATCAGAAATGTTTGGAACCAGCAGTTTTGGATTTTAGATTTCTTTTTGGATTCGAGAGTATTTGCATATACATGAGATCTGCTTGAGCTGTGACCCAAGTCTAAACGTGAAGCTGGCTTCATGTACACCTTACGCGTATAGCCCGAAGGTAATTTCACTAAGTATTTTTGTATTGCAGTGTTTTGACTGTGACCTGTCAGGTGAGGTCAGGTGTGAAATTTTCTGTTAGAGGCATCATGTCAGCACTCAAAAAGTTTTGGATTTCGGAGCATTTCGGAGTTCAGGTTAGGGGTACTCAAGCTGTTTTTGTTAGCTCCTCCTGTCCCAGCCCCTTTGTGACCAGAAGATGTCTGCCGCCCTTCCCAGCGGGGAGCAGCATGAAGTCTTCTGATGGTGGCCGTTGTGGCCCTGCAGTCTCGTGCCCGTTCTGGAGACTTGGCAGTGCCTGTACGCTGGAGGTTCAGGAGCCCCGTGGGCCATCAGCCCCTCCAGTGATTTCTGTACGCTGTGGTAGGCACTGAGATGGGAGGGCTACTCTGCCCTCTGGATGAGTGGGAGTCACCCCATGGGTACCCAGGCTTAGAGCAGCGCTGACCACGCCAGACAGAGGGGTGTGCCACTCCCAGTCCCGTTTCCTTACATTGCCCTTCCACCAGCGGCCAGCGCACGCTGCGCTCAGACATGGCGGCTCTGGTTACCGCGTGTCTCAGTGAAGAATGTCCGCCACGGGCCGACGGAACAGAGCAGCGTGACTCCGGGCCTAGGTCTCCTCTGCACGGTCGTTTCTCCGTCTGTGAAATGGCCGCCGTGACAGTGCCCGTCAGCCCAGCACAGTAGGTGCTCGGGAATCACACCCTTTCAGCAGAGCGCGGTATGGACTAGGTGTGGTGGAGGCCGTGCTCTCGGTTCCTGTCATGTGCCCAACACTTGCTTAATCCCGTCGTCCTCACACCACTTCCTGTGGGCTCTGCCAGTGTGGATGCAGGGCCCTCATGCCCACACACTTCAGGTTGTGCCTTGTGGTGGTTTGCTTTAAGAGAAGGTTGAGAGAATTCATGTTGTCTAAACCTTGGGACCAGCAGTACACTGGTGGTAAATCTCTTGGTTACAAAGAGGATGGCTTTGGGTGGTTGGCTTCCAAGCCTACTGAGAACCATACTTTGGTTTCTGAATCAGCCTTTCTCATAGGTGGAGAAGGCAAATCCCAGCACCCCACAGGCTGTCAGGCCTCCCCGAGCCAAAGGCCCAGCAGGCCGACCTCCCAGCCTCACCTGCCCTGCTGGCCCCGCCACCCCTTGGTCCTCCATACTGCCCTCCGCCAGGTCTCCTGCTGGCCCAGGGCCTTCCAAACAAGCACTTCTCTGCCAGGAAGACCACCCTGCCCCCGCCCCACACAGACTCAGAAATACAGTGTGAATTGGGCTAGCTGCAGCGGGGTTTAAACCACTTCTCTGTGGGGTCAGCACTGGTCACTTCACTCGCCTTGAGAGAGTCTTTAAAACACCTACCTCTACTCGGCTCCCTTCCAAGGCAGTAGGTCCCTTTCCTGCCAGAATCCCCTGCATCTCCCCAAGCCTGCTTCTGGGGAGACCCAGACCAAGCATAAGCACTTCTCATGGGGCGGCCACTCCCACTCCTTCCCCCGACCGGGTAGCTCTCCAGTGGCCACCAGGGAATGGCTGTTTCAGACCTTCCTTCCCTCTCCTGCTGTGGCTTGCGCCCCCTCCTGCCAGATGCCAGGCACGTGTTTAGCTGGAAGAGCACCATGTGCACTTCACCTGGGACCAGCATCCTCTCCCGGGGCTTCTTCCCCTGCGGATCAGCAGTGTGACAGTTTTCCTTTGTAGACACCCAGCTCAGACAGGACTTTCCTTATGGGAGCCCTCTTCAGCTGGGGACCTTGAGAAGGCCAGCTTGACCCAGGCAAGGTGGAGCCGTGTCAGAGACCCTGGTCTCCCCCAGTTGGACTCTCCCAGTGTCCACCCTTCCTCCAGCTCCTGCAGGCCCAGGCCTTCAGAGCCCCAACCCTGGGCAGGAGAAAGTTTGTCTCTGAACCAAAAGTGGAAATCTAGACTTCTCTGACCCACAGTGGTGGCCTCTCAGCCACCGGGACGCCCGGGCCGGCCTGTAACACAGAGGGTCGTGCTCAGGTCCTCGTCGGTTGGCCTCTTCGGGTAGAGATGGGGTATAAAGATCGGACAGAACCTGCCGATTTCAGCACTTTGGAGCCAGCCTGCTGGTTGGTTTTGGTTCGTTGCCCTTGGAATAGACGTTGAAGATAGAGTTGCTAGCCACGTTTGAAGCCGCTGGACATCTGCCAGGCTGTAGGACACGTAGTTCCGTGCTAATATTTTTGTTTTGATGAAAAATTTGAAAACACCACTCTCGATCCCCACCACAAAGAATACAAAAATATTATGATAAAGAAACTAGATATATTTCAATCCCTGACCCGGAGGTGGTGCTTCAATTTGTTAAAAAAAAAAAAAAAGTTGGAGCCAAAATGCTTTAAA
The DNA here is from genome assembly GCA_026018925.1 of Tupaia tana. NCBI lineage: Eukaryota > Metazoa > Chordata > Mammalia > Scandentia > Tupaiidae > Tupaia > Tupaia tana. The sequence continues at coordinate 103,694,902 of JAKSZU010000013.1, read as the reverse complement.
AGCTACCTCAAAAAGTGCATGTAAGGCTCTGCCCACGTAATTCTCCTTTTTACAGGGTAGACCTGTTTACGGATTCTGTCCAGACATTTTCATACGTTTCCAAAAATAACTACAGCTCTCCGAGTCGCACACCCTCGATATTGAGGTGCCCTTAGTTCTGAGAACATGGTGGCAGGCACAGACGAGGTGCAGAGCGAGAGGTGTCAGGAAATAGAAGCCACACGGAGTACGTGACAGGCCGAGCCTTCCTGGAAGTAGATGACGCGGCAGGTTTTTCATGCCATTTAGTGGCTCTGAGACATTTCCGGTGGAACCCCGTCAGGCTGCTCTGCCGCCTCCTTCCCCGCTGAGGGGCCTCTGTGGTCCTCACACCAGTCACAGGGCCAGAGTTGCTAAGGGTGCCCGGCTGCCCGTCAGACCCAGGGAGGCGCTGTGCGCGGGGCCCTCGGCAGCTTTCTCTTATTCCCAGTCCACTGCAGTTTTCTGATCAGAAAATCCAGTTCCGTCTTATGATAGATGTCAGATTGGTGCTCTCGTGAACAGGCCTGAAGGACTGTAGATACCTTGTCCCCCGCCAGGATGCAGTTCAGTCAGCAGAATGAGGCCCCTGGGTTCCCTGAGTGCCACTCGCCCTCGGTGGAAACTCGGACACGACAACATCTCAGCCCCTCCCTCTTAGAAATCCTGACTTGAAAATCATGCATCTGCCCTGTATTCCCCTGAGCGACGCAGAAAGATCGTGTCCAGGGTCACGCTTAGCTTGCAGATGCGTGCGTGTATCGCTGTTTCGTGGAGGCTTTCTCATTCCAGACACCCCTGTTCTTACCACCTCCCTCCTCTCAAGGTCACTGCAATAGAGCAGTTATCCAGGGCAAAAAGCGTGTTTTCCCCAGCACAGAGGAGATGCTAAACAAACACCACAGCCCAATATAAGCAAGCGTGTCGTTAGCAGAACGAGCCGTGCTCCATGCTCATGTTGGGCCAGCTCATGTTGCCCGCCCTACCAGGACACAGGCCCACATAAGGAGGCTGGGGGAAACACGTCTGTGATCACAAGCCCTCCGCACATAGTAGGTCTTCAGGAAATACCAGTTGGCTGCCTGCCTCTCGGAGCCTTGTACTGGAAGAGCACTGGTTCGGCTCAGTTTCCCTGCTGGGCTGACCTGTTAGGTGGAAGCTGGTGGCTGGGTCTGGCATTACCTCCCACACCCCACCCCCAGCTCCAGCAGCTGTCCTGATGCAGGCCTTGACCGGTCCAGCCCTGGCACAGGTTACTCCCAAGAGTATTCTGATCCGCAGTGAGATGGCAACTTCCCTGCTGCCCGAGTTGGCGGATCTGCCTTCCGATCATGTCACATGTGCGTGTGGCCCTGGGGCCCCGAACAAGCCCCTCCTCGCCATCCCAGACAACCTGCGTCTTCTGGGCTGGAGTGTCAGCCGTGCTCTTGTGTGGGTGGCAGGCGGGCCTGTGGGAAAGCAGCTAATTCCCAACCACGGAACCACGGACTGCTGCGGAGACCGCCACTGGGCCCATCTTGCCACGTGGCCTGCGCCGTCCTCCCTGCCTGCTCTGCCCATGGGAGACTTGGTCCTTGCACCAGAACAGCGGTTCCAGGAGACTTCCAGGACACGGCTAGTGCCGAGGACAGTGAGAAGCCAGTTTCCAGGGTCCTCCTGAAGAAGCCGCACCGTGTCCTGCTAGGCTTTCCCAGTGGAGTGGCTGAATCTTCGCAGTTGGGCTGCCCCCAGGGCCGGGTGGGTTTTGGAGCCTTGGGAAGGAGAGGCAATTTGGAGGGAGTCAGAGGAGTCCAAGACCAGAGAGGGGATGGCCATCTTGTAGAATTACCACCTTGAGGAGCCCTTTCTGTCAGTGCGGCGGGGCCGCCTTGTTACTGGCCGCAGGTGCTAAGGTATGCGCCGATGAGAACTGGGACGGGATATCCCCTTCCCTGCTTTCTGGTCTGACATTGGCAACTCGGCACCACTGAAATGCACGTTCATTCAAGGCTTTGTTGAAATATAGTGTCTCGGTCCTACCCACAGTCCTGCCCCGCTTGAGGGAGCCCAGGCCTTCTTAGACCTGGCTCTTGGGCCAGGAGGCTGTCCCTGACATTCTCCTGGGGGTTGTCGGCACGGCGGCGCTAGCACGGCCAGTGCTCCCTCCTGCTGCGATGTCACGGTCGTGGACTTTCCAGAAGGGCAGGTGCACATCCCAAGCAGCGCTGGCAGCTGGCCCGCGGGCCCCTGGGGGCTTGCCTACCTGGTGATCAGAGCTGAGGCACGTCTAATAAGCAGGTGTTTGCTAGACTTTGGCTTGAACAGAGGACGAGGAGGCCCACGGCGGGGCTAGAGACCGGGTGGTACAGACCCTCACTGACCCGGGCTAAGTTCATCTGGGACCGAGGTTGACACCAGGTCCTTCTTGTAGAGCCTGCATGGCTGGCCCGGGAGGCAGAGTCAAATCCAGGGTCTGTCCTGTACTCCCCAGCCTCATTTCCCTGTCTGTGAAGTAAAGATGGTGTCCCTGCCTTGGAGGGTCACTGTGAAGACCCCAGGAGAAAAGACTGGGATGTGTCTGCGGTGGTCCAGGCACTCGCCATGCATGACACGGGCCTTGTCGTTGATGCGATGTCCTTGTCACTGCCAGCTCCACAGGGCTGCATGTCACTCAACTCCTGCCCTGATAGGGCTGGGGCGGGGTGGGGTCCAGGATTGGACATTTGACTGGATGTGAAGTGGGCGCAGTCTCAGGCCCTAATCCAGTGAGATGCTGGCTTTGCTGAAACCTGTGTGACCTCAGATTTTTTTAAATTTTTTTTTTTTAATTATTGCTTCATTTGACCAGAGAGAAAGTGAGGGGGAAGTAAGAAAGCAAGTTGCCAGGCCTGGGACTCGAACTGCGGTTGGCCATGTGGGAGTCCAGTACCTTCACCACCACACCATTGGCCGGCCCCATGACTTCAGATATTAGTCCCCACATTTTGAGAGCCCTTGGGAGCGTCTGGCAGGTGTTTAGCCCAGCTGTGGCCGTAAGTCATACAAGAGCACAGGAGGAGAGGTCCCCAGCTGGGAGAGCTGTCCCCTGTCCTGGCCCTCTGTGCACTGAACGACCAGTGGACGTTGTCTCATGAGGAAGAGTGACTGGGAGGGGGGCCCGGGTCCTGGCTGGGGCTCCCCCTGATCCCCACGCTGTGCCTGCATCACTGCTGCAGCCTGGCTCCCTGCGGTGGCTGGGTAGGGAGGGCGGGACTTCCCAGGTGACCCCTGTCCTCTGCCCTCTTCCTTCTCGGTTGGCCCAGGGTGCCAGGCTGCTGGGGACTGCTGGCACCTCCCTTGTTGCCTGGGCAGCAAATACATGAGTACCTGCGGGCAAATGAAAAGGCCGTTGGCCCTCGAATCCCAGATGGTGGCCCACAAGTGGTGAGCTGGCGGGGTCCTGGTGCAAGGCTGAGCACACCGCGGATGGGCCGCAGCCTGCAAGGCCAGCGCGGTGTGCCCTCACTGTGGCCTGCCCTGCAGCAGGGCCCTTTCTGCCCCAGACTGAACAGGTGCCTTCCTGCCCCAGACTGAGCAGGTGCCATGATGCTCAAGAACCAGCTGTTTGGTCCTGGCAGTGCCACTGGGGTCTGAGAGTGGGCCTGGGTCTGAGACAGCATGCCACTTCCACTCTCCCCTCCTGGGCCTGAGTCTGAGATTGCGTGCCTCCTCCATCCCCTCCTGGGCCTGGCTCCAGGCCTTATGGGCAAGTTCCTCCCAGGGAGTAGGGTCTAGGGACAGCGGCTTCTCTGGACTGTCCACTCCTGCTGACCCGGGTCCCCGATGGCGGGGCATGCTTCAGCCTTGCCCACCTCTGCTTGTGATGTCGAGTCTGTTGACTCAGAATGGATTCTTATTTTGTCAACTCTCTGTCTGTGCATTTCCTCCAACTGCGTCTGTGTCCTCCCCACCACCAAACCAGTTAAAGGAGACTCAGGAGACAGGATGACCAAATGCAACGTGCTATCGTAATTGGCTCTTGGATTTAAAAAATAAATAACTATAAAGAACTTAATTTTATTATGGAGCCAATCTTATGTCAGTGTTCAATATCTCGAGTATGGTCACGATATTGTGCTTCCTTGTGTAAGAGCACGTCGTTACTAGGAGAGACAGCTGAGAGTACTTAGAGATGTAATATAACATCTGCAGCTCTCAGCTGCTTTGGTAAAATAAAAGTAAATAATGTGTCTGTATCTATGATAGGAATGAGGAAGGGAAGGTGAGAGTAGCAGAATGTTAGCAGTTGGTGTATCTAGGTGAAAGATATGTGGGTATTTGTTTGATAATATTGGAAATTTTCTATAGGTTTAATTGCTTTTTAATTTTTAAAAGAACTATTTTTTTATTATTATTATTTTTTTAAAGTTTGCTATTGAGCACGTGCACTCACCAGAGAGAGACAGAGAGGGGGAAAATGGTCTGGACTCAAACCATGGTCGGACGTGTGTCAGTCCAGCGCCTTAACTACCATGCCACCTGTTGCCCCTAGTTTGAATTTTTCATAATAGATTGTTGAGGGAAAATGAAGAAGAAGAAAGGGGTTGAAGATAGAGTGTAGCCAAGTGTTTCAAGGAGCTTTGCTGTTTAGAGAAGCAGAGAAGGGTGGGAGTAGCTCCGGGAGAAGGTGAGGGTAAGAGGATTTGGCTTTAAGATACGAGAAACCTGCCTTATGTGCAAGTTGCCGTTTACGGATGCCTGGCAGCAGAAAGCCTGGTGATGGGGGAGAGAAGGCTGAGGGTGGCATGTCTGTAAGTAGGCCTTGGGGGCGGGGTCCCCTCACTACTGCTGCAGGGGCTGGCACCGGTGAGATGCTCCGTAAATTTACTGACTGACTGAGCCCAGCCACTGGGGCACACTTCTGAGGTGCTGCTTTCTGCAGGTTGGGTCCACGTGGGAGGCCAGGTTCAATTCCTGGTCCCACCTCTGCGCTGGGCATAGACCTATAGCTGGTGTGCAGCTGTAGGTCCCAGCAACTCAGGAACACTGAGGCAGAAAGCTGGCAACAAGGAGACCCTGTCATCAAAATAAAGTAATTGGGGGGCCAGCAGGAGGCATGGTAAAGGCACTGGATTCCCACGTGGCTGACCACGGTTCCTGGACCAGTGGCTTGCTCTCTTTTCTCTCTCTCTCTCCATCTCCTTCTGGTGAGCACACATGCCTTATAACAAATTAAATAATAATAATATCCACAAATAAAATTAAATAATTCTTTTGAAAATACTAAATGAATATTGGTTTTCATTCTTAGACTAACCTCATGCAATAGGTACTATTATTATTAAACAAAAATACATTGATTTAGTCTTAGTTAAAATAAATTTTAAGATTCAATATTAATGTAAATATTCAAATAAATCTATGTAAATTTATTTGAATTTTCTGTGCAAGTGAGAAGATATTAGGAAAAAATTTATTTACTAGTGATTTATTGGGTCATCAGAAAAGTTATGTCATGTTTTTGCGTAGAAAAATACGTCATGACTTTTCCAACAACCTAATAAAATCATGAGAATACTTACAATTATGGAGCCTCGATCTTTCGTCATTTTTACAAAGATGAAGCAAAAGATGCCTCTTGAGATTCTTAAAGCAGAAAGCTTTTGGAAGATAGCCATTGTGGAATATTCATGATGAAATGCGTTTTTTAGGAGTGGAATTCCCTACATTGTAAATGAACGCTAGTCTGACCCACGTCGGAATCATGGAGGCCTTGGCAGGCCTCAGTGCGGACACTGTTTCTGATTCTCCGCTCCAGCATGTACGTAGTAGTGTTTCTTTTCTTTTTTTTTTTTTTTTTAAAGGTCTCACATATTTATTACTGAGCCAACCTACAGGGCAGAACTTAGAAACAAAGTGAAGCATTGTTTTTTGCAATAAAACACCCCCACGTGTGCGGGCAGTGGTGCCCATTTTCAGCGTGATGCGTGAGACGTAGAGACCTCGGTACAGCACACATACGTGGGCCAGCACCTGTCCAGTTCCTCATCGGCCCAGGTTTCTCTCTAGGGTCTCCTCTTGGAATTGTACCTGATTTTATTACCAGTTTTCGTTCGAATCCACTGGGGAACGGGATGATTTCACTTCTGGTTTTTGACCAGAAGCCACGTGATTCTGAAATCCCATGAGAAGACAGTGCAAGGAACTGAGTGGCCGCACACCAGGATAGCGGAGGGCGGAGAGTGAAGAGCTGTGGTGGCCTTTCTTTATGGCTTTAATGTCGTTTCCTGACAATGGGCGGCACAGAGCACTTGTGCCTATGGACACTTGGATGTTGTCGTTTGTGCTGTGTCCGTTCAATCCTGGGTCTGTTTTTAATCCTTACCAGTTTGTGCAAGTGAAATGGAGTGGTGGCTCCGTCAGATCTGAGCCCACGTCGAAGGCGTCGGGAGTGTGGCTTCCCCGCAGCCAGTCAGATCCCCAGGCCTGCCCGCTCTCCTGCCCGCCCAGGCCCTCTGCCACCGCGGAGCCTCACCCTTGGTGGCCCTCACCGCTGCACGAGGGCCGTTTGCCAGCGCTTCCTGGTCCTCCGATGCTCGTCCCCGTGGCCGTCGCAGCGCATTGCCAGGGGTCTGTCTCGCAGCGGCGGGCACAGCACAAGGATGCCTGTACAGGCAGCGGTGCCCGAGCGCACAAGTTCAAGTCCATCTGCTCAGGAGGCTCCGAAACACCGCGGGCCTCAGCAGGCTGTCGTTGGCACTAACTGCACGCACACGCAAAGTGCCCGCGTTGTACTGTGCGTTAAAAAACAGTGAAGAAAAGATACGTCAGCTCTGCCTTCCATGGAGTTACGAGGGATTCCTACTTTCTATGTTACATGTTTTGCAGTGCTTGAATTTTCATGAGATTGCTTTACCTTTGTTGCTAAACACACACAAAAAAAGCACTTAGTATTTCCAGCAGCAGCGTCCTCATTATCAGGAGACTTCCTGAACAAGTGAGTAATTTGAACAGATTTTCGTGTCAAAAGAGCCTTTGGTATTGTGAAACTCCAAACATTGTTTTCCTTCTGTTTTAACATGACTATTTCTATATTAAGCAAGACAGAGGATCTTTTAATGTGGAAATTGGTGTAAAAAAAATGAACCACCAGGTTGCTTTTGGCCCACTAGGCTGGGATTATTTTTAGCTGTTGCCTTATGAAGTGTTGGCAGAGGCCTGAGGATGTTATCAAGGAGCAGTGATGGCTGCGTCTGTGAAGCACCTGCTGTGTACAGATCAGTCCTTGCTGTGTGCTCTACACACAGGGCACGTCCCACCCTCCCAGCAGCCCCAGAACCCGGGTTGCAGGAGGATGGGGAGTCCACCAAGTAGCAGAGCTCAAGTTACAACTCAGACCGCCTGACTGCATCCCACGTGCGCCCGCTGTAACCACAACCCACTCTGCCCTCCTCTCAGCCTCAGATCTGCGATACGGTCTGTCAAATCCTAGACACTGAACATGCTTTAAAAAAATTCAAAATTCTTGTACTTAAAAAAAGCTTGTCCTCAAGTCACTCCTTCATCCAGTTGTCCTTTTTATGCATTTGCAAAATGTGGGTGTGGCTGAGCCAGCACCCCCAAACCCTCCCCAGCGCTGAGCTCCGGCCAGCTGGTCTCGGCAGTTGTGGCCACAGTGCGCTATTCACAGCCCAGGTGCTTCTCCGGGCCACAGTCATCTTAGAGCCGCGTCGTGTTTCGACGCTGTGGTCTCACTGTGGTGGTGTTCAGACTCCCCCATCCCCGGGCAACATTAAACCCTGACAGAAACCACTGCTAAGTTGGGATCCCAGCTGCTGCTGCAAGTGACATTTGAAAGACGGCCAGTTGATACGGACATTTGTCAGCAACAGGCAGAGGTCATTGTGAGCCTGGCTCAGGGGCAAGTTGAGAATTTAATAATGCGGTATCGGCAGCTGGCAGACCAGCTTTGGGAGAAATCAGCATGGCTTTGGTGTGTTGTCGTATTTGGCTTTTCTGTGAGGGGCATGAGGCGCCTCTGGCTCATCCTCTCTCCAGGTTAAAGGACATTTCTGTGACAGCCAGGTCTGCAGCCTCTGATGCTGCCCAAGAACGTGGTGCGGTTAGGAGTGGCACAGTCATTTATGTAGAAGTTGTGAGCTCACGTCAGCCACTAATCCACACTAGCGGATTAGTCACTGAGGCTCTGACCTCCTTCGGTGTACTCCACAAGTGGTAGTCCGAGACTTCATTTTCTTAAAGTCTCCCGTTGACCTTTGAGGTTGCTTTGACAGATTTGCAAGATCACAAAAAGATGCGCCCACTTCAGACATGTCTCTCCACATGACGGGCTTCCCCATGGTCAGATGTGGCCGTAAAACAACCCCTTGGGTGCTTGTAGGGGCATGGGACACCTGGGACACTTGCCCTTGCTGGCAGTCTGTGGCGTGCGCAGCCACTTTATGGAGTTGTTAGGTAGGGCCCACGGCTTAGAGACGTGCTCGCCCTCCCGCCCTGCGGTCCTTCTCACAGGGCATGCTCTTGGTGCAGTCCAGGAGGTGTGTGAGTGCCCCGGCATTGCTGATAAAAGGCAAAAATGCTGGACACCACCCGGTGTCTGTCGCCTGTCAGAGTAGGCGAATAGAGCGGGCGTTGCGGAACTGTGTTTCATAGCGTTGAGAGGAAGCACAGTACCTGCATGGGCCTGGTCAGCTGTCAGACCTGCTGCTGAGCGAGAGAGCAGAGCGTGAGAATCTACAGTCTATGCTGTCGGGTCCGCAAGCTCCTAAGTTAAACCATATGTGTAGATACGGACTGTCACAAAAGTCAGGTGGTGGCTGCTCGTTGTCGGAAAGAGAATGGTGACAGCAAAGGCGCACGTGATGTTGGTGCCATGGACACTCTCCTGCCAGAGCTGCACTGCCCCCGACAGCAGCCAGCAGCACGCCGCGCAGGAAGACTTTGCTCCTGTGTCACACCGCCTACAGTCAAGTGCTCCTCGCCACGGTGGCCAGGCCAGCATGTTTGTGCAGATAAAGACCGTGGCCATCGCTCCAGAAAGTTCCATCTGATAGCCCAGGTGGTGGGCGTGTGGATTCGGAGTCTCTGTAGTTATATATACATGTATGTGTGAATCTTTAATGGTTGTGTTTTAATCTCAGTACTAGAAAAATCTCTAACTACAAAATCTGCGGTGTAACTTCCTCAGTGTGAAAAACCAGAGACGCCGGGGCAGGCTGGTGGAGCAACTGAGCCTGTAGGAATGTGGGGCCGTCTGTGGCTTTGCCCTCCACCCCAGCGATCGGTGCACGTGAGGGGTGTGGACGCCTGTGTGTGTGTGTGTGTGCACATGATGTGACCGTCTGTCCGAGCTGTGGACAAGCTCTCCCTAGCAGCAGTGCTCACATGAATGCCACCTGCTGCCCCCTCCCCGCTGCTGGTCACTCGAGCTTCATCAGCATGCAAAGGCACGTTTAGAGCGACCTTGAGAACTCCTGAAACCCGTGCTGGTTCCCATTGTTTTGAGGACAAGGTGGCAGTCTCCAAGAAATCTGTCCTAGTGAGTGCTGCCCTCAGTTTCCAGAGTGGAGGATGTCGGCTGTCATCACAGAGAACCCCGTCTCCACTCATCTACCACTTGTGCTAGAGCTGGCTGTTTAACACCCCAAGGAGAGATGTACTGACAGGCATTGCACTGCCATTATTATTATTATCGTTATCATTATCATTAGGCGCGTGTACTTGCCAGAGAGAGACAGAGAGAAATCTCCCCCAGGGGAGATGGTCACACTGCCATCAATCCCTACTCCTCCATTCTCCTCTTGAGGTTTTGGGCACGCATGTACCCGCACTCCGCAGGCGTTATGCTGTCTTCAAAGCTAACCCAACGTGGTTTCCCAGCTGTGCCCCAAGATGCCGAGAATCAGGGGCCATGGGTAGAGGGTAGAGGCAGAGAACTGTGACGTAGGTACTCCCAGGTTCCGCTAAAGCTTCTGGCAGTGGTGTCCTTAGTTGGCCTCTGGGTCATGATTGGGGACAGCCCTGCACCCCTGCACCCCTGCACTTGCATGAACCTGAGAGGGTTTTATTGGTGACCACCACCTCTCTCACTGACCCTAGATCCTCCCCATCCCCATGACAGCGGTGAGTCTGACCAACTCCTGAGCCCCGTCCCCGCCCATAGGCAGCTCGGGCAGCAGTGGGAGGGCAGATGGTGGCTCCCCCAGCCTTGCCAGTGAAGACCCCAGACCACTCAGGCAAAGCAGAGCAACCGTCCATCCTGCGAGATTCCCTGGGTCTCTCCGACGGGGTAGAAACAGCACAGCTTACTGAGCTGCCTCCTCCCTGGCAGGGGATGTGCTGTGCCTGCACGGATGCCTCAGAGGAGCTGAGATGTGGGCACCGGAGAGATCCGTCCCGAAGGAGGGAGTTAAACCGAAGTGGGAAATAGAGGAACAGGATTCCGGCCAGGTGGACTCCAGTTCAGTGCTGAGGAAGGGGAGCGTGTAAGCCCTCATCTACTCGCGATGCTGAGTCACATGTTCAGTGCAGCAGAATAACCTGGTAAAGGTCCACAAGCAGTTGGGAACTAAGAATTCAGAGTCTGACTAACCATGCCACCTGCCTGAACCGTGCCGCTAGGTCAGCTCCCGTACCGCACAGGCCCACGCCCTGGCACGCTGGCAACTGCCTGCTCGCATTATCCACAGCAGCATCTCATTTAGTTAATCTACATTAAGTCAGCCCTCTCAAGGGAATACTGTTATCAGCCTCATTTTCCAGACAGAGAAACTAAAGATTAAGAGCAATACCTAAGTATTTTAACCACGCAGGCTGACTCCCCTGTACCCTTGTAACCGTCACATCAGTGAATAGACTGTCTGCATAAAATTCATACGTTTATTTCTCCATAAGAAAGAATCAGACAGGCAGACATCCGCAACAGGATCTTGGGGCTGGGATCCATCCCCAGCCTGGATCACGGGCAGGTACCCACAAGCCTCACGTATGAGGCCTCAGTACTTGAACCCGGGACCTTTCCATGTGAGTCCAGCATCACAGCATGTGTCACCATTCTTCTCAGGAATTTTGAAGCCACCAGGTCTGTCTGGGACTTGCACCGCAGTCAGCCATGTGGTCCAGCACCCTAACCACAATACTGTGCTTTTTAGTTTTTTTTTTTTTTTTTTTTTCTTTTTTTGGAGAGGTTTTTGCTATAGGGCGCGTGCACTCGCCAGACAGACAGAGACAGAGAGATAGAAAGCAGGAAATCACCCCCCAGGGGGGATGGCCACGCCGCAATCCCTTCTCCTCCATTCTCCTCTCGGGATCTTGGGCACGCACGCACACGTGCCACGCGCCCGGCGTGAGTTTAAGCCGCCGGGTCCGGGACTCGAACCGCGGTCGACTACGTGGGAGTCCAGCGACATAGCCATTACACTAACTGCTGGTCCCCTGTGCTTTTTAGTTTTTAAAACTAGAGATACTTCTAGGCCAGCAGGTGATGTGGTGGTAAAGGTGTTGAACCGCCACGTACTAACTGTGGTCCAAGCCCCGGACCTGGTGACTTGAGACACACCAGCACATGTGTGTGCATGCCCAAAATCCCAAGAGGAGAATGGCGGAGAAGAGATCGCGGTGTAGCCATCCCCCTGGGGGGTTATTTTTCTCTCTTTCTCTCTCTCTGTCTCTCTCTCTCTCTCTCTGTCTCCCACGGTGCATACACCCTATAGCAAAAAAATCTCACTTTAAGAAAAAAACTAGAGGCATTTCTTTGTCTGTTACACAGGAGTTATTTTGTTCCTTAATTTTCAGTCTCATTATTTTCTGCAAATTTCTGCCATTACCAAAAAAGGCTGTTTTTTCCTAGGATATCTTTTGCCTGGTTGGTTGGTTTATATGTTAGGTGAATGTTTGCCAAGCATCATCTTCTGGCCAGGTCCATGTTAATGCTGGGAAAATAGGCACAGACAAGACAGGTACAGTCTTCAGAGAGCTTGCTTTGTGAAGAGACAAACACATAAATAAACCAATAAAAGGTGGTTTTAGATACTGGAAAGTGTTGCAGTAATGATGAGACGACAGAAGACTGCCTAGTGGGTTTTGTTTTTCTGTTAAGAGCTTTATTGAGGGCTGACCCTGTGGCCTAGCCGTTAAAGGGAGCTGTATCCCACATGGCCAACTCTGATTCAAGTCCTGGTCCCCCTTGGTTTGAAAAATAATGCCAGTGTTACGTGTGTGCGTGCCCAAAATGCCAACAGGCTGTAGATCAGGACAGAAAGAGATTGCAGAGTAGCCACGCCCCTACTGGGAAGTAGGTTCTCCCTCTTACGCTCTTTCTCTAGCTCTGGCTGCCTCTGGCAAGTACACACACCCTCTGGCAAAGGAGAGAGAGAGAGATTTACTATACGGTGTGTGTGCTCACCAAAGAGACTGAGAAAGAGAATGAGAAATCGCCATTTAGGGGGATGGCCATACCACAATTCCTTCTCCTCCATTCTCCTCTTAGGATTTTGGGCATGTACATACATGCACCCAACATGAGTTTCAAGCCTCCGGGTCCAGGATTCAAACTGCAGTCAGCCATGTGGGAGTCTAGTGCTTTAACCACTACACCACTTGCTGGGCCCAAGAGAGAGCTTTAAAGTATATAAGTCAATGTTTTTGTTTTGGAGTTGTTTTAGTAATTCACTGGGTTGTGCAACTATCACCAGATTCTAATTTTAGAATATTTTATCTCCTATCCAAAGAAACCTTACACTCATTAGCAATCACTTTCCTTCCCTTTCTCCCCCATCCCTAGTCTTGGGCAAGTTCTGATACACCTCTGTTTCTAGATTTCTTCTTCTGGACATTCAAATAAACAGAACCATGTTATTTGCAGGGTTAGTGACTGAATGCCTTCACTTGGTGTCAGGTTTTTTTGTTGTTGTTTTTTTTTTTGGAGAGGTTTTTGCTATAGGGCACGTGCGCTTGCCAGACAGACAGAGAGAGACAGAGAGACAGAAAGCGAGAAATCACCCCCCAGGGGGGATGGCCACGCCGCAATCCCTTCTCCTCTCGGGATCTTGGGCACGCACGCACACGCGCCCAGTGTGAGTTTAAGCCGCCGGGTCCGGGACTCGAACTGCGGTCGACTACATGGGAGTCCAGCGACATAGCCATTATGCTAACTGCTGGTCTCCTGGTGTCAGGTTTTCAAGTTCATCTGTGTTGTAGCCTGTGTCAGTACTTCATTTCTTTTCATTGCCAAATAATAATCCGTTGTGTGGATGTACCACTTTTTATTTAGTCATTCATGGGCTTTGGGAGTTGTCCACCTTTCGGCTATTGTGGAAAGTACTGCTGTCGGCCTTCCTGGACAAGTCATGTGAATGGATTCTGTGCTTTCGTTTCTCTTGGGTAAATGCCTCGGAATGGAGTTGCTGGGTCATATGTGACTCTGTGTTTGATTTGTGAGGAATGCCAGGTGTTTTCCAAGGCAGCTGCACCGTTTTCCATTCCCACCAGCAGTGTCGGAGTGTTCCGTATCTCCAGTCCTCACCAGCACATAGTTTTATCTGTTTTTATTGTACCCAGTGATTGTGAAGTAGCAACTTAGGTGCTTTGGATTTACATTTCCATAATGACTAATGATAGTGACCATCTTTCTGTGTGCATATTGCCTATCTGTGTGTCTTCTTTGGAAAAATGTCTGTTCAAATCCTTGGACCATTTTAAACTGTTGTTTTTTATTGTTGAGTTATGACAGTTCTTCACATTCTCGGTTAAGTTTCAGATCACATGTATGCTTTGTAAATTTTTTCTCCCATCCTTTGTGTTGTCTTTTCACTTTCTCGATACATATTCTTTGTAGCACAAATTGTCCCTTATGCTTTTGGTGGTGTATCTAAGAAAATGTGATCAGATCTAAGTTTGAAAAAAAAAAAAAAAACAAAAAAAACCCTGTGTTTTCTTCCAAGAGTTTTATAGTCGTAATGCTTACTTTAGGTCTTTGCTCTGTTCTGAGTTCATTTTTGCATATGGTGTGAGATAGGGCCCCAGTTCATCCTTCTGCGTGTGCCTGTACAGTTGTCTCAGCACCATTTGCTGAAAAGACTTTTCCCTGTCGAACGGTCTTGACACCCTTATCGAAAATCAGCTGGCATAGGCACCTGCATTTATTCCTGGGCTCTCAGTTCTGTGCTGTTGATCTTTATGTCTTTTTTACATCACACATGGGGATTACTGTGGCTTTATTAAGTTTTTAAATTAAAAAGTATGAGTCATCTAGCTTTTTTTACTTCAAGTTGTTTTCACTATTCCAAGTCTCTTGTGTTGCCCTATGAATTTAAGGTTAGAGTGTCAATTTCTGGGGGGGGAAAAAAAAAGCCAGCGAGAACCTCATCGGGATTATATTGAAACCTCTAGATTAGTTTAGGGATAGTACCATCTTAGTAATGCTAAGCCTTTTGATACATAAACATGGGTGTATTTCTGTTATTTAGATTATCTCTAATTTATTTTAACAATGACTTTTAGTTTCCAGTGTGTAAGTCTTGTACTGTTGTTAAATTTATGTGTATTTTATTCTTTATGATGATACTATAAGTGGAAGCATTTTACAATTTCATTTCATCTTTGGGTATTGATTTTACTGAACTTTTTTATTATTATTTGTGGAAAATGTACTTGGAATTGCACATGCACTAGATTGTGTCATCTATAAACAGAGATAGTTAACAGTTCGTATCTTCCATTCTGATCTGGAAATGTTTATTTCTTTTTCTCACCTGATTGCCCCATAAGAACCTCCAACATGCCATCAGCTAAGAGTGGTGACACAGACGTCTTAGTCCTACTCCTGATCTTAGGGCAAAATCATTCAGTCTTCCACGGTGGCCCAGAAGGTTTTGAAGACCTTACTTTTAGTTCACTCTCCGCTGTCAACTCTGGGACCTTGGCCAGGTCATTTGTGGTTCCCTAAACCTAAGAATGAGGAGGTTGGTTCTAGCGGGCCGGCCTTCCTTCCTTCCTTCCTGACTTACATCCTGCACTTCTGTGACACCAGAGTCCCTTCTCCTTAGCCAGTTCCCTGGACGCCTTCAAGCACCACACGAACTGCAAGGGCGCTTACAATACTTGCAGGTTCTTCCCCATCACCAACTTCCATAGTTCTAAATAGCCTAACTCACATAGAAATTTCTAAAACCGAGACATGTAAGCAGAGATGGTTAAATGAATCCGTGCTTCCTTTCCTTCGACTCCGCACAGCCAGGGAAGGAGACCGGTTTGGGGACACTGCTGATCTCCTTAAGCGGTCAGTGGACTACAGCGCCTGCCCGCCACGCCCTCTAACATCTGGTGCCCTCTCTGTTTTCAGACTCTCAGCGTTCCCATCTCTCCTCCTTCACCATGAAGCTGATGGACAAATTCCACTCGCCCAAGATCAAGCGAACACCATCGAAGAAGGGAAAACCAGCGGAGGTGTCTGTGAAGGTTCCAGAGAAGCCCGTGAACAAAGTAAGCCAACCCTCTGGGCCTTTCTCCCAGCCTTCGCCCGCTCCCAGCAGTATGTGTCTGTGCTGTCATTCACTCCCTGGGGAGCGAGCTTTCAGTACATGGCACCTTGTCCGTGGCGTTCCACGGTTCCAGAGAGGGCCTGCAGTGTCCTTGCGAAATACGGACCTTTAGGATGGCGAGTGAGTGTCATGATCATCATTGTCCAGTTCAGCTGGCTGGAACAGTTCTCTTTTCCTTGCTGTGTCATTCTCTGGGCATTTAAAATGGCTCAGCCTGGCCTGTTCATATCCCAAGATGCTGCCTCCCTGTCCCTGAGGTCCCCACAGCACCCTGGCGCTCACTCACACCCAGGGAAGTTTGTGATGTCCAGACATTCGTCACTGGGCTTTCAGGACCATGATCTGAAACATGCAGACCCTTTGAAGCCCAGCCAGATATGTCCTCAAGCACCAGGACCCTCAGCAGGGCCAGTCAGGCCAGACTTGTTGAGACAGCTGTTGATTGTCATCAGCCCCTCCCTTCAGCTGGAAACGGCACCCCAAGCTCTGTAGGAATCCAGGTTTCCTCTCTTCCAGGAGGCAACAGACAGATTTCTACCAGAGGGCTGCCCTCTCCCCTTGGATCTGGAGCAGCAGGCAGTAGGATTTATGTCCACCAGTGCTGTGGCTTCCAGGTCTCAAAGGCAGAAGGTCAGTGTGACATTAAGAACTGTTGGGTTTGCCTTGCCTTCTACTGCAGAATCCTGGTCCATGGTTTTGGGGATGGGGAAAAAAATTATTGCAATATTATCATGTTCACTTGGGTGGTGACTCTGGGCTGTGAACGGTTCAGGAAAAGTCCAGGGTGCCTTGGATAAAAAACAGTTTATGGGCCTGCCAGTGGCAAGATGGTTAAGGCAGCTGGATCCTACATGGCCAATGGCATGGTTCAAGTCCCAGAGCTGGCGACTTGAAAAGCATACTGGACGCGTGTGCATACATGCCCAAAATCCCAAAAGGAGGGAGAACTGGAGGGGAAGGGATTACGGTATGACCATCCCCCGTGGGGAGTGCTTTCTCACTTCCTCTGTCTGTGTCTGCTGAGCATATACACCCTCTGACAAAATTTTTAAAAAATGAAAAAGAGAGATAGAGTTTATCCAAGCCCCCATGGTCTCTGGAGAGAGCTCAGTTCTCTATGGCTAAAGCTTGGGGATCTTTTCTGGGATTGGTTTGGGTTGCTGCTTGGGTCTGACGGGTTCTAGGGGAATGTGGGCGAGTGTCACTTCTCAAGGCCAGCTGTTCTTTCCTTGAATTACTGAGATGGTCTGAATAGTTAGAGGGGGAGGCTTCTCCACTTCTTAGATATCTAGCACAGCGCATGGGCTGTGGCAAGACTGCCACCAAACCAAGTACTCTTGGGACCAGGGAGCCTCCTGCCCAGCTCGCGTTTATCCACCTCCTTGGCCCCAGGCTGAATGCGTTACACGGGTCCTATTAGGAAATCTTCAAAGTAGCCGTGACAGTGAGAAGCTCCCGTCTACTGCGGTATTAGACGTCCAGCCAAAGTCACACAGCACAGAGGGTGGAGTCGAGGTGTGAGCGCAGACCACCGCCGTCAGCCTGAATTCTCGTTCTGCTGTTTCCTTTCTATGAAAGAAAGCCATATATTTAAAAATATAAGTATTCTTGGGACCAGCAGTTAGCGTAATGGCTATGTCGCTGAACTCCCACATAGTTAACCATGGTTCGAGTCCCAGACCCGGTGGCTTAAACTCACGCCAGGCACGTGTGCGTGCGTGCCCAAGATCCTGAGAGGAGAATGGAGAAGGGATTGCAGTGTGGCCACACACACCCCCAAGGGGGTGATTTCTCGCTTTCTATCTCTCTGTCTCTCTGTCTTTCTGGTGAGAGCATGCACCCTATAGCAAAAACTTCTCAAAAAAATATATATGTAAGTATTTTTAAAACATAAAATGCCTTTCAAAATATTTATTTCTAGATCTCTCTCAACTGTAAATATCAGTCCTGACTCATTTCCACACATAACAGTTAAACTAAATTTAGTAATACAAAACAAAGCAAGCCTTGTAGACAAATAGACCCTTAATCTTCTAGTAATTATCCAAAGCATAATTTTCAGTACTATTGTCACAGCCATCAATTTAATGCCACTGGCAAACACTACCATGTTATTTAAACACATAAGTCGTCGTATTCCTTTTTTTTTTTTTTTTTTTTTTTAAGTTTTTACTATAGAGCATGTGCACTCACCAGAGAGGGAGAATGAGAAATCACCACCCCCCAGGGAGGGGGGGGCCAAGGTGGCCACTTCACAGTCTCTTCTCTCCAGTTTCCTTTGGGGATTTTGGACGTGCACACATACGTGTGGCGTGATTTTCAAGCTGCCATGGACCTGGGCACACAGTCAGACCTGTGGGATTCAGTGCTGTAACCTCCATGCCACCTGCTAGCCCCAAATATGTCATTGTTCTAAGGACTGTTTTCCCCTTTTTTATGTGGGAGGACGTGGAAGGAAGTGTGGGGAGAGAGGGAGTAAAGGCACTGGCCCAGTCATGACACAGTTCTTTTTCTTTCACTTTTCTGTCCCATCAGGATGCTGGGCACATGTGCCAGTGCATAAGCCACGTGGGCCAGACCTCAAACCCAGTGGGGTCGGCAGTGTGGGTCAGTGGTGCGGGATCTGACTGCCTCTGCTCACTATGTAACCACTGCACTATAGGGCTGGCCCTAAACACATAACTCGTGAATTCTGCAATTCGTCTGTTTTCATTATTGATGTTGGCCAGCAGAATGTCTTTAAAAAATTCTAGTTAAAAGTGGAGAAAATAAAGTTTTAAAGCCAAACGTCTTCCGCTGAATGATAGTTTTTCTGTCCCATCTGTTAGCTAAAGGAGATCGAAGAGTGAAAAATATTCAGTGTTCGTCAGACTGATTTAAATTCCAGACTGAGACGGAGCACCAAAGTAGAATATTCGGTCTGCGCCCACGATGGTTTTTATTACAATCTGTTAAACCACCTCTTGGAGCTACATTTAATACTAAACTCCAAAGAGATTATAAATTGTCATCTCACACTAGTTCGGAAAGTTAGAGTGAAATGATTTACTATCAACTGGTCTGCTAGCGAGCTCTGACATAAAACTCTTCCACCAACTCACTTCCTGGGTTTTCCCCATGTTATTCATTATTTCAAAGAGAAGACTCGAAGGAAAATTCAGTGCTGAAGTACCCTCGCTCGTAGGGTACCTGCAAACCCCAGGGGACATGTGGCCGTGTCTGGAGATGTTGTTGGTTATAGGAAGGAGAGTGGAGCAGGTGCCACTGGGGTGTAGTTAGTAAGAGCCAGGGATGCCGATAAACCCCACAGCAAAGCATCATCTGCCCTGATATGTCAGTGCCAACAGAGGCCAGGAAACCTGTCGTACAGCAGAGAGGTGTAGGTGTGGTCCTCACCCCAGGAAGAATGGCATCCCCTTTGGCCATTTCTTTTTTTTTTTTTTTTTTGAGAGAGAGTTTTGTTTTGTTTGTTTTGCTATAGGGCATGTGTGCTCGCCAGAGAGAGAAAGCAAGAAGTCACCCCCCCAGGAGCTATGGCCACGCCACAATCCCTTCCCCATTCTCCTCTTGGAATCTTGGGCGCACACACACACGTACCTAGCATGAGTTCTTTTTCTTTTTCTTTTTTTTTTTTTTTTTTTTTTTTTTTTTGAGAGGTTTTTGCTATCTGTGCATGCGCTCGCCAGACAGATAGAGAGAGACAGAGAGACAGAAAGCGAGAAATCACCCCCCAGGGGTGATGGCCACGCCACAATCCCTTCTCCTCCATTCTCCTCCCGGGATCTTGGGCACGCATGCACACACGCCCGGCGTGAGTCTAAGCCACCGGGTCCGGGACTTGAACCACGGTCGACTACATGGGAGTCCAGTGACACAGCCATTACACTAACTGCTGGTCCCCCCAGCACGAGTTTTAAGCCTCCAGGTCTGGGACTCGAACTGCAGTCAGCTATGCCATCTGCTGGTCCCGCCCATTACTTTCAAGGATTGAATTGCTGTGCTCTTTCTCAAGTCACCTGCACAGGACAAAGTGAATACCAACCTGTTGCTTGGTGGAAACCACACCAAGGTGTGTGGTCCCGGGGTAGTCTGCCACCCCCATCTTTGCTCCTGAGAGCATTTACACATCCGTCCTCGTGTTCTCCCAGGTGTACACATGGCTGTCCTGTGCGAACACGCAGGGGACTAGAGTAGATGGAAGTGCAGCTCCAGGGCTACTCTACTCGCCAAGGCCCCGTCCTGGGTGGTTTCACACACGCTGTCCTGTCAACTCCTCACCATAACCACATGGGGAAGCTTTTATAATTCCCAACATACAGAGTCTTGGCTCTGGCCCACGAATTCTTAATCAAAGTCTGTTTTTCGTATTGTATTCTGTTGTTTTTCCAGACTGTTTCTATTTAGATATGCTTGTAGTCTCTTCTATCTTCTTAGTTGAATTTAAAAAAACTCTAAGAGTATTCTGTGTTGATTTAAAAACTCTTTGGCAACTTTTAGCAAGCCTAGCAGCAAATGCGGAGTGGTAGAGAAAAGTGCAGAGACAGTTCAGCTACATACTTGGAGCTCAAAGATGACACTCCGGGTGTAGTCCAACAATTAGCACCGCCCACTGACAGTCCAGGGTGTGGCTTCTCAACCTCCCAGGGCATTTGGACAGAGATGGGGTCCCACGCTGTTGAGTGGACTCCCGAAGGGTTTTCTTCTTGATGCTCAAAATCTCCTGGAACCTAAGCAGGAAGATGCTACTGTCAGAGGGTCTGGCGATGAGTGGAGCGGGGCCCTGCCCATCTAACTGTGTCTCAGTCTGTGTTAGACACGTGGTCTTACCAGGGCCTGCTGTTCTGTGCCAGCGGACAGGATTAACGTTGTATTGCCTTTAACAAATCCTGGGGTCCCAGCTTCTGTTCCACCGACTAATTCACTTCACCTGACCTGGCGGCTTGCATTCTCTCTTTCTCTCTGTCTCTCTCTGGTCTCTCTTGGACCAGCAGATGGCCTAATGGTTATGTCACTGGACTCATACAGTCAACCATGGTTCAAGTCCTGGACTTAGTGGCTTCAAACTCGCACCAGCCACGTGTGAATGCATGTCCAAAAGTCCCAAGAGGAGAGTGGAGAAGAAGGGACTGTGGCTTTGCCATCTACCCCGGGGGGTGATTTCTCACTTTTTGTCTATCTCTCTCTGGTGAGTTCACGCACCCTATAGCAAAAATCTCTCTCTCTCTCTCTCTCTCTCACACACACACACACACACACACACAATCCCGTGATTCCCGCTTTTGTTCCACTGATTCTAATCCTCCCTCACCCTGTCCCACCCCACCTAGCTCAGCCTTGTCTGGTTTGCTGTCCTGTGAGTTACGAGACTTGTTGCTGTGGAGAAGGGCCACAGGGCTGTGGATAGGACTGGGAGGGAGGGAGGGTGCAGCAGGGACACGGGTGCCGCTCTGCTGTGGCAGGAGTGTCTGCAGAAAGAAAACCAGCCAGTTTCTTAGTCTCTCTCTTCCCAACCTGCCTTGTGCAGGGACACACGACAGCCTGGGTGGGACGACAGGGCTGAGTACACCCCACAGGCAGGAGCCAACCCAAGTCTCCTGTCTGTCTCTGTCATCTGGGCCTCATTTTATTTTATTTATTTACTCATTTCTAGAGTTTTGTTTTGTTTTGTTTTGCCATAGGTATGTGTACTCCTGGAGAGAGAGAGAGACAGACACAGAGAGCGGGAAAGTGTGAAGTCACTCCCCGGGGGGATGGCCACATTGCAACTCCTTCTCCTTCAGTCTCCTTCGGGGATTTTGGGTGGGCACCCCTACACTCACACCCGGCATGCATTTAAAGCTGCCAGGTCTGGGACTCGAACTGCAGTCGGCCATGCGGGGGTCCAGCACCTCAACCACCATGCTTTCTGCTGTCCCCAAGGACCTCATTTTATTTAGGAGAGCTTTGGACCAGGAATCTCTAGTAAATGTCTTAACTTTTTCCGTGTATTTCCGGTTGATCTCCCTCCACCCTACGTCCTCTCTCCTAGCTCTGGGATCAAGCACACCACATTCCGATTCCAGTTCCGTCACTCAGACTGTGTGACCTGGGGAAGTTGCTTAACCTCCCCCCCCCCCAGCCCAACCCCCAAGCCTGTTTCCTCACCTGTGACATGACAGCACCTACCGCGTGGGGTGGCTGCAACCCTTACACGAAGCATGCATGTACAGACGGCCGTGGATGGCAGCTAGGGCCTGGCCTCTCTGCCTTGCAGAATTGTACATCCTTTGTCCTCCTTTGCTGACTGTGAGCAGGTTTGCAGTAGTCTCTGATACTGGCGTAGTGTCTTAAATTGTGTGAAGTGCGGCTTTTCCCTTCCTGCCATCTTAGATCCTGTAAGAGGCGGCTAGTCTGGAAGGCTGTGGTTGGTCCGCAGCCATTTTTCTGGCTATAAGCAGGGTCTCAAGAACCAAGGGAGCACAGAGCTCTTCTTAAAACGGAAGGTGTTTATGCCCAAGATGAAAGGAATTCTATTTAGGCAAGAGGTGTGCTTATGTGTACAGAGCACAAAACAACACAGTGACTCCTGGTGGCAAACCAAATAAAACCAGCGCAGTCTGGGGAAAGGTCACTCGTGCCCATGGAAACGGTGGTGAGGTCAAGCTAAATTCTGAAGCAACCTTCCTGCTAAAGCCATTGGACGCAGAATCTGTGTGATGCTGTACCCCCTCAAGGACTTAAAATAATGAAAAGTAAATGAGTAAAAATGGAGTCGTGTTGTTTAAAAAAAATTGTGAACTGCTTCCATTCAGTCTGTTTCAGTAACCTCTTTGGTTGGCCAGGGCAGATACTCTCTCCCCATCTTTGCGTTTCCTAAGCCCAGAAGCTGGCTGCTGTTCTGGGCTCTCCCCACGCACTGAAAGCCTCGTTTAGTTTCCAGGCCTGCGTAGACAGTAGTAGTAACTCATTCCCTAGGGTGAGAGGGTGTGCAGGTGGGCACAGCAGCCTTCGAGGCTACACAGCACCGAGTCCCAGGTCCTAGCTAGTGCGAGGTGCAGGCGTTGTAAACGCTACTGAGCATGGCTGGGCTTGCAAAAAGCCACAGGTGAACAGCCGAAGGGCTGGGGAGATGCACCGCTCAGAGACCAGGTTCTCGGAGTGCGGTTTGCTGCAGAGTTCACGGATGCAGCCTGACTGCCAGGTGCCGCCGTCTCTTTTAGAAGCCCAGGGCAGTTTTGTTTTGTTTTGTTTTTGATTGCCATAGGCCATGCACACTTTGTCAAAGAGTGACGGGGAGAGAGAATTCACAGTGGAGGACGGTCACGCCACAATCCGTTTTCCCCCTTTTACCCTCCCATCAGGATTTTGGGCGTGTGTGCACATGCGCCTGTTACGTTTCTCAAGCCCCCGGGGTCAGGGTCAGATCTGAACCATAGTTGGCCGCGTGGGACACAGCGCCCTCCCAGTGCTCAGTACCTGGCCACTGCACGGTGGGCCCAGCCCAGCCTTGCTTTCAAAGGCTGATTGGCTCTCTGCGGTAACAGGAGCGTCTCCTGCCCTGTAGTGGCATCCCCAGGTTGGCCCTTCCTCTGTAGCAAACCTGGCAGTGCTTTCCCAGGATGTTTTTTCTGCCTGTCACTGAGTTGCATCGTTGCTAGCCTCCAACACCCTTTGGTGTGCCAAGCTGGCAGTGGCCTGTTGTGGCCCCCGTCCTGCCAGACTGAGGGGGCTTTAGCCGCATTTGATGTCTGGGGGCACTGCGACTCCCCCCACGGGCTCCTCCCAGTCGTGGGTAGTAATGACGAGGTCCGAGCTCTTATCCCCAAGGTGCAGAAGCAGCACCTGGGCTCCTGCGAACAGTAAATTAACACTGTCCCGGCCCGCGGGACGATCGAGCAGGGTGCCTGAGTGAGAGAGCGGAGGTCTGGAACCGGCGCAGTGTCACAGCACGGGAGCGACACGGTGTCACAGCTCAAGATGGAATGCAGTCGCTCGTTTATTGAGGGCCAGAGAACATTCTTATATACAGGGTAGGAAAAGGGGGTGGGAATTGTCACGGACCTGACTGAGGACCTGCCTGAATGAGGAAGTCTCTGGGTGAATTGTCTACTCCCGGAACAAGGATACTTGAAGGTCTTTGTATGAAGGTCATGTCAGCCATTTTGGTACATGTGGCTTCCTACAAAACAGGTCAAGTAATGGAAAAGGAAGAAATGAGACCAGGGCAAAGGGATCCAGTGACAGGGCTGAGCGGTGGTTGGCAGTTTTGCCCAATGGTCGGCGGCGGGCCTTCTGGGAGCACCCACTGGTGGAAGTCGTCTAACTACAGGGCAGCTACTTCCCATCCTGTTCTGCCTGTTTTTCTCTCGGCGTGCACACAAAATAAAAGCTTCTACTGTTGGTTTTTCTGTTGTGCCTAAAATGACATTCTTCATCTTTTTAAACAAGATAATGTTCAGTCGTAAGTCCTCTTTTTTTTTGAGATTTTTTTGCCATAGGCGACGTGCACTCACCAGAGAGAGACTCAAAGAGAAAGTGAGAAATCATCCCCTGGGGGGATGGCCACACTGCAGTCTCTTCTTGGTTCTCTTCTTGTGATTTTGTACTCACATACCCGTGTGCCTGGTGTGTTTTTCAAACCACCAGGTTCAGGACTTGAACCATGGAGTCAGCCATGCGAGATCCAGCACCTTTACCACCACACCACCTGCGGCCCCCATAGTCATTTTTTTATTACATTTTTATCATTTGTATATTTATAGATGACTGTTTAAATCAACTTTTTCTAGAAGTTATCCTCTCGGTTGATTTTTATACATTCTTTGGACATCAGCGTGCACACAGATGGTAATTTTCCTCATGCACACCCCCCTTAGTTAGCACTGGGTGTAGAATCAGTCCCGCTGGGTAGATGACCCGTTTGGGATTTGTCCGTTCCCTAGGTTGCTCTCGGGACTGGGTCCCTGACATTCTGGCTGGCAGAGGAGGGTAGGGAGGGAGCCAGGGCCGTGTGTACACCGGCTGGTGCAGGGGAGAGTCGGGTGGGAGCTGAAGGGCTGGGAAGCGCTACGTTTGGGTTTTCCTTTTCCTCTCGGTGGACTTCCCTCCAGAGCGGAGTGCAGCCTGCCACCCTTCAGGACCTGGAGGCCCTGAGGGAATAGCATTTCATTTCATTGACAGGGTGTGGGGATCTGAGAAGGTCCTGGGGAGGGTGTCCTGAACTCGCCTGCACTGCATCCGTCTTCCATCCCGAGACTGGGAAGAAGAGGCCTGCCAGCCCTCACCGCGATTTGCAGGGGCCGTGGCCATGACTTGCCATTGCTTCCCCGAGTCGTTAGCAAGTGAGACTGGTCAGGTATCTCTGGCTGACCAGGCTGGGAGAGGAAGAGGTGATTTTCAAGACCTTGGGTCTGGGTGGGTCTGGGGTTCTGGGATTTCTAAGGCAGTTTTTTGGTCCGAGTCTCCCTCTTCTTCAGGCCCAGCCTCTGTCTCCTGGTGACCGTTCTTAGAAGAATAATGCAGCTTAGTTTGTGCAATAAGAACCTTTTCTATGCACCATCACACCAAGCTAGGCTACGGGAAATTTCAGTTTGTTTTTCACAGTCACTCCTTTAACCTCCTCTCCCTCCTTGTGCTCATGTTCCCTTTCAGAATCTGAGCTGGCTGGAAGAGAAAGAGAAGGAAGTCGTCAGTGCCTTGCGCTACTTTAAGACCATTGTGGACAAAATGGCTATTGATAAGAAGGTGCTGGAGATGCTCCCGGGCTCAGCCAGCAAGGTGCTGGAGGCCATCCTGCCCCTGGTGCAGGGCGACCCTCGTGTCCAGCACAGGTGAGCTCCCGGGGCACCACGGGCGGTTAGGGTATCTCAGTCTGGGAGCCCTTGAAATGCAGGATTTCTAGAAACAGTCCAGCAGAGCGTGCTTGCACACACACACACACACACACACACACACGTACACACACGCACACACGTGTGCCTGCATGCCTTTTCTGATGCCACCCCAGGGGCAAGTTGTAGGGGAGAGGATTCGGCTTCCCTCCACCCTTCTAAGTTCTACAGCTGAGCTGTTATGTAAATTGATATAAGACATTAACAGAAAAAAAAGCATATGTAACTACATGCCCACGCACAGGAGTCTCATAAAACAAGAGACTTGAGGAAGGGTCAGATGAGTGAAGCTTACACAGCTGAACACACAAGAGCAGAC
Source organism: Tupaia tana (assembly GCA_026018925.1). NCBI lineage: Eukaryota > Metazoa > Chordata > Mammalia > Scandentia > Tupaiidae > Tupaia > Tupaia tana. The sequence goes on along the minus strand of JAKSZU010000013.1, from coordinate 103,669,178 downwards.
AGGGCTCCTGCGGCCACTGTACAGGAGAGCCGGGGGGTTGCTGGTGAGCAGTTTTGCCCTGTCATGAGACAGTCTCACAGGGGGGGAAGGCTGTCTGTCTAGAAGCGGCCCTCTTCCTGGGTACTTTGCTAATGTGGGGTTCCTTTATGATGTAAATTTATTTTACACAGAACTACCCCATCTCTGCGGTGTCTTAGCGTAGCCATGTATTTGGGGGTGGCAGAATCTGGTCTCCCACAGTCATATGTATGTTTGTTTGTTTGAGAGATTTTTACTGTAGGGCATGTGCACCCTCCAGACAGACAGAGACAGACAGAAAGTGAGAAATCACCCCCCTGGGGGACTGGCCACGCTGTAATCCCTTCTCTTCCATTTTCCTCTCGGGATCTTGGGCATCCATGCACACATGCCCGGCATGAGTTCTAAGCTGCCGGGTCTGGGACTCGAACTGAGGTCAACTATGTGGGAGTCCAGTGATGTAACCATTACACCATCTGCCGGTCCCATCCACAATCACATTTTGAAGTGTTGTGTCCTGAGCCTCAGTGAGGTCATTGTTGCTTCTTCACTGTTGAAGCCTCAGCAGAGAGGCGGATCTCTGCTGTCCTAGGCGGATCTCTGCTGTCCTAGGCGGATCTCTGCTGTCCTAGGCGGATCTCTGCTCTCCTGTCCTCAGGCTTCGCCTGACAAAAGCCTGTGGTCATTTCTTCACATCAGCCAGACATTCTCTCCTGGCACCCTGCGTCCCTGATCGTGTCAGTCAGTCCCGTCAGAGTGCCCGACTCCACAGTGATGAGGGCAGAAGAGTAGATGAGACTCTTTCAGCCCGGGATAGCACAGTCCTGAATTGTGTGGAGCCAGGCCCCCGAGGGCACACCTGGGTTCAGGGGAGGGGTGGAGTGAGCCTTGGCCCGGGAGCTTTTGTGGGGCCATGCTTTTATCACGAGAGCACATTCCCCCCAAAGATTAGGAGCAGCTTGCTCCGTGTTGGTTGCCAGGCCTAGAAAGAAGAGCAGTATTACGTGTAACCCTGAATGAAAGCCCAGCGAGAGCTGCTCGAGAGGCTCGTGGATCTTTGGCTTTCTTTCACGGTACCTGTTCAGGGTGAGAGCATCTCTGTCTCCGTCCCTCGAGACGGCCGCGTGTCCGTTTAGCCCCATGAGGCTAAGCTTTTCTGAACTGCTTTCAGGACTTGGCAGTGCTGTTCAGTTTCTTCTGAGAGAGAGCAGACAGAATCTTTATTTCTAAGGGGCTCTCTGCCTTGGGCTTCCACCCTGGAGTTTCAGCTGACCGCTGGAGAATGGAGTCTTGGTGCTGGGCAGCTGGGGGACACAGCACCCGGTGGCCTGGCCGTCTCTGTCCTTACGGCGTCTTTCCAGGAAGCAGTCCCATGTACAGCTCCCAGAAGAGCTGTGTGGTCTCCTGGGGGTATGTCTGATATGCTAGTCCAAGGCATGGAGGACTTTTTCTTTTCCTTTTTTTTATTTTCTTTTCAAGAATTCTTTGATTTTGTTTATTATTAAATTTTGCTATAGGGCATTTGTGCTCACCAGAGAGAGAGAGAGCTGCCAGGTTAGGGACGCAAGCAGCAGCCAATCATGTGAGAGTTGAGGGCCTTCACCACCACACCACCTGCTGGCCCCTAGAGGAATTTTTATGCCTGTTCTATGTGGTCTCGGTTTCATGCCCGAGACAGGCCTGCTTCCCGGGGCTCCTGGCCGCTTGTCTCCTTTGACACCTGTGCCGAGCGCAGTGGCCGACTGACGGAGAACTCGCACCTCTGGGAACAACCTTTTCCTCCTTACCTGACTCCGAAGAGCTTCTCATTAGAGCATTGCTTGATTCAGACCTTTGTTTTAAAGTTGGGTGTTTTGTTTTTTTCTTGTCTTTATTCATAACAGAGAAGGTGCACACACGTATGGGAGAGTGAGACAGAGAGGAGCGCCCTCCCCAAGGTCCGGCCACGTTGCGGTCCTTCCTCCAGTCATCCAGCCTGTCAAGCATGTGCCCAGCATCAAACTGACTGGGCTGGGGATTCGAACTGTGTTCACCATGTGGGATCCAGTTTCTCTTAAACAGGGCACTGCTGCTAAGCCACAGAGCTGGCCCCAGATTTCTTTCCCTTTTTTGAGTGGAGGAGGGACTGCATATGCTTTTTCTGTATTTTCGTTCTTCCTCTAATTTAATGTAGTGTTTGAAATGGGAAAAAATAATCCTTTCTAGAATGCCATGGCAACATTATCATAGTTACTTAAAAATATGTGGAAGATGTGGGCCGGCAGGTGGTGTGGCGGCTAAAGGTGCTGGACTCCCACATGGCTGACCGCGGTTTGAGTCCTGGACCTGGCGGCTTGCTTTCTCATTCCCCCTCGCCCCCCGCCCTCTCACTCTCACTGTCCCTCTCTGGTCAAATTAAAATAAATAAAGTTAAATTTTAAAATTCTTTTAAAAAATACATGGAAGATGGAAGATGTTCATCTTGGCTTTACCCAGCAGTCCCTGAGGCACCCCAGGGTGCTCGGGGCTCCTGTTTTACAGGCGTGGGCCTCACAGGGTAGCTGCTAGCTGGTACCTCATGCACCCACACATTTACCCTTTCGCACCCCCACCATCACAAGCCACACCACCTGTCATTGCTGTTCTCAATATAGCCCTCCTGTGTGCACTTGGACGGGTCGTATGTGGAGGGCGACAGAGCTGAGCCCTGCTGGGGGAGCACCATGAACCCTCCATCTGCTTTGAGCCCGTGACTGCTCCTTTTCAAGGATCCTGCCTGTTTCAGTGTTCCATACCAGGGGCCATGTCCCATATGGGTGACCTTGGTTCAAGTCCCAAACCTGGCAGCTTGAAAATCACACTGGGCGCATGTGCACATGTGCCCAGGCTCCTGAGAGAAAAATGGAGACTCAGGGATTGTGGCATGGCCATCCTCTCTCAGGGCATTTCTCACTTTCCCTCTCTCTGTCTTTCTTGGGAAAAGTGTACACACCCTATGGCAAAAGCCTGAAAAAAACCAATTTGCATGCCTGTTGACCCCTGTGACTTGCTTGCCCAGGATATAAATCTTCACAGAATCTGCACTGGATGTAAGATGTAAGGGAAATGGGACCGGCAGTTAGCGTAATGGCTATGTCGCTGGACTCCCATGTAGTCGACCACGGTTCGAGTCCCGGATCCGGTGACTTAAACTCACGCCGGGCACGTGTGCATGCGTGCCCAAGATCCCGAGAGGAGAATGGAGGAGAAGGGATTGCGGCGTGACCATCCCCCCTGGGGGGTGATTTCTCACTTTCTATCTCTCTGTCTCTCTCTGTCTGTCTGGCGAGCGCACGTGCCCTATAGCAAACACCTCTCCAAAAAAAAAAAAAAAAAAAAAAAAAGATATAAGGGAAAAACTCAGGGAGAAAATACTTTGTTTTTAGTTTTTGCTATAGGGAGTGTGCACTCACCAGAGAAAGAAAGAAAGAGAGGGAGGAGGGAGTGAGAAATCACCCCCCGGGGGTTGGCCACGCTGCAGTCCCTTCTCCTCCATTCTCTTCTCAGGATTTTGGGCACATGCCCAGCGTGATTCTCAAGCCACCGGGTCTGGGCCTCAGACCACGAAGCTGGCCACGTGGAATCCAGCACCTTAACCTCCACGCCACTGCTGGCCCTAAAGGTTTGTTTACTGAAAGGAAATTTGGGATTTTACCAAAAAAGATGGAGAAATATGCCCTGTTGCTGAGAAACTGATTCTCTGCTGAGCAGGTGTCTAAGAGACGGTCATAGTTGCGGGTTTTTTTTAACCATTTCCCTTGGGTTTTGTCCCCTAGCTCAGCCCTCTCGTCCTGCTACAGCCGAGTGTACCAAAGCCTCGCCAACCTCATCCGCTGGTCTGACCAAGTGATGCTGGAAGGCGTGAACTCAGAGGACAAAGAGATGGTGACGGCTGTGAAGGGGGTCATCAAGGCGGTGCTGGACGGAGTGAAGGTACACGCAGCCCCAGGTGCCCCGGCCGGGACGCAGGCCAGCCTGCTGCTGGGCGTCCCCGCCCTGACCCATTGGGGACAGTGTGCCCTAGGCGGTAACGAGGCAGTTCTCTCAGGGTGGTGCAAATGGCTCCTCCAGGCCCGGACACTCGCTCAGATAGTTGGAAAAGCTGCGGCAGCGTCGGCCCTCAGTGAATCCTGTAGGTCTTCAGTGAGTTCGTAGCTCGGCTCTGGCTGTGCACGCCTGCCAGCTAGACGCAGCACAGGGGTGGTTCTGCGTTGGCTCTTAGCAAAGCTCCTGGTGATCACCTTTTCACATCCCAGGAGCTCCTTGGGTTTTCGGTAGAAAGGCAGAATTGCGATGAGTGAGAATAAAACTGCCTTCTTTACCCGATACCACGATGAAATCTATGTACTGTGAGGGAAGTCAGAAGCCACATGAGAGGAAGCGGTGGCCCCTCATTAAGGTGGGCAGCAGAGGCCGTGACGGGTCTAGAATTAGGGTCTGGGAAACAAACCCTAATTGAGACGGTAAGTCCTAATATCAGAAGCAAGGCAGAGGTCGGGCATAGGCAGGTGAGAGCCTGTGGTAGGCCTCGCTGTGGGAGGCAGGGATCCGAAAGCCCTGCTGTTAGGGAGGCCACGTGACCCAGTGAACGAAGTGCCCTGGGCCCTGGCTGGTTTGGGATCCCAAGTTCACCACCTGCAGGTCTGTGGACTTGAGTAGTTTACTCAATTGAGCAATTCCTTAGTTAACACGACTGTGAGACAGGCACAGTAACAGGACCGCACACCGTGGGCATCACAGGAAGGGTGAAATTGCTTGGCAGATCCGAGGCTCTTAGACCAAGGCCTGGCACGTGCTAAGTGCTCAGGCCTTGGCTGCGGCATGGTATCAGTTACGTCGTGCTTGGTACATGCGTTGTCCTAGGTCCTTCAGCCCAAAATTATAACTGAGGTGCTTAACCCAGATCAAAAATCCTCTTCTAGGGAACCAGCAGTTAGCGTAATGGCTATGTCGCTGGACTCCCACGTAGTCGACCGCAGTTTGAGTCCTGGACCCGGTGCAGCCCAGTCTCGGTCCCCATCAGGCTGGGACACCTTACAAGCCTGTGTCTTGGTGGTGGGAGCAGTCCACTGGGCTGGGAGGGACCAGGGCTGTGCATAGTCCATCTGGATCTGGACCTTGTTCCACTTGGAGGAGGAGCGGCCACGTTCCTGGTAACTGACTCACCATCTTTTAGGCTCATTCAGTTGTTAGGCAGAACTGGGGTTTTGTTTTTGTTTGTTTCTTCTGTGGAAGGATTAAAGAGGTGTTTTAAAACAGGATTACTTTGTTTCTGTCCCTGAATGGGTAGTACCATTTTTCGTTTAACCCTCCATAAATACAACTCGTCAACTGAGTAAACTCAGGCACAAGTTACCTCTCTGAGTTTTAAGTGGGTTTTAAAATATTTACCCTCAGACTTTGAGGAAATAGTAAGATAAAATATGAAGTAAGTTGGGAAGCGCTGGGTGCCCGGTCAGCGGTGGGCAGGTGGTTACCTGGAGACACTCTGATTCCAGAATAGCTCGCATTCACCAGCCTTTGTCAGTCATTCTGGCTCTCTTCCAGGAAATGTTACACATCTCTGGACAAAAATGACCACCCCTCCGTTATCTGATCTGGCCTGGTAGCTGCCTGTCCTGTGGGAGGCTATGGCTCAAACACCCTCTGGGCTCAAGGAAGGAAGGGTCTGAGGACTTGAACCGCTCGCTTCTGTTCTCCAGGAACACACCCGGCTGGGACCTGGTGACTGATGCCACTTAAGGTCAAAGAGAAACCCCAGTTTGTCCTTTTGAAACCAGCACCCAATTCTTTCCAGCTTTACCAGTTAAGTTTCATCCTTTCCTCTTCCCTCAGACTTAGAACCACTCATCATCCTCTTGGGCTCTGCTTTGCCCTCCTCGGAAACCTTGTAGGGATAGCAAATTTAACGGCAGGTTTTCTCAGCCTACAATCACACATATACACTGTAATTTTTAAAAAATCTTTTGATAAATTGGGCGGGAAAATTTTGTGGAGTACCTGCCATTCTGTTACTTAAGCTGGATTCGTATATCAGACTCAACTTGTTTAATAGGAGCATTTTTAAAGAAATGTTTTCCTGTCAGTCAGCATTAGAGGTGACTGTAAGAAAATCCCCGGTAATAGTGAGCTGTACCACGTAGGACATTTTCTCTTCTTTCCTAAGAAGTCCATAGATAGGCGTTAAGGGCCGGTACGCCATTTTCTCCAGCAGTCGAGGCTGTGTTCTCTCTCTGGCTTCCCTGTTATACTCAGTACATGTTGCACCTTCCCCATTTAAGGAGGCATCTTTAGAAGGACTCACAAAACTTCTGCTTTTGTTTTATTAGCCAGAATTTGGTCGTGTACCCAGCTAAAAATCTATTAATAAAGAACAGGTATTGGGGCCGGCAGATGGTGTCGTAGTTAAGGGCACTGGACTCCCATGTGGTTGACCGTGGTTCAAATCATGAACCTGGGGCTTGCTTTCTCACTTCCTCTCTCTCTTTCTCAAATTAAAAATAAGTAGAGTTAAATAAAATCATTCTTAAAAAAGAGAACAGATATTATAGTGAGTAGCTGTATCTGCCATCTCTAATAAACCATCTCATTATTCTCAAGCCTATTTTAAAATTTTTTTTATGAAAAATTTTAAACATTTGTAAAAAAAAGAAAAAAAAAAAAAAAACAGAGAGAGACAGAGAATAAGTAGAAAGAGAGTGAGACTCGGTAAGGAAGACCCATCGCACTCCCGCAGGTGCCCTCTCCTGGCCAGTCGTTTCTTCCGTACCTCTCCCTGCTCCCCCAAGATAATTCAGAAGTGAACCTAGACATCATGCCTTCCGTCCATAAATACCTCGTACATATCTGCAGAACAGGGCAGACGTTTTACAAAGGGACAGGTGATAAATACCGTAGGCGTTTACCAAACCATTTTTACCTTGAGGGCCTAATAAACACTAAGTCCTGAACTGGATTCCACCTGCAGGGTCAAGTTTGCTGGTTTTAAACAACTTTTTTTTTTTTTTAAATAATTATTTATTTTATTTATTCATTCATTTATTTCTTAATTTGACCAGAGAGAGACAGAAGGTGAGAGTGAGAGAGAAAGGAAGTGAGAAAGCAAGCCACCAGATTCAGGACTCGAACCCTGGTCGGCCATGTGGGAGTGTCCAGCGCCTTAACCACTACGCCACCTGCTGGTCCCACAACTTTTTTTAAAATTCAGGATCCAAATAAAGTCCACGCGCTATAATTTGTAAGTACATGTCTAAAGCTCCACCTTCTCTTTGTTCTCTCCTCCTTGCTATTTGTTTTGTAAGAGTCATTGCCCAGGCCCCAGGTGGTGTGGTGGTTAAGGTACTGGGCTCCCACATGGCCCACTAGAGTCTGCGTCCCAGACTTGGGGGCTTGCTTTCTCTCTGCTCTCTTTCTCTCTTGTGAGTACGTGTGCCCTATAGCAAATTTTTAAAATAATAATTAAATAAATAATTACTAAAGGAAAAGGCAAAACGGGTCATTGCCCCAGAAGCCTTCCGCAGTGTGGGTTTTGCAGAACGTGCGCGTGTGCATGTGGTGCTGTTCAGCATGCGCCTCTGTCCCTGGAGCTGCCTAGAAGCGGGCCGAGTCAGTCTCGGCCTGCTTCTACTCGGAGGAATGAGCCCTGAGAGATGCCGGGCCTCGTCAGGAGGCATCTTTGGCCTTCCGTCGGAGGTGTTACTAGCCACCCGTGGCTATGGGCAGGTCTGTCACTCTGTTAGGGGCCACGGAACGATAGCACCCCAGTTCCTCCTGCCACTGCTTCGGCGCTGCTTAGAGCACTGCTTAGAGCACTGCTCTGGAAGAGACTTCCCACGGACAGCACAGCCGTCCCTAGCTGAAGTATGCTTCACAGGTGGCAGGCAGGGTCACACTGGCCCCATCCTCTTATGTGCCAGTGTTCCAAATGACAAGTGTTTCCTAGTATCCTCTCGTGCAACTCATGAATGGTTTGGTTTGGTTTTGTCTTTATAGAGATTTTTGCTATAGGGCATGTGTGTTTGCCAGAGAGAGACAGGGACAGAAAGTGAGAAATCACCCCCCAGGGGCATGTTCATGCCACAATCCCTTCTCCTCCATTCTCCTCTCAGGATTTGGGGCACGCACACACACGCCTGACGTGAGTTTCAAGCCTCCAGGTTCGGGACTCAAACCGCTGTTGTCATGGGAGTCCAGTGACGTAACCATTATGCCATCTGCTGGCCCTGGTTTTTTGTTTTTGTTTTTTAATTATCATTGCGAACCCATGAATTTAAACACACAGTCATGCATCACATGATGTTTCTGCTTGTGCCATGGTGTGGAGATCACACAGTGCGGAGGTCACTCGGAGCGGAGTGCAGGTCACATAGTGCAGAGGTCACAGGTGCACAGGTCACACAGAGCGCAGGTTACACAGTGCAGAGGTCACACAGAACGCAGTTCACACCGAGCGGAGGTCACACGCACGGAGACCACATGGAGCGCAGGTCACACGGAGCGCAGGCCACACGGAGCGCAGGTCACACAGAGTGCAGGTCACACAGAGTGCAGTTCACACGGAGCGGAGGGCACACGTACGGAGACCACATGGAGCGCAGGTCACACGGAGCGCAGGCCACACAGAGCGCAGGTCACACGTGCAGAGGTCACACGTACAGAGACCACATGGAGCGCAGGCCACACGGAGCTCAGGTCACACAGAGCGCAGGTCACACGTGCGGAGGTCACACGTACGGAGACCACATGGAGCGCAGGTCACACGGAGCGCAGGTCACACGGAGCGCAGTTCACACGGAGCGGAGGTCACACGGTGCAGAGGTCATATGTGTGCAGGTCACACAGTGCAGAGGTCACATGGAGCGCAGGTCACACAGAGCGCAGGCCACATGGAGCACAGGTCACACGGTGCAGAGGTCACATGTGTGCAGGTCACACGGAGTGGAGGTCACATGGAGTGCAGTTCACACGGTGCAGAGGTCACACGGTGCAGAGGTCACACGGAGTGCAGGTTACACGGTGCAGAAGTCATGTGTAACCTGATTTACTTATTTTTTAAATTTGACCAGAGAGAGAGAGAACAAGAGAGAGAGAAGAAAAGTGGGAGAGTGAGCCACCAGGTCCGGGACTTGAACCACAGTCGGCCATGTGGGAGTCCAGTGCCCTCAACCACCCGCCACCTGCCGATCCCAAGTTTAGAACGTTTTCATCTCCCCATCCTCGGCAGGGACTCCCTCGCCCCCTCTGTCTGCACCCTGCTGTTAGTAGCTCCATGAGCCTGCTCTGTCTCCGGGCGTCTCACACAAAGGCAGCCGTACTCAACAGGGCCTTCCCCGGCTTCCGTCACTTGCATGATATTTTCAAGGCCCAACGGTGTTGCAGCATGTGAGAGTGCTTCCTTTTTGATTTGCCCAGTTATGCTTTATTGAGTGGCTCTCACACGGTTGTTTCCCCAGGACCTTTGAGTCGTTCCCTCCACTTGGCCATTATGAAGAGCACTGCTACAGAGGCTGGTGTACGAGTTCTGACGTCAGTGTGTGTTTTCATTTCTCTTTTTAAGTTCATCCACTTCTTTTCGCCACTAGTGAGAGAGAAGGAAGGGAAGGTGCACCCCAAGCAGGGTCCCCACCTGCACCCTCCCCTGGTCTCCGCCAGCCCCAGGTCCAACAGGGTCCCCACCCTGTGCTCTCCTCCAGTCTCCGCCAGCCCCAGGTGGTGGACGAGCACCTGTCCAGAGAGTCCAAGGAGACGCCCCAGGCACAAACCCAGCGCCTCCGTGTGGTCACTGCCACGGTGCCGGTGCAGCCCCACGTGACTGGCTTTAGCGTGGCATCTGGGGGTGCGAAGTGTCTCGTCATGGGCTTACCTCCATGTCCCTGTGGCTCGTGATAGTGTCTCCTGTGCATATTGACCATTTTTATGTCCTATACGGAGGCATGTCAGGTCCTTTGTCCACTTTCATCTTTTTACCTTTTTTATTTGCCAGAGTACATGCACTTTGTCCTTCAAGTTGTCCTGTTAGGAATATTTGGTCATCTTGAAATTCTAAGTATTCTGTGTGTTAGGAAGAAGGGGAGGAGAGAGAAGAAAAGGGAAAAAAGGATAGAGAAAAGAAACAAGTTAACTTAAGAAGGGGAAATTTTCCCGGTAAGAAATGTATGAGCTAGGGACCAGCAGATGGCATAATGGCTATGTCACTGGACTCCCATGTCGTCAACCGCAATTCGAGTCCCAGACCCGATAGCTTAAGCTGACGCCGTGTGCGTGTGTGCCCAAGATCCCAAGAGGAGAATGGAGGAGAATGGATTGTAGCATGGCCATCCCCCCCGGGGGGTGATTTCTCGCTTTCTGTCTCTCTGTCTCTCTCTCTCTCTCTTTCTGGTGAGCGCACACACCCTATAGCAAAAACCTCTCAAAAAGAAAAAAAAGAAATATATGAGCTAAGGCCATCCAGGTGGCTGGTTAGGGCAGCCTGGTGTGGTTAAGGTAGCTGGATCTCACATGGCCAACCGTATGGCTCAAATCCCAGACCAGTGGCTTGAAAAACATGCCAGATGCATGTGCACTTGCACCTAAAATCCGGAAAGGAGAGTAGAGGAGAAGGGTTTGCGAAGCGGTCACCCACCCTGGGGTAAAGGGTACTTTCTCCTCCTTTCTCCAGTGACTACAGGCACCCTAGAGCCAAACAATCTTTAAAGTATAGGATGTACTTTTGTAAGTCAAAAAAGTTATCACACTTATGTTTCACTTTCATACATTTGGTTTTTGGAGGGAGGATTTTTGTTTGTTTGTTGTTTTTTAATGTTTGCTATAGAATGCGTCGCTTGCCAAAGGGGAGAGACAGTGAGAGAGAAAGTGAAAAGTCCTCCCCCCACCACGGGAGGATGGCCACGCTGCAATCCCCTCGCCATTCTCCTCTCGGGATTTTGGGCACACACACATACACGTGCCTGGCATGATTATCAAGTTGCTAGGTCTGGGACTTGCACTGCGGTTGACCGTGTGGGAGTCCAGTGGCTTACCTGTCACGCCATCTAATGGCCCCACATCATTTTACTGTTTAAAGTGATAGATGGGCCAGGCCATAGTGGCATATGTAACGCAATACTCAGTGCCACTGGAAGCCATTTGGAAGATCAGGGCTTGGATCCTGGGTTGCCCTAAACACACCAGACCCGGAACATTCAGCCTGTCATCCTGGCCAGCAAAAAGCCTTGGTGTGGGGGGTTTGGGCCTGAAACCCGTTGAAAGTGTCCCATCTTTCTCCTCCTCCCTATCTCTGTCCCATGAAAGAAAGCTTAGCAATAACAATGAAAGGGCTACGAAGATTTAGGTCTCTTTGTTTGCTCTAATGGCCCTCTCCCCATCCTGTTTTCTTAGCAGTCCAGTAAATACATTTTCTCATAAGTCTGCTAACCTGAAGCACTACCCCGAACGTGGGCTTCTTACGCTCCTCGAGGGCAGAGGGGTGTAGAGTGGCCCCTGCCTGAGCTGGGCACGTGGTAGCAGTACTCGCCCCCACCCCATGGTTGGACACACAGTGTTCTCAGGGTCTGCTCACTCTGCTCCCTTTCGATGCTCTGCAAATTGTTTTCGGGTCTTTGTTCTGGGTGATCCCGTGAGCATCTGTTACTTAAGTTGTAACTTCCTCTCCTGAGAAGATATTATGTTGGATACCCAGGTGCACAGCTCTTAAATCCCTCCCATCCTCCTGGCACTGCTTCTCTGTGGGCGTCCCCCTAGCGGGTGGAAGTGGAGACCCCCCCTCCACTCTGTCAGGAAGTTTGGGAGCCTCGGAGCTGTCTTCAGCTCGGTACTCAGCCCCTGGCGCTGCTTGGTCACACCAGAGCTGGAAGGCGCGTGCTTGTCCTGCCGCCACTCGTCACCTCTGCAGACGTGGGCGGGGAAGGAGGTCCCACTGGGGTAGGACACTCTGAGATTTCACAATGGGAAACGTCCCCTCGGCTGCTTCCCATGTGCTTAGTGATTACACTCATCTGAGGCACCTAGAAAACCCATCAGAGGAACCAGCTGCAGAGGGGTCTGTAACGTCCGTTGCCCCCAGCCCCTGGGCTCTGGTACCACACCCAGGGGATCCCAGGGCCAGAGGCAGAGCAGCAGGAATGGGAGGCCAGTGGTGGGCTGGCGTGCTCCTCCATGAGATGTTTCCTCCTCCCCGTGTGAACCTGCAGACGCTGGGCCATGGCACTGTGTCTTTGGAACCTCTGCAGCCAGGCCACACAGCAGTGAGTCTTAGGAAGTTGGTGGCGCCTTGGACACCTCACGGGGAGCACTGTCCTTGTGGAGCTTGTGTCCCCTCTGCCAGGCAGGGGAAGCAGGACAGTGGCTGGGGTCAAATTTCTCTCTGACCTGAGCTCCAGAGCTGTATTCTGACTTGCCGTAGCTTTCAGCCCCCCATCTCCAGGTCATTTTCTTCTTCTTTCTCTCTCTGTAAAATTTTTGTTATAGGGCATGCATGCTCACTGGAGACAGGAAGTGAAAAAGCACCCCCAGGGAAGATGGCCACGCTGCAATCTCTCCTCTGTTTTCCTCTCGAGATTTTGGGCATGCATGCACGTATACCCGGTATGGTTTTCAAACTGCCAGGTCCAGGACTCTACCCACAAAGCTGGTGATAGGGGCCCAACACTTTAACCTCCATACCATCTGCCAGCCTACTCCTGGTCATTTTCAGTACAAATCAGATGAACAGGGAAATCCAGTCTCATGTATATAGGATGCTGTCGCAGATGCCTCTCATAGGGCTTTTGAAAACTAGTTTTCAGGGACCATCATATGGCATAATGGTTACATTGCTGGACTCCCACAGAGTCCCACAGAGTCGACCACAGTTCAAGTCAGACCTGGCGACTTGAAATTCTCACTGGGTGCGCGTGTGTGTGTGTGTGTGTGTGCCTAAAATCCCAAAAGGAGACTGGAAGAGAAGGGACTGCAACGTGGCCATCCCTTCTGGGAGTGATTTCTTGCTTTCTATCTCTCTGGCTAGCGCATATGCCCTATAGCAAAAACCTCCCAAAGAAAGAAAGAAAACTGATTTTTCAATGACCAGCAGATAGTGTAATGGTTAAGTTGCTGGATTCCCACATAGTAAACTGGGGTTCAAGTCCTGAACCCGGTAGCTTAAAACTCACGCTGGGTGTGTGTGTGTGTGTGTGTGTGTGTACCCAAAAATCCCAAGACGAGAATGGAGGAGAAGGGATTGCGGCGTGGCCATTCCCACTGGGGTTGATTTCTCTGTTCCTGTCTCTCTGTCTTTCTGGTGAGTGCACCCACCCTATAGCAAAAATCTCTTTTAAAAAAAAAAAGAAAAGAAAACTGGTTTTCAGTGAACCTGTAGTTGATCTAGCTGAGTCACTGGCTGTAGATACAGGGTGTAGAGGGTCTTTTTCTGCCCTTTCTAACTTGCACCTCCAGGCCATTACAAAGTCTGGCACCCCTCTCAGAAGTTCTGCCCTCAGCAGGAAGTGGCGGGCACTCGGCGTCAGAGACGGTTGGCTCTCAGTGAGATGAGGGTGCTCCCTGGGGACAGCCAGCTGTCTGCAGTGCAGGGGCGCCCCTCTGCCACTTGGGCAGGTTGCGACCATAGGCCTCTGCATAGGCAGGAGGGCTGCTGGTGACGAAGGGGCCGCTGCCTCTGCGCGTGCTGCTCTCAAGGCACGGTCACCACAGCACCCTGGGATTCAGCCGCACGCCTGCACATGTGTGCCTGTCACTCCAGGATCCTTTCGCCATTGTTCATTAGTTGAGCTCACAGCTGCCCCTCCAGAAAGATGACAATCCAATCTAATTATAATTGTTCATGCACCAACAAGGAATCGTGGGACGGTCCCCTCCAGCAGCAGACGTGAAGCTGCAGACTCCCGGCCTCTGCCCTGCTGGTGAAGCAGACCGTCCGGGTTGCTTTGCTCTGGTGCTCCCTTGTCCTGTGGAAGCGGGGCTGCTCCTGGGTACAGCCTGGCCACGTGCTTTCACTACCAGCTGCCTCTCCCACCCTCCTGCAGGCCTCGGGATGCAGGGGCCATCTCTGTGCTAACTGTCGCTTAGGATTCGCAGCCTCTCGTTCCCTGTCCCATCCTGCCTGAAATCCGCAGCTGATGGCTGGCTGTGCCTTAGGTTGAGATCACAGAGAACAAGAAAGCTCCCTTTTCTCCTGCGGCTTGTGGGCTCGTAGCAACCCCACCCACTCTGCATTTCTCCAGGGAGAGGCCTCGCTGTTACAGAGCCTCCTCCATAGGGATGCCTTTAGTTTGGAGAGGGGTAGCTTGTTCCATCATTATTTCAGAAGTAATAAATGGGGACCAGCAGTTAGTGTAATGGCTATGTCGCTGGACTCCCATGTAGCCGACCACGGTTCGCGTCCTGGACCCGGTGGCTTAAAACTCACGCCGGGCACTTGTGCGTGCGTGCCCAAGATCCCGAGAGGAGAATGGAGGAGAAGGGATTGCGGCGTGGCCATCCCCCCTGGGGGGTGATTTCTTGCTTTCTGTCTGTCTCTGTCTGGCGAGCGCACGCGCCCTATAGCAAAAACCTCTCAAGAAAAAAAAAAAGAGAGAGAGAGAAAAAAGAAGTAATAAATGTTCATTTTGGAAGATTTAGAAGATAGAGAAACAAAAGCCGAAGGGTAAGGTGTTTCGTAGCCGTGTTCTTTCTGTTCCATATACTCCTCACCTGGCTTTATTTCCAAAATACACAGGTAATACCAGCATACTACCAAGGGCTATCTTTCCATGTAGGATTATTGAATAATAACATCTTTTCATGCTATTCCATATTCTTGTTTTGACTTGGTTTTGTTTCTTTCTTTTTTTTTTTTTTTTTTTTTTTTTTTTTTTGGAGAGGTTTTTGCTATAGGGCATGTGCGTTCACCAGACAGAGAGAGACATAGAGACCGAAAGCGAGAAATCACCCCCCGGGGGGATGGTCACGCCACAATCCCTTCTCCTCTGTTCTCCTCTCGGGATCTTGGGCACGCACGCACATGCGCCCGGCGTGAGTTTTAAGCCACCGGGTCCGAGACGCGAACCGCAGTCGACTACGTGGGAGTCCAGCGACATAGCCATTATGCTAACTGCTGGTTCCCGGTTTTGTTTCGTTTTTGTAGAAGTTTTTGCCTTAGGGCGTGTGTACTTGCCTGAGAGAAAAAGAGACAGAGAGATGGAAAGTGAGAAGTCATCCCCCGGTGGGATGGCCATGCTTCAGTCCCTTCTCCTTTGTGGTCCTCCTGGGATCTTGGGCACACACGCATATGTGCCTGTTATGAGTTTCAAGCCACTGTGCCCAGGACTCGAACCATGTTTGGCCATGTGAGAGTCCAGTGACATAACCACTACGCCATCTGCTGGTCCCGTGACTTGGTTTTTAGTGTCGATAGAATAGTCCATGTTCGGTTCTGTTGTGACTTATATCATTGGTACCTATTAGTGCACATTTAATCATAGCATATTGAGTGGTTTATCATGTAATTTAATTCATTGATTTTTTTTTTTGATAAAACACTTACCCAAGGCAGAGAGAGAATGTGAGAAAGAACCCCTCTGGAGGGATGGCCACACCATAATCACTTCTCCGTTTTCTTCTCAGGATGTTGGGCATGCACACACATGCACCTAGCGTGTTGTTCAAGCCGTGGGGTGGAACTTGAACTTCACTGTTGGCCATGTGGGATCCAGCCACCTTCACCTCCACACCACTTCCTGGCCCTAGTCGTTCATCTTTCTTCTAGTTTGTGTACTCTGGAAAGAACCCTTGACCAGGAGGGATACCAACTCCCCCTCTGCCCTACTCTAACCTGCGCGGCCTTCTGTGCTTGTGGTGCTTTTGAGCTTTGTTGTTGTTTTCTAGATTTTTGCCATAGGGCACATTCGCTCACTAGGAAGGAAAGTGAGAGCTCATCCCCTGGGGGATGGCCACACCACAGTCCCATCTCCTCCGTTCTCCTCTTGGGGTTTTGGGCACGCACACACACACACACACACACACACACACACCTGGCTTGCGTTTCAGGCTACCAGGTCTGGGACTCAAACCGCCATAGGCCGTGTGGGAGTCCAACCTCGTAACCACCACACCACCTGCAGGCCGCAGCATTTTGAGTCGGCGAAGCTTCGCGGCTGTTATTACAGACCTTGGCTATGCTGCACACTCACTTCCGTATTCGCCCTGTCTTACCCTTCAGAAACATGCTTGTGCTGAGACGCTGGCACCCCTCGTGAGCCCAGGCTGTCTAGCAGGAAAGGTTGAGAAATTGAGATCTGTCCCTATGTGGGGACACGACTCAGCAATAGAAAAGAACAAGCCACCTGCCCACCCAAAGCCATAGCTGTTTATGCTGAGCAAGAAAAGGTGGACAAGCGGGGACAGAAACATGGGGACAGAAACAAGATCGGTGGTTGCCAGGCGCTGGGAGAGCTGAGGGAACATAAGAGGTTGCAGCTGGTAGAGACTCGTTCGGGGTGATGCAAAGTCCCCGCTCGGTCGTGGTGGTGGCGCACAACTCTGTGACAGACTTACCACGCACTTGTCCCCTCGGTAAACACTGTACATGTGGGCCATCTATCCAGAAAGCTGTGTGACAGAAGTAGGGGCCGTCCGGCCCCACTCCCAGAGTTCTAGAATAGCACAAGCGATGGAAGATGTAAAACGCGGTTGGTGGGCAGGTCGGCGGGACAGGGGGACGGAAAGGTCCTGCATTTGTGGTGCTTACTCATGTATATGTGAGGGTCAGCGTTCGTCAGGCTGGGAGAGCTGCATTCTAGTTGAAAATTCAGCAACAGCAATAAATAAGCCCCATCTCTCTTTTTCTTTATTTTTGCTGATTTAAAAATCTTTTCTTCCTCCCTGCCTCCCTCCTGCCCCTCCTTTACTTTTCTCCTTCTTAATGGCTCTAAATTCTCTGGAATATGCCCTCCCCATCCATTGGCCGGGATCCCAGCCTGTCACTCAGGGTGGCAGCTGCTGCCGTGTCCGGGCCAGCTCACTCTGGGGAAGCACCGCCCAGAGGTCTGTCGTTAGTGAGCACCGCCGTGCCCTACAGCACAAAAGCAGCGGTTTAAAGCTGGGCCACTTCGGCCGCAGCCCCCGCCTCCTACCTGGCCCTGTACACCCGCAGGTCCAGCACAGGGCTACGGCCAGGCGTCCCAGACTAGCCGGCAGGCCTCCCGCCTCTCGGAGGGTGAAGTACTGGGGGGGCGGGTGGCTGATGTTTCCCCATTCAGGCTCAAAGTCGGTCCCTTGCTCACCATAGTGCCCTGTTTCTGGGTTCATGCCCAAGGAGAAAACGAGACTTCCAGGGACTCCAGTAATAAAAATGAAGCGGGACTAGCAGGTGGCATAATGGCTATGTCGCTGGACTCCCATGTGGTCAACCGTGGTTCGAGTCCTGGACCCAGTGGCTTAAGCTCACGCTGGGCACATGTGCATGCGTGCCCAAGATCCCAAGAGGAGAATGGAAGAGAAGGGACTGCAGCATGGCCATCCCCCTGGGGGGTGATTTCTCGCTTTCTGTCTGTCTCTGTTTTTCTGGTGAGCACACGTGCCCTATAGCGAAAAAAAACCCTCCAAAATAGTAATAATAAATAATAATAATAATAATAATAATAATAATAATAAGGATGAAGCAAGAAGCACTTTGCCTACATATCTTTCTTGGACATGAGATTTAAAGTTCCACTCTTAGCAACTGCTAGAGAAAGGGTTGGGTGGTTGGGGAATTAATTGCATCTAAGAACAGTTTCATCATGGACTGTTAGAAAGATTCCATTTGGGATTATGAAATAAGCCACATTTAAATTTTTGTTTAAACTGTAAAAAAAAAAGATACAGTTTAGAGAACTAAAATACAGTTCTTCCCCCACAGTCTGACTGGGAATCTGTCCACTGGGTATTTAATCTGTGTGATGAATTTACTCATCTCTAGACAGTGGGGCTGGCCATTTCCCCTTCCAAGAGGAAGCACCTTTATGTGTTGAAACCTCTTGACATGCTCTGAAGGTATTTTTGGAGGGCAGGGGCATTCTGGGGAGTTGTGCAGATGACATAAGGAAAATAGTACTTGCATTTGTGGTGCGTGGAAAAACCTGTAGGCACAAAATGAGACTGAGCTGAGGACAGGCCTCCCTCCCTGCCCCTGGAAGGGCTTTGCTCACTGCCTTCTCCCCCATAGGAGCTGGTCAGACTTACTATCGAGAAGCAGGGCCGTCCGTCTCCCACCAGCCCAGTGAAGCCCAGCTCCCCAGCAGCCGGCAAACCTGACAGGTGAGTGCTCGAGCCTGCCACCTCCGTGGTCGCTGTGGCCAGGCTGGTCACGGCAGTCTGCTCTTGACAAAGGAGGGAGCCGTGCGGGCACGTTAGCGAGGCCGTCTGCGGCCCACAGCCCTCTTCCGTGAGAGGCTCTAGGGGCAGCTGTTCCGGGAGCATGTGCAGCGCAGATTCCGAAGCATCGCCTCGTCCTGCTTCCCGCTCAGTGAGACCATTTCTAAGGATAGCGTGTGTGTGCTGGGACACATGCCCCATCCTCTGAAAGGTTTGGATTTTAGGGATTTGACTTGAGTACTCTGGGTTTTGTTTTTTTTTTTTTTTTTCCTCTCTCTCTTTTTAAGTTTATTAGCTTTTGTCACGAGCAAGAGAGAGACAGCAGCTCACCGGGGTTCCGCCACCGTGGTCCCCCCGCAGCTACAGCCAGCCCTAGGTCGTGGGCACGCTGGGCCTGGCATAGAGGGCGATCTCTGGATGCAAACGTGAGGGCTTGTCATGCTGGTCAGCCTCGCAGGCGTGGGTTTTGCTGTGTGCCACCATTCGCTTCTCTTAATGTCAGCTTTACCAAGAGAGGAAGCCAAGGGCAGCATGGAAATTCCCAGTCCTTGCATCAGTTACTGCCGTGCGCCCCGCTGAGCGTGAGACATACATTTGGGCGTTGTAGAGCATCTTCCGTTTATCCAGTCCAAAGATTCCTTTTTTTTTCTTTTTTTTTCTTTTTTTTTTTTTTTTTAGAGAGAGAGATTTTTGCTATAGAGCATGTGAGCTCATCAGAGAGACAGAGACAGATAGCAAGAAATCACCTCCCAGGGGGCGTGGCCACACCACAGTCCCCTCTCCTCCATTCTCCTCTCAGGATCTTGGGCAAGCATGCACACACACCCAGTGTGAGTTGTTTTTTTGTTTGTTTTTTGTTTTTTGGTTTTTGGTTTTTTTTTCTTTTTTTTTTCTTTGAGAGATTTTCGCTAGAGTGCGCGTGCGCTCGCCAGACAGACAGAGAGAGACATTAGAGACAGAAAGCGAGAAATCACCCCCCAGGGGGGATGGTCACACCGCAATCCCTTCTCCTCCATTCTCCTCTCGGGATCTTGGGCACGCAACGCACACGCGCCCAGCGTGAGTTGTAAGCCACCGGGTCCGAGACGCGAACCGCGGTCGACTACGTGGGAGTCCAGCGACATAGCCATTACGCTAACTGCTGGTTCCCTTTTTTTTTTTTTTTTTTAATAACTATTTTATTTTTTATTTATTCATTCGTTGATTTTTTTTTTTTAATTTGACCAGAGAGAGACAGAGGGTGAGAGTGAGAGAGGAAGTGAGAAAGCAAGCCACCAGGTCCAGGACTTGAACCTCGGTCGGCCATGTGGGAGTGTCCAGCGCCTTAACCACCACGCCACCCGCTGGTCCCCACCCAGTGTGAGTTTGAAGCCACTGGGTCTGGGACTCGAACCACTATCAACTACGTGGGAGTCCAGTGGTACCACCATTACGCCATCTGTTAGTCCCAGGATTCCGTTTTCTGACGAGGAAACTGAAATGCAGAGTCAGGGCACAGCCAAGCTGCTGCAGTTTGCTAATGATCAGAGCGGTCTTGAGGTCCCATCTCTGACCTGGAGCCCAGGGTTTCTACTCCTCAGTCCCCATCCCATCCCCCTCATGTCCCCACTCAGGTCACATTCTGACCTTCTCGGGACCTTCCGTAACTTTCTGTGACCCTGAGTTCTCAATTCTCCAGTCAGCCTGCACTCCCCCTGACGGACCGGGAGATGGAGATCCTGAACAAGTCGCCTGGGCTGTCCCAATCCACCGAGCTCCTCCCAGACTCCACGGATGAAGAGGTCGCGCCCCCCAAGCCCCCTTTACCTGGCATTCGGGTGGTGGATAATAGGTAACCGTCTCCCTGGTTTTGCAGCGCTCCTGCGTGATGACCTGTGCAGGTGGATGGGTGGTGTGAGCCAGAGCAGAAGGTGGAGCAGTTCGGACGAGGACGGAGTGCCTTCCCAGGAGGGGCGTCTCCTGAGCGGGTCCAGCCCCCCTCAGGGCCCTTCCTGTCACACCCCGAAGGCTCCTAATGCTTGCCCCTTGGCCTCAGCCCAGGGAGACCTGGCATGATTTATCATGGAAGGAAAAGAAAGCACCGTTGTGATTTTCAGATTGTTTTGGTATTTATAGTACAGGTGTCATTTTGGCAGGAGGTGGGCGGGCAGGAGCTTGTGTCAGAACTGGGTGTGGCTCGCCTAGTGAGAGAAGCGGGCCCTCACCCGTTCTGAAGAGCTCGTGCTTGCCTTACTGGTCCGCCTGACGGTCTGGTCTGTTCCAGTCCCCCGCCAGCACTGCCGCCCAAGAAGAGACAGTCCGCCCCGTCCCCCACCCGTGTGGCTGTGGTGGCCCCCATGAGCCGAGCCACCAGCGGCTCCAGTTTGCCTGTTGGGATTAATAGGCAGGTAACGCAGCCCGATTCCCTCTGCAGAGGGGCAGGGGTGGGGCTCCGGTTGGGGATCGGCCCCAGATGCCAAAGGAGACCCAGTGGTCCCCGGGCCCTGGTGTTGGGCGAGAGGCTCTCTCGTGGGGCCGGGAGTCTTCGTAGCATCCTTCTTTCTCCAGGATGCGACGGAACGCCCGTACTGGGGGGGTGGGGGCCATAGCCAGTGGGGTGTCTTCCATGGCCACACACCCCCCAGACTCCTAGTGGCCCCGTTCTCATGTATATGTGACATTTTATTGCTGACAGCAGCAATGGCTTCCGAGCTTGACAGTGTCACCCTGTTTAAGTAAACGTACCTGCCACCATTGCTCAGAAGTGACGTGAACTATTTCGTTCTCCCCCACGAGGACTTTGACATTGACTGCTATGCACAGCGGCGGCTGTCAGGAGGCAGCCACTCCTACGGCGGGGAGTCGCCGCGCCTGTCCCCCTGCGGCAGCATGGGCAAGCTCAGCAAGTCCGACGAGCAGCTGTCCTCCCTGGACAGGGACAGCGGGCAGTGCTCCCGCAACACAAGCTGTGAAACACTAGGTGAGCTGTGGCGTCTGCGCGCGTCCTGCTGGGGGCCTCTCAGGGTCGTGCTGGCTGTTTGGTTGGCCTTGGCCGGGGCACTCAGTCTCCTCGTGTGTAAGTGAGGGCGACAACGTCTGCCTCTCAGGGAGGTGGGAGGTGTGTAGCGGGTGAAGAGCAGCGCAGGCACTCTCGCGGTAGCTGTCCCAACGGTCAGTCTGTCGTGTGCGGCCTGAGTCCCTGCCACATGAACAGCCATCCGTGCCTGGACCCTTAAATAAAGGGGGCATCCAGTTATACCTGACAGGGGTTAAAGGCACGCGCTGCCTGGCCTTTTCCTTTTTCTCTTTTTTAAAGTTTTGCTTATTTATTTATTCCGTGAACAAGTTAGAGACAGCGCACCCTGCGCAGGGTCTGGACACCGTGAGGCAGCCCTGGCTTGAGCCAGCTCCGGTCATAGCACAGATTGGAGAACTCAGGGAGGCCTCTGAAGGGAGCCAGAGCCTTCCCAGGTGGCCCGGCCTCGGGGAGCATCACGTTTCCTGCCATGCCACCGTCTGGCTCCTCTTTTTCTTTTCTTCTTTTTAAAAATTTTTGCTATAGGGTATGTGCATTTGCCAGAGACAGAGAGAGAACGGGAAAGTGAAAAATCATCCCCCAGGGAGGATGGCCATGCCACAGTCCCTCCTCCTCCGTTCCTCTTGGGATTTTGGGCACGCGTGCACACGCACTCGACATGATTTTCAAGCCAGAGGTCCGATACTCAAAACAGGCCTTAGTCACGAGGGACCCAGTCGCCCCAACGCCCATGCCATCTGCTGGCCTTTTTTTATTGGCCTCCCGTGGGGTCCCAGCCCGCAGAGCGTAGGTCTTAGCGGCACACACCATGTGGCAGGCCTTGGCCTTTCTGTCAGTCAGTGCTGAGTTTATGCTGTGTGGGCTGGTCAGGCTGCAGGGCAGGCCGAAGGGGCTTACTGGGGATTAAGCTTCTCATAGCCCAGGCACTAGGTATTTTCACTTCTAAGAATGTACCTAAGAACATAATCAGAGCTTTATAGCAAGATTTCTGTCCAAAGACATTCATCTCGGCGCTGTTAGGAGTACTGATAAACGGGAAACACGCAGGACTGAGTGGAAGGAAGTCAGACGAAGTAGATACATTCACTTGGTAAGATCATCTGTAGCTATTAAAGATCACCTATGAGGGGCCAGCAGGTGGCATAGTGGTTAAGGTGCTGGACTCCAGCATGGCCAACCGTGGTTCAAGTCCCAGGCCCAGAGGCTTGAAACTCACACTGGACTTGTGTGTGTGTGTACCCAAACCCCAAGAGGAGAATGGAGGTGAAGGGATTACAGCATGACCATGTCCCCAGGTAGTGATTTCTCACTTTCTCTCTCACTGTCTCTGTCTCTCTGGAAAACGCATGAACCCTATAGCAAAAATCTCTCTTAAAAAAAAATTACTTGTGGGGCCAGAAAGTAGAGTGGTGGTTAAGGCACTGGGCTCCCACATGGCCAACTCTGTGGTTCAAGTCCTGGACCTGATGGCTTGCTTTGTTTCTCTGTGTGTGTACGTGTCTCTCTGGTCAAGTTAAAAATAATAACAAAATTAAAGTAATTTTTTTAAATCACGATATATTGATAAATAGAAAAATCCAAGTTATTTATTTATTTATTTGCTATAGGGCACATGTGCTCATAGGAGGTATGGGCAGAGAAAATGAGAAAGCACCCCCCAATGGGGGATGGCCATGCAGCAGTCCCTTTTCCTTCATTCTATTGAGATTTGGGGCACGCATGTACATGCACCTGGAATGGTTTTCAAGCTATGGGTTCAGGACCCGACCATGCAGTCAGCCAGGTGGGATTCTGCTGCCTTAACCACCTCGTCTCGTCACCTGCTGGCCTCCAAGATTACTTACATAGTATTTTCTTAGTTGGGTTGAGAAAAGAAAATGGAATCTTAGAGGAAGAAGAAAAAAAAGATTTTTAAAGGAAATACATTAACATGTAAACAGTGTCAGAATGGAGAGTGATTAGTATTTTCTTGTAATTTGATACAGTTTGCCATGTTTTACAGTGGTCATATATTTTTCTCTTTTTTATTTAAAAATACAAGAAAGTACAAAGAATAGTATAGCAAACAATTGTGTTTTAGTTTTATCATCAGAGAGAAAGAAGACTACTAGGTAAAGCAAGAGCCCGGGACTGAGTAGGGCCGGGCAGGGCCAGCGGTAGCTGGGACCGCTGTCCTGCAGGGCTGGGGCTGAGCGTCGTCTTGTCCTGCTGTGGTTTCAGATCACTATGATCCTGACTACGAATTCCTCCAGCAAGACCTCTCCAACGCAGACCAGATACCTCAGCAAGTGGCCTGCAACCTTAGCCCGTTGCCGGAGGCCTCGGGGGAGTCTGGGTCTCCATTCCTTGGCCATCCTTTCCAGCTGCCTCTTGGCAGCTGTCCCCAAATGGAGGGACGCTTGGGCCCGGGGCAGCAGATAGACACGCCGCCAGCTCTCCCGGAGAAGAAGCGCCGGAGCGCGGCCTCCCAGACCGCGGACAGCTCGAGCTGCAGGGCGTCCTACGAGCGGCACCCCTCGCAGTATGACAACATCTCCGAGGATGACCTACAGAACCCGGCCCCACAGTCCGTCCCCTACACACCTTTTGCTGCTATTCTCCCCTTCCAGCAAGGAGGTTCCTCGGCTCCAGTTGAATTTGTGGGTGATTTCACTGCTCCTGAATCAACGAGTGACCCAGAAAAGCCGCCGCCTCTGCCAGAGAAGAAAAACAAACACAGTAAGCTTTTGTCGAGCTGTTTTCGGGAAGCGCATTTTGTAACCTAAATTGGTGGTGTATTTTATTTAATCATTAGATGGTAATCAAACCAGTGGCCTCATTCTTTCATAAAGGGTAACCGCTGGTAGGCGGGTGCTTCTGGAAGCCTGGCTTGTCGTTACAGTGATCATCGATAGCCCAGTCTGCTGGCCTGTCCCTGTGGCCTCAGTAAGAGCTCAGCCTGGTCTTTGCAGAGCTTACGGGAAGCTCTTTAGATGGCCTGGCCAGAACACACCATGACAAAGGGAGCTGCGCCCTGCCGTGAGGACAGCCTTGCAGCACCATCTGCATAAGGCGAGGTGGACGCTCAGGTCGAAACAGACTATGCCTGGCGCCCACAGGGGGTTTTCTGGGCCTTTCTCACTGGTGCCCTGGGGTGTGCTGCCCTGGGTATCTGCAGACACTGAAAGTGATGCCCTGGGGCCACGGTGCCTGCGGGAGTCGCTGAGGACACATCTCTGGGGTGACACTTTGATCTGTGATGTTGTTAGGGCCCAAGAGTGATGTGGAACCTCGAATATCTTGCATTCGCGTGTTTCCCAACTATGAATTTGCTGTGGGGTTACCAGGTAGAATCCTGGCGTTCTGTTCCCTCGCCTCCTGCCTGCTCCCTGTGGAAGCACCACCTGCCCTGTGCCCTCCACCCATGCTGCCTTCACTGGTGCAGCTCTGCCCGCTTTCTTCAACCCAGTTGTCACCCTGTGGGTGTGCATGTGGCCACATCAGCCCCTCAGCCCCAGGATTCTCTGGCCTCCGTCGAAGCCTCCAGCAGAAAACTGTGAGCCAGAAACTGAATCTCCATTCCAAGTTCCAGATGAGCGCCTCCGGCTGGCCCAGCCTAGAGCTGGGGCCCCTTCTTAAGTAAGGGAAGGCCTGGCTCTGTGAGGCCTAGCGGGTCCTCCCGGAGGCCAGCTGGCGGCCCGAGGCAGGAGGCCACTGGTGCTGTAACGTCCCTCAGCTCTGCCCTGGGGGCAGCCCCGCGTGTGCAGAGGCCTCGGTACCACGCCTCCAGCTGGAGGGAGCGCTGGCTCTATGGGACTGTCATTCCCATCTGCTGTGAATCCGCTCTGGGGAACGGAGGGTCGCACATAGCCACGCCGGGGTCCTTCTGTGCCTCCCCGTGCACATGGCAAGTGTTGAGAGGGCACTTGACCTCCTCCACCACCTCACTCTGAGCTCAGGCCCCCGGCAGAGGGCATCCCTGCAGATGGCAGGAGGCTCGTGCCACTTCACACCCAGGAGGCAGGGAGCCACCAGCTCCCAGATCGAGTGGGGGCGACAGTCCTCACGCAGGGCCTGCAGCAAGAAGGAAAGGGAGAAGTAGCCAGCTGCCTTTTGAACAGAGTCAAGTCTCAGTGGCTGAACACCCTTCTGTTCACTTAAGCATCCATTTGAGAGCACGCTGTCACCAAAATCTGTCGTGTTGGCGGCTGTGCTCACAAACCCTCCGACTCCTGAGAGCCGCAGGCGTGACGTGCCCTCGGCTGGCTCGGCACTCACTCTGTGCAGTTAGTGTGACAGCGCCCAGGAGGCGGGGAGCCCTGGGAACCATCCCACAGACCTGGCATGTGCTGGGCCTGCTTCATAGAACTCGGTCCCCGTGTCAGTAGGCTCTTGTCCCTGGGAGCTCTGACGTCAGGGGCTCTCTGCCTCCTCCTGCTGAGGGCAGCCCTCTCAGCCTCTTGGACCTGGCGCGCTCCTGACCACTGTCTGCCCCCAGGAAGTCCCCCGGGTCCCGGAGCCCTGGCTGCCATGCCTCCCAGCAACGCCAGCTGCCCTGGCCGGTGGGCCCTTCCGAGATGGGCATCACTGCTGTTGCTCTGCGCTCGCCGAGCAGGTCTCTGCAAGGACTTCAACCCAGCAGTTCAGAGACCTCCTGGCCAGCCCTGAAGTGTCGGGCAGACGTGGTGGTTCTGTCCCTGAGGGAGCAGCCAGGGGCTGCAGTGCCAGCTCCGTGGTGATCGGAGCTACATGGGGCTCGGGCTGCCGGCCACCGGTTTCTTCAGCAGCCGCCGCCAACTTCCTCCTCGTGAAGGAGCATCCTTTTCCTATCCCAGCCCTTACAGCCAAGCTCCACTCTGCTTATTGGAGCTAAGAAATCCCGACTTGTTCTTCCACCTAAAGAAGGTGACTTTGAACCTCCTCTTCAGTGATGGGCTCCTGGAGGCAGCGTGCCCCACCGCCGTGTTCCCCCACACTTCTGCCCGTCCTTGATTTCTGAGCAGGCAGGCTTCCAGTGACGCCTCACCTTCTGGCTTATTTTCACGTGCAGGACGTCAGCCCCTCAGAGCCAGCCTTGCCCCTCTTCTGGCATCCAAGTCTTCACTCCCCCGGCAGGTGCTGCTGGCCCTGTGACATGAGGTGGCTGAGACCTGCTGTCCTTATGCCCCCCCACACACTGAGTGGGGTCCTTGGTTTCCAGACCTGGGGCCCTCTTTGCTCCCGGCCTGCACGTCCACATCGGTTCTCTCTGCATAAGTTCATGGTGCTTGTTCCTAACCAGCTCTCGAGGGACCAGCAGTCCTTTCCCCCACGGCTGGCCCGTGCGTGAGTACAGGGAGTACCCTAACAGCCAGAGGGAGGGGAAGGGTGCAGGGTTCCAGGTGCTGGAACCTGAGGGCCTGCCGTGACCTCACCTGTACCGTGGGCATGGTTAGGAGGGATCCAGTCCACAGAGGCAGGCAGATTGGAGGAAGCCCTCTTCACAGCTCTGCAGGATGTAGACAACTCCCCACCCACTTCCCAGAACCCTCTGGCTTTCTAGGTGTTAGGGCTCGGATCATTCACCCCCAAAAGTCAGTAATAAAGCACACAGAGACACCCCCACGTGGGGGCTGAGGGCTCGGCCCACAGCCTCTCCCAGAGGTGCTTGCAAGGGTGCAGTCACAGACGCTGCAGCCCAGTGCATGCTGCGCCTCTCACCTCCCTGGGGGGACCGCGCTGTTTGCCGCTCAAGCTTCCTGTTGGTGGCCCCGCGCACAGGTGCAGGGCCCTGCCCTGTGGGCAGCCAGGCTGGGACAGGCAGTAGCTTCATGTCGGACTCCAGGGCTGGTCAGGGGTCCCTACAAGGATTTTGAAGAGGAACCCCAGCGCCTCCTTTCTCGCGGAGGGCTGGGTCTGCTGCCGGAGAGGGCGGGTTTGGTTGCCGTTGCTCACACACTGCGGGTGCTCAGGCTGGTCCGGCAGTCAACTGGGGACATGTGTCCTGTTCGTTCATCGTTCATGCTGCAAATACTTAGGAGCGCCTGATGTGTGCTGGGCACGAGGGACACGTGGCAGCACACCAGGCAGCGCTCTAGGGGAAGGCAGTGAGCCCTGTGGCACCTACCTCCAGAATCACCATTCTGGACCCCGCCGCCACTGCCATCGTCAGCCTCCACCTGAACAGCCACCGCAGTCCCCAGCCACCTTGCAAAACGTCACCTGGAGTGGAACCCTTCAGTGGGCCCCACCACGTTTAAGGCAAAGCCTGCCACCCGTGCTGTTGGCACAGTGGGCGTGACCTTGCAGGAGGCCCGGCCAGGCCTCCTCCCTCTCTTCGCTCAGCTGTGCTGTCCCCAGCTGGGGCTGTGGTCTGCTGTAGTCTCTATGGGAGCCTACACGGCATCCACTCGGCTCTCCCGTGTTCTGCACCAGCACTCCCGTCGGCACCCCCACTTCCCTCCAGGGGACCTGTGTCCCTGCCCTCCCCATCTGCTCATCTGCTTACTCTCTCCAGAGGGCTGTGCTCCACGGGCAGAGGACTCCTGCTGGCCCTGGCATCGTCCCAGCGCCGGGGTGGTGCTAGCAGACCTAGGAGGTCCTCGGGCTGTAGCGACAGGTGAATGAGGAGAACCCACACACAACTCTGGGCCAGGAGGGAAGGAAGCCACCAAGGACAAGGGGGCTGGGGGCAGGGCAGGGCTGAGCTCCAAGACCAGGTGTGCGGAAATCCCGACAGGGGTTCCAGGAGCTGCAGACGGTGTGGCTGGGATCAAGCACGAGGAGCCAGGAGGAGTGCTGGGGCGGGCCAGCTGTGCAGAGCCCCTGAGCGTCACAGGCGGGCAGCCCTGAGTGTGGCCGAACCCCCAAGGGCTTTTCAGTGAGAAGTGGATGTGCTCTCTTTAAGATAGGACCAGCAGTTGGTATAATGGCTATGTCGCTGGACTCCCATGTAGCTGACTGCAGTTTGAGTCCCGGACCCAGTGGCTTAAACTCATGCCGGGTGTGTGTGTGTGTGTGTGCCCAAGATCCCGAGAGGAGAATGGAGGAGAAGGGATTGCGGTGTGGCCATCCCCCCTGGGGGGTGATTTCTTGCTTTCTGTCTCTCTGGCGAGCGCCCGCACCCTGTAGCAAAAACCTCTCCAAAAAAAAGATGTGTTGTTTCTTAGAGCGTGTTAGGCTCACAGCCACATTGAATGGGACATACGGAGATTTCGCACACCACCACAGCATGCACCTGGCGCGCACGGGCAGCTGCCCACTGAGCGACATCTTTGTTATACTCCGTGACCGACAGGGACACAGCAGTCACCCAGAGTCCATGATTTACACAGGGGCGTACTCCTGGTGATGGGTGTTCCATGGGTTTAGACAGATGTACACGGCATGGCCGCCTCTGGTGCCGCCCAGAGACTGCCCCCATCCTCACTCTGCAGTGCACTTCCGGTGGAAATCGCCCTGGGGCTGGGGCTGGGGCTGGGGTGGGAGTAGTCAGGGCAGCCTCCCTGCTCTAGCCCAGGCACCAGCTCCACTCAGCTTCTGCCTTCAGGCAGGACTGCGGGCTTTGGGCAAGACCGGTGGCTTCAGGCAGGACCTGCGGCTTCGGGCCGGGACCTACAGGCTGTGGGCAGGACCTGCGGCTTTGGGCTTGGACCTGCGGCTTCAGGCCAGTACCTGCGGCTTTGGGCTGGGGCCTGCGGGCTGTGGGCAGGCCCTCCATGCAGCCCTGCCGTCTCTCCGCAGTGCTGGCCTACATGCAGCTGCTCGAGGACTACTCGGAGCCGCAGCCCTCCGTGTTCTACCAGACGCCTCAGAACGAGCACATCTACCAGCAGAAGAACAAGCTGCTCATGGAGGTGTACGGCTTCAACGACTCCTTCAGTGCCGCCGAGCCCGCGCAGGAGCTGGCCCCGCCGCCCGCCCTGCCCCCCAAGCAGCGGCAGCTGGTAAGCGCCCCGTTTCCCAGCTTCGTGTTCGACCCGCTGTCTGCCATGACGACCTGAACTCCAGTCCTGACAGTTCCAGAAGCTACAGCGAGCCTCTCAGGGCAGCTTTCAGCTTTCCGTCCTTGGCTGGCCCTGGGCCTGGGTGTTGAACACCATGTCCCACGTAGGTGCTTCCACGTCCTGAGACGCTCACCGCCTCCCCACGCTGAGGCCCACGGGCCTCCCCAGAGAGCCCTGCAGCCCAGGCCAGCATGTGTTCAGTGGCAACTTTCTCCACTCACGGTCTCTCGTGTTTTTCCTTTCTTCTTTGGCTCTAGCATAGACCTCCCTGCAAGGAGGGCCCCAGTGGCAGTGCAAGGCCCTGGCTGTACACAGCCGCCCGTGACTTGGTTCACGCAGCGGGCCTGATGGGACGGAGCCACCTCATCCCAGCCCCGGCCAGGCTGCCCAGAGACAGCCAGCGCCACTGAGGCAGGATGGCTTTGGACAGAGCCCCTCAGTACTGCCGTCCTCTGACGGCGTGGACGCACACAAGCAGGAGGCAGCAGAGAGGGGCTGTCCCGGCGTGGGGGTGGGAGCCCCGAGTGCCCCTCACAGGCCCCCAATCCTTTGCTTTGCCACTAGTCGACCAGCTGGGCGGGCCCAGTTGTGTTTATCTAGCCACTCAGTCAGCCATGCTCCTGCCTGTGCCTCCTCGCCGTGTCTGGCCGGTCTAGTGGCTTCTGACAGGAGGGGACCGATGCAGCCCACTGGGCTATCCTCTTTGGGGGACAGCTGCTGGCTGTAGACAAATGTCCTTGGGTTGCTCCCGGCACCCACCTGCTGCTCATCCTGGCCCCAGGAGCCCACGAGCTCTCCTGCACTCAGTGGACCCGGCAGCCATTTCATTTGCTCTCAAGGACTCCAGCCCACCTCGTCGGAGGTATCCCATCCGGCAGAGGAAAGGCCAGGTCTGGGGTTGGCAGTCCTGGGTTCCACTGACGAGCTGTGTCACCTGTGCTGTGCTCAGGGTCATGGTCCTCACCTGCCCTGCTCCCCCCACGAACGCTGAATACAAATTAAAACTGCTCTACATGGGACCAGCAGTTGGCGTAATGGCTATGTCGCTGGACTCCCATGTAGTCGACCGCAGCTTGAGTCCCGGACCTGGTGGCTTAAACTCATGCCGAGTGTGTGTGCGTGCCCAAGATCCTGAGACAAGAATAAAGAAGGGATTGTGGCATGGCCATCCCCCTGGAGGGTGATTTCTCGCTTTCTTTCTCTCCATCTGTCTTTCTGGCGAGCACACATGCCCTATAGAAAAACCTCTCAAAAAAAAAGAAAGAAAAAACTATTTTTAAAAAAATTATTCTACAGATGTTTCAAAAAGGAAAGCACAAATGCCCGGCCTGGGGACCCCGGGCTGACGTATTTGCTTAAAGCCACTGCTGATCTCATACCCCACTGGCATCCTCGCTGCCCGGTGGCTCTCTTTGGGCATCCTTGCCTCTGAGTATCTGGAGACAGATCCCTAATGAGCACGTGGTATCAGAAGCCACCACGGCAGGAGGGCAGGGCAGTGGCGAGGCCAGCCCCTGAGGGACCTGCTGAGGCACCCAGGTTGAATGATCCCGGCCCGGTAAGCTCTGGAGCTCACGTGAGCCTCACCACAGCCTCTGGCATGCCCACTGTAAGGAAACTGAGGCTACGAGAGCCAGGAGGCTCCCCGCTCCCAGGTAGAAAGAGGTGGCTGGAACAAGCCTGGCCTGCACGGCAGCCCCGCACGGCCACTGGCTGTGCCTTCTCTGGGAGGCACGTGTGAGAGCGTTACCACCAGGCTGTCGGCCCGCACCGTGTGGGCGACCCGATTCCCAGTGTTCCCCACGTCTTCTCGTTTGCCCTCCCTGCAGCGCTGCACTGGTGCCCCCACTGTTAGCCCCACTGTATGACGCAGAGAGCTTCAGGTCACACCCAAAGCCAAACAGCTGATAGATGGCAGCCCGACCCCAGCTGAACTCTGATGACGTGAGTGACCCCACGCAGGAGGAGCTCAGGGTCGGGTCGAGCCAGGCCACTCGGCCTCCTTCCACCTGACAGCTTCCGGTGGGCAGTCCGTGGGATAGTCAGCTTTCAGTCCAGCACAAGGCAGCAAAGAGGGACGCCCTCTCCGGGCAGCCCGTAGCAGGTGATTCTGAACCCTGAGCTGGGCCGAGAAGCCATCCCCATCCAGAATGTCCCCGAGCAGGATGAGCTGTGCCGCCTTCGCCTGCACGTGCCTGACTGTTCTCTGCTCTTCTCCCTCCTCCCCGCCTTCTCTGTCCCTTCTGCCCAGCAGGCCTCCTATGCTGCTTCTTCCTTCTCCCCTGTCTCCTACTGTGTCCAGCAAACTAAAGTGGCCTTCACCCCCGAGGACGGCGGTGCCACTCAGGGCCTCAGTGTGTCCGTCTCTAACTCCTTTCTCAGCCGGCACGGCAGCTTGCCCGTGCCCTCGGTGAGTCACTTCCTGCTGTCCTTTACTTGGAAGCCTGCAACCAGGATCGTTCATCCTGGCCTGCGCCTCCCGGACGTGTGAGCCACTGCCTGGCGCTGCCTCTGCCCCCAGGTCCCCGTACATGGCTGGGAAAGGCAAGGGGGTGCTCTCTGGGGCCCCTCCGCATGGGCGGGGGAGGAGCGGGGAAATGTGGGGCCACGTCTGGAGCCTCACCGCTCTGGCCCCACCTGGCAGAGGCGTTGGGGCCGTTTTGCTCCGCTCTCCCACCAGGCCTCAGACCAGCCTTCCCAGTGTGTCAGGGAGGAGCAGGCCTCTCACCGGACACAGGGCCGAGGACAGGTTTCCTCAGAGCACAGCAGTTGAGTTGGAAGGGAGTGGGTACATCCACTCCTGTAGACATTTTCCTCCTGACAGCTTTTGCTGTGTCACAGACACCCCCAAACCACAGCCGAATATTCGCCGCTACTCAGGACACAGGTTGCTAGGGTGCTTGTTCCAGTCTGCCCTGGTGTGGCGGATTTCGGCTAGACTTGCTGACACCTCTGGGAGCCTAGCTGGACAGTTCATTGGTCACGTCCTCGTGGTCTGTCACCTCCGCCAGGCCAGCCTGGGCTCGTTCACCTCGCAACTGGCAGGGTTCCGAGGAGCAGATGGAAACATGCGTCTTAAGGCCTGAGCTCGGAGCTGGCATGATAGCAGCTCTGTGGCAGCCACTCAGTCAAATCGCGAGGCCAGCCCAGATTCAAAGAACGGGGACAGAGGCCCCTCCTGCGGAAATTGCCGCTGAATCTCATGCACGGGTGTGGTTCAGGAGGGGGTGGGTGTCCATTTCTGTGAACACCGCACTCCAGACAGCTCGTGGGTTCTGACGTTTCCAGAGACAGCATTCTGTGGGGCCCACGTCTCAGAACCTGAGCAGCCACTTCTCCCTCTAACCTATCGCGCGACACTAAGCCACGAGGTAAAGGGCTGTGGGGCATCGGCGTGGCCTTGGTGGCTGGTTTCTCCTCCCAGGCCTGTACGTCTGCTTGGGAAGTGAACCTCCACTTACCTCGTGTTGCAGCCGTGGGGACGGAATGAGGGTGAGTGCGCAGACGCATGTGGTCGCGGGTTACGTTCTTTCTCCATGAGGAGCTCTGGAGTCTAGGCTAGTTCTGCTCCTGACCCCTCACAAGAAGTGTCGGCAAACAGCTCTCAGTTGTGCGACTGGGATAGGCCAGATTCCCGGCTTGGTGTCTTCGTTTTTGATTTTTAACGTTTGTTTTGAGCGAGAGCTTCGTCCAGGTCTTCCCAGGCCACGATTCCCCACTCCAGACCTTCCGAGCAGCCGGGATGGTGGAGGCGCCTGGTATGCTTAGGTCAGCCAGAACCCGACCCCGCCTTCCCTTCCCAGGTGACTCTAGGGTCCCGCAGCAACACCCTGCCGTCTGCGCCGCTGCGCCGGCTCCTCGTCTGGTTTTGTCCGCTTCCTCCTTGCCCAGGGCCATCCAGCGTCCAGGGCAAGGCACGCCTGCTGCTGGGAGGACCTCGGCTTGCAGTCTCACATAGGGTGCTGGGGCCTAGCCTCAGAGCCCTCCGCATCCTACGTGTGCGGGAGTAGCCACCGCCCCACCCTGGCCACACCACGCCCTCCGTTTCCGCGAAGGCTTCTCTGGCGAGCTCCTTTCACAAATCGTGTAAAACTTGGCTTTTAGACAATCCTGGCTCTTGACTGCTTTTTTCCCATCCCTCCTCTGTGAACAGAAAGGGGGTGCGAGTTATCCTCAGCATTTAATAATGACCCTTTGAGGGACCAGCAGTTAGCATAATGGCTATGTCGCTGGACTCCCACGTAGTCGACCGCGGTTCGCGTCCCGGACCCGGTGGCTTAAAACTCACGCCAGGCGTGTGTGCGTGTGTGCCCAAGATCCCAAGTGGAGAATGGAGGAGAAGGGATTATGGCATAGCCATCCCCCCTGGGGGGTGATTTCTCGCTTTCTGTCTCTCTGTCTCTCTCTGTCTGTCTGCCCTATAGTGAAAAAAATAAACTCTCCAAAAAATAAAAAAATAATGACCCTTTGAGCACTTGGATGTTGGTGGACTGTGAATGGACTGGACTGTTTGCTACAGAATTAAAGAAAGTCTGAGGGCATTTTAATTAAGTTTGGGTGTAAGGACTTTGTAGTTTTCACTCCAAGACATAAGGGAGTCCTAAGACATCTTGTATCTAAAATACCATAGTTCTCGGCACCAGCTCCCCAGAGGAACCCAAGGGGTGAGTAGTGAGGTGCTTTATTTAATGAAAGGGAAAGCGCCCTTAGGCCCATTGGTCACGGCCTCACAGTGGGAACGCTTGGCACCCGATGCGCGGAAGCCCCAGAGAAGCGAGGTGTGTGGTGTGGCACGTCCTTTCCACTCACTGGGGAGACGAGGCCTTGCTCCTGCCCGTGCTCCACTGCTTCCTGCCTGCATCATGGTTCCAGCATGGATGCCACCTCATGGGAGTCAGCAGCTGTCAAGCCTGCTCCTCACATGGTTCTTGGCACGATGACCTGTTACTTCTAGAAGGTTCTATCCATTGAACACCTCTTGCCCAGGAAATTTGTAGAGCAAAAAGGCCCACTCACTGAAATTGGAGGGATTGAACTACCTGTAATACTGTCATGTGTTTAAAAACTCTGCAGAGGGCCCAGTGGGAGCATAGTGGTAGCACACGTGGACCCACACAGGAGGTCGCAGGTTCACACCCTCTTGTGCACAGCAGGGGTGCACACTACCTGCACTCAAGGCTTGCTCAGGCTGGAGGTGCGGCATGGCCGGAGGACCCTATGGAGGATACTTCTTCTCTCTCTTCTCTCTCTCCTATGGAAAGAAGAAATAAGAACACTTTAGGGTGAGAACGCTAATCATCTTGAAGACCAATTTTTTCCGAAAGGCTTGTGGAGTAGCCAGCCTCCCATTCTGGGCAAAACAGCTTTCCAGCTGTGTGCGGACGCTCGCTGTCTGTGCCATGGCCGTCTCCTCCGAACAGCCAGGCCACCTCCTGGACACACAGAGGGCTCTGTAAGCCCCGGGGCATCTGTCTCTCTGGCCAACCCTCCCTTTCTCCCTTCCCCGCCCCCACCCTCCTGGCCACAAACATCCCTGAGAACAGCCCAGCAGCCACCACGGAGACCATGCGCACAGCTGAAGGCCCAAGAGGAGCAGGGGACATGGAGAAGAGAGGACAGGAGTAAGAGGGCAGGGCGGGGAGAAGGGCCTGCGGTGGGCGGGAGGAGGACCGTCCACAGCCCTCGCACTGCTGACACAGCAGGTGTGTGTCCACCTGTGGGAAGAGCCCGCCAGCCTTGGCCACATCCCTGTTCTCCTGGCGCCATCTTGTCTTTACTGGCTTCCTAGATCACATGAGAATGAGAGGCGCACAGGGCCAGGGAGCGAGTCCTCAGAGCAGTCTGCCTCCCTGGGGGCCCCGTAGGCTCCCAGCTCACCGGAGCATGCTCTTCCTTGGCCTGGTGTGTGCCTTCAGCTTATTTCAAGTCACTGGCTCTCAGTCTCCCCCCATTCTTGGGGATTTCTCTAGAATAGAGGGAGAAACCAGAAGAGAGAAGAGGAACTATTTTTTCTATGTCTTAAGTTCAAGCCAAGGTTAGAACCCAGATCCCATCATGAAAAATAGTAGATTAGATTAGATCGACACTTATGAACTGCTTAATTACCAAACAAATACTGAGGCCTGGTAAGCCTAGATCAAAGGAAAGGCTGAGGGGCTGAGCCCTACCGCCTTTCGCGTTCTGACTCATCGCACAGTGCGGCTGCAGGCTGTAAATAGGTCTGGGAACACGGGAAGACTCGAGCCCCCGTCGTGCTGTTTAACGCCACATGAGTAAAAATAGCTCGCTTCGATTCTAGACCTGAACTTGGATCGTTGTGTAAGCCTACGGAACCTTTCTGATAGAATGCTTGCCATTCAGGTCAGCACCTCCACGTACACTGGAGGCTTTTCATAAGCACGTGAGCCAGGAAGCCATTAGCCACAATATCATGTTTGAAAGGGAGACCTGACTCAGATCGCAAAAATACATCACCTGAGAAGGAAGGTAATAGAGTTTTACACTCATCCAGCTTACTACCCAAAGTTCCCCAACCAGATCGCTGTTCTTTTACTTTGTGTTTAGAATTAGATCAAAGGCTTTTGGGGTTTTTTTTTTTCCGTTATTATTTCCAAGAGCAAGAGAGACAGACAGCACCCCTGACAGGGCTCTGATGCCACGCTCTACCTAGGCTTAGCCCCAACCCACGAGCACGGCCACACCTGTGCCCAGCTTACCCAGGAGAGTCTCCCGACTCAGACCCAGAACTTTCCCACGTGGGTCAGTCCCACCATCCAGTCCCTCAAAAAAGAAAAATTTCTTGGGACCAGCAGTTGGCGTAATGGCTATGTCGCTGACTCCCACGTAGTCAACCATGATTCGCGTCCCAGACCCGGTGGCTTAAAACTCACACCGGGCGCATGTGCGTGCGTGCCCAAGATCCTGAGAGGAGAATGGAGGAGAAGGGATTGCGGCGTGGCCATCCCCCCTGGGGGGTGATTTCTCACTTTCTGTCTCTCTGTCTCTCTCTGTCTGTCTGGCGAGCGCACGCGCCCTATAGTGAAAACCTCTCCAAAAAGAAAAAGAAAAATTTCTTTTAATAACACCAACACCAGGTTTATTCAGAAAGAGCAAGGATCTGTGTTGGGCCTTACACGATGCTAGTGTTGCCTCTCTGATAAGATGAATGCCATCTCACCACTCAAACTAGGTGACCCACGAAAGTGCTTCTCCTTGCCAGGAGCAGACAGGCAGCCCATGACAGTTCTCGAGGTCAGGTGCACGTGGCCTCCCGCTTGGCTTTGGAACCTCGAACTACATCATGTACAGTGTAGTTCCTGTTACAAGTTAACAAGGGCGCCACAGAGGAGAGCCCATCGGCCTAAGGTGGACCCAAAGGACAGCTTTCATGAGCAGACAGGTCACTGGGACCGGAGGAAAGCCAAGACAAAGCCAGAAACCTTCCCTCAAGTTTGCCAAGTGCCCAGTGAGGGACATGGTCAAGGACCTTCCTGGTGTCCGGGAGTGGCCATCATGGTCCTTAAGAGCCCAGTAAGAGGAGCTTCTCCCCAGGCAATCGTGCAGGGTGCTGGGCCTCGCTTGGCCAAACGCCCGACTGCCCGTGCTGGTGTACGCAGTCCCTGCTGACGGTCTGCTGAAGGAGTGTGCTCCACGCCCTGGGCCAGTGCCGAGCCACGCTTCCAGCCATTCTCCACAGGACAGGACACCCAACCACATGCCTGTGTGTTCTCACAGATGAGGGAGGAGAATCTAAGCCTAAAACCAGCTGTTTTGCTGCTTATCTGTTTTACTAAGTAGCATCCAAAACTGAAGTCATGACTTGCCTGAGCAAGGAACGTGCCGTGATGACCAACCTCGGGCCACTCCCTGCCCAGCCCTTCACTAGGATGGTGAGCCATTCACTTACATGGTCATTTCCCTGTAACTGGCAAAGTTCTCAGGTCTCCGGGGCTTAGAGCTGAAGTCACCATGGAACAGCCCCAGATCCAGGGTTTCTGGCACCTGGTCTTCTGAATCATCAGAGGAATTGAATGGAGTGGCTCTTAAATCAAGAACACAGAATTTTCCATTAGAAGATCTGCTTCCTTGGAGCCAGCAGATAGCATGGAGGTTAAGGCAGCTGGATTTCATGGCTGACTGCATGGTTCAAGTCCCAGACCCAGCAGCCTGAAAAACACACTGGGTGTGTACGCATGCATGCCCACAATCCTGAAAGGCTAATGAAGAAGGAATGGTGGCGTGGTCCAGCGGGCTGCTCTCTCACTTTCTCTCTATTTCTGTTTGTCTCCAGTGAGTACAAGCACCCTATAGCAAAATTTTAAAAAGGATCTGCTTTCTTATCAAATCTGCATAGGGCCCATCCCTGGTCGTTTCTATGCCAGGGCCATAATGGAGAGAAGTGTCACTGACGCAGCCTGTCCGTCTTCAGGTGGCCTCACCTTCATGAATTGGCCACAAGTCAACATAGTGTCGGCAGCCCTCGTGAGAGTGTAGACTCTAAAGACTCAGTGGTTCTTCTGGGCATGTAGTTTGACAAGAGGAATTTGCTTACTGACCACCTTTTCCTGCCTGTCCTGGAATGACTCCGCTGTTCAGGGTATTGTCTTACGCATCCCTGACCTGCGGATCGAGGCCTAGCTCTCTGGCCTGCGGATCGAGGCCTAGCTCTCTGGCCTGCGGATCGAGGCCTAGCTCTCTGGCCTGCGGATCGAGCCCTAGCTCTCTGGCCTGCGGATCGAGCCCTAGCTCTCTGGCCTGCGGATCGAGCCTTAGCTCTCTGGCCTGTGTGCGTGGCTTCACCTTACGCTGCTGAGATCTCCGAGTGGCGTTGTGGGGCTGTCTCCTACAGAGCTGTGGGGCTACATGGTTCGGGCTGTCATGTGCCCAGAGTGTCCTTCAGTGTTTCAGGATCACACTGAGTGTAGTGCAAGCCAACCCCATGCACCTTCCTCCCAGCCGTGTTTGTCAGGTATGCGGCCTAGCCTCCTGGCCTCCGTTTCTTCATCGTCAGCAGGGCCGTAATCCCGTCATGTGTTAGGTCATCAGGAAAGTCATGACGTGTTTTTCTGTGCAAAAACGCATCCCGACTTTCCGACCCGATAGATTAAAGAATGAGATGGCCCCCACGAAGCCTCACACCTCATCGGGCCAGCAGGAGGCGTTCGGGTGGAGCAGCTGTCTTCGTCCTCATCCCCATCCTCGGGGAGCAGGCCTTGCTGACCATGTGGCCAGGGCCGACACAGAGGCCAGGCACCCCCTCCTAGCTGCTCCCATGCCCTGGCAGCCCAGGTCTTCTGCTGAAGTCCCAGACAGGCAGCCTTCGTGTTCTAACACGTCTCCAGACAGACTCACTCTGGCTATAAATAAAAACCCCTGCTGCACAGAGGACAGTCCTGCAGATGCAAAGCCGGGAGCCAGCCATGCCCTGAGTAAACTGAAGGCTGCGGCAGGGCGGGGCTGCTGCGGAACCGCCAGCCCTGCCTGGTTCTCCCAGGAATCAGTACAGACTGCAGCTTGTTGGAATTGGTTCTGAGCTGACTGCAGCTCCTCTGCAGAGCCAAGGAGGCGCCAGGGGTGCCGTGTGTGGCCACCAGGGCGTGTTCCCTGCAGCTTGGCTCCTGTCCCAGCATGACCACATAGCTCGAATACCAGAGCCCGGGAGGAGGGAGGAGTGGGAGGCAGGCCAGGCTCCTTTGTCCAAGTGGTGCAGGCCTTTCCTTTCTCCCAGTGGCATCTCTGCCCCCCCTCCTCAGACTGGAAGTGTGGACCTGACCCCAGTCTCCCTTCCTACACTCAGAACAGCCACTACACAAGTCGGGTACTTTGATTATAGCAGAAGCCACGCCTATGTGTTCTTTCACTCCGTCATTAGGTGTTGTGTTCATTACGAATTTCCCAGTGGGGGTTTGGGAAGGCAGAAAGGCCACCGAGGTGACCCAGAGCTCGCCAGCACCAGTGCTGCCGTGCTGAGGACTTGCTCCACGGCGCGCCCATGTCTCCATCCCGCCTCACAGCTCAGAGCCTGAGGCCGGGAACCTAAGTCACTCGTCCGAGATCACGCAGTAGAGATGACGCAGGACCTGAGCCTGTGTCGGGCCCCTTGAGATCGTGAACTCAGCAGTCCCTACCATCTCCCAGGAGAGGTTCCCGAGCTTGTCAAATCAGAGCCTGCGAGGCACCCTGTGATAAGGAGGAAGCGTCTGACTACCCGGAGCCCTTTGCGTTTGCACAGGGCGGATGCTGGGTCATTGAGGATGTGCTGAAGTGCCTGGTGAGTTTATGTGGAGTGGGGCATCAGGGAGGATGGCATTGGGACTCCAGAAAGAGGAGGCACTGAACAAGAATCTTAAACTGGGTGGCAACAAGTAGGTGGATTTGTGAGTAGGAGGTACACAGTAGCAAATCTCAGGGCAGCGCTGGGTGTGGGGAAGGAGCGTCTGACAGATCTGACAATCTGGGCTCCTGCATGGCAGAGGCCACAGCCTGCAACTGCTCCATGGGGCCGTGCAAAGCTGCCTCAGCCACATGCTGTCCACTCCCTGTGGCTTTCCCAGCCAGTGAGAGCCACACCACGGGCCAAGCTTCCTGCAGGGAGAGGGCAGAGCTGCCCAGCACAGCAGGCCCAGTGCACGCTCCTTGCTGGCCGGTTGCAGGGGGGGTAACGCGAAGCTGGTGAGTGCATGAGGAGGGTGGCCGCTGAGTGGGGACGTCTGCTCCTCCAGCCCCGTACAGAGAAGGACATGGGGGCTGGCAGGTGGCATGGTGGCCGAAGCATCGGACTCTGGACTCCCACATGGCCGACTACAGTTCCAGTCCTGGACCTGGTGGCTTGCTTTCTCATTTTCTGTCTCTCTCTCTCTCTCTGTATCATGAGTGCACATGCCCTGTGGCAGTTAAAAAATAATAATGATAAATAAAATCAAGTAATTCTTTTTTCTCCTTTTTTTTTAAAAGGAATGTAGGTGGAGCTTCCCTATAGCGGGTGGCTGAGTGTCAGTGCTGGCTGGTCAGAACATGTATGGCACGTCCACTAGTTCATTCATACGTGTGTGTGCATGCATACACACGCGAGTACGTTTTAGCTTTATTTCCATTGAGAGAGAGAGACGGGGTCTTCACACCAGGATCCTCCCCAAAGCCCTGCAGCCACTCGTGATCACAGGCATCCGTTGTGTTCAGGTCAGCTCAGATGCAACCGAGAGCCTTCCCGTGTGGCTCCAGCATCACACAGGAGCACCCTCTCGCCCACACCTCCATCTGGGATTCCCCTAGTACATATAGCCGTGGCCGAGGGTTGGCCTTGAGTTGCCAGATAGGGAAATAAAGCGAAGTAGTAACCAAGTGCCTGGGGCAGGGCTCCAGGGCTCAGCAAACTGATCAGATGAGAAGGCCCAGGCTGTCTCCACCCTGGGGGGGGGGGGGGGGGTGAATGCCTCCTCCCTTGGGTTGCAGCAGCTCCTTGTCTAGATTCAAGGATAGCAGCAGCTTTGACCTCCCATTAGCTTAAAATGTTGTTTCTTCTTCCTCCTTTTCCTATTTCCATTGGCTCTGAAGAGCCAGGCCTCTGCCACCGCCGAGAGCGCTGGGTGAGCGAGAGGCACGTTTGTGCTGCGTTTGACTTTGTCGAGTTCTGGCTCTTAACGGGCAGGTGAGCCTGGGAAGAACTCAGACATGGCCTTCTGGCCCCCCTGACAGTGCTGGCCAGCCTGGGCAGGCCACAGTGGCAGCATCCATTTTTTGCGTGGTGACCACAGGCCAGCGGTCCTAGAGCTCCCCTGTCCCTCCTCCAGCAGCAGAGCCCTGGCCTGGAAGCTCGTTGTATCTGAGGATGTGAGACTGCTCTCTGCTGAGGATCTGGTAGGGTCAGAGCTGCGGTGAAATCCCTGCATTTATTAAAAAGAAAAAAAGATTGTGTAGGAAGGGACATGAACTCATAGAAGCGTTTAGCATTTGATACAATTCTATTTTCAGTTCCTGTTCTCTGCCAGGTGGGTTTGAGGAAGATTGTGATGTGAAAAAAGGTGCAGTGTTGACTTCAAAGGGGTAAAACCAGATTCATTGAGAAGTTTGAGAGTAAAGATACACAATTACAGTGTGGAGTTTAGCCGGAAGTGCCCTCAAAGGACACAAAGGGCACGAGGCTGGCTTGCGTGGGTCTCGTTTTCTGTCCAGGAGAGCACGTGGTCACCCGTGCAGCGCGGGGGCTGCTGTCCATAGGGGAGCACTTCACATTGCAGGTCCAAGTCTCAAGGCCCTTCCCTCGGGCGGAAGCGCCGGGTGTGGGAGGACCCCCAGGGCCGGAGGCCTGATGGGTGGGCCCTGCCCGTGCCCAGCACAGTTAACCTAACGCTCTTTCTTGTGTGTCCCTTCCCGTGTCGTCCCCGTGTCTGTCTCTGCTGCGCTCTGTAGTACAAGTCTGTGTTTAGGTCCTACTCCCAGGACTTCGTGCCTCACCATCATGCTCCTGCTCAGCCTGTCCTTCCGCCTACCTCCTCTTCCTCTCCACACTTCCCACCTGTCCACCAGTCTGAGAGCTCTGACTTAGCGGGGCCAGCCGTGGCCAGCCCGCCTCCCAGCACCACGGACGGGCCTCTCTCGTCTTCCCAGGAGAGCAGCGTCCATGGGAATACTGTCTGCCTTCCTTCCGAAACCTCTTTCACTGACTCGGTGAGAACTCCACACGCGCACCCCACACGCGGGGCTCCTGGGTCAGAGGCGGGTCACGCCGCCTTCCCTCCCCCAGCAGTCACGCTGTCGCTGGAGTGCACCTGTCCGCAGTCGAGACGAGATGCCGGCCAACCGGCCAGGGGCCCACGTGTTTCCATCCCAGGAGTCGAACCTTTGATGTGAGGGGCTGCTGAACCACCATGCTGACTTCTACGAGTGGACCAGTCGCCCTCTAGAGGCGGGAAGTCAGAGCTGACGCTAGATGACTCCCTCGCTTCCTGCTCGGCGGGTGGGCTAGGGAAAGGTGCAGACCCCTCCGGGGCGCGGGAGTGGTGGCCTCCCGTGGCAGCCACCTGTTTGGTCACATGTGGTGCCGAGGCTGGAGGGCCTGGTCTGCCCGTCAGGTCCTTCGCCTTCACGCAGGGAGGTGCTGCCCTGCAGGTTGCTGGACAGCAGTGGGCAGGGAGTGCAGGCAGGCACGTGTGCAGTGCCTCGCTGCTGAGGTGACTTCATGAGTTGCTCCTCTCCTGCCATAACCGTCCCCCCTGCCGTGCCAGGAAGCCCCACGGTCCTCATGGGGCTGCTGCTCAGGACAGTGCGGTGGCCCGTGGCTCCTCTGCAGAAGGTGCAGCCACTGGGTCCCCTCCAGCACAGAGGCAGGGGAGGTGGCACGGGCCACTTTGTTCCGACCTGGGAGGGGCAGCGTCACTGCAGCTGTCCCCCCTCTCCTGGACAAGCAGCTTCCCTCTGAGGCGAGCGTGCTGAGGGCCCGGCCATCTCTCCTTTCGTCCTGTCTCTCCCAGAGTGAACACGCCAGTGAGGACGCTGGTGAGGGTGAATATGTCAGTCTGTACTCCTCTGGCCAGAGCACTGAGGAGCTGGCCCCCTCGGGAGGAGTAAGTAACCTCGGGCAGTCTCTGCATGTGGCCGGCCTGGCCTGGCCTGGCAGGGTGGGCCATGCCATCCCGAGGCTGCTCCCCTCGTGCCTGCTCCTGTCCGGCTGAGCCCTCCTGGTCACTCCCAGGTAGAGGTCTACCCTTTGCTTCCGCTTCACTGCACCTGATGCTCCTCCAAGCGTGGCTTGGACGGGTCTTCTAGAAATCTCTAGGAGCAGCCTGAGCAGGCCAGACTCATGGTGGCTCTCTGTGGATTTCCTTCCATCCTGTCCTCCAGCATCGAGCTCCGCCCTCCACCATCCCTCAGAGGAGGGCTCTTCTCCCTCACACCAGCTTGAAGGCCCCCTTTCCCTGCACCCCAGCATGCTCCATCGTCCTGTGGTAGCTGCTTCCGAGGAGGCTGGGGAGGCCGGCAGGCGGCCACCTGCGCTGTGACCACACTCCTCCCTCCCAGCAGTGTCCCTTTGGCACGTTGCCCTCCCAGTTCATGAGTCGAGAGTACTGGTTCTTTCAAGCCACCAGCTTTCTAGATGTTGCTTCAGAGAAACACGAGTGAGTCCAAAGCTTAAGAAATACTGGCCTTAGGAAAAGTCGTGACGTGTTTTTTCTGTTTTTCTATGCAAAAATATGTCATGACTTTTCCGACAGCCCAGTACCTTACCCCTACACTGGGCGGAGGCACATTCTCTGAGGGGAAGTCCATGGGGACTTGAGTCCTCCAGTGGACCCTCCAGGGCATTAGGTGCTCACAGAGGCGAGCCCCACTAGGGCACTGGCAAGGATTCTTCCTGCAGCGGGATCTGGGCCTGTCCATGGCCCTGCCCCACCACCCACCATCACTCAGCCCAGCCTCTTCACCACCGTGGCCACTCGCAGTGCTGACCCCTCTGCCCCGTCGGTCCAAGGCTGAGCCGGGGCACTGGAGGGCCGTGTCGTCGCTGCGTAGGGCGGCCTCACACTCCAGCAGTCAGGTCTTCAGGGTGGCCAGGCACTCTGGGCCTGAAGACCTGTAACTAGGAGATCTGCAAAGCCTTGCCACACAACAGCAGGGCCCAGTGGTTAAACGCACAGGTTTTAGAGGCAGGCGACCTTGGGTTCGAATCCAGGCTTGCCGTGTAAGCTGTGTGGTCTTGGGTAAAGCCCGTGCCTTCCAGCCTGTCTCTGCGTGCTCGCTCACAGAGAGGGGTATGTGGAGCCCTCACCCACTCCAGGCTGGCGTGGCTCTTGTGACAGGGCTCCTCCCAGGAAGGCCAGCTTGACAGCTGACGGATGTTCGCTCTCTCCAAAGGCAAGGCGAGTCCGAGGGCTCGTTTGCAGGCAGCCTCCTCCCTCGCTAGTCTGCTCGCCCCGATGGCTGCAGAGCACCTTGCACTCCGAAGCACTTTTGGGCAGATATGGGGAGACGCTTAGCCCACGTGGGCCGCCTGCCAAAACCCAGTACCCCTTCTCTTCTCAGGAGTCCCCCGCTGGGAAGGATGGCCAACCCAGGGAGCCCACACTGGGCAGCGCAGCCGGGAAGGACAGCAGAG
Source organism: Tupaia tana (assembly GCA_026018925.1). NCBI lineage: Eukaryota > Metazoa > Chordata > Mammalia > Scandentia > Tupaiidae > Tupaia > Tupaia tana. The sequence goes on along the minus strand of JAKSZU010000013.1, from coordinate 103,624,744 downwards.
ACGGTGGTGAGAGGTAGGAAACAGACGTGGGCCGTCCCCGAGATGGCGTGTCCGCTCAGTGAGGCTGCGCCCGCCAGCCAGCTCACCAGGCCTGCAGGGCGTCGTGTCGAGAGGCCTCCTTCCTCTTTTCCTGATTCTCTAATGCGGGTGCAGGGGCAAACTGGGAAGGACAGAAACTAAGACACCGGGAGCCACGAATGACCCCCTTCACGGGCCCTCCGTGTACTACCATCCTCTTGACGGTCCTTACCAGGCCCAGTCGCGGTGCTGGTGCGCTCTCTCCAGGCCCGGGCCCAGTCGCGGTGCTGGTGCGCTCTCTCCAGGCCCAGTCGCGGTGCTGGTGCGCTCTCTCCAGGCCCTGCCGCGGTGCTGGTGCGCTCTCTCCAGGCCCAGGCCCAGTCACGGTGCTGGTGCGCTCTCTCCAGGCCCGGGCCCTGCCACGGTGCTGGTGCGCTCTCTCCAGGCCCAGTCGCGGTGCTGGTGCGCTCTCCCCAGGCCCTGCCGCGGTGCTGGTGCGCTCTCTCCAGGCCCAGTCGCTCTCTCCAGGCCCAGTCGTGGTGCTGGTGCGCTCTCTCCAGGCCCTGCCGCGGTGCTGGTGCGCTCTCTCCAGGCCCAGTCGCGGTGCTGGTGCGCTCTCTCCAGGCCCTGCCGCGGTGCTGGTGCGCTCTCTCCAGGCCCAGGCCCTGCCGCAGTGCTGGTGCGCTCTCTCCAGGCCCAGGCCCTGCCGCGGTGCTGGTGCGCTCTCTCCAGGCCCAGTCGCGGTGCTGGTGCGCTCTCTCCAGGCCCAGGCCTACCTTCCGTGGCTTGGTCTCTCCCCAGTTGAGGAACGACAGGGTTAGAAGTGCCGGCCTCCTGCTGCCACGCCAGACTGCCTGTGGAAGTGCTGGGGTGTGAGTATTTGTACCGCTAAGCCGTTGGCGAGTAAGCCATGGCCGTCGCGACACGGCCCCACGCACTTCAGCATGCCTCTCCTGAGTCACAGAAAATCCTGGGTATCGTTCCAAGAAGATGAGCAGTAAAGGCCCTCACGGCACACCAGGTCCCCATTCTCCCCATCTCTCCGGACGCCTGTGAATCCTGCACCCGGGACCAGTCGGGGCCGGGCGCTGCGTCTGGTTGTGGCATCACTCAGGTCTCACAGCGGCTCCTGCTGTCAGCGTGAGCCAGGGCCAACGCGGCTTTGAAGTGTCCTGTCCCCAGGTGCGCGCAGTGTGCCGCAGTGTAAGCTCTGCACTACACCCACAGCTTCACGCTGGTCTCCCCTTCCCGAAGGTTCCTCCTGTAGGTGAGAACTCAACAGCTCAGGGCCTGGGTGATGCGGGCAGAGCAAGGCAGTACCCACTCACCATCACAGACCTCGGCATGAGCACTTGCAGAGGCAGTGAAAGAAATAGCAAGAGAGGGACCAGCAGGTGGCTGAGGGTGCTGGACTCCCACATGGCCAACTACGGTTCGAGTCCCAGGCCTGGCAGCTTGCTTTCTGACTTTCTCTCTCTCTCTCTGTATCCCTCTGGTTAAATTTAGATAAATAAATAAAAAGTTAAATAATTCTTGAAAGAAAAAAACAGCAGGAGAAGGAAACTAAATGACAAGGCACTCGTGGAAGCCTACCAGAGAGGGCCACCCGCCCCACCTGCCTCTCAGCCACCCTTCGGTGCACCCGTGTTAGGTGTGCGCTTTCTCTATGACAGCAGAGGATTCCCTGGGTATTAGGCAAGGAAGGGTGTTTTCCAGTCTAACACCCGGAGCCACCGGGCATGTGCCGACCACGGCAGCTTCTGGCCCTGTCCCAGCGTCACTGGGAGGTGGTCGTGCCGGGGAGAGAGCAGAGGCTGAGTGCCTGGTGCTGGGAACCACCGGCACGTTGTCCTCCTCCCAGGCAGGCTCAGGCCAGGAAGCTTTCCCGGCAAGTCCGTGTTCTCCAACTAAGGCACGTAGCTTCCTGTCCCAGACACTCGGGGTTAGCATGGTGACCGTGACCACAGGGCCCGTCGTGAAAGTACTGAGACACAGTGGGGGCGTGGGGAACGCTGGGAAGCAGGTGAGCACAGATCCACCCCACCCAGCCCAGCCTCTGCCCCGGCGCTGGCCGGCTGCCACTGAGCTGTGAGGGCCCCGGCAGGGGGTGTCTGTCCTCAGACGAGGCCAGGGCCCCTGCTCGGGCTCAGTGGCTTCTGCTCCCTCACCACGTGCCGGGACTGCTGTGAGAGGACTGTCTTGCCGGACCGTGCCCTTGGGACAGGGGCCGCCCTGGCTGCTGAGTCGTGAGCGCCGAGCAAATGGTTGGAGGAGAGCCCGCCCTCAGGAGCGGAGCCCGCCCTCAGGAGGAGAGCCCGCCCTCAGGAGCGGAGCCCGCCCTCAGGAGGAGAGCCCGCCCTCAGGAGGAGAGCCCGCCCTCAGGAGCGGAGCCCGCCCTCAGGAGGAGAGCCCGCCCTCAGGAGCGGAGCCCGCCCTCAGGAGCGGAGCCCGCCCTCAGGAGGGGAGCCCGCCCTCAGGAGGAGAGCCCGCCCTCAGGAGGAGAGCCCGCCCTCAGGAGGAGAGCCCGCCCTCAGGAGGAGAGCCCGCCCTCAGGAGGAGAGCCCGCCCTCAGGAGCGGAGCCCGCCCTCAGGAGGAGAGCCCGCCCTCAGGAGGAGAGCCCGCCCTCAGGAGCGGAGCCCGCCCTCAGGAGCGGAGCCCGCCCTCAGGAGGAGAGCCCGCCCTCAGGAGCGGAGCCCGCCCTCAGGAGGAGAGCCCGCCCTCAGGAGCGGAGCCCGCCCTCAGGAGCGGAGCCCGCCCTCAGGAGGAGAGCCCGCCCTCAGGAGGAGAGCCCGCCCTCAGGAGGAGAGCCCGCCCTCAGGAGGAGAGCCCGCCCTCAGGAGGAGAGCCCGCCCTCAGGAGGAGAGCCCGCCCTCAGGAGGAGAGCCCGCCCTCAGGAGCGGAGCCCGCCCTCAGGAGGAGAGCCCGCCCTCAGGAGGAGAGCCCGCCCTCAGGAGCGGAGCCCGCCCTCAGGAGCGGAGCCCGCCCTCAGGAGGAGAGCCCGCCCTCAGGAGGAGAGCCCGCCCTCAGGAGGAGAGCCCGCCCTCAGGAGCGGAGCCCGCCCTCAGGAGCGGAGCCCGCCCTCAGGAGCGGAGCCCGCCCTCAGGAGCGGAGCCCGCCCTCAGGAGGAGAGCCCGCCCTCAGGAGCGGAGCCCGCCCTCAGGAGCGGAGCCCGCCCTCAGGAGCGGCAGAGGCTGCCCCCACCCGCCTGCCCTCCGCTGTCCTTCAGCGCTGCTGTGTTCCTGCGGCCCAGCCAAGAGCAGCTGGAAAGCTCACCTGAACAGCTCGACGGGCACCGTGCCCTCCCTGCAGACCCTCCCACTGACAGCGCGGGCATCCAGAAGGAGTGGAGGAAGCATCTCTGGGACCCGGGCCAGGCCCTGGCTCCTGCCACCACTCGAGCCCCACATGGCAGCTGGGTTCAGGGTGGACTTGTTCAGGGGCGTGGTTCTGGCTTTGGCGCCCAGGCTGGCCCCGCCTCAGCCTCGGGGCCTCGGGTGGTCTGAGGGCCCTTTTGACCAACACGAAGCACTTCTCTCTCCAGGGCCCCCAAGTCATCAGACGCTCTGGAGTCAGCCCAGGCAGAGGAGGAAGTGGATGAGCTGTCCCTCATTGACCACAATGAAATTATGTCCAGACTGACTCTCAAGCAGGAGGTGAGGATTCCCAGCCTGGGCTACGTCTGGCCCCACAAAGCCAGAGGAAGGGGGCTCGAGGCTCCTTGAGCAGGAAGCAAGGCGTGGAGGTGAAGCACCCACCCTGGTGGAGCCCGTCTGCGGGCTCCCGGAGGAGGTGAAGTCCAGGAAAAGGTGCTGTCCCCTCTCTGGATGCTTCCAGAAAAGCGTCCGCAGCTTCTCCAAGCCCTGAACGACAGGATTCCTCAGGGTGCTGGCAGAACGAGTTCACAAGTGCTCAGCATGGAGCCCGTGGTGAGCCCGGTGAGCCCACCGTGGTGAGCCCGCATGGTGAGCCCAGTGAGCCCGCTGTGGTGAGCCTGGTGAGCCCGTGTGGTGAGTCCGGTGAGCCCGCCGTGGTGAGCCCGCATGGTGAGCCCAGTGAGCCCGCCGTGGTGAGCCCGGTGAGCCCGTGTGGTGAGCCCGGTGAGCCCGTGTGGTGAGTCTGGTGAGCCGCGTGGTGAGCCCGCATGGTGAGCCCATCTGTTTGAGCCCGGTGGGCCTGCCATGGTGAGCTCGCGTGGTGAGCGCACCTATGGTGAGCCCGCCCATGGGGAGCCTGTGCCAGGATGGGTGTCTTGTGTCGCTGACAGAATAGTCCCGCTATCACTTTGGCCTAGGGGACGCAGCTGGTTGAGAAAAACTGGGCCTGGACACTGTCTGCCCTTGTCCTATGCTTTGTCCCTGAGCCTCGGTGGGAGAACGGGACCACACCTGTCGTCATGGAGGAGAAGCCAGGCTGAGAGAGCCTCGGCCGGCCTCATAGAGCAGCAGCTTCACAGGGTCACTGCTTCCCCACCCGGTGCCCGTGCGCCTGGGCTCTGGCCGGTGTGAGTCACTCACACACACACACACACACACGGATGAGCAGGTCCCCACCCGGTGCCCGTACTCCTGGGCTCTGACTGGTGGGAGTCACTCACACACACACACACACACGGACGAGCAGGTCCCCACCCGGTGCCCGTGCTCCTGGGCTCTGACTGGTGGGAGTCACACACACACACACACACACACAAGGATGAGCAGGTCCCCACCCGGTGCCCGTGCGCCTGGGCTCTGGCCGATGGGAGTCACTCACACACACACACGGATGAGCAGGTCCCCACCCGGTGCCCGTACTCCTGGGCTCTGACTGGTGGGAGTCACTCACACACACACACACACACACACACACACGGATGAGCAGGTCCCCACCCGGTGCCTGTGCGCCTGGGCTCTGGCCGGTGTGAGTCACTCACACACACACACACACGGATGAGCAGGTCCCCACCCGGTGCCCGTGCTCTTGGGCTCTGACTGGTGGGAGTCACTCACACACACACACACACACACAAGGACGAGCAGGTCCCCACCCGGTGCCCATGCTCTTGGGCTCTGACTGGTGGGAGTCACTCACACACACACACACACACGGATGAGGAGGCAGGTACTACCTTGCCGAGATCCTGGGCCAGGCTGAATGGCTCCAGCTTGGCAGGGAGCAGCCCAGGAAGGCCTTGGTGCCTCTGGCCCTTTAAGGAGCTGGCAGGGCGGACCCTTGTCTTCAAGTTCTGAGAAATGAAGTCATGGGCACAGCCGCCCCCTCCCTAGCAGTAAATCCAAGACCCTCAGAGCCTGGAATCGCATTGACGACACCAAAGCCCTGCAAGGGCAGGTCTCAGGCCACTGCTGTGGGATGGGCCAAGGGGTGTTGGGTTCGTCTTCTCCAGAGTTACAGGTGAGAGGGCATCAGGGCAGGGGCAGGGACAGTGGGTGGTAGAGGGCCTGGGCTTCCACTGCTCACCCCAGGACAGCTCTCCTCACTCCACGCCAGGTGGTCGGAGCTCTGTTTGCCCACGTGCAAATAAGACTTGTCCCTAGTTGGGAGCAGGGGTTGGTGGCCCTGGGATATCTCAGCAGGTGGCATCTGCTCTCACCTGGGAAGTGGGTTTAGATTCCGTGCAACTTGCTGCAGCTTGGGGACATGGACATGCCTGGAACTAGCCTTGCCACCTCCACGGGCACCCTGGGAGAGGCTGGTGGCATTCTGCCTGCCCCCCACAGTTCCCACCTCTGTGTGTAAAAACCTATGGGTGGTGTGCAGGGGAAAGTAGAATGACGCTGTGTCCCCTCCATGATTGTGTCCCTGAAAAAGCACTGTGTCCTAGTGACCCCGGGGCCTGGACCGCCACAGGCCTCCAGCTCCCATGCCCATTCTGCTCTGTGCCTGTCATCCAGACACAGGAGAGGCCCACCTGCGGCTGCGGCACAGCCACACTGCTCCCGGGTCAGGAGAGCGGAGGGCAAGGGGCCTGGGTTCTCTGTTGCCATGACAGAAACAAGTGTGTTTGTCACCTCATTCCTGCCTGTTACTTCCCAAACCGAGTTTAGGAGCCGCACCGGCCTCATGGCCCCCTTTGATGTTTCGTCACAGGGCGACGATGGCCCAGATGTCCGCGGAGGGTCTGGAGATATCTTACTGGTCCACGCCACGGAAACGGACAGAAAAGGTAGGAGAGCTCACTGCCTGTCCCCAGCCAGGCCCACGCAGCATCATGGCGGGTACGGGGGAGTGACGGTGCCCGGTCAGCAGGACAGTCCAGGGCAGGGCTTGGCACACTGAGGGCCCACAGCTGCCTCCAGGGGCCACGCCGTGTGTTGGATGGCATTAAGGCAGCACACGGGGCAGCTCTCTGTACCTTGCCTGCCTGATAGGTGAGCCATTGTGTCATTGCAGACTGTTGGGTTGGAATAAGTCATATATTCCATTAGGAAACTCCTGGGAAGTTTGTTCTTGTTTAATTTACATTCTTTAAGATGGAGAGCAGCCCTCCAATGATTGGGAGAGGCACGGGGGGAAGGAAAGGATTTATTGCTTACAGGTCCTGCGTGAGGGGTGCTTGGCATGCCCGAAGGCTCACCCACACAGAGGTCAGTGAGCGTGTAGAGGGCAGAGAGAGGGATCCATGGGCCAAGGCCTTCTTGGGGGCCAGGGCTTTATCCAAACACTTCCCTTGGGGAGCTCTGATTGGTGAGTTTAGAGCGAGCAGGTGCGAGTTCCAGCAGCCGTGTTGTAACGGAGCGGCAGCCCCTGGTGCGTCGCCCAGTCCTGCGCTGTGGGTCAGCGGGCCCGGTCAGTGGGCCACCCAGCCGTCTCCCGGGGAGGCTGTTGTAAAGGCACGTGTCTGTTTCAACCACTTTGCAGAGCTCTAAGGGGGCAAAAACCGGGACTGTCGGGATGCCTGTGCCTAGCTCGGACACAGTCAGCTCATGCCCAGAGTGGATGTCAGTCGCGCTGCCCTGCAGTTCTGCCCAGGGCTTTGATTTATAGCAGCTGACGTCCTGGGCCCTGGCTGCCCCCACCCAGGGGGCACACAGTGTCTGGGAGGGCCAGAGGAGCAGGGACTGGGCCTGAATCCCCAGAACACCCTGCTGGGTGACTCTGTTGGCTAAGAGCTGTCATTCCGAGCTGTCATTCCAAGCCATGACCTGGATGGCTGCTGAAGCCCTTAGGACAGATGGGCCTCCCCAGTGCCCACCCCTGTGGGCGCCTCCCAGAGTGAGTGTGCCGCAGTCCATACTCTGCCGGGCAGGTGTCGCCATCAGCTGGCTTTCTCGCTCCTGCTGGGCCCAGGCCTGGCCTCAGACCCCACCGCAGCTCCCAGGGAGCACCGTCCTCGGTGACCGTGCAGGGGAGGGTTCTGGTCTGGGGGACAGAGGCCCCAGGCACTGCCAGCTACTGAGGGGCTCCTGTCACCCGCAGACTTGGTGCTTTACTGCGAGGCCTTCCTGACCACCTACAGGACCTTCCTGAGCCCTGAGGAGCTCATCAAGAAGCTGCGGTACAGGTACCCCCCCGCAGCCCCCAGCCCCAGTCCTACCCTCGCCACCTTGGGCAGGGCCACCTCCTGGACCTCATCCCTGGTAAGGGCTGCGTGAGACCGGGTGAGGTGCCTGGAACAGCCCGCGGTGCTGCCCGACGGCAATGGCGAGATGAGTGTGAGCACAGCCCGGAGAGGGTGGAGGAGAGGCGGAGGGCCAGCTCCTTGCCGAGTCCCAGACTGGGTGGGACGGCTGCCGAGTGTGCAGGGCTTCAGGGTGGCAGGGGTCAAGGGGCTCAGGGATGGCAGGGGACACCCATCTGCCGCAGAGCAGCGCCTGCCGCCCTCCACGCTGGTCAGCTCCTGCTGCCGGATTAGAGCTGCTCTCCCCTGGTAGTTGGCAGCCCCTGCAGGGGTGGCCAAGGACCCGCTGTCATTGTCTGCCTGGAGTCCACAGCTGCCCACCCTCCTCCCTGCCACCTCCTGGGTCATAGTCCTTGACTGCCACCTGCTGGCAGCCGCCCTCACGCGGGCAGGAAGGCCTGAGCCCTCTCCTCCCTCCCCCTGCCCGGAGCCTTAGAGTCCCTGGCCTGTCAGCACAGACGTGGCTGTATGCGTGTGCGGCATCTCAGGTCCCGTCCCGCCTCTCACGGTCACTCCAAGGACCTGGTCTCAGGCCCAACTCAGCACACGGCCTTCATGCTCATCACGCACGCACAGTGACCACATGCAGCCGGAAGACCGCTCTGTGTGTGCATCTGTGTGCAGTTCCCATGTCTCATGTAGTTCCCTGTCGTGTAACTGATGAAACAGACCCAGAAGTACCCGTGAGGCTGTCTGCGGGAGCACCCCTGAGCACATACACCCCTGCAGCGCGCAGCCCCTTGCCTCTGCCTGCTTGGCCACTTGCAGCACATTTCTGCAGATGCCACGGCCCCGAGGTGCCAGCACAGCTAGCTGCGGGCCTCTGCCACAGGCCAAGCAGACTGTCCCTGGGGTGCCCTCTGTCACAGACGCTCATGGCTCACTAGACAGCGAGCAGGACAGACCCGGGGAGGGTCTGGAGAGGCAAGATGGTGGGCACCATGAGAAGCCACAGCTCCACGGCAGAACCTGGCATGGGGGCGAGGTAGTCAGGGCTGCAGCGGGACAGCCCGGAGCAGAGGTGGGACGTGTCCCCCAGGGTGGGTAGGGGTCCAGAGCAAAGGCAGGAGCTTCCCGGGGGAAGGGCCGAGACCCCACTGGCACAGCGGGCCTCAGGGTGGAACCCTACGAAGAGGGAAGAAGCCTGCTGAGGTGCCGCCTGGGCTGCGGGGGCTCCCGGGTGGGCTTGGACCACCTTTCTCCACCCATGACTCACGGGCAGCTTTCGGGCTGTCAGTCTCCCAGGAAGCTCAGCGGGGAGCTATGGCAAGGCCAGCCTGGTGGTCTGCAGGTGGAGAGGGGAGCAGTTGGGAACAGTCGGGGACAGGCCCGGGCACACACCTGGTTTGCAGCCCTGCAGGCCACACGTGTGCAGCCTTTGTTCCCAGCTGCAGACCCTCCCTGACAGGGCTTCTGGCGCGTCCTCGGTGCTCCACGGGGCCGCAGGGCAGCCCCCAGCTGTCCCTCAGCACACAGGCACTTCTTTAACCCCTGCTCCAGGTACGAGAAGTTCTCTCCATTCGCCGACACATTCAAGAAGCGTGTCAGCAAGAACACCTTCTTCGTGCTGGTGCGGGTGGTAGACGAGCTCTGGTGAGTTGCCCTCGGTCCCAGGCAGGCTGGCAGTGGCTCGGGCCTGCAGTGCGGCCCACGGAGCGCAGGCCACCAGCCTGGGCTTGCCTGCTGCTCTGTCACAATCCCGTGTGACATGCCCCATCTGTAGATTGGGGTGGGGTGTCGCTCCACACAGTGGGCAGCTATGGATGCCAAGTGGGGCTGGAATGGACTGGGGGTGCAGCCGGCCCTGCCCTCCCCAGCCTCCCCTTGGTCAGCTGTCAGAATTGCCCACAGGGTGCTTGCTCTTCCCTTAGCGACACTTAGCAACTGGCGGGCAGGTCCCTATGCTAGCTGTGGGGCCAAGGGCAAGCAGAGCGGACAGAGCACTCCCCTTGAGGGCCTTACCTCCTGCCGGGGGAGGTGACCCTGTGGTGCCACACAGTTGGGAACCAGCGGGAGGGACAGTGCTGAGCAGCAGCGTCCTCTGGTGTCTGGTCCAGGCGCAAGAGGTCTTCCTGGTGTCACATCGCCAGGTGAGACCAGGAGCCCCTCCAGGCCAGGGCTGGTGGGACTCTGTCTCTGCTGCTTGTCTGGTGCCCACAAACGCATGCTGAGTGAATGGCAGGTGTCGGCTGCCAGTGAGATCGTTTGTGGTGCTTTGGAGGGCGTGGGCAGCCCTCCCGGGGTCTCTCGTGTGCTTCCCACACGATGTCTCCAGCTTGCGGGCGCAGCCCCGTGGCCTGTGGGCGTCCGGAGGGGGACTCCGGGCTCTCCTGGGTCCTGTGTTTCTGCCTCTCACCTCGTGCCCTTTGACCCCTTAGCCTGGTGGAGTTGACGGAGGAGATCCTGAAGCTGCTGATGGAGCTGGTCTTCCGCCTGGTGTGCAGCGGAGAGCTCAGCCTGGCCCGCGTGCTCCGCAAGAACATCCTGGACAAGGTGGACCAGAAGAAGCTGCTCAGGTGTGCCAACTCCGACCAGCCACTGGCAGCCAGAGGGGTGGCAGCCAGGTGAGCCAGCCTCCCAGCCCCCACTCCGGCTGGAGCGTGCCAGTGGCCACTTCACTTCCGCCTCCTCAGTTTACCCTTCGTGCCTCTCCAGCCCCGTAGCCTCAGGCCTGGTTCTATCAGGCACATAACAAGGTTCCTCAGGGACAGCCGAGAGCCCGGGCCTCTTCCCTAGAGCAGTGTGTGTGTGTGTGTGTGTGTGTGTGTGTGCGCCTGCGCGCGTGCCCGCACGTGTGACACTTTGTTACCAAGAAGGAGACTGGCAGAGCCTGCGGGGGCTTAGTGGGGCAGGAGACACATGTGACCCGGCAGCTGGCAGCTCAGGCTTATCTCCCAGCCTTGGTGTGGCGGCTGCTAACCCTAGCCTGGCCCCCGTGCCATCCTGCACATGCCCAAGAACCTGTGTGAAGGTTCGGGCTGTTGGTGGCTCCTTCTGCCCCAGCCCAAAGGTGAGCGTGGGCTCCCACAGTAGCCTTGTCTGGCCAGCCCCCACTCAGTGCGCGGTCAGCCTTGTTTCCACGGCGCCATCCGTCCCCACCTGGAGGTGAGGTCAGCTGTGAGCAGGACGCTCCAGTCTCCACCTGTGAGCTCCCTAGGGGCACAGTGTCCTCATTCTGGAAGCCACGGACACACCGGAGAGACGGAAGGAGGCAGACACAGCACAGGGCCAGGGGGCAGCGTGGCACCGACCTGCCATGTAGGCACAGCCCCACAGCGCCATGGCCTGCCCTGACGGCTCGTCCGATGTCTCTGTCTCACAGGCCGGGGACCCTGCATGACTTTCACAGCCACGAGCTGGCCGAGCAGCTGACACTGCTGGACGCAGAACTCTTCTATAAGATAGAGGTACCGTGCAGGCATGGGGCACGGGTGTAGGATGCTGGTGTCGAGCACTGGCGAGGGGCTGGGTGGCCCTGCCCTGCCCTGGGAGCCGCCGCCTCCTGGCCTGCATCACTAAAGAGCCAAAGGGTCCGATTCAGCCCGCTTCCTTTGCAGATCCCTGAAGTTTTGCTTTGGGCCAAAGAGCAGAACGAGGAGAAGAGCCCCAACCTGACCCAGTTCACGGAGCACTTCAACAACATGTCCTACTGGTACGGAGGGCTGCCCGCGGGGGCTCGGGTCGGGGCTCGCGAGCTGCGTTCCTTTGCAGAGAGCTCGAGTGGCCAGGAGGAGGCGCTGGTTTCTTCCCAGCCCCCTGGAGGCTCTGGGGCATTCATGGGGTGTAGGCCGAGGAGGGCAGGCGGGCCAGGGTGCCCCGCAGGCAGGGCCTCTGGAGGCCGATGGAAGAGGCATCAGAGGCCGGTGGGGAGCAGTGCCAGGTTTGCTGTCTGCCACAGTGGCAGTCGGGTGTGTGCGCGTGTGCGTGTATGTGTGTGTGAAGTGTGCCGTCCTGCGCTGGCCCTAGTTCTCGCCAGCCTCTAACCACCCCACGGCCATCAGGGCTGGTGCCCACACTGACTGGCTGACAGAGGTCTGTCCACACCGTGGTTCCTTTCTGTCAGAGCTCTGGGCTCCGCAGGAGGGGACTCCAGGGCCCCAGCAGAGGGTGCGAGGGCTCTGGGCCCAGCCTCCAGGCTGGGCCGGGGGGGTGTAGGCGAGCCATTCTGAGACGTGGCCTCGGACCGTTATCAGCAAAGGTGCCCATTACAGGGCAGGAGACGGCACACAGTGGGGCACCTCCTCCAAGTGACCCTCCTGGTGGCCCCTGTGAGCCCACCAGAGGCTGAGGCCACATGAGGTCGCTGTTGCACACTTGGCACAAACAGGTCTGGCCTTTGGTTTGGCGTTGGTTTGGTGGCCACTAAAGTTCCAAGAGGGCCCCCCAGCACAGCTGGCACAAGGAGCCCATCCCCGCACAGCGGTGTCCCCAGCCCGGTGGTGGGCATCCACACCTGCCACATGGGCTCCGCCTCGGTCCTCCCAAGCCCGCACGTACCAGTCCGAGGTCCTGTTCTGGTCTCTCTGTGGCAAGGGGTCTCTGTCCCTGAGAGCTCTGTCACAGGAACCTGGTCTGCGGCCTGCTAAGCCCCAGACACTTGGTCTGTACGGGTTCGTGGCTAGGGCACGGGGCTCACACAGGCCTCGTCACCACCAGATGGAACCCCCGGGGAGACTTGTCACTCAGCAGCCTCCCCTCGGTCTGTGCAGGGTCCGGTCAATAATCATGTTGCAGGAGAAGGCCCAGGACAGGGAGCGGCTGCTGCTGAAGTTCATCAAGATCATGAAGGTAACGGCCAGGCCCCCCAGAGCCTCCCCGCAGGGACGCCCCGCTGCCCGGCCAGCCACCTGTGCTCACGGTGGCCGCTCCTCCCCACAGCACTTACGGAAGCTGAACAACTTCAACTCCTACCTGGCCATCCTCTCAGCGCTTGACTCGGCGCCCATCCGCAGGCTGGAGTGGCAGAAGCAGACCTCCGAGGTGCGGGGCCTCTGCAGCTGGGTGGGGCCAGCTCGGCCCTGGCCTGCTGCGTGTCCCTCCTGTCCCATTTCCTGTCTCCAGGGCCTGAGGCTGTGGTGGCCTCTGGTCTGCCACACCGTGGTGCCCTGCCATCTGCATCCCAGCCTCACCTGCTCAGTCACTCCAGAGAGGGCTCGTCCCTGCTTTGGGCTGGGACGCTGGACAGGCCAGATGTCCTACTGGGTGGGCTCCTGCAGGCGAGCGCCAAGAGAGGACAGGCTGCTGGGTGGGCCATGAGCAGGGCCGGCCAGGCGTGGGCCGCATGACCTCAGGGGAGCAGGGCCTCCTGGCAGGGAAGGGAACTCCCAGCTGAGGGGCAGAGGGGTGCACAGAGAGCAGCAGGAGCTCAGCGCTGCTCCCTCAGGTAGGACAGAGGTCAGGGCATTCACTGGGGAAGGGGCTGGCCCTGGGTCACAAGGGTCTTGGAGCCTGAGAAGGAACTAAGCCTTTCTCCTCCCGTGGGTGGATGTTTCTGAGGAGGGAGGCAAGGCGAGGCACAAAGCACGTAAAAGATTGCTGTAAGATAGAGTGGTATGGAGGGATGGGAGATACTGCAGGGCAGGGAAGACTTCCTGGAAGAAGCGACACCAGAGTGGGCGGCTTTTCTAGCAGAGGTAAAAGATTGGCATTCTGAGCAGGGTGGCATCAGCTGCGTCTGACAGGAGCCCACCCACGCACACTGCTGCTGGAGGGTGAAGGACCCTGCGTGTAGTGAGGAGCAGACAGGCTCAGCAGGGTGGCTGGGTGCTGGGCTCCTCATGAAGTTCCCTTGGGCCGCAGTGCCGAGCCCAGGCCAGCCAGGAGCCTGCCTTCGCTGTTCCGGGCAGAGTGGGCCCTGTTTACTCAGAGGCGGTGGTTCTGACCCAGCACCACCACCAGGGGCTGTTCCCCACAGAGGTCCCCATGACGCCCAGTTAGAAAGGGCCGGCTCCTGCCCCCAGGGGCCAGGGCCCCATCCCACTTTCCCTTCTCCCCTGCCCAGGGCCTAGCCGAGTACTGCACGCTGATTGACAGCTCGTCCTCCTTCCGAGCCTACCGTGCAGCCCTCTCAGAGGTGGAGCCCCCGTGCATTCCCTACTTGTGAGTAGCGGCCTCTGCTGGCCTTGCCCCACCCCGCCCCACCCACCCGGGCTGCCCTCAGTTGTTGGGGGGGAGAGAAAATGGGCTCCTCTGAGAAACTCTCACCTAAGGGTTCTCAGCTATGACACCTGCACTTCCGTTTCCCTTTTCTTCCTAAAGGTAAGGTGCATGGGCCTGCTCCGTGGCCTGGTGGTTATGGCAGCCGGATCACACCTGGCTGACCTGGCAGTTCAAGTCCCAGACCTGACTGCTTGAGAAACCCCAGGCAGGCGTGCATGCCCAAAATCTTAACAGGGTGGAGAGAGTGGAGGGGAAGGGAATGCGATGGGGCCGTGGGGCACACAGGGCCAGAGAGACAGTGAAAGGGAGAGTGAGGAGCCAGTCCCTCCTTCCTTCTCCTGGGATTCCGGGCACTCACATATGCACACCCAGCATGATTTTCAATCCTCCACGTCCAGGACTCAGACCACAGTCAGCCCTGTGAGAGTCCAGCACTTAACCACCACACCACCTGCTGGCGCCTCTGGCAAAAGTTTTATATATATATATATTCACCTGTAATATGATTGAGACAAGGAAGAAATCGAGTAGAGAACAGACTCTCTCCTTCCCCGTCTCCCAGCCTCGCCCGTCCTTCTCTGACCTGCAGTGAGTGGCGTGTGCAGGTGCACAGCTGTTACAGACGTGCAGCCTCTTCCACACGTGGCCTCGCACTATGTTCAGTAACACCTGACACTCCGCAGCCTGCCCTGGGCTCGTGTAAAGAAGTCCAGAAAGCATTTCCCAAGTGTGGGCTGTGTGGTGGAGAACAGATGCATTTCATGGAAAAGGGAAATAGTGGGAAAAATCAAAGCCAAACAGGACTTATCAGAGCCCTTAATGTCCTAGTGGACAGTGGGACTCTCCAAAGGGGGACAGAAGGCTCAGTACCAGGATGGAGTATTCAAAGGAACGTCCCTGGGATGGGGCTGCCCTCGGCCCTCGCCCTCTGCCAGCCTTCCCCCGCTCGCAATGCTGCTACACTTTGTACCAGGGACCCCACGAGGGCTGTGGCTGAGTTCGCCCTGCTGGGAGAACTGCCCCACCATCGGGTCTCACGTTAGCAAACCCCTGCCCCCTGTTTAGGATTTTGCCATTTTTTACTGTTCATTTATGAATTTTCCACTAGCAACCCCCAGCTCCACCTGCACACGCTGTGGCCACCCCAGGTCAGTGCAGACCTGGGCGTGTGGTGTCCCAGGCTGGTTTCCAAGGGACCCAGCAGGTGGCCCCAGGCGCAGTGTGTGAGGCAGAACTCGCGCTGGAAGAAACAGCCCCCAGACTTGTCCCCGGTTTGCTCTGGGTCTGGCATGCCCTCAGGCATGGCCAGCCATGTCCGAGCTGCTCCCAGAGCCACCGCTGGGTGTCTCGCCCCTCCTCCCAGGGGACTGATCCTGCAGGACCTGACCTTCGTCCACCTGGGGAACCCAGACCACATCGACGGGAAGGTGAACTTCTCCAAACGGTGGCAGCAGTTCAACATCCTGGACAGCATGCGCTGCTTCCAGCAGGCGTGAGTGCAGGGCACGGGCGTCCTCCGTGTGTCGCTGCCCCTGCGGTCCCGGTCAGGGTGACATGGAAGGGGCACCATGGGCCCAGCTCTGTGCCCTCGGCCTGAGCCCAGGTGCAGAGACTGGCTCACTTCCCGGTCTATGTACCAGCGAGGAGCGGCCGTGCGTCCCGGCCTGCCTGACTGCGGGGCAGCAGGGGCAGGCTGGGGTGCAGAGCCCTCAGGGTGGCCCGAGGTGGGGAGTGCAGCCCAGGGAGGTGGGCAGGAGAGCGCACCCCCGGGGCGAGCAGGCAGGTGGGCCTGCTTCCTCAGCTGCTGCGAGGAGGCGTCAGCCTGCCAGCCCTCACTGCCCCCCTCCCCCGCCAGGCACTATGACATCCGGAGAAATGACGACATCATCAGCTTCTTCAACGACTTCAGTGACCACCTGGCTGAGGAGGCCCTGTGGGAACTCTCTCTGAAAATCAAGCCCAGGAACATAACGAGGAGGAAAACAGACCGGGAGGAGAAGACCTAGGACGCACGTGAGCGCGGAGGACGCTCGAGAGGCAGAGGCAGCTCTGAGACCCAGGAGGACCTCGGACCTGAGTGGGCTACAGGGGTCCTGGCCTCGGGGCCACACCCAGCCAGGCCTTGGCTGCGCCAGGCGGGAGCCCACAGCCCGCGGCAGCCTCTGCCTCGCTCCCAGGGAGCAGACTTGCGGCCGTAGCGGGGCAGCAGGCGGGTCTCGGTACTGCCTCGTGCCCGGTGGTGTTCTGGTTTGGTTTGATGTTCCGCTTTCACTTCTCTCCCCCTCACCCCCGCCCGCCCTCCAGCCGGGAGGGCCGCACAGATGTCCTTGCAGACCAGTGACTGGCGGCTCCTCCCCTTTCCTGAGCTCCGGGGCCCCTGAGTCTGCTGGAAGGGCCAAGTGCAGGCCCGGGCCCCCTGGGTGGCTGCCCTGGGCATCCCGAGTGAGGGAGTGCAGTGGGCGTGCAGAAGGCAGAGGGGCGGGGGCTCCTGTGCGTGCCTCCCTGCTTTGTAAAGATGGAGGCAGCGTGAGCTTTTCCCCTGGCCCGAGAGGTACGACGGTGGCATTTGGGCAAGCCTAGAGTGGCCCCAGCACCGGGCTGGCTCAGAACGGGCCTGCTGTGCTCTGGTGTTGTAGGCCCCCCCGCTGGACCCTGAGCAGTAGCAGCGTCTGCCATCCTGTGGCCTCTGAAGCTGCAGGGGTGCCCCAGGCCATCGGGGAAGCACATCCTTTCCTGAGCGGGGGCCAGAGCTGGGCTCCTGGGTGAGTCAGCTGAGTGGCGGCGCTGTCCTGTCCTGCTTGCTGCGTGCCTTAAACTCCACCTGTCCCTCCCAGTCCTGGGCTCCCTCTGACAGGTGTCCCGCAGGGCTCTGCCGCTGACACAGCTCCTGGGCAGGGCCGCAGCAGGCGTGCCCTCCCGTGGAAGCACCGTCACAGTGGGCGCTCGCCTTCACTGAGGCCGACAATCTGGGCAGGGTGGGCAGGGGTTCCCCACACAGGTGCCCGCTGGGCCTTCCCAGGCCTGCTCTGTGGTGGTCACGCGTGGGACAGCGGCGCGGGTGGTGTGGTGCTGGTAGGAACCCAGACGTGCCGCCCGCCTCGCCCTGCCCCCCGGCCCCACCCATGAGGGAGTGCTCACGTCTCCTGGTGGGACCCGGTCGGCGCAGGCCTGTCCGTGCTTGCCCAGCTCAGCTCCAGCAGGACAAGGACAGCAGACGGTGACAGCCGTTGACGAGTGAGACTTATGCAACATGTGGGTCGCTTTGAGTCCTTCCTGGGTTTTCGAGAAGCTTTTGGCAAGATCGCTGTTCCTCCTTCCTCGTGCGCGTGCCGTTGGTCCTGTACATAGCGGGGAGGCCCCTGGCCGCAGGCAGCCCTGCTGGGCGGCCGACCCTGTCACTTTATTATTTAAGGAGTGTGTGTGGAGGCGCTGGTCGTTAGCAGTGCTGCGTGGGGGTGTCAGTTCCCTATTTCCAGTCCTTTCATTTCAACCATGGCCTCTGGGAGCCCCCATCTCCCCTGCTGGGTGCTGTGGTACCTGTGCGTGTGGGGGCCACTCTGCACACACGGCCCCAGGGTCATGTAAACCCGAATTTTCCCTGTGCTCGGGAGACCCGAGGCGTCCCCTCTGCAGCACAGTGGGTGCCGGCGGCAGGAACGGGCGTCTCTGCACCTTCCCTTGGTTCAGGGCAGACGTTGTGCCTGGCTAGATGCTGTGCCGTGACCCCCTGGGCCCCGTGGGAGCCTTGGGGGTCTGAGCGGAAGAGCCCAGGAGGTAGGCAGGCAGTGCCGGGCGGGTGGGGCGGCCATCTCCTCTGGGGGCTCCCATGTGCAGACAGCTAGGCCCCGCGTAGCTGTGGGTCCCCACCCTCCTGCCTCTGGTGCGCCAGGCCCAGTGCTCGGTACTGCTGCCTGGCCATGGCCTGTCTGTCCCTTGGGGGGCCGGGGGCAGGTGGTGGAACTCATCTCCCTTGGAGAGGAGGCCAGTGCTCGCCTGCAGGGGCGGGGAAGCCAGGAAGACTGCTGGCACGCCCTGTGTGACCTGAGTCCCCAGTGGAGAAGGACCCCCCAGTGTTACATTGTAAGATATGTCCCCGACTAACCCGTCTGATCGTGGCATCTTCCTGCAGACATTTCAAACGTGTAACTTTTATATGAAAGAATAAACAGACGAAAGCCACCCGCGTGTGTGTGCCGTGAGCCACGTTCGTGCACGGACAGTGCTGGTCCGGCCCGGGCTGGCCTCGGGCCTCTTCTGTGACTGCTTCCTCAGGCCTGCTCAGAACCTGTCCCTACAGGGGGCCCTGTGGATTTTGGACCATGCCCTGCCCCTCATGGGCTATGTCTCCTCCACACGGAGCAAGGTGTGGGACCCAACACATCCGGGGCCCCTCATCTCCCAGGGCTCCCGTCACCTGTCTCCAGGGGCCCCACCCCCCAGTACCCGGGCATCAGCTGCCTCGAGCTGGCAGGGCCAGAGACCCTCTGGACCTTGCCCTGGTCCCCAGTCCCTGGCCTTCACCCTACAGGAGGTACCGTCGGGACAGCCTGGGAGCACCCAGGGGCTCTGCACCTCTTTACCTGGGCGGGGGCATCTCCCCCGGACCCCACCTTGGCTGGCCTCCCATCGCCCATCTCAGAAGGCAGCAGCTTCCGTCTGTCTTTTTAAAGGTGAGGGACCAGTGTTCGGACGTGGTGGTGAAGGCACCGGATCCCACATGGCCAAGTGCATGATTTGAGTCCAGACCTGCGTGTGTGCCCAAAATCCCCAGAGGAGAGTTGAGAAGGGATTGTGACGGGTGCTTTCGCGCTGTCCTTCTCGCACACCTCGCTGTCTCCCCAGTGAGCGCACGCGCCCCGTAGCAGGAGCGGAGTGAGGAGCTGGACAGGCCTCCCCGGGCTGCCACACTGTGCAGAAGCTCAACCCACCCTCCTGTCAGCTGTTCATGGAGCTCCCAGAATGCCAGGAAGGGCCGCAGAGCCTCCCATCAACCTCGTGGGGTGATGGAGCATTCCTGGGTCCCCCTAGGCCAGTTGGGTCCTTGGGCAAATGACCCCACCACTCGGGCCGCGGGTTCCCACGGCCTGCCGCTGTCCATCTGACCAGGGAGCACAGCCCCAGAGGGAGGCCCGTCATCCCTGGGCCCTCACTGCTGTCCACCTGCCAGCAACGCCGGGAGCCTGGCCTGCCCCAGCACCCGGCACCGAGAAGTGGCAGGTTGGGCATGAGGCTCAGGGATGTGGGCAGCAGCTGCTGAGATCCACCCTGGCCTCAGGGTCCCCCAGGGGAGCAGTCATGGTGGTGGACCACACCTGGGTCCCGCCCTTCCCAGGGCCCGCTTCCCCGCGCTCCCTCTGGCATTTGGATCTGAGTCGTGTCCCCCCAGCGCGAGACCCCCCCTCCATTCCTCATTCCGTCGTTATCAAGGAACAGGGTGGGGCTGGGGGCGAGCTGGAGGAATCTCTGGCTGCAAAGCACTCTGTCCTGCGCAGCCCTTAAGCAGGGGGCCCTGGATGTGGGCCCCCACTGCCCCCCACTTCTCCATGGGGGGCGCTGACGGCACCTGCCTTGCAGTCTTCTCAAGTGTCGGTGAGTTCGTGTTGGGACGGGCCGGTGTGCGTGGCTCGGGGAGCGGGCACTTGGCAGACCTGTTCGTCCTCCAGCCCTCTTGGTGGGAGACGCCGGTGAGCTGTCAGCGCGAGTGCCGCCCGGGAGTGATCCTGGCACTACAGGAATTAGGTCCGCTTTGAAGGCCACGCACAGACAGGGTTGAGCCGAACACGTAACTGCATTGTCACACCAAGGCCGAGAGCAGGAAGGGGGACACCTGCTAGCCACGTGTTGTGACGAATGTACCCTGACGTCGAACCCAGGGGAGACAGTACAAGGCAAGTAGCGGTCAGCCTGATCCTGAAACTTCTCCGACCCAGAGCAGCAGAGTACTAGTGGCATCTCCCCAGTCAAGACGGGTTGGTAAACACAGGCAGAGCGATATCGGGGTCACAGAGTCATTTACTCCACGTGACTGGGCTCCTCTCCCTCCTGGGCACACGGGCTAGCCCCAGCCCTCACAGGGGAGCCGAGGAGCGGGTGGCATAGAGGCAAAGGTGCCTGTGCGTGCACGCCCAAAAATCCCGAGGAGACTAAGAGACCGTCCCCTGGGGGTGACCTCTCTCTCTCTCTCTGACACGCACACAAGCCACAGAAAAAGAGAGGGGAAAAAAGAAACAAAAGCAGAAAAGAGCCGAAGTGCCACCTCCACTCGCTCATTCCCACCCACAGCCAGCTTAGAGTCTGGGTGCAGAGGGACCCTGAGCAGGGACCGTCCCACTGCCCGCTGGTCACGCTGGGCTTCACGTGAATGGAGACCGACGGGACTGACGCAACCACCGAGATCTCACGGCGTGGCCTCGCTTCCCCTGGGTGCAGCACCCCGACAGATGAAAGGAAGTCACATAACCTCAGCTGTCGAGCAAGCAGCAGCCTCGAAATGCGCCAGCTCTTCCCCCCGGAGTCTGCGGAGCCTGCTGGGAACAGCGGTGTCCGGAAGGCTGTGGTCGAAGCCGTACGCCTGCTCTCAGAAACCAAAGGGAACACACAGCTCTTCTAAAACCAGAGGTGTGTGTGCCCGGAATGAAACGGATTCTACTCCCGCGAGAGGAGCTGCTGTGCAGGGCCAAGCACACACTGCCCGCCTGGTGGCAACCGAACAGAGCCCGAGGGCTGGGGAAAGGCTCCTGGCCTGACGCTGTCTGTACCTGCAGGGATTGAACTAAGGAAGCAGTAAGCAGAGGTGGGCTTGTATGCTTGTACAACTTCATGTGTACATGTATCTGCCATTTATATTAGTAAAAGTACTAGTTAACTAGAAATAGAAAACCTCCTTAATCCAAAAGGTTACCTTCCAAAAGCCTTTACAAACATCATACTTAGAGGGACCAGCAGGTGGCGGTATATCTGTGGTCACATGGCTGGACTCCCACGTAACCAACCACAGTTCGAGTCCCGGACCTGGAGGCTTAAAACTCGTGCCGGGTGCATATGTGTGCGTCCCCAAAAGCCCGAGAGGAGAATGGAGAAGGAATTGCTGCCCGGCCATCCCCCGGGGAGTGATTTGTCGGTCTCTGTCTCTCTCTCTCTGGCAAGCGCATGCATCTATGGCAAAAATCTCTCTAAAAAAAAATTATACTTAGAAATATTCACAGTGGGCTGGCTGGTGGCATGGTGATTAAGTATTAGATCCCACATGGCTGACTATACAGTTCGAATCCCAGACCTGGCCGCTTGGAAAACACACCGGGTGTGTGTGCGTGTGCATGCCCAGAACCCTGTGAGGAAGGAGAAATGGGGGAGAAAGGATTGCCGGGGCATGTCCATTTCCATGGGGATGCTCTCTCACCTTCCTTCTCTGTCTCTCCAGCAAGCACTCGCACCCTCTAGCACACAAACAAAAAATCAATACGCTTCCTTTAAAATTAGAAACTAGGGACCGACAAATGGCATAATGGTTTCGTCGCTAGACTGCCACATGGTTGACCACAGTGCAAGTTCCAGACCCGGCAGCTTAAAACACTCTGGGCTCTGGGCCAGCAGGTGGTGTGGTGGTTAAGGGCACTAGACTCCCATGTGGCCGGTTCAAGTCCCAGACCTGGCAGCCTGCTTTCTCACTTTCTCTCTCTCTTCCCACCTCCCTGGTCAAATCAAAATTTTAAAAAAAATAAGAAATAAAAGAAAAAAAAACTCAATAAAATAATTTTTTTTTAAATTCTGGGCTCACATGCATGCGTGCCCAAGATCCTAAGAGCAGAATGAGGAAGAAGGGACTGTGGCGTGGCCATCCCCCTGCGGGGGTGGTTTCCCGCTTTCTCTCTTTCTCTGGCGAACACATGCACCCTATAGCAAAAATCTCTCTTACGAATAAATAAAATCAGAACCTCGAGAAGGGTCCCACTCCTACCTCATCTGTCTGTTGTCTGCCATTGTATGGAGGCCCACTCTGCCAGAAAAGAAAAATAGCCAAGAGATTAACAAGAAAATCTGTCAAGGTGGCCAGCTGTACCTTCAGATAAAAAGTTAAACACACTCCTGGCGCCAGCAGGTGGCATGGTGGTTAGGGGCACTGGACACCCACATGGCCGACCGCGGTTCGAGTCCCAACCTAGTGGCTTGCCTTCCCACTTTCCCGCTCACTCCTTCTCACTCTGGTCAAATTAAAATAAATAAATAAAATTTTAAAAATAAAAAACTACACATTCCTGGGCTGGCAAATAGTATAGCGGTTAAGGTGCTGGACTCCCACGTGGCCAACCACAATTCGAGTCCCAGACCTGGCAGCTTGCTTTCTCACCTTCTCTCTCTCTGTCTCTCTTTGGTGAGCTTATGTGCCCTGTAGCAAATTAAAAACAATAAATTAAATATTTTTTTAAAAAAAGAACTATGCCCAGGGCCAGCAAGTGGTGTGGTGGTTAAGGTGCTGAAATTCCCACATGGCTGACCATAGTTCGAGTCCCGGACCTGGCGGCTTGCTTTCTCTCTCTCTCTCTCTCTCTCTCTCTCTCTCTCGGTCTTTCTCTGGCAAAACTCATGTGAAAATAATAATAATAATAATAATAATAATAATAATAAAATTAAATTAAATTTAATAATTTTAAAAAAAGAACTATGCCCTATAGCAAAAACCTCTTAAAAAAAAAAAAAAAAAAAAAAAAAAAAAAAAAAAAAAAAAACTATGCAATCAGCAAGTGACTTTAAAATGTAATTCTTTAGAAATTTTTCATTTGTTCCAGCATCACAAGTCCTAGAAATAAGGCCCACAAGGACCAGCAGGTGGCGTGGTGGTTAAGGCACTGGACAAACCCACTTGGCCGACCAAGGTTCAAGTCCTGGGCCTGGTGGCTTGCTTTCTCACTCTCTCTCTCTCTCTCTCTCTCTCTCTCTCGTCAAATTGAAATGAATGAATGAATAAATAATGTTTAAAAAAGAATAAGCCCCAGGGATCAGCAGTTAGCATAATGGCTATGTCACTGGACTCCCATGTAGTCGACCGCGGTTCAAGTCCCAAACCCAGTGGCTTAAACTCATGCTGGGCACGTGTGCGTGCATGCCCAAGATCCTGAGAGGAGAATGGAGGAGAAGGGATTGCAGCGTGGCCATCCCCCCTAGGGGGTGATTTCTCGCTTTCTGTCTCTCTGTCTTTCTGGCGAGTGCACGTGCCCTATAGCAAAAAAGCCTCTCAAAAAAAAAAAAAAAGGATAAGCCCCACAAAAGCTACGTGAGACGTTTTTAGAGAAAATGGCAGATTATGAAGAACTATGAAGAAGAGTTTTGGGGCAGCAGATGGTGAAAGACACCAGACTCCTACATGGTGGGCTGTGGCTTGAGTCCCGGGTCCAGTGGTTTGCTTGCTTTCTCCCTTTCCCTCTCTCTAGTCAATTAAAAAGAAATAATAATGATAAAATAAATAAAAATAAGCCACTTTAAAAAAAAAAAGACTTCAAGTAGGAAATCATTTAAAAAAAGATGAGCATCATAAATGGAGAGATACACATATCTGGGGGCAGGAAGGTGAACTTTCTTTCTTTCTTTTGAGGAAGAAACATTTATTAAACACCTGCAGAGGGAAAAGGCCAGACTGGAAGGTAGAGTCGGGCCAGAGTTTCCTTCCGTCTGCGCCCCCCACCCTTCCCCAGTACAGACGCAGCCGAGGAGGGTCATACCGAAACAGTTGCTTTGTCTCCCCTACCCCTTGGGGAAGGTCCAGGCAGCAGGTGCCCTCCTGGCCTAGGGGGCATCAGGCCCTGCGCTGGACGGCTCTTGGTCTTTCCTCACAGGCTGCAAGGGGCTTAGGACTAGCCACCTCTCCTAGGCCAGTGGGAAGGTGAACTGCTTAAACATGTCGGTTCTTGGGACCAGCAGTTAGCGTAATGGCTATGTCACTGGACTCCCATGTAGTCGGCCGTGGTTCGCGTCCTGGACCCGGTGGCTTAAAACTCACGCCAGGTCGGGATCAGCAGTTAGTGTAATGGCTATGTCGCTGGTCTCCCACATAGTCAACAGCAGTTCGCGCCCTGGACCCGGTGGCTTAAACTCACGCCGGGCGTGTGTGCGTGTGTGCCCAAGATCCCGAGAGGAGAATGGAGGAGAAGGGATTGCAGCGTGGCCATACCCCCTAGGGGGTGATTTCTCACTTTCTGTCTCTTTGTCTCTCTCTGTCTGTCTGGCGAGCACATGCGCCGTATAGCGAAAACCTCTCAAAAAAAAAAAAAAAAACTCACGCTGGGTGCGTGTGTGTGCGTGCGTGCCCAAGATCCCGAGAAGAGACTGGAGGAGAAGGGATTGCAGCGTGGCCATCCCCTCTGGGGGGTGATTCCTCACTTTCTATCTCTCTGTCTGTCTCTGTCTTTCTGGCGAGTGCACGTGCCCAATAAGAAAAAAACCTCTCCAAAGGAAAAAAAAAAAAAAAAAAAAAACCGGCCCGAGAGCCCGAAGCCACCGTAGAGAGCTGGTGAAAGCACAGAGCTCACTGTGGCCCCAGAGTCAGACAAGATGGAGAACGTTAGCAGAGAACTGGAAAATATAAACAGAACAAATGGAAATCCTAGGCCCCAAGCACATCGAGTAATACTAAGGACGTGGTGACTGCAGAATCGGGGAACGGACGTTAGCTTAGAGGCCGGGTTAGAACGGAGCACCAAGGCCAGCAGGTGGCACAGTGACGAAGGTCCTTGACGCCCACACAGCCGACTGCAGTTTGCACCTTGGGCCTGGCAGCCTGAAAGCCATGGCGGGCACGTATGCATGTGTGCCCGAAGTTGCAAGAGGAGAGTGAAGGGAAGAGATTGCGGCATGGCCAATCCCCCTGGAGCAGGAGTGATTTCTCACTTTTCTTCTCTCTGTCTCTCTCCAGTGAGCACATGCACCTTATAGCCAAAAAAAAAAAAAAAAAAAAAAAAAAAAAAAAAAGGCTGCCAAACTATTTTTTTAAAAAATATGACTAACAACAACAAAAAATCTAAAAAGTTTAGGGCAGTGGGACCAGCAGGTGCAATGTGGTCAAGGCGCAGGACTCCTACATGGCCAACTGCAGTTTGAATCCCGGACCTGGTGGCTTAAAAATCACACTGGGCACATGTGCATGCATGCCCAAAATCCCAGGAGGAGAATGAAGGAAAAGGGATTGCAGCATGGCCATGGCCTAGGAAGGGTGATTTCTCACTTCCTCTCTCACTGTCTCTGTCTCTCTCTGGCAAGCGCATATCCTATGGCAAAAAAAAAAAAAATTTTTTTTTTTTGGAGAGGTTTTTGCTATAGGGTGCATGCACTCACCAGAAAGACAGAGAGAGGCAAAGAGACAGCAAGAAATTACACCCCAAGGAGGATGGCCACATCGCAATCCCTTCTCCTCCATTTTCTTCTCGGGATCTTAGACACGCATGCACACGCACCCAGCATAAGTTTAAACCACTGGGTCCGGGACTCGAACCAGGGTCGACTACATGGGAGTCCAGCAACATAGCCATTACGCCAACTGCTAGTGCAAAAAAAGAAAAATCTTAAATAAAAATAAAAAGATACCAAGTACACTCTACAGAGAGATTCAACAATTCCTGAATTTTAAAATTTATTTATTTATTATACACACTTAAAGTTTGTTATAGGGCACATGCATTCACCAGAGAGAGCTCATGCAAGAAAGAAAAAGTGAGACAGCAAGCCAAAAGACCAAGGACTTGAACTGCAGTTGGCCACGCGAAAGTCCAGCATCTTAGCCACCACGCCACCTGCTGGCCCCCAATCCACCTAATTACATAGCCTTGAGATATCTAAAGAAAAAAACTAATGAAACTACAAGGAGAAGCAGCTAGATCTATGACCCTAGTGGGAGGTTTTAACACATCTATCAAAAACATTTAATAAAATCTTACACAACATCAAAAAAGAGAGAAATCTTTGAATGAGAAATATTTCTCAAGTTTTGAGGTGAAAACAACTCTGACACCAAAACCATAACAAGAACATACCAGAATGAACATTATAGTTCTGAGGACCAGCAGTTGGCATAATGGCTGTGTTGCTACACTCCCACGTAGTTGACTGTGGTTCGAGTCCCAGACCCTGTGGCTTAAACTCATGCTGGGTGTGTATCGTGCGTGCCCAGGATCCCAAGAGGAGAATGGAGGAGAAGGGATTGCGGCGTGGCCATCCCCCGGGGGAATGATTTCTCGCTTTCTGTCTCTCTGTCTCTCTCTGTCTTTCTGGAGAGCACATGTGCCCTATAGCGAAAACCTCTCAAAAAAAAAATATATATATATAGTTGAGGTTCACTTTTGCATACAGATGCAAAAATTCTAAATAAAATGTTAACAAACTAAATCCAGTGATAATATAAAAATGATAATGTATCATGATCAAGTTGAGTTTATACCAGGAATGAAAAGTTACTTTAGCATTTACGGTTTTTGTTTTGTTTTGTTTTTATTTGTTTATTTGCCATGAGGTGTGTGTACTTGCTGGAGAGAAACAGAGACAGAGAGGGAAAGTGAAAAATCACCCCCTAGGGGGATGGCCATGTTACAATCCCTTCTCCTCCATTCTCCTCTTGGGATTTTGGGCATGCATGCACACACACCCGGCATGAGTTTTAAGCCACCAGGTCCGAAACTTGAACCATGGTCAACTATGTGGGAGTCCAGTGACGTAACCATTATGCCATCTGCTAGTCCTGGAAGGCTACTTTCTTAATCTGAAAAAATACATATATTATCTATTTTTCCTGTCAGAGGGCACACACACTTGCCAGGAGAGAGAAAGAGAGCGAGCACCCCTGACAGGGCGTGGCCACACGCCATCCCTCGGCCTCCATTCCTCCCTGCAGGGTTTGGCACACGGACCTGGCATGCTTTTCAAGCTGCTAAGGCAGGAACCCAGCCCACAGCCGGCCATGTGAACCCAGCCTCCAAAGCACAGCGCGTAACCTCTCTGCTCTGGGGCCGCGCCAATTTACCAGGTCGTCGGAAACGTCGTGATGTGTTTTCCTTTTTCTTTTTTCTTTTTTTTTTTTTTTTTGAGAGGTTTTTGCTATAGGGCGCGTGCACTCGCCAGACAGACAGAGAGAGACAGAGACAGAAAGCGAGAAATCACCCCCTGGGGGGGATGGTCACACTGCAATCCCTTCTCCTCCATTCTCCTCTCGGCATCTTGGGCACGCACGCACATGCGCCTGGCGTGAGTTTTAAGCTACCAGGTCCGGGACACGAACATAGCCATTACGCTAACTGCTGGTCCCAAGATCTTAATTATTCTTAACATTTTCATCTCAACTAATTCACCATGACACTTGAGTTCTATAAGAGATTTAATAGTTGGCACTGTACTGTCCAGAAGATGTGGGTGGGGCTTGGTGTGTACAAATACACTCTCAAAGTGGCAGCCCTTTGTGCCTCTGAGAAGGCTGCAGGTCCAAAACTCCTGATGGCTTCGACGGTAACCGAGCGCTTCCTCTGAATGGGAGACGTGCTTCTGTGTGTTTCAGCCTTCACTGTGGTAGGTTGCCAGGTTTCTTTTTTTTTTTTTTTTTTCTTTTTTCTTTTTTCTTTTTTTTTTAAGAGGTTTTTGCTATAGGGCGCGTGCGCTCGCCAGACAGACAGAGAGAGACAGAGAGACAGAAAGCGAGAAATCACCCCCCACGGGGAATGGCCACGCCGCAATCCCTTCTCCCCCATTCTCCTCTCGGGATCTTGGGCACGCACGCACACGCGCCTGGCGTGAGTTTTAAGCCACCGGGTCTGGGACACGAACCGCGGTCGACTACGTGGGAGTCCAGCGACATAGCCATTACGCTAACTGCTGGTCCCCGTGATGTGTTTTTCTATGCACGGCAAGACTTTCCCAATACCCGATATCTATGTTTACTTGGAAGTATTTATTTACATTCATTCACTGTACATCATTACAGTATACAAAATGAGACGTTCTACCCAGAACGCGCTGTATATTGGCTCAATCAAGGATGTCACTACGCGTATTATCACCAGCGATCGCTTTCCATTTCTTGTTTCTTACATATTTTGCTGCTTTTTCTCCCCTACGTCTCACTCTGCCATTCCCCACCCTCCTCCCACTGTCTCTGGTATCCACAGTTGCTTTCCATGCCTTTCCCCCACACACATTTTACTGACTCGCAGAAGATCTTAGTTCATCTAAATTCTCTCCGTAGCAAGCACAGCTGATGTACACATACCTGTGAACACGTCTGACTAGGCGTAACCTCAGTGAGCAGGACGGCATACCACAGAAGAGCGCTCGGGGGGCTGCGCAGCCTACTGCAGGCCTTACATGCGTGTTTTCATTTCCAAAAAAACAGCTTTAGTTTTAATAGATCAAAATCAAAAAATGTTCAGAGAAATTTGCTTAAGACTTAAAGCCAGGAGAAAGGTTAGGATTCAGTTCAAACAGTAGGTAGATGAGCCCCTCAGCAGTTCGAGAAGACACACATCTTTACATGTGGAAAACAAAGCGTAGACGAAGATCAGTAACGTTTCAGTTAAAATTTTAGTCATAAAGCTCTGTTTTCCCAGTTCAGGCTCAGGTAACTCATCTCTTTTCTGTTGAATTTGCAGTGTTACCGTGGTCTGCTCTGTCTACATTCTGGAAGTTACCGTTCACCGCTAGTATTGCTCTTCCCGAACTTGTCCCTGCCATGAAGTTGGCCATTCTCTCGGCGCTTTTTGTACTTTTATTTCTGTGTGTCTGACTTGAGCTGTCCTGGTATGGCACTCCCTTCAGAATTTCTTGGAGATCTGTCTGGTGTTGGTAAATTCTTTCAGGTTTTGTTCATCTGAGAATGTTCTTGTCTTTTCTCCCCATGTAAAGGATAATCTTGCCGGGTACAGTGTTCTTGGTGGAAATTGTTTTTCACTTAACACTTTGAATATGTTTTCCCATTCCTCCCTTTTGCATGTTTCCAACGAGAGGTCCAACGTCAGCCTGATGGGATAGCCTTTGACAGTAACTTGACGTTTCTCTCTTGCCAAGTTTAGTTTCAAGTCTCTGTGGTTTTGGTCAGTCTGGCCATGATGTGCCTCGAGGAAGATCTTCTTGGGTTGTTTCTTTGTGGGGTCCTTTGTATTTCTTGGGTCTGGATATTTGAGTGCCTCTCTAGGTTTAGAAAGTTTTCTTCCAGGATTTCATGGACTAGTAGTTATTAGTTTAGTTTTTAGTTATTAGTTTTATTTCTAATGTAGTTATTAGTTTCTTCACATTCTGGGATACTGTAAGGGTCCTGAGATGGAGCTAACCATTGGCAACGCAGAAAAGACGACAACAATGCGATTACATAAGAGGCTTTTATTTTTCCAGCTAGCTGGGGTCCGAGTTTCTGCCCGACGCAGCGGGCTTTCAACACGGACCCCGAGCCTAAGATAAAGGGATCTTTAATAGCTCCAAATCGCAATGCAGGAAGTACAGTCAGAATTTTCCACTTGAGGGAGGGGGTGTGTGAAAGCCAGCTGTCACTATATGTTTAGGTTTAGATTAGGACTTTCAGTTGAGGTCAGGCTGACCTGGCCCTGGCATCGTCAGGGCCCATCCGCACTTTGTTTACTTATGTGGCCTCAGACTCCTCGGGTTCTGTCCTTGAGGGTCTAACATGGCAGTGGTTGTGTCAGTTCGGCCTAACATTCCCCCCTCGAGTTGTATATAATGAGGAATCATTCTCATTACTATTACCAAGCAAGTTACAGAAGCAGAGAAGCATTAGGTTAGGAATTTAAAGAATATTACTATTGTTATTAGTAAGTTGGGCATAACTTTGTCTCAGGACCATAAGTTAAACAAGGTTAAGGTGATTTTTTTTCTAGGTTTTTATTAATTGTTAGTATTTATACACACTCCAGACTCTTCTGTGATATAAGGTTTTAAGCCCTTACTGAATTTATCATGTTATTATAACAATACTTTGGAACATTCAGTTTAAAACAATCCCACGACATTCTGCTCATAACAATCCAGCCACCCAAGGCCATGTCCAGATAAAGACCCTGGTCTTATTCTGGTGGTCACGTCCTGCACGTTCCTCATGTCCCCTCTTTGGCTCCCCACATAGCCCCCTTTTTTTGTTTATTAAATGATCCGCCATTTCTGACGGGCAGTAGGCTGTGCCTGTCTTAGGTTGGCCTTGGTGACATTTTCTCTTACCCGTCACCGGGTAATGCATATTTGCACACACCCCCTGTCTTAGGTTGAGAAACATCCCAAGGATCTTACCCGTCAGTGACTACCAGCTTCTGCATCTAATACCTTGGCTTGAAGTTTTAATCGATGGATTTTGGAGCAAACTCCAAGAAAGGAGCTCTCGAGTATTCACACAAGGCAGGAGGCGTCACACAGCAACACAAGACCCAGACCTGCTGCCATCACGGCAGGCATTAACCGCTGCTGCCAAGAGGTCGATGTGGTAGGAGACCATACAGTTGTAGCAGTTTATTTGTCTCTTATGTTGTATTAAAAGGAGAGGAACGTGTCTTTTCTGTCTCCAAGGTCTCCCGATGGAGTGTAAGAATATTCATTATTATTTCATTGGCCCCGCACCAGACACCTTGTAAATGTTTTTTTGACCTTTTCCCAATCATGTTGACTTTTATCATAGATTTTAGGAGTGACACAAATCCTCTGATACAACGCATGACATCAGACAGAAGAGCGCACATGCAACCTATCGACCCGGTTTCCCAGATGTAAATTTTAAGTGTTAAGCATACCCATTGTTCTACGGCCACCTCAGATACCATCTGTTATATATACATCTTTTACAGTTCCCTCTCGGACCCTCTTCAACATAACTCAAACTTTTTGCAACATGCTTTATTCCTTGATTATTTGTCCCCTTTTACTTTTTTCATTCTGAAAATAATCCAGCCATCTTACTTTAGGACAAAAATTTTATCATACAAAATTCTTTCAATATTGAAATGTTCTCTTTCTCTTAACATTTTCTACCATAAATACATCTTCATACCTATATCTTTCTTTCCAGAGTAAGGTCCGATTGTCCAGGCGATGACTTTCTTTGGCACAAGGGGGAAGATACTGGGGTTGTGTGGCGTTGACAGAGATGTTTTCTGGTCGAGGAGCCATCATATGAACCATCTGATTCTCTCTGGAAATAGTCCTGTCCAGTAGGTTTCTGCTTCAGCGAGTGTCACCATCTTGAGGCAGATCCATAGGCACAACATCCTCCTGGTTTTTCTGGGTGTCCATAAACCGCACCAAGTGTTCTAGAAGCCAGCGAGTTCCATCATTGTCCTGTGGGAAAAAACACAAACATCTCCTCGACCCCATATGAACACAGGGTCAGGCCCATGATAGCTTTTCCAGTACGAGTTGTAGCCAGGGGATTATCTGCTATTGCGATAGCTCCAGTGAAACAGGGACGGATGTCTTTTCCTGGCTCAGAGCTACTACGGGATGTCTGTTAACATTATACTGAGCTGCCTCTCACTCATTCTGTTCTAACTCCTCAGGGGTTAATTCCTCATCTTCTAATTCAGGGCCGGGGGTGTGTGTGTGTGGGGGGGGATTTCTTATCAACTTCTCCTGCAAGGGAGGAGCGGAGGGAGGGACTCCAACAGCCGGGGAGAGTCTTTATCTGCGGTGGGAAGAATCCTCTTCTGCTCATTCTGTTTTTGATGAAATTTTCTATTTCTCTCTCTCTTTTTTACCCCTTTGTTGTAATTCCTGATCTTTTCTAAGTCTATCCTCTCGTTTTTCTGGAGTTTCTCAAGTGTTGAAAACTCTACCTGTCTCTTTCGTCTTAGTCGCCGACATGCCATCCAGACTGAGGAAGACCCGGAAACTTCGAGGCCACGTGAGCCACGGCCACGGCAGCATTGGCAAGCACCGGAAGCATCCCGGAGGCAGGGTAATGCTGGTGGCACGCATCACCACAGGATCAACTTCGACAAATATCACCCAGGTTACTTTGGGAAAGTTGGTATGAGGCATTACCACTTAAAGAAGAACCAGAGCTTCTGCCCAACTGTCAACCTTGATAAATTATGGACCTTGGTCAGTGAGCAGACATGGGTAAATGCCGCCAAAAACAAGAACGGAGTAGCTCCCATCATTGATGTAGTGCAATCGGGCTACTACAAAGTTCTGGGGAAAGGAAAGCTCCCGAAGCAGCCTGTCATCGTGAAGGCCAAATTCTTCAGCAGGAGAGCTAAGGAGAAGATTAAGGGTGTGGGGGGTGCTTGTATCCTGGTGGCTTGAAGCCACATGGAGAGAGTCTGATTAAATGCTAACAAGTGCTAAAAAAAAAAAAAAAAAGAAAGAAAGAAAACTCTATTTTCTATTCTCATGAGATTTTTCTTTCTTTCTTTCTTTCTTTTTTTTTCCTGGAGAGGTTTTTGCTATAGGGCGCGTGTGCTCGCCAGACAGACAGAGAGAGACAGAGAGACAGAAAGCAGGAAATCACCCCCCAGGGGGGATGGCCACGCCGCAATCCCTTCTCCTCCATTCTCCTCTCAGGATCTTGGGCACGCATGCACACGCGCCCAGCGTGAGTTTAAGCCACCGGGTCTGGGACGCGAACCGCGGTCGACTACGTGGGAGTCCAGCAACATAGCCATTACGCTAACTGCTGGTCCCTCTCATGAGATTTTGAATAGTCATCTCTCTTGTTCTTTCTAATATCCGGTGCTGCCTGATTAATAAAGAATATGATAATAGCAGATTGGTTTTCTTCAGCTAGGGGGTCTAGGGGGGTGAACTGTCGATAAGCACTATAGAGATGCTCTAAAAATGCAGCCGGTTTTTTTTTTTTTCTCTGAATTATTGCTTTTACCTTTGCCAAATTGGTGGGGTGCCTAGCAGCCCCTTGGAAACCTGTCATAAGAGTCTGGTGATAGACTCAGAGACGCTTCCTACCCTCAGCATTCCCAAAATCCCAGTTGGGTCTGGTGAGTGAAAATCCCTCATCGATCAGGTTTGGTAAGGTGGTCAGATGACTGTCATCACCAGGTACATTCTTGGTGAGGATCCATTCTTGCTCTTCGGTGGTGAACAAGGTTTTGAGAAGCTGCTGGCAGTCATCCCAAGCAGGGCTTTCCTTACCTCAAGTCCATAATTGTGGGTTTTCTCCTGGACTTCTGAGAATTATCTAAAATCAAACTCTTAAGAGTTACTTGAGTTTGGCCCATGACAGGAAAAAGGAAAAACAGAGGCAAATGTCAGGCCAAACGGCGTCCAATGCAGACGCTCGCTGATGTCCCAGTTATCGGGGACGTCTCCCCTGACTTCAAGTGGAGCCTCCAGGGTGGCTAACCCGGTTCCGCCACAGAGAATTCTCTACCATAATCAGACAGGTTTGGGAACAGGTTCCAAGGGCCCCTGCAAGTCCCACACAGAGGCAGCCAACTCTCCTTTCCAGAGCAAGACAGGTCTGAGAACAGGCTCTAAGGCCCTCTGGAAGTCCCAGACGGAGGTGAGCAATCCTCCTTTCGCAGCTAAGTGCCAAGCCTTCTCTGTCGTGTCTAATCTGGCTGTCACCAAGTTGATCTATCCCGGACGAGCCTCCAAATGTTAGGGTCCTGAGATCGAACTAACCATTGGTGACGCAGAAAAGATGACAACAATGCAATTACATAAGAGGCTTTTATTTTTCCAGCTAGCTGGGGTCCGAGTTTCTGCCCGATGGAGCGGGTTTTCAACATGGACCCCGAGCCTAAGATAAAGGGATCTTTTATAGCTCCGAATCGCAATGCAGGAAGTACAGTCAGTAATTTTCCACTTGAGAGAAGGGGTGTGTGAAAGCCAGCTGTCACTATATGTTTAGGTTTAGATTAGGACTTTCAGTTGAGGTCAGAGACCTTCAAGGGACCAGCAGTTAATGTAATGGCTGTATTGCTGGACTCCCATGAGGTCGACCGCGGTTCGAGTCCCAGACCTGGTGGCTTAAACTCACCCCGGGCGCGTGTGTGTGCATGCCCAAGATTTTGAGAGGAGAATGGAGGAGAAGGGAATATGGTGTGGCCATCCCTCCTGGGGGGGGTGATTTCTCGCTTTCTGTCTCTCTCTATCTTTCTGGCGAGCACACATGCCCTATAGCAAAAACCTCTCCAAAAAAAAAAAGAAAGAAAGAAAAAGAAAAAAGAAAAAAGAAGAGGAAAAAAATGAGGAAAAAAAAGAAGGAAAGAGACCTCCAAGTAACACAAATGCGTGAAGAAAGACTAGCAGAGCTGTCGTCAAAGAAATGAAGCGGAGACCACACTGAAACGCCTAACGTGGAGTTCAGACTTAAAAGACCCCAGAGGTTGGCGAGAATGAACTGTAGCCCCGGTCTACTGCTGGTGGGATTCCAGTGTGATGTACCACCATACTGTCTGGGTCTTAATATATTAACCACCTAAGCTAAGAGCCTTTACCCATCTCTCAGGTCAACCACCGCTGTGATTCTAACACACACGTTTTGACATCTCTGTGGTCCAGGTGTACCCGAATTCAATCCCAGAGCTGCTTCTCAGTTGCACCTAACATTTCAGATCTGCCCCAGCCTTTGTGGGAGCCCAGCGTAGTTTGCAGCCACGCTATCTGATAAGCGTCTCCCATGGCAGACAGTAAGCTTCAGGGAGACAGACTCTTCATTTCTGTGAGCCCTGGAACAATAGATGAGCTAAAAGCTGCACCAACTTTCCCCGTTATTTTTAAATCTACACAAGACATGGGCACCAGTGGATGGTGTAATGGTTACGTTGCTGGACTCCCACATGGCTGACCACAGTTCAAGTCCCAGACCTGGAGGCTTCAAATTCATGCCAGATGCATGTGTGTGCATGCCCAAAATCCCGAGAAGAGAATATAGAAGAAGGGATTGTGGCATGGCCTTCCCCAGGAAGGGAGGGCTTCTCACTTTCTGTCTCTCTCTCTCTCTGGTGAGCACATGCATCCCATGCCAAAAATCTCTCTAAAGAAAAAAAAAATTACACAAGGCTTGAATATGTCCTGTTTTAAAATTCAGTTTTCAGTTATTTTTAAATTACACAAGCATGAATGTGTCCTTTTTAAAATGTATTTACTTAATTTTATCTTTTATTATTATTATTTTAATTTGATCAGAAATAGACACAGAGAGAGTGAGAGGGAAAATGAGAAAGCAAGCTGCTAGGTCCAGGACTTGAACTGCAGTCGCCAAGTGGGAGTCCAGCACCTCAACCACCACCCCAACTGCCGGCCCCAAATACATGCTATTTTAAAATTCGACAACGTGTTGCACAAATCCTGCTAGTACAGTTCCTTGCCCAGAAGTAGTCACTATCAGCAGTTTGGAGCATTGTTTTCAGGCCCCATTCTTTGCACTAACATACATATGTACACACATACATACACATACATTATAGGTACATTGTATAAATACATATGCACACATATGCACATATATAAACAGAAGGCATTAGCAACACCCAGTAAAAAGTGGAAACTTACACAATTTCTCTCACATTTGATGTACATACATACATTATTTTATCTATTTATTTGAGAGATCCTTGCTATAAGGTGTGCACTTGCTGGAGAGAGAGAGGTAGACAGACAGAAAGCAAGAAATCGCTCCCCAGGGGGGATGGCCACACTGCAACCCCTTCTCCATTCTCCTCTCAGGATTTTGGGCATGCACTCACATGCACCTGGCGTGAGATTTAAGTTGCTAGATCCAGGACTCGAACTGTGGTGGACTACATGGGAGTCCAGCGACTTAACCATTACACCATCTACTAGTCCCCCAAATCTCTACTTTTAACTGGTTATTGCTATTGATTTTTGTCTATTTATCTTGTATCCAACCACTTTGCTAAGTTCTATTAGACTTTTTTTTTAAAGAATTTTTATTTTTATTTTTATTTGACCAGAGAGAAACAAAGTGAGAGAGAGAGACAGAGAAGGTAAGCCACCAGGTCCGGGACTCAAACTGCGGTCTACTATGTGGGATTCCAGTGCCCTCAGCCACCATGCCATTTGCTGGTCCCTAGACTATGTTTTTTCATTGATTGTTAGATAATCTATCTAGGGAATCATTTCATCTCCTAGTTTTCTTTTCTTTCTAATTTTTATTATTTTTACTATAGGGCACATGCACTCACCAGAGATGGGGGCAGGGTAGTGAAAAGCATGCCCAAGTGATGGCCACACTACAACCCCTTCTCCTCTGATCTCCTCTCAGGATTTTGGGCACGTACGTACATATGCCTGGCATGTTTTTCAAGCCACCTCTAGGACTCAAACCATAGTTGGCCATGTGGGATCCAGCCACCTCAATTACCATGCCACCTACTGGCTCCTCCTAGTTTTCGTATTACAAATTTTACTTTCTGATTTTTATGTCATGAGATTGAATACTACAGACACAAGAGGACATCTGTGGTTTGGTGACTTTTAATAGCTTTAATAATTCCCTGCTGAATGGGTCACTTGCTTTTGGCTCAAGTGTGAGAAGCTCATTAGAAATACAGAATGTGGGGGGGAGGGGAGGCCAGCAGGTGGCGTGGTGATTAAGGCGCTGGGCACTCCCACATGGCCAACCACGGTTCCAGTCCTGAACCGGGTGGCTTGCTTTCTCACTTTCCCTCTCTCTCTGTCTCTCTCTCTGTGTGTCTGTCTCTGGTCAAATTAAAATAAATTAATGACTAAGTAAAAATAAATAATTCTTTTTTTAAAAAAGAAAGAAATACAGAATCTCAGGCCCTTCATAATTGAAATTTGCATTTCCCAGACCCAAGGCTCAAGGGCACTGGTCTAGGTGATTTCTCTCCATTCCGATTTAATGAAGAGTTCAGTGAGAAGAGCCATGACTGCTGGAAAGCTCTTAAAAATGGTGTCCTCCTCCTCTTTGTGGCTCTCCTGCATTTTAGTGCTCAATTTCCTGACCCCAGCCCTCACAGTCTCTCGGCCACTCACCTGTCACTCCCTCACCCCTGTTTCCGCAGCTCCCTGGAGGAGGGCTGGGCTGGGTCAGCTGGGCTGTTCTGCTCTGGGTCCCAGGGCCAGGGCTGGGAGCAGCACACAGTGGCTGCTCAGAAAGCATCTTTATGGCTCACCCAGGGTCCCTTCCTTCCCCTCTCTGCAGATGTGTTTAAATCTGGTTAAAATGGAAGCTCTTCCTCAGGACCACAGCTAGCTGGACCAGGGCGTCAGGCGTCTGATGGAAGGGCACCCATGTGCAGCTCTGTAGACCGTCCAGAGTGTCTGTGGTGAGCGCTCCCAGCCGGGCCAGTCCTCACCGAATGAGGGCCCAGTGGACCCTGGGTAATCTTTGGGCCATGAAGTTAGAGACAGAAGGATGTGCAGAAAGCTCCTATGGGGGGAGGCAGAAGCTAGAAGACCCTCAGAGGGGATGAGCAGCAGCCAAGAAGCATGGGGTGGGGAGAGGGGTTCAGTAAGGCCACCACAGGAGAAGAGCTCCAGGGAGAAGCAGCGTCACAGCTCGGGGAGTGGCAGCACTGTGGTTGTCATTTAGCTGCAGTGTCTCAGGGGAGGCAGCCAGGAAGCCAGACACGACGGCGGACAGATGCCACTGTCACCCTGGAAGTGATCCAGGAAGCAGCAACATGCCAAGTAGCCACACGAAGCTCTGCATGTGGGTTTGCGCTGACCAGCCAGACACAGCAGCCTTGATTTCTGGACATGATTTCAGCAGGAGAGGCCCCGCTCCCGGGATGGGGCAGGGTGCGGGAGCCAGCCGGGAGCCAGCAGGAGCCGGCAGGGCAGCTCCTCTCCACTCTCCCACGGGGAGGGCGTAGTGGGGAGGCAGAGGCTGCCACGTGCTTCAGTGGCTCCGACCAAGCCGGGCTTTGGTCCCTCTCACGGTCTCCCGGGGGTAGGTGAAGGCAGGAGTACCAGGAAGACCTCGGAGGAGGTGCCCAGGAAGCAGGGCTCTGGGGCCATGTCAGAACAGGACATGCCCAAGGCCCAGCCATGAGTCAGCTGAGACTGCAAAGCCCACTTCTGGGTCCCCTCTGTAGGGGACACGTGGCCACCGGTAGGGATCAGAGTGCACAGAAGGTCAGGCCAGGCTGGTTACCCTGGACGTCCCTGTATCCCCACAGGCGCCACTGCCTCAGGGCAGATAGAGAGCCACCACCACGTAGATGACCCAGCTGGTGGACACGAAGACCCCGAAGAGCAGGCTGAAGAGCACCAGCGAGCGAGCCTTCCGTGAGGCCACCTCGGCCTGGGCCAGGTCGCCCCTGCCCAGGGCTGCACGGGTCTGTAACGAGATGGGTGGACATAGAGCCCCTGCTCCTCCCAGGAGACACATCCGCGCCTGGCCCCACTCCACAGCCTGGAAAACTGACACCTGCCAATTCAGGGTGCTGCCAGCCCGCAGCTTGTAAGGGAGTAGGAGTGATGGCCCCTTCACGCCCCGCACGGGGCACCAACCACTGCCCTTCCCGTCCCCTCCCGGCATCCTTCACTGCAACCGAGGCGGGGTCATTGCTGTCCCCACTTTGTAGACGGAAGGAAGGCTCAGAGAGGTTAAGTGGCCTGCAGAGTCCCACTGAGCTGTCCTAAGGGCTTCTCAGAGTCCCCACTGACCTGGCTTGCTTGTGACCTGAGGGCCTGAGCAGCGAAGAGGGCTAGGATAGGGGACTGTGAGCACAGGCCCCGGAACCTGCCCACGTCTGCCCTGAGTGCCACCACACTGGCCTCGCTGACCCCACCGCGACCCTGTGCTGGGGTGTGCCCAACATCAGGAGGGAGGGCAGAGGAAGGGTGGAGGGAGGGACGGCACGACGGTGGGTGGTGGGTGGAGAGGGGTGCGAGTGAACAGAGGGTGAGCAGAGAGATGGATGAAGGGTCGAGGCTAGGGGGAGGCTGGGGGCCGGGAGGCAGGCGGGTGTGGAGGGACGGAGAGAGCGGAACGGTGGGTGGACATGGACACCGAGAGATGGGGACGGCTGGGTGGACGGATAGAGGGGTGGGAGGCTGGATTCAGGGGCGGGTGAATAAACAGATGGATGGGGCGGGCAGGTGGGTGGCGATGAGGGGGCCACAGGTGAGCAGACCCCGTCCCCTGGAAAACGCAAGCTCCGCTGGGTGGGCGGCGCCTCGGGCGTCAGACCTTCCAGGGCACATGTTCAGTATGGGGGCAAGGTCGAGGGGAGGCGTCCGCACAAGAGGGGCGAGGACCCACGGGGCTGGGCACCGAGGTCCCATTCCTGCTCCTTCCCAGGGAGACAGCCACGACCCTGCTGCTGGGAGGGCATCTGCAGTGCCTCGGCGGGCACTTCCGGCTGCACGCCGCGGGTGGGCCGTGCCCAGGCTGCCCCACCCCACCCACCTCGTGGGAGTAGACGACTGCAATCAGCCCGGTGAGCAGGCAGCAGAAGAGGGTCGCCAGCACCGACTCCATCATGTAGTCCTTGGGCAGGGGCCTGTGCTCCACGGAGGCGGGCTGTGGCAGGCCGGCCACGGGGCTGTTGTACTGTGGGACAGAGCCACAGAGGTGAGGGCCACCGCCTCCAGGAAGCCCAGTGAGGACACACCAGCCAGACCCTAGGACAGTCAGTGTGTCCCCTGTCCCTGCTCAGGCTGCAGGTCACTGGGGGGTTGGGTCAGGGCCTCCTTCTGATCCTCCCTCCACAGCCCCAGCCCGTCAGCCCCCAGGGTCCAGGAAGCACAGCTGTCATCAGCCTCTCCTTGGGGACTCTTGGTTCCCCCACAGGGTTTTTGGGCTTTTTTGGTGTTTTTATTGAGAGTTTTTTGCTATACGGCGCGTGTGCTCGCCAGAAAGAGAGACAGAGAGACAAAAAGCGAGAAATCACCCCCCAGGGGGGATGGCCATGCCGCAATCCCTTCTCCTCCATTCTCCTCTCGGGATCTTGGGCACGCACGCACACGCGCCCGGCGTGAGTTTAAGCCACCAGACCTGGGACTCGAACCGTGGTTGACTACATGGGAGTCCAGCGACATAGCCATTATACCATCTGTTGGTCCCAGGGTTTTTGTTTGGTTACTTGTGGCATGGTGGTTAAAGGCTCTGGACTCCCACATGGCCAACTGTGGTTCAAGTCTCAGACCTGGTGGTTTCCTTTCTCTCTCTCTCTCTCTTGTCAAATTGGAAAATAATAATAAGTTAAAATCATTCTTAAAAAAAAAAAAAAAAAAGAAGGGACCAGCAGTTAGCGTAATGGCTATGTCGCTGGACTCCCACGTAGTCCACTGTGGTTCACGTCCCGGACCCGGTGGCTTAAAACTCACGCCGGGCGCGTGTGTGTGCGTGCCCAAGATCCCGAGAGGAGAATGGAGGAGAAGGGATTACGGCGTGGCCATCCTCCCTGGGGGGTGATTTCTTGCTTTCTGTCTCTCTGTCTCTTTCTGGCGAGCGCACGCACCCTATTGCGAAAATCTCTCCAAAAAAAAGAAGAAAGAAAAAGGAAGAAAAAAAGAAAAAAGCTGATCAAGCCGCCTCCAGCCCAAAGCCCCCGGGGCACCCTCACCTTGGGTCCCACCTTCCTCCCTGCCTCCACTCCCAGCCAGACGAGCCACCAGCTTCCCAGAACAGCCAGGGCCCCACACCCTGCACCTTGTGCTGTGCCCTCTGCCCTGAGCGCCCTCCTATTCATCCGTCAGAACCCAGCTTGGATGGCCCCACTATGGTAAGCCCTGGGGCAGGGCGCCCCTTCCTTTCCTGCGGGGTCTGAGGGTGCCGCTCCTCACCGGGGTGCACCCGTCACAGGCCTGCGGATGGCTGAGGGAGGGAGTGAGAGGCCGGCACTCACCATCGGGAAGGGGAAGGCGGCCCCGGCGGCAGCAGGCGGCTGGAAGAGCGGCGGGCCTGGGCCGGGCGCGGCGGGATAGAGCGGGCCGGCCGGCGGGTAGAGCGCGGAGGCGTTGGGCGCGGGCTGGAAGAGCACGGGCACCTGCGGGAAGGGCGGGTAGAGCAGGTGCACCGCCTTGGGGTCAGGTGGCGCGTAGGGCGGGGGCTCGCCCACGAAGCCGATCTGGGGGACCCCGCTGGGCGCCGCCTTGGGCCCTGGCCCGGCCTCGCCTGTCCCCTGCACTGGGGCTGGGAGCGTCGCCGCGGGGCCGGGCGTGGGGTCCTCGGGGATAGGGTCGCTGCCCTCTGGGGCCGCTGTGGCCCCGTCCTCGCAGGACACTCTGTCCTCGTCCAGGGGCTGCGGGCGGCGCGGGAGCCGCGGGAGCGCGGGGTGTTCAGGGTGCTCCGGGCTCCAGGGGTTTTCAGGGGCTGCGAGGGGCTCCGGGGGTACAGGGCTCCGGGGGTTCTCCTCGCCTGCGGGGCTGCCGCCCTCCTTCGTGTGGGGACCTGGGAAGAAAAGGTGGGGGCTGTGAGTCCAGAGAGGTCAATAAGGGCCATGAGCCCCTCCCCGATGGCCCCCAGGACACAGCCACTCAGGGTGATGCTGTTCCTCACCTTCCTGTGGACCAAGCGTTCAGGCCCTCCAGCTGGGCGTCAGGCCCTCCAGCTGGGCGTCAGGCTGCACGGAGAGCAGTGACGGGGCCAGGAAACAGACTCCGAGAGCCGGAGTGGCTCTCAGGGGATCACAGCATGGTGCCTACCTGTCCTGGCCTTGGGCCAGACTGTCTCCACTGCGAGAAGTTCCTACCCTATGGTCTCTGTCACAGTGGATTGGACTAGAGGAGGAGAACTGGCCCAGGGCAGCCCCTGATTGGCTGTTCTGAGACACAGCTCCTGTCCGGGAAGGGCCTGAGGAGATGAGCTGAGCCAATCAGATTCTTGGCTTGTTGGCAGAGTTGAGCGTTTGCTAGGAGCCACCAGACCCGGCTCACAGCCCTTACCTGGGGGAGCCAGGCCACTAAGGCCATGAGCCCACCCAGCACGTGGAGGAAACAAAGCCAGAAGAGGTGGAGGGCAAAGCGAGGACGGGGCGTGGGAAGAGAGGCCCACCCAGCAGCGTGGAAGCAGGCTCAGAGCCCCGAAGCTGCAGCTGCCTTCCCTAACCCAGCCCCAGCCCCGCCCCCGGGCCCCGGCCCCCACGCCGTGAATTATGGAGGCACCTGAGCCCAGACCGGCAAATCCTGACAGCCCTGCACCTCCTGACTAGAGCACACACCCTACAGCAAAAACCTCTCTCTAAAGAAAGAATTACTATAATAGTCAAGACGGTTCATTATTATTAAAATGGACACAGATTAATGGCACACAGCGTTAAAATACGGAAACAGACACACATGTATTTGTCAAGGGGTTTTTGCCAAATATTCTAAGGCAATTCATGGAGAAAGAAAAATATTTTCAGTATGTAGTGCAGGGGGCTGCCCTTGTGACCTCGTGGTTAAGGGAGCTGGTCCCACAGGGCCGAGCACTCTACAGTGCAGTCCTAGCCACCGGGCGAAACCCCGGCTTGCGCGTGTGCGCCCCAGGCCTGACGTCGAAGAGGTGCGGGAGAGGGGGCTGCAGCCGACCGCCTCCGCTGGCGCTGCTCTATCCCTCACCTCTTGCTCAGTCTCCCTTCTCTCTCCCGCAAGTTAAAAGAGGAGGGGAGCAGAGAGGTACTCTGCAGCGACAGACAGCAGACACTGGCTGTCCCCAGGGTGGAAGGGGGATTACTGGCACACCAGACTCCGGTAAGACGTTTATCTCACCGTGAACCCAGCAAATGCGTCTGAACTGTGCACTGCGGACCTCAGCTACCTTATGTAGAACACCTCACAACGCGTTTTTAAAAAGTGCTGGTAGGGACCAGCAGTTAGCGTAATGGCTGTGTCGCTGGACTCCCACGTAGTCGACCGCGGTTCGAGTCCCGGACCCGGTGGCTTAAACTCACGCCGGGCGCGTGTGCATACGTGCCCAAGATCCCGAGAGGAGAATGGAGGAGAAGGGATTGCGGCGTGGCCATCCCCCCTGGGGGGTGATTTCCTGCTTTCTATCTCTCTGTCTCTCTCTGTCTGTCTGGCGAGCGCACGCGCCCTATAGCAAAAACCTCTCCAAAAAAAGAAAAAAAAAAAAAAAAAGTGCTGGTAAATTGGGGCTCGCTCTCTTCCCACTGAGAATCCTTTTTCGCCACCACAAATATATCAGAACTAGCCTGCTGCCAGCCCAGGGCCTGAGGTAGCCCAGCTGACAGCCTGCAACCCCAGACGTGCAGGCCCCAGTGACAAGCAGACCCGTGGCTGACCTGCAAAGCTCTGTGCGGCCATCGTCCCTCTTCAGATGAGGGTAAGGAACAGGAATGGTATTTTAACTAACAGCCCACGTGGATCAGGCTCTGCTCAGAGAGCTTGGCACAGGTCACCCTCAGGTATGCCACCTGGTTTTACGACCTGCATTGCACAGATGAGGAAACCGAGGCACCCAGCAGGTACCGGGCCATCCTAGGAATGCTGTCACAGAATGCCCATGGGCCCGGTGGAGCCAGGCCAGTTACCACCACACACACAAACACTGCGGCTCAGCTCCTGGGCGGCCCCGGGGCAAATACCTGGGGCGATGGTGCAGATAGGACGGCAGGGCCTGTGGAGGCTGCCCTGCCCTGGCCTCTGGTTCTTGTTGGTTCTAGGTTCTGGAGGCCTGAGCCTCCACTGGACGGGGAGGCGGCCAGGGCTGCCACTCAGAAGGCAAAGAGGGGGAGAGTGCTGGAGGGTCTGAGGTGCCTGGAAGGTCAGAGCAGGGTGGGGGTTGCAGCCAAGCCAGGCCCTGCCCTCCTGGGCCAGCACTCCTGGGCGCTCCCATCTGCAGGGTGGCTCTGGAGGTCACCTGGGCTGGGGTCACAGGTTCCACTGCCGCCCCCCCCCGCCCCCCCACGGGCTCACAGGGGCCGGAGTCTGGGTTTCCCCTGCCCCTTCATGCCTAGCTCCAGTGGGGCTGCTGGTTGAGGCCTTGTTTGGTAGCCCCTGCGCCTGCCCTCCCCATCCCTGACCCCAAGCCCTGTCCCAGCAGTCTGCGGGGTCTCTCCCCGGGCTCCGGGTCTGCAGGGCCGGCCCTCCCGGTGCTCTCAGGACTGCAGCGGGGCTGGCAGGCTGGAGGCAGAACAGAGCTCCCAGAGGCAGACAGGGCAGGAGGGGCTGGGAAATGCCCGGGGCGCCCTCCGCCAGCTTCTCTACAGGTGACCCCCTCCCCAGCTGGGGAGGGGCATGGCCAAAGTTCCCGAACTTTCCACAGCAGCGTCCTGGCGCCCCTAGTTCCCAGTGCGGTTGTCTCAGGCCTGGCGGTCGCCTCCTGTCCTGCCCCCGCGCCAGCCCTTGCGCCCGCAGGCCCGGTGCCCACCCGCGGCCCTCACCTGCCTCCATGGCCAGAGCCCGCGGCCGGTGCGCGCGGGGCTGCGCTGCTCCCGGCTCCCGCGCCGGCGCCTCCCGTCTGCCGGCTCAGCTTGCGCCACAGCTCAGGTTTCCTGGTGGCGGCAGCACTGGCCGTTAATAATTGACCGCCTTGTTTGCCGACGCTGTGTCAACACGTCGTGCCCTCGCGCCCTGGCGCTCGGGCCCCAGCCCCCTGGGCTGTCTGGGCCGTCCCCGCTGCGAACCCCGACATGAAGGCGCGGGGTGGAAGGGCCTGGGGCCAAGGATGCAGGTGCAGCGCCCACAGGCGGGGACAGTCAGGGGAGACAGACCAGGACTGAGGGACGGTGGTGACCAGATCTTCCTGTTTTTCTCACAAGAGAGGCCAGAAATGTAGCTTTTCACATGCAGTCTCTTGAGTTTGAAACCCTAGGTCCTGAAGCAGGTCCGACCCAGTCACTTGGCAATGCTGGATGGGCCAGGGCATGGTGCCAGACGGTCCACCCAGGCACAGCTGGCCCCAGCCGGTCAGGGGTCCCTGGGGAGCAAGAATGAAGATGAGGGAGAAGCCCAGGAGGTCTG
The DNA here is from genome assembly GCA_026018925.1 of Tupaia tana. NCBI lineage: Eukaryota > Metazoa > Chordata > Mammalia > Scandentia > Tupaiidae > Tupaia > Tupaia tana. Next base: position 103,580,120 of record JAKSZU010000013.1, on the reverse strand, counting down.
GGCAGCCTGGGACTGTGCACCTTGGGGTTCTGGCCACGCTGGTTAGGGCTGGAGGCTTTTTCTTCCTTCTGAGATTTTTGCTATAGGGCGTGTGCACTCAGGGAAAGATAGAGACAGAAGGTGAGAAATCACCTCTCGGGAGGGATGTTTATGCCGCAGTCCTTTCTCCTCCATCCTCGGCTCTGGATCTTGGGCACCATGCTCTCACGCCCAGCGTGTTTCAAGCTGCCAGGTCTGGAGCTCGAACCGCGGCCAGCTGTGTGGGAGTCCAGAGCCTTAATCACTATGCCACCTGTTGGCCCCATAGGGCTGGAGTTTTACACTCGGGATAGACAAGGAATGAAAACAGACCTGTGAAGCAGGAAGTTGGGGTGGAGAGGGGCTGTCAGGTGGTGTGCTGGTTAAGGGTGCCAGACTCCCACACGGCCGACTGCAGTTTGAGTCCCAGACCTGGTGGTTTGCTTTCTCACTTTCCTGCTCTCTGTGTCCCTCTCTGGTCAAATTAAAATAAGTAAATGAATAAAGTTAAATGAAATAATTTCAAAAAGAAGAAAGAAAGTTGGGGTGGAGAGAGATGCATGGAAGACAAGGCCTGCCCACGGCTCATGGAAGTGACAGGGTCTGAGCCAGCCTTGGCTCTGGGTGAAGAACCGAAACCTCCCTGGGAGGGCCAGCAGGTGGCATAGTGATTAAGTCGCTGGACTCACGTGGGCTAGTGGCTTGAAACTTAGCTGGGCGTGTGTGTGCGTGCTCAAAATCCTGAGGGGAGAATGGAGGAGAAGGGATGGTGGTGTGGCCATCCCCCCTGGGGGTTGACTTCTCATTTTGTCTCTATCTCTGTCTCACTGACAAGCACATGTGCCCTATAGCAAAAAAAAAAAACTCTCTCAAGAACAAAATAAAACCCCCCTGAAAGTTATAACTATAGGTCTATTTCTCACTTGAGTATGGAGTTCCAATTCAGCCTCTCGTGTGGTCCAGAAACCACCCACTAAACGTCGGTGTAGCGGTGAAGGTGCTGGACTCCCACACGGCCAACTGCGGCTGCGTCTGGGAGCTGGCAGCTCGCTTCCTCGCTTTCTTTCTCTCTTTGTCTCTCTCGGGTGAGCACACATGTCCTGTGGCAAATTAAAGAATGATATTAATGATAAATAAAGTGAAAGAAAATAATTCTTTTTTTAAATAATCATTTTATTTGACTTTATTTATTTCAATTTGACCAGAGAGGGACAGGGTGAGAGAGAGAGAGAGAGAGAGAAAGCAAGCTGCCACAGGACCAGCAGTTAGCGTAATGGCTATGTTGCTGAACTCCCATGTAGCTGACTGCAGTTCGAGTCCCGGACCCGGTGGCTTAAACTCACTTCAGGTGCGTGTGCGTGTGTACCCAAGATTCCAAGAGGAGAATGGAGGAGAAAGGATTACGGCATGGCCATCCCCCCCTGGGGGGGGAGGAGTGATTTCTCGCTTTCTATCTCTGTCTCTTTCTGTCTTTTTGGCGAGCGCATGTGCCCTATAGCAAAAAAAAAAAAAAAAAAAAAAAAAAAAAAAAGAAAGCAAGCTGCAAGGTCCGGGACTCGAACCATGGTTGGCCATGTGGGAGTCCAGCGCCCTTAACCACCATGCCACCTGCTGGCCTCAATAATTTTTTTTATTTTAAGAATTATTTTAGGGACCAAGAGATGGCATAATGGTTACCTTGCTGGACTCCTACATAATCAGTCGTGTTTTGAATCCCAGACCTGGCAGCTTAAAACTCACACTGGGTGTATGTGCGGGCATGCCTAAAATCCCGAGAGGAGAATGGAGAAGGGATTGCAGTGTGGCCATCTCCCCTCAGGGGTGATTTCTCACTTTCTGTCTCTGTGTCTCCCTCTGTCTCTCTGGTGAGCACAGGCAACCTGTAACAAAAATCTCTTTCAAAAAAATAAAATAAATAAAAAGAATTATTTTAGGGGCTGGCAGGTAGTGTGGTGGTTAGGGTGCTGGACTCCCACATGGTTGAACATGATTCGAATCCCAGGCCTGGTGGCTTGCTTTCTTGCTTTCCCTTTCTCTCTGGTCAAATTAAAATCAATTAATTAATTAGTTTATTCTTTTTAAAAAGATTTCATTCATCTTAATTTTATTCATCGTCATTATTATTTTTTATTTGGCCAGAGAGAGACAGAGAAAGGGAATGTGAGATAGCAAGCCACCAGGTCCAGGACTCAAACCATAGTTGGCCGTGTGAGAGTACAACATCTTAACTACCACGCCACCTGCCGGGCCCTAAAATAATTCTTTTTTAAAAAATGTTGATGTTGAAGTAGTGGCTTTGGGGAGAAGGTCTGAGATTTACCCAAAGCAAACATAATACTTGTTAGCAGTAGTGGCAGGTGCAGGCATTAGGAGACTTTATAGACTCAGAGTAAGCAAAGAAAGGATTTCTTGTCTTTCCAGCGGAGGAAGGGGGCCAGATGTAGAGCTGCATCTGGCCCTGAAGAGCCATGTCCTCCCGTTGGCTGGCGTGGTCCACGGTCCTAGACCAGGCGGCTTGCTTTCTTGCTCCCCCTACCCCAGTCAAATTGAAGAATAATAATAATTAAAGTTAAATAAATAATTCTAAAAAATACTTTAGTTTTATTTATTTATTACTATTACTATTTTATTTGACCAGAGAAACAGAGAGAGTCGGGGGAAGCCAAAAAGCCAGCTGCCTGGTCCGGGACTGCACACTGTGGTTGGTCATGTGGGAGTCCAGGGCATTAACCACCACTCCACCTGCTGGCCCCCATAAAATAATTCTTTATAAAAAGATTATATCTTAATAACAAAAACACAAATAAAGGGTGAGAGGATTACAGTCAGGCAACTAAGGTGGTCCTGAGACAGGGCACCTGCTGGTCTTTGGCAATGCCAAGCCCTTTGGTTATCAGCCACGGGTAATGTCTAGCTGCCGTGGTGTGCCGTGTGTTGTTTGTTATTAGTTCTGGAGCAGCTGATAATGAGCGTATCAATCTTTTAAAGAAATTTGCTATAGGGCACATGTGCTTACCAGGGAGAGTCAGAGAGAGTGAGAAAGTGAGAAAACACCCCCAGGGGGATGGCCATGACGCAAACCCTTCTTCTCCACTCTCCTCCTAGGATTTTGGGCACACACATGTGTACACACATACCTGGCATGTTTTTCAAGCCACCAGGTTCAGGACTAGCATCACCCAGTCGGCCACGTGGGATCTAGTTACCTTAACCACCACGCCACCGGCTGGCCCAGGTGTAGCAATCTTTATGTCTGAGGACAGAAACTTAGAAAACCAAGAGTCAGCCCTCTGCAATGAGGGAGACAAGAAGAGACATGCCTGAAGCACCTGGGGGGCACTGAACGTGCCCTTTCACTGCTCCGTGGCGTATAACCCCTATTCAAGGTGACAAGATTCCCAGGGAGGAAAAATGCCCCTAACGATGAGCTCACAATTCCTGCCATGACAAAATGCACAGGGAATCCAGCCACCATGAGCCACGGTCTGCGGATGAAGCAGATTCGGCCCTGGGCCAGTCAGGACTCAGCTAGAAAAGCAGAAACCACTCAGAGTACTTGAAATCCAGGGAATTAGCGCCAGGAGCTGGTGTTAGAGTGACAGGAGAGGCAGGAGCTGACCAGAGGAGAAGAGGAAACCAGCCCAGTGCTCAGCATGAGGAAGACGGGGTGCCTGAGTGACCACCAGGGCAAGAAGGTGGGAGTGCCCCACCCCACCTGCAGGCAACCAAGGGTGTAGAGAATCTAAAGGCAATAACAGTTACAGGACGGGACCAGCAGTTAGTATAATGGCTATGTCGCTGGACTCCCACGTAGTCGACTATGGTTCACGTCCCGGACCCGGTAGCTTTAAAACTCACTCCAGGCGCGTGTGTGTGCATGCGTGCCCAAGATCCCGAGAGGAGAATGGAGGAGAAGGGATTGCGGCATGGCTGTCCCCCCAGGGGGTGATTTCTTGCTTTCTGTTTCTCTGTCTCTCTGTGTCTTTCTGGAGAGTGCATGTGCCCTATAGCAAAAATCTCTCCAAAAAAACAAAATTTTTTTAAAGCCTTGGCTCGGGGCCAGCAGGTAACATGGGTTACATCACTGGATTCCCACATGGTCAATGACTGTTGGAGTCCCAGACTTCGTGGCTTGAAGTTTATGCCAGGCACGTGCATGCCCAAAAATCTCGGGAGGAGAATGGAGGAGGAGGGGTAGTGGCATGACCATCCCACTCAGGGAAGCTTTCTCATTCCCTGTCACTGTCTCTCCCTCTCTCTGTCTCTCTCCAGAGAGTGCATGTGCCCTATGACAAAAACCTAAATAAAGAAATAAATGCACGCACGCACGCCCTGGCTGGTGTCTTGAAAGCAGGAGTCAGACATGACGTGAGTTCACCCCGTCGCAGACCCTGTGCAGCACCTGCCTGGAGTGGCCTCGTTCTCCATCTCCGTCTCACTAGCTGACACTCGGACACGGGTTTGGGTTTCCTGGAAACTCTAGGTAAGACAAACCTTTCGGGCAAGCACCTGCACGGGGCAGGGCGCAGCCCCGGACTCCTGCCTCTGCCTCTTGGATGCTAACCTGGGACGTTGGCAGGCCTTGTCTTCCTAAGTAGCCCTGATCCGCTTTTCTGTCTCTCACCCGAACACCAGACCCTTGCCCTAACCCTCTCCCTCAGGGCGAGGGCCAGAGGAGCTGCCAGGTGATTGCAGTTTCGTTTGTGTGGATCCATTTTCTGCAATGATCGCGTTACTTCTGCATTCGGGAGGCAGAAATGAGCTGGCAGCTGGCCCACCCTCAAGGTTCACAGTGCCGGCTAGTGCTCAGTTACAGATGCAGTTTGGAGGCTGGCAGTTGGTGTGGTAGTTAAGGGCACTGGACTCCCACATGCTCGACTGCGGTTTGAGTCCCAGACCTGCCAACTTCCTTTCTCACTTTCTGTCCTTCTCTCTCTAGCTCTGTCCCTCTCTGGACAAATTTAAATAAATAAATAAATAAATAAAGTTAAATAAAATAATTCTTAAAAAAAAGATTCAATTTGGGGCCAACAGGTGGCATGGTGGGTAAGGCGCTGTATTCCCACATAATTGACTACAGTTCAAGTCCCACACCTGGTTGTTGGAAAACTGCTACCATGTGTGCATGCATGCCCAAAATCTCAAGAGGAGAATGGAGAAGAGATTGTGGCATGGCCATCTCCCTGGGGAATGGTTTCAGGGGTGGTTTCTCACTAGCCTCTCTCTGTCTCTCTCTGTCTCTGTGGTGCACATCCATCCTTTAGCAAAAATCTAATTTTTTTTTTTTTTTTTTTTTTTAAAAAAGATGCAGAGGTCAGTGGCATGGTGGTTCAAGGAGCTCAATCCTACATGATTGACCACATGGTTTGAACCCTGGCCCTGGCAGCTTGAGGGACACACTGCACAAGTGTGCTTGTGTACCCCAAATCCTAGCAGGATGGCAGAGTGGGGCAGGGACTGCGGGTAACTAGGCCCCGTCAGGGAGTGCTTTCTCTCTGTCTCTGGGGAGCACATGAGATCTCTGGCCAAAAAAAGGAATTGAGATGAACTGGCATTTTTTCCTTTTCCTTTTTTTTAGTTTTTTTTGCCACAGGGCACGTGCGCTCGCTGGGAGAAGAGAACGAGAAAGCGAGAAATCACACCCCAGGGGGATGGCCTCATTGCAATCCCTTCTCTTCCATTCTCCTCTCAAGATTTTAGGTATGCAGGGAATCAGCAGTTAGCGTAATGGCTATGTTGCTGGACTCCCACGTAGTCGACCGTGGTTCGCGTCCCGGACCCGGTGACTTAAAACTCACACCAGGCGCGTGTGCGTGCGTGCCCAAGATCCCGAGAGGAGAGTGGAGGAGAAGGGATTGCGGCGTGACCATCCCCCCGGGAAGTGATTTCTCGCTTTCTGTCTCTCTGTCTCTCTCTGTCTGGCGAGCGCATGCGCCCTATAGCAAAAACCTCTCCAAAAAAAAAAAAAAAGATTTTAGGTATGCACACACACACGCCCAGTGTGATTTTCTTTTCTCTTTTCCTTTCCTTTTTTTTTTAAAAAAAAATTTTATTTTATTCATTCATTCATTCATTTAATTTGACCAGAGAGAGACACAGAGGGAAAGTGAGAAAGCAAGCCACTAGGTCTGGGACTGGAACCATGGTCAGCCCAGTGGGAGAGTTCAGCATCTGAACCACCATGCCACCTGCTGGCCCCTGAGCTGACATTTGTGTGGGGTGGGGGAGTGGTCAGGCTGGCTAAGGGGAGAAGGAGGAGGGAGGCCTGTGCATCTGCTCCCTGTGCCCACATGCACTGGAGGGGCTGGGGGAGAGAGGAGACAAGAGAAGCCACGGGGCAGGCACTGTCACTCTTCCAAGTACTGCCTGCCTCACCTGCTCCTAAGAAGCCCAAGCACAGGGCTCTAGCGTCGACCCCAGCTCTCAGCAACACAGTTATGGTGCATGGAGAGTTCAACTGACGGTGGCTACAGCGCTGCCCTCATGGGCTCCCGCCCCAGGGCACGCGCCCAGCAGGTGGGTGCAGAAGCAGCAGCTGGACCACAGCGGTGTGGGGGTCCTGCAGAGGGGCCGGGCCACCAGCAACATAGAAGTCACCTGTCCCAGGTAGGGAGGGCCGAGGGCAATGGGAGGGACACTAGGAACCAGCCCAGGCCATGTCTGGGGTGGGAGGCACCCTAGCCTGGGCCTGGCAGGGCCTGAGGAGTGAGCTGGGCTGAGGCGGAGCTGAGCTGCTGGCGGAGCCTCGCTGGTCCTGCTCTCCGCCCACCTCTGCACATCCTAGCATGCCTTGCCCAGGGCCAGTCTGTGTTTGGAAGTGTCCAGTGAATAGCAGAACAAGCCAAGTGTTCCCTGCTTCACGCATGCTTTGCCAAGGTCATGCTTCCTCATGAAACAGAAAGAGGCTGCGGCCAGCTGGAGACTTGGGGCTAGACCTCTGCTGGGGCTGGGGAGGTCTGGGTGGTACTGCTTGGCCCAAAGGCCTGAGCCACGTGGCCCAGGACTGGATGGGTCTGAGCCCGGCTGTCATTCAGAATCTGGCTCAGGACCTAGCCTTGACGCTTCTCTGGATAGGGGTGACTCTGGCTGGCCCGCCCACCCTTCAGGAGCCCTGTCTGTCCGTGTCCTCAGGGCTCAGGAGGCCCAAGGCCCCCTCCACATACACTGCCTGGGGGACACCTGCAGCCCCTCCAGAAATGGGTCAGGGCTCCTAGGTGAGCACCTGAGGGGCCTCTGGCTCCTGTCTATCCGGGTGGGCTAGAATCCCCGAGCTAGAACTGCGCTCTCCAGCCCTGGGAAGTGGCCCTGGACATAGGAAGGGGGGAGCCTAAAGTCAGCCTCCGCCCTCTGCCCACCACTGGAGGCACGGGGTGGGGGGTCACTGAAGGCTCTGGGGACTGGTGGGAGTGTGGGGGTGGGCGACATGCTGGGGGCCAGCCTGGAGGACGGGCTGGGATGGGAGCTCAGCAAGGCAGGGCTAAGGCAGGGCTAAGACAGTGCCCTGGAGGGACGTGGCCGAGAGGGTGGAGGCAGAGGACGGTGCGGAGCCCGGGGCGCCGAGCGGCCCCAGGGCTCAGGAGCCTTCCTCCCCGCTCCGGCGCTGCCTCTCGCCCCCACTTCCCATCCCCGCTTCGGCCTCGGGGTCACTCCCGCCAAGGGCTTCTGCTTGTCAAGACCCCGCAGCAGCATTCCGGCTTGGCGCCCAGGCCGGCGGGTGGGCCCGGCCCACGCATGCGCGGCGCGCTCGGCCGCCCGTGGACTACAACTCCCGTCGTGCCCCGCGCTCGCGGCTCCCGGAAGTGGTCCTCCAGCTCACTCCGACCTCTGCGTGGGGCGGCGCGCCGGCTGGTCTGGGGAAGGGGCGGGAGCGAGGGCCAGATGTGGGGAAGCGGAGCCGGAGATGGCTTCGGCTGGAGGCGGCGACTGCGAGGGCGCTGCGCCCGAGGCCGACCGTCCCCACCAGCGGCCCTTCCTGATCGGGGTGAGCGGTGGCACTGCCAGCGGGAAGGTAAGGACCGCGGGCCGGACTCGCTTGTCACCTGCGCCTCTGGGTGGCCCGAGGGCCGCGGTTCGCAGAGGAGACTGGGTGGGTTCTGGCCGGCCTCGGCCGCCCGGGCGGGGGAGCAGGGTGGCGGCCAGGGGTGAAGGGGCGTCTGCCTTCAGGGCACCCCCAGCCTCCCCGCGCGCCTCGCCCCTCGCGCTCCCAGGCAGGGCCGTCCCGGCGGGCGGGCGGTCTGGAGAGGTCGGCTCCCTGCTGAGCGCCCTGGAAAGGCTGCGCCGGCAGGATGAGGCTCCAGGCGGGAACTGGCTCTGTCTCCCCAGTCCACTGTGTGCGAGAAGATCATGGAGCTGCTGGGGCAGAACGAGGTGGACCAGCGGCAGCGCAAGCTCGTCATCCTGAGCCAGGACAGGTTCTATAAGGTCCTGACGGCCGAGCAGAAGGCCAAGGCCCTGAAGGGACAGTACAATTTCGACCACCCAGGTAGATCTGGAGAGCGGCAGGGGGCGGGGCAGGGCTGGAGGGTGAGACTCCCGGGTGGGCCCCAGCCGGTGGGCTGGGCAGGGCTGCACCGTCATCAGGAGGACTTGGGGCCCTTGCGCACACCGCTGCCCACTGTGGCCCTTCGCTGGGCCACCTGCCTGGGGCAAAGTCCTTGCAGAGGCCCGCTGTGGGAAGTGGGGGATAAGCTAGAGTTGGTGACTCTGAAGCATCCAGGCCTGGGCCAGGTAAACGGCATGAGGCAGGGGGATACTAGCCACCTCTAGTAGATTTCACCCTGGACAGTCCAGCTCTGGGCACTCCCATTCTGTGGGCTACAGGGCTGTGCACGTCCTGTTGGTGCCAAACATAAACAAGGGCAGCCCCGAGTCCAAGCGTGCTGCAGGTCCTGGAGCCCCCACCTGTGGCCCCAGGCAGAGCTGCCTTCCCCTCTGCCACACGAGGGCAGCTGGGTCGTCTTGCTTTTTGCTCCATCTCTGCAGATGCTTTTGATAATGATTTGATGCACAGGACTCTGAAAAACATCGTGGAGGGCAAGACTGTCGAGGTCCCAACCTATGACTTTGTGACCCACTCAAGGTGAGCAGGTGCTTCCTGGGAGGGCTGGTTAGGTCCGTCCCCACCCCGGCTTGCGCAGACTGCCCGCCAAGGCCCTGCCCCTCTGCCGTGAGCTGCCCCCTCCATGAGTCTGCCCCAGGACTGAAGGTGACTGTGCATGGCCCAAAGGCCCTGTGTCCCCAGCAGGGCCCCCTTCTTCATCTCTCCTCACAGGTTACCGGAGACCACGGTGGTCTACCCTGCGGACGTGGTTCTGTTTGAGGGCATCCTGGTGTTCTACAGCCAGGAGATCCGGGACATGTTCCACCTGCGCCTCTTCGTGGACACAGACTCTGATGTCAGGCTCTCTCGGCGAGGTGAGGTGGTGGTGGGTGTGTCTGCCTGCTGAGGCCGGCTGCGACTCCCAAGATCTGGCCGGGCACTCTGCCCCTGTCGCCGCAGTTCTCCGGGACGTGCACCGAGGGCGGGACCTCGAGCAGATTCTGAGCCAGTACACCACCTTTGTCAAGCCAGCCTTCGAGGAGTTCTGCCTGCCGGTACCAACCTTTCACTTCTTTGGAAATCCCATCTCCCTCTCTCTCTCTCTCTTTTTAAATTTTGCCGGAGGTTGTGTGTTCAAGAGAGACGGAGAGGGAGAAAGCACACACCAATGGGGATCAGTCAGCCGCACTCCCTTCCCCATTCCCTCACCATGTTGGGATTTGGGCAGGCATGCACACAAGCCCAGTTGTTTTTCGAGCCACTGGGGCCAGGATTTGAACCACATGGTTGACTGTGGGTTCTGGCCACCTTAACCACCAGGCCATAGGGTTGGCCACTTCTCCCTTTTCAGAAGGACCCATGGTGCCCAGTTCTATGAAGGCTGAATCTGGGGTGAAAGTGATCTGGTTGTCAGTAGAGAATTTAACATTTTATACCCAAGTAGCTGGAGACTCGTTCTCATCTCTGGAAACAAGGTCCTGCCTCTGCCAGGAAAGCCCTTGTGTCACCCACAGCCACAGTGGCCTGCTTCCTCCATGCCTCAGATTTTTACCCAAATGGCACCTGTGTTCACACCCACCCTCTGCCTGCTCGCCTTTTCCAGTTTGCTCATCACCTGGGGAACACCCAGTGTCTTACTAATCCCCTCGGAGCAGGAAGCCACACGGGCGTAGGCTGTTTGGTCAGCTCTTGGCCGGACACCAGGCCTGGCCCACAGGTGGCACTGTAACTCCCCACCCGCCAGCCCGACCGCGAGGGCCTAGCTGGCCTGTGGACAGCCTTCCGTCTCTTCTTCCGTCTCGTATTCCTCATTTGGTGACACCTGCTCCTATTCAAACTAGAGCACTTGGAAGAGAAACTTAAAAGCATTTTGCCTCTTAGAGGTAAAAACACAGCCAGGCACCAGAACCCGGGTTCCTGCTGTAATTACGTAGGACAAATGTGTTCTGTCTGCTGCTGGAAACGAAAGCTTCCTCCCCCAGTTGTCAGAGGGCGTGTGTGCTCACCAGGCAGCCCCTGTAAAGCATGGCCACACCGCAACCCTTTTCACTATTTCTCCATCCCATCAGAACCTGGGGCATGTCTGCAAGCACGCCTGGTGTATTTTCAAGCCACTGAGGCGTGGATTCTAACTGTGGTTGGCCTTGTGGGATCTGGCTCTATAGGGCTGGCCCAAGAAAACCTTTGTGTGTGTGCTTTTGTGTGTTTTGTAATTTGCCAGAGGGTGTGTGTGCTCGCCAGAGAAGGGAAATCGAGAAAGTACCCTCTGTCCCCGGGGCATGGTCACTCCACAATCCCTTTTCCATCTCTCCCTCCTTTCGAGATTTTGGGCGTGCATGCATAAGCATAAGCGCCAGGCGTGTTTCTCAAGCTGCTGAGTCTAACACACAAACCGCCTGGTGGGCTCCAGCTGCATTAACCACCAGGCCATGGGCTGGCCTGAAAACTTTTTTTCACATGCATGTTCTCTGACGTTTCTGGAAAGTGATTTGAGAAGTAAGGCGTTACTGCCTCTGTGACAGACATTTGGCAGACATTTGTGTGCTTCTCTGGGGTTTCGCAGAAAGGCTGTAATCCCAGGGAACCGGTGCTAGGTGTGGGGGACAGCTGCACTTACCTGGCCCAGTGAATTGTGAGCACAGAGCTGTCCCGAGGAGCTCTTCCTGCAGAGGACATGATGACAAGGGCTTGGGTGGCGCCAGGGGGTGACAGTTCCTGGGGGCCACTTCAGCCCCATTTTCCTGGATCACCGTTTCTCCCATGGCCCAAGGGCACGGGCCTCCCCGAGCACGTAGGACTCGCCCCCGCTGTAGCACCTCGTCCCGAGCACCTTCAAGAGGCGCTGGGAGGACTCCTCACAAGCCCCCTTTGTGCTTGCAGACGAAGAAGTACGCGGACGTGATCATCCCACGAGGGGTCGACAACATGGGTGAGCAGGGCCTGCTGGGCTGCCCGCCTCCTGTCCCTCCCAGAGCCCCTCAGCAGGGTGGGCCGTGCCTGCCGGGTGGTGGTCAGCCAGAGCGCCCAAGCGCCTCGCGAGGCTGCTGTGTGGCCGGGGCCTGGGTCACAGCAGACTTAGAAGGGCACGTCGAGAACTGCTCGACGGCTCATGCTGTTGGTAACGGCATCAGGCCGGCCCTTGGTTCACAGAACCCTCACAGGAGCGCACCTGGGAAGCTTAGAGTGACACCAGGCAGGTGCAGGGCGGGGGCACAGGGCGGGGGAGCACGGTGCAGCATGGCCGGGACTGGGCCGGTGACCCGCCCACCCTGTCTGCCGCAGTGGCCATCAACCTCATAGTGCAGCACATCCAGGATATCCTCAACGGCGACATCTGCAAGTGGCACCGAGGAGGGGCCAACGGGCGGAGCTACAAGAGGGCCTTCTCTGAGCCAGGAGACCACCCCGGCGTGCTGGCCTCTGGCAAACGGTCACACCTGGAGTCCAGCAGCAGGCCCCACTGAGGAGCCGGCATGCGCTGCTCCTGAGTCCCGAGGGGTCCCCGACATGCGTATCCAGGGGCCGGGCCTGCAGCTGCCCACCTGCCCCTCGACACGCAGCCTCCACCCCGTGTGTGTTCCGGGCTGGCAGTAGGTCAGGGCAAGGCCTTCCTCACTTTTGAGTGGAAAAGCAACCTGACAGCCTGGAGCCAGGGCCTTCTGTTTCCATCGCTGCCTCCTGTCTAAGGAGGCTGAAGACACACAGCCCTGAGAAATGCGAGTGCGGGGGAAGCCAGAAGGACGCAAGCCCACACTTCCGGGGAAATGACGGAGCCGGCCTGGCCCCCGCGGCGGGGCCAGTGTTTGAGTCCGCGGCGAAAGGTTGGCCCTGTAGCGTCATCTGCTTCTCACAAGTCATCTAGACGTGACGGGCCGCACACCCTCGTGTCATGTGTCGTTCTCGTTCTGTGCCGTGACACAAGGCTGGCAGTGACCTGGAAACCTAATTTCCTGACCCCTAAGTGGGGAACACGGGAGTGGGAGCCCCAGGGAGCAGTTCCTCCGGTGGCCTGTGCCTGGGAAGGCAGAAAGGCTGCGGCACCCTGGGACCAGCCTTACTAACCAGCGTCAGCCCCTAAGGCAGCTGGCAGCCAGGTCCGCCCTGGCTCAGTGGGTCCACACAGAGCCCTGCCTGGGTCTGTGGCCACGGCCAGGCTATGCCACACACTGCCTCCACCGAGGCCCATGCTGGCTCGTAGTGGACAGGCAGGTGTGGCCCTCGACACCAGCCACTTCCCTCGTGCCAGTCTAGAGCACATGACCTCACAGATGGCTATCCATGCTGTCCCTCCCCATGACAGCTGTGGCACCCTCTGCCACGGGCACGCTAGCCTGCACGGGCACGAGAGCCTCCTCTGACCCCCGTGCAGCCCAGACATGAGGCAGCTGGGCCCAGTCCCAGGGCTGGGTTCTGGCAAGTTGGGAACAGTTTTGTCAAGGTACACCCTTTGGGAAGGAGAATCAATAAATAGCATCAAATACGAGTGCTGATCTGGCCCTTTTTTAATGACAGTGAATGCAATTTCAGAACAAGGAGCTACAGACACACCTTTGCTGCTGAAGCTGCCTCCACGCACCTCGGCAGAGGGCTCAGTGCGCGGCCCAGCCAGGAGGGTCGGGGGCCTCAACACAGCACGGACCCCGCATCAGCCTCACGAGTGGCCACTTGCTCACAGCTTGTCCAACGCCAATGTGTCCAGGGTGACTCCAGCGAGGCCTTGGTGAGGCAGGGCTGGGACCTGCCTGTCTGGCAGGTGCTCGTGGGGAGGTGGGTGTCTGCCACAGCCCGGCTGCCACAGGGCCCAGGGCTCGCCTCCCTCCGGCCCACCACGGCCGCTGCAACACTCAACGGCTCCCAGTTCCTCGGTCTGGGGCCTCGCAGTTAGGACAATGTCTCTCTAGGGAAAGAGCCTGGCCCATGTGCCTCTCTGGCCTTCGAGGCTGAAAACAGGGAGGACTCAGGCACCGCCTTGACCAGTGGGCAGCCTCCGGGGCTCAGAGCCCGCACTGGGCCGGCCCACTTGCTCGGGCGTCTGGCTCTGCTACTTCCGGATCAGGATGTCCCAGCTGTCTTTCCAGCGGAGGGCCTTGAGCTCGCCTGGTGAGAGCGCCCTGTGCCCGTAGGTCAGGGGGCACAGCAGGGAGGACACATGGCACGCTGAGGAGTACCAGGCCACGACCAGGGCGCTGAAGAGGCTCCTCTGGAGCTGGGACCTGCGGCGGCAGGGCGGGCACACATGTGTGCGGAGGGTGCCCTCACCTCTGCCGTGTTGTCCCCGGCTCTGTCCACACCTGCGTTTCAGACTGGCCCTGCCCCTCCCGTTCCCTGCCACCCTTCTCACTAGCCTGGGTGCACTCAGCACGGCCTACCCCACTCCTCGGGTCTCCACAGCCCAGGCCCTGCCGTGGCCCCAAGGGCGGCCTGTGTCACTGCATCCTGAGGCCCCCCTTTGCTCGGGCCCGAGCGCACCCGGTCTCAAAGCTTTGTTATCTGCACCACATGGGCTGGCCAGGAACCAGCTGCTGCTCCAAAAGTCTCCCCCATCCCTGCCCTCGCTCCTGTCCCCTGCACCCGTCCCCGTCCTCTGAGTTCCTGCAATGCCTCGTCTGCCCTTTTGTGAACTAACCCATCCACGTGACACAAGTCGGTGTTTGGGACACCCCGGCCCCACCCGGTGTCCCGGCACAGGCTGTACCCGCTGTACCTGCACAGGTGGTCGCCAACATGCTGCAGGACCATGGGGAGCAGGAGCAGCTGGAAGCTGAGTGCAGGCAGGTAGTGGTAGAGGAAGAGCGTCTTCTCCATCAGGAAGAAGGGCAGGTAGTTGGCCGCCCAGCCCCCGGCACACAGCGCCCCGGCCAGCACCCAGCGCAGCCAGGCATCTGCAGGGAAAGGGTGTGTGCAGGGAGAGGGCCGGCCGCCCAGGGCCCTGCTCCGACTGCAGCATGTGGTGGCCTCAGTGCTCCACGTGGCCTCCTCCCCTCCACGTCCTTTCCTGTTCTCTCAGAAGAGACTGGGCCTGAAGGTTCTGGGGGCTTCCTCCTGGGCCCGGTAGGCCTTTCCTCAGAAACCCCAGCCCCCGCCCCTAGGGCCAGACTTCATCTCTGCATGTTTGCTCATTAAAAACAAAATTGTGGGGCGGAGGGGACTGGCCCCATACCCTGGTGGCTAAGGGAGCTGGATTCCACAGTCAACTGCGATTTGAGTCCTGGTCCCAACAGCTGGGTACACGTGCGCGTGCCAAAGGTCTCGGCAGAATGGACAAATGGAGGCTGGTAAGATCACACCTGCTGGGGGACGCCTTCTCCTGCTCACAGCTAGTGCATGTGCTCTCTGCTAGTTTAACTGGTTCTTCTTTTTCTTTAAGAAGAGCTTTTTTTTTTTTTTTTTTTTTTTTAAAGAGTTGTTTTATTTAACTTTATTTATTTTAATTTGATCAGAGAGAGAGAGAGGGAGAATGAGAGTGGAAAGCAAGCCGCTAAGTCTGGGACTTAAGCTGCGGTCGGCCGTGTGGGAGTCCACCACACCACGTGCCAGCCCCGAAATTGGTTTCTTTTCCTTTATGTGGAAGTCATAGCTATGAGAGGAAAGCAGCCTTGGTCAAGCTGCAGTTCGTGCCTAAGTCTCCATCCTGGCAGGATTCTGGACACAAAGACTCCCGCCTAACACGGTTTCCAAACTAAAGGGGTTGGGACTGGGACTGGTCCCTGGTCCGCCACGCGGGACACAGCCAGCCCTCTGCAGGTTTGCTGTGGGATCCCCGTGGCCTCGGCTCACTGCACCCAGCAGACCTGATCCAACCTGGGCAGCTCTGGTCACATGCCGGGATGCGGAGTAGGGCCTGAGACCGCCCGGCAGCCGTGGAGGGCCATATCTGTCCGGCAGGCCAGTGGGGCAGGGGCGGCCAGAATGGAGTCCTCTCCGGGACTGCGCAGAGTGGGAGAAGGCTGTGTCCTGCAGCCCTCGGCAAACCTGCCTGCCCTGGTGGTTTTCCTCTTTCTCAGTGTTGTTTTTGTTTTTAAAAAAACTTGCCAGAAGGCAGCTATGTTCACTCCAAACAGGAAAAGCGAGACAGCTGCCTGTGGAGGATGACCAAGATGCAATTCCTTCTCTTCCATTTTTCCCTCCTTTCAGGATCGTGGGCGCGCACGCACACGCACCTGGTGTTTCTCAGGCCAGTGGCTCAGGGACTCACGGCAGTCAGCCATGGGGACCAGAGGCCTGAACCACGGCGCAGTCGGCCCGCCCGCGCGTGAGCGGTTTGGGCTACTGCAGAGAACCTCTGCTCGGCCCGCCGCTGCCCTCGGTCGTACACAGCCACTGCTGCACACGCATCTGCCTGCCCGCGGGCCTCCCTGGAGAAGCTGCCCACGCGTGCAAGAACTTAGCTGCAATGTCTGTCTAGTCTCTGGGGAGACAAAACTGAGTTTCCCATCACAGAGATGAAGGGGGTGCCCCACGGCCTAGGTTCCCAGTCAGCCCGGCTGTCACCTGACATGCGACGTTCCCCATCAGAACGGGAGGCAGACACAAAGCAAGGCTCCTGCCAGGGGCACTAACCCTCAGGGAGGTCACAGGCCCTTCTCCGCCGTCTGAGCAGGTACCAGCAGAAGAGCAGGGCGTAGGCTGCCAGGGCCAGGCTGGCTGAGGTCCAGATCACGATGTTCCCGAGCAGGTGGATCTGAGCCTGCAAGTGCAGAGACGGTGAGGGAAGAGACCCACGTGACAGGAGGGCAGGGGACCACAGGCCACCCTAGGCTCCTCTGGCCCTCACTACTTTTGGGTACGCCCATTTCCTGCAAGGCCCTTTCTAGAAAAGTGGTAATGTCCTCGATTTTGTAAATTAAAAAGTGGGAGTAGATGAGATTCCATTTTTTAAAAAGTTGCATCCATCTCTTACATGAGAGGGAGAGGAGCCCGAGAGACAGGAACCCCCAGCAGATCCCACCAGGCCGCCGTCCTGCCCCAGCCTCTCAGCCAGCCAGGACCACAGCCAAGTGGGCGTGGCCACGGCCGATGTGTTGAGCCATCCTGGGATGCTTGTGCTGGGCCCAGTCCCTACTCACGGGAGGACAGCACAGACCGCGTGGTGCTCAGGCTGAGCCGTACCGCCCGCCTGCTTTAATTCCAGACCCCGCGCCCCGTGCCCACCTAGCCAGCGCCGAGCACGGGGGCAAGGGCAGCATCTTCAGCGCTCGTACGCTCCCTGGGTCCCGACGGAGCGCCGGCTCTGTGCTGGCCCTGGTGACGCTTTCCTGGGGCTGAGTGAGAGCCCTGGGAAGCTTGGCTGCTGGGACTCACTTAAAGACACTTCAGCAAGTTAACGGTGAGCCATGCACCCCGCAGCCACGGAATGTGGTTTCCTTGACAGGCAGCACACCAGGACTGCACTCCCGGGCACCGAGACATCCAAACACCAAGTGCTGGGCCCGTCAGGAGAAGCTGGGGGAAGGCCAGGACCTGATGAGAGGCTGCGGGGAACGAGCCCATCCTCGCCTGCCAGCCGGCTGTGCACTCACACTGGTCTGGGGGTGCAGCCAGTAGGCGATGTTGGTGTCCAGGGTGACCCACTCCAGGGGGCTGGAGCTGTACTTGTGCTCCGAGTCGTCGCCTCGCAGCGTCAGCATCCGCCACTGGAACAGAGCAGAGGCCGCTGAGACGGGGGCACCTCCAGGCCGCTCGGCAGACGGGAGTGCACTATCCACCTCACGTTCGCCCAGGCCACGTGCCAGGGTGGCGGTGGCCGATGGCACCACTGCTGAGGAGCCTTGGGTGTGCAGCCTGGCGGTGGCCTGGGGAGGCCACTCAGAACCCACTGGCCCCCCCCGTCCCTAGGTGACCAGGCCCAGCGCTCTCTGTGGCTGCTCTTCGGCTGGGACTCTGGGTTTCTGACTCTACGTTCTCTAGGCCTGCTCTGTTGAATGTGGTTCATTCCAACCTGACCGGGGCTGGGGACACTGCAATGTCACAATGCCGCTCGGCTGCCTGACCTCCTTGGTGCCCGTCATGAGTGTCTGCATGTCACTCATCCTGCAGGGACAGCGCTGCTCACTCCGCAGGGAGCCTGTGGTTCCAGCCCCAGAGACCGCCTCTGCATGGTCAAGGCCGCTGCAGCCCGCGGCCGTCCTTGGCAGAGCCAGCTCAGGGAGCAAGGTCAGACGTCCCTCCGGCCGCACGTCACCTGCAGTTCTGAGAACCTGGCCATGAAGCTGAGGTTCCTGCTCACGTCCGCCTGCGTGGGGGAGTGCAGCTCCAGCTCCCGCTCCTTCTGCTCCTGGCCTGACGGGAAACCAGGGCACAGGACAGAGCAGAGTGAGCTCGGGGTCGGGGCAGGGGCCGTCAGCTCGGTGAGCGGCTCGTTGCCCTGCTTTGCCAGCAGCCCACGCGTCAGGCCGCCACACCGCCCACCGCAGTCTACCCTCCCACACCCAGCACCAACCACCTGCCAAACAGACCTTCCTGGAAAGCACAGCTGGCAGTGGACAAGCCAACTCCCCTCCAGCGGTACCTCAGGGTGACCCCTGGAGCCACTCTGGCTGCAGCTAAGTGCGGGGAGGGGGCGGCTCGCGACCGAGCACCCAGGTCTGCTCGCCGAGGAGCCGGGGCCGGGGCCGCCGTCCAAGCAGGCAAGCTCAGTGCGTGGACTCACTTGTGCCGTAGCGGTGCTCCTCCACGTTCCACACTGTGCTCTCGTGGTAGCCCTGCGACAGCTTCTCCCCCACAACTTCCAGCTGCCGGAAGCCCCAGTCCGGGAGGTGTGCCCCACTCAGCTGGCAAAACCGAGGAGGCAAAGGGCATTGAGGGGGAAGCCCGTGTCTCACTCGGGCTCTAGCAGG
The DNA here is from genome assembly GCA_026018925.1 of Tupaia tana. Lineage (NCBI taxonomy): Eukaryota > Metazoa > Chordata > Mammalia > Scandentia > Tupaiidae > Tupaia > Tupaia tana. The sequence goes on along the minus strand of JAKSZU010000013.1, from coordinate 103,561,727 downwards.
AAGGCGACCCCCGGTCACTCAGCCAGCAGGTGGCCCCCGCGGCCATCGTTTCTGTCCTGAGTATAGGAAACCCTCCTCCCTCGGTGGAAATGAGCATGGCAGTGACCTCAGTCAGGTGTCCTGCCCAGCACGGGGTAGCTTAGCCTGCGTGCTGTGTAGGGACTCAGAGTCCCCAGCCCCTTTACCTTCAAGATGGCAGATGTGTTCACATGCACAAAGCGAACCTCCGACAGGATGGTCTTCCAGACATCTGTGTCCGACTCTCTGTTTACAATGTCCTGTGGAGACAGATCTGGGGTCACTTCACTCCTTTTCAGACTTCCTTAAACGTAAACTAGACAGGTAAAGGGGCTGGCCCACAGGGCAGCGGTTAAGCTTGTGCCTTGGGAACCAGATCCCACACAGCCAACTGTGGTTCGAATACTGGTTCTGGCAGCTTGAAAATGACACTGGGTACTTATGTGCACCTGCCCCAGATCCTGACAGGACAGAGACGGGAAGGAGCAGGCTCCGTGGTGACCCACTGAGCAATGAGGGCAGCTCGGGCTGGTCTCAGCACCCTGCTCCTTCCCGTGCCGGTGCTAGAGCGCCCTCCCCGCTTCAGCTGTGGACGGGGAAGTGAGGGTCCACTCGCAGGCGGGAAGGAGCCGCCAAGAACAGCTGCAGCTGATGACAAAAGCTTCGGCTCTCTAGAACACTGTACTTCTGTGAAATATAGTTGGCACTGAAGGTTGAGCGCAAGGACGGCACAGCTATTCACGTGAGATCCAATCCATGCCGCCCTCTCCGCTAACACCGCCACAATCACCGGTCATGCGGACGCCAGCCCCACAGGTGCTGAGGGACACAGCAGCTAGCGTGGACAGTGGGCAGGCCTCGGGGTCAGCTGCACAGCTCCTGCAAACCCCTGCACAGCAAAGCCCCAGAATCAGAAGACACTGAGGAGGGCAAGGAGGTTCCAGGTCTCGTAGGAAGTTCTGATGAAGCTTCAAAGAACAAAGATGACTACAATCTGTCCTCATCTCTGGAAGCTGGCACGGACTGTGCCACTCAAATCAGATGAGTGGTTCTGAAGTCCCAGGGACATGGAGACCACCACCTATTGCTTCAGTAATGTTAAGTATTTTTTTCTGGTAACACTACCATTTGTTCATGCAAGGGGCAGGTGCATTTGCACCCCAAATCTCGAAAGGATGGAGAAATGGAGAAGGGACTGCAGCATGGTCATGCCGCACTTGGGGTGCTTTCTCCCCATTTCTCTGCTTCTCTCTGGCATGCACATGCACCTTTCTGGCAGCTAAAAATAATAATGCTGTTTTTTCAGGATTTTTTTTGTCATTTGATTTTGTATGACCTATTCCTTTGGTTAAAATACGAAATATTTGGGGATCAGCAGTTAGCGTAATGGCTATGTCACTGGACTCCCATGTAGTCGTCTGCGGTTCAAATCTCGGACCCGGTGGCTTAAACTCATGCTGGGTGCATGTGCGTGTGTGCCCAAGATCCCGAGAGGAGAATGAAGGGATTGCGGGTGGCCATCCCCCTGGGGGGTGATTTCTCACTTTCCATCTCTCTGTCTCTCTGTCTTTCTGGCGAGTGCACGCACCCTATAGCAAAAACCTCTCCAAACAAAAAAAAAAGAAATATTCACACAGCTTGAAGATACAGCTTGACAGTGTTTTAGACTCATGGGTTTTTGTCTTGCTTTGCGTAGGCGTTTCCTGGCGTGTACACATGTGCACAGTGGAGAGCAAACGGGAGGAGAGTGCCAGCTTCGTCCTCCTTCCCGCCCTCTGAACACGACAAACCTAAATAAAAATGTAAAACTACAACAAAAAATAAACTCGGGTCTGATAGGAGGGTACAAGCCCCCAAACTAGGGCAGGGGGCCCAGGAAGCGCCCTCGACACTCCACAGCACACCACACAGGCCCAGGCCACGAGGAAGTGCACCGTCCCGTCGGGGCTGCAGAGACCACCTCCTGAGTCGGGAGTCGGGTGTGTTCCGGGCCTTCCTCACCAAGAGCACTCCGAGCTCTGGTCAGTGTGGCCAGTCCTTATCCTTACTGGCACATACCAAGATGGCTCAGAGGAGGGTTAGCCACCATCCTGAACGATGCCCCAGAGAGGGCACCTCGTCCTGGGCACGTGGACGACAGGCATCCAAAGAGCACTCTGCACCGTCACCTCCTGGCTCCGGGCTCCTCGCAACGATCCCGTGAGGTCACGTGGCTACTGCTTTGCCCACTTTCTTGATGAGCTCAGAGAACACCAAGCGAGAGCAGAGACTGGGCATCGACTGCCGTGGCTACCTTGTCACCCCTTCTCCTTGTTCAGGGAACTTCGCTAACTTAAAATGTGGGCACCTGGCGATGGAGGCAGCATCCTAGTGGGGGCTCATCAGCGGACCACTGGCAGCAAGAAGGCAGAGAGGGAAGCAGGCAGAGCCGGGCGCAGCGAGGCACTCTGCAGAACTCCCACCGGGGAGCGGGCCGGTGGGAAGGGGGCACACGGCTAAGTGCAGTGGCAGGCAGAGGTGAGGGCCAGGGGGCTGGCGAGGTGTCGGCGAGGCCCACTGGTCTCTGCAGACACCGGGCTTGCTCAGGGCTGCCAGCAGGCACCAGGCCAGCTGCATGTGGAGAGCAGCAGAGGGGGCAGCTGGTGCCAACAGAGACAGCCAAACCCGGACAGGACTGGGACTGTGAGCCGGGCTCTCAGGACGGCTCTCAGCATCTACCCAGGGCCAGGTCACTAGGCCGATGGCTGTGCCCCTCACTTGCGTCCGTAGGTCCACAGCCAGTGAAATGGCCAGAAATGGCAGATGGTCTTCATGCCACTGTCACGGAGACCCAACCCCATAGGAAGCACACTCCCTGGTCACAGGCCCAGCTGCCCCGGCAGGCCCTGGCACTGATGGTCATGCCTCTCCCAGGGAGACTCAGCAATTTCCCAGGCAAGGGCTGGTGGGAAGGCACCTCCCCAGGACTAGGGGCCAGAGCTCCCAGGCCCTGGTGTCAGGGGCGAACAAGTGAACCACTGAGGCAGGCTTCCCCCGGCAGGGCCAGTGAACATGCATGGCCCGTGAGACAGAGCGTCCCAGATGTGGCGGTGGACACCAGCCGCTGAGGCCCGACAGCCCAGCTCCCTGCTCACAGCAGAGCAGGCGTTTGTCCCCGTGAAAGCAGCTCAGATTTCCGGGAACTCGTGTAGCTACCTTCACGCCCGAAGAGCATGGGCTGCTATTTGCCAGCAGTGAGGCCTGCTCCTCTGGGCACAGCGTCCAGGGCGACTCACCAGCCTCCAGAGGTTCTGGGCGGGCATGGAGATGTTGTAGTCGATGTAGCAGGAGACCTCCTGCGAGTGCGGGCTCAGCGGGGGCCGCGACGTCGTGCCTGGAAGACGACACATGCGGGCTTTGGAAAGACCTCCTCTGACACCCCTGAGAGGCAGCAGCTATTCCTTCACAGTGGGAAAAAGGCTGCTTTCCAGAAATAAGGCTAGCTTAGGACCAGCAGATGGCATAATGGCTACATCACTGGATTCCAACATGGCCGACTGTGGTTCAAGTCCTGGACCCCATGGCTTGAAAATCATGCTGGGCACGTAGGTGTGTGTGCCCAAGATCCTGGGAGGGCAGTGGAGAAGGGACTGTGGCATGGCCATCTTCCCTGGGGGTGATTTCTCACTTTCTGTCTCTCTGGTGAGTGCACATGCCCTAAGGCAAAATTCTCTTAAAAACAAAAGAAAAAAACAGAAAAGGAAAGAAACAAGGCCAGCTTAGCCGGCCTGGTCCCCTGCTGGTGGCCGCTGCCCCAGGATGCTCTGCTGAGGGCCTGGCCGAGTGCCAGCCGCTCTGCAGAACGCACTCAGCAGTGTGGATAACCCCCACTCCACTCCCGGGAGCAAGCCGGGTCTGAGGAAGGACCTGTTCCCGAGAGCTGGGGCCTGTCCTCGCACACGGCCAGGCTCCGGCCCGCAGGACCCCGACGGCAGAGCTTGGCTGGTCTGGGCTGAAGACCAGCCTGCCCTCTGCGAGACCAACCTGGTGAGCACTCACTCAGGAGTCATGTTCACCATCCTCTATGCCAGGCACCCAGGGGTGGAGACCCAGCACCGAACAGAGATAAGGCCTCGCGCCCCTCTGGAAACGCTGCCCTGGCGCGTGGCAACAGCGCCAGGCTGCACCATGCTGCCCACAAGGACATGGAAAGGGAGAGGAGAGCTGGGGCCCGGATGGCGGTGCTCTGTGCACTGACCCCACAGGAAGGCTCCAGGTTGCACCCAGAGACCCCCAAGATGCTGGGCAAGCATGTGCTCACGCTCTGGGCCGGGTGGATGATCAAGACCTTGCTGGGGGTGCGCTCTCTGCCTGTCTCTCTCTTGTGGAACAAAGAAATAAGCTTGAAAGAAAGAAAGAGGACACGTGCAGGACCAACCAGTGGCATGGAGGTTAAGGCTGCTGGATCCCACATAGCCAACTATGCCATGTGGGAGTTCAAGTCCTGGACCTGGCAGTTTGAAAATCACACGTGGGCATGTGTGTCCAAAATCCTGAGAGAATGGAGAAAGGATCGCAGCATGGCCCACTCCCCACTAGTAATTATCCATGCCCTCTGGCAAGTTAAAAAAATTGTATTAGGGGCCAGCAGGTGGCAAAGTGGTTAAGGCACTGGACTCCCACATGGGTGACTAGGGTTCAAGTCCTGGACCCAGCAGCTTGAAACTCATGCCAGGCACATGTGTGTATGTGTCCAAGACCCCAAGGGGAGAATGGAGAAGGGACTGTGCCATGGGGGAGTGTGATTTCTTGTTTTATGTCAGTCTCTCTATCTGGTGAGCATAGGTGCCTTATAGAAAAAAATCTCTCTCAAAAAAAAAAAAAAAAAAGTATTGGGCCAGCAGATGGCATAGGGGTTAAGGCACTGGATTCCACGTGGCCAATTCTGGAGTTCAAGTCCCAGATTTGGTGACTTGAAAATCATGCTGGGCATAAGTGTATGCGTGCCCAAAATCCCACGGAGACTGAAGAAGAAAATGCTGTGTGGCCGGTGATTTCTCACTCCCTCCTCCCCCGTGTCTCTCTGGTGAACAAATGTGCCCTACAGCCAAAATGAAACTTAAAAAGAAATTATATATACATATATTTTTTAGAGGTTTTCACTATAGGGTACGTGTGCTCACCAGAAAGACAGAGCCAGAGAGACAGAAAGCGAGAAATCACCCCCCAGGAGGGCTGGCCACACCACAATCCCTTCTCCTCCTTTCTCCTCTCGGGATCTTGAACACGCACACACATGCACCCACTGTGAGTTTAAGCCACCAAGTCCAGGACTCAAACCGCAGTCGACTACATGGGAGTCCAGCAAGGTAGCCATTACACCATCTGCTCATCTCAAAAATATGTATTTAAATTACAAAAAAGCACATAAAAGGAAGGTGGACAAGCCCCTGCAGCACACTGGCCCCAGCCCAGTCCTCCCTGGACTCGTTTCCACCCAGCGCCACCCGGGTGGCACGGCCTACTTGTCCACTGCGTGGAATGCGCTCCACGCTCTGCAGTGCTTGGCAGTTCGCCAGAGACCATGGCTTTCCAAAGGGTCTCCAGGCCTCCTACTGGGGGAGCAGTCAGTGCTCTACTCTGGGGATCCCCTTCGGCAGTGGCTGCCATGTAGGTGCGGTGACACCCCCAGGGCACATGGGAGGGCTGTGCTGGTGGTCACACTCTGCTCCACACGCAGAGTGGCACGGAAGGCCCCAAAGGCAGCCAGTGAGCACGCGCAGGCACTCACGAGTTGAGGAGGCGGGTGGTCATGCCGTGCACCAGCTGCACGATGTCCCCATGCCGCACGGGTCTCGGAGGGGTGGTCACCACCAGCTGATGCCTGGAAGACCACACGGCACGGTCAGGACACACTGGCTTGGTGTCCTCACGCTCCCACCCTCCCAGAGTGGCGGAGCTCCGAGGCCTCACGGAAGGCAGCATGGAAACGTGGAACCTCCCACCCACTGGTGCTTCATGTGAGGCGAACTCAGGTAAAACAAGGCACTAAGGGTTTACACGATTCTTTCCCGAAGCCTAAAGTCACCTGCGAACTCGCGTGTGCCCGCCACATCTAGGTGGCTCTGTAACTGGCTGCGAATGCTGCCACTGCCCAGAGTCCTTCCCCTGAGGGGAGGCTCTCGCTGGGCACTCATTAGGGAGGGCCTGCAGGGCCTGTCGTGTTCCCGACAGCTCTGGGTGCCGAGCGTGTGACTGGGTGAGAAGTGCATGGGCGCGAGCGAACAGATCGATGGCTGGCACGGTGTGACACGGACAAGTGGAAGCCAACAGGGATGGCGACAGAGGAAGGGCACCTAGGAGATGGTGCTTGGGGAAGCCTCCTGAGCAGCGGGCCTCAGGGGAGAGGGCACACAGGGCAGGCCGGGGCCTTGGACAGGGTGGGCAGGAAGGAGCCTGGGGCAGCAGGCTACATCATCCGGGACTTGGCTCCATGGACCCTGAGGCTCAGAAGAGGAGGGCAGCACAGGGCCTCAGTAAGTTCCGCTTGAAGAGACCCCACGGGCTGCCTCGCCGGGGTGGGCAGGCAGGAGTGGGCACTGCAGGTTCGGGAAGGACCCGGGATTTCACGAGCTCTCTTGGAGGTGGGAGAGCCAGAGAGACCGCCCCTTGAGGCCTAAGAAGAGGAGGCTGCTCTCCAGTGGGGGGATCTTGTTTTCACAAGTGGGGAGAGGCAGTGGATGGGCGCAGGAAGCGGGGAGTTTGGGGCATGCCTGCAAGACTCCCAAGGGAGGAAACTGAGCAGGCAGCTCCCGGGGGGTCCACTGCCCTTGCCCCCACGCCTGGACCAGTCAGCACGGAGCTGGTACTCAAGGCCAGGGGCTGACTGGAGTGGCCGAGCAGGACCCAGCCCCAGGCAGGCCGTGGCCAGGCTGGCTGCACGCTGCTCACCTCCCAGGGTCCTTCACAATCCACCAGTTGTTGACGTCTCTGAAGGGGTAGCAGGTGACCTGCTGCTGATGGGAGCTCCCCCGGCCGTTCTCGTATCTGTGTGAACAGGTCAACAGAGAGCTGTATCTGGAAGGGGCAAGGCAGGGGCCCGTGGGCCCTCCCCCAAGGTTTCTGCACATGGCGTGATCTCAGGAAGCATTCCTTCCAGCTGTCGTGGGACAGTGAAGACGCAGCAGGCAAGAGCAGTGCTGAGGTCAGGGAGCACACGCACACACACGCACGTGCACACGCACACGCGAGTACCACGACCAGGCCCCAGCTGCTTCACACTCGGCAGTGACAGAGGCAGCAGGACCTGCGCGCCCTCCCCTTGTCTTGCTTGCTTCCTCGCAGACCAAGCTGAGACAAGCCGTCCCACAGCCTTGCAACGAAAGAGCGGCTTTCCTTACATCATGGGGTAGGTGCTCTGGTGAGAATGAAGCCAGCAGGGCAGGGGCTTGCCCGAGACACTCCTCAGGGTGACCTGGGACCCAAAGGCCACTTCCAGCGGCTGGCCACGGGTGATTCGCGCCAGTCCTCCCTAAGGCACAAGCAGAGGTCAGCGTGAGAGACGGGGGACAACCTGACCTGGCCCTCTGACGGGCACGCCACCACCTGGGTGACTCAGGGTCGCTCCCCACCGTATCACACCCACCATAACCAAGGCTGCTTCTGCCCGCCTGCTGCCCGGGGGGTACCCAGTGAGCCAGCCCTCGCACATCCTGAAGAAAGGGCGGCTGCTCAGTCTATTTCAGGGGTGAGAACACAGAGACTGGGGAGAGATGAGAAATCTGTCCAGACGCATGGAGCTGGCCACTGGCCGAGCCAGGACTGGAGAGTGGACCAGCCTGCCTTCCGGCCACATCCCTCGCCACCATGGTGGGCCGTTGCACCCCTCTGGCAAAGTCCAGAAGAGCGAGCGCCTGAGTGAAGCCCCTCCTACGAGGCACCTGGCAGTGCCCGGAGCTCTGAGGACTTGACTTCCCAATGCTCTCCAGGGACCAGCGATGGCGTAATGATTACGTCACTGGACTCCCACGTGGCCCACTGCAGTTTGAGCCCCAGACCCAGTGGCTTAAAACTCATGCCATATGTGTTTGCATGCATGTCCCAAATCCTAAGAGAATGGAGAAGAGATTGTGGCATGGCCATCCCCCCCCCGGGTGATGATTTCTCCCTTTCTGTCTCTTTCTCTTCTTCTCAGGTGAGTGCACGCACCCAATAACAAAACTCTCTCTCTTAAAAAAAAGAAGAAATAAAGAGCTCTCAAGCAAGTCGGACTGAAGGCCCCGGAGAGCCAGCCCTTCCTCATCTGCACCACCAGCACCACCGGAGCAGCGTAGAGGTGCTGGCAGGCTCCTGTTGCTGCCGCTCTGGCGCTCATGGGCTGAGGGTTATGTAAGAACCGCTGGGTCTACCAGCACCTTTCTCAAGCGGCCGCGGCATCCTCCTGCTTACCTCTAAGCTGGCTTGGAAGGCACTGGACATGATCTGGTCGTGGGGCCCAGAGCGGCAGAGCAGAGTCAAGTGGACGTAGAAGAACAGGAGGTACAACATGACCGGGACGGCCAGCAGAGCCAACGCCCTGGCAAGCAGGTGACACAACACGCAGACCTGTCCCAAGACCCAAGAGCAGAGGTCACCTCGGACCATGTGGAGAGGCTGCCCATCTCCAGAGCTGCTGGCTGAGAACTGGTCAGCGTGGGAGAATGCTACCCCCACGCAGAGGCCCCGCCCTGCAGGCTGCCAGGTGAGGCTGCCCAGACCTGTCGGCCTGTGAAGCTGGACAGGCTTGGCCTTCTCTTGAAGCACTCGCCATGCCGTCCCTGAGGCCAGCCTAGCACAGCCCGCAGCGCCAGCACCTACGTTTGACAACGTCTGGTCTCCGATCAGGTGCCAGGCGTGGACGGCTGCGACGCTGAGAACGAGCAAGTAGGTGAACACGCCCATGTACTTAATGCTGAAAAGACACGGTTGCGGGCAAGTCAGACACGGCAACCTGAGCGGGCGAGGACCCCACCCAGGAAAAGCCCAACTCACCCAACCGCGCAGGAACACGCCACCCCCGTCAGTATCAGCCAACACCACCAGCTCGGCGAGAAGGGGCTAGGACAGGGAACAGAGCAGAGGCAGCGAGGGCGCACTCAGACGCTGTCCCGCAGGCCAGAGGACATTCGCCGCGCCCCGAGGAATGGTCTGGGCTGGCCGATCGCAGGCTGCACGGAAAACCGACGAGACTCCCCACCTTCCAAAGGATCAGTCCTGGCAGAATTTTTTTTTCCCCAGAAGTTGCTTTCAGCTAGTTCAAGTTATAGCAAAATGGGGATGTACTGATGAAGGCACGAGCCAAGGACAATCCAAAACTACTAGGTGACGGAGACACGTGGCGAGCAACTCCCCAAGTACCAAGGTACCAGACCCCTCGGAGCAACACTCCCGGGTCCCCTTCCTCATCTCCCAGGAAGGTGCTCCCCACGCTCCACACCTGTGTCTCTGGGAGTTGGAGAACTTCAGGTAGGACAGCACGGCCAACAGGTTGAAAAATATCAGCACCGACTCCAGGAGCATCAGCCTCGACTGAGTGATCAGCGCGTTCTCTGTCGTCGGAAAGACACACCGGGTTTCAGGTCGGCAGAGTGTGGGAACTGACACTTCGCAGAAGGTGGGCTCAACCCCAGCAGCAACGCCACGTGAGGGCAAGGCGGACGGGACAGCCCGGGAGGGTGGTGCTCCAGAGCCATGAAGGCGGCGCCGAGGCCGCTCACCCCTGCCAGGCCTGACTGAACCGGGCGGGCTGCGCCCTCGGGGCCGGTTTCACTTGCAGAACTAACGCCAGCTTTGCAGGGCAGCCACTAAGGGAACGGCGGCGGGCCCAGGCCTCAGAGGCCCCTGCGGCAGGGCTCTCACCCTTCAAGCACCTTCCACCCACACTCATCTGTTCACACACCCGAGCCGAGGCCCTTCCTGGAGTCTCCAGAACTCAGGAGTCCATCCCGGTCGGCTCTGGCCTAGGAGGTGGTGAAGTTTCCATTTAGGGACAACCTTGGTTGGGGTAGATGTGGACCTTGGGGCACCCTCTGGGTGGCCCCCCATTTGATACAGCCATGCCTGCACCAGTCAGAGTCTGACCCCGCAGTTCAGCAACCCCACGGCCGGGACAGCCTGGGAGCAGAGACTCGCTGAGTCAGATCTGGACAAAGCAGAGGAGCTGGCCAACGGCCCCACGAGCCCCGCCAGTTCCTCCCTGCACAGCACCCAGACAGGCAGGGCCCGCCTTACCGATGAGCACCAGGAGGGCGGCCCCCATGGCCGTGCAGTGGGAAAAGCGGAGCTCCAGCACAATCTGGTAGGCCATGGGCACTGACAAGGCCCCGGCCAGAGCCGGCAGCAGGCGCAGGGACCACACGGGCACGTTGCTGCTGTATTCTGGAAAGGCAGCATGCACTCAGTGGAGCTGACAGCATTGAGCACACGCCGCCTGCACACGCCGCCCGGCTGTCCTCAGACCCCACGTGGGAGTCTACAAGCTGGGGACCCCACCAGCAACCGACAGCACACTGTGGGCTGCAGCTCTGAAATCAGCTTTGCATAGCAAAGGGACAGCTCTCAGGAGGACAGAACAGGACAGAAGGCTCCGAGGTTAACCTTTCCACTACACGTTTATCCCACCAGCTTCCAGAAGCATCGTGGCAACAGACGGGATTTACACGTGCAGAAGGTACCTGTCACGAGACGGGATGCACTCGACAAAACCAGGGACAAGACAATCTCCGTAACTAAACGCTGAGACTTCCCAAATCTTCCACCTGCACAAGGCTAACCACGGCCTCAATGCAGAAGAATGCCCCAAGGCTGCCAGGCTCCGAGAGCCGCCTCTCTGTGCAAACGTGCGCACAGGGAACGGAGGGGAGGAGAATGAGCTTTTACCTGCTCCAATCCTGTTCCACAAGAAGTTGCCATCAAATCCTCCTAAATAGCCTAAAACAGAAGAGTCACCAGTAACTATCAGCAAACGCCTCTGGAGCTCTGCGGCCGGCAGTGAAGAAACACACCACGTGAAGATGACATGGTTTCTGCCCTCAAGAAATGTCACGGCCAAGTTTTAAGGTGTCTGAGGACTGAAGGCCACAACTGCCCACCCCCGCTAAGGAGTCCTACCTCCCAAAGCCAGCAGCATGTGGCCCAACGGTGGGCCACTGTCGTCCAGAAAGAAGATCCGCTTCATGTAAAAAGAGATGTACTGCCCGTAGTACACTTCATCAAAGCTGGGGAAAACCACACACACATTATGCTCAACTACAGCGGATTTTTAAAGTTTATTTATTTATTTCTTCCATGAACAAGAGACAGAGAGAGCGGAGACAGCATCCCAACAGGGTCTTTTGTTTGTATTTGAAGGTTTTTGCCATAAGGCATGCATGTTCACGAGAGACAGAGACCGAGCGAGGAAAGTGAGAAAGCACCCTCCAGGAAGCGGGCCACGCCAGCCCCCTCTCTCCTACTCTCCTCCGGGGATCTGGACGCTCACACACGTACCCAGCGTGTTTTAAGCTGATGAGGCAGGGACCCCAACCTCGGTCAGCCACGTGAGAGCCCAGCACCCTAACCACCACGCCACCGGCTGGCCCCACCCACAGGATCTGGACGCCATGATCTGCCTGCACCTTAGCCAGCCCGAGACCACGGCACGGGCGTGCCTGGTGCCTGGTGCCCCGGGAAGGTCTCTGATGTAAACCCGGGCCCTCCCCACCTGGGCCTGGCCCCGCAGAGCGCTGCAGCAGCACCCAAGCCAGCACCGGCTTCTCAACTCTAATCCGAATTAAACGCGCGGCGAGGACACAGGTACAAGTGCTTCCAAACCACTGCCCGTGAGCGACAGCAAAGCTCCACTCGTGCCCCAACCCTACCGGTCCCCAAGTGTCGGCACATTCGTGGCACCATCGGTCCTGGGACAGGCAGGACTCACCGAGGATGGCTAACACACGATGCTTGCCCATCCAGTCTGTCCCTCACCCTGGTGCCTACCCGCCATCGTCCTCAGAGACCTCGCGGGCCCAGGGTTATCCACCCCTCCCCACCCCGCCTTTGGGCACAAGCACCTGTGACCTCCAGTGGGAATGAAACCCGGTGTTGAGACGCGTAGGTCCCAACAACAGTAGAACCTTTCCAGAAAATCGGGGATATCCGAGGACCAGGGGAGGGGCCGCTCTCCTTAGGTGTGGTCATTGGAATTTTGGTTTTGATAAGCCTCACCTTTGGAGAATGAGAAAGGTCTGCGGCTTTCTCAACCCCCTTTCTCTCTGGGGAGCGCATGTGCCCCATAGCAAATTTAAAAAACGATTCTCATCTTTTAGAGAAATAAACTGAATTACTTTTGAATGGGGCCTAAGGTCTAGAATTCGCTTCAGGAGGGCACTGGCTACAAACGGAGCTGCCTAACAAATATGCTGGTAACAGGGTCGTTGTACTGTTCTCCGTCCTTTTGTATATGTTTGGTATTTTCTATAACCAGAAAGTTAACCAGACCCCTGCAGTGGTGTACAAATGGTGTGCTGCTGTGCAATACTGGAGCCATATGGAAGGTTCTAGGTTCAAATCCCCGGTCAACCTGAACATGGCTTGGCTGGCTCAAAGCTTAGGGGAGGGTCATAATGTGGCAAGACTGTGTTGGGCGTGCTTGTCTCTTTTACTCTCAATAAATAAACAGAATAACAAAAACAAGGGCCAGCCCCATAGCACAGAGGTTAGACACTGCATTGGGAGCTGGACGCCACAGGGCTGACCAGTTTGAATCCCACGCCCAGTGGTCTGAGAAACATGGCAGGCACATGCATATGTGTGCCCCAAATCCTGACAGGCAGGAAAAACAGAGGAAAGGGATAGTAGTATGAGAAGGGGGTACCCCGCATACCTCCACTGCCCCTGGCAAAAGCACACGCCCTCTAGCGATGAAAAAAACCAAGAGGCCAGCAGGTGACGCAGTGATTAAGGCACTGGACTCCCACACGGTCAACCACAATTCGAGTCCTAGACCCGGAGGCTTAAAGCTCATTTCAGGTGAGTGTGCCCAAAATCCCAAGAGGAGAATGGAGAAGGCGTGGCCACTGCGCCGAGAGATGATTTCTCGCTTCCAGTCTCTCCAGTGGGTGCATGCATCCTATAGCAAAACCCTCTCAAAATAAAAAACCCAACAACAAAAGATGGTTAAACCAGATCCCGCATGTGCTGCTGAGTTAGTAATGACACTTCAATAGCAGCCATCGTTCCCCATCACCACCAAAACCCACCGCAGTCTCACTTCCCTATCCACTAATCTTTTGCCATCTCGGTTTTTAAAAATCATTATTTAGGGATTGACAGATGGTGTAATGGTTACATCACTGGGCCACCATGTAGCTGGCCACAGTTCCAGCCCTGGACCCATAGGCTTAAAACTCACGCCTGGGGCATGTGTGTGTGTGCCCAAAACTTTGATAGGAGAATGGAGGAGAAGGGATCGGGGAGTGGCCATCCCTCCTGGAGGGTGATTTCTCACATTCTGTCTCTCTCTGTGTCTCTGGCAAGAGCATGCACCCTGTAACAAAATTCTCTAAAAATTATTAACTTTTATTATTTTTAAAATTTGCTCTAGGGCACGGGTGTTCACCAGAGATAGAGAAAGGGAAAGTGAGAAAGCAAACCTCCAGGTCCAGGACTCAAACCATGGTCAGCCATGTGAGAGTCCAGCACCTTAACCACTATGCCACCTATTGGCCCTGCCATCCTGGTTTTAAAATGGTGCCTGAAGGCTGGTAACCAGATTTTCCTCTGCCACATTCCTTTAAGGGCCTCGTTGTACCTGCTGCAGACGTACGGGTGTACTGTGTGTTCACGAGACCTGAAAGGTGCACTGTGCAGGGCTCTCCTGGGGACAGAATAGTCCTTCCTGTCACAGCACAGAACACCCGTCGGCAGCTCGGCCTCTGGTCTGGTGCAGAGCTGGAAGCCACATGCTGACTGCGGCTGGGAGTCACCGGCCCAGCTGGCCTGAAGACATGCTGAGCACGTGGGCCCAGGGCCTGGGCCCAGGACCTTGGCAGGACTGGAGGAAGGGACTCAATCGGGGTGAGAGGGAGCCCGGGGGAGGGTGCTTTTCCCTCTTCCCCTCCAGTGTGAACGAATGAAAACAAATCCATCACCACAAGCCCAGAATTCACTTTCCCATTTACACTGTCCAAAAAGACACTTCCTGCCACAAGTTACAATTCCTCTGGACAAAGCCCAGGGATGGCGTCGCCCGGCTTACACCACGGCCCGTGGATAGGTGAGTCGCCACAGCCGGCTCAGCAGCCCCAGGACCGTCAGAGCCACCACATTTAGGTTGATGTCAGCAGTCACCACTATAGGGCGCTTCAAAAACCCCAACATCTTGTAGAAAAGCAGGCCCGGAAGACACCCTGGAAAAGGAGGAGACAGCCATCAGAAAGCGGTGGCACCCAAAGGGTGCACAAGAGGCTGAGAAACACCCCAAGGCATCCTGGCCCCAGATGCACCCACGGGTTAGTGCGGCTCCGACACCTCCACTGCCCCATGGCCGCCTGCAAATGCCAGTGGAGACCCCTGGGGTTGGAAACCGGGGAGAACTCCTAACCCTCAGCCTGGCCATTCACCTGCTTCAGGGGCTCACTCCACAACCTGAGAGCTTGGGGGAAGTGGCAGCCCCACAGGCCATGGTGGCCTCTGTGGCCCCTCCCCGATGGCTCCCAGCCCCGTGGCCAGCCACTCTGACTGTGGGCAGCCCAGATGGCCTGGTGACCTGGGTACATCTGCCCCCAAGTGCCTTCGTCTGTCCCCTCCCATGACAGGGTCATCCTTCTTGCCCGGAGAGCTCTCCACCTGACGCCCCAATTTTCTCCTCTGGCTTCATCTTCCTCAAGCTCCGCTGTCTGGGGCTGCACCTGCCTTGGGCCCGCGTCAGCATACCAAAGCTGCACGTGCTCTGAGCGCCCCCTTCTCGCCTGAGGCCTCATCTGTCCGGCGTCCCCGTCTCCTCTACCCTACGGCATCTCCCAGCACCCCTTCTTTTCCCAAGGCTGCTTCTGCCCTGGGGACACCCCAACTTTTCCCCAGGCTGCATCTACCTTGGGCGCCCCTGCTTTCCCCGAGGCTACTTCTGCCCTGGCCGCCCACTCCCCTCCCCGCTCTCTCGGAGCGGAGACCCCCGGGGCAACCCTTGCCTGGCGGAGCCGTTTTCCCCGGGCTGCGCCTGCCCGGCCGCCCCTCTCGGCACACACAGCCCGCCCGGCCCGCGCTGACACTGTCCCAAAGCCCGCCGCCCCCAAACGCACTCGCGTGTCTTCGAGACAAGGGGTCCGTTCCCCGCGCTGCCCACGTTGCGCAGCAGCCAGTGGCGGCGACCGTTGAGGGCACGGCCGCCCCTCCGGACTCTCGATCCTCCGCTCCCGCGGGCAGGGAGGCAGTGTCTGCGCATGCGCCGTGGGAGACCGCGGCTGCGCGTGCGCCCTGGGAGAGGGCGTGGGGCCAGCAAGCCGAAAGGGGCTGCAGGGTGTGAGAGCCGGGCCTGGCCTCCCTGGTGTGTCATTTGTTGCTCTGGCATTCCGGGGTCTCCAGGTGCTCAGTGCACACGAGCATCCTTCATGAAAGGCACAGCGGGCGGCCCCCGCCTACCCTGCCCCTCACGTCTTCCCTCCGCCCAGCGCAGTTGCACGGCTTTCTTGCTGGCGAGCATGCGCGTGCTCCTCGCTCGCAGGGGAGGGTGCACTGAAAACCGACTTGGGCTTGCGCTGCTGGGGTCTGCCCGTCTCCACGCATCCGCGGCTGCAGTGCCACCCAAAAGCCGAGCTGCACATCGCCCACCGAAGGCCGCTCGGGCAGAAGACTGGCTTCTTCCTCCTTTCCCAGAGCTGCTCCCCGTTATTCACCAGCCCTAACTTTCCAAAGGCCTGCTTTGCAGCCCTCCTGGTGCCTTTGCTAGCTGACTGCGTAGCTTCCTGCATTCTCAAGAGCGGTGGGCCTCCAGGAGTAGGCGACAGCAACGCGCCCGGCGGAGGGACCTAAGCTCTTAGCAGGATGCTGCAGGTTCAGTAACCAACTATGGTTCCTCACTGTTGCAGATTATTGTGGGCAAGGCGACATTAGATGACACCAGGACGGAGCGGCTGCCGTCGCCATGACCCGCGGTAACCAGCGTGAGCTCGCCCGCCAGAAGAATATGAAAAAGCAGAGCGACTCCGTTAAGGGAAAGCGCCGAGATGACGGGCTTTCTGCTGCCGCCGGCAAGCAGAGGGACTCGGAGCTCATGCAGCAGAAGCAGAAAAAGGCCAACGAGGAGGAGGAACTCTGTGGCTTCGTGTCCAACCCTCTTGCCCTTGGCCTGGAGCCAGTCCCACCACGCTGGCCTGGCGTTTCCTCTCGTTTCCTCCTGCGGTGCTCACAGGTCCCAGCAGGATGGCATTCCCTGTGCCCTGAGTCTGTAGCAGGTCCCTTTTGTGCTTCCTTCCCCTCAGGTAGCCTCTCTCCCTCTGGGCCATTCCTGGGGTGAGGGTGTTACCTCTTCCCAGTGTTTTTTATTCCTGTGGGGCTCACCCCAAAGTACTGAAAGTAGCTTTGTAATTCCCCCCCAAAAAAGATGTCACCAGTTCAGAAGTTAAAGGCATAGCGGTTACGTTGGTGGACTCCCACATGGTCCGCTGGGGTTCGAGTACCGGCCTGGAATCATGGAGTCCTGGACTGCGGACATCACGCCAGGTGTCTGTGTGTGCGTGCCCAGGATCCCGGGAAGGAAACGGAGAAGGGATTGCCCACGGGGAGTGATTTCTGACTTTGTCTGAAAGACAGGGTCTCTGTCTCTCTCCAGCTTGCACCCTAAGGCAAAAAACAAAAACAAAAACGGTTAAAGGAAGGTTCATCTTCCTGGCTTACCCATGAGGGGTTACTAACTTGAACAAGAAGAGTGGGATAAAGCTGGGGCTGCCCGGGTCCTGCGGCCAGGCTTCTGGGTCCTGTCACCCCAGTGGTAGACTGTCAGCAGGCAGAGGTCTGCGAAGTTCTGTGACCCTCCTGTCCCCGGGGCAGTGAATCTGGGCACTGGTGGTGGCAGTTAGAACCAGAGTGCTGACTCTCCCACAGTTGAGGGGCTCAGAAGTGGGGCTACACATTTTTGGGAGTAAATTGTTTTCTAGCTTTCTCAGCCCCACGCTCTTCGAATTCGTAGCACCCAACCAGGTGGGTACCGGAAGGACACTTTTTTTTTTTTTTTTGAGAGGTTTTTGCTATAGGGCGTGTGCACTGGCCAGAGAGAGAGAGACAGAAAGCAAGAAATCACCCCCCAGGGGAGATGGCCATGCCGCAATCCCTTCTCCTCCATCTTCTCAGGATCTTGGGCATGCACACGTGCCCAGCATGAGTTTAAGCCACCAGGTCCGGGACTCAAACTGCGGTCGACTACATGGGAGTCCGGCGACATAGCCATTGCTCCGAATGCTGGTCCCAGGACACATTTTAGTTAAGGAAACTGACTTGGGCAGTGGCTGCCTTTCCCAGCGTCGTGGAGCTAGGCAGTGGCAGAACCAAGAACTACTGCCCATCTTAACTTCAGCCAGGCTGGTCCCATGGCCTGGTGGTAAAGCCAGCCAGATCTCACGTGGTCGAACGGCAGAATCCTGGTCCTGGCAGTTCGAAAAAAAACACCAGGCTTGTGTGTGTACACCCAAAACCCCAACCGGATGGAGAAATGGAAGAGACCGCGGTGACCATGCCCCATCGCGGAGAGCTTCTCCCTCTCCGACACACACATGCCCTCGAGCAAGCAGAAAGTATTCCTGACCCACCACTGCCACAGGCCTGGCTTGCTGTCCCCACCCCCACCCCAAGGCCTAACGTAACTCTTTCCACTCGGGAGGTCTTTCCACTCGGGAGGCTTCTCTGGGTAACCCATTTCTCACGTGAGGCCAGGCGGGGAGGGGACTGTCACCACAGGTCCCCAAATCTCCTTTGCCCCCGTCCGTTCCTGTGTCCACGGCTAGATTTTCCACTTGTAGGTCTCCCCAGTCCGTGACCAAGACATGAAGGGCACAGCCTCAGAAAGCATGTTCAGCTTTATTTTTTTAAACCTTTTTTTTTATTTAAATAAGGAGAATTCTTTCGTATGGAAAGAGCTAGTACAATCACATATTTGAAAGGAGAAACAATAGGTTCTGAACCGGAGGGAAAGGGCGCAGGTGCGAACCGCACGGGCCTGAGGACGGCACGCTCCGCTTCCCATCCGAGGTAGACGCCTCCCCGAAAGAATGCACCACGAGCCGCACGCCGCCATCGTCTGCCCTTTCAAATATCTGGTCTATGTGAAAAGACAAAGAGGAAAGGCCGAAATAAAAACAGAACGGAACGAAACAAAACACAACCCTCTCCAAACAACAACAAAAAATCCCCAATCCTTTTAACTACACAAGGCATGAAGCCAAAAGCTTGGGTAAGGTCCCCTTAAACGACAGCAGGAAGCCGTCCACACAGCGCCCAGCAGGATCTTCCACTCCGAGGCTTCATGACGTGCTGAAGAGCGAGCCCTGGGGACACTGCACCATCTTGGAGGCCACCGAACTGGGGCAGTGGCAACGGAGGAGGAGGTCTCATGCAACTGGAAGGTCACCATGTGCCGGGGGGCCCTGGCGAAGAGCCTGGCTGCTCCTGTCCCAGGCAACTCGCCTGTCTCAGTTCTGTCCTTCCCAAGGGGCTGCCTTTCCGAAGTCTGTGTGTCCTGTTTGTCACAGAACAGGACACAGCACACATGAGTATCCTTGGTTGTCAGAGGCCGTCCCAACAGAAAATCTGGGACAAATCAAGATTTGAGAGGCGACATGCAACTATGCGGCAGAGGGAACCAGAACGCAGGGAGGGGGCTTTACTGGAGCCACCAGGACCCCGCTTGGCAGGGACTCGGCCCCCCAACTCTGAGCTCTGAATGCGGGGCATCCACAGACCTCTCCGCCCACCCAGGAGGCGGTCCTGAAGATGGGAGGGCGGCAGCGCAGCTGGAAGGAGTGATGCAGGGAAGCCCCAGCACCCCCAGAAGAGGCTGAGCAACCCCAGCTGGAACTGGACCGACTTTGACCATGTAATAAAGTCCTCCTTTGTTTTCTCTCACGAGGGGCCTACAGCCAGCAGTGTCCAATCAACTCCAACTTTGAAGACAGTAACTATGTGAAGAAAGGGGGGAGGAAGCAACAGGTAGGAAAGGCGGGCCGGATGCAGCTGGCAGAAGTCCTCGGCAGGTGGACCCGCACCCTGGCTGCTGAGCGACGGGCACACCACGATGGCCGGGGCGAGGCTCAGAGGGCGGCGTTGGCAGGCTAAGGCGAGAGGGTGCGACCCCACGGCCCCCACCCACCTCGGCAGCAGAGAAGATAAGTGCCAGGCTTCACCTGTTCCCACCCCAGACCTCTGGCTTCCTGGCAGAAGCCTGTGTGTGGATCTGAGCTGAGGACGGGGCATTTGAAACCAAAGTTAAGACCCGAAGTCCTATTACCTTGAGCTTGGCTTGAAAGCCACGTGAAAGGAAGGAAGATATTGCACCTTAAGACGTCTCTGCACTAACAACTGCACTTCATCAGACCAAGGAAGGGGCTGGGGTGTTGGGAGGCCAAGGTGGCCCTCTGCCCCAGTCTAATTTAAAACCCGCACCTCGCGCGGGGCGAGACCGCAGCTCAGGGCGCACGGAGGTGGTGGATACACTGACGTCACATGCAATCTCCTGGCCTTCCCTGTACAGAACAATCCAGACGTTATATATAAATAGAGCAGTGAGACATTTACTTTTTTTTTTCACCTAGACCTACAACATCGATACATATAAATAAATTCTAGTGTTTTTCGTTTTTGTTTGGGGTGGCGGGGAGAGGAGGGGAATACAGGGAAAGAGAAAAGGGCTGGAGGACAGGTGCCCTTCTGCGTTACTTCCCTCCAATCGGGAGTCTGTCGTTCTGATGTGGGTGCACCTGAAGTTGGTAACAGCATCCGGGCCTGTTCTGTCGACTTGCCAAACCAGACTTTTCCATTTGTTAAGCAATGTGCACCTGCGCTGGGTGGGGCAGATCTGGAGGGGTTTCTGAAGCATGTGGCTCCAGGCCAGACCCCAGGGACGGCTGGCGGTGGCAGCAGGGTGGGGCAAAGGACGCATCACAGGGTGGTGACCAGACACTTGCAGGGGAGAAGGGAGAGCAGATGAGGGACAGTGGCCGGCAGTGCTGGGGTGCTGTTGCATGGGCAGCCCTTGGAGAAGGGACTGAAGTGTGAAGACTCAGGGGACAAAGAAAAGGGATAAGCCAGGCAGGTCTGAGGGCAGAGGCAGGGGAGCCCCCGGGAGCTACAGAGCAAGTGGTAAAGTGTCCTTCAATAGCACCGCCCCTTCCTGGACAGCAGGCAGCGCCCGCAGCATACTGGACCCCTGTTCCTCTGTGCCTCAAAGTGGTGACAAGTGACTTCGGCAGGTCTGGGCCTGATGCCTTCCCAGGCTCCGCACTAGGCAGGAACTCAGAACCCCGAGCCCAGGCAGCTCTGACCCACCCAGGGTGATGCCAAGGTCCTGAGCCAGGGCTCCTCCCTGCCAGCGCCAGTGACGACAGGCAGCATTGGAGAAACCGGAAATGTCCCCTCCCTCTCCTTGGAATGACAGAATCTGGGATGATTTCCTTCCTCATTTGAAAACAGTAACAAAAGCCCCACACACATATAATGGCTCCCACACTCGTCCTGCTGCAGGTGGCTCCACTGGCTTTCATGCCGTCATTCTTTACAGGCTGCCCACGGTCAGCCCTCTGCCCCCTCGGAGCCCCGCCCTCCTCTCGGCCCCCCACACGCTGACCCCTGCTGCTTGGCACAGGTGCCCGTCCTGACAGCGTGGGTCTGCTGCTGGGAGTGGAGACACACAGAATGCACAAGACCCCCAGGCCTTCCCTGGGGACCACACGCCTCTGCTGCAGACCCCACTAGGTATGTGTCCGCATGTTCCTGTCACCCACCATGTGAGCAGGTGACGAGCGTGAGAGGCGCAGAGACAGGGATGCAGGAGCCAGAAGGAAAGAAAATAGATTATGGAAGGATTGGGAACAGGAGGTGAGCATGGAAAGGCAGCGGCCCACGGGGTGGGAGGGTGGAGCCCCAGGCTCGCACCAGCCAGGCCAACCTGAAGATCACTGGTGACAGCACCGTCTCCAGTGCTGGGTGCCCGGAGTGCCTGAGACAGACACTCTGCCATCTTTACGCTAAAACGTTGTCAACCGGCTCCCACAGAGACCCCTAGGCTTCCGGTGGACCCGACGGCAGAGCTCACCACTGGGCCCGCACGGACCTCCACTTCTCTTCAGCAAATAACCTCAGAGGATAACCACGGGAGAGGTGGGGGGCCAGGGGGGCCACGCAGAGCGTCATTTCCGAAGGTACCGCAGGGAAGATCAAATTAAACCGGACAGAGGTTAAAGGAAACCGTTGGAGACAGAGGGCGGGGTGATGGTGGCGGGGACCGCACGGGAGCTCGGCTGAGCACGCAGCTCGGCTGTTTCCTTTTCTCTCCCCTTTGTAAAAACTTTAGCTGCTTTTTAAAACAAAAAGCCTCAAACTAAAATGACCCTGCTGCCAAACCGCAGTGCTCGGGGACAGGGAGGCTGAGCCAGAAACACCGAGAAGGCCCCTGACCCCTGGCGCTGGGCGGGCGGGTCTGCACTGCACAGAGGCGGAGTCACTCCACCGTCACAGGAGGGAAGGGGATGGAGGAGTCTCTGCTCGTCTGTTCGTTTTGTATCAAAGCAAGCGGGTCATTGCCGTCTGTCCACGGTGCAAGCTGGTTGACATGGAGCTTTCAGGAGTGGAGAAGAGAAGGGAGACCTCCCGGTCCAGGCCAGGCGTCGGGACAGTGGGTCTGGCGAGGTTCCTGAGCACGGGCTCTGTGAGGCTGAGTGGCGGCACCGTCCCCGTTGGGTGAGGCGAGGTGGCGGCCGGGCACCTTCAGGACTTGCTCTCCTCCACTTTGACTGCCCGAGGCTTGATTGCTCCAGTTCGCTTCATCTGGGAGGCAGCCGAGGGGGCGTCCTGCAGCTTCACGGCTCCCAGGCTGGGTTTTTCATCCACTCGCTGTTTTGCCTTTGGACAGATGAAACACAGTGACCTAACACAGCAACATCTGTCTGGGTCCCAGCCCACCACCCACATCCTGCTCCTGAGCCAGAGTAAAGGTACCTAAGAAGTCCGGCCCCCATCGAAGGACCAGACTTAAAGTCACTCTGGGGGGGGGGCACTGGCGGGTGACTACTCTGTGCCCTCCCTGTAAGCACTGAGCACACTAATTCGGAGAGACTGAAGGCGTATCCCAGGGCGTTAGTTAGCAAGTGGCCCCAAGGCTGCCGGAAACCTTTCCAAATCAGCGCCCTTATGCCCTTCAGGTCGCCCCAAGGGCATCCTACTTCTTAGAGTCTCCAATGTCTGCCAAGGGGTGGGGCAAGCCTCTAGGCAGACTCAGCTCTCCCAGATCTTCCATGATACAACCGTCCCCACTCCCTACACTTCCGGGTTCCCACCTGATAAAACCTGTCCCGGGACCCTAGTTTGACCAAGACTCCCAGTCAAGAGTTCCGTGAATCAGCAGCTCTGCACATGGGTGGGGGAGGGGTGGGAGTGCAGGGGTGACGGGGTGACAGTGACCAGCCCCTGCCAGATGCCTGCCTCAGCTGCTTGCTCCACATGGTTCCCTTGGGCCCCAGGAAACCGAGTATGGAGGGGCGAAGGGGAGCAGTTGGGCCCCCTCTCCCAGCAAGTAAAGCTGATGTGTGACATGCTGAAGACCCAGCCCGAGCGGCCGGAGCCAGGAGCCCAGCGCACACTGCAGAGTAGGAGTGAAGAGAACAGCACTGCAGAAGAGCCACTGTGAAACCCTCTTTATGTAGATGGGACACTCGACTGCCAGTGACCCACCTAACCAAGACAAAGATGCGACACAGCACTGGCTAGAGCTAACAGCACACGCACACCCGCTGGGCGCGAGCCCGCAGTCCTGAGCGGCTCCCAGAGCGCTGGACAGCCCCGCGCTGTAGGGACGGTCCACCTTCTAGCATTGCCTCCTCAGGGCTCAGTATCCTCCCTTCTCTGCAGGACAAGGAAGGATCCAGATGCCCATCAAGAGGAGAAATGCCTTTGCCAGGAGGGACCCAGGGTGCCGGGCTCCTGTGCCACACTCCGACTGTCGGGGCATGTATCTCTTTATAAAAGGAGCACTCAAACGGGCTGGACACTCGGAGAGACAGGCCCAAGTGCCCAGGACGGGAGGTCTGGAAAGCCATCTTCTACCTGTTGCACGAAGTGTCCCTGCACAGAGCCCATGTTAACTGCTGATCCAGAGGGCTTCCCACTGGGGCTAGCAGAGCTAGGCCTGAAAAAACCAAAGGCAGGGGTGAGAACACAAACGCGTCGCCACAGAAACGGAGTCAGAGCACAGGGAAGGGTCCTTTGGCCAGAGCATCGCTCCGGGCGGTTGGAATGGAACGAACCACAGACCTAAGACAGCCAAGAATGCGGAAGAGGTAAAGGGTCCACCTGACACCTGCAAGACGGAGTTCTAGTTCTAGGAGACACACCCAGAGGAGAGGAGAGGAGGGCCGGGGCTCCTACTGGGGGCAGATTTCTGTCCTACTGTGGGCAGACAGACAGTGAGCCCTCAGCATTCGGAGGGTCTGGACCAACCTGATGTCTAAGTGCCTGAGACGGAAGGGCTATGGGCTAGGCACTGAGCCAGGATCGTGCTGTTTCACTAGTCTTCACTTTCAGACAAGGAGGGAGGACAAAATCGTGTGCCTTCTTTCTAAACGTGCTTTACTGACCACAGACCCAGGGGTGTTAATTCGGAGCTGAGTGAAAGAGAAGCTTGTGGTGGAAAGCGTAAGAAGTGCTATGTGCCCAGGTTCAACAGGACTCTCGTGGCAGGTGGAGTGGGCCCGGTGCAAGCGAGCATGGGCACCCAACATGCCACCCTGGAGACAGTACGCCTGCCGGGTATCTGACCAGGGAGCCCTTCATCTACAGGGAATGTCTCAGCACACAGTGTTTCTAGAAAACTTTGGGAAACCTTGTTCTACAAAATTGTATCAGTTTCCCCAGCCCTCTAAGGAAACAAAGGCTACTAAGTAAGGCTTCCCTCCATGTTTTCTAATCTAAATGTCCTCTGAAGAGGAATATACTGCCACTCCTACAGCTGAACAGGAGACTCCTGCTACGGGAGCCCGTTCCCGGCCTGGAGCCCGTGGCAGGGCGAGACGCAGCTCCTGCATCGTCTTCGGAGCCGACCCTTCCTAATCGCACTCACTCTCACGCAGCGCCTGTTTCTTTCCTATAGTTCCGCTGTTCAGGCTGATGTGATGGACTTGGTGGGGAAACAAAACATACTAACAAACAAAAATAAATGAAGCCCAGATAGTGAAAACGAGAACAGAAAGATGAAACGAGGGGCAGTCATGAAAGACCTTCTCTGGAAACGAGGTTGGAAGTGTAGAATGATGCGCTGGAGGCCCCGCCCCCTCAGAGACACAGCACGGGCGACGCGCGGACAGCAGCCACCGACCTGCAGTGCCCCTCCATCAAGCAGGCACCTGCATGTTCCCGCGGTGCTCCTGGCACCTGGCGGGCAGTGTGAGCCTCTCGGAGCCCTGCCAGTCCCGACGTCTTTTCTACTTGTCTGCAAACACAGGGGAGATCTCCAGGACTCTCCCACGTGTAGTTAGAGTCAGCTGGACACACCCCTGGGCCCAGAGCCAGAGCCCGCTGCCTGCCCATCCCAGCACAGGTGTGAAGTTCAGCTTAACTAGCGGTTCTCTGCCACCACCCAACAGGGCCGCCTTTGAATCAAGTGACGGGGGCCTGGGACAGTCACAGGAGGCGGGGACCGAAACAGAGAAAGTGAAAAGCGGGTGCCAGTTTGAGGAAAGAGAAGCACCACAGCCGGCAATAAACAGTCCCCTGGCAGGGATCAGAGGGCGAGGTCAGGCAAGGGACCCTAGAAAGGCCACTCTCCTGGGACCATTCTTCTCTCTCCCAACCAGGTATGGTTCTTGGCCAGCAGGTCTTACTTTAAAAATCTGGTGAAAATGTGTGAGTAGGTGGGGTTGATCCCGTTGTCTACGAAAACATTAGCTGTTCCTTTCCCCACCTTTCCAGAAAGCTCTCCCAATCCAGAGCACCTTACTATTAAAAGCAAAATCCCTCTCCTGATATCCCCATTTTCTCATGGTTAACTATACATATACCTGCCCCAGCCCTGAAACTTCATGGTGACGCATCAGCCTATGAAGATGACCAGGCTACGGGCCCTGCCACCACTCCCCAGGGCCCATGTCTGCTTCTGGGCCCCCAAGTCTGTCCACCACGAAAGCTCGGCCGGGCAGCATCCAAGCCCCAGGCAAGTCTTTACCTGTAGGTCTGTGGGGGTGCCCCGGAGCCTCCTGTAGGAACATCCTGTTTACTGTCGGCAAAGTGGAAGCCTCTCATCTCCATCTGCGAGGACTGAAGGGGCCAAGGAGCAACACTGTCATTCGTCAGCCCTGGAGACAGCCTGGCCTACACCGAACCGCCCTGGACAGAACCATGAGGGTCACAGGGACTTCCAGGGAGGCGACTTCTGAAGGAAGCTGCAATCTCTCCCCCTGCAGTCCAGGTTCAGAAGAGGGCTTTTTCTTAGAACCACGAACCACTGCAATATTTTTGTTCTTTTTAAAATTTTATTTTACTATAGGACATAGGGTACATATACTCACTAGAGAGAGAGAGAGCATGCGCAAGAAAGTACCCCCACAGGGGATGGCCATGCTGCAGTCCCTTCTCTTGCATTCTCTCAGGATTTGGGACATGCACACGGTCACTGGGTCTGGGACTGAACCACACAGGTGGCCACGTGGGATCCAGCCGCCTTAACCACACTACTGGCTAGCCTATATTTTTTCTTTTTAAGTGGGGCAGGGGAGATCACAGGGGCCTGGCCACACTGCTCATTCACCTCTGCCCCAGGGTCACCACGGCAGAGCTGAGAGGACCGTGACCTCCTGGCCCTCGGCCGTGGGCTACGCTCGGGAGACCCCGGGCAGGAAGACCCTGCACCAGCGATGGCTCCAGTCTCAAGCCTGAGACACCAGGGTGTGCGCCCTCCCTCCTGCCCCGCCAGTGGCTGCTCACATTGCTGGCTCGCACCCAAACCACAGCTTCCCGAGGCCATGGCTCCGACAAGGAGAGCAGCGGTCTGGCGAGGCCAGAGCACCCTAAGGCGCTAGCACCCGCCACCACGCAGCAGTTCCTACGGGGGTGGGGGGGCTGGCGAGATTGCGGGGCCCAGCTCACTTTACCTCTCTGCTGGCGTTGAGGACGGGCTGGGACCCAGGCGGGGGAATCCTGCGGGGAGCCCCGACAGACAGGCTCTGTCCCGGTGGCAGCTGGATGGACTGTGGCAGGATGAGTGGCTGCTGCCCGGAGCCATAGCGGGGCAGCGGCATGGTGAGCTGCTGGGCGACAAGGACAGTCAGGGAAGGAAGGGGCGCAGGGAGTTCCGTACGCACCCAGGAGCAGCTACACGGAGGCTTTAGACACCTCCCTCAAAAGGAAAGCAAGCCCTGTGCGAGGCAGTGAGGTTCTGGATCTCTGCTGCAGCCAGGGGGCCGGCCCCGGGTCCACGCCCTCGGGGTGGGGGTGGGGGTGGAGGGCAGGGGCAGGCCCAACTGGAATATAGCGGTGAGAACCAAGAGAGGGGAGCGGCTGCACCTCAGAAGCCCCTGTGGGCATTAGCAGGATAGGTGGTCTCCTCTACGTCCCTGCAGGGACCATACCTCTTCAACCCCTTTCACCTTCATCCATCAAGTCTTTACTGAATGCACTGGGGTCAGGGAAAGCAGAGGGCCACTGTCAGACAAGGGCCACATGCGACACAAAGGACACGCAGCGCAGAGTAGGGCAGCGACTCAGCTTGTGTGTGTGGAGGGGAGCGTGCATACATGTGTGTGCCAGGAGAGGCTGGGCGAGGGGAGCCAGGCAGGCCTCTCAGTAAGAGCAGAGCCCGGGACGTGCACCTCTGCACTCTGCGCAGCAGACACGCCTAACTCTCCTACTGATGGCATCGACTGTGACAGAAAACATGGCCCTGCCGGAGCGTGGGACTCCAGGCCTCTCTGAAAGCACGCTACGACCAAAGAACTGGGTGGCTAAAAGGCCTGAAGGACACAGAATCCGGAACAGGAGAGGCGGTAGGGACGAGGGCCTGGACACTAAGGACGGGGGCGGCTACGTTCCATCTGTCACTGTCCTTGTCATCTCCCTTCTCTCTAGTCTGCAGTGGACGGTAAGAGGATCTTCTGGGACTCCGTCTTGGAGACTGGCCAGAGCCTCAACTTCTGTCTCCTTTGGAGTACTGATGGGCAAGAGGGAGGTGACCAGGGCAGCCACTGTTGGCACGACGGGCCGTGTGCGTCCAGAGGATCACCCTGGCTACTGTACTGCCGACAGACAGCGGCAGCCCTGAGGGCAGATGCTGGGACGAGCGGGCGGAGGTGGGAGAGCACCGGACTCGGAATGCTGTAAAGATGGAGCTGACAGGACCTGCTGAAGGATCAGAGGAGGCAGTGAGGGGAGGGGAGGCTGAGAAGATGTGGATGGGCCAGCAAAGGGACTGGGGAGAGGGCTGGTCATCGTATGATCAAGATGCCACGAGACATCAACACAGAAATGCTGGCAGTCCACCGGTTTGAGAATCACGTCCAGGGGACAGAGTTGGCTGAAGACAGGACCAGGGAGTGATGAGAGAGTGGATAGGACTTACAGCTACGGGATCAGGAGGCCCAGAGACACAGGCTAGGGGTGAACAATTGCCACAGGTCAGGGAGGGCAGTGGGAGCTGCACTGAGGCCAAGGCAAAGACTGAGGGGCAGGAGGAAGAACAGGAGTCATGACCCCAGAGCCAAGTGACAGTGAAGGCTACTGGGAGGAGGGCCTGCAGGCCACACGTGGCTGCAGAGTTGCAAGGGCAGGGCAGCCCGGGGATGGAGCAGCTTAAGGGCAGGGCAGCCCGGGGATGGAGCAGCTGTGGCTGACAGGAGAGGCCAACTAGGACCAAGAGGAGGAGGAGCCTGGGGCCAAGGCTGCCAGGCTCACAGCGGCACGCTGCAGGCAGAGGTGCTGAAGGGCTCGCAGAGTACAGCCTGGCAGTGGCATGTGTGCCCCCGGGGCAGCAGGCACCAGGGACTGCGGGGCAGGTTGCCACAACGGCCAGCAGGCGGGAGCTGGGCTTGATGCCAAAGGCACACGGGATGGTGGAGGTGGGCACTCGGACCCTCGGGTCACTAGAGGCAGGAAGTTAGAGAAGTTCGAGCTGACAACGGTGTAGGGTCCTTAAACTTGAGACTGTGGAAGAGGCACAGCTGCTGCAGTGACCTATCCGACTCAGGGTGTGGACAGGGAAGGCGCTGAAGGGCAAGGGCATAGGTGCAGCTTCCACGGCACAGACCCGGGGGGTCATCTACGCAGACGTCAAAGCCACCAAAACTGGGCCCGTAGGTGACATGATAGTTAAGACCCTGGATCCCACAGCCAACTCTGTGGTTTGAGTCCTGCACCCAGCAGCCTGACGCTCTGGGTGCATGCACATGTGTACCCAAAATCCCAGGAAGAGAAGGGAGAAGAAGGGATTGTGGTATGGCCACCCCCCTAGAGGTGATTTCTCACTTTCCCTTGGCATTTGGCAAGTGCACGTGCCCTATAGCCAGAATCTAAAATCAATTTTGTTTAATACCATCACCAAAACTACAATAGGAGATGAGAGACTGAGCCCGAGGCCAGGTGGGGGAGTCGCCCTCACAGGTGAAAAGCACATTCCCAGGCCCAGGGCCAGATGCTGGGTTCTGTGATGTGACGCTCGTAGCAATGTGGGAGGGCAAGCTGGTGGGCCAGGGTGTGGGCTTCACAGCTGGGCTTGCAGGGAGAAAGGAGAGACGGTCAGAAGCAGAACGGTCGCCGACGCCACCTCCATGCCCTGCAGCACCCGGGAGCTGCTGGAGAGTGCTCTCCGTGGAAGCGGTTTGGGAAGTCCGGGTGGGGGAGTGTGTGGCAGAGATGAGTCCCAGCGCCCCTGGGGCCAGGCACAGGCGCAGGCACAGCACACCGAGAGGCAGGGGAGTGGAGAGCCAGAACCCTGTGGGGGGGAGCCCAGTGCTGGGGGAGGGCATTGCGTTCCTGACCTGTGGGAGCTGGGAGTCCAACATCTGGGAGGCGCCCAGGCCAGCCGCCTGGCCGAGCTGGCTCTCGTAGACCAGGGCTTGGCTCCCGCTCATAGGCTGGTAGGGCGAGCCGGACTGGGGCTTCACCATCTCCAAGGGCTGCATGCCCGGGAACGCCGAGTACGGGGGCTTCAAGGCTGTACCCCCCGAGAGGATCATGGTGCTGGGAGGCGACAGGCTGGGATGCATGTACACCTGGGACCTGCAACAGCCACACGGACGGTCAGGGCCGGCGAGGGGAACCCACCAGCCCAGAAGGGCCCCAGAGCGGAACATGGAAGCCAGGGAGGAGCCTGAGAGCCTAAGCTCCCGGACAGCGCTGTTGCTGCTGGTCTAGGGACTGCAGTTGGAGCAACCCTGGGTTAAACAATGAACACGCCCAGGCAGCACAGGTTCAGGGAAGGCCTATATAAGGCCCAGCGTGCGGGACATCAGGCACTGAGAGGGCCAGTCAGAGGCAGTGGAGGGGCAGGAGGGAGGGGCAAGGGAAGGCACTGGACGACACAGAAAGGAAGCAGGCCACCACAGAGTGGTCACCATGTCCTCCCTGGGCTGAGTACTAGGGTATCCTGAAGTGGACAGAGTACCCCGGCCACGGGCCCCAAAGCAGAGATGCAGGAGTGGGGCAGAGCAAGGGGCACGTGCAGGTTTGGAGCCCGAGACGCATAGCTCACCTGAAGGGCTGCAAGGAGCTGAAGATCTCCTGAGACTGGGAGGCGGGCAGGCCACCCCTCAGTCCCAGCTGAGCCTGTGCCTGCAGAGACGTGTGCAGAGACAGGGGGATCTGCTGGGCCGCGGCAGCCTGCGGGTGAGAGGCAGCAGGTGAACTGGTGCTCCCGGGGTGGACCCCACCTCCCACTGCAGCCCTCGCCGTGTGGCGGCCCGCAGGAACACTGCCTAATGCACGTCCAGCTGTCCTGCTGGGCTGCCCGGCTCTGGGGTGCAGGCTCTCTCGTACTGGCCCACACAGCAGGCAGCCGGCTCCCCGCTGCTCCACAAAACCCGACAGAGGCACAGGGCAAACACGCGCAGTCCAGGCCCGTGACAGTGGGTCAGGTCTCGCAAAACCAGCCAACAGTGAGGAGTGTGTTTAGAGAGGCTGGGACAGGTTGTGTCCTCTGTCCTCTGACCCCAAATCTGCTTACAGAGCAGCTGCTGCCTGAAGCACCTGGGTCTGGGAGTGTGGGGGCCCCTCGGAAGGCCTGGCTCCAGCTTTCCTGAAGAGAGAGGCTTCAGGAAACCATCCCCTGGAGCACAGAAAGCGTGCCAGTCCTGCGTGCAGACACCTGCTTGTTCTAAAACTACCTCTTTCTAACGCATCCATGCCTGGGAGTCTAGGCCTTTCTTGTCTTCATCAGAAGGATACCTGATCACCAAAGAAAATTCCATTTCAGCTAATTCTCCAGCTAGGGTGCAGGAAGGAGGACTCTGAGGAAGGAAAACTAAACAGCGTCTGGAGCACTTAGCCCCTCCGCTCCTCTCCTGTCCCCTGTCCATTCACTTGACAAAGATGTCCTGGCTGCCACACAGGGCAGGTGCGGGGGTGCACGTGAGGGGCACGGCCACGGCCACACAGACGGGAGCAGCTGTGCCCGTGCTGCCCGCCTGCCACCCCAGCCACCCGGCCGCCATCACCTGCTGATAGCTCTGCTGCTGAGGTATGGTCTGAGGGACCAGCCGCGGCTGACTTGCAAACACAGGGCCGTCCAGGTACAGAGGCGGGAGGTGGCTTCCTGGAAAAAGGATGAGCGAGAAGCAGGGATGGACCCAGCCTTGCCATTCCTGACTGTCCCTGCAAGGAAACCTTCCACACTGGCTTCGGGGCCCTGGGCCGCTTGGTGAGGGCTCTCTGCCCACATGCTCTTACGGTACCCCTGGCCCCCGGGGACCCTGAGAGCACGGCCTCAGGCCCAGAGGAGGGAAGGGAAGCGACCCCCGGCCTGCCTTTCCCACCCCCACTCACCACCTGGCCTGGACAACCCGGAGGGCATGCACTGTATCTGAGGGCTGCCTTGGTCTCTCAGTCTCTGTCCTCGTCACCCCCCTGCGATTGAGTCCACAGTGCAGGGTCAGAAGGATCTATTGGAATTCCATCACCGAGACCTTGGCAGTCGGGCCCTCCAAGTCCCTACACCCTCCTGTGGGACACCAACGCAGTGGCTGGGAGGTGACACTACGGCAGGGCTCAGGCAAGGCCTCTCTGCATGTGTGGCTACACCACAGAGCACCGTCACCACCTGTCTCCTTTGGTGGCTCATGTGAGCTGTCACTGCGGGGGCGGCTGGTTCCTCCCAGGAGGTGGGAGAGCCCTGCACAGCCGCACAGAAGGGGGCGTGGGAGGGCGCAGATCGACAGCGCACGGCCAGAACACGAATTCACACGTGCACACGCTCTGTGAGCGTGGAAGGCAAGGAGGTGTGCAGGGCTGCTGTTCCAGAACTTCTCTCAGTACTGAGTGGGCCAGGCTCCCGAAGCCCGGCAGGGGCGAGATACCTGGCATGGACGCAGAAGGCGCGACGGAGGCCACAGGCATGGGCGGCATGGACACTCCGCCGAAGGAGCTGTAGTTGACCCCGCTGGAGGCGCCCACGGAGGATGGAGGCTGGAGGCCAGAGCCGGCCGCTCCTGGTGAGCTCTGCTCTGGCAAGCTGGGGGAGTTTTCCCAAGCCTTGCGCGCAGACTCCATCTTCGGGGCGGGGGGGGGGGGGGTGTGTGAAGATTACTACCAGATGGCAGGGACAGTACAGGCCCGAGCTGCACCCCGTGCACCCCTGCCCAGCTCAGGGCCGCTGTTACCTTCAGAGTGAGGTCGGCGGTGGGGAAGGACATCGGGGACAGGCCGATGGCCCTCTGAATGTGATGATCCCGCCGGAGGATGGGAATGCTCTGTGCCAACCCTGCCTGGAGGAGGAGAGGAGCCATGGGACACGCACAGGAGCAGAGAACGACAGCCGGACCCCGTGCACCGTCGCTCGGGCTGTCTGTCCTCGAGCCCCGAGGTACAGGAGCAGAGAACGACACAGCCGAACCCAGTGCACCGTCGCTCGGGCTGTCTGTCCTCGAGCCCCGAGGTAAAAGTGGCCAGAGCTGATGCCCAGATGGCTGCCTTCACATTTCCTCAACAAACGTCCATGCAGCATCCCCACCACACCTCTAGGAAGGGCTGCACCCATCCCAGCCACAAATGGACTGGCCACGGCACACAGCTAGTTCAGCACCTGCTGCCTGGTTTCGAGACAGAACAGCTGAAGCCCTCAGAGTCACTGGGCCCCGAAGGACACCGAAAAGGAGGTTTCTGAGGCTGGAGGTGCTACGCCAAGAACCTCTTCCCGCAGACCCCCAGGGTCCCGATCACACCACGAGGCTAAGGCACCTGAGAGCACAGCTCCTGGTCAGCCCCACATCTCGAACCCACAGGCTGCCCGGCCCTCCTCCTGGGATACTAACCAACACCGCCAACGGCCTCCCGTGAGGCCCCTCTGGGGCATGCTGCCCAAGGACTCTCACCCACTCCACCCATCTACCGGGCTCCTACCCCACCAGGTACCAGGGACAGAGCAGCCAACAGATATGACACCACAACAGGCCTGGCTATGGACACGACAGACCAGACTGCGGGGACCATGGGTGGTGGAGGGGACACTGCTTTATCTGCGCCCCCCTCTAGCCATGAAAAGGAGCCTACCAGTCTCAGCCCACACCTGGCTCAAAGGAGCCGGCACACGGGCTGTTCACACAGCCTGCCTGAGGACTGTGGCAGCCTGACAGTCACTCCCAGGCCGCCGGAGCCCGGAGCCCTCAGTTCCCCCTCCGTATACAAGCTGGCAGGGCGCGGGGGGCAGACTTACAGTACTGGCCAGGGCGTCCTGAAGTTTGACGACCGGATTCCCAGCAGGACCGGAGGCAGAGCCAGGCGGCAAGCTGAAATCGGAGTCCTAAAAGGGGCCAGGGAGCCCGGTGAAATTTTCCCGCCTGCCTTCCCAGGAGCACATGCGGCCATGGCCCACGGTCTCAACTCAGGAAGTGCGCAACACAGCATGCACAGCGCCACGGGGAACGCGACGGCCAGATGTCCCCAACGGCACCCGAGGGAGGGAGCCCCGGATGCCCAGCTCCCTGAGGTGCCCCGGCTGGTGCCAGGGAACAACCTAAGGCAACCAGGGAGCCTCTGCCCGGCCCAGGACTCCGTGCTCACATGCCCTCCCCGGGACAGTGCTCAGCCCCTCCTGCCGCTTCTCAGAGACGACCTTCTAACCCCTGCTACACCAACTACGGGGACGGGGGAAGGAAACAAAGTAAAGCCTCACTTTCGGGTTGACTCCAAATTCGATGGGCGGCACAGGCAGCACGGAGTCCACGTGAATCTCGACCCCATTAACAGGCGGGACGACGGCCCCCTGCAGCCGCTCGGCCCCTTCTGAGCCCTTTCTGTTTTTCAGAGAACGCTCATTGCCGATGGGTCCCGGTCTGTGCTCCTTGCTCTGTCCCGAGCCTTGTTCTGAATCCTTGTGGAGAAGCAGAGAGGCTGACGCACAGGCAGGAGCGACCCTGCTCTCACACTGCCCGAGCCCTGGGACCTGGGGACAAAGACAAGACAGCAGCGCCCGCCCTGGCCCTGGCCTCTGAGGGGACAGGGTTACCTTCTGCTCAGACTGCTTCTGAGCCTGCTCCTTGTGGCTGTCGGCCTTGGGCTCCGCCAGGCCGGGTCCGTTCACCTCCTCTGGCTTCAGAGTACCATATGGGGAGCTGCGCTGTGAGGAGGTCGCCGACGACTCCCTGGACTCGGCACTCAAGTCAACTCCACTATCGCCCTGGCTGCTCTTAAAGCCCTGCTGTGCAGAGCACGAAGTGGGTTAGAGCCCTGACCCTCACACACTAAAGCCTGACCTCCACCTAAGGAGACTGTGAGCCACGGAGACCAGCTCTACCCGTTCCCTGCCCCTGCAAAGCCTCGTGCTGCTCTTGTTCTGACAGCCTACGGGGCCTGACTCCCTCACCGCCCAGCGCGCCCACCCTGCTCAGCCTCATGGGACCCTCCGTGGGCCCTAGACAGAGACTGCCGAGCCAGCGGAGCAAGCGCTACGACCTGTCCGGCAGAGACCCCGAATCCCTCCCCGCCACGGTGGGCTTCTCCCTTGTTATCCCTTCTCTTCTCCAGCTCACAGCGCCGCACAGGCCAGAAACCAGACTGCGGACCGTGGTGCGCCCAGGCCTGAGGACAGCTCCCAGCCTGGCTCAGATGCCGCGGCAGAGGCTCGAGCAGGCTGGGGCAAACAGGTGCAGGTGAACTGGCCGTGCGGACGGCGAGGGCACTCACCTCGGCGGCGCCGGGCTCTGCGCTGTTGAAGGCAGTGACGGCTTTCCTCCAGGAGTCGCCTGCGGAGGCCTGCACGGGGAGGGCTGCAGAGGGGAGTCAGGGCGCTGAGGAGCAGCAGACAGGAATGGCACCAGGTGCAGCTTAGAAACCCAGCCCTGCCTCTGTGCCCTGCAGCGACACCTCAGTCAGCACGGCCCAGTGCATCCCCAACACGCCGGCAGCCCGCCCAGGGCTCCATGCACGCTCCTCAGCAGTCAGTGCTTGGCCAGCTGCCACAGCAAGCCAGTGACCTTTACCCGCACCTGCGCGAGGGCACACCCCCCTGCACTGCGCTGGTCTTTCCTACACTTACGCCGACTCTATCCTAAAAGGTGAGGGCTTCTACAAAGTCTCTCGAAGATCCAGGCGGGGGACGCTCAAACGCTGTTAGTTCAATTTTAAAAGGGCCTCTGAGACCCTGAAGAAGCCATGGACCCTGAGTCCAGAAAATCATCTGTGTACTTGGGCCAGCAGCTAGGGTGGAGGGTAAGGCAGCTGGATCGTACATGGCTGACTGCGGTTCAAATCTCAGACCTGGTCACTTGGAAAACACACTGCGCACGTGTGTGTGCGCCACACATCCCAAGAGAATGGAAAAGGGACTATAGCATGGCCATCCCCGTAGGGGGTACTTTTATTCATTCGTTCTCTCTCTCTCTCTCTCTCTTTCTCTCTCCATCCCTCCAGCAGCTAGCACATGCACCCTACCGCAAATTTAAAAAAATAAAACTGGGGGCAGTACTGACATGGTAGTTAAGGCGCTGGACTCTGTGGCTGGCTGCTGTTTGAGTCCCGGACTTGGTGGCTTGCTTTCTCACTTTCCCTCTCTGTGTGTGTCTCTCTTTCTCTCTGAACAAATGAAAAAATGTTATAAAAAATAGAGACCCTTTTAAAAAAATAAAATTTTAAAAGGGTATACACTCAAAACTCCACAGGCTATTGTAGAGCCAGGGCCCTCAGAAGCCATTCCTAGACTCCTGGTCTGAGCAACCAACGAGGCACTGCAGAATCCTGAGGGCAAGGCTGACGAGAGGAGGCTGCCGTGCCATGCGGGGACCGGCGGCTCCAGTAACTAGCCAGTGGGTATCTGGGGTACGTCTGCTATGATGTCCTTCACTCACACACCCACCAAAAGTACTGCCAGCAACGTTTTATGGAAAGATGTTGTACTCCCTTCTGATCGAAGCTCAGTACTGTCTAGGGTTACTCTGCAATGGTAGGCTCACACCCCGAAATGAAGACAGGCCCACGTGGTGACCGAGCACCGAGGCCCAGAGCCCCATCCTGGGTGTGTGTCCTCGCCTCCAGTCGGGAAGCCTTGGAGCTCTGTGGAAAAGCTGGAATGGGGTCTCGGCCAGGCCCAAGAGCAGCTGCCAGTCTTGCCTTACTCATCCCTGTAGCCTCAGGGCTCCCGGGGTGGGCCCATGCAAAGTCGGCTCAGGAGTCAGCTCAATGTGAAAACTTAGCAGAAGATGCATTGGATGTGACACCCCCCATCCCCCAGGGAGTTTTGCTATAGGGAACATGCACTTGCCAGAGAGACAGAAAGTGAGAAATCACCCCAGAGGGGATGGCCACACCACAATCCCTTCTCTTCCCTTTTCCTCTCGGGATTCTGGGTACACATGCACCATGTGCCCAGTGTGAGTTTTAAGCCACCAGGTCCAGGACTAGAACTGTGGCCGACTATACAGGTGTCCAGAAACATAACCACTACACCATCTGCTGGTCGCTGGATACGACATCTTCTAAAACATCTTTTAGGGAAAAGAATCTTCCACAAGATAAGATATACCACTCCACAGACTCCAGTTTGCCATTCCCTGACGCTGCTTAGGGAGGGGCTTGCGGAACTTTCTTCCTGTGTAAGGAAGGCACGTGGCCCAAGGAAGAGCAAGCTCGTCCCTGACGGCCTAGCCATTGGTCAGCTGCTGCTGTCCACGGGCCAGGAGGAAAGGGTGACCGACACGGGCAGAGAAAGCCACACCCACTCCGAGTCTGCGCTCACGGGCTACCCTTCCCCAGAGCTGCTCGGCCCCTCCAACCGACTTTAGGCAAGAATATTCTTATCTGTTCAGGAGACGCAGCACCAACAGGCTGAGGGCATCTGACGCTTGGGCTCAGCAGAGGAGCCCAGGGACAGGGGAGGTTCCTCTTCCTCCCACAGGTTGCTCCCGAGGAGACCCAGGCCCCGCGGCCACGCCCGGACACCACGGCTCTCACCTTGGCTGTTCTCCCAGATCTCAGTGCCCAGGCTACTGCCTGGGACACTCACGTCGCCCTGCTCCAGACACAAGCTGTTCTGTTTCTTAGCAAATCGAGGAGGAATACGGGAAGAGAGGCCTCGACCTTTGACAGGCACCTAAGGAGGGTGAGAGGGAATGACATCTAGCCTGGGGCATGGGGATGGCAGGGCTCCCGGGGAAGAGGATCCGGAACCCAACCACACCTCCTGAAACAGCTCCAGGGGTCTGGAATGCTCCTCTCCGAGACCTCAACCCTAGGTGACCTGGAATGCCAACCGCGCCACCCCAGGAGAGGGCTGACAGGCCGCGGGGAGAGATCTGACTCTGCAGTGCAGGGCTCCCCGCCCCGGGACCCGGCCCTGACCGCTCAGGCTGGAGCGCGGTGGGAGGAGGAGGGACACAGGAGGCTGCCCTTGCGGCCACTGTCAGACTGGCGAGCCACCCTCCTTGAGAATGTGCAGAATCTGCATGGAGGCACAGCAGCAGCAGGTCCCGGGAGGCGACGTATGCTCAAGAAATGCCCTCCCTCTCCCTCTCCACCCTGGCCAGAACGATCTGTGCCCTGGGCTTCTCTGCCCCTAGCGACCCTCCAGCCCTGCCTGAGGCCTCGCCTGCATCCCTACCTGCACGGCTTGCTCCTTCTTTCTCCTCTCCTCCTCCAGCAGGCGGCGCTGTTTTTTGGTCAGGACTTCGATGAAGCCTTCGCCCACCATAGAGCCCACCTCGCTCTCCTCCACAGGGCTGGACGCGCAGTTGTCAATGATGGCATCTGAACCGAGATCCCACGAGAAGGGACAGCGTTTCCATTTGTTTGAAGTCACGTATAACCCACCACAATAGGCAATGCTTCCCAAAAGCAGGCTCAGGGCAAGCCTGGCTGTGATGTCTGCACCCCTCCCCAGCCCCACGATGTAACACACTGGAACCTCCAACGAGTGAGGCCTGGATGGCACCGCAGCACGAAGACAGTCTCTGAGATGGGCACACTTAAATGCCAGCTCTGCTCCTAACCAGCTGAGTGACCTGGACAATTCCAGGAACCTCAAGGGGCAAGCTTCCCTTCTTTAAAATGGGAAAACGGGGGTGCTGCTATGGGGTTCCAGCGAGGCCTTCTGTCGGGCTTGCCTCTGCAGCCCCAGAACGTGGTGGCGCCTGATGGGGCTGCTCTCAGGAGCACATACGCTCAGCACAAAGGCAAAGGGCAACTCTCGGAGATTCCAAGGCCTCGGTTTACCTGGGTCCCCCTTTCCCCGAGGGTGACTGGACTCACTTCCATAGCTCAAGTCAAACTGCCTCAGGTTCTCTCCCTGGCCGCCGGCCCTCGGAGCGGCCACCTCTGCCTCCTTCTCTGCCTTCTTGCTAGAAGCTTCGGGGACGTCAGCGCTGGTGTGGGCATAGGGCGAGTGGCTGTTCCCACCACTGCAGCCACCAAGCCCTCCAGGCAAGGCCTCGTCTGGGGACCTGGAAAGGACATGGACCTTGTGAACTCAGTGACGACGGAGGGCTGGGAAGGAACCACATATGCACCTGGCCACATACACAGCGCCCTGGCCTGGGCCCACTGCCCACACCAGCCCTGGGGCAGGCACCCGCTGCAGGCCGGCACCGCGTCCGTGTATGAGTCCATGGAAGGCCACCCGTGGCACTGCCCAGTGCAGGGAACCACCTTACCCAGCCCCACCCCAGGACACGCACTCTCTCCTCCCGCGAGCCACAGACTGCAGGGAGGCAGAGGTGCACCTGCCAGACCTTTCTGCCTTCATCAGGGGGCTCTGGCCAACAAGGAACCCAGGCCGCGCTCTGGCAGAAGCCAGAAGCAGCTCGACCTTGGCATCTGGGACCTGGAGAGCTAGGCTAGACCCACACCTGCAGCAATCGGCCTCCTCCTCTGGGGCTCCTTCTCCGGGGTGTGACCCAGGTTTCTGAGCCCTGAATTCTAAGGGAGGTGCAGTCTTGATCAGTGCGTGAGGGGAAGGCGGGCCTTCCTCTGTCCTCCATAGGGGAGGCTGTGGCAGTGAGTACAGACCAGCCACCCAGAAGCTGCTAATTCTGAGAAGAGATGCCCCCTGGGCCCCAGGCCGGACCACTCCGCTGCTCCTTCTGGGCTCTGGTCTCGCGGAGGAGCCACCCCGGGGCACCAAGGCCACATCTGTCCCTGCTGCTGAGAAGCAGAGCCCCCAGGCAGGAGCTACCTCAGCATAGCCAGAGGCACCAGTGCCCACCATGACGCGGGGTGGCAGGGACCCGGGGTCCTCCCCAGTGCCCGACTGGCTCCACCCGAGGCGGCATCTCTTACTGCAGTGGCCCCTAGGTGGGCTCCCAGGACACAAACAGAGGCTGAACTCAGTACAGGCACTAGGGCAGCCGCGGCAGGAGGCCCCTCGGGAGGGCACTCTAGCCATGGTGTGTCAGCCACGACATTACGAGCAGCAGACAAGCGGTGCAAGAGCGGTAACGGAGATGCGACACCAGGGTCTGGGCAGCACGCATGCACGGACCCAGTGCCGTGGAGCAACACCACAACAAAGGGCCTGGGGTGGTGTCCCATTTACCTTTTGGCTTTCAAAGGCGTCCCATTCTGTTGGCTGTCATAACGGGGAGAGGTCTCACCACCACCTGGCCTACTGGGCTTCTCCCCAAACCCTCCCGGCTCCAACTTCCGGCTCTGTCTGTCGGCCAGAGGCCTCTGGCTGGAGAAGCTCCTCTTGGCCAGCTCCTTCTTCTCACCCGCACTGGCCCCGGACAGGCCACCGTCCCCCTGGGGGTCAGGCTCGGCACCGTGGCCTTCCCGCCGCTCCCGCCGCTCGCTGAAGTCGCTGCTCTCCGAGGCCGTCTCCCACTCCTCGTTGGCGTGGTCAGAGGAGTGCTGGTAGGGCAGCTCGGGGGACCTGCGGCCCGCAGCGCTGCTCTTGTCCCCTGGGCAGAGTTTGGCCCTGCCTGGCCACTGCCCTGCCAGCAGGCGGGGCTCCTCCTCGGCTCCCCACAGGCCCAGGGACTCCCGCTCTTGCCGGAGGCGCCTGAAGCGGGGAGGCTTGTCCTGGCGCGGGGGGCGCCTTCTCCTGAAGGGCCGGTTCTCAGCGTTTTCAGCATCGGCCCCATGGTCGTCTGGGAAGAAGGACCTCCTGTCCTCCACACGGCTGTCCTCAAAGGCCCTGCCGCCAAACGACTCCGAGTGTCTGTAGGAGTCTGGGGCGCAGGCCCGGTCCGGGGGCCGCCGTGCCCCGCACGTGTCGGCCGGGACGTACTCCTGCCAGGAGCTGCCCAGGCCCCTGCCCTGCCAGTGCGGTGACTCTTTGGCAATGAAGGCCCTCCGCCCGTACCCGCAATGGCTCAGCCGCGGAGGGAGGGCTCGCCCGAAGGCCCGAGGGCCTTGGCTCTTGGCGTCCAGCGCCCCGGGGTCCTCGGGGTACACCTTGCTGGACCGCCAGGAATCTCGGGCATCGCCCCTCTTCAGGGCGCTCTCCTCCCGCTCCAGGGCTGAGCCCTCGCTCCCGTCTTCGGAGCCCCGCTGCCGCCGCCGCTTGGGAAGCTCTTCGTACTCCGAGCCCTCGCTGTGGGTCTCGCTGGCGATCCTGCGCCGGGGCTTGGCTCGGGGCCCGTCTTCGGGCTGGGCGAAGTCTCGCAGCCCACGGCCTCGGCCGCTCCGCTGGCTGGGACTGTAGATGCCACGCGCTCCCAGGACACCCCCACCACAGAGGCTGCTTGCAGTGCTGCCAGCAGGTCGACCCCGGAAAGTGAACTCTCGGAAGCCCCGGCCCCGGCCCCGGGCCTGCCCTCGGCCCCCAAAGGCTTGCTCCTCGTCAATGAAGATCCAGTTATTTCTCTTCGTGGGTGGAGTGTCAGTGGCCTCTCGGGAGGGTCTGCTCTCCCAGGCCTTGTCGGGCTTCTCGTCCTCCTCAAACCTACTGGCCTCATGGCCGGAGCTAGCCCGGGGAGGCGCTCTGTCCTCTGCTGCGGACGGGGTGGAGTTGGCCCGGGCGGGGTCATTCTCCTCGTCCTCGTCCTTCTCGGTCTTGCCACTGGGCTCCTTGCCCTGGGCACTGTCCTCCCCAAGCTCCTGCTTCATCTTCTCGAGTTCCTTCTCCTTCTCCTCAACCTTGAGGGCTTTGAGCACGGGTTTCTTGATGGGGCCCGACCTCCGGGTCCTGCCCGGCTGCTCCTGAGGCTGGTTGTTGGCACTTCGGGGCTCAGGGGCCCACTCAGGCCCCGAGGATGTCTGCCTACCGGGGCTCCCTTCCTTCTCCCAGGAGGGAACGCTGAAGGACGGCTCTTCCCGGGGTGCCTCCTGCTTGACGCTGCCGGCTGTGTCGGCTGCCTGGGGCTGAAGGCCACCGTCCCAGCTGCCATAGTCAGGCTTGTTCTCCGCTGGGACAAAGGCAGGCTCCAGTGGGGAACACCTGAGGCTTTGGGTGTGACTCGTGGGAGCACCGGCTTCCTGCACATTTTCCTGGGATGGAAACAAGAGTTCCTGGCCTAGGCTCTGGGCAGAGATACAGCTGTCAAAGTCTGCTTGGGCCTTCTTGTCAAAAGCACTCAAGTACTCCTCCCCTCTCTCCTCAAAGAGATCGCGCTGGGCACTTACGCCCCCTGACCTTCTGGGGGAGGCAGAGTAAGGGCTTTCATTCCTGAAAAGGAACCAGAAAAATCAGTCAATGTGATTGGAGCTTGGTTCCTGGTTTCCATGCTGAACACAGAGCTTAGTTTCAAAACAAAAAAAAAAAAGTTTTTTAAAAAGGAAGAAGAAAACATAAGCACCAACATTTGCTCTATCTTTAAACATGTCTCCAGCAGCTGGGCCAGGGGTGGTCGGTGGCCCTGGAGTCCGTGAGAGTGGAGAGTGCGGTGCTGCTGGCTGGCCGCAGCTGGCCACCCCGGAGACAGAGGGTCTGGGCAATCCTTGGGGTCACAGAGCAAGCTGGAGCCTGGGAGTCCATGAAGAGTCTGGGGCACTGGGCGGCGGGACTGGCTGGGCACGGCTCCTCAGGAACGGGCCAGATCCACGCACTCCAGCCCTCCTGCCCCACCAGGCCACCTCCCACACGCTCGTGCCCAAGGTTCGGCGAGCTGGGGGTTTCTCCATGCCTGCCATCGAGAGCCTCTCACACCAGCATCCGGATAATCCCTTCACAGAGGGCACCAAAGGCCCCTCCACGAAGACTCAGCTTGGCAGGGCAGCGTGTCCGGGGTGGCTCGTCCCGGGCCCTCTCAGGTGGGGCCTGAGCACTCCCGCAGGGCAGGGCAGGGCACGTTTCATCTTACCTGGCATGCATGTCCACAGCCAAGGGGTCACTCGACTTGGGGTGGGGGAGCGGGTAGCCCTTGTTCTGCAGTGCAGTGTAACTCTCCGGGCTCCACCCCGGGGCTGGGTCGATGGCGGTCGCTTTTCTTTCTTGGAGTGGGGGCACACAGTTCTGATCCTCAGAGCGGCAGCCAGTCCCACCGAGGGAATCTGGGGGCAGCATGGGTTTCATCAGTCCTGAAGACGGCAAAGAACTGGTCTAGGTCATCACACTCAGCAAACGTCACGAGGAGTTTACTCTTCCTTGGGAGAGAAACTCCAAAGACACACTGCGTGTACCCTGACCCGCTCAGACCGGTGCGGCCACCTCAGTGCCCAGACTAAGAACAACTGCCAAGTGTAAACTGGAAATACCGAATTACAGCTCCACTGGCGATGGCTGGAAAGCTACAGGTGTCAAAGTCAATCAGCAACAAGGACGTCTGTGCCTGCGGCGGAGCCAGAGAGACCTGAGGGGGAGCTACACGCCCGAGCGCCGACGAGGGACGGGGGCACTCGCCTGGTTCAGAAACCTGGTGAGCAGACTCAGAAAGCAATTGTGGTTTTATTTCTTTTCTTCTTCTTCTTTTTTTTTTTTAAGAGAGATTTTTGTGATAGGGCATATGCACTCATCAGAGAGACAGAGACATCACCCCCAGGGTGGATGGTCACACCACAATCCCTTCTCCTCCATTCTCCTCTCAGGATCTTGGGCGTGCATACACATCCGCCTAGTGTGAGTTTTAAGGCACCAGGTCCAGGATTTGAACCACAGTCAAGTACATGGGAGTCCAGCAACATAACCACTGCACCATCTGCTGGCCCCAATTTCGGTTTTATTTCTAGCCCTAAAGTCGACAGCGACACTCCACATTTTTGTATGGGGGAACTGAGTGTGCGAGGGAGCGGGACACAGAACTAACGGCAGACCAACAGCTGGCATGAGAGGGCGGGCACAAGGAGGCAGCGGGACCTGGGCACCCCGCGTGGTCAGGCTGGCCCAGGTGTGGAGAACAGGACCTCAGCGGTCAAACACTCCCTCTACAAAGCCCACAAGCCAAGTGTTGCTGTGTCCATCTTTTAGACGGCCAGGACCTGACTGGAAAACGGTTCGCTACCAGGCCAGCAGCTGTAAGCTCACTCTCGGCTGGGGAACTCTGTGTTCAAATCCCGCTGATGGGGCCGGCTCCACAGCCTGGTGGTTAAGAGAGACGGATCCCGCATGGCCAACCCCATGGTTCAAATCCCAGCCTGAAAAACACAGTAGGCACGTGTGTGCGCCCAAGATCCCAGCAGGAAGGAGAGATGGAGAAAGGACAGTGGCATGGTGACGCCCCATGGGGAGCTGCTTCCCTCCACCCCCATCTCTCTCCGGTGAGCACATGCACGCCCTGTGGGAGCTTTTTAAAAAACTGCTACTGATTCACAACTCCAATTCAAAGTCTGACTCGAGGGGTGGCAAGGACCCTCTCTGGAGCCTTAAAATTACACACCATTTACAAGTGCATCTGCAAGACAGGGGCACTCGGCCCTCCCTGCCTGGAAAGCCCTCCCCCACAAACATGCTCATGTGCATGTGCTACACTGAGAGTAACGAGCAATAAATAACGCACATGTAAGCAAAATGGAGACAGGGTACAGAGGGAAAGAAAACCCAAAGAAACAGAAA
The DNA here is from genome assembly GCA_026018925.1 of Tupaia tana. Classification (NCBI taxonomy): domain Eukaryota; kingdom Metazoa; phylum Chordata; class Mammalia; order Scandentia; family Tupaiidae; genus Tupaia; species Tupaia tana. Next base: position 103,517,905 of record JAKSZU010000013.1, on the reverse strand, counting down.
ACTTAATCCAAGAAGAGGTTAAGAAAGAAAAAGTACAGCGAGTTCAGGATAAAGTGTAAGGACGGTAGGAAAATATAAACATGATCGTTGTAATAAGTCAATTCTATACTTTCTAAATTTATTTTCCCCAATACATCGAAAGGGCAACTGTGGCAACTACAAATCACAGCTTTGTCTGTTTTCATGATCGGATAAGTATGTGTGCATGGGAGAGAGCGAGGGCGAGAGAGAAGCCCTTTCCACAGGGCTCAGGCCGTGATCCCCGTGCCCAGCTCGTCGAGAACCTGGACACGCATGCACGCATACGTTTCCATGCCAGCTGAGCTGGAGACGGGAACGGAAGTTGGCACGTGGTGGCCGGCTCCATGGACCAGCATGTTCTAGTCTGGGCCACAGAGGGCAGACCGAGTCACGGATTTCTGGAGTGGGTCAAACCACATGTCTTACAGATCTAAGGACACCCTTCCCCAAAACCTCAGTGAGCGATCAGGAGGAGATCAGACTAACACTACCGTACCCGGCCTGTCAGGACAGATAGAAAGCAGGACTAACGGCAGCGGGGGAGCTCCGTGAGAGGACTGAGATGTAGCAGGCCGCACCCGTGTGCCTCCGGGTGGAGAGAGCAGGAAGCCACAGGCTGACGGAGGGGCACCTGACAGATCCCAATCCCGGTGGGAGAAGTTAATGCCTCTCAGTAACTGGGTAGGGACAGGAAATGGAATGAAGAAAAAAACTGGAATACGTATTTGCACACGACGGTTAGCAAGCTCAGCTTCACGGACTGCATCGAGCAGGAGAACACAGGTGCTTCTCAGAGAGGCACGCAATGCCTTCTACAATGACTGTGCCACAGCCTGCAAAGACAGCCTCGATGCGCGCCGAGCAGCCTATGTTAGGAGCTGGGCAGCAAACTATAACCCTTGAACGAAATCCTGCCTGCTGCCTGCTTTCACGTATCGTACTGGAAAACCACCAGGCACATTCATTTACAGCCGCCTACGGCTGCTCTTGTTCTGCAACAGCAAACCTGAGTAGTTGAACAAAACCTAAAGTTTAAAAAAAAAAACTGATTTTATTTTTATTTATTTTTAAAAATTTGCTATAGGGCACATGTGCTCACCAGAAAGAGACAGATGGGAGGTGTGGGGGGAGAGGGAAAGTGGGGAAGCAAGCCAGCCTCCAGGTCCAGGACCCGAATCATGACCGGCCATGTGGGAGTCCACACCTCGACCACCATGCCACCTGCTGGTCCCACAAAAACCTAAATTAACTTTCAGGCCATTTACAGAAAGTTTGGTGATGCCCTAGTCTGTATTGCATAGACTATACAGTCAACCACAAAGCAGCTACATTCAAAATTAACACCATAACGGTAACCGTAAAAGTGAGACATTCAGGGACCAGCAGATGGCGTAATGGCTACGGCTCTGGAATCCCATGTAGTCAACCACCTTTTTTTTTTGTGGAGAGGTTTTTTTTTTGCTATAGGGCGCGTGCACTCGCAAGACAGACAGAGAGAGCAAGAGAGACAGAAAGCGAGAAATCACCCCCAGGGAGGATGGCCACGCCGCAATCCCTTCTCCCCCATTCTCCTCTGGGGATCTTGGGCACGCACGCACACGTGCCCGGTGTGAGTTTTAAGCCACCGGGTCTGGGACGTGAACTGCAGTCGACTACGTGGGAGTCCAGCGACATAGCCATTATGCTAACTGCTGGTCCCGTCAACCACTCTTTGAGTCCTGGACCTGGTGGCTTAAACTCATGCCAGGCACATGTGCGTGCATGCCCGAAATCTCAAGAGGAGAGGGGACTGTGGCATGGCCAACCACTCTAGGGGTGATTTCTCGCCTTCTGTCTGTCTGTCTCTGGCAAGCACGAGCATACTATAGCAAAAATCTCCCCTAAAAAAAAAGTCAGAAATTCCGGACTAAGCATCCAACACTACTGGTTTGAATAATTTCAAAGAGAATAAAAGGCGATTGGAAATAAGGAAGAAAGAAAAATGAATGAAATAAAACTTAAATAAGACAGAGGAACGATGAGAACCAAAAACTGACTTCTTATCCAGCTCTGCTGTTGGGTGCGTGCATTTGCTGTGTTAGAAAATGAGAAAGCACCCCCGGAGGGGTGTCCACACCACAACCCCTTTTCCTCCCTTCTCCTCTTGGGACTTCAGGCACACATCATACATGCCCAGCGTGTTTCTCAAGTTGCCAGGTCCAGGACTTGAACCCGAAGTTGGCTGTGTGGGATCCAGTTGCCTTAACCACCATGCTACTGACTAGACCCCCAAGAGATGATTTTTAAAGAGGCCTCAGACTGGACCAGCCTGAGGCCTGGTGGTTAAGGCAGCTGGATCCCACGTGGCCATCCCCATGGTTTGAGTCCTGGACCTGGTGGATGGAGAAACACACCAGGCATGTGGGTCTGTGTACACAAAATCCGAAAAGGAGAGAGAGATGGAGAAGGGATGGTGGTCTGGCCATGCCCCATGCGGGGTGCTTCCCCTTCTCTCTCCAGTGAGTGTAAGAGCCCTCTGGAAAATTAAAAAGGGGGAGGGTCAGACAAACCTTGGGGAGACTAACCAAGGAGGAGCGGGACGGAGAGCACAAGAACACCAAGAATGGCAAGAAGGACACAGGACACAGCAGAGACAACGCCGGAGAGAGCCGTCTGCAATGCACGCCCTGACGGGCTCTGCCCAGCGCTTCTGACGGGAGCTGCTGCTGAACCTTCGACGTGCAAAGTTAAAGCTCAGCCCGGTCACGCGACTTGACCGCGGGGCCAGCAGCCATGTGCTCACCTGAAGGGTGCAGAGCCGAGGGGTAGAAGTCCACGGGGGTCCGAGCGGGAGGGATCCGAGGGTCCAGGTATGAAGGCATCATCATCCACCGGGGGTCGAAGCCCAGCATCTGGGGGTGGTGAGGGTAGAAGGTGCGCTGCGGGTGGGAGGGCGGTGGGTACACGGGCTGCCAGTGCTGCATCTTGTACAGCTGCTCCTGACCGGGGAGAGAGAGGCTGGTGAGATGGTGCAGGGGCGGGGCAGGGCGGGGCCGCCCACTCGGACGGCAGTGGGTGGGGGTATATGGCCCGAGGCGAGGCACCAACGCACCACGGCTTCCAGGCTGGATGGACAGCCATGCCACTGTCACACGCACCTGCACTACCCCAGCGGGTGAGGCTTTCCCTGGGCACAAGCTTGCCTGGGGCTGACCTGGCACCCGGAGCATCAAGACACAGGCTGCGTCCCCTGGTCTAGTCCACAGCTGAGGACGGTAATCACCCTCCCCCTCCTTCCTCTCCTCTTCAACCCACTCTCCACATTCCACCAGGGTGATCTGCCCAGTCACGTGCACCCCATTAGGGAGCTCTGGCTCAAGGGGCCTGCACTGGGTCTCTGCTGCAGCTGCCTCCCTCCCTGAACTCCTTGGGACTCCGCGTGACCTCCGGTCCTGCAGGATCTCACTCCACCTGCCTCTGGGGTTTCCACACGGGAGCTCTCTGTACCCTTCCTGCTCCGGCCACAGAATATACCCGCCCTCTGTCTGCCCACACCTAGATTTCTAGCTTAAAAAAAATGCGCCCTCTAGAAAGCCCGCCATGAGCCCTAAATGAGACCAGGTCCCTTCTTCCGTGTTCCATGAAGTGCCACTTCTCCTGTGCAGCACTAGTAACAGTGTGGGATTTGGGGACCAGCAGATGCCTCAATGGCTGTCACTGGACTCCCACATGGTTGACAATTCGAGTTTCGGCCTCAGCGGCTTAAAACTCATGCTGACCATGTGTGTGCACATGTCCAAAATTTGAGAGGAGAATGGAGGAGAAGGGATTGGGGCGTGGCCATCCTTCCTGGGGGGTGATTTCTCTCTCTCGTTTCTCTGACAACTATACATACCCTACAGCAAAAGTCTTTCTAGGAAGAAAACTATACATACCCTACAGCAAAAGTCTTTCTAGGAAGAAGTCTTTCTAGGAAGTTTTTTTTAAAGAAAACTTTAAAGGCTGGTCTCCCTCACTAAATCCTAAGAGGCCCACATGCCTGGCTCACTGCGGTCTCCCGGCCGCCAGGACAATACTTGGCACACAGGGCGTCGGGATGAACAAGGTGTCAAACGAACAGTCAAAGCCCAGATCACTGACTGGAGAGGGTCCACTTCAGAACCTGCTCTCAGCCACGGCAACCTCTGGTGCTGCCTGGCCGTGAATCCTGGCCAGCATTTCTCAGGCTCACATGCTAAGTGAGTTGAGGATCCCAACCCGGAAGCTTCCATCGCACGCCCTTCATTCTGCAAACAAGGCCGCCCGCCAGCCCGCGGCCCGCCACCTGGCATGCACAGTCCCTTCTAGGCGCACTCCATACACAGACCTCATTGATCAGGACACTCAAGCTATTAACTCTCCAGCCCCAAAAGAGGCTGCTCCTCCTCCCCCAGCCCCTCCTGTCTAGACCCAGGTCCCCAGGGACTCTGGTCAGACAGGCTGTCCCCGGGCTTTCTGCTTTCTTTCCATTCTTAAGGCTTCACACATCACTGGCTGCCTCACCCCACGCTGCTGCACTTGGCCGAGTGACCCAGAGCTTCATCCTCCCCATCAGTGTGTTGACTCCCAGCACACACGCGCACAGGGCTCACTCCACCTCGCTGAAAACGCAGCTAACGGACTGCGTCCTCGGAGCCCAGAGAAGGGGACAAGCTGGCGTGCAAGTGCTCACGGGAACTAACATACCGGGAAAAGGCTCCAGGGCACACAGCTCACGCACGCCCGGCTCCTGTCAAGAACGACCTATACGCTGGCACAGGCAAGCACTAAGTGGCTTCTACGTGCGGCCTTGGTCTGCCCTCAAACGCACTGGTCCTCGAGGACAGTGGTTTCTCCTTTGTTTGTCACAACTCTAAGATACACATATGAAGAGTGCTCCGGGCTGGCCGAGGTGACCAGCATAACGGTGGCAGGACTGCAACCATTAACTGCAAGATCTTGTGGCCAAAAAGTAGTTCCTCTTACAGTTTATGAGACATGGACGATGAAGACACTGATACACCAGTTACAGGCACGACACCCTCACCGCCTCTCCGAAAGGCAGGAACTCATTCTCCCAGGTTTACATGTCAGGGAACAAGGGTTTAGGAGCGGAACAGAACCATCCAAGGCTGCACCACCAGGACCACAGCCCACAGCTGTCCACCGGAAACCTGTGGCTCTCCATCCTTACGCCCAAGCCTCCCTGTCTCACTCTGACAGCTTCTCAAACAACTCACAGGCCTCCCTTAAGCCTTGGGAGGATTCCAGGGTGGGGCCAGCGTCCACTAATGGAAGTCCAAGGTATGCTGCCCTGGAATGGAAGAGCCACCCGTGGAGCAAACCCAATGGAGCCTGTAGCACATCTCACTAACCCTTCCTGATCGACGTGCGAAAGCAAGGCCTCGCCTACAGGGTATTGTGAGGGCCCTACTCACTCGCACTGGTGTCTATCACTTGGGGAAAAACAATATCCAGGTCCTGCCCATCTGCCAAGGTCCCGAGTTCTGAGGTAGCCTCCTGCCACCTGCTGGTGACAGGCCCGCCTGTGCCATAGCTGGGGTGTTGGTAACGACTGCTGCGTTGGCTCATCTGCTTACCTGCTGCTGCTGCTGCTGCTGGCGCTGGAAGCGGGGCGGAAGGGACTTCTGATACTTGCTGAACTCCTGTGCAGGGGACGTGGCCTCCCTGCCTTCCTCCTCACTGGTGCTGCTCTGAACCACGGCCGGCGAGGCCGGGGGTGCCTCTTCTGAGAATGCGGAGGGGGCGTCCTGGGCAGGGAACTCGGGGGAGCCTGGAGCACACGTCAGCAGAGAACACCAGAGTGAGCCCACAGCAGCTCGGCGGCCAGCTGCTATACAGCCGGTGCTCCTCTCCCAGCGCCCGCACCCGGCGCTGCCCAGTGCTGGACACGCATGGAACCAGGACTCCCACGGAACGCCACGAGGCAGCTTCACCCACCACCACTGCAGAGGTGAGACACTATGGGCTCAGAGGTTGGTGACCCCCCCAGGGTCACATCCTCAGGGGCAGAGCTGGGGTCTGATTCAGGGTGGAAGTTTTACTTGAAAAGACTGTGGGAGGCTGGCCCCATAGCTCAGCAGTTAAGGAAGCCAGACCCCACGTGGCCACAGAGTTCGAACCCCAGCCCAGTGGCTGGGAAAACATGCCAGGCATATGCACAAGCACAAGCAAAACCCTGACGGGATGGGGAATACAGGAAAGAACTGCAGCGTGACCATGTCCCATGGCAGGGTACAGGCACTCACTGGAGACAGAGAAAGGGGGAAAGTAAGCAATCACTTCCCGGGGGTTTGGTCATGCTGCAATCCCCTCTCCTCCACTCTCTTCTCAAGACCTGGAACACACACGCACACACACCCAGCATGATATTTAAGCAGCCAGGTCCAGGGCTCAAACCACGGTCAGCTGTGTGGGAGTCCAGTGCCTTAACCACCATGCCACCTACTGGCCCCACAGCGAGCCTTTCCTATCTCCAGCAAGCACATGTGCCTTCTGGCAATTAAAAAACTATTTAAAAATAAACTGCATTTTTTCAGCCTCTTCGTGCCCATCTCATCTGTAAATAAGGATAACGCCATGCCAACCCCTCGGGGCTCTGTGAGAATTCAGCAAGGCATTGGAGGATGTACTTGGAAACGAGTCTGAGAACAGAGAATGCGCGACTCAGTCTCCACCGCCCTTCTCGAGGAGCACCTCACACCTGCACTTTGGTACTCGTGCCGCAACAGAAAGGGGTCTCGAGGAAAACTGGGCTAGGGTGCCTTGGCTCGAGGGCACCAACGCTTGTCGGACTCCTCCCCGGACCTTTGGAGGCTGGAACTAACATCAGGATCCTGCCTCCTAAAAGCAGTTGATTGGAGTGGATCCGAGAAGATTGCAGACCACAGCTGGCTGGATTCTCTGAGCTGGTCACACTACATTTTAGCTGCTACAGAGGACTGCCCCCCCTCCCGCACCCAGCAACACAGCACAGGCCACGGGGAACGGATCCCAGGGCCGACTGTGGTTCGAGGACCAGGGCTGGCAGCTTAGGAAACACGTCAGGTATGTGTGTGCACCTCAAATCCTGGTGGGATGGAGAAGTGGAGGGAAAAGATCATGCTGTGACTACATCCCACTGGGGGGGCCTTCTCCCTCTCTCCCTCCTTTCTTTTCTCTCATAAGCACATAGGGTCTCCGGTGATAAAAAAAAAAAAAAAAATCATCAAAGCAAATGGCCACAGGAGACACTCGCTCTGTTTATGGGGCTGTTCCAGGTCTCTTCCATAGCCGGGGCCCTGCTCCTTTTAGAACTAACGCAGGATGAAGAAGGATCCTGACCTCTCACTAAGGCCCTCCCTCCAGCACTGGCAGCTTTGGTCGGGCAGAGGTAGGAACGGTAACAGGGACAAAGCCGGCCTCTCGGTGAACACAGGCATGCTTCCTACGTGCTGCAAGCCGTGTGCACGCTCCACGTACATCACCCCATGTGGTCCCTTGGCTACTATTCGCCCCACCGCACAGATGGGCCAGCCTCCAGAGAGGTGGCACTGTGCCAGCTAGTTCGTGGAGCCTAAACAGAACCAGGACCCAAGGCACTTGCCAGGCCTGAGCCCGCAGAGATGGCTGCTTCCCCATGTGCCCCCGCTGTAAGCCGCGGGCTCTGCGACCGAGGCAGTCAGGGAGATGCAAGTGGCACCACCGGCGGCGGGCCAGGGTTTCCAGGTGGGGACAAGGCCCACCGCTCACCTTTGCGGACAACAGGACCGTTCTCCTGCGGGGTCGCCTTGTCGGTGCCTGGAGATCGGGGGGCTTCCTTCTCCACCTGCTTCTGGGCCTCGCTGGCCTTCTGGGCCTGCTTACACTTCTGGTCGAGCTGCTTGAGTTTGGCGGCACAGGCGGCTAACCTCTCTTCCCGGGCGCGGCGCTCTTCTTCCTCCCGGCGCTTTCGGGCTCGCTCCACGGCCTCGGACATCTCCGACTGGATGAACTTCTGCCGCGGGGGTGGCTTGTCCTCCCTGTCCTCCACAGACTGCTGCCGGAACACGCTGCCCATGGAGGGCTTCTGCCGAGAGAAGGGGACCCTGATGAACGGAAGGTCATGAACCCAACAGGTCAGTTCACCCGAGGTCCTCGAGCATCTTCGAGATGTGGCCTAGTCATGCGACAAAACCCAGGCTCTGACCCTGCCCCATCCTCCGCTCCGTCTGGGGTGAGGTCTGCCAAGTGCCAGCTGTTTATACCTTACGTCCTCGTCTAAAAACGGGGACAACCAAGGTGCCACTGGGACAGTGAAGGAGATGCAAAGTACAGTCTGCAAACATGGGACCCCGATCGACGCGCAGGATAGGAGAGAAAGGACACGTGTCCTTCATCCTCCCCATCAGTGTGTTGACTCCCAGCACACACGCGCACAGGGCTCACTCCACCTCGCTGAAAACGCAGCTAACGGACTGCGTCCTCGGAGCCCAGAGAAGGGGACAAGCTGGCGTGCAAGTGCTCACGGGAACTAACATACCGGGAAAAGGCTCCAGGGCACACAGCTGAGGCAGGGGTACTGGGCAGGAGCAGGAGCGGGACCTGGGGCTGCCATCCCAAGTCACAGGGCCGCTTCTGCCTCCCCCACAGACAGCCACAGACCCCGGGCAGGAAGGCGAGTGCACACAGGTCACCGCCAGACGTGCCACGGCAAAGGGCCGAGAACGTAAAAATGGGGAAGCACGTCTAGAAGCAACTCGGAGTCTCACACATCTCAGAACCAGCTCCCGGCTGCCAGAGCGGCGGTGTGAGCAATATCAGCCATGGGAAGGCTTCCCCTGGTCTGCAGGGAGTGAAGCTGCACAGGCGCATGAGGCAGCCCCTACCCACACCCCAGTCACTGAAATGCCAATGAGATTCGATGATCGAAAAAATACGTGACAGGTGGTGGGGTGGCTAGGGCACTGGACTGCCACATGGTTGACCACAGTTCGAGTCCTGAACCTCGCTGCTTGCCTTCTCATTTTCTCTCTCTCTGTGGTGAGCACAAAGGCACTGCAGCAATTAAAAAAAAAAATTTACTTAACTTTATTTATTTATTTACTTATTTCTTTTCATTTGACCAGAGAGGGACAGAGTGAGTGAGTGAATGAGAAAGTGAAAGCAAGCCACCAGGTCTGGGACTTGAACTGCAGTCAGCCATGTAGGGGTCCAGCGTCCTTAAATCACCATGCCACCTATTGGCCCCCACTGTAGCAAATTTAAAAATAACAATAATGATAAATAAAATAATTCTTTAAAAAAAGAGACATGACTTCCTGTTCCAATGGTAGTTACAGAAACATATGACTATCAAAAACCATGAAAAGAAAAACCAAGATCTAGGCCTTTTCATGCTGGATAATTGCACCTCCACAAAAGGAGGCAACACATTTACTGCAGTCTAAGAGCTTTCACCTAAAAATTAACTTCTTGTAACCCAGAACTAATTACAGTAATCAGATTACAAACCCCCAGCTCAGCGGCATGAAGACACCTTTCCTGTGCCCGGCGCGAGAGCCAAGTGTGCAGTCTTCATTCGCTGCGGGTCTGCGGCACTGACGCTGGGCGCCAACACTGCCCGGCTCACGGCCCTCCTCCTCCCCAAAGCCACGCCCAGCTCTGATTATTCCCCTCAGATAATGTCCTAGCAAGGAAACAGCAGACTCAAGAAGTATAGGAGGGGACTTCCAAGGACTTCATGGAAAAATGGAGCTAAGGTCCAAGCTTATTTTGGCACAGAAAATGCTGAAGGGCGTGTATGGTTTTCTCATCATACACATTTCCACAAAGTTTTTAAAGACTCTTCATATGCAATGGAGGAAACGAATGAATTCTGAGAAGCTGGAGATATCGCTGTGAACTCAGATTTCAACAGAGACAGGCACTGAGGGTGTGTATGTGAATGTGTGTGCGTGGACCCGTGTACACACACGTACATGGAAACACATGCGCACATTCCCCGATTCTGTCCACTGAGTAAGCCCCGACAGTGAGGCGCACTCGGGGTGCAGGTATTTAGGTCTCTGAATGCCCTTTGCTAAAAGGAACCAGGACGTCTTGAACTCATTCAGGGAGAGCAGGCGGGACCAAGGGCCAGGCGAGGTCAGAGAAGGTTACTCTGGCAGAAAGCAAGGAAGCGCTCAAAAAAGGACGGCAAAAAAAGCTGGGCCAGCCTCAGGAAGCGCCTGTGGTCAGATTAGACACTCTGAGCGGAGTCAGCAGGTGGTGTGGTGGATAGGGGCGCTGGACTCCCTCAGGGCTAACAGTGGTTCAAGTCCTGGACCTGGCAGCTAGCTTTCTCACTCCCCTCACCCCTGTCCCTCTCTGATCAAATTAACAATAAATAAATAAATATAGAAAGTCAATAAAATAATTCTTTATTTTAAGGAGTTATTTATTTAATTTTATTTATTCATTCACTCATTCATTTTATTTTATTTTGACCAGAGCGAGACACAGAGAAAGAGAGAAAGTGAGAAAGCAAGCCACCAGGTCTGGGACTCAAACTGTGGTTGGCCACGTGGGAGGGTCCAGCGTCCCAACCACCACACCACCTTCTGGTCCCCTAAAGTAATTCTTAAAAAAAAAAAAAAAAAAAGATAATATGAGCTTTAAACCACATGGTGAGAATTATCAGATTATAACCAACAGATATAAATAAATAAATTGAAAGTTTGGTGAGAAATGAAACGGTCACAATGTCAAAGTTCTTCCCCACAAAATTCTTATCAATCCCAAACGGAGAAAAACATAATCCTGAGGCAGGGGACTGGGCAGACACATTAATCTAGAGGTCAAAGTGCATGTCCCCAGAGCAGTCCCAGGCACCTGGGAGGACACAGCAGGCAGCATCGGCGTGCTGTCCTCACTCCTGCCAAGGACAGAAACCGCACCGTGAGGCGGAAACAGCAGACACACTACGCGAGGGGCCTCCGCTGGCCTTGAACCATTAAAAGCCTCAGTCAGTAAAGGCTGGGAACCAGTTCACACTGTGACACAATGTGGGATTCTTTTCCTGCCACACTCCAATTTTGCCAGAGGACGTGTCCACCCGCTGGAGATGGACAGGGAAAGTGAGGACGCACCCCCTGGGGGATGGTCATACCACAATCCCCCTGACGTGTTTTTCAACCCACAGGGTCCAGGACGCCAACCGCCCAGCTGGCCACGTGAGACCCCGTTACCTTAAGCTCGTTAAGGCCCCTATGTACAGTCCTGAACTGGACTCTTTCGTATGAATGAAATAACTGGGAAAAGATGAATGAGGTCTGAGGAGTACATGATGGGGTGCCAACGCCAGCTTCCTGGATCTGAGGAAGACGCTAGGAAGAGAGGTCAGCGTTTTGGTAGGGACAGACATCCAAGTTCCTAAGGTGAGGGGGCCTGGTGAGGCTGACAACTGACTCTCAGTCCTCCGGAAGAAAATATTTACACTGTATTTCCAACCTTCTTATAACTTTGTGGCTATAAAAAGAGAAATTCCACCCTGGACTTTTCTGAACCCAGCCAGCAAACTTGGTAACGTATAAACACACGTGACCCGCAGCCATGCCGCCTGCCGTCTTCGTCTCAGAATCCTGGTCAGAGGAATTAAGAGAGAGAGAGAGAGAGACAGAGCCCGTGTGTCCGTCTGCCCCAGTGAATCAGCCCAGCACAGAAGCCTCCAGGGCCTAGTACCTGGCAGTCAGGGCTCGACGCCCAGCCGTGGGGCTTCCTGGAAGGTGGCTGAGGTTCCGGCACCTTGCGGACGATGCGGGACATGCCCACTGCTTCGCTCCAGTCCTTCCCTTCCTCCTGGGCACGCCTGGCATCGGAGCTGTCCACGGAGCTCATCGACAGCTGCTGCTGCCTTCCAGGGTCCCAGCTGTTCCTAGGACAAACAGCACCCAGCGTTAGGTCTGCCCCATCGCTCGAGCACATCTGAGCCCCAGTCAGAGGCCTGCGGGAACCACCAAGTCCATTGTGCACGTACGAACTTCCTGTCAGAAGAGACCGTGCCCTGGCCTTTGCGTGTGTGAATGCCGAGGCACCGGCCCATGGCGAGTCTATCCTGCACACGAAGCCACAAGGCAGCATGTGTCACATCCACTCTCGCAATGACTGCAAGGAAGTGCTCCATGCTCCTCGCTGCAAAGAGTTGGTGACTAAGTCTCAAGAGGGGTTAGGGGAGCTATTTTCAAAGGGAGGCGCTGACAGCTTTGAACTAGAACTCCAGGAGGAATGTACCCTTATTATAGCTCGCTCCCTGTGCTTTGTATGCAGAAGGGGCTCAATAAATGCTTCTCGATCTTCTGAATAAGACAACTCGTGGGAGCCAGCAGGTGGCATGGTGGTTAAGGAGCTGGACATTCCCACATGGCTAACCACGGTTTGAGTCCCAGACCTGGTGGTTTGCTTTCTCACTTTGCCTTTCTCTCTCTCTGGTCAAATTGAAATAAATGAATGAATAAACAAATTAATAAAATTTTAAAAAAAGACACATCAGAAGAGAGCAGAGAGAAGCAAAGCACACCCAGCACAAGAGGAAGGGGGAAGGCGGCCTGCAGGGGCGCAGGGAGCTCGGCGGGAGGGAGACATGGGGGAAGCCCACGTGGGCGGTGGCAGCAACACCCGGTGCCATGCCAGCTGCGCACCGACGAGTACCAGGAGGTGGAGGCCAGAGGGCAGAGGGGCTCAGCGTGGCTAATACACGTGCCTTCATGTGTCCGTACACACACATGCGTGTGGAGGCGGAGGTAGATCAGGCAGAGGAGGGAGCTCAGGAGGTGACAGAGAGGGCAAGAGCTGCCAGGGACTCCTGACTGGCGTCGTGAGGAGACCACACCCAGTATCGGACCCCCAGCAAAGGCCTGGGTCCTCTTAGAGACAGGTATGGCGAGGGTGGGGGCTGGGCCACAGAAGCCAGGGTGAAGGAAAGAGGCAGATGGGCTGACCGCTGGGTGGTCCAGGGAAGAAAGGACTGGTCGGAACGGCCCCGGAGGCCCTGACCAAGAGGGGACGGAGCTGGGAGTTCCAGGAGCTGATTGTGCAGGAGGAAACGGGTGTCGGGGGACTGGGAAGCTTGCAGTGTGAGCCTCCGGGAGGCGGGAATCAGCGGCCAGCTCAAGAACACCAAAACAAGGGCAGCATTTGACGGAAGGTAGTTTGGGCTCTCTGGACTTGAGGTGTCTTTGGTGACAGCCAGTGGCAAAGCTCGGTCCAAAGCCCAGGTGTAGCCCCTTCAGCTGAATATTCGATACACATCGACCTAACAAGACAAGAACCAGGAGTCCTACAGCTCAGGGAGCCTGTGTGAGGCCATGTCTCTGCCTTTAAGTTCTGGTCACATCTCTCCCATCTCAGAGTCCTGGTCGAATGAATTCAGAGTGTGCCTGACCGACCGCAGCGACGGCCCAGTGCGCCACCAGCCTCGGCTGAAATCAAGCAGCATGAAAGCCAAGGACAGAAGGCGACTTGCTCGCCGTTCACACACCATCAGAGAGAGTGGCGGGTCATTACCGGCTCCCTCCAGAAGAGGGGCACTTCAGGGGCTTTGAAGCAAAAGATGAAATAACAAACAAAAAGACCTGCAGGCCCAACTGACCACATAAATTCAATTACTGATGAGAAAACACAGAAAGAGGAAAAAGTCAGAACAAAGCATGAATCTAAACGATATAAACGCTGGTCACACTCACAGAGAGCACAGCGGTCAGTGTGCAGGGAAGCAGGCAACTCCACCGGAAACTAAGGACAAGCCCCGGACCTGCTAGTGCCCCGGGATGCAGCTACGGCGCGCACAGGCCTTATTAACCAGGACTGATACCACCACAAAAACTAGAGGGACTGGATAGTGGGGCTTTTCCTAAGGGCATTAAGTAAAACTAGCCCCATGAAGGGGTCCAGAAAAGAGTGAAGCAGGAGTCCAGACGTGGAGCCAGTGTGGGAACCCGACACCCGCCCACTGCCGTCCGCTACCTCCCAGTACACTACCACACAGTCGAGGCTCTGGGTGGTCTCAGAGCACGGGGAGAAGCTGAACCAGGGTGGGCTCTCAAACTCGAGGACCACAGATGCCTTACTGGCTGTGACACCCACAAGCAATCCGTGGGAGAAGTGGTCTGCCTAACACGCTGGGGGGAGACCGGCACGGTGGTGAAGAGGCCCACTGACTGCAGGCCTCAGGCGGCCGGGGTGCCGCTCCTAGCTCCTGGAGCAGCTGCTTCAACAGTTACCAACCCAAATGTGCAAGTGGAGACGTCCTCTGCCCCACGAGGCCTCTGGGACACCAGGGAGCAGGACTGCGCTCACACACGGCCAGCGCCAGCGGAAAACGACGCCGGGTGGGGAGCGGGGCTTACCACTTGGGCCTGCCGTCCTTCACAACCTCTTCCTCCTCTTCATCGTCACTGAACTTCAACTTCTCAGAATAGTCTACTTCTTCATGGAGGCCTGTGACAGCAGGAGTGCCCAGGAAGAATGGAAAAGAGTGACAACATCAGCAGCTCACCAAGAGGAATTCCGCTACCTCCATCGAGGAGCTGGGTGGCCCAACAGCGGCCCCAAGGTGTGTGTGACTGGGAAGAGCAAAGGGGCTTGATCAGATTAACTACCCTCTCCCACCTAGATAACAGTTTTAAATTTGGATGAAATATTTAAAAATCTATTTCAAGACATAGGAGAGTAGGCAAAGCAGGCAGAAGCCAGACAGGCATTTTCCCTGCAGTACAGGAAGTGCACAGCGAGGGCTGTGAGTTTCCATTTTCCCTGCAGTACAGGAAGTGCACAGCGAGGGCTGACTTTCCATTTTGTCCCAGGCTCTCCCCAAACCCTGAGCAGCTTAGGGGCCAAAACGTGTCCAAGGACTGATGAGCGACAACCAAAATGGGGCAGGTAGGTTTTGAAATGGAATATTATCTGACCATAAAAAAGGAAAAACAAAACAAAGACACATGCTAAATGATTAACCTTGAAAGTGTCACGCTAAGTGGAAGGGGTCAGTCATGAGGGGCCACGTGATGTCTGATTCCATGTATATGAAACGTCCAGAAAATGCAAGTGGTCTGGGACCAACAGTTAGCATAATGGCTATGTCGCTGGACTCCCACGTAGTCGACCGCAGTTTGAGTCCTGGACCCGGGGGTTAAAACTCACGCCGGGCGCGTGTGCGTGCGTGCCCAAGATCCCGAGAGGAGAATGGAGGAGAAGGGATTGCGGCGTGGCCATCCCCCCTGGGGGGTGATTTCTCGCTTTCTGTCTCTGTCTGTCTGTCTGGCGAGCGCAGGAGCCCCATAGCAAAAAAAAAAAAAAAAAAAAAAAAAAAAAAAAAAAAAAAAAAACAACTCTCCAAAAAAGAAAAAGAAAAAAAAAAGAAAACGCAAGTGGTCAGAGAGCAGGGTCACGGCTGAGGGCGGAGGGTGGAGGGTGGGGTTAGAACAGCCTGCTTACAGGTATGTGCTTTGTTTTTCTGGGTGACGGAATTGAGTAATAGTGAAGACTGTACAAACTTGTGAACATACTACAAACCACCGAATGCCAGGCTCTCAAGGGGGGAATTGCATGCTACTGGGTCAGAAAAGTCATGGTTCATTTTTGCATAGAAAAATACTGTTGTCATAACTTTTCTGACAACCCAATATATGAAAATGTGTTACGCGAATGGGATCTTTTAAAAATAAGGTGGGGCTGGGACCAGCAGTTGGAGTAATGGCTATGTCGCTGGACTCCCACGTAGTCGACCGTGGTTCGAGTCCCGGACCCAGTGGCTTAAAACTCATGCCGGGCGCGTGTGCGTGCGCAGTGCCAAGATCCGGGGAGGAGAATGGAGGAGAAGGGATTGCGGCGTGGCCATCCCCCCTAGGGGGTGATTTCTCGCTTTCTGTCTCTCTGTCTCTCTCTGGCTGGCTGGCAAGTGCACGCGCCCTATAGCAAAAGCCTCTCAAAAAAAAAAAAAAAAAAAAAAAATATGGGGCCAGCAGATGGCATGGTGGTTAAGGTAGATGGATCCCACATAGCTAACTGTGTAGTTCAAGTCCCGGACCTTGGGGCTTGAAAATCACACTGGGTGCATATGCATCCCAAGTCCCAAGAGGAGAATGGAAGAGAATGGACTGAAGTGTGGCCATGCCCACGGGAGGATGATTTCCCAATTTTTAGTCTCCTAGGCAAATGCACACGTCCTATAGCAAACTTTAAAAAGGACCCAAAAAAATCTAATCATTCCATTTAAAAGGCAGACCAGCAGATGGCATAACAGTTACACTGCTGGACTCCCACCAAGTCAACGGCGGCTCGAGTCCCAGACCCATAGGCTTCCAACTCACACCAGGCACATGTGCACATGTGCCCAAAATCCTGAGCGGGGAATGGAAGAGAAGGGATTGCAGCATGGCCGTCCCCTCTGGGGCATGATTTCTCACTTCCTGTTTCTCTGTATCTTTCTGTCTCTCTGGCGAGCACACACGCCCTATAGCAAAAATCTCTCTCTTTCTCTCTCTCAAAAAAAGGGGCAGGTAGATGTGGAAAAAAGCAAGTTACAACTAATATACGCTAACTGCTAAATAATCACTTCAAATACATAACTGGGTTGAAGAGAACAGAAAAGGCCATGAAAATAATAAATATGAGGGTATTAGCACAAGGCAAAATGTATTAGAGACACATAAAACTCTCAACTTGTGTATACCTAATAACACCTTCAACTAAATAAAGTAAAAAATCAACAGAATTAAAGGGAGAAATAGATAAGCCCACAGTTAGCGAGTTTAACGTTTTACCTCCAGTAATTACTAAGACCAGGCAAAAATACTGCCAAGACATGAATAACACCATTCACTACCTTTACTAAATCGATATTTACCAAACACTATATTCAACGACTGTAGAATACCCATTCTTTTCAAGTGCACTTGGAATATTCTCTGAGACAGTTTATATTCTGGTCATAAACAAAGGCTCAGTAAGTGGAAAAGAACAGAAATCAAACAGAATATGTGCTCTAACTGTACTAGAATTACAAAATTAGATATAAAGTATATGTATTATAAATCTAGAAATGTCTCAATAATTACAATGAGCAGGTAATTTGCAGTAGCCATGGCAAATAATTACAATGAAGAAAATTAGCAAAGCTTAAAGCTGCCTCTTTGGACCAGTCCTCAGCCTAGTGATTAAGGGAGACATCAGGCCAAGCAGTTCGAGTCCCAGCTCTGGTGGCTTGAAGAATATGGTGCGCATATGCTCACGTGTGCCCCAATCCAGACAGGATGAAAGAAAGGAAAAAGAATTGCAGCATGGCCAAAATTCCTCCTCATTGGTGGTGGTGAGGGGTTTACTTTCTCCTTTCTCTGTCTCTCTCTGGTGAGCACAGGTACCCTCTGGCAAAAGAAAATAAAAAGGCGGGGCGGGGGGAACTGACACAAAATGACATATGAAATCTGAGAAGCCCAAAACTAATCAAAAATTAAACTACTGAAAATATTTCCCACAAAGAAAATTTCAGGGCCAAACTTTCACTGATTGTGTGTGTGTCTGTGGTTTAAGTTTTTGCTATAGGGCACATGCGCTTGCCAGACAGACAGAAATCAAGAAAACACCTCCAGGGGGATGGCCGTGCTGTAATCCCTTCTCCTCTAAGGATTTTGGGCAGCATCAGTTTTTTGCCTTTTTTTAAAAATAATTATTTACTTAATTTTATTTATTCATTCATTTATTTTAATTTGACCAGAGGGAGACACACAGAAAGAGAGAGAGAGAGAAATAGAGAAGGAAAGTGAGAAAGCACGCCACCAGATCTAGGATTCAAACAGTGGTCATCTATGTGGGAGTATCCAGCACCTTAACCACTACACTACCTGCTGGTCCCCTCCAGGTCTGGACTTAAACCACGGTCAAATACATGGGAGTCCAGTGATATAACCATTACGCCATCTGCTGGTCCCACCATAAAATATTTTAAAAGCATTCAAGAAAAAAATAATAGGGTTATTATTAGGTAATAGGGTTAATAATAGGTAATAGGTTAAGGCGGCAGGACCCCGAACCTGGCAGCTTGAAGAAACACACCAAATGCACATGCACGTGTGCCCGAAGTCCAAAAAGGAGGCAGAAACGGAGGAGAAGAGACTGCAGCATGACCATTCCCCATGGGGGTTCTTTTTCACCCCCCTTCTGTCTCTACCCAGCTCATACACTTGGGCAAATTAAAAAAGACTAGGGAACCAGCAGTTAGCGTAATGGCTATGTCGCTGGACTCCCACGTAGTCAACCGCGGTTCGCGTCTCGGACCCGGTGGCGTACAACTCACGCCGGGCGCGTGTGCGTGCGTGCCCAAGATCCCAAGAGGAGAATGGAGGAGAAGGGATTGCGGCGTGACCATCCCCCCTGGGGGGTGATTTCTCGCTTTCTGTCTCTATGTCTCTCTCTGTCTGTCTGGCGAGCGCACGCGCCCTATAGCGAAAAACCTCTCCAAAAAAAAAAAAAAAAGAAAGACTAATACCAATTTCCAAATTTAAAAATATTATTTAGGAAAGTAAATAAGGAAGGAATGTTTTTCAATTCATTTTACGAGCCCAGCATAACCCAACACCAAAACCCAACAAAGATTAAAAGAAAATGATCAGGTCAAAATGCTTCATGAACACCGAAGCCACAAATCTTAGTATTAGCAAACTGAATCTAGGCGTACAAAAGGATGGTGTTATTCTACGAATACACGGTCAGCTTACTGTTAAAAAATAAATAAACCAGGCCAGATGTGATGCACCACTAAAAGAGGATGTTCTGCTATGCACTCTCCCATGGAAAAGTTCCTAGTTCAAGTCCAGAAGCATCCCTGAATGTCAGGTACGGGTGTGCCAATGGCCAGGACTGGCTAAAGGCTGGAGGTGGATCATGGCACTGAGGCTCTGGAGGAACTGTCTCTCTCTCTTCACTCATGGAAGACATAAATGAATAAAAGTTCACAAGTAAGAGTGATTAGAGACACCGAAAAAGCATTTAACAAAATTCAATACCCACTCATGACTTGAAAAACCTAAACATTTAGCAAATGAGAAACAGTGGGAACCTCTTCAGCCTGCTAAGAGCGTACATGAAAACCTTCAGCTAATACTGGACTTAATGGTGAGACAGCAAACGCTTTCCTCCTGACACTCAGTACAAAGAATTTGAACTCAGCAGTACGCTGGAAATACCCCAGTCCAGGAAGGCAAGAAAAAGAAACAAAAGGCATGTCAACTTAAAAAGATCTAAAACTGTCCTATTTATAGGTGACATGATGGTTTGCACAGGAAGCTTTCAAGAAATCAAAGTAACTAGTAAAGCGAGTGAGTGCTCAGCCGTCTGTCCAGCACAGAGTTCGCAATCAGCCGCCTTTCTACATGACACCAGCAAACACTTGAAACTGAAGTAAAAGAAAACAGATGCCATTTTAATAACATTTAAAAACATAATACTTGGAAATAAATTTTTTTTTTTTTTTTTTTTTTGGGGGGAGAGGTTTTTCACTATAGGGCGCGTGCGCTCGCCAGACAGACAGAGAGAGACATAGAGACAGAAAGCGAGAAATCACCCCCCAGGGGGGATGGTCACGCCGCAATCCCTTCTCCTCCATTCTCCTCTCGGGATCTTGGGCACGCACGCACACGCGCCCGGCGTGAGTTGTAAGCCACCAGGTCCGAGACGCGAACCGCGGTCGACTACGTGGGAGTCCAGCGACATAGCCATTACGCTAACTGCTGGTTCCCTTGGAAATAAATTTTAAAAAGAACCAAACTGTAAGACCCCTACACTGAGGGCCAAATGGTGGCACGGTGGTTAAGGCAGCTGGATGCCACGTGGCTAACCACACAGTTTGAGTCCCAGACTCAGTGGCTTGAAAACATGCCAGCACAAGGGCATGCGTGCATGGCCAAAATCCTGAGAGGAAGGAAGAGGAGGGGCTGTGGTGTGGCCATGTCCCTTGGTGAGCGCTTTCTCACTTTCCTTCCGACAGAAAGAAAGAGAAACCCCGAGCGCACATGCCCGATAGCAAATTTGAAAAATGAAAATAAAAAGACACTGAAAACTAAAAAACATCGTTGAGAGAAATGAAAGACCTATTAAAGGAATTCATCCAGTTCCTGGACCTGAAGATTCAAAATTAAAACATTACTTATCCTGATACATTGGGTCGTTGGATAAGTCATGACGCATTCTTGCACAGAAAAACACGACTTGTCCAACACAAATCTAGCCAAAATGTTTACAGGCTCTTTTTTTTTTTTTTTGGAGAGGTTTTTGCTATAGAGGGTGTGTGCACTCACCAGAAAGAGACAGACAGAGAGACAGAAAGCGAGAAATCACCCCCCCGGGGGGATAGCCAAGACGCAATCCCTTCTCCATTCTCATCTCGAGATCTTGGGCACGCACACACACACGCCTGGTGTGAGTTTAAGCCACCAGGTCTGGGACTCGAACTGCGGTCAACTTCATGGGAGTCCAGCAAAATAGCCATTATGCCAACTGCTGGTCCCACAGGCTCTTTGTAAATATCAGTAACTAACATTTATAGGGAAATGCAAAGAACTTAAAGTAGTCCAATGATCTTGGAGAAAAAAACAAAACAGTTGTGGGCCAGCAAGTGGTGTGGTGTTTAAGAGTGCTGGACTCCCACGTGGTCGACCACAGTTCGGGTCGAGGACCTGGCAGTTTTCTCTCTCTCGCTCTCACTTTGGCCCTCTCTGGTCAAATATAAATAAATAAATAAATAAAGTTAAATAAAATAAATCTTTAAAAAAAAAAAAAACAGCTGGAAAACTTAACTATCTGAATTTAAGGTTTACTATGAAGCTACAGTGCAGTATTGGCATAAGAATGCACAAATAGATCAACAGAACAAACAGCACCCAGAAATAGATCAACACAATTCAATACTACAATTCAATAGAGAAGGAAAAGTGAATATCCATATGGGAACCCCTATCTCACACCATACACAAAAGTTAATCCAATGTGGATCAAAGACCCAAGATGGTAGTTAAACCTGCAAAACATCAGGGAACATCTCTGCCATCAAGAAGAGGCAAAGATTTTTCTACAAAGGACACAAAACTATTATAATAACCATTGAAAAAAATATTTAATTTAAATGTATCTGAAACCAAATAAGTAAAAAAGAAAAAAATCCAGCCAGCCAATAGCTGGTGGCTGGGCAGCTGGATCCCACAGAGCTGACTGTGGTTCGAGTTCTGGACCCGGTAGCTTGAAATTCAACACACGGGGCACAAGAGCACGCATGCTCAAAATCTCAAGAGGAAGAGGGACTGCAGCCCGGCCATGCCCCCGGGGAAGTGTTTTCTCATGTTCTCTGTGGTAAACATGGGCCCTATAGCTAGCTAAAAAAGAAAAAAAAAAAAATCTCCTGAATAGAAACGGGGTAAAGATAAAAAAAATAAGAATGGCAGAACACTGGTACTTACTAAAGCTGGTGACGGGTACTCAGGAGCTCACTACTTTAATTTTCTATTTGTCAAGTTTTTTTTCCTTTTAGAATTAACAGTGAAATCTCTCATCTACTAAGATCAAGACCAACGAGCGCAAGTGTGGCTGGGCCAGGAAGCACTGTCCGCTCTGGCTGCAAGACCACTGTCTGAGTCCGTGGGGTATGGATTTTCCTGTCTAGCCAAGGGTGTCCAGGGGCTTCCTGCCCTCCTAAGCCATCAGTTCTAGGCCCGCAGCCAGGAAAGCCTGCAACCCACCTGCCCAGCCATCGTCAGCGTCGGTGTCCAGATCGTCAAGGCCCTTCAGGTTTTCGGCGTTGATGATGGTAGGCCGGGGCGCCCGTTCCACTAGCTGCCTCAGCGGACGCATTGGGCGGGTCATTCCCAGTCGGTTTTCTTTTCTGATGAGAGATAGAAAAGTAAAGATGATGGATTCCAGTCGAACAGATGGAAGTGACATCCACAATTACGTTCTATGCTACAAAGGTCCCCATTTAACAATGACGTTCTTAGAACGAGCACACCCTAAGAAGCGCTGCCTGGCCCTGCAGCTCCCTGCTCTCCGCCGGTGCCTGGGCTGGCAGCACTGGACATGCCAGGGCACTGCTCAGTTCTGCACGAGCTCCGCCTCCCGCCCAGCCCGAGGCCCCGCCTCACCACACACCTTTCAGATTCTCATGGGCCCATTACATCTTCACTAGCGTCACCAACAGACAAGAAATCCCTGTACATGACAATAATGCAGTGGCCTTACCCGTCCTGCTCATTCATCTGGAACTGTCTAAAAGGAACCCGGGGCTCAAGGCGGAGCTGAGGAAGGGGGAAAGAGGCTCGTTCCACTGGACCCTGGTTCTCTGGTGACTGTGGCGAACACATCTGAAACATAACACCAAGGAATGCGGTTTTCTGGTGATGGCTCACGGTCCATTTAAATTACAATTTCTTTCAGAAAGTGGAAAATGGGAAACAGAAACAGGAAAGTCTCGGGGTTTCCCCCTTACTCGGACCACCATCTCCCCCACTTATTTCCTGCTGTTAGTATGTCAATTGGGGGACTCGTGTCCGGGAATTCCTGCCTCTCCTTCTTCTCAAGAACCAAGACTAAAGTAACATCCGCATCACCAGAGAATGAAGCCAGAGGCCCTTGAGATTTAAAAAGGGGGAAAGAAAATGCAAAACTAATGGAAACCTCCAAAGCAGGGCCTCAGGGCCACGAGTGAGGTCGGGAGGGAGGGCCCGCGGTGGACATCCAACCACTCGATCTGGGTTCTGTTGGACATGGACGATCCAACTTCGTGGGAAAAAGTGTACACTCTGAAGACTTACAAAAGCAGGAAGCATGTCATGGTATGTAGGTGGGTGGTATACATTTCCCATGAACTGTGAAGCCCCTTTGCGGACAGGCTGAGCCGGGCGGAGAGAGGGGTCCTTAGAGTCGCTGGTACATGCCGAGGAGGGGGCTCCGTCTCCCGTACTCGACTTCCTGCTGCCCAGCTCAGTCGGGGAGGCGCTCAGAGACGTGGCAGAAATTATGTTTCGCCCACCGCCCTCCCTCCAGCTTGTCACATCTGGAAATTGAAAGGGGGCGAAAGGGGAGAGGAAAGAGGAGGGGGAAGGAGGGATTGTATGAGGTTCTGAAGGTCAAGAGACCCTCCTCATTCACCAAAAAAAATAATAAAGTGAAGGACTGTCAAGTCTGTCAGGGAGGGCTGGGGACAGACACCTGGCCCGTGAGTGGGAACTGCTGAGGGAGTCTGACCGTGAGAGACATACAAAATAAGATCAACTCAGAGAGAAGGCGAGTGTCCTAAAACACGGCTTCACCTATTGAGAGAAATCACATACACTCACAGATCTTTTTGCCCAGAGAGATTAAGACAGCCCTGCTGAGGAAACAGCCGGCCGCTCCTTCGACAAACGCAGACCCAGACCCGAGTCGGCAGACGCACACTGGACTTTACAACAGCAGGCGCCGCGCCCAGCCTCTGCCCAGCAGCGGTGCCTTTGTGTGCGGCTCCTGGTTTGCACGCTGGAGAAAGCACAGTGGCTCTCACCCCAGTGGGGCGAGTCACAGACTGGAGCCCGCAGACCTGACTTTTCTTCAGAGAGCAGAGAGCGCATACACTCCCTGGAGAAAGACCGAGAGAGGGGAAAAAAAGAAATCACCCCCCCCCCCCCCCCGAGGGGATGGCCACGTTGCAATCCCTTCTCCTCCATTCTCCTCTCTGGACTCTGGGCACACACACTAGCCCAGCATGACTCCCAAGCCACTGGGTCTGGGATTTGAACCACCTTCGGCCACGTAGGAATCCAGTGCCCCAAACAGCATGCCACCTGCAGGTCCAACCTATCTTTTGAAGATGACGCTTTCTATGGCCAATTTTATCAACAGTAAATACCAGTGGGAATTACCATAGGCCAGAGAGTGGGGAGCTTGTTGCTAGGAGCTGAAACACAAAGGTCTCAGAGGTGTGCAGCTCCCTAAGAAACACCGAACGGGGACCAGAGCCACGAGACCAGGGTCTGTCCCAGCTCCCTGGCTGCTCTACAATGGGATTTGGGGCAAGGTAAGGCCTCCGCAGTTCACCTGTTTCCTCGTCTTAAGTGAAAAGAAGGGGTGGATCCTAGAAGTTCCTTTCATTATAGTTCTAAACATTTAAAGTCCTACAAAGCAACTCATCTTGATTAATCCCAGGAAGATGCAATTCGTGTCCTACTAAATTTGATGGTGCACTTGGAACAAACAAAACACACTGCAAGGCCACTGGGAGATGGCTGTTTTACATGGAAAATTACACGGTGGTCAGAAATGTATGGGAGGGGACCCACGGGTTGGAGGCTGTCGGGGCTAGAACGTCAGGAAAGACCTAAAGATTAGATTGTGAGACAAGAAAATAGAAGCCATGTTTCGAAGACCTACTACAGGTACTTCGTCAGTGTGTAAGACATGAATCTGAAATAGCTAGCAGTTTGATTCTTGAAAGATCTCTGAATTGTGTGCAGTTACTTGGGCGAGTGGGTCAGGACCCTGTCATGAGACAGGTGGAAGGAAAACATCCAGTCACAACATTTTCTTTGGCAACAAATGAGATGTGGCACTCAGGGGACAATGAAGTCTACCACATGGGTGATGTCAGTCAAAAGACAACGTGCACAGAATGTATTCCGGCCAGGTCTCAGAGACGTGGCATATCAGTTTGTGAAAGAGGCGTCTCGAATTTACATGGAAGGCAAAGTAGACTATGGCGAATACACGGATAAAAATAACGTGAGACGGCAGGCAACAGCAATCAGAGGTGGGAACGTGACATTTCTGAGTGACCAGCCCAGAAAGAAGGTGTAGGATGGTTCTCCTTTGGCTGTTGCTTGGTACAGTCTCATTTCCTTTTTTTTTTTTTTTTTTTTTTTGGAGAGGTTTTTGCTATAGGGCGCGTGCGCTCGCCAGACAGAGAGAGACAGAAAGAAAGAAAGCAGGAAATCACCCCCCAGGGGGGATGGCCACGCCGCAATCCCTTCTCCTCCATTCTCCTCTCGGGATCCTGGGCACGCACGCACACGCGCCCGGCGTGAGTTTAAGCCGCCGGGTCCGGGACTCGAACCGCGGTCGACTACGTGGGAGTCCAGCGACATAGCCATTACGCTAACTGCTGGTCCCAAGTCTCATTTCCAAATCATGTATAGTCTTTATAATTTCTGAGGAAAAGAATTAAAGTACTCTTTTTATATTAAAAAAAAAAAGAAATGTATGGGAGTGACCAGCAGATGGCATAGCGGTTATGATGCTGGACTCCCACATACTTGACTGCAGCTCGAGTCCCAGACCCGGTGGCTTCTAACTCACACTAGGCAGGTGTGCCTATGTGCTCAAAATCCTGAGGGAGAGCAGAGGGACTATGGCACAGCCATCCCCCCAGACGTGTGTATGTGTGATTTCTCACTTTCTGTCTGTCTTTCCAGCAAAAACACATGCCTGATAGCAAAAATCTCTCTTAAAAAAAAATATGGAACATGGATTCTGACTTGGAATCTGAATCATAAATAGGAAAGGCCTTGGAGATGAATGGAAACGAGCAAACAAAAGCCCTTCATGTTGCACAACGTCCTCAAGCACCCCTGAAAAACAGGGGCCACTTCAAAATCCTTGATGAGAACACAAGTCTCACATCTAAACATCACCTTAAATCACCCAAGGCCTTGGGGCCAGCAGGGAGTACAGTGGTTAAGGGTGCTGGACTCCCACATGGACAACCGTGGTTTGAGTCCTGGACCTGGGGGCTTGCTTTCTCACTTTCTCTCTTTCCCTCTCCCTCTCATTTATTAAAATAAATAGATAGATAAAGTTAAAATAAAATAATTCTTTAAAAAAAATTAAACACCCAAGGCCTCTAGAAAAAAGAACCTCCAGCAAGTGGTACTGTCAGCCCCACCCTCCTTGGCCCGACACCAGGGGAGGGGACATGGAGACCCGCGCTAGAATGGCCAGGTAACAGCTCTGAGAGGAATGTGTTAAAAATACAAACTCTATGGGACCAACGGCTGGCATAGAGGGGGTGCTGGATCCCACATGGCTGACCACGGTTCAAGTCCTAGACCTGATGGCTTGAAAATCAAGTCAAGTGTGTATGCGTGCACCTCAAAATCCCAAGAGGAGAACAGAGCAGGGACTGTGGCGTTGCCATCCCCCTAGGGAGTGATTTTTCACTTCCCTCATCCCTGGTGAGCGCCCTAGGTGAGCGCCACATGGCGAAAACCTAAAAGCAAACGAACAACAACAACTAACAGGTTCTAATCTGGCAGAGTGTGTTGTGAGGCAGACATGTTGACAAACTCCCCAAGCGGTCGTGACAGGGTTCAGCTCTGTCTGGACACCGCCAGCTTAGGGAACAAGTCCGGAGTCAGGACTGCAGTTACTGGTCCTCCGTCCACCCCGCCACTCCCGGTCACTCACTCTGAGGGCGGAGGCTTGGTCCTGGCCCATACGACAGATCTAAGCCGCCCTTTTCTCGGCCAGCCTTGTCCTGCCCTCCAGCTGCTCTCAGCGTCGGAAATTCCTCGGGAGAGAAGGATAACAGTCGGCTTGAGCCCCTTAAACCTGCCGAGAAAACCGGAAGGACCAGTGAGGAGAACGTCACGGCTGCCAGCTTTCCCAGCTCCGACGCTGCAGCCACGCTGCCCCGAGGACTTGAACGAGAGTGGGGACCAGCAGATGGCATGATGGATACGTCACTGGACTCCCATGTAATTGACTGTAGTTCAAGTCCGGACCCAGAGGCTTAAAACTCATGCTGGGCACAAGTGCATGCGGGCCCAAGATCCCAAAGGGAGACTGGAGGAGAAGAGATTGAGGGTGGCCGACCCCCGGAGGATGATTTCTCACTTTCTATCTCTCTGCACATGCCCTACAGCAAAAATCTCTCTTTAAAACAGAATAAAACAGGGAGTGAGTGCAGGAGGGAGGAAAGCAGAGAGATGGGGACTTAGGACAGGGCCTCGTCATGATTCTCCTGCCCTGGCCTCCCAGTCACCTGTGACCACAGGTATGTGCCACCATGGCCGGCCCCTCTGGGATTAGCCAGGACCAGGGCCCCCTCCCCCGTGAGGCCTCAGCCACCAGAAAGCAGCGCCCCCCCGCTTGTGGAGACCCTGAAGTGGGCGCTTTCTAAGGGAGACATGCTGCGCAGGCCTGCGGGCAGACGCTTCAGAGTCCCTGAGGGTGGCAAGCAGAGTGCCACTGAGGGCACCACGCCCTCCCAGCTGATCGGTAGAGGCAGCAGCTGGCTACGGAGGGCCTGGGGGAGGAAGTCGCCGCTGGCAGGCAGCCTCCCCCCGTCCTGGAAGAAGTCAGAAAGGTCCTCTGACTGCCTGGGTACAGATCAGCACAGTCTTTGGCAAAATGAGTCCGAAGAAGGCCACTGCCTCCAGGTGGCAATTACACCCTGCCCTACCCCAGATCCCAGAGGCCCCATCTGCAGGCCTGGACGCACCCCTGTGCACCTGTCCTTCCTCGTCCCGTGTCAGTTACCACTTCTACAAAGTTCCTTTAACTCCAGCAACCCTGGGAACAACTTCTTTGTTCTTTCATTCACTCCCCAACACCATGAACGACTAGCGAAAAGGCCATCTCTGGGTCCTGGGCCTTGGTCCTATCGCACACAGCACTTGGCCCAGAGGTCCAATCAGGTTTTCGACGAACAGACAATAAACACTACACTTCAAGGCCCAGAGCGGAATCCAAGGCCCAGAACTGCATCTGGAGCCGTGGCATACTCCAGCCTAGTAAACCTGACCATGACAGTGGGACCAGCCACTGTGTCCCGCCGTCCCACACTGTCTGCTGCACAGCACCGATTCACGGGCCTGTGAACCAAGGTGCACTTTGCCAGAAAGCCGCTGCTGGGACTGTGGACACAGAGACCATGACCCCTCACTACCCACTCATGGTGAGGTCCAGGGTCAAACAAACCCATCAGGTGACAGCTGGGCACTGTAACCCCACAATTCACCCAGGAGACAGTCTCCAAGTGTCGCAAAGGAGCTCTCCCGCTTGGTGAAGGGGACTGTGACACACAGAGTCCTTCATCATATTAAAAGGTCACTGGCAAGGATGACATACAAAAATTCATATTAAAAATATGGTAGGGCCAGCCCCACAGCCTAGAGGTTAAGGGAGCAGGAGCCCACATGACCAACTATGGTTCAAGTCCCAGCCCTGGCAGCTTGAAAAACACTCCAGGCACATGTGCACGTGTGCCCCGAATCCCAACAGGATGGGGATGTGGGGAAGACGGGACAGGGGTGCAACCATGCCACACTGGGGAGTTCTCTTTCTCTCTGGCTAGCACACGTGTCCTCTGACAATTAAAAATTTAAAAAAAAATTAATCTACACATAAACATATGGCAGATGATTTGAAATTAGAAACATCACATCCCCCACACTGCCATTCCATTCTTTTTTCCCTTTTTTTTTTTTTTTTTTGGCTATAGGGCGCATGTGCTCCCCAGAAAGACAGAGACAGAGAGACAGAATGCAAGAAATCACCCCCTGGGGGGATGGCCACGCCGCAATCCCTTCTCCTCCATTCTCCTTTCGGGATCTTGGGCACGCACGCACATGCGCCTGGCGTGAGTTTAAGCCACCGGGTCTGGGATTTGAACTGCAGTCAACTACATGAGAGTCCAGCAACATAGCCATTACGCTAACTGCTGGTCCCCCATTCCTTTTTCTGTCTCGACGGTCATGATGATATAATCACGAGCCGAGTTAAATCTGCCCTCCAGACAAAAAGCATAAAGGCAGAACTTAAAATCTCAAACCAAGGGGCCAGCAGGTGGCATGGAAGCTGGATCCCACGTGGCCAACTGCCCAGTTCGGGTCCTGAACCCAGCGGCCTGAAAAGCCTATCAGGCACACATGTTCACGTGTGTATGCTCAAAATCCCAAGAGGAGAATGGAGAAGGAATCACAGCCTAGCCATACCCTCTAGGAGGTGATTTTTGACACTCTGTCTCTCCAGAGAGCACACATGTTCTGTAGCAAAACCAAACAAACAAAACAACTCAAGCCAAAGCATCAGTACCCCCGAAGTTTCAATGCTTTTTAATGCTCACCCACCTAGAGAGAGTGAAAGGAAAAGTGAAACCCCACCCCCACCCCCCAAGTATGGCCACAATGCAATCTCCTCCTCTTGGGATTTTGGGCATGCATGCATGCATATGTGCCTAGTGCTGATTTTATTTTTTTTTAAAGGATTTTGCCATAGGACACATGTGCTTGCCAGAGAGAGACAAAGTGAGAGGGAAAGTGAGAATTCTGCAGTCCCTTCTCTTCCATGCTCCCAAATCTTGAGATTTTGGGTACACACACAGGCACACACATACACACACGTCCAGTGTCAGTTTAAAACTGCCAGGTCCAGGATTCAAACTGAGTTCAGTTCATGTGGGAATCAGCACCTTAACCACTTCACCACCTGCTGGGGCCGTGGTTTTTTTTGTTTTTTTTGTTTTTGTTTTTTCAGAGGCTTTTGCTATAGGGCATATACGCTCACCGGAAATACAGAGAGAGACATAGAGCTAGAAAGGGAGAAATCACCCCCCAGAGGGGATGGCCACGCCGCATTCCCTTCTCCTCCATTCTCCTCTCGGGATCTTGGGCAGGCACGTACGCACACGTGCCCGGCATGGGTTTAAGCCACCGGGTCTAGGACTCAAACCACGGTCGGCTACATGGGAGTTCAGCAACATAGCCATTATGCTAACTGCTGGTCCCCCGGGGCCGTGTTTTAAGATCATAGACCAGTTATGGGTGATACAGTGGCCTCAGAGCCCAGGGCCTGTACACAGGGGCACACTCAAGCCTTCCTCTGAGGCTCGTGCCTGGTGGCCTGCTCCTGACCCCTCAGATATTTCAGGTTTTTGTTCCTGCCTTCCTTGCATCTCCTCTCAGAGATTTTTACCAAATACACACATTTTTCAGAAGGGCATTCCTCACCCCCATTTTTGTACAAATGGCAGCACGCTAACTACAATGGCTTGCACTTTTTTCACTTAAGAATAAATCCTGATATCTTGCCTGAGGAGTAGAAAGCTTTCATTTCTTTTCTTTATTGTCAAACATTTCATCAGAATTCTGCAGCATGAAGGCTATTTCAGGTGCTACCGCGAAGCTGCTGTGAGGGTCCCTGGGCTGTCCCCACTGCCCCACGGCCATGTGCACTCACTCACCACCTTCGTGTCCTGCTGGCTTTCCATTCAGCTGTGCCCATGACTTTGGCCCACCTGGCACTGAACTGGTATTCTGCAGAGAGAGGACGGAAGGCAGTCAGCTCCGCACGCCCGTGTCCAGTAACAGATGCGGTGAGCGTGCCAGGAGGCCAGCCCCCGACATCTGAATCCACGTGGACGCAGGGCCACCCTCACCTTCTAAGCGGGCTCTGACCACACGCGCCTGCTGTGGACATCCCAATCAGAGCAGCCCAGGGACCGGGAATGAGAACAGGATGGGGCAGGGGTGCCTGGCTCAACGTCCTGAGGCTGGTTCTACTGCAAAGCCAGGACTCGAACCCTGCCTCCACGAGTGTGCCCTGGAACGCTCTGTCAGGCTGCTTCTTGTGCCCACACAGCTCCTTTCTCTTGCTCCAGAGGCAAAAGCCAGCCCCACTCATAGCACATGTCAGACCTGCGTGCGGCTGTGAGCGAGCCGGGGGACACGGACGCAGGAACCCCAAGTGCCTGGTCTCTCACTGGCTGGGCGGGGTCAGCACGTCCAGTAATGACGGTGGCTCCGCAAGGCTCCTTGAGAGGGAGGCCCCTCTCAGCCTGGGCCTGCCAGCCACGGCTCCATGAGGGCCCCACTGAGGCTCCTTGGGGGCACGTCAGGCCCAGCGCACTCGACTGGACTACATCCTCGCCACACCCTGACAAGGCTCAGGAGGCAGGGACTGATTCAGATACCCGGCTAGAGCAGCAGGACCAGGACCTGTCCCTCGTCCTCCTCCGGGTCCCCAACCACGAGCTCATCTGCTCCCCCCAGCTGTGGGCAAGGACAGCAACGAAGCTGCAGAGTTCGGCCACTTCCTGGCTGGCCAGATTAAAACGACTGCCCTTTCCAGTCCAGCCTGCCCCCTCCCACCACCCACCACCCACACAAGGCAGATGGCCTCCATGCCTCCAGCGTGGAGCAGACCACACACAACCACCCAGCTCTTCATCCTGAAGGGCCCCAGGAGCCCACGCCAGCGGAGCCGTGGGGCAGGCAGTCCCTGAGTGAGTGAGCAGGAGGGGCCTGGGGCCTGGCTTCCCGACCTGCAGCACTCCCAGCCCTCCGGGAGTGGATGGCCCCGCCCCACCCCGCCCCCTCCCAAGGCTCAGAAGTGCAAGTCTCCAGTGGCTGGGTCCAGGCACACCTGCTTCTACCAAGCGCAAGGTGAGGCTCTCAGGTCGCGCTTTGTTTCAGATTTGGGGCCATGGGAACGGGTCAGGTCCACAGACTCTGCGAGTGTGACGAGTTCCTGTGGGTCTAGGCCTGTAAGTACGGACCCTCACACAATGCGGATCCTTCTTCCTCATCTTCCTCTGTGCTGGGCAGGGGGTTCCTGGCACAGTCACAGACCTGCCCACACTCGGTGAGGGGGGTGGGGCCTATACCGCAACTCAGCCCAAAAGGCAGAAGTTCGCGTTGCTGTCAGAGACCTGGCAAACGCTGCAGATTGCTGTCTGCCTTTCTTCTTGTCTTCCAGAAAATTCAGTGACTTTTCATCTGGATTTCTAGCTGCCAGCTAGGACTATCCTGCTGCTCTGCAAGCCCAGGCCAGACTGCGGGACTAAGTGCATCACCAACTTTAACGTGGTCAAAGCATCACTTGCTGTTTAGAAAAACATGTAAAACTGTCAACACATACAAAGGATTATCGTTTAGCATTTCCCAAAGTGTGTTCTAAGAGACATCAGTCCTCAGACACACCGAGCTCAGGGCTTCCCAGGATGATGTAGTGGAGTGCCACCACGGCGGCTCCTCACAGGGGCGGGCCAGGTCGGCCCGCTGCAGCACGGTCCGCCAACGAGCGTGCTCAGGCTTGTTCTCCAGCTTCCCTGGCCACCGAACCTCTCCGCGGCCCGACACTGTGCCTGCTTCTGACAGGAGTTTCCACCAGGCACCGGAAGCCCTGGGCCTGGCCCGAGGGATTCCCCTTCAAGGTCCACCGGCCGGAACCAAGGAAGGCCTCTGTACTCTAGCCTGGGTCGGGGCCCTTTCTCCAAAGGCTGCGGACCGCATTCCTTCCTCAGTGATCACAACTGCCCAGGCGCACCGCCTAAAGGGAACGACTGGGTCTGCCTCCTCTTAAATAGGCCACGCAAAACCACACTTTCTCAGCAACAGCTCTGGCCAGACCGGCCGCGGGGACCCTGAGAGGTTAGGATGAGATTGGCGTCAGGACGGGGTCCCCAGGACCTACCTCCTGACTGGTTGACTGTGTCGGTTTCTGCAAATTGGAGACAGATTTCTGCAAACCCGGCTGCGGCAGCGACTCCGGCGGCTGAGAGGCCGTCACACTGGAACTAGAGGAAGGCGGGACACACAGTGGGCGTTAGTTACTGGACGGTGTGCTGATGAAGCCTTGCGTGGCCAGGAGTGGCCGCCGCTCTGCTCGGCGGCAAAACCTCCTCCGGCCTGTTAAAGTAACACTTTCCGCGAGACTCCCAGGCTGGCTTAAACAAGAAACCCAGCCATATCTGAAGCCTGTTTACTGGCAATTCACAAAACAGGATGGTCCTCTGCCTTCTTGTAAAGCTCACTGTGAACGGGGAGGGAGACGGTCACTGGCATGAAGGAGCCTGAGCCCATTACTCCCGACCAAGAGCCCACAGCTACTCGAGACACGAGATTTCGATGGTGTTTTACCTTTTCTTGGCTTACGGAAGAAATGCATGCTCATAGTAAAAATAAGTTTATAAATATACATAACATAATTCGTCACGATCTCATCCTCCAGAGAGAAAACTCTAATGCAGACTTTTCTAAATATATAACATAGTATTTTTTTAACATGAGTAGGAGAACACCATACATATAATTCTCTAACTTTTTTTTTTTTTTTGAGAGATTTTTTGCTATAGGGCATGCATGCTTTCCAGTGAGACAGAAAGTGAGAAATCACCCCCCCCGGGGGGGGGGGGGATGGCCACACCGCAATCCCTTCTCTTCTGTTCTCTCGGGATCTTGTGCATGCACATGCACCTGGCGTGAGTTTAAGCCGCCAGGTCCAGGACTCAAACCACTTTCAACTATGTAGAAAGAAGTCCAGCAATGTAACCATTATGCCATCTGCTGGTCCCACACCTGGCTGAGTTTTAAGTCCCCATGTCAGGGACTCGAACCATGGTCGACTATGTTGGGAGGCTAGGGACATAACCATTATGCCATCTTTGGTCCATCCCTAACTTGCTTAAAGCATCTTCTCATGACAAATGTGCGAAGGAACCTACTTGTTTCTTGTTTCTCTTGCTGATGAAACAATACAATGGATGGGCCACAATGTAACCAATTTCTAATCTAGTCGTTTTCTTTTGTTCTTTCTTTCCTATTACAGATAAACCTGCAGTGAACATTTCTGTATACAACTTTGCAGATTTGTGTGAGTCAGTCGGCAGCCTAAGACCTCAGAAATGGAATTGGTGTATCAAAAGATGTTTTGTAATTTACCAGATAAGGCCCGAGTGCCCCCCAGGAAAGGCTCTGCCAGTGTCCACTCCCAGTAATCTCTGGAGCGCCCGGGGCGGGTTCTGGGTGAAGAGTCCCAATCTGACTGGACAGCGTTTTGGTCACTCTTTGTATTTACTTTTCCAACCAAGGAGATTCAAGAAGGGCAGCAACCTACGTGGCGAGAGTCCAGTCAACAACGGGGGCTTCTCTGGAAGTGGAAGCCAAATTCCACAGATACCCGCCTTCCAGGATCACCTGAGCGGTTACGATCACTACCAACCAAGGCTGCTGCTCCTCTCACTTCACCATCTCTTGAAAATGGAAGCTCCCCGGGGTGGCAATTTTGTCTTCTCCAAACAAGCACTGAGTTCACTCCAAAGCCCCCACTCTGCCACCTCCCGATGCCCAAAGAGAAGACATGGCCTGCAACACTCCCTCTCCCCGGCAGACGATGCCAGCACTGGGTGGGACTGGATAGGAAGAGGGCAGGGCGCTGTGCCCCTCCCCCCCGAGCTGGCAGCAGAGGCACTGCATGGCGTCCACTGAAACATGTCCGGTCACTGCAGAGCTTGCAGTGGGCCACCTAACAGAAGGACAACAATGCCGCATGTACCTGGCTATTCTACATGCCAAGCTCAGGCTGGGCACCTGCCGGCACGCCATCCACCCCTCACTGACCTCGAGGGAACACACTGAGGCTCACAGGTCCAATCCCCAGGCTCCGCCATCTAACAAGCAGTCTGGCTGAAACCACGCAGGGCCATCTGCTCCCTGAAGCCGTGCCACGCCACGGCCAACATGCCTATGCAAGCTCGGAGGAAAACTTAAAAAGTAACTTCTTTGGCCCTTGGTGGGTTATTACTGCTTTACAGGCATCTGGCTGAATAACTTGTGCACTCCCCACACGCCGGTGCAAGTAACGACAGGAACCGTCTCCAGCACGGGCTGGGAAGGAAAGGTACTAGCTGGCAGCTGCCTTCTGGGTCCCGCTGACCGCCTGCTCCCCACATCGACAGGGGGCCCTGAGCAACGCAGGGGCAGGAGGGCATGGGAACTGGAGCTCTGTCTTCACTCCCTGAAGGGGAAGGCCCGCAGCAGGGCACTGCCTGCCAGCCTTGGCGAGAACCTGTGCCTGCCTGAACTCCTCCAGGAACAAACCATCTTCCCTGATTAGCAGCGGGACAGACAGAGGAGACAAGGGGGGAGGAGGTGACGGCTGGCGTGGCGAGGGCCTCAGGCTCTCAGAGCCGCCACAGCGACGGACCTGTAGCTGTGGTTTCTCGAATGACAACACCGCACAGACCCTTGCCCCAAAGGCTTCCTCCGTGCTCTGCTGGTAGGAAGTAGGCCTCCAGGGAAGCGGCTACACAGTGACCTGATAACGAGGATTCTGTGTCCTCCCTGCTGAGCAGGTCTGCAGTCCCCTCCGTCTGCTGGGCCCGCGGGGGTGGCTGCCTTCTCCACCTGGAGTTCAGCACGCAAGGACCCCGCCCCCAGGAGCCAAGGACCCAGGTGCCAGCCCTGTGCACAGTGGTCCTGTCACTGCACAGCTCCCGGGGTGAGGAGGCCTTTCCTGATGAAGCACTCGGGGACGCTGGTCTCAAAGTGCTGCTGTGGCAGCTCCAACAGCCAGAAAAAAGACACCGGGAGCTACAAAAGACGCCGGGAGCTAGGAGCACGCGAAGCCGTGGAGGCGGAGCGGAGCAGCTCCGTGCCCCCGGTTCCCCAGCATGGCTGCCGGGAGCCAGCGCTGCCTTATTCTTCAGGGAAGGGTCCTGGGGTGACCCACTGCGCACCCCAACCCTGCAGCTCACCTCTTTGGGTCTTGCTGGTCCTGCTTGTTTGCCCATCCTGTCCCGTCCTTGGGTACTATTACGATGTTGGGGTCGTTTCCTTTGTTTTCAGACTTCAGGCTTGGCAGGTTTGCAGGCGGTGGCATGCGCCGGGCTGTGGCAACTTTCCCGAGACTCTGTAAGCCATGTCTAGGAATAACTGCAGAAAAAGGGTGGGACGGTCACTGCTCAGGGAAGTTACGGGGGGAAGGGGGCCCCTTCAGAATACTGACGGCAAAGCCAACAACACAAGACACAGGGGACGTGCCGTGGAAACAAAGGGAAGCGTTTGGTCGTCACTGTACAACCAGGACCTGAGAGTCGGGCTGCTGAAATCTGTGCCAAGGCAGAGAGAGCAGGCTTGTGCCCCGCTACGCAGCCGGCCCAGAAACCTGCAGCCCACCCGGCTCGGGCCTCACCGTGGCACGACAGGGATGCCTCTACCCAGACCTTCCACGGCAGTGTGGACAAGATCGACACGACCTTTCCCCACCAAGTCCAGAATACGGACCCATGAACTGTAAGGGCAAGGGGATGGCTCAGGTCCCCCCTGCCCACCAGCGCAGCCAGCTGCCTGTGGCTTTAGGAGGACTGGATGAGCGCATTCCCCTTCAGTGGAGTTGGGACACTCGGGGCCCTGAGACCACTCAGGCAGGAACAGGGTGGTTCTGCCTTCCCAGGACTAGCGGGTGGCCCCACAGGCCCAGAGGGAGGCCTGCACGGACCAGGGCTGACGGGGCAGCGCTCTCCGGTGAGGGGCGTGAAGAGCTGTCTTACCTGAGGGGCGGACCGTGTCTACTGCCTTTCCTTTATACTTATCAAACAGGCTGAGGGTCGAGTACTTGCTTTTCCCATCCTTGCCCTTGGTTATTTGCCCCAAACGATCGGACATTGCGATGAAATGTCATCTAGTAAGGAAATTTTTCTCGGCACCGCTCCCGATCTGCCTTGGAAAGGAAAGAGAGAGTGTCAATCTGCCAGGTCCTGGATCCAGTGGATCACGGAACTCCTCGAAGAGCTGAAGACCGCTTCGGACCCTGTCCCTAGAAAGGTGCTCTCACCACCCACAGCAGCCTGCTCCCAGTCCGAGGGTGTTTCGTGGACAGCCGAGGTGACCCGCAGACCCGTTCATTTCTCACACTCTGCGGGTCTGGCTGGAGTCTACTGCACACCCGCCACCCTGCGGCGTGCACTCCGACACACTGGGTCCTCACTCCAGGAGGGCTTCTCTAGATGGAAAACCAACAGTCGTGCTGAGTAGCACACCCATGTAACACTGGAAGGCCGGCAGCACGGGGAAGGTGCACGCCCACTTCGGCCCTGGCTGCTAACCTCAAAATCGACCTAAGTAAGCGGGGTGCACGCCCTTTTCACAGTGAAGCACCAGCAACCAGGGGGCAAACGGCGCTCAGTCAACCAGGCTCTGCGGCACACGCGGGACAGACGGGCCACGCTCAACCGGTGGCAGAGTCACACACGCTTGTCCCTCCACTCAGGGGACGTCTTGAAAGAGGACCAAGACCAACACTTCCCGCCGGTCACGTTCCGATTCTCGCAGCCTCTGTGGGTCTATCGCCGGCACGTTCCTCGCCAGCTCGCTCTCACTAAGCCAGGCCCAGTGGGTGCTGCGTGGGGGGCACCGAGGGCTCAGACTTCACTGCCTTCTTTTCCAGACCCCTCTTGGCTACAGGCTTTACACAGAATTAGGAAAAGAGAAAAGAAAAAAACGTGTCTAAGTACCCATCACTTCCCACTGAAATTAAGGCATGGATGGGGCCAGCAGGTAGCATGTTGGTTAAGAAGCTGAACACCCACATGGCTGACTCCAGTTCAAGTTCCAGACCCAGAAGCTTGATTCACTTTCTCTCTTCTCGGGTCAAATTAAAATAATAATAATAAATAAATGAACAAATATAAATAAATAAATAACTCTTAAAAAAGAAGAAGAAAGCTGGCAGGTGACGAGGTGGTTAAGGTGCCGGGCTCCCACATGGCTGAACGCGGTTCAGTCCCGGACCTGGTGGCTTGCTTTCTCACTTTCCTTCTCCCTCTCTCCCACTCACTCACTCCCTCACTCCCTCGCTAGTCAAACTAAATAAATAAATAAAGTTACATAAAATAACTTAAAAAATAAATTAATGCATGGGAAAAAAAAGCCGAAGCCCCAGTCAGGCACGTTGATAAAACAAAATGCCCTTAAAGACTGTAGCCGTGGAAACCGCCGCTGCCTGCTGAGAAGCCCTCAGTGGCCGCTGCAGCCACAGGTCTGCACGTGGCCGTGCTGGTCTGCAGCCACGTGGGCCAGGAGGAACCTCCGTGTGCTGGAGAGCCACTGTGCACCTGAAAAGACTTTTAAAACTCTCCACAGGCTGAGCACCCCTAACCTGAAAACTCGAAATCTGATATGGCCAAAACCCTTCATGTTTTGTACACCGACATTTCGCCGCACGTGGAACATTCCACACCTGACTTCACGTGACTAGTGGCAGGCCAAGCGCTACAATACAGACGGAGTGTGTGAGAGTACTTCCACTGAGCGCGTAAGGTGTATGTGAAACACATGCATCTGCAGTGGAAAAGAAAGAGAGAGTGTCAATCTGCCAGATCCTGGATCCAGTGGACCAAGTCCTTTGGGATCACGGAACTCCTCGAAGAGCTGAAGACTGCTTCGGACACTGTCCAGGCTCAGACTGGGGCCCCATCCCCGAGATAACTCACACATGTGCGAAGACACAACACCTGAAAAGTCCTGAAACCAGAAACACCGCTGGGCCAAGCTTTTCAGAAGACGCCCAACCTGCCTTCAAGCTAGGACCATGAAGCACAGGGAGCAAAGCCAGAACAAGGGAGCTGCGGCAGGCTGCCATCACGGGCCGCACTGCAGAGGAGCCGGTGCCATGTCAAAGAAAGAGCGTGCTCTTACACAAGCACCTCTCACGCATTTAACAAATGCTGGCTGACACAAGGACCTGTGGCTGCTGCAGGAACAGATAAGCATGCAATCGTACTAGGAAACGCTCAGAAAGAATGTGGACCAGCCAGCAGGTAGTGTGGTAACCGAGGCAGCAAGGTTCAAATCCTGGACTTGGCGGCTTGAAACACACACCAGGCACACACGTATATGTCCAAAATCCTAAGAGAATGGAAGAGGAAGGATGGCATGGCCAGTCTTCCTGGGGACACTTTCTCACATTCCTCTCTCTCTCTCTCTCTCTCTCTCTCTCTCTCTCTCTCCAGTGAGCTCATGTGACCTATAGCAAATTAAAAAAAAAAAAAAAAAAAAAACAAGGACATGGACAGATGCCAAGGGCCACGCACCGGGAGCTGACACTCGTGTAGGCGCAGCAGCCCTTCAGGGAAACACCCTCCTTCTACCCATTCTGGCTGGGTACCGAACTCCCTCCCCACGCTCAAAACCTGGCTCATCCCACTGTGGCCAAGAGGAGAGGCCGGTGTAGGAGTCCAGCGCGTGAAGAAACCCCAGGTGCTCATGCCCTGCGTGCACGTCAGCAGTCACCCAGGCCCGCGGCTTCCCCCGTCTGCCACCCAGGCCAAGAGCACAGAATGGTGACGGCAGGCTGGGAATCGGCGGTGTCCAAATCCTGACTCCCATGCTCACAACCTGGCTGCTGGCTCCCCAGGCATTTTTTTCCTATGCATTAATTTTTTTTGAATTATTTTATGTAACTTTATTTAGACTATGCAACAGAGACAACACACAGTCCACGGACCACAGGGGGATACCTGGAGTCCACAACACCCCCTCTCTCTTGATCTCCCTCCCCTCGGCTGACCCTGGTGGTTTCCGCCCCACCCCCCGACGTCTGAACCATCAGTAGCGATTCTCCCCCTGCAGGACTGTAAGCCCCTCACACTGAGAGACCAGATCTCACCTGCCTCAGAAAGGCTCACAACTAGAGAGGAGTAGGAGTGTGTGGTGCGCGCTGCGGCCACGACAGGCGCAAGATGGCGATGGCGACCATAGCTCTCCAGGTCAATGGCCAGCAAGGAGAGGGTCAGAGCCCGCGGTGGCAGCGGGAGACAAGTGGAAGCCTCCACAGGGCACAGACTCCATCAAGATGGAGCGCGGGCAGAGCACAGGTGCCAAGCTGGGGCTGCCTCCCCTGAGGCCCGAGCAGCAGGCGGTCCTCCAGAAGGCCAAGAGATACGCCACGGAGCAGAGCATCAGGGCGTGCTGGTGAGGCAGACCAACCTGCAGATGGCAGCTCAGCGGCAGCGGGCACTGGCCATCATGTGCCGGGTCTACATCGGCTCGATCTACTACGAGCTGGAGGAGGACGCCATCCGCCAGGCCTTCGCCCCCTTCGGCCCCATCAAGAGCATCGACATGTCCTGGGACTCTGTCACCAAGGGTTTCGCCTTCGTGGAGTACGAGGTCCCGGAAGCTGCGCAGCTGGCCCTGGGACAGATGAACTCAGTGATGCTGGGGGGCCGGAACATCAAGGTGGGGAGGCCCAGCCCATCACAGACCAGCTGGCCGAGGCGGCTCGGGCTTTCAGCCGCACCTATGTGGCCTCCGTGCACCAGGACGTGTCAGACGACATCAAGAGTGTGTTTGAGGCCTTTGGCAAAATCAAGTCTTGTGCTCTGGCCCGGGACCCCACGATGGGCAAGCACAGAGGCTATGGCTTCACTGAGTACGAAAAGGCCCAGGCGTCCCGGCATGCTGTGTCCTCCATGAACCTCTTCGACCTGGGTGGCCAGTATTTGAGGGTGGGAAAGGCTGTCACGCCCCCCGTGCCCCTGTTCATGCCTGCCATGCCTGGAGGGCTCCCCCCTACTGCCACCGTGGCCGCAGTGCAGCCACAACCAAGATCACAGCTCAGGAAGCAGTGGCTGGAGCAGAGGTGCTGGGTACCCTGGCCACACCTGGACTGGTGTCCCCGGCACTGACCCTGGCCCAGCCCCTGGGGGCTTTGCCCCAGGCTGTCATGGCTGCCCAGGCCCCTGAGTCATCACAGGTGTAACTCCCGCCCGCCCTCCCATTCCGGTCACCATTCCCTCTGTGGGAGTGGTGAACCCCATCCTGGCCAGCCCTCCCACCCTGGGTCTCCTGGAGCCCGAGGAGGAGGAGGAGGAGGAGGAGGAGCTGTTTCCGGAGTCCGGCCCGAGATGCTGAGCGAGCAGGAGCACATGAGCATCTCGGGCAGCAGCGCGCCACGTGGTCATGCAGAAGCTGCTGCGAAAGCAGGAGGTGGGCCCCGCCTCCGGAGGGCAGGGGCGGGGGAGGCCGGCGGAGATGGGCAGTGCCCTGCGCAGGCGTCAAGGCTAGCTGCCCCCTCTCACAGTCCACAGTAATGGTCCTCCACAACATGGCAGATCCCAAGGACATCGACGACCTGGAGGGGGCGGTGACGGAGGAGTGTGGCAAGTTTGGTGCCGTCAACCGCGTCATCCTCTACCAAGAGAAACAAGGCGAGGAGGACGCTGAGGTCATCGTCAGGATCTTCATGGAGTTGTCCGTCACCTCAGAAACTCACAAGGCCATCCAGGCCCTCAAGGGGCGCTGGTTCGCGGGCCGCAAGGTGGTCGCGGAAGTGTACGGTCAGGAGTGTTTCGACTAGTGACCTCTCCGCCTAGCCCCGCCGGGCTCTGGACTCTACTCACTCCCGACCCTCGGGTTTCACAGCCCGAGCGGTGTTCCCGGGCCTGCCTGCTCTGCGGCCGCCCTGCCTGTAGTGTGGATAAAGGTGCACATGCCATCGCCCCAAGGAAAAAAAAAAAAGGCAGGCTCACAACTAGAGGCTCTCAATTGTACACCATCTTGAAATTCCCCAATAAAGCGGAATGAGCTCTCCATGAGTCAAATTCACCATGCAGGAATGCCCCACATCCAACGAAGGCTGCAGAGTGCCCCTGGGCACAGCAGAGACCCTGCTCTGAGCCTCCAAGCTAGGACAGAGGCAGGGCCCCGGGTGATGGCCTGGGGGTATCCAGTCCTCAAGCTAAGAATATTTGTTTTCTTTCCCCCTTCATTTTATTTAATTTGCTATAGGGCACATACACTCACCAGAGAGGGAAAGTGAAAAAGCAAGTCGCCAGGTCCAGGACTAGAACCAGTCGGTCATGTGGGAGTCTAGCACCTTAACTACGCCACTTGTTGCCCCCCCCCTTTTTTCATTTTTATATTGTTTTAAAAAACAGACTGCAACAGAGACAACACACAACCCACAAAGCCACAGGGGAATACATTTACTGACCCCGAGTTTAGAAGGAAATACCCACGGGGACTAGGGGCAGGAGGGCTGCAGGGGGGGTAAAGAGAGGAGAGTGGGGGGCCTTTTACCCCGACCCAGCACAGGGCACCTGGGCCTGTCTAAGGGATTTGCACAGAGCTAACAGTCCTCCACAGTGAAGATGCCTTAACCACCAGAGCCCAGAGCCACGTCACGTTTGCATGGCCAGAGGCAGATGTGATCAAATTAAGGAATTTGGGATGGGGAGATTATTCCAGATTACAAGAAAGAGAGAAAGAGTGAGAAAGGGAAAGTGAGAAAGCAAGCCACAGGTCCAGGACTTGAACCACAGTCTGCCACGTGGGAGTCCAGCACCTAACCACCACGCCACCTGCCGGCCCAACTCATCCCTTTGAAGTCACTACACGCATGGCAATGCTGCTGAAGCAATGGGTGCAACTGCATGTCCAACAAGAAGCCGGGCCTGAGAGTCAGCAGGCTATAGCCCTCCCCCTTCACCCAGCCTAAGAGAGACCCTACCCTGAATCTCAGCATGCTGGATTTCTAAAACCAGTGTCATTTAATTCTGAAACTTGACCAGGAAACACCTCTGTGTGTATAAACACTGCTAGAAGTCGTCTTATAATCTGTCAGTCCTACCTCCTGCCCTCTGCTGATACAAACACACCTTGGACTCTCCACCCACTGGCCTTGGGGCAGAGGCCAGAGTGGACGCAGTTCTCGGTGGGCCTACCTGGGGCACGCCAAGCTTCTCTGAGAACCATCTCCTCCTACCCACGCCCACCGGGAGCCCTAGAAGGCCAGCAGCCTGACCACCTGACCGTGCCCCGACCTCCGGCACGCCAGGAAAGACCCTGTGCATGAGCCACTCTGCTGGAAATGTCTGCAAGGTGGCTCAAGCGTGTCCTCCCAATAAACTCACCGCTAACAAACACTAATGAACATACTGTTTCCAGGTGAAAGAGATGCTTCCTACCCCTCACAGCCACGGAGGAAGGCCCTGGACTGAAGCCACATGTGCGGTGTCTGCGGAGTGTCCCCACCATTGAGTGGTAGTGTGCGTGTGCTGGGTGCCCCACTGGTGTCAGACCTCAGAATCCCCACCTCATGAATGGCGTCCCTTTGATGGAAATTACCCCAGCTCAGCGTTGCGATGAGCATTAGCAAACTGGCCATCTCTCCCCGCACCAGGGACTGGAGTCTGTATTTCCATATAAACTTGGGCACTGATAGACAGACATCATTGCTATGGAAACAGCACCTGTGGGGGAGGGGCTTGACCCATGTGCGAACTCCCACAGGTGAGTTCTGCTTTTCCCCAGCCCTGATGTGGTCTCAGAGCAGGGGCACAGGACACGTCAGTCAACCTGAAGAGAGACATGTACAGGGACCGTGGGTGACCAGAGCTTACCGTCCTCTGCAAAATAAGTGATGGACCCCCTCCTTACAGCACTTGTGTTCTTTCATTAAGCCATTTCACTGGACACAACTGCAGATGGCGTGGAGATTAGGGAGGCTGGGTCCCACATGGCCAATTCCGTAGTTTGAGTCCCAGACCCAGTGGCTACAGCTTGCAAATAAATAAATAAATAAATAAATAAAAATGTGTGTGCATGCACGTTTAAAATCCCAAGTGGAGAATGGAGAAGGGATTGCGACAAGGCCATCCCCTGAGGAAGGTGGTTCTTCCTTTCTCTCTACCTCTGTCTCTGGAAAGTGTATAAACCCTATAACAAGAAAACTAAAAACAAAACCAAATAAGCAAAAAAAAAAAAAAACCCTAATCACTGGAATTTCCCCCAATTGTATGCCTCTCCCCCCAAGAGGTACCATCCTTTGGGGCCCAGCTTGGTCCACAGCCATCTGGCTGCTCCAAGTGGCCAGCTGGTTTTCACAAACAGTAGGCCGGCCCCGTGAGCAGGGCCTCGGCCAGCTCCAAGCACCTGCAGCACTCCTGCCGTCCACCCACCCCCTTGCAGGCTGAGCCGGCAGAAAGTGCACAGGCAGGCATCTGGGCTGCGGCGAGAACGGCTTCCTTGGTGGGCACAGGCACGTCCACGATGTCTGCCCTGTGCCTGGACCCCGCACGGGCAAGAAGTGGCCGCAACGCGCCCCATCCTCGCAGGTGAACGCACACACCCCACCCCAGGCTCGGCCGTCCAGCTCACTGCTTTCTTTCTTTGTAGGCGTCAGAATTCTTTTTACTCCCAAAGAAAATCTAATTTGGAACCTCAGCACTACAAATAAAAGATACCAGCCCCCTGAGCCCTGCCTGGGAGGGAGTTCGGCCTGTGCCCCTCCCCACTGCCCACAGTGGCCACCCTGAGGCACTGCCAGGGTGCCCTGGGCATCTGGAAATCACTGACCCGAAAGGAAGTATTGCTATCAGGCAGACGAAAGGAGAGCCAGACTCCACATGAGGATCAATGAATGGAGAAAACATTTTTTAAAAATCCAGGTCTGCGTATTTTGGCACATCTCTAAAGAAGTACTGTCAGGCCGGGCTGGGCTGGAACAAAACCTCCGGAAAGATGCGCCCACAAAGCCCCCGCCCCTCCTGACAGCAACCCACCTGCCAAACAGGTTCCTGGGACTCCGCCTGCTGCCTGTCCACCAGGGGAAAATCTCCCTGGCTCTATTTTTATCAAAAGCTATTTGCAGGTATCAGGGTTAACTTCACTGGAGCCTGGGTACCAGCCAACGTCTGAGGCCCGGCCAGGCGATGCGGAATGGCATGTCACCCACAGGAACCAGCCAGCCGCAATCCAGCCTTCCTGAGAGGCCTCACTTCCTGCTCTCCAACGACCCCTTCTAAAGACATGACTGTCGCCTATCTGACACAGGACGGGAAGGCTCAGTAACGTGCCCTTGGGCACGGGGCTGCGGAGTGC
The DNA here is from genome assembly GCA_026018925.1 of Tupaia tana. NCBI lineage: Eukaryota > Metazoa > Chordata > Mammalia > Scandentia > Tupaiidae > Tupaia > Tupaia tana. Next base: position 103,473,260 of record JAKSZU010000013.1, on the reverse strand, counting down.
CAGGGGGACACAGACTACATGCCCAGGGGACCGCAGCCCTTGGTCCTGAAGGTGCCGCTCTGGCCCACGGGAGGGCGGGCACCGAGACAGACCACGCTGGGCTCTGACAACAGCGTGCCCGGCTTGCCAGCTGCGAGCTGGGAGAAGACCATGGGGACGAGAACGCCTCCGCCCAGGCTCCCACCCACAGCAAGTGCAGCCTCCTCGCAGGACTCCGGACTGAGTTGACACTGGGCCCGTCTCCTTCGACCTTCTCGAGCCGTCCTCACTCTCAGGACACGCGGGGACATCTGCCTGTGGTCTTTCCCACCACCACAACACAGAGAAAGGACCTTCGCTGTGCTCTAGCCCGGCCCGAGCCAGCCACTCAGCAGTGGTCGAGGAGGGCGCGGTGACCTCAACACCGCGGGGTGCAGCTGGGAGCCCCGCCCAGCGTGGAGGGAAGGAAAGTGGCCGGTCCCTGGTCCAGTCCCCTACAGGAGCGACAGCAGCTGACAAACACCAGGGAACGAGAGCCAGGAAAGAAGGTGGTCATTAGATAGTCGATCTAAGATCTAAGAGTCAAGAGCTATCACCCCGGAATCCAGGAGACTGGGCCCTGTCTGTCTTTTCTCCCTCCGGTCAAAGTCTGACAGAAAAGAACTTCATTTAACAAAGGCAAGTTACATCACTCACTTCAGATATGCAAATCCTGGGGACCTGGGGACAATGCCAGCCCACTCTGGCACTCCAGGGGCAGAGGGGTCCACAGACATTTTCTGAGGGGCCATTAGTAAACATGTGGTTTCTTTCTTTCTTCCTCCCATGAACAAGAGAGGCAGAGACCACGCCATAATGGGGTCCACCCCAGCCTGATACACGCATCTCTCCCATATTCCGAACCCAAACCTGGACCTGGACCTGAACCAAGAACCTTCCCATGAGAGTCTGCCAGATGGGGTCTCTCAAGAAAGTTTTATTTACAAACATGGGACATCAAAATTGGGGCTACAGTTTGCAGCCTCCTGGCCTAGAGGGTGAGGCAAATATGGAAATGCATACACTGCAGTAAGACAGATTCAGCAAAGAGGATTTCCGTTTACACAGGATGGGGCAGGACTGGGGGACGGGGGTGGGGGGACCCCGGCTGGGTTCCGAATTTACGAGGCCTCTCTCCCCCACTCTCCACACTTCTAGCTTTAGAACCTCCCTCCCCTACACAGTCAGTAAAGCGGGGGTGGTTTTGAGAGCACCCACATTTCTCCGTTCCCGGGGAGCAGGGAGCTGGCCCCTCTGCGCCTGCGCTGGCTGGGCTGGGCTGCCGCAGGGTCTGCACTCCTACCTGCAGAAGGCCGAGCAGGTGGAGGTTCTGCAGGAGCGGTGCACGGTGCCTCGGCAGAATACAGCACGCGCTTCCCGGTGAAACCCTGAAAACAAGGTTCAAGACCCGCTGGGTGCAGGGGGCTTTCTGGTAACCAAGTTTGTCACAGGAAACCTTAGCTACCACCAGAAGAGGCCCCTGAGGAAGCGGCACAATTAGGAAGTGATAGCAATTAAAAATAAGAAGGCCCGGGTAGTGGCCACCAAAGCACTTTCTAACCCCGACTCCTGCAGTCCCCAGGCCCCATCCTCGCCCTCTGCCAGAGCTCCAGGAGCGGACATTCACCATCAAGGTCATCCCACAGCTCCAGGGTTAAGTCCAAACCCATTAGCTGGACACACTGGCCCCACATGGCCACCCAGCCTCGCCCGCACCCGCCTGTCTGTCCTCTGGACGCTGGGCTTGCATCGCGCCTCCGCCCCAGGCCAGCTGTGCCTTGAGGCCTGTCTCCCTGTGGATTGAACAGGGATGAGCACACGTTACCCACCTCCCCGTTGTAAGGAACGAATGAGAACAGAGAACAGACACCGTGCACCCGACCCAAGGCTCACTCCAGTGACGCAGCTGTCGCGAAGCTCTGCTGTTTGTTCCTCCTCCCCACTGCTGTGCTGGTGGCCTTCCGCGAGCACGCTGCTCCCGTGCAGCCCGCAAAGTCTCCGGGCTCCTTGACAGGGCTGCTCTGGGTACAGGGCAGACCCCATGTCTGTGCCTCTACCTCTCCTGTGTACCAGGGACCTGCCCCACACGATGGTGAGCAGCGTAAGGACCTTCACGAGCCTGAGGACAAACCGTGGGTGTTGGGATAATCAGTGAGCTCCTTAATTAACCCTCGGGAGACAGATACACTTTAATTCTCAGAAAACCCTCCCGAGACTCCTCCACCGCGACTACGTTTTAAACAACACTCAGCTGCCCCAGTTTCGAGGTTTCCCACTGAAGAGGGCTACTCGGCCACCGCAACCTACTCCAGGCTGCCTGCCTCGCCGTCCTGCTCGCTGCTTCCTCCCTAGCACTGTTTATGGGCAAAAGGAACAAACGCGAGAAGCTTAAAATAAATACAAACCGTGAGGCCCCTAAACAGCCCCCGGGGATGCCCCTGATCTCTGTCACCAGCAAGACTGAACGGCTTCGATTCCGGGCCGCCGGCTGCGTGCAATGCTAGCGGCCTGCCTTGGGCCACGCTGCTCTGGGCTGCTTCCTACCTCAGAAGACTCTGGCCACAAAGGTCATAAAACGCCACTCACACATTCTAAACCAGTTTGCTACTCGTTTCAAAATGATGACGATTTTAGAGAAGGCTTAGGAAGCCTGCAGACAGGCCCAACACAAGCACACCACCAAGGGAGGGCGTCCCTGTCCCTCCCAGCTGCACGGCGGCCTGGCGCTGGCCTGGCCCAGCAGCTCTGTTTACACCCAAAGCCTTTCCCCTAGGAATGACGTCATCTGCAGCAAGCTGGAATCTGGGCACCAGAGAAGAGGGAGGCTCGGGCAGGAAGTGACTTCCTTTAGCCCAGCAGAAAGCGTTCCTTCCCCGCCTTCCCAAACCCTGCTCAGCACAGACTCACTGCTGAAACACACAGGGGTGTAGGGAGCCAGGACTGGCTCTGGGTGGCCACAGTGTGACCACCGCCAATTCTGAGCTCCCTCCTGATCTGAAGGTAAACAACGGCCTCTGTGGGGCAGACCCTCCCCACAGGGGACGAACTCCCTCTGGTAGCAGGAGCTTTCTCTAGACACAGATAGCCAGGGCCAGGGCCCAGGGCCCAGGGGCCAGGGGCCAGGGGCCAGGGGGCCAGGGGGCCAGGCACGCCTCTTGCACTTCCTGCTCGCTTATCTATGAAATGGGGGTAGCCCCTCCAGAAGGGGAGTGAGGGTCACCAGGGGTGGTCCCCAGGCACGCGGCCAGAGCAGGGATGCAGCAGGTGGGTGCAGTTTCTGTGCCAGCCCCTGACCCTGTGCCCACCTCTCTGCCTCCAGGCTGGGCCTTGGGCTCCTCTCTCCTCGAGGACGAGGAAAGGCCGGAGAAGTTCACTTCCTGTAGGTAAGGAGGCTGGGACAATGACCAGGCAACCAGTGGCCCTTTCTTCTGGGCCTCGCAGTATCTGCAGCCATGAGAGCACCTGGCAGTTCTCGATGGTCTGACACCAGAGGACAGCCATGGCCACTCAGATGGAAAGGCCAGCAGTGGTATGGCTGACAGACGACTCGAACCTTCAGGTCTACAACTGCTTGGCCACGCGTCGAGGTGCACACACACCCAGAAACGGCCCTCCGCTCAACCCCATCCCATGCAGAAAAGCTATCCAGAACACACAGGTTTCTGGTTAAACATGGTGGACGGATGGCCACATGGCTGGCTCATCCTTCAAAACCCTGGAAGAGGGAATAAACAAAAAGGGAACCACAGAGGGACGACCTCCAGACTCAGAGCAGGAGGGCGCAGTAACACACACTGCAGATTGAAAGATGGCACCCAGGGAAGACTGCAGAGGGAGACTCCCCTCCACCCGCAGAAGGAGGACACTCAGGGCATGGCAGGCACCTTGTGCAAAGACGAGGTGGGCCCACACCCACGGGGGCCGGCTGGAGAACGCACGTGCTATAGCTGGACTGCCCAGCCCCCTCCCGCCCCCCACCACTGGGTACTTTTAGGTTTTTGCCGCAGGATGGCTTCATTCACTGGAGAGACAGAGAGAGAGAGAGTAATCACCCTCCAGGGGATGGCCACACCACAGGCCCCTCTCCACCGTCCTCTCGGGATCTTGGGTACACATGCACACACACCCAACATGATTTTCAAGCAGCCAGGTCTGGAACCAAGCCACAGTCACGTGGGAATCCAGCGCCTACCACCATGCCACCTACTGGCCCCCACCCACTGGATAAATTGAACAAGACAAGTCTAGACTTGAGAATGCCAGGGCCGAAGGGCACGGGGGCAAGGAAAGGAGCCAAAAAGAAGCAAATGGGAACCTGACAGCCAGTCTCGGGGCTTCACAGGAGCGCAGCAGTCAAGCTGCAGCCCTCTCTGCACTCCCAGGCAAAGACCAAGGAGGCTCCTCTAGAGAAACCGGCCCCAGAGGAAGAGAACCGAGAGACACGAAGTCTTGGGGCTCAGGCAAAGATGGCCCAAACGCCGCCTGCCTCGCCTGTGGGCACCTGGGAGGCCGGCCCACAGACAGAGCCACGGGGAAAGACCATACGTACATAGAAAATTGATTTTCCAAACACGTTCAGAGACCAGACCGTGCCCATGAAACGAAACACTGTTTTCCCATTAGAGACACTCAGAAAACAAGAACAAGGCCCAGGAAGAGCTGAACGGAGGGCAGCCACTGCTCCAAAACCTCGGGCTGGCCACGAGGAAAAAATCGGATAAACCCCTGCCGAGGGAGTTCCACTAAATACATGGTCAGTACTCCTCACAACTGTCAAGGGCACCGAGGACAAGTCTGTCAGCTGTCACGGTCTAGAGGAAACTGAGGGGTCCCAGTGACTCCGTGTAACGTGGTCTCTTAGAGAAGGACACATGGTAAAAGCCACAGCAATCTGAGGTGTGCACGGGCGTTAGGTAGCCGGCCAGTCAGCCACGCTACCTGTTCCATACCAGAGTCTGATGTTTGTAACGGCAGCAGCTGAGACCCGGGCATAAAGAACCTGACTTTTCCGTAAATCTAGACTGTTGCCAATTTTGGAAATTCAGTAAGGAAAGTAGAAAATAAAGTCAAGCCCGTCTCTGAAAAATCAAAACGGAGATGATCCCTAGTCACGCCTTTCCCCAGACATGCCCAACACAAGAACAAGTAAAAGGTAACCCAGGAATTCGGGTGTAAGTAGTAGTTCCAGGAATTCGGGGGGGGGGGGGGGTTAAAATAGAAACATTCCCAGAGTTGAAGTACCCCAGAGTGCAGAAGGTATTCAGGATGTGAAGGAACAGGGAACAGGGAATTTCAGGACTTAGATGCCCTAGGTACAACCCTTCCAGCCCCTAAAAAGTAAGGGTTCGCAGGGAGGCGCAACCGATGGCACTCGGTTCTCACGAGCCACAGGGGTGACCGCAGCCTCATTACTGTCCCTGGGAACCACCTCGAGTTCTCAGTTCAGCACTTAGCTAAGCGTGTCAGATGTGGGACCGAAAAGACGTTTCCAGAGTTACGCGAGGACCGAGTCTCCTCAGAGAGTAGCCCAGGAGTGCTGATAAAAGCAAGGCCAGGAGGGAACCAGCAGTTAGCGTAATGGCTATGTCGCTGGACTCCCATGTAGTCGACCGCGGTTGGCTTAAAACTCACGCCGGGTGCATGTGCGTGCGTGCCCAAGATCCCGAGAGGAGAATGGAGGAGAAGGGACTGCGGCGTGGCCATCCCCCCTGGGGGTGATTTCTCGCTTTCTGTCTCTATGTCTCTCTCTGTCTGGCGAGCGCACGCGCCCTATAGCGAAAACCTCTCCCAAAAAAAAAAAAAAAAAGAAAGAAAAGAAAAAAAGAATCCCTAAAAAAAAAAAAAAGCAAGGCCAGGAGAGAGGCAGGCATGACAGGGGCCGTTCTCCAGTGCTTCTGCAGCAGCTGGTTCTCTCCTACTCCTCCAGGCAGCCCACAGGCCTGCAGGAAGCTGACCCACCAGCTACAGGAGGGCCTGGTCTAAGAGGCGCCCAAGCTTGACTCGGCCAGTTAAGACGCCTGGCTCAAGACAGAACCACTGGGCCAACCCATCCCAACCCTACCCACGGCCGGACTGCAGCTTACTGGAGTTGGTAAACATCCTTGGGTCCTGAAACTAAGGGACCAGCTTGGAGGGACAAAGTCCCCAAAGGCCGGACGAAGGAAGCAGACACTGGCACGTCACAGGCAGCAGAGCAGCGGCTCCGATAAAGGCAGGACAAGGGACTCTAAGGAGTAAGCAGGTCGGGTCCTCCAACTGTCTGGGCAATTAGAGAACAGTATTTGTTTATCAATATATTGTACAAATCAAAAGAAACAAGTTTTGGGCTGGCAGGTGGCATGGTGGTTGAGGCACTGAACTCACACATGTCCCACTGGAGTTCGAGTCCTGGACCTGGCATGGAAGCTTGCTTTCTCACTTTTCCCCTCTCTCTCTCTCTGGCCAAATTGAAAAATAATAATAAATAAAATTAAGTAAATAATTATTTTCAAAAATACAAGTTTTAATGTATTGGATTGTCAGAAAAGTCATGATATATATATATTTTTTTAAAGAATTATTTTAATTTTATTTTATTTACTCATTTATTTTATTTTAATTTGACCAGAGAGAGTGACACAGAGAGGGAGAGAGAGAGAGAAAGTGAGAAAGCTAGCTGCCAGGTCTGGAACTTGAACCATGGTCAGCCATGTGGGAGTGTCCAGCACCTTAACCACCACGCCACCTGCTGGTCCCAATGATATATTTTTCTATGCAAAAATGTGCCCTGACTTTTCCGACAAGCCAGTAGTTCAAGTTCTGTGCTTTTCTTCTATTTGGGATAGTGCTTTCTATGTCCTATTTAAGGACTTGTTTTTCTAAAACTGTAAAGATAGTCTCCAGTTTTCTTCGAGAAGCTCTGTTTTGTTTTTCATGTCTGAATTTATAACCTATCTAAAACTGATTTGGGGATATGATTTGTGGTAGAAGATTTTTTTTTTTTCATAAGGAAAATTCGATTTTTCTTAGTACCGTTTTTTTTTGCCCCACTACCCGTTTTGAAGAGGCCCTCTCTTCCCTTTGAAACAGGGCACCTATGTCATGCACTAAGCGACAGTGCTGTGTGTCCCCACGGTCGCGCTCCATCAGCGCGCCCCTCTCTTCCGCCACCGCAGCACTGTCTGTTACTGAGCTTTGATAAAGTCTTGGTATCTGGTAGGATATGTCCTTCAGCTTTGCTCTACTTAAAGAATGCTTCGATTATTCTCTACCCTTTGTATTTTTTGTCTTTTTTGTTTTAATAGGCAGCTTTTTTTTTTAAGTATTTTTTAAAGTATCTTTTTAGAGAGATTTTTGCTATAGGGCACGTACACTCACCAGCAAGACAGAGAGAGACAGAAAGCAAGAAATTACTCCTCCCCCCCAGAGGGATGGCCACACTGCAATTCCTTCTCCTCCACTCTCCTTTCGGGATTTTGGGCTTGCACGTAAGAGCGCCCAGCGTGAGTTTTAAGTTGCCAGGTGCAGGACTTAAACCATGGTTGACTACATAGGAGTCCAGTGATACAACCATTGCACCATCTCCTGGTGTCCCCCCCTTTTAAATTTGCCAGAGGGCACATGCCCTCACACGAGACAGAAAACCTCACATGGAACGTAGCCACACCACAACCCATTTCCTCCAGCCCCTCACCTTGGGGCATGCAGGAGGGCCTAGAATGTTCCTCAAGCCGCCAGGTCCAGGATTTGAACAACACAGCCAGCCATATAGGATCCAGCTTCCCTAATCGCCAGACTATGGGCTGACTATATATACTTATATATCTATCTATATATATCTATATATAGATACATATATATATTTTTTTTTCTTTTGAAGAGGTTTTTGCCATAGGGCGCGTGTGCTTGCCAGAAAGACAAAGAGAGACAGAGAGACAGAAAGTCAGAAATCACCCCCGAGGGGGGATGGCCACGCCGCAACTTCTCCTCTATTCTCTTCTCAGGATCTTGGGCACGCACGCACACACGCCCGGTGTGAGTTTAAGTCACCAGGTTCAGGACTCGAACCGCAGTCAACTACATGGAAGTCCAGTGACATAGCCATTACGCCAATTGCTGGTCCCCTGACCCTATATTTTTAAGTGTGCTCGTCTCCTCCACTAGAGAGATAGAACATGTGCACATACCTCTAACGGGGTCCTGGCAGGGACCCATCTCCAGCCTCGGCCAGCCCAGTTTGGGGGTAGGGGGTGGGGACTCTGGACAAGAACCAGAAACCTCCCGTGAAGGTCAGCCTTGCACCAGTCCAGTCCCTTTGCATTTTTATGTAAATTTCAGAATGAACTGTCAATCCCCAGACAAAACAACAACAAAAGCAAAAGCCTGCTGGGATTTTGACTGGAATCAGAGATCTGTTTATGAAGTGGATCTTTCCGAGGCCAAGTACCAGCGACCATGGGAAGCAGGGCAACGCTCAGGCACAGCTGGTGGAGTGTCCAGTGGTACACCCAGCAGGAAGCTGGCAGCCATCTGCCTGGCCCACGACCTGGCAACTCCATTCCTACGTAAACACCCAGAAGAATGTGTGCACGTGCATTGGAAGACGAGAACCCATTCAGGACCAGCAGATGGCATAATGGCTACATTGCTAGACTCCCACATAGCCAACCATGGTTCGAGTCCCAGACCCGGCAGTTTAAAATACACCAGGCGCGTGTGTGTGCCCAAAATCCCAAAAGGAAAATGGAAGAGAAGGGATTGTGGCGTGGCCACCCCCTGGGGGATGATTTCTCACTTTCTGTCTCTCTGTCTCTCACTACTGTCTCTCTGGCAAGTGCACACGACCTATAGCTAAAATCTCTCCAAAAAGAATAGAACCCATACACACACATCAGAAGAAAAGACACACGCACAGTCCCATCAGAAGACGGGCTGGTCCTCTCCCACTGTAGAATATGCAAATGGGAAAAAAGACGATTTAATTTAGCAAGTGGGGGAAAAAAAGATTAATTTGATTTCAATGTACAGCTAGGGCTGGGCAGCCAGGCGCGCCACACACAAGCCTCTCTCCAGCGTCGAAGGTTAGCAAGGACCTCGGAAATAAAAGCAGTCAGTCAAAAGCATAGCTCAGTTGTGGTTTTCCTTTCCTTTTCCACCTTCAGATAACAGTGAATTAGTGAGCGAGAAGTACTTTGCAATGCCATGAAAACCTATGTTCTTTATTGTAAAATGTGATTCAGTAGAAAACAGAAATTGGAGACGGCATTTGTATTGGATTGTTCCTTCTAACCAGATCAACAGAGCAATTTTCCAGGGCCACTGACACAGAAACAGACAGATGAGGGGACTGGCTGGACTCGTGTGAAGCATCAGGTCCCAGCGCAGGGCCAGAGCACTCTGGGGGGGCCTGTGAGACGCAAGCAGCCCAGAAAAGCTACTGCCTCACTGGAGCTTGCACTCGGGCCAGGAAGAGCCAATGAGGCAGCAGCTCCGCAGTCCTGGCCCAGGCCACTCCCACAGACACATCTGTATCTAATTGTGTATCTTTGCAATTAAGACGTTACCAACACCCGTGGACCAGCAGTTAGCGTAATGGCTATGTCGCTGGACTCCCACGTAGTCAACCGCAGTTCGCGTCCCGGACTTAAACTCACGCCAGCACATGTGCATGCGTGTCTAAGATCCCAAGAGGAGAATGGGTGAGAAGGGATTGAGGCGTGGCCATCCCCCCTGGGGGGTGATTTCTCCCTTTCTGTCTCTCTGTCTCTCTCTCTCTGGCGAGCGCACGAGCCCTATAGCAAAAATCTCTCCCAAAAAAAAGAAAAAGAAAAAAAAAAAAAAAAAAGACATTACCCAATACCCATTCAATATAACAAATTCAGGACTAGCAGATGGCGTTAGGGTTACGTTGCTGGACTCCCAAGTAGTCAACCACAGTTCGAGTCCCAGTTCCAGTGGCTTAAAACTCACACGCGACATGGGACCAGCAGAAGGTGTATTGGTTAAAGGTGGTGGATTCCCACACGGCTGATCGCAGTTTGAATCCCGAACCCGGCAGCTTGCTTTCTTGCTTTCCCTTTCTTTCTGTCTCTCTCTGGTCAAATTAAAAAATTATAAAAACAAATGTAAATAAATAAACAAATATTTTTAAAAAACCCTCACACCAGACGTGTGCATGCGTGTGCCCAAGGTCCCAAGAGGAGAAAGAATTAGAATGACCACAATGGAGATTGCACTGTGGTCATCCACCCCGGGGGTGATTTTTTGCTTTCTGTCTCCCCGTCTCTCCGGCGAGCGCGCATACCCTATAGCAAAAATCTCTTTCAAAAAAAAAAAAAAAAAAATTGAAAACTACTTAAGTATGCCAAACAGGTCACTCCGGCTCAGAAGATGACCACTGTTAACCTGGTGGCCCTCTCCGGCCTATCCTGTTTGCTTCCATAAACCCATCGGCCGTGCTGCGGTCTTCAACTGCTGTCCCACCAACGTGAAGTGCTCCCACGCTGCTGCGCCTCGGGTCCCAGAAAGTACTCACAGCGCTCCGCCTCTCTCCGGTGCCTACACAGCGGCCCACCACGCGGAGGGCTCCGACTTCGCTTACCCACCGCCCTCCCGATACACATGGGAAACACCACCAGCCATGTGCCGCGACAAGGACGCTCTGATCACCCCTCCGGCACCTTCCTCTTTACACGCTTGGGCCACTGTTTCTGCACCACCTGACGTCTCTGTAGTCCAAGGACGGAAAGGCCAGAAGAACGGCGAGGCAGTGTTGAGAACAGCAGTCCTACCCAGAGAAACGGACTGGCCCTGGGCCCCATCACTGGGTAGGCTACATGAAGTCTGGTGCACTTTAACGGTAAATGCCCAGAGGGCCACACAACACAGCACATTTGAAACAAAAGGCCCACCTTCCCCACAGGCCCCGTAACCGTGGCACTGCCACGGAGGAGACAAGGACGTTCACAGACGCCCGACAGAAGGCAGAACAGCAGACCACTCCCGCCAGGCCGGCTGCACAGAGCCTCCCAGCCACCGCCGAGGAGCCTGTCCTCACCAGCAGCCCCGCGTGCAGATGAGGAAACCGAGGCTGGGGGCGGGGCACCAGCCAGTCGCGCTGCTCTTTCTCCCGCACAAGCTGAGCTGCAAGCCCAGGGGTAGAGCCATCACCAGCTCAGCCCCCACAAATCCACCCGACACTTGAGAAATGAAATTCAGATATTAAAGATGGGGAACCAACAGGTGGTGCAACGGTTACATCGCTAGACTCCCACAGTCAACCAAGGTTCAAGTCTCGGACCTGGCGGCTTCAAGCTCACGCCAGGCACGTGTGCATGTGCCCAAGGTCCAAAGAGGAGAAAGGATTGCAGCGTGGCCCCCGGAACATGATTTCCCACTTTCTGTCTCTCTGCCTCTCTCTCTTTCTAGCAAGCGCGTGCCCCTCTGTAGCAAAAATCTCTCTTAAAAAAAAAAAAAAGATGGGAAGGGGGCCCTGAAAGGGCTGAGGGTTTCAACGATCTCCTACAAAGCCCTGGACCCTGTACCGAATTTCTCCAAGGCTGTCACTAACCCACGGTGAGGACAGCCACTGTCAAACGAGGCCAGGTCTGAAGAACAGAGTGAACCCCCAAATATGGGTGAGCCCAGAAACAAGGACCAGGGCTTCCCCGGCATTCCGAGGGATGCCAACCTGCGATTCCAGCCAAGCTGGGAAAGAGAATCTGCGAAAACGGACGAAGGTTTGTTCCTTCCTCCTCAGCAGAGGGAAGGGCTGCCGGGGGGCTGCCGGGGGGCTGGACTGAGACGTCCTGTCTTCACTTACATCCAGGTAAGCGGCACACTCCCCTATCGCCCTTCTCCGAGGTCGCTTCAGGTTCAGAATCCATCTGCAGTTAAAACATCCCCGTGAATAGGAAACCAAGACTGCTCCCAGGAGCGCGTGGTCTCGGCAGTAAAAGGCACAGCAGGGAGGGTGGCTTTCACTTTCTACTCGGGCACTCCTGGTGTGCCACCTTCCCTGACAAGCCTGTCTGTTACTGTATCAACACGTTGCTTCCACGTCTCAGTAAACTCCGCACTGGAGTCGCACAGCTCCCTGTGCTGTGCTAAAAGCATCCCAGGCTTTATGTCGATCTTCCCGGCAACACTGAGACGCTCCATCCCCACGTGGCAGAAAAGGGAACTGAGGCTCAGAAGACTAAAAGAATGATGCGCTCAAGGGCCGACAGCAGGAGTGTACGCGGTGGAGGGGGACACTCAGGACAAACCCGGGCTGCAGCCCGCTTGGCCACAGCCGGACGGACCCACGAACCGCCTCGACCTACCTCCCACCATCCCTCCAAGAAGCTCTCGGAGAACAGAAAGCCCGGCGCAGAGCAGCAGCCAGTGGCCAGATGCCTCTGTCAGCTAGAAGCCGTGCACAGCGGTGCCTCAGACAGCACTGCGCGCTCCCACACCTGCCCACAGGGGGCGCTTGTCGGCCAAGGTGGCCAAGGTGCCTGAGCTCGGAGTGGAGGTGAGGGCCCAGCTAACTGACTGAGGTCCAAATCTTTCGCACGGGCTTTCCTGCAATTAGAAACCCCAATGTCAAGTAAACAAACGAACCCCAAGAGTATAAACCTGCCTCTCCAAACCCCTCGGCTCTCATCCTGTAGAATTGAGGAACCATTAATAGCTCCTGTTTACTGAGGGCCTGCGAGCCTTTGCCAGGTCCCTCATAAACACTGCAGTGCGTGACCCTCGGAATCCTCACCCGAATTCTATGAAGGTGCTACTGCCTCATTCTGCGGAGGAGAAGAACGGCTTTCTGAGAAGACGCAGTAACTGCCTGCAGGTCTCCCAGCCCCACGCGCTGGGGCTGCGATCTGAAAGCAGCTGGCGGCAAGCGAGCTTCCGATGGGACTGCTCCGTGCAGCTGGCGCCTCTCAGAGAGGGACACCCAGGAGGAGCAGCAGGAGCCGCAGAGGGCATTCCCAGCTCTCCCAGTGAACCGTCTCCAGGCTCCGGTTAAGGATAACAACCTGCAAGCCGGAGCAGCCTAATTCCAAACTGCACCTCTGAGCACAGCGATGCCAGGGTGCAAATCCCTCCCAGCCTAGCTGATGAAAGCCCAGGCCTTCTCTGGTGCTCCAGCTCTCACTCGCTCTTCCACTACGTGTGACCTGGAAAAGCGACAGAGGGAAGGCTGGGCCAGGAGGCGGAGACCCTGGGGAGAGAATGGAGATGCAAAAACAAACCCCACACCATCCACAGCAAGGAGACCACCAAGAGCTGCAAAATGTGAGCCTCAGACACCTCCGAAGGGGCTGTGGGGACTCTGAATAGACAAGGTCTCAGTTTGACCCCCGGCTCTAGTGTATCAAGGCTGGAGAAAACACCTGCGCCAGGGACCACCTGTAGCGGGCACAGAAAATCACACTGAGAACCGCCTGCCTTTCTCTGCCCATGGCTCACTTCCCAACTGGCCTTCGCTTAGCGAGACGCCCAGAGTGACGTCTGCATGGTCACCTCAGCTCTGGAGACCCACGAACGGAGATGCTGCTCCTCTACGCCTGTCCAAGCTGACCCGAGAAGACCTGACACTGGCCACCGCACGCTGAAACAGCAACTGCTTTTGATTAAGAAACGTGCAAACGCAGATGACCCAAAAGGGCTACCCACTTCAGAAAGCCCAGAGCGGAAAGGCACGCTCACACTACTACACTATATAATTTGATACGAACTTTTTTGAAGCAGAATCTAGCAGAAATTTTCCCCAAAACGCTATAAAACTGCAAGAGCCCACACTGCAGAAACACACTCTCATTCACTACCACATACAAGTCATATGTTTTTTGAAGAAAAATTTGGCACAATTTTACCAAAACTGTAAAAAATCCCGTAATTACAAACAGCTTACAGGGCCAGCAGGTGGTGTGGTGGTTAAGGGTGCTGGACTCCCACATGGCCGACCACGGTTCAACTTCCGAACATGGCAGCTTTCTCTCTCTCTCTCTCTCTCTCTCTCTCTCCCCCCCTCTCTGGTCAAATTAAAATAAATAAAAATGAATAAATGAATAAAGTTAAATAAAATAATTTTTAAAAAGAAAACAAAAAAACAAATAGCCTAAATGTCCCCTAGGAGGCGGGTTAAGTCAAACAAGCTAAAACAGGCGGCAGTTGTGAGAACGGACGATGTCACCCGTCTCATGTCCTGCCAGAGACCCCGCGCTTCCCCAGGTGAAAGGCAGCAGGCCTTAACAATGCCAACAAGGGCGGGGCCAGCCGGTGCACGGTGGTTAGGGCACTGGCCTCACCAACCGTTTGAGTCCCAGACCTGGAGGCTTGAAAATCAGGCTGGGAACATGTGCACACATGCCCAAAATCCCCAGAGGAGAAAGAAGGACCGTGATTTCTCTCTTTCTGTCTCTGGCAAGCACACACACCCTATTGGCAAAAACCTAAAAAAAATTTTAAAAAAGATATAAACAAGGATAATGGGGGTCCCGGCAGTTGGCGTGGGGGACTCCCATGTGGCTGACCACGGTTCAAGTCCTGGACCTGGCAGCTTGCTCTGTCACTTTCCCTTTCTCTCTCTCTCTCTGGTCAAATTAAAAAATAACAAGTGGAATTAAATGTGAAATTTTTTTTAAATTAGAATAATGTGTGTGCTTCTGGACAGGATCACAAGAAACATCTCACAACAATTTCCTTTTAGAGTGACTGGGGAAGACTCTTAATTTTCTTTCTAGCAGCTTAAATTTTCTAACTACATTTTTGTTGTTGTTGTTGTTGAGAGGTATTTGCTATAGGAATCACCCACTTGCCAGAGAGACAGAGACAGAAAGCAAGAAATCACTCCCAAGGGGGGTGGCCACACTGTAATTCCCTCTCCTCCATTCTCCTCTCAGGATTTTGGGTATGGACGCACAGGCACCCGGCATGAGTTTTAAGCTGTCAGGTCCAGGACTCGAACCGTGCAGTCAACTACATGGGAGTCCAGCAGCATAACCATTATGCCAACTGCTGGTCCCTCTAACGACTTTTTTTAGAAAGTCCACTGGGGGTGCTGGCAGGTGGCGTGGTGGTTAAGGTGCTGCCTGGACTCCCACATGGCCTACCGCAGTTCGAGTACCGGACTTGGCGGCTTGATATCTCACTTTCCCTTTTTTTCTCTCTCTCTCTGTAGTAAAATTAAAAATAAATAATAATAACAACAAATAAAATTAGGTAAAATAAATCACCTTTTTTAAAAAAGTCCACTGGGAATACTTGAGCCATGGGATTATGAGCTATTTTTGTTTTCTTCTTTATATACTTATATATTTTTAAATAGCTAGTAAAAACTATTTTTAAGATCATAAAGAATGTGGTAGATTCGTGTATGTTACGAGAAAATGCTCATGATATTATCTGAAAATGCAATACCAGACTCAATAGTATAATCCCATTGTTTTTTGAAAGCCTACCTACACAAGGCCCTATTTACATGTGAGCTGAGTCTGGAAGGATAAACACACCAAACCATAAACAGTGGTTACTGCTCAGGGAGCTGGCAAGAGAGCCTTCATTTCTCTTCTTACACTTGCTTTTTCGTTTTCCTTTCTATAATGAGTATGTGTACTTTTTAAAATAATTTTTATCAAAAGGAAAAAAATAACAGAAAATTCCACATCATGCTTCAAGACCTGAGTTCAGCTCTGCCCACTTCTAAAGCTCAGACCGTTTTGTGCACAGCAGGTCGGCCGGGCTGGAGCGGGCCCTCCCGCACAGGCTTGGGCTCTCTGCCCTGGCCAGGAACCGGGCAGCTCTTTAAGCTCAGAGCTGTATGTAAACAACACCTGCCCAGAAAAGCTCTGGGAGATACAAAGGGACGCGGAAGCGTGGAGATGACCTCCTTTCCCCGGCTGGTCCTGCTGAGAACCATCCCACTGTTCCATAAAGGCGACCATGACCCCGACACCTGTGGGCCGAGTCCACCCTGGCGTGGCATCGTTATGTGTCCTGCTCAGGGCTGGCCCCCAACCACTTGAGCACTTGCATAATGTTCCCATTTGAAGGGCCCCAGTGCTCTGGAAGCGGACCGATCAGACCTGTGAGCTCTCCTCTGGGGCCCAGACATGGGCGACGTCACCTTAGAAACACATTTTTAATACCCCTGGGCTCTGCGTGCTATTTTCAAGGCGTGCCTATTTCAAGTCTGTCACGTTTTCCAAGATGCCTTCCCGGCAGCCCCACACCCAGGCCACGCTGGTGGGCTCCTGGACCCTCTTCCATAGCTCTGCAGACCCTCCTACACAGGCTGACGGAGAGCCAGCCCTCTCTGATAAACACAGAGCCCACGGCGAGGCAGGAAGCCACAGCCTCTGTACCGGCGTGCACTCGCTCCACTGGGAGGAAGGGCCAGTCTGAGACATAAAAGCAAGGCCACACTTACACGTCATGATCTGTCATCCTCCGGCAGATGAACGGGTAAACAAAGCGTGCTATATACATAATGGAGCCATTATTCAGCCTTAGAAAGGAAATTCTGAAACATGCTGGACAAGAGGAACCTTGGGAACATTACGCTAAGTGAAATAAGCCAGAGACGAAATGACAAACACTGGATAAGTCCACTCCAATGAGGCACCCAGAACGGGCGGACCCACAGGGAAGGGGGAGCTGGGGTCTACGGGGCATGGAGTTTCAGGCTGGGAAGACCAGTTCTAGAAATGGACGGTGGATGGCTGCCCGCCTTCTCCCACCAGACCACGAGCTCCTGAGGTCTCAGAACAGCGAGTCCATCACATGAGAGACTTGTCCAGACCAGACCAGGAAATGCAGTAAGACCTCCAAGGGCTTAACCAGGATCGAGACACCCAGAACCTAGTGCCCATGACAAAACCACAACCACGTTGGGCTAAAGCCTGGAGGGGAAGAAGACAAGCACTGAGAGAGAAAGCAGATACTGTACAGAACGGGAGTGAAGAATGAGGGCCAGCTGGTGGCATGGTGGTGACGGCAGCTGGATCTCACATGGCTGACTGCACAGTTCCAGTCCCGAACCAGGAGGCTTGAGAAACAAGCCCGACGTGAGTGCATGCGTGCACAAAATCTTGAGAAGAGCCTGGAGAAGGGACTGTAGCATGGCCATCTCCCCAAGGGGTACTTTCTCAACTTTCTATCTCTCTGTCTCTGACAAGTACATACTAAAATAAATTTTAAAAAATTAAGTAACATAAGAGGTCATGGGGAGGGAGTGAAGAAAGAGCCAGGGCAGAGGGTGCCCCACTTGTGGGAAATAAGCAGCAATGTGGACCCACATCATATGCATGGATGCCCCCTGAGATTTTGCCTGTAACAGAGTAGCAATGACCTACAAGTCTAGCAACAGAAAATTAAACTATGGTGAATCCATATAATAGCAATTGTGTAATTATAAAAACGGGCTTTTAGTAACTTAGAAAAATACACCGTAACATTGAGAAAAATGCAAACTACCAACTGTGTATACAATGTACATAGCATTGGTCTAATTTTGAAAACAGACACATAACAAGGAAAAGAAACACACCAGACCCTATACAGTGGTTATCTCTGGATGGTGAGGTCACAAATGGCTTACATTTTTCTTTTGGCATTTATTCTTTTCGATATTTTCTCATTTTTTTTTTTTCAGTGAAAACACTACTAGATGAAAAGGTATTTAAAGAGCTTTACATGGGACCAGCAGATGACGTAAAGGTTACGTTGCCAGACTCTCACGTAGTTGACCGTGGTCCGAGTCCTGGACCCTGCGACTTAAAACTCAATGCCAGGTATATGTGTGTGCGTACCCAAAATCCCAAGAGGAGAATGGTGGAGAAGAGACTGCAGCGTGGCCATCCCCCTGGAGGGTGATTTCTCACTTTCTGTCTCTGTCTCTCAGGCGAGTGCATGCACCCTATAACAAAAACCTTTCAAAATAAAGGGCAATGCACAATGCTTGGCAGATACCAATAGGTGCTCAGGCAGTATCTGTCGCATGACAAGTGAATAAAAATGCAACAAATACAACTTCTGGCACACAGAAGAGGAAAAGGCTGATGGTTTTCTTGGAAAGGCAGAAGAAAGAATGCAGATGTGAACTGGGAGACTGGCTGCAGGGGCAGGAGCCAGGGACAGGAGCGGAAGGAAGCACTGCGACCAACTGACAGCAACCCAGGCTTCGCTTTCCCCGCAGCCTCCTCCTGCTGCAAGCAACGCCTGGCCTCGCAGACCAGCAGAGCTGCCAGCTTCTCACAGGAGCGAGGGTGTTTCTCAGGTCACGTGGAAAGCAACAAGTCGAGGCGAGAAGAGAACAAAGCTCGACCGAGACTTCTGGCTCAAGTCACTGAGGCCAGCCTCCCTCGCGGCACAGATTGAGCGCCAGCCACAGGCACGACGGTGATCTCACCCATGGAGCCGGGCCTGCGAGCTCCCAGGTGAGCAGACCCAGTCCTGAGGGCCCTTTTAAACCTAGAAGCTGGTCATGAACAGTTTCATTTCACCAGAACAGCACTCCAGCTCCCGCTCCCTCTCCCCGCTCCAGCAGCACCGACACGCATGCCTTTGTCCAAATGACAGCCCCCACAGCCCCCACGTTCCGAAGGCCGAACAAGTCCCAGAAGAATCTTCAAAAGAGAAAATGATGACTTGAAGGTAATCCGGCTAGCCTGGCTTTCCTACACAAACTTATTTGAAAGCCAAAAACAGGAGATGCAGAACAGAAAGTCCAACATAGGCCTGCTAGAAATCTTATTTTTCAGGGGGAAATGCGCTGTCTTACGACCTAGAATAGATGGGCCCTATGGAATATCTGCCCGCCTGTGGCAAGACATATGTTTGACAGCAGAGAGGCCTCGGCCCGCCTCGGCTCTCCTGGTTTGAAATAGAAACCGACACAGAAATGACCGACCTCGAATGGCAGAATAACAGGCCATGGAACAGCGTCCAGCCATGGCAGCGTGAGTCGATGTGTGTTCAAGGGGAAAGCTTTAAAGCACAATAAAATAACCCTTCAGAAAAAGACTACTGGAATTCAGGGAGCACACAGGGGCTGGTGAGGCCAAGGGCACAGCAGAGACCCCTCTGCCACCCAGCGCAGCTAGGCCCTGCAGGAGACAGCTCTGACCTGCCATTCCTGAAATTCCACTTCCCAAGGTTTCCAGGCCTTTTCCCCCATTCAGGGGGTGGGGACAGGAGGGGACCCAGGTCGGGAGGAGAGGGCCCTGCAATCAGCAATTACCGGGGCTGTGGAACCAGAGCCGGGCAGGAGGGCGGCCGAATCTCCCACCACAGCCAAGCTCACCAACAGTCCAGGGCCAGTGAAGTCGGAGAAAGGATGGACAAGAGGGAAGCAGCGGAATCATAAGGACACGACCATACTAAGCCGGGAGGCTGGGAGGGGGCCCCACGGGTGACTGTAGGAAACCAAAAGGCCCACCCCACCGAGATGGTCACCAAAATGCCAGCATGAACCAAATAGATTCCCCCCACACTGCTGAAGGGGCAGAGTGTCCCCAGGGCCCCTGACCAACCCAGTAACAGGTTCTGTCAACAGGCAACTTGGGTCTCAGTCTTCACTTGTGGCCAAGACTGGGGTGAGTCGCCCCCTCTCGTGGCCTCAGTCCTTCCACTGTCCCCAAATAAGCAGCAGACACCCAGATCTGGCTGTGCTCCCGGCTCGGGACCATTCTAGAACATCCAGCAGGTGGGGATGCGCACGGCATGAAAACACTAGCTGGTCCAGCCATGACCAGAGCACAGGAGTTAAGAGAAAACGGGAGGGACCAGCAGTTCGAGTAATGGCTATGTAGCTGTACTCCCATGTAGTCGACCGTGGTTCGAGTCCCGGACCCGGTGGCTTAAACTAACACAGGGCGCATGGTGTGTGTGCCCAAGATCCCGAGAGGAGAATGGACAAGGGATTGCGTGTGGCCATCCCCCCGTGGGTGATTTCTCGCTTTCTGTCTCTCTGTGTCTCTGTCTTTCTGGCAAGCACACGCACTCTGTAGCAAAAACCTCTCCAAAATAAAAAAAAATTTTTTAAAAAGTGAAAACAGGAAAACAAGACACACTTCCGGCCACATCCTATGGCTGAAAAGCATTTTGTTACAACTCTCACATGACGCTCCCAAGAGGGACCCCAGCAGGTGCAATCAGGCCCATTTCACAGGTGTAGGTGTCCAGGCCTGGGACAGGACCGAGGGCCAGTGGCAGCTCTCCGGCTCCGAGGGACGCTAGTGCCTGAACAAGCAGAGGCCTGCCAGATGAGTCCTGCCAATCCTGGGGTCAGCTTGGCCTCTCTGCTGTCCTGAGGCTCCTGCACTGTTCCCCGCCTGCCTTAAACCAGCTGCAGGATGGACTCCGAAGGGCAGGGACGGGTGCTAGGACGCACAGCCCAGGCGGACTGAGGTCCGAGGGTGCCACTGCTCAGACAGGGCCCGTGAACTAATCCCATAATGCCGCATGCCGTGGCTCCCTCTCTCTGTCCCTGCCTCAGGCCAGCACCTGTGGCATTCCCTGCTCGGCTGGGCTCCATGGGTGGCACAAGTGGCTTAGTCCCCTGGACCACTTGACAGCAGCTATCACAGAGGACAGCAGGAGGGACACCTGCGTGCCAGGCCTTCCCAGGGACCCTTCGCGTCTTCCCAGCCCGCCCACAGGTGGAGCGGGCAACGGCCGTGTTGAAGACGCAGAGCGCCCCGCGACAGCCAGAGCCAGCCAGCCCGCCGCTCAGAGGCGACAGGGCATGGTTTGCACGCCAAAGCCAGGGCCTCCCCACTCGGGCCTTTCACACCGCGGCCCTGGGCACAGACCCTGCTCCACGGCTGCAGAACGCAGCTAAGAGCTCAGACAAACGGTTACCAAACCCCGACTGGACAACCCTGTACGAGCCCACGTCGAGCTAACGCTCACAGAAAAGCGTCTTCAGGGAAAGTTAGACAGTTCTGAGCAGCACGGGCTGTGCAGGCTTCTCCCAGGCAGCCATTTAGCGACCCACACGCTCCGGAGAGCGGCCCCAGCCCCCATTCGCTCACTTCCTTCAAGCTCAACATGGCCTTGAAAAAACACCTCCTCTCCCCGCCTAAAGGTGGGCTCCGCGCTCCACGGGATTTCGGAAAGAAAGAAAACGCCTTCCAGTTCGAGGCAGGCAGACGCACTCTGGAGAGGCCCAGCATTTCAGCACGGCTGCGCTCCTCACCGAGGGGGAGCCCAGCTGGCAGGCCCCGCGCGGCGACATCCTGTTTATTATTAAACGTTTTGAGCACTAGCGCCCGAAGTGTTTGGAAAATCACCCTGCTGTTCCCGCACCCGAGCCAGCGTCTGCACGGCTGCCCGCCGCCCGGCCCCGGCAGGCCCGCGGCCCCGCGCCAACTTCAGGGCACCGAGAGCCGGGAGCCGCGCCGCCCGGGCCCACCCCGACCACGGCGACCCCCGCGCGCCTGGAGCGGCCCGAGCCTGCGGCCAGCCGACAGCCGCGCTCCCGGGCGCCGAGCGGGCGCGCAGGGACCCGGCCCCCGCCCCGCGCCCTCCAGCCCGGCCCGGCCCCGCCCCGCCGCGCACCCCGCTCCGCAGCGCCCAGGCCCGGCCGCGGCCTCCGGGGGCTCGGGGAGGCCGGGGGAGGCGCGCGGGCCCCGGACCCCGCCCGAGCCGAGGCCCAGGCCGAGCCGCGCGGCGCCGCCACAACAATGGCGAGCGCGCCCGGGCCTGCCGCCCCGGGCCCCCCAGGCGCCCCGGGCTCCGCAGGCCTCTGCCTGCAGCTCCGAGCTCGCGCTCGCGCCCGTCGGGGGCAGGCGGCGGGGCCAGGCGGGCCGCGCTCGCGGACAAAGGTCGGCCGGGCCGGGCCGGGCCGCGGGCTCGCGCGGCCCGCCGGAGGCCGCGCAGACAAAGCCCGGCGGGCCGCGCAGTCTCCGCGCCTCCATCTTCGCGCCGCCGCCCCCGCGCCCCGGCCCGGCCCGCGCCCCGGCCCCGGCCCACCTGGTCTGGTTCCGCGGGAGCGATCGGGCCGGGCGATGGCGGTCGGGCGGCGGTCGGGCGCGGAGGCGGCGGGATGGCGGCGGATTGCGAGGCGGCGGCGCGGCTGCTCGCTCGCTTGCTCCCTCCTCCCGGGCTCGCGGTCGCTCGCTCGCTCGCGCGCTGGAGCCTCGGAGCCTGTGCCTGCCGCTGCCTCCCTCTCGCGCTTGGCTCCCCGCCCCCCGCCTGCCGCCTGCCGCCTGCCGCCGCCCCCGCCTCCTCGGCCGCCTCCTCCCGCCGCCGCCCGCCGCCGGCAGCCGCGGCCCGCGCAGCGCCCCCTGCCGCGCCTTCCCGGAGCCGCCGCCGGAGGAGGGCGGGGGCCGAGCGGAGGGGGTGCGGACCGGGGGCCCGGGGAGGGGACCCGGAGGAGGGCCCTGGAAGACCGAAGGCAGGAGCAGGAGGCGGGAGAGGAGGAAGGGTCGTGGGAGGAGAGGGGTGGGGGCGAGAGGCGGGAGGAGCTGGGGGAGGGGGACTGCTGAGAGGAGGAAGGGGGGCTGGGATGGAGGGGTCTGGGGTGAGGCCTGCAGGGAGGGAGGGTTGGAAAAGGAGGGGAGAGCCCGGTTCCCCGCCCCCTCCCTTTCTAGAACTGCAGCCCTCCGGATAGACTGAGAGCCCGGATTTTGTGGAAATATGTATTTGATATATGCACGGAAGGAAGCAGAAATAATACATTGTTCGATCCAAAAGCAGCGTTGTTGCACAACAGATACTTTGTCTCGGTCCTCCGAGATGAAAAAGAGTCAGCCAGTCCTCTGGAGTGCGTCTTGCTTATTTGCGTGAATGCCGAACAAAGGGAGACGCAGATTCTCTCCCCTCCTCTTACCTCCTTCAGGTTGGGGGAGCTGAGGGTTCTCACTTCAGTCAGACACTTTGGCAATTAGGAAAACAATTTCTAAAAGCAAAGACAAAAATGTTTTTAAAAAGTAGGTAGACTCGCATCCAAATCACCTGACACCTCCTCCAGACACTCCTGATAGTACCCTGTGTTAAGGGGCCTAGTGCGTTTATCTCATTTCACCCCAACTCTGGGGCAGATATTATTGTTTAAAAGTGATCTGAGCAGTTAGGTAACTTGCCCAGGGCCACCCAGCTGCACACAAGAGGAAATTAACCCTCTGAGACCTGACCCCCCCAAATCAGACTTACCCAGAACTCAGTAGGCAGGTAAGGGATCTAGGTCTTTTAGTCTTCTTTACAGAATACTTTTCTGAATTTTCCCACGTTTTGTCTATGGTGGTTTTCAATATCATCCTCTCTTTAAAATAATCAAACTTGCATTACCTCACAGCAAGGGACCATGCGATCCTAACCCTGATGTTCCACCTTGTTCCTTGACCTTAAACCCATCTTGCAGAAGGCCACCCGACTGCCTGCCCCCCCCCCCCCCCAACACGACAGCCAGCAGAAATGAGAGGAGGCTGAGCACCCGCCAGCCAGCAGAGCACTTCCTGTGACCACGTTTCTGCACTGGCCAAAAGGGTTTTGCTAATGAGGGCAAGGGGCTGGAGGTGGGGAGTCCTGGGCTGACCAGGTGGGCCTGGTGGAACCCTGTACAAGAGGACACTGCTGGGTCAGTCAGAGAGGTGAGTGAAGTCATGGTTCGGATGGAATGCGGAGGGTTGCTGGACCTCCCACCGAGGAGTGCAGGCACAGCCCCCCCAGACCTGGAGACAAGCCATCCTAGACCTCTTTGCTTTCTCTTTTAGAGGTTTCTGCCATAGGGCCTGTGTGCTTGCTGAGAGAGAGAGACAGAGGGACAGTGAGAGGTCACCCCCCATGGCCAGACCACAGTCCCTTCTCCTCCCTGTTACTTCCAAGTTCCCGGGCTCCCACCTACACAGGCCCAGCATGATTTCAAGTCGCCGAGTCCAGGACTCTAACCGAGTTCAGCCATGTGGGAATATGACGACGTAACCATTATGCCATCGCTGGCCCCGGTCCATTGTAGACATCCGATCTTGTTTTTTTGTTTTTTGGAGAGGTTTTTGCTATAGGCTGCGTGCGCTTGCCAGAAAGACAGAGACAGAGAGACAGAAAGCGAGAAATCACCCCCCCAGGGGGGATGGCCACGCCACAATCCCTTCTCCTCCATTCTCTTCTCAGGATCTTGGGCACACACGCGCGCCCGGCATGAGTTTAAGCCACCGGGTCCAGGACTCGAACGAACCACGGTCAACTACGTGGGAGTCTAGCGACATAGCCGTTATGCCAACTGCTGGTCCCAGACTTCCGATCTTGAACTGCTGGCTAAGAAGGTGATCTGCATTAGGTACCCCTGAGATCTGTTACAGCAGGAACAGGACACTAGGCCACTTGGAGCTAGGCGAGGGTTAAATGGTGCCCTGGGGGGGATTGAGTGGTCCTGAACCAACAGCCGCCCCCCCCAGCCACTCACAGGGAGGAGGACAGGCACACTACTGCCTGTGAAGCACTTGGTAGACAGAAGAGCCTTGGGGACCTGGGGACCGAGTCCATCCGTCATTCACTGAGCACCTGCTTGGTCTCTTCAGTCACTAAGCCAGGCTCTGGAGCCACTGCGGGAACCAGGTAGACAGGGTCCTGGACTACAGCCAATGAAACCAGCACCAGGCCAGCAGGTGGCATGGCAGTTAAGGCGCTGGACTCCCACGTGGCCGACCACAGTCCACGTCATGGACCTGGAGGCTTGTTTCCTCACATTCCCCTTCTCTCACTCTCTCCCTCTCTTTCTGGGGTTTCAACGAAAATGGGTGGGGTCACTGGGATGCTCTCCAGCTTGGACCCCCAGGCAGAGAAGAGGAGTTGGCACAAAAGACACCCTCCCCATGGAGCCGCTGAGAGAGTGCCTGGCGGCTACAAGCGTGGCTCCTGACCACAGCCACCACACAGCTAGCAAAGGCCGCCAAGCGAGCGCACGGGTGAGGTCTCCACACCCCAGCTAGCGGGGGTGCTCAGCCTTCCTCCCACCTCTGTCACCTCCCTCCATGGTGACAAAGTGTCCAGTGGAGTTTTAGACAACTTGCCTGGTGCATCTTCCCTATGAGGTCAAGAAAGCAGAGACTCAAAGGGTAGATGACTTGCTCTGGGTTCTAGTTCGTTCTAATGGCAGAAATCCCTGAGTCTGTGTAACTTATACAAAGAGGTTTTGGGGCCAGCAGGTGGCTTGGTGGTTAAGGCACTGAACTCCCACATGGTAGACCACAGTTCGAGTCCTGGACCTGGTGGCTTGCTTTCTCACTTTGTCTCTCTCTCTCTCTCTCTCTCTCTCTCTCTCTCTCTCTCTCCCCCCTCTCCCCCTCTCCCTCTCCCTCTCTGGCCAAGTTAAAAAAAAAGAAATAATAATAAATAAAATAATTTTTCAAAAAAAGATTTTCTGGGACCACCAGATGGGGTAATGGTTATGTCACTGGACTCCCACATAGTCAACTGCAGTTTAAATCCTGGACCGGTGGTTTAAAACACGCTGGGCACATGTGTGCGCATGCCCAAAATCCCAAGAGGAGAAAGGAGGAGAAGGGACTGTGGTGTGGCCATCTCTCCCAGGGGTGATTTCTCGCTTTCTGTCTGTCACTGTCTCTCTGGCATACACACACAACCTGTAGTAAAAATCTCTCTCAAAAAATAAAAAAAACCACACACACAATAAAAAAGAGGTTTCCTTACAGCTCACAATTTGGGAGGCATTGTTCTAGTCTAATCAGTGAGAAACAGGAGGACATTCAGACATAGCCAAATTATAGGGGTTCTTTATGAGGAGGCCAGCGACCACGGGAGGACTCATGTCTCTCAGAGACCCCACAGCCCCCCAATATAGGGAGAAGAGGCCTATAAAGGCAGAAACCGCATTGGGGTTGACGTAGTGGGAACAGTAACCGATGCGGGGGTGGGGTAACGAGGGGAAGGAGTGACCTTGGGCAAGCGTTTGTTCAGAAACAAAATTAAACAGTGTTACCTTGGACGACTTTAGTGCTGAGGACTTTTTAGTCCTTACACGAACACATGGAATCTCAGTGGCCTTCGTGGCTCAGGACAAGGGTCTGGCGAACCTAAGGGACATCTTAAGGTAGGGAGTTCCAGGTTATTTAGCAAAGACAGTAGAAATGTTAACCACTCTGTTTAGGTAAAAGGAGAACGCGAGTTTGCAGTATAGACAGAAGTTCAAGATGGAGGCACTCCTGTTTCAGCATGATGTCGGGACGCATCTGTGAAGGCTTTTTGCTGGTGTGACCTCTGAGTGTCACGTGGCAACAGCGACCCAGGCAAGGGCACCTGTGTCTATGTATCTGTCTCATCCCCTCTTCTCACCGGAGCCCACCTGGGTGCCTAATCACTTCCCAGATGCCCGCCTTTCAACACCATAATCAGACTAAGTCTCCACCGTTTCAACACTACTCTGACGGCTCACCAAATTCTTTTTTTTTTTTTTTTTTTTGAGAGGTTTTCACTATAGGGCGCGTGCACTCGCCAGACAGACAGAGAGAGACATAGAGACAGAAAGCGAGAAATCACCCCCCAGGGGGGATGATCACGCCGCAATCCCTTCTCCTCTATTCTCCTCTCGGGATCTTGGGCACGCACACACACGTGCCCGGCGTGAGTTGTAAGCCACCGGGTCCGGGACGTGAACCACGGTCGACTACATGGGAGTCCAGCGACATAGCCATTACGCTAACTGCTGGTTCCCCGGCTCAACCAATTCTAACACATGGAGTTCGGGAGGGCACATTGGAACGATGGCACCCAGGTCACAGATTCTGCTAAACACAAGCCTCCTAGCTTGGGTCCCAAAAAACATAGCATGGGGCCAACCACGTGGTCCAGGAGGTAGGGAGCCACCGCATGGTGCTGGAGGCCTATGGGGGCCCAGGTTCAGATTCCATGCGGTCCTTAACATGCCAAGGGCACCCATGAGCCCCTGTGATCCCGGCTGGCGAGGAGGTTCAGAGAAGGATGAAAGCCAGGCGGTCGCTGTACAGGGTCACTCTGTCTCTGTCTCTCTTGCTCTCTCACGCTCTTGTAAAGTAAATAAAGTAAATAAAATATACTTAGATAAATACATATATACATATACACATATACGTACATCATGAATGACACAGGGAAGAACTGAGTGGACCAAGCAGGGCGGAGCTGGAAAGAGTTTACTCAGACTGATGAGCAAGTGTGTTTTGGTTGTGTTTTCCTTTCCTTTAATTTAATTAGTTTATTTATCTGTCTGCCATAGGGCGTGTGTACACACAGGAGAGAGACAGAGAAAGTGAGAAATCATCCTCCTCCCCCAGGGGTGATGGCCACACCACAATCCCTTCTCCTCCATTCTTCTCTCAAGATATTCAGACACGAGCGCACACACCTGGCATAATTTTCAAGCCACTGGGTCAAGGGCTCCAATTGCATTGGTCAGGTGGGATCCAGCCACCTTAACCACCGTGCCATCTGCTGGCCTTGTTTTCCTTTTAAATATTAGAAAACTTGTGGCTCTGCTGTGGATAATCTCTGCAGACCCCAACCTGAGTCAGAAGGGAAATTTCTATCCTTTCTGGCCTAGTCGGAATTTTATGTATATATCATTTTATTTTTTCCTTAAAATGTAATCACTGTCTTTTGTTACATTGAAATTTAGTTCTTTTTTCCCTTAATAATTATTTATTTTATTTTATTTATTCATTCATTTATTTGATTTGATTTTTTTGGTTTGTTTGTTTTTTGGTTTGTATTTTGTTTTTTGGAGAGATTTTTGCTATAGGGTGCATACGCTCGCCAGAAAGACAGAGAAAAACAGAGAGACAGAGAGCGAGAAATCACCCCCCAGGGGGGATGGCCACACCACAATCCTTTCTCCTCCAGTCTCCTCTCAAGATCTTGGGCATGCACACACACACGCCCCGCATGAGTTTAAGCCACCAGGTCCAGGACTCAGACCACAGTCGTCTATGTGGGAGTCCAGCGACATAGCCATTACGCCAACTGCTGGTCCCTATAATTTTATTTTTTTCTTAAAATGTAATCACCATCTTTGTTACATTGAAATTTAGCTTTTTTTCCATTAAGAATTATTTATTTAATTTTATTTATTCATTCATTCAGCTGGTCCCAGTTAGATCTTTATTTTCTTTCTTTATTTTTTTGGAGAGGTTTTTGCTATAGGGTACTTGCGCTCACCAGAAAGACAGAGACAGACAGAAAGCGAGAAATCACCCCCCAGAGGGGATGGCCATGCCACAATCCCTTCTCCTCCATTCTCCTCTCGGGATCTTGGGCACGCACGCACAAGCATCAGTGTGAGTTTAAGCCACTGGGTCCGGGATTCAAACCGCAGTCGACTATGTGGGAGTCCAGTGACATAGCCATTACGCCATCTACTGGTCCCTATTTTATTTATTTATTTTTAATTATTTCATTTAACTTTGTTCTATTTATTTATTTTAATTTGACCAGAGAAGGACAGAATGAATTTTGGGCACATACACATACACACACACACACATGCCCAGAATGAATTTCAAGCCACTGGCTTGGGACTCAAACTGCAGTCAGCCACATGGTAGTCCAGGGCCTTAACCACTATGCCACCTGCTGGCCCAAATGGACATCATTTTTTTTTTTAAGAGGTTTTTGCTGGGGCCAGCAGGTGGTATAGTGGTTTAAGGGCGCAGGACTCCCACATGGCCAACTGCGGTTCAAGTCCTGAACTTAGTGACCTGTTTTCTCACTTTCCGTCTCTCTCACTCTCATTCCGTCACTCTCTGGTTAAATTAAAATAAATAAAATAAAGTTCAATAAAATCATTCTTTTTATTTTTTTAAAAAAGAGGTTTTAGCCTTAGGGTGCATGCACTGGGGGGTGGGAGGGATGGTGGGGGAGACTCAGTGAAAGGGAAAATGAGAAATCACCCTCCAGGGGAGATGGCCATGCACAATCCTTTTCCTCCATTCTCCTCCCAGGATCTTGGACATGCACATACACTCACCTGGAGTGATTTTCAAGCCACCGAGTTCCAGCTTAGACCGCAGTTGACCATGTAGGAGTCCAGCGATGTAACTGCTACGCCATCTGCTGGTCCCTAAAGGACATCATTTTTTCTTTTCTTTTTTTACAGTTAGGTCTTTATTCTTTTTTTTTTTTTTTTTTAGAGGTTTTTGCTACAGGGTGCATGTGCTCGCCAGAAAGAGAGAGAGAGAGAAAGCGAGAAATCACCCCCCCCCCCCCCAGAGGGGCTGGCCACACCACGATCCCTTCTCCTCTATTCTCCTCTCGGGATCTTGGGCACATACACACATGCGCCCAGTGTTAGTTTAAGCCACCAGGTCCAGGACTCAAACCGTGGTCAACTACATGGGAGTCCAGCGACATAGCCATAATGCTAACTGCTGGTCCCCTCTTTATTTTTTTCCTTTTTTGGAGAGTTTTTTTTTGCTATAGGGTGCGTGCACTCGCCAGACAGACAAAGAGAGACAGAGAGATAGAAAGCAAGAAATCACCCCCCAGGGGGGATGGCCACGCTGCAATCCCTTCTCCTCCGTTCTCCTCTCGGGATCTTGGGCACACACGCACATGTGCCTGGTGTGAGTTTTAAGCCACTGGGTCTGGGACGCAAACTGCAGTCAACTACATGGGAGTCCAGCGACCTAGCCATTACGCTAACTGCTGGTCTCCCTTTTTTTTTTTTTTTTTTTTTTTTTTTTGAGAGGTTTTTGCTAAAGAGCATGTGCACTCGCCAGAAAGACAGAGGGAGATAGACAGTGAGAAATCACCCCCAGGTGGGATGGCCATGCTGTAATCCCTTTTCCTCCATTCTTCTCTTGGGATCTTAGGCACGTACATACAAGCACCTGGCATGAGTTTAAGCTGGCAGGTCTGCGACTCAAACCACTGTCGACTATGTGGAAGCCCAGCAAAGTAATCATTATGCTATCTGCTGGTCCCAGTTAGATCTTTATTTTATTTTTTTAAATGATTTTATTTTACTTTGTTCTATTTATTTATTTTAATTTGACCAGAGAAGGACAGAATGAGTGAGAGAGAGAGAGAGAATGAGAAAGCCCCAAGGTCCAGCACTCGAACCGCAGTTGCCCATGTGGTAGTCCAGGGCCTTTAACCACCACATCACCTGCCAGCCCCTAGATCATTATTTTAAAATCTGATCTGCCAAGTTAGCATTTTCCACCAGCTCTGGGAACAGAAACCTTCACAGGCTTCACAGACTGTTGCTTAGATGCTGCCTTTGTGGGAGCCTTAGCAGCAGCCATCGCTGTCTTTTAAGGTGCTTGCTTAGCCTTTTTTGCTTCCTTGGCCCTCATAGCTTGTTCTCACTGAACCTTTCTAACTTCGGGTTTTTGGTTCCTTTTGGCCATGATATCAGCAAGAGACGCAGCAGTGGTAGCCCTCTGGAATTTGACTACATGGTGGGTCTTTTTCTTTGGAATTTCTTCCAACTGTCCCTTTTTGTGCTTTCTTCTGTAGAGAACAGTCCAAGGATTCTTCTTGCAAAGGAATGCTGACTCACATTTTGCATTAAGAAATTAGAAAACCTTCCTGTTGGTCCTGGCGTAGCGCCTCCCATGTCCGGGGTAGATCTTGTACTCACTGAAACCACACAGCTCCACCTTCATGGCAGCAGCTCCTGGGGAAGAGGAAAGATGGCAGAGAGTGGACGTCGTTCTTTACACATTGGTGTCCCCTACAAGGCTAAGAGCTCATCTGAACATCACTGACTGGAATTCCCAGCATCCAGCGCACAGTCCATGCACGTGGTGGCTACTTAAGGAGAGGAGGAAAGACATGAAGGGAACAGAGAAGCCACAGAGAAACTTGAGACAAGGGAGGAATTGCCCCTCTACTGGTGTCCAGTCCTGGCCTCAAGAGAGAAGTCAGAGGTCGAGACGGTGGTGCAGAAGCAGAATGCGACACTCTGCAAGGGTGACCCATACATGAAGGTTCTGGGTTCGTGTCCAGAGGCCTCCCTGAGTACCCCAGGCACATGAGTGCCCACCATCTAGAGCTGGCTGAGGCTGAGGCAGAGCATCTAGACCCTATTGGGTTGGGACCAGAAGGTGGCAGTGGCTAAGGTGCTAGACTCCCACAAGGCCAACCATGGTTCGAGTCCCAGACTTGTCTTGCTTTCTCACTTTACCACTTCCTCTGTTTTTCTCTAGTGAGCACACGTGCCTCATAGAAAACTTTAGAAAAAATAATAATGGGGGACCAGTAGGGGGCGTGAGGTTAAGATGCTGGATACTTCTACATGGCCAACTGCAGTTCAAGTCCCAGACCTGGTGGCTTGCTTTCTCACTTTCCCTCTCTCTGTGTCTCTCTCTGGTCAAATTGAAAAATTAAATAAATACTTTAAATAATAATAATGAGGCCAGCAGGTGGCAGGTGGTTAAGGTACTGGACTTCTACGTGGCCAACTATTGAGTCCCAGACCTGATGACTTGCCTTCTCACTTTCCCTTTGTCTCTCTGTTTCTTGTCTAATTTTAAAATTAATTAAAAATTAATTTAAAAAATAATTTAAAATTAAAATCTTACACAGGAAGATAGTGACCAAACTGGAAAAGAAAGAAAGGTTGGAAGAGAGAATGCACGTGTGTGGAAAACGGGCAGTGGCGCCCACTTCCTGTACACGCCAGCCTCTTCACCATGATGTTGGCCCTTAGGGCCTGTCCTGGCCCCATTTTACAGATCAGAAACAAATTGAGAGGCTAGGACCTTTACTCACCACAGCTGGCTGCCAGATGCTGTCATACTACTGTGTGTAGGAGAACCTTTCTGATCTGGACCCCTGAAAACTGGCAAGTCAAGGTCCCACTTTGGGGAAGGGGAGTGGAGGACCCCAGGACAGCAATGGACACAGCATGGAGCCAGCTTAACAGATAGATAGACAGACAGACAGATATAGATATTTAAACTTTATTGATTGATTGATTGATTGATTGATTGAAATTTAACCAGAGAGGGACAGAGAGAGAGGGAAAGTGAGAAAGCAAACCGCCAGGTCTTGAAATGAACCATGGTCAGCCTTGTAGGAGTCCAGCACCCTTAACCAATACACCTGCCAGTTCCATGGAGCCAGCTTTTAAGGGGCTGGCCCCAGTATGTGGCCCCTGAAGGCGGCCTGAGAGGCCTCTCACCTGGTCCCTCCCTGGCTGCAGGGCCTCTCTCCCTGGTGTTGTCCATAACACAACCATGCATGCCTCCTGCAACTGCACATGAGCAGGGCGCAGCCAGCTCACTCAGTCTCCTCAGAGGGGCCAGTCTGAGCCGAAGCCGGAGCAGGCACGGCATCTATGCCCTTCCTCCTGTGCCTGCCCCAGTGGAGCCATGGCTAAGAATTGGATTTGGAATCAGACATGCCTGAGCTCTGTCTTCATTGGCTTTGTCTTTGATTCTCTGAACCTCACACCATTGGGGGAAAGGGTTCCTTGTGAGTCAAATAAGATGGTGCACGTTGGCTGTTAGCACAGCTGACACCCAGCAGCCACTGAGCGTGCGCTGGTTATGACTGGCACCCCTTCCTACCCTCAGACACATCTGACAGTGCCTCCTGTCAGTCACCGACTGCTGTCGACAAACAGCCCTCAAACGTGGTAGCTTCCAGCAGCAAGTAGTTATTTCTCACAGCTTGGTGGCTGTTGGGTGGGCTTGCTCTTCTCCCTGAAGTGCCTGGGGTTGCTCGGGAGCTGCGGTCAGCCTTTGCTCCACGTGGTGTCTCATCCTCCAGGGGTCACCATGTGCCCTCCCCATCCAGCAAACGGCATCTGTGTAGCAAGGCGTGTTCTAAGGGCGTGAAAGTGACAGCAGACAGGCCTCGAGCCTGCTTCGAGATGTGGCTTCTACTGCATTCTATCAGTCGAAGAAGTCAGGGGCTAGGTCAGACTGAAGGGGAGGGAAGTAAACCCACAGAAAGAGCGGCGTCTGTGTGTCTGCGTACAGGAGGGGAGGACTGGCAGGTTGTGGATGCCCTTCCAGGTGTTAGGGTCTTTTGCTTCTCCATCCCATGCCTTACCAGGACCTCTGCTCACCCTAATGAAGACGTACCTTCTGACTGCAAAAACTGTTTACTGAGATCGTTACAGTGAGGCCCGCTGGGGTGCTGAGAAATGATGAGACAGAAAAGATCACTACCTTCAAGACACTCCCGAGTGACCAGCTGGTGGACAGCCATAATGCAGTGTTCCGGGACATGGGCCCACATGCGAATGTGCCAGGTGTGTGTGTGTGTGTGTGTGCCTATAGTCTGGGCTGACTGAGGCTGGGGTAGATTGTGGTGTGAATCTCTCTCTCAAGAAAAATAAATGAATAAATAATGAATGAATAAAAATAAATAAATAAATGAACTTAAAATAATGAAAAAAATAAAAAAGGGACCAGCAGGTAGCATGGTGGTTAACGTGCTGGACTCCCACATGGCTGACCATGGTTCAAATCCCAGACCCAGCAGCTTGAAAATCATGTTGGGTGTGTATGCGTGTGTGCCAAAAACCCCAGGAGGAGAATGGAGGAGAAGGGACTGCAGTGTGGCCATCTCTCCTGGGGGTGATTTCTCATTTCCCCTCTATTTCTGATGCTCTCTGATGAGCACATACACCCTTATGGCAAAATATATAGATGTATGTTAAAAAAAATAATAAAACAGAAATAAAGAAGGAAAGTCCCAAGTTAAAGGGCATTAAAAACAAAATAAGGGACCGGCAGGTGGCGTGGTGATAAAGGGCGCTGGACTCCCACATGTTCGATGGCGATTCGAGTCCTGGACCTGGCAGCTTGCTTTCTCACTTTTCATCTCTCTCTTTCTCTCATTTTCAGTCCCTTTCAGGTCAAATTAAAACAAATAAATAAAATAAATAAAGTTAAAGAAAATAATTCTAAAACAAAACAACAAAATAAGTGCTAGCTCCCTGGTAAAGTGATGATGTGCTGCTTAAGAGAAGCCAGATCCTACACGAGTACTGCAGTTCAAATCCCCAGCCTGGTCAGCCTGAAACGTGTCAGACATGCACAAATGCCCAAAACCAACTGGCTGGAGGACCAGAAGAAAGGGATCACAGCATGACCAGACCCTGAGGAAGGTGCTCCCCACACCCATCCAGGAGTAAAGAAAAAAATGAATAATATAAAATAAAAACGAAAAATCTATGACTTCCTGAGCTCCCACTGCCTCTAGGCTTGTGCCTGCGATGGCTCTGAGTGTCTCTGATCGGCTCGTACCTGGCCTGTGCTTCCTCCCACTCCGGAGTGGTGGGGATGCTGGGAGACATGTCCATAGTAACTTGCAGTAGGATCCAGGAATGTGAGGCCTCCGACATGAGTAGTTGTCATATGCTCCAGGATTCCAGATGGCCCAATTTCATATTCTCTACACCTGCTCTTTGCTGTGCAATTGTACATACTATCGAGAGGCAGTAAGAGTCCGATTTTCATTTCCGAACGTGTGGTTATCTTAACTCAAGGGGAGAAGAGTAATGCTATCCTGAGGGAAATGGATCCGGCTGGGGAGGCTGAAGGAGACTTCTTGGCGCAGGTGCTCTTAACACCAGGCCTTGTAGGACGAGTGGAGTTTAATGAGAGGAGACTGGGAAAGAACATTCCAGATGGAGGGACCTGTTTAAACAAAAGCCTAGAGAAGGGAGTGTCTGAGTGGGAGGGGACCTCAGGCTGGCTGGTGGCTTTTGGAAAAGTGGCCCCATCCGAGGGAATGTGCATTCCAGTAGGGACGGAGCCTGGAGCTAAAAATACAACACTTGGTCTGAACCCCTGGCGGGGACCCTGCACAGACCTTAAAGCTCACGCCAGAGAGGACAGAATCCGCCTCTCAGCCGCTGACATTCAGGCTAAAAGCAAAGTCTCCTCCAAGAAGCTTAATAAAGCAGGGTCTGGAACGGGAAGTCCAGGCACCTTCTCTTCAAACATACCTAGTTTTTTTTTTTTTTTTTTTTTTTTTTTGAGAGGTCTTTTTGCTATAGGGCGCGTGCACTCGCCAGACAGAGACAGAGAGACAGAAAGCGTGAAATCACCCCCCAGGGGGGATGGCCACGCCATAATCCCTTCTCCTCCATTCTCCTCTTGGGATCTTGGGCACGCACATGCACCCAGTGTGAGTTTAAGCCATCGGGTCCGGGACTTGAAACCGCGGTCGACCACATGGGAGTCCAGCAACATGGCCATTACGCTAACTGCTGTTCCCAATACCTAGTTTTTGAACATTGTTTCATATGCTTCTTCTTTTTTTTTAATTTAACTTTATTTATTTATTTATTTATTTATTTTAATTTGACCAGAGAGGGACAGAATGAGAGAGAGAGAAAGTGAGAAAGCAAGCCACCAGGTCTGAGACTCGAACTGCAGTTGGCCGTGTGTGAGTTCAGAACCCTTAACCACTCTCTGGTCAAATTAAAATAAATGAATGAATAAATAAAATTGAATAAATAATTCTTAAAAAGAAACATACTGTACTCCCCAAAAATCTCCAAAAATTAAATGCAAATCAGAAATTATAAATTAATTTCAGAGCCAGCCAGTGGCACGGTGATTAAGGGGCTGGATTCCAGATGGCCGACTTTGTGGTTTGAGTTATGGACCTGGCAGCTTTAAAATCATGCTGGGTGTATGTGTGTGCATGCCTAAAATCCCAACAGGAGAATGGAGAAGGGATTGCAGTGTGACCATCTCCCAGAGGGGTGATTTCTTACTTTCTTTCTCTGTCTTTCTCCAACACCCCATACTAAAAAAACTATAAATAAATAAATAATTAAAAAACACACCTAATTTTATTTAAATCAAATTATTATTATTATTATCTGCTACAGAACTCATGCTCATCAGAAAGAGACAGACAGAGAGAGAAGGAAAGTGAGAAAGCAAGCCAGCAGTCCAGGACTCGAACCACAGTCAGCCATGTGGGAGTCCAGTGCCCCAACCACCATTCCACCTGCTGGCCTAAATAAAAAATTTAAAAACACACCCAGTTCTGTCCTGTCCTTTCCTTTCCTTTCCTTTCCTTTCCTTTCCTTTCCTTTCCTTTCCTTTCCTTTCCTTTCCTTTCCTTTTCTTTTCTCTCTTTTATTGTTTTAGAGAGAGATTTTTGTTATTGGGCACGTGTGCATGCCAGAGAGACAGAAACAGAGAAATCACCTCCCCATGGGGGATGGCCATGCTGCAACCCCTTCTCCTCCAGTCTCCTCTCTAGATTTTGGGTATGCATGCACATGTGCCTGGCATGAGTTTCAAACCACCATGTCCAGGACTCGAACTGCAGTTGACCATGTGGGAGTCCAGCAATGTAACTATTATGCCATCTGCTGATCCTCCCCCACCTAGTTCTTTTTTTTCCCCTAAGAATTATTTATTTTATTTTTATTTTTATTAATTAATTAATTTACTTATTTTTACCAAAGAGAGACACACACACAGAGAGGGAAAGTGAGAAAGCAAGCCACCAGGTCCAGGACTTGAACCATAGTCAGCTATGTGGGAGTGTCCAGAGCCTTAACCACCATGCCACCTTCTAGCCCCAACACCTAGTTCTTTTAACTTCACTGGCTCCCTTTTCTTAAGAGAATCCCAAAGAGGTTTCATTTCTTTGAGTTATATACATCTGTATTTGCCATGTTGGAGATGAAAACTGAGAACAAATTTGACTAGTATTTAATTTTAGTGAACAATTAACATACGCATTAATATAAATGCTACGGTTTTATAAAATGTCAGTCTATAGCGGCCGTCAGGTGGCGTGGTAGTTAAGGATGCTGGACCCCCCACATGGCCAACCATGGTTCTAGTCTCAGACCTGGCACCTTGCTTTCTCACTTTCCCTCTCTCTGGCTCTCTCTCTCACTCTCGCTCTGTCCCTCTCTGGTCAAATTAAAATAAATAAATAAAGCTAAAAAAAATAATTCTTAAAAAAAAAAAAAGTCTATGCTACAAACATCTTTTTTTTTTGGAGAGGTTTTTGCTATAGGGTGTGTGCGCTCACCAGACAGAGACAGAGACAGAAAGCAAGAAATCAACCCCCAGGGTGGGATGGCCACCTGCAATCCCTTCTCCTATATTCTCCTCTCGGGATCTTGGGCACGCACGCACACGTGCCCAGCATGAGTTTTAAGCCACCAGGTCTGGGATTTGAACCGCGGTCAACTACATGGGAGTCCAGCGACATAGCCATTACACTAACTGCTGGTCCCCAAACATCTTTTTTTGTAAAGAAGAAAGTGGGTCATCGTTTTCAATTTTTTAAAAGAGATTTTTGCTATTGAGTGCGTGTGCTTACCAGAGACACATAGAGAGACAAAAAGTGAGAAATCACTCCCCAGGGGGGTTGGCCACACTGCAGTCCCTTTTCCTCCATTCTCCTCTTGGGATTTGGAGCACACACACACACATGCCTGGTATGAGTTTCAAGCTGTTGGATTCGGGACTTGAACTGCGATTGGCATGTGGAAGTCCAGCATTTTAACCACTATGCCACCTGCTGGCCCCTGTTCTCTTTTCTTTTTTTTTTAAATAATTATTTATTTGACTTTATTTATTATCATTATTTTAATATTTCCAGAGAGAGGGGAACAGCAGGTGGCGTAGTGGTTAAGGTGCTGGACATTTCCATATGGCTGACCATGGTTTGAGTCCCACACCTAGTGGCTTGCTTTCTCTCTCTCTCTCTGGTCAAATTAAAAAAAAAAAAAAAATAATAATAATAAATAAAATTAAATAAATAATTCTTAGAAAAATATTCCCAAAGAAAAAGACACACACAGAGAAAGAGAGAGCGAGGGAGGGGAAATGAGAAAGCAAGCCTCCAGGTCTGTGCTAAAAACATGACCGATCATGTGGGAGTCCAGCACCCTAATCACCTGCTGGCTCCTGGCCCCTGTTTTCAGTTTTTAAAAACCTCTCTTTAATGGGACCATCGGGTAGTGTGGTGGCTGAGGCCCTGGACTCCCACATAGTTGGCCACAGTTGGAGTCCTGGCTTACTTTCTCATGTTCCCTCGCTCTGTCTGTCTCTCTCTGGTGAGCACAAGTGCCCTATACAAAAATTTATTTATTTATTTATTTGAATTTGACCCAAGAGGGACAGAGTGAGAGAGAGAGAAAGTGAGAAAGCAAGCTGCCAGGTCCAGGACTCAAGCTGCAGTTGACCATGTGGGAGTCCAGTGCTCTTAACCACTATGCCACCTGCTGGCCACCCAAATGTTTAATTATTTTATTTTATTCATTATCATCACCTTTTAATTTGACCAGAGAGGGACAGAGTGAGAGAGAGAGAAAGAGACAGAGAAAGTGAGTAAGCAAGCTGTCAGGTCCGGGACTCAAACTGCAGTTGACCACGTGGGAGTCCAGTGCCCTTAACCACCACACTACCTGCTGGCCTCCCTCCTCCCAATTTTCTAAAGATAATTATTTATTGGGACCAGCAGTTAGCGTAATGGCTATGTCGCTGGACTCCCACGTAGTCGACCGCGGTTCGAGTCCCGGACCCGGCGGCTTAAACTCACGCCGGGCGCGTGTGCGTGCGTGCCCAGGATCCCGAGAGGAGAATGGAGGAGAAGGGATTGCGGCGTGGCCATCCCCCCTGGGGGATGATTTCCTGCTTTCTATCTCTCTGTCTCTCTCTGTCTGTCTGGCGAGCGCACGCGCCCTATAGCAAAAACCTCTACAAAAAAAGAAAAAAAAAAAGATAATTATTTATTTTATTTTATTCATTATCATCATCTTTAAAAATTTTTTCCCCTAAATATTTAGTTTAATTTGACCAGAGAGGGATAGAGTGAAAGAGAGAGGGAGAGAGAGAGGGAAAGTAAGAAAGCAAGCAGCCATGTCTGGGACTCAAACCGCGGTCAGCCATGTGGGAGTCCAGTGCCCTTAACCTCTATGCCACCTGCCAGACCCGTCACCTTTTAATTTGACCAGAGAGGGAGAGAGCAAGAGAGGGGAAGCAAGAAAGTAAGCTGCCAGGTCTGGGACTCGAACCATGATCAGTCACATGGGAACCCAGTGCTTTAACCACCACACCACCTGCCAGCTTCCTATACAAAATTTTAAAAAATAACAGAATGAAATAAATAATTTTTAAAAATCTCTTTACCATCTCACGTCATGGAAAACAGCTGGGCTCTCTCGTTGCTGGTCTGAGCTGAGCCTGCCGCGAGTGCCCTCTGGGTGGAAGCAGGTGAGGGAAATGCAGCCTCACACGAGTGGGCCGCTGGGAAGGGAGGGCCCTGCCAGTAACCTTTTCAGATAATCAAGGCCATTATTTTTTGATGAGGTACCAAAACCTGACATGTTTTAGTCTCTTAGTTGCAGTGCTGACCCTGAACCACCGCAATGAACTTTTCTGACTCTGTTAGGCGAAATTCATTGCTCTGTCGTTCACTTTGAATGGATCCTTGACTCAAACGTGATTTTGTAATATCATACATTGGTCATGTGGGAAATATTGATTCTCTGAGTTACCAATATGCCAGATGTTGACGCAGTTCATTTGATGATACTTAAAAATCACATTTGTTAATGTCACCCCCGCTCTCAGAGGTCATTACTGGGAAGAAGTCAAGTTCATGGTGGCTAATACGTATTCTCCAAAATTGTAACTTTTACTGGAAACTTCTTTTTTTTTTTCTTTTTTTGGAGAGGTTTTTGCTTTAGGGCGCGTGCGCGCTCGCCAGACAGACAGAGAGAGACAGAGAGACAGAAAGCAGGAAATCACCCCCCGGGGGGATGGCCACGCCGCAATCCCTTCTCCTCCATTCTCCTCTCAGGATCTTGGGCATGCACGCACACGCGCCCGGCGTGAATTTAAGCCACTGGGTCCGGGACTCAAACCGCGGTCAACTACGTGGGAGTCCAGCGACATAGCCATTACGCTAACTGCTGGTCCCTTACTGGAAACTTATAATTGTATGACAAGCAGTTGCTTTCCTTGCATTGATGGGCTGCTTTTTAAAAAAATTTAATTTATCATTATTATTACTTTAAATTTTGCTATAGGGCATGTGCACTCAACCAGAGAGAAACAGAAAGGGAGAGAGGGAAAGCAAGAAAGCAAGCCGACAGGTCTGGGATTTGAACTGTGATCAACCACGTGGGAGTCCAGCACCTTTAACCACCACACCACCTGCCAGCCCCAATTTTATTTATTATTATTATGATTATTTTTTAATTTGCTATTAGGCTTGTGTATCGTCAGAGAGAGTCAGCGAGAAAGAGAGAGAGAGGGAGAGTGAGGAAGCAAGCCGCCAGCTCTGGGACTTGAACTTGACTTGCGGTCAGCCATGTGCGTCTCCAGCACCTTAACCACCACACCACCTGCTGACCCAGTATTTTTTCTTTTTTTTTTTTTTTTTTCTTAAGATTGTGGTCCCCTGCATCAGCCTCCTAATAGCCTCGGACCACAGATGTGCTGTAGTTTTACCCAACACTGCTTTTGCACTGTCAGTGTAGACAGCCACACAGGGACAAAGGCAAGCCGTGTTTTCATACTATTGTGAAAATAGTTTCCACTCTTATTTTTATTTTTTAAAAGAATTATTTATTGGGAACCAGCAGTTAGTGTAATGGCTATGTCGCTGGACTCCCACGTAGGTGACCGCGGTTCGCGTCCCGGACCCGGTGGCTTAAAACTCACGCCGGGTGCGTGTGTGTGCGTGCCCAAGATCCCAAGAGGAGAATGGAGGAGAAGGGATTGCGGCGTGACCATCCCCCCCTGGGGGGTGATTTCTCGCTTTCTGTCTCTATGTCTCTCTCTGTCTGTCTGTCTGGCCAGCGCACGCGCCCTATAGCGAAAAAACCTCTCTAAAAAAAAAAAGAATTATTTGTTTATTTTACTCGATTTGTTATTGTTATTATTATTATTATTTATTTTGACCAGACAGAGACAGAGGGAGAGAGAAAGAGAAAGTGAGAAAGCAAGCCACCAGGTCTGGGACTCGAATCACAGTTAGCCATGTGGGAATCCAGCACTTTTATCCACCATGCCACCTGCCAGCCCCATACTCTCATTTCTTATTTTTCA
Source organism: Tupaia tana (assembly GCA_026018925.1). Classification (NCBI taxonomy): domain Eukaryota; kingdom Metazoa; phylum Chordata; class Mammalia; order Scandentia; family Tupaiidae; genus Tupaia; species Tupaia tana. The sequence continues at coordinate 103,432,281 of JAKSZU010000013.1, read as the reverse complement.
GAGAGATTTTTGCTACAGGGTGCATGTGGTTGCCAGAGACAAAGAAAGATAGAGAGAAAGCAAGAAATCACCATCCGAAGGGATGGCCAGGCCACAACCCTTCTCCTCCATTCTCTTCTTGGGATTTTGGGCACGCACGCACATGTGCCCAGAGTGAGTTCAAGCCTCCAGGTCCAGAACTTGAACCAGGGTCGCCCATGTGGGAGTCCAGCACCTTAACCACTGCGCCACCTGCTGACCACAGTTTTACTCTTGAGAGGGTCTCTAAGACCACCAGGGATCTACAGACCGTACCTGTGAAGCTACAGGCCCGAGTTTGCTGCCCTCCTGGTAATTCAAAAGCAGAACAGAGAAAGCCACCTGGGAGAAGCAGGCTCACTTAGAGCTACTAACTGAGCACAAGACTCATAGCAGGTGCTCAGGAAGCAGCTTTCCAGTCGTGAACCAGGGCTTCCACTCTCCACACTTCACACAGGCCAGGAACAGGGCTGAATGCAGGCACTGTCTCCTGACCCCAGCAAGCCCATTCCGTAGACGAGCTCAAGGAGGATAAGCCACCAGCCTAGACAGTTAGTGACAAACAGGCCCAGGAACTGACTTCAAAGTTTTTGCTCCTCGGTCTGCCCATAGCGCCCCAGTTAACCCCTGTGCATAGACAGCCAGATCCCACATGGCCAACTGTGGTCCGAGACCCGTCCCTGTGGCTTAAAAAACATGCCAGGTGTGTGTACCTGCAGGCCCCAAATACTGCCAGGGTACAGAAATGGGGGAGAAGCATTGCAGGTGACCATGTCTCATTATGGGGTGCTTTCTCTCTCTAGCAAGCACACAGACCTTCTAGAACTTAAAAACCTTTGGGGCCAGCAGGTAGAGTGGTGGTTAAGGGAGCTGGACTCCCACATGGCCAACCATGGTTCGAGTCCTGGACCTGGTTTTCTCTCTCTCTCTCTCCCCCTCTCTGATCAAAATTAAGGGACCAGCAGTTAGTATAATGGCTATGTCGCTTCCCATGTAGTCGACTTCGGTTCGAGTCCCGGACCCGGTGGCTTAAACTCACGCTGGGTGTGTGTGCGTGCGTGCCCAAGATCCCAAGAGGAGAGTGGAGGAGAAGGGGTTGTGGCGTGGCCATCCCCTCTGGGGGGTGATTTCTCGCTTTCTGTCTCTCTGTCTCTCTCTGTCTTTCTGGTGAGTGCATGCTCCCTATAGCATGCTCTCCGAAAAAAAAAAAATTTTTTTAAATTTTTAAATAAAGTTAAAAAATTACTAAAAAAAAGAAATTAAAAAACTACGTACAGATAAAGCTTGTGCTCTTCGTTATACTATATGTGGGCCAGCCTCGGTGCTCGGCCCAGTCTAGTGTACTGAGCCACTGCAGTGCCGGAGGCACATGGCGGACTGTAGATTCTAATCTCCGGCCTGGGCACCCTGAAAGAGGCCAGGAAGCCCGCTCATGATGGGAAGGGGATCATGCAATGACTAGAGTCTGCGGGGGTGCGTCTCTCTCCCTTGCTCTCTTAGTCTTTGCATGCCCATGGACTCCTGATCATGAGTTCTTAAAGAATTCATAAACTTGGGACCTGCAGGTGGCTTGGTGGTTAAGGACGCTGGACTCCCATAAGGCCAACCGCGGTTCGAGTCCCGGACCTGGCGGCTTGCTCTCTCTCTCTCTCTCTCTCTCTCTCACGCTGTCACTCTCTGGTCAAAATAAAATAATTCTTAAAATATTAATAAACTTAATGTATTTGGTGGCAAAATCCTGGATCGGGGTCAGTTCAAGACAACAAGAAGAAAACAATTAAAGGATGATTTGAGGAAATCTACAAATAAGACCTACTAACCGAGCTGCCTCTGTGAAGCTAGCACTTACTTTCTGGCCATTAAAGGGAGCCCAGGCGTCCTCTGGCCCCTTTGCCTGGGCCAGATACTGGGTGCAGATCGCTGCACTCCGGTTTTCACAAAGTCACAAAGGCTGGGTGTGGCTGCCTATCTACAGGTGTTTATCTTTCCAGCAGGGTGCCAGGCACAGACAATAGCCAGCGGATGACAGCCAGTGGGGCCCAGGTGTGGCAGAAAGAATAATGAGACAACTGGGCTTCCCAAGGTTGTCTCCAGGTCAGGGTCCACGCAGAGCTGCCAGCCCTGCTCTCCCGGGTGCCCGGCCCCCACCTCAGCCTTCATCTTTTCACCAGTGAAATGCCAGCTTCCAGTCTTTCTGGGTCTCTCTCTCTCTCTTTTTTTTAAAAATTATTATTTATTTTATTTTATTTTATTTATTCTTTTTTTATTTTTTTAGAGTTTTTTGTTGTAGGGCACGAGCACTCGCCAGAGAGACAGAAAGCGAGAAATCACTCCCCAGGGGGAACAGCAACGCAGCAATCCCTTCTCCTCCATTCTCTTCTTGGGATCTTGGGTGCGCAAGCACATGTGCCCGGCGTGAGTTTAAGCCACTAGGTTCGGGACTTGAACTACGGTCGACTACATAGGAGTCCAGTGATGTAGCCATTACACCATCTGCTGGTCCCCATTCATTTATTTTTTAATTTGACCAGAAACACAGAGAGAGAGAGATAAAGAGAGAGAATGAGAGAGAGAGAGGGAGAACGTGAGAGAGAGAAAGTGAGAAATCAAGCCACCATGTCCAGGAGTTGAACCATGGTCAGCCATGTGGGAGTTTCCAGTGCCTTAACCACCATGCCACCTGCTGGTTCCCCCCCCCCCCTCTGTTAATGCCTCAGGCCAAGCTCCTCCGCATTCTGGAATACAAGCTGGCCCCTGCTTCCGTCTCCAGCCTCCTCTCTCATCTTCTTCCCTGCCAGACTCATGGCTCACCCCCACCCCCCGTCCTTGGTATCTGCCCGGAATGAATTCATGCTATTCCTCTGCAACCCCCTTTGCATGGGGGATCTACTCAGTCGCCAGGACTCAGCTTGGCCATCCTTTACGGGCCCTTCCTGGGGGTGCCCACCTCCAAAGTGCCCTGGTACAGGCTCTGGCCACCCTCGCTTGTCCAGCTCGTGGACCAGAATGCCATGGCTTCCGAGACAGAGCTGACGCTCATGGAGTCATGGGCCCATGATGCTGTGGAGAAGACAGCCGGCATGACTGACGACGCTGTTCTCGGCACGGGGCAGTGTCCATGTGGTCACCGCCATGTTCTTGAGTTTCACACGGTATTTGGCGGCGGAGTTCAGTAAGTATTTGCTAAATCAGCAAGTGCATTGTGGACAGAAGTCTGACTACTTTTCCTATTTTTCCAAAATCTTTTCAAAAGGGGCTGGGGAAGTCATGCCACAAACATTAACAGACCATTTATTTTCTATTAACAGGATTCTTCCTGCCTCCTGTTCCTGGCATAGTATCTTTGAGATGTATATTTGAAACGATTATAGTATATTTTTTTGCTTATCTCTTCCCAAGACACAGAACTTCCCTTTTCCTTGAGATGTAGATTAAGCCTTTCTCTAACTAATCTCTGCCCAAGACACAGATCTTCCCTTCCAATCACCAACCTAAGAATTGTGGAACCCACCTATAACCTACAAGCCCCCCCCCCCCACATGTTCCGCCTTTTTGGGCCAGACCAATGGAAAATCTTTTCACTAAATGTTGTCTGTCAATCTCAAAAACAAATAAAAGGAACCTCTGTACATGATCACCCCGAGAAAGGCATGTATGCCTCTTCTCCGGGCCTAGGTCCCTCACATTTGGCTTGGAAATAAACCACGTTAATTATTAATTATTAATTTTACAGTTGGTTATTTTTTCCGTCGACAGCATGAATGAGCAGATGAATCCATAAAAGGAAAGGAGAGGGCCAGCCTCATGACTTAGTGGTTAAGGGCGCTGGATCCCACACAGCCGATTGTGGTTCAAGTCTCGGTGCTGGAGGCTTGAAAAACACTCTGGCATGTGCGTGCCTGCCCAAAATCCCAGCGGGAAGGAGAAACGGAGAGGGGATCTTCACGTGACCACACCTTGTTCAGGGGTGTTTTCTCCTCCATCTCTGTCTGTCTCTCTGGCAAGTGCATGAGCCCTCAGGGAAAAAAAAAAAAAGAAAAAGAAGGGAGGAGAAAAAAATAGATGGACAGGAATTCGATACACCTCAGCCATGGACACTTAACACTCCCGTCTCTCCACACTCATTGTCTGGCCCTGGGCGCTGAGCCCGTAGGGCACAGAACAGCACCGAGGGTGCAGGAAAAAAGCTGAACTCAAAGGGCGGGGGCTCACAGTCTTGAGGGGGGCACACATTTAAAACAATATATTGTAGGGTCATCAGGTGGCGTGGCGGTTGAGGCACTGGACTCCCACATGGTCCACTGCTGTGGTTCCAGTACTGGACCTGGCGGCTTGCCCTCTCACTTTCCCTTTCTGTCTCTCTGGTGAGCACACATACCCTATATCAAATTTTAAAAAATAATAATAAATAAAATTATTTTAAAAATTATATGTTGTCACAAAGCAACATACCTTCAGAAAGCACAGTTGTGGAGGGTAAAAGAAGGTGCAGAGGAAATAGAATGGGGACGTGTTAGGCTGGTGTGTTTCTCTCCCTCTCCCACACAGAACTCCCGGACGGGATTTTCCTGGCAGAGCAGCTGTTCCTCCTGGTGCTGCAGGAAACTTCGTCTTCCATTTCCACTGTCACTTCCAGATGTGCAGAAAGGAAAGAGAGGAAGGAGGCAGAAGTGGTGCCCGTCGCCTCTGCCATGGTTCATGGGCCAGAACTCAGTCTTGGGGGCTTTCTGCCTACATGAGAGGCTGGGAATTGCAGGCTAACAACTGTGTGTCCCAAAGGAAAAGAGAGTGGGGACTGCTGGAGACATAATAGTCTCCATCACAGCTCTTGTTTACTGAGAGTCTACCGGGTGTCAGGCGCTGTGTTAGGCACAGTGCATGTGTGTTGCCGTTCTAGCCGCACATCGGCTCTCATTTAAAGAGGAGGAGGGGCCAGTAGGTGACGTAATGGTTATGTTACTGGACTCCCACATGTTTGAGTCCCGGACCCAGAGGCCTGAAACTTGGGCTGAGCGCATGTGCATACACATCCAAAATCTCGAGAAGAGAATGGAGGAGAAAGGACTGCAGCATGGCCATCACCCCGGGGGGTGATGTCTCACTTTCCGTCTCTCTCTCTCTCTCTGTCTCACTGGTGAGCACCTGCTCCTTATAGCAAAAATCTTTCCATAAAAATAAATAAATAAAAGAGGAAATAGGGCTGGCAGGTGGTGTGGTGGTTGCGTGCTGGACTCCCACATGACTGACCATGGTTCGAGTCTCTAGTCAAACAAAAAATAAATAAATAAAATTAAAATAAGTAAATTATTTTTTTGAGAGTTTTTTGTTTGTTTGTTTGTTTTTGTTTGTTTTGCTATAGGGTGCGTGTGCTCGCCAGAGAGACAGAGAGAGAGAAAACGAGAAATCACCCCCACAGGGGGGATAGCCACACCGCAATCCCTTCTCATCCATTCTCCTCTTGGGATCTTGGGTACACACACACACATGCGCCCAGCATGAGTTTAAGCCACCGGGTCCGGGACTCGAACCGAAGTCGACTACACGGGAGTTCAGCGACATAGCCGGTTACACCAACTGCTGGTCCCCAAATAAGTAAATTTTTAAAAAAATAAAATAAAATAAAGAGGAGAAAAATAGAGGCTCAGAAAATTTAAGTACATTTTGTAAGATAAAAGATGCATACTAGGAGAACTAATGTAGAACCAGATCTTTCCAACACCAAAGCCTACAACTGACAAAGTAAGGATGGAGAACACTAGTGACCTGTGGAGACCACACCCACCACTCAACATCATCATCGTTTCCTACGTGCTTATTTCGGGTTAGACGTTTTTCTAAGCACTTTCATATTGACTCGTTAGATCTTAACAAAACCCCTATAAGATAAATACTGTTAATATCCCTATTTTAAAGATAAGGAAATTGTGCAGAAAGGGCACATAATTTGCCTGGTATCACTCAGCATGCACTGGGGTGGGGGGGGACTGCACGCAAATCCAGGCAACCTGTCTCCAGAGTATACCTACACTTCGCAAGGCTCTTGCCTGTCTACAGGGACGTGTCGTAGGGCACAATCTCCAAAGTGAGGCGCTGGTACACTGGGGAGGGTGCAAACTGGTCCCTCAGGATGCAAGCGGGAAATCTGATAGTTTTATTTATGATTATCTGTACTCTAAAAAAAAAAAAAAATCCGAGTGTTAGTAAGCTTTACTGATAAGTGCTATACATATTAACACTGGCGCTCTCCACTGTGGATTGATCTGTATAACACACAGTAGGACATTTTGCTATAGCTCAGATTTTTTTTTCTTAGAATGCAAACATAAACAGGTGTCACCTGCAGTGTCTGGCTAGGTGCGGTGTGTTTACTTTTAACGAAGCCGACTCTCTGAGTACGGACGAACTGCTCGAAAAAGATTCAAGCAAAGAATGAATGGCTGGACACAGAGAATAGGTACCACCTCCACCCCGGTCGCCGCCGCCTCCCTCACGCATGCCCAGAACTGATACCTCGCAGCGCAGAAGGCGGGGCTTGTGGCTACATCCTTTCTCTTTTCCCCGCCTTATTTCTTCCGGGGGGGTGGGTCTTCGGAGGCTTCACCTTTCGGATTGGGCGAGCCGCAGGATATCGGAGAGAAATGATTGGGTGATATCGCCGCCTTTCGCCCTGAGGCCACCTCCTATTGGCGGGGCGCTGGGTCTTGTCAGCGAGGCTGCGACGGAGGCGGGCCGCGCTCTCACAGGCGCAGGATTGTGGCGTCAGGAGGTGGCTGCGCGGAGCCAGCTGGTACCGCAGCGTCCTGGCTCTAGGGCAGGGACCTGGCGGTGGGGCGTGGTGGCCGCTGTCCTGGAAAACACCTGCCGAGATGCCAGTGGGAACCGCTGTGGGGGAGATCGATTGGGAGCAGGACACCGTGGCCTGGGCACAGGACCCCCAGCAAGGTCCGGAACCTGTCGCTGAGCTCGGAACCCAGACTGGAGCCCTCCGATCAGGCAGTAGCCAGTCAGCCGCAGTTTCGGGCAACTGAGTCAGTGTCGGAGTAGGTGGAGCTTCTTCTTTTTTTGGAGAGGTTTTTGCTATAGGGCGCGTGCGCTCGCCAGACAGAGAGACGGAGAGACAGAAAGCGAGAAATCACCCCCCGGGGGGGATGGCCACGCTGCAATCCCTTCTCCTCCATGCTCCTCTCGGGATCTTGGGCACGCACGCACACGCGCCCGGCGTGAGTTTAAGACACTGGGTCCGGTACTCGAACCGCGATCGACTACGTGGGAGTCCAACGACATAGCCATTACACTAACTGCTGGTCCCAGGGAGTAGGTAGAGCTTCTAGGCAGAGCCATGAGCCTCCTGTGGAGGGAACTGGAAGAAACAAATCTGAAAGCGAATTGCCGACAGCAGGGCCTCTCAGCCTGCAGACCCCGGGCCAGAGCCAAAGGAAGGAGAAATAGGCATACTCTTGTCAGAAGTTGTCACCCGTGGGGATGGAAACCCTGCCCTGGACGCGACTCTCCTCAAAGAGGGAGACAAGACATCTGTGGGAGTGGGTCGTCTTGAAGTTGTTAAAGTTAAGCGGAAGACTCACAGGAAAGCCATCATGACAAAAAAGCCAACTCTTTTTTTTTTTTTTTTTTTTTTTCTTTTTTTGGAGAGGTTTTTGCTATAGGGCGCATGCGCTCGCCAGACAGAGAGAGACAGAGAGATAGAAAGCAGGAAATCACCCCCCAGGGGGGATGGCCACGCCGCAATCCCTTCTCCTCCATTCTCCTCTCGGGATCCTGGGCACGCACGCACACGCGCCCGGCGTGAGTTTAAGCCGCCGGATCCGGGACTCGAACCACGGTCGACTACGTGGGAGTCCAGCGACATAGCCATTATGCTAACTGCTGGTCCCAAAAGCCAACTCTTTTGATGAAAATTTGCTGTATTTGAGGTTCATGAGGCTCCGGAGAAATCCGGTTCACTTTTTTTGAGAGCATGTTTTTGGCAGGTTTACTCGAATTTCTTAGTCTCACCACAGTTGCTGTGCAATAAAGACAGGCATCGACAAGATTGGCAACAGCCCCAAAAATTGGGCAAAATTTCCTTATTATCAGATAAACCATGGAAAAAGATAATGATAGATCTTACATGTGGTGCTGCTTGGTGACATGCAACAAGCCGAAGCTGACTTGCATGGTGACGATCCCTGCAAACGGTGCACTCTGCTTGTTGTACAAGATAGCTTGCTGTCAGAAGTACATGATAACAAATGATGAAGCCACCAAGCCAGTCACCTTCTGGTAGTATTTCCAAGGGACCCATGGAGACAGTGAGGCTAATGCACTGTAAAGGGGCACCATAGGGGGCAGACAGGTGGCATGATGTTAAGGCACTGGACTCCCACATGGCCAACCATGGTTCAAGTCCTAAACGTGGCAGCTTGCTTTCTCATTCCTCCTCCCCCTCTCTGTCTCTTTCTGGTCAGTTTAATAAACAATAAATAAAATTTAATCATTTAAAAAAGAAAAGGGCACCATAAGATAGAAATAAGGTGATTTGAACAGCGTCTTATTTTAGAGTTGTCTTGAAAATACTCCCAACCTGGGGCCAGCAGGTGGCATGGTGGCTAGGCGACTCAACTCCCATATGACCAGCCTCTTTCAGAGGCCTGGACCTGGCGGCTGGCTTCTCACTTTCCCTTTCTCTCTCTCTGGTCAAATTTAAAAAGAATAACAACAAATAAAATTAAATGGATAAATCTTTAAAAAAAATACTCCCAACTAAGGTCATTATGAGCATTCTAGGTCATTAAAATTATCTTGGGAGATGAAAATAGGATTGGTCGTCAGTGCGGGTCCACCCAAAAAATGACCCTGAGTTTTTTACTTGTGTCAAGTAACCAAAGATAATGAAAAGTGTGTTGTGCCCGACAAGGGTCATACCTGCTGAAAACACCGATCATAAATACTAAGACGCAAATGGCCAGTGCTCTCTGCTGGCATCAGGCACCAGGTGAGTGCGTTACCATTAGCTCCTTAAATCCTTACAGCAGTCCCATGAAGCAGGTTCCTTAGGAGTGAGGAAACAACCAGAGACATTAACTGACTTCTCTGCCTTGGAATTGGCTGAGCCAGGGTTTGAACTGATCACATGGGTTTGAAAGCAGATCACAGCCTTGCTTTCACCACTGTGCAACACCACCCTTTAAGAGGGCACATTCACACTATAGCGTGTTTTTGTAGTATTAGGAAGAAAAGTTAAAATATCAATAGTGCACTTTCAAATTGGATTGATGAGCAGGTTATTGTCAGTAATGAACAACTAATTTACAAAATGTTAAGTGTTAATACCACAAGCTCTGTCTACTCTGACTCAAATGCTAATGAGTAACTAAAATTTGTGAGTATCATAGAATTGTGTTATTTAAGAATTATTTAATTTTATTTATGATTATCTAAAAATTTGCTATGGGGGGCCGGCAGGTGGCGTGGTGGTTAAGGGCACCACATGGTCGACTGTGGTTGAAGTCCCAGGCCTGGTGGCCTGCTTTCTCTCTCTCTCTGTTCTTTCTGGTCAAATTAAATAAGTAAATAAATAAAGTTAAATCAAATAATTCTTTAAAAAAATTTTGCTGGAGCAGGCAGGTGGCATGGTGGCTAAGGGTGCTGGACTCTCACATGACCAACTACAGTTCAAGTCCTGAAACTGGCAGCTTGGTTTCTCATTTTCCCTCTCTCTCTCTGTGTCCCTCTCTGCTCAAATAAAAATAAATAAATAAAGTTAAGTAAAAAATTAAAAAAATTTTTGCTATAGGGCACATGTGCTTACCAGAGAAAAACAAAGAGGGGTTGGAGGACTGAGAAAGCAAGCTATGAGGTAGGTAGCTTAACCACCACACCACCTGCTGGCCCCATGACAGAACTTTTACAGCAATATCTTGGTTGGGGACCAGCAGATGGTGTAGCAGTTGCATTGCTGTGCTACCACATGACTAAAAGACCACAGTTGCTCGAGTCCTGAGCCCAGTGGCTTGAAAATCACACCAGGCATGTGTGCGTGTGTACCCAAGATCCCTGGGAGGAGAAGGGACTACAGTGTGGCCATCCCCCCAGAGGTGATTTCTCACTTTTGCTGTTGTCCTCTGTCCCATTCCTATCCCCCCACTCCAGTGCACGCATGTACCCTAAGGCAAAACCTCTTACAAACAAAAACTATCTTGGGGCCAGCAGGTGGCATAGAGGTTAGGTGGCTGGATCCTACATGGCTGACTGGTTTGAGTCCTGGACACAGAGACTTGAAAATCACACTGGGTGTGTGTGCGTGTGAGTGTGTGCCCAAAATCCTGAAAGAAGGGATTGCAGCATGGCCATCCCTCGGGGTGACTTCTCACCTCTGTCTGTTGCGAGCAAATGTACTATAGCAAGGAACAAAAGCTATGTGGGTGGCGGAGAAACAGGATCTGACGTCAGTGGTCGCCAAGGAGATACAAATTAAAACCACATGTTCACGAAAATGGCTGAGATTTCACAAGTTGACAGTTGACGTGTGAAATGGCACGACTGCTTTGAAGATCAGGTTAGCACGATCACCACCGCGGCCCAAGGACTTCAGTCCTAGGGGATGAAAGCACACGAGTAGAGGTACGGGAATATTCACGCAGCTGTGACACTGTCTTCCCTGCCCGAGGTGCCCATGTCCTAATCCCCAGAACCTGTGACTACGCTACCAGACGTGGCAAAAGAGATCTCGCAGATGTGATTAAGTCAAGGATCTTGGGATGGGGGATTATCCTGGATTATCTGGATGAGGCTGTTGGAATCCCAAGAGTCCTTATGGGGGGAGGCAGGTGGATCAGTGTCAGGTGTGACAAGGGAAGCAGAGGCAGGAGGGTCGCCCTTTGGGGTGGAGCAGGGGCCCGAGCACCATTTCCGAGTCTCAAAGTGGGCTGAATGAAAGAAGCTAGGCAGAGTACACGCTGCCCGATTCCATTTACAGAAACCAGAAAATCCAAATGAATCCGTGGTGACAGATCAGACCTGCCTGGGGCTGGGGCTGGGGCTGGGGGCGGGGCTGGGGGCGGGAGCAGGGGAAGATGGATTACTTGGGGCCCCTGAGGGTGAGGGAGCTGTATATCAGCGTGGTCATGGCTGTGCGGGTGCAGCGGGTGCCAGCCTCATCTAGTTGCACTCTCCCCACGTGTGCAGTCTGTGGTACATCAGGCCCACCTTGCAGGGCCGTAAGAGGATGACGGGCTGTCTCCGAGAAAGGAATGAATGAGGGCAGCACTCATGGTACCAGCCAGGGAAACAAGAGAACGGCAGGACAGACCCTTTTCTCCATCCCAGGACTAGAGTTAATTTGGAAGACTATTCAAAATCTGAGTTTATGGGACCAGCAGGTGGCACGGTGGTTAAGGCTCTGGATACTCCTACATGGCTGACCATGATTTGATTCCTGGACCTGGTGGCTTGTTTTCTGTGTGTGTGTGTGTGTGTGTGTGTGTGTGTATGTGTGTCTCTGGTCAAAATTCAAAAAAAAAAAATAAATACAATTAAAAATAAATAAATTCTTTAAAAAATTTTGTGTCTTTTTTTTTTTTTTTTTTGGAGAGGCTTTTGCTATAGGGCGCGTGCGCTCGCCAGACAGACAGAGACATAGAGACAGAAAGCAAGAAATCACCCTCCCAGGGGGGATGGCCACGCTGCAATCCCTTCTCCTCCATTCTTCTCTCGGGATCTTGGGCACGCACGCACACGCACCTGGTGTGAGTTTTAAGCCACCGGGTTTGGGACGCGAACCGCGGTTGACTACGTGGGAGTCCAGCGACATAGCCATTACGCTAACTGCTGGTCCCATGTGTCTCTCTCTTTTTAAATTAAATTTTATTTATTTCATGAGCGAGTGAGAGATGGCACCCCAGTCAGGGTCCTGACACCCTAATCCATCCCAGCATCAGCAAGTCCCAGTTCATGGGCACACGAGTGCCCGGTGTACTCAGGGAGGTCACTGGATGCAAACCCAGAACCTCCTGTGTGGGTCGGCCTCACATTTCCTGCTGCGCCCCAGTTCCAGCCCTATGCCAGTCTTTGGATGAAAAACCTCACTGTGGGCGTCAGTTGGCCGTGAGATATGAGGGTATATAATATGAAGCCACCCAAGGTGAAAGGTCAAATGTTCAGACAAATCTCTACAGTTTTTCCAATGATAAGATTCATTTTTGGGACCAGCAGTTAGCATAATGGCTATGTCGCTGGACTCCCACGTAGTCGACCGCGGTTCGAGTCCCGGACCCGGCGGCTTAAACTCACGCCGGGCGCGTGTGCATGCGTGCCCAAGATCCCGAGAGGAGAATGGAGGAGAAGGGATTGCGGCGTGGCCATCCCCCCTGGGGGGTGATTTCCTGCTTTCTATCTCTCTGTCTCTCTCTGTCTGTCTGGCGAGCGCACGCACCCTATAGCAAAAACCTCTCCAAAAAAAAAAAAAAAAGATTCATTTTTGTTTTTGGGGTTCTTTTAGGTTTTGCGATAGGGGTCATGCGTTCACCAAGGAGAGACAGAGGCAGTGAGAGGGGAAGTGAGAAATCCACCCCCAGGGAGGATGGCCACGCTGCAACCCCTTCTCCTCCATTCTCCTTCTGGGATTTTGGGCACACACATGTGCCCTGCGGATTTGAAGCTGCTAGGTCTGGGCTTTCCATTGTAGTCCACCATGGGGGAGGCTAGTGCCTTAACCAGCACCTGCCTGCCCGCCCCCTCAGTGAGGTTTGAAGTGGTGGCACACTCAATCTAGCATTCTCAAAAGGTTTCTAAACTTGAAAAAACTTTCTGGAGCTTTTTAAAAAATTTCTCAATAACTGAATCAGAAACTCGGGTACCATTGGGAATCATTCGTTCTTCCCGCTGCGGTAAAAACGGCCATAGTGAAATCTGGAACGGAACTTTAAAACACTCCGGCAAAGACACAGAATGGGCTCGCTCATCAGCAGATCCAGCCGGAGGCCAGCAGAAAGCGCGCTGAGGGACACACTCGCACCCAGTGGGCAGTGCCGCTCGGCCCCGGGCTGCTGCCCACGATCTGGCAGCTCTCTGCTCGTTGGCCTTTGCCAGATTCTGAAAACCTGAAGCACTGCTCCTTAATTTGTGTTAGTTCTCCCCAAACCAGGATGAAGTAGCAGTGATATCGGCTCAGCAGTCCGAGCCTCGCTTAAGAGCGAGGACTCCTCGGAGAGAAGACGTGAAGAGCCTGGGAACCCATGGGGCCTGGGACCCACCCGAGAACAGCAAGGACCCAGGGAAGCAGAGAGACAGCACTGCCGGCGAGACGCGAGACCATTCCGGGGACACTAAAGCCGGGAGCCACAGGACAGGAACCAAAAGTTTTTTCTTTTCACTTTTTTTTTAATTGCCAGGGGGCATGTGTGCCAGAGAGAGAGAGAGAGAGAGAGAGAGAGAGAGAGAGAGAACTCCCCCAATGGGACATGGTCATTCCATCATTATTTTTCTATTTCTTCTTCCCTATAGGACTTTGGGCACACACGTGTGTGTGTGTGTGTGCACATCTGGCATATTTTTCAAGCCTCTGGGACTGGGATTTGAACCACTGTTGGCCATGTGGGATCCAGCTCCCACTATACAGTGCTTAATCGCTGTACCATGGGGCCGACCCACAAGTACACATTAAATAGTAGAGCCTTTCTGTGCTTTTTAATGAGAAGATGAATGATCATAACATTTTTTCACACTACAGAAAAACTCATTGAGGGCCAGTTGGTGGCGTGATGGTTAAGGCAGCTGGATCTCACATGGCCAACTGCAGGGTTCGAGTCCTGGACCCAGTGGCTTGAGAAACACACCAGGCGTGTGTGCATGCATGCCCAAAATTCCAAAAGAAGGGAGAAATGGAGGAGAAGGGGTTGTGGCATGACCACGCTCTGTGGGGGGTGGTTTCTCATTTTCCCCCTCTTTCTCTCTGGCAAGCACACATACCCTCTGGCAAAAATTTGAAAAAAGGAAAAAACTCGTTTTTTGCCAGGATGGCGCTGCCTGTGAAGAAGGAAGCTCCTGCCCCTCCCAAAACCAAAGCCAAAGCGCAGTCCTCAGAGGCCAGGAGGGCAGTGCTGAAAGGCGCCCACAGCTACACAAAAAGATCCGCACAGCACCACCGTCCAGCTGCCCGGCACCCGCATGTCCCGGGAGGAGCACCCCAGGAGAAACAAGCTTGGCCCTCCAGGCCATCATCCAGGACCCCTGAACAGAGTCTGCCGTGACGACAGAAGACACCAGCACGCTTGTGTGTGCTGTGGAAGGCAAGGCCAGAGCACCGAGCAGGCAGCCCGTGAAGACGCTCTGTGACGTCGCTGTGGCCACGGTCAGCCCCGAAGGCCTGACGGAGAGAAGGCTCCTCAATGTGATGCTTTGGATGTTGCCCACAAAATTGGGACGGTTGCTCTTTCTGTGCAGCTAGCAGGCCCGCAAGCATGGTGAGCGTCCCTAAAACCCACCAGACCTTCTGTAGGAAGTGTGGCAAGCCCAGCCTCAGCAAGGGACACAGCACAACAAGGGCAAGGATTCTCCGTGTGCTCAGGGACAGCGGATATGACAGGAAGCAGAGTGGCTGTGGTGGACGGGCTAAGCCTATTTTCCAGAAAAAAGGCAAAAACTACAAAGAAGATTGTGCTGAGGCTTGAATGTGTGGAGCCAACTGCAGATCTGAGAGAACACTGGCTATTAAGAGATGCAAGCATTGAGACTAGCAGGTGGCGTGGTGGTTAAGGTGCTGGACATTGCCCCATAGCTGACCAAGGTTCAAGTCCTGGACCTGGTGGCTTGCTTTCTCACTTCCCCTCTCTCTCTCTCTGTCTTGCTCTGGTCAAATTAAAATAAATGGATGAATAAATAAAATTAAATAAATAATTCTTTAAAAAAAAAAAAACGAGATGCAAGCATTTTGAACTGGGAGGAGATAAGAAGAGAAAGGGTTGAGTGATCCAGTTCTAAGCCTCGTTTCGTTTATTATGAAGACAAAATCTTGAGGTGATTTCGATTACAGTTGGTCTTTTTGTGAGGGAATAATCAATGAAATTCCTCTTTTGGGGAAATTTGATTCATGGTAAAAAAGAAAAAATGGGATTGTCTAAGTGGAGTCCAGTGGCTAATTCTTTTCTTTTTATTTTGGGGGGGGTGATTACCATACAGTATGTGTACTCATCAGAGAGACACAGAGAGAAACAGAGAGAGGGAAAGTGAGAAATTAGCCCCCAAGGGAGATGGCCACATTGCAATCTCTTCTCCTCCATTCTCCTTTTGGGATTTTGAGCATGCATGCATACACACTTGGAGTGATTTTCAAACTGCTGGGTCTAGGACTTGAACCATGGTCAGCCATGTGGGAATCCAGCACGTTAACCACATGCCACCTGCTCGCCCCTCAGCTGGGGCTAATTCTAAATACACTTTTTTTTCTTTTTCTTTTTTTTGGAGAGGTTTTTGCTATAGGGTGCGTGCGCTCGCCAGACAGAGAGAGACAGAGAGATAGAAAGTGAGAAATCACCCCCCAGGGGGGATGGCCACGCCGCAATCCCTTCTCCTCCATTCTCCTCTCGGGATCTTGGGCACGCACGTACACGCGCACACGCGCCTGGCGTGAGTTTTAAGCCACCGGGTCCGGGACACGAACCGCGGTCGACTACGTGGGAGTCCAGCGACATAGCCATTATGCTAAGTGCTGGTCCCCTAAATATACTTTTACACCATTAAAAGCAAAAGAAAAACTCACTGTTATCTCAATGCAAAGAATGACCATAAGTCCCCCTCCCTCCCCTCCTTCCTTCCTTCTTTTTTCCTGTTAGAGGGCGCAGGTGCTCACCAGGGAGGAAGGGAGAGGGTAAAGCAGCGCCTAGGGTGAGGTCAAGGCACAGTCTCTTCTCCATTTTTCCGAGCTGTTGGGACACACGTGCGCCCAGTGTGAGCTTTAAGCCTCTGGGTCCAGGACTCACACTGCCATTTGGCCATGTGTGACCTAGCTCCCTTCTCCTGGCCTAACCATGAGTTTCCTTTTTTTTTTTTTTTTAAAATAATTATTTTAATTTTATTTATTATTATTTTAAATCTGACCAGAGAGAGACAGGCAGAGAGAGAGAGAGAGAGAAAGGGAGTGTGAGAAAACAAGTCACCAGGTCTGGGACTCAAACCGTGGTCAGCCATATGGGAGTCCAGTGCCTTAACCACCATGCCACCTGCTGGCCTCGACCATCAGTTTCTTTTTTTTTTCTTTTAAAGAATTATTTTACTTATTTATTTATTTATTTTGGCCAGAGAGGGACAGAGTGAGAGGGAGAGAGAGAGAGAAAGCAAGCCAACAGGTCTGGGACTCGAACTGTGGTTAGCCATGTGGGAGTCCAGCGCCCTTAACCACCATGCCACTTGCTGGCCCTGATCATGAGTTTCTTAAACATGAGATCTGCATTTTTCTTTTACAAAGAAATCATGTGTTCAAAATTTCCTGGCCTTCTCTACGTGACGAGTGGCCACCCTACAGACATTTCATGACACACATACATATACATACACACGTAAACACACTACCTGAACTTTAAGGCAGGAGGGCCATTTTACCAAGTAATGATTTAAAAAACTGCTTTTTGACAGAAACTTTGCTACCGAGAGAGCACTGTGAGAAGTGGATGTTGGGGAGGTGTGCCCTGGACGGGAAGATGCAGTGTTCCGTGAGGTAGGCCCACGGGGGAGGCTACCGGTCTGCATGTGGAGACCTCTCCGAGCACTCCAGGACCATGCCCACCATCCATGCTGGCTGAAGTGGGGGTGGACTGGGGCGCCAAGACCCCACCAGGGAGTGCTGTATCTCTGTCTCTGTCATTCTCTTAAAAAATGTGTGTTAGGGAACATTCTATTGTTACATGATATAGTCACATACAAAAGAAGGTCCTATACCTGTACGTACAAACAACTTGGAAATAAAAATTTCTAACCTGGGGCCAGCAGGTGGCATAGTGGTTAAGGACACTGGGCTCCTACATGGCCGATCATGTTCAAGTATCGGACCTGGTGGCTTGCTGTCTCTCTCTCTCGTCAAATTAAAATAATAATAATAAATAGAATAACAAATTAAATAAATTAATTAATTCTTTTTCTCTTTCTTTTCTTTTTCTTTTTTTTTTTTTTTGAGTGGTTTTTGCTATAGGGTGCATGCGTTCACCAGGAAGACACAGAGAAACAGAGAGACAGAAAGCGAGAAATCACCCGTGGGGGGATGGCCACGCTGCAATCCCTTCTCCTCCATTCTCCTCTTGGGATCTTGGGCATGCACGCACACACGCCTGGCACGAGTTTAAGCCACCAGGTCCGGGACTTGAACCGCAGTCGACTACATGGGAGTCAAGCGACATAGCCATTGTGCTAACTGCTGGTCACAATTTCTCTATCTTACCAGGTTTGGTGGCATGCAGACATGATATAGCAGTGTGTGTGTGTGTGTGTGTGTGTGTGTGTGTGTGTTTTAGAGAAATTTTTGCTATAGAGCATGTATGCTCACCAGAGAGACAGGGAGACAAAAAACCAGAAAGTGAGAAATCACCCCCCAGAGGGATGGCCATGCTGCAATCCCTTCTCCTTCAGTCTCCTCTTGGGATCTTGGGCACACACACACACACACACGCGCCTGGTGTGAGTTTCAAGCCACTGGGTCTGAGACTTGAACTGTGTGAACTACGTGGGAGTCCAGCGATGTAACCGTTATGCCATCCTCTGGTCCCTACGAATGTTTTTCAAGACTTTGGGGCCGGGAATTGAACCATAGTTGGTCATGTGAGGGCCAGGCTGTGGGGCCGGCTGAGGGTTATTGTCATTCTGATCACTGGTACCCCTCCCCTCTTCAGTGCATATAGCAGTGTCTCAGGGTCTCTTCACGTGGTGCTCCCCAGTCCTCACTCACCTCCTCACCGCCCTTGAAAGGCACCCCCACCCACTGACTCCCCTCCCCACCTTCTGCCCCTCCCTGGGCCTCTCTCCAGGGCCTGAACCTCCACAAAGCTCCTGTTTGGAAGAGGGAGGGGGAGAGGGAAAGTCCAAGAGTAGCATGAACCCGGGCTCCGCCCAACAGTGCTGTACTGACTCACGGTTCTGGAGGCCGGAAGTCCGAAGCTGGGGTATCAGCAGGTGGTGCTCCATCTGAAGAGGATCAGGGCAGGCCGCACTCCTAGGGTCCCTCAGCTTGTAGACACACTGCTGCAGCCCGGCGCCCTGTGCCTGCCCACGTGTCGCACTGTCTTCCCTCTATGTGTGTCCCTGTGTCCCTCCTACAGGGCCTCCAGTGTTACTGGATTAGGGCCTACCTGGGCCTCGTGTGGATCTCATTATCTCATTAATTCTGCAAAGACTGGGGTCAGGGCTCCAGCATTCCTCCTGGAGGACAGCCCAGTCCACAGCAGCTGGCTAGTGAAGATGACCCCTTGACAATGAGCACCCGGCGCTCACGGACTCAGGCCTTGGCCACGTCCTTCCCCAGGGCACAAGGCCAGATGCCGCGTCTACCTGCTCAAACACCTGGCGAGGCCAACACGGATGCAGAAGGCTGGACTGAGGGTACGAGGGCCTTCCGCACCCCGTACTAGCTGCAGCCTTCGGCACGTACACAGTCAGGGCCCTGGGCCTGGCCCTGGCTGACGGTCAGATCAGAGGAGGACGGGCCACCGCTGGCCAGCTCCCTCATGTAGTGTGTGGGGAAAACTGAGGCCCAGAGGACATGGCTGGGCTCAGACCACAGAGGGTGCTAGGGTCAGGATTGGGTCTGCGCTGACGCCTTGGCTATGCGTCAGCTCAGACGCCCCTTGCTCCAGCAGCCTCTTTGTCCCCTGCGGCCAGGGCCCCGCTGTCTGTCCTACTGCAGAGGTCGCGGTGGCCAGGCCTCCTCCCCCTCCCTCCTCCTGCCCTGCCCTGCCCTGGGCCAGCCCCACGGACACCTCGTTCTTCCTCGAGCACGTGCAGGCCTTTGCTCATCTCCCAGAGCTCTGCTGGGGCCTCTCTGGTATTCACTGAATCAAGGCTGCCAGATGTAAAAGCGCCAGCCTCCTCCCGGCTCTGCTGTCCCTCCTCCTCCCACCCACCAGCAAGCAGGGCCCACCTGGGAAGACATGGTGAGGCAGGCCGGAGTGACCTGCCCCCTGCAGGAGGGAGGCCCCCGGGAAAGGGGCCCAGTGCGTGAGTGTGTGTGCAAGAGCTCTCGTCAGAGATGGGACAGGGGATGTGTTAAAAGAGATATTTGGAGGGACCAGCAGTTAGCGTAATGGCTATGTCGTTGGACTCCCACATAGTCGACCGCGGTTCGAGTTCCGGACCCAGTGGCTTAAACTCACGCTGGGCACGTGTGCGTGCCCAAGATCCCGAGAGGAGAATGGAAGAGAGGGGACTGCGGCGTGCCATTCCCCCTGGGGGGTGATTTCTCGCTTTCTGTCTCTCTCTCTCTGTCTGTCTGGCGAGTGCACGCACCCTATAGCAAAAACCTCTCCAAAAAAAGAAAAAAAAAAAAGAGAGATATTTGGAAAACTAAGCAAAAAATGAAAAAAAAAAAAGAAAAAGAAAAAGAAAAAGGAAAAAGGCCAGAACCCTCATCATCTTATCTAAAATAGCATCATTTATCACTTTCAACCCCTTTAACCTACTTTGCTTTTCTCCATAGAATTCACCCGCAGTATTACGTAGATCTTAGTTTACACATTTCTGGCTTGTCACCGTAAGTTTTCCTTTCCACGGCTGTGTTTCCAATATGTGTTCAATAAAAATCCATGGGCTGACGACAAAATCATAGTGAAATACTTGGGGAGTGGGTCCCTTTCCTGTCTGTCCTCCCTCCAGCCTCATGGTGGCTTACAACAGGGGCTGTGAATTTTCGCTGACCAGAAGGGGCAAGTTTGGGGGCCAGCGGGTGGCATAGTGGTTAAAGACACTGGACTCCCACACAGCTGATCACAGTTTGAGCCCTGGTTCTGGCAGCTTGCTTTTTCACTTTCCCTTTCTCTGTCCCTCTCTGGTCAAATCAAAAATAAATAAATAAAAGTTAAATAAGGGGTTAGCAGGTGGCATGGTGGCTAAGAATGCTGAACTCCCACAGGGCCAACCGTGGTTCAAATCCTGGACCTGGTGGCTTGCTTTCCCACTTTCTCTCTCTCTCTCTCTCTCTCTGGTCAAATCTAGATAAATAAGGGACCAGCAGTTAGCGTAATGGCTATGCCTCTGGACTCTCATACAGTTGACAATATTTCGAGTCCCAGACCCGGTGGCTTAAACTCACTCCAGGCACGTGTGTGTTGTGCCCAAGATCCTGAGAGGAGAATGGAGGAGAAAGGATTGCGGCATGGCCATCCCCCCTCGGGGGTGTTCTCTCGCTTTCTGTCTCTCTTTCTCTCTCTGTCTTTCTGGCGAGCGCATGTGCCCTATAGCAAAAACCTCTCCAAAAAAAGAAAAAAAATTACAATAAATAATAAACAAATAAAGTTAAATAAAACAAGTCTTAAACAAAAAGTTAGCATGAGTCCCAGCAATAACCACCTTTTACCACTAGAGAGCGCCATGAGACAGAAACCCAGCTGCTTGGACGAGCGGCTGGGGCAGCAGGGACAGGTCTGGGATGTGGAGATGACAGGTGATAATGAGCTCGCATTCCCAGGCAAGCCCTTGGGCCTGCCCTCAGCGGGTCCTCATGCCAATCCAGGATCTAGTGAGAAATGGGAGAGCCAGTGTTTACTTTTTATGTTTATTTTTTTTTGAGAGGTTTTCGCTAGAGGGCGCGTGCACTCGCCAGAAAGATAGAGAGAGACCGAAAGATAGAAAGCGAGAAATCACCCCCCCGGGGAGATGGCCACACCGCAATCCCTTCTCCTCCATTCTCCTCTCGGGATCTTGGGCACGTACGCACACGGGCCCGGCGTGAGTTTAAGCCGCCGGGTCCAGGACTTGAAACGCGGTCGACTACGTAGGAGTCCAGCGACATAGCCATTATGCTAACTGCTCGTCCCAAGAGCCAGTGTTTAAACACTGCTCTGACCCAGAGCCCAAACTGCAGGCCACGGGACCCCCACCCCACACCCTTGGCTCTGTCTGTGCTCCTGGGCTCCTTCTGGGCGAATCATACCTTCAGTGAGATTTACCCAGGCCCCTTCAGTGGGGAGGGGTCTCCCAGCATGAGTGACTCCTGGGAGAGACTAGACCCTGGGCCAGCTGTGGACCCAGGAGGGAACGCCCAGCCCCCCCCCGCTGGGAGCTCTTCGGTTCTGGGCTCTGGCAGAGCCAGCCCCTGGGAGCCCGCCAGGCTTAATAATACCTTGCTGAGTCAGGGCTCTTGAGTTCCGGCATCACAAGACTCCAATGCTGAGCGTGGCAGGGATATTCTTGACTGCACGGTGACCTCTCCCCACCCGCACTGCCCACCTCTGGCTGGGGCCCGAATTGCCACACACGGCCCTCCCTGCCGGGGGAGTGGAGACAAGACTCAGGGCTCCTAAATGGACTCATGTTTGGGGGGGGGGGGGGGCTCGAAAGTGAGCGCAGCCCTCCTGGAAAACGTGGACTCGAGGGCCACTCTGTGCCCGGCCTGCCCTGCAGGTCACATCTGCCCTCTCCTGGACATTTGGGCCGTTATCAGGGAACGCAATCCCGACCAGGCTCTCCTGCAAGGAGGAGGAGCTGAGCCTGCCACCTTCCCGGCCAGGTGGGGGCCTGGGGCAGGACGCGGGTCAGTGGACAGGAAGCCCCACTCCTGGGCTTGTTTCTTCAGCCAGTCCGGCCTAGAACATGACCCTTCTCGGGTGACCCCGCCATTGTGGGAGGTGGGGGTGGGTGGGAAGAAAGGACAGTGGCTTCTTTGGAAGCCAAGAGGCCTGCGGTTTGCTCCAGGAGCCGAGATGTGCCGAGGTTTTAGCCAGAGGTTGAGAGTTCCCCTGGGGAGGGCCCGAGCCCCTTCCTCCAGCCTGGCGGCCTGGCTTTCCTCCAGCACCTGTCTGCACCCACAGTCCCCAGCCCCAGCCAGCACCTGGCACGTGCAGGGCTCCGTGGAGAGTTGGTGGAGGAGCAGAGCAGGAGTGTTTTGGGTGCGGGCTCGAAGGAGAAGGCCTGACGCCGAGATTCCCGACTGAGTGGAAGAGGCCTTTTCTTTCCTAGCTGTGTGTGAGTCAGGCTTGGTGACAGGAGGCTGGGGGCTGGGGGCAGCCTGGGCTGGACCTCGGGAGCAGGAAACCACACTGGTCTCCATTTTCTTATCCTTAAACTACAGATAATGGGGGCAGGCCCCATAGCCTTGTGGTTAAGGAAGCTGGGTCCCACACTGCCAACTGCAGTTCAAAACCCAGCCTCGGTGGCTTGAAAAACATGCTGGGCATGTGTGTCTCAAATCCCGACGGGATGGAGAAACGAGGAGGGGATGACGGCGTGGCCTCGCCCTGTTGGAGGGTGCTCCCCCCGCCTCTGTCTCTTTCTGGCGAGCACACGTGCTCTCTGGTCATTGAAAATAATGAATTCCGGGTCAGGGAAGTCCCTGCCTCGTGTGGCAGTGTGTGTAAAGGGTCGGTACGGCACCGGCACTGGAAGACCCCAGGACACCCACACACGCACACGCAGCCCAGGTGAAGCAGGCGACGGCCAGCTCTTTACTGGGAGGGACAGCCAGTCCTGCCGGCACGCTAAGGGCAAGACGCGGCTGTTGCTCCCACTGCGATGAGGACACCGAGTCTGGGCTGGATGAAACTGCTCTCCGGGGCCAGCTCCCTGAGGAACAGGCTGAGTCCCGGCCTCCTGTCGGCGCATGAGTTCACGGGCCGCCTTGTCCGTGCGGTAGGTGTTTCCTCTCCCCAGAGGTCTCACGACCCTAACCACGGCCAGAAAATAGGCAAAAAAAAAAGAAAAAAAAGAAAAAAAGCCTTTCGAAGTCCCCTCACAGCCAGCGGCCAAGGTCTGTGAGCTCCAGGGTCTCTGTGACCCCAGGTGAGCCTCCAGACCCTGTGGGGGCCCCGCCTACCTTAGAGTCTGGGACCCCACAACAGGCTAGAAGCGGCAGATGCGACAGAGCGGTCAGTCCTGCCTGGCACACAGGCCACAGCCCCGAAGCTGGCGAGGAAGGCTCTCGAGGGGGCAGAACGCTAGAAGCCAAGCAGGTGGGATCACTCGAGTGGGCGGATCGCTTACAGTAGCCACAGCCCTCGGGGGTCGGGGCTTCCTGCTGCACGGTGGGCATGCCGGTGTGTTTTCCTTTTTCTTTTTTTTTTTTTTTTTGGAGAGGTTTTTTGCTATAGGGTGCGTGCACTTGTCAGACAGACAGAGAGAGACAGAGAGATAGAAAGCGAGAAATCACCCCCCAGGGGGATGGTCACGCCGCAATCCCTTCTCCTCCATTATCCTCTCGGGATCTTGGGCACGCATGCACACGCGCCCGGCGTGAGTTTTAAGCCACCGGGTCCAGGACTCAAACTGCGGTCGACTACGTGGGAGTCCAGCAACATAGCCATTTCGCTAACTGCTGGTCCCCCAAGTTTCCTCTTAATACCTTCAAAATACAACTAAGTCTCAGCACATGCATTTCGGGAGATACTTGGACCCCAGCAGGGGTTCAAATTTCAGCTTTTGCGCCGTGACTGTGCTCCACGGGCCCCGGACGAGCACGTTCTTTACAGCAATGTTGGCTCATTAGAGAGAGGAGAAAGGGCCAGCTCCCTGGCAAAGTGGAAGTCAGTGTTCGAGAGAAGCCGGATCCCTCATGGTGACCACCGTTTGAGTCTCCAGCCCAGTCACCCTGAAACATACTGGGCATGTGTGCAAGGGTCCGGGATCCCACTGGCTAGAGGAGTGGAGGAAGGGGACCGTGGGGTGAGCAGACCCTGTGGAGGGGCCCCCTCTCTCCCTCACATGCTCTGTCATCAGAGATAAAGGGAAGAAGGAGGGACGATGACAGGCAGTCCATCCTGGACAAACAGGACCCATCAGCCAACGTGAGTTGGTCCCACGGGGCTGAAGAATGAGGCTGGGCAGGCAGGGGCTGGCAGGGGCCAGGAATGAGCAACCAGAGCTGCAGGGAGGGGAAACGGTCTACCCAGAGGTCACCCAGGTGGGCAGGGAGGCCAGAGGCCTGCTTCCCCGGCCACACTGCCCAGGAGAAGCCGACTGGGGCTGACTTCCAGCCTGCGGGGGTTCAGGGATCGCTGGGGCTCTGGCGCTGAGCTCGGAGGCCATCCTGGCAGCACACAGGAGCCAAAGAGTCCCCGCTAAAGGACATCGCGTTACCACGCTCAGCCCCCAGGACATCCGGATTGAGTCAGCCATAACCTCATGAACAAGGTGGATTTGCGCGGACCGCAGAGACAGAGTGCTCAGCGCCCAGACAGGAGTCGCCCGGCTTCCACCCGGAGCAGCACCCAGAGAACAGCTGGGAGACGGCGTCGACCTAGTGAGGCCGACAACGGGGTTCTCAGACAGACAGGTCTGAGAGTCAAACGTAAACTGAGCTTCACGGAGTGGAAACACATTTAAAATGAAATAAAGAGCGTGGCCTGTGCCGTGGGCTCACCTGTGGTCGGAAGCACAGCTGACCCGCCGGCCCAGGACTACAGCACGGCCTGTCTTGCGCTACCAGAACAAACCCACCAGCTTCCCGGAGGGAGCCTTGCCCCGTCGCCCACTGCAGGGACGGTCGAGTTAGGTACCTGGACCCTGAAAACCAGAGAGTGGTCCCAGAGCAAGACTTTCTGGAGCAATGGGGCCCCGGCAGAGCCTCGGACGCTGGGAGGGCAGGAGTGGAGAAGGTGGAGGGCCTCTCACTGCTCCCGGTGTGGGGGCTTCTTCTCCGCCCCCTTCTGGAGGGCGGTGAGTAACGGCTGAAGGCTGGAGCGGCTCACTTGCCAGGGCCGCGTCCTGACCTGCCCTCCCCCCAGCCAAGCGTCTCCATCCTCAGGTTAGAGGGGGAGCCGGACACAAAGCTAGCACCTGCCCCTCCCCACCGCTGCACGGTCTCCGGGCTCGCACTAAGGGTTCTGAGGCATGACTCAGAGGCTCAGGGCACTCTAGGCGACCCAAATGGCTTTTGGAGCTGAGGGCCTGAAGGGCAAGGGCGTTTTTTTTTTTCTTTTTTGTCTTTTTTAGAGAGATTTTTTCTATAGGGCACATGTACTAGCCAAAGAAACAGAGATAGAGAGACAGACAATGAGAAATCACCCTCAAGGGGGGATGGCCACACCACAGTCCATTCTCCTCCATTCTCCTCTCAGGATTTTGGGCACACCTGCACATGTGCCTGGCATGAGTTTGAGCCGCCGGGTCCGGGACTTGAATTGAGGTTGACTACACAGGAGTCCAGCGATGTAATGATTATGCCATTTGCTGGCGTTTTTGTTTTTAGAGATTTTTGTTATAGGGCATGTGTGCTCGCCAGAGAGAGAGAGAGAGAGACAAAGAGACAGAAAGTGAGAAATCATCTAACTCCCCTGTGGGAGTATGGTCATGGCGCAATCCCTTCTCCTCTCAGGATTTGGGGCATGCACACACATCCACCCTGCATGACTTCTAAGCTGCTGGGTCCAGAACTTGAACTGCGGTCAATCACGTGGGAGTCCAGCGTAACCATTACGCCATCTGCTGGTCCCATAAGGGCATTTATTTTTTTTTTTTACATTTTTAAAATTTTTGTATAACGTCTATAAGTTATTATGAAAAGTCTCTTTCAGCATGTATGCACAAACCAAAAATAGCAGGTTTGGGGTCCTGCCCACCCCCACAGGCAGAGAACAGTATCAGCGTTCCTTCACGGCACCTAGAAAGACTGTCTTTCCCCTAGGCAACAACTCGTAAGGCCGTGAGGTAAACGCGTGCACCTGCGTCCCGTGTGCAGACGAGGCAGTGTGATAAAACTCCAGAACTACAGTCTTTTCATTTCACGTCATCTGAGCAAATGCCACCTCCCACAGCTAAGAAGTTGTTTCCCTAACTTTGCAGATAAGGATACCGAGATCCCAGCATCTAAAAGCTAGGCCTTGGATCTGGGTCAGTGCGTCTACAATCCCACAGCACAAACTGAAATCACCGGGAGTTTTAAATAGCGCACTTGGGGGACTGTAACCTGAGACAGATCAGAGGGGCAGCCCAGGCCTGTGTGACAGGGCAGTTTTTACAAACATACTGAATCACCCGGGAGCTTGAAAACTCCCCGGTGGAGACCGCACCCCAGACCAGTCACTCTGCACCTGTGGGCCAGGAGGCCTGGAGTTGTCTCAGTAACTGAGAGCCCCTGCTCTGTGCTGGTCAGGCCGCCCGCCTCGGGGACCTTTCACCTCTGGGAGTCGCAGGACCCAGTGTTGTGACTGCAGGGAATGCATGTGCTAACAAACCTGCGAGCAGGTGGTGGCCTTCGTGCAAGGTTTCTGGGCCGGGCTGTGACACCCCTCGGGCTGCGTGGCCTGCGCCAGGACTGGCTGCCACAGTGCTGGGGGCTGAGAGTCCGAGCTGACGGAGCGGCTGGCGTTGGTCTCTCCTGAGCTGTTCTCCTCGGCTCACACGTGGCTGCTTGTCCTGCCGTGTCTCCATGTGGCCTGACATCCGGGTGTCTCCGGGGGTGTCCTGACCACCTCGTACGAGGACTCCCGTCGGATTGGACACAGCCACCCTCATTTTAACTTCATCATCCCTGTAAAGACCCTGTCTTCAAATCTGCTCACTTTCTGACATTCTGGGGGTAAAGACTTTACACACAGGGGCCAGCAGATGGAGTAATGGTTGTGTCGCTGGACTCCCACACAGTCGACCGCTGTTCAAGTCCTCAACCTGGAGGCTTAAAACTCACGCCGGGTGCGTGTGTGTGTGCGTGTGTGCCCAAGATCCTGAGAGGAGAATGGAAGAGAATGGATTGCAGTGTAGTTATTGCTCTAGGGGGTGATTTCTTGCTTTCTGTCTCTGTCTCTACCTTTCGGGTGAATGTACAAAAATATAGCAAAAATCTCTAAAAAAAAGACTTTGCATACAAATTTTGGGGTACACAATTTAGCCAATACTATCTTTTTAGCATGCTAATTAAAAAAAGGCAAAAATGAAACAAGACAATAACGTTTTACGATCATATTGACAAGTTAGACGGATTTTAAAAGCTTCTGCTAGAGAAAGAGTAAGTTGGTGCAGTGTCTCTGGGGATCCATTGGGTAATACTTCCCAGAAACCTGAGCAAACAAACGCATGCCACACTCACTAGCAGGTCCCATTCCACTGCCAAGAATTCAATGCAGCAAAACTAAGCAGCTAGGAGGGTCACAACCACATTGCTCACATTTGCAAAGGAACTGGGAGTCCCTTTCACACCCACTGGGGTGTCCATGGTGAAAAATCGAATAGATAACAAGTGTTGGCGAGCATGGGGAGAAATTGGGACCTTGTACGTTGCTGGAGGGGATGCGGAACGGAGCAGCGTGGGAAAAGCAGCTTAGTGCTTCCTCAAAAAGTTAGACCTAGAACTGGTCACGTGGCCAGCAATCCTTCTCCTGGGCACACACCCCAGAGAACTGAGAATGGCTCTTCAGACGTACGGGTCGTGAGCATTCACAGCAGCTGGAAGCTGTTGGCTATGTGGCTAGCTGTCAGGCCCACGGACAAAGGAATGGGCGATCCAGTGCTGGCACATCCATGCAGTGGAGTATTAGTCAGCTGTAAAAAGGAACAAAGTGGACTCACGATATGGCTTGGAACAACCGCAAGACATGTGCTGGGGGAAAGGAGCCTGCCTCAAAGTTACATATTGCAGGATTCCGCTTACAGGAGACATCTAGACGAGGAAAACCCACAGGGTCAGAAAGCAGGGGTTGGGGTGGGGTATGGAGTTTCTTTTTGGGGTGATAGAATGTTCTGGAACTAGGCAGAGGTGGTGACTACATGATGCTGCGAACGTCCTAATACATGGATTGTGCACGTGGACACGGCCGGTTGCATGCTATGGAATTTTCACCTTCACTGAAACACAACCATAAAAGTGGGAGCAACTTAAAAAAAAGGACAGCTCTTCTGTACTGGGGCCACCATGAGGCCGCTGTGAGTCGAGACCAAATGCATTTGCGATGCGGAAATGCGCTCACAATATGTGAGTAAAGAGGCAGGTCACAAAACATAGCGTGCAACTGCTTTTGGGTGCTAAATGCATTGACAGGCGGCCAGCAGATGGCGTAGCAGTTACGTTGCTGGACTCTGACAATGCCGACTGCGGTCCGAGTCCCAGACCCAGTGGCTTGAAACCCAGTGCCGGGCACATGTGGGTGCTCAAGATGCCTGGGAGGAGAATGAAGAGGGGATTGAGACGTGGCCATCCCCCCTGGCGGGGGCGATGTCTCACTTTTCCTCTCACTGTCTCTGTCTCTCTCTGGTGAGGGCATGCACCCTAAGGCAAAAACCTCAAAAAACCGTACATTAAAAAAAAGAGTTATTTATTTAATTTTATTTATTTTTACTATTATTTTTATTTGACTGTAGACGGACAGAGAGGGAGAAAGGGAAAGTGAGAAAGTAAGCTGGCACCTCAATCACCATGCCACTTGCCGGCCCCAAAATCTACATTTTGATGACAGCATAGAGAAAGTTGGAAAGGAAGTATTTTTGCTTTTCTTTTTTTCTATATATTCTGGGGTTTTTAAAGAATTATTTTGTTTATCTTTATTTATTTATTTATTTAAATTTGACCAGAGACAGAGAGAGAGAGAGAGGGAAAGCAAGAAAGCAAGCTGCCAGGTCCGGGATTCGAACTGCGGTTGACAATGTGGAAATCCAGTGCCCTTAACCACCATGCCACCTGCTGGCCCCTAATTTTTTAAATAATAAAAAAGCATTCCTATGTAAACAAAAACTTAACAGGGCTGGCCTGGTAGCACAGTGGTTTAGGCGCTGGGGAGCGACCCCACACCGCCAGCTGTAGTCTGAATTTCCGTCCTGGTGGCTTAAAGATCATGCCAGGCATATTTTGGACTGACGGGATGGAGTAAGGGAGGAAAAAGGCTTGTGATGTGACCACGCCCATGGGGAGGCACTTTCTCTCTCTGACTCTGTCTCTTCCTGTCTACTGCACACACCCTCTGGCAGTTAAAAAAGAAAAGCATTAAAAACAACATAATAATCAGGAGATAGTTTCTTCAAGAATTCACACTGTTCCTTGCGAGGTTCTCGGGGGACTCATTGCACATCTGCAGGCCCAGGCTCAGAATGAGACAACTCTCCCCCACCCCCCTTTCTCCTCCTCCTCCTCCTCCTCCTTCTGAGCTAGAGAGTGAGAGCTAGAGGGAGAAGTTTCAATACAAGTTTGATGCGACAATCCACTCCCGGCCCCAGCCATGCCCGGAGCACAGGTACACGTGCCTGGTGTTCTCAGAGAAGTCTCTGGGCTTGAACTGGGAACCTTCCCACGTGAGATGGCCTCACAGTGTCACGGTTTGCTGCTGCACCACCTCCTGGCCCCTAGAAGTTTTCCTTTTAGATTTTGCTCTAGGGCTTATGCGTTTGCCGGACAGAGGGAAAGTGAGAAATCCCCTCCCAGGGAGGTTGGCCATGACACCACCACTTCTCTAGTCTCCTCGTAGGATTTTGGTCACCCACCCACACCTGCCCGGTGTGTTCTTCAAGCCCCCCGGGTCTGGGACTCCAACTGCCACACTGACCATGTAAGATCTGGTGCCTTAACCACCACACCACCTGCTGGCACAGAACTTCTCTTCTCTCAGCGAGAGGTGGGAGCAGAGGTCAGGAGAGGTGGCCCAGGCCTCGCGGGGAGGGGCAGGCAGTCCTTCCGTCTGTGGCTCCTCTCTCCAAGATAAGGTCCCCTCAGAACTGTGTCTGCTGCCATCTCTCTAAATAGCCTTCTGGCTGGAGGCTGTGCGCGGGCGAGTCCGGGTTTCCAAGCGCCCTCGCCCTGGCTTGTCTCCCCCCTGCAGCGGCAGCAGCGGATGTAGGCGAGGCCACGCTGGCCTCGGAGGGCCCAGCTTGCATGTCTGACCCCAGCTGGGTGCCCGTCCCGGGGACCAGCCCAGGCTTCGGCACAGGGTGGGGTACTCAGGGCGCGGTGCTGCTGCCAGACCTCCCAGGGGGGCCCTAGGCCGGGGGGCTTTCCTCAGGGTCTCGGCAAGCCCGGCCCTTCCCCTCCAGCCAGAGAGTTCTGGGCCAGGTTATTAAATGGGTGACCCGGGGCCCAGGGCCGCGCCGTGGCCAGGGGAACAGCTGCGGTCTAATTACCAGATGAAGAGAAGAGCTCGGAAAACCTCCTGGCAAAACAGCCTGTCCCAGGCTGGGCCCCAGGGACCCTGATGGCTTCGCAAGTTCTCGTGGGCGTGCGTGTACGCACACATGTTAGGGAGGTCAGCGAAAATACAGGATGCGCAGTTAAGTTTGAATTTTCAGATAAACCAATCGTTTATCAGTGCGTCCCCCAAATGCTGCATCTGATATATTTATCGGCCAACTCTAGCATGCATATCAGGATATTTTCAGATGTTCATTCGAGAGAACATACAAGTATGAGTGTGTACCCTAGTGCAAGAGCACACGTGTGTAAAAGCATGCATGTGTAAGTGTAGACAAGGCTAAGTGTGCACAGACTCAGATGGCTGCGTGTGCACACATGTGGGCACCATCTGATGTAGAGGTGCATGCGTCTGTGTGTGCATGGCCATGCGTGTATGTTTTCCTGCGTGTGCCTACATGTATGAACGCCGTGCACAGGATGTGTTCAGCGGGGACGTGTCCGTGTGCGTGTGTATGTCCAGGAGTATGCAAGCTGGAAGAGAACTCGGCGGTCTCCTGTATGTAAGTTTACAGGAGAAACCCCCGGCCGGCCGGCCAAGCCCGCACGTGAATGTGAGTGTGAGAGTGAGAGGGCACAAACCCCGCAGGGCGCAGGCAGGGCTCTCTGAGCACCGTCTCCCCCTACAGTTGCCCTCTTACGATGCTGCCCGTTTAACTGGCCGGGCAGAGTCAGGCGGCGCGTGGCCAGGGCACCAGCCGCAGGGCCTGCCTGGGCCACGTGTGCTCACACGTGGGTTACGTAAACACTCGGGCCAAGGCCGCGCCAGATGCTCCGTTTCCTCCTGGAGCCAGATGGCAGCAGATCCGGGAGCTCTGGGTTTGTCCGGCTCCCGCCAGTCCCTTCCCCTGCTCTTTGGTTGTTTTCAGGCAAGGGAGGGCTGGGGACGCAGCTGGACCTTAAAAATCGCCTTAGCCTGCAGCAGCTGCCCCTGGGCAGGGGCTCAGGAAGGCGCCATGGGGTCTGTGCAGTTGCAGGACCTCAGAGCGGACTCCTCGCTCAGTGCTCTTCCTGCGCGGCCAGAGCAGGGCGCTGGTCCCTGGCAGGGTGCGGGCCTCGTCCCAGACCATGTCAGACCCCCGTGTCCAGTCCCACTCCGCAGCCCCGCGTCTGCGATGACAGGTACAGCCTGTACCTGCTCCTCCCCACCCAGGGCTGCCGCCAGCCCCCGCCTGGCTGGGAGTGTGCGATCCTGGGCCGCAGGGTTGGCTTCCCCCAGGGCCTTCCTCGGAGCTCACGCATGGCCCAGTCCTCCCGTGAGTCCTGATGGCTGCTTACAAGGACACCAGTCAGATTGGATCGGGCCCACCCAAGCACCCGTTCTCCTTTAATCCCTCTCCGAAGGCCCTCTGAGGCCCTGGGGGCTAGGGCTTCACCTACCAGTACTGGGGGATGTAATTCTCGGGGGAGGGCTTCTTCCACCCCAGAACCCACCAGGCAATAGTCCTGTCTTCCCAGGGGTCTTTTGAACCCCAGGTTCCTCCTCTTCATTGTGACAAATGAAGATGAAACTGGGGAACTGAGGTCGAATCAAGACACCTCGACTTCCCAGAGCAAGGTGCCCCCCCCCCCCCCGCTCAGTCCTGGCTGCCTGTTGGGGGGGCACTGCAGGTGCGGGGGAGAGGGGTCGGTTCCTATCCCCTGCTGCTCTGTGCTAGTCCCTCCCGTGGCCTGGAACCACGGAGCCTCAAGAAGTCTAAAAATAGACCCCCGTTCCAGGCCTGGCTAAGAGAAGGGGCTGGCGGAGGGAGCACTCCTGCCCTGGGAAAATGGCAAGGCCGCAGCCACTTGGGTGCAAGCGTCGACCGTAGGATGGCCGCTGATGTCCCTAAGGTGTGCGTGGACGCAGCGAGGTGGCGTGGGGCCCACGAACTACCAGGGCATCCTCCAGCACGTGCAGAAAGCCGACGGATCACCAAAACGCGGATTTTCTCTGTGCCTCGTTCCCCGTTTTGTTTTCTGGACGAACACGTGTCCTGCAGTCCCGAGAGCCGGGAAGGCAGCCCGTGTTTGAGGGCAGTGCTGACCATGAGTGGCCCTCTGCCTTCTCCCACGAGCCCCCAGGGTGGTCAGTGTGGTGGGCACTGTGGACCCAGGGGTTGAGCCATGCCCGGGTGTGTGTGAGTGCATGAGTGTGCGTGTGAGAGCGTGTGTGGAGGACGTGGAACGTCCGGCCAGCTCTCTCCAGGTGGGAGTGCAGGTCTCGGGGTCCGATCTGTTCTTTCATCTGGTCCTTGTAGTGACCGTGAGGCCCAGTGCCCTGCCCCTCCCAGAGCCCTTCCACCTTGTCTGTCCCCAAGAGGCTGACCCCCACGCCGCTCACTGTGGCCTTAGAGTCGAGGTGCAGCCCCTCGCCCAGGTCTCCTCGCCTTGTTCTCTGGGCCTCCTGTGACCAAACGCTGCAGACCTGCACTGATGGGGTCAGGCCCACTCCCCACAGTCCCCAGGCCAGCACGTCCAAGTCTGGGCGGGTCCCCGGAACCTGCCTTCTGAGCCCTGGGGCTTTGTTAAATTTTTATTTAAAAAACCATTTATTTATTTATCTATTTACTTGTTGTGATTCTCAAGTCTCCCAGGTCTGGGATTTGAACTGCGCTGACCATGCGGAAATCTAGCCCCTCAGCCACCACACCACCTGCTGGCCCTGGGGCCTCTTCTGTGTCCCACTCACTCAGGCTCCACCCTCCCGGCCCATTCGCTCCCAGAGGCCCCACCTCCTGGCAGCATTTGGGGTTAGTGTTCCCACCTGTGGACCTGGGAGACGTGACCATCCAGACCAGGGCACTGGCATGCCACCCTGCAGAGCCATGGTGTTGGCACAGCCTACAGATGGGGAATGCCCTCGGGCACAGGGTCCCGGCCCCGGGCCCAGACCCTGGCCTGCTCTGCTGCCTCCTGGTGCCCTTGCAGATGGGGAGGGACGGCACACGGCCTGGGCAGCACACGGCCTGCACGGCACACACCTGCACGGCACACGGCCTGCACGGCACACGGCCTGCACGGCACACGGCCTGCACGGCACACACCTGCACGGCACACGGCCTGCACGGCACACGGCCTGCACGGCACACGGCCTGCACGGCACACGGCATGCCACGGCACACGCTCTGCATGGCACACGGCCTGCATGGCACACGCTCTGCATGGCACACGGCCTGCACGGCACACACCTGCACGGCACACGGCCTGGGCAGCACACGGCCTGCACGGCACACACCTGCACGGCACACGGCCTGCACGGCACATGGCATGCCATGGCACACAGCCTGCACGGCACACGGCCTGCACGGCACACACCTGCACGGCACACGGCCTGCACGGCACACACCTGCACGGCACACGGCCTGCACGGCACATGGCATGCCACGGCACATGGCATGCCGTGACACACGCTCTGCATGGCACACGGCCTGCATGGCACCCGCCCTGCCATGGCACACAGCCGGCACGGCACACGGCCTGCACGGTGGGCCCCAGTCTGGAGCGGCATCTCTGCCCTCCCCCCCACTCTGTCCCAAACCCTCCCCACCAGAGAGCAGTGAGCTACGTGAGGCCCCCACCCACTCACCACCCTCTGGCTCTGAGGCTGGTCCTGGGGCCAATGTCCCCTTTCTGGGGCTGGAGTGGAGCACATCCTCCAGGGCCCTTCCTTCATGGTGATTGAACCGGTGACCAGGAGCCCCGAAGCCCTGTGGTTGCTATGGAGACGGAGCAGGTCTCAATGGAGCGGTGACCAGTGGGATTTTCACGTCTATGGGAGGTAGCTCAGCCCTTCCGTGGCTCCTCGGGAGGTCCTTGCAGCCTGGAACCCCCTTATGAGGGTTTCTAGAAGAGTCGGCCTAACAGGAGGGACTGGATCCTTCCCATACTGCTGTCCTGCCCCTGCTGCCCTCTCCCCCTGCCCACCCACACGCCAGGGGCCCGGAGGACTGGGGTCGGAAGACAGGCGGCACTGGTTCCCCAAATGTATGTGGGGTGTATAGATAAGGGGGTAGGGACTAACCCCTATCTCGGGGGCCCCCAACTCCCTCTGGGCGCCTGCCAGTCTTAGCCTGGAAGGTCCCACCCCACCCTGAGGCACAGGATCAAGGACAAGTCACGCGTGTTCTGGTTTCATCAGCATTCCACAGACCTTGCGGGGCCCAGAGCTCTGCCTGGGGAGTGAAAGGACGCATTTAAGCCGCCTTCGCAGGGGTCATCTGAGCTCTGGGAGGTGGCTGTGGGGAGGTGACGCTGGGTAGGTGGGTGGGGGAGAGATGCAGGGAAGTGGGAGGGCCAGCTCTAGGCTCCAGGAGCCCAGCCCATGGGGGAGAAGGGCCGAGGCACTGAGGCTGGGTCCTCGTGGAGGAGCAGGCGTGGGCTGGAGTGGGCGGGCAGAGGGAGCACCCTGTTACGGAGACACACCCAGCTGGCCTCGCTCCCACCACACCCAGTACCCGGCCCAGGTGAGGCGAGCAGCAGAGCCCCCACGGGGTCTGGGCTAGGATGATCAGACTGCACTGTCTGGTGCCGAGGACTTGGGGACCCTAGCCATGCGTAGAAGGTGATGCGTCTCACCATGGGGGTTATCCCGGTGCCGAACCAGCTTGCTGTGGGAAAGCCCATTTCTCTGCCTCACCGTAAAGATGGGAGCGGCTATGGGCTTTAGCCTCTGAGTGCAGGGGCCGTGGGGCGCACGCGCTCGCGGCCTTCTGTCCCCTAACTGGTGCACTGACAGCTGCCACCACGCTCCCCCCTGCCCCCCCATCGCCTGCACGGGCTCTCTCCAGTAACTGGGCTGCCACAGCGTCCCCAACACCAGCCTCCTCCCTCCCTCTCTCGCCCCCTTCCCTCGGGCTCCACTCTGGCAGGCTTCCCAGAGGAGCCATCCGGGATGCCAGGGTGGCACCCCTCACTCCGCCCTTGGGTCTCTGTGGAGGAGGGCTGCAAGGTCACATCCCCAGGAGATGTCAGGGTTCGAGATTGGTCGAGCCCAGGGGAACCACGGCCGAGAAGTCAGACCCGCGTCAGCCTGGCGCTAACAGCCTGCCAGTGCGGCCTCCCTGCCCCTTCCACCCAGCCAGAGCAGGCCCTGTGCCAAGCTCCCTCATGGGGGCACCCTTGAGTCTCACGACCCCATGGGGACCACTGATGTTCCTGTTTAGCAGATCGGGACACCAGGGCTCAGAGAGGGGACACTCGCACGGCAGGAAGTACCACCGTCGGCCCACAGCCAGGAAGCCTTTCCTCTCAGGCACCTGAAGGACCCCCGTCCCCGCCAAGCCTCTGGGGACTTGCTGAGAGGCCTCCGTTCTGCAGTGCCCCCCTCCCCATCCTGACTCCAGAGGCCCCTGGGGACCCATACTCTGCTGAGGACATGGGTAGGCCCCGGCCAGGTTGGCCAGGGGTGAGACCCTGGAGGGCGGGGCGGGGGGAAGGGAGACGCCCGGCCCCTTCTGCTCAGCATCTCGTGGAGCATCACGGGAGTGCGGGAGGCTCAGAGACTCCGCAAGCCGCCGGGCATAGGACAGGATACGGGGGCTCACTGTGACGCCCTGGCTCTTTCAGAGCAGGCAAGAGCAGACCCCCCGCGCCCGCAGGGAGAAGCCAGGGCCTGCGAAGAGCAGGCAGAGGTCTTGGGTCTTGACTGCAGGGACGCTGGGTCTGGGTGGGCCTCCATCGATACAGAGCCCCTGTAATGGACGGCACTGGGCCCCAGAGGCCAGTGGCCTCGCATCACGGG
Organism: Tupaia tana; assembly: GCA_026018925.1. Taxonomy (NCBI): domain Eukaryota; kingdom Metazoa; phylum Chordata; class Mammalia; order Scandentia; family Tupaiidae; genus Tupaia; species Tupaia tana. The sequence continues at coordinate 103,396,252 of JAKSZU010000013.1, read as the reverse complement.
CCGACGGGCCCTCCGCGGCCACTCGCTCATGTGGGAAGGTGTGGCTGGAGCCCTTCGCTGGCCCAGGGGTGCCGGCTGGGAGGGGTGGTGAGCCTGGCGTTACTGAACTGTACTCCCCCCTTCCCCGGAACCCGGCCTTCGTCGACGTGATCAAGACGTGAGGTCACGGAGCACCAGGGAACGCCCAAGCCAGCTGACTGGCGCCTTTATAAGGAGAGGACGCAGACACCGGCAGGGACGCAGACAAGGGACAAGGCCTGTGACGACAGGGGCAGAGAGTGGGGCGGCGCAGCTCAGGGCCAACGGCCCCCATGGACTGCTGGCCACGGCCAGTGCTGGAGAAGGCAGCCGGGCTGGCTCACGGCCCGGGGCACAGCCTGCTAGGTGGGCAACCCGGGCAAGTCGCTGCCCTCGCAGGGCCTGAGAGAGGCCAGCTCGCACCTCACGCCCTTCTCGTCTGTAAAATGGGTGCTGGCCTCCCTCACCCACCCTCTGTCACCCACCGCCCTCTGTGCTCCCTGCTGACGTGTGACGGCGCTCTTGCCTCCGGGCCCTCTCTGGCCCCTCCTTCCTGGCCCACTCCACCTGCTCCCTCCATGCCGGCCTGGGACCCAGCACTGAAGTCCCCCAGTCGGGCTCAGCCAGCTTTTCTCTGAGTGCCCGCTGCCCTGCACACCCCATCCTGCCGCTCCCCGGGAGGGACCTAGCAGTAACTTCAGAAGGGCCCGAGGCGGGGTGAGAGAGCCCCTACCAGCAGCACAGTGGGGCTTCCAGACCCTTCCCTGAGCAGAACGGCCAGCGCAGGGGCTGGGGGACGGAGAGGCACCACGCAGTGGCCTCAGGGAGACAGGGCCTGCCAGCCGGGAGAGGCCTTGCCCCCGCACGCTGACAGCGGCGCTCCTGCCTGGGCACCCGTGTGTCCCGGCGACTGTACCACACGAGGAAAGACACCGAGAGGCCGCTGCGTGCCGCCTGTATTGCCGGGAGATGCACAGCCATGAAACGACCTAGAAGGTCACACAGAGTCTGGCCCAGGGGCCGAAGCCACACCGACACCCCGGGCTGTGGCCGGCGCTTTCCGCGGGCTGCTGTGGGCATCTGTCTCCTCGCGCTCTGGGCTGGGCACTGAGAGAGGCCAGCTCGCACCTCACGCCCTTCGACTCCTGAGCAGCAGCTCCCAGAATGCGCTCAAGGACGTGGCGGTCCCTTAAGGGTTAATAGCGTTCCTTGAGAAAAGGGTTCTGTGGTCACAAACGTTCAGGAGACATGGGGCCGAAGGCGGTTCGCAGCAAGCTTCTCTGCAGGACTTGTCAGAGCCTTTACAGCAGCCCGAGACTGTCCTCAGTGCACGTAGCTCCCGAACGCGCTGGACCACAAAACCCTTCTCCTCGAAGCGTCTCGCAGGCTGGTGTCCTGTGGTCACGCCTCAGAAAGTGCTGCCCTAAGCCGTCGATGACCGTCATGGCAACGGCCCCTGGCTGGGCGGTGGCTGGGGTATTTTGCCGAGCAGCGTGCCGTCAGGGGCACAGCCGAGATCTCGAGTCAGGACAATGAAGGGCAGGCCTGGCTCGGGCCCTCCCGCCATCTCAGTCCTCGCCTGTTCTCTCCAAGCAGAAGCAAAGCAGGGCTGTGCCCAGGGGTGGGTCCCGGCCCGGCCCGCCTCGAGTGGAGACTCCGTCCAAGCCAAGGAGCGGGAGACCTGGCGGTACCCAGCGTGCCCATCCCTGGGCAGGCGGCCCCCTGACCAAGAGGACTCTCCGGGGCAGCCACTCACTCCGCCCGCCACCTCACCAGGCGGAGGTGAGCATCTGGCCCCGCCCTGGGCCTGGCCTCACCAGGCGGAGGTGAGCATCTGGCCCCGCCCTGGGCCGGGCCTCACCAGGCGGAGGTGAGTATCTGGCCCCGCCCTGGGCCCCCCGGCCTCACCAGGCGGAGATGAGCATCTGGCCCTGCCCTGGGCCTGGCCTCACCAGGCGGAGGTGAGCATCTGGCCCCGCCCTGGGCCGGGCCTCACCAGGCGGAGGTGAGTATCTGGCCCTGCCCTGGGCCCGGCCTCACCAGGCGAGGTGAGCATCTGGCCCTGCCCTGGGCCCAGCCTCACCAGGCGGAGATGAGCATCTGGCAGGTGTTAGAGGACATCCAGACCAGTTCCACCAGGCGGAACTGGAGGTAGCCGATGGCGAAGCCCGAGATGACGTCCGTGATGTGGTGGCGGCCGATCATCACACGCGACAGGCCCACGCACAGGGCCCAGAGCACCAGCAGGACGCGCAGGGGCACCGCCAGCACCAGGTGGCTGAGGAAGAACTTGGACACCATGGCCGCGCGGCTGGCGTGGCCGGCGGGGAAGGCGTAGACGTCCATGGTGAGGTAGTCCAGGAGGCTGGGGCTCGTCTCGTAGGGGCCGCGCCGCTTGATGAGCTTCTGCACGCCGGCCACCGTCATGATGTCCAGGAGCAGGGCTGTGGGCGGGGGACAGAGCCTGTCAGTGCCACCACCGCACCACGCCCAGCCCCCCACCTCAGCTCCCCTCTAACCTTCCCTGGCCACACCGACCTCCAGCAAGGTCCCGCCTCACCGCCTTTGCTCTGCTAAGCCCTCTGCTGGGCTGCCCTTCCCTCCTCACCCACCTCTCCCGGCTGGACTGATCTTCCCTCCATATCCACCCCTGCTGCAGGGAAGCTTCCGCCCAGTCTGAGAGCCCCACCCACCTCACTTCCTTTACGGCACTTTCTCACCCGTGTGTCCCCTCCTCTTTCCCAGCTGTGGCTCCAGGACGCTCAGGCCCGTTCCATGCTGTGGGGGAGTGGGGGTTGAGGGTACCTGGAGGGTGCCACCCTGGTGCTTGGGGCCCTGGCTGGGGCAGTTTTCTCTGAGGACCTCCCAAGGGCCCTGCCAGCGCCGAGAGCAGGACGCTCTCACTCTGTCGCTAAGATGGCGCAAACTTGGCGTGGCATGGCATTGCCAGTTTAATGCATCTGACTGCTGACAACGTAGGACGTTCACCAGGTCAACCCCACCAGCTCTATCCAGTTCCAGAACATTCTATCATTCCAGAAGGAGACCCTGGGCCCATTACGCAGTCACTCCCCAGCCTGCCTCCTCCAGCCCTGGCAACCCACAATCTGCTTTCTGACCCAGTGGATTTTCCTCTTCTAGATGTTTCCTGTCAACGGAATCCTATAATATGTTACGTTGAGCAGGGCCCCTTTCTCCCAGCACACGGGCTTCCAGGTCGTCTGAGCTATAGCCCGTGTCAGCACCCTCTTCCTGTTCACGGCTGACTAATACGCCACTGCGTGGATACGCCAGCACCGGCTCGCTCATGCTGCTCTGTCCGAGGTGGCCTGCAAGCCCTGCTGGAGTGACAGCAATGACAGCACAGTGAGGTATGGGGACAGAGTCTGCAGTCAGAGGCCTGGGTTTGGGCCTCAGGCCTGGAGCCTCCCAGATGCTGGCCCTAGACAAGGGGTGTAACTTTGTTCACCTGTAAGATGGAGATCATGGGTGCCCACTTCCCAAAGGGGCCTGCACAGCACCCCTGGGGACCAGTTGCCGGGACTTGCCTGGGACAGAGGGGCTCCCAGGGTACCAGACATTCAGCATTGGAGCAGGAAGGTCCCCGCTAATTGGATGGAGCCTGTCCCTGTGGCCCTGCCTGGCACAGCAGCAGTGCTGGCTGAGGGTGGGCCTGTGACCAAGTGAGAGGTCGGCCAGCACTGCGGGCCTCCCGCGAAAACTTCAGTGTGTATCAGAAGGGCTGGCGGGTGCTCCTTCTCAGAAAAGAAAACAGGAAAAACGCACACAGAAGGCGCGGTGGCTGATGTCCACTGCAGAAAATGTACAACTTTGAAAAGGCTAGCTTTTCGGTCCCCTAATGGCAGTGGTGGCAATGGCCCAGACTCTCCGTCCACAGACAGCGTGGACTTAACCAAGGCTCCCACGCACGCGGCGGTGACCTGCTGTCGGAGTCCAGCCAGCCAGGAGCCTCCCACGGCCAGGGTTCGAGGCCCTGAGGCCTGCTGCTCCGGACGCTGCCTCCCGGTCAGCGCAGACCCCGGCCTTCGCTGTGGCGCACTGCGGGCTCTCCATTGGGCTTTTTTTTTTTTGAGCAGACAAAGGCTTATTTTATTTAAACGATGATCAGAGTAACTGCCAATGCCACTGTGCACAGACAAGAGACGGGGATTTACTCCGTGGTCTCTTCCTCCTTGGACAGTCTTGACAATCTCTTCCCTCTGGGCCTGGAGGCGCTCCTCACGGCACCGCGTGCTCCCTCGGTTAGACGGGCAGGCCTCGGCCTGGTGTGCCAGGAGCTCCTGTGGGCCTCGTCTCCCTTCAGCGGCGGGTGCGCCACGAGAATCCGCGTGTTCTCGAACACAACCCCTTCACCTTCAGGCACAGGCGGTGACCCACGTGGCGGTCAACCTTCTCAGACTCCCCGTATCTTCTGAGCAGCCGGCGCACGACCCTCATCCTCCTCACCCGGGTCAGCTTCTCTGGCCTTCTAGCGTTGGCCGTGCCCTCTCGCTGACCCTTCCGTCAGGCCGAGGTGTGTTTCCGGCACTGAGCCCGGGAACGGACAGGCACAGGCTTGTGGATGATCAGCCCATCCTCGATCAGCTTCCGATCCTCTGACCCGAGTTGGCTCTGGCAGATTTCCTGGTCTCGTCGGGGCCCAACCAGGCCTTCTTGTGGCCCCAGCGGAAGACACCAGAGGCACGCCTCTCCTGAAGCCTGAGCACGCTCACGGCTGCTCGGCTGGGCTGTGCGCCCGCGCCTCCCCGGGCCTGCTCCTGTTGGCTGCAGGGCTGCCGGTGGCCTCACGTCCCGATGTGCCTGTCCACAGGGGAGAGGCAGACATGGCCTGGTGGACAGAGGCTATCCAGCCCCATGGGGGAGATCCTGCAGGGGTGCAGAGAACCTTGGTCTACACACGCAGTAACCTGTGGCACTTGCTCCCAGGTGGGGCTCGGGCTCCCTGTGCACTGGACCCATGCCAGGTTTGGAGCTGACTGGAGCTTGGGGGAGGTCGCAGGTCTGGCAGGAGAGGTGCCAGGAGGAGTGCCAGGCCTGCCAGTTGCCCAGGGCTGGTGGGAGCTGGGAAGAGGTGGCCACACAGGCCTGGCATCTCCTCATCCTCAGGAGCAGTGAGCAGGCCAGGCTGGTCGTCCTCTCCAGCCAGCGAGGTCACCTGGGGAGGGGCCAGCTCTGGGGAGGGACAGAGCTCCAGGCTCCAGAGTCCCGGAGGGTTCACTAAAGGGAATGAGCCGCTCCACCTCTTGGGCCTTGTTCTGGGCACCTGTAATGGGGGCAGTGAGCTATTCAGGGTCCTGGCTCGGCCCTGGGGTGCAATGGAAGGCCTCTGGGCCCTGGAGGCTGGGTGGCATTCGGCGGGTGTACCCACGAGTTTTCTTCTCCCAGGTCCCACTGTGGGCAAAATGACCTGGCCAAGTTCTGAGACCTCCAGTGCGTAAAGGGAGTTGAGGCAGGAGGACTGCTGGAGTCTAGGGGGTTAACGTGGGCCAACACTGGGCCCCAAGGTAGGTCAAAACGCGACACTAGCCACGGAAGGCATGAGCATCTGTCGTCTTCGTGACCAGGTCACTCGGCTGCAAACCCAGGGTCAGTGACAGGCTGTTTGGAATCGGCCTTCCCCGCCCAGTGCCCGTGGCCAGCTGCTGGGTTCAAGGAGGAAGGGGAGAGGCGGGGGAGGGCGCTGATTGCTCTGGGCTTGGGGTCTTGCCCTGACCGCGTAGCCCATGGCCTCGACCTCCTCGAACGCCCTGCGAGGGCTGCCAGGACCCACAGGCCAAGCGCCGAGTTAGACCCGAACCTTTCACACTTCAGCAGCAAAACCCTTTTCTCCACGGCAAGTTCAGACCCCCGGCAGCTGAAGCAGGTGTGGAAAGGCTGCAGGGTCGGGGCCTGGGCATCTGGAGGTCAGCTGGTGGGATCTCCCCTGGGCCCAGGGAGGCCTCGGAGACTGCCCCGGGTCCCATGGTTTAAAACCCGGCATCCCGGGCTGTGGGAAGACACTGCTATTTCTGGCTGGTCCATCTCTTGAGGTCAAAAGGAGGTGCAGACTCTGCCCCTTGGCTGCCCTGTGCCCCCGGGGCCACCACACCAGCCTGGCCGCCCAGTCGCACCAGCTAGTGCCCGGCTCATTCACCTGGCCTCCAGTTCTCAGGCATCGCTGGCTCTTGGCTATGTCAGGTGTGTGCCAGGCTGGTGCTGGTGAACCAGGCTGGCTGAGGGACCACAGGTGAGGTGCAATCCGCCACTCTCCAGGTGTGACCGGCCGCGGCCTCTCCCCCACGCCACTCTGCAGCCTCTGGCTTGGCCGCTGAGCAGGGCTGAGATCCCGGCCCTCCAGCCACAGGCTGACGTGACGGTCAGCTCGTGCAGCCTGGGCCTCCACCCCCACTGCCCCACCAAGGCTGTCCCACCCCTCCTCCTGGCCTGGGAGGGCCTCCCTCCCACCCCGTCCCCAGCCCTGAGTGTGACCGTGATCCCGACACTGTCAGTACGTAATCTGGTGCCCAGAAATAGAAGCATATGGCACCATCACTCCAGGCTCTGAATTCCGCTCCCATGGCCCTGCCAAGTCCGCTGACCTGCAGTTTTCAGCTCTGAGCGGGGCGGTGACCCCATGGGTGGAGAGGTCCCCCCAGCAGGAGGCTCAGGAGAGCTGGCAGAAGCCGCACTGCCCAGGGCTTGCTGTGTGTCCCGGGCAGGTCACTTACCCTCCCTGGGTCCCCACTGGCTGCGGCCTGCTAGGGTGGTGGCTGTGCACCTGGGCCTTCTGGAGGCCACCTGCGGTCTGCACGGCCTCGGCGTGTCCAGCCTCTAAGCCTCCCTCCCCTCCTTCATGCCAGAGACCTGTGCTACGGAGCCTGTTCCGAGGGCCATGTCTGTGTAGCACATGCTCCCTGAATGGCGCCCGGGACCCTGGGACGTGGCCCAGCCACCTCTCACGTCCTTTAGCCTGACAGTCTCCACCTCAACCCCATTCACGGCATCTGGGTCTGGGTGCCTGGACCTCCCGGCAAGAGTGTGGCTGTTTCCCAGCTTCACGGCACTGACGGTGCCAGGCACCTGCCTCAGTGGCCCTCCTTCTCCCCCAGCTCAGTGGCCATCAGGCCTGGGTGATGGGGTGCCCCAGGGCCAGGAGGAGCTGCTATCACTGAAGATGGGACAGTGGCCACTCGAGGCCTTTGCAAGCTCGTGGGCTCAGTGGGGTGGCTGCAGGACTCAGGCGTCCCCACTGGGTCTGGGCTGCTTCCCCCACCGAGGGTGCATTCAGCGGGACAAATCTGAGGACGGGTCCTCCAGGAACGGGGCGGGGGTGGAAGGGCCTAGGCCATGGGCTCAGCTGTGGGCAAATGAGGAGCTGAGTCAGGGCTTCGGGGGCTCCTTGCTGGCCAGGGAAGGGGGATTTGTGGATGATGTCTCTTGCTGACTACGCCCACAGGAGGGGTCCTGGTGCTCCTGGCCCAGGGGCCAACACTGCTTCTGACCCCCCATTCTGGCTCCCTGTACTGCTAAGGGGATTGTAAATTGGACCAAGCTTTCCGAAGGGCATTTGGCTTTGGAATCAGAAGTCTTCTCGGCGTGTGGGCCTCCGATTCAGCCACTGCCTCTGGAGGGTGTTTCCGGGGAGGCAGCTGGAGACGTGTGCCAGGACTCACAGCCCAGGATGTCCACTGCAGAGTTATTCATAAACCGAGAGACGGGAGGCCGGCGGGTGCCCTTCAGTAGGAGATGGATGGGACACTGTCAGGCTAGACTACGGAGCGGCTGCTGCCGGGACCAGGCAGGTGTGTATAGCCCTTGAAGGAGCACCACGGCATGCGCCAAGTGGGCAGGCCAACCACAAGGCAGGAGTTGCAGTAGGTGTCGCCTTGGAGAGAAGACACAGATGTACCAAGGTGTTTGCAGGCGGAGGAGGGCTGGGGACACCACGCTGGGGGTGACCATGCTCACGGGGTGGGAGGAAGGCTGACCCTTACTGTCTATGAAATTCTGCACGTCAGATTATTCTTACCGCGAAGATGCATTGTTTGTGCATGTTTTCAAAAACCTAGTTTTACAAAAAGACAAACCCCGTAGGATCCATTTACATGAGGGACACAGAGCTGTCACCGTCATAGACAGGAGATGGGATGGTGGGGGCCAGGGCCAGGGGATGCTGGGGGGCTGGAGTCTTAGGGGGACAGAATTTCAATCTGGCAGATGAAAAAGTTCTGGAAATGGCTGTGGTGACACTTACACAATGATATATTCTTTTTTGTTTTATTATTATTTTTTTAATTTGCCAAAGAGCGTGTGCACTCACCAGAGAGAGAGAGTGAGAAAGCACCCCATGGAGGATGGCCACGCCCTGCTCCCCCACCTCTCCCTCCAGTGAGGTCTCAGACATGCGTGCATACGTGTCTGGTATGTTTCTCAAGTCACTGGGTCTGGGACTCAAACCGCACAGTCAGCCATGGGGGACCCAGTCACCATAATCACCACACCGCTGGCTGGTCTGACATGAGTGTTCTTTTTAAAAATTTTTAAATGTTTTTTTGAGAGATTTTCACTAGAGGGCGCGTGTGCTTAACAGAGAGACAGAAAGCAAAAAATCACCCCTGGGGGATGGCCATGTCGCAATCCCTTCTCCTCTACTCTCCTTCTGGGATTTTGGGCACACACGCACATGTGTCTGGCATGAGTTTCAAGCGTCTGGGTTGGGACTGGAACCATTGTCTACTCTGTGGGAGTCCAGTGCCTTAACTGCTGCACCACCTGCTGGCTCCTTGATATGAGAGTTCTTAACGCCAGCGAACTGCACGCTGACACGTACAGCTGGTACATGGCACACATGTGGACATTCTACGACACGTGTATTTTACCATGCACACAGAAGGGTGTAATACCCCGGAGGAACACAGCCCCCGGGGAGTGTCCTGTGGACAGGGAAGTGGGGCTGATGGGCAGCCCCCAGGGGAGGCGGGGACACGCCTGTCTCGGCAGTGGGTAAGGGGGTGTGGGTGGTGCATGTGCCAGGCCTGTCTCCTGACCAGGAAGCCCCTGCCTTGTGGGGGCTGGTGCCAAGAGCTGACCCACGGACCCTCCTCGCCTGAGTGATTCTCAGCAAATGCCATGTCTCGGATTCCCATGTTGTCTTCTCCAGAATCCATGGCAGCTCGACCTGTCTGTGAAGTCTGACGGGGTGCGAGGGGTTCTGCACCCGCGGGTGCTGAAGTCTGAAGGCCTGGCGTGTTCTCAGAGCGCAGGTCCGCTGGAGTGGGCCCTGGGCACGGCGGACCCAGACCCTGCCCACCGGCTCAGCTAGGAGCTTTGCTCCTGCTCATCAGCTGCCAGGTGTCCCCAGGACAGCTATCTGGTCCTGGGTCGTGGTCTGGGGGTGGCCAAAGGCCCCGCGATGAGAAGTGAAGATGGGAAAGGGTAAGGGAGGGTTGGGGTGGGTAGGGGGAGGTCTCCCCCTCAGGAGTGAGCGGGTGTCGGCTCCGTCTCCACAGCAGCGGGTCTGACAGTAAAGACTTGGGATCGGCCTAAACGTCTCTTAACGAGGGACAAGTTATATGAGCCTTGTGGTGAGGCCGTCACTGAGGATGTCCCCGAGAGCAATCCGGTGGGCGGGAGACGGCAGAGCCACAGACGGGCTCATCTGCAGGGTCAGCCAGGACCCCAGGGTCCTGGGATGCCCTGCAATGGCCGAGCAGGTCGGGGGCTGCACCCCCTGCTCACCGTGAAGGGACGTGAGGGCTGAGGCCAAGGCTCCAGGAGGGAGCACCCAGTCCAGCTGCCCTCTGCCCATGAGGACAGCGGCAGGGCACGGTGGCAGAGACACGTTAGCGCAGACGAGCCTCGGCCTCAGACGGCTGCGTCCTGCCACGCCCACCGGGCTCCGCCTGGCCCAGCAACACGTGTCCACAGCATGTTCACAGCTGCTGCTAGAAATGCGCCAGCACGAAGCCTGTTCACAGTACAGTGCTGAGCATCTCCAGCCGCCAGGTGGCGTGGTGGTTAAGGTGCTAGACTCCCACGTGGCTGACCGTGGTTTGAGTCCTGGACCTGGCAGCTTGCTTTTCTCTCTGTCTCTCTCTCTCTGGTCAAATTAAAAATAATCAGGGACCAGCAGTTAGCGTAATGGCTATGTTGCTGGACTCCCATGTAGTCGACCGCAGTTCTAGTCCCGGACGCTGTGACTTAAACTCACGCCAGCACGTGTGCATGCGTGCCCAAGATCCCAAGAGGAGAATGGAGGAGAAGGGATTACGGCGTGGCCATCCCCCCTGGGGGGTGATTTCTCACTTTCTGTCTCTGGCTCTCTCTGTCTTTCTGGCGAGCACACATGCTCTATGGCAAAAACCTCTCCAAAAAAAAAAAAAGAAGAATCATAAATAGAATTAAATAAATAATTTAAAACCCCACTGCACTGGGAAACAGGATGGTTGCTTTCCCTCCTGGTTTTGAGCTCAGAGGCCTTGAGTACGCTGAATGACCCAGGGCTGCTGAGGCCAAGGGTGAGTCACGCGCCCAGACCCTGTTACGGATGTTGTCTCTCTCTCTTTAGCTCATGGAAGGGATAAATTTAAATTTTTTTTTTTAAGTGGGACCAGCAAATGGCATAATGGTTATGTTGCTAAACTTCCATGTAGTTCGAGTCCTGGGCTTGGCAGCTTAAAACTCATGCCGGGCTCATGTGCATGCATGTCCAAGATCCTGAGAGGAGAATGGAGAATGGATTGCGGCATGGCTATCTCCTGAGGGGTGATTCCTCATTTTTTTTTGATCTCTCTGTCTCTTTCTGTCTCTCTGACAAGTGCACACCCTATAGCAAGAATCTCTCTAAAAATTTTTTTTGAAGTACCATTTCAACTGAATGCTTATCACTTTTGTATCATTGCAAAGCTGAAAATTTTTTGCTGAACCATGGTAAGTCGGGACGATCAATACATGCACAGAGAAAAAACCAGAGGCACCTTTCCTGGCCCCCACAGAGGTGATTTCAGGGGAGGGGGCTTCAGGGGGTACTCGCTCAGCATGGTCTGTATACTGTTCCTTCCTGCAAGCACGTGTGACGAGGGTGTGCTCGCCATCATGGCGTTAGGAGAAGACCAGTCAAGCCCCAGCGAGGCACCGCATCATCCCCACGGGATGGCTATGACACAGCGAGCGCTGGTGAGGACGTGCACACGCCCGGGACCCCGAGCACTGCCGGGGGGACTTACAGCTATGCAGCTGCCCTAGAATGGCCTGGTGGCACCTCCAAGAATGAAACGCGGAATTACCAGGTGATCCACGACTCTGAGTACAACCAGAACCGAACGTAGGGATCAAACATGAGGACACTCCCGTCACACCAGACCCCTCAAACCAGCCAAAAAGTGTGTGCAAGCCAAGTGTGCATGATGGAGGAAGGGTGAGCAGGTGGGGGCCATCCCCACGTGGGACAGTCAGCCTTTGGAAGGACAGGGATCCCGACACACACGACAGCACAGGTGGACAGGGCACACGCTCGGTGAAAAAAGCGTCACGAGAGGACAAATACTGGAGGATTCCCTTCTATGAGGGACCTAGAGGGGTCACGTCCACAGAGGCAGGAGGCAGAATGGTGGTGACCCGGGGCCGGGCAGGGGAAACAGTTTACACTTCAGGGGGAATGAGTCTTGGAGATGGACGGTGGTGACAGCCACAGAGCACTGTCTACTTAGAAGGACAGAAACGGTAACTCCCACGTCATGTCTATTTCAGCACAATAAAGAATGAAATAAAAATGATAGTTTTCATAGCCAGGAAAATTCCAGAAAGCCATAGATGATGGCAACAGGCAGGGAGGTCGCTTCTCCCAGGGAGGCCTCCGAGGAAACAAGGACGGACTGGTGGGAGGGCACTGAGTGTCCACTCAGCTGAATGGGTAAGTGAGTGACCTGTCCCCGGGACTGCCGAGCTCAGTGCTGCATGGGGTGGGGGCGAGGAGGGGAAAGGGTGCCCCGTCTCGCAGGTCTCTGAGCTTGCAGGGGACCAGCAGGACTTCTGATAATCGTGTGGTGGAGATGCCGGCGGTTGCCGCTGTCATTTTATAGACACGGTCCTTGTCCTCCTACCTCAACCTCCCAGCTGGGACCACAAGCACATGCCACCATGCCCAGCTCTTTTAGACAGGGCCTTGTTATGCTGCCCTGGACAACCTCGAGTCCCCACCTCCTGCCTCAGCCTCCTGAACTGCCGAGGTCACAGGGGCACACCACGACACCTGGCCTTCAGGCCAGACTGGGACTCAAACCCAGACCTCCGGAGTAATGCCGGCCTACAGAGCACAGCATCTTAGCAGTGCGTGCCACTGAAGCTGGGCCCACAATCACTGCCACGCAGTTAACCATTTTTAGTAAATGCCACATACTTCACACGGAATCCTTCAGTGCGGTGTCCCAGAGACCCAGCTGACAGACGAGGTCTGGCGACTCTGGAGTGCACCCTTTGGCCAGTGGCTAAAAGTCCTTCTGACTCTGAGGTTCTGGGGTCTTGGCAGCTGGGGAGCGGAGTGCAGGAGCACACGGTTCCTGCCATGAAGGGCGTCTGGCCTAACTGAGACCCCCCCAGGCCCAGTGGCTGACTTTCCTAGACTTCCAAGTCTGCTCCTTAAGGCTAAGAGGTGCTGACCGTGCAGCCCTGAGACCGGCCCTGGGGTCAGCGGGATGCTCCGGGGCCCTCAGTGGGTGGCCAGGGCTGGGCAGGGCTCCTTCACCTCTCCAGGACCTGCAGTTCCCATGACAGGGACGTCAGCCACCCACTGTGCCGAGGGCCTTACCAGCTCCTTTCAAAGCCTTCCCACAGCCCCACAGCCCCATTGCACAGGTTCGGAGACTGAGGCTCAGAGGCAGCAGCTGACTTGTCCAGGTCTGCACAGTGAGCGAGAGTCAGGGTGGGGCCTGGACAAGGCCTAGTCCGATCCCAGAGCCCACGCCCTGGGTTCAACGATGCCTCCGAAGACACAAGAACAGAGGAGACTCTGCCGCCTGTGCTCAGTGGACAGTCTGTTGCCCCAGGTGGAGGACAGTGCCGTAGTCCCTGCTGCAGGTCAGGCCAGGGCTGCCAGACCAGCGTCTCCTTGGCTACTTGCTGCAGCTTTCTTCCCAAGGCTGAGTGGTAGGGCCCACGTCCTGGGGATCCCAGGCCCATCCTGCCTGCCGAGTGACCGGAGGCTGCTTTGCCCCTGGCCCTGCTCTCTCCATGTTCTTGTCACCTGATGCAGAGGGAAGAACTCCTTCTAGGCCTTCACCCACACATGGGGCAGAGTCAATGTCCAGGCGTACACTGGCCTGCAGGCCACGGTGAGGGGCGAGGCGCAGGGCGTGCAGTCAGGAGGCCTCGGCTCCGGACCACTCACAGCGCGTGGGTGGGCGAGCTGCTCGAACCTTCTGAGCCTCAGTTCACTCTCTCACGATGCACATATTCGAAGGGCACCAGAGGCTTTTACACCATAAAATGTGGGATGTTCACGGCGTGGTGTTTGGTATAGAATGAAGCTCGAGAAGTGGTGTTTTAAAAAATGTAAGTGGCTGCTGGCTTTTTTTTCTTTTTCCTTTTATATTTTCTATAGGGCACATGCGCTCACTGGAGAGACAGAGATAGAGAGAGGGGAAAGTGAGAAAGCATCCCCTGAGGGATGGCCACGCTGCAATCCCTTCTCCAATCTCCTCTCAGGATTGTGGCATGCATGCACAAGTGCTTGTGTGTTTTCAAGCTGCCTGGTCTGAGATGCAGTTTGCGCAGTCGGCCACGTGGGATCTAGTGCCTTAACCACCACACCACCGGCTGGCACAAAGCTGCTGTCACCCATTTTTATTAACACTTTGTTAAATTAAATTTTATCTATTATTATTATTATTTTAAATTTACTATAGGGCACATGCACTCACCAGAGAGAGAAAGAGAGAACGAAAGTGAGAAAGCAAGCTACCAGGTCTAGGACTCAAACCACAGTTGGCCATGTGTGAGTCCAGTGCCCTAGCCACCAGGCCACCTGCTGGTCCCACTGCTGTCATTCTTATTCAGGAAAGGAGGGATCTTGAATCTTGTTCTTTGCCCCATGGACAAACACCTTTGTGCCCATGGCAGCAGGTTGCTGGAATGAGCCAGAAACTTTATCTTATCAAGTGGGGTTGAACAATTTTGAATGTCTGGGGCAGAGGAAGCTATCTTTTTAAATTTAATTGATTAATTAGTTTATATTTATTTTTAGTTTGCTATAGGGCACATGCACTTACCAGAGAGAGACGGAGAGGGAAAGTGAGAAAGCAAGCTACCGTGTCCGGGACTCAAACCACAGTCAGCCATGTGGGAGTCCAGTGCCTTACCCACCATGCCACCTGCTGCCCAAGAAGAAGCTCTTTTAGAAACCAATGTTCATGTGTGAAAAACAGATCAAAGTGGAGTTATTTTAGTTGGTAAGCGGACAGCCTGCTTGCATACGCCCTGCCATGGGGAGCTCACTCCCTTCCTGGAGCCAGTACTGACTGCAGGAAAGCGGAGCAGTCTCCTTTTGTCTTCGAACCTTACCTTGCCTGAAGCTCCAGTCTGGGACCCCAGTGCATGCCACTGTAGCTGGGCCCATAATCATCGTCACACAGAGTTAACCATTTTTAGGAAGTGCCACATACTTCACATGGAATCTTTTGGTGAAGTGTCCCAACGACCCATTTGACAAGATGAGGTCTGGCAACTCTGGAGTGCACCCTTGGGCCAGTGGCTAAGAGCCCTTCTGCCTCTGAGGTCTCTGGGGTCTTGGCAGCTGGGGAGCGGAGTGCAGGAGCACGGGCTGGTACCAGACCCTCTGGTTTGGGACAGCCTGGGCGGCTCCCTCTTGGCCGCCTCTGGAAAATGCAAAGCAGAGCTTCCAGGTCTGATCCTGGCTCCATCACCGACCTCGACCACATCATCGCCTCCGCTTCAGTGTCCTCCTCTTTCAATGGGGAGTCACAACAGCACCACGCTTGTGGGGACGACATGGGGCGACACAGGGGCCGGCAGGTGGTGAGGGTTAAGGTGCGGGACTCCCACATGGCTTAGCGTGTTCCGAGGCATGGACCTGGTGGCTTGCTCTCTCACTTTCTCTGTCTCTCTCTGGTGAGTACACGTGCCCTATAGCAAAAGTTTATTTATTTATTTATTTTTTTGAGAGAGAGGTTTTTGCTATAGGGTGCGTGCGCTCGCCAGAGAGACAGAGAGAGACAGAGAGACAGAAAGCGAGAAATCACCCCCCAGGGGGGATGGCCACGCCGCAATCCCTTCTCCTCCATTCTCCTCTCGGGATCTTGGGCACGCACACACGTGCCCAGCGTGACTTTAAGCCACCTGGTCCGGGAGGCGAACCACGGTCGACTACGCGGGAGTCCAGCGACATAGCCATTACGCTAACTGCTAGTCCCTAGCAAAAGTTTTAAATAAATAAAGAAAATAATTTGAATTTAAAAAAAGAAATGACGATGCAGTTCATGCAAAACCTGGCTCACAGCTGACACTCGACAACTCAGAGCTTCTCCACATCACACCGGAAAGAAGGAAGGAGCGCGGGAGGGAGGGAGGGAAGGAGCAGCGGGTCCAGGGAGCGGGGCTGAGCAGATCGGGCACATGCTTTCCCAGACCTCTGCACCACGGCCACGTGTGACGCTGCAGTGGGCACCAGAGAATCTGCAGTGACCACAGATTTCTGCCCTGGGAAGCCCAGCCCGGAGCCTCGGCCTGGCCCCGTCCTTCCCCCAAGCCCCAGGTGCCGCACCCAGGAAGAGCGCGGGCTGTGTCAGAGGCACTGGGTGCGAATCTCAGGCTCAGTGACTTATTTACAGGAACCTCGGTTTGCTAGTCTGTAAAATGGGATGAAAACGGCACAACCTCGTGGGCGTCTGTCTGCGATACGACGGTGAGTGAGCGATGGAAATGCTCAAGTAGGGACAAGAAAGCCAGTGTCTCCTGCACCCAGTGCCCGGCTGCTGCTTCTCCCCACGGCCTGGAAGAGAGCAACTTCCACTGTCACCCCTCTCAGGCTGAAGTTCTCAGGGGTCCGCCCACACCCCTTGGACCTGAGACCCCTGTCCCCTGCGGTAGGGCGAGGGCATTGACACAGGCCTGGCATGGAGGTGGAGGCAGAGGTGCCCACGGCACTGTGGGGATCCGGAGGCGCTGGGTGGAGGGAAGGGCTTGCCTTCTGCCAGGTCCCACGTGGCACCTGGCACGGGGCAGCTGAACCAAAGGCGCTGGTGGCAAAGACTTGGGAAAAACCACCCCACGTCCATACTCCCTCCCCTCCAGTGACTGCCCTGGGGAAGGAACAGGTCAGGACTCCAGGAGGCTGGAAGTGGGCGGGGGTACCGGACCGGATGGCCTGAGCCCCCAAACCCCGGGAGAATCCTGGACCAAGTCAGGAGGGGGCGGAGAGGCTTGTGGGGGCAGCTCACAAGTGCTTACTGTGAGACCAAGGAGCCAGGCCTCCAGCTGTGGGCGGGAGTCAGGGACGCCGGCTGCAGGGTGCCCGCCAGGCCCCTGGAGGCCACGGCCTCCCTCAGCCACCACTGTGAGTGGTGCACTTGGGGTGAACAGGCCCCTCCTGGGAGCTCTCCACTCCCCCATGCAGCCCGTGCTTCGCAGGGGGCCTGTCTGTGCAGCCCCAAGCCCCAGGCGCGCCGGTTTCTGGGGCAGCCTTCCCGCTTAACCTCATTAGACAGTTGCAGGCCGTTTCCGAGGCCCCGCTGCCCGGCCCCGCAGGCCGGCGGCAGCCCGTGGGCCACGTGAGCACTCACCCAGGAGCAGGTTCATGAGCACCTCCTGGCCGGCCAGCGTGCTGCTCTTGGCCAGGCAGAGGATGGTGCCCCCGATCCAGGGGACGCCGTGGCCCGTGATGCCGATGAGCTTGACCATGGAGCGGGCGCTGGCCCAGGACGCCGCCCGGCCGGCGCACACCCCCAGCCGCTTGGACATGCAGATGTCAATGGCCAGCAGGGAGTTGAAGGCGATGCCCTTGAAGGAGGGGTTCAGCTGCATGCAGTCCTCCTCGGGCAGCTGCTGCGACTGGCGCCGCTCGCGGGTCCCTTCGCTCGTGGGTGGGGGCTGCGTCGAGGGGCCCGAGGCCTTCCTGCCAGAGCTGCGGGGCTCCGGGGTCCCCTTGGGGGGCTGGTTCAGGGACAGGAACTCGGCCCGGTTGAGGACGTTGTTGCGGTCCCGGGCGCGGGCCCGGCTCTGGGAAGCTGGCATGGTGACCTCGCGCAGCCCAGGTTGGCCAGCGCCAGCCCGGCTCCAGGGGCCTTCTCCCCGAGGACGAGGACGAGGACGAGGACGAGAGCCGCCCGAGAGCCCTCGCCTGCCTCGCTCCTTCTCCGCGGGAGCTGTTAAATATAGAGTGGAGGGCTGCACATGGCTGTTTACCTCACGCTGCCACCACGGGACAGGGACGGCAGTGGCAGCTGGGCCGCCAATCGAGCCCACCAAGGCGGGGCCAGCGCCCACGGAGCCGCCGGGAGGCAGCGAGTGCACAGCTGCGGCCTGGCTGCCTCAGGCCTGGGCTATTTAAATCTGCCAATGGCTCGGCCCGGGCTTCGGGGGACTCTGGGAAATGTAGTCCCCCGCTCGGCGGTGGCCTCGGGCCCTGCCCCCGGGCTGAGCGGGCCCTGGACTCACCCCTTTTTGACTGCCTCCAGCCCCAGCGAGCGGCCCCCCTGCCTGGGCGGTGGAGACCTGCTCCCCAGCACTGGACGCCGGAGCCCAGGCCGGAGGCCTCTCCGAGCACCAGCTGGAGTTACGGACGTCAGTGGGAGCATCATCTTGGGTCTCTGGGGCCAGGCCGGCTCCTCCCTCGGTGGCAGCCTTTCATTAAGCTGCAGGCTGGCGGGATTTTCAATCAGTCCTGAATTTGGCTTCAGTCCCTCCCAGGCCACCCACTAGAGGGAGGGGCACTGAGGGCGGCCAATGGACTTCCCCCCAAGGACCCTGGTTTGGCAAAGGGCAGGGATGCCACGGTGGCTTCAGCTGCCCACGAGTAGCTGCAGAGTGCCTGCCACGGCACAGGTGCTGGCGTACCCTGTGGGTGCACCCACCCCAACCCTGACCCCAACCCTGACCCCAACCCTGACCCCAACCCTGACCCCAACCCTGACTCCGGGAGGCTCAGGTTCCCCGGTGGTGGAAGGAATGCCACGTGTGAACGAGCGGAGGGGCACGCACTGGGGGCCCGGCACCAGGCTATGAGTCTGGTCTGGGGGTCATGGAGGTTGCTCTCCGGGAAGGCAGGGCAGGAGGGAGGCCCGGCAGGGGCGTCTTCCCCGAAGGAGGACAGGGGGCCATGCGCTGCGTGGACAGGGCGAAGGGGGAAGAGAGGCCTTGAACCCAGACAGGCAGACCAGAGGCCCGCCGAGGATCGGATTTGAGGCAGTCCTTCCTGTCCTGGCCCGGGTGACTTTTGGGAACCCCAAGTCCCCACAGCCCTTTCAGGGCAGCCCGGGCCTGGGCTCGGGAGAGGGCTGCTCGTACAGGCTGGCCAGGAGTGGCAGAAGTGCTCTCCTGGTCTCACGATTCCAGGTAGTCAGGCCTTGCCTGCCTGGCCCAGGTGCCCAGGTGGAGGCAGGACGCCGAGCCTTCTAACCTGGAGCCTGCCACAAAGCCCCCACCCCCTACCGCCGCACCAGAGCCAGCGCCTCCCAGGCCAGGAAGCTGCCCACGGGGGCCACCCATGGGGGCCAGTCACAGCCTCCAGAGTCAGAAGATGGCTTGGCTGGCTCTGCCTGTCACAGCTCCACCGCCAAACAGCTGTGAGCCCTTGAGCAAGTCACTCGGCCTCTCTGAGCCTCATGTCCCCCGGAACATGGAAACAGTTGTGTCTGTCCCTTAGGGTTGTTGTGAGGGTCAATGGGACAATGTTTGTAAGAAGCTGAGCAGGGACCCTGCCACTAGTGAGCCTTCAACCCTCGGGGCCAGGAGCTGATCCCATCTGACAAATCAGGCGCAGTCCTCTGTCTTCTGAGTGCCACGCAGAGGGCCACCCTCATGGTCGGCTAGGCAAGGCCACGGTGCAGGAGCCCTCAGCTTGGGGCCTGCCTGGTTCCTCCTTTCCTTCCAGGGTGGCCTTCAAACCACGTGGGCACGGTGGGGGGTCCCAGGCTGCACGCCCGGCCCTCTGGGTGTAGCAGCGATGGCGTGCAGTGCCGGCCTGGACTCCAGGCAGTTGAATGCAGATGCACACGAACACACGCGTGTAACACACAGATCCTGGGCAGTGCGTGGAGCCCTCTCCATGTTTAGCTCACTGACCGCACACGGCCATGTTCCTGGGAAGTGGAAATGGCACTTGACGGATGAGGACGCTGAGCCTCGCAGAAGTCAGGGCCTCGGTCGGGAAAGTGCAGAGGGGAGACCCAACCCCTAATCCCTGGAGTGGGGACACGAGGGCCTTCGGACTCAGATCTCTCAGACCCTGTGACCTGGGCGTGTGCTCAGCTCTGTGCCCTCCCCGAGGGGGCCCATGACCCGGGCTGGCCTCGGGAAGGCCAAGGAGCCCAGTCCAGACCGAAGCTATCAATACCCAGAGGCTGTGTCAGCACTGGGACCTGGCTAGAACTGCTGGCAGGTTCTGAGGGCCACAGCCGGCTCCACGCTGGGCAGGGCCACGCGGTCTGATTTGGCGCCAGCCCAGCGGTGGTCAAGACATGGGCTCTGGACTGGGACAGCTCCTGGTTCAAACCCGGGCCCAGCCACCTCCAGCTGAGTGAGCACAGGCCCGACCTCCTACCCTTCCTGCACTCTGCCTCTCCCCCTGAGAGCTGAGCCGAGGGTCTGCGTAGCTCCCCTGTGACCGCGAGACCTACTGCTCTGCTCTGTAAGGTGGGGTGACCCTGTTCAGGTTCTCAAGTGGCGTAGAAGCGTCATTCCTCAGCGCAGGGGGTTTTATGAGCACCTGCCAGGGCACACAGTGTCACTGCTCAGGCATCTTGGACTTCATTCATCCTGTACCTTTCATTGACCTTTCTCTGTAGTCCAGCTGGGGAGACAGGCTCACACCCAGGACATAATTAGCCGGTTTATAACAGTATAATTTTACTAATTTTTTTTAACTGTCAAAGTGTTACGTGTTAACTGCAGTAAGTTCAGTAAATACAGATGATAGAGGTGTAATCCCACTACCAGAAACCAACGTAAACATGAGGGTGGTCGGGCATAACCGGGGGGTTCTTACTCATCTCATTTCTAACTATTGACATATTTTACATCAGCAAGGTTTTCTGTTGCTAATCAGAAAAAAATATATATTGAACATTCAATATATATTGAATATGCATATTGTATACACACACACAAACATGCATTTAAAGATAGGATCATTGGGACCAGCAGTCGGCATAATGGCTATGTGGCTGGACTCCCATGTAGTCAACAGCGGTTTGAGTCCCAGACCAGGTGGCTTAAACTCACACCAGGCGCGTGTGTGTGGGTGCCCAAGATCCCGAGAGGAGAATAGAGAAGGGATTGCGGCGTGGCCATCCCCCCTGGAGGGTGATTTCCTTGCTTTCTGTCTCTCTGTCTTTCTCTGTCTTTCTGGCAAGCACACATGCCCTATAGCAAAAACCTCTCCTAAATAAATAAATAAATAAATAAATAAATAAATAAATAAATAAAGGATTATGGGGGCCAGCAGATGGCATGGTAGTTAAGACACTAGACTTCCAAATGGCCTGGCCCTGGTGGCTTGAAAATCATGCCAGGTACGTGTGCTTGCGTGCCCAAAATCCTGAGAGGAGAATGGAGGAGAAGGGATTGCAGCGTGGCCATCCCCCCTGGGGGGTGATTTCTCACTTTCTGTCTGTCTCTTTCCAGCAAGTGTACACGCCCTAAGACAAAAACCTTAAAAAAAAAGATCACCTATACATCCTTTAAAAAAGCTGTGCCCTTGGGACCAGCACACTGTGTAGTGGTTACGTTGTTGGACTCCCATATACTCGATTGCTGTTCAAGACCCAGACCTGGCGGCTTAAAACTCACACTGGCCATGCGTGTATGCATACCCAAAATCCCAGCAGGAGAATGAAGAAGGGATTGTAGGGTTGCCATCCTCCCTGGGTGGGTGATTTCTCACTTTCTGTCTTTCTCTCTGGTAAGTGCATGCACCCTATAGCAAAAAAACTCTCTTAAAAAAAAAAAGGAAAGAAAAAGAGCTATATCCTTTTCATCTAACGATATAAACTTGGCCATGTTTCCATGGAAACCCCACTATTGTTTAATGGCTGCCTGGCATTTTAACATGTCACAGGCCATAATCTGTATAACCAGTCCCCTATGACGGGACATTTAGGTTCTTGCCATTTTGTGACTTTTCAAAACCGTTCTGTGATGGGCCCCTCCCTCTCTCTGTGTGTCCCCGTGCACTAAAGCAGAGTGTAAAGAAGTGGCTAGTGTGACAAGGGTCAGATGAAAGAATGCGGGACGCATCCCCGTGGGATCCGGCGAGCTAACCTGCGCCACCTGCTGCGTGTCCAGAGGGGATCCCCACTGACCAGGCAGGCCCAACCACTCTTTTCCACTTTAAGGAAGGAGGAGCAGGCTCAGAGTGCTGACCCCCTCCGAGGCCCCACGGCTGGTCAGGGCCAGGGCTGGTCCCTCTGTCTCCTGGTCACGCATCCCACAACGTCTCTGTCCCCTGCCTCCTTGGCCTCATCTGACACCCACTCGCTTATTCACGGAGCACATCCTGAGGCCTGCTGTGTGCCAGGCCCACTTGAGGGTCAAGGGGAAGTGCGAAGGTAACGGCCGTGCCCCCAAGCCTGCAGACCACCCGGCGTCCCGAGGCACCCACTTAGCCGTTCTGCACCACCCTCTGCTCCGGCACTGCTGCTTACTCAGAGGTGTGTTGAAGTGACTTGCACTCAGACCTAGGCCGCAACAGAAAGCCTGTCCCCAACTACCCAACAACACTGCCCCTCTTAGAGCAGAAGCAGTTTCGTGGCAGTTTTGTGGAAGCCAGAGCAGTTTGGCCATGGCAGACACTCGTTATTTGTTGTCTTTAAATGTCTAGGACAGATCTACTACTAATTCTTTTATTTTTTTGTGGGGGGGGAGAGGTTTTTGCTACAGGGTGCGTGTGCTTGCCAGACAGACAGAAAGCAAGAAATCACTCCCCATGTGGGATGGCCACGCCACAATCCCTTCTCCTCCACTCTCCTCTCAGTATTTTGGGCATGCATGCAAAAACAACCGGCGTGAGTTTAAGCTACTGGTTCCAGGACTCGAACCGCGGTCAACTACATGGGAGTTTAGCAACATGGCCATTATGCTAACTGCTGGCTCCGACCTACTACTAATTCTAACAAGCACATTTAGCACGAGCTCGTAGTAACACTTGCCATGATCCCGTGTAACCACCATGGCCGCTCGCAGTGAGGCGTTCCACGTCCATCACACGAATGGGAGAAGTCCCGTGCTCAGGCGAGGGGTCCTATCCAGGATAGCGCGAGCCGCCCGAGCCCCCGTCCCTTTTCTCTAGCCCACCTCCTGCCCTTTGCATATCTGTCTGTCTGCGTTTGTGGTCCAGATCCTCCTAGCAAAATGTCAGCCCCAGGGGGTAGGGACTATGGTCGCTTTGTTCCCGGGTGACCCAGAGCCCAGACAGTGGGAGGCACGCAGCAGCACTCGGTAAGCCGAGTGAGGGACTGACTCCAAGTGGGGCTCTAACTACAGCCCTGCCATCGAGACCTAAGCCAGGGGGCTGTTCTTGGGAAGGGGTTGTGGTCCAGTGAGAAGCTCCTCTCTGGGTCCCCGGGTGTGGGAGCCCCAGAACAGCATTTTTCAGCACCGCCTCCTGCCTGCTAGCCTTGCCCGCCCGGATCGCTTTCTCAGTTCGCATTTCTAAGGCCGCTCTGGGTTATTTTGGTCGGGAAACCTGATCCTTCGCTGGGTTTATTTTAGCACCTTGGAGAACTCCCAGCACCCGATCCCAGGCCGGGCCCAGCCCCCGGTCGCCCCTAGTCCTTCTTGGCCGCCAGTGTCTTGGGAGACCGCGGGGTGCATTGGGGGGGCTAGGGAGGCAGCCTAGGTTGGAGCTGTTGCCAATCGCCCTCATGTGGGCTTCTCACTCCTCTGCCGCGGGTGAGGTGGGACCGGCAGCCAGGGCGACACCAGAGTGAGCCGGGGCGTGGTCCGGGGCATGCATTAGCAACGCGATACCTGACCTTCCAGCGCCCGAGTCTTGGCGCTGGGCTGGGATCCGGACGAGTGTGTGATCGAACCCGTAGCCAGAATACAGGACATTACTCGCCCAGAACTGCAGCTCCGGAGGGTCCGAGGACTCTCCCCTGGTCAGGGAAGCTGGGACAGAGGCGCAGAGGATGGTGGGTACCATACCTGGGAACCTGGGACCACCCAGGGAGCAGACCTTCACCCGCCAGCCCCACACTCACACCCAGCACACATGGACGCACAGACACACACATACATCCTCACGCCCACATGGAGACACACGCAAACACATCCTCATACACCCACACACCCTCACGCGAACACAGGCTTGCTCATCTACACCCACTCCACATACGCTCACTCACACCATTACACACCTCAGACACACCCACGTGGACACACAACCCCAGACACACACACTTATGCGGACACACTATATACACCCACACACAGTTATACAAAGCTATCAGGTGGACCCTCACACAGTCACACACTCGCACTATCACACGCAGATGCACGCGTTACCCTCAGCCCTACACCTCTGGGATGTGCACCCCACACGCCCCCTCCAGCTCAGTACTAGACACACACTCGGCTCACTCGCGGACCTCCTGGTCCATCAATCGATACTTGCTCATAACCATTCCGAGTATCAATGGGCATCTATTTATTATTCATGTTAATTAATACTCTTATTCATCTTTCCTGGAGCTCTTCCTCGACAGCGCTCTGACCCACGGGGATGTAAGAGTTGTCTGTCCCTGGCTATGTCCCCTGTGACTTCCAAGTGACAGGTCCGGAGGCGGCATCCAGTCAGTAACTGGGAAGCCCTGGGAGGAGTGCGTCCTCAGAGAAGCGCGCTCTGGGCTGGCCTGCTGCCTGCCGGGTAGGGAGCCAGACCCCACATGGCCCACTGTGCGGGCTGAGTTCTGGACCCGGAGCCTCGAGAACACGCAGGGTGAATGTTCGTGCACGCCCAAGTCCTGACAGGATGGGAAAGTGGAGGGGATTGTGGCATGCCCATGCCCCATGGAGGGGTGCTTTCTCCCTTTCCCTCTCTTGCTGTCCCTCTCTGACAAACACATGCAAAAAATAATCATTTAAAAAATAATAAGAAATGAGAGCCGGCAGGTGGCGTGGTGATTAAGAGCACTGGATTCCCACATTGCCGACCATGGTTTGAGTCCCAGACCTGGCGGGTTGCTTTCTCACTTTCTCTCTGTTTCTCTCTCTCTCTATCCCTCTCTGGTCAAATTAAAGTAAATAAAGTTAAATAAAATAATTCTTAATAATAATAAGAAGAAATGTGCTTCTGAACCTTTGGGAGGAATGGCCCAAGCTTCCAGATTTTTGGTCACATCAACATTTATTTATTCCAGGACTAGCAGTTAGCATAATGGCTATGTCGCTGGACTCCCATGTAGTTGACTGTGGTTCGAGTCCCGGATTGATGGCTTAAACTCACTCCAGGCGCGTGTGTGTGCGTGCCCAAGATCCCAAGAGAATGGAGGAGAAGGGATTGTGACATGGCCATCCCCCCTAGGAGGGTGATTTCTCACTGTCTGTCTCTCTGTCTCTGTCTTTCTGGTGAGCACATGTGCCCTATAGCAAAACCTCTCAAAAAAAACCCCTATAAACCAAAAAATCATCTATTTATTCCATAAGTGTGTGTGTGTGTGAGAGAGAGTGCACTATAGCGACCTGACAGTCCTTTTCTTTTTTTTAGAGAGATTTTTGTTACAGGGCGTGTGCACTCACCAGAGACAAAAAGTGAAAAATTACCTCCCTGGGGGAATGGCCACTCCGCAATCCCTCTTCCTCTATTCTCCTCTCAGGATTTTGGGCACGCACACACTTGCACCTGGCATGAGTTTGAAGCTGCCTGGTCCGGTACTCGGACCGTGGTCGACTATGTGGGAGTCCAGTGACATAACCACTAGGCAATCTGTGGGCTCCCGACAGTCTTGACACCGCACTCCATGCCCCGCCTTGGCCAGCTCTGAATCTCACCCGAGCCTGCATCCTCAGGGTATGAACTGGTGACCTTCTGTGGGTTTACTCCTGTACCACCGCCAGACCCGCCAGGCCATGCAGCTGACCCTGAGTGGGGCATGACGTCATCAAGTTGGGGCCGGGAGATGGGTCTGGACTCAGAGCCCTCCCTGGGCCCCTGTTTCCACCTGCAGAGGAAGCTGTGGAACCAGCCGTCTCTGAGATCTGGTCCCGACTCCCCTGACCAGGGCCAGCCTGTGCTGCACAGGTGAGCTGAGCAGGGATGCAGAGGAGACCCTGCACCTAGATCTGTCCCCTGTGACCGCCCCCACCAGCCTGTCTCCAGGTGGGCATTCCAAGCCTTGCCATTGGCTTTTTTTTTTTTTTTTTTTTTGAGAGGTTTTTCGCTATAGGGCGCGTGCGCTCGCCAGACAGACAGAGACCGAGAGACAGAAAGCGAGAAATCACCCCCCAGGGGGGATGGTCACGCCGCAATCCCTTCTCCTCCATTCTCCTCTCGGGATCTTGGGCACGCACGCACATGAGCCCGGCGTGAGTTTAAGCCACCGGGTCCGGGACACGAACCGCGGTTGACTACGTGGGAGTCCAGCGACATAGCCATTATGCTAACTGCTGGTCCCGCCACTGGCTTTCTGTAGGGTCCAAACAGTTGAGAGAACCGGGTCTCCCTGGGCAACAGAATTCCAGCATTTAACACTTCCTACTGCACAATGAAAGCCTTCCGGTACTGCAGGATAGATGACCCCCGCCTCGGAGGACCGCCCTGGTCTCCAGTGCACACCTGCTCATGAGACTGGAGCCTCAGGGCTCTCTCCTGTGGGCACCGAATCGCGGTCCTGGGACCTGAGGACACTGGTGAGGACGCCCGCTGGTCAGCCTCGGCCTGGGTGTCTCAGAACCACACGGCTGTCCCATCTGCCCTTCTCTCTTCAGCAGGCCACAGCGTCTTCACCTATAGAACGGGACAGTGACAGAGCCTGCTCCTGGGGTCATTGTGGGAAGACTCGAAGATGACATGTAGAAGCCCCTGGCTCACAGTGACACTCAGTGAAGGGACGCCGCACCAGGCTTTCTGCAAACGAGGCGGCACTGGGGCTGTCTAGGGCTGTGGGTGAGGCCCAGCTGGCAGGGGCTGACCTGCTGTGTGGCTTCGGGTTTTTCTCTGGGCCAAAGCAGCAGCAACTGTGGGACCTTGTCTTCCCATTGACACTTCAAGCTCCCCACTGGGAGGTTCAGCACCAGGCCACGCACGGTGACCTGTCTTTTCTCATTTGCTGGTGACATCTGCGCTGAGGAGTCTGGGAGACTGAGCCCAGGGAAAAGGGAGGGGGCTGAGAGCACCGAGGGCCCCCGTAGTGTGGGGCACATCCCAGCCCGAGGTCCTCGGTGTGCAGACGCCAGCACTTCTCCCGCGCGTGGCTGTAGCACAAGGCTTCCGCACACTGCTGTGGTCTCGGCCCAACACCACCAAGCTCTGACAACGCTGAACCCGAGCAAAGGCTGCAAGGAGAGGCGGGAGGGCCCGAGGGGCCTGAGAGCAGGAGAAAGGGCTAGAACCTTGGGGGGCATTTCAGAGGACAGGAATGTACCCATGAGCTGAGCCCATCCAGATGTTTGTCGGGGCAGGCCCTGGGGGCAGCTGCTCCCAGCTCAGAGCCCGGAAAACAGGGCCACGGAGGGACACTGCCTGGGCCTGCTGCTGCAGACCGAGAGAAGCCGAAAGGGCTGCCCCTCAGCTATCGCCAAAGCAGTAAAGGACAACCCGCCAGGCCAGGGACAAGGGTCGATGGCAGTGGTCAGGATGAGGATGTGGCTGGGCCAGAGGCAGTGTGCACCTTGGCTGGCCATCTCCTGGTCTGGGGCTGCTGTGAGGGGCCCCTCGGCCTGGCTGTTCACCACTCGAAGATGGGACCTCCAAGTGTCTGGGGCCCTGCCCCCTCCAGCCCCGCCCTGGCACACACCTGCTCTGGCTTTGGCCGGAACCACCCACCCTGTGCCGGGTGTGGGCACCTTTGGAAGTCGGGGGTGGGGAAGGGTGGCAGCATGGCTTTCGTGTGCTGCCGATCTCCTGATGTCACAAACCATTGGATCTTCCCGGGGTAGCTGCAAGGGGCTGGGTGCCTCCATCGTGAAGCTGCTTAGGAAGAGCCGGAGCTCTCCAACCGCCGCCCACATTCCAGTTCCTCTGAGCCTCTGTGACCCGTTGTCAGCTGGACACCTGCTGGAGCCGGGCCTTGGGCTCTGCGAAGCACACCCAGGAGGCCTGCCTACACTGGGCGAGGAAGGAGGCTTAACCAGCTTTTGCCACACGGTGGGCTCTGCAGGACCACCTGTCAGGGTGTGCAGACCAGCAGGAGCCAACTTCTCCCCAAACTTCTCTCTCCTCTCCCTCAACCTCCTCAAGCTGGAACACCCAGACTGAGATGTCTCCACCCAGCTGTCCCCCGTGGCTAGGGTCCCCAGGGCAGTGCAGCTCTTGTCATATGCTCTGAGCCCTGCAAAGCCTCCAGCCGGCAGAGTTCAAAGGACACGCACGGGGAGCAGAGCCCCCCAGGACCAGAGACAGGAGCAGAACTACACTACCCAGAATCCCTGGGGCTGGTCAAAAAGGAAATGTCGTTTTTGCTGAGAGGCTCGGCTCCCCCTGCAGCTGCAGAGAGAGGGAGAGGAGGGAGAGAAGAATTACCAGGGGAGGGCGGGCTGTGTGCGGGGAGCGAGCGAGGGTGGAGAGCCGGGCGGGCGGGGAGGAGGAGGCGGCGCCCGCCCGCCCGCCGCCCCGGCCGCCTGCGGACCTGCATCCCCGCGGGGCCGGCGAGCGGGCGGCGGAGCCTGCGTGCGGCGACTGCGCTCGGCCGGCGGCTGCGGGCGGACGCGGGGCCAGGCCGGCGCAGGGGCCGAGTTTCTGCAAAGTTTGACCTGGTTGCCTTTCCGATGCTGCAGCAGAGCGAGGCAGCGCGCGGCGCGCCAGGCGGCTGCGGCGCGGCGGCGGGGCTGAGCGGCGACAGCACGCTCACGATGATCATAAAATAAAGCGGGCGCGCGGGGTGGGGGCGGGAGAGCCCCGAGCCTCAGCCCTGCGCCCCCGGCCACCCCCCAGCAGCCCCAAGCCGGGAGGGGGTGGGGGCCGGGGGCGCCCACGCGGTCCCAGATCCCAGTAGAGCCGAGGGACACTGCCCGAGGAGGGGTGGGGGCGCCCCGAGAACGTGCCGGCGGCGGGGTCAGGGGCGTCCGGAGGGCGGCGACCCGGGCACGCGGAGCGGCCCGAGGGGCAGGTGAGTCGGCAGCACCGCCCGGGTGGGGGCGTGCGCGCCAAAGTTCCCGGCAGCGGCGAGCGCGCCCGACGCGCGGGGATTCGGGGCGGCTAGCGGCGGACCAGGAGGGGCAGAGGCGCCCACGCGGCGGGGCGGGGCACTGCGCCCTCCGGGATTCGGGAGGTCCCGGCCCAGGAAGGGGCGCGCGCCCGATCAGGCCGGTCTAGAGGGTGGCACTGTGCCCCAGGGGGCCAGAGGGACTCGGCAGGGAAGGGGGTGCCCGGCGACGGGGTGGGGGCAGCGCCAGGTCAGATACTTGCGGCCCACTGCAGTGGCTCCCGTCACCCCCACCCCTCCCTCGGGCCCGGGGGGTGTCAGCGGAGATGTCACGGGCGGCGATTATTCGCTAGTGCCCGCGGTCGTGCGGCCGCCACTGACGGGGCGGGCGGGGGGGGCTGCCGCCTCCGGGGAGACCGCCCAGAGCTGCGCCGTCAGCTCGGCAGCCCGCGCCCCTCGCACACGAGTCGCCGCCCCAGCGCGCCCCCCGCAGCAAAGTTTGGCTCAACTTTGAGGCGGGTCTCAACGCCCTGTCCCTTCCACCTTTACCAGGTCCTCGGCGGCCGCGGCGAAGCAGGCGGCGGCGACCGGAGCGCAGCCCCGAGGACCGCACGGCGGCCGGCGGCGACAGCGACAGCAGCGAAGGACACGCGGCGCGCCCGCGTGGGGGCGTCCGGCCCGCGCCCGCAGGTGGGCGCCTTCAGTGACCCGCGCCGTGCTGTGCTCCGGACCCCGAGCTCGCCTCCGGGAAGCCGCCGGCGCGGGTCCCGGGCCGACTGAACAGGAACTGCTCTCCGGCCGATTCGCGCCGCTGGGCCAGAGCCGGGTGCGTGTGCCGGAGCGAGCGCGTGCGGAAGGCAGAAGGGCAGGAAGTCGCGCTTCTGCAGCGAGGGTGGCGCGAGCGCGCGGGGACAGAGCCTTCCTCATTTATGTGTCTGCCAGCGCTGCCTCCTTCCTCCGAAGACTTCAGGGAGAGTCTCCGCGCTGCCGTCCCCGCGTGTGAGCACGGAAGGGCTGGGCGTCGGAACAACATGATTATCCATTAAATTCCAAACTTTGCTTTTTTTAACCCAAAGAATATCGGTGATTTTTGTCCACTGCTAAAAGAAGAGAGAGCCCAGGGCTCTGGAAATGCAGCAGAATCCTTATTTATAAGAGGCCGTCGGGAGTGGTACGCAAACCCCCTCTGCCCAGTGAGTTTCTATCCTATGGATATCAGCCTTGCTGTCTGAGGTTGGACGCGCCTCCGCACTGGGTCCCGCAGCCTCCATCCTTTCAATGCCCGGTTTCCTCTGGGACTGCTGGCCTTCCCTGGAGATCAGAGCGGTCCTGTGTGCCATGGGCTGTATTCAGAGCATCGGAGGCAAAGCCAGAGTCTTCCGGGAAGGGATCACCGTCATTGACGTGAAGGCCTCCATCGACCCGATCCCCACCAGCATCGACGAGTCCTCCAGCGTGGTGCTCCGCTACCGGACACCCCATTTCCGGGCCTCGGCCCAGGTGGTCATGCCGCCCATCCCCAAGAAAGAGACCTGGGTGGTCGGCTGGATACAGGCGTGCAGCCACATGGAGTTCTACAACCAGTACGGCGAGCAGGGCATGTGAGTACTGCTGGGCGGAGGGCGGCCTGGGGCCGGGTTGGAGGGCCGTGGAGAAGGGCCTCGCCAGGGCCACCGGCTTCAGGCAGGTCTGCAGTCAGGTGACTCCCTGGAGGGACTACCTGCTGATCCAGATTGGGGTCTTGGTTCCAGGACCTGCCCTGCCACTGTCCCTTGCCCCCAGGGTTCCTGTGTCCTTCCTGGAAGATGCCGAGAAAGCAGAGGAGCATTCCTCCCTGAGCCTCTTCGGCAAAACAAGGATGCGTCTGCCCTAAGTGTCAGAGCGTCAGGGGTCAGCAGAGAGGCCGCCGCTGTGCTCGGCCCAGGACCTGTGAGCACACGTGGCAGATACTCGGCAGCAGAGCCGTGTGGCTGGGCTCGGCTGGCCTTTCCGGTGTTTCCAGGACCTGGGGGAATGCCGTTCCGGGTCTGAGGGGATGGCTAGTTTTAGCAATGGCTTCCCAGCATAGCGCCGCCGTCTCCGAGGCAGTGGGGTGCTCTGCGCAGCAGTGAGGGTCCGTGTGCAGGGGTCTCTATGTGGGGCCCCGCCTAGGAGCAGCGATAGGAGCCCAGCGACCTCTCCTCTGCAGCCTGGCCTCCAAGGTGATCCTCGGCTGATGTAGGCCTCAGGGAGGACCCTTGGTCCCTTCTTCTAGAAGTTTCCCTGATCCCAGAGAAGGCCATGCCCAGTGTGGAAAGCACAGCAATAGAAGGAAGGGAAGCACCTTCACTTGAATTTAGTCGTTTCTGAGTACAGAAGCCCCTTCAGAGCAGGCAGGCCCTGAGGGGCAGCCCCCGACTCCGTCCCTGGCCACGGACTCTCCCCATAGCCTCTCTGCCTTTCTGATATCCCAAGCGAGGGCCAGCTGGGAGAATTTCCCCAGGAGTTGGGCCTTGTCATTGATATAATATCAGGGCCACCTGTAAATAACGAGGGGCGGAGGGTGGCTGGACACCAAATCTTGTGGCCTCTCCACTTACGACCTTAAGTTTGAGGGAAACAGGAGGATCACTTGAAACCAGGCTGTAACCACGATCACCCCGAAGATCCGGGGGCACCATTAGATACTCTCGGGCCCCCCCACAGCCGGACTCCTGCACTGTGCCCTCCGGCGCTCCAGAGCAGTTCTCAGTCCGGTTCAGGTGGGGGGCAGGCTGCCCGTCCATGCCAGGAGGGACACAGGCTTCTCGGTTACTCCACGAGGAACTTTCCTAAGAAGCCTTAAGCTGAGAAACCTCTGCCGGCTTTGCAAGGCATCTGGGATGGTTGTCAAGAAACGGGTTCTCCGTGGGCCTTTGGCTCCTATGTCTCCCCAGGAAGGGCAGGGGAGCCAGGGAGTCCTTCTGAACTGGGACAGACACAGTGGAGGGGCTGGGTCCCCATGAGAGCCAGCCACTGAGCGGTGGGCAGGATGGGCCCGGCTGGGGCCTCACGGCCCGAGGGGCAGACCCAGTTCTACCTGACTCCAGCCTCAGCTCCCCACCTGGACACAGGCTTTCCAGATGTTCTCAGGCACTAGGGCCTGGTTCTGCACCCAGGAGCCCTGTTGTTGGGGCGTGTGGCCCGAGTCAGGGACCTGGGCTGACCTCGCCCTTACTGTGCCAGCCTCGGGCTCCTCTGTGCTCCGTTCCTGGTCAGAAGAACCTGGTGCATTCTTAGACTCTGTGGTCCAGCAGACCTGGGCAGAAGGCCAGGCGCTGCCACTTTCCAGAGTGTGACCCGAGGCAGCTTCCTAAGCCAGTGGGAGCCGGCCTCGGTTTACTCATCTGCAGACCCGAGCTAACGTTACTTCCCTGTGGCTTATCGCGAGAATCACTCAAGACGACATCTGTCCAGCAGGCCGCGCCAGGCCAGCTCCCGCTAATTCCCAGTGCCGGAGGTCTGTGTCCCTAACGGTTGTGATTGTCATTGTGTCAGGCGGCAGCGAGCGATGGTATGTGTGGCTGCGACTGCAGAATTAGGGCAGATGTCAGCGTTCGGCATGGTGGACTGGCTGCCCAGCCCGGGGCTTCCTCTTTCACACAGGGCCCACTCCCTGACTTTTCCAAAGTTAAAAATAGCATAGCTGTGGCTGGCTTGCCGGTGAAGTGGCTGAAGGCCATTCCCCTTGCTCTCATCTGCCCTGATGCTTCCCCGTGCTTCCTCCCCACCCCTCTCAGTGCAGGGCCTCTGGGTCGGCCCAGCTCCTTCCTGGGTGCACTGGGTTTGTGACTCCAGAGGGGACAGGACCGCCCCTGGGAAAGGGCGGAGTGTGAGGCTGCCCGGCTGGCGGCGTGGAGAGGTCAGGCAGGAGGCTCGGCCAGCACACACGTGGCTCTGGGTACGGCAAGGCAGCCTCGGAGATGCTGCTTTGTCACCTGTAAATGGGGATGGGGAGGGAACTCCCCACAGGCTGCCTTGTGGTTCAGTGGGAGGACAGGGTGACCGTCCTGTGGCTGAAGTGTGGGGAAGGCAGCTGCTGGATGACCCGGTACTGACCAGCAGAACCGGACTCGGGAAATGAACTGCGAACTGCGGGTTCCCGCAGTCCGCGGACAGACCGCTGCGTGCGTTAACCTGCGTGCTCTGGAAATGAGAAGGGCTTGTTTAGAAAAAGCCCAGCTGTTGGGGACCAGCGGGTAGCGTGGTGGTTAAGGCGCTGGACACTCCCACATGGCTGACCAGGGTTCAAATCCTAAATCTGGTGGCTTGCTTTCTCACTTCCTCTCTCTCACTCTTACCCTCTGTCTCTCTCTGGCCAAATTAAAAAATAAATGAATGAATTAATAAAATAAATAATTATTTTTTAAAAAATGAAAAAGCCCAGCTGCTTCCATATCTGCACCTCCTTCCTGGGTGTACACAGAGGCCCACGCATGGGTTTAGGTCCTCTCCTGGCCTCTCTTCTCCGATGCCTGTGGCACTGACTGTTCTCTGCGTTTGAAGCCCCATGGCACAGAAACAAGTGGATGGCAGGTCAACTCCCCTAGAAACCTCCGCCAGCCCAGATGGCCCCTCTGCTTTACCTGGGCCTGGGCTGGATCAGTCCTCAAGGAGGGGCGCCTCTGCATGGGAAGATGTGGAGGGACATTCCTGGCCTCCATGCCAGGAGCATCTGCCTCCCGTGTGTCAACCACGGATGTCTCCAGCATGGCCCAGAGTCCCCTGGGAGGGCTGTACAATTGCCCCTGGTTGAGAACTGCTGGGCTAGACCCAGGGGATTTGAACCATTAAAATGAAGTCCAGGCACTGGGCTTTCGTGGCCTGGGAGGGGACAGCGAGGTGGACCAGGCTAGGTTAGGGCTCTGTTGTTTACAAATGGGCGTGTGTCCAAAATATTAATTCTGAATACTTAACTGAAATCCGTAATACCCCAAACGTTATCCCTACTGGAAATTAATCTTTAAGCCAGGAAGGGAAGTTTTTAGAATGACAGTCTGGCTTTGGAATCTTTGAAGTAGAACAAAAATAATAATAACAGCAGGGTTTGTTAATATCAACAAAAATAACAACAAAATCCTGGGGCCAGCCGGTAGCATGGAGGTTAAGGCAGCTGGATCCCGTATGGCCAAGGGCACGGTTCGAGTCTCAGACTCAGAGGCATTAAAAACATGCCAGCGATGTGGACAGGTCCAAGTTCCCAGCAGGAGGGGGGAGAAATGGTGGTGAGGGGATTGAGGCGTGACCATCCTCCATGGGGGATGCTTTATCTCTCTGTTTCTCTTTCCAACAAGTGCACGTGCCCTCTGGAAAACAAAAACAAAAACAAAAACAACTCAATAATAGCGTGACGTTTCCCGAGGAGAGCTGGAAAATGGTGTCTCCGTGCCAGCTTGAGAAGGTTCTATATGGTTCTGGGTCCAGCCCACATGCTGTAAAAGCCAGCCCCCCTCCAAACTGTTGAAGACACCTGCCTCCACAGACCGTCCTCCGCAATTCCTCAACTGCCACCTGTCAGCTGGCACGGAGCCTTCTAAGTGACAAGTCACAATTTCTTGCCTGTGTGGGAGACGCTTCGTGGTGTCCCTAGTTTGCCCTTCTTTCAGCCCCCAGAGGCCTGAAGGGCAGTTTATGGCTCAGAATTCTGCCAGGCGGCAGGCTTGGGCGAGGGGTGAGAAGTAGGCCAAGCAAAGAGGGTCTCTGGGTCGACAGGGCCACCTCCCTACGCCCACGCCCAGCAGGGTGTGGACCCAGGCTCTGCCCCCTTGGGCCAGTCTCTTAACCTCTCTGAGCCTCACTCTTCCCATCTGTGAAGTGGGAGCAGCAGCGCCCCTCCTCGAGTTGGCGTGGGGACTCACAGAGATGGAGCGGGTGAGGGCTGAGCTGCGCATGTGCCGCAGTGTCCGCGTGAAGATTGCGGGGCGAGAGGTCTTCACAGGTACAGGGAGGCGCAGCCTGGTGGCACAGCCAGCAGCAAACCGAACTGCAGGGCTGGAGGCCACATGGCTGGTGGTGTGCTCGGGTCCCCGGGTCAGCTTGAAAGCACCCCAGTGCCGGCGCTCGGGCCCAAGATCCCGACGAGCGGGAGGGCTGGGGAAAGGGGGTCCCAGTGTGACAAAACCCTGTCGCGCGTGCTTCCCTCTCTCGCACGTGCACATGCTGTTGTGAATTTGTTAAAAAGTTCGTGGAAAATGCATATGCTGAGTAAGCTATGCATGGATTTCAAAGTTGTTTTGCACCAAAATACGCTCATGCTTGGATTCCATTTCCCAGGGACTTCGGACGTCCCCTCAGTATCGCCGTGGCCGTTACGCTTTCTCTGGGTTTCCAAGGGCTGTCTGGAGCGTGAGAGCCTTGGGCGAGATCTCTGAGGGTCTTCCTGGTCACAGCATCGCTGACCCGTGCTGTCGCAGGGCTCCGAGAGTCTCGGGAGGGCAGGGGGAGGGCGGGAGGCTCGAGCTGGGCCGGCCCTCTGGAAGCCTGTGGTCTTGAAGCTGGGAATGACTTCCGGGGTGTCGTTTCCATTCTATTGTCTCCGAGTGCCCCGGACCTCGTGAGGGCCCCATCCTATGAGGACATAGCCTCTGTGACCTCAGCTGCTTGCCTGAAGAGCTCGCTCAGCTCTGGCCAAGCTGGGGGTGGGCCCCACAGGAACGTCCTGGTGACCACGTGGTCACCCTTCCTGAAGCCGGAGCCTGAGCTCAGAACAATTGAGGACGAGGCTTCCTCCCTGTGGCGGAAGGCGGCCTCCCCAGCTGCTGGGCCCTGGCAGAGGCAAGGGTGGGTGGATGGGAGAGGGAAGTCCTTGCTTCGAGGTTTTGGGGTGGGAGGAAGTGGGGGGAACCGTCCGGCCCAAAGAGAACTCCCCCTGGACCAGCCCTGGCCAAGCAATCGCTCCAACCCTCATCCACTCTCTGTGTGCTGGGAACAAAGCTGCGCCCAGAGACGTGTCCTCGGGGGAGGGACAGATTACATACGGGATCCTCTTCTCCTGGTCGGATCTGGGTGAAATGAGAAGGACCCACGCTGTACTCGCACCTGTGTCTGCGGGGGGAACGCGGTCGTACCCGTCACAGCTTCAGATACACATGTGCTACGACCCTTTCTTTCTTTATGTCTCTTCAAGTTAGTATTGTTTATTTAAGTTTATCTCTTTTATCAAAGAGGCGGAGAAAGGTCGCGATCCCTCCCAGCCTCAGCTGGCCCAGATCTCGGGCACTTGCCTGGCATGCTCAGGGACGTCCCAAGACCTGAACCTGTGAACCCAGGCCTTCCCCCGTGAGACCAATTGCGATACCGCTCGCTACCACAGCCCTTCCTCAGCTCTTGTTCCACTTTTAGTGTCTCACCGAGATCTGGTCACCAGCCAGGGCCCGGCAGATGCCAGGCGCCCACCGACCAGTGCAGTAGGGGCCCGCGAGCAGGCGAGCGCAGAGCTCTGGGGAGGGCGCTAACACAGCACTGCTCGTGCCTCGGACAGTCAAGCGTTCCCCGGGTGGAAGTCGTGGCCTGTGAGGTGGCTGTGGTAAAGGATGTTTCTATATGGGAAAAAGCCATTAAACCATTGCATCTAGAAAAAAATGCTGTGAAACAACATGTAGGGTAGGAATCCGTTTTTGGTAAAGAAAATACTAAAAATGGGAACATATCCTGTGTGTGTGTATGCAGAAAGAAAGGTCTAGAAGGATGTTTACCCAAGTATAATGTGGTGAGTAACCTCAGTGGGGGAGGAGGGAGCTTTCGGTTTTTACTTTATACACTTCTTATGGCTTGCCTTTTTTTTCCTTTTAAGCAGAAAGCACAAGTTTTATAACTAAAAAATAAAATTAAACAGGCGCTTCGATCCTCTCCTCCTGGAGGCCCAGGGCTGTGGCCTGAGTGAAGGGGACTGGGGTGGGCAGGAAGAGGGTGGCCAGCCGGAAGGACTGGGGCTTGTTGTGGGCAAGGAAGTCCTAGGCATAGCCCAGGCTCCAGCTCTGCCGTGGGACTGCAGCAAGCACTTTCTTGTGGGGCCAGGGAGGACAGATGTCCCTGAGGTGACCTGGGTGGTGCAGGGGACAGCCCTGGGGGCAGCGGCTTGGGACAGAAGTCAGAAAAACAGGCTAACAGGCTAACATGTAGGTTCAGACATCTGAGTCCCACACGGGTGACTGAGTGGGTCGAGTCCCAGACACAGTGGCTTGAAAAACACACTGGCATGCGTGTGTGCATGACCAAAATCCTGAGAGGACACTGGGGGAGAAGGGATTGCAGCGTGGCCATCCCCACCCAGCCCCCGGAGGCGATGTCTCACTTTCTGTCTGTCTCTCCAGTGAGCATACGCACCCTGTAGCAAACTAAAAAGGATAATAAAGAAAAGAAAACCAGGCCTCGTCCAGTGTGTAAAGGGGTTTGGGGCCGTAGTGTCTGTAAAACTGTGAAACTTTCAGGACCTGTACTTTTCACAAATTAAAGTCGTGAATCTGGGGCTGGCCTAGTGGCCTGGTGTTAGGAGGGCTGGATCCGAGACTAGCAGTTGGTGTAATGGTTATGTCGTTAGACTCTCAAGTAGTCAATTGCGGTTCAAGTCTCAGACTGGCAGTTTAAAACTCATGCCGGGCATATGTGTGTGCGTGCCCAAGATCCTGAGAGGAGGATGGAGGAGAAGGGAGTGTGGCGTGGCCATCCACACGAGGGGGTGGTGATTTCTTGCTTTCTCTCTCTCTCTGTCTCTCTGGTGAGTGCATGCGTCCTATATTAAAAAAATTCTCAAAAAAAAAAAAAAAAGAGAGAGAGAGAGAGAGAGAGAGAGAGAGCTGGATCCCATACAGCCAACAACGTGGTTCAAACTCTGCCCCAGGGGTTTGAAAAACAAGTTGAGCGCATGTGCATGTGTGCCCCAAATCCCCACGAGATGGAGAATGGAGGAGAAAGGACTGTGGTGTGACTGTACCCACTGGGGGTGCTTTCTCCCTCTCCTTCTTTCTCTGTCTCTGGCAAGCACGTGTGCCCTGTGGAGAAAAACAAAAACCCAAACCAAGAGACCCACACAAAACAAAGTTGCAAAAGCTGTCAATTTTGGTGGTCCATGGGAGGGCCTCAGGCAGACCCTTGCCCTGGAACCTCATATCCTTATTTGTAAAGGTATTTCTTAAGGGTCGAGTGTGTGCCACTTATGGGAGGTGAAATAGTTGGAAGAAACCATGTAAGGTTATATCTAACGTTTATTTTAAAACATCAGATTTAATGCATACAGGAAAATCTGTCTATATTCACATACCTCGCATGTCCGACCTTTTGTTTCAAAGGGGTTTCTTGGGAAACATTATATTTCTTGGCCTGCCCCAAGCCCCGTGAGGATGGACAAATGGAGGAGATGGTACCGTGACGTGCCCACATCCCATTGGGCGGTGGTCTCTCCCTGTCGCTCCCTGGGGAGTGCATGTGACCTCTGGCAACTTAAAACAAAAAAAAGGAAAAAGCATTAAAAGGATAAGGAGGCAGGTGACGTGTAGACAGGACCAAAATGAAGTCACTGCTGGTGTCCTGGACTCCGAGACAGTGGGCCCTGGCCGTCTGGGTCTAGACCCTGCACCCCATTCCCTGGAGTGGCCCAGGGACCGGAGAGAGGGCCCCGGTGGTGTTCTCCCTGCTCATGCTGGGGACAAAGCTGGGCCCAGACCGGCCATCGCTGCGTGGTGGCGGGAGGACTGAGGCACAGTTGTGAGAGGCCAGGCCCTCATTTGGGCAGCTCTCCCCGAAGTGGGGAGGGTGTGTGCCTGTTGTCCTTGGTCCTAGGTCATACAGGCAGCGTGTACAGCCCTTCCCTCCAAGGCCACTTGCCCCCGAGCCTCTGGATGTCCTTTGCCCTCTCCTGGAAGGCCTTCATATTGGCGGCCCCTGACGGTAGCCTCGGCCCCATCTCCAGCCTCCAGTGAAGGCCTTTCTGGATCGCCTTCAGACCCACGCTTAGTCGGTCAGTCACACAGCTCAGAGCTGTGTGTACGTGTGTGTGCATGTGAGCACGTGTGTGCACATGGGCACATGGGTTAGAATGCATGTGCACGCACGTGTGTGCATGTGCTGGGCGAGTTCTGCTAGGGGTGGGGCGGGTAAGGGCTGGCTAGGCTGTGGGCCGTGGCTGAGTTGCGTCCCTGCTGGGTGACCAGGAACCAGGCCTCCGACGTCCCCCAGTCTGAGTGCATTCCACAGCCCTAGCCTCAGGGTAGCGTGGGGCCCGACACCACGTGTGCTCAGGGAACAGTACCGGCTGTCACCCGCACTGCCGACATGAGCGCCCATCCTGCCTGGGGCAATTGCAGTGGTGGTGATGCAGGGTGCAGAGGTGCCGGGCACCTTTGGGTGCCCTGGGCTGAGTATGGGCCCGTGGGACTCCAGGCCGAGGCAGAGCCAGCACGCGCTGGTGGCCATCGGTCCAGGCCACGAGCACTCTTCTGGGCCAGGCTCTGCAGTGAGTGGGTGTCTGGGACAAGCATGGCAGGCTGGCCCTGCCCTCTCCCCCCCACGGGGTCTGGGGGAGGCTGTCGACAGACCACACAGCTGTTTACCCACCCCGTGCTGGTGCCAGGGAGCAGCAAGACGAGACCCAGCCTGCTGGGGGCACCTGGCCTTGTGTGATGGTCAGGGCAGGCTTCCCTGGAGTGTGGCCCTGGAGCTGAGCTGAGTAGCACCTGACTAGGCCGAGAGGAGGAGGAGGGTGCTGCTGCTGGTAGGGGCCTGGCCTCTGGAGGAGCTGAGGACAGGCTGGTGGATCAGGAGCCAGGGAGGACGGAGACACCTGTGTGTGTGCACGTGTCTCATTCACAGCTCTGGGCTTCGACTGCACCTGGCTGTGAGGGCCATGGGAGTCATGGGAGGTTGATCAGGGCCGGAGCAGTACGATCAGATTAGTGGTCCTGGGTCACCTGGGCTTCTGGGCGAAGAACGGAGTATAGGGGCTGGGGGAGTAGAAGGGAGAAGGGGTCCTGGCCAGGGCAAAGGCAGAGGAGAAGAGGGAGGGTCCTGGGCGATGGGAGGGTTGGGGATGGTCCCGGGGCACAGACCCCAGTGCTCCCCGTGGAGCGGCAGCTCTGTGCATCTCTCGTGGCCTGATGGCCAGAGCACATGCCGGCGGCCCGCCTCTGCAAGGTCTGTCTAACGGACGACGACGGTGACTGCAGCAGGAACAGTGCTGAGGGGACCACATTTCCCATGTGGTGTGAGGGGCCCGAGAACATCGGAGGTCCAGGGTCAAGCCCGGCCTTGCCTGCTGTCCTCGGGGCTCCCGTACCCAGGAGGACCAGGCCGGGAGGCCTCTGCGCCATGGAAGTGGGAGGCTCCCTGGGCGTGGAGACTGTGGTTACACGGGCACGCTCAGAGGGCACACGAGCGTGGCTCAGCACTCTGCTGATGCAGGTTGAATTCTTAATTTTTAGGCAAGGGGTCTCGTGTTCTTATCCTGACTGGGTCTTCACGTTCTGTAACTGGTCTTGCTTTGAAGACCAGCAGAGGCCAGCTGGAAGGTGACGGGCGGGACAGGAAGAGAGCCATACCCCCCCTTGGCCAGGCCAGCAGGGCCACAGCATGCCCGGGGTCTGGCCAGAGGGCTGCTCAGGGCGACCAAGATCAGGACTGAACTCCGGAGCAGGAGTCGTCTGAGCAGGTCTGCTGGCCCAGCCCTGGGGTGCCAGGCTCCGTGAGGGGGACTTTGCTAGCACCTCTGGGTGACATGTGCACATGGGTGTCAGGGCAGGACCTGTCGTCCCATCACACAGACACTGTTGCTGTGCAGGGCTGGGGTCTGAGGGTCTACCTCAAGGCTCAAGGTCATTCCAGAACAAACAACAGGAAACCTTACAGAGGAAGGAGGATCTGTGGAATTCATTACTTTACGCATGCATACTTGGAAAATAGGAATGAGATAAAAAAAAGGCTGCAGGTCAAGTCAGGGCCAGCAAATCTATTAGTGCAAAGGACTTCGAAAAGTTCATGCAAAGATGGAATTAAAGAACCCTTTTTTTCTTTAAATTTCTTTTTTTTTTTTTTTTTGAGAGGTTTTTGCTATAGGGCACGTGTGCTCGCCAGAAAGACAGAGAGATAGAAAGTGAGAAATCACCCCCCCCCCCCCCCCCCCCCCCCCCCCCCCCCGCGGGATGGCCGCAATCCCTTCTCCTCCACTCTCCTCTCGGGATCTTGGACACGCACGCACACGTACCCGACATGAGTTTAAGCCGCCGGGTCTGACACTCGAACCACAGTCGACTACATGGGAGTCCAGCAACATAGCCATTATGCCAACTGCTGGTCCCAGGAACACGTTTATTTGGCGCCGAAAATTTTTGAGATCCACGTGTACTTTTATAGTAATGTTTTCCATGAACTTACTGAAGACCCTTTGTATTAGAGGTGCTCCTCTAACTGCGGACACCTTAAAGGGTTTCTAGAACTTTCCACGTATTGCTGTCAACTGTGTACCAGGCAATGAGTAGTAACACATTAGTCACAGAATCCTGGCAGGTGGGGGTGGGCAGGCTTGACCACGGGCTACTGATGAGAAGTCGGAGCTGGCCCACAGAGCTCGGATCCCGGCTGCTCCCTGTCCCCCTGGGGCTGTGCCCCCAACCATGCTCTCTCCACCTCCCTGGCAGGGGAGTCCCACAGTGCCTGGTAATGGTCTGGACACGCCACGTCCTCGACCACTGCTGTCAGCCAGCTGCCGAGGCCTGTCACCTGTCTGTACTGAGCCAGGCCTGGCATTTGGGGGCTGGGGAAAGGAGAGAGGGCGGGCGCGACCCTGGTCCCCAGACAAGGCCGAAGCAGTTAGGAAGTAAAGGGGGTTGAGAAGAGCAGAGTCCCTTCTACGAGTTCGCCTTCCTTTTTTCCTTTCTAATTTTTAAATTCCAGTTGTATGAGGGCACGTGTGCGGGCGGGGAGGAGGGGAGCACTGTGATGGGTGGTCATGCCACAG
This sequence comes from Tupaia tana, assembly GCA_026018925.1. NCBI lineage: Eukaryota > Metazoa > Chordata > Mammalia > Scandentia > Tupaiidae > Tupaia > Tupaia tana. Next base: position 103,354,741 of record JAKSZU010000013.1, on the reverse strand, counting down.
CCCCTGCTCCAGGGCTCTAGCCTGTCAGGATTTGGGGCACACGTGCACGTGCCCAGCTTGTTTTTCATGTCGCTGGGGCCAGGATTCAAGCCACGCAGGTGGCCACGTGGGATTTGAACTGCACCTCCGCTGTGCGGGACTAGGCCAGGGGGCTGGCCCTGTTGTCTGCCTTTTAAAAACAACTTTCTCGGGACCAGCAGTTAGCATAATGGCTATGTTGCTGGACTCCCATGCAGTCGACCGCGGTTCGAGTCCCAGACCCAGTGGCTTAAAACTCACGCCGGGTGCGTGTGCGTGCGTGCCCAAGATCCCGGGAGGAGAATGGAGGAGAAGGGATTGCGGTGTGGCCATCCCCCCTGGAGGGTGATTTCTCGCTTTCTGTCTCTCTGTCTCTCTCTGTCTGTCTGGCGAGCGCACGTGCCCTGTAGCAAAAACCTCTCCAAAAAAAAAAAAAAACCAACTTTCTCAAGTGAGTGCAAGCACTGAGGCCAGAGGCGGGCGCCCCCTGGGACAGGAGGGTGGGTCCCCGGTGGCAGAGGCTCGGGTGTCTGATTCAGGACAGGGCCCCTGCCCCCTGTATATGCACAGGGGATGGAAGCCCGTCCTCTGACTCACGCCACATCATCCACCCACAGCGGGTTGACAGATCAGGGGCCAGGCAGGAGGCCCATAGGCAGGCAGGACCCTGTTCTGAGCGTTTTCCGTGGAATGACAGAGAGATCAGCAAGACCACGGCCCCCATCACTCCTCACAGCGGTCCCATGTTGGTCACTGTGGAGTCAGCGCACGTCGGCAGAGGGACACTCTTTATCACGGACCGTTCTACATCTGTAAAGGCCTGCTCGGTGCTGCGAAGTACCTCGGCTTCCGATGTGACTGTCTCTACCCCACCCCCGCCCCACCCTTCTACTTTCCTTTTTTTTTTAAGAGAGGTTTTGCTATAGGGCGTGTGTGCTTGCAGGTAAGACAGAGACAGGGAGACAGAGAGACAGAGAGCAAGAAACCACCCCTGGGGGGACGGCTGCTCTGCAATCCCTACTCCATTCTCCTCTCAGGATTGTGGACATGCACGCACATGTGCCTGGCCTGAGTTTCAACCCTCCGGGTCCGGGACTTGAACCGTGACATAACCATTACGCCATCTGCTGGTCCCCTGCCCTCCTACTATGTCTCTATGATTGAGATGATAGCAGGGACCTTACGGAAGAGAAAGCACAGGACCTGCCCCTCAGTGGTGACCTGGTGACTCAGTTCACTGGACGTTGTCTTCAAGGCGCATCCACGTAGCAGGTGTCGGGATTTCCTTCCCTTTTGTTCCTTTTTAAATTTGCTAGAGATTGTGTAGACTCACCAGAGAGAGACAGAGACAGGGAGAGGAGAGGGCACCCCCGTAGGGCCTGGCCCACTGCGGTCCCTTCTCCTCCACTTCTCCCCCTTGGGACTTCGGTCGTGCAATCACTTCCCAAGCCACCTGGTCTGGGACTGGAGTCGCATGGTTGGCCATGTGAGATCCCAGCTGCCGTAACGCCAGACTGAAGGGTGGCCCCTTTATTTACTTATTTATACTTTTTTTTTTTTTTTTTTTTTGGAGAGGTTTTTTTGCTATAGGGCACGTGTGCTCGCCAGAAAGACAGAGACAGACAGAAAGCAAGAAATCACCCCCCTTCTCCTCCACTCTCCTCTTGGGATCCTGGGTACACACGCACACACGCCCGGCGTGAGTTTAAGCCTCCGGGTCTGGGACTTGAACCACGGTCTACAACATGGGAGTCCAGCGACATAGCCATTACGCTATTTTTACATCCCTATTTTTAAATTTTTTAAAAAGCATTTGCTATAGGGTGCATATGCTGGCCAGAGAGAGGGAAAATGAGAAATCATCCCCGGGGAATGGCCGTGCCACAGTCCCTTCTCCTCCATCCTCCTCTCAGGTCTTGGGGCATGCACGCACATGCGCCTAGTGTTTTTTTCAAGCTGCTGAATCTGGGACTCGAACGGCAAAGTCAGCCATGTGGGATCCAGCTGCCCCAACCACCACACCACCAGCTGGCCCTAGCCCCCTTCCCTTCAAGACTGTTGTACAGACAGACCCCATGCCGCTTGCCCGCCGCCCGTCAATGTCTGTTCAACAACAGCGAGGACAGGCATGCTGGCAGCTCCCATCACAGGCCTTTGCTGGCCTGCCCCGGCCACTTCCTGGTACAGTCCTTGCTGTGGCCCAGGACGTGCGAGAGGAGTGGGCCCTTGCCCAGGTCTTACATCGCTGAGGGCAGCATGGCCTGACTCTAAGCTTTGAAAATCTGGCCCAGTCTGCTCCGGCCTAGGAGGGCTGAGGCCAGTGGGAAAGCATGTCAGGCCAGACACATGCTGGCCAGGGCCTCCTCGGCTAGACCAGCCCTGGGCCCTCGAGGCCCAGAGTACAGGCCCTCCCAGGACCAGCTGCTGCCACAGAGCCCGGTGTGGCCTGCCCCGGAGGCCCTGCTAACCAGCCTGCTGCAGGACTGAGCGCAGTGTTTGGAACTCCACCCAGTGGGTGGGAGGCTGGTCAGGTTTTCTCCGTTTGAAAAGAGGCCTCCGCTAGGGACGGGGAATGGGCACAGCAGAGGAGCGGAAGGGTCTCTAGGTCCTCAGAGCCTCCCAGTGCTAGCTCTCCCCTGGGTCAGGGCTGGGGCGTCCATACGCCCCACCACATGGAGGTGAGGGGTCTCGAGGTACTGCCCCTTCCTGAACTCAGCCCCTTCCTCAGGCGAGGACACTGAGGCCCAGAGCAGGGCAGACGTTCACACTGGGCAGTGGAGGGGTGAGGCCTCACGCCTGGATCTGCTGATGCCAGGACCACTGGGCCCGGAAGCCTCTTGTCAGTCCCTCTGGTGGAGGGGGCGTACCACAGTCCAGTGTGGCATGGCGGTTAAGACAGCTGGACCCCACGTGGCCAACTGCGTAGTTCCGGTCCCGCACTCAGAGGCTTGAAAGCTTCACGGGGCATGTGTGTGCGTGCGTGCCCAAACCCCTGAAGGAGGGAGGGAGAGATGGAGAAGGGATTGCAGGGTGGCCATTCCCCATGGGGGGTGCTTTCTTACTTTTCTCCTGTCTCCCCTTCTATCTCAGTCTGTCTCTGTCTGTCTCTGTCTATCTCTGTCTGTCTCTGGCGAGCGCATGCATCCTCTAGCAAATTTAGAAAAAAAAGACAGAGGGGGAAAGTTACTCCCATGGGGGTGGGAGATGCCGACCATCCAGCCCCACCCTGAAGCCCTGAGCTCACAGACCCACGTGGGCTCCACCTGATTGTTCCACCAGGGTCTGTGGGAGCCCAGCCGTGCCAGCACTCGGACACAGGGTGGGGCATGGCACAGTCCAGGACGTGTCAGAGTCCGCATTACTGTGCCCCCTACTCCTGTGACGCATCCACTCAAGTGACGGCATGACTAGGATGTCCCCAAATCCCACGGGATCCAGTCTCAGCCTAAAATGGTTTTGAGACTGACTGGGGAGCACCAGTTCTGGGGGTGTCTGAGCTGGGCTGGGGCTAGAGGACAGGGTGTGGTGCCGGAGGGACCAACCTGGGGGAGCCCCCGGCTCACTGACCTGATACTGGGTGTCCGTTTACTGTCTGCGCCCCCCACCCAGGTAAGCCCCAAGACCGAGGGGCGGGGCCCAGGGCACTCCCCGGCCTGGAACCAGGGAGCAGAAAGGTATTCCTGAGCCACCGACTCCCACCTTGTCCCCAGGTCCAGCTGGGAGCTCCCTGACCTCCAGGAGGGCAAGATCGAGGCCATCAGCGACTCGGACGGGGTGAACTACCCCTGGTACGGCAACACCACGGAGACCTGCACCATCGTGGGCCCCACCAAGAGAGACTCCAAGTTCATCATCAGCATGAACGACAACTTCTACCCCAGTGTCACGTGGGCTGTGCCGGTCAGCGAGAGCAACGTGGCCAAGCTGACCAGCATCTACCGGGACCAGAGCTTCACCACGTGGCTGGTGGCCACCAACACTTCCACCAACGACATGGTCATCCTGCAGACGCTGCACTGGCGCATGCAGCTCAGCATCGAGGTGAACCCCAACCGGCCCCTGGGCCAGCGCGCCCGGCTGCGGGAGCCCATCGCGCAGGACCAGCCCAAGATCCTGAGCACGAACGAGCCCATTCCGCCCAGCGCCCTGGTCAAGCCCAACGCCAACGACGCTCAGGTCCTCATGTGGCGGCCCAAGTACGGGCAGCCGCTGGTGGTGATCCCGCCCAAGCACCGGTGACGCCAGGGTGCCGGTAGACCAGACTCCAGTGATAACAGTGCTGACGGACCCGGCGCGCGCCTCCGTCACTTGGCAAAATACAACCTTTCTACCTTCTCCCGTGGCGGATCTCACTGTGCTAAGGCCCCGCCGTGGCCGTGGCCTTCCCAGTCTCGGCACCTGCTTCCTTGTGGGGAGGGGGCCCAGCGGGACAGACAGACTCCGGGCACCTTTCAGGGCCACCTCTGGCCTCCTTTTCTCTCTTCCTCACAAGTTCAGTCGTTCACGTGCAACAGAGTCCCTGAAACACTGCTTTCCCAGTTCTCTTTCTCTCTCTCTCTGTTTTGTTTTAAACTCCTCTTCATGAGGTTCAGGGGCAGGAGGAGGAGGAGCTGGTCCCAGGGAAGCCCAGCCTGGTCCGCGACCGTGGGGGCCATCTGGGTGGCCTCCCGGTCACAGCTCCCCTCCCCCTCCGCCATGCGGCCTTACGTAGACTTGCTTTGCCAAACTTTTGCCTTAAGCTGAATTTAAAGGAAAAAAAGGAGATAGAACAAGAAAGCGGGACCTCTTTCCTACTGGACTTGTCACCCTCTGCCAGAGGGGGAGAGAGGGGCTGGGGCAGGGTGCCCCTTGCTGGCTGGGAGAAGGCCGAGGGTGGCAACTTTGACCTCAACCAACCTTGGTTGCTTGCGCTTTCCTCGCAGGAACAAAACCACACACGGCTCCGCCTGAAGAGTCCCCTGGACGCCAGGGCAGGATCCCTGCAGTAGCTGTGAGGGGGCATTGAGCCCTGGGGGGTGTGCCAGCCACCTCGTCTCGCCTTCCGCAGCCTTGCTGTGCCCTGGGCGGCCCTGGAGGAGCAGAAGGAGAGAGCTGTAGGCCACCCGGGTTCTTGTAGTCCTAGTCTCACCCCAGGGGGCCTGCCCAGGCACCCCCCAAGCACAGCTTTTTCTCCACACCCACTCTGGTCCCAGATGCCTGGGGGGGTGGCCACCCAGACCAAGACGGGCCTGTTTCAGTCTGTGAGGTCTGCCAGGTCAGGAAGGCCGGAGGCCCCCTTCACCCTGCGTTTTAACACTTGAACCTGGTGGGCTCCAGCACTGCGCTGCGGCCTGGCGCGCTGCACCGGAGCTCCGGCCGGTTCCTACCGCTCGTTCTCAGGGGATGCTCTCCCAGCTCCGAGGGAGAGCTGCACAGTGGTGGAGGCAGAGTAGTAGGGGGTCCCCAGCCGTGAGCGACCCTGGAGCTAGGAACTCCGGAGAGGCAGATCCCTGCCCTTGCCCTCAAAGAAGCAAACCCGAGTCCAGGGCTGGGAGGGGTCGGGGGGCCCCGGGTTGTGAGGAACCACCGGGGCTCTGCCCTCAGGAGGCTGGTCTTGGGGTGCACTGCTCCGGGCCCTGGGCCGTCTGAAGCCCTAGACTCAGTCCTGGGCAGCCCCAAGTGTTCTGAGCAGAGTCCGCCTGGAGGCACGTGCGTCCGGGCGAGCTGCCCCACCCCGAGCGAAGTCACTGGCCTGCACTTGAACTAATGACAATAAGCACAGAAACCGTCAGATATGAAAACACCCACGTTCTGTTGCAGGTGAGCCACTTGTAGGAGTCTCGGTGACAGCGTGGGCGGGCCTGGGCCTCTCAGTCGCCACTCTGCCCTCCCGTTCACATGATGTTTTTACTCAAGGAGTGCTGAACAGCCCGTTGGTCTCTGAGCCCAGCTCACGCCGGGAGGCTGCAGCTACCCTGGAGCCACTGGGCCTGCACGGTGCTTAGGGAGCCCCTCACCGGAGCCAGGGCCTCCCCCTGGAACTGTGTGTGGCCATGCCACCTTGACAGTCTGTAGCCTGGAGTGGGGGACAGGGGTCCGCTTCACCTCGGAGGATGGGCTGGGAGGGTGGGCCTGGGGCAGGCCCTCTGCACACTCAGGTATTTCGTGCACTAGAGGAGGCAAGGCCGAAGCAGGAGTCAGGAGTGGGGGTCTCAACCTGGGCCGGGCCATCACTAGGGGTTATTGTGGAGGTGGGACTGGGGAGTAGAGCTGTGAGGAGGCGTGGACCCCCACACCTGCGCTTCCTGAGTGTGAACAAGCACTCCAGGCAGGGCCCGGCACTCCCCTCGCCTGCATGCCGGGCCCCAGCCCACTGCTCCCTGCCTTACCGTCACCTGTGCGCCGGCCTCTCCCCCTCCTGGCTGGCCTAAGACAGCACTTGGGGTGACCCCAGAGGCTGCACGTCCTGCTAAGGATGCTCAGCTTAGCCTGGGCCGGTCCCTCCTCCTGGAGCAGAGTGCAGAGTCCTGACGGCCCCGCTCGCCGGCCCAGCGTGGACGCTCGCTCCTTCCAGCAATAAGGACCGTCCGGCCGTGGAGAGTACTGTGAAAGACCAGTGCCCTCCCCAGGAGGCACAAGACTGAAAAATGTAAAATGAGCCTTTTTTTAAAAAACAAAAACATATTCATAAAGAGAAATAAAAAGTAATTTTAAAGCAGGCTCGGCTAGGATCTCGATGTTTCTGAGAAGGTGCTTCGTTTGGGCGGCCGCTCAGTGTCGCTGGTGGGGGGATGGGAGGGTGGGGAGGACGTTGGAGGATGGGACCCCGGTGTGAGGGCCTAGGAAAACCCGTCCAGGCCCTCTGTCCACAGCCCCGTCTCCTGCACCTGGAAGTGCCCTGGCTGTCCTGCCTGGAGGAGGGTGGCAGGCAGGTGAAGCTAGGACTTGGGGCAGCTCAGCTCTCTGACAAACAGCAGAAGTCCCTATGTCAAGGATGACGAGTGTTCATTTTTTTACGCTTATCCATTTCCTCTGAGAGAGGTACCCCAGCAAGGTCTGGATGCCATGGCACTCCTAGCTCAGCCAGCCAGGACCACGGGCAAGCACACACACACTCACACACACACACACTCGGCATGTGCAGACCTTGGCCCGCGTCGGGGCCTTCCTGCATGGCTTCAGCATCAGGGAACACCGCGCTGCCGTGTGCCAGTGGCCAGCCTGAATAGCATTTAGACTGGGCCCTGGCCCAGGTCACACTGGACCTGCAAGCTTGTCTCCTTGTGGACACACAGGACGGGAATGTGGCTGTGCACCCGGCCCTCGGCCAACAGCTGCAGAGAGGCCAGGGCAGAGCAAACGCCTGCACCTCCTAATGGGACCTGTGCAGGGGCGAGGCAGAGGTCCCGGAGTGGGGATGGGCTCTGAAGGCCAGCTCTGGGTTCAAGGTCATTTGTGAGCTTGGGCGAGATGCTTAGCCCCTCTGAGCCCTCTGACCGCGTGTGGAAAGGGGATTCTCAGAGGAGCCTCCTCCAGGCCGGTGTGGTGTGAACACTGTCTTTGTTTCTGGGTGTGAGCCACTGAATCGCGTGAAGACCAGGAGGGCGAGGCTCCCTGTGCTCATCTCATAGGGGATAATGGAGTTGAGAGCTGTCTAGGGCTGCCCAGCCTGAGCCCAGCTGCTGGCCCCGGAGCCCAGCCTTAACCGTGGGTTCTCAGCCTGAGTGCCGTGGGCACATCCAGAGCCCCTCACTGTTGGCCATGATGACCGGAAGGCTGTGCCTCTGGCTCCCTCCCTCCTGGGGGTCCCGGGCAGGAAACCCCTGCCCCCTGAGGTCCTAGGGGCATCCGTTTTCTCATCCTCAGCCTATCTCATTTCTTTTGTGGAGGGGCTGCCTGGTCAGCTGCAGACCACAGGCCCAGCTTCCAGGGCAGCACGGCCTCCGCATGTCTCTACAGGGTCTAAGGCTCCCCCATTTGCTCTGGGCATTGGGGTTTTGTTCCTGCTCTGGGTTCCGCACATCGTAGCAACTGCCAGCTCTGCGTGCTGCCTCCTGGGTCTGAGACACCAAAGCAGGAAGTTGCACAATCAGCCTTGTCGGGCCCTCCGCTGGTGGCCCCAGGGCACAGCTCACTGTCGTGGCTTGGCCTTTGGTTGTGGAGCCTACTCTGAGTTCTGCCCATGAAACCATCGTGTGTGTGCACTGTGCCCATGTGCCTGTGTGTGTTGCACTGTGTGCCCATGTGTGTGTACTGTGCCTGTGTGTGTGTGCACTGTGCACGTGTTCCCATGTGTACACACTGTGCCCGTGTGTGCACACTGTGCCCGTGTGCCTGTGTGTGCACTGTGCCTATCTGCCTGTGCCTGTGTGTGTGCACTGTGCCCGTGTGTACACTGTGCCCGTGTGTACACTGTGCCCGTGTGTACACTGTGCCCGTGTGCCTGGAAGCTGGGCCTGTGGTCTGTGCACGTGTTCCCATGTGTGCGCTGTGTCCCTGTGTACTGTGCCCGTGCCCATATATGTGCACTGTGCCCGTGTCTGTGCACTGTGCCCGTGTGCCCATGGTGTGTGCAGACCTAACCAAGCAGGGAAAACAGGGCTGGGTCGTATCAGCACAAAGCCAGAGCGGCTCTGGAGCTGTGTGGCCGGGAGCACGGGGAGCTGGCGCCCGAGCTGGTGGTACCGGCTTCAGGAAGAGTGTGCAGGAAGTGTCTCCAAGTGGCGCTGAGTCACAGTGGAGGCCCTCCTGCCTCGTGAGCTGATACCAGGTTAAATTTAGAGGCCCAGACTGGGATGAGAGACACTGATGCCAGGCCTGCCCCAGCTGTCATGGTGCCCCTCCAGGATCCAGGGCCTGGGCAGTCAGTGGTCTGGGCTGGGTGTGGCCAGCCTGCCCAGGATGGCTGGGAGAGGCAGCTGCATGGAGACCCACCCCAGCCGCCTTCTCCCTCCAAGTCACTTCTTGGCAGAGACCAGCCTCCACTCTGAGCTCTTTCAGATAGGACCTGGACTCCCTGTGGGCCAGACCACCAGCCCTGAGGAAGCCCTCCCCAGAGCCCCACAGGAGAGCTGCATGGGGACTGCACCAGGGCAGGGCCTGTGGTGTGCTCACTCCCAGGCTCTGGGATATTCCAACAGCCCGGTGGCCCTGCTGGTCCTATTATCTCTTGATCATCCTCTGCCCTGCTTGGGTGCCCCTGCAGGAAGTGATTCCCTCCTGGCTGGGCCTGGGCATCGGATCACAGCAAGAATGTCGGCGTGCCACTGTGCACACTCACCATCCAAACTCTGTCCATCGAACGGAGTGCGGCCAGCCCCGCAGAGAGTGCCGAGGGGGGCCTCTCCACCAGCACTGCATTGTATCATCTCCTTTCAGAGAAGGCACTGGCCCTTGGGGAGTCTAGGCACTTGCTCCCGTCACTAGGCCAGCAAGTTGCTGAGCGGGACTGGTTTCAAACACTCGGCCTCTGACCTTGTCTCCGCTCTTCCTGCCTTCTGGTGGCATGGTCCCCCCAGCCTGCCCTGGGCCACCCTCGCTAAATGCCGTGTGCAGGCTCCAGGCGGGGTGCTCAGCACAAGCCCCTGGCAGTCCCGTTGGTACCAGATGACGGAAACTATTAAATGCCAGCAAATCCATCCATCTCGCTGCTGTGTCCAGAGAGGCAAACCCTCAGATGGACACCAGTCCTGGCAAAGGCCAGCCCGGCTCCTGTCCGGAAGCGACGTGCCCACTTGTCCTCCCAGACAGCAGGCTCGGAATTCAGAGGGGATTAGTTCCGCCACTGGCCCAGCCCTGGTTCGTACTGGATGGTCCCTTTGTAACCAGATGCAGGGTGTCCCGGCTGGGTATTTACAGAGAGCAGGACGCAGCTAGGGGGCCTGCTCGTCTATTCCTGGCTGCCACTTGTCCTGCTGAGTGACGGGGCCCAGTGGCCTGGCCTTGCATGCCTGAGTTTCCTGCTTCTGGCCTGCCCTCCTGTCTGGGCCCCAGCCAAGGTCTGGCCCTGTGCTCAGTGTGAAATGCAAACGGGGCTCCCCAAGAATAACTGTGCCGGAAAACAAGGTTCATATTAGATATCAAAGACTCCTCCCTCTAAATGCGGCTATATTTGTCTAGGACGCCAGGTGACAGGGGCCAGGCTTATTTAGGATTCTCAGCGTCCTCAACAAATACATACCAAGTGCTGGTCGGATAGCCAGACAAATGTATTCAAAGTTATTTATTTATTTATTTATTTTGCTAGAGGGCAAATGTTCTCACTGGCGAGAGACAGAGAGAGGGAGAGGAGAAAACAACCCTCAACAGGGGTTGCAATCCTTCCCTCCCCTCCCTTTTCTGGGGACTCAGCGTGCACATGTGCCCGACGTGTCTCCCAGGCTACCAGGTCTGGGGCTTGAACTGCACAGTCAGCAGTGAGGGCTCCGGTTGCCTGCTCCGCCAGGCCACGGAGCCAGCCCTTTTCCAGTTCTATTGGGACAGAATTCACAGACCATACAACTCACCCGATGTCTATAATTCCACAGTTTTCAGTACATGAGCAAATGTGTGCAGCTGTCTTACTCTGTCCAGACTGTTATAACAAAACCCGTAAGACTAGTGGCCTTGCACGAGTCACTCTGCCCTCCGGGCTCAGTTTCCTCATATGTGGAATGAGGACAAGAATGGGGACCAGCAGTTGGCATAATGGCTATGTCACTGGACTCCCATGTAGTCGACCGCAGTTCAAGTCCCAGACCCGGTGGCTTAAACTCACGCCAGGCGCGTGTGTGTGCATGCCCAAGATCCCGAGAGGAGAATGGAGGAGAAGGGATTGCGGCGTGGCCATCCCCCTTGGGGGGTGATTTCTCGCTTTCTGTCTCTCTGTTTCTGTCTTTCTGGCGAGCACACGCGCCCTATAGCAAAAACCTCTCCCCCCACCAAAAAAAAAAGAGTGGTTCCTTACCTCATTACTTCACAGGGTCATGGTGGGTATTCAAAGGCCAACTGAGACCAAGCACTTCGACAGCGCATGGCCCACGGCACAGGCCCGTCACCTTGAGCACTCCTTACTGAGCCTCAGTGCGGCTTCCTGCTGGCAGGATGGCGATATGTTCCCCTCACTGGGGAGGGGCATTCGGCGAGATGGTCGGGCCCAGCCCCAGCACAAAGCCTCGTCTACAGCCAGGCGCCCCATAGCTGTCATTGGCCTTGTAACCAAGCATTAAAAAAGTTTACCTGGGGTGGTGGCATGGTGATTAAAGGCACTGGATTCTCACATGGCCGACTATGGTTCGAGTCCCAGACATGGTAACTTGCTTTCTAACTTTCCCTCTCTCTCTCTCTCTGATCAAACTGGAAAATAATAATAATAAATAAAGTTAAATTTAAAAAATTCTAAAAAAAAATTTTAGATCCTACATGGCCAACTGCATGGTTCAAGTCCTGGACCCATCAGTTTGAAAACATACCAGGTGCGTGTGCTCATGTGTCCCAAATCCCAAAACTGGAAGAGAAGGGATTGTGGCATGGCCATCCACCCTGGAGGGTGACTTCTCACTTTCCTTGTTTGTCTCTCACTGGTGATACCCTCACCCGATAGCCAAAACAGAAGCTTGGCCCCAATTTCAGCTGAGACTGTGAAAGTTCACAATGACACAAAAGGTGTGGTCGCCCCCCACTCTGACCTGCTGCCCCCACAGGCTGCTGGTCCTGGATGTGCTGAGGGATCTGGACCTCGTGGCCAGCGTGTGCCTGTTCCCTGTTGAGCATCACCGAGGCGGAGAAGGCCACGAGGAAAGCTGCTCTTGCCTGTGTACTCCTCGGGGTGCCCCACCTGGTCTCCCTGCTCTCCCACTAGCAGTCCGTGCCTGCCAGGTGCTTAAGCCTCAGTTACTGTTGCCTCGGTTACTACTGGAAACCGTCTGAGAAGCAGGTGTACGAGGGTCCTGGGGTTACAACCCTGGCTCTGCCGCCTACACCTCGGCAGTTCAGTTCCCTCCCTGGGTGTGCGGGTGTCCTTACTGTAGGGTGTGGACAGTGAGGTCGACCTTCCAGGGTTGTGGTGAGGATGCCACAAAATGCTGGGAGCTCATTCAAACAGGGGCTCAGCCCAGAGCTGCCAATCCACGGGTACCCACCAGGATGGCCCTTGGTATTATTCATTCTTACTTGTCTTTCCTATTTTTAATTGTGATAAGTGCACAAAGACTTACGCTGGAAATGTAACCACGTTTACGTGTCAGCCGAGTAGTGCCGAGAGGCCCGCTCACCTCAGCCTGTGGTGCTGGAAGCCACGTGGCTGACCACGGCTGACTTTTGGGTTGGCCCGAAAACACGCTGGTGTGTGTGCACGTGCCCAAAGTCCTGGGAGGGGAGAGCTGGGGAGGGAACTCACGGCGCCGTCAGGTGCTCTTCGCTCCCTTTTTGTCTTGTGCACACGCACGTGTCATCACCAACAAAACCGAGTTAGAAACGTATTTTCACCTTGTGCCACTAATCTCCGGCACATTTCCATCTTACAGTCTGAAACTCTGTACCCATTAAACCACCAGCTCCCTCTCCAGCCGCGGGCAGCCACCGTTACGCTGTTCCCAGCCACTGGCAGCTCCCTAAGTGGATTGTACAGTGTGTATCTTCGTGTGGCTCGCTTATTTTACTTAGCATGAAGTCCTCAAGGTTCTTCCATGTGGTACGGTGCATGTGAATCTTTCCCGTCTAGGCTTGCTCTGTGTGTGTGTGTGTGTGTGTAATTTGTTAGAGGGTGTGTGCACTCACCAGTGAGAGACAGAAAGAGAAGGAAAGTGAACAACCACCTCCCAAGAGGTCCCTTCTCCATTTTTCTTTTGGGGTTTTGGGCACACACATGCACCTAGTGTTTTTTTTTCTTTTTTAAAGAATTATTTTAACTTTATTTACTTATCTTATTTAAATTTGGCCAGATGGGGACAAAGAGAGAGAGAGAAAACAAGCCACTCGGTCCAGTACTCGAACTGTGGTTAGCCATGTGGGACTTCAGCACCCTTAGCCACCACGCCACCTGCTGGCCCCACCCAGTGTATTTTTAAAGCTGCTGTATCCAGGACTTGAACTGAGCTGTTGGCCACGTGGGATCCAGCTGACTCAAGCACCAAGACACCAGGTGGACCAGGCTTGCTATGCTGTAAGGCAGGCATGCCTCAGGTCAGTCCCGAATACGAGTCATCTCCTCGTTACAGGCCAGTCACTGTGACCCTCAGCACGTCAGCGACAAACGGGAAGTGATTGTGTTTAGAGCACTGTGCAAGGATGGCCGCGGTGGTCTGCTTTCAAAGGCTTCCCTCCTAACTGCTTAAAACAATAAAGTTCCAAGTGCTTAAAGAAGTAAAATACCCTCATCTGGAAAATTCGCTTACCTGGAAAATCCTCCTTTCCATGAAATGAGATTATTTCTATGCATGAGAAGGAAGGTGAGGATGTAAGGAAGCTTTTGCTAAGTGTGGCTGTGAACCTGGACTTTCCGGGGACCTTTAAGTGGGTCTCTGATGATGCCCTTGGGGGAGGCATCTGCAGGTGGTACCATGGGCTTCCCCAGTGATTTTAACCTGGCCACGGCCCAGTGCAAGATACGCGGGTGGGTGCTACTGGGGAACCCAGAGGCTGCTGCTAGGGCATTCCCGCTTGCCCCCCAGCTGGGGGACAGTGGCAGGGAGTCTGCCTTGCATGGTCTGGGCAGCAGAGCTGGCCGCCAGCGATGGGGAGTGCGCTCCCTTCGGGACTTCCTCTTGCTGCGGACGTGTGGCGGCAGAGCCTTGGAGAATGGCCTGGCGGCCAGTGCGATCCGAGCACCAGGCAGCAGCTTCCAGTGCGGTGCAGGCGAGGGATTTCCTGTAAACAGCCTGCCACTTCCTGTGAAGGTAGGTGGGGGCGGCGAGGTTTCTGCAGCTGTCTTCCTGACAAACAGAAGCACAGCCATTCGGCCACATCGCCACACTGCAGCCCCCACGGACGGCAACGGATGGCCAGCAGGCCAGCACTCTGGACAAGAAGCGGAGGCCGTGTAGGAACCATGGTGTGAGGAATGGTGGCCGGATTGGCAAGACTGATGGCGTGATGACCAGGGAACCCAGAAGTGGCCTAATCCTAAGACCCGCCTTCCTTCCCTGGGAGGGTGAAGGAGATTGACACCCGAGGAGGAAGAGCTTCCTCACTGGCTGGACAGGGGTCCTGAGATCCAGGTGAAGACCCAGATACCTGGGTCCTGCAGAGAGGCCCTTCGGGTGCCAGTTTCATTCACCTCGCCCCCTCTGCAGCCACAGGGCACAACCTTCTGGCTGCTCAGAGGGAAGGTAGAAGAAACAGACTCATCCCGCACGTCCACCCGGTACTGCACAGTGACCCACACACCAGTGTGCCTGGCTGGGCCGTCGGAACACTCAGCGGTCAAGAGCGGTGGGTGAGGCAGGAGACGGTGCTGCTCACACCTTATTCGGATTTAATTGCCGCACAGTGTGCCACGTGAGCTATTTGGTGAGTCTGGGCATACGTACACACTGTGACCATTGTCACAGGCAAGACAGTGAAGCCCCCGAGATTCCCTCCTGCTCCTTCATCATCCTTCTCTCCTCTTGGCAATTGCTGACCTGCTGTCTGTCCCTCGATTTTACATAAGTGGAGTCATACCGAATGTTACGGTTTGAATTGTGGTCTATCCCCTAAAGGTTCATGTTTCAGAATCTGGTCTTCTGGGTCACTGTGATTGGATGCCATCCAGAAACTCAGTGCTGGACTTGGCTGTACAGATCGTGTTGTAAAGGGTTAAGTGAAAGCTGAGTTCCTCCATGGTGTCCCAGGGTAGGGCCTCCGGGTGTGGTAGGGTCATCAGGGTGGGGCCTGTACGACTGAGTTCTGCTGGGTTTACACACGTGCAGAGGGAGTGAGAGAGACGCGGAGAGCCACATGGATACAGATCCCTGCTCCCCCGCCGTGAGACGCCTTCAGGCCTCCCGGACGCCAGCACCGTGCGTCGGAATATACTGCGCTCGGTTCTCCGCTCCCAGGTATTTCTAAGCAGGGCGGGAACGCTCGAAGACTCTGTGTGTGCCTTCTTGGTCTGGCTTCTTTCACTCCGCATAGCCTGAGGTTTATTCATGCTGATGGGGTAATCAGTAGCATGCTTTTTAATACTCAGTAGTATCCTCTTACATGGGTATGCCACTGTTCACTCACCTGCTCACCTACTGGTGGGCATCTGAGTAGTTCCCAGTTTGGGGTATTACAAACTAAGTCGCTACAAATATCTGCCACAAGTCTCCACATGGACGTACGTTTTCAGTTCTTTTGGGTAAATACCTAGAAGTGGGATGGCTGGGGCACATCGCGGGTGCGTGTTTAACTTTTTAGAAAGTTTTCTGAAGTGGTCGTACCATTTTAGACATCCAATCCAGCAGCACCGAGAGCTCCGGGCTCTTCCACCTCCTCGCCAACACGCACTATGGCCAGACCCTCTACCAGGTGTACAGTGGTATCTTATTTTAAGTTTCTTTCATGAGACAGACAGAGAGGAGAGCCCTCAGCGGGGCCCCAGGCCACGTCTTCCTCCTTGCCTTCCTAGAGAGCCAGGATGACGGTGCGAAGGCACACACCTGGCCTGCGCAGGCTGCTGGAAACACATCCTGACCTTGACCGCGGCCTGGGCAAGCTACTGCTGCAACACCGAAGCTGGGCCTTGTGTCATGGCTTTAATTGGCTTTCTCCTTAAGCACCTTTTCACGTATCCATTTGCCATCTGTATTATCCATTTCTATGAAATTAGGTTTTGTTTTCTTTTTAAAAATACCATAGGGCACATGTGCACATGCGCATAAGACTCACAGGAGCAGGCAGGGAGACAGAAAACGCTTGCAACGGGGCTTCGTCATGCCACAGTCCTTCCTCCAGTTCTCCATCCTTCCAGAGTCTAGGGCGTGTTTGTGTGTATCTGGCATGTTTCTTTCTCTCTCTCTTTTTAAAGATTTATTTAATTTTGGTTTTATTGTTATTTAATTTGCTACAGGGCATGCACACTCACCAGAGAGAGACAGAGAGAGAAAGTGAGAGAGCAAACTGCCAGGCACGGGACTCAAACCACTGTCAGCCATGTGAGAGTTCAGCACCCTAACCACCACACCACCTGCTGGCCACACCAGCATATTTTTCAAGCTGCTGGGACAGCGATTCAAACCACAGTCAACCATGGGTGATCTGGTTCTCTGCATAGAGGCTTCCCTTAGACGCCCTCGAGCTGGAGATGATGGCCAGTTCAAGACCTATGCCATCTGCTAGATTCCCATGTAGTTGACTGCGGTTCGAGTCCCAGACCCGGGGTCACTTGGTGAGGCTGATGCTTGTCACATCTCTTATAGAAAGCCTGAGTTTTAGGTACATTGACCCTCTTGGCAGTCCAGCTGTCTTCATGCTAAGCACGAGAAATCAGCATCCAAGATCCTCGCCTCGCGCCTTTTGTGCCTAACAGGAAAAGGCAGCTTTCTCTTATTTTAATATAGGCATTTAATGCTATTAATTTCCCTGTTAAGTACTGCCTTACCACTACAAATTATATCATGTTTTCATTTTCATCCAGTTAAAATTATTTTCTAATTTCCTTTTTTACCTACTTCTTTGAATTGAGTTTAAAATATTGGGATATTTTCAAATATTGGGATACTTTAAAAGATTTTTTTTTTGGGGGGGTTCACTGTTTATTTACGACAGGTCTCAGCCCGCCCGGTTCGGGGTCCTCTCCTATCAGAAGTTCTTGGAGACGATGGTCAGCCTTGGCCAGCCGGAGAATGGAGTCGTTGGATTCCCCCATCCTGAGAATGGCCCCGCAGATGGCGTAGGTCTTGAGCTGGCTGTTAAACCTGCCGGTGACCTTGTCCACCTCGGCCACGTTCATCTGGATGGACGCGTGGTCCTTGGCGCCAATGATGCGGTTGCTGGCCGAGAGATCCACGAACTCGCCGGCATTGTTGTTCATCTTGAGGCCGCGCCTGCTGCCACCACCATGCGTGAGCGGAGAAAGGAGATACTTTAAAAGATCTTTGTTAATGATTTCTAACTTAGCTCCATTGTGGTCAGGAACATATTTTGTACAATTTGAACCCTTTCACATTTATTGAGACTTGTTTTATGTCTTAGAATATGGTCTTATTTTATCTGTGTGCACTTGAAAAGACCTTATATTCTACTGATGCCGGCTGGAGTGTTTTACAAAAGTTAATTAGGTCCAAGCTGTTTGACAGCGTTGTTCATGTCTTATTTTTACTGATCTTCAGTCTAACTTGTTCTATCAATTACTAAGACAAGGTTGTTGAAACTTTTGACTATAAGTATGGCTTTATTTCTACTTGTAATTCTAATGATTTTGCTTCATGTATTTTAAATCTATTATTAGGTGTAGGAACATATAGGACTCATGTCATCTTCACGAATACACTATGAAATAACTGTTTATCCCTGATAATATTCTTTGCCCTGAAATATACTTCATCTGATTCAAGGGGTCTTCAGAAAGTCCATGGAAAATGTGCATGATAAAATTCTGTGGGCCAGCCTGTGGCGGGTGGTTAAGGTGGCTGTATTCCACATGGCTGACTGTGTGGCTTGAAAAATATGCTGGGTACAGGTGCATGTGTGCCCCAAATCCCAAAGCAGGGAGAAATAGAAGAGAAGGGATTATGGTATGATCATACTGAGCTTATGGTTTCATAGGAGTCTTGCCTTTAAGCTTTGTTAAGTGGAATAAGAGCGGCATTCTTCATTTCTAGTATTTTCCCATTACTGAGGCAAAACTTTTTGAGTACTACATCCAAGGCTAAGTTAATTATGAGGTTTAAATATGAGGTTTTCCACTTTTCTTTTTTAGTTTGCTATATGGTGTGTGCACTTGTCAAAAGACAGAGAGAGACAGAAAATGAGAAATCATTCCCCCCAGAAGGATGGCCACGTCGCAATCCCTTCTCCTCCACTCTTCTCTCGGGATCTTGGGCACACACGCACACGCGCCTGGTATGAGTTTCAAGCCTCTGAGTCCTGGATTTGAACTGTGGTCAGCCATGTGGGAGTCCAGCGACGTAACCATTATGCCATCTGCTGGTCCCTAATTATGAGGTTTTCCACTTTGATTGGAGGAAGACCACTGTTCTCTGCTCTAGAAGTTGGAAGATTTGCCTCGAACGCTTTCATCTTGTTTTGTCCTTCGGACTTGGGACTTCCTCACCCGCGTGTGGTGATCATCATCGGGTGGAACAGCTGCAGGGACTCTGCAAACGTCCAGCGTGCTTTCCCACGAGGCTCTCTCTCTGACACCCAGACTGGCCAACTCAGGGGGTTGCTGGGCTCCATATGGGCTTGCCTTCCCTGCACTGTGATCTGGAAACGTTCTCCAGGTTGTAATGGGAAATTGTGGGGCTCCTCTCATTTGCTTCTAGACTCTCAGGGATCACTGTCCTCTGTTGCCTGATGTCAACTGTCTTGAAAGTTGAATGGCTTTTCAGTTCTTCAGGAATGAGGGTAAATGTGATTCCTACTAATTCATCTTTTTTTATTTTTCTTTTGGAGAGGTTTTTGCTATGCGGTGCGTGCACTTGCCAGAAAGACAGAAAGAGACAGAGAGATAGAAAGCGAGAAATCACGCCCCAGGGGAGATGGCCACGCCACAATCCCTTCTCCTCTATTCTCCTCTTGGGTTCCTGGGCACGTTCACACACATGCCCAGCGTGAGTTTAAGCCACTGGGTCCCAGACTCGAACTGCGGTAGAGTACATGGGAGTCCGGTGACATAGCCATTACATCAACTGCTGGTAACCCTTTCCTTTTTTTCTTTTTTTTTAATTCCTTTTTTTTTTTTTTTTTTTTTTTAATTAGCCTACTAATTCGTCTTGATGGGAACAGAAAAATGCATCTCAGCTCACTTACAAATAAGTTTATGGGCTGGTGCCATGCATTTTCCACATTTTTTAGAGAACTCAGACATAACCAAGACTTAGAAGAATCAATTGATTAGGAAAAAGTATTGCAATGATCTCACACGAACACAGGTACTGAAGAGAACCAACAGGAATTCCACAATCTGTTGGTACATCCAGAGGCAGCGCTGGGAACACTGGCCCTCCACAAACGCAGAGATCCCAGACCTCCCGGCTTGCGCTCCTGCAGGAAGCCAAGCATGTCGCCTGAAGCGGCACGATAGCGTGTATCTCTGCAGGGTGCAGAGTCCTCTGCAGACCTTCCTCACGCTTTTAATTTGTGAAAATCTCGAATGGGCAACATTTGTAACTCAGCGGGCCACTTTCCTTGCATGAGGAGGAGGTGTAAGGAATTCTGGGTGGAAGAATGAACTTCCACTCTCAGGTCTGTATACAAACGTAGAGAACGCTGCCTGGAGATCTGGGCAATTGTTCACAGAGCAGTTCTGGCACCGGGAGTAAGGATGCACATTAGAAGAGTTTTGCTGCGAGGATGAACAGTCCAAGTTGGTTCCCCCCCTCCCCCCCCAGTTCTCTGCTCTCTCCTACTGCTCAAATCTGGCCTTAGCACCAGAGGAAAAAAGCAGGAGTCATTCTTTGCAGTATTAATAAACTTACAAGTAGTAATGGATCACCATAGCGTAGGTCCCCAAGGCCCTGCTTCCTGTAACCAGGCAGCTGAGGCAAGTGTACTCTGAATGTTCTATTTGTTCTTGACAGCAGTTTAGCAGTGAGACAAAATAAATATCTTTGATTAAGATTCTAACTGGAAATTAAATTGCCTTTTAGATTAGAACGACTTTATCTACTCAGGAAAGACCCTCCCATGCCCTGATCAGCATTAAATGACCAAGTGGGTAGAGCTGGGTCCTCTGTCTTCTCAGAGTCCCCAGGCAGCTACGTAGGTAGCAAATGCTTGCTCTTCCTGAGTGAGACAAGCCATCGAACAGAAACGGTAGCTGCAGAGAAGCCCTATGAACACTCTTCTCTTACTGAGGAGGCAGGAGATGGACACCATCATGCCAAGGCTCACCTCCACGATGGAGACCAGACTAGAAGCTTCCTCAGAGCAGTTTTCACTGCTTTGTATTGGCAGCTCTAATCCCAGGTTCTGTGCATTCTGAGAGACCTCACCGTGACATGGGATGCTGAAAGTGCCTCACCTTCACAGGTACCATTCCACTAGGGAAAAGTGCGCAGAGGGCCTTAGGGACCAGAAGGCAATTAGGAACAGATCTTTGCGAGCAGCCCCTGGGGGAGGAGGCAGGGTCTGCTGGCCGACACCTTTGAGCTCCAGGGACTATCTTTCCGTGGACACGTAGAAGCCTGAAACGGACTGTGTGTCCCTGCCACTCCTCGGGACTTCAGGGACTGTAGGGACCCACGTTACAGCGACTTTCAATGACCGCTGGTTGTATGGACAGATATGTGAAGATAAGACACTTACCACAGCAAGTCTGACCACGGCTATTCACCTCAGTCGGGGTGCTTTTCACTCAAGCAGGCCTGTCGCGTCGCTGAGGAGGAAGACCTCTACGCTGTAATGCTCTCAGAAAGGTTTGGCCTCTGGACAGCTACCTCCTTCGTCTGGGAGAATAACCAGCTAAAAGAGCAAGTGACTTTGCTGTCCTTGCTCAGACGCCCAGCCTGGCTGCAGCCACACACCACACCACCGAGTCCAGGGGTCACGTTGAAGAGCCACGGGTCAGGAATGCTCGAAGCTCAGCGTACTGCTCTGTCAGCAAACAACAAGGATGACGGTGGTAATAACAGGGCTTTGTACACAGCATCTCGTTTACTGCACGGCAGATCTAGATGAGGGGAGGACTAGACCCCTCTTTACCGACGACGAAACCGAGGCTTGGAGAGCTTAAGTGACCACCCCATCATTTGTTTTCCCCTTGATTTTTGCCGTAGGGCATGTGTGCTTGCCAGAGGAGAGAGTGAAGGAGAGTGAGAAACCACCCCCAACGGGATGGCCGACTGCAATCCCTTCTCCTCTATGCTCCTCTTGGGATTTGGGGCACGCATGCACACATGCCTGGTGTGTTTTTCAAGCCACTGGGTCCAGCACTTGGGACAGAGTCAGCCACGTGGGACCCAGTGCCTCAACCGGCCGGCCTCACACCCATGACCTCAACCAATACGTTCTCCTTGCTGAACGAACCCCTCTGCTGTGGGTCTCCATGCCCTTTGTATTTAAGGGGGCCGCTGCGCGGGGGTCTTTCGCCCTGAGTGCTGGGCTTCTTCGCCTCTGCTTGCTCCCATTCTGCTGGAGGCTGTGGCTCACGAGAAACTGCCTCCTTCCTGAGCGCGTCTCTCAGCCAGCGCTGTGCTCGGTGTGAGAGTGGCTGGGTGTAGGCAGGGGGTGGGACTGGCCCGAGGTCTCCCCTCGTGCATGTGTGTGCTCGGGCTGGCAGGGGAGCACACACAGGAAGTGTGGCGTGTCAATAAAGGCTTCTGGATGATGGCCAGAGGCCCCGCCATCGGTGACGCTGACAACTACATAGCAGAGAGGACACCACTTGGCTTGATGTCTTAGAGAAGTTTATTCCTGTTTCCAGAGTGGCTCCAAAGGAAAAAAAGAGGACCCTGAAGAAAAGAGCCAGCGGCCGGCCAGGCCTGCGGACCCAAGCCCAGTGGGCATAGTGGGGAGGACTCCGGCCAACTGTGGCTCGGAGGTGGTGATTGTTAAATGGTCAACACTGCTGCTTGGTAAATGTAAGAGCCTGGCCGCCGTGAGCCAGGGGCCTGGGCCCTGGGCGGGAGGGATGGTGGGAAGGATTCAGGTTTACTGTCAAAGCACCTAAGAACCTGTGCAGCGACTATTCTGGGGCAAGTCTGTTCCCTAAAACAGAGAAGGAAAGCAACTTGGAAGCGGACACCTCAGGACTTGAACACCTAACTGCTCCTGGAAATGTTCGCTGCTGGCCACGCCACTCAGCTGTCCATCAGCACACAGCCAGCCCCTTGTCAGCTGCAGCCACGGACTCCAAACCAGGCCCGCCAGCCTCCTGCTCCCCCCCTCTGCTGCCCTTCAACCAGCTGAGCCCTCAGAGGGAGTAGCAAGTGGCAGTGCAGGGTGAGCGTACACCAGCCACTCTTCCCCGCAGGCCAGGGACATGGGTGGCACCTTCCTATGGCCCTGCACCCTCCCAGGCCAGGACGAGGCTGAGTGGGGAAATGGGCCCTGTACCCCCTTTGGGGGGGCGTCTCTGTCTCCCAGTCCTGAAGTGAGAGTCGCTGGTCAGCTCCAGGACCAGGCAAAGACCTTATGGTCGTGTGTCTAGGCTGGGGGCCAGGCTCCGGCCTGTCTTTTCCCATGAGCCCCCCGTGACTCTGTGCCAGGCCCTGCCCCACACCCCAAGTGGCACATGACACTGCCCCTTTCTCGCTGAGGGCGAATAAATGACTTGTTTCAGTCAGCGAGTCTCAGGGGTCCCTCTGCGTCCACTCTGCATCTCACTCAGCTGCTCGGGCTGGGCAGGCCCATTCCCGAACGGTGGGAATCAGAGGCCTGCTGGGTAGGGGTGGGGAGCAGCTCAGGACTGCAGTGTGCGGGGGCTCGGCCCACTGTGGGCTGCTGTACAGCTTCGGGACCATCGACTGTCTCTAAGACCCTTCTCCCTGCCCCGGGCATCTCCTATGTGGGTCTGGCTTTTTAAATTTAATCTTATTGGGAACCAGCAGTTAGCGTAATGGCTACGTCGCTGGACTCCCACGTAGTCGACCGTAGTTCACGTCCCGGACCCAGTGGCTTAAAACTCACGCCTGGCGCGTGTGCGTGCGTGCCCAAGATCCCGAGAGGAGAATGGAGAAGGGATTGCAGCGTGACCATCCCCCCTGGGGGGTGATTTCTCATTCTGTCTCTGTCTGTCTGGCGAGTGCACGCGCCCTATAGCGAAAACCTCTCAAAAAAATAAAATAAATTTAATCTTATTAATAATTATTATTGTTATTATTAATTCACCAGAGATAGACAAAAAAAGAGTGAGAAAGCAAGTAGCCAGGTCCGATATTTGAACCATGGTTGGCCATGTGGGAGTCTAGCACCTAACCCATCACGCCACCTGCTGGCCCCAGGTCTGACTTTTGAGCAAGTCCTGGCTTCTTTCTTGGAGTTATTTACTGATAGTTCCTGACTCTTGCTCAATCCTTGTCCCACCAGGGGCTGAGGGCAGTCAAGGCAAACAAGGCCCCTGCCGTCAGAGAGCTGACCGTGCAGGGCAGGGGTTTGACTAGATAAATGACTACTCTGGCAGGATAGCGGGTGGGATGAACAGAGCATATGGCGGTGAGGAGGTGAGGAGGTGAGGTGAGGTGAGGAGGCTGGGCCACACAGGGGGTGGGGGGACTGGCCGGGGACCAGACTGCAGGGCCCGTAGTGGCTGTGTGGGTTGCCACAGCCATCCAAGTGTCCCCCTAGCCTTTCTGGCTCGGCAGGTGTGGGGCTGGAAGGGCTCATGCTCCAGAGGAGGTGGGACCGGCTCCTGCCCCATGCTGCCTGGCGCGGGATGCCCGCCTCCCGCAGACTGCAGTGGCCATCTAGGTCCGGAGACAACCGGAGAATCTCCGGCCAGGGCCGTAGCATAGATGGGCTTCTATTTTTAAGCACGGAGGGCTGAACAATGAAGCAACTGGTGCCTTGGTGGGTCTCTGCAAAGCCTTAAAGCCAGGCTCCGAGGTGAAGCAAAGGGAGGGCAGATTAGACAGCTGGAGGGCACAGAGCCAGCTGCTTCCATGAGGCCTGAGCATCATGGCAACACGGTTGCAAGCCCCCACATGCACATGGTCCGCCCAGTGCGACCTCGCTAGGCGGGGCCTCTGCCCCAAGCGCCCCCCCTCCCAGGTGGCAGTTTAGGATGGTGACCACAAACATGAACGAGGGTAAAGGCAGCAGGGTGTGCCGACTGACGGCTGATTGGCGAGGTGGCACGGAGGGCAGGGATTCTGACTGGGACCGTGGGGAGAACGGCAAGCTCCCGGGGCGCCAGCCAAGGCCTCGCAGGTGCAGAGGGGAGGCACAGCCCCTCCCAGCGCTGCTCTGCCACCAACTTGTGCGGCCTGGGCACACGTGTCCTCTCTCGGCCTGTGTGGCCTGGGCACGCACACACGTCCTCTCTCGGCCTCATTCATCTGGAAAGTGTGTGTCCGCTCCTGGGCCCAAAGGTAGCTGTGGCAGTGAATTGCTTAGGCTAGGAGGAGCTCGGCACAAGGTGAGCGGCCATGATTCTCATACTGCATCGCACAGGCATGCACGTGAGGAGGCCATCTGTGCTCTGGCCCGTGATGCCGATCCAGACCAGTTCCCAGGGTGAGCTCCAGGAACTTGGCTCCATAGTAAAAATATTAGTATTTGGGAAATAACAGACTTCACCTAACTGCTTTACAAGACACATTTGCATATTAAAGGGTCCAAAAAAGCCCTTTAAGAACTGCTAAATGTCCCACCCACTGTCCCCAAACTTACCCAACATGGAGCCCTTTCTGTTTGGTAGAGTACTCACCTCCCCTAGGGAACATTTTGAAAATGGAGGTTTGGGGGCTGACACTCTCAATCCAATCGCTTTTTCTTACTAAACAAGGGATGAGGGATGAGGAAGATAGGTCAATGAGGGGTGCGTGAGGGCAGAGGGGGAGATGGCCCTGCAGCATGGGACCATAAGGCAGAGGGGGACGGCCCCCCACAGTGCTGGACCGCAGGGGGGGGCACAAAGGGGAATGGCTCCCCGCAGTGCTGGCCCTTAAGGGCAGAGGGGGATGGCCCTGCAGGGCTGGACCACCATGGCAGAGGGCGATGTCCCCCACCAGCTCCGGCCCATGGGGACAGAGGGCAATGGCCCCCGCAGCGCTGGGCCAGGCTGCACCACCCCTACCTCTGCCCCCAGGAGCTCCGTGAGCCTCAGGGAGGAAACATCTCTGGCAGGAACCTGGGCTGGTTCTGTCAGCTGAAAGGCAGCCGATGTCAGCCAGGTCTCCTGTTAGAATTACCAAGAGGGGGACCAGTGGTTGGCATAATGGCTATGTCGCTGGACTCCCATGTAGTCGACTGTGGTTTGAGTCCCAGACTCAGCGGGTTAAACTTACACCGGGCGTGTGTGCGTGCGTGCCCAAGATCCTGAGAGGAGAATAGAGAAGGGATTGCGGCCTGGCCATCCCCCCTGGGGGGTGACTTTTCGCTTTCTGTCTCTGGCAAAAACCTCACCAAAAAAAAAAAAAAAAAAAAAAAAAAAGGAATTACCAAGAGGAGGGGCCAGCAGGTGGCATGGTGCTTAAGGGCGTTGGACTACCACATCGCCCTTAAGCATGTTTGAGTCCCAGACCTGGCGGCTTGCCTTCTCATTCTCTCCCCCCCCCTCCCCCCCCCCCCCCCCCCCCCGGTCAAATAAAAATAAAATAAAAAATAAAGCTAAATAAAATAATTCTTTAAAAACAAACAAAAAACAAAGGAATTACCAAGAGGAGTCAATGAACGGGCGGGGGGAGGGGAGGAGCAGTGCAGCAGCGGGATGAGGACAGGGCAGCTGCCCTGTGTTCGTGGGCTTGGTGCTGTGGCTGCACGGTGGGGCCTTGGCCACAGTGTCTTCCCACTTTTTTCCTTCCTGAGCAGTTGCCTAACTCCCATCTCTTCTCAGCAATTCTAGAAAGACACTGTACCCTGGATTACCTGCAAGTATGTCCATGGGAGCTAGGCTGACCTCTCCGGTGCTAGGCGGTGGAGGGTATGGTTCCAAACGTGTCCGTGAGTCACCTGCTTGTTAACAACAGTCCAGGGCCGGATTCATCTCTGCAGGACCGAGTCTCGAGTCCCAAGTCCCAGGCTGGGAGGTCCTGTATTAGTGCTGCCTTGCAGAGAGGGGGCCTCACCCAAACAACAGGGTCCTGGGTTTGATGAGGGCCCATAGCCAAGTGAAGACGCCCCCGTTCCGAGGCTGAGGTGGGAACTCACTGTGTGTCAGAATCCCATGAAGGGGGAATGGCAGCCAGCAGTACCCAGAACCAACTCTGCCAGGCACTGGGCTTGTTCCCAGCTCACACAGGGCACCCCACACCCGAGCGCCACTGATTTCTGCTTCGCCACAGGAGGGAGGGAAGAACCCCGCAAGTCACCCAGAAGCCAAGTACCCTGTTCTGGTCACAGAAACCGCAGGGCCACAGTGAGGTCGGCCTGCAGTCCACACCCTTTGCTAGTGCTGGAGCCCTGATCTGGAAACCCCTCTGGAGGCTGCCAGGGCGGAGAGCAGAGCTACGGAAGCACCAGGCACTGAGGTGGGGGTGGTGCAGTGCCACAGCACTACTGGCTCAGCCACATTGTCACGCAGGGGCTGGTGCTCCTGCCAGATGAGGTGCAGGTTTATGGGCGTCCCTGTGTGGCTGGGGTTCCACATGCCCAGAGAACCCCAAGACTCAGCCGTTATCATTGTCTTGCCATCTGAGGTACCAACAGATGCTCGCGTCTGGAAAAGCCAACCAAAGCATGGCCTGGCTCCCCTGATCTGTTATCCCTTTTCCTTCCAGCTGTCCCCAAGTCCCATGAAGCAAATACTGATCCAAACAACCCAGCCTGCCGTGGCCCACACTGCTCCAGGGTGCTGTGGTGGGCAGCCTCCTGGCCTATGCAGCCGCCGTGGCCCCTCCCCCGGGACACGGTCATCCAGGCTCTGCAGCTTGGCCTGTTCAGAAGCCTGCAACTTCCACGGGGCAGGCAGGAGCCGATGGCCTTCCCAGCCTGACGTCCTGGCAGCTCGGGCCTCAGGAGATACAGGCTGCCCAGGCTGAGGTGATCCCGCCACTTACCACTGTAACTGACCCCAAAGAAGGAAGTCGAAGGGCTCACATGCCAGCAGCACATTCCTCGGGGGCCAACCGTGAGCGTGGGGCCTTATCTGGCCGAGCGCAGCTGACAGGGCCTCATGGCGCCGTCACACGGCACTTTGATGGCGGATTAGTGTGGAGAGCCGGAGGTCAAGGGCTTAGGCCACACCGCTTCTATTTATAAGAAGGAGACTTGGGGGTAGGGAACAGAGGACAGAAGACCGGCTGGGCCAGGGTGCGGGCTGGCAGAGTGACAGCCTAGGTGAGCTGTCACCCACACTGTTCCTCTGAAACCAGGCCCCTGGCCTGAGCTTTTCCAGGCCACGTTTGAGTCCTTCTGTCTCAAGATGGCCCCTGCTTCATGGCTGAGGAGGCCACATGGGAGCACAGGACAGAGGAAGTGAGAGGCACTTCAATTCTGCAAGGACCGGGAAAGGCACACGTGACATGTCTGAAGTCCCCAGCTCTTCTCATGAGGCAGAACCCCTAATTACTGGGAAGCATGGGCAGTCCTTCCTTTTCATGAACCAGAGAGAAGGGTGACAGTCACCCTCAGACACATACAGCCTGATGTCCAGCTCCTCGTGTGGCTGCCAGCCAGCTCAGGGAGGGTTCCTGGAGCCCAGGGCTGTTCCACTACGAGGTGCCTCTTTCTATGAACTTCAGCCACTGAACCCAGGCCGGCTGGTCCACCTCTCAGATAAG
This sequence comes from Tupaia tana, assembly GCA_026018925.1. Lineage (NCBI taxonomy): Eukaryota > Metazoa > Chordata > Mammalia > Scandentia > Tupaiidae > Tupaia > Tupaia tana. Next base: position 103,327,259 of record JAKSZU010000013.1, on the reverse strand, counting down.
CCGAGAACCACAAAGGTCACACTGGTGCACAACACGAGTTAACATTCCATGTCAAAAGTTTCTTGAGACATTTAAAAATGCAACTTCCCACTACGTAAAGCTTGAAACCACCAACTGCTTGCCAACCCAATCCTGCTAGTGGCCCAGGCCAAACTGTCACATTCCAGGCCCGAGAGACCAGTTGTCTGCTCCGAGAGGCGTCCTTGTCTGATAGCAGCTGCCGAGGCTATCACAGGCCTAAGAGACAAACTGCCCAGGCTCGAAAGACACCGCGTGTCAGAGAAATAAGCACTTGAGGAGACTGAACCGTGGTCTCCAGGCTGTGCTGGTCAACACTGTGACAAAGCCAGCACGGCATCCTGCCTGTGCTATCTGGGGACAGCAGTGCACATAGCGCCTGGTTTGCCCAGCTAATCCGCATGGCAGTTGATGGCGGGCCAGGCGTGGTTACTGGTGTCACCATCACACACTGAGGTAAAGGCTGGCTTCCCAACCGCAGTCGCCTCATGCAGCTCTTGGTGGAAGGATTTGCTTTGAGACACGGCACCCACAAGCCACACTGACACGAGCTGGTGAGGCCATCAGAAGCGCAGCCTTAGACTGGCTGTGATTCTAAAGGTGCCACGGCTGCCTCTGAAAAGCGCCGACAGCTTGTGAGCTCCTGTGCCTTCACCCGGTCACGGAGTGGGCCCCGCCTTGGTGCAGTCGGTAGTGTCTGGCCCCAGTGTGTGCATGGGCTGGGGAAGGGGGTGGCAGCCTGACGATGCAAGGTGGTCCTTGTCTAGGGTACCATGCGCCCAAGGAGCCAACTGTTTCTCTGGTGGGCACACACATGCTCTCGTTACAGAGAAAAGCAGTATGTGGAGAAGTGATGCCAAGCTATGCCTCAAAAAGGCCGCTGCCAGCACTGACTTCTTCCCGGTGTGGGAAGTCGTGGGGCCAAGTGAGCCCAGATCTTACCCCTGACGTTGTGACCTGAAACCCACATTCGTCTACATACATTTGGAAATAGACCGAACAGTTTAATAGCAGGGGAACCCAACACAAAATGTAAGAAAACAAAACAAGCACTCGGTGTCTCTTGAGCCGTGGTTCTCCTGTTTCTCTCCTGGGGTGTGTTTCAGTGAGAACGTCCATTTTACCAGCTTGCTCCAGTGTTTCTTGGGGAAGAGGAGCAGAACATGCAGAGGTCACAGGACTACAGCGAACTCCGACAACCACTCAGCTTCTCCAGCCACCAAAGCCCTGGACAGACCTGCAGGGCACCAGAGACAGGCAGAGTTGGTCCCGGCTCTGCACGAGGAGGGGCTCCAGAGCTCAGGCAACTGCCAGAGCACCACTAGCAGGATGCTGGCTTTTTTTCTTCCCCCTAGCTTTTTTTGGAGAGGTTTTTGCCATAGGGCGCGTGCGCTCGCCAGAGAGACAGAGAGAGAAAACGAGAAATCACCTCCCCCGGGGGGATTACCATGCTGCAATCCCTTCTCCTTTCTCCTCTCGGGATCTTGGGCACACATGCACACGCGCCTGGTGTGAGTTTAAGCCACTGGGTCCGGGACTTGACCTACGGTCGACTACATGGGAGTCCAGCAACATAGCCATTATGCTAACTGCTGGTCCCTATTTTTCTGGTTTTGACCGAAGGCACATGTACTAACAGGAAAGAGGCAGAAAAAGGGAGACGGCCAGTGAGAAAGCACCCCATGGGGAATGGTCATGCCTAACCCTTCTCCTCTCTCCCTCCATGTGGAATCCTGGGCGTGGGTGCACACATGACCAGTGCTTTTCAAGCTGCCGGGTCTGGGACTGAACCTACACTGCTGGCCACGTGTGATCCAGCCACCTTGACCACTATGCCACCAGCTGGCCTGGGACACGGGATTTTAACATGGAGCAATTCTACACAGGGTAAGGATCAACACAGGTGACCTGGCGGTGGCCTAGGGCTCAGGGCTCAGAGCTCAGGACGATGCTGAGATACTAGCGGGGAAATAAGGACGAGCACCTGGAAGACTTGCCCTCCAGGCCTCCACTTCGAGAAGGCACAGTCCTCCCCTTACCCACGGCCCTTGGGGAAGAGAGGCCTGGCACCTCCTGTCATATTACTGCAGGGATGAGCAAACCCACAAAACCCAAGGCCTGGTCCTGAACCCCACCGTCAGGATGTGGGAAGGGACAGTGGGAACAAATGCACAAGCTCCAGCAGAATCAGCACCCGTGGTGTCCACGGCCCACACACTATCCCAGCCTTCCTTCATGCTTTCGGTTGGGGCCAGACTCAGAGCTGGAGGACACTTACGAGTTAGATGATCCAAAGCTGAAGCCTGAAAAACAGACGGGAAGGGAAGTGTTAATGCACAGGTAGCATGAAGACAAGGGCAGCCTCAAAGCCACGTCCTTGCCCTCCCGCCTCCTACTGAAAGCCCTCCTTGCCTACCATCTGTGGGACAGCAGGAAGGCACTGCAGCAGACCTCCTATGCTGGGTTCATCCTCCAGAGCTGCTCAGCTCCACCAAAGGAAGTCCTCTACTCTTTTTTTCTTAAAGACTAATTTAATTTTATTTAACACTATCACTATGTGACAGGGCATGCACGCTCACCAGGGAGACAGAGGAAAAGGGAGAGGTAAAGTGAGAAAGCAAGCTGCCAGGTCCAGGACTTGAACCACAGGTGGCCATGTGGGAGTCCAGAGCTTTAATCACCATGCTACCTGCAGACCCTGCCCTTTAGTCTTAGAGTCGTTGTCTTGGTATCTTGGAGGTCTTCCCTCCTCCTCACCTTCCCACTTAGCAGCACTGCATCACACAGATCCTTTAGGAAACTTTGTTTTTTCCCTATTTTTCTACCCACGTGCTTCTTCATCTCCCCCCCCCCCCCCCCCCCATAGGGCATGTACACTTGTCAGAGAGAGAGAGTGAGAGGGAAATCACCCCCTGGGAGATCGCCACACTGCACACACTGAACCTTCTCCTCTAGGTTTGGGATGTGAACCATGGTCTGCCGTGTGGGAGACCAGTGCCTTATCCTCCAAGCCACCTGCTAGCCCTGTTTCTTCATCTTTTTGAGGGCCAGAGCAGTAAGATATGTGGGTTCTAGGCCTGGCTCTGCTGCTAGACATGGGAATGGACATATCAGCTCTTTGGAGTAGTTTTTTTCCACTTGTAAGTAACAGATATCTAAATTCTGGGCCTGTTAACATCTGTCAGAAGGACAAAACAGCACACGCACATCTTGCATCTTTTTTTCTTTTCTTTTTTTTTGGAGAGAGATTTTTGCTACAGGGTACATGCGCTTCCGGACACAGATACTGAAAGCAAGAAATCACCCCCCACGGGGGATGGCCACGCCACAATCCCTTCTCCTCCATCCTCTTCTCGGGATCTTGGGCATGCACACACACGTGCCTGGCATGAGTTTTTTTTTTTTTTTTTGAGAGGTTTTTCGCTATAGGGCGCGTGCGCTCGCCAGACAGACAGAGAGAGACAGAGAGACAGAAAGCGAGAAATCACCCCCCAGGGGGGATGGTCACGCCGCAATCCCTTCTCCTCCATTCTCCTCTCGGGATCTTGGGCACGCACGCACACGCGCCCGGCGTGAGTTGTAAGCCACCGGGTCCGAGACGCGAACCGCGGTCGACTACGTGGGAGTCCAGTGACATAGCCATTACGCTAACTGCTGGTTCCCCCTGGCATGAGTTTTAAGCCACCAGGTTCAAGACTTGAACCGCAGTTGACTATGTGGGAGTCCAGCAACATAACCAAGATGCCATCTGCTGATTCCATACATTTTGTATCTGAAGAAGCAGGGTGTTAGGGAACCAGCAGTTAGCGTAATGGCTATGTCGCTGGACTCCCATGTAGTCGACCGCGGTTCGCGTCTCAGACCTGGTGGCTTACAACTCACGCCGGGCGCGTGTGCGTGCGTGCCCAAGATCCCGAGAGAAGAATGGAGGAGAAGGGATTGCGGCGTGACCATCCCCCCTGGGGGGTGACTTCTCGCTTTCTGTCTCTATGTCTCTCTCTGTCTGTCTGGCGAGCGCACGCGCCCTATAGCGAAAAACCTCTCAAAAAAAAAAAAAAAAAAAAAAAAAAGAAGCAGGGTGTTATATAAACGCAGGGCATTCTGTGAAGTCTCTACACCTTATTTTTGAGTCTGCTGGCTTGGATTTTTAAACCAAGATCTAGTAAAGCCGTTACTATCTGGGATGCTTGAATCAGAAAATCAAGTCGGAAATTTCTCCACTTGGTATGAAATGGCACAATGTTAAGACTGACTAAGATCTAAGAGGAACATCTTAGTTTTCAACCACTTTCAGCCTAGAAAACACTAAGCTGAATGGTCAGGTCAAAACATCCATTTCTTGGGGAGAAACATTTGCTTGAGAAAAGGCAGGAGAGACTCCGTCTTTGTGAGGGACTGCCTACCTCCGGTGCCTGAGCCGAAACCAGAGAATCCGCTGTTCTGGGTCCCAAAACCAGACGTTTGTTGTGACAGTGATCCAAAAGTTGGTGCGTTCTGACTGGCAAGGGTGCCAAAGGATGTGGTGTTGCTGCTGCTGCCAAACCTGGGTTCCGGTGAGAAATGCTTGTGGTTAGCAAGTAACAGCAGTCGCCAGCCGACCCCCACATGAGACTCGTGCACCCGGTCGACGAGCTGGGGTGACAGGCTTGGCCTCTAGGAGCAGCCTCTCAGAAAGGATGGGCTGCAGCCCAGAGCAAGCGTCTACCTCGACGCTTCGGAAGACCCAACGATGGACGGACTGGGATGTGAGATCTGACAGGCCTGTGTGTGTGCCCACGCACCGCCCGGACACCAGGCAGCCCCAGGCTCCCACGCTCCAGCTCCCACAGCCTGCGTCACACCCGGGTTCAGGCTAAGCCACACTAGAGCAGCGCTCCTGCACCTCTGTCTCCCCAGTCACCTGTCTTCCTCCCCGCATCATGAGTCTGTTCACTCTAAATGAGGCGAAGGGTCTTTTACACACAAAGATGGCTGTTCTCTTTACTGTTTTGTTTCCAAGTCATTTCACTTGAATCTGAGTTTGTTTCCTGAATCAGTGAACACTAACTAAACAGTGCAGGAAGGGCTACTGTCTTCCCCACTCCTTGGGCAACTGTACTCAGGGGACCTCCCTCCAGATCCGGTCCAGCAAACGAGGCTGTGACAAGAGCCTGAGTCATCTTCAGAGGAATTCGCTGGGGTGGGGAGAGACTCTGGGTAGGAGCTGACTAGGTGAGGGAAATGGAGCGCGTGCGCAGGAAAGGAGAGGGTGCCCAGGGCCGAGTCTGCCCTAAAAAAACGGAGTCTACAAGTCCTCAGACCCTTCCTCTCCCACACAGTCTTAAGATGACGTGAGGGCCATTGACACACAGGAAGCTGCTCTGTCCCCAAGCAGTGGCCCTGCTCTTTCGCTTTCGCCTCAGGCCTCTGGTCCACAAGGTACGACTGTGCCCCTTGCCGCCTGCCAGACACAGAATCACAGTCAAGGGCCTGGAAAGAGGTAACGGGCTCTTATGGAGATTAATATCCAAGCTGGTCCTTGTTAGCCCTGTGCTAGAAAACCAGCTGGTCAGGTCCTTATGGGAGAGACGCCACAAGGCCAAATAATGCTTTCCTATTAGTAAAGGAACAGCTGGTTTCAAACAAATAAAATCTCAAGATTCCTGGTCAACCTGAACTCCCCTGTGACTCTGCAGGGCTGTGTGCTGGGCTGTCCTGACAGAGGATGGTGGACACCGCGTTCTGCCAAGAATACTAATTTAACACGGCCCCTAACTCTCCTTAACTTTACTTCTTGGGGTTTCCTGAAGGGAAAATCCTGTAAGTCTCTGTATCAAATGTAAGAAACACACCAATGTGCTCACTTCTTGAAACTTTCTAGCCTCCTTTGTGGATGAGAGGGTGTGAACCAGAACATCCTTCAGTTTATTTCCAAGAGAAAAATGTCATCATCTTGCAAAGACTCACCCCAAGTATCTTGACGATGCCCCAAAAAGCCCCTCCTGACCCAGTCTTTAGCTTTGCGTCCCAAGTTCCATCAGGCGAGGGGCATTTCAGTCACGCAGGCACTCGTGCCTCTTTTGAACGAGAGACTCATTTTACTGGGATCTGGTGGGGTGGAGAAGGCTTTTCTCCTTGGGGTTTTGGCAACCAGACTGAAATACTGGGGCTCTTTTAAGCAAACCCCTAACACGGCATTTTCGAGGTGAGGGTGCAGTAAGGTGGCAGGGAGCAGCCTCTGAAGCTGAGAGCACCAGGACCCTTTGGGGTGGAGGGTGGCCCTGGAAGGAGGTGCCGACCAGGGCGCCGAATACCTGCCCTGGGTGTCCAGAATGGAGTTGGGGACACAGGAGCTGCTGTTCCAGGACAATGGGCCTGATGCACAACAAGCCCCAGAGGGAAGAATCTGGTGAAAATGAGTTGGAACTTACTAACAGGAGTCAGACCCAAGGGCACTCTAGGCTGTAAAGGAGCCAAGATGGGTCTTTTCCTTCCTTCAGCCCCGCCAGGAGAACAGGATTCTGGTGACCAGTGCTATGCACAGGAGGGGCCAGCCACCGAGCTGATGCCCACCTGTGTGTGCACAGGGACTGGCTTGAAAGAAAGGAGCCTTACCAGAGAGCAACAGGGAGCTCTGGGTGGCCTGTCTGCTGACTGAGAGAGAGGGCTCTTTGGCTCCCAGTCAAGACTTCGGAAAGCACAGGAATGCTTTTCAGAACAGGAGTGCTGGGCCCAGGGTCTGGCTGGCATGAGCTGTGGGCTCCCTAGTCCCCCCAGGGGGCTTACCCGAATCCTCCTGCGCTGGCCGCTGCAGTACCCTCTCCGAACACTTTGCCTCCCGTCGAGCCCAGAGGGCTTGTAAAGGCTGGGGCTGAACCGAATGCTGGCACCCCTCCAAACCCAGGGGACCCCCCAAAAGTAGGAGGGCTGCCAAACACTGGAGCAGCACCGAAGCCACCTGAGCAAAACAGAGGCAAACAGAAACAGGGAGGAGGAAAGGAGGAGACAGTGAGCCATGAGAAATCGAATCAGAAGAGGAAGGGAAAAGGGAAAACAGGATGTTAGAAATTCAAACACAAAGGACTGTACCAAAGGGCAACCAGTAATGATAGAGTAAACCCAGAAAACAACCAAAAAACCCCAAACCAAACTGTCCCCCCCACCCCCCCAGCACAGGGGCCTTGGGATCCACTCAGGAGTGCTTCCTCAGATCCTGTGTTTGCCAAAGGACCCCTCCCCGCCACATTCCTCCCAGGCAGGTGGGCTGGCTGGAGTGAAGTCTGCAGGAGGCTGACCACCACTGAGCCCGCTCAGCTTGGCATAACCTAGATCCCTTTCCACTCCCCTGAACTGCTCTGAGCTCCTCACTGCAAACCATCCACTAAAACTCCAATCCCAACCAGCTGCCAGAAGATGACAGACTCTATTACGTATCAGCACATGGGCAAGGCATCTAGCTTTGTGGACACGCAAGTTACAAAATCAGAGGCTCAAAGCCCCTCCCAGGGAGAATGCATGAACTGGGTCACAGCAGAGACGGAGACGCGCACGCTGGCACCCAGCCAGGTGCTTTTTATTTATTTACAGTCTCACAGCTTGCACGTCTCTCACCAGAGTCCCTCTCTCAGTACAGAAGAATTTTTAAAAAATGCTTTCTCTCTGCAGTCTGCAACTACTCAATAAAAAGCACACTGAGTTTCTTCTCTGGAGGAAGGCTGCTACACGAATCTAACGTAATCGCAGGTCAGCTGTGAGGGTGCCTCAGTGGCCAGGCGCCGTCTGCAAGCTGCCGCCCTGCTAGTCAATGAACGCCGGCTGCCCAGACGGCGCCGTGGCCGCGGGCGATCACAGAGGGCCAGCTCATGTGCACACAGCCTCTGACTGAGGGCAACGCCAGTCAGCGGGAAGGTGAACGCCCTCCGAGAGCTAGTGCTGCTGCTCCTGGGGCTTCCCCAACCTCCAGGACACGGCCAAGCCGTTGTCGGCATCAGCAAAGGTGCTCGGTGAACTCTGCTGGGTGGGATGGAGTACGTGGTCTGAGAGCAAACACCTCCACAGGGAGGACAATGCTTAAGATGAGAGTGGGCCAATGAGCTGCAGGCTAGACGGGGGACAACCAGTACGACCAGCCTGAGGTGGCAGGGAGGGGACAGTACTCTCGCCCCTTTCGGAAAGTGACTGTGTACCTAAGGGAGTGAATCTGGCCTTCTTACTATAAACATAATCACACTATAAGCTCTTGCTACCTGGATCAGGAGAGATCAAACACTGGGTATGAAATGCTGTCAGCAGAGTTCCTTAGTCAACCTTTGATTTTGTGATTCGATTTATTTTCCACTAACTGCAGCTGCACGGCCGAGAAGATACTTTTTACTAAGGCTAGTGTCTGGGTTAGATCCTGCACTTTAAAACCTTGAGTGAAATTCCAAGCCATGATAATGGTGACTGCTGGATTACAAATATAACAGACTGGAAAAAAAAAAGTGCTAAAAAACCCTCGCAGCTGAATTATTTAAGTCTGGTCAGAGATCCAGTTACCCTTTCTCCCTAGACACACACAGGACTTCATAGTTCTCTGTGCTTGAGGCTATGTAGACTGCTTGGTGGAAGGTGAGTGGAAAGTAGGGGGCTGGGGTGGAGGAATCACAGTGACACAGAAAGTGACCTGGACAGGGAAGAGGCAGTGAACACACACACACACACAGAAAAGGCCCCCGACAGCAAAGCTGGGACACAGCCAAGAGAAACAGGAAGACACTCCGGTCTTACTTTTGGAGACACACAAAAGTGGCAGATAGCATCACTATAGGATGCTAGCAGGCATTTGATTTTATTAGATGGCCATATTTTCATCATTTCTTTTTCCGGAAGCAGCAGAAATTCACTAAAAATCCACAGCAGTAAGTCTCTGACTTTCTGAGGCCCATGTGCCAGCTACGATGCCAAGTGCCCTGAGACAGTTCACTTTAATCCTCCCAGTGAGTGTGGGATCCCCGCTTCAGAGGTGAGGAAGAAAACCTCACCTGTCTAACTAGCCATAATTAGGTATGGGGGCTGGGACTGGAACTAGGTCCACGGGACTCTAAAGCCCCCATTCCCACTACGTGGCCCTCTGCGCCCTTCACTCAGTCTGACACCCCAGCGATGGAAGGGTGGTGCAGACCCCGCAGGCCAGGGTTTCATCTGTCCCACCTCCTGTCTTCTCTTTAGATAATCTCCAGCATTATTATTTTCTGAAGCAATTTTTCTGAAAAGAAGATAGACATTCTTGGCATTTTTCAATGGCCCATCCAAACTGTCAACCTAAAATCCCTGTGAAAGCAAGACGTGGTAAGTCTGATGCCTCTGGAATCTGGACAGCCTGGGCAGGAAGGTTAGTTCCTCTGTTTGAAACAGCCTTCACAGTGCTCTGCTTCCACAGAAGGAGCTCTCTGAGAAGCATTGAGGATCTGCAGCAGACAGAGCTCCTGTAACACAAGCGGAGGTTCGTCTCCCCACCCTCACTTCGGCATTTGGTTTGCTAGCTTGTTCATCCCATCCATTTGAAAGGTAGTTTTATCCATTAGATCCCTCTATCTAGATGGTTTCAAGGGGTGGGGGTGGGGAGTATAAAAATCTCCTGAAAGGGAGGTTAGCTGGTGGCATGGTAGTTAAGGTCCTGGACTCCCACATGGCTGCAGCAGTTCGGGACCTGAACCCAGAGGCTTGAAAATAAGGCCAGGTGCTTGTGCATGCATGCCGAAAATATCAGGAGGAGAACGGAGGAGGAAGGACTGTGATGTGGTCACCCCCTTTGTGGAGGGGCGACTTCACTTCTCACTGTCATTTCTCCAGCAAGCACACATGCCCTATGGCAAAAACCTTAGAAAAAATATATGATGAAAGGTGGAAAGATGTACTTTCTCTAAGACTGAAAAAATAAAAGGGTCAGATTCTCAGATCATACGGGACATAATCCCAGGACAAGGAACCACGTGTAAGAAAAACATAAGAGTCAAAGAAATCATTATCGCTTCCTAAAAAATTGGAAAGTCTTGATGATTATGGAACTAAAATTTTTCAGTCAAATGTTTATATTTATCTTTGTAACTAGGAATGAAAGCTCTGAGAGCCTTTCATTTTAAAGTCATTCACTGGTATGTGTGTGTGTGCGTGTGCATGTGTGTGCGTGCGTGTGTATGTGCACGACCAAAATAAAACTGCAATGAACATTTCTTGTCTATTCTGAATTCTAGGAAGAGTATTAAAAACTGGAAGTTAGGGACCCGCAGATGGCGTAGTGGTTACATCACTGGACTCCCACATGGCCAACTGTGGTTCAAGTCCTGGACCCAGTGCCTTGAAACTCACACCAAGCACACGTGCATGTATGCCCACAATGCCAGGAGGGGAGTGAGGGAGAAGGGATTGCGGTGTGGCCACCCCCCCAAGGGGTTACTGCTCACTTTCCTTTTCACTGTCTCTGTCTCTCTCTACTGAGTACACACACACCCTGAAGCAAAAACTTCCACAAAAACAAAAACAAAACTAGCAGCTAAAGGCCAAAGTACCCAGGTCAGAGGGGAGGTGCCGAAGCATCTGGGGACCATGGCACTCGAGGCTCTAACATGTGTGCCTCCAGGTGGTCTGCTCCTAAGTCAGAGCTACCTATGCACTAGTCCTCAGGTAGGGCCCTTCCTCTGGGATGAATGTGGTTTCCAAGTATCCCACCCACTTAGCATGCGGAGTCTGCTTTAAAGAGCTACTTTCTCAGCAAGCAGCCTTCCCAGGTTGCCCATCTTTACAAAAATCTTTTCACATAACTTTCTACCACCGGGGCAGGAGTGCAATCCTCCGGAGATCTCAGAGACAAAAACAAGGCAGAGAGGCAGTCCACAAACATGAAGTACATGTTTTTGTACCTAAACAAACACTATTCTTTAAAATTTGTAAATTCTAAATGCATAACATATGATTATAAAACGCATACGGTTTATAAACTTAAAAGTAGGGGTGGATAAAAAGTAGTGCTGGAATACCTCGGTCATGTGGGTGTATTCCAAGGGTGAAATTGAACTGAACTGTATGTCGATGACATGCTGATACTTACACGTACACGTTATTCTTCAAAAAGTAATTTTGCTCAAAGTCCAGTCCTGCTCCCTGAGGTAGCCGCCTTTGAGCTCTTGCTTTCTGTATACCTAGCATAAATAACTACATGTAAAATATCAGGGTCATCTGTACGGGAGTACCTGTTTTATTGGGGGTAGAAAATCCGAAGCCTTGGGACGCCACACTTCCTCCTCCAGCACTGAAAGTTCCAGCAGGCTTCTGCTCTCCAAATGCCGAGCTGCCAAAGCCACCGAACGTCTTGGCCCCACTGTTCCCGAACAGGCTGGAGGTATCTGAAGGGATGGGAAGGGGAGGTCAGAGGTGTGAGCGAAGGTCTCACCTTTCAGGACAGAGCTGGGTGTCTGTGGAGACAGGAGTGACCAAGCAGACGAGAGCCCAAGGGGGCCAAGCTGCAGACCAACAGATACCCTCTTGACGTCCTGCACTCGAGTTGGCATTTTGATCATATCAGTGCCAAGCTCGGGACCTCCTGGCACTGGTCTACGGGCACAAGATGAAGGGGCAGCAGGAAGCCCTGAGGAGCTCCTCAGGGGAAGCTCATCCGGTGCCACCCAGGTCGCAGGCCTGCCTTGCCAAGGGGCCCACGGCTCAGCCTCACAGAGACCACCCTGCTCCCTTCTGAAGAATGGCACTGGGTTTCAAATGAATTTGGCCAACACCAAATTTTGTCACTCGAGGGGAATTAAAGTTAGGGAAAAATCCAAACCAAGCAGAATGGCTCCCAGGGGCTTCTGCTTTTGCAAGTCAAGTTTGGCATCTGGCTGCTGCCTGAGCTGCTCAGTGGTGCTACTATGGTTGATCCACGGGAGGCTGGGAGGGTAAGGATGACAGAGAGGCCAATGAGACTCCCAGTCTGATTTCCTCTGGCTAAGCAGTGTAATTAAGCCCTTAACCTTTCAGATGTTTATCTAGTGGGTCACTCCCATTCGCTCCAGAAGTGCAAGAAAAACGGAAACTTCTACAAGGTGGCTGAGAAGTGCTTTAGTCTATAACAAGAAATGTGAGGCTGACAGATGTACGTAAACGCTCAAGGTCTTACACGCAGAAGCAACTGCTCAGGTAAGACAAACAGCACACTATATAGCAGGGATTTTCCAGACAGGGCAAGAGGTGGAATAACTTACATTCCCCCACCCATTTATTTATTTATTTTTGTTACAGGGCGCATGCGCTTACCAGAGACAGAGGGAAAGTGAGAAAGCACTCCGCAGGGTGGCCTCGCTGCAGTATCTTCCCTCAGCATTTTGTATACGTGCCCAACATGATTTTCCAAACTGCTGGGTAGGGGACTTGAACCCTACAGTTGGCTATGTGGGATCCAGTGCCAACCACCATGCTACCTGCTGGCTTCATTTTTTTTTTTTTTAAAGCTCATTCATTTATTTCTTCCATGAGAATGGGACAGCGAAACAGACGCAGGCACCCTGGTAGGATCTTCATGCCATGATGCACCCAGGGCTCAGCCAGTTTGGAGCGAAGACAAGCAAGCACACAGGCAGCTGGTATGCTTGGAAGGTCCTGAGATCTGAAACGGGAACCCGGAACCTTCTCCATGTGGGTCCACTGAGGTCACCACTGCCTGGGCCCGATCTCCTACCATGTTTAGGTGCGAGTTTTACTAAAATAAGTTGTACTGACAGCAAAGCTGGGAGAAGCTTTCCTGAAATAGGATGAAAGCCCAAAGACAGCTGTGACATGTACGTTCTGGGTAATCACTGGGAATGTCAAGGGAGAAGTATAAATGCCTGGACAGGCCAGTCTCTCCCCAAGCCAACCAGCGCTCACGGTAAAGGCGAGAGGAGTGGAGGGCACTGAAAGTTACTCTCAAAGTTGAGCTCTGCCGGTGGCCCACCACTAAGCCGTCAGTGTCCCACGTCTCTCATCTCACTCTGCAACCAAGCCCGACCCTGTGCGATAATCAACTGGGTTACACCACAGTCGCTATGCTCGAGCTACAACCCAGGAAGTAAGTGGCCTCCTTGCAGGGACACAGCCACTTCGGATTTCTAGGCACCAATTACAAAACACAGAGCCTCGGCCACCACTCTGTGCAACTGCTGCGGACAATTTGAGAGTCTGGCCAATGACCTAGATGTCAAGTCCTCAGACATCTATAGCAGGAGTGGTCAAGAAACATTTAGGACTGCAGGATCACTGAGCCCTGGTGGGACCTACAAAATGCCCTCTGGAACAGTTTACCTATACCCGCAGAGTAGCCGAAGTTACAGCTGGTGCTGTCAGAGGCAGCACATTTGACGCTGGAGACAAAAACAGCTTCTCAGGTATTCTTTTACTTGGTATTTCAAGAACAGAGAGCTGCAATTTTCTGACTGTTAGTGCCAGCAATGCAAAATTCCAAAGAGCAAACAAATTTAAGCGCAAGATCAGGGGCTGGGTCTTCTCCTGAAGCTTGGTATAACCTTACGAAATGAGAGGTGAAAGGATTTGGTGGGACACGCCAGGAGACGTAAATTCTGAGAAGTCAGAGAGCACCGAGAAGTTTCTTCTGTATCTTCTCTCTCTTTAAGAGTCCTCTGCCTTTAAGATCTTCACAGCATACTGCAGTGGAGCAAGCCTGAGGCTTGCAGTCAGGCCTGAGTTAGATCACCTAACAGCTGTGTAACCTTGGGCAAGGACTTAACCTTCCTGAGTCCCACAGCAATTCTGATGATGGCAGGCTGCTGGGAAGATGCTGTGAGCTGAGGAATGGGGGTCCCATGTGTCCCAAGGCAGACTCTCAGGACAGCTTCCTGCTTGGGCTCCAGGAGGGTCTCAGCCCACACTCGGTCATGGTGTATGTAACACAACACAGGGCGGGAGGCAGCTGCAGGTTAAATTCTCTCTGTTTTGCGAGGACCTCTAGAGTCAATCCATTAAAGTTGTCATCATCACCCGCAGTCACTAAACAAGAATCTAACGCACATTCAGAAGAGGACTCTAAAAATGTTCTTATCTGGGATAGTTTTCAAGATGTTTTCTTAGAGAAGAGTTAGATGGGAAGCCTTGTAGGCCCAAAGATGATCCCCCAATGGCTTCAATCTCCTGACACAAGTCTTCTGGGCCTCTGGACAGAAAGAGCATGCCGAGAATGACTCTAGACAGCGTCCTCAGAACAAGACTTAAGGTGACAATAGGGTCTTATGGGTAGTGATTCCCAGCGATGCTGAATTTGAAATAACCCCAGGGGTCAACAGTTTATCTTTGGTAAAAAGTCTGCCATTGTTAAAGAGAAGACGCTCTAAAGGCCAGCAGACGGCATAGCGGTTATGTTGCTGAACTCCCACATGGTTGACCATGGTTTAAGTCCGGGGTCTGGTAGCTTGAAACTCATGCCAGGTGTGAGCACGTGCATGCCCAAGATCCTGGGAGAAGGGACTGTGGTGTGGCCATCTCCTCAGGGGGTGATTTCTCACTTTCCCTCTCACTGTCTCTGTCCCCTCTTTCTCTCTTGGGAGAGTGCATGCACCCTAAGGCAAAAATCTCTCCTCCTTTTTTTTTTTTTAAAAAAAAAAAAAAGACATCTTCACAAGGCTCGAGTTTCAGCATGTAGAACACGCCAGTTCTGGGCAATGGTGCCTCGGCTCATCTTTCCTGATTGCTGTCATAGTTCTCATGACTTCTCAGGGCTAAAGAGGGCAGCTGCAGAGATGTCGCCAGGCAGCGTAGGGTAGAGATGTCACAAAGGGAACTCCTGGATCGCTTGTCTGTGCTCCGATATCTACCCACAAGGGGGAGTGTCCATGCCATGTTGGAAGAGGGAGTTATCAAACAGGCACATCTAGGGGGCATCCATCACACTGTCAGGTTGGGGAGGGCCTCGGGAGGTGACGGGAATGGTCAGAACATGGGACTAGATCCTGGCTATGCCACTCAGCAGCTGTCACTTAGCAGTGTGCAACCTCTGCAGTCCACAGAGGTTCTTCTGGAACCGATTTCCTATCAGTCGGATGGAGCCAGCCACATTTAAAGCACTACTATAAGAAGTGACCAGCTTGTGTGCATTGAGCAAGTTAGTTCCCTTCTGCTGGATGTTCTGTGCAGCTGGAATTCAAAGGCTGCATGACTTCCAGAGGGCAAAGTGCACAAAGGAACAGGTCTACTCATCCCTGAAAGCAAGGTGGTTCAGAGGGTGGGTGGAGGGTGCAGTATGGGCCCGACACTGAAGGAAGTCCAAGAAGGGAGGAGTATGTGTGAAGGGCAGCAGGCGAACTGGTCAAAGCAGGAGGAACACACTGAGAACTGAGCCAGTATCAGGAAGATGCATTTTACGGTTCGCTCATGCAGGGCCCAGAGTTCCAGTCCGAAGCTGGTTTGGAGTTTATCCTGTAGAGGAGGGAAGTTGCCACGGGGTTTTGAGTAGGAATAGTGGCAGAATAAAAGTGGTTTAAGCTACTTGATGTGGGATGGATTTCTAGACCACAGTCGAGGAGACTGGAGGCAGGAAAGGGATTTTGGAGACTGCTACGACAACCAGGATGACTCTACAGAAAACACGCCCCACAATAACTGATATAAAAGGAGCAGAAAAGGAATTGTTTGAGAGGCAGGAGGGAACCAGAAGAAGCATTCATGCAGTCCAGAAAAGAAGTGGTGATCAAAAGTATCACATGGTGCAGTCACCCAGGAGAAAGAGGCATCGTCCCTGACGGTTTTGTAGGAAGCATTACTGGTGTTGTGAGGAGACAATGCCCTTCCCTGTGACTTCTAGCTCCTCCCCTTCCACTGCTCCTTCTTATCCTGCATTTGGTCCTCCAGGTCAAAGGAGTTCCTGTCCCTTTTACTTTTAAAATGATACATTCATTTTGAGAAATAAAAGAATGTCAAGTCCTTCTTTACCCCTTCAAATTCACCTATACTTCCCTTAGGCCTAGATGTAAATTGTTGGTTTATAATCAGTAGCCAGCATTCAGAAGCTGAAGCCCAGCAGGCGACGGGTAGCAAAAACAGATGTGTCCAGTCCAGCTGTGGTGGTACAAGGCAATGCTGAAGCCACATGGGGAAGTCCCAGGTCTGTCCCAAGGTTCCCTGTACGTGCCAAGTGTGTATATGCATGCCTGAGATCCCAGATGGCTGGGTCTGAGGGAGCAGAGTGGCTCTGAAGACCCTGTGGGTGCCTGTCTGTCTCCCATTCCTTCTTTCTCTACAAAGAAATAAGCTTAAATAAATAAATAAAAAGAAAAAAAGAAACTGATATGTGGCTAAACTAGAATTAAAGAATAAGAATGTTGGGGCCAGCAGTTAGCGTAATGGCTATGTCGCTGGACTCCCACGTAGTCGACCGCGGTTCGAGTCCCGGACCCGGTGGCTTAAACTCACGCCGGACGCGTGTGCGTGCGTGCCCAAGATCCTGAGAGGAGAATGGAGGAGAAGGGATTGCGGCGTGGCCATCCCCCCTGGGGGGTGATTTCCTGCTTTCTATCTCTCTGTCTCTCTCTGTCTGTCTGGCGAGCGCACGCGCCCTATAGCAAAAACCTCTCCAAAAAAAAGAAAAAAAAAAAAAAAGAATAAGAATGTTGTACCAGTAAATGTTTAACAACAGGCTGGAGAGAGGAGTTGTCCTAGTTTGCAGTGCTCTCCAATTCCTGTGGTGTAAATGTTCCTCTGTGGCTGATTTCAGGCTACCAATGCAGAGCTGGGGAGAGAAGGGCACAGCTGGTCTTCTCAGCTGGTATCACCCAGCTCCAGCCAACCACTGAGAGGTGATTCTTCTAGTTAGCAGCCACGGCATTGGAGATGAATCAGCCAGAACGAAAGGACATAATGAGAGTGACACCCCCAAATCTGCTAATACCACCTCACTGATGTTAATACCCTTGGGGATAACCCCAATTTCTAATTTACATGGTATCAAGTGCTTATCCTATGCCAGACATGGCGTCTGATGTGTCACATACGATCTAGCTGGGTTCTAGTTTGGCCACTTTCTGGACTTAGGAAAAAAGAAAAACCATTCTCACCTTGGGCTTATTTCTCCATCGGAAAATATCGAGCCATAAAAGAATCATGTTTTCAAAGTGTGTGCCACGGAACTTGACGGTCCTGTGAGAAATTACTCAGGTATATCTCAGGGCTAGTCACCCCTTGCTTCAGGGCTAATCTACTTTTACTGGTTTTATTTATTGGGAGTTTACATAAGAGTTTATTTGCAAAAATAGATTTGGGAAATGACTAGATTTGATTTCTAAGATCCCTCTGTTCTATGGTTCTAAATCCCTCCTGGCAGATTGAAAGCAGAAGAACAAAAATGTCTGACTATATAACTTCATGAGGTGTGTCTCTGGACAAGTAATCTTTCCTTATATATTACTGGAGTGGACAGTGACATCAAAATAACTGGTTTTTGATTTACGAAATCAGAAGAGTTAATCAGCCTAGACAGCTTTGCTGTTAACAACATGGGCTGTCATGTTAAGGAAACATCTGCCATGGCTGTAGAACACGGGCTTGCGGTCCTCTACGAGCTCAGGCAGCATGACAGATGGGAGAGGCTGCTCTGTGCCCAGTGTGCTAGAGAAGAGCAGCTGAAATGAAGACAGGCTCCCACTCCCAATCGCAGCCTCCGTTAGCAGCAGGGTAGTTTTTAAAAAGATTTAAACAAATAAATTTCTTTCATTTCTCAACCATAGGCAGATCAACAAAGAATTTTAAAAACCAGCTGGAGAAGAAAAAAAGAAGATACAGCTTCAGAAAAAAATAAACCTAAACTGTAAGAGATGAGAAACAGTGAAGGCTTCACATTTGGGGGGACACCGCTCTACAACGGCTGAATTTTAAAGCGAATTCAGGGAATGTTACTCAGATGCCTGTCCCCACGCTTCTCTTGTGAGCAGCCCGTTTATTCTGCTGCTGCTCCTGCATGCCTGTCCACGTGCATTCACTTCAAGTCACTGCGATAATAAGAAACAGTGCGACTGGGGCCTTGGGAGAGGAGGAGGAGGTCGGTACACAGAGCCTCTCCCTGCAGCTCCGAAGTTGTTCCGTGATTACACAGGACAGCTCATTAAGAAACCAAAAATAAAAAACAAAGCAGAAACAGATCACACTGCTTTAGGGCAGATACTTTAAGTGGGCCTTCTGGACCTTTCCTTCTCTTTTTATTTTTGTCACTGAAGCTCTGACAACACCAGGAGGACAACAATGATAGTAGGGGACCGAAGGAATGGGAACATTTCTCAACTTACTTGGGGTGGCTGTAGATCCGAAGCCCCCGCTGGCTGAGCTGAATGGGTTTTTGTTGGCTGCATCCTGGCTGGGTTTCCCTCCGAGGCCACTGAAGAAACCTCCCCCTCTTGCAGTGCTTCCAGACCCAAACACGCTACTACTGGAAGAGGACGACTGCTGAAACACAGAAGGATAGGGACAAGATAGGATGAGAGGTCATGGCCACATAGCAGGCTTCATTTGTAGGCAGGTGCTCATGGCTGGCACAGGTGGAAAAGCAAGAGAATGCTCTGAGTTCTGGGATGGACGCTCTCACAACAGGGGCTGGACATTGGACAGGGATTGCCCACCAGGCCCAAGTCCTCAAGCTCTTCCACGTTCACAGCTGTGCTCGTGGTAGGCAGCAACTTGGGATGTTTGTCTGCCCTGCTGCCTGTGCTCCGTTCAACACTGTGCCAGGGCAGGAAAACCAACTCCACAAGACATCCACCCGATAAAAGTCTGGAAACACTTACAGGCTCTTATGAGCACTTATTCTGATTCCTCTAGTGTGTGGCTAAACTTACCAGCAACCTGTAAGTGATTTACACCATCTTTTCTCTTAATCTGTGCACTCTTATTTCACCATGGCTTTCCCAATGCTGCAGAAGTAAGCTTAAATTAGCTCCATTGTTGAAATGATGACCATGGCTGAATTCTGTCCAAGTCTGCAAGTCTTATGCTCAGAGGATGCTGCTAACTTAGGAGCGCTTGCTGACTCAAAGCTGTACCAGACACCAGGCACTAGATTTCTGCTTGGAAAATGATTCTTTAAGGATGACCAATGCTCAATTGGTGCTTGTGTGGGGGGCCATTCTCATTAGTTACGTATGATTTCTCCTTGGTTGTCAACATGGAAAAAGGCAGGCTTTAGAAACAGGCTGCACTGTACACCGGAGCTCCTTCAAAGAGGGGTAGAGTGGGGGGTATCGGTCCTCATCAGCGATACAGGGATAATAAGCCACCCCTTCAAAGATGATGAGTGATTTAAATAAGCTTAAGACATGCAACACGTTTTAAAGCAGTGCCTGAAATACAATTAGGTGATCGAAAAAGGGTTGTCGGTCAGGATTTTAACAAGGAAGACAGATCAATGATCAAGCACTTTGTCCATGCTGGGCACTCTCCTGAGCAGTCCTTTCATCTCCAGTGTCATACACCCATCAGGCCATCTCCAACAGAGAGCCCCAGCAGGTGCCCTCCTCTCCACGCTGCTCTGGTCACCTGCTCCACACTTGGGCTGGACTACGCAGCAATGTAACGGGTGGTGCGCCTCTGCCCAACACAGCCAGTTCCCGTGGCGCTGGAGTAACGCCTGAAAGGGAGGCAGGGCACTTGGCTCCTGTCCTCTACTTACCAAAGCCCCTGTCATCGGGCCGCTGTCGACTTCTCCGATGTCACTGCCATTGCACTCCTCCTCACTCAGCACAGTCGCCCTGCCTTTTGTGCCTTCAACAACACAGGCTAAATTCTGCCTCAGGGTGATGTACTGAAACACTTAATGTGCTTGCTGGTCTTCCTCTCGCTCTCCTTTTTCCTTAAATGTCTTTAGAAACTACAGTAACAGTTCACTACCACTAAAACTGCTAACCCAACGTGCTCATAAAAGCACAGGCTCTGGTAACTAGTGCACTGCCTTGGAGAGAAAGACCTGGCCACTAAGGGCACGCACACAGGGGACATCAGGCTGCTTAGCTGACCTCCCTGTACCAGACCAATACACAGGAAGCTGCCCAGACCTGGACATTTTGCCCTCCAAAACCCAGCAATTTCTCATGGGTCTGCCTAATTTTAATAGTGTGATTTGAGGGGCCAGCAGGTGGCGTGGTAGTTAAGGTGCTGGACTCTTACATGGTTGGCTGTGGTTCAAATCCTGGACCTGGTGACTTGAAACTCATGCCAAATGCGTTTGCGTGCGTGAGTGCCTGTGCGCCCAAGATCCCGAGATGAGAGTGGAGGAGAAAGGGTTGTGGTGTGGCCATCCTCCCACTCCTACCTAGGGGTGACAGAGACATGCTTCTGTCTCTTATCTCTCTGGTGAGTACATACACAGTATAAAACACAAACAAACAAAAAATTGATTTGAGGGCCTGGCCATGGCCTGGTGGTTAAGGAAATTGGATCCCTCTATCAAAAGACAAGCTCTATGAGCATAGCCACTTTTGTCTGGATGACCATGCAGTTTGAATCCCAGACCCAGCAGTTTGAAAAACATACCAGGTGGGTGTGCATGTGTACCCCAAATCCTGATAGGACGGAGAAATGAAGAAACTAGGGCATGACTAGGCCCCACTGAAGGGTGCTTACACACTCTGATGTCTCCTCTGTCTCTCTCTGGTAAGTCTATGTGCCCTCAGGCAAATTAAAAAAAAAAAAGTTGAGTCCTAATTGTGGTGGCACACCTTGCTGAGACCTGTGCTCTGCAGGCTGGGACAGCATGGGAGGCCTGGGTTCAATTCCTGGTCCAACCTAAAGGTCAGGTGTCATGGTGGCACCTCTGGCCACAGAGATTTGTGAAGCTGAGGCAGGAAAATTAGGAACAATGCAAGATCCTGTCATCCATTCATTCATACATACATACATAAAGGCATGGCAAGATCCTGTCTTTAAATAAATAAAGGCTTACTAGTCTCTGAAAAAAGATGATAAAAATATGATCTGAAAAACTATGGTGGGACCGGCAGGTGGCATGGCAGTTAAAGACACTGGACTCCCACACGGCCAATTGCAGTTCAAATCTTGAACCTGGTAGTTTGCTTTCTCATCTTCCCTTTCTCTTTGATCAACCTTGAAAATAATAATAATAATAATAATAATAATAATAATAATAAAGATAAATAAAATAATTCTTAAAAAACAAAACACAATGGTTATCCACAGAAACGAACAGAAGTAGGTAACTAACATACTTCACTGAAGTGAATGTGACTTCATTTTTTTTTTTTTTGGAGAGGTTTTTGCTATAGGGCGTGTGCGTTCACCAGACAGAGACATACGGAGAGACAGAAAGTGAGAAATCACCCCCAGGGGGGATGGCCATGCTGCAATCCCTTCTCTTTCGTTCTCCTCTCAGGATCTTGGGCACGCACGCACACATGCCTGGTGTGAGTTTTAAGCCACCAGGTCCGGGACACGAACCGTGGTCGACTACATGGGAGTCCAGCGACAGCCATTATGCTAACTGCTGGTCCCGACTTCATTGTTAATATATCCTCATATATGGTTTAGAGAGGATTTCATTAGTTTTAATTGTGATAAATAAAAATAGTTTTAAAACCTAAAATTAGAAAAAAATCTAAAAAATGTACAAATAGAGGAGTATAATAAACTCCCATGAATCCATCAGCCAGGCTCAATAGCAACTCAGAGCCCATTGGGTTTTGTCCATTCCCAGTTACCTCTCATCCTTTATTAGAATGAAATAAATCTCAGACATTTCATCCATTGATTTTCCGGCATAAATCTATAAAACACGAACCGTAACTACAAGATTATGCCTAAAAAATTTAACAGTAATTTCTCAACATCATTGAATAAAGAGCAAGTGTTTAAGATCCAGTTTTTACTGCCAAAAAAATCAAACTCAACTCTCACCAAAACTCTAGACCCAACCACCACTTCATAGGCAGTAAAAGAGGACCAAGGACCAAGTTACCTTGGAAGTTATACTATAAAGAGATAGCCAGTAACCAGACCTGGGTAGCTCTACAGGACAAATGACCAGCTTTGACAACTAAATTACGAGACAAAATAAAAGAGCAAAAGACATGAAAGAGATATCTACAGAGACTTAAGAGACACATCAATAAATCTTACGATGCAACCTTTATTTGAGCCTAAGACTCAATGAAACAAAATGTAAAACCAAAAGAGAGAAATTTATGAGACTCCTTCAGAGGCATTTCCTGATCATTTAACCTAAACCATCACATTATGCTTTATTTCTTTACAATGCTGAACACTGAGATTATACTGCACTATTAAAGACTGACTCCCTCTGTCAAAGATAAGCTCTAGAGCATAGCCACTTCTGTATGTCTTAACCACTCATTCCTGCAATGAATGATAACATTAACTTAGATCTTGGTTTCTGTCCTGGTTCTATAATTAATTAGCTATGTACTTGCATCTTAATGATCAGTAAGGCTTCTGATCCATGAACATGGGATGTCTATTTAAATCTTTTTAAACTTTCTTTGGTGATGTTTTATAGTAGTTGTTATGTAAGTTGTGCACTCCTTTTGCTGGATTTCTCCTGCTCTGTTCTGCCTCTTTTTCTCTAGGACTCTGACTACACACAGGGCAAGCTGCCTGATAAGGCTGCATAGGAATGCTCTGTCCAATTTAGTTTCAACCTCTCTGATCTTTATTTTGGATAATTTCTATTAACATATTTTCAAGTTCAGTTCTTTCACAGTATTTACTCTGCTTTTAAGCCTTTCTAACATGTTTTATTTCAGATACTAGATTTAACTTCAAATACAGATGAAGACTTTTTGATTTTTAAACTTCGATTTCT
The DNA here is from genome assembly GCA_026018925.1 of Tupaia tana. Classification (NCBI taxonomy): domain Eukaryota; kingdom Metazoa; phylum Chordata; class Mammalia; order Scandentia; family Tupaiidae; genus Tupaia; species Tupaia tana. The sequence continues at coordinate 103,304,431 of JAKSZU010000013.1, read as the reverse complement.
CTCCTGAGACTTCTTATTCAACCATTCTTTCAATATTTTCCTGTAAGTTCTTTAGCACAATAGTTATTTTAGTCTTTGTTGCTAGTTTCAAAGTCTAGATCATATGAAGGTTTATTTTTGTTAATTTTAAAAATATGATTATATTAAAGTATGATTCTCTTAGTCACTTGGTATGTTTTATAATTTTGGAGGGTATACTGGAATTTGCATGAAGAACAGAGGTGACTGAAGAACATGGTTTTTCTAAAGAGTGAGAGCTCTCTCTCATCTGCAGGTTAAAGTGAAGAGGCAATTATTTAGATTTCACTAAGGGTTGAGATGGAACTGAGTCACAGATTTAAGACTATGCTCACCTCTGGCCAGTCCAACACTGTCTCCATTTTGAATTTAAGTTATCTGTCTTCTAATTGTCCAAGCCTGAAGCCAGGAGGCAGCCAGGCTGCAGTATCACTTTTAGATCCAACAGTTCTAGGCAAGAGGAGAATCCACGACCACATCAAATTCTTTTTGCTGTCCAGTTCTGCCTTCACTTCCTTTTTCTTACCAAAAGTGGAGGAAGAGAGTGGGGGAGTAAATTATCATTGCACTTGTCAGTCTTTCAGACCCCAATCTATTTCCCTAAAAAACAGCTTTATTGGGATATAACTAATATACTATAAAATTCACTGGTTTAAAATATAAAACAATTATTTCTAGCATGTCATTTTCAAGTTTTAAAAATTATAGCAAAACGGGGGACCGGCAGTTGGTGTAATGGCTACGTTGCTGGACTTCCATGTAGTTGACTGTAGTCCCAGACCCCGTGGCTTAAGCTCACGCTGGGTTCATGTGCATGTATGCCCAAGATTCCGAGAGAAGAATGGAGAAGAAGGGATTGCGGCGTGGCCATCCCCCTGGGGGGAAGGGGCAATTTCTCGCTTTCTGTCTGTCTCTCTTTCTAGCGAGTGCACATGCTCTATAGCAAAATCCTCTCCAAAAAAAAAAAAAAATTACAGCAAAACATATATGACATAAAATTGGCCATTTAAACTATTTGTGTGTGTGTGCATGTGCACCTATGTGTGGTGTTTTTAGACGGGGTCTCACAGTGTGATAATCCTCCTGCCTCAGCCACCTGAACAGCTGGGATTGCAGGAAAACACCATTGTACCCAGTTTTTAGAGTGGGCTGGGAAGCAAACCCAGCTTCCCATGTGGGCCTGCCCAGGCCTTGCTACTGAGGCTTGGTCCATTTGAATCAATTTTAAGAGTCCAAGTAGTGGCATTCATTATTCATGATGCTGCAACTGCCAGCACTGTCCAGTCCAACACTTTTCACCAACCTGAACCAAGACTCTTCGACCATTAAGCAGAAACTCTCCATCTCTTTTGCCTCTCAGTCCCTGGTAACTTCTAATCTACTTTCTGTCTCTAAATTTATCTATTCTAGCTATATGTTATACATGAAATCATTCAATATTTATCCTTTTGTGCTTGGTTTACTTCGCTTCAAATACTGTTTTCAAGGTACATCCAAGTGCAGCATGAGTCAGAATCTCAGCCCTCCTAATATAGCTGAACTATACTGAATTTGAAAGTAGACACCTCATTGTGCATCCAAATGGATACATGGGCCACTAGTGGACACCTGGATCTTTTATCTGGGGCCATGGTGTGCCACTGCACCTGGCACTTTTTTTTTTTTTGGAGAGTTTTTTTTTGCTGTAGGGCGTGCGCACTTGCCAGAAAGACAGAGACAGAAAGCGAGAAATCACCCCCTGGGGAGATGGCCACGCTGCAATCCCTTCTACTCCATTCTCCTCTCAGGATCTTGGGTGCACATGCACACGTGCCCGGCCTGAGTTTAAGCCACTGGGTCCGGGACTCGAACCACGGTTGACTACATGGGAGTTGAGCAACATAGCCATTACACTAACTGCTGGTCCCATACCGGTCACTTTTTAGGATGGCCTGGGAGTTGACCCTGGGCCTCCCACGAACCGTCAGCTTGCCAAGCAGCAGCATCCAGTGCATGCTGCCACAGCTGGGCCATATCCTTTTTTATGAACAGTCTTTGGCTTGTTTTCCTTCTATTGTGTCTTTGAAGTTCACAGACTTAAACGTGTGGAAAGCTCGAAACATTTGATGTGTGACTACAACTGTCATAATGCTCACTGTTCAAGAGGGAAAACATTACCAGTGCTTTAGAAGGTTCCCTTATGCCCTCCTCCCCTTTTCTCTGCCAGAGGGTACCTGCAGTCCTCAGACAGGGGTGGGGAGGCGGGGAGGATCCCCATAAGGAATGTCACACTTCAATCCCTTCTCCTCCGTTCCTCCCTCCTTCCATGATTTTGGGCATGTATGCACAAGCATCCAGTGTGTTTTTCAAGCAACCAGGTCTGAGACTTGAACCATGTGGTTGGCCACGTGCAATACAGCTGCCATAATCACCAGGCCACAGGTTATACCCCATCTCCTATACCCCGTTCTTGCGCTCTAAAGGTAACTGCTATTCTAGTTCCTATCACCGTGTTCTGTCCTTGACCTTTCAAGGACAGGCAGCCCTACAGTGAGTATTCTGGTATTAGCTCCTTCCCTTCACAGTATATAAGATTCATCCATTTTGGTTTGTGCAGAGGCAGGACATTTTATTTTACTGCTTTGTACAATTCTATATAACTATTACACAATTTATTTATCTATTTTTCAACTTATAAACATCAGGGTTATTTCCTGTTTTTAGCTATTATGAATATACTGCTACCAACTTTCTCATTCATACCTTTCAGTGAACAAAGGCTTATTTCTGTTGGCTACCTATTCACTGTAGGTTTGCTTAGTCAACAGGGATTCTGTATATTTAGTGTTGACACTAACAGATGGTTTTCCAGGGGTTACATGAATTTATGCTCCCACCAGCAACAGTTTCCAGTGGCTCTACTTCATCACCAAAGTTGGCATTGTCAGTCCTTTGGGTTTTAGTCATTTTGATGTAAGTAAAACCTCGTTTTCTTTTTGATTTGTAGGCATTTTAAAAAATATTCTGAATAGAATTACTCTGTTGGCTAAATTGGCTCCAATTTTCCTACTTCACAGCTTGCTTTACTAACTGAAGGTTATAATTTTAGTGAGAGTTCAATTTCCTCTGCCTAAAGAATGCCCCTTTGATTTCCTCCAGCTCTGCTAAAAACGATTTCTCTCAGTATCTGTCCACCTGAAAAAAATATGTACTGATGTCCCTTCACTCGTTTTTTTTTTCTGGAGAAGTTTTTGCTATAGGGTACGTGCGCTCACCAGAAAGACAGAGAGAGACAGAGAGATAGAAAGCGAAAAATCACCCCCTGGGGGGATGGCCACGCCGCAATCCCTTCTCCTCCATTATCCTCTCGGGATCTTGGGCACGCACACACACATGCCTGGCGTGAGTTTAAGTCACTCGGTTCAGGAACTCGAACCACGGTCAGCTACATGGGAGTCCAGCGACATAGCCATTACGCTAACTGCTGGTCCCGTTTTTAAAATTTTTTTTTAACATAAGAAGGTATGAGAGAGAGAAAGAACTCCCTAGCGGGGTGTGGCTATGCTGCAATCTTTTCCCTACATCTGTCCACTGTGTTAGGATTTGGGGCATTCATACAAACATGCCTGGCATGTTTTTCAAGCTGCCAAGGCAGGCCTCAGACCAGTCTGGCATGTGGAATCTGGGTTCCCACGTACAGTGTTGAACGCTGTACTATGGAGCCAGCCCTCGCTCCTTTTGTAAAAGGTATTTTTGCTGGGTTTAAAATTTCGCACAGGCAGCCTCTGTCTTCAGCCTTTCATCACCACTACCAAAGAGTCAGCCGTCAGTTCACCAATTGATCCTTACAAGGCAGTCCATCTTTTTTCTCTGGTGGTTTTCAATATTTTATTTTATTTTGATTTGCAGTTTCACTGTAACAGGCCTTAGAATCAATTTCTCCTCACATATTCTGTGTGGCATACATTGGCCTTCTGAATCTGTGGGTTACTGCTATCCATTAGTTTGAGAAATTTCTTTCTTTCTTCTTTTCTTTTTTTGGAGAGTTTTTTGTTATAGGGCGCATGCGCTTGCCAGACAGACAGAGAGACAGAGATAGAAAGCGAGAAATCGCCCCCCAGAGGGGATGGCCACACCGCAATCCCTTCTCCTCCATTCTCCTCTCGGGATCTTGGGCACGCATGCACACGCGCCCGGCGTGAGTTTAAGCCACCGGGTCCGGGACTCAAACCATGGTCGACTACGTGGGAGTCCAGAGACATAGCCATTACGCTAACTGCTGGTCCCTCTTTCTTTCTTCTAATGTTGCCACCTACCCCCTCTTCTCCTCTGGGGCTCTGATGAAATGTATGTTAGGTTCTGCTCTCTGCTGTATTTTCCATCTCTGCTCTCTCTGATGCATCCCTGCTAGCTCTCATCTACCTGCTAGCTCAAGAGTCAGCAAACTACAGCTCAAAGCCCAAGTCGGCCTGCTAGCTACTGCTGCGCATAAGCTCTATTTCCAGGAAAGAGCCACGCCTCTCATTTATGTGCTGTGCATGCTGCTTCCCTGACACAACGGCAGAGGTGAGCAGTTGTGACAGGAACTGTACACAGCCCTCAATGCCTGAAGACTTCCTCCTCACCCGTCCTGGCATGTCACTGCTTGTCACTGTCACGTCACTGCTCTTTTCAGGTGGGATTAATCTGCTGTTAAATACATCCATTGCACCTTAAATTTTAATTATTTAATTTTTCCTTATAAGTTCTATTTGGTCTTCTTCAAAGTTGTTATGACACTTATAATTTCCTATTCCTTACTGACATTTTAAGTTTTTCTTTAATTTATTTTAAAGACATAAAACATGATTGCCTTATAGTCTAGTAATCTCTATAAATGTATTTCTGATGTTCGTTCTGACTTTTGCTCCATAGTTCCTCACATCCTTGTGTGGCTAATCTAGGCGTGGTAATCAATGTTCCCCCAAGTTATCCGTAAGAGTAAGCTGAGGTCTAGAGTCAAATTTATTTCTTTCATAGTGGGTCCATGCTGCTCCACTCAGACACATGGAGGCCCCACCCACCTATGCCCAGCCCTGAGAATGTGGCGTCTCTCCTTATCATGAGGAGGGTCTCTTTCAGACTCCCCAATTTGTGCTTTGCCCGTGGGGCTATGAAACTGAAAGCCTGACATGTCTCGATTAGTCAATGTCCTCATGGCAAAACTGGCTTCTGCGCTCCACTGAACGTCCCTAAGCTCCCTTCCCTTTGAACTTGGCTCGGTGGATCACCTTGTCAGGTCTCCAGTGCTTTCAAACATCTGGGCTTTATATTTTACCTACCACTTTTAGCTGTTTTCAGTAGGGAACTTGGTTTGAATGACCTGTCCTCCACTAGCAGACACTGGAAATCAGAAGGTTCACTTCTCTCCTTTCAGAAAGATCTTGACTAGGGAAGAACCCATTTTCAAAGGAAAAAGAAGATGATAAACAAATGCTGACAGTGTGAAAGGAACACACAATATGCCTTCCACTCTGTTAACCATGGACTACCACCAATTCCACCTCCAGTGGTCACACCGTCTTTGATACAGCTGATCACCTTTCTTCAGAAGGACTGCCTATGAAGGTACCACGATCTGAAGTAGCAGCCACATTCTATAGCAATAAGTTTAACCTTTGGGCCTTCAGTGTCCTTCTGTAATGGCGACATAAAAGCACCTGACTTCTAGACGTGCTGTAAGAGTTAATCTGCATAAAGCACCTCAGCGATGCCTGGCACGTACATAAATGACAGCTGTCTAAACTGACAAGCCTCAGTTCACTGAAAGGAGTCCCAGGACTGCATCTGACTTACCACAGGGCCACGCACAGTCTGCTGCACACTCTCCTCCACCCTCACCCCCACCTCCTCCTTTCGGGACTTTGGGCACATGCACAGACGCGTCTAGCATGGTTTTTGAACCCCTGAACCTGGAACTTGGACCACACACAATCCAGCCACCCTAACCACCAAGCCATGGCTGGTCCCCTCTTTCATTTAAACAATCAAAATAACATAAAACCCAGGGTCTGTGGCACTGGATCCTTCAGGGCTACTGAGCAGTTGGCTTGAAAACACACCAGGCATGTATGCATACATGCCCAAAATCCTGAGAGAAAAATGGAGAAGGGATGGTGGGTGTGGCCATCCCCTTGCGAAGTTATTTCTCGCTCTCTCTCTCTCTCAATGGCTCTCTGGCAAGTGCATGTACCCTATAGCAAACTAAAGATAAATAAATGATGAGTGAAAATATCAGTGAATGAATAAAAATATAAAACCAATTTGTCGCTCAAGAACTTTTTAAAGAAATCGGGGTGAGGAGTGGATTTAGCCTGTGGAATGTGGTCTGCCAACCCTTGACCTAATAGGTCAGACAGAAGATTGATGGAAATCAGGAAAGTGCTTTTAAAGTACTTTCCCAGAGGACTGCCAAAGGAGGATCAAAATGCTAGAGACTCCCTCTAAGCAGAGGTCCAGACTTCTCTGTCCTCACCTCTGGCTGTTTGCGGGCTTGGACATGCGACATGAACTGACTAGATTATACTAGGGAAAACTGGGTGCGTGTGGTACGTGCTGACATGAATGGAAACAAGGAGACATATTTACCTGGCCGAAGACTGCTCCACCAGTACTGGCTGCCTGACCAAACACAGAACCAGTATTACTGGACCCAAAACCTGAAAGACACAAAGAAAACAAAAGTTCAGTATGGATGAGTCTTTCACAACATCAGCATTCTGTTATTTTAAAAAAATTTTAAATGGCATTCAGATGTGCTAAGATAACCCACACTAAGTCAACTTACGAATGAAATCTGTTTTCCCACCAAGGAAATGGAGAAAATTCACATTTTCTAACACTGTAAATTCCAAAGTCTCTCCTATCAAATTTCCAGTGAGTGGGGACTAATCAGATGGGATATTCTCAGAGTAGCTTCTCATCAGACTTCGAGCCACTAAGAATTCTTTCCCATGCCCAGGACTGGGTCTTAAGAGTATTTCTACTCCCTGGTTGCCTTTGAGTTTTAAATACCAGGTTCTTTCAGGGCCACTTATCTTTCCTCCAGGTGGTTTAACATGGTGGAGGTCCTGGGCTGAGCAGGGCCTAGGACGATCAGGCAGATTGATGTTTTACGACAAAAGGGCTCCGGACAAGGAGTTGTAAGGCAGTTCTGCTCCCATCGGACACTGGTCAGGTAGGTGAGTGCAGGCAAGTCTCGATTCCTCAACCAGGGCAGGAGGACCTTTCCATACGGTTACTAAGGAAGACTCCTTCAGTGATCGGAACTTGAAACAGTTAAGTAACACCTACATGTGAAGTTTTCTCAAGTTTTGACGGCAAAATAGTGCAAATGCACTAGAGAGAAGCCAGTGTTAAGTATCTGTGTCTTTTGAAATTCACGAGTTTTCTCCCTGAGCAATCTCTAAACCAAGTCATCACTTTTCTCTTCATTCAAACAGGCCAGCTGGCCTCTTCACAGGGTATCAGGTGGATCTCAAAAACACGTCTAGCTTTTCACCACTGTGTCCTTATACAGGAATATAGTAGAAGCTTAACAAACATTTATTGAAGGAAGGAAGGAAAACATTCCTTTCTAATAAATTGAGCCATGTTCAAACAGTCATTTAAGAAATGAGTTACTAGTAATAATGTCCACCAAAAATTGACCTTTGTTTTCCCCCCGAGAGCCTAATTGTTGAAGAGCAGGTTTTTTATAAGAGAAACCATCAGAAGCAAAACCTAGAAAAGATTTTTTTCAAATGGTCGTATTGACAACTTTCAGAAGTAAATGTAGATGCTAAGACTGGACATCCAATAGTAAAAGATTAAGTTTCTCTTTCAAAAACAGTAAAATGGAGAATTAAAAAAAAAAAAATAATGGGAACAATGGTTTAGCCCCATAGGCTGGTGGTTCAAGGAGACAGATTCCACTTGACCATGGCTTAAGTCCCAGTCACATGGCTTGAAAAACAAGTCTGGCACATGTGTGTGCGTGCCCGAATCCCAACAGGATGAAGAAATGAAGGAGAAAGGGCTGTAACACGACCAGGCCCAACCGGAGGTGCTTTCTCCCCATCCCTCTCTCTGGTAAGCATACATGTCCTCTGGCAATTAAAAAAAGAAAGAAAGAAAGAAGGAAAAACAATGATGAGAACATTGAAAATAGAGGAACACCCAGCTCCCCAAATGTCGGCAGTCACTTTCCTAGCAAACATGATGGCGGCAGGCTGGGAACGACGAGGAAACGGGGTTCTGCTCGGGCCCACCAATGCCATCTGATGTTAGTGCATTTCCTTGAGGCTTGGCAGTTTTGGGCAGAAAGGCCTCCACAGCTCCTTCCAAATGTGAACTCTATTTATTTAAATAGGAGTACTTATTTATGTCTTTAAATTACTTGCCATGGTTTTAAACCAAAGGAGCTTGCTTTCCCCCACAGAACGGGCCTATTGGTGGCTATCAGGGTGGAGAGAGTGCCGACCAGCAGTCCTGGAGCCACGGAACTTACTGAGGCTGCGTGTGCTCTGAGCTCCTGCTTGAGCTCGCATGATTCTGTACTGTCCCTTTCTTCTAATTACCAAACACAAGTTTGTTGTGAATGTTTCAAGTTACAGCAGGGAACAAAGTAAAAATCTTTCACATATTCTTACCTGAAGCTTGACAGAAGCTAAACCCAGAAGATGCTGCTGTTGTGGTAGCGGCTGAGGTCCCTCCAAACACAGAGCCTCCCTGCCCAAAGCCGGGACTCTGACCAAAAGCAGGAGGGTTGCTCTGGCCGAACAGGCCTCCAGTGCTGGCAGAAGACTGTCCAAACGAGAAGGAACCGGAGCTACTGGTACTCGAGGAGGCACCAAACACATTCCCGCTGGTGGATGTGGGGGTGGATGAGACAGACTGACCAAAAGCAGGCACAGAACTGAACCCAGGCTGACTGAAGGAGAAGCCACTTGTGGGGCTGCTCGTTGACTGCCCAAAGGCTGGAGCTTGACCAAAGGCGGTCTGTCCAAAGACCCCTGGGGTAGAGGTGCCAAAAGCCGGACTGCCAAAACCTGAGCTGCTGGCCTGCGGCGTGGCGGATGCCGTGCTAGCTACACTGCCTGTCTGCTGCCCAAACAGGCTTGGAGCAGTGCTGGCTGCCACCTGCCCAAACACAGGGGCAGTGGAGGGGGCAGTGGCTGTGTTGGTGAGCTGACTGAAAGCTGAGCTAGAACTGGCAGCAGGTGGCTGAGTGAAGACCGATGAGCCAGAAGTGATAGTCCCAAACATGGCCGTCTCTGCAGCTGGGCCTGGAGCAACACTGGAAGCTGCGCTGGAGGTTGTGGGGGCACTTGCTGCTTCGATGGCCACAGGGCCTGCACTTGTGATTGGAGCTGCTGTGACGGCAGGCTGCCCAGGCATGGAAAAGGTGGAAGAAGACACTGTCTCTGTCTTGATGTCTGCCTGAGTGGCCTCAGTGGAAGGTGCTAGAAGACTGGGACTAGATGCTGCAGAGCCAGGGCTGCTGCCTGCAGGCTGGGCAAGAACAGGTTCTTTCTTAACAGAGTCAGAAGTCTGCAGAGTCGCCTGGGGAAGCTGGGCCGCCTGCGGCTGCCCTAAAAGCAATGATGCTGGTGATGGGACCTCACTGCTGCCTGGCTTCTCGGGTGACGCAGATGATGTGGCTTCCTCTGTGTTTTTGCCAGAGGACGCAGGCAGGGAGGAAGCAGGAGGTGAACTCAGGAGGCCACCAAATGACAACGTAGGGAACGATGCTGGAAGGGGAGAGGCAGTTGTAGATGATGGTGGGGCAGACGGGGGCGCTGGACTGGTCTGTTGGCTTGCAAATGAAAAGCTAGTCTTGCTACTGCTTAGAGATGCCCCACCAAAACTCATCACCCCAGAGGAGCCCGTGCTGGTGAGTGGCAGAGTGCCAAAAACACTAGCCGAGGAGCTGCCAGAGCTTGTGCTGGTGGCTGCTGGTAGTGCTACCGTGGTGGCAACCACGGAGGAGGTCACGGGGGGCTCGGAATGCTTTCCTGGCACCTGAGGGCCAGGAAAGCTAAAGCCTGAGGGCATGCTGGAAGTCTTGATTGGCTGGGCACTGCTGAGGCTTGTGGGCGAAGCCTTACTGGCGGGCTTTGTGGAGTCGTCTGCCTGGCCAACCCGCAGTCCTGAAAAACTTCCTAGAGTCTCTCCAGCTAAAGAACTCGGAAAGAGGAACTCTCCCAACTTGGACGGTGGAGCCTCCAGCTTGCTTGAGGTGGTGGAAAGAGCACTGCCAGAAGGTGCCACAGGTCTGCTGCCAGACGGAGCAGGCTCTCCTGGAGGAGCGACGGTGGTGCCTGTGGTGTTGGCTGCCGATGCGATTCCTGAGGGAGGAGAGCTTTCGGGAACGGGCTCATAGAAAGATTTGCCTCCCCCACCAAATGAGAACGTGTCGAGCTGGCTGGACTCTTTAGTAGGGGGTGCTGCCCCTAGCGAGAAAGAGAAATTTGGAAAGGGGTTTGGGTTTAGCAAAATGTGACCTGCCCCATGTCCGCTGGCTGTATTTCTAAGCCAGTCTCTCTGCTCCCTGTACAGACTCTGGGATAGCTTGTTCTAGAGCAGTTTTCCTGAGGGAGGACAGAATGAATACCACTCCACAGTAAAGTGGACTCTGCGTCAACGCACCGCAGGGGAGAACAAGGAATATTCTTATGACCATGAAATCACAACAGATACATGATCTCCAGGATACATGAAACTAACATGCTAGCCTAGAAAAGAGGTAAAAGGCTTCTACCCTTGTTTTCCCATCTCTGCGCATCCCTCGATGACATCGCACACAGGGAGAGCCTATGGGCCTCCTGAAAGATTAGGATTTGATTCAAAATGGTAATTATTCTTTTATTTTGATGGGGGAATAAAGTGTCATTCACAGGCAATCATTTCTACAGTTAAGGGCTACTTACTTGTGCTCTACTAAGTAAGTTATTTTATAGAAGCAATATGGCCTAAAAGCTTTCTCTTTAAAATGTAAGAAAAATAAATTTAATTACTTAAGTTGAGGACTTAACAAATAGATATGGTTTCTTCACAGGTCTTTAAATTCTTTTGAACACTAAAAAAATGCTAGTTGATGGATTTGTACTGACATGCACGGGACCAGTGTGCTAGCTGATATGCTGCTGAGGCAAGAACACAGTCCAGTCTTTTCTCTCTGCAGTGCTATGTCTACCTTGCCCGGCAGGAGCACCCTGAAATTGATGAAATTGTGAATGACATAAGAGGAGCAGAAATACTTCACGTCAGTTTCTTGAATTCAGTATATTTTTAATGCACATTATCAACACCATGCTTACTATAGAAGACTCAGGAGCAAGAGAAAGTCAACACAATTGCACAGAAATCACCTGCATTTGTTCAGAGAAATATAAAGGCAACGTGTGCGATGTGGAGACCATACCTTGTGCAGTGGTGAAGTTAGAAGATGGTGTTGGTGTGATTACCCCAAAATTAAAGCCAGTCCTAGAGAGGGAGAAAAAGAAAAGTTAAAAAGGAATGAACCTAAGGTACAGAATGGCCCTCTTAATATTTCATTTCTAATTCATTCATTCATTCTGCCCTTGAGAAATTCCCAATCTCGATGGTAAGCATAACAGTAAAAGCATTTCAGAGGGAGTAAAGCCGCTTCTGATCTCTAAGCAGGGGCGGAAATCAGGGAGTGAGCCAGGAAGGAGATGGTGGTCAGGAGGGATGGCAGAGGTCTGAGTGGGCACTCCTTCCAGAGGGACAAGGCGGGAGTGCAGAAACTAACTAGGAGAGTGCACGTGGCCACGTGGGCATGGAGGCTCAGCAAGACGGCCGGCTGAGTGGAGGGAAAAGAACATCAGATGAGACAGAAGCAGCGAGACTGGGGAGCACCTTGAATACCCTACCCCTAGATCCAGGGGCTTATCAAGAGAGCCCACACTACGAGGGTCATACGATGGACAGAAGGAAACAAACCACCACCTTTGCCATCTTGACAGAAACCGAGTTCTGGGCTGGGAAAATCTGGTTCAAAAACTCTCTAACTCTGCTCGCCACCCCCCACCCCATACATTTTCTTTATGCTCTAAGGAAAGGAGCCACAGTTGGAGAAAAAAATTCAGCAAAAGGGGGACCAGAACAGCTTACTCACTGACGAAAGCCCAAAAAGCACATTTTAAAACTAAATAAAATACGTAAAATACAAGGGACACCACATAACAAATACAGTAAATAATGTAAGGATTTACATTTTTTACCCATTGTTGCCTTCCTTAAATTGAAAAATATCATCTAGAAGATACACTAAACATACTACTGTATTAAAAATGAAAAAAAGGGGAAACCCTCTTTCTTGTTGGTAGCTGTCAACCTTGGTGAGGAAAGTTTTGGTTTTTAAGAGAGATTTTTGCTATAGGGCATGTGTGCTCGTTGGAGAGACAGAGACAGAGAGACAGAAAGCAAGAAATCAACACCCGGGGGGTGGGGGTGGTGGCCATGCTGCAATCCCTTCTCTGTTCTCCTCCTGGGATTTTGGGCATGCACACACATGGGCCCAGTGTGAGTTTGAGGCCACTGGGTCTGGGACTCAAACTACGGTCGGCTATGTGGGAGTCCAGTGACATAACCACTACACCATCTGCTGGTCTCATGGTGAAGAAATTTTATCTATACTTGAGATAAGCCACTGATTCGAAGGCCCAAATAAGCAAAAGAAGTAAATATTAATTTCACAGAAGTAAATATTAATTATTAGCATTTGCAAAGGACACAATGATTCACGGCATTGACATACTCTTTAAATTTTGCTCCAAATTACCTTGGGAGATGCTACAGTTTAAATGTCGTCATCAAAACTCATGTTGAAATCTACTCTCCATTAGAGGTAGTAAAGGGTGGAAACTTACCTTGACTACAGTTTAACAGATGGGGATGGCCTAGCCATGATGGCACAAGAGGGAGGGGGCCACTGTTTGATGGCTGAGGCCACGTGGGAGGCCTAGGTTTGCTGTGGTCCTGGCTAGTTGGGAGGTGGGGGCAGACTGCAACCACCAAGTGGTGAGACCCTGCCAAAAACACCAAGCTCTCCCCCGCCCCCCACATGCGCCTTTTGGGATGTACTTAGGGTTAGATCAGGGAGTTAGGGTGGGGCTCCCGGGATGAACTCTGATGGCTTTATACGGAGAGGGAGACCAGAGCTCACACCCTCTTGCCGGGTGATGCCTTCTGGTGGGGACCCTTGCCAGCTGCCTACCATGCTCTTGGGGTTCCCAGCCTCTAAAACCACTAAATACAGTAAGAATCCTTTTCCTTGTGAATTACCCAGTCACAGGTATTCTGTTACAGCAACAGAGAACAGACTAAGACAGGAATTATGAAACAGAACGATTTACAATAAGGAAAAAATACACAAAATACATCATTTTTTCCCTCAGATTCTATGCTAATACCCTCTTTTCTTCTAACATGTTAGGTTGAAGGACAGTCAAGAAACATACTAACATCAGAAAATAAGAATGGTGGTTAATATGTCTCCAGTTACAAAAGCATGAACTGAAAACTTGAGGCCTTTCTAGTGGAACTGAATGCACAACTCTTCAATGGGGAAAAAATCTTCCGAGGGATTTTGAGCTCAGCTGCAGCCTGCCTCCATCCCTGAGGGAAGACGTGAAGGCAGCTCGCTTCAGTTTCAACATGAGTGCTAGCAACACAGAGAAGGTGCCCTCGCTCCATGGCTGATAAAGGCTCGCCTTGGAATGAGGTTTAGAAGATTCTTTCATTTAAAAAATATGACTCAACTTTACAAAAGTACAGTCATCATTTTTTAAAAAATGAAACAGATTCCCCACATTTATATCAAACTCCAAATTTCAAAGGGCTCTTACCCTTCGCTATGTTCTCTAGCCCACTGAACTCTCAACGTAGTAAAACCCATCAGAATGCTACATCTAGCCCCTAAATGGTATAAGGATGAAAATATCTTAGGGAGATAAACTAGATGAACTATAGAATTTAACAGAGACTCCCCCACCCAAAGAGAATGAGCCTCAGGCTGAAAAACAGAGTAACCAAACGTGCAATGGCACATGGATGAACTTGAGCCTCGAAGGGGAAATACATTTATATGAGGATGGTAAGCTACTGGCACTGCGGTGAGATAAACTGCGCAGAGATGGGGACTCCGTGTTCTTGCACATCTAGTAAGCATGCAGACACGCCTACTGCTGGAACACCTGGGCAACCTCTACAAGGTTGTCAGCAAGTTGCTGAGAAACTGAGGTTCATCACTTACCCTGATGGAGAAAACGAGAAAGGCTTGTTGAAGTGCCCAACAGCAGACGGGGTGGAAGTCACAGTGGTCTCCAACCTGGCTGACCCCGGCCCTGAAATTAGAGAAAGAAATGAGAACAACATCAAAGTCAGTCAGAAACACTGTTCCCATCTGCAACCCCTGAAGCCTGGACTGTGCAGTGCTCTCAGCCGCCAATTCAGCTTGTGGATGTTATTTGCTCTTGGTGATAGGCCCGACCTGGGGAGTACACCTACTCCTGATTTGCGTGCAAGGCCGCTGCACTTGCTCTTTGGCTCCATTCACGCCAATTCCCACCTAAGGAAGGAAAGATGTCTCCTTTCTAGGAAAGGTGTCTAAATAATTCTAGTGCAGTTTAAATGCAAAGTTTTAGAAGTCTATTATTCTGGGGCTGGCAGGTGGCATGATAGTCGAGGCACTGGACTCCCACATGGCTAATCATGGTTCAAGTCCCAAACCTGGTGGCTTGCTTTCTCACACTCCCTCTCTCTTCTCTGTCTCTGTCTCTTTGGTCAAAGTAAAGAAGAAGAATAGTAAGTAAAATTAAAATAAATAATTCTTAAAAAAAGTATATTATTCTAGGTTTTAATGATGCAAGGAAATACTTTCAATTTGAGGCTAAACAAAAAAAAAAAAAGGAATTTAAAACTGTGTATAACGTAGTTTTTTTTTGTTTTTTTGTTTTTTTTTTTTTTGAGAGATTTTCGCTATAGGGCGCGTGCGTTCGCCAGACAGACAGAGAGAGAGATAGAGACAGAAAGCGAGAAATCACCCCCCAGGGGGGACGGTCACGCTGCAATCCCTTCTCCTCCATTCTCCTCTCGGGACCTTGGGCATGCACGCACACGCGCCTGGCGTGAGTTTTAAGCCACTGGGTCCGGGACGCGAACCGTGGTCGACTACGTGGGAGTCCAGCGACATAGCCATTACGCTAACTGCTGGTTCCCTATAATGTAGTTTTTAATTATTTGAAATTAATGCACATACTGGAGGGGAAAATACCAGAAGAAAAATAAGTTAATAAGCTAAATATTTCTGATTACTTTTGCTCTATACATTTCTGGGTTTTACATAGTTTTTCTTGCATTTAACAAAACCTAATAGTTTTTTAAATTACAGAGCTAATACATGATTGCTACAATATAGAGAAGTATAGAAAGTTAGACATGCAATTCATTAGCCTCTCCACGTTCAATTTTACTCTTAACTAATTCGTAACGGTTTGGTGAATAATCTTTGATCTTTTTTTTTTTTTCTTTTTTGGAAAGGTTTTTGCTATAGGGCGCGTGCGCTCGCCAGACAGAGAGAGAGAGACAGAGAGACAGAAAGCAGGAAATCATCCCCCAGGGGGGATGGCCACACCGCAATCCCTTCTCCTCCATTCTCCTCCCGGGATCTTGGGCACAAACGCACACACGCCCGGTGTGAGTTTAAGCCACCGGGTCCGGGACGCAAACCGCGGTCGACTATGTGGGAGTCCAGCGACATAGTCATTACGCTAACTGCTGGTCCCAATAATCTTTGATCTTGTCCCTACTGCTGTTTTAAAAGGCAAGAGGGGAGTAGGAAAACTGCATTTATTTATTTGAGAGATTTCTGCTATAGGGCACATGCGCTTGCTGGAGAGACAGAGACAGAAAGCAAGAAAACACTCCCCACAGGGGATGGCCACATTACAATCCCTTCTCCATCCTCCTCTCAGGATTTTAGGCATGGACGCACATGCGCCTAGCATGAGTTTTAAGTCGCCAGGTCTAGAACTTGAACCATGGTCGACTACGTGGGAGTCCAGCGACATAACCACTACTCCATCTGCTGGTCCCAGAAGACCACATTTATAAACCGCAAATCAAACTAAAACAAATCAAACAACAAGAACAAAATACCTTCTCTTTAAATGAATAGGGGATAGGTATCAGTAAAAACACTTTGCAACTACTTGAATACAGTGTAGTGTGCACAGGATAGTCAAGGCAGCCCTGCTTATGACCTCAGAACATCGGAAACAATGTGAAGCACAGCTTCAGACTTCGTAGGGTACGACTGTACAGCGAAGGCCTAGGCAGTCACTGGAATGAGAAGGCAGAGCTGCATTACACCTAGATCAATGGCACATTTACCGTATTCGGGCTGAGGGAGAAGAAACAGGTTTGGGGTCAGTAGGTGGCATGGTGGTTAATGTGCTGGACTCCCAGATGGCCAACAGTGGTTCTTCAAGTCCTGGATCTGGCAGTTTGCTTTTTCACTTTTCCCCTCTCTGTGGTGAGCACATGTGCCTTACAGTCAATTTTTAAAAATTAATAATGATAAGAAGAAATAAAATTTAATAAATAATTCTTTTTTAAAAAAAAAAGCAGTTTATAAAAATCAGTGTAGACAGCAAACAAAAGCCCATTTCTGGGTATCAAGAGTATCAAGAAACACCTATGAAATCATTCAGGGTTGTTATCTCTGAAATATGGAAATTTATGGGTCAGCTTTTATTTGCTACATTATATATATCTATATCTATCTATCTATCTATCTATCTAGATATATATATCTAACCAGAGATGTTTTTGTGTGTTAGAGTTTTGTAATCAGAAAACCAGTGAAGGTATTTTCATTCTTAATTAATGAGGTTTTAAAAATGTTTTTTTTTTTTTTTTCCTTTTAAAAAAATTCACTTTTACAAACTTAATAGTATTTTTCAGGGAAGTTTTCCTAACAAAATAAGTTCATTTCTAAACCCTAACTATCTAGCAAGTGAAAGAGAAATAAACACCTAGTAATGAAAAAGGTACCCAAAATCCTGTGAAGAAAATGGAGGTGAGGGGATAGCACTGGCCATCCCCCTGGGGACTGATTTCTCACTTTCTCTCTCTCTGTGTCTCTCTCCAGCCAGCACATGTACCCTATGACAAAAATCTAAAAAAAGGACCAACGAAAGGGCACACTGAGGAGGAACCAAAGAAAATCAGGGCTGTTAGCCACTTCAAGGTGGCATGTGCAGCGCAGACTCTCCTGGTTAAAGCATTATGCTACAGTAAAGACGGACTTAACTAAAATAATTATGTCTGAGTGAGTTCTGGGCACGTACGTGAAGCCATAAAATCCTTTAATATCAACTTATGAAATCTACTAGGAAATCTTACACGAATCTGTTTTACTTTCTATATTTTACTACTTTTTGCATTGTCATTGTGAATCAAGAGAATTTCCAATTCTTTTAGAAGACACAGAGAATTCGATATTCAGATTCACTCCTCTCTAGGCTTTGATCATCTGTCAGGTTTTCTCCTATCATGCTAAAATTTTTCAAACTAACTTAAAAAATTCAGAAGTCTAGACAGCGCTACTGCAGGTTTTTTTTCTTTCTTTTTTTTAAGGTATTGCTATAGGGTGTGTGTGCTCACGGGGCGGGGGGGGGGGAGAGATAGGGAGAGAGAGATAGACAGAGAGAGAGAGAGAGAGAGAGAGAGAGAGAGAGAGAGATAACCCCCCAAAGGGATGGCTACACCGCAATTCCTTCTCCTTTATTGTCCTCTCAGGATTTTGTGCATGCACGCACATGTGCCTGGAGTGATTTTTGAGTCACTGGGTCTAGGACTCAAACCACAGAGTCGGCCACGTGGAGATCCAGGTACCTTAACCTCCTTGCCACCTGCTAGCCCCTTGCTGTAACCGTTTAAACATGACCTCTGTACTTGGCTGCCTATGTCAAATTCCTCTGTGATCTAGAACAGTACTCTGCTGTGAATGCTTTTCACCTGTATTTTTAGTGAAACCAATGCAAACTGACCTGAAGCTTTATCACCAGAGGACAACTGACTGGATGCTGGTGAGGGTCCCGACGGCTTTAGTGAATTTATTAGAGACCCCTACAATAGAACATAAGCACAATGTTTGTGTTAAGCCATTAACCAACTTTAGAATAAAGAAACGTAAAATGTAAGTGGAATAACACAACTTAAAACACATGTGAACACTTTTACTTACCTTAATTACCAAAAAGAGAAAAGAAAAAAGACAAAGTTTCAATGTAAGTGTGAGATCAAATTAGAAGACGGAAATAGAAATATCTTTTTCTTTTTTTGGAGAGGTTTTTGCTATATGGCGCATGCGCTTGCTAGAAAGACACAAAGAGGGACCAGCAGTTAGTGTAATGGCTATGTCGCTGGACTCCCATGTAGTCGACCGCGGTTCATGTCCCGGACCCGATGGCTTAAAACTCACTCCAGGCGTGCGTGCGTGCGTGCCCAAGATCCCGAGAGGAGGATGGAGGAGAAGGGATTGCGGCGTGGCCATCCCCTCTGGGGGCTGATTTCTCACTTTCTGTCTCTATGTCTCTCTCTGTCTGTCTGGCGAGCACACATGCCTCACAGCAAAAACCTCTAAAAAAAAAAAAAAAACAGAGACAAAGAGACAGAAAATGAGAAATCACCCCCTGGCGGGATGGACATGCCGCAATCCCTTCTCCTCCATTCTCCTCTTGGGATCTTGGGCGCACACGCGCCCGGCTTGAGTTTAAGCCACTGGGTCTGGGACTTGAACAGCGGTCAGCTACATGGAGTCCAGCGACATAGCCATTAAGCCACCTGCTGGTCTCTGAAATAGAAATATCTTATAAGCTCCCAGAAGGCAGAGCCATGCATATTGAGCACGATGGTTTGCCCAGTGCCTAGTACTGTTCATGGCAAGAAAAAGGCCAAGCTGTGCTTGGTAGATACATTAATGAATGAGGAAATTAATAAAAGGGTTCCAGTTCCCAATGAATTACGGTAAGGCTCAAAGCAAAACGGTCTGCCTTATCCATTTCTAGTCAATGCTCCTTCCCTTGCCTGTCACAACTCAGGCCTTACCGTGTGTCTTCCACTGTGAAGGTGAAACCTCCAGAAGAGTGGGCAAACACCACAGGCTTAAATGCCATTTTAGGTTACGGTAAGCTAAGAATACGGCCATGTTCGAGAACTCACAACTGGCAAGTTTCGATGTTCAGTTTCAAGCTCTAATCTCAAACACAACCTGAAGTTACTCTCATAGAAAGATATAAGGGAGGCAGAGAAATCAGGGTTTCCTAGCAAACTTTTCAGAGGTAGCCAGATTTGCCTTTCAGCTACCTCTATTATTTTCTTCTGGGTTATTTAACGGTTTAAAGTATAGCCTATTTTTCTAAGAGACAGTGTTTAGCAGGAAAAAGCTGAAGCTAGACATAAACAGCACCGAAAATAGTTAAACTGAGAAACAGGGATTGCAGGAGAAAACAAAATAATGTGTTCCTGAGACAATGATACTGAACGACGTAGTAATAAGAGAAATGGACAGGAAGAGAAGTCCTGCTCCAGCCTGGGTCTGCCACTTACTAATCAGGTGAGCTCGCACGAGGCACTTGGGTCAAGGCTCCTTCATCAGTGAGACATATCAGAACACCTTCCTACCTACTGCGCCTGGCTGCTGTATGGGTCGACTGAGACAGTGTTAAAAGAAATCAAACTGCAAACCAGAGCATCACACAAAGGCACAGAATTAGAATTACGACCCAAGATGACCTGGTATATAATGTCAACAGCGTGTGAAGAGTGTCAGGTAGGTCCTGACCGACTTACTCTGGTTAATAACCACGTTAACACTGGCACAAACTGTGGGGAGAGGGTCACAGGTCTTCACCCAGCTCACGGTGCACTTAAAGTCTGGACTGAAAACAGGACGGCCTTTAGACACAAAGACAGACACTGCAGACGTACAGCACTGATCAGTACAGTACCTGCTTGGCTTGGTTGGCAGCCACAGGGGTCAACGTGGGGTGAGGTGTTTTAGCTGCAGAGTACGGCACTGAAGAACTGAAACACACACAAAGCACGAGTTCAGAGAAAGGCATGACTGGGTGAAAATCACATTCATCCCTTAGTCAAAGTTCACTCTAGTAAATGACACCAAGTTTGGGGAGAACACAGATATCTGGGACTCCAACCAAACTTATTCAACATTTTTTTGATTAAAAAATAAATTTTAAAAATGAAATTTGGGTTTTCAGGATAAAAGTCAAAGCAGTGACTTTGACTTTAAAAACTTCCTTCCTTCCTGCAAACCTAAGAAAAAAAAAACCTGGCAACTATTCAGAATTACATCTATTTTCTTATCTAGAAAGCAAGCCCTCCCCATCCCTAGATTCTCTTTTCTGAGCCTGAAAAGGATGTGTGACAAAATCTAGGGGATGTGCCGATTTGCTGCCATGTATAGCTATAGCTGAAAGGTGTTACCCAAGCAGGAGGTCCCAGCTTCTCCCAGAGCCCAGGGCTCACCAGGACAGTCTACGGGAGCCATGGGAGCACTGGTCTGTTCTCAGCCTGCACCTGCGCTGCTGGACTGGAAGTTCACAACTATTTGCAGAGTGAGCTCTCACCATCCTTTCCTAAGCCTGAACACTGTGTGTGGGTAAATGTTATTTCAGTCGTTATTCAGTGTTAAGAGCTGGGGGAAAAATCACCTGTTAATGCAGTCTCAAGTATTCATGGTTGCCAGGGACAATGTTTTCAGTTTTGTCTGTCCTCAGTACAAAGCGATTTGCCTGGTATGTACAGCAGTAGTAGGTGTATGATCTGTTTTATTTTTCAGAGCTCTCCCCTAGATTTCTGGGTGGATTAATATTTTCCCATCAAAATATGAATTTGGTGGGACCAGCAGTTGGCATAATGGTTATGTTGCTGGACTCCCATGTTAGTCAACCACAGTTCGAGTCCCGGACCCGGTGGCTTAAACTCACACTGGGCGCATGTGCGTGCACGCCCAAGATCCTGAGAGGAGAATGGAGGAGAAGGGATTGCAGCATGGCCATCCCAGCGGGGGGTGATTTCTCGTTTTCTGTCTCTCCGTCTCTCTCTGTCTTTCTGGAGAGCACACGTGCCCTACAGCAAAAGCCTCTCCAAAAAAACAAAAGCAAAAATGAATTTGGAAGAGAAAAGATAAAGATAGACTCATGCCTCATAGAAAAAAAATGATCAAACAATTTAACAGTCCTTACAAACACACTGGATTCTGTGCTGGAATAATTTAGGAACCTTCCCCAGTGGACTATATTATATCAAGAGAAAAAATATGAACTTATTGTCAGTGAAACAAAGCCTACTGAAGCTAGAAAAAGCTACGTGCATTTCTCTAGAGAAACACTCCCCTGACCCCAAGGTGGTCTACCAAGAAGGTACAGAGGCATGGTGCTTACCCTAACCTCTGCTAAGTGCAAACGGAGAAAAGGGCTGTGTGAGTGAGGCTATGGGCACCCAAGAGATCCCTGGGCGGAAGAGCAGGTTAGCTAAGAGAACTGGTTTTCAGCTCACAAAAAAAAATCACAAGGGATAAAACTCTTCTACACTTTTTCAAGGACAAACAAAAAAGAAAGTAGGAATTAAACTAAAAGTAGCAATTTATCCAAATATCAGAAAAATGTTTACACCTCAAGTCTAGCTGTGACAGACAGATTAAGCCCAGCATAAGTTAGATCACGTATCATTACTGCTCCATTTCCTTGTGCCATGCACATATCTCCTGGGTATCCCAAACCCCCGAACAGCACAGTAAGATGTGTGGCACCCACACACCAGGGCACGTGACGCCCGGTGGAGAAATGCCGCTCAGGGCATCAGCTCACAGACCGCCTGACAAAGCAGTCTAAAAAATCACTACTGTGATCCACGAGAGCACGAAGAGAAGGACAGAATACGCCCAAATAAACAAGTCCAAAGATCCACACAGGATCACGAATGACCACAATGGAAACCAAGAGCCAGCAGCGCTCAAGAGACATGAAAGCCCAACGTGAAGTCACCACATTCTGGACCGCTGTTCCACTGTCTAGCAACACAGATCTGAAAGACATCACCAGAAATTCATCCTGACAGTCTCTGTGCTACAACTGAAAACTAAAATCAAAGGCCCACAAGCAGGAAGCGGCCCTGCAACAGAGCCCCAAGGCATGTATTTAAGTCTACAAATGACAGCAACATCACCAGTAACACCAGAGCTCCCATGCAGGGTGTGAGCGATGGAAGCACAAAAGGTCCCTGAAAAAACTCGGGTTCTTGGAGAGAAACGACTGCAAAATTCTTGGGCCCGATGTGGTCCAGACCGCTCAGATGAACGGTGGGGCCCCGCACGGTGGCACAGTCGCAGGGTGCTGCTGCTCGGTGCTGGAGCGTGAGGAGGTCCTGGCTCAGATCCCATGTTGACATGCCAGGCATGCCCAAGATCCTGGCTGCCTGGAAGGCTGGTGGGTGGGGAGAGGCAGGTATTAGGGTGCAATGAGACCAGGTCAAGAGTATCTGTGTGTGTGTGAGACAGGCAGAGAGAGAAATTCTTGCTCATGAAAAAAGTTAAATAAAAAATTAATAAAAAGTGAAACTATCAAATGCGATAAACATGGAAGAGCACAACCAAGCTGTTCCAAACACTGCCATGAACACAGAAGGGCCGTTTCTTTGTTTTGTTACCACCCTTTGACAGCACTACAAGCTGAGGGGGCAGACAGTGCACATGAAGGCTGCACTCCACCACCCACCGTCACCGGATCAGTAAGCACAGAATGTGCCAAACGATGGCAGAACACACGCCCTTTAACGTGCATACAGAACGTTCATCAAGACGACTGGTATTCTAGGTCAGGGATCTGCAAGATACACACAGAGGACCAGCTGTTTTTTATAAACACAGTTTTTTATAACACAGCCATGCTTATTCATTTACATATCATCTCTGGCTATATTTAGGCTACAACGGCAGAACTGAATAGACAAGAGATAGAGATCATATGGCCCAAAAGCCTAAAACATTTATCATATGGTCTATTAAAAAAAGAAAAAAGAAAAAAGGGACCAGCAGATGGCATAATGACTATGTTACTGGACTCCCATTTAGTCAACTGCGGTTGAAATCCCAGACCTGGTGGCTTAAACTCATGCCAGGCGCATGTGTGTGTATGCCCAAGATCCCGAGAGGAAAATGGTGGAGAAGGGATTATGGTGTGACCATCCCCCTAGGGGGTGATTTCTCGCTTTCTGTCTCTTTCTGGTGAGCGCACGCACCGTATAGCAAAAACCTCTCAAAAAACAAACAAACAAAAACAAAACCAGAGCCGGCAGGTGATGTGGTGGTTAAAGGGCCTGGATTCTCACAAGGCCAACCAGGGTTCAAGTCCCAGACCTGGCAGCTTGCTTTCTTGCTTTCTCTTTTTCTCTGTCTCTGGTCAAATTAAAACATAATAATAACAAATGGAAATAAATAAATGATTCTTTAAAAAGAAAATAAAAAATAAAAACAAAGGACCAGCAGATGGTATAACGTTTACATCACTAGACTCCCACATAGTTGACTGTGGCTTGAGTCCCGGACCTGGTGGCTTAAAACTCATGCCAGTTGCATGTGCGTGTGTGCCCACGATCCTGGGAGGAGAATGGAGAAGGGACTACAGCATGGCCATCCCCCCAGGGAGTGATTTCTCACGCTGTCACTTCGGCGAGCGCATGTACCATATAATATGCAACCCAGAGCAAAGAGATCTCTCAAAAACAAAATACCAAAACCTTGTTCCCCTAAGGAGGGTTTTTTTTTTTTTTTTTTCTTTCTCTCTCTGGTGAGTTTAAGTACCCTTACAGCAAATTAAAAACAAACACACACCTTGCTGGTCCCAGTTTGAGGCCATAAACGAGACTTAATAAATCTAAAAATTCAAGTTACACACAGAATATTCTCTGGCACAATGGATTTAAATTAGGAAAAAAATAGCAAAAAGGTAGCTGAAAAATCTGCAATTATTTAGAAACTAATTACTTAGAAACTTCTAAACAACTCATAAGTATATAAACAGACCAAAGGATAAATTTAAGGTATTTCTGAACTGAATGAAAATAAAAATACAATAATGTCTGTGTTACAAAATAATCTTAGGGCCAACTCCATGGCCTAGTAAAGAACACACTGGGCACGTGTACATGTCTGACCAAAATTCTGACAGATGGAGATATGCAGGAGAATGGATTGCAGTCTGACCATGTCCCATTGTGAGGTACGAGTGTGCGTGCGTGTGTTTTCTTTCTTTCTTTCTTCCTTTCTCTCTCTCTGTCTCTGTCTCTCTCTGGTAGGAAAACAATTAGGAAAAATAAAAGTCAATAACAAGTGTTGGTGAGAAGGTGAAGCAATTGGAACTGCCATGTTGCTGCTGGTAAAGTAGATGACAGAGTAGTTTTGTAAAAGTTTACGCTGTGTTTAGCTCAAAAAGCTAATTACAGAATTATATGATCCAGCAATTCCACTCCTAAGTGGATATTCAAAGAACTGCACGTGAGGGCTTCAGCAGGTACTTGTCCACTCACGTATTCCCTGACCTCACTTCCCAGTGCTCTCCCTCTGGCTCTCTCTGCTCCAGCCACCAAGACCCCCTGGCTCTTTCCTAAACCTTGCAGACACACTTCTGCTTCAGGCTGTCTGTACCGAGTCTCCCTCCCTCTGGGAGTCATGAAACCTGCTCTCTAGCTTTTTGGTAACCATTCAAATGTCACCCCCCAAGGAGGACTTCTCCGGCAGCCCTATGTAAGTCACATGCAGACAACAGTCCCTAATCCCGTCTCCTACTTTAATTTCCCCCTCATATCAATGACTGGTATTTTACACATCTTGCTTATCGGTCGTCTCTCCACAACCAGGGCAGGGGTGTTTGCTGGCTGCTTTATCTCCAGCACCTAGAACAGCACGGAGCACAGCACATGCTCATCAGTATTGTTTAAAGAACAGTGAATGAATGGGAACCAGCAGTTAGCGTAATGGCTATGTCGCTGGACTCCCACGTAGTCGACCGCGGTTCGCGTCCTGGACCCGGTGGCTTAAAACTCACGCAGGGCGCATGTGTGTGCGTGTGTGCCCAAGATCCTGAGAGGAGAAGGGATTGCGGCGTGACCATCCCCCCTGGGGGGTGATTTCTCGCTTTCTGTCTCTATGTCTCTGTCTGGTGAGCGCACGCACCCTATAGCGAAAATCTCTCCAAAAAAAAAAAAAAAAAAAAAAGAAAGAAAAAAAAAGAACAGTGAATGAATGCCATTCTGAAAGGAATGATGGGTCTAGTGGGAAATGCCATCTCTTCTAACTTCATCTGACACCATGTTTTTCATATTCTTCCTTCCTGCCATGACTTCTGCTACTCTGGCCTTCTCTCAGTGTCGCCTCAAACCTGCTCTGCCCTTTTCCAAGTCTGGGGTGTTCACATGCTGCAACCCTTGTCTGTAACATTCTTCTCTCTACTATACCTAGCAACTTCTAGTCTCTGTTCAACTTTCAGCAACAGCATCTTTTCCTTATCAAACTCCTCCTCCGGCACAGACACAATCAGCCTACTTTGTTAGAGGCTTTCTCAGTGCCCTGAACTCCTTCATTGAACATACTGCGTTGCAACAAAGTAACCATTTGTGTGATTGGTACTTTCATGGCAGTCTTACTGCTGAACCCCCAGTACAATGAAAGCAGGAATTCAGTAGGTTTGGTTCTCTCCTGTACCCCTAACCTGCAGAAGCATGCTTGTAACAGATACTGTGTTAAGAATTTGCCCCATGGGACCAGCAGTTGATGTAATGGCTATGTCGCTGGACTCCCAAGTAGACCACAGTTTGAGTCCCGGACCCAGTGGCTTAAGCTCACGCCGGGCACGTGTGCGTGCGTGCCCAAGATCCCGAGAGGAGAATGGAGGAGAAGGAATTGCGGCGTGGCTATCCCCCTGGGGGGTGATTTCTCGCTTTCTGTCTCTCTCGTTTTTCTGGTGAGCACACACACCCTACAGCAAAAACCTCTCCAAAGAAAAGGACTTGCCCCATCAAGTGAGTGCACCCACCCTGGAGGCAGTCTAACAGTCACGGGCTTGCTGCAGATAGACATTTCGTAAAAGAGATGCTTAGTCGATAAACAGAACGAGGCCAATGAACATAGGCTGTACCAATGGCAGGCTTACATAAGCTCATTCTACAGAGTCTTTTGTAAGATACCACACAGAAAAAGGTAAATGCAAATTTAACACTTAAAATACAGTTAGGAAACTATTGCCTGAAAGAATCTGAAAGTCAGTCACTGTATGAGGAAAATGCTAACCTCTCAATCTTTCCTATGGAGAGAAAGTGGCAAATACTTATTTTCTTTGATCAATTTGCTTAGTCTACCTATTGTTTAATAAATGGTTATAAGAAACTACACTTCAAACACCATGGTGGGCACCAGAGTCCAATCCTGTGGGGACAGAAGTTTGTTCAAGATTCCTTGTGAACTGTTGTGTCTATTTTTCGTGCCGAAAAGAGCAACCTTAACTGCCCATTGAATACAACCCTTTTCAGAGATCAGCTCCAATGAGCTCCATGATGGAGACAGAGCTCAAGAGAAGGAAAAGTGAAAACTGCAGGGGCACTTCTCCTGCATGGCCAGCCGCTAATGCCATGGCCACCCCAGGGCCGTGGCCTGGGCTTCTTTTATGGAGGCTGGCTTCCTGGTCTTTTGTAAGACTCTCTCCAGGGGCTCCCTTGCCTTCCCTACGCTGGGAATCTAGCTGTAGTCCCTGACTCCTAATGCACAGTTCTTTCCCTTGAAAAGTTCACAATAGCCAAAAATACCACCTTGGTCTAAATAGCACACCAAGGCTCCGAGGTCACTACAAGATAGGAAAGTGGCTAGGCTTTTTTTTTTGGCTGTTCGTACGGCCCTGGGATAACTAAAAAATTCTTAAAGCAGGCAGTGTTGATAAATGGACCAACACGGAAAAATGAGGCCGGGGGTCAGTGTCACAAGGTCACACAGCAAAGCAAAAACAGAGCAGGTCCCCTCTGTGTGGGTGGCAGAGTTGGTAAGCAGGTTCTGGAAAAACCATGGAGTCTGTGGCTGCTCTTCTCACAGCTGGATCAATGAGGGGAAGCAGCTCCTACTCCCTCAGTGATCCCCGCCTTCACGTCAGGGAAACGTCCCAACCTTTCCCTATGTCGTGGGGACGCGAGGTGTGAAGGAGTCTGTCACCAAAAGGCAAGGCAGAGACGCATCCTGTGAACCGGGCCCAGAGTTGCAGAGGGAGTCCGCAGCCCGAATTCTAAACACATACATGATAAAGAGAAGTGGCTCCACCCTCACACATGGCATGGAAGGGAAGCTGGAGGTATCCAAACAGGGCTGCTTTTGGTTTTAGTTTTGGTTCTGAATTTTGCTAGAGTGTGTGCATTTGTCAGAGACAGAGAAAGTGGAAAGCGGCTCCTATGGAGAATATTTAGGCTGCAGTCTCTTCTCTGCCGTTTCTCTCTCCCAAGGACTCTGGGCACACACGCACACACACCGATGTGTTTTTCACACGTGTTCTGAGTCGGGTCTAAGACTCAAACTGTGCAGTCAGCCACATGGGATCTAGTAATCTTAACCACCACTCCATGGACTGGTCTCAGGGCTCCCTTTAAAAGACTACTTTTCGGGAGCAGCAGATGGCATAATGGTTACATTGCTGGACTTCCACATGGTTGACTGCAGTTCGAGTCCTGGATCCGGTGACTTAAGACTCGCACCAGGTGTGTGTGTATGTGCACAGGCCCAAAATCCCGAGAGGAGAATGGAGGAGAAGGAACTGCGGCGTGGCCAAACCCCTGGAGGGTGATTTCTTGCTCTCCGTCTCTCCAGCAAGCATATGCGCCCTATAGTAAAAAGTTCTTTTAAAAAAAAAAAAGACTATTTTCTTTCAAACAAAAGGCAAACAAAATACGAAAGAACAGAAATGGCCAAGGAGAGGAAGAAGGGAGAAAATGTCAGTCCTGAATCATCAGTTTTCAGAATCAATGGTCTGGGGAACCAGCAGTTAGTGTAATGGCTATGTCGCTGGACTCCCACGTAGTCGACCGCGGTTCGAGTCCTGGACCCGGTGGCTTAAAACTCACGCCGGGCGCAGGTGTGTGCGTGCCCAAGATCCTGAGAGGAGAATGGAGGAGAAGGGATTGCGGCGTGACCATCCCCCCGGGTGATGATTTCTCGCTTTCTGTCTCTATGTCTCTCTCTGTCTGTCTGGCAAGCACACGCGCCCTATAGCAAAAAAATCTCTCAAAAAAAAAAAAAAAAGAGAGAGAATCAATGGTCTGCATTAGACCTTAAGCTTCAACAACACTAGAAACCCTGAGAGCATTAAAAAGGGGAAAAACAGGGAGCAGCAGATGTTGTAATAGTTACATTGCTGGACTTCCACGTAGCTGACCATGGTTCAAGTCCCGGACCTGGCAGCTTAAATTCACACCGGACACGTGTGTGTGTGTGTGTGCACGCGCCTCAAATCCCAAGAGAATGGAAGAGATGGGTGTGGTCATGCCCCCAGCATGTGATTTCTCATTTTCTGTCTCTCCCTGTCTCTCTGGCAAGCAAATGTGTCCTATAGCAAAAATTTCTCACAGGAAAATAACAGAAAACACTCCAACTATATACTCACCCTAAGAATCAATGTGTACTGTGCGTGGACTGGCACATTTGGACAAGCAGCAAACTGAATAAATGTCACAAAGATGGACTTTAAAGGTCTACGAGGCAACTGTTCCTAACACACTGAAAAAGACCTCCTAAAAACCCAGCTGTGCACATGGGGTAGCTGCCACCCTCAGGGCGTCATGCCCACAGCAACGCTGCTCCCTACAGGCAGTTCATTTCTGTTACAGACCATTCGCTCAGTGGCTTAAACACGTGAGAGGGTCAGACATACCCCATCGAAGCAGAAGGAGCTGAAGGATTACTCTTCAATTCCTGCACATTTACCACTTGAGGGACATTCTTCAAAGTCGATTCAGTCAAAGCACTTACAGCTATTTAAATAGAGAGGAGAGAGAACTGTATCAATTCCAGTAAATGGTCAAAAAGTCTTGTCACATATAATAAATAACCAGGACACAAACTCACGCAGACTGCAACCTAATCGTATAAAGAACTCTAGGTAGTTCTGGGCGCTGTGTTCAGTGAGCACCCGGCCTCCTCCAGTAAGGAAGGGCATGAACAGGCTTCGGGCAGTCCAAGCAAACACGACGGAGCTGGAGAAGATAGTCCCTGGCCAGCTTTTCTATAGCGCAGCTGAGACACCTGCCCAGTGTGGGCTAGGGCTAGTCAGGGAAGGGGCAGCAAGAGCTAGAAGATGAACAGCACTCAGACTCAGGGCTCCTGCCATCCATTCACTCCATCTTTTTTTTTGCTTGGGCTTAGGACATGCCAGGCTCTGTATCAGGTAGTGAGAATGAAAAAGGTGTCTAAAATGCAGTTTCTTCTCTAAAGGAGCTCACAGGTCAGTGAGACAGACAGGCAATGAAGACAAGGTGGAAAATGAGCTTGGATGAGAAAGAGGGAAGAGGCTGAGAGGATTGAATGAGGGAATGGCAATGGAATTCTCTTTGACAGTAACTGATCTTTCACCTCTTATGTCTTATAATTTGACTGTTTTTCAAAAGTCAGAATGATATTCTGTAACTGACTACTAAGAAAACCTGAGCAAAGCTCTTGCTCTCTTCTCACTGCTTTGGCAGAGGTGAAAGCTGTACCCTAAGCAGCATGGTGGATCTGCAGCACTCCGGAGGAGCTATCAGGGACAGCTGGCCTACGACTGCACACGGTTCATCTCTCCCATTCAAAGATGCCTACACCTTAGAAATCAGCGCTTCCAATGTGAATATGGAGGTCACACCAGCTCCTGCTGACACCAGGACAACCCTAAGTCCTGGAAGAGTTTCAGCTTAGAAACGATCGACTCGGCTACCTTGATATGGAGCCTGTTCAGCACAATGCCAGAATTCTGCTTGGTCCGAGTTCTATTTCCAGAAAGCTCAAAAATACCTTAAAAAATTACCTTGTTCTTGCTCTCCAATATATGTTAGGTGTCTTAATAAAGGTTTTAATAATTAAAATTCTCTTAGAAATCCTTTGCTTTATCACCACTTGATGTAATGGTAATTTTAATTAATTAATTTAATTTAATTTATTATTAAGTTTGCTATAGGGCACCTGTGCTCAGCAGAGAGAGGGAGAGAGAAAGTGAGAAAGCAAACCACTAGATCCAAGATTTGAACTGTGGTAGGCCATGTGGTAGTCCACACCTTAACCACCAAGCTACCTGCTGGTCCTCTATTCTTTTTTAAAAAATTAGTTTATTTCTTCCGTGAGAGAAGGAAACAGACAGAGAGGGGAAGAGAGGGACAGAGGGGGAGAGACATAGACTTCCAACAGGATCTTCATAGGGTAATCCACCATTTTTTTGTATTCTCCACCATTGACTTGTATGGCTCCTATTGTAAGTATAGGTGGCGGGAGCCTTAAGAGTTCCCGGAGTGGCACATGGCTCCTACCAGAGATCCTAGACCTTGGCACTTTAGACATTAGTGCTTCATAACCCCTTCCTGTGGGGGAGTCCACAACAAAATTTTTAGAAGATTTTCTTTGCAGTATTCCTGGCTCTACCCTCTCATGCCAGCAACACTGCCAACTAACTGTCTGAGTGGAGGGAGAGGGAATGGTGGTCTCCAGTTGAGAACCAGCGGCTTACAAAATTGATAACCTCGTAGTAATAACCGAAGTCCTATGGGTCAACTACCCAGACTGTTAAATTCTAACGTAGAAATTTCAGATACCCATAGACTGTTGACAAAATTGAAGTGCTATCAGCTCAGTAGGGTTCTCATCAATGAAGACCAAGTTTATAAAGTTAAGAAAAAGCTCTTTGAAATAGAGTAGTGGGCTGGTTGGCTGAGTTCTGCTACTTACTGGTTAGATAACCCTCACTCTCTGAACCTTCCATTCCTCTAATACAAAATATCCACCTCTCAGTGTGGTTTGGGACTCTCAAGAAAATATGAGACAATTCTGATGTTATCAGATGACCTATTAATAATTTCAAAGATAACTTTAGGGCTCAAAGTAGACGTTCAAGAGTAGGGATGATCAACTTCATAAAAAAACAAAACCAACCACCACTGATTTCCCACTTAATCAAACATGGCAGATCTAATACCTCCCCTAAAAAGGAAGAATTTCAGACCTAGTCTGTGCCTCCTTAGAACTCTCTCCTGGAGGGGAAGAGAGTTATCATATCGGTCTTTGCTTCTGCAGGGCAGCGAAGAGAGCCACTTGTCTCTCGCCTCCCCTGCCCTGGCCTGTGCCTATAACAGCTCATGCTCAGTCCCTGTGGGCTGTGGGCTGGTTTTACCTGGCACCTGACTGGCCATCTGCCGTCTCAGCGCCGCGGCAGCAGCTGCCTGGGGAGCCGAGATGGGGTGGGAGGGGCTGGGTGCGCCATGCTTCACCGTCTTTGTGGCAAGCATTGTGCTATCAGCCCCTTGAGGGATCATTTTGCTAGCAGATGTAGACACTGAAGGGAGAAGAAAAATTAGGTGAGAAAGTGGGTCAGAGAAGAGGAACACACAAAGTTAAAAGTGGTAAATTCTCCGCGTTAGGTTGCAGGGAAAACGCTATGATGAATAGCTCTTAAAGACAGACAAGGACCTGTCACCTGACAAGCTGGCTCTCTTCTCTGACACTACCTGCAATCTGCCTGCCCATCTCTCCTACTAGCTAGGACATCTGATGTGTCCACGCTTCTGATACTGCTCCATGTGCCACTTTTACGGCAGCACAGATCCATTCCTTAATCTTTTCTAGCACCTGGCATTTGTCAGTTACCTGTCCTTTGCTGAAAGTCACTCCAAGGCCAAGCCCGGAGACTATGCTGAAGGTGCGAGCACTCAGGGCAGCTGCCCAGTGAGCCGGCGAGCGCTGAGCAGAATCTGCTCGGGAGGCATACAGGGCTGCGGTCAGGATGGGCAGGGTGGGTGCCGCACTGCGCTGAGGGCAGTACCCACTCCTGACAGAGGTCTACTCTAAAAGCCCCAAGCTGGACTCGACAGCAACGTTATTATGGGGCATATCCCTGGAGAGTATTCTCCCTCACAATGTCCCACCACCACTTTCGAGGGGAACACACATCTGTGGAATTAGTCTTCTAGCTTCTGGAATACTAGCAGAAATGGGCTGGAACCAAAGGCTTTACTAGCATGATGGACTGAGACCCAGTCAAGTTCCTCCAAAGTTAGAACTCTCATAGGGAAAAAAGACCTCTTCCTTCCTCACTATTTACTTACTTGACGTTCCCATCACGCCAGGAGAAGGGCCTTGAATCAGCTGAGATTTAGCAAGAGGCATCGCCTGAGGCAGGAGACTGGGCTGGATGGAGGGAGTGCGAACCACAGGGGCATGCCGAGGGACCTGGACCACTGCCTCCTCCTCCTTACAGGACGCCCGGGCATCTTCACTCTCCAGAGACTGGGAGATGGAGGAGGTCGAGCTGACTTCATCCAAGTCTTCATAGTATCTCTGAGATAGGAAGGCGGACCGAGACAGGCTGGCTACAAAAGTCCCAAACAAGACACAATTTTAGATAACTCAAAGCAAGTCCAAAAGCTGTTAATTTTCACTGCCAATAGAAAAGTACCCAGTTTGTAAAATGATTTAATTACTACTTATTTTACGTGGAAGCAGCTGTTGTCGAATAAGAACAAAGATGGTTCAGGGTCTTTGTTCAAATGGGGCTTTGAAAAACTGAGCTGTGTAGGACAAGAACATTTTGACTGTCAAACAAAAGAATGTCAAAAGGAGAGAGACAGAATGAATGCTGGTGTAAAAGCAGGAGATCTTGAGCCCCCACAGAAATTTGCACTGGCAGAATAAGAATTAGCAGACAAGCAGGGTGAACGGTCACACCACTGCCGTCGCTTTCTGACAATAACTTCAGGAAACCTAAGGCCTACCACAAACTGGTAAAAATAGGGTGCCTGCAGTTCTGAGCCTCTCCAACACTTCCAGATAATTCTCAGGATTCTTCTGAACCAGACGACTAGGTTTAGAAGGAACAACACTGAATTAAGGCTTTGCCAACATAAATGTCAGAACGTGTATACTACCTGTATGTTGAAAAGCAAAAAACCTAGCTCTTTCTTTCTCCTCCCCAAGTCATCTCACATGTCTCTTTCTCCTCCCTAAGTCAGCTTACGTCTTTCTAGCCGATTTGCTTGTCCTCTAGGCACCAGACTACACTGTCACGACGTATGTGCAACACAAACTCAACTGGACTCCAATGTCACCTGCTAGGGCTGCGCTGTCGGATTCGGTGCCTGCTAGCTGTACGTGGCTAAAGTAATTCATATAAGTAAATGAATGATGAACTCCACCCCTTTGTTGCACTGGCCACGTCTTTATGAGCTGCAAGGTGGGACAGGACACACAGGAAACATTTCCGTAATTGCAGAGACTTCCAGGACCGCCCTGTGCTAGGGTTGTCTGATGCAAGTAAGTACACAGCAGTCATTCAGAGAGCCCGCCCATAACCGCCAGAGCTGCTGCCAGTCACGCTCGTGGAGAACACCTTACTTGGTACCAGGTGCTACTGAAAGCTTCTGGACACATTATCCCACATGACCTTCACAGCTACCCTCTAAGTTAGAAAAGGCTATAGTCCAACTTGATGGTTAGTGCTGAACAAAGGTTAAGTAACTTTCCCAAGGCCATGAAGCAGGTAGGAGGTAGGGCCAGAATCCAGACCTGTGACCTGTGTGCACATGACTTCGCAGACCATGCTCATTACGCTGCTATGGAGGAACAAGCACATCCCGGGTGAAATCTTGACCTCATGACCTCTGCTCCCTGGAGCCACACCATGTTATGTTCTGTTAGGTGGCCAAAGAAATTCTGCAGGTACCAACTCACCTTAAAATAGGTAACCCTGGGGAACCAGCAGTTAGCGTAATGGCTATGTCGCTGGATTCCCACGTAGTCTACTGCGGTTCGCGTCTTGGACCCGGTGACTTAAAACTCACGCCGGGCGCGTGTGCGTGTGTGCCCAAGATCCCGAGGGGAGAATGGAGGAGAAGGGACTGCGGCATGACCATCCCCCCTGGGGGGTGATTTCTCGCTTCCGGTCTCTATGTCTCTTTCAGTCTGTCTGGCGAGCGCACGCGCCCTATAGCAAAAATCTCTCCAAAAAAAAAAAAAAAAAAAAAAAAAAAATAGGTAACCCTGGATTATGCAGGTGGGTCCAACACAAGATACCATGAATTGTTAAAAGCAGAGAAGTTAAGCAGAAGAGGAAGAGAGAAGTAGCACAAGTTCAGAAAAGCAAAAACTCAAAGTATGAAAATCCAGTGTGCATTCGTTGGTCAGAAGAAGGGGTAGGGAGCACACACTGAGGAAACATGGACCTCCGTCCTACAACTCCAAGAACTGAATTCTGCCCACAACCTGAAGGAGCTTGGTGGAGGAGTCTGACCCAGTGGGGCCTTCCCACAAGTCCACAGATAACAGCTTTGCCCAGCTGATCCCTTAACCGTAGCCTTGTGAGCACTGAGCAGTGGACTGAGCTGAGCTATCTGGACAGAGAACTATGAGAGAATAAATCCACAAAGCTTGTGGCAATTTGTTACGGGATCCACATGAAACGATTGCAAAGCCTGCATTCACTAAGGACCACATTACTCTCCAGATCTTCTCTTAAATCCTATCTCCTGAGCGTTAGTAACAATGAAAGATGACTTAGATCTTCACCTGCGAGAACTAGATAGAAAAGAGAAACTGGCGTAACTATGTTAACTCCTCAGGTCTGAGGTAAGCTGGAGTCCTCTCCGTTTCCCACTTTCTCTGTTCTGATGCCATTCATTTGCCTTGGGTGCAGGAGGCTCCATCACCTGGAAAAGGCAACGGCCACGCTCACTTACAGACGCCTGGGGCCTGGGCTGTCCTCCCCTGGGTGGTGCTGCTACACCGCTGATGGGCACTAGTCGCTGCTGTGATCAGGATGCAGCGACCTTCCCGGCATGAGAAAGGGATCCCACTGAAATGCAGAGAATCTTATTCTGCTTGAGCTCTAGCTCAGACAAGAAAAGGCAGAAAGCCACATTGGGCAGGGAAAAAAAGAGGGACATCACATGATCATCTCAGTAGCTCAGGGTGAACCACAGCAAGCTCCTGCTTTAAGTATTGATACCTGTTACATACCATGAATGAACCTCAAAAACAGAAAACCAAGTGAAAGAAGTCAAACCAAAAGATTGCATACATGGCTCCACTGATATATAATTTATAAAAAGGGCAGATCTACAGAGAGAGAACGTTCTAGTGGTAGCTGGGGGTGGAATATGGATCGACTGCAAATAAGCATGGGGAAACTTTCTGAAAAATGGAGATGTTCTAGAATTGGAATGTGGTGATGGTTCCACAATTCTGTAAACTTACTAAAAATCATCAAACTATACTTAGAACAGTTAAACTTTGTATCAATTATACCTCTCTAGTTTTTTAAAAAAATCAGTTCTAGGTAATTGATTTAATGTTTATGAGAGGCGAAATATTTATGTTAGAAGATAATAATGGTATATACATAGTCATTACAAAGAAACAGGATTTCTTTTCTTTTTTCTTTCTTTTTTTTTTTTGAGAGGTTTTTGCTATAGGGCGCGTGTGCTTGCCAGAAAGACAGAGACAGAGAGACAGAAAGCGCACAATCACTCCCCAGGGGGGGATGGCTATGCCACAATCCCTTCTCCTCCATTCTCTTCTCAGGATCTTGGGCATGCACGCACATGCTCCCAGCATGAGTTCAAGCCACTGGGTCCAGGACTCGAACCGTGGTCAGCTACATGGGAGTCCAGTGACATAGCCATTACGCCAACTGCTGGTTCCGAAACATGATTTCTTAAACAGAACACAGGAAGTACTAATTATAAAAGCAAAGGCTGATAAATCTTTTTTAAAATTAAAAACTTCGAGGGGAGGAGCAGCAGCCAATGAAGGCAACTGAGGCAGGACACCACTCCAGGCTTCTTCCTGCCTCCCAACCCATCCTAGGTATATCTGTCTGCCACCACTATCCCCAGAGCCTGTGCTGCTGCTGCAGACCAGGGAGGAGCGGCAGCAACTGAGGTGGAAAGACTGCCTCAGATCTCTAGCTGCCTTCTGCCCACCCAGAACATTTTGAGACTTCATAGTTTTCTGACCAGTGCGGTGCTCCTTTCTCTTCTTCCATTTGAAAATCTCCAGATTAGCCCCGGGTGCACCTGGTCTCAAGAGACCGGGAAAGAAATCAACACATAACGGTGGCTACAAAACACACTCTCTTACTGGAAGACAAAGCCCTCTACCAAGAACACATCTGAGAAGTAGAGCTCTTCTTCCCCCGACACTTTAAAATCGACAACAAATAAGCAGAAAGTAGTGTATAATCCATCAGATGACTAGAAACCAGCACAGAGGCACAGAAAGTATGGGAAAACAAGGAAATACCTCTTCCCCAATGGAACAGAACAACTCTTTTCCAACCATGGATAGCATAAAAAAATTTGCAGGAATGTCAGAAATAGAGTTCAAAACATTCATGACGACAGAGATGAGGAAGTCTTTCCAGGATTTGAAGGAAGAGATAGACACCATACCAAAAACAACAACAACAACAACAAAAAACCCAAAAACAAAAACAAAAAACTCCTAGAGGTGAAGACTCTAATACGGGAAATCAAGACCTCCCTCAAAATCTCTGAGCTAGAAGACAAAACTTCTGACGTAGATAAAACCACCAAAAATGATGACAAAATAATTTAAATAAATGAGGACAACATATGGGAAATACTAGACACTATGAAACACCCAAATATTTGAATTTGGTATTTCAGAAGGTGAAGAATCAGACAAGGGCATAGATAGAAGATCTATTCCATGAAATATTTGTAGAAAATTTCCCAAATCTAGAGAAGCAATCAAACATCCAGACTCAAGAAATACAAAGGACCCCAAATAGAAGACCCTCTCCATGGCACATGATAGCCAAACTGACCAAAATTACGGCTAAGACAAGATACAAAAAATGCCAAGAGAGAAATGTCGAGTTACTTACAAATGTTACCCCATCAGGCTAACGACGGACCTCTCAGCAGAAACAATGCAAGCAAGGAAAGAATGGGAAGATACATTCAAAGTGTTAGAAGAGAAACTATTTCAACTGAGACTACTATACCCAGCAAAATTATCCTTCAAATGGGAAGAAAAGATAAAAACATCCTTAGATAAACAAAAATCTCAAAGAATTTACCAACACTAGACCAGCTCTTCAAGAAGTTCTGAAGGGAGTGCTACACCAGGAAAACTAAAGAGAGATAGACAGAAATAAGAGAACCAAAAAAACAACTAAGAAACTGGCCTAACTAATGACAGGGACAGGTCCAGAAATATCAGTAACAACACTGAATGTTAATGGGTTAACAAAAATGCAAACAAAAATCAAAAAAGGGCTAGAGTCACGATACTGACTTCAGACAAAATAGGCTTTAAGACAAAAACTGTAAGAGACAAAGAACAACATTATATAGTGGTAAAAGGGCTAATTCATCAAGAAGATTTAACACTTATAAATATCTATGTACCCAAATATCTGATGGAAAGACTGCTAGATCTAAAAGGAGAGATAGATTGCAATGTTTTTCTTTCCTAATAATCCAATCAATTGTTAAGCCTGGATTAACAACTGTATTCCTAGTTTAAAGCCTACTTGATTGTATTATGAAGTTTATGTCCTTACTGCAACGTAGAATCTAGACTGGATCCAAGCTTTGTTTTTGTTTTTCTAAGTCAACATATGAGACTTAAGTGGGACAGCTAGTAAAATGTGAGTATGGATTGTACTCTAGATAACAGTAGTCCATCCATGTTAAATTTCCTGAACCTAATAACTGTTCTATGGTTGTAAAAGATAATTTCCTTCTTTGTAGAGGATATATGCAAAAACATTTAAGAGTAAAGAGACACTTGTCTGCAACTTATCCTCAAAGAGCTCAGCAAAAACAGTAACAGGACAGGGGGAGAGAAAATGAAACAATGATGGCAAACATTATCTGATAAATATGGTGAAGGTAAGTGGGTACTTACTGTATTTTTGCAATTTTGTAATTGGAGGTTTCAATTTTTTCAAAATAACAAAATTTAAAATGTCAAATGAAAAAAATCAGAGGAAAGGCATGGCTCTTCTGTGTATGATGGTACCCTTGCAGGGGAGGGAGGACAGGGTGATAGCTTGTCCACAGCCTTGGCAATGTTCTGTTTCTTGCCCCGGGCAAAGACTCCATGGATATAAATTTTTGTTTTGTGCATCTCTG
The DNA here is from genome assembly GCA_026018925.1 of Tupaia tana. NCBI lineage: Eukaryota > Metazoa > Chordata > Mammalia > Scandentia > Tupaiidae > Tupaia > Tupaia tana. Next base: position 103,265,941 of record JAKSZU010000013.1, on the reverse strand, counting down.
TCATATTTCACAAATATAAAAAAAAAAAAGTATTTCTGTATTCTTAATTATGTGTCCTAATATTTTAAAATAGAATGCATCCTAATATATTTAAATATAATGTATAGTTATCTGCTTTACGTTTATATTACCTTCTTTTTCTTTTTTTTTCTTTTTTTTTTTTGGAGAGGTTTTTCGCTATAGGGCGCGTGCGCTTGCCAGAGAGAGAGAGAGAGACATAGATAGAAAGCAAGAAAACGTTTATATTACCTTCTTAAAGTTTTATGTGGTCATAGACCATTTATCTCTTCCTTACTACTTTCTGCAACAAAGTAGGCAACTGTATTTGTTGAATGAATGAATAAAATATTACATAAATCTCACTTTTTTCTTTTTTCTGAAGAGGTTTTTGCTATAGGGCGCATGTGCTTGCCAGAAAGACAGAGAGACAGAAAGCAAGAAATGACCCCTGGGGTGAACGGCCACGCTGCAATCTCTTCTCCATTCTCCTCTTGGAATCTTGGGCATGCACACACACACACCCGGTCTGAGTTTAAGCTACTGGGTCTGGGCGTCAAACTGCAGTCGACTACATGGGAGTCCAGCAACATAGCCATTATGCCAACTGCTGGTCCCCATAAATCTCACTTCTAATGAATCTATTATAAACATATAGTCAGAGATTGGGTTAAATATTTATGAATAAAGATGTGCTGAGGTAAATCTTGGCAATAAGATGAACATTAACAATAGAAATTGAGTAAGTAATTAAGGCCCTCTAATACGAGGAAATATTGTGCAGTCACTATACTCTAAAGCACGTGTTCAAAGAATATTAAAGATTTTAAAACAGAAGGCAGAAGAAAAGTATTAGGCATTTTTTTCAAGGCTTATTTATCTCATGAGAAAGAGAAAGAGAGAGAAAGAGAGAGACAAGATAGGCAGGCAGCCAACAGGGTTCCCGTGCCGCAATCCACCGTCACTCAACGCAGATGGTGGAGACGTCCACTGTGTGTACAGGGTGGCCTTGGGATATGAACACGGGACCTTCCCACGTGGATATAGTTGTATTACTTCTGTGATGCCAAGTGGCCCATGACTTTTTTTAATTAAAAAAATTTTACCAATTCTTTTTACTGTGATAAAAATATACATATATATAAAATTGACCTCCTTACCACTTGTAAGTGTATGGTTCAGCAGTATTTTTTATTTTTAGAGATTTTTGCAATAGGGTGCATGACCTTGCCAAAGAGACAGAGAGAGACAGAGAGACAGAAAGTGAGAAATCACCCCTGGGGAATTGGCCACGCCATAGTCCCTTCTTCTCCATTCTCCACTCAGGGTTTGGGTACAGATGTACATGTGGCTGGCATTGAGTTTAAGCCACTGGGTCTGGGACGCGAATCATGTCGGAGTTCGGCGATGTAACCATTACACCACCTGCTGGTTCCAGTTCAGTGGTATTAAGTACATTCATACTGTCCTGAACCAGCACCACTAACCATCTCCAGAACTATTTTCATCTTGCAAAACTGAAACTATACTCATTAAACAACTCCTCATCTTCTCCAACCACCCCACCACCCCACAGGCAACCATCATTTCACTTTCTCTCTCTATGAATGTGACTCATCTGGGTACCTCATAAGTAGAATCATAAAGCACTGTCTATTTGTGACTGGCTTATTTTGCTTCGCAGAATGTCTTCAAGGTGCACTTACATTGCTGCATTGCCAAATTTTCATTCCTTCTTAAGGCTGAAAAGTCCATGAGGCTGAAAAGTCCATTCCACTATTGGATAGACAGCATCCTCTTCATCCATTTTCTGTCAATGGATACTCATGCTACCTCTTGGTCACTATCAACAATGCTGCCACGGTCATGGATGGATGAATATTGCTCTGAGACTGTTTTCAATTCCTGGATCATATGGCGATTCTATTTTTAATTTTTCTTTTTTTTTTCCTGGAGGGGTTTTTGCTATCGGGCATGTGCACTTGCCAGAAAGACAGAGGCAGACAGAGAGACAGAAAGCGAGAAATCACCCCCCACGGTGGGTGTGGCCACACCACAATCCCTTCTCCATTCTCCTCTCGGGATCTTGGGCATGCACACACTCTTGGGCATGCAAGCACACAGGTCCAGCGTGAGTTTAAGCCACCGGGTCTGGGACTCGAACCGCGGTCAACTACATGGAAGTCCAGCAACATAGCCATTACACCAACTGCTGGTCCCTTTTTTTATTTTTTTTATTTTTTTATTTATTTTTTTTTGTTTTTGGAAGAGGTTTTTTCGCTATAGGGCGCGTGCGCTCGCCAGACAGACAGAGAGAGACATAGAGACAGAAAGCGAGAAATCACCCCCCAGGGGGGATGGTCACGCCGCAATCCCTTCTCCTCCATTCTCCTCTCGGGATCTTGGGCACGCACGCACACGCGCCCGGCGTGAGTTGTAAGCCACCGGGTCCGAGACGCGAACCGCGGTCGACTACGTGGGAGTCCAGCGACATAGCCATTACGCTAACTGCTGGTTCCCCTTTTTTTATTTTTTTAAGCAACCACCAAACTGTTTTCGGCAGCAGCTGCACCATTTTGCACCCCTGCCCATAGAGCACAGGGTTCCAATTTCTCCACTATCCTGAATAACACCGATTTTCTGGGTTTTGTTGTTTTTCTTCCAGTAAGGGCTCATGAAATTTTTTTTTTTGGAGAGGTTTTTGCTGTAGGGCACGTGCGCTCGCCAGACACAGAGAGAGAGACAGAGAGACAGAAAGCGAGAAATCACCCCCCCCCGGGGGGATGGCCACGCTGCAATCCCTTCTCCTCCATTCTCCTCTCGGGATCTTGGGCACGCACGCACACGCGCCTGGCATGAGTTTTAAGCCATCGGGTCCGGGACTTGAACCGCAGTCGAATACATGGGAGTCCAGCGACACAGCCGTTACGCTAACTGCTGGTCCCAGGGCTCATGAATTTTTTTAAATAAAAAAATAAGTTGGAATACAAAACCATAATGTTATAATCCAATTTAATTTTCAACAAATTGGATTTATGCAAAAAAAAATTAGCTTAGGAATAAACCAAAATGATGTAAGTGAAGCCATATCTGGTTTGAAAAATAAAGACAAATGTTTATTCTTCTTTATACTTGTCCATATGTTTTCACAATGATCTACATTTAAAAAAAATTTTTTTTATAAAGGTTTTTGCCATAGGGTACATGCACCTGCTAGAGAGAGACAGGCAGAGACAGAAGGAGACAAAGCGAGAAATCACCCCCCCAGGGAGGATATGGCCACACAATCCCATATCCTCCATTCTCCTCCTGGGAATCTGGGTATGCACACACACACACACACCTGACATAATTCAAACTACTGAGTCCAGGACTCGAACCTTAGTTGGCCCTGTGAGATCTTGGCACCTTAACCACCATGCCACCTGTTGGCCCCAAGATTTACTCTTTAAATAAAAATAATTATTGGGGCTGGCTTGGTGGCATGGTGGTTAAGGCACTAAACCCCACATGGCCAACCACAATTTGAGTCCCAGACCTGGTGGCTTGCTTTCTCACTTTCCCTCTCTCTCTGGACAAATTTAAGTAAGTAAATTAAACAAATAATTCTTTTAAGTAAATAAAAAGAATTATTAAAAATTTTACTTCTCTGGGACTCTTACCCAATTTAGCCCTATATGTTACAGAGAAATGATGGTACAGTTAAGATTAAGTTAAATTTTGATGTTTTAATTATCAAATGTCATATGCTGTTGGCATAAAAAATTTTTAACTCGAAACAGATTTTTTGTTGTTGTTGTTTCTGTTTTTGTTTTTTTTTTGGAGAGGTTTTTGCTATAGGGCACGTGCGCTCGCCAGACAGACAAGAGAGATAGAAAGTGAGAAATCACCCCCCAGAGGGGATGGCCACGCCACAATCCCTTCTCCTCCATTCTCCTCTCGAGATCTTCAGCACGCACGCACACGCACCCAGCGTGAGTTTAAGCCACCAGGTCCGGGACTCGAATCGCGGTCGACTACGTGGGAGTCCAGCGACATAGCCATTACGCTAACTGTTGGTCCCTCGAAACAAAATTTTAAAGAAAAGCACAAATTGTGCATCTAATGCAAAACAATTATCTAGATAATTGCTCTATTTTCTTTCTTTTTTTTTTTTTTTAAAAAAAGGAGCTATTACATAGAAAGTTTCACGGCAAAAAAGATAATAGACCTTTTTCTTCAATTAAACGCCTCTCCCAGTGCACCCACAGCTTCTAAGCACCTCCGTACATCTAGTAATCTGGAGGTTTCTTTCCTTTTTTTTCTCAAATGCAATCTTACTCAATCCTCACACACATCAGGGAAGTAGAGCTTCTTTGGCTAAAGCAGAGGCTAGGCTCCAGCTTGGCCTATCCCGAACCCCTGGGGATCTGTATTGTGCAACTTGAAGAATGCAAACAGCATAGAATAAAAACCAAAACAACTATCCTGAAATGTTTTGTTGATCATATACAACCTGCTTCTCATTCTAGTATTCAAACTGACAACAGATTCTGGGGATGTTTTCCCTATCCCTTGCTAAGAATCAAAAGGAAAACACATACACACACACCGAGTGCACCTGGCACTTTGTACCACGTGGTTTATGTTAAAACACATAAGAACAGCTCTCTACCTGGAGCAGTGGACCTCACAGGTGGGGTCTTCCTCTTGGCCAAGAAGTTTCTCAGCTGTGCCAGTTTCACGGGGGACAGTTTAGCTGCAAGAAATTCATGAAACCATAAATGCTTAAGACTTGTTTTTTAGGTGTTAGTAATTGGAAGAGAATAGAGCTAAATAGCTGAAAAGTTACATCTACCTGGTACTTTGGGCAAGGGTTTGGCATGAGATTCTATGGTGGTTTTCAACAAAGCATTGCGGAGGCTTTCCAGGTCACTGTCAAAACTGAAACAGGACATTGTTACACAGAAACCAGTGCTGAGCTGAGATAGCTGAGGCTGTGAGGGGCACCTTAACCACCTAAATAGAAATGCAAGAGGTGAGCGCATACTCAATATAGAAATGAGGCATCACAGCCTAGTGGTTAAGGGAGACGGAGCCCACATGGCCAACCACGCAGTTCAAACTGGCCTTGGCACCTTGAACGCACACCAGGCAAGTGTCTAATCCTGACAGGATGGAGAAATGGGGAAAGGATTATTGAGGCACGACCACACCCTGTTCGGGAGTGCTTTATCTCTCCCTCTGTTCCTCTGTCTCTCTTTGGTAAGTGCATGTACCCTCTGGCAATTAAGAAAAAAAAAATAAAAATGTCACCTGAACAACTGACATAACAATCCAAAAAGAGACTGCAACCTCAGTAACATATCCCATTCCCGCATCAAACACACTGCAGTGCCTCATTGAAAAGGACAATTAACGGTTACACATTTGGCTCAAAAGCAGAAATGCAAAACTCCCTTGGTAACTTTAGAGGTAAAACAGCCAAGCACTAGGGTCTGATCATCTCCATGCTCAAGCAGAAAGGTGTATCTGGGCTTCAGGGACAAGTCGGCCAACTGAATCTTATTGGTTAATTTCCATTAAATGACAACACGGTGACCAGTGTCTGCTATGACCCACGGAGCACCTATGCCATCAGGCACAGCCCTGGGAGCTACGCAGGCTCAGAACTTTCTGACAATCTCATGAGACAGGTATTATTATCTCTACTTTTTAGGCAAAGAAATAAAGCGTCAGAGAAGGTAAGAAACCTGACCGAAATCACACAGGCAACAGACAGCAGTAACCTTCAAAGCCACATCAGAACCACTCTAAGATTGTCCCACATTTCTGCCCAGAGACTGGCTCATGCACTCATAAGTCATACACGCACTGGTACTCATTCTTCGTGCACCTGTGAGTGCTGCTCTGGGAAGGAATGGATGTGGGAAGGCTCCACTGGGAAGTGTGGTTATACAGACGGAGCTGCTGGAGGGTGTCCACCAGGTGGTTCAACCTCTTCCTCTGCTGGTTGATGATCTCTCGATTGTTGGCGAGGGTGTTGAACAGGGTCTCTCGCTCTGGCACAAGCAAGCGCCTGGTAACAGCAATGAGAAAAGAAATGTGAATGGTTCAAGTTATGGAAACCAAACCCCACTCCCAACCCCTAAAAAGAAAGGCTACAGTATAACTGGGAACAATAAATGGAGAACCATTAGTAGATAAAAACACCCACAAATTACTAGGAACCAACTTAGCCATTTGCAAAGAGAAACAAAACTATCGAGCAGAGCCACTGTCAGGTCAGGCCATGTTTTCTTGGGAGAAAGTAACACACAAGATTGTATATGAGGAGAAATAGCATGAGGAGGAATGGCAGGAAGAGAAAACAGCTCAGAATACACAGGCCAGGCTGCAGCCAATGAGAGAGTAAATTAGACAAAACCCTAGAGAGGCTCAGGGAAGAACAGGATGGGAGTAAGAAGGCAGAACAGAAGAAAATCCTTTCAGCTATCTACATCATGCTGCGATCTGTATTTGTGTATGTGTAAAATATATTCAATTACAAAAATAGAAAAAAACAGGTTCATTGGAATCTATGGGGGTGTCATTTCTTCAGACTATTGAGAAGCAGGAAAAGAATACAGGATTTAGCATCAGGGAGAAACTAGCTCAAAAGAACTAAAAACAGACAGGATCACAACAGCTGCTCTAAAGACAGACAGGCTAGGTCTGTGTGCTTCTCTCAGGCTGTCAGGTCCTGGACTTGAACCATGGTTGGCTGTGTGCGAGTCCAGCGCTTTAACCACTATGCCACCTGTTGGTCCCCCTTGAATATCTTTTGAAGTGTTATCTGACTATATTAATTTTGGGGAAAACTATACAAACAAAACAAAAGGAGTGGTCCTACATGAGCTACAAGTCAACCATCTCCTTTGTTACCGTATGTCAACATGAACATTTTGTGTCTTCCCACTACCATGGATTGAAAACATCTATGCTAAACAGGAACTTCCGGTGTTACCTTCTCTTCTCCTATTACCTCCTTGAGGGGTCAAGCGCTGGCTGAGTGAGTGCCTCTAGTGACAAGGTAGTTTGACATGAATATTTAAAAAGGTACTTCAGTAGGATACAAGGTAGTGTACAGAGATGAGCCTAAAACAGGGAAGTACTACTGAAACAGAAAACGGTATGGACTGAAGATTTTGAAATTTGTATAAAGGAACTCACCATGCCAAATAATAAATCCACGAGGTTGGCAAAAAGTTAAAAAACAAACAAACAAACAAACAAAAAACTTTGGCTTTTCTGTTAGCATCATGCTCTCTTTAAAAAGCCAACTTATTCACTAGCAAAGAGAAATGGAGCTGTCAACAAGCCACTGTCAGGTCAGGCCAAGCGCTTTCTTGCAGGGAAGTAACACACAGGACTGCACATAAATTGCAGCCAGGGGACTGAGCTGTAACATCTCTAATAGGGCCCCACTGGCCATGAGGACAAGTGCTCCAAGCCACAGGCCAGAGCCCACCCCCAGGACAGGGTAGGGGCAGAGTATGTCACCTCTACCTCCCCATCACACTGATGTTCTAAGCTAAGGGTCCTCAGTACAGGCTTCTGACCCCTTCTCCACATGGCACGAAGTGATTTAGTCCATGCTGCTCATGTAGTTACACACACATTCTAGCCCTGTCCTGCCGTCACACCCAGGCCGTCCCCCTGAAAAGTTCTGTGACCCTACAGCCCCAGAAACCAGCGAACAGACCATTTCTTGGTTTGTTCGCATACACGACTGATTACATTACTCCATGTACATTTTTCAGAAACCTAACGTCCTGAGGATGCTGTTTTCAAGTGGCTTACCACGGGCACTTGCTACTTGCGGTGTGCTGCGTGCTAGCCCTCTCAGAAAACATGTCGTAACACCAAATATCCAGGGAGCAGGTTTCCCACTCCTTTGCCATCGTTCCTCTCATCCTTTAAGTGATCTATACTAATTAGGAATGTTTTCTCAAAAAATTTGGAGTACACAGGAAAATATTAAGGAAAAGGAAAAAGGTCTTCTTAATCCTGCCTAGCAGATATAACTGAATGCTGATAAACCTATCCAGGTCCAATCTCTTTTCTGTCTGTTCTTCCAGACTGAGATCACCCACTGTGCTTTCCTGTCTTACTTTTCTTCTCATTTCATTATATTCTATATGCTGTACCTAGTAAGTACGGTGGTGTAGCAATATTTCACATAAAAAATATTTAACATAGGACCCAGCAGGTGGTGTGGTGGCGAAGGCACTGGATCCCATGTAACTGGAAGCGCAGTTTGAGTCCCAGACCTGGTGGCTTAAAGGACATGCTAGGCGTGTGTGTGTGTGTGTGTGTATGTGTGTGACCAAAGTCCTGAGAGAAGAATAGAGAAGGGATTGCTGCATGGCCAATTACTCTGGGAGGGTGATTTCTCACTTTCCATGTGCCTGTCTCTCATGCGCTCTATGGCAAGAAAAAAAAAAGTACATGTATATATATATATATATATATATATATATAAATAATATATGTTTATTTATATATATATAAATATATATATATATATATATATATATATATATATATATATATATATAAAATATATTTAATATAACTTTGTGTGAATATATTACCCAATGGTTATGAAGTATTCGGTAATTAGAAAATGTGACCACATTCCTTTAGGTTGGGTTGAATTAGGCTGAATCGAATGTTGCATTATCATAAAATCGTACAATATAAATCCTTTTATGCAAATTCCTGCAAGCATCATCTATTATTTCTGTACAAAGATGTCTAGAAGTACAACAGAATGACTGTGTCAAAAGACACTGGCGTGGTTTTCCACAGGCTCCTAACCACCCTTTGAGAAAAGAAACAGCAGATCTACGGGTGGGTGAGAGCTCTTGCTCACTTTTGTTTTTTTTTCTGTTCCAGATGTCGATCCCACTCTAAGTCCAGGACATCATTCACATCTTGAACAGCAAATTTCACATACTGGTGGAGGCGCCGAATTTCCTACAAGGAAAAAAAAGGCAAATGACTAATTTTTCCAGAAGAACTTAGGGGAAGAGAAATCAACAGTTAAAATAATTCAGAAGGGACCAGCAGATGGTATAATGGCTATGTCGCTGGACTCCCATGTAGTCAACAGTGGTTCGAGTCCCGAACCCAGTGGCTTAAACTCACGCCAGGCACGTGTGTATGCATGCCCCCGATCACAAGAAGAGAATGGAGGAGAAGGGACTGCAGCACGGCCATCCCCCCGGGGGATGATTTCTTGCTTTCTGTCTCTCTCTGTCTTTCTAGCATGCACACGTGCCCTAGAGCAAAAACCTCTCCAAAAAAATTAGAAAAAAAATTCAGAATTATTTCCATCATGAAAATAACAATGAATGAGGAAAATGTAAAAGGCTGAAACAGAATCGTTAGAATTGTATAATTACAATGAGAAACAGAAAGTCAACTTTTCTAATAGTGGGACGGAGAAACAGTACGAAGAAAATGAAAACAGAAAGGGCGTGTCTGCCTCAGCCCCTGGGGACAGATGTCCTTGCTTAGCTCTCGTTTGTCAGCTCCGTAAAGCAGCTTAACGTGGCCGGGAATTTTCCACTGTACTCTGGTACTCACACAGCACATCAGTTTAGTTTTTGCTCTCCCACCCATGAAATTAACTGTAACACAGGCAAAATTATCCTATAAAACAGTGCTCAAAATAATTCTGAACCTATCCACTCATCGCAGAGAACATTTAAGTCATCTCGCCAGTTGAGACTCATTTCTTTTAAAAAACAAAAAAATAGTACCAGCACTAGAAATTGAATTTACCATTATTAAAATTCTTAGCAACTGCGTTAGGCCTGCAATCATTTTCTTTAAATTTGGGGTCACTGCTAGCCTTCATGGCTCTCCAACTTAACTCACGAAAATTAAAGACGAAGATCAAGCGTTCAAGTAAGTATGTATACAAATGGAGAAACTGTGCTATAATAAGAGAAAAAAGCTTTATACATATGAACAAAGATCTCAGATTTAAACATATTTTCAAAATTATTTTTGGGTAAGGGGATGTCCTGACTGAAGAAGACAAGGTATCCTTTAAAGACAGCCAGGCTGATGAGGGAGAGCAGCGACCTGTAGTAAATGTAAATCTACTTGACCCTTGATGGCATTCTTCACCTGTGCCAGTGCAATCGGATCTCTGCACTGGCCTGTGCTGCTGCTTCCGCACGCCCTCCCAGCTGTGTCTACCAGCAAACACCAATCAGCTAAGGACTGGGCCTTAGCTCTTCCTCACCTCTGCTCCCACAGCATCCTGGCCCAGAGCCCATACGCTCTCCTCTCCCACCAGCACATACCCACCTGAGCGGGCTGTGCCACCACGCAGTGGTTAAGAGCACAGGCTCTGGAGAGACTGCCCAGGTTCCAAGAGCCAGGACTTCCCAGTGAAACCTGGGCAGTTTCAGCATGTTACCTCCGCTTTGCTTCGTACATAGTAAGCACTCCATACATGCTATTATTATCTACTTAGCATGACTGCAAAAAGTTTACTCCCTTTTAAATGGGGAAAGTGTTCCTCCAAAGCTGTGTGCATTCTCTTAGTTTGGCAATAAAACAAAAAGCAAAAAAGGCATGTAGGAAGGCCAGGTAAGGAGCAGGCAGCATTTTGGGGTAAGGACAGGTGGGCTCTCTGCTGAGTGTGTGAGACCGATGGCAGAGGGAGGCTCATCACAGATGGGGCTGTGGAACATGACAGGGCTTCTTTGGCCTTTCTGGAAGAAGGAACCACTTCTCTTGTCTTTCTGCTTTACATTTCCCAGGTGTAGGATGGAAATGGTGGGAACAGCAGAGTCTGTGGCCTCAAATTCTGAAGCACTAGGGACTCACTGCACACACAGAGCCCACTTCCAAGGAAAGAAAGACCAGACCTGCCTGTGCACCCTCCCACTGGGCCTCCACATGAACATAAGGAGGGAGAAGACAACCCTCACATTAAACCTAGCAACATGGCAGTCCTGGATAAATGGAAAGGTAGAGGACAAAATCCAGTTAGCTAAAACAGAGATTAAAAAGAATTATTAAGAATCAATGAGAAAAGCAGCTTAGGAGAGAGCCCAGGCATTTGGAGGTTTCTACTCCCGTTCTTAGAGCCAGCATGCCTCGGGCAAGCCTCTCAGCCTTAGTGGAAGTTCCCTCATCCTACAAAGGGATCAGGAACTTATACTGTGGGGACCAGCAAGTGGCATAGTTAAGGCACTGGACACTCCCACATGGCCGACCACGGTTAGAGTCCTGGACCTGGTAGCTTGCTTTCTCACTCTCTCTCTCCCTCTGGTCAAATTAAAATAAATGAATAAATATAAAATAAAATAAATAATTATTTTGTAAAAAATTAAATTATTATCATATTGTGCAGAGCAGTTGGTGCTGAAGACTAAAAATGATTAAAAACAAAAACAAAAACTCACAATTTACCTGGTACTTAAAAAATCGTTCCTACTTAATTATTATCACTCACGATTTAAGTGATAAATGTACCTGTTTTGACAGAGTACCCTCTACCAAGCTTAAGGTTTAATTAAAACACTTTTTTTTTTTAATTAAAAAGAGTAGAAAACTAAGTCACATTCTTTGCTGCAATTAAGGAAATTTGTGGAAATACAGATTAGCAGAAAATCAACTTCATATCTAAAAAATGACAGCAATTATTCCATATTTTCAGTAGATTTAAACAGAGTCTCCTACCTGGAGCTGAGCTTCACTCTTGGGATCCAGGGGTCTCTTATACAGTAAATGGAGATATCCAGAGTCTCGATTTCTTTCATTTTGTTCTCTGGCTTCTTCAACACCAGCAAAGCCCTCAAGTAAAGTTGTTTTCAGGGTACTTATATCCCCATGAAGAGACTGAAAGAGACACAAGAATATACTGATACCAAAAAACTTTGATTTCCAAGAAATAAAACTTTTCTGTCTGGATTAAGGATGGTGGAATTTCTCAAATATTTAACATCACAAACATATGATTACATTTAACAGTTCTATGGGGGAAAATAAAAGGAATTTCACTGCTTGGAAACAAAGATACTATTCCTGCTTTTTTTTTTTTAATTATCTTTGGTCTTCATTAAATTTTTTTTTTTTTTTTAATTCTTAAAAATTTTCTATAGGGCATGTGTGCTTGCCAGAGAGAGACAAAAAGAGAAAGTGAGAAATAACCCCCCAGGGGCAATGGCCACGCCACAATCCCTTCACTTCCATTCTCCTCTCAGGATTTTGGGCATGCACACACATGTGCCCAGCATGTTTTTCAAGCTACCCAGTCTGGGACTCGAACCATGTAGTCAGTCATGTAGGATCCAGCTGCCTTAAACATTATGCCACCTGCTGGTTCCCCCCAAAACACCACATTCTAACGACTAGAAATTCAGAAAATAAAGAGCACTAATAATACCCATAATCCTATTATCTGAAAATCTTTCCTTCTTCTTGGCATGTTATTTAGGACCAGAACTCGAGTCAGTCCAAACTGGGATCCTGGTAGTACCACTTGCTAAATGAGTGACTTTGAGGAACATTAATTTACTTTGCTAAGCCTCAGTTTCCTGACCTGCAAAACAGAGAGAGTAATAGCGTAACAGTATATATTACACAGGAAAGTTGTGAGGGTACATTGCGCTGTCATGTAGTAAGTAGTAACAGCAATAACAAACATTTGATTTTTTATACTCTAAAATACCCTGCCTTTTAAAAAATTGTTTTTTTTGGAGAGGCTTTTTTGCTATAGGGCATGTGTGCTTGCTAGACAGAGACAGAAAGTGAGAGATCAGCTCCCAGGAGGAATGGTCACGCTGCAATCCCTCCTTTCACGATTTTGAGCACGCACACACGTGCGTCCGACATAATTTTCAAGCAACCAGGTCTAGGACTTGAACTGCGGTCGGCCATGTGGAAGTCCAGCGCCTTAATTACTATGTCACCTACTGACCTCACTGCCTTACTTTTCACCTAACATGATAACAGAAAGTAAAATTTCAAATAGACCTAAACTAAATTAACAGGGATTGGGCTGTTGGAAAAGTCACAACATATTTTGTTTTCTATGCAAAAATGGAATTTTCCAACGACCTAATAGAATATACTTTCAGTGTGCCTAGGATGTGTCAAGGGAGTAGAAAGTATTATAATCCACATTATGGATGAGAAAACTGAAACACAAAGTAGCTAGAGGAACTGCCCCCAAATCACACATTATTAAGGGCTGAAAGATCGGAACTCAGGCATTCCTAACTAAGCTACTCGACACTGGTGGTCCTTACAGAGAGAAAGTATATGCAGAGTCTTTAAAACATTTATGAATGAACAAACTATGCATGGGTTTCAAAATTTTCTGCAAAATAAACTCATACTTCCAGTTTTCCATGAACTTCTGGAAGTCAATTCATAAATACCTACAGACACTAGGAATATAATTTTTCAAAATGCAATTCAACTCAGGAAAAGGATCCATGAACACAAACCTCGGTGGTCTCTTTAATCTCCAAAAGAAAGGTGTGTAGGTCATCTGACTCTGTCCGCAGTGTCTTCAACTCCTCGGAAGTACCCACTTGGAAACAGGCTTTGGAAGTGCGTGCTTTCAGCTCCTCCAGCTCCTTCTGAAAGTGTGCAATCTGCAGAGACACCAACAAGGAGACAACTCAGCCTGCACGCCTCAGTGCAACGGCCCTGGCCTCTGCGGGACAGGCCAACCTTCAGCACTGGTATAACTCAGTCACACAGTAGCCTGCACGGCTCAATGTAACGGCCCTGGGCTCTGCGGAACAGGCCAACCTTCAGCGCCGGGATAACCCCGTCACGCAGCAGTCTGCACACAGAGCCATTCAAGTCTCACTGGCAGAGCCATTTTGAGAAAAGATGCTCAGCAAACCGAAGTACCTCCTCCCCAATTCCAGCCATCACAGGATCCGAATCCTTCCATTGATGTCCTTGCTTTTCTGAAACAGGAGGCTGAAGTGACTTCGCCTGAAACAAAAGGCAAAAGCTGTAACAATGGTCCTACACTAAAAGTTACCACGCCAGGAGGCAATCTCATCAGTGCCCATCACAGGGAGTGGCACTCTCAGTACAACTAGTACTCCAATATTCACTCCTGTGAGCCCGTACGTATGGCGTCTCTACTAAGGCAAGTTCAGATAGTGGAGACAAAGGTGAACAAGAGAGAGGAGTTTCTAACCAGTCTTGTGGAGCTTACTTTCTATTGGGAAAAAAACAGTAAACACAGCATGTGACTAGTGAATAAACAATGAAAGGGACTCTACTGAGCTAGCAGGTGACATGGTGGTTAAGGCACTGGATTACCACATAGATGACCACGGTTCAAATCTGGGGCCTGGCAGCTTGAAAACTGCACTGGACACATATGTGTGCATGCCCAAAATTCCAGGAGGAGAAGGGAAGAGAAGGAAATGCAGCGCGGCCATCTCTTCAGGGAGTGATTTCTTTCCCTTTCTGTCTCTTCTGGTAAGCACACACGTCCCGTGGCAAAAACCTTAAAAAAAGGGAAGGGGCACTACCTCAGATTAAATGGCCAAATAAGTCCTCTGAATTGAGACAGCAAGAATAAAGGGAAAGGGGCCAGTAAGTGGTGTGGTGGTTAAGGCACTGGACTACCACATGGCTGACCACAGTTCAAGCTCCAGACCTGGTGGCTTGAAAATCTCGCCGGGCACATGTACCTATATGCCCAAAATCCCAGGAGGAGAACAGACTGTAGTGTGGTTGTCCCCTTGGGTGATAATTTCTCAGGTTCCCTCTCAATGTTTCTCTGTCTCTCTCTGGCAAATGTACATACACTATGACAAAAAAAAGCAAAGAAAAAGAATGAAGGGAAAAAACAATGGGAAGATCAGAGGAAGCACCTTCCAGGCAGTGAGAAGAACAAGTACAAAGACTCTGATATAGGAAAGACCCTTGAGTGTCTGATGACAGGGACATGGTGAGTCAGGTCTTGAGGGTGCTGGAGAAGGCAGGGCCTGGGGCAGGAAAGCAGGCAGAGGCAGGCCAGAGACCTGTGTTTTAGGAGAGTTTAAACAGGTATTTTAATTAGGATTTTAAAAACTCTTCTTGTGGGGCCAGTGGTATGGTAGTAAAGGTGCTGGATTTCTACGTGGCTAATCATTGTTTGAGTCCCAGACCCAGCAGCTAGAAAATCAGGCCAGGTGTGTATGCATGTGTGTCCAAAATCCCAAGAGAAGAATGGAGGAGAGAGGAGAAAGTATTGTGGTATGGCCACCCCCCCAAAGGATGATCTCTCACTTTCCTACTCCCTGGCTCTCTCCAGTGAGTGTACATGCTCTATGGAAAACAAAAACGGAGACAATAAAGCAATCTCCTTTCTACCATCTGGAGCAGTGAAGCAGTGAGCGCAGCAGGAGGCCAACAGCGGACAAAGAGCTGTGAACTTACACAACCAACCACAGCAGGGGACTGGGGCTGGGGTGGCAGCAGTAAAGGACACGGAGGAGCCCAGGGTACTTCTGGGTTTGTACAAACACCTGTTTAATTAGTACTACTAATTAACACTAGAAAAGGAATAGCTTCTTGGGGAGACAAAAATCAAGAGTTCTGCATTTGAGATGGTATAATTTGAGGTGCCTTTTAGCCTGGTACATAAGACAACTAACACTAGAGGAATCCCCACTCAGGTGGTTTGAAAGACACCAAAGGGGAGAGGCATGTTTACGTGTGTGTGCGTGCGTGCCCCAAATCTTAACTGGATAGACAAATGCAGGAAAAAGGATTATGGTATGACCATGCCACAATGGAGGGTGCACTCTCTCTCTGAGTACACACACCCTTTGGCAATTAAAAAAAAAAAAAAAGAAACCTGAGATGATACACTGCAGTTCTAAATATGCAAAGTAGGGGCCAGCAAGCAGGTGGCATGGTGGTTAAGGTGCTGGATTCCCACATGGCTGACATTAGTTCAAGTCCTGGACCTGGTAGGTTTCTTTCTCACTTTCTTTTCCTCTCTCTCTCTGGTGAGCACACATGCCCTATACCAAACTTAAAAAGTAGTAGTAATAATAATAAAATTGGGAACAGCAGTTGGCATAATGTCAATGTCGCTGTACTCCCATGTAGTCAACCATGGTTCAAATCCCGGTCCTGGTGGCTTAAACTCACACCAGGCACGTGTGTGTGCGTGCCCAAGATTCCAAGAGGAGAATGGAGAAGAAGGGATTGCAGCTTCTTCATCCCCCTGGGGGGTGATTTCTCGCTTTCTGTCTCTCTCTGCCTTTCTGGCAAGTACACACACCCTATAGCAAAAACCTCTCAAAAAGAAATGAAAAAAATTTTTAATTATGGAAAGTAAAATAATAAAGCTTGAAGAAAAACAAGAAAATATCTTTTGACCTTGGAATAGGAAATGACTTCTAAAATAAGACACAAAAAGTACTAATCATAAAAAAATTGATGTATTTATCTATATTAAGAACGTTCATTCATCAAAAGAAACTTCAGGGACCAGCAGTTAGTGTAATGGCTATGTCACTAGACTCCCATGTAGTCAACTGCGGTTCGAGTCCCGGACCCGGTGGCTTAAACTCACGCTGGGCACGTGTGTGTGCGTGCCCAAGATCCCGGGAGGAGAATGGAGGAGAAGGGATTGCAGCGTGGCTATCCCCCCTGGAGGGTGATTTCTCGCTTTCTCTCTCTCTGTCTCTCTCTGTCTGTCTGGCAAGCACACGTGCCTTATAGCAAAAACCTCGCCAATAAATAAATAAATAAATAAAAAGAAACTTCAAAGAAATTAGGCAACTCCCAAAATGAGAAAGTATTTGTGTTGTGTCTGTGTGTCTAAGAAACTAACTTTTTTTGAGTTTTTTGGTTTTGTTTTGCTATAGGGCACATGCACTTGTTGGAGAGAAAGTGAGAACTTGCCCCCTCACTCCCAGGGAGATGGCCACGCACCAATCCCTACTCCTCCATTCTCCTACCAGGATTTTGGGCACACATGCTCTGCATGAGTTTCAAGCTGCCAGGTCCAAGACTTGAACTGCAGCATACCATGTGGAAGTCCAGCACCTCAACCACTACTATACCTGCTGACCTTGTTTGGAACTCTTTTTTTTTTTTTTGTAAAACCAGGCCACTTTAATATTTTGTACAATTTAATAAATAATCTTTCGATGACTGCAGACATGTAAGACCGGCTGTATTCAGAAACATCAGTCATGGTGGACTTCCAGATTGGTGTATCATCTTCAAAAATTACAAGGAGGTATTTGTATGCAACCGCCATCAAACCAGTAGGACAGCATTTCTGCACCCATCATTTCCGGGACTGGTGGTAACGTGGGCATATTTCTCCCAAATAACCTTGCCTCCTTGTGTCACAAGGCCCAACTCGCTCACGTTCCCCTCAATGATAGTACCTATGGTGACAGCACCTGAAATTGTATGTAGTGGGGATGAGGGATTCTTCTGTACACCGAGTATTGGCAGGCCAAAGGTGGCTTTCAGTTCAGGATGTGTTACGTGGGCCTTCTTGAAACGTAAGCCCATGGGCCTAATGAATCCTTCATACTTAGGTGGTTTTCTAGTAAAGCCATTTCCAACAAAGCAGACTTCTGTAACCATCCTCTCCTGTGCCTTCTCTCTCTTTCCTGTTCAAATAACGTTTAATACTTCTGTTTCTCCCTGGGCTCGAACTTTGGGTAGAGGCACTTCCCATGTTCCCGCTTTCTCTTTCTGTTTTTGTTTGATCATACTGGAAACTACTTTAGCTCAGGCCCGTCCTTCTCTGTCTGACAGGCAGGCAGGTGCTGCTCCTTGAGGAGTCTCTTCATCACCTTTCTGTTTGGTGTTCCTCTCTTCATGCATCTTCAAGTCTTTTTCATTTGTATTTTCTCAGCATGGCACTGTTTATGATAGAGCTTAGCCTTCAGACCTGTCTTTTTTGCCTTCTTTGAACGTTCATGAGCCTTCCGACTTTCCTTCTTTCTCTTTTTCTCATGGTAATCCAAATGGTATCCACAGCATTTACAATGTAGTTCAATATATTTGTTTTGTGGCATGGTGACAGCTGCAGAGTTGCCGGGAGCAGCCTCCCAGATGCAAAGAAATGGTCAACTTTCAGGTCTCAGAGACCAACGAGCGGATCCGATGCAGTCCAGAATGGGAAAGCTGGAACTCTTAAAAATCAGTACGAAAAAGACAGGCAAGCCAATACAAAAATAGGCTTGGGCCAGCAGGTGGCATGGTGGTTAAGGCACTGAATCCCACACAGCTGACTTTGCAGTTTGAGTCCTGGATCTGGAGGCTTGAAAAACATATCAGGCACGGGGCCAGCAGTTAGCATAATGGCTATGTCGCTGGACTCCCACATAGTCGACCGCGGTTCGAGTCCCAGACCCGGTGGCTTAAACTCACGCCAGGCGCGTGTGCGTGCGTACCCAAGATCCCAAGAGGAGAACGGAGGAGAAGGCCAACCCCCTGGGGGGTGATTTCTCGCTTTCTCTCTCTCTGTCTCTGTCTGTCTGGCAAGCACACGCGCCCTATAGCAAAAAAAAAACCTCTCAAAAAAAAAAAGAAAAACATACCAGGCACATGTGCATGTGTACCCAAAATCACAAGGGGAGAATGGAGAAGAGATTGCAGCATAGTCATATCCCCCATGCCCTGTCCCACCTCTCTCAGGCAAACACATACTCCTTATGGGGAGGGAAAAAGTTAAAAAAAAAAAAAAAAAAAAAAGGGAGAAAATGATCTGGTAGTTCCACAAATGATTCAATATCGAGACACCATATAATTTTTTTAAAAAAAGAATTATTTAATTAATTTTACTTATTCATTCTTTTTTTTTTTTTTTACTTTGTCCAGAGAGAGAGAGAGAAATGGAAAGTGAGAAAGCAAGCCGCCAAATCTGGGACTCAAACCACGGCTGGCCATGTGGGAGTGTCCAGCACCACGACGCCACCTGCTGGTCCCCCATGTAACACCATGTAATTTTTTTTTGAAGAAGTAAGACAAGAACAGACACAGCATAAAAGAAAATCCAAATAGTCAATGAGCATATAAAAAGAAGCTCAATTTTGCTGGTCATTGAGAAACATAAACTGGGGACCAGCAGGTGGCATGGTGGTTAAAGCGCTGGACACTCCCACATGGCAGACCATGGTTCAAGTACTGAGCCTGGTGTCTTGCTTTCTTGCTTTCTCACTTTCCCTCTCTCTTCCCTTCTCTCTCTGTGGCTCTCTCTGGTCAAATTAAAATAAATGAATGAATCAATAAACTTAAATACAATAATTTAAAGAAAAAAAGAAACATAAATTGAAATCACGAAACATAACTATAACAAAAGATGAAAAACAGCAAGATTTGTGAGTATGTGGAGCAGCTGGAAGCCTCACACACTCCCAGTGAGAATCTACTGAAGATATTTAATATACAGAGACGGCCTGTGCCATGGCAGCTCCACTCCCGAGTGTATGCCCAGTAGAAATGTACGCATGGTCACAGGGAAACATCAACCAGAATGGAACAGAACAGATCTGTAATAGCTTACACCTGGAAACTACTCCGATGCCCATCAAGAGTAGAATGAGCACTTGCAATATAATCACACCATAAATTCCATACAGCAACAATGAGTTGAATAAACCTCACAAACAGAATACTGAGAAAAACAGGCAGATAAAAGCATACACAGTGCACCCTTCCGTTGGAAAGAAGACACAAATAGGCTACATGCATCTGTGCTATGAGAAATCTAGACACAGAACCTTTGGCAAGGGTAGGTACATGCAGACACGTGTGGAATCTGGGGTCCTGGGAACACTGCTCTGTTTCTCGATATGGGTGTCAGTTACCATGGTGTGCTCAGTCACTGATAATTAACTGAGCTATACACAGATCACAAGCACTTTTTATCAGTATATTACACATCAATAAAAATTAAAATACACAAATAACTTTTCTAAATATGCAAGTATTCAAACTTCACACTTTGGTATTTCACAAAATCCTAATTTTTATTACCCAGATGGGACTTCTAAAACAAGACAACACATTTTTTTTTGAAGTTTTTTTTTTTTTTCTTTTTTCTTTTTGCTATAGGGCGCTCGCCAGAAACACAGAGACAGACAGAGAGACAGAAAGACACAAAGTGAGAAACCACCTCCCGGGGGGATGGCCATGCCACAATCCCTTCTCCTCCATTCTCCTCTTGGGATCTTGGACATGCACGCACATGTGCCTGGTATGAGTTTAAGCTACCAGGTCCAGGACTCGAACCACAGTCGACTCCATGGGAGTCCAGCAACATAGCCATTATAACTGCTGGTCCCAAGACAACAGATTTTAATAAAATTCATGCTTAGGGCAATAAATGAATAAACACAAGCTTTCTGAGTTGAATTCAAATGTACCTGGGGAGAGCTTGATTTTGTCACTGGAGGGGTTATCCTAGGTGACTTCTGGACCATTGAGGGCACTAGGCTTGGACTCCCCTGAGCAGTTCGCCCTGTTAGAATAAGAAGTCAGTTACAACAGACAGTATTTACTCCTGTTACTGCTCCTACCACAAACGTCCTTTCCCCACATCTATGAAAACGAGTTACACGTTGTCCCTGGACCCATTTAAGGATCTTTACTAAAGTGTAAGCAACATCAGTTGTGTCTTCGTTTACTACAAGGTAATAAAAAAAATGCATGTTATAATTTTAGATGAGGAATTCTTTCATAAAGCAGATAAAACTGAAATGTCTCTTATAATAGGTGTGTTCACATGCAAGGTTCAGAAAGCTGGCTACATGGCCCCACAAAGGATCTGGCACACCTCTAGAAAGTGCAAAACGAAGTTTGGAGATTATAGTCCACTGGACCCCCTGGCAGAAGCCTCTAGGATGAGTCTCACCCTGCTGCATATTAAGAGTCACTCTGGGAGCCCAGGGCTTATCTCCAGACAGGAAAATATTAGGAAGTGGATCACCTTAGAAGTCTAGTGTACAACTGGTCTCAGAGAGAATAACCTAGGATCCTCAGACGCTAACCAAGGGCAATGGTGGGGAGACCTGGGTGGTGAGCTGTGGGAAGAAAGAAAAGTGTATGTGCCTTATGGTTCAAGTTTCCGCTCCCAAACTAGAGAGAGGTATGAAAAGACCGATGCAATGTTTCTTAGCTGTTCACAGACAGAAGCCTTTCAGTCTGGTGAAAAGTCATAAAATAGAGTGACTTTAGCAAACTTCATAAAGCAGACCTTTCTCCTGAGCAGTAAGTAAGGAGAGAAGATTTCAAGAACTTAACAGCTCAGTGTTTGCTCATTACAAAATTATTCCTGACATTCAAAATCCAAATGGCTGCTAAGTGTGTCCAGCTAGGTATTATCACTGGCATTCCTAGAAATAATTATCACCCACAGAAGCAAACTCAACATGAGCCGCATTAGGACAGAATGCAGTCATGTGATGAGAAGCATACCACCCACCAGGGACAGCTGCCCTAACTCTAACCCTGAATCTCCCCCTATGAGGACACCAAATCTGCACTGAGGATATAACACAGAACAACTGGTCCAACCACTGTAAATATCAAAGTGGTGAAAGACAAAGAAGGATGAAGAACTATCCAAGAAAAAAGTGGAATACAATGCTGTGATCTCTGAATGGTTTCTGGATTAAAGGGCAGGAGGAAACCAAAAAGAACAATATTGAGACAACTGTGGAAATACAAGTATAAATTGTAGATTAGAATACCTTACATTTCTCAAGTCTAATAATGTACTGTTGTGTCCTTGTTTTTAGGAGAGAAACACCACCTAAGCGTTTTTAGGGATGAGCTGTTCCATGATGTCTGCAATTAACTCTCAAATGTTTCAGAAAAATTTTACATAAAAAGAAAGCAAGCAAATGATGGAAAACAGCAACTGGTAAACCTCGGTGAAGGCCATAATACTCATCACATAATTTCTCACCCTCTTTAGTTTTGAAAGGGAAAAAAGAAAACAGAGAGGTGAAGTACATTTACCCATGGAGTTTTATAATACAGCTCAATTCAACTTGGCTATAGTTATTTTCAATCATGATCCTGATTAAATAAGCAGTATGCTCAGTCAGCAAGTGCTGTAGAGGTTAAGGTGGCTGGAAAACCACACCAGACACATGTGTATGACTGCCCAAATCCTCAGAGGAGAATGGAGGAGAGAGGACTGCAGAGTGGCCACCTCACCTTGAGGGATGATTTCTCACTTTCCTTCTCTCTCTGGCAAGCACAATGCCCTACAGCAAAAACTAAACATAAATTAATAATATGGTTACACTATGGCTGATTGTGAAAACCCAAAGTCACGTGGGGCAAATCAGCATTAAGACTTGGGTGTCACTATAGGTTCTCTCTTCTATGACTCTTAAAGAACTGCTCCGTAAGGCCTTCAAGTAGGGCAGGCTCCACATGAAGATGCAAACCCGACAATCAAAGACACTGGTTCAGAATCATCAATTCCACTGAGCTCCACGAGGAGCGGAGATAGGAGCCCAACAGCACTGACACCTTTGCAAATCTCCCAATTCTGAGTACGAGAGTCACAGCACACTGCTATGAGATATGGGAAGAAAAAATCACCTTGTCCAACTACATCATCCAGGATTCCTACTGACACCAAAACGGTACTCTGTAGAAAGACTTACATCTACGTTGTTGGCTCAAATCATACCTGATGGTGAGGTAGAAACTGAAGACTTCAACGGCAAGGAACCAGATGATGCCGAGAGGGGCATGGGGTGGCTGAGTGGCCCTGAGGCAGCTGGCTTGGAGGTGGAAGAGAAGGGCAGCATGGAGGGTGTGCTCTGGGAGCTGTTCCCAGGAGCAGAGGTGGCCACAGCAGTGAACCTGAAATGGCAGTGTGGATGCATCAGATCAGCCTGCTAGAAGATTCTTTCAACTAGTAGTGAAAATGGCCATCAAAGGATCATTTATTATCCATTCTTTGCTGCCTACAGGAAACACATATGTTTAACTATTTCTTATAAAAGATCAAAGGTGCAAGAAAATATTTCTCTTACCATCTGCTTATTTAGAAATGAACTATTAACTGAAATATCAAGTAAGTTCTTAACTTGAAGGTGAAAGTGAGTTTAACACAATATAAAACACATATTTTCTATTCTGTTAAGCTGAGGGGAAAAAAATGGTAGGGGCCAATTATGCTTAGGAAAAATCAGTCCATTTTCTTTACCAAGAAACGTAGAAAGAACTCAGTTTAGGGGTAATCATCTCCTCCGGAGAGTGAAAAAGGAAGGGGAAAGCAGGTTCACCATCTCTGGGACACCTCGGGTCTAATGGGAACATGAAGTCAGTCCCACATAAAGAGCAGCGGTCTATAAAACATCTAAGTACCCAGCATGAGGTGACCAGTCACAGAAAGATGGTGTAGTCAATAAACGGAACACCATGAGAACGGTGAGTGAAGTGGCGGTGCTGATTTAACAATGACGGTAAAAAGGTGGTGGCAGCGTTGGCACAGCACCGAGGAGAGAGCGGGCGGTAAGGAGACATCTGGTTCTGTTTACGCTCCACGGCCACCTCGACCTCGAGACAGGGACAGACATGGGGGAATCACTGCTCTCCAGTCTCCCACTCTACTGGGAGGAACAGGACAAGCAGATGAATGATACGAGTAAGCTGGCAGGCCTAGATCTGGAGAAACGGGATTCCACACCAAAGAGGTCGGGCTATACTTGAAAGGCAGTTAAGCCACTGGCAGCTACCAAGCAGAAGTGTCATCTAACGCTTTTACGATTTCTCACGATCTCTTTGGTAGCTGTGTAGAAAACAATTCAGAGGAAGTCAAGGGAGAAAAAGACTACAAGAGATTCATTTCCTTTCTAATATGTAAATCTAGATTGTTCCTTTTTAAAAAATAAGGAGGAAGTCCTATAGCTCAGTGGCTAAGGGTGCTGGACAGCCTACCACATGACCAAGCACAGTTCCAAGACTAGCCCAGGAGCGTGAACAACATGCACCTACGCATATGCCCCAAATCCCAACAGAATGGAAAGATGAAAAAAAGGGATTTAAAAAAAAAGGGATTGTGGTAGGACCATTTCCCAGAGGAGGATGCTTTCTCCCTCTTGGTCTCCCTCTGGAGAGCACAACCACCCTCTGTGAAAAAAATAAATAAATAAATAAATAAACAAATAAGGAGGAGCTCTTAAATTTGTAATCTAAAAAAGCAAGATATGTATTCACACATACACCTTTAGTAGTGAAAAAATAAAATGCTGTAAGAGATCACACTGGGCTCTCTCCACAGATGAAACACCATCTTTTTGTGTTGTGTGACCTTTTTAGCATTTGTAAGTGTTACCTAGGGGAACAAAACTGGAGCCAGCAGGTGGCATAGTGGATAAGGTGCTGGACTCCCTCATGGGCCAATCATGTTTCAAATCCCAGACCCAGAGGCTTGAAGCTCACGCAGTGCATATGTGTGTGCCTGAAATCCCCAGACAGATTGCAGCATGGCTGTCCTCCCTAGGGGGGTGATTTCTCTTTCTCTCTGTCTCTTTCTGTCTCTCCAGCGAGCACACGCACCCTACAGCAAAATCTCTCTATAAATAAAAAGTTAGTCAGTAACTCCACCCATAGTGACTCTACTCCAGTAAATAACAAGCACATTTCTAGCATCCTATAGACAATCAAACAATTGCTTTTTTTTTAAAGGTTTCTGCCATAGGGCATGGGTGCTCATCAGAGAGAGACAATGAAAGGGAAAGTGAGAAATCACCCCTGGGGGAGTGGACGCACTGCAGTCCCTTCTCCTCCTGGGATCCGGGCAAGCATGTATGCGTGCCTGGTGTGATTTTCAAACTCCCAGGTC
The DNA here is from genome assembly GCA_026018925.1 of Tupaia tana. Classification (NCBI taxonomy): domain Eukaryota; kingdom Metazoa; phylum Chordata; class Mammalia; order Scandentia; family Tupaiidae; genus Tupaia; species Tupaia tana. Next base: position 103,241,088 of record JAKSZU010000013.1, on the reverse strand, counting down.
CAGGATTCAAACCGTGGTCAGCTATGTAGGAGTTCGGCACCTAACCACTATGCCACCTGCTGGCCCCAAGAATCGAACTTTAAAAGTGGCTTACTTTTCACCAAGGTTGACCTTCACTGCAGGGGCTGAGGGTGGAAAGGAGAGCTTCATTCCTAGATTTGCCGCAGATGCACTTGGCATTGGTGTGCTTTCCAGGGCAGGCTTGAAACTCGATGATCCAAAGGAGAAGGCAGCTGATGGAGCCATGGGAGACACTGCAGGGGTGGGGGCTAGGGAGGCTTTAGAAGGGGAAGCAAAAGTGAAGGTAGAAGCACCAGAGCCCAGGGATACTTTGGAACTGTCAGAGCCACTAGAATATGGAGGGGGCTCCCCAGTGACAGAAGCAGATGACTTTAAGAATGAAGACCCAAAGGAGAACACAGCAGGGGCACCACCAGCAGGAGGCAAAGGGAAGGCGGAGATGGGCGCAGCAGGTGATGAAGATGGAAGAGAGGCTGGGGCTACAGTTGCTGAAGTATCTGGTTTTTGTGGGGCTTGAGAGGAGGTTGGGGTAGTGGGAGTACTTCCTGCAATGAAAAAGATAAAAAGGTTACCGCTGTAACAGTGGAGGTCCACATGACAGGAAGCAAGTGAAAAAGAGAAAAAATGGAGTCAGAAATGGCCCTAGTTCAAGAAGCAAAAAGAGAATCAGCAGGTGGCATGGAGTTTAAGGTGTGAGATTCCACATGGCCAACTGAGCAATTTGAGTCCCAGACTCAGAGACTAGAAAATCACCATGGGGACATGAGCATGCACGGTTCAAGTCCCAGGAGCCTGGAACAGCGGTTCTGTGGCATGGCCATGCCCTCCCACACGGAGGGGTCATTTCTCACCTTCCCTCTCTCTCGTTCTGATAAACACATGAGGCCTTTAACAAAAACTAAAAGAAACAAAAGCAGAAAAGAAAAAAGAGAGAAACGAGATGGTGTCGTTGAATTTTAGCAAACATTGCAAAAGATGAGATGTATGAAACTGAGAGGAAAAAGGAAATGAGAAACGGCTGAAGTCTAACTAATGGGACTTCAAGGACACCCAATGAATAACAGAAAAAATACATTTCTTAGTGTTACCATGGCATCACAAAACAATGGAAAAAGTCATCCTGCAACAATCAACAGGAAAAAAATTTTAATTCAGACCTTTCTCTAAGAATAGTTACTAAAAGCAATCTCGGATGAATTAAAGATATGAGGGACTTCAAAAAGCTTGTGGAAAAATATAATTAAAGTTTGAGTTTATTTTGGTATAAAGAGAAATCTGAGGGGCCAGCAGGTGGTGTGATGGTTGAGGTGCTGGACTCCCACACGGACAACTGTGGTTCAAGTCCTGGGCCTGGTGGCTTGCTTTCTCACTTTCCCTCTCTCTCTTTCTGGTAAGCACATGTGCCCTATAGCAAATTAAAAATTAATAATAATGATAAATTTTTTAAATAAGTAAGTATTTAAAAATAAATCTATAAATTCCAGGCATAGTTTTTTATAATTAAAAAAAAAAGTTCTACATCTTTTGAATACTCCTTGTATATGCATGTGAACACAAATCACAAAGTAAGAGACAAAGTGAAGTGGTCTCTAGTTGTGCACGGATGTTTAATGGGCTAGTAGCAATGGCCCTCACACTAAACTGAGCTCAGAAAAGAAACTTCATTTTGTAGGCCCCCAACTTCACAGGCTGCCCTGCATGTTATAGACAGACCGGGCGACTGGATATAGGTAGTTCATGGTATTCATGACCACTTAAAAGGGGAAGAACACAATTCCATGAGCACGGACACTACAGATGATGAGCTATCCCAGGCAACATTGAGTTAAGCCTCAAAAAACAGAATGGGAAGGAGAGAACATGAGAAAGCACCCCTTGGGGGGGATGACCCTGCTGCAATCCCTTCTCCACTCTCCTCTTGGGATTTTGGGCACTCATTCGCAAGCACCTAGCATGTTTTCAAGCTGCTGGGTCCAGGACTTGAACTGCAGTCATCCATGTGGGATCTAGCTGCCTTAACCACTCCACTTGACTGGCCTACACTGCAAAATTTAAAAATTTAGATTATTACTGTGTTGACAGGTATCCATTCTGTGCATGAAGAATATGTATCAAAGCACTATCTGTGGCCATGGCCTGACGACTAACTGGCTTTTAAGTGTTTCTGGTTTTGTATTTCTAATTTTTCTCCAATAAACATGTATTACTTAAGCTATGTTTTCAGAGTAGACAAAAAAATAACTAAGAAAAATGAAGTATACATAAAAAGCAAAACCCTTGGGGACAGCAAGTGGCATGAGGGTTAAAGGTACTGGATTTCACATGACCAATCATAGTTTGAGTCCCAGACCTGATGGCTTGAAAATCATGCCATATGCGTGTGTATACATGCTCAAAATACCTAGAAGAGAATGGAGAAGAAAGGATTGCAGTGTGGCAATCACCCTGAGGGAAGTGAGTTCTCTTTCCCTCTCTGTCTGTTTCTGGTGAGCACACGCACAGCACCCTATGGGCAAATAAATAAATAGATAAATAAATAAATCCCTCATGTTTCTACCATCTAGAAACAACCTCTATTTAGATGTTAAATCTTTAAGTATTTTTTCTATGTTCATATATATGTATTTATTTATGTGTGTATACAAACACACATACATGTGCATACAGATGTGTGTTTGGGGTTTTTTTTTTTAGCTTGCCAGAGTGCGGCCAGCCTTTGGCCTGGTGGCTAAGGTGGCTAGGTTCCATATGGCTGACCACGATTCAAGTGCCTGATCTGGCGGGTTGAAACACATGCCGAGAGCCCATGCATGTGTGTCCGTCCCGAAGGGAAGGAGAAATGCAGAAGGAAGTGTGGTGTAACCATGTCCTTGAGGAATGCTTTCTCCCTTTTCCTCTCTGTGTCAAGTGCATGAATGTGCCCTCTTGCCAAATTTTTTTTTCATTTGCTGGTGGTACAGGGGAACAGGAGCACCCCCTAACGGGCATGGTCATGCTACAATCCCTTGTCCTCTCTCTCTCTCCCTCTTTTTAGGACTTTGGGCACACCTGCACACATGCCTGTCAATATTTTCAGGCCGCCAGAGCCAGGACTTAAACCGTGTGATCAGCCATGTGGGATCCAACTCTCCTAATCACCAGACCACAGGGCTGGTCCCATGTACATATTTTGTCTCATAAAAAAGGTACCACACTATATAGTGCTTTTTTTTTTTTTTTTAAAGAGATTTTTTGCTATAGGGCGTGCATGCGCTCGCCAGACAGAGAGAGAGATAGAAAGCAAAAAATCACCCCCCAGGGGGGATGGCCATACCACAATCCCTTCTCTTCCATTCTCCTCTCGGGATCTTGGGCACACACGCACATGCGCCCAGTGTGAGTTTAAGCCACCGGGTCCGCGACTCGAACCGTGGTCGACTACGTGGGAGTCCAGCGACACAGCTATTACGCTAACTGCTGGTCCCTATAGTGCATTTTTTGTGACATATTCCACTAAGTCTTTCCCTGTCAATAAATACAACATTTTGGGGGCCAGGTGGCATGGTGGTTAAGGCACTAGAATCCTACATGGCTGACTGTGGTGTGAGTTCCGGGCCTGGTGGCTTGCTTTCTCACTTTCCCTCTCTCTCTGGTGAGTGCATGTGCCCTATAGCAAACTTTTTAAAAATAAATACAACAATTTTAATAGCAACGTGGCCTTTCACTTAACCTACTCCCCATGACTAAGCACAGTATCTTTAGGCCTCAGACTCTGTAATATAGGGTCTGAGAATAGGATATTGTTGGTACATCAACTGATGGCATCCATCTGGCTGATGGGCCTTATTGTCTCATGTAAACATGGTTGGAGGATAAAGTGTAAAGGTGAGGGCGGCAAGTACGTGTGTGTGTGTGTGTGTGTGTGTGTGTGTTCAAAGAAAAGATAGTCCACCCCTCACTAAGGCAGTCTCTGGCCAGGCAAAGGCAGCTGCTCTGCATCCTCAGTCTTTTCATCCCTGGAAAAACCCTCCTACAAGCCCACTGTCCTCCTGCTGCCTGAGCAGGCAGAGGCACGTACCTGATGACTTGGGCTGTCGTTCTCCTTCTAATGAGAGCCGCTCTGGTGCCTTGATGAGAGACCTAACCCCAGGATTCTGATTGATCATATAAAATGGACAAAGCACACCATCTGTTGAAAGTAACATGAGAACTGGAGCAGGAGGAAGAGTCTTCTCATCATCTGTTAAAAAAGAAAAGGGTGAAAAATGATCCAAGCCAATGCCAAGGCCTGAGCCTAGAAGGAAAGACTGCACCTAACAAGACAGGGGTGCGAATGGCTCCTCTCGCAGCAGCTCAAGTCAGTACATCGTGCTTCAGATCTGACCAGCTTTTGGCACAGCAGCTATTTCAAAGGCCACTGCCACTGCCAGATGGCTACCCTCCTGCTGGGCCTGCCAGGAAGCGCCGTCAGTCCTGCAGCAGCTCTGACTCCCGCAAGGTGCCCTTAGTTTTTAAGAGCATCTGGGTGTTCAGCAGGTGGGTTCAGCATTCCCCCAGCCAAGGCATGAATCACTAGGACGTGCTTGGTTTAGGAGGAAAATGACAGACTAACAGCTCCAGAAAGTGGAAAATGCGCAGAAGGGCACAAAAGAGGAGTCGCGTTCCTTCACATTCATTTTCAGTTGAATCCTGAGACTGTATTTTGTCAACTAAGACTTAATGAGAATTGGAGTTAATGAGTCAATCAGATGAAATACTCCTGCTTGAACAGGAGAAGGACAAGGAACCTGCCGGGTGCCTCCCAGGACACCCATCCACGCTGAAGCACTAGAGAGCGAAGCCGCTCTTCCACTGCAGCTGCACCTCACAGACTGCAGCAAGGTCAAGCGCCCACAGGGCAGAATTTATATTCAGGGCGCCTGCCCAGGTCCAATTTGGAAGTCACGGGTCTGAGGTCTCTAGTTCCCAATCCTGCCTTCAAACCCGGTCCTGGTGCAGTACTGGATTAGGGTACTGCCTCCTGGGCAAGGAGCCAGGGAGCTGAACTGGACAAAGAAACCGAGCTATCAAATCTGCATGTCTTCTATCTCCACCAGTTTCTGAAGTGTACGTATGTACACGTACATGCACGCATGCACACACACACAGTGCCTAGCTGTGTTCTCAGTGAGCATCCATTCAAATTGGCACCCTGTCATCTTCCCTGTCAGGTGAAAGGCCCAGCAGAGCACGTTGTCGGGAACAGGAAACTGGCTTCCCGGTATCAGCCAGAGCTGAACAGAGACCACTGCCGCATTAAGCACCAGCCACACTTACTGAGGGCGACTTCCACTTGGTTAGTGTAATCTATGGCAACTCCCATGGGCAAGGAGTCATCATTCTTGTCTGTCACAGGCAGTTCCGCTCGACTAGAATCCTCCAGGAGCCAAGACTCCCAATTAATCTGGGGGAAAAAAGAAGAAAATGTCACTTTGGTTAGAGCTTTCCATTGGTTCCTTCCAGTACCACTGAAATAGGAGATTCGGTATGGATTCATGTGCTGACTGGGAGGCTCTGAAATCTGGGAAGATGGCCTGAAAGTCCTGAGTTACCTGGCAAGCAAGAGGTGAGTTTTCCAAATCAACCCCTCGACCTGTTCCTGGGGACCCAGCCCTGACTTGTGAATGAATAATCACCACTGTGAGAGACATGAGGGTGAACTCAACAGCTATGCCCAGTCAACACCTGCTCCTTGGAGTCTGGGATTGGGACGGACTCCAGCTGACTGGGGTCTCACACAGAGAGGCCCACACAGCTAGTAAGACACCCTGTGGGCACTGGTCCAGATGGAGAAAGTAACCTTAGCCCTTGGTACCAGTTCCTGGTACTAGTTCCTCAGACTGGTCAGTTTCCTTGAAATCCCTCTCTTTCCAACAAACTCTCCTTTTCCTTAGGTTTGCTTCCATGAGCTCTGTTCATCCTAACAATGACTTCTGTTGTTTAAAATCACTTGATACTTGGGGCCAGCAGGTTGCATGATGCTTAAAGTTGCTGGACTCCCACATGGCTGACTATGGCTAAGTACTGGACCTGCTGGCTTGAAACTCACATAGGACGCATGTGCTTGTGTGTCCAAAATCCCGGGATGAGAATGAAGAAGGGACTGTGGCATGGACATCCCCCAGGGGGTGATTTCTCACTTTCCCTGTCTCTGTCTCTCTGTTGCATGCATGTGCCCTATAGCAAAAAATAAACCAAAAAACTCACTGACATTTGGTCTAGCTCTCAGTGCTGACCAGAACAGGGCAGCATAAACCAGAAGGGAGTAGTGCTCACTGAGTAAGAAAGCAAGAGAAAGAAAAGGCTGTCCAGGAAAGGAAATGTATTGATAATAACACTTGCTACGCAGTAAATAACAGACATACAGTCACACTAACACAAACTGATTTCAACTTTGAAAACAATCTATGGGTGAGGGGCTGGCAGGTAGCATGGTGGTTAAGGCACTGGACTCCCACATGGCCGACCATGGTTCAGGTACCAGAGCCGAAAGCAGCTTGCTTTTTCACATTCCCTATCTCTGTGTCTCTCTGGTCAAATTGAAAAGTGATAATAAATACAATTAAATAAATAATAATTTTTAAAAATTTATAGTTAAAATAAAGAAGACTTAACAATCATTCTAGGACACAATGCTAACAACATCTGTTTTGGTATTACGGAAGGGAGGCAGAGGAAAACAGCTAGATGGGTACTATGAAAAAGAGGGCTGCCAGGGTACTCCTCACAAAGTGGAAAATCAAGAAACACCACCAGGAATGAAGGCAGAAACATCACTTGAAATGACAAAAGTAGGGCCGGGATGGGGAAAATGGTGGACGGGAAGGCGGGAGAGAAGTCTGAGACCCGCAGCGAGCTGGAGCCGCCGAAGTAATGGAGGAGGGCGTTCCAGTCGCAGCCCTGAGAAGCCATCAGCTGAAGCTGCTGCTGCAGACCTTCCAACACAGCCTACAAAGATCTCCAACTTTGGATTTGCTGGACCAAACTTGTTCAGTAAAGGAAAGCACAGGTTTTCTGATAACCAGAAGCTTATGAGAGTGAAATAAGAAATCTCATCTTACAAGTGTCCGTAACCAAGATAATTAAATAATGTGTTTTGAAATTGGGGTGTGGGGTGGATGTAAAGTTAAAGGGAACAGTTTCCTTTTATAAAGAATGGTATAAGACTATCTTTGGAGCCGCTTCTTCTCTTTGATTTTCTGTTTAAGATTGAGTGCTACACTAATAAATGAGAGTTTGAAATTAGAGTTAATTTATGTTTTATATACAGATGTCAAGACATTACTAATTTTCTAGTTTCATGTGATTAGTTTCCAAAGGTTACAGATAATAAATAAGAAGTGGTACCTTTTAAAGAATTGCATATTTTTTTAGACACAACGTTTAGCACATTAAGAGGGAAGCAAAACGTTATTGTCTATTTAAAACTGCAAGCAGTTACTCGCTCTTAACTCACTCATTACCTAAACTGTCTGGCTCCCAGAAACAACTTTAGAGAGAGAGGGAGTACTGTATTGGGAGGAAAATGTTACTGGACTATTGACATAAAGTAAATTCAGATAAAATACAGCTTTCTCTCCTTATGGGTGTTTGTTTTGTTTCTAGTCATTATAAACTAAGTATTACATTGCTATCCATGGACGTAGAAGCTTAGCTCTTTTTTAAAAATGAAATTTGTATGTAAACTAAAAAAAAAAAAAAAAAGACAAAAGTAACCAACAGAAGGAATTACAATAATGCTATCCCTCTACTGAAAGGAGAAGGGGGGTGGGCATATGTGCTAAGTCCTCTCCCCGGCACGGCCACTAAGATCTAACACTCACATTCACTAGGGAGAGGGCAGCAGCCACTGAGAGAGGAACTCAAACCTGGCACCCTCCAGAGAGCAGCGCTCGGGCAGCGCAGCTGGGGCAGGGTGAGGTTTCCCATTTATAAGTCCTTCTCTCCTATTTGGATATTTTGAAGTACATAATTTTTTGATAAAAAGTAAAAATAAAAGTGTATTTTTAAAGTGTGAATGTATAAAATATTGATACTTGCACTAATACACTATTTCTGAAGTCAAACTAAGATAGAAAGTTTCAGAGCAGTAAAGCAGACTGCTGAGACCTCTGAACCCAAAGCAACCCCCCAGGACACTGGGGGAGCCATGCCCCTCCTGTGCACTCCTCACCTCCCAGAGAGTAATGGGTAAATGCTGAATGGTAAAGGGCACGAGTACCTGTTTACAGGGTGATTCACGGGGGCACACAAAACATTTTTAAATTCAAGGCAGATTAAAAAAAAAAGTCCTCTGGTGCTGGCAGGTGGCGTGGTTGTTAAAGGTGCTCGACTCTCACATGGCTGACCATGGTTCAAGTCCCAGACCTGGTGGCTTGCTTTCTCACTCTCTCTCTCATCAAACTGTAAATAAATAATACTAATAAATAAAGTTAAATAATTATTTTAAAAAAAAAGTTCTCCTTTTCACTGTGCCCCCCTGTAGTCACTGCATAATCAGTAAGTGGATGGCATCCCACAACCACCTGGACCCACCCGGGCCCTACAAGGACAACATGAAAGCTGGGAGGCACACAGGTGCTTTTCTTTCTGGTGGATTTTCAAAGTCAAATAGAAAGTATTTCTGATGAGTCACAATTTGGTATGTTTTTCATTTATCTTCCAAAACCAAGGGAGGGTTACAGTTAAGGGATAGGCTCAAGAAACAGGAAGAAAATAAGGACTAAAATGAAACAAAGCTTCTCCTGGGCCAGTCGGTAGTATGGTTTCAAGGCAGCTGGACCCCACACTGCCAGCTGAGCGACTGGAGGGCTGGGCCTGCTGACTTGAACATCACACTGAGCACGTGTGCGTGCATATCCAAACTCCAGAGAAGAGAAAGGAAGCGAAGGGACTGTGGTATGGCCATTCCCCCTGGAGGGCGATCTCTCACTACCCCTCCCACCACCCACCTCTATTAAGTGAGCACATACACCCTCTACCAAATTTAAAGAAAAAGAGAAGCCTCCTACACACCCAGGCATACTCTGGTTGGATTACACAGCATGTTTCTGCAGACTCTTGGTGGATCTTAAGAGAACAGAAGGGCTTTTTCTTTTTTTTGGAGAGGCTTTTGCTATAGGATGCATATGCTCGCCAGTGAGACAGACATACAGAGACAGAAAGTAAGAAATCACCCCCCAGGGGGGAATGGCCATGCCGCAATTCCTTCTCCTCCATTCTCCTCTTGGGATCCTGGGCACACACGCACACGATGTGAGTTTATGCCACCGGGTCCAGGACTCGAACCACGGTCAACCACATGGGAGTCCAGCAACGTAGCCATTACACCAATTGCTGGTCCCCAGAAGAGTTTTTTATAGCACTGAAGGAGCAGCTCAGACTCACACGAGTTTTTCCAGGGTAATATCCTAGTCTTTCCATCCAAAGCACACTATTATTTAAGCTGTGGTCTTTAAAGGAGTCTTTAAAGAGATGTGACCTCATTTAAATATTAACCATAGTTAATTCCCTCCAAAAATCTTTCCCAGAAAAGTATCTCGTAAAAGTAACAATAGAAGAAAACTTTACCTGATCGCTTTGTCGAGCGAGGATGCTAACTTCAGTTGAGGCTGCAGATGCTGCCAGCACTAAATCCCTTAAATAATAAAACCAGAGACTGGTAACTTCACCACAGCAGCAGTTCTCAGCCTCCCTCCTCCCTCACTGAGCTTCCCGGGAGAAGGAGGTGACCAGCTCAGTGTGAGCTGGGGGTGGCAGAACCCGGCCTGCCGCTCACCACTCCTCTACGTAGCTGAGGTAGTAATGGTGCTGCCTCTCCGTGCAGCTGCCATAGCACGGCTCCATGAAGTTCACGAAGATCTCGGGGTGCTTCTCTTCCTTCTTCTGCAGTGAACGGGGAGGGGAAAACCATGTGTTAGTTACTTTTCTTTACTCCTTCATAGTTAAGGATCTTGAAAAAACGGCTTCCACTTTATGAGAAAATTCCCTGGAACTCTATGTACAATCTATGAGCACGATACAAAGGCAGTGCGAAGTAGCACGAGGCGCATGGATGCTGGCAAGTAACTGAGCTGAATTCAAACCTGGTTCAGGCCTGGGACAAGCAAGGGCAGATTACTCAACTCTGATACTCAGCCTTCTCCCAAGTATGATGAACCTACAAACCATAGTGGGTAGCGAGTGTGAAATATACACAGAAGGAGTCTAGTCCCGTACATGGAACCCTAGTAGTCAGTAAATGCTAGTGTTAATATTATCTCTGAGAAAAAGAAAATTCTGGTTTTTTGAAATAAGGCATCTCAATAAGCATATTTTAAACATTTAACCCTATCAAGAACTGAAGAGAGTTCATTAAAACAAGGTCCCATTTCATATCTTAGACTGGCCAGGACAGAAACTGGTACCACCACAGACTGACACACATGGTGGGGAGTCCCACTGATGTCTGGACTATAAATTGGTTCAACTTGGCTAAAAGATACTTAGGCGGTGTTTTCAAAAACTTATATTAAAAAAAAAAAAGAAGAAGCATACATCCCTTGACCTAACAATTTCCTTTCTAAGTGTATGTTCCAAAAAATAAACACAATTACATAATACGTAAATAAAAGAATGTATCACAGTGCATACATCCCTTGACCTATCAGTTTCCTTTCTAGGTGTATGTTCCAAAAAATAAACATAATTACATAATATGTAAATAAAAGAATGTATCACGGTGCTCTTTAAAATAAGGAAACTGAAAACAACTTGAGTATACAATGGTAGAGGAAGGGCTAAATAAGTTGACTTTCTATCTAAAAGGCTAACTATAGATATTACTTACATAGAAAGACGTTAGCAATATATTATAAAGTAAAACAAGGCTGCAGGAACCAGCAGTTGGAGTAATGGCTATGTCACCGGACTACCACGTCGTCAACCGCGGTTTGAATCCTGTCACCATCTACCTCTTACGTTCCCCACTGCCCTTATCCTACCCTTATTATTGCTGATCTCAGTCCTTAGAATGTAAGTTCCACAAAAACAAGCACTGTAAAGCAGTGCTTAGTACACTGTAGGCATTTGATAAATACCTGATAAGTAACAAATGAAAATTAAAAATTCAAATCAAGGTATTTTCGGGTAGGTGACACGGGGAAGTTAGGATGACTGGATCCCCCATGGCCAACTACATGTCAAGTCGCACACTTAGAGCTTGAAAAACACACTGGGCATGTGTGTGTGCATGTCCAAAATCCTGAGAGGAGAATGGAAGAGAAGGTACTGCAGCATGGTCATTCCACCCAGGGGGTAATTTTTCACTTTTCTCTCTCCCTCTCTCTCTCCACTGAGCACACAGGAGCAAAACTTAAAATAAATAAATAAATAAATAACTTCTTGCTTTTCTAAAAATGTCTTCATCAAGTTAAGACTCAGAGCTTACAGCATAGAAAAAAAGAAAAAACTTTTGCACCTACAGTTGCACCATCAGAGCCAATAAGAAAGAAACCTAAAGTCTCAGCTTCCATCTTTGTTAAAAGACTCCTTTCATTTAAGTCTTTTCACATGCATACCGGTAGAAGAGCCATCACCACATCTGGGGACGTTTCCAGGGTCCCATCTGCAGCGGCATACACGATTGTGAAGACATATGTACCAATCCACAGCACATCCAGAACTGGAAGACACAAACCCTGATCAGCAGTAATAAAAACCACAGCAACCAGATAAAGCAAAAAGCATCTTCTGTTTGGAATAGCCACTATATGCTGTAACATTTACCATACTACAGATAAAAACTTTAACAAAAGTCCAGATACCACAGACTAAATATAATTCTCAGATACAAAGACTTGAGAAGCCCAAATTTTATCCCAAAGTGGTAGTTTTTTCTTGATGGATTATAATCAGGGCATTATATTAAAAAATCAGAGACCAGCAAATGGCATAATGGTTACATCACTGGACTCCCAGGTAGTCAACCACAGTTCGAGTCCTGGATCCAGATGCTTAAAATTCATGCCAGGCATGTGTGTGTGTGCCCAAGATCCCGACAGGAGAATGGAGAAGAAGGGATTATAGCATGGCCATTCCCCTCCCAGGGGGTGGTGGTGGTGGTGATTTCTTTCTGCCTCTGTGTCTCTCTGGCAAGTGCACGTGCCCTATAGCAAAAATATATCTAAAAAATAAATAAATAAATAAAAAACTGGGGGCCAGCAGGTGGCATGGTGGTTAAGGCACTGGACTCCCACAAGGCTGACAACAGTTCGAAGCCCAGACCAGGTGCTTTGCTTTCTCACTTTCTCTCTGTCTCTCTCTAGTGACCGCATGTACCCTATAGTAAATTAAACATAAATGAATAAGATTTAATAAATAATTCTTTAAAAGAATCAAAATGTGGGACCCACAGATTGCGTAATGGGTTTCGAGTCTTGAGCCCAGTGGCTTAAAACTCATGATGGGTGCAAAATCCCAAGAGGAGATGGAGAAGGGACTGTGGCATTGTGGTCATCCCCCTGGGGGGTGAGGGTGATTTTTCACTTTCTGTCTCTCTGTTTCTCTGGCGAGCACACACGCCCTACAGCAAAAATCTCTCCCTCCCCCCAAAAAAAATCAAAACTGTTTCATGAGTGCCATATACCAGGAAATTCAGGTGTCTCCTGGGGGCTAAGGGGGTTACAGTTATGCTGGCTTAATGAGTGGGCTGAGATAGCAGCATTATTCATCAAGCAGGCATCCATACTTCCCAGACAAGTATGTAGCAACATCACGGGTCTGTGAATTTCTGTAATACAGAGGGCACCTCACTCGTTGTCAGCCCAATAAGAAAAGCAAGGCTGGGCTGACCTCCAGCTTGGGGGTCATGGGAGCTGGATCTCACAAGGCCACCACATAGTTGGAATCTTCCCCCCGCTGCTTGAAAAGCACTGTGTGTGTGTGCCCCAGATCCCAACCAGGTGGAAAGGCCATGAAGGGATTGTGGCATGACTACACCGCATTAGGAGTTGCTTTCTCTCCCCCAACCCCCACAATCAAAAACAAAAAACAACAAACAAACAGCAGTGTTACCTCTGACAGGGTGATCTGACTCATAAAATGGAGGACAAGGAATAACTTTTTTTTCTTGCAAGGTCTGAAAAGAGATTTGGGAGAGGCAAAAGAAAAAAACTGTCAAATGAAACAAATCCCTAAACCAATGAAACTGTTTAACCCAACCTGCCACTCCGACCCCCAGAGGCCACCCGTTCGATCTCCCCAGCCTGAAGAGACTGAATGAAGAGAAGGTGCTGTCTACTTCTAGGGTTCTGTCCTACAGAACCATGCCAATGTGCTCAGATGCAGGTGATAAGGGTGTTCACTGCAACACCATCCTCAGTAGCAAACCACTACCAGACGGACGCAGATGGCCCTCAATAACGGGGTGGGCAAACAGACCACGGCACATCCACACAGACACAAAAGACAACGAAGTGTCTCTACACGCAAAGAGTTGGGGGGAAATGCCCACGTATATTGGATATATAGCCTTAAAAAAAAAGAAAAAAGAGCCAGCAGATGACATGGAGGTTAAGGTGACTGGATCCTGTATGGCCAACTGTGAAGTTCGAGTCATAGACCCCAGTGGCTTGAGAAACACACCAGTCACATGTGCATGCCCAAAATCCCAAGAGGAGCAGGGACTGTCATCAGGGGTGTGCTTTCTTACTTCCCTCTCTCTCTGGGAAGAACATGCGCCCTAGAGCAAAAACTAAAAGCGAAACAGAACTTAAAAAAAAAAGAGGAAAGAAAAAGAAGACAAGAAAAAAGGCAAATAGCAAAGCAATAAAATTAAACCAATCACATTACTGTCTTATAGGCTTATGTCCCAAAAGAGTGGGACCAGCAGTTAGCGTAATGGCTATGTCGCTGGACTCCCATGCAGTCGACCGTGGTTCGAGTCCCGGACCCGGCGGCTTAAACTCACGCCGGGCGCGTGTGCGTGCGTGCCCAAGATCCCGAGAGGAGAATGGAGGAGAAGGGATTGCGGCGTGGCCATCCCCCCTGGGGGGTGATTTCCTGCTTTCTATCTCTCTGTCTCTCTCTGTCTGTCTGGCGAGCGCACGCGCCCTATAGCAAAAACCTCTCCAAAAAAAGAAAAAAAGAAAAAAACAAAAAGAGTATGTTCCCATTTTCACATAACAACTTTTGGCAGTGACAAATAAGAAATAAAACCTTAACTCAAACCTGCACCAGCACATGCACCACTCCGCACACTCCCAGAAAGCATTCTCAGCACCACCTGCAAACCTTCATGTCCAGGCCCACACAAACACACACTTTTGAGTACATTCATATTGAAGGATATGTGTGACTATAATCCCAAGAAAATCACAGGGAGGGACCAGCAGTTAGCGTAACGGCTATGTCGCTGGACTCCCAAGTAGTTGACCACGGTTCGCGTCCCGGACCCGGTGGCTTAAAACTCACATCGGGCGTGTGTGCGTGCATGCCAAAGATCCGGAGAAGAGAATGGAGGAGAAGGGACTGCAGCGTGGCCGTCCCCTCGGGGGATGATTTCTGTTTTCTGTCTCTGTCTGGTGAGTGCACGTGTCCTATAGCAAAAAAAAAAAACTCTCCAAAAAAAAAAAAAAAAAAAAAGAAAATCACAGGGAGTAGATGATAGAGCACACACGCAATGGGAACATCCGCTTTCTTATGGCCCATAGTTAAAGAAACTAAACCTGTAAGATGCAATCAGTGATAAGACACACATTGTACTTTAACTCGGAGTTATTCTGCATTATGGTAATAGTTTTCTAAGCTTTTAAGCTAACTCCTCTTAAGCTCTATTTATGAAGCAGATTGGAAAGGTAAAGTTGGGAGATGGTGTGTAGAATAGTCAGTTTACTTAAAAAGCAAAACAAGGGGCCAGGTGGTGGCATGTGGTTAAGGCAGCTGGATCCCACACAGCCCACTGTGTGTCTGAGCCCTGCACCTGGCAGCTTGAAAATCACTCCAAGTGCATGTGCTTGTACGCCCCAAATCCTGAGAGTGGAGGAAAAGGGACAGCGGTATGGCCATCCTCCTCAAGGGGGTGCTCTTTCACTTTCTTGCTCTATTTTTCTGTCTCTCTCCAATAAATGCATGTGCCCTACAGCAAATTTTTGAAAAGCAAAACAAAAATAGTGACTGTACATACAGAATACTTGCATAAGCATCAAGAAAAGCCTGAAAGGCTACCCACTAGCCAGGCCACAGTGGGTGCTTCTGGAAGGAGGACTGGGGACAAAAGGGAAGAAAGCTGCTCTTTTCTTCATTTGCTGATGGATTTGTTACGATGAACATATACTGCTTTTTTTAGAATTATTTATTCCATTTTATTTATTCATTAATTTATTTTCATTTGACCGAAGAAAGACACAGAGAGAAGGAAAGAGCGAAAGCAAGCCACCAGATCCGGGACTCGAACCATGGTTGTCCATTTGAGCGTGTCCAGTGCCTTAACCAACATGCCACCTGCTGGCCCAATATATTGCCTTTTTTAAAAAAAAATAATTATTTTATTTAGGGACCAGCAGATGGCGTAATGGCTATTTCGCTGGACTCCCACGTAGTCAACTGCAGTTCGAGTCCCAGACCCGGGGGCATAAACTCCTGCCGGGCACGTGCATGTGTGCTCGAGCGTGTGTGCGCCCAAGATCCCAAGAGGAGGATGGAGGAAAAGGGATTGCAGTGTGGCCATTCCCCCCTGGGGGGTGATTTTTTTACTTTCTGTCTGTTTCTGTCTTTCTGGCAAGTACACGCACCCTATAGCAAAAACCTCTCTCAAAAAAAAAATTATTTTATTTAACTTTATTTTTATTTATTTATTTTAATTTGACCAGAGAAAGACAGAGTGAGAGAGAAGGAAAGCGAAAAAGCCAGCCACAGGTCCAGGACTTGAACTGTGGTGAGCCACGTGGGAGTCCAGCACCCTTAACCACCACGCCACCTGCGGCCCCCATATACTGCTTTTTAATAGAACCAGATACTCCCGAACCACTTCCACAATAACTGGTAACTTCAGTAGGAAAAGTTCCAAAGTCCAAGGAAAAACTTACAGGAAGATACTGCACCACGGTTCCGTTCTGTTTTCCCACGGCAAGCTGCTTCCCTTTGGGGCTCCAACACACTAAAGGAGAGAAAATGGGGCAACCACTGAGATCTATCACATGACAGCTATAAAACTTGCCTCTGTCAGTCCACAAAGACGTAGGATCATCCCCATTGGCAAAGTAAAAAAAAATAAAATCATGTTAATGATACAAACCAATTAGGATTTATCACTGGGCATTGAATTGAAAGTTAATGCTTTTTCAGTAAAATGTTGCCCAGGAAGCTGCTAAATACAGCAAACTGTATCTTTAGATAAGAAAAGGAGAATAGAGGTTTTCAAGTGTCAAGAAATCATTTTCAGCTACTTGGTAGTTCTAATGCTTTTCCCCCAAAGATACACAAAACTTTTTCAAAGTACAACCCTTTTAGATTCAGAAACAATTATTTTCAAAAACACAGTTCTAAACTGGCTGTACCAAAGTATTTTTATCTCTAGAAAACCCAAGCACACTCAGGTTAAATCATTTATGCTGTTAGGAGTCAAGGACTTAACTATGGAAATAAAGAACACTCTCCATTCCTATCCTTCCCCAAACCCCTCCAAAAACCATCCATTTTTACTTCCAGAAATTAATATTTGAACAGATCACCATTACTATATGTTACAGAATGGAAACCTTTATTACTCACCAGACGTTACTGCAACTGTGGAAGGGAGAGTTGCACACACTTTCACCACGTCTGTGACTTGTAGGACGGCGATACTGCCATCAGCCAGACAAACTGCCACCATGGAGGGTACGGTGGGGTTCCACTTCATATCAATCACCATGCCTCCAGCATCTTTCAAAAGCTTATGGTAGGCAAATGGGCGTTTCTGTGGCTTAGACTTTTAAAAACAAATACACAAAAGCAAGACAAATCAATAAATACACAGACGTGAGAAATTCAAAGGAAATTATTAAATATATGCATTTTCTCAAATCACAATTCGTTTTTCTCCATAACCATAAAAAAAAAAGATTTAGTTCTACACACACTCTATGTTACAATTTCAATACAACTTTGAAACTGGCAGTCAATGATTCTAACATGCTCAGAGGACCATAACAAATGCAAAATAATTAATAAACAGCAGACATCAGGTTAAGATCTTGGCTCTTTTTAAAGTGCTAGGAGCTTGGACGGTTATTAAAGCCTTGTGCCTGTTTCTTCATTAATAAAGTGAAGACAACCGCAGCTGCTCGGTGAGGCTGTGGCAAGCACGAAGGAGGACAGGTGCATCCAGCACATGGCAGAGGCTCTGGGGCACAGCCAGGGCAAATACGCACAGTATTGACTATCACCACTCTAAAGGTGCTTGGAATGGAAAGCGCTACATGGACGCGCCATGGACCCAACACATAGGACTTCGGACATCATCAGCTCTTAGACTTGAACAAATCACCTAAGCCTCCCTGGAGGCTGGCTCTCATATAAATGAGAAATAACACCTTGGATGGATAGTGTTCTGAAATAACTTACTGTATTCTTACCTCAAAGACCTAAAGTTTTATAATTAAGGACTTTAAGACTCAGATTTCAAGGGTTAACCTAAGAAGGTTCCAAGTTATAATATTTTTTCAATATTTTTGCTATAGAGTACATATGCTCACCAGAGAGAAAGAAAGTGAGACATCTCCCCCCAGGGGATGGCCATGCCGCCATCCCTTCTCTTCTCGGGATTTGGGACATACATGTATATGCATACAGTGTGAATTTGAGCCACCAGGTCCAGGACTCGAAGTATGGTCGAATACGTGGGAGTCCAGTGATGTAACCATTACATCATCTGCTGGTCCCCCAAGTTGTAATTTGATATCAGGAAATCCCTTTGGGTTTCCGTTAAGGTTTGGATAATGGTTTATCCCAAAGTTTCATATGTTTGGAATCTGATGGGCGATGGTGAGGCCAAGGAGCAGTGACTAGATCGTGGAGACTGCACTACAGAGGCCACAGTCTGATGAAACAGCAGTGAGTTCTAGCTCGGTGAGAAGGGATTAGTTCTCACAAGAGCAGATTGTTCTAAGAGAGCTGCCAGAAGCACTCTCTCTGCACGCACCCGCCATCCTCTGTATTTCTGTCAGCCATGCTGTAATCCTCAGACTTCAGACTTTCCAGCCTCCAGCATTATGTGTTTGTAAATAAACCTCTACTTCCTTTATAAATCACTCAAACTCAGGTGTTTGTTAACAACTTAACAGACTGAGGCAGTTCCCATGCTGACATTACAGTGCATCAAAGGCCTAAAGGTTTGTTTGCTTGTTTTAGGTTTTTCTTTTTGCCATTGGGCATGTGTATTTACCAGAGAGAGACAGAGGGAACATGAGAAATCACTTCAGGGGGAATGGCACTCCACAACCCCTTCTCCTCCATTCTCTTCTCGGGAATTTGAGCATGCATGTACACACTGAGTTCAGAACTTGAACCATGGTCAGCCATGTGAGAGTGTACACCAACTGCTGACCCCAGTTCACTAGTAGCTTACCTCATTTGAGAAGGTGCGGACATCAAAAAAAGCAATGATAGAACCGTATTCACTGGACATCATACACACAGAGAGTGTGAGGTTGTCACAGCTCAGGGCCAGGTGATGTATGGGGAATTTCATAGGCACTAGCAAGCTTTGGACTTTATCAACTATGAAGACACAACAAAAAGACAAAGCAGAAAATAGCATGTTTTGGCATGGAACCACAACTCCTTTATCCAGGTCAACCTGAAACGATTATTTTATCTACAAAAATATAGGCACTGATACTTAGGTACGTACACCTTAACTTTCTATAGGTATATAACAATGTAGTAAGTACCCTAGGGATTCTTCATATGACCTGAAGAACAGTGGCTACTGCTCCCATTGAAAGTATTTTTGCAACAATGCTCCAAAGGGTACACATTCCCACGTGTTTGGAAGGTACTGCAGTACCAACTATAAGCTAAGCAACAAAATCCCTTCTACAGAGCCACAGCCCAAACGCAAACGAGCACAGTATAATGCTAAGTTCTTCTTTCCTCTGAGTTCAGAGGAACGATTCACTGAAAACAAAAATAGTGGGTAGTCAGAAAAGTCATGATGCATTTTTGCATAGAAAAACAGAAAAAAATACTTCATGACTTTCCCCACAACCCAATACAAAGCCAGTACAAATGACCAAAGAGAAAACCTACAAAGGCTTCCAGCATCCACCTTGCACTTACTTTTCATATGGGTCAATCTTAATACCAACAGCAGTTTTTTATTTTGTTTTGAGGTTTTTGCCATAGGGCAGGTGCCCCCCCCCCCCCCGAAGAGATAGAGAGAGACAGAGTAAAAAATCACCCCCTGGGGGAATGGCCGCAATCCCTTCTCTACCATTCTCCTCTCGGGATTTTGGGCACACATGCACACACGCCAGGCATGATTTTCAAGCTGCTGGGTGTGGGACTTGAACTGTGGTCAGCCAGGTGGGAATCCAGCTTTTTAACCATCATGTCACCTGCTGACCCCACCAATGGCAGTTTTAATTTTAATATCAGAATGATTTCTTGGGAAGGAAACACATTAGCAGTCACCACAACCTTGTCTCTTCTATGTAACATGAATCAAGGGACTTACCTATTTTATTGGGATCATCTCCAGGTTTGTTTTGAATAAGAAGATTTTTGGTTGAAAAAATCTGCAACCCATTGGCTCCACCAGCAAAGACGAGACCATACTTGTTGGAGATGGCAAGCAGACTCGAGCGTTCTTTGGGCAACTCCTCAGGGGAATCAAAGATTCTCACTTTCTTCAATGCCCTAAACTGGAAATCCTGTTGCAAAAGGAGCAAAACAAGATCAATTCAGGGAATACAACAAATTATATCATACCTATTGTTATATTCCAACAGACCCAATTAACAGTAAAACAAATACATATATTGCCTGAGACCAATGTTTAAAGTTGTCTTTAAACTTCCTGTGCTTTTCATGGCATTTGGTACAGTGCTCACTAGTATTTGTTGAATGAAGTAAAAACAAATCTTTGCAAAGCCTTCCTTGACTAATCCAGCTTGATCTTTTCCTTTTTTGAATTCCTGGTGTATTTATGGTCTGAGTTACCACACAAGTTACACATGACTAGTTATAATCTTGTCCCATTCTATGGTATGTATTGTCTCATGACCTCAGTGTTCAATAAATTGTTATCAAACACTGAAAGCTGCACCCAGACTCACTATAAGCTCTTTCAAGTGCAAGACTCAACAACTATATATGGAAATAGCAAATACAGAAAAATGGCTAAACTGGCTAACTTGTATTGAACCCTAAACAAAATTCCATCACAGAAAGATATGGTCAATCTCCTGGCACTCGAGACTTTAAAGCAAAACCTAGCTCCACTGAGGCCATCTGAAACATAAGCCCAAAACCCTTCACAGAGGACACCAAGACCAGGCAAGGCTCGAGGAACAATTCACTGAAAACAAATGCAGTCTCACCTACTTCTAGTTTCCATTTCTTTCCATTTCCTTCATGTCCCTCAGTACCTACTTTAGACACAATTGGCCTGGAAGCCTCTCCTGACCTCGTCACCTAATTTGACTCACAGAGTCTTCCATAAATTTATCTCTAGGCTTTCAAAGATAATTGAAAGGCCCATGGCCTGGTGGTTAAGGCAGCTGGATCCCGTGTGGCCAACTACACAGTCCAAGTCCTGGACCTGCTGGCTTGAGAAACATGCCAGACATGGGAACCAGCAGTTAGCGTAATGGCTATGTCACTGGACTCCCACGTAGTCGACCACAGTTCGCATCCCAGACCCGGTGGCTTAAAACTCATGCTGGGCGCGTGTGTGTGCATGCCCAAGATCCCGAGAGGAGAATGGAGGAGAAGGGACTGAGGCGTGGCCATCCCCCCTGGGGGGTGATTTCTCGCTTTCTGTCTCTGTCTCTGTCTGTCTGGCGAGCGCACACGCCCTATAGAGAAAACCTCTCAAAAAAAAAAAAAAAAAAGAGAGAGAGAAACATGCCAGACACATGTGCACGCATGTCCAAAATGCCAAAAGGAGGGAGAAATATAGAAGGGACTGTGGTGTGACCACGCCCCATGATAAATGCTTTCTTTCTTTCTCTTTCTCTCTCTGGAAAGCATATGCAACATGCATCCCCTGGCAAGATTTTTTTTTTTTTTTCAGATTGAATTAATTTTATTTTATAAGGAACTTAGAAAACAGGAACAAATATTTATATTAAAATGAATTAAAAGTCTATATACATCATTCAAAGTTTTAAATTCAGTCAGTGTGACACTAACATGTACTTACCAAGTAATATTATCTTTTGGTTTACTATCAGTGACTCGTCACAAGTGGATATACAAACATAAAGAAAATGCTAAGATGATGCAAAACTCTGAATCTGAAAGGGATCCAGCTGGTTGAAGGGAGCACCAACAGTTACCAATGTGAGACTGCCATATAGTCTATCAAAGGAAACAAACTACCACTGGCAGATAAAAATAAGCAAATAAATAAACTGGGGAGAAAAGGAGCCCACAATGCCTGGGACTTTAGAGAAAATGATTTGGTTCTGCTTCTGTGTTTTGTTGTCCTCTTTCAAGTCAGTAAGTGGATATGTGAGGGATCCAAAAATATTTCCCAGTTATATCTTACTTTTTCAGAAGGACAGCTTCATATTGAAGAAACAGTGATACTCCATTACTTCAGCCACTAAATGTCCTATTAAGATAACTTGTCTTAATATGTCTTAACAACTATAGTATGCTTTGATTTAAAAAATAAAAAAGCTGTTAAGAGGGACCAGCAGTTGGCATAAAGCTATATTGCTGGACTACCACGTAGTCAACTACAGTTCGAATCCTGGACCCAGTGGCTTAAACTCACACCAGGGCGTGTGCGTGCATGCCCAAGATCCCAAGAGGAGAACAGATTGTGGTGTGGCCATCCCCTGGGGGGTAATTTTTCATTTTCTGTCTGTCTCTTTCTGGCGAGCGCATGCACACTATAGCAAAAACCTCTCCAAAAAAGAAAACTGTTAAGAATATTTGGGGTTGGGACCAGCAGTTGGCGTAATGGCTATGTTGCTGGACTCCCACGTAGTCGACCGTGGTTCGAGTCCCGGACCCAGTGGCTTAAACTCACGCCGGGCGCATGTGCGTGCATGCCCAAGATCCCGAGAGGAGAACGGAGAAGGGATTGCGGCGTGGCCATCCCCCTTGGGGGGTGATTTCTCGCTTTCTATCTCTCTGTCTCTCTCTCTGTCTGTCTGTCTGGCAAGTGCACGCGCCCTATAGCAAAAACCTCTCCAAAAAAAAAAAAAAAAGAATATTTGGGGCTGGCAGGTGGCATGGCAGTTAAGGGCACTGGACTCCCACATGGCTGACCACAGTTTTGAGTCCCAGACCTAGCAGCTTGCTTTCTCACTTTCCCTCTCTCGCTCTGTCCCTTTCTGGTCAAATTAAAATAAAGTTAAATAAAATAATTATTTTAAAAAATATTTAAAGAACTTTTCTGTCTCTTGGCTTCTGACATGATTTTTTAAAAAAAGCAGACAATTTTCAGTGTGTACCACCTTAGTACAAAGGTTTCTGTAAGTTTATCCATCACTATGTTAAGCCATACTATACTTATGCCAAAGATAGGTTTTCTTGCCCTTTATTTTTATAAACAGAATCTTATGGTTTGTTTCATAAGGGATCTTCAACATACCCACAAGCTCCTTGGATTCAATGTTTCAGACCTATTTGCTAAACCATCAACTAAAATACTCTTAATTACAACTGACTCCAGAGTAAAAATTCACTCAGTGTTCCAAGTGAGACTATAGTATGGTTTCATACAGGAGTAGAATAAAATTTTTTTTGTGTGTGTAATTCTCATCTTGATAATACAAATATCCTATCTGGTCTTGGTCACATGGGTGTATAGAACCAGTGGGATGCAGAGGCATAGGGGGGCTACCCGTCCCCTAGTCAGTAGTGCAGGGAGCCCCTCATCTAAATATGAGGTTCTAAGTTCTTTTTTCTTCTACCCCTACATACCAAAGGGATGATAAATTCCCAACAAATGGCCCACCACAGGAAGTGATTATCAAGGTAGAGAGAATCACTACTCTACCATACATATGGTATGGGTTACTACCATTTAAAAGCATTTCAGTATTTATTGTTCACACAAGCCAAAATTAGAAATTGTCCTGCAACTTACTCTCTTTGCACTGCGTCCAAAATAAACATAGCTCATCCTCTGTTCCCTTATTCTGCCTGAATACATACTAAGGACTACTAAACACATCATCCTCGAATTATCCCCGGGGAGCTCCCAGGTTACCATCCTTTGAACCACTGGCCTTCCCTTCAATTTCCTGAGGCTGACTTCCAGCACCAAAATAGTCTTCCTTATCTAATTAACTAAAGGTATGTGGGTTGACGACCTTGCGCGGTTGTTAGGCAAACCTTGCCCACCTTATAGAAGTCCTACAGTTAGAGTGAAGGAGAAAGGATCTTAAATGAACCCGGTTTTCAGCCCCCTTGTCAAATGTGACTGGGTAAATTAAGAGCCTCGATTTACTCCTCTATGTTAACGACTATGTCGTGAGGTTGTTGTGATTACCACCACAGTGCCTGACACACAGTTGACACTAAATAAACGGTAGTTATTACCACTACTGCGACCATCACATTAAAGCAGCTACTGTCACTCAAGAGGCGAGCACAAGACAAACAAGGGGCTGGGAATCTGCATTCGGTGGGACCGAGCCGGCGGCGGGTTCTGGTGAAAAGATGAGAGCGCGGTGCGGGAGGAAGGGGCGGGAGGCGGGGCTCCAAGGCAGCGCCAGGACCGAGGAAGGGAGGCAGGCCCGGTTCAGTATCTGACCTTCATCTCCCGCTCGGGGATCATGGCATCCATCTCGTCTCCCATCGCGCCGCCCTTCGTTCGTCCAAGCAGCCCACGCTGCCGCCCGCGCGGCCTTTCCCCTACCGCCCAGGCCGCTCCGGAGCCAACTTCCTTCCCTCAGCGCCAGCGGCGCACAACTTTTGTATTTCCGGCGCGCTTTGGTGACGTCACGAGCCCCCGTCCACGGTGTGGCCGAGAGAGGTCGAGAGGCCGTCTAAAATCCCGCGCTCGCCCCGCCGCTGCCCCCCATTGGCCGGCTGTGGCCGGGCATGGGGCGTGGCCTGTGCCCGTACGCCTGCGCCCTGGAGCTTTCTGGGCCCGCTTCCGCTTCTGCTCCGGCGCGGGCCAGAGTCCTGTCTCTTTCATTCCGCCGCACTTGTTGGTGCTTCAGGCTCGTTCCCTGGTCTAAATAACTGAAGGAGCTCGCAGGAACCCCAGGTGGAGGTGGCTGTTAGTACCTTCTGATTCTGAGAAGTTAATTAGGAGCTTGACGTATACTTCCAGGGAGCAGCTTTGAGAGAGGTTTTGGTGCTTTGCGGGAGAACGGAAGAAAGGTTCAAAGTGTGTTTAGCACCAAGGCTGAGAGGGTAGCTTAAAGTGAGCCACGCACCAGCATTGTTCACTCTCATGATAACACTTCCAGAGCACGAGTTTCTGCGCACACTTTAGACGTAATAATCTCATTTACCCCTCAAGACGTCCTACTTGCCCAGGGTTTTTGTTTATTTTTTAAGAGAGAGATTTTTGCTAAAAGGCGCGTAGTCTTGGCAGAGACAGAGAGATGGAGAGAAAGTGAGAAACCACCCTCCCTCGGGGGGATGGCCACCCCGCTATCTCCTCTCCATTCTCTGAGGTTTGGCAGTTCCGCACATGTGCCCAGGATGCACATGCGCCCAGGAATTTTCAAGCCTCTGGGTCCTGGACTTGAACTGCTGGCGATCATGTGGAAATCCAGTGCCTTAACCACTGCGTCACTTGCTGACCCCCCAGGGGTTGTTATTAACACTTAATTGATGAGTTGATGGAAGCACAGAGAAAATTCCCCAGGGGCTCTCAGTGGGAACTGGTACAAGCAGGATTAGAAATTTTTTAATTAAAAAAAATTCAATTGTGCTCGCTTCGCGGCACATATACTAAAACTGGAATGATACAGAGAAGATTAGCATGGCCCCTGCACAAGGATGACACCCAAATTCATGAAGTGTCCCACATTTTTCTATTCAAACAGAATCCTAACCTGTTTCCTGGCTTTAGGTCTTAAGCAAAGTTCTCTTAACATTTTAAAATTTTGATTGAATAAAGCTAAAACTGCTTTCTTGAAATTAGAAGAAAATATTTAAAAAATACCTATTTGATGACCACAGTAAGCTATATAGCCTCAGCGAGGTGCTTCATTCTACCCACAGTTTCATGCCTAAAGTCAACATGTGTTCACAGATATGTATATATCAGCTGAACTTGCTATCGAAAGTATTTAGATTAATTAAGATATTTTGTGAATCAATGAAATGTGGGAAAAAATAAAAAAGGAATGGAAAGCAACTGCAGATACCAGAGACGGTGTGGGAGGAGGGTAGAAAGTGGCAAAGGGTGAGAAACAGGGGGAAAAATATATATACAAGAAACAATAAATGGAAAATTATTTGTTGACGATAACAACAATGATTAAGCCACTTTACAGTACATTCTGGTTGGGAAATAGCATTTTGTATGTTGTGATGTTCAGTGAAAGAATGTAAAATAAATTAATAAAAAAATTTTTTAATTAAATTATCCTTAAATTTAAAAAACAATTCATATTGTCTAGATATGATGATGGTATCAGTCTTGCATAGAAGAAATTTCTGTAGTGGAATTGTAAGTTAAGGGCAGACTTTTTTTTTTGAAAGGTTTTTGCTATAGGGCGTGTGTGCTTGCCAGAAACAGAGACAGAAAGTGAGCAATCCCTTCTCCCCATTCTCCTCTCGGGATCTTGGGCACGCATGCACATGCGCCTGCCGTGAGTTTAAGCCACTGGGTCCAGGACTTGAACCACGGTGCCAGCTGCTGGTCCCTGCCAGCTCTTAACTTGTTGAGCCCAAACCATCCCCAAAATACACCAGTTGAGACATTGGTAAGTTTGTCTGGTTTATTTTCAATCTGTAGGAATGCTATCCCACCCCACACACACTCTCACACACGCACACACACATACTTCATCCACCTGAATTTGCCCGACAAACTCCCTTGAGTCACAAGGACAAAGCCATACTTGGCAGTCCCCACGTTGCTGGTTACATTAGTTAGATTTGGTCTTTCAGAAAGAAGACAGTTGAAGTCCCAAGAAGCTGTCTTTAGGAAAGAGAAATAAGCCCTAGGGCCAAGGGCCACAACCTGAAATACACACAGATCCCCTGCCCTTTTCAAGGGCCACTCTTAGGACCCTCTTCCCTCAAGGGTTGAGTTATAAGAAATGGTGAAGTATCCCAGGACACCCTGATCCAATGAGAACCCACTTTCTTGCCTTTCCCAGAAGCTGGGGACACACCTCCTTGCTCTCCTCCCTGAAGAAAGCTTCCTGCAGTCTAGTAAACTGGAACCCACTGAAATAAGCCTGGCCGGGTCTGTGCTCCCCAAGTGAGGGACAAGCACGTGTGTTGACTAGTGAAGGAAGGCCTTATCCTCCTCAGAGGTCTCAGCCTGTCCTAGAGCAGTGAGTGGGGACAGACGACTGCCAATTACCTAAGGGTCCCGGAGATGGGAGGGAGGCAAAGGAGCAAGATTTTACATTGACAGGGAGGAATGTTTTGCTGGGGTTTAAACTTCAACTAGACCCGTGCATTTGAAACAGTTCTTTAGGCTGAAGATCAACCAGTCATGGCCAAATAATCTTGCTCCTGAGCTGGTTGAAACCACATTAACCCAGCCTGGTCATTTCCTGCTGCCTGAGTTGCTTCACTCCCTCAAGCTGCTGTAGAGCCTTGATCAGGGCTCACGCTGGCTCCAGCCTTCAACAGGCCCCAGTCCTTTCCACCGAAGGTTTCTCAAAGGCTTCAAGACTGGCACAGGCAGGGCCCCCAGGACTGCAGGGCAATCACCTAACACCCTTTCCTAACATTCATCTCGTTGTCATTGGCTGAGTTTGGTTTCCTCACTAGACTCTAAATTCCATGAAAATGTCCATTTCACTGCTGGGTTCTTAACTCTAGGCTTACAGCAGATGCATAATAAATATGTTCAGTGAATAGCACGTCAAAGTCCGAGCAGGCAGAGTAAGGGACTCCCAGACCTAGGCAGGATCAAGATTGAGGTCCCAGCTCAGCCAAGATGGGGCCCAGGTTGACATCTTCCAGCCTGAGTGCTGAGAAGTGGCTCTTGGAAGCTTGGCCAAGAAGCAATAGGGAAGGCAGAACTGCAGGGGCAGGCCTGGTCCTGGCCCGAACCCTAATGCAGGCTTGGAGACACGGGGGATGGTGAGTCTCGGCACTGGCTCTTCAGCACGCATGAAGCCTTCCCCAGGGTTGCCCCAGGAGATGGCCCCTGCCTGTTTCCATCACTGACCCAGGCAGCCCAAGGCGGAGATGAAGCGAGGGCCCGGGACCTGAGCGGGGGCTCCAGTCCAGATCCCGGTCTCCAGACTCACTGCTGACCTCGGGCAGGCACTTAATCCCTGTGGGCCACCAGTTCCCTGTGAAAGACAGGACTGGCCCAGCTCACCCTACAGGGTGGACTAAGGCTCTGAAATATGTGAGAGAGGACACAGGTGACCCTGGTCCAATCCCACGCTCGAATTTTGAGCGAATTGGAAAGGAGAGCTACACAGTGGATGCGGCACATGTCACAACAGAGGCAGGACTTAAAGCTCATAGTAGGTGGTCAATAAATACCTGTTGAGTGAATGAGTGAATGAATGGATGGACGGATGGCAAGAGAGTGGAAAGGCAGACGAGGGAAGCACAGGTTTCAAGCAGACCAGGATCAGAAAGGCAACCTCCTATTTTGCTCAGCTCTTGGCTCAACAGCGATGCTGCCTTTTTGCCATGAGCATTGTATTCTCATCCCCACAAGTCGGTGCCCTCACACCCTCCCTAAAAGGCAGGGCTGTACTGAGCTGAAGCCCAAGGCCCTGGGCCTCACTTCAACCTCCAAAGCCTTTGGCAGCCTCAGCAAGACAGTGGGGCTGCACCCTTCCTCGGAGCCGCCTGTAACAGTGTGGTCAGGGCTTCCTTCCAGTGCCCTCTTAAAGGGTTCAAGTTACTCAGCCCCTTTCCTTCCCACCTTGTGTCCCATTGTGAGGATGAGGAGAGGCAGGGACTAAGGGGGGTTGGCTGGCATGGTGGGGCACTGAGTGCCACATCCTGGACCACCCCAGAGCGCTTGGACCAGAGTCGTCCAAGGAAAGACTAATGAAGCCCCGCAGCCTCGTCCCTACTCCAGGGCCTTCTGAAAGTGGGCTGGGGTCCTCACCAGTGCCAGGCCAGCGGGACTGAACTGGGCTTAGATTCCCGGAAGGATGGACAGTGCTGGTTCTAAGCATTGGGAACAGGTGTCCAGCCTCTCTTGACCCCGTCCCTCCAGCTTTTGGTTTGATGTCAACCCTTCTGCATGGGGGGCGGTGAGGAGAAAGAGAGGAAGGGAACCCGAGGCTCAGGACTGCCCGACCCCGAGCCCCTTTAAGGCAGACAATTTGTGCTTCACAAAGAGATCACCGATTCTGCTGATGAAATAACAAACAAACCTACAACAACCTAACCAACAAATAAGACGAATCACGATGAGTGGGGAGGGGCACCAAGATCGGGAGGGAGCAGCAGGGGCAGGGAGGTCAGGGAAGTCCAGGTGGGGCCCTCAGGGCAGGCTAGCGATGTCTCTCTCTGGAGGAGGGCCAGCTGGCTTGGGGTTGCTCTCGTTGGCTTTTCCTTCAAACATCATGACCCTAGTTGGGAGATGGAGACATGGAAATAAACAGGATTAGGGCTCCTTCCTCATGTAGGGGAGGGTCATCCCAGCCTTCGTGTCTGCAGGGTCCTCGACTTCATGCCCTGAAATCTGTTCTCTGCTGGGATCCTTGCAGCTGCCCAAGATGACGGCTCTGAGGACGGGCTGCAAGTCTCATTTTCCAGAGGAGGAGGTTGAGATGCAAGTGGTGATGTGAGCCTCAGCACCACACGCAGCCCAGGGCAGAGCCAGGGCGGGACCCTAGGGTCCTGGTATGGGGCTGCATGCCTTCCCAGCTGTGCTGCCTGGAGCAGGCTGAGCAAGGCTGGGCTGTGGCTCTGCTCGAAACGCCTGCAGGCCAGCCGGGGCACAGTGGTTGAGGCGGTTGGATCCCACAGGGCCACTGCACGGTCGGAGTTCCAGACCGGGGGCTTGAGAAACACAGCGCATTAGTGTGTGCCCAGAACCCTGAAAGGTGAGGTGGAAAGAGACTGCAGAGGGACCATCCCATGGGGTACTCTCTCCCTTTCTCGCTCACTCTCTCGTGAGTGTATGCACTCTCTGTAAATTAAAAACAACAACAAAAACTTCAGGTCTTCAAAAATGTCCCACCACCCTGAGAGTAGGGTCTAGAGGGAGGAGGACAGGAGAGTCCTGCGCGTTGCTGGGCAATGGGGATGCGTCCTGAGAAATGCATCCTTAAGCATTTCATGGCTGTGCAAATGTGAGAGCTCCGTCCCACGGCCTCGGGGCAGACCCTACACCCTGGGCTGGACGCACTCTCACGGGACCACCAGCCGGCCCACAGTCTGCCACTCACTGGCACATCGTGTCACTGGATCCGAAGGCCAGCCCTGCCGTGGCCCAGGTGGGTGACCAGCAGGACACTCGACCTGACCCTTAGCCTTCTGCCTCCAGGTGGGGGGGCACCACAGGCTCTGGCTGGGCTGAACCACCGGCTCCTGAGACAGGCTTAGCCTCCAGGGCCCCCATGAACTCCTTTGTAAAATGAGACAAGTATATGCTTCCACCATACTTAAAAAAAAAGGAAAGAAAGATTGAAATGTGAGTCTTGTTTCATAAAAGCCAAGCACGTGTCTTTTTCAGCTGTGACAAATGAGGAAGAGACCCCAGAGAACCTCCCTAACGCTCCGCAGCGGCCGTAGCTCCGATGCGCTAGTCTGGCTCTGTCTGTTAGGCACGGGCTGGACTATGGTTTGTCATCTCACTGGCCCTTGGCACGGCACTTCCCGGAGGGTACGTCTCATCATCCCTATTTCAGATGGAGACACAGGCTCACAGACCTGAAGTGACCTGTCCAGGGCTCAGTCACAGCAATAGCATCGAGGTTCGAATCCTACCTCCCTCTAGAGCCAATGTTAGCTCCACTTTGTGCTCGCAACCACCCCACGTGTTCGATTTGCCTCTCTAACGAGGCGGCTCAGAGGTACAACCGCGCCTGGCCATCGTCATTGCAGTTGCCAGTGGCCTTGACTCCACCCGCCGCCCGCCGCAGCGCGTTTCTCCTGGGGGTGCGTGCAACGTGAGCGTTTGCCAGGCAGGAGACAGGGCTCAGAAGAAACTCATACCGTGCCCCGCAGTCACGCGATGAGTGACCTACGGACTGGAAGTGGCGGGGCACCCCCAGCCAGGGGCCTCTCTACAGAGGAACTGCTTTCAGGGGCCCAGCAGAGACGAGGCGGTACTCACAGCTTGAGCACGGCAGACCGTTTCCCCCAGCATCATATTCACAAAGTCTCGGTAGGAGATGGTGTCACTGACCCCACCTGTCACCTCGGAGATCATCTTCTTCATCTCCAGGTGGGTCTTGGGGACTCCAAGCTTCTCCATCATCCTCTTTAAAGACATCAGGTCTATGGGAGGGGGGATCAAACCAGTTAAGTGGAGACAGGGGGGGCGGTGGGGCTGAGTAGGAAAGTGGAAAAGCTCCACCCCGCCCCATGCCCAGAAGTCTGGTGGGAGACCCCTCCCTGGAGTCTGCAGTCAATGGTGTTGCTCCTCTCGGGAGGATGATCCCATCACAGCCTTCCTGTTTCCCCCAGAGGCAGTGTAGACTAGTGGTTAGGGACCTCAGCTTTTAGAGGCAGACAGACTTGGGTTGGACTATCCCTGGCTGTGGGACCTGGGGCAAACGACTCAACCTCTCTGAACGTCTGCTCCCTCATTGGTAGAAAACGCTGACGCGCTCCTTTGGGGCCCCAGTGCAGAGCAGGCGCTCAGTAACTACTGTTTACACCACTACTGCGATCTCTGCTGCCCGCTGTGGCTACGGGGCACTATGGGCCGTTTCCCTCCCCCTCGGAGTCAGTGCCCAGCAATGTAGGGTCAGGGAGCTGGTCGGACCCTGGGCACTGAGTCACCCTCCTGGGTGCCAGACGGCTGAGGACTTCTCCACACCTGCCTATGATGGCAGTCCTACCCTGCTGTCCTAGGGCCCCGCTGAAGGAGGAAGCAGAGCAGGAAAACCAACAAAAGAACAAAATTCTAGAAAAACAAGGGAGGCACCAAAAAGTCACTACACCCAAGGGGTTGCTGCCTCTGGCCTCCTGGCTCCGGCCAAGCTCTGAGGCCATTTCCTTGGGATTGTTCTTTATCGAACAATGGATCAGCAAAGGCTGTGGCAGTGGGGGTGGAGCTGGGGCTGCCTGAGGGCCACGGGCAGTGGTGCAGCCAGCACTCACCCGAGAAGCAGGGCAGGCGGGCTGGCTTGGTGCCAGGCCCGAAGGTGCCACGGTGTCCAGGGCATTTCAAAAGAGCTGGGCGCCTTCTACAGGAGAAAGCGAAAGCACTCCTACCCACCGCCAGCCAGACCCAGCGGCAGGACCTTTCTGAAAGGCTATTTGGCAAGATGCTTCAGAAGCCTCCTAGCCACAATGTCTCATGGCCAAGAGTCACTCTGAGGAAACACCCAGCAACGTGGGCAGAGACTCATCACAGACGTGCTTCTCAGGATTGTAATGACAGTCAAAATCGGAAATCTTCTAAATGGTCGGTCTAAGGCATTGGCTGGACAGATTCGTGCCCAGTCCATGAATGGAATGTGATGCAGCCATCAATGACATTTCAAAAGGAGAAAACCCATCATAAATCAAAACACTCATCATACATTAAATTATGGGGGAAAAGTTCTGAAATGGCATAAAACACCAGAATGTGGGATTAGAACAAGAAGCAGAAGGATATAAACTAAACTGTTTATGACAGTTTCTGGGAGGTGGGAGGGATGCATAGGTGGGTCTTCAAGAGTTCACGGAGGGGCCGGCAGGTGGTGAGGAGCTCAAGACAGCTGGATCCCATATGGCCAACTACACTGTTCGAGTCCTGAACCCACAGCCTGAAAAACACGCTGGGCATGTGTGTGTGCATGTGCATGCATGCCCAAAATCCCAAGAGGAAAATGGAGGAAAAGGGATTGCGGAGTGGCCATCTCTCCACGGGCTGATTTCTCACTTTCCCCCCTCTCGGGCTCTCTCCAGCCAGCGCAGATGCCCTACTGCGAGCTACTGGGTTGTCAGGAAAGTCATCGTGCATTTTTGCGCAGGAAAACAGAAAAACGCGACACGACTTTCTCGACAACACAATTTTTTTTAAAAGGTAACGGAAAATGCATATCATGAAAAAACTGCATGGATCTCAAATTTTTTGCACCAAAATATAAATTCCAGGGGCCAGCAGATGGCATAGCAGTTATGTCACTTGACTCCCACATGGCTGACCATGGTTTGAGTCCTAGACCTGGTAGCTTGAAATTCACGCTGGAACCATGTGCATGCGTGCCCAAGATCCCAGGAGAATGGAGAAGGGATTGTGGTGTGGTCATCCCCCCTGGGAAGTGATTTCTCACTTCCTTTCTCACTGTCTCTGTCTCTGTCTCTGTCTCCCCCCAGCCAGTGCACATGCCCTAAGACAAAAACCTAAATATATATAATTTTTCATTCTTTCCACAAACTTTTGAAGTCTCCTTGTATTTATTTTTGTGTTTTTGTTTCCCAATTTTTTACGATGAAAATGGATTAATTTCATAATCCTCAAGTTTTTTTCCTAAAGAAAAGATAATCAAAATATTCAACAGAAGAAAGGAGAGGGGACAGAGTTTGGGCGGACGCGCAGGTGACGGCAGCAACACTGGAGGCGCAGGGCGAAGCAGAGGAGGCCACAGCTGGGCCCTGGGCCTGCTGCTTAGCCACCAGCGCCCCCAGTCTTGTCACCTTTCTGAGCCTCGGTTTCCTCATCTGTAAAATGGGGATGGCTGAGCTTGTTGGAGCGGGACTAGCAAAGATCAAGCTATGGTCTCCCACCAGACGTGAATACAGCCACGGGGCAGGGTTTGCAGCCCAGCGCCCACACTGCATGGCGCAGTCACCTTCAGGAGAGATGAGCTGTGGGCAAAGGGGACAACAACCCCCGGACTGAGGGGTCAACTGCCTGCCCGTCCCTGAGTGGCCAGAGTGTCTCCAGCCCTGAGTCCTATGGCACCTGGCATGGGGGGCTGTGGTGTGGGCAGGGGCAGTGGGGGAGCAGCTAGGGCAGAAGCTGGCTATCGGGAAGCTTTGGGGCCTGTCCATCACTCTGGAATGACCTGTGCCCCTCCCCAGAGCAGGTGGGTTGCTAGGCTGTTTGGTCCCTCCGTCGCCCACTCACCCAGCACCCTCCTCCCCAACACTCCAGGCCTCGCTCACCGATCTCGCCTTCGTTGTTCAGGTCAAACTCCATGTACTTCTCTGGAAACCACAGAGCAAAGCTGGTGTTAGTGCACAGCATCTCTCCCTGCGGGGACTAGGGACTCCCTGATGGCAACCGATGGGGTCCTGGGGTGCCCACGCTGCCTTCTCACCCACAGGTGGGCCTCCACATGGTCCCCATCCTCTCGGCCATGCCAGCTGCTGTCTGGAGGAAGTGCCCTTGTGACCACACCCTCCCTGCAGCAGCATAAGCGAACGGGCCACTCTGACCCTCGCTTCCTCCTGGGTGCCCCAGTGCGGCTGGCTGCATCTGGATCAGCTGCAAAGTGACTACAGGAGACCCCCGTCCCTGGAGATTCAACTCAGTGGGTTTGGGAGCCGGGGTGGGAGCAGGCACTGGTGTGGGAACCAACAGGCTAAGTTCTCTGTGACCCCAAAGCAACCAGAAAGGCCACAGGTTGCTCTAGCCCACAGAGGGACAGACAGCTTCCAGGGCTACGCAGACAGCCCAGATGTCACCTGGAGCCTTGGCTAACACTCTCTGACCGACCAAGGAAAGCCCCCACCAGCGGGGGAGGAATGCAGAGCAGTGAGCTCGGCACCTTCAGTGGAAGGCCGTGGCACATGGACCATGGCCTTGGGCAGGTCACCCTTGCCTCAGCAGAGCAGGGTCCTCACGTCCGTTCTGCACCATGGAGCAGCCAGGTGGGAGAGCCAGGGTCCCTGGTGGCTGTGCGCACCCTACCTCTCCATGTCCCTCCCGTCCACCCCTCCAGCAGCTACCCCTCTGCCTGGAATGTCCTCCCAGGGCCCTCCTCAGCCTTCAGGGCTCCACTTTCTAAATGGGCCCCCTCGAGAGTTTGGATCAGTTTCTCACCAAAGCATCTACTCCCGTCGGCTCCTTCATATCTCCTGTTCTCCGTCCTGCCCCAGCCGAACACTGCTCACGGCAGGCGCCACCTCGTGAGTTGGCCATGGCCCTCCACCCGGAGGGGGCCTCACACACAGCAGGTGCTCACCCCTCCAAACCCTTCCTTTGGAGGCTAACTTCCTGTAGCTGCAATGCCACCCAAGGCACCCAGTCCTACGTGTATGGATGAAGACAAGTAGAGTGGACACGAGACCCCCAGCCCCAGCCCCTGCTCCCAGAGCTGCCCCCGAAGCAGGCCTCACTGGTACCAGAGAAGGGATGGACTGCTCTCCTTTGCCAGGCGTCTGGGACTGGGACAGGGGCACTTTTTTTTTTTCCATTTTTCTCACTTTTATTTGTTTTTCCCCTAAAGGTAAAAGTCATCATGGCTAATGGTTCAGAACAGAGCTTTGGAGCCACATCGACCTGGGTTCATGTCCTAGCTCTGCCACAAGTGAGCTGTGTGACTTCAGTGTCACCACCGACCTTCCTGAGCCTGAGTTTCTTCATGTACTTAGCATATGCCATGTCCTTGCTGGACACAGGGTGATTCAGGGAGCTCGTGACACAGACCAAGACATGCTTCACGCAGGCCGGCCCTCAACAGCGCCCGCCGCTGTGCTTGTGGCCATCCGTCCCCAACCTAAGGCCAGCTGAGCTGTCGGTGGTTGGAGGAGCACTTGGCAGCTTTTCTGCCTTGGAGCAGCGAGGATGCCACATTGCAAGCACTTAGGGGGAGCGGGGAGCCAGGATAGTCTGTGTCCTCCTGCAAGGCCGGGGCTCCCATGCCCCAAGTGGATCCCTGGGGCAGGACAGGCGGGTCTGCCCACTCCTTATGGGCATGGCTCCTCTGCTTTCGAGCTGCTGGCTGGAAACCAGGCGCATGGGACCGAACAGAGGGACCTTTATGCCGTCCCTCTCCCAGCGTGGGCTCCCAGGCCCTGTTTGCTTTTCATCCCGTGCTGCTGGGATTCAATGGGCAGAAACTCTGCCCCCTGCCCCACCGTGGCGACACAAACGTCCATTCTCCGCAGGGGCTCCGGGGACGCTCCATGGCGGAGGGGGAGAGGCCAGGGCCGTTCACAAAGGGCTGATTGTGCACTGGGGCCCCGGGAACCAGCAAGGCAGCCAGGGAGAGGGGCAGGGCTGGGCTGGGCCTGCAGGCGAGGGGCCAGGGGCCACAGCAGGGAGGCAGGCGGAGGGGCCTGCCCCACCCCTCAGAAGACCCCATCTTGGCTGCCAGGAAGTGGGGCATTCTGGGTACAACAGGGCCGCAGCCCAGCCCCGTGGGGCTCAGCTGCGTGCAAGGGCTGAGACCAGCTCTGGGCGGCGGGCAGCCAGCCCGGCTTACCTTTGAAGGCAGCGAGCTTTTCTGGCAGGTTCTCTTCATCACTGTACTTCTGGTCACAGAGAAACTCCTAGAGTCGAGAGGACAGTTCTGAGCGAGGGAGAGGGCAGA
The DNA here is from genome assembly GCA_026018925.1 of Tupaia tana. Taxonomy (NCBI): domain Eukaryota; kingdom Metazoa; phylum Chordata; class Mammalia; order Scandentia; family Tupaiidae; genus Tupaia; species Tupaia tana. The sequence goes on along the minus strand of JAKSZU010000013.1, from coordinate 103,205,083 downwards.
AGTCGCCCGCTGCACAGTGCTTCCTCTCCTGCCGGGAGGCCAGGCTTGACCTGGGATGCTCCAGCTTCTCCTCACCCCTCGGAGGTGCATCTGCACAGGCCACCCTGGGGCGGGAAGTTGGCTCTGCAGCTTGGGAGGGGCCTGAGGGCCGGCTCCAGAGGACAAAGCCTCTTCAGCCAATAACTGAAGTGCTGGAGTGGAGACCTGGGCCTCCCCTGCAGGGTACCCCGGCTCTGGGACCCGCGGAGCTGAGCCCCAAAGCCAAGCAGCCCAGTCCCATCACTAACTCCTTAGGGTCCTGAGCAAATCTCAGTGCCTCATCTACCCAACAGGGATAACCAGTATGGTGACTTCAGTGGGCATGAGAACCCACTGAGGGCGTGAACGGTGCTCAGTGGCGAAGGAGCTCAGGAGACAGGAGCCGTCGGATTACGGTCTCTGCTCTAGCCAGAAATGACTGTATACTGCTTGGTATCCACTTACCTGCTTCCTTACCTGTAAAACCAGGACCTTAAAGCCTGGCCCATCCTCCCCTCAGATGCTTGGTGAGACTCAAATGAGGCCTTTCAGAGCCATAGGGCTGGGGTGGGGGTATGGGGAGGGCCGGGCACCAACAAAAGCCTCCAGGGTGAGGGATCAGCAGTTAGCGTAATGGCTATGTTGCTGGACTCCCACGTAGCCAACCGCAGTTCGTGTCCCAGACCCAATGGCTTAAACTCACGCCGGGCGTGTGTGCGTGCATGCCCAGGATCCCGAGAGAATGGAGGAGAAGGGACTGCGGCATGGCCACCCCCCCGGGGGGTGATTTCTCACTTTCTGTCTGTCTCTCTCTGTCTTTCTGGCGAGCACATGCGCCCTATAGCAAAAACCTCTCCAAAAAAAAAGCCTCCAGGGTGAAGCACTTACCCGCGGAACCTCTTCCGGCCCCAAGAGGGAGCTGCTATTATTACGCCCACTTTACAGATGAGGAAACTGAGGCTCATGCAGCCAGAGCTCCGTCTCACTTAGAGCCCGTGTCCTTAACCCCAGCACTTAAAGATGGGAAGGTTCGGGCATTTGTCTGTGCTGGTCTCTAGCCCCAAAACAAAGCTATCCGTGAGTGAGTGCCTGCCAGGCCAGGCCCCACACCGGGCATCTCACATGCCTCGTGGTTAACCTTCCGGCAGCCCCGGGACCTGCACGATAGCTGGGCAGAGGGCATGCTCCCTCCTGCACCCCGCCTCTGCAGAGCCCCTCTCCTCTGGACCTCACTTTCCTCATTAGGAGCAGAGCGCACATGGGCATCGCTCCTCCAGGCATCTACTGTTTGGAGGGACCACAGTGTACCCCGCACTGTCCGGGGAGAACAGTGAGAAAGGTCTTTATCCTAAAATGACAGGAGGCCCCTGTCTAAAAGTATGACCAGTGTGGCCCACATCCATCAACCTATTTCTAAACTCCTGCTCCCAGTTCCCACTGAACGGCCACAAAGCCTGTCCGCACTCACCTCCTAGTCTGTGGCCAGAACTCCCCAAGGGATTTAGAGTAAAACCGGGAGTGACGGGCCAGCAGGAGGCACAGAGGTTAAGGCGGCGGGATCCCACGTGACCTGAGTCCTGGACCCAGAGGCTTGAAGAACACACCGTGTGTGTGTGTGTGTGTGTGTGTGTGTGTGTGTGTGTAGGTGCCCAAAATCCCGAGAAGAGGAGTAGAAGGGATTGTGGTGTGGCCATTCCCTCGGGAGGTGATTTCTCACTTTCCTTCTCTCTCTCTCCGAAAGCTCTCCTTCCTAGCCATGGTGTGGGTCTATCATTGCCCAGCTCCTTGGGCACTGTCCCCCCTGCTCATGCACAGCATACGGCCTCCCCCTTCCCGGGAGCTCCCCCATATCTCTGTCCCATCTCAGCACTTAGCACTGCAAGCAATCGGGGTGGCTGGGAGTGGGCGGCAGAGTAAGCCCTTCTGTGGCTTGTGGATCTCCACTTTAACTCAGCCCCTGTGACAGTAGGGGACACCACCGTCAATGGTGGTGGGGGAGGGGTCTAAGTGGCCCCTCACTTTGACAGACTTCATAGGTGGGACCTGAAGGGCCAGAGGCTAAATAACATGTATCCCGAGTTCACAGACAGCTCAGGAAGTGCAGGCTGGTCTCGAACTCCAGGCCCTGCCCTCCTGCGGCTGGTCAGAGGGCAACCCCAGGCCATGGGGCCCAGTATGGCCACACCCTCCTCAAGGCCACTGTGTGTAGAGACTAGAGGGTACTCCGGATTGAACTCACACTTACTCTAAGGGCCCAAACTGGCAAATGCTTCAGCCACAGAATGACCAAGGCAGAGGAAGCAGCTGACCCGCTCATGCGTGGGTGGGCTGCCCTCCCTGGACTTAGGATAGCCAAGTGCCTCCATGCCCTCGGAGGAGGGGAAGGTCCCATTGGCTGGGCCGCTAGACCTCCCCCTCCCAGCTTTGCATTCTTGGTTCCTGCTCATGCATAGCCGTGGCCTCCCCCTCAGGCAGCCTCCCCCATATCCCTGCCCTGCCTCAGGACACAGCCACGCCCACTGGGCAGGTGCCCCACACAAGAGCCCTGGGGGAGACAGAGACAAGCCATCCCAGATGTTTGGAAGAACAGCAAAAGAAATGAAAAGGGAGCGGGCTCCAGCCAGAATGCCTGGGTTGGAACCCACTTAGTAGCTGTGTGAAAATTACATTGCTTGTGCCTCAGTTTCCTTACCTGTGGAAAGGATAAGAAGATTAGATCTGGGACCAGCAGTTAGCGTAATGGCTATGTCTTTGGACTCCCATGTAGTCGACCGCGGTTGGAGTCCCGGACCCAGTGGCTTAAAACTCACGCCGGGCACGTGTGCGTGCGTGCCCAAGATCCCGAGAGGAGAATGGAGGAGAAGGGATTGTGGCGTGGCCATTCCCCCTGGGGGGTGATTTCTCGCTTTCTATCTCTCTGTCTCTCTCTGTCTGTTTGGCGAGCGCACACGCCCTATAGCAAGCCCCCCCCCCAAAAAAAAAAAAGATTAGATCTAAGAACCAGCAGATGACGTAATGGTTACATTGCTGGACTTCCATGTAGTCGACTGTGGTTTGAGTCTCGGACCTGGTGGCTTAAAAATCATGCTGGGCACGTGTGTGTGCATGTGTGCATGCCCAAGACCCCGAGAGGAGAATGGAGAAGGGAATGCGGCGTGGCCATCCCTCTGGGGGGTGATTTCTCATTCTCTGTCTCTCTGTCTCTGTCTCTCCGGCAAGTGCACATGCCCTATAGCAAATATCTCTCTCTAAAATAGAAAAAGGAGCACGGATCGATCGGTAGACTTGTCCTGAGAACTACAACATGTAAGCAAATATCCGTAAGGTGCTTCACAGAGCCTGGCGCTCCGCAAACACGAAGCAAGTGTTAGCTACTTCTCACTACGGCTTCCTGACATTCACACAGTGAGCCATCACCCCAAGACCACCACCAACCAGTACAGGGGCTTAGATGCCTCCCCCCACTTATGCCAGTTATAATTGATTTCTCCCTATTCTAGGTATCCCCGTTTGATGGATGGGACAACCAAGGACCAGACAGGTCACTCAACTTGCTCACCATCACGAGGTTTTGTTTGTTTGCTTGTTTAGTTTGCTATAGGGCACATACGCTTGCTGAGAGAGCCGGGGGAGGGCGAGGGGGAGTGAGAAATCACCCCCAGAGGGGAGGGCCACACTGTGATCCCTTCTCTTTCTTTTTTTTTTTTTTTGAGAGGTTTTCGCTATAGGGCGCATGCACTCGCCAGACAGACAGAGAGAGACATAGAGACAGAAAGCGAGAAATCACCCCCCAGGGGGGATGGTCACGCCGCAATCCCTTCTCCTCCATTCTCCTCTCGGGATCTTGGGCACGCACGCACATGTGCCCGGCGTGAGTTTTAAGCCACCGGGTCCGGGACGCGAACCGTGGTTGACTACGTGGGAGTCCAGCGACATAGCCATTATGCTAACTGTTGGTTCCCGCGATCCCTTCTCTTTCATTCTCCTCTCCGAACTGTGGGCACACATGTACACACACCCAGCATGATTTTCAAGCCACCGGGTCTGGGACCCAAACCACTTAGCCATGTGGGATCCAGCACCTTAACCTTTTACAGTGCTTGCTGGCTCAGTATTTTTTTTTTTTTTTTTGGAGAGGTTTTTTCTATAGGGCGCGTGCGCTCGCCAGACAGACAGAGAGAGACAGAGAGATAGAAAGCAGGAAATCACCCCCCAGGGGGGATGGCCACGCCGCAATCCCTTCTCCTCCATTCTCCTCTCGGGATCTTGGGCACGCACGCACACGTGCCCGGCGTGAGTTTAAGCCGCCGGGTCCGGGACTCGAACCGCAGTTGACTACATGGGAGTCCAGCGACATAGCCATTACGCTAACTGCTGGTCCCACTGGCTCAGTGTTTTTGTTGTTATAGGGTGCATGCGCTAGCTAGAGAGAGAGAATTCACACACACACACACACACACACACACCCAGAGGGGATGGCCATACTACAATCCCTCCTCTTCTACTCTTTTCTCAGGATTTTGGGCAAACATGCACACACATACCAGGCATGTCCCCCAAACCACCCAGGTCCAGGACTCGAACTACACATTTGGCCATGTGGGATTCAGCCACCTTAACTACCATGGCACCAGCTGGCCCCAAGATGAGAAGTTTTAACAATTTAAGGTCTACCTCCCTTCACCATCCCAGCTCCCTCCCTGCCCTGAACAAGGAGAAGGTGGCCTAGCCACAGGTGTCTGGGCATAGAAAGCCGATACTGGGCGTTCATTTTCTTCCTGGGCGGCTACAGGAGCTTGTTCCAAAGGCCAAGGAACCACTCTAGCCCTCGAGAGACCACCTCCCTCTCCCAGACCTATCACTGTCCCAAAGGACAAGTTCTTCAGGCTGCAGGACCTGCCAGGGTGGAGGAGCAGGCGTGAGGGCACAGGGGCCCCTGGGTTCCGAAAGCAGCCGTTGATAAGCAGAGGAGCGAGTCTGGAGGCCCAGAGGTCCGCTCAGGCCCTGACCACGAGCCAGGAAATACAAGAACTGGGCTGACAAACGCACCACTTATCATCTCTGAGGGTCAGAGGGTCCTCAGGTGGCAGAGCTGTGAAAACATCCCCCCAGCTGCGGAACCCAGAGAGGACCCTCAAAGCCTCCAGCTTGTCCTGTTCAAGCTGGGGAAACAGGCCGGGACGAGACTGTCTTGCCTGAAGTCACAAGGGCTGGAAATGCCTGTGACATAAACTTCCTGAGCACAGGATGTGCAGGGCGGGGTGTGGGATGTGGGTGGTTGAATCGGGTTGCCTGGGTTCTGATCCCAGCTCCGGCACTCCTTAGCTCTGTGGCCCTGAGAAACATGCTTTACCATTCTCTTCTTTTTTTTAGAAATGTTTTTGCTGTGGGGCATATGTGCTTACTGGAGAGACAGACAGATGAAGAGAGAGAACATGGGAAATCATGCACGCGCACACACCTGGTGTGCTTTCCCCGCCACTGGGTCCAAGACTCTCAAACCACACAGTAGACCATGTGGGATCCAGCTGCCTTAATCACCATGCTATGAGCTAGCCCACTTTCCCATGCTTGGCCGCAATTTCATCATCTGTAAAACGGGAACCTAATGATAGCCACTCGCAGCTAGGCTGCTGTAAGGCCGAGATGAGCTAGTTGTGCAGGAGAGCCTCGTCGCCGGGACACTTACCAAGTGTTAGCGATTATTATCACACTGGGTCATGCTAACGCAAGCCACACCTGTGTGCAGGGGCAACACAGAGGAAGACCCACAACTCTGCCCCTCATTATACCACAAGGTCCTCCTGGTGAGCTTCAGCCCACTGGCCATCCCTCAAGACCAAGCTTCGCGTTGTCCTGAGCCCCCTGGCTGACCTGGCAGGGCAGGCCACCACACAGGGCCGGGGAGGGCCCACAGCTGCGTCTGCTCACTGCTGCCTCACGGGGCGGGGCCATCCACAGCCTCTGAGGCGCATCGGAATCCCCCGGAAGCTCCGCAGAGCCCTGTCTAAGCGCTCACCCCCAGGAGGGCCTGTTTCCAAGACCACCAGAGACCTGCTGCGTCCTGCCCTCCAGTCTCTGCTGCCCGCCCGCTCCTGCCCACATCACTCTCTCTGGGTTGGTACCTCTAGCACCTCCTCGTGAACGCTTGCTCCTGGCCCTCCAAGTGTGGCTTTCTGAATTCGCTGCTGCAGGTTGTGGGGTGGGCAGATATCACCATCTTGGAGGCCATCCAAGGGCTGTTAGTTGAAGCCCTGGGCAAGAACCCCAGGGACAGTGGCACCTGACTCAGCCCACAGGCTCTTAAAGGGCCAGGACCAGGCCACAGATGCCCAGCGAGCAGCAGGAGCCTGTAACATGCACCTGCAGGACAGCAAGCTCACATTGCCCGTGCAGCTCTGGGACACTGCCTGGACACTGCGTCCTCGCCAGCAGGCTGGGCAGTTGAAGAAAAACACCCTACCAACTGCACGAATCAAACAGCCCCTGAAGAAATTCCATCTCCTGCTTCCTGTGACATGGCCACACCAAGGTCACGACTGGCCAGACCTGCAGGGGACATTAAATCCTCAGAGGCTCACGTGGTCACTTATCACCATCTCCCTTATAATATATTAAGGAAGAGCAAGCGAGACAGGTATCTGGCCATGCCAGCTGGGCACATTCAGCTGGGTAGGGACGCAGTGGCACTGCCAGCTACACAGGAGAAGAGACACACCTGTGTTGTGGCCCGGGTCAGGTCTCAGAGGACCCCATGCCGGGGGAGAGGCCGGGGATATACACCGCCTGGGCAGAGATACGTAGCCTATCCTGCCCAGCCCTCCTCCCACTAGGCTGGCACGTGGGCTCCTCCATGCGCAGGGAATACTGGGTGCCCTCCACTCGACCCAGGAGGACTGGGACATCAGGACAGGGGCCAAAGATCCTTATCCACATAAGCAAGAGAGGCCTGTCAACACTAGGCTGAGGCCACCTGGTGGACAGAGGCCAGGGCGGGCCACAAGCAGCGTCTAGAGTCAGACCTAGTTTGAATCCAGGCTCTGCCACTTCCTGGCTGGGTGACCTCAGGTCACTTCAGCTGGTTGAGCTTCCATTTCCTCATCTCTAAAATGGGAGTCATGGCGATCCCATCCCACAGGGATATTGGCGGGTTCACACTGGGCCTCAGTCTAACAGAGACCTCTGTTGAGAGACACGCCGGACACAGAGCAGAGCCACTGCTTTACTGAGGTAGAGACCCTGGCTGCTGATGGCTCTGCTGCCCTTGCAGCCTCCCGGGCACACCGAGGAACTGCCCACCCAGCCCTGTTGCTTCTCTCTGTCCCCGTGGGAAGCTGGAGGAAATCTCACCCATTGCCATATAAGGCCAGGCCCGGCTGGCCGGGTCACCTACCATGCCATCGGGGCGCGGGGAATGTCAGCTATGTGGGGGGAGTAGGAGGCGCTCACTGGCCCAGCCCGCTCCAGTAGTGCTGATATGTACACACATGCGTGCATGCACACACACAGGTCGGACACCCACAGAAGAGGCCCCACCACGCTCACGGCTTGCGAGGATGAGCTTAACCCTTGACTGCTCAGACCCAGGTGATTTGCTCCAACTCTGTCTCGTGTTCTGTAAAATGGGAACACGAGTACCTACCTCTCAGGGTAGGCAGAGCAGCCCCGCCGCGCTCTGGACACTGGCCTGCACCAGGGAAGAAGTAACTGGGTGGCCCGTGACTGGGCACAGCAGCAGCCATGCAGCCCCACACCTGGCTTCCTGCTTCCGTGGGGCCACAGGGCAGCCCCTTGGTATTCCCACTCCGGCAGGGCAGTGAAGCTGCACCCCAAAGGAAGACGGAGCACACCGCCAACACAGTTCACTCTGGAACCCACCCACCCCGGGATTGCCCCGCTGCACTGGCCGTGGCTGAGCCAGACTCAGCCCCCACGCAGAGCAGCTCGCCCAAGACGGGTAGAGGGACTGTGAAGCTCTGCTGTTTGTTGCAGGGACTCGAGGGGGCAAGGGTCACAGGCCAGAAAGACGAAGGCTCTGCCAGGCTGAATGATCCTAAAGGAGTTTCCACTCCTGACCCCCGAGTCCCCAAACGATAGCACTCATGACAGCGGCCAGCCCAGTGCTCCCGCAGCCTACCTCCCTGGAGACCCATCATCCTTTCCAGAGGGAGCTCAGAGGAGGGTAGCGATTCGCCCAAGTGACGGTGCCCCGCTGCCATCGCGTGCCCCGAACTGTGGTGGGCCGCCTCCGCCTGCCGTGCTGGGGAGTAGCTCAGGCTCTGTTTGATCCTGCCGTCCCCACCCCAGACCCGGGAGCTGACGACAGCCTGGGCTCATGTGGTGGGTCTCAGAACAGTTCTCCACAGGGAAGGGACACAGGCTGGGGCTCACCCCTGGCTCCTGTGCACCCCGGGGTCAGCTGCTCGCCCTCTCTGGTGCCGGAGTCCTGAGACAGACCACAGTCCCTTTCTCCTCACCTTCCCCTGTCCCAGCCCTGTCCAGACAGCCTGAGAGCTGCAGCACCCCCCTTTCAGAAGTCAGCCAGTCCACTTCCCTAAACACCCGTAGCCTCCCCCGACGGCAGTCCCAGGCATTCTCAGCTCTTCTGGCTTCAGCTATGGGGTCGGCTCGCCCATTTCCAGCTGTCTCTGGCTCAGGGTCCTGCTGGCCAAGGGCGGATTCAGCTGGCTCAGGACCCACCAGGCCAAATGGTATGAGGTCAGGGTCCTGGGCTCTAGTCCAGAGGGCACGAGTGGCCAGGAGGCTGGGCTGGCGCGCGGAGTGGACTGGGAGGGAGCCCAGCGGGCCCGGACCCTGAGAGGCCCAGCCTGACATCCAGGCGACCCTTCAGCTGTGCTCATGATGGCCCCGAGGGGCGGGGCAGGGGTGGTGAGCTCACTGCAGGGACCCTGAGATCCCCAGGCCCTCCATGGGGCCCCCGGGAGCAGAGGAATGAAACAGGCAGGCTGCCTAGTTCTCGGCAGTCCAAGAAAACAGGGCAGTGGACTGCAAGTGAGAGAAGACGCTAGACCACGCCCTAGCCCTGGACCCACCTCCCAGAGTCTCCACCACCGCTCTGGGGCCTGCCAGCTTCCCACTTGGGGCCTCTGATCTGGGCTCAGACCCTGGGTGTCCAGCGTCCCATGGGAGCCAGCCCAGGGATGCCCAGCTCAGTATCAGCGGGCATGCCTCGGCCACCAGGTAAGGTAGGAAGGTGCCTCAGTCCTTCTCGGGAACGAACTCCAATGCCAGCCATGATGCCGCCCGGGTTGGACTACACAGGACATGCCTCTCTTGCTGAGCTCTGAGGTGAGGGGCCCTCACAGAAGACCACACAGTGAGTATGCAGTGGGGCCGGAGCCCAGCCCCGGCCTTGGGGACCCTAAAGCCCTGGGAATGAACTGCCTTTTAGCTTCGCTTCACCAATTCAGGCAGGGCCTGACACCTCCCCTATCTCCTAGATCCAGGTGGGCATGAAGCAAAGTTGCAGTGGCTCCCATCGTGTCTGGCCACCCCCGGCCAGAAGGACTTTATGGACCACCAGGACCTCAGCAACCTGTCCTAAAGCGGAGAGAAAGGCAGCTGTGTGCCTGGCCGTGGGGGAGGGGCGGGACAGGAGACCGCGTGCCAACCCTGCCTGTGTCCAGGGCCGAGAGCATGCCTGGGGGTCCCTTCCTGCCCGCCAAATCCCTGTGCTGGTCCCCACCGACCAGGGTGCTCGGCCAGCAGGGAGCCCGCAGCCCGACTGGCCCCAGAACGGCACGGGCCCCACCCCCCAGTCAGAGAGTAACAACTTGCAACCGGAGACGCCAGGACCGGAGCAGAGGTGGAGACAGACCTGCCAGTCTGAGGAGACAGGGCTGGGGGCGGAGGGAGGCAACTGGGGGAAGTCCGGGGGAAGGGGAGAGGGGAGGCCCCCTACTCGGCGGGCACGGACTCGCAGACCGAGGTGGCACCGCGGGGCGCGGCGCGGCGACCGGACGCTGCGCTGGGCGGCGGGCTTACCCGGTTGATCTCGGCCAGCCTCCTCTCCTGCCGGGCTTTGAGCAAGCCGAACGCCTTCCCTCCTGGAGGAGACAAAGAGGCGGCCCGGGAAGCGGGGGTCTCCCCGGGCCGCGCGCCCAGCCTGCTCCCCGCGCGCAGCCCACCCCGCGGTGCGGCCGGCGCGCACAGGTGGCGGCCGGGCGCGGGACAGGGAGGGCGGCGGCGCCTACCTTGGAACCTGTTGCTGAGTGCGACCGACATGGTGAGCTCCCGGCTGCCTGCGGCTCAGGCTGCGCGGCAGCGGCGAGGGACAGCGAGGGACAGGCTCCTGGTCCGAGCTCCAGCTGCGTGTGGCGGCGGGACCGAGGGGTTGGAGACCGCGCGGGCTGCCGGACACACCCCTCCCCGCGCTGGCGGCCCGCCTCCCTTCACCTCCCCTCCCCTCTCCTCTCCTCCCGCCGCCCGCGCTGCGGGCATCAAAGCGGCTATTATGCGGGACCCGGAGCCCGCCGGCCGCCCCTCCGCCGGAGGGCGCTGGAAGTGCTTTGCGCCGGCCGGCAGCCCCCTCCGCTCCTCCCCGGACCTCGGCAAGTCCCTTCCCGCTCGATCGAGAAAACCGGACGGTCTTAGACTCCTCCGGGCGGTTGTGAGGACCACACGCGGCCCAAGCGCCAGACAGTAAGCGCTCTACCCACTGAGGCGGGCACCGCACCGGCGCCCTTCGCTTCCTAATCAATTAGGATGAATTCGGGTGTCGTGTTCATAGAACCGCTGCCTGGGCATCCTTCAGGCACCGGGCACTTCGCACTGTGCACCCGTCATTGCATTCCCAGACTCGCCCAAACAGCCGCCTTCTACAGATGAGAGGGCGGGAAGCTGCGGCCGGGGTGCTGTCCTCCGGGGTCAACCAGGAAGAGTAGGGCTCCGGGGGCAGGAGTGGGGGCGGGAGCCAGGGTGATGGTGGAGTGTGGTGTCCAGGTCAGGACAGACCGAGAGTGAAAGGGGGCTCTCCTAATATTATGTTGGGGATGAAGGCATGAAGGACAGTCCTGGCAAAAAGCACACCTGGCCAGTGGCAATGGCCCCATCGCACACACTCAGCGTGTCTCGGGATTAGATCCAGAAAGTCTCTTTCCGCCCGAAGGTGCCTCCATATGATGGAAGGAGTGGGATTCTGGGACCCGCCGATGGTGGCCTTTCTTAGAGGGGTGGGGGGTGGGAAGTGGCCAGGCTGCTCTCAGGAGGGCTGAGCAATGGATGCGGCTGAAGTCAGCGCAGCAGTGGGGACAGACCGTCCCCAGGACAGCCACAATGAAGTGGCTGGTGCACACGGCACACCCTCACTCTTCTGCCGGTTCAGCCCTAGGGTTTGGATCCCGCCAAGCCGTATGACTTTGACCTTTGGAGCCTGTCCCTGGTCTGCAGAGTGGAAGAGACAAGGACTCCCCACTAAATGGGGCATCTCAGAACTTCGGTGTTTGCTGCATGTACTCAGCAGACCGTAAAAGCTTGGATGAGTGAAGGGCTTAGGATTTACAACCCTTGGTGGGTGGCTGATCTTCACTCTGGTGGCCAGAAAGGGGAACTGCCAGAGAACAGGGCCCCCACAATGCCGTTCTCAGTCCAAGGTCAGGCAGTGGATTGCCCTGGCCGGTCGAGCTGGCTGGCCCTGGTCAGTCATCCTGCAGGGACTACCCCACCTTCCATGCTCGGCTGCTGAGCTCCATTGCTGGCCAGATGTCCTGCAGCTGCCACATTCCACACAGCACAGCCCCACCTCTGCATGCACCAGGCAGATGGACTGCGTGAGTCACGAGCTGTCAGGCCTGTGGTGCGTCAGTGTTCCCCACCTGCCGGGTGCTCAGTGGGGCTTTGCTCAGCCCCACGGCTGCTGTGGGTGAAGGTTGAACGACATGAGCAGACATCAGAATGGCTATGTGTCTGTCAGCAGAGGAACCGGGGGGAGAAAGGGTACCAGAGCCTGTCCCAGAGGCCTCATAGAATACCCACGTCCTTGGTACCAGTTACCCCAGACCTCAACCACCAAATGCACGGTGCAGCAGCAGCCCCTCCACCTCCCCCCACCTGGAAATCCACCAAGTCCCTACTGGCCCAGCTGAAGAAAATCCAGGCCAGGCTCTCCCCACTGACGCCTTGAATGAAAGTTCTCTGTGGAGGAGACCCCTCCTGTGAACACATCCCCCACCAGGGGGAGACGGGGCGCGGGCGAGCTCTCATTGCGTGGCCTTGGGCCAGAGCTCCTTGATCCTGGTTACCCAGAGCAGGGGACAGGGCTGCCTTCTGCTGGTCTCCCCTGGAAGCTAGAAGCAGGGCAGTCTTCAGCTTGTGTCCTACAAGCATTTAACCTGATGGCAGGTGAGCCTGGGGGTCATGGTGGTGAGGGGTGGTAGGGGTGTCCCTTTACTCTCAAGGGCAGGAAAGGCCGAGAAAGCTGCCCTGCAGAGAAAAGGTGGGTGAACACGGAGAGAAGAGCAGAGGTCGAGATGGGAGAGTCGGAGCGGGGAAGAGGGAAGCCGGCTGCCCACTGTGTTGGGCCTGAGCCGTCTCCAAGGCCTGGCAGCATTTCCCACGCAGGGCTCCCGGAGGCTCTCTCAACAATTCTGTTTCTGCCTAAACCAACGTGAAAGGGGTCTGAGCCTTATGAAGGAGCACACTCCAGAATCCCACCCTATTCAGCCCCGCCCTGTAAACCCCAGGCTGCTGCCCATCCTCTTGCCTGGAATGTGCCCTCCACCGACCCTCCACCCTTCAGGGCCCAGCCCAAAGCTCTCCTCCTCGCTGCTGTGCCCCCTGCTCCTTGCTGGGGTGATGGACACTTCGGCTTCAGTTGTTTCCTGCCTCGGTGTTTCCAGCCTGAACCAAAGGCCAGCTGAGGGCCCTCTGCACCACCCCTCAAACTCTCCCAGCCCTTAGACTTTCCTGGTAACTCCCCAGAGCAGAGAGGATGGGGTCAGAACTTGTGGTCACAGCATCCCAACGAAGCCCCCAGTGGGAAGGCAGCAGCAAAACTCTGAGCTCAGTGTCACCACCTTCGTGCACTGCCGCGTGAGGTGAGGAGTCGTGAGGCCCTCCTGCGGCCTATGGGGGAGTGCCATGCAAGTACCCACAGCCAGGGCCGGGCTGCCCACGACAGGACACGGAGAACAAAGGCTCACCACTCAGCTCAGGAAAGGGCACTTTATTTCCGCAGGTAGAACTGGTCCTTGCTGCCACCTCTTCCCCTTGACAGAGGCAGGGTGTGTGGGAGGGCTGGACCTGCAGAAGCGCCTGCCTTCCTGAGTCAAGGCTGGAGGCCACCCAGAGGAAAAATGCCAGGCAGTCCTGGGCAGAGGCTTGGCCATGGGGGAGGGACTCCGGGCATGACAGACTGGAATGGCAGCCAGGCTTCCACACCTCTGTGCCTTCCTCGGGCAGGTGGGGCTGCAGGGCCGGCTTAGAAGTGTCAGTCAAAGGCCAACTGGGTGAGTAGGGGACAAAGGGGCCTCCCAGTAGCCTATTTGAGCCCCACCCAGGCCTTCTCAGGACTGGCTCTTTGGACAGATCACAGGCCGAAAGGGGCACAGGCTCAGGACGCTGGCAAAGCCATGACACCCCTGCTGGCCTTGTAGGCTGCACCATGGGCACAGGAGTCCCTGGGCCTCAGAGTCCTCTGCTGAGAACCCTCCTAGGACCTTGTGTTACTTGGCATGCCTGACTCCTCACCTGGGTAGAGTGCGGGCTGTGAGTGCCCAGTGACGGGAGTGTGGGGGCTGCGGTAGGACAGAGGGCAGCTCCAGGACTAGGAGCTCTAGCTCTTGCGGAACCCACCCAGATGTGTGCGGATGTGGCCCTTGGCCTCCTGGTGCCACTTCTGCTTGGGAGCCTGCTACCTGGAGTGAGAGGGCACGTTAGCACAATGGGCATTTAATGTGGCATAGGTTGCCGAGTGATCAGAGGGCCCAGCACACACCTGGCTCTCAGCAGCAACTGAACTGACTGCCATAGGTGTGCATGCATGGAGGGACCTGTCCACACATGTTGCATGCATTACTGACACTAGGGTGTACACGTCTGTGCATGTACTGGGCAGGGTGCACACTGGTAGGGTTGTGCACAGTGGCCACCTGGTGAAACGTGTTTGCACACAGCTGGCAGGGAGGGAGAGGGGGCTGCCTCAGAAGGACTGAATATTCACACCAGGGAGGGTACAGAGCATCAGGCTCTGGTGGGTGTGCCTGGATGGGCACACCTGTAGGGGTGTGCATGTTGCATGCCCTAGGCTCTGTAAACAGCAGGTAGGAGAGTGTGCCGGGGTCTGGACAGCCTCACTGCCAACTGGCACAGTTCTCGGGCAGGCTGTGCAGAATGGCCTCCAGGTTCTGCTTGTCAGCGCGGATCTCGGCAAGGTCGTTCTCGAAGCCCTGGATCTGCAGCTCCTGCTGCTCAGACTCCTGCTCCAACAGACTCAGTTTCCCCTGCAAGGCTCCCCCTGAACTGAGCTGCAGCCTCAGGCGTTCCAGTGCCTTCTGGGTCTCATTCAGGGCCTGGGCTGGGGCCTGAGGGGTGTCTAGCGATCCTGCAGAGGGACACAGATAGCCCTGGCATGAGCCAGTTCCCCTGCAGGCCCCAGGAACCTGCTCAGGCCCCTCCCCAAGACTCTCCCAGCTCAAACCTCCCAGGATTCCCACTGCCCAGCATCCACCAGAGAAAGAGGGACCAAGAGGGCTGTGTGGGGAGAAGGTGGGGGCCTGGGCATCCCAGGGGCCTCAGTGCAGATGCCACAGGACAACTGCTAACTTGTCAACGGTATCACTACTGTTAAAAGAAAGCCTCAAGTGAGGCCCCTCTGAGCCCTGTGTCCTCATCCACAGAGCTGAGAGAGGGAGCGGAGGTCTCCACCTCTGTGAGCTCGAACCTGCTGCAGTGGTTCACCACGAATGAGTGTTTATAGAAGCCACCTGTGCACTGGGATGTGGGTCACCCAGGGAATCAGCAGGCTCTCTGCTTCGGAGGGAGGACTGGGGACCGAGCTTGTAGCCTAGTGGTTAAAGGAAGCCGGATACTACACGGCTGACTGCGGTTTGTGTCCCTGCCTCGAGGGCTTGTGTGTATGCATGTGTGTATGCATGGCATGTGTGTATGCATGTGTGTATGCATGGCATGTGTGTATGCACGCCCCAAGTCCCAACAGGGTGGAGAATGGAGAAGGAATGCCCCACTAGGAGTGATTTTTTCCTCTGTCTTCTCTCTCTGGTGAGTGTGTGTATTTTCTGGCAATTAAAAAAAAAAAAAAGAAGAAGGAGGAGGGCCACAGAGGCAGAGCAAGAGGGACTACAAGCCGCGAAAGCTACAGCAGGATTCTAGCTCCAGGTCTTACAGGGCTCAGCAATTGATCATGGGGTTCAGGACTGCCCTGAGCCTCTCCATGACCCAGACAAGGGGGGGCAGGTACTCACATCAGAACTTGGTGGTGGTGGCAAGGAGGCCACAGGCTGCCTCCCCCACCCGACCCTTGTCATCTTGTCACTAAGTGTGGCATTCAGCGACAGCTTGGCCAGGTGGGAGAGTGGTGGGGATGGGAAAGGAAGTTTCAAGTGGCTTCTAATTCCCGGGGCCCTCAGCTGTCCCAAGGCCCTGAATTTCCTGGGCAAGGAAGGAGTGTCTTTTGCCAGAATTTTAAAACACGCATGTTGTTGACTCCAGGCTCGCTGCTCTGACGGCTGTCCGCCTACCCCCCGACATCGGGCCTCTGGGACCCCCGTGCCTAGGTGCTCTTCCTTTCACCTGAAATGCCTCTTTGGAAAGGCCCATCTGGAACTAGATCCCCTTTCTAAGCAGCGCCATGTTGACTCTCACCATACCCTGCACTACACTAGCACGTCCCCATTGCCCACTGGTACTCCCACTTCGCAGACGGGAACCGAGGCTCAGAAAGGTGGGATGACGTGCCCAAGGTCTCATGGCCAAAAAAGGGACAGAGGCAGGGCTGAATCCTGGGTTGTTTGAACTCAAGCCAGCACCAATGCCACGCTAGCTCTGTGCCGTTCTCGCCTACCCCTCACCTGCTGGGCACTGACTGCTCACTCGGAACCCACTGAGGGTCACGTGTGCTGAGTTTTCTGTCTCCCTCTTCCACCAGAGGCCCCAGGAGGCACAAAGAGCTATTCAACGTGGACTCGCTTCTGGGTACCAACCCTGCCTCAATGGGGGCCTGGGGTGGTTACAGATACTTGTGACTGACCACGAGGACGGAGGTGGGGACAGCTGTTGGTGATGCTGGGGGAAATCCCCCAGGACTGGCTGTCCAGGACAGGACAGGAAGATCAAGGTGTTCTAGGGACCCGGGAGCTCAGGGCCCAGCCACGAGGACTCCTCACCCAGCCCAGAAAGTAGCTCCGACAAGGCCCTGATGTCCTCCTCCAGAGAGATGCGCGACTCCCGGACCTGCCGCTCCATCTCACTCAGCCCGGTGCCCACCTGCGGGGAGGGAGAAACAGCCTGAGCCGCTCCCTCTCCCTCGTGCTTCCAGGAGCAGAACAAATGGGCAGGGGCCTCGGCACACGCACCTGCTCGGCTTCCTCCAGCTCCCGTCTGCGTGCTTTGGAAGTCAGCACCTGCCGGGTGGCCTGTCGGAGCGTGGCCTGCGTCTGGCTGGTGAGCCGGCTGGCACGGCGGTGGCCCTGTTTGCCCTTCCTCAGCAGGACCTTGGCAAGCTATGGGGTGGGCAGCAGCAGCAAGCGGGGGGAGAGTGCAATGAGTCCTTCTGCAAGTGAAGAGCTCTATGGCAATAAAGCAAGCAGCCATCTGCCTCATGCACCAGACCACCCACCCACCCACCCATCCACCCACCCATCTATCCATCCACCCACCCACCCACCCATCCATTCATCCATCCATCCATCCATCCACCCATCCATCTATCCATCCATCCATCCACCCACCCACCCACCCATCCATTCATCCATCCATCCATCCATCCATCCATCCACCCATCCACCCATCCATCTATCCATCCATCCATCCACCCACCCACCCATCCACATACCCACCCACCCATCCATTATCCATCCATCCACCCACCCACCCACCCACCCATCCATTCATCCATCCATCCACCCACCCACCCATCCATTCATCCATCCATCCATCCATCCAATAAGCAAGTCCTGAGTGCAGACTGGGTGCTGGGATGACGCAGAGTGCTGGATCCTACTCATTTCTCCCCGGGGAGACATTCCAACTATTTTACAGATGGGGAAACAGAGGCACAGACAGCAGGAGGAGCTGGCCAAAGCTCAAGTGGCAGGACAAGAATTTAAGCCTCGGGACTCCTACTTTAAATCAGCACCTTCTCTAGGTAACCGGAAAGATAGTTTACTCGGGGTAGGAGTGACAAAACCAGCAATGGAGCACAGACCCCCCCCCCCCCCCCCCCCCCCCATCGATCAGAATCAGTGAGACACCTAGAGGTTTAGGCAGAAAAGCAAACACCCAGATGTGAACCTGGATAGGCCTCAGTGTCTTCTCTGTACCGAGGGACAGCAAAGACACTTCTTCCATCAGGTGTCACCAAGGTCACACGTGAGGCCTAAGCTCACAGCCTGGGACTCGCTGAGCATTTAGGAAGAGTGGGGTACTCAGCAGTAGACACGAGAAGCGGGTGGACCTGCAGGGGCCATGTTTAACCTACAAGAGGGCAGCTCCTTCCACAGGCCCAGCATCAGTTGCCATGGCCACGGCCCTGACCTTGACACTGTCCTTGGCCAACAGCTCTGCTTCTCTGCCCTTCTTCTTGGCACTGGAGGACAGAGGTGCTGCATTTCCCAGCATCCTCCCTGCCTGCTTGGTCTTCTTTCTCACGTCTGTGAGGAGTCTGTCCCTGATGGCGCTCGCCTTCTTCTGCAGTGCGGCCTGGTCCTTGGGCCGAGGGAACTGCGCCTTCACTCCTGCAAACCCAGCCAGGCTGTCAAGTGGGCTCATGCTTCGAGCGCCCACCAGGCGGTCAGTGGCAGATGCCTGACCAGCCCCGCCCCTTGGACAATGTGAGCAGTGCACCTGGCCAGGCCGAGGCAAGAGCTGGGCAGTTGTGAGCCTTTGTGCACTGCAGGGCCTTGGGCTCGGCAAGACATGCATACCTTCCAGGTCAGCCAGCAGGGTCCTGGCTCCCTTGACAGTAACTGTGGCAGCCTGGACAGACGAGGAAGCCCGGCCAAGGGCAGCTCTGGCCTCCTGGCGCAGCTGGAGAGAGAGGAAGAGAAACTGGGTGCTGGCCCTGTGGGTCACAGCCTGGAGATGAGGCAGGTGGGCACCAAACCCAGATGTGGGGCCCCAAGCTCCAACATGGAATCCTGCTGCTGACCAGGAACGCCTGACTTGGGTCATCAGACGAACATCAGACCCTGAATTTGTCTCCCAAGAAGATGCCTGTCCACTGAGGCTGGAGGACACTGGGGCACGAGAAGTACAGGGAGACGGACCACTGAACGTTCTTTTCAGATGCTGCCATGCCTCGGCCAGGGCGTGGGAAATAGCCAAGGTGCTTATTTTAAAAATAATTTTTTAGAGGGACCAGCAGTTAGCATAATGGCTATGTCGCTGGACTCCCACGTAGTCGACCGCGGTTCGAGTCCTGGACCCAGTGGCTTAAACTCACGCTGGGCACGTGTGCGTGCATGTCCAAGATCCCGAGAGGAGAATGGAGGAGAAGGGACTGCGGCATGGCCACCCCCCCTGGGGGGTGATTTCTCACTTTCTGTCTCTCTGTCTCTGTCTGTCTGGCGAGCACACGTGCCCTATAGCAAAAACCTCTCCCAAAAAATAGTAATTTTTTAGAGAAAGATTTTTGCTACAGGGCACATGTACTCGCTGTAAAGACAGAGAGATAGCGAAAAATCACCCCCAGGGAGGATGGCCACACCACAGTCCCTTCTCCTCCATTCTCCTCTCAGGATCTTGGGTACACATGCACACGTACTGGCATGAATTTTAAGCTGCCATGTCCAGGACTTGAATCGCAGTCGACTACATGGGAGTCCAGAGACGTAACCTTTATGCCATCTACTTGTCCCCAGTGTGTTTATTTTTTAATAGCCAGAGGGCACCTGCACTCTCCAGAGAGAGACAGAGAGGGAGGGAGAAAGCTCCCCGGTGGAGCGCAGCTACACCACAGTCCCTCCTCCGTTTCTCCAGACCATCAGGAGTTTGGACATGCATGCACACATGCCCAGTGTTTTTCAAGCCACCAGGGCTAGGATTTGAATTGCAGTCAGCCAGGTGGGACCCAGCTCTCCTGACCACTTTGCTGGTCTGTCAGCCTGTCCAGGCTGGCTCTTCTCACACTTCCCCTCAGGAAGTCGCCCCTGGCTCAAGCTGCCTCTGAAACTCTCAGGAGTTTTTCTCCTTCCGGCAACACGTAAGCCTGGTCCCCTGACCTCCAGGTAAAGTGCATTCCAAGGACAGCAGCTGACCTGCACGAGAGGCTCTGTCTTCTGCAGCACCGCCTGGGCAGGAGCGTGGAGGGCCTGGGCAACCTCTGTGACCACACGCTCCCTCGAAGCAACTGTCCTCTCCAGGGCCATCACCTTCAGGGCCAGGTCCCCGGCCCGGGACATCTGAGGCTGCAGGGAGATGGGGGGGCTCAGGCAGGTGCCGGCAGGAAGCTCGGGGGCAGGTCCTTTACTGGGAAGAGGCACCTGTCGGCTGAAGCCAAGCGTCAGCCCCTGGTTGCTAACCCACAACCCAAGCCTCATGCCCCTGGAAAACCCAGTGCACGTCCTCGATGGCCCAGGTACACTGGAAGCCCCAGGGGCAAGAGCAGGGGCTGGGCTGTGGGGTACCTGGGAGGCAGAGGGGCCAGGGGGAGAGAGGCCAGGCTGGCGAACGAAAGCTGAGGGGCAAATGAGTCACCCGGGGCTGATTCCGGACCTCTCAGCCCGTCCTGTTCAGAGGATGGCTGACCTCCCTGACCTGCATTTCCTCACTGCAAAGTGAGACTCCTTCCCCAGACCCACGATTCCTTAGCGGAAACCTTGGGCTAGGCCTGCTTTGGACGGGAGAGCAGAAGCGGGCAGTGCTGCACGTTGTCCACACCCTCAGCCGCATCTGAAGCAGAGCCCGGGTCACCTGTACCATCCGTGTATTCCTCAGCACACACAGTGGGAAGACTCAGACTCAAGGAGGCAGCCTTGGGCTGCCAGTGGGTCGGGTTTTGTCCCAGATGCATTTCTGTAAGCTCGCTGCTTTCTCCGAGTGCAGTGTCTGAGTTTGGGGCTGTCAGGACTACTGAACAGACACGATGGGCCTGGTTTATTCCCGAGGTGATGAGCAGGGGGATGGGCACACCCCTGCGCATTACTCAGAACCCCCACCCAGCCCCCATGGAAGCAGCCCCGAGAGAACCTAATGGGCACCTGAGGCTCGGAGGGAACGCCTTGGCCTTCACCTGGCGTCATTGCTGAGGCGCCAGACTTCACAGTGTCACAAGGGACAACAAGGCGGCTGAGCGCTACCGCCAGCCCCGCAGGGGGTTATCTCATCTTAGTCAGCTGGGCACAGTCACTGTAAAGCCTAGGCCTCGGCCCAGGCCCCACTGGCTTCTCCGGCGGCTAGACCTCCGACCCCCACGTCGAACCAAAGGACACAGGGCTGACCGTCGCTCCTGGGGCAGTCAGCGTGGCCAGGCGTGGGGCTGCATCTGCGCCAACTTGCTGCACGGCGGCTAGCACCCTCTCGGCTTCAGGCAGCTCCTCTGCCACAGCCATGCCCAGTGCCCTCTGGGCTGCCTGGACCTCCTGGTACCTGGGAGGAGACAGAGGCCAGGACGGCCCACGGATCAGGGAACGGGCTGTCCCTCCCCATGGCTGCCCGGCTCTGGGCTGGAGCCCCTGACTCTCAAAGGTAGAGCGGTCCTCTGTGGGTCAGGACCCAGCAGCTGGTCTCGCAAAGTGGCCACTCGGCGGCTTTCCCAGGCTCAGAACACAGTGACGGGACCACGTCCTGTCCTGTCCTTCCTTCTATCTGGTCACTCTTTCCTGAAAGGGATCCTGCATGGTCTGCACCCAGGAGCCCCATGTTTGGCAAACGTCCGCCCCTCTGGGAGACTGAAAGGGGAATGCCGGGTGGTGTGAGGAGCCCAGTGGCCGAGGCCCGTCCCAGCTCCACGTGCTCACTGGCGGCCTGCGTGTTGCTCTCCGCCAGCGCGTGGAGACTCAGGGCTGCACCACCACTACGGGCGCTTCAGCCCTGACGGCCTGTGGCTCTGTAATCAGCCAGCTGGGATGGCTCCCCATCCTGCCTAGCCATCCGCAGTAAGGGTGGCTTACTGTGGGCACCCCTCGGCTGGGGACCCCCAGCTTCCGTTCTACTCCTCACCATTTCTCAGAGAGCCAGCCCTCCGCCCCGGGAATAGGTCACGTGACCTCACTCAGCCATGCCAACAGGCTCAGGGCTGGACACCTGATCTGAGCTGAGCCAATCAGATTCTTTCATCTAGGAACATTGCTCCGAGCTCAGCAAATGTTGGTGAGTCTCCACTGACCCTTGAACTGAGAGGGACAGAGGGGGGCACTGGGAGCAGAAGGGCAGGGGTGGCTGATCTGCAGAGGAAAGGTGGGCGCTGTGCCAGGGAGGGGAGGCTGCCCTTGGCCTTACCGGGGGAGGGCACACGGATGCTGAATCCTGCCACTGACCGGGAAACCTGTGTCATCACACAATGTCGGACCCTGAACTCGTCTCCCGAGCAAAGGCCCATCCCACTGAAGCTCGGAGGACACCGCCACACAAGAACTAAAGGGAAGGCAGAGCCCGGAACTCTGTCCTGGCTCAGCACGCGAAGAGCGGATGTCAAATAGCCGATGCGTTTGTTCATATTTCTAATTGCCAGATGGTGTGCACACTTGCTAAAGAGAGACAGACAGATGGGGAACACCCCAACGGGGCTGCTCGGGTCCTGGAGCTTGTTCCTTCTCCCAAGAGCCTGAGCTGCACCCCGGCCATTAGTGGGTTTCTGTGCCTCACCACCGAGTAGGCCTCAGACCAGTGGCCCCACTTTGAGTAGGACGCGAACCCCACACATCCTGACCGGCCACAGAGACCTGGATCCAGCAGCTTCTGGCTAGGCCCTGTAGACCCTGGTGTGGGTGGCCTCACCTGTCCTCCAGCTCCCGCTGTGTCTCCAGGGCCACACGACCCTCCACCAGGCTCCAGAGGAGCACGTAGCTCGTGTTGGAGGCCAGCAGGGCCCGCCGGGCTGTGGCTTTGATCTTGGTGGTAGTGTCTCTGTGGCTGAATGAGAAGACCCCCCGACATCACCAAGAGCTCACACCCTACTACGCAGGCCCCTTGCTGTCCCAAACGGGGCGCGGTGACAAGGACGGACTTTCTACCCCTCTGCCTGACGGTGAGGGCGGACTGGAGTCTGTGCCTGCTGTCCTGGGCCTGTCCTCCCATGTGAAAGCATCTCCGTTTGGCCATCAGAAGACAGTAGACACAACAGCCTGGGTTTATCTGTCGAGCTGCGTGTTCTCAAGCCAGTCACTGCTCTGCTCTGTGTCCCCCTCCATAAATGAGTCTAAGGTCTCTCGAGTTTAGCCAATGGGGGAAATTGCTGCAGATCTTAAACTGCTTCAAAAAGGCAGGGGATGAATAACCCAGAGGTCGATCAGTTGGTGACCAGGTAAACGAATGTGGCATATCCACCAGAGGAATATTATTCAGCCAGAAAAAGGAAAAGCGCTGGCCTGTGCTACAAGGTGGACGAGCCTGGAAAACATTCTGCCACGTGACAGAAGCCACACGTCTCACAGTTCGTCTCCTTGAAATGCCCAGAACAGGCAAATCAAAGGAGATCGGTGGTTGCCAGGGCTGGGACACTGAACAATGGGGAGTGATGGCAAATGGGTGTGGGCTTGTTGTGGGGTGACGGAAATGCTCTAAGATCGACTGCAGGGGAGGCTGTGTAGCCGGTGAACAGCCGAGACCATGAGGTGTGCAGTATGTGACTTATAGCTCACACAGCTGTGAGGACAGACGAGCCTGTGCACCCTCCCCATTGGCTCTGGCCCACACCCTGGCCTCCCTCTCCCTGTTACCCCCGATGGGGCAGTTCTTGGACTCACGTGGTCTCCACTGTTGGGTGCGGGTGCCTGTGGGACTGACTCTGACCCTGGAACTCCCTGGATAAGGGCTGGGCTCCCTGGAGACTGTGGGCACCTCGCCCTGCCCCTGGGGCCTGGGACTCACCTTCTGGCGAGAGCACGGGCCTCTGTGGCCAGATGGCTCCAGCGGGTGGGCTGGCTGGGCCCTTCCTGAGGAATCACCTGTGGAAGGAAGAGGACAGGGAGGAAACTGACAGCCCGTCCCTGAAGGGCCAAGGCTCCATCTGGCCGGCTGTGGGGCAGAGGTAGACAGTGCCAGGCATTTGACAGGTGCACAAAGCTAGCCGCCAAGCAGGGGCCCAGGGGGCGGAGCCTAGACGCAGAAACACCAATGACGGGGCCGCCAGCCCTCCCAGCTCATTCGCTGTCCACTCAAAATCCGCCTCGGCCCCTGCAAAGGCATCTCACTCCATGGGGGAGGGGGAACACCGCAAGGTCCAATTTTGCAGACCCTGAGCCCAGGGTCACCGGGTCAATGGTGGGGCCAGGGCAGGGACCAGCCCCAGGCTGTGTGAGAGGGGCCTGGGTACCAGAGACGCCAGGATGGTGGCTGCGTGCAGGATCTCCTCCTCTGAGGACACCAGGGCTGCCTCCAGGTCTGCCACCCACGCGCAGGTCTGCCGGGCCTCGGCCTGGACACAGTGGGCACTCTTGCTCAGAGCCTGCATCTGCTCCTTGGCGGCCTTCAGAGCGCCCTCGAGGCTTGTCATCTGCTCCAGGAAGGCTGCCTGGGTCCCTGTGGGAAGGCCACAGCCCAGGGGTCACTGAATGGTTGAGATTTCACACCCCTGGGGGGTCCCACCTGTGCCACCAGCCCTGAGCACCAGGTATTTTCAAATCCAAAGTCTCCCCAAGGAGACTTTTCTTTCTTTTTTTTTTTTTTTTGGAGAGGTTTTTGCTATAGGGCGCATGTGCTCACCAACAGAGAGAGACAGAGAGATAGAAAGCGAGAAATCACCCCCCAGTGGGGATGGCCACGCCGCAATCCCTTCTCCTGTGTTCTGCTCTCAGGATCTTGGGCACGCACGCACACGCACCCAGTGTGAGTTTTAGGCCACCGGGTCCGAGATGCAAACCGCGGTTGACTACATGGGAGTTCAGCGACATAGCCACTACGCTAACTGCTGGTCCTCCTCCTCAAGGAGATTTTAAATTTTTACCAGAGAGGTACAGAGAGAGAAAAAGTGAGAAAGCAAGCTGCCAGGTCCAGGACTCGAACCATGGTTGGCCATGTGGGAGTCTAGTGCCCTTAACCACCATGCCACCCACTGGCCCCTCCTTCTTATCCACTTATTTAAGTGCTGAGCACTGTGCTGGGATGTGGCAGTGGGCAAGAGGGGGCCGGACAGTGGCACAGTGGCAAAACTCGACACTCCCCTGATCCACATGGGAAGGTTCCTGGTTTGAGTCCAGAGACCTCCCAGAATACATGTGTGTCCACACTCTGGAGCTGGCGGAAGCTTGAGGAGGACGGCGGTGTGGAGGCCTGGCTGGGGCGTTGTCTCTCTGCCTCTCTCTCACTCATGGAAGAAATCATTAAAAACCAAAAACAGCCAAGAATCAAGACAGCAGTTCCTCGTGTCGGCCCCGGGACTGTGTTCAAGGCTTTCGCAGAGAGTGAGTAAATGAATGACCCCAGCCCAGCCCTCTCTGAGCTGACAATCCAGGCAGGGCAGGGGCATGTAATCAAGTTACAAGTGCAGGTCCAGGACATTAAAGGAGAGGCCCTTGGGTGGCAGCGCTGCCCCCAGGAACTCAGGCTGAGGGCCCCACAAGGGCACCTGACCAGGGGTCTCCCAGACCCTCCCCCATACCTTGCAGCAGGTAGTGGCTCTGATAGACGTCTCCCCGGGGGGCCTCTCCTTGCAGAATATCCAGTGGTCCCCAGGGACTGCCACAGTCAGACCCCTGCAGCCACCCCTCCATCACGGTCAGCTGGGTCTTCAGCTTGGCTGCCTGAAGGGGACAGGGTGTGTATGAGGCTGGTGGCCTGGAAATCCTGCCAGGGCACCTCCCCTGGCATCGGCCCAGCCTGCCCTCAGTGAGGATTCCCCTCTCCAAATCCTACCCTGGGCCTCAAAGCTAAGGGGACCCCACTCCTCCAAAGGCCTCGCCTGCTCACCCCAGTGTAACTGCTTCCTTTCTCACACTCACAGCACCTGCTGACACTCAGCTGACCACACCACTGTCCTGCTGTGGGGGCTGGGGGACACGAGGGTCCCCAACTGCCCCGTCCTCTGCTTTGCCGGGATGTGGCTAACTCGGTATGCTGGCAACGTCCCCAGCCCCGTTCCGGCAATGGTTGGGAACTGCAATTCAGCGCATGCACCAGGAGCCACAGCAGCACAAGTGCCCGCCACACCCAGCTCTGTTCGTCCCTGGCCACAGCCCTGCCCTCACGCCGAAGCCCTGGATGCGCTGAAACCCACATGGCTCCCTGTCCTCACTCGATGGCAAAGTCCGACCTGAACTCAGCTGGCCGCAAAGCTGTCCTGCAGAAGCTACTTGTGGTCTTTATCTACACACTTGCTACAGATTTTTCTGCAGGAAAAACGGTGGATTTCATTGTAGGGGTTGGCCTGTCCCCTGCTGGTACTGGACCCTGTGCGAACACTCAGGGCAGCATCTTACCCCACTTTCCTTAACGGCAGACCTCTGGAAATCTGGCCCTGCCTGCTGCTTCTGCTCAGGGTCTGGTCTAGCTCCGTCGTGAAAGAAGAGAGACCCTGAGGCCTACCGGGGCCTCTGCCTGCCCGGGGAGTCCTGAGGGGTAACTCCGGGCTCGGGCTCGGGCTCTGTACCACACCCCTCCCTGCGGGTCTCCCTGTGCCCTAGGACGGGCAGCGCCTTCTCCTGACCCTCCTCACAAAGGGTCACCTGTGCTCTCACCCCCCGCTGAGCTTGACTGAGTACGAGACTGGTCCTGGGGGCGGAGGGGTGACAAGAGTCCCTTCCTCCTGTGCCCAGAGCAGGGGAGAGGGTTGAGCAGGGTTGGGGCTGAGGGGGTTGGCAGGGCCAGGAGCTAGGCAGGCATCACAGGCCTGAAGTCACGCAGAGCAGGCAGTTCGGGCCTGGCACAGGGAGGCACACCCGGGGGACCCGGAGTGGACGCGCCTGAATGGCCCAGGCACGTGGGCTCACCTCCTCCTTCACCAGGGCATAGCAGGGCGGGCATTCCTGGCAGCGCGTGCCCCCCTCCGTGAGGAAGAAGTTGTCTCCGCAGCGGTCACACTTGTAGCCCACGAAGCCGGGCCTGCACACGCACGTGCTGTTCGCGTGGCACTGGGCCGAGGCGGCGCCCAGCGGGGAGCACCTGCAGGCTGGAGGGCCGGCGGCCATGGGCCCTGGGTGCCTGCTGGTCGCCCCCGTGCCAGGAGCTGCCCTCCGCCCCAGGATCCTGCACCCTCACACCTGTCAGCTCCCAGAACCCTGGGGCAGCCTTCAATCAGATTCCTGGCTCCCTGGGAGACTGAGTCAGAGGCGCAGTCTCGGACTCCTTAAAAGGTCCCTGGGGACCTGAGGAACAGCCAGGGCTAGGAGCTGCCAGTACAGCCCAACCGTGAAGTGGGGAACCGAGGCCCCGAAAGGTAACATCGTGGGCTCAGACACAGGACCAGATTCCCAGCCGGCCAGGGGAGGTGGCCATTCCTCCAGGGTCACGCTCCATGGCCCCACGGCTGCTCTCGGAGGCCTGCTTTGCACCTGCCTGTCCCTCTCACTGCACCGTCTTCTCCGGGTCATTTTTGGCAGGAGACCTCTGGCCCCTCCCTCCAGGCAGTCTGGAAAGGACCCAGCCTCCTTACCCCGGCAGCCCTTGGCAGAGAAGCCAAAGAAACCCAGCTGGCATCTGTTGCAGGCCTGGCCGGTGACGCCGGGGCGGCAGGGGCACTGCCCAGTCGTGGGGTGGCACTGGCCGTCCTGGGAGCCCAGCGCGTGGCACTCGCAGCTGCGATAAGGGAAGGAACCGGACCTGAGGGACGCTCTGCCACTCCCAGCCCAGCCCCTGCGGCCCCTCTGCTGACAAGCCCGTGTCTAGGTCAGCGCATGTCAGACGGCTTCCCCAGGCCGGGTGCTGGGAAACACGTGTGTGGGGTGCCCGCCAAGAGGAGAAAGGCTCTGAGGACAAATGAGAGACTATGTCCCTCTGCTGAAAGACAAAATGCAATTAGCACACTAACGGCTCTGAGAAGTCCCGCAAGGAAGAAACCTACCTGCTTCCCTCTGCAGTCCCCTAAAATCTCCCGCTGGTCTCTAGACACTGTCTAAGGTGCTGCGTGGCCAAAAGGCTGCCCGGTGATGGGCCTCGCTCAACAGGGACTGAGACCAAGCTGGCCCCTGCCCACTGGACATCCCTCATGGCTGCTCATGGCGTGTCCTGGGCTGGCAGGGCCATACATCTGTCACCACAAGGCCATCCCTTCGTCCTCCTTGGGTGAAGGGCAATGGGCCTGGGACGACATGGGCCCCTCCCTGGAGGCTCCCTGTACCTTCTTCCATCCCGGTGAGATGCCCCAGCCCACCTACCTCCGGCAGCCCTGCCCGGGCTGCAGGTCATAGAAGCCTGGGCTGCAGTGGCCGCAGTCCCGTCCGGTCACGTGAGGCAGGCAGGAGCACTGGCCGGTCACCGGGTCGCAGGGCGCCTGCTCGCTGACGGAGCCCTCCGGGTTGCAGCTGCAGGCTGGGGTGGGGAGGAAGGTGTGGGGAACCACAGTGAGCATTTGTTCTACCTTGGGGGTCCAGTAGAGGCAGACAAGATGCGGAACCCCTGGAGATGACTGATATGCAGGCCAGATTCCTAAGCCCCTTCTAGAAAAAGGCCCTAGTTCGAATCTCAGCCCTTTGCCGTCCTTGGACAGACAGCCCATACTGGCTGTCAGAAGAGCCTGTCTGAGCCCCGGCAGGCTGGAGAGAAGGCCAGAACTCCCAGGGGTCACGGATGGAGTCCACGCCACTGCCACCGCCAGGACAGCACCTTGCTCTGGGCCCTGCGGGCTCCACAGAGGGGCAGTGCCCACAGGTGCCACGTGGGAGCGGGCTCCAGGAACTCTGGGGCAAACGTGAGCTTCTCTTCCGTGGAGCTCTTAGGTGCCTTCCCTGGTCCCCACGGAGGGCAGAGCTGAGTGCGAGTCCGGGCAGCGGGGAAGAGGTAGGGCAGGAGCATCTCGGTGGAGGCTCGGCCTGACCGGAGGCCCAGGCGCAGGCATCGCTGCGCCAGCCGGAGGCAGGGGAGTACCCAGGACTGGCTTGTGAGGTCTCTGAGCTGAGGGAGAAGAGCAAACCCTTACGCTCTCTAGACAAGGGGTCCGAGAGGGGGAGTGACCGTCTGAGGCCACACGGCAGAAAGGCCGCCTGAGTCCCGAGCCAGGGCAGGGAGGGGGCCCCGGGGCTCCGCCGGGCTCCAGGGGTGGGTACTCACGCACACACTTGTCTGCAGGCCTTGGGGCCAGGGCACTCCCGTGGAAGCCGTCCTGACAGCGCTCACAGTGGGCACCTGTCGTGTTGTGCAGGCAGCGCAGGCAGTGGCCAGACAAGGGGTCACAGTTGCCCACGGCATTGGGGTCCACATTCCCGCTGCACTGGCATCGGTGGCAGGGCTGGGGCACCCCAAAGAGCCCCAGTGGGTCCCCAAAAAAGCCATCATCACAGATCTCGCAGCGCCGCCCTGTGAGAAGACAGCAGTGTGAGGGTGCCCGTCAGCTGCACCCAGGGGGTGAGGGTGGGCGAGACGCAGGCCGGCACCCGCAGATCGCCCGCAGGGCAGCACGTGGGTTCCGGCTCAGCCAGCGGTTAGGCTGGGGGGCCTTGAGCAAGTTCTGTGCTTCTCTGAACCCAGGCTCTTCGTCCGTCAAGTGGGGACAACAGCAGGGGCCACCTCAGAGGACTGGAGTGGATTTGGTGCCATCACAGTGCCAGGCATGCTAGCCCTGAGCAGCAGTCCCCACCTACTCAGCGTCACCATCATCCCCATTATCTTCAGCAACACCATCACCAGCCCTGAATCGCCACTGGATCGTTGTCACCCACCACCGTGGTCATCACTGTGATCCCTGTCACCATCATGGTGACCACTGTCTCCATCATCTTCACCACCATCTCGTCACCTCCAGCGTCATCACTGTCACTCTCCTGACAATCACCTTCAGCGTCATCGCCCACCACCGTGGTCATCAACGTGATCCCTGTCATCTTTGTCACTGTGACCACTGTCTCCATCATCTTCACCACCATCTCGTCACCTCCAGCGTCATCACCGTCACTCTTCTGACCATCACCTTCAGCGTCATAGCCCACCACCGTGGTCATCACCGTGATCCCTGTCACCATCATGGTGACCACTGTCTCCATCATCTTCACCACCATCTCGTCACCTCCAGCGTCATCACCGTCACTCTTCTGACCATCACCTTCAGCGTCATCGCCCATCACCGTGGTCATCACCGTGATCCCTGTCATCTTCGTCACTGTGACCATTGTCTCCATCATCATCACCACCACCTCGTCACCTCCAGCGTCATCACCTTTGTCACTCTCCATCGTCATCACCCGCCACCTTGGTCATTACTGTGATCCTTGTCACCCTCGTCGTCATCATCCTGACCGATATCTCCATCATCATCTTCATCGCTATCTTGGTCATCACCTTCATCTTCTTTGTTGTCACCACCCAGTGTCACTGGCACCCTCCTTTCCATTGTGTTCTTCCTCAACTCGCCGTCGTCTTCCCATGCAGTCCTCGGCCTCTCGCCCGTCTGCCCTCGTGGGTCCCGAACTCCCTCTGGCTCTCATTTCAGACTCCTGGCCCACTTCCTGGGTCTGCGCCGGGGCTGCTCATCTTCCAGCCTCGGGGGCTCTGTGAGCCTCAGAAGAGCTGCTACAGAGGAAGGCCTTGGGGACGGCAGCCTTGGAGACCCACCCTGGACACATGGGCATGAAAGGATGCAGCTGTACTCCGCGTGTGCGCCACACAGCGCCCACCATCCCAGGTGGGCACAGCCGTCTGCCTTTCTCCACAGGGCAGAGGCGTCGGGGTCTACAGGCGTGAACAGCAGTGGGGCCCCTTGCGGGAGGTGAGGTGGTGGCACGTCTGTCCCCTGGCTCCCAGGGCTCCTTGCGGGAGGTGAGGTGGTGGCACGTCCAGTCCCCTTGCTCCCATGCAACTTCATGTCCCATTTCACTTTTTTTTTTTTTCTGGCCAGAGGACATGATGCTTGCCAGAGAGAGACAGAGAGACATATCACCCCAGAGGCCTGCTGGGACACACAGAGGGACTAGTTCTCACTGAGCACCTCCCAACACGCCCAAGTCCTGACACACAAGTCTCTGGCACCCAAACTCTGGCACCCTCAGGTCTGCCTCAGCCCCAGTTGTTCTGAGCTTCTCTAACTGGGTAGCTTCCCTCGTGTCAACAGGCCAGCAGGACCACAGCCAGGAACCAGAAAATGTGAGGAAGGTTCT
The DNA here is from genome assembly GCA_026018925.1 of Tupaia tana. NCBI lineage: Eukaryota > Metazoa > Chordata > Mammalia > Scandentia > Tupaiidae > Tupaia > Tupaia tana. The sequence goes on along the minus strand of JAKSZU010000013.1, from coordinate 103,174,472 downwards.
GGAAACAGGGGCCGCATGAAGGCAGGGTGAGGAGTAGGGTCCTGAGGAGGGAACTCCATCCCTCAGCTCTTGGGCTCCCTGCCAAGGCCTGTCCACCCAGCCATACTGGCTGCGGGCCGCTTCAGAATGGCCCTGCGAGGCAGGGTGTCCAGCAGGACAATGTAAAACCAGGTGTCCAGGGACCTCGGAAATGCCATGCTAAGCGAAACAAGCAGATTCAGAGGGACAGGTATCACAGGGGTCCACCGCAAGATTCCCGGGATAGTCAAATGGACAGACAGAAAGGACAGGTGTTACCAGGGCTGGGGCAGGGACCGCTGAATGGTAAATCTCACAGGGGCAGAGCCTGGGGTGACAAGAAAGTTCTGGAAACAGAGGGTAGTGATGGTTACACAGCACCGCAAGTGCACTTAATGCCACTGAGTTGTACACATGAAAATGGTTAAAATGGCAAACTTGTGTTATATATTTACTGTGCTAAAAATTAATAATGGGGTAAGCTAGAAGCTATTTAGTCGTATGTTGTAAACAGGTGAAATGCAGAGTAGGTGAGTAATACCTCAGTAAAGCCGTTTTTTTTAAAGATTAAAAAAACGTTTTGCCGGAGGGTGCATGCACTCCTCAGAGCACAGAGAGATGGAGTGAGGGGGGTTGTGGTCATGCCACAATCGACCCCTTCTTTTCCATCTCTCCCTTCTGTTGGGAATAAGCATGCACATGTGCCCAGCATGTTTTTCTTTTCTTTTAAAATGTATTCATTTTTATTTATTATTATTATTTAATTTGCTATAGGGCACATGCGCTCACCAGAACGAGAGGAAATGAGAGTTGAGAGTCGAATCACGGTCAGCCATGTGGGAGTCCAGCACCTTAACCACCGTGCCGCCTGCCGGCCCCGGCATGTTTTTCAAGCTGCCTGGGCTGAGACTCAGATCATAGCGGGCCATGTGAGATCCGGCCCCCTTAACGACTAAACCACGAGGCAGGCCCCACAAAGGTGCTTCTTAAAAAGTCAAATGTCTAGGCTGTCTCTAGTCCCGGAGCGGGGGTGAGAAATGGGAGAGGCCTTGGACAGAGATGGGGAGCCTGCACTTCACACCACCTGCTGGCAGTTTTCAACGTCCAAGTTTAACCAGGATTTCTACCTGTTTCTAGCTGTGTACAGACCTTGTCAGGGAGACGGACCCTGAGGCTGCATCTCTAAGTACCAGCCAGGCTCTGTGGGGCCAGCAGCCGAGGAAACGGGTATTCTCAAAAGCTTCCCTGGACACACTCAATGTGGCACCCATGGCAGCCCGGCTGGGACTCAGCGTGCCCCGAGGTCACGCCTGCCGCCCCAAGCTGGGATCTCCCTACCCGGAGCTCAGGGTGCAGTCAGGACACTGGAGATGTGTCTCCCGGGGGCACTCACCTCTCTGGCCTGGGGGACAGTGGGTACACACCACCTCTTCACTCTCGGGCAGCGTCGTGCAGGCCGACTGTCCAGGGCATGGGCAGGGCTGGCAGGCGTCAGCCTGGCCCGTGAAGGGGTTGCCATAGAAACCAGGCAAGCAGCGCTCACAGGACGGGCCCTCCGTGTGGTGGCCACACAGGCAGATCCCTGAGGGGCAAGACAAACACCTGCTTACCCCCATGTGGGCCAGGAATGGCCCAGATGGCGACATCCCATGGAGAGGTCTAGAGCGCATCCCGCACAGGGGCGGGCTGGGAGGTCCCGGAGTGCGTCCCGCACAGGAATGGGCTGGGAACCTTCCGAGGCCAAGGCAGCAGGCGCGGTGAAGGGTCCAGGCCCAGAGCGACACCCGGGTTCACACCCACTGCTCACTGATGCCCAAGTCTGGGCAAATCGTCTAACCCTCTGCCTCGGCGTCCTCACCTGCAAAATGGAAATAACGGCAGCACGGCCCGGAGGGTTTTCACCGGGACTCAGCGGCCCTGCACTCGGTGCCTCGCTCGCCCTCGGGCGCACGTGGCTCCTGGCTGTCGCTGCTGCTCTGTATTCCCGAACCTCTCTGCACCTCAGGCCACACAGCTGGCAGCCGCCCTCACGCCACTGCTTCTCTCCCACCTCCATGCCCTCTTAACTTCAAGGGATCAAAAGAAAGAGGGACTCGCCCAAGGGAGTCAAGGACCCAGGATTCTGGCCTTGACGTGGCTCTGCAGAGGCACCCCGATGGGCTCTGTGGGGACTCGGAGGCTGCCTGGTCTGAGAACGCACCCCACCTGTGTCTTCCAGTTTCCAAAGCCGGGGGATTCTGCAAACCCCCTCTCCAGCCCAGCAGCACCTGAGGTCTGCTCAGAGACCCAGGCACCTGGGAAGGGAGCTGCCCCTGCCAGGGACAGTGGAAGAACCCGGCTAAGAAGGGGTTCACTGAGACCACCACTTTCAGGAGGCCCCAGCAGCTCCCGGCAGGGCCGTGCTGAACAGGGAGAGAGAGTGGGACCTGGGATGACAGGCACAACAGGGGCTCCTGCCTGGGCCCAGCACCCCCAGGCTCGTTTCTCGCCCCAGTCTGGGCAGCAGTGCCTACCCTGCCCATTTCAGACAGGGACTCGGCCTAACTGAGCCGGAAGTCACGGCAGGGCCAAGGGCCTGTGGGGTGACGTATCAGCCCCTTCTCATGGGGCCCTCCGCATCCTTGATAGGTGCCCCTGGAACGCCATATCCGGGCTCCATTAGCAATGTCCGCAAGGGGAGGAAGGGAAGGCACCCCATGTTTCGTGAGGACTCCCGGCTAGGCGTGCTGACTCCCAGCTACCGTCGGTTCAGAAAGAAAGAAAAAGTCTGAGCAGGCCCTGCCCTTCTGAGAGCTCCTGCCTGCTTGCCTCAGGGAGGCGGCACACATCCCCGTGTGAGGCCCGTGGTGTGGGGTGCAGAGGGACTTGGGCCCAGCCCCTTCTGGCCTCATGACCTGGAGGGAGGCTCCTCTCCTGGCTCTGTCCTCCACTAGTGGGGCCCAGGAGCTGCTGGTGATCAGCTGCCTGGGCAGTCCAGGCTGGTGGGAGGAGCCGCGCTGCCACCTACTGGCCGTGCAGCTGCCCTGCACCTTAGGGCCCTGACTGAGATGGGACGAGGAGGGTGCTGGGACCCGCAGGGATTTTTGCAGGAATCGACGATGGAGAGTCTAACGGGGGGCTGAGCCCGTGGGGAACCTGATGGCCCTACTTTATTATTTTCCAGCAGTCCGTACAGCAGGGACTTTCATTATCTGCATCTCCCCCGGCATGTCCGGTTAGCCATGGCTGAGCCAGCCAGCCCTGCCTGCTCTTGGAGCTTGGGTGGGGTGCATGCTGCCGTCACCCCACTTCGCAGGACAGAAAGCAGACTGGGGGGGGGTGACGTCCCAAAAGCCAAGCCACAAGGGGTGAGGGTGGCGGGCCTATGGCTCAGGGCTGAACCACGAGCAGCTGTCACCTGTGTGACCGTGCCTCCCACCTCCACCACCCACACTCTAATCCTTTGCCCCTTCAGGCAGCGTCCCCTACAGGGCAGGATCCCCTGAGGTCTTTCTGCTCCTTCCTGGGAGGAGGAGGGCCTGCCCAGAGGGAGGGTGGCCCCGGACAGCCGTCTGCAGAGCAGCTGGCTCGAGGCTGTCAGGTGGTCAGGTAAACCGCAGTCACTTACTAAAACAGGAGCTGCCCCGGCGGCAGCACGCAGAGATGGCGGCTCAGCGCCCGCCCGTCCCACAGCTCGCGTGGCCTCGCTCTGAGCTGGGGTGGCCCTGCTCAGGTCCGAACTCATCTCACTGTCCCGGGTGCAGCCCAGGAGGTCTCAGGACGGGGCGCCAAGGGCCTCACCTGTGTTAGGATCACAGGTGCCATGCTGGTTACAGGTGCAGGGGACACAGCTGGCGTAGGGACCACCCTGGGGCGTCTCCCTCTTGTATCCTGGAGCGCAGGACTCACAGAACTGCCCCGTGTACCCCTTGGGACACGAGCACGTCTCCACCCAGGAAGCCGCTGGCGAGAGCCCCCGCTGGGCCGATGTCAGCTGGACTGCAGTGAGGAACACCGGGCCTGTGGGGCGAGGAGAGAGTCAGGGAGCGGCCAGACCTCTCCCCAAATGTCCCTGCATAACAGGCCCAGGGTGAAGGTCTTAGAAAAGTTTATGGAAAGCACGTGTTATGAAAAGGCTGTGCATAATTTCCTTTTTTTCACTAAATTTTGCTATAAAACATGTATGTTGACTGGAGAGAAAGTGACAAAGCACCCCACGGGGGACAGTCCCGCTGCAATCTTCTCCTCAGCCCTCCTTCCTTTTGGGATTATAGACATGCACACACACACTCCTGGCATGTTTCTGAAGCTGCCAGGTCCGGGACTCGACCTCAGAGTCCACCATGTGGGACCCAGTCATCTTAACCACCACACCACCAGCAGGCCCCTCAAATTTTTTTTGCGCCAATATAAACTCATACTTTAACTCCATTTTCCACAGATTACTTGAAGTCCCCTTGTATGTAAAGGCAGTTTATGAATCAATTACATAGTTTTTAAATAAAGGCACAGGGGCTGGTGCCATGGTCTAGTGGTTAAGGGAGCCGGATCCCACATGGCCGACCACGTGGTTTGAATTCTGGCTACAAAGGCTTGAAAACCATGCTGGGCACGTGTGTGCGGCCCCAAATCCTGACAGGACAAAGTGCAGAAGAGGGAACTGTAGTGTGACTGCACCCCACTGGGGGGCGCCTCCGCCTCCTCAGTCTGTCTGATGAGACTAATGAATATAACAGCTTGGTAATTTCAATGTTTACTTTTTTTTTTTTTTTTTTTTTTTTGAGAGGTTTTCGCTATAGGGCGTGTGCGCTCGCCAGACAGACAGACAGAGACAGAGAGACAGAAAGTGAGAAATCACCCCCCAGGGGGGATGGCCACGCCGCAATCCCTTCTCCTCCATTCTCCTCTCGGGATCTTGGGCACTCACGCACACGCGCCGGGCGTGAGCTTTAAGCCACCGGGTCCGGGACGCGAACCGCGGTCGACTACGTGGGAGTCCAGCGACATAGCCATTACGCTAGCTGCTGGTTCCCCAATGTTTACTTTTAAGTGAAAGGATTTTGATTAAAATGAAGCTACAGAGAATGTCGGAAAAATTTCTTACCTGCAAGGAGAGTGAATATTCTGTGTTTAAGTAAACTATGTGTGAATTTTTAAAAAATACTTTTTTATTTAATTTTATTTATTTATTCATTTATTCTTAATTTGAGCAGAGAAAGACACAGCGAGAGATAGAGAGAGAGGGAAACTGAGAAAGCAAGCCACCAGGTCTGGGACTCGAACCGTGGTCAGCCATGTGGGAGTGTCCAGCACCTTAGCTACCACACCACCTGCTGGTCCCCAACTATGTGTGAATTTTAAAAATAAACAAATCTGGGGACCAGCAGATGGCATAATGGATTTCCACAGAGTCGACAATGATTCAAGTCTCAGATCTAGCGGCTTAAAACTCACAGCGGGCACGTGTGCGTGCGTGCTCAAGATCCTGAGAAGAGAATGGAGGAGAACGGATCACGACATGGCCACCCCTCCTAGGGGGTCATTTCTCGCTTTCTGTCTCTGACTCTCTCTGTCTCTCTGGCAAGTGCACGCACCCTGTCAAAAATTCTCTCTCAAAAAAAAAAAAAAAGAGAGAGAGAGACAAAGAAATCTGACATCTGAAAATGGTGTGGATGCATGAATACAAATTAGGAGGCTCAGCTTCTACTAACAGGGAAAGGGCTCCTATCAGACCAAGCTTCCACAGAAAACAACCATCAGCTCGGGTGAAACACAAAATCAACTTCCTGGAAACACCGGCCACGGCGGCCGCGGGGAGGGCGAGGGCTGGCACTGCTCATCAGAACTCAGACGAGGACAGCGGCTCCACAGAAAACCTGCCAGGATGTTTCAACGTTAGAACACAGGGCCCTTGCCCTGTCGTTCCCATTTCTAGGCTGCTATCCTAGAGACATACGTGGACAAGGACACGAGGACCTTTATCTGAGGCCAGTCCCTATTCCCTGCAGCACGGTTTGCCATGGCGAAAACTGGAACGCACTGAAATGTCTGTCGACAGACGATGATTAAAACCGCGCAGAGCAGCTATACCAGGGAAGCAGACCCGGGGACACGGGAAGCAGCCTTTCCTACGTGTAATGACAAGGAACAGTCTCAGAGACATACTGTCAGCAGAAAAGGCACGCCCAGGGCACTGTACCGTGCGCACATTTCCACAGTGAGCGAGACGTGAGCACAGACCCAGAAGGGTTGGGAGAGATGTGTCCCCAAATACTGGCAGTGGGAGTGGGAAGTTTGGGGGTTGGAGGGGAAGGGGCTGTAGGCCCATCTGCCTCTCCAGGGCCCTGGCACCAGCCAGGTAATACCTGGTAACTGGATGTTGAGTGAGTGGTAGAGGGCAGGGACCAGTAGATGGCATAATGGTTACATCCCTGGACTCCCATAGTCGACTGCAGTTCGAGTCCTGGACCTGGTGGCTCAAACTCACACCAGGCGCGTGTGCGTGCGTGCCCAAGATCCCAAGAGGAGAATGGAGGAGAAGGGATTGCTGTGTGGCCATCCCCCCAGGGGGTGATTTCTCGCTTCCTGTCTTTCTGTTTCTGTCTTTCCAGCAAGCACACATGCCCTTTAGCAAAAAAAATTAAAAAACAAAAACAAAAACAAAAACAGCCTTTCTTAAAAAAAATAAAATTCCTGGGGCAAAGGGGGAGAATGTACTCTGGCACTCTGTGGGGACAGAGAGGCTGTGGGGCAGTAGTGGGGGGGGGGGGGCGAGGGCAGCTCAAGCACAGCCCCAGGAGGAGGAAGGAAGAGAGGACTGGGCCAGAGGGAAAGGGCTGCAGCCCTGCCCCTCGGACTTGAAGAGGGCCCAGGGAAAGCTTAGCATCTAAGCTAGAGGTCCTCAGAGGGAGAAACGGCGCCCCCAGGAGTCAAACCTGACGGCACTTGGGTCATCCTAATACTGGGAGGCAGGAGCCAGGCATGCCAGGACACCCCAACATGCCTGGGAACACCCCACGTGACTGTCAAATGCCCTGAGGGAAGCTGGAGGGCAGGGACCCCCTCTGCAGATGTCGGAGCCTCGACCCCAACTCCATTTGTGCACAGACACCAGCTGCTTCTGCATGTTCAAAGCATGTGTGTACCTGTGCAGGGGCGCGGCCCCTGGGAGTGGAAGGGAACACCGTGCTGTGTTTCGTTCAGAATTTTCCTGACTGTCACTCAACAGCGGCGGCCTGGGGGCTCGGTCACCATGGTCACACACCCTCTCCTACCCCTGGCCTCTCTGCAGCTTCTCCACGTACAGTGACCCAGCAGGTATTCCCATTCAGTTACGATACTTTTGACTGTTTTCTTCTTGGCTAGAGGTGTATGTGCTTACCAGAGAGAAACGGAGTGAGAGGAGAAAGCACTTTTCATGGGGATGGCCATGCCGCAGTCCCTTCTCCTCCATCATGCCCTCCTTTTCAGATGTTGGGTACACACACACGTGCCTGCGTGTTTCTCAAGCCACCAGGTCCAGGACTCGAACCATGCGGTCGGCCACGTAGGATCCAGCTGCTTTAATGACCAAGCCATAATGCTTTCAAAATGACAGGGCCAAGGCCAGGAGATAGTGTGGTGGTTGAGGTGCTGGATTCCCACATGGCCAACCACGGTTCAAGTCCTGGACCCGGTGGCTTGCTTTCTCTCTAGTAGGCATACTTTCTCTATAGCAAATTTTTAAAAATGATAATAATAAGTTAAATAATTCTTAGAAAAGAAATGACAGAGCCAGCTCCTAGCACAGTGGTTAAAGGAACCAGATCTCACACAGCCGACTACAGTTTGAATCCTGGGGCCTGGCAGCTCAAAAGTACGCCAGGCAAATGTGCATGCCCCAAATCCAGACAGGAGGGAAAACAGAGGACTGCAGCATGGCCACACCCCGTTGGAGACTACGCTCGCTCGCTCTCCCTTCCTGGTGAGCACACGCGCCCTCTGGCGATTGAAATGAATGAATGAATGAATGAATGAATAACCACCAGGAAGGACTTAAAGAAAGGGACGGTCGTGCTGAGCGGAACATCTGCCACTCGGTTTACAGCCTCATCACAGACCGACAGCTCCTGCCAAGGGTTCTGCCCCGACAGAGCAACGAAGCCAAACACAAGATCGAGTAAGACCAAGTAAACCTTTGATTAATAAAGGAGCCCCTGGATCAGGCTGGCACAGCTGCTCACCCTCGCCTACGTACCCTGGCCACCTGTGACCGGCCCAGCCTCAGTGCCTTCTGAGTGCCCTCACCCCCTCCTGCCCGGTTGTGGGGGATCTCAGCCCTGGCTTTGTCCCGGCATGGCCACCCCAATTCTGCCCTGCCCTGTACTCCATCACGTAATGGCTTCTAGGCTTCTCATCCCTCCGAAACCCGAACATCTCAGGGAAGCTCTCGCCTCGTCCTACGTCTTCCAGTGTGGTGGTGCCTAGGCACTGACGCCTTGGCTCATATAATTATTTTTGTGTCGTTTCCTTTCCTTTTACCTATTCTGTGCATCACAGTTAAAACGCCATATTGTTGGTTAGTTTGTTTAATTTTTGCTAGTGTGTGCACACTCACTGGAGCAGGACAGAGAGGGAAAGTGAGAAAGCACCCTCCAGGGAGGACGGCTCACTGCAATCCCTTCTCCTCCACTCTCCTCTCAGAGTTTTGGGCACACACACACATGCACCCAGCATGTTTTTCTTTTTGAAGAGATTTCTGCTATAGGGCGCACACACTCGCCAGAGAGACAGAGACAGAGACAGAGTAAGAAATCACCCCTGAGGGGATGGCTACGCCTCAATCCCTTCTCTCCCCTTCTCCTCTCAGGATTTTGGCCATACACGCACAAGTGCCTGGCATGAGTTTCAAATCGCTGGGTCTGGGACTCAAACCACCACTGACCAAGTGGAAGTCCAACGCCTTAACCGCTACACCACCTACTGGCCCCCTCAGTGTGCTTCTCAAGCCATCCAAGTCCGGGACTCCAAGCGCACCATCAGCCCTGTAGGATTCAGCCACTTTAACCACCTTGCCACCAGCTGACCTGATGTGGTTTTTAAAATTGTGTGTGTGCAGGGAGGAGGGCAGCAGATGGCGCAGCAGCTATGACGCTGGACTCCCATATGGCCGGCCGCAGTTGGAATCCCAGACCCCATACTGGGCTGGGCACGTGTGTGCCCAAGGTCCTGGGAGGACAGTGGAGAAGGGATTGACTGCAGCATGGCCATTCCCCCTAGGGAGTGATTTCTCACTTCCCTTTTACGTGTCTGTAAGTCATCTCCCACCCCCACCCCTACCACCAAAAGTCTTTAAAAAAAAAAGAGAGAGAGAGCAAGACAGACCTGATCTGGGGGTGGCTTACATGCAACACCACCAGTGACCAGCAGGGGCGCTGACCTCCCAGGGCCTGGGCTTCCTGTAGCCAGCAGAGACACAGGGCAAAGGATTCTGGGATGGAGGAGTGACCACACCTGCCCTTAGAGGTGTCCATCCTCAGGCCCCTCACCTGTCCAGCCCCAGCTCTTGTCCTTTGTCACCATTCCTGTATTTTATTTTTAAAATAATTATTTAATTTTATTTATTATTATTATTTAATTTGTTACAGAATGCATGTGCTCACCAGAGAGAGAGAGAGAGACAGAGAGAGAGAGAGAGAAAGAAAGAAAGTGAGACAGCAAGCTGCCAGGTCTGGGACTTGAACCGTGGTTGGCCATGTGGGAGCTCAGCGCCCCAACTACCTGTCTACCTGCTGGCCCCCATTCCTGCTGTCTTTTGATGATCTGGGATCTCAGAGGAGCCTGAGTCCTTCTTGGTAAAGTGGTAACAGGGACCCCTGCTGTGAGGGCTCAACAGGGCCACGCAGCGGAGCCCAGCCCAGTTCCAGGCCCTGATGACCACTCGGTTCCTCGGGGCACAGGTCACCCTCACTGACCTGAAGGGCTTGGGCTTCGGCCTCCGGTCCAGATGCGCAGAGCAGTCAGGTTGGCGAGGAGCCGCTGGAAGTGGAAGGGGGGCAGTTGGGGGTCCACGTCCTCAGAGGTCTCCTGCAAGCTGGTGGGGAGAAGTGGCCAGACAAGACGCTGATGTGGACAGTGGTGCCAAGAACCTGGGCGTCAGTGGCAGCCCCAGGCCCCACGGGGGGGGGGGGGGGGGGGGGGCAGATGTGTGCCCCGCCCGTCTCTCAGGACGCAGGACTCTTACCGAAACTGGATCTGTGCCTCCCCTGGCTGCCCGGCACCCTGGGGGCCCGACAGGCTGGAGTGCTTCAGAGACAGGGCCAAGCCTGCCCCCTCCAGCCTCAGCTGCACCGGGAGTGGGGAGCCCCCGGGGGACACCTGGAGGGTCAGCGTGAGGGGCTGCCCATAACTGAGCCTCTGGTCTCCCAGGAACTTCTCTGAAAAGAGAAGGTTTGGGCAGTCTTTGAACAACTCACTTGATTTGAAATGTCTTTCTAGATTTCTCTGGCAATTACACACTCAGATGAGACAAGCCTGCAGCACGCAGACAAAGGCACCCTGCAGGGCAGACGGGCGTCCACACCTCCTCCCGCCCCGGGCCCACGGCTGCACTGCCTGGCCTACACTCTGCTGCCACCGTCTGGACATTCCTCACAACTTGGGGTTTGTGAGTGGAGTCTGCGGGGACAAGGGAGTCAGTACAGGGACACAGGCGACGCCTGCAGTGCGCACACCGTGTCACCCTCTGCTCGCTCACGCAGCGTTCGCGATGTGGGTGCAGAGAGGCCCACGGCGAGTGGGCAGGGGCGAGTCTCAGCCCTGGTGACCAGGCAGAGGAGCCACTTCCCATCTGAACCAGAACTGGACAGAGGCACAGGCATCGTGAGATGGGACCGCGGCGCCTGTCCCAACCTTCATCTGTGTCACTGGCCGCAGGACACAGAAGGAGGGGACAACGGGCCCCGTGGCTCCTATCATCCTTTCTGTCCATCCTCACTCATCAGTGAGCCAAAGGCAGAAGAGGTGAGTGAGTTGTGTGCACGTCAGGGAAAGAAACAGGCGGCGGGCACGGCGGGGACGCGCTGCTCAGGCAGTACTGGATCCACGTGGGAGGTCCCAGGTTCGGATCCCGGTCGGCCTGTACACGCCAGGTGCAGGCCCATGAGCCTGATGGTTGGGAAGGCTGGGGTGGGGGGTGGCGGCACAAGACTGTGGAGGGGGTGTGTGTGGAACATCCCCAGGCCCGCATGGAGTGGGACGGGAAGGACGTGACTGGCTGGGGGAACAAAGGATGGGCTCCGGGCTCCTGGTTCTGGTCTGACGCGGGGGCTGGGAGACCACAGTCCCCCTGACTGGTGGCAGGTGTTTCAGAATAACTGAGAACTCCCCTCCTTCTGCAGGAACCCCATGGCCCTGGTGCAGGGGCTCGTGAGCGGCCGCGGGGTTTGTCTTGGACATGACCATGACAGTGGCCCCTGTGGGACTGAAGGAGTCCCAGTGGCAAGGCTGTGACCCGGAAAATGGGTTTCATTAGACGCTGGGGTCTGAGGGCAGGAGAGTGGCCCCTAAGTGAGTCCATGCCCTGACCCCTGGAATCTGTGAAGACTGTCGGTAACAGGGCGGGGAATCGAGGCTGTGGGAGGGCTCCTGGGCTATCCAGCTGGGCCCACGTCACTGTGAGGGGCCACACAGGATGCACCGGCAAGCCAGAGCGGGCGTCAGTGACGGGCCTCGAAGCTGGAGGAAGGGGCCATGAGTCAGGGAATGTGGGCACTTCTAGAAGCTGGAAAAGGCAAGGGGCGGATGTTCCCCTGGAGCCCCTGGAAGGAACACGACCTGCTGACAGCTTGGTCTGGGTGCCTGGGACCCATCTCAGACTCTGGCCTCCAGGGCGCTGGCGGGTAATGGCTGTTCTCAGTCACTGAGTGGAGGGCAGGTACCTGGTGCTATGAGCTCCTCCCCGTCTTCAGGGCCCAGGAGGACCCCACTCGGGCTCCATTGTGGGGGGTGCTCCAGGCCCCCCACGCTTCTGGCCCTCCAGCCCTCAGCTCCTGGATAGAAAACAGACACACACACACCCCAATAGCATGAGGCCCTGGTGACTGGTCTGGTGGGGGTCTGGGGCGGGGGAACCCCAAAAGCAGGAGAACTCGGGGACTCAGCCCTGCTTGGGGCATGGTCAGACCTGTAGGCCCGCCCCAGCCCTCGGTGGATCTGGAGCTCAACACGAGGACACAGCCAAGGCCCCAATACGGGGCCTTAGGACATTGGGGCCATCTCTGACAGTATGGACGTGACCTGGTCATCAGAGGATATGTCCCCATCAGCCCTGACCTCCCAGGTACACGTGCCATGAGCCCCGCTGCACACAGGGTGGCCTCTGTCAGGAAGGGGCCTCTGGCCCCCAGTCCCAGTTCAGTCCCAGCCCCTCGGACAGCAGTTAGCACTGAGCACAGTCCAGCCAAGAGCAAATGACCTCACACACGTGCTCTCCGGGGGCAGAGGGGCTGCAGCACCCAGGGCTCGGGGGGTGGGGAGGTCAGAAAGAGATATCCGGGCTCTCTGGTGCCTACGGGGTTCTGCTTCTGCAGGGTTTGTGACTCTGGGGAGCTGCTTAACCTCCCCAAGGCGGGATCCGCATCGGTAAAACGAGGGCAATGAAGCGCACGGCCCAGGTGGCAGCTCTGGAGGGTCCAAACACCCAGGAGATCCCCGCTGGCATGGCCGTCCCCCTGGGGGGTGACTTTTCACCTTCCAGCTCCCCATCTTTCTCTGTGTCTTTCTGGTGGGTGCACATGCCCTATGGCAAAAACCTTTTAAAAATTTACTAAGTTATTTTTCACAGAATAGATTTCTTTAATAGTGTAACAGGTTCGCTGTGGCTTTAAGTGAATTCATAGATAAGTATTTTTGAGACACTTGCTTTTCATCTCTAGTACAGAAAATATCCCTCAACAACCTACTTAATTCAAATGCTCTGGTCCACAGTATTTTCAAGACGGAAAAGTTTCAGAACCGTTGGCCAAGGGCGATTGTGAGACAAAAATGAAAAGACGGCCCTCAAACGCCACTTCAGGGCCTGGCTCCAGGTGAGAACAGGTGGTGATAACGTTCTCAGGGCCTAGAAAATGGGTCCCGCCAGACACCAACGCCCTGGCCTCCTGGGCCAGGTGACCACGCGGCCCTCAGGATTGCACAAGCCTCTTGGTCCTGACTTCTGCGCAGCGTCCAGCAGAGGGCGCACTGCACACATGCCTGGGCCGCGCCGGAGAACCTGCCCCAGGCCGATGCCGGCTGCGATGCCTGGCTCCCGGGACAGAGGCAGAGGTGGCAGGCGCTCCCAGGGGCGTGGCCAGGACCCCATGGGCTCTGCTTTAATGCCCAGTGCAGGTTCTGCCACCTTGCGGTTCCAGAGCCACCTGGAGCCGGGGACCAGAGGACCTGTGTCACGGCTAAGAGCAAGGCTCAGGAGCTGAGGCACAGGTGCCAGGCACGTGACTGTCTTCCCTGGGCCTCACCTCATCTGTAAAACGGCAAGGAGAGGACCCACAGGGACGCTGAGGTCCCCTGCATGTGAGGGGCTCAGCACACGCAGTGTCTGAAGGACGGCAGCTGCTTGGTGACGGAAGCCAGGAGGTAGAGCCTGAACCCCCAGCACCTACGTATGTCAAGGGAGGCCGGGAGGCTGACCTCGACAGAGGGACAAATTCCCCTCCAGGATCTGACAGCGCCTCGCACCCTGCAGCCCCCCACCTCCCGAGTGTAAGTGCTGCCGGAGGTGAGAGCCTGGGGGTCACGGGTGGGTACTGGGGTGCACTGAAGGGCACAGGTGAGCCGCCCTCTCACACGGCCCCACCCAGGCAGTGTCCTGGGGCTCCCTCCGATGGGGGCCACGCCTATCCCCACCATCAAACACGAGAGCCCCTCAGAGAAGGCCCGTCTTCTTCCTGCAGGGGCCGGAGGAGGCTCTCCTTACCCTGGCGGAAGTCGGAGAGGACGTGGTGCTCCCGGAAGTGGGCAGCGGCTGCACACACCCTGGAGTGGCCAAAGCAGAAGCAGCTGCTGCAGCCGGTGGGGTTGTGGGGCTGCAGGTTAAATGTCCCCGGGCGACATCTGGAACGGGGCCACATGACTAGATCAGCAGGGGCCGCGGCGGCCCCAGCTACACTAGGAGTCCAGATTACTGGGGACACTGAAAAGGTTTTCAGGACTGCAGAAGCGCTGCGGGGACCAGACAGTCGCTGACGTTGGCTGACTGCCCGCAGCACGCAGGTCGCACCTGAGAGAGCCACACCCCTGGGTGTTAAACTCCAGGCTTCCTCGTGCCCGTTCTCCGCTCCAGGAGCCTGTCCAGGGCACAGTGCTGCACCGGCGTGTCCCTGGTCTCCCGCCATCTGTGACAGCGTCTCCTCCCCTTGTCTGCCACGACCTCGACACTTTTTGAAAAGTACTGGCCAGGCATTTTTAGAATGCCCTTCAGTTTGGGTTCACTTGTCTGATGTTTTCTCATGATTAGACCAGGATCAAAGGTGTCCCTAAGAAACACCCAGAATTGGGGAGGGCCCTTCTCACGTCACATGGGGGTACAGCTGCAGTGATGTTCATCTCCGCCCCGGTTAGGGCGCAGGCACAGGTGTCCCCTAACCCCACAGCTCCCAGGATCCTGGGCGCACACACACCTGGTATGTTCGCAGGTTGACTAGGGACCCAAACTCGTGGTCGGCCATGTGGCTTCCAGCCCTGCAGTTCAGTACACCACGGCCTGGGCCATCAGGCCAGGTCAGTAACTAACAAGGAGCTGGTCCACGGTTATGAAAATCCCTTGGCTCCTTGTAAAGGTCCATCCCTCCATGTCAGCGCTCACAGTTCTAGACTACAGGTGACGTGACGTTCTGACAGTGGTTTTCAGTTGACCTCATTCCTTCTATGTTCATTTTATTTTTAGAAAGTTTATTTTAAAGTTAGTTTATTTCTTTCATGAGCAGAGAGAGATAGCACCCCCAACCGGGTGCCAACACCAAGATCCAGCCCCAGCCAGCCCTGGGCCACAGGCACACGCGTGCTCGGCACGCTCACGGAGGGCCCTGGACGTGAGCTCAGAACCTCCACGGGGGTGGGCCTTGCAGCACGTCGGGCTCCGCGGCAGTGCCGGTCCCTGGCCTTCGCCCCTTCAGCGAAGACAACTCGCCCTTGGCCAGTCCATCTGCCCTCACCTGCTGACGTGAGTGTGGGCTCTGCGTACTCACTTTGTCCTTTGGGTTATAATCTGATACTACCAGCACTTACTACGTTGCTCGAATCGATCAGCCTGGGGGAAGGAAGCCCTTTCAGGCTGGCTACGTCTTCATCACACAGGCCCCAGGCTGGCTGGGTTTGGTCTGTGCACGTCTGTTTTTGTTTCTGAGCACGTCCTTGCTGTCCAGAACTGCAGGACTTTCCAGGCCCGTCTGGACTTTCTGCTGCCTGAGCCTATCAGCCATGTCTCCAAGTAGCCCGGAGGAAACTGTTTCACAAACTCAGATTCCTGGCCTGCACCTCGGAGGCCATGGAGGAATCTGATTCCCGAGGCACTGCCGACAGCCCTGACACCCGGCCAGGTCAGGCGAACACACCTCACCAAGCCCTCCCACTTCACAAACGGGCGAGCAGACTCAGAGGAAAGGCAGCGCCCAGGGCCATAGGTGGGCTCTGGCTCCCCGGCGCCACTCTGCCCTGCATTTGCGGTGTCTCTGTAGGGAGGAAGACCCTGTAGGGACCACATGCGGGGCAGCGGGGCTAGCCACGGTGAGAGTCAAGGCCAGGGCCCAGCCACATGGCTGTGGCGTGGTGAAGGGCTTCAGAGCCGAGAAGAGCAGACGGCATGAACCCAGGAAGGCAAACCCAGGTGTCTGCCGTGCACTGCTGGGGTTCAGAGGCTTCAGGTCACTTCAAAAAGGAAGTTGACGGGCATGACTTTGGGAAAGACTGCTTGCCTTGTTGAGCTTCAGACATCCCAGTGGTACCATGACAGGGCTGAGGATGTCAAATGGGCTCAAATCTCAGCTCAGTTGCTGGGGCTTTCTTGAAGCAGGGCATTAGGAGGGATCCTGAGGTTATAGTAGGGCTCACGGTAAAGAGTGCTGTGCTCCATTAGTGATGTCTGCCATGAGTGATAAATGGAGGGTTAAGACAGTGCTCCACCAGTGACGTCTGCCGTGGGTGGGAAAGGGAGCGTTGTGACAGTGCTCCACCAGTGATGTCTGCCGTGGGTGGGAAAGGGAGCGTTGTGACAGTGCTCCACCAGTGATGTCTGCTGTGGGTGATAAATGAGCGTTGTGACAGTGTTCCATTAGTGATGTCTGCCATGGATGGGAAAAAGGAGGGTTGTGACAGTGCTCTATCAGTGCTGTCTGCCGTGGGTGGGAAATAAGTTTTGTGACAGTGCTCCATTAGTGATGTCTGCCATAGTCCGGCAATGGAGGGTTGTGACAGTGCTCCATTAGTGATGTCTGCCGTAGTCCGGCAATGGAGGGTTGTGACAGTGCTCCATTAGTGATGTCTGCCGTAGTCCGGCAATGGAGGGCTGTGACAGCTCCCTCAGTGATGTCTGCCGTGGGCGGGCAATGGAGGGTGATGATACGTATCGCTGTGTGTTGGCTGTGCCTGGTGTAGATGATCTTGCCTATCCTTTCCAGTTCTCTCTCAGGATCCAGAGCAAGGATGTTCTCTCGGCTCATGAACCATCGGTGTGGGGGTTAGAATATCAACTGTGCCAGAAAGCCTCTGGGTGGCTTCTTGACGGCAGATCCACGATGCCCCAGGAAGGATGCAGGATGAGGGGGCTTCTAAGTCCCTGAGGATCGCGCCTCGCTCCCGCCCCCACTCCCCAGCCTTGGTGCCTCTGCAGTGACCCCCAGGTCATGCCCAGCAGGCTCAGTGGTGAACGGCCACCCACCTGTCACACTGGCTGCCTTCCACGTTCTCTTTGCAGGGGCAGCGCCCACTGCGAGGGTCGCAGGTGCCCAGGCTGCCGGCAGGATTACAGACGCAGGGTCTGCCAGAGAGGGGCGGGGAACAGCGTCGGGTGAGGAACTTGGGAGTGAGAGTGACCCCTCCTCAGGAGACACTACCCATCCTGCCCCGTTCCTACGAAGACTGGCAGGCAGGTTGACCTGGGAGCTGCCCCCGGCTGTGCTGTTCCCACTTTGCCCACGGATGCACCCTCCCCCACTGCTACGGTGCCCTCCTGCCCGCCCCGGGCCTCCAGCCCTCCACTCACCCCATCGGTAGGTCCGGAAGTCCACCCAGCCAGCCATTCACCTCTCCACCCTTTATTACTATTAGTATTGGTGTATTTACTTTCAAAATTTTGCCAGAGGACATGTGGACTGGCCGGAGACAGAGCGAAAACAATCAAGTCCCCACGTGGGATGGCCACGCTCCAATTCCTTCTCCATCTCTCCCTCCTTTCAGGACTTTTGGCATGCATGCACACGTGCCTGGTGTTTTTCATATATAGCTTATTAATTTATTTACATTTGAATAACAGTACATCTTTACAATGGTGCCTGGTGTGTTTTCTTTTCTTTTTTTTTTTTTTTTTGGAGAGGTTTTCGCTATAGGGCGTGTGCGCTCGCCAGACAGACAGACAGAGACAGAGAGACAGAAAGCGAGAAATCACCCCCCAGGGGGGATGGTCACGCCGCAATCCCTTCTCCTCCATTCTCCTCTTGGGATCCTGGGCACGCACGCACACGCGCCCGGCATGAATTTTAAGCCACCGGGTCCGGGACGCGAACAGCGGTCGACCACGCGGGAGTCCAGCGACATAGCCATTACGCTAACTGCTGGTTCCTGCCTGGTGTGTTTTCAAAGCCGCTAGGTCCAAGACTTGAACCACGTGGGATCCAGCCACTTTAACCACCTGGCCAAGGGGCCGGGCCATCCTTCCATGCGTCATCAACCACTCAGTCACTCGCTCAACCCTCCTCGCACCTTTCCGTCCCTCCGTCCACCCTCTACTCACCGCCTATATCGGGCCTCCCTCTACCCCCCACCCACTCATTCACCCGCCCATCTGAAAAAACATGGTTCCTGCACTCGGGGATCCCACAGACCAGCGAGGACAGACGGGTGGACAGGCAGACATCACACTGTGACATGAACTATGGAAGGAGACACAGAGGCCATGGCAGTGCTGAGGAGGGCAGGTGACTCAGCCGAGGGCCGCAGTGAGGAGGGCTGTGATGAGGAGGCGGCGTGGTGAGGAGAGGGCGTGGTGAGGAGAGGGCGCGGTGAGGAGGGGTGCGTGAGGAGGGGTGTGGTGAGGAGGTCGTGCAGTGAGGAGGCCATGCAATGAGATTCCAGAGGGAACAGCCCCTCCGCTGAGAACTGAATGAGCGAGAGCTGCCAGCCGGCTGGAGACAGGCAGCGGTGGGGGAGTGAGCCGGGGTGGGAGGGACGGCACTTGCAGAGGCCCACGGCCAGAGACCCTGGGGGGCAGCCAGTCCTGTCTGATGGCCAGTGCTGTGCCAGAACCACCAGGTGTCCCGCAGGACCCTGCGAGGACTCCCCACCCTCCCCGACACCTCTTCACTGCCTTTCCGGGACGCAGGGAGACTGGTTATTAGCCAAAGCCGCGTCCATTTGGAAGTGCTTCCACACTGACGACAGCCCCTCTGTCTCTCACTCTCTCTCTATTATTTTTGGCCCTACCCAATGGCTATTGTGTCCTCCACTCCCCACCCCCCCCAAGGGACTGGACGTCTCTCTCCTCACCAGGATGGGGGCTGGGCAGCCGCAGAATGAGGAAATGCTGAAGACAGGAAGCGGCAGAGGGGACAGTGACGCCTGCCTTCCTGCTCCGTAGTTCAGCCAAGCACACCACTGGGGGCACTCCCGCGGCCGCTCTCACCTGCAGCCACCCTCGCTGAGTGAGTGGAAGCCGGGCAGGCAGCGGTCACACTTCCAGCCTGTCACAGTGGGCTTGCAGGGGCAGGTGCCCGAGTCGTCGCACTGGAGCCGCAGGGAGCCTGGGGAAGGAAGGGCACAGGGCAGCGGGGTCCGGAGCGGGGCGAGGCGGGGAGGTGGGCGGCAGGCCCCTCACCTGCCGGGTGGCAGTCACAGGGCTGGCAGGGCATGTGCTGGTCCCAGCGATAGAAGTTTTCCTGGCAGTGCTCGCAGTGCGGCCCGGCTGTGTGGTCACGGCAGTGGCCACAGCGGCCACCGTGGCCTGTGCTGCGGAAGAGCTCCCGGTCAAACGAGCACTCCTCAGAGCGACCGCTGCAGTTGCAGGCTGTGGGCAGGAGGCAGGGAGGCTGTGAGCAGCCCTGGCACATGGCTTGTGCCACTCAGCCTTCCCGGGCCAAGGGACAGGCAGCTCAGGGAAGGGCAAGGTGTTCATATGGAGTTCAGGCCCAGCTTGATCAAGGATATGAGGATCGACAGGCTGATCTTCCAAAACGGGACACTCTTAAAGAGCTAACGGGGCGCCATTAATAAATATGCACTCGAAGAGCCAAGGGGACACCGCCAACATTTCCTAGACGCAGGGCTTGTGTGGTCCCCTGGTCAGGGTTGGAGAATGGCCACCTTCTGGAATGGTAGCACGGCCCACTTTAAAATCCCTTGTGGTTTTTCCATGCCATAAAAATAGTATAAGCCTGGCCCTGGTGACCGCGCTCACTCAGGCACACAGACACGAGTCCGCCGCATTTCCTTGTGGTCCCTGGAAGGTGTACACGGAGGACTGACTCCGTTTCGGCTACCGTAGCAGGGAAAGGTGCAGTGCCCCACCCTGCCAGCATCACGCTGCCCACACAGTGAGCACGTGCAAACCCCGTGGGCACAGAGCCGCGAGAAGCAGGGGCTCTGGGAGCTGAAGCCTTGCCCATGCAGTGTGGTGGGACGCCTTCCCCGTGGGAGTCCTAGCCAGGCTGCACCTCCAGCTGAGGAGGAAGGAGGTGATCAGGTGTGAAAGAGGGAGTGGCAGAGTGGCCCAGGCGGGAGGTGACAGTCTGCAGGCCAGAGAAGCACGGCTGAGGCTGGCTGTGGTGGGCAGGGAAGGGGGGCGGCAGAGCCGGGCTCAGGGAGGCTGGGCCGCCGTGGTCAGTGGAGTTCAGCTCGGAGCAAGGAGCCTTGGGAGGGCTGACGCTGGGGACGCATGCACTTGAATCAGCACTATCAGAAAGAGCCTCGGCCGCAGGGAGAGAAGAGGAGGGAGCTCTGGGCCCCAGGAGAGGTGACAGGGCCCGGGGCCGGCACTGGCTGTGGGGGACGGAGGTGGGCTGCAGGGGTGTTCACGAGACCGATCCTCTGGCTTGCAGGTATCCCCTGGAATCCGTGTGTTATAACCCGGCGAGCTGGCGAGCTCCGTGTGCAGAGGTAACGCCCCGCTCAGGGCCCCAGAGCCCACATGGCAGCTACACTCGGAGCCCTGGCCCCGTCAGCCAGAAGTGTACCAGGCACGTGTGAGTGCCCACACCCAGCAGGCCAGAGACGAGGGAGGGGATCGTGGTGGTGTGACGGACTTGGGAGGTCCCCCCTCCACAAGCTCTATCACGAATAAGGAAAGAACGTTCTGTGAGCCCTGCGAGGTGGCGAGGGTGGAGCCCTACTCTGACATGGCGTTGAAAGGTGGGGCCCTCGGGAACTGCACCAGAGTGACCGGGTCCTGCTGGGTTCACCGGGAGAGGGGTGGGCGCTGACTTAGACACGTGCTGCTCTGTCCCAGCTCCCGCTCCTGCCCTCTGTCCCTGACGAGACCCTCCCCAGATATGCCCGGACCTCCGCCCTGAGCTCAGTCAGCTCTGCTTTTCAGCCCACTCAGACCTGAAGATCAGGGGCTGCTGGGGCCAGGGCTAGGGCTGGGCTGGGGGTGGGGGTGGGGGTCAGGTGCAAAGCCCCAGCTCCAAGGCTAGTGACTGGAGGACACAGATGTGACCAAAGGAGTGATGACACAGCAGACACAGGCTGGCCTTACATGTCCCCACCACAGTGACAGGTGTGGGCTCAAACATGCGAGCCAGCCGGCACAGCTTCCTTAGGCCTGGAGGACTCCCTGGTGGAGGCAGGCCAACAAGGCCAGCGGGAATCCATTAGGCCCTGGTAGCTCCAGGGCAGCTCCTGCAGACTGCATCCTGTCCCACAAAACAGGCCATACCCTCCCTGCCCTAGCTCTGGCAGCCAGTGGCCCAGGCTCAAGAGGACAGCGGGCTCCAAGGCCGAGCCACCACACGCAGCTGCACATGGGGACACTGTTCCTTCCAGCAGCGGCCACGCCAGCCGG
The DNA here is from genome assembly GCA_026018925.1 of Tupaia tana. Lineage (NCBI taxonomy): Eukaryota > Metazoa > Chordata > Mammalia > Scandentia > Tupaiidae > Tupaia > Tupaia tana. The sequence goes on along the minus strand of JAKSZU010000013.1, from coordinate 103,153,231 downwards.
GATCCGACGCCCAGAGACGGCAGCCGCACTGAAGCCAATCAGAAGACTGGGGAGACAGGGCAGGGCCTGGAGCAGACAGGGAAGCCAAGGCCACTCTCAGGGGAGGCCCCCACGTCCCTGAGAAAGTATGACAGCACCACCCTCCCCAGAGTCTTTGCGGCTCAGCCATCAGAGCCACATCACACGGGGGCGAGGACATGAAAGGGCTGCCTGGGGCTCCCGGGAGAGGCGGGTGGGCAGTCACCCCACGGGTGGGAGCCGCCTGGCTTCCATTAACAGCTGGAGCTGGAGCAATCATCCAAACAAAGGTGCAAGCTGGGGGGCTGTCTCGGCCCTCCCACCGCAGGCGCCTCCACTGAGTGGACTTGGCCTGGGGGAGCCCACTGAGGGGAAGGACTGAGGCTTAAATGTCCTCTCTGCAGCCACACCCAGCTGCCTCCCCACCCCCGGAGGTTGCAGGGGCACTTTCTGGCCTGCTCCGCCAGCCAGGGCCCCAGACCCAGGACACTCACGCAGACACTCGTTGGCGGCTTCCGCCGTGCCCCGGGCCCATGGGCGGTCCTGGAAGAAGGGCAGGCAGCGCTCGCAGTCTGTGCCTGTGGTGTTGTGCTGGCACCGGCAGGCCAGCCGCCCCAGGCTGTCAGGTGCGCACTCGCTGGCATGGCCGTGGCACTTGCACCTGGCAGAGAGCAGGGCAGAGGGGACCGGAGTCTGGGTGGGGAGAAGTGCCAACCCAGCAGACAAGGGCGTAACCTCCAGGGAGCCCCGGCACAGGCGTGAACCTGATGCCATCGCGGGTGCAGGCCCAGCCCTGGCACACTGGCTGTCGTAAGCTCTGAGCACGAGTGAACCCGTGTCACCTTCCTCAGCCCCGTTTACCCGGTGGAGGAGCTGAGCTCCCGGGGCTGCCCAAGGCCACCAGTTAGTAACTGCCACAGAGGCTCCTGCCACAGAGGAGCCCCGCCTGGGGTCAAGAGGAACCCAGGGCTGCAGGGGAGGGCGGGCCGTGGTTGCAGGGTTAGGGTGTGCGGACCGGGGAGACGGCCTCCTGCAGTTCTCCTCAACTGTGTCTAGCAGGGCAAGAAGGAGACTGCCCTGCTCAGGGGACAGCTCCAGACTCATCCCAAGTCCCTAAGAAGTCTGTCTTCGAGGGGCCACGTCCCCAGGCCACCAGCAGGACAGGAGACAGGTTGAATGGCGCAGGAGTACATGGGTGCTCTGGGGGCCACGCTGCGTGCTTGGCAGAACCAGACCCCATGCAGCCGCCATCCCTGTCCCCAGGGGCCAGACAGAGCCACTTGGAGGACAGCCAAGGCTTCCAGCCCCCATCTTGTCCCGTGTCAGCCCTGGACCCAACGATTAGCTCAGCTTCTTGCTGGAGTCTCACCAACAAGGTGAGAGGGACCTCAGTGCCCCTTCTTCACAGGCGAGGGAACAGGCTCAGGCCTCAGTGACAGGGGCCGAGTGGCAGAGCCTGAAGCTAAGCCCACCCTCTGCACCAATGCGCAGGCCCTGAGCTCCCAGACTGGCCTCGACGGCCACGTGGTGGCTTCCACGTGTTCCAACCACCCCCGGCAGGCACTAACGAGTCTCGGCCCGGGGCCAGGCCCTGCTGCTTTCTCTCATTGGCAACAGACAGAGGACACTGCTTCCTTGTGGGGTCCAGTGCAGGCAGCCAACACCCCATCTCTTCTGGCAGGAGTGGGGCGGGCACCAGGCAGTCTTGGAGACACTGGTTACCAGGGAAGTGACGAGGTGCTTGGGGGGGCAGCAAATACCTCCCACTCTGTGAAGGCGAGGGTGAGGGTGAGGCCCTGCGGGCCATCGTGGGCTGCAGGCTGCTGGGGCCACCTGCCCCGTGAGCAGCCATCCCCAGCTGCCTGCCAGTCTGAGGGTGGTCTGTCTCGGCAGCTGGGGTCCAGATGTTCCCTGGCTCAAAGCCCCCCAACACCAGGGGCTGGCCTTGTAGTCTCCCATTCTGGAGAGCCTCCTCCAAGGAAGTCAGACCAAGACTCACGTGTGGCCTGGAAGGGGCAGAGTGCTCTTCCTCGACACCCCCCGGCCCTTCCCCATCTCACGCCACTCAAGCTCCAGAGCCGGCCTTCCTTGCTCCCCCACCCCCACGGCCATCACTCACAGCCGAGCTGTGCCATCCTGAGCAGCTTTCAGGCGCAGGCTCCACCCAAATGCCTCCCATCAGCTCTCCTCCCATCCACTCCCTGTCTAGGCTAAAATCTGGCCTGTCACTGTCCCAGCCAAACCCTCGACAGCTCCCCACTGAGTGGAGATGAGAGTGAGCCTGCCTCTCCTAGCTCAGTCCACCTCCACGGCCCCCATTGCAAGCCCCAGCTCTCCCCCCCCGGGGCCACCCGCTTCCCCATGCCTGCCGTTGGGCTGGGCTGCATGTTTACTGGGGCAGTCTGACTGGCTGAGCCGCCATGGACACGGCAGGAATGCATCTGTCTTCCCTCCTTCCAGAGTAAGGCCCCCGAAGCCTCCGTGTGGATGACACAATTGTGCCGAGACCCTCCCTGAGCAGCCAGCACCTGTGACTAAGTGCCCTTGGGGCAGCCCCTGCTTCTTGGGGAAGACCGATGTGAGATGTTGGGGGAGACACAGGCAAACCACCACGTGCCTGGCCGGGTGCCGAGGAGTGCGGTTCTGCAGTGTCTCCCTCCGTAGCAGGGAAGGGACATTTCCCGCTGAAGAAGCGGAAGGGACCCGCAGGCTGAGGCAACAGCAGGGCCCCAAAGCCGGCATGTCTGGCAGAGGGCAAGCAGCTCGGGGAAGGAGATGGGGTGTCTGCTGACCCTCCCGCCCCGGCCCTGGGTCCCCGAGCCCCGGTGCCCCGCCCCCCGCCTACCTGCCGCCCACAGAGAAGTCGGACACGGCATAGAAGTAGGACTGCAGCACCTTGGGGTCCTTGAAGATGTCGTCCCCGAATGTGTTGAGCCGGTCCAGGGAGATGAGGAGCTCCGTGCTGGTGACCCACTCCTGGGTGGAGGGACAGGGCCACCGTCAGCAGGTCCGTCACCCTGCTGGCAAGCCCGCCTGGCCACCCTGGGGCTTCTGGGACCCAGGAATAGCCAAGCCTAGATCCTGCGAGCACTGTAGTAATGGGGACCCAGCATTTTGAGGTCACACCAGCCTGGAGGCCTGGCCCCTCAATAGCCATGCAGCTTTCCTCGGGGTCCTGGAGCTTCCATTTCCCCATCTGTGAGATGAGACGAGGACGTACCTCCCCATGACGGTGTCTGGAGGATGGCATGAGGTCTAGCGCGTGCTCAGGAAGAGGGAGAGGGGCTTGGGGGTGGGCAGGAGCCAAAGCGGCCTGGTAAGACTCTGCTGTGTGGACCCCGACTTCCCAGCGACTCCTGCACCCTGTCCTAGAGGTCAGCTGACCTTGTCCCCCTGCCTGGAGTGGGGTGGGCCTAGGCTTCTGAGCGCCTCATACGTGCGACAGGTCACCAGCTCTGGGTGACGTCTCTCCACCCCTCCTGAATGTGAGGGCCCCTCGCCCCTGCTGCAGTCCCACACCCCCTGCCTGGCACGGAGCAGGCACTCGATTAATCCTCGCTGATCGCGGAGTGAGCAGCTTCCCCGTGGAAGAGCGGGTGGGGAACTGGGAACCCACGTGCTGACTGACATTTCCCTCTGCCTGCTGTTAGCATCAGAGGTGGCCCCGCTGCATGTTAATCAGCGCTAATTCAGCCAGGAGCCCCTGGCTCAGCAATCAGGCTCATCGGCACAGAAAACGAGCTCCTGGCAGTCCGTCCTCTCACCCAGCACGACTCGGGAGCTCAGGACGGCCAGAGCCACAGTTGGGACCCTGGGCCTCTGCCGGAGGAGGGCCAGCACCTGAAGGGACGGTGGGAGCCTCAGTACTAAGCGGAGTTCCTGCCTGAGCTTGCAGGCTCCGCCCCGCCACGAACCACCCTGGGCTGCACTCTCAGAGGTGGCTGCGCGTGCAGGGCTCTGGCTGAAACGCTTCTGGCCCGGGGTCTCAGACGGGCTGGAGACTAGCACCAGACATGGGGCCAGGCATGGGGCCGAGCCGCCTAGAGCTGCCGAGGGGCAGGAACCCAGCAGTCCACGGCCAGAGGTGCCGCGACTCTTCATTCTCCAGAGAAGTGTCACCTAAGAACGCAAACCAGAGGGACGGCAGCGTTGGAGAGTGCGGCGGGCACTGCTGTGTGCTTGTGCTTGGGTCTGTGCCGAGAGCCCTGGGATGCAGCTGCCACCCTGCTGCCATGAGGCGACTGAGGCTCGGACCGGGCAGGCGTTCCGCTCCAGGCTGGAACGTGGCAGAGCTCGTGTTCAGATGTCTCTGACCCCAGGGTCCTAGTTTTTTGGGTGTTTTTGAGAGAATGTTGCACTAGAGCATGTGTACTCACCAGAGAGACAGAGACGGAGAGACAGAAAAAAAGAAGTCACTCCCCAAAGGGGGTGGCCACGTCACAACCCCTTCTCTTCCATTCTCCTCTCGGGATTTTAGGCATACAAGCCCACACACCCGGCATGAGTTTCAAGTGGCCAGGTCCAGGACTGGAACCACAGTTGGCCACATAGGAGTCCAGTGCCTTAACCGCCATGCACCTGCTGGTCCCTGCAGGGTCCTAGCTTTAAGCACTAGACTACCCCGCCTTCCTGTGTCCTCCCTCCTGCCCTCATCACACCAGTGGGGCCCGGAGAGGGCAAGGCCGGCCCAAGGTCTTGGCCACAGGGACCCTTCTCTGGGCTCGTGCGTCCGCTTTCTGACCTGCCCCATCAGCCTATGAAGACAGTGGGTCAGAACCACAAGGCACAAGATGGGAGCTGGGGAGAGGAGTTGGTCCCTTTAGCCCAAATCGTAGGGGGCATAATTTGGGCCTTAAAGGCCACTTTAGGGCAACCCAAAGCCCTCTGGTGCCCAGACAATGGGCTTTTGGCACCCAGAATGGCTCCATCTGGGGCCCCAGACGGTGGTGCCACAGCGAACTCTACCTCTGGGAGGCTGGCACAGGAGGGTGGAACGGGGCTCTGCCTGAGACCCTCCTGAGGCCGCCAGGTTGGCTGAAGCTGGGGCAGACTATGGCGTCAAGGCCCTCACGGGGGTGCCGTCTCTGTCTCTCTGACTCATGGGAGAAATTCATGAATAATTTTTTAAAAACTGAACAAATCCAAAGGCACAAAGGAGGAGGAGGCTGGAAGATCCACGCGGAGCTCGGGTGACCCCTCTGCTTTGGTGGCTTGACTCCAATGACGGGGCTGCCTTCTCCCCAGGGCCCTTCGTCCTCCCTGGGGGGACCCGAGATGCAGCCACTGCACAGATATGGCCGTCTGTCCCTCCGCCCGCACTTCCTGCTCTCTGAGGAAGCACCCTCCCCACCCCCGATGTGTCCAGGCAGGGCTGAGGCACACAAGGTGGCCTTGCCTGTCTCTGTCCTTCCCTGCCCTTGGCTCTGGCCTGGGAGCAGCAGGGGGACATCTGTGAACGGCTGCTCTCCGTCGGGACAATGTCCAGAACATATGTGGTCTCAACCTCGTCCCAGCAGGGACAGCATCAGGGCGGGGCCTGGCTTGTCCTCTGACCTCTAAACCCCAGAGCTGGAGCCCTGAGCAGCAGAGGGCAGAAGCGAGACCACGGCAACGACACATCAGGGGCTTCCGGGCACCCACGGGGCCGGCGTCTGCAGAGGAGGTTCTGGGTGCCAGTCGCCCATCGTCGACAGGGAGGTCTGGCCCTCGGCCCCTGGGTCCCAGGAGGCGGCCCCTCAGCCCTGGTCTCCTGCCTGGGAAGAATGTCTTCCCTTGGGTGGCGGAAGACACTCCGTGCTGACCTCGGGCCACGCGGTGCGGGCCTAACCCCCGGAGGGGCCCAGGTCAGTCGCACAAGAAGTCAGCCACGTCGACATGGCCAGCCTCCAGGAACAACAGGACTTCAGGCTGGGTGGGCTTCCCTGCGGCGACACTGCATGTTGTCACACTTTGTGGCTGGGAGAGGAAGTGCCGCCCACAAGTCCCCGGGGGAGGGTGCCTGGAGGCCTGCTGCCTGTCACCTGGACCCCACCTGGGCCGCCGCCCTTGGCTAGTTTCCGCCCGCGGCCTCCAAGTGCAGTCAGGCACACCCACGAGCACAGTGGCTGGTCCTTGGAGTGAACTGCGGACCCTGGGCTGGCCCTGGGGACCCCCGAACCACACTCCTCCTGTGCCACCCACCAGGGCAGGACACAACCTCTTCCTGGGCTTCCTTTTTTCCCCTCTGGAAAAAAGACAGGATTCTAACCGCAGCCCCCTCACCATCCCAGAGGCAAAGGAGCTTTGAAAGCTGGAGGGGGGAGGCCTGTCAGAGCCCAGGGGGTGGCCCGGGAGCCGGTCAGTGGCCCACGAGGCCCAGGAGGGGGTACATCTGCGACCATCTGCTGTGGGCACACAGGAAGGCGGGCATATGCGGGTGCCGATGCCGACAGGCCGCCTCTGCTCTGCCACGCCATGCGCCATGCCACGGCAAGGCTCTGTGATGGGCAGCCGCTAGTCACGGCGAGTCACGCCGAACTCATCAACGCCACATACATTCTTAACAGCTCCTCGGTGCCTAGTCACAGTGCGAGTGCCCTAAAGTCACAGCGGTGCGTGGCCGCCCCTGCCACAGGGCGGCCGGAGGCCGTTCCACCATCAGGGACTCACTGGTCAGCGCCACCTTACAGCTTCAGACACAGCCCGCACGCAGTCCACGTCCTTCCCCTGTGCCCTCGAAGATGAGCACCCCAGGGGCCCCCCGGGCGGGCAGGCCCAGGAATCATTCACAGAGAAGCGAGGCCGGAGAGCGCCAGCAGGGGGCTGGGCACAGGTTCCCGTCTGGGCCCGTCCTCCAACTCAGGCATAGCCCCAGGCCTCAGTGTCCCCACCCATCCAAGATAGGGCTGTGGGGGCTGGGGTTGCCAGCAGGCTCCCGGGGGCAAGGGCTCCGCTGCAGGAGGTGAGAGAAGGGACTGCTCGCCCGCACAGCCCTCCAGGGCCGCTTCACTGTCAGGCGCCCACAAACGATCTAGACACAGGCTTCCGTGGAGTCAAGCTGGAAGACCACGGATCTCACAGGCCTGCTGTGGGTCCTGTTCTGGACCACCCTCCTGCCAGTCCCAACCCCTAGGCCCCGCTGCTCTCTGACCTGCAGCCCGGGGCTCTCCTCGAAGTTGTAGGCACTGGGCCGACCCTCCAGGGTGGAGAAGGCCACGTTGCCCCCGCTCAGCGGAGAGATGTCACTGAACTCGGAGGTGCAGAAGGCCACGCGCTCGTCCTCGCCGGGGCGCAGGTACTGGCCCTCGGGCCTGCCGTAGGTCTTCTGGCAGGAGGCGCTGTAGTACTGGTAGGGCTCCCACGGGCCCCCGGCACGGCTGCGCTTATAGATGGCGAAGCTCTCGGGGCGACTGGTGTGGAACTTCAGCCTCACGTAGGTGATCTCGTAAGCCTTCCCTGCAACAGGAAGGTGTGAGCCCATCTTACAGACGAGAAAGGAGATCCATGATCCTGCCCAGGGACAGCAGGGCGACTGCACTGCACACACTATCCTGGGTGGTTCCTGAGCGGATCACTGGAGCTGGGGCTAAGAGTGCCACCATCGATTAGTGATGCCTGTCGGGGCAGGGGAGAGGGCGCTGCTGTGCGCTTCTGGGTACCTGCCTCCCTGCACAGGGATCTGCGCTGTGACGCCCTGGCAGGCAACCATCCCTCCAGCAGTGGCCACTGTCGCTCCTGGGAAAAAGCCTGCTTAACTCTTGGAAAGTTACTTCTTTTACTACACCTCAACAGGACAGACTGGCCCGCTTGTGCCCTTGGCCTCGTTCCCTAGCCCCTATCACAGCAGCGCCACTCAGTGTCTAAAATGTGGGAGCCCGAGCCGGTGTCCGCTGATGGACGAGCGGGGAAGCATGGTCTGATGAGCGCACAGCCCGAGCCGGTGTCCGCTGATGGACGAGCGGGTAAGCATGGTCTGATGCGCGCACACACACACACACACACACACACGCATATTTTTAGTGTGACAAAGGAAGGAGACTGACACAGGCTCTAACGTGTGCGAACCTTCAGGGCATCTTGCTAAGCGGAAGAAGCAAGTCTCAGAAGGACAAATACCATGGGGTTCTACCGACACGGGAGGCCTGGAGGAGGCAGAACCGCAGAGACAGACAGTAGAGCGGGGCTGGCCCCGGGGCGCAGCGGTTAAACCTGTGCACAGGAGTCAGATCCCGCACTGTCCACCACCACAGTTCGAATCCCAGCCCTGATAGCTTGAAAGACATGGCAGGCACACGTGCGTGCAAGCCCTAAATCCTTCCAGGATGGAGAAATGGAAGGGAAGGGGCTGCAGCGTGACCACCCTGCACCGGAGGGCACTCTCCTTCCCCGTCTATCTCTCGTCCATGTGCCCTGTGGCGATAAGTGAACAGGAGACAGGCAGGGGCCAGGGGCTGGGGAGGGGTGGGCGTCGGTGTTCGGGGACAGTTTCCGCTGGGACGATGAGAAGGTTCTGGAGCGGGTGGGCGATGGTTGCAGGACCCGGGAATGTTCTCACCATCTTGGAGCTGCACACTCACAATGGTTAAGACAGGGAGCATCACACTGTGTATTTTACCACAATAAGAAAAGAAATTGGGAAAAATACACACCCTGGCCCTCGGGAAGGCAGTTTGGTGACTAAAGGAAGGAGCCACAAGAACACTCCTCGCCGTCGGCTAGGAACCCTACTTCTGGAGTTCAATTAAGGAACAAAGCCTCGGCCCCTGAAAACATTCACCAAGGCATCTTCAGAGATGGGAAAAGCCAGACCGGAAGGGATACCCCAATAAACCCAGGGCACAGACTCGGGGTGATGACATTCCTGACGCGGCCGACCAACAGTCTGTATCACCCAGGGAAAGCGCAAGTCAAAATGTTGAGTGAAAAGAAAATACACAAGGCGGTCTACGATGAATCAGACTTCTGTGGAGAGATCCTGCCAGAACAGGCGTCAGGGAACCTCAAACGGGAGCGTGCTTGCTTCGGGACGGCGGCTTCTCCTTTTTTCTGCTTTCTCCCTTTCCCCAGTTTCCCCCCATGAAGCCTGTTCTAATTTAAAAACTGGAGAAAACACATTTGCACACATTTTTTTTTTTTTTTTTTAAAAGCAAGCGCCCTGCCGTGTTCCCTTTTAAGATATTTTTCAAAGTTCCGCCGTAGCAAGCTGGGCACGGTGACTCCCAGGCCCTTCAAGGAAAGCATGTGAGAAAACGGCCCCAGACGGGGTCTGCCCTGCCCCGAGCAGGCTCCGGGCCTGGGAACCAGGCAGGGGTTCCGCCCAGATGTGTCCACCGCGGCTTCTGAGGCACGGCTGCAGGTCGGTGGGCGCAGACTCCGTGAACAGCTCGCCCGCAGCCAGGCACCTCTCGGGAGGGGCGCTGGGGCCACCTAAAAGGTGGCTGGCAGCTCGGAGCGCGTGACTGGAACATGGCCGTCAGTGGGATTTCAGGCAAACACACACTGTCACGCGCCAGGAAACCCACTGGCTTCTCCTTCCTTGCCGAGCCAGGAGGCAACATCGAGCAGACGCTGCGGGGACTTTTGTTACAACAGGACACTAGAGCCAAGGAAGCAACTTAATCCTGCTTCGGGAGGGACAGCTTTCTGCCAAAGGCATCCGAAGCGCTGAGAAAGGAAATGGCCCAAGACCTTCTAAACAGGACGAGAATTACATTTACAGCCACGTCCCAGAATCCACAGGCTCCAGGGACCAGAGAGGCTGCAGAGTGGCCAGCCCACAGGGTGACCGTCAGGAAAACTGGGCCCAAACATTATCCCAACTGCTAACTGGAAGGTGACCCTGCTTGGGAGCACATGGCTGCTGGCTTCCGGGCTGCCCAACATGCTGTTCCCTCCACTCCTCACCTGGCTGGCTCCCGTGCATCCCGGTCACCCCACTGGCCTGACCTGCAGGCTCCGCCGTGAGTAGTCACAGCCCTGCCGATATCCAGCCCAGGGGTCAACTGTTCCCCACCTGCCCCCGGCTGCTCATCCTTGGAGCCACGGTTCGGGTGCCTCATCAGTGCCCCCCAGCCTGCCCGAGCTCTTCACCCTGTTCTAGAAAGACCTGTCGCCCTTCTCACTAGGCTGGGACTCCCTGGGGTGGGCACCATGAATCCGCAGAGCTGAGCACCACGCCTGGCACACAGCTGGTGTTCAATAAATGCTACGGCTGGGCGAGTAAAGGCCGAGCGGATTCTCCGCTCAGGAAGAGTACGATTCAGGAAGAGCGCGAGCAGGCGGGCGGGCCGGACGACACGGCGGGCACCGTCCCGGGTGTGCCTCAGGTTGCGAACCACTGAGTCTGTGTTTAGCAACAATGGCAGCTTTCTAAAACACTTGCTAAGTGTTTTACACAAGTTGGAAACCTGAGGTCCCCAAGCTGCCCATCTCTGTGTGTCTCACTAACGAGCCGCCTGAGGCTCAGGGAGAAGGGACTCGCCCGACGCCATGCAGGAAGTGGCAGAGTCTCTGTGTGAGCACCGCCCCGGGCGCCTGCCAGGAATCGGACTGCCCTGCCCTTCTGGGCCCCGTGGGTTCCCAGAGGTGGTCCAGGAATGGGGTGCTGGTGCCCGTGGAGATGTGGAGGTGCCAGCTGCGCCCTCCCGGCCTCCACCTGCTGGGTGACCCAGGAGCCAGGCACAGTAGAGGCCCCACAAGCCAAGCCCCAGGAGTGCCAACCCATGTCCCTCCAACCAGCTGGGACATAAAACCCGCCAAGAATGACAGCGGGACAGTCATAAAATCGAGCCGGCCCACATCCGGCACCGACGGAGCAGAAAGAGCTGAACACAGAGGCTTATTTTGGGAAAATGGAAACAAAACAAAGCCCTTTAATTGGAGCCATCTGGGGAGCAGTGGCCTGGGGGCGGGGTGGGGTACTGCGCAGACATGTGAGGGCGCGGCTGCCCCGCCCACCGTGGGCATCGGAACCAGCCAGCGGATCACAGCAGGGCCGTGAGCCCCAGCGTCTAGCCACACTGTCTGTCCTGCCTCTTCCACCCTAGCTCCTGGCAGTGCTGGGTGCAGTGGATCCCCGTGAGCAGCTGGGGTTCGCCCTGTGACCATGCTGCCAGACGCCACAGAGCCGGGCTGTGCCAGACGGGGTGGGCCCATCACGGCCTCCCCTCTGCGCCCACGTCTAAGCCCAAACACGAACTGAGGTCACCCAGTCTGTTGTCTAACTGTGAGAGCAGGAGCAGGTTTGGGGAGCTGGGGCCTGGGGGTGCGCTGGGGTTGATCATTGCCTAGGGCCTGTGTTAGGAAGGATCTCGAGGTCTAGTCCGGGATGAGGCCTGACCAAAGGGTAAACACACGAGGCTGGAAAGCAGGGCATTCCAGACAGCTGCAATGACCCCAGGAAAGATGAGAGGCTGAAAGGTGGGGAGGGTGGCAGACACAAAGGCTGTCCCAGGGAGTGAGCTCGCAAGTGCTGCCACAGGGCTGAGAAGAGGGTCCATCCGGGAGAGCCCAGGGGAAGAAGGAAGATGCCTTTACCTAAAAACGTGTGCACACGGACACACACACGCTTGTGTGCACACGTGCATACACATGTGCGCACACACGCTGCCATCGTCACCATTTGTAAGTGTGCAGCCCAACAGCACTAAGTACGCTCACATTCTTGCACGACCATCACCACCATCAGCCTCCAGACCCTTTTCATTTTCCCAGACCGAACCCAGTCCCTGTTAAACACAGGCTCCCGTGGCCCCAGCCCTGGCAGCCATCATCCCATTTTCTGGCTCCGTGGTCTGACTCCCCAGGTCCCTCACGTAAGTGGAACCACATGGCATTTGTCCTTTTGCAACTGGCTTCACTCACGGAGCACAGTGTCCTTGGGGTTCATCCATGGAAGCATGGGTCAGACTTTCCTGCTTCCCACAGTTGGGTAATATTCCATTGGCTGGGTCCGGCCCTGTGTCCTAGTGGTTAGGGACCTGGATCCCACATGAAAAATATACCAGGCGTGCGTGTTTGCGTGTGTGTCCACGTCCCATGGGATGAAGAGACGCGGGAGACGGGATTGCAGCATGACCACACCGCATCAGGAGTCTTTCTCCCTCTCTCTGGCTACAGCATGCACTCTCAGGCAGTTACAGTATTTTTAAAATTCTGTTATTTGTCTATACCACAATTTGCTTAGCCAGCCATCTGTTAGTGGACACCGGGTACACCCTTGAGCTTTGGTCAGTAATGCTGCTTCAATGCCAGCGCCTTTCCTTCTGGCCTCTATGTTTAAGGTCCTTGTTTGACACCCCGGGGAGCTGCCTGAGTTACTAGTCACGGGCTCAGGCGGCAGACAGGCCCTCAGGAGGTGCGGTGGAATCTCGAACATGCACCATAGTCCTGACAGGCAAAGCCTGGGCACGTGACGAGGCTGGGACACGCCTGGCCAAAGGGCTGACCTGGGGATGGAGAGCGGGAAAGGGAAGCAGGCCAGCCGAGGGCTGGAGCCCAGGGCCGGCAGGGCAGGCAGGGAGGGCGGGGCGGGGCGGGGCAGGCCAGGAGGCAGAGTGCCAGCTTAGGACTGCAGGTGCACCGAAGGCTGGGAGGTACCGGCCACTCACTCCCTGCTTCAGAGAGCAGACGCGGGGTCGCTGCACGTGTCGGAGCTCACAGCTCAGATCCCCACTTCCTGGTCTCTGGCCTTGGGCAACGCACCTGCCCTCTCTCTGGTTAACCGGGCAGGGGCTGGAACGCAGTGCCTCAGCTTCTCCGCTTGCAAAATGCACCTCACACGGGAGCACTGGCCAGCCCGAGTCAAGGAGCTGCGTGACTGAAGTTTAGCAGTGATTCCTTTTTAATTGGGTCATCGGAAAAGTCATGATGTATCTTTTCATGTTTTTCTATGCAGAAATGCTTTTCTGATGACCCAATAATTTGCCACAGGGTGCCTGTGCTCACCAGAGAGATAGACAGTACGAAAGCGCCTCCCGGGGCACAGTCGCGCCATGAACATTTCTCCACACCCCCCCCTCTGGGATTTTGGGCACACACACATGCCCAGTATGTTTCTCTTCAAGCTGCCGGGTCCAGGCCTCAAACCGCGCAGTCAGCCATGTGGGATCCAGCCACCGCAACCTCCATGCCACAGGCTGGGCCCAGCTGTGACTTCACCGTGAGCCCGGCCGACATCTACCCAGTCCCACTGTGCCGCGGCCCTGAGCTGGGCCCTGTGATCCCGCTGTGAAAACAGGCACCCTCGGGCAGCTCGGAGCTGGGCATGAACACAAACCAACCAAAACCGGAATGCGATGTGCTCCAGACCGCGGCGGGGTAGGCCAAGGGCACAGGCCAGCGCTCTGCCCAGTCTGGGAGAGCAGGGGCTTCCCAGAGGAGCGGCCTCTGAGCTGAGGGGGCCAGACAGGCGCTTGTCCTCGCCACATCCCCAGGGCTTGGCCCATAGCTGACACTCAGTCGTTCTGTTTTGAGTGAGACGTGGGCCGGCCAGGTGGGCGGGAGCGCCGGGCAGGACAGCAGCCCACGCAAGGCCCAAGGAGAGCATCGGGCCCATCACAGCCCAGCTGGGGGGCAGCTCACTGCAGCCAGGGGGAGAGCAGGATGGCCCCCGTGGCTGGGGAGCCAGTGGGAGGCCACCCCCACCCTCTGGGCTCTGGGATCTCCCACTCCTGCTAATCTGGAGCAGTCCTGGAGGCCCAGAGAGGACAGAGACAGCCAGGGCCTGGCTCAGGGCCGTGGGGGCCCTTCTGTGGGTGGATCGAGGTGAACCAGGCTGCAGCCTCGACCCCCTGACCCGCCTGGGATCTGCGTTCCAGCCAGAACCCCCAGGGAGAGAGGAGGACTGGGCCCAGCCAGCCCAGCCAAAGCAAACACGGCCGCCCACTCGCAGGAAGATGCGACCGAGCCAAAGCGCGGGAGACCCAGCTGGCTCCAGGGCTCTTTAGGGCCAGCTCGCTGGGGCTCCCCGTTCCTCCCGGGGCCCAGCCAGGCCCTGCGAGTCCCAGGGCACAGCGCACTGCTGCCTGCTCGTGGCCCGGGTCGCCCTTCCTCTCTGGGCAGGGGTTGCAGCCTTCGGGTCTCTGCGAGGCCCTTGCTGGCCCCATGAGCACCCGCCGCAGCGCATGTTCTCGAGTATGAACCCTGGGTCATGTCACCCCGGGCGCCAGTCTGTCTTTGGGCCCACGCGGAGCCCACGAGGGCAGAGACCGTGAGTGTCTCAGTCAAATAGCACCGATGAGCCCAGGCCGTCACCACCCAGGGGCTGAGGGCAGTAGACTCTGCCCACGGTTCCACCGGGGCCTGAGAGGAGAGCGGGAGGCAGAGCCCAGCCCGCAGCTGCACCCCCACTCAGGCTTGAACTCAGATGCTGGGACCAGGGTTCTTTCTTTCTTTTCGAAGTCGTACTTCTTTAGGTTAATTATTTTATTTTATTTTTTTTTGAGAGGTTTTTTCGCTATAGGGTGCGTACACTCGCCAGACAGACAGAGAGAGACATAGAGACAGAAATCGAGAAATCACCCCCCAGGGGGGATGGTCACGCCGCAATCCCTTCTCCTCCATTCTCCTCTCAGGATCTTGGGCACGCACGCACGCACGCACACACGCCCGGTATGAGTTTTAAGCCACTGGGTCCCGGACGCGAACCGTGGTCGACTACGTGGGAGTCCAGCGACATAGCCATTACGTTAACTGCTGGTTCCCTAGGTTAATTTTTACTTTCCTTCTTTCTTCCACGAACAAGGGAGGCAGAGACGGCACCCTCCACAGGGCCTCGACCCGCCGATGCACCCCAACCTCAGGTAGCCCGGCATGAGCACACAGGGTGGACGGCAGACGTGAACCGGGAACCTCGCAGTGTGGTCAGCCTGGCAGTAAGTTTTGCCCTGCACCACCACGCAGACCTCCCACGGGTCTTTCTGTGGCTCCAGAGGTTCTCGGCAACCCAGTGAAGCATGCGGGAGGGAAAGAGACTGCCTCGCCCCAAAATCTCCTCTGACTGGCTTCTCCCCAGGACCAAGGCAAGGACCGCCCACCTGGGCTTCGTTCTCAGAAGGGCAGCGAGGGGGCTCTGGCTCTGCCCTTTACTGGCCGGTGTGACTGGGCAATCAAGTGCAACCGCAGCGCCTCAGCGTCCCTGTCTGTAAGGACAAACCATTCCAGGCTGGGATGCGGCCTCAAGAGTTCTTGGCGGGACCCCCAGAGTAGTCTGCAACTCCCCTCCCACCATGACTCCCACCCGCTGCAGGCCCAGCCCAGCGCCTCCCTGCCCCAGCAGAGGGCTGCCCCCGCTGCTGCCTTCCATCCCAGACAGGAAGGCTCAGCCTGGACGGCAGATCCGAGCCAGATGTCCGGGAGCTACAGGGGGTTGGGAAAGTGGCGACCTCCATTCCGCTGACCCCACTCCCTCCAGGGAAGCGTGGGACAGAGGTACAGACCACTCGCCCCCAACCAGCCTTCAAGAGAGGGAGAGCGGGGGCAAAGCCAGCAGAGGTGTCTCAAGGGCAGAGGTACCTGGACCATCTCGTCTGACATTCAGGCCTTCCCAGGGGACATGGACACCCCGAGACCTCTCCTTCCCCAACATTGTGCAATCCACAGCTGAGCCTGGCGCAAACCTACATCACTCGGGACCAGAAACAGGCCAGAGCCGGGGCTGAGGTGGGCTCAGTGCCCTCCGTGTGGAAACAGGGCCCAGGGGAAGGAGTCCTCTGGGTTGGCTGGGGCGAGTGCTGCCCCCACCCCTATGGGGGAATCTGTCCTGAGCACTCTCGGCAGAGTGATGTTGGTCACACCCAAGGACTGCATAGCCCCACCTGAGCCCACGGGATCTGCATGTCCACCGGGGGAGGAGACTCTTTTTTCTTTTTTTTAAAGAATTATTTATTTTTAATTTTATTTATTAATTTACTTATTTTAATTTGACCAGAGAGAGACAGAGAGAGGGAGGGAGAAAGTGAGAAAGCAAGCCACCAGGTCCAGGACTTGAACCATGGTCGGCCATGTGGGACTGTCCAGCACCTTAAGCACCACGCCACCTGCTGGTCCCCGGGGAGGAGACTCTGATCCCCCAGCACAGACAAAGACACTGAGGCACGGTAGTGACATCATCGTCCAGCAAGTGGCTCCATGGGCCTGAGTCCAAAGCTCGATTTCATGATTGCCACTCTATTCCGCCTCCCAGAGTAGGCAAAAGAGGACCCTGGGCTGGGCCCTGGGGCCAGTCTCCATCTGCTGTCCCCTTAGGCTGGGTCCCAGAGAAAAGTCTTCTTTCGCCCTGCCCGCTGGGTTGGGCCCAGGAGCTGTCTTCCACCACGCAGGCCCTGTTCACTGTGCAAACACTCCCTCCTACGAGGCTCCACATGGAAAGAACACTGGCCTGGGGCAAGGCGCAGCAGGCATGTGTGCACGCACGTGTGTGTGTGTGTGTGTGAGAGAGAGAGAGAGAGAGAGAGAGAGATCTTCACGCTTGCACTGCGGGGTCTCTCTGGGCCTCCGTTACTTGCCTAGGTGAGGATCAGACCCTCAGGTTCCTACAGCCCCCAGGCAGAGCTCAGCGAACCCAGGCACGGAGCTCGGTACAAGCCAGCAAACGGGAACCCTCCAAATCTAAAAACATGGACGGCTCCTCCCCACCTACCTGTGCTTCGGCTGAGCCCCTTTCCCTTGAGCCCTGAGTTCTTCGACACACGTGACCCCCTCTGTCATGGAACAGTGTGTCTCCCCTGCTGTCCCCACCCTGTCCCAGATTCCTGCCCCAGTAGCCACAGAGTCCCGCCAGCCCTGCCCGGCCATCTCCCTGCCAGGCCCCTTGCCTCTGGCTTCCTGTACACCCCATCCTTGTCCAGGTAGAGACCCTGCCCCACCCAGAAGCCCCAGCTCGTGGTCCAGACAGGTTAAGAGAAGGGAACAAAGGACCAGCAGTTAGCGTAATAGCTATGTCACTGAACTCACATGTAGTTGACCGCAGTTCAAGTCCCAGACCCGGTGGCTTAAACTCACACCGGGCATGTGTGCGTGTGTGCCCAAGATCCCGAGAGGAGAATGGAGGAGAAGGGATTGCAGCGTGGCCATCCCCTCTGAGGGGTGATTTCTTGCTTTCTATCTCTCTGTTTCTCTCTGTCTTTCTGGCAAACGCACGCGCCCTATAGCAAAAACCTCTCCAAAAAAAAAAAAAAGAGAGAGAGAGAGAGAGGGAGAGAAGGGAACGAGGCCCCAGGGGGAACGGAGCCTCTGGGGTAAGAGCCAGCATCTGCAGCACCTACCTGCTCTGAGGGGACTGTGTCCTCCCCTGCCCTACCCCAGGGTCATTTCCCAGATCTCTCCAGAGCACTGTAACCCACCTGGAAGGAGCTGACGCAGTTGCTGGCAGTGGGCCGCCTCAGGGAGTTAATGCTCTGACCTTAGGTGTCCACGGATGTCCACGTCATGTCGGGGTGTGGGCACCATTTAGCAGCTGTGTGCAAAACCCCGACCTCACTGAACTGCAACCTTCCCGTCCGAACACTGGGGTACAGTCCCATATTCCTGATCCAAACGCGTCAGCTCCAGATCGGTTTTGGAGTTCAGACCATTTCCGGGCTTAGAAAGGACGCGAGAAGGTCTCCTACGCTAGGAGGGCTTCAGAAAGTTCATGGAGAATGCGTATTATGAAAATACCATGCACGTATTTACAATTGTTTGTACCTAGATAAACCCGTCATTTAATTCATATTTTCATGAGCTTTTTGAAGTCTCCTCCTATTGTGTTAATACCCCCAGTGGGGGCTGGGGCTGCAGGCTAGGGTTTTAGTAGCAAAACCTATGAATATTTGTTCTCAGTAGGATAAACCAAGTCTGTGAATAGCCTCCAGTCAGATTTAACAGCCACAATTAGTTATAAAAATACAGTTGACCCTCGAACAATACCAGGATGGGGCAACAGTCCTTCACACATAGCTCTGGACTTACCCAGAACTTAATAGCCCAGTGTGGACCGAAGACTTACTGTAACACTAACACTGGGTTAATTCACATCTATGCAGCCTGGTCTGTTATATGTGTTATGTGCTGTATTCTTACAATAAAGTAAGCCAGAGAAAAGAAAAGGTTATTAAGAAAGTCCGAGGGGGACCAGCAGCTAGCGTAATGGCTATGTCGCTGGACTCCCATGTAGTCAACCGCGGTTCATGTCCCGGACTCGGTGGCTTAAAATTCACACCTGGCGTGTGTGTGTGTGTGTGTGTGTGCCCAAGATCCCAAGAGGAGAATGGAGGAGAAGGGATTGCGGCGTGGCCATCCCCCCTGGGGGGTGATTTCTCGCTTTCTGTCTCTATCTCTCTCTGTCTGTCTGGCGCGCGCACACACCCTATAGCAAAAACCTCTCCAAAAAAAAAATCAGAAAAAAGAAAGAAAGAAAGAGAGAAAGGAAGAAAGAAAGGAAGGAAGGAAGGAAGGAAGGAAGGAAGGAAGGAAGGAAAGAAAGTAAGTAAGTCTGAGGAAGAGAAACTGTATCTACAGGACTGCACCGTCTCCCCCAGTAGTTACTGAAAAAAATCAAGCCTGTGCTGCTCAGGGTCTGTGCTTTGAGTTTACTTCGAGTTTTCAAAGCTTTGGAGATTTTCCCATCACAGATAATGGGGTGAAACTAGCAACACCCCTTTTCCCAGGCTGTGACAGGAAAGATGTCAGTCCATGGGGGTAGCAGGGGGTAGCAGGGGGAGGCGGGATGCTGGGCTGGGCCTGGGGGCATTCCAGTTCTCTGCAGGGGGGGCAGGGGAGAGAGTGAGGGGCTCCATCCAGACCTGACTCCTGATCCCCAGGGATCTGCGTGCTCCTGTCCCTTGGCCGGGGTTGGACACAGGGAATCATGAGCAAGGCAGAGAGGCCATGGGGACGGTCCAGCTACCCACCGCAGGATGAAACTGGGGCCTCCTGTCCAGGAACTGACTTCCGGTTAAGTGGTGAACACCTCGGCCCTGGTCCCCAAGAACACACACCAGCGACTGTGGACAGCCTCAGGAGTTTTCTGAGCCCTTAAGTGGACCGGAGTCCCCGACCTGGAGGGCTGCCCCAGTTCACTCCCGCGGGTTCTGGGTCAGGTTAGACCACCACTGCAGGGGGTGGTGATGGCTCCCCATCCCGGCTCTGCAAGCGGCTCCCAGGAGGCTACGTGCCCCTCCCAGCCCCCAGGGACACCCCTCAGTCTATCCTTCCGCCTGGTGCGCAGAGGTCCTGTTCCGGAGGCCCCTGCCAGGCGGTGCTCCAGCCTCCGTCCTGTCCCCGGCTGGGATGGGGCGGAGACCCGGCGGCGGCCCAGCCGGCGCTTACCCAGACGGAGGGTGATGTTCACCGAGGTGGGGTACTGCACGCCAAAGGCCATGGACGGGCTCTGCCACCAGGTGCTCTCGTCCTGGCTGTGGAAGTCGGTGAGGTAGGAGGCGTTGTGGTGGCGCTCAGGGTCTGCGGCGTCGCAGCGCTGGCACTGCACGCCCGCGCCCGCGGCGCCCACGTGCGGGCAGAAGTCCTCGGGCGGCCGGCCGCACGTGTGCGAGGCCTCGGCCAGCCGGCCGAACGCCGCGTTCTCGAACACCGGCAGGCAGCGCTGCGGGCGCCCCGCGCCGTCGTAGCACGCGCCCATGCCCGCGCCCGCCGCCCGCCGCGCCAGGAGCGCCAGGCCCAGCAGGAGCGCCGCCGCCGCCATGGCCAAGGGCACCGACGCCGTGCGCTCCCGGCCGTGCGCGCCCCACTCTGCCAGCCGGGTGGCTCGGGTGGGCGCAGACCGCGCTGGCCGCCAGGACCGCCTTCCCCGGCGGGCGGGCTGGAGGGAGGGGCCGGCGGCTGCAGCACCCCCTCCGCCCTGCTCCGTCCCTTGGCTCTCACCCCCACCTGGTGGAAGTGCCCGGGAATGCCCGGCTTTGGAGTCAGCCTGAGCTGCTTTCTCGTCCTGGCTCTGCTGGGTCACCCAAGTCTTTGACCCTCAGTTTCCTCATTTGTAAGATGGGCTGGGTAAGGTTCCTTATCGTTCTTGTGAGTTGCCAAAGGCTGCTCACTAAAGGGAAAATGTCACTAATGCCCTTGAAGTCCTGAGATAAGAGAAGACATTGGGGGACCGGCCGGTCTAGTGGTTAAGGCGCTGGACTCCACATGGCCCACCCTGCACTTGAGTCCCAGACCAAGACCTGGTCGGAGTTCAAGACAGGTGGCCTGAAAAACATGCCAGGCATGTTATGCCATGGCCATTCTCGGGGGCAGGGGGTGGTGAGTGTGTGTGGGTCCTTCCTCACTTCTCTCTCCCTATCTGGTGAGCATGCACCCTCTGGCAAACAATTTTTTTAAAAAGGAGACGAAAGGTCTTCCCCTGGCCCCTCATCTTGGCACATCCCTCCTAGCAGTGAAGGGAGTCCGGGCGGGCGTGTGTGGTGGTTCCTCACAGCCCACATCTCTGCTAACCCTGGGAACTGCGCCTGTACTCACGTCTCTCTGCTCTCAAAGCAAGAGATTCTGACCTTTGTGATTAGGCACCGGGTCTCATCACAGATACAACAGAGAGACCTTCCCTGTTCCCTACCCCTAAACAAATGTCCCTTTTTATTCTTCATTCATTAAAGTTAGTAAGTTGAAGGAGAAAAGCCCCAAGCTCATATCAGTAGATGCTAGAGAAAAAAGTTGATAACATTTAGCAGCCATTTCCAGAAAGTCTCTAAAGAAATAGCAATTAGCTTTCCAAACACGCTAAGTGCTGTTTTTCAGCCTATGTCTTATTAAACGATGGAGTGCTAGAGATACTGCCATTGAGGTAAGGAACAAAATGAGAGAATGTCATCAGTAAAATGTTAAGAAACCAGATCTATAGTGGTGGGGTGATCAACAGCCAGGTATTAAATATACACATAATTAAAGCAGTATGGAAAAGAATCCAGAACAGATCCATGGAAGAGAATAGAGATTCCAGACACAGAGGCAAGAACAGTTAGTATACGATATCACCACTGCTTTTTAAAGTGATTTTGGAATCTCTAGATAATGCAATAAAACAAGAAAAATTAATAGTTACAAATGCTTATATTGTATGTTTATTTGGAGTTACATTCAGAAAACCTAAGAAATTCCACTGAAAGACTATTAGAATTGGTAAGAGCTTAATATAATGTGGCTACAGAATAAAGTACAAAAACCAATGCCAGGGAGCTAGCAGGTGGCATGGTGGTTGGGTGGCTGGATCCCACATGGCTGACCGCCCGGTTTGAGTCCTAGACCTGGTGACTTCAGAAACACAGTAGGCGTATGTGCATGTGTGCTCAAAATCTGGAGAGGAGAATGCCGGAGAAGGGCTTGCAGCATGGCCGCCTCCTCTGCGGGGAGGGAAGAGTGCTTCCTCACTTTCTCTCTCTGTCTGTCTCTGTCACTCTCTTTGGTAAGTGCACACACCTATCACAAACTCTAAAAAACCAATCCAAGTAACAATTTAGAAAATGTAGTAGTAGAACAGGCTGGCTCTGGAGCCTAGCGGCTAAGGGAACCAGAACCCACGTGCTTGGCTAGGGTTTAAATCCTAGCCCTGCCCGAGAGACAGACGGGCACATGCGCACGCATGCCCAGACTCTTGACAGGATGGAGAGAGGGAGGAGGGGTTGCAGCATGACTGTCCCATTGGGGTGCTTTTTCCTCCTCTCTGTCTCTTTCTGGCTAGTCCATGTGCTCCCTGGCAATTGAAAAAAAGAAAAGGCTTCCATTCATAACAGCAATACAAATGATAAATTACCTAATAGTAAATTTAGCATGAAATATGCAAGATGTCAATCTCTAAATAACAGACTGAGAGACTTTCTAAGAGAAAAATGATATTTATTTGGGAATAGACATTGCAATGTAGAATATGCTTGCCATAGTAAACTACAGCCATACTCAGGGATGTAAGGGAAGATAAAGGTTTTTAAAAGAAAAATGAGGAGGGACTGCATAAATTGTTTTAGGACAATTATCCTTGGCTGCTGGAATCTGTAACAGAATGGCATCCATCCAAGGTTGAACAGGTGTCAGTTTCTGGTCTGATGTCCTTGTGGAAGGAGTCCTTGTGCCCCATCTCATTCAGAGCCACCCAGACCTGGGTCCAGACCCCATCTCTCCACCCGTGTGACAGTGAGTACCACACCCTCTGTCCTATCCTCCTTCTCGGAGGCCACCCTGTTCTGCAGAGACCAGCACTAAGAGCTATTCTTCCTAGCCGCCTTGGCAGGTAGGGTATTGGGTGCAAAGCCAGTCAGGTGTCCTTGCTTGAGACTTAGCAGTGAGCAGAGGTCATCTGCCGTTCTGATGGCAAGCGAGGTCACAGGGAAGGAAGGTTTTCTGCCCTGGCCAATCAGCATGCTTCTTGTTCTCCAGCCTGTGTGTGCTGAGGGGCTCACAGCCTTTGCAGTGACTTTCTGACTCTTCCTTCTGGCCCTTGGATCAGAGTCACCACAGTGAGTTCTAGAACGAGTAGCGGTGGCAGCCTCAGAGGTGGCGGCAGCTCCCCTGGTGGGTCAGTTCTGCAGTGTCACTGCTGTCAGCCCCTGCAGCCCTCCAGCCAAGCCCTGAGCACTCGAGCCCTGTATCCAGTCCTTCCTTTCAGAAACACCTGAGCGCCTGGTCCAGAGAGCACAGAGGCCATCTCTGGTCAGTTGTAATCACTATGATGAAGACAATGCCCTAGGAAGGGAAGGACCACTCAGAAATAGCCCAATGATGTGCTAGAGCTTGTTCTTACTGTTTTATAAGATTGAGTTATGGCCATTGTTTATAGCTGTGTCCCTCCCCCAGCCCTGCCGTGGCTCCCAGTGAGCCAGGGAGAGGTGCCATATGCATCAGTATTGGTGAATACGCTGGTAGGATCTAACAGAAGATGGTGCATTGTGTGTGAGCTGCAGGGGAGTTCTACCTGGAACGGAAGGGTGCTTCCCAGAAGAGGAGGCATGAAGCTGAGTTGCAAACAATGAGCGGGGGACAGGGCGTTCCAGGCAGGGGCCACAAGCACGCAGAGGGCCAGAGGTGTGAATGAGTAGGGCACGTCTGCTGTGCGTTTGCAGCAGTGTTGGGTAGGGAGTTGGCCTGGGGATGGGGCTGGAGCAAGGCAGAGGGTGTCAGGCACCACGGCAGTGGGCTTTGTCCTCGGCAGGGTCTGCAGGGGCTGGAGTTGAGGGCTCACGGGGGCCGCGTCCACCTTACCCCTGTGTCCCCATGCCCTGTCGGGCAGCAAGAGCAGGCACCCTGTGGCTGGCAAAGGCTGACCTTATAGGGGCTGGGCCGGCTGGGTGCTCACCGACCTTGCCAGCCCTGCTGTAGCCCTTGAGGTGACCGTCCTGCCTGGGCCAGTGACCTCAGTCCAGAAATCACCTCCAGGCTTCCCTCGCCTCCTGCATTTCTGGGTCTCCTCCCTGCGCTATTCAGCTGTTTACATTCACTGTGTTGACCACCAGGTGGCGACATTGGCCACGGTTCGGAAACTGCTCCTCTTGCCCCCTGGTGGCAAGGACCAGCCCCGGTGGAGACCAGAATAAGGCCCTGGCCCCAGGCTGCCCTCCCTCAGCCCAGGGTGCCAGCACCAGCCTCAGGCTCTAGGGCCTGGCTCTCAGCCCACTGGCCCCAGCCCCTCCCTGAGTGCCAGTGTGGAGCAACCAGGTTGATGAGAGCCCTGAGGGGGTCACTCCCAGGTGCAGCCTGGAGGGACCCCGGAGAACTCCTCCCAGGAGGGGAGGGCTGGAGCCAGGTCCCCCAACTGCCGGGGCTCATACCAGCCTGTCGCATTAGCAGGAACAGACGCCTGCTCCTGCCCCACCGTCCCAAGAACCCCGGCCTTTGTCCTCAGACTTAGTCCAGAAAAGGCCTCCGTGGCCAGCGGTGGGCGCTGGCGTCTCAGACACTGCCGTGTTGACAGCCCCAACCAGAAGGGATGGCGCTGAGCAGCAGGGGCGAGGGGCAGCGGGGTGGCTCCTCGCCTTCCCTCTGGCAAGTGGCCTGCAGCCAGATACCCCTACTTCCCTGCATCTTGGCCTCCCAGAAGACTAGACTGTGCTGGTCACTGGGCCAGGAGGCTGGCTGTACCGGTGAGGAAGCCGAGGCCCAGGGAGAGGAGGGTTTGCTGAGGATGTGCTCCCGACCCAGGTGTGCCCGGGTCGCTCATCCCTGGGAGCCGTTCCTCCCGGGAGGGGGTGGGGAGGAGGGGGTCAGAGAGTCTGGGGAGCACAGTGTCCCCCTAGGCATGCGGGTATGTGCGTGTCCACAAAGCCATGGGACAACTCCCTAAATCCAGGCAACAAAGGATTCATTCTGTCGTGCGTGGAAGGGCCCGCAGAGCTGTGGACCTCGGCACCCGCACCAGGGAGGGGCTGCAAGGGCGGACAGCCCCCTCCCAGGCTCTGAAACAGCAGGAGTGAGGGCAGGGGAAGGCCACGTAGCAGGACCCTGCCTTAGAGAGAGGGAAGGCCAAGTGTCACCTGCTGGGAGGACCCACCACCCCCACAGGGCATCTGTCCCCTGAGCCAGGGCCCCCTTTCTCACATGGGACCTGATCCCTGGCCTCGGTTTCCTGCAGTCTAGAGCTTTGAGGCTGACCTCTAGGGGCCCTGCCTCCCTGTCCCAGAGTGGAAGCCCTGAGCTCACCCGGGACTCCCCTGCCCATGCCTACGGGAGGGCCACCCTGGCCTTGACCCTGGCTGGAGTGTCCTCCGCCTCCCCAGGAGCGCTTTTGTCCGGTCCCTCCAGAAGCAGCAGCCTCTGGAGATTCCCTTCAGGGCGTCAGGGAGCCCCCACCTGCCCCCTAGCACTGGCAGAGCTGGCCTGGAAGGGAGAGGAGTGGGTTTGGGGGCGCCCAGAGTGGCAGTGGCAAGGGCACGCTGATGAAGGAGCCCTGCACAGGGGCTGGGAGGGGGAGGGGAGGGAGGGGCTGGCCTGCAGAGGGCACAGAAGGGAAGCAGGCAGAGCTTGGCATCTGGGTGAAGTTCTGCCCATTGTCCTAGCAGTGTGCCCGGGTCACCAGAGAAGGCGCTAAAGCAGCAGAGTGCCTGCTGCTGTTTCCTTTAGGGAGATGGGTGGTGGTGGAGTCTAGGAGGCCAGCATGGAGGTGGCATGGTTGGAGGGGCCACTGAGGGGAAGGTGCCTGCACTGGGACCCTAGGGAGCCCCTGCAGAACTGCCCTGCTTGGTCTATAGCAAAGATAGCGGGCTCCTCTCCCCAAAGTCCACCTACCAAGGGTTAAAAGCTGCCAGGCAGAGAAGGAGGGAGAAGAAGCCTGTTGTTCTGATTTGCTTAATGAACGTTAATTAAGAAGACAGAGAGAGTGATTCCTCCAGGACAGAGATGAAAGGCCCGTTAATTAAATCAGGGGAGACGGCCAGGGCCCTGCTGATCCCTCCTGACAGCTCTGCAGCCAGCTGGAGCCCAGAGTCGGGGGCACCAGCCCTGGGGAAAGCAGCCCCCCTGCTCCTCCCCGCCCCAGCCTTGCCCCCACCCCGCCCCCCACCAGGCCAGGCCCAGACTCCGGCTGTATCTTGGGTGGGCCGAGTCCCTGGGTGCCTCAGTTTCCCACACGGGCAGTGAGAGTACTGGTGGAGGTGGTTTGTCCTGACGCCCTGCCGGCTCTGAGACTGCACGTCTGTTCCAGCCTGGGCCTCGGGCTGCCCTTCTGTCAAGTGGGCAAATGTCACCGGCTCTGCAGACGGGCTCTGAGGACAGGAAGCAAGGACCGGCCGTCTGCCATGGGAGGGGGAGAGGGACTTTAGTGACTGGCTACGCAGCCCCCACCCTGCTGTAGCCCCTGGCCTGTCTGTCTGCACTGCAGCCCTCTGGGTCGCCGTCCTGCCTCTCTAGCGAGGACTAGGAGGCCACCACAGGGGCTTGCTGGGGACAGGGCCTGAGCTGAGCATTCCAACTGCTCGGGTGCGCCGTGGCTGCAGGCGGGGAAGCCGAGGCTCAGCCAGAGGCAGCCCCTGCCCGGTGCAGTCAGGCCCCAGCGTGCGGGGCTCCCTTGTCCGTGTGGTTCTTCATCCCGCCCTTCCTGTGGGTGCATCTGCTCTGGATCTGCTCTGGGCTGGACACTGGGACTGCGTGGTGCATGGGATGGATGGCCTGTGGCCTCGTGGGCTCCCCAGAAAAGTGAGGACACTGACCCAGGAAGCAAACTGAGGAATTTGCTGGCACAGCATGGCAGGGGCCAGAGAGAACTGACAAGGGGCAGAAGTGAACTTCATTAGGGCTGGGCAATCAGAGAGGCTTCTCGGAGGAGGTGACAGCTCAGTGGAGACCAGCATGATGAGATGGGGACAGGGTGGAGAGGGAGCCTCGTGCTGATGGGAGCTGACAGAGGGCCCTCAGCTGTCACCCTCAGGAACATCTCCTCCCCAGGACTTAACGAGTTCAGACAGGCCAAGGGACACGGCTGGCCCCAGGGCATGTCACCACTTTGTCCAGCAACTGTCTCAGTCCCCTGCTGTGGCCAGAGCTGGGCCTGGGCCGGGGTCAGTCGGCCCTGGGCGGCCCTCAGACGGAAGGGCTCCGCAGGACACAGAATGGCCTGCGCTGGGAGGCGGCGGGGCTGGGAGGTAGGTGCAGTGGCTGTCCATCCGTCTGTCCATCCACTGGACAGACATTTACTGATCCGCATGCCAGGCACGGGGCTGGTGCAGAGGACAGAGTGGCAAATGATGAAAAATCGTCCTTGAACTTGAGGGCTCCAGAGAATAGACAGGAAATCACCGCAGAGTGATCAGAATAAGCCCAGGGGCAGTGAGAGTGAAGAGCAGGTGCTTAACCCAGTCTGGAGAGGTCAGGGAAGGCTTCCTGGAAGAGGTGGGTCTCAGGTGAACTCTGAAGGAGGATGGGGCGGGGGGGGGGGGGGGGGGGGGAGGGGAGTGTCCAGGCAGTGAGCAGCCTGTGAGGGGCTCAGAGGCAAAAAATTAAAAAAATAAAAAAATAAATTGAAGACTGGAAGAAAGCCCAGGGTGACCAGAGTTGGAGGGGAGGCTGGGAGCAGGGGGACTGGCAGGTGGGCAAGGGCAGCCCGCCTCCTGGGACGACATAGAGGCTCGGAGGGGAGAGTCTCGCTGCAGGGGGTGGCTGCAGCGCGAAGAGGCTGCCGGGCCGGGGCTGCACCGGGTGGGAGCAGGGGCCGTGTGGTCCGAGGACCAGGATGGGAGGCATGGAGGTGTAGGGAGGGCATGGGAAGCTGAGGCTGGCCCCCGGGGCGGGGGTGGGTCCTGAGATGAGGGCAGGTGAGGAGCAGGCCTGGGGAAGGCAGGAGGTCAACTTCGGTGTTGAAAGTGTGGGCCCCAGAGGTCACTAGGGCTGGTGTCCAGGAGGCCAGACCCTGCGAGGGGTTGGCTCTGCCCATGCTGCGTGGCCTTGGGTCAGAATTCCCATCTGCATGACGAAGGGTGGCAAAGGCTGCCTCTGGGTCTGTGTAGACCGGCTCCTCTGCCGACCCCTCCCAGGGGTCCAGGCTGCTCTCCGCGGTGAGCGGGTTACCGTCTGGCCCAGTCTCTGGCCCTGCCCCTTCCCACACCACTTCCTCTGGACACCCAGAGTCCTGAGCGGCTCCCCATGGGCCTGGAACTCCCTCAGAAAGTGCTGGAGGCCCGACCCACACAGACACGGTCCCACGGGCCCAGCCACACAGCCAATGCGTGTCACCCACCGCTGACAGAGGGCCCAGCCAGGAGTACAGGGCTGCGGGGGCCTCTGAGGGCTGGTCAAACGTCTCAGCCCCCGGGGCCTTTCTTGTCTGCCCCCACCCCGACTAGGGGCCTCTCAGGGCAGGCAGGCAGGGGCTCTGACTGCTTGCCTGGGTGGCGGCAGACAGGGTGCCCAGGAACGCCAGGCAGTGAGTGGCAGACAACGAAGGAAAGGAAACGGATCCAGGAGTGTAAATGAGCGAGTGTGCAACGGACGGAGACGGCAGTGCGAGGGTCAGCCGCTGGCACAGTGGGTAAGGCGGCTGGGTCCCACTCGGCCTACTGCACAGTCCGAGTCCCAGACTCAGTGGCTTGGAAAACACCCCTGGCGCATGCAGGTGCATGCCCAAGTCCCCGAGAGGAGAATGGTCATTCCCCTGGGAGGTGCTTCCTCTCTCTCCCGTCTCTCCCTGTCTCTGTCTCTCATGCACACATGTGCCCTTTAGCAAAAGTTTTTTTAAAATGAAGTGAGGGACCAGCAGTTAGCGTAATGGCTATGTCGCTGAACTCTCATGTAGTCAACTGCAGTTCGAGTCCAGGACCCGGTGACTTAAATTCATGCAGGGCGCATGTGCGTGCATGCCCAAGATCCTGAGAGGAGAATGGAGGAGAAGGGATTGCGGCATGACCATCCCCCCCAGGGGGGTGATTTCTCACTTTCTGTCTCTATGTCTCTCTCTTTCTGGCTAGCAAACACACCCTATAGCAAAAATCTCTCAAAACAAAAACAAAACAAAAATGAAGTGAAATTGTGACAGTGATGATGGGTGAATACATGCAGGTGTGAAGCGAGGTCCTCTCCACCCAGCCTCCGCCCAGTTCTGTGGCCCTCCCTCTCCCAGCAGGAGGTACTACTAACAATCCCTGTCCCCACTCCCTCCTCTTGCCCACCTGGCTGGCTCCAGCCACACGGAACTCCTCTCCACACACTCGGAGCACGCGTCCACCTTGGGGCCTTTGCGCGTGCTGTTCCCGTGCCCGGAGTGCTCTTCCTGCAGCTTTCTGCATCCCGACCTCCCCAGTGTCCCTCCACAGAGGCCACCCCTGACCCCCTAGTGGCCTCCCTGCACCCTGACCTCCCCTATCAGACGCCTGGGGCTTGGGGCTGGGCAGCCTCCTTTACCGCTGTGTCCCGCTCACCGTGCTGGGAGACACTGGTCTTCGCCGGCAGCTCTTGCCGCAGGGAAGCTGTCTTTACGCAGTAATTCAGTTTCCAAGCCTTTCTGCTGAGAACGACGAAATGGCAATTGTGGGCCGGAGGCACAAGCCAGGCCGCGGCTGCATCCCGGTTCCCTGGGGATTCTCCACCAGCTCTGTGCTCTGCGAGCTCCCCTGAGGCTGCGCAGGAACCCAGCGCATCCCGGGGGTCTGGCTTGATCCTGAAGAGGTTCCCGCTGCCTCGAGCAAGGTGACCTCTCAGGCCTCAGCTCCGAAGGCTCCTGATTTCCTGCCTTCTGTCTCTCTCGAACCCTCAGGCACATCTGGCCCTTCTACCCCAGGACCTTTGCACCTGCTGGGCCCTCTGCCTGAGGTGCTCTTCTGCCTCTTCTCAGTGGCTAATTCTTGCTCCTCCTCTGGCCCAGGAAAATGTCACTACCTCAAGCAAGCCCCCCTGATGCCCTGTGACACCCCTGTACCCCGTGACACCCCCGATGCTCCTTATGGCACTCCTATCATTTCTCATTGACTGCTTCTTTCCCTTCCCTCTTCCCACCAGACTATCCGCTCCAGAGGACAAAAATCTTAGGGTCCCCTGCGTATCACTGACAGGCACTCCAGGAAGGGTACATTCTAGGTACTCGAAGAATAGTGTGGAGTAAATCAAAAGCGAGTGGGGAGTGAATGGAAGAAGGAGGGAGGCAGAGAGCAGGCGGGAGGCCAGGGGAAAGAACTGCCGTAGCCCAGGCCCCGGCCCCGGCCCCAGGGCTCTGGGCCCTTAGGTGGGTGAAGGCCAAGGGCAGGTGGGGGCTGGTGAGCCGAGCTGGGGGTGATCTGGGAGTGCCTCACCCTTCACGTGGCTTTATTTTGAAAACGTGAACTTTACAAATGTCAGGGAGAGGCAGGATTCTCGGCCTGGGACCGCCAGGAGTGATTAGCATTCTCCGGCTGCCAGCAGGCTCTGCACAGGCCGGGAAATTTATGCTGCCTGCTGGGAGTGACGCCGAAGGCCGCGGCTGAGATGGGGAGCTGAGAAAATAAGACTGTGAGGCTGCCAGCTCCCCGCCGACCCAGGGGGCTTGGCTCACATGGGGGCACCCGGAGGGCCAGACTGAGGTGGTAGGGGCCTCCGGGGTGCAGCGCAGTGTAGGCAGGTGGGGTTGGAGGACACCCACCCCTTAGGGACACCTTGTCATCCTCTCCCACTTCGGCCCATGCCCTGTCCCTGACCACCTGACACACAGAATCTTCCAGACACTTCCTCCAGGCAGCCCTATTAGAAAGGGCCCAGCCTCAGGCTACCGATGAGGAAACTGAGGGTCAGGGATGCAGCGCGACTGCCCACAGGTCTGCGGCTGCGAGGGCCCGGCAGGCCGCGAGCTCATTTCTCTGATTCTCTCACAGCCCCCGGGACTGCCGTCCCCACCTTTCCCAGTTTGCAGGCCACACCGTGCTCCAGCCAGGCCACAGACCAGGGTTAATCAGAATTCCCTTGGCCAGGCGTGGCGAGCCTGCCGTGCTGCAGAGCGGTCCGCGTATGCCATCCCCTCTGCCGGAACAGCTGCCCACTGGTCCCCTCTCCCGTCTCCCTGCTCAGTCTCTGCAGAGATCTGCCTCCTCTACAGCTCTGTCTGCCCCGCCCTCCAGCAGAATTTAGTCCCGATGTGTCTAAGAATGTGGTGGGGCTGCTGGGCTTCCCTTAGACCTGGGCAGGCAGCAGGCTCGGGAGTGTGTTTGCATGTTGCCTGTGACGTGTGCATGTGAGTGTGTGTGTGCGTGTGTGTAGAGGGGGGGGTATGCAGTGGGAGGGTGTGTGTACATGTGCAGTGTGTGGGTGCACACAGGTGGGCTTTGTGCGTGCGTGTATAGAGGGTGTGTATATGTGTGGCTGGGGGGTGTAGGTGTCTACGTGGGGGGCTGTGCATGTGCCTGGGGGGTTGGTCTGTGTGTGTGCACACGAGTGTGTGGGGGGTGCCCAGGCTGGGCGTGGACACAGAATCAGCTTGTAGGGGTGCGGCCCAGCCTGTCAACTGGAGGCCTCAGAATGGGTGGGAGGACGAGGACGGCTGGAAGCAGAGGTCCATGGTGGCCCCGGGGCCAGGCCTGAGCACACACACCTGTCACAGTCTCATACCTGGCCTAGGCTGGGCACCCAGGCTCAGAGCCCATTCTGGGAGACAGGATGGGGAACCTGGGAGTGGGGTCTCTGGGACAGGGCTGGAGGCCCCAGGAGGGCTCTGAGCCCCTGGGATCCCCTTGCAGAGCCCACAGAAGCAGTCTGGAAGCCAGCCGAGCCCTCAGCTGTGCCCTCTCACAGACAGGGACAAGGCCAGGGACAGGCATGGTGGTCCGTGGTGACTCCAGACCCCAGCCATGAATGTCCTGTCACCCCAGAACATGCCTCGCTGTGCTGCCCACCGGTTCTCCACGCCACCAGCACTCTGCACAGGAAGCCCCCCAACTCCACCCTGCTCACTGGCACTGGGTGTGTGGGGAGGACGCCCACTCCGGCCCGGTGCATGCAATTCCCCTCCCGGCCTTCAGGCAGGCCCACATGAAGGCCACCCCCATTCCCAGGGGACGAAGCAGAGCTCGGAGATGGGTGACTCGCCCAGTGCTCCAGGGCTCAGAGGTGCTGCCCTGGGTTTGGAAGACATGGTTTGATGTCAACATGAAACCCTGGACTTGGCCACCTGGCATGGAGGCAGGGAGGTGGGCCGTGGGAGGGCTGAGTGGGACGCCGGTGTCACCAGCCTGCAATTTCTTTGCCCAAAGAAGGGCCAGGACACCCCCTCCTGGGCTGAGGGAAGCCTCTGAGGTCCTTGCATGTGAGTGGCAGAATGTCACAGACTTAGGTCATGAATAGGGACCCAAGGCCAAGGGCAGGCAGAGAACAGGGCAGCCCACCAACGAGGGCCCTAAATAACGAAGTGACCGGCACGTCTGCTGCTCATCCCAGCCGGGGGACAGGCTCTGGCTTTATAACGCGTGATCGATGGGCCTAATATGGGGCTGGAGCCGGCGGCTGGCAGCCCCGGCCTGGCCTGCCGGCTGCCATTTGCCCATATATTTATTTATTTATGCATTCTCCTCCATGGCAAAAGTCCAAAAACAATAAAAGAAATTGAATTGCATATCGGATGGGACATCAGAGGGAGATACGGCCATAAATCGCACGTATTTATTCCATAAATATCGGGGCCTCCCGCGTGGCCAGTGTCCGTTATGAAGCTGTAATCAGGAGTCTGGTCCCACGGTGCTCACTCCAGCCCTCCCCCAGCAGGCAGGCCGGCCGGGGGCCCACGCAAACAGCCGCTCAGAGGCTCAGCCGCCGGCTGTGGAAGCAGGTGTCTGCTCGCCCAGGCTGCCACACCCCGAGTGAGGGTCAGGGGCAACAGAAAGGGTGGAGGTGGCCAGGCCGCATGCAGGAGTCTGGAAAGGAGCGGCTTCTACCACCTGGCAGAGCCACCATCCTCTGCCTCTGTGCCCCCTTTTCTCAGAGAAGAGTTATATTTACATGTGGTAAAGTGTACGAATTGTCAAACTTGATAATTATTATTTTCTGCCCTAGGGCGTATGCATTCACCAGAGAGAGACGGAGACGGAAAGTGAACACTTACCACCAGGGTATGGCCGCACCCTTCTCCTCCACTCTCCTCTCGGGGTTCTAGGTCTACATGCACACACTCAGTGCATCTGGGACTCCAGCTGCAGAGTCAGCCACGTGGGGTCTGGCACCTTAATAGCCACGCCACGTGCTGGCCCACGAGCTTAACAAATTTTTACATGTCCCAAAAATCAAGGCTAAAAACCTGCTGTCTTCTATCACTATAGGTTACTCGGCAAGTTCTAGAACTTCAGATAAATGGAGTTATATATTGGGTTGTTGGAAAAGTCAGGGCATATTTTTCTGTTTTCCTATGCCAAAATGTGTCAGGCCTTGTCCAACAACCCGATAATACATACTTGTTCATGTTTGCTTTCTTGTCATTCATATATGTGGAATTCATACACATCATTGTGAGTGTTGGGGCTCATCCTTTTTAATTGTTATGTAGTATTACACTGTGTGTAATAATACCTTATTTGTTTCTCCATTCTCTTGTGCATGGACATTTGGGTTGTTGCTAATTTGGCGGCTGTTTGTGAATACAACTGCTATGAATGTTCTTGCTTGAGTCTTTTTGTGATCATAAGCACTCATTTCTCTTGGTATATACCCAGGAAGGGATTTGTGAGCTTGTGAGGGAGACACATGATTAACCCTACCAGAAACTGTCACAGCCTTCTCCAAACTGTCAAGTGACATTTTATGCCCCTACAGCAATGGGAGAGTTCCAGTTGCTCCATGTCTATGTCAACACTTGTTGGTATCTAGTCTTCACTTTAGCCATGCTGATGGCTGTGTATGGAGATCTCTTTGTGGTTTCATTCACATATCCACCATGGACACTTCCTTGGATGACTCCATTGGTCACCCACCTGGTGTCCTGGTGAGGTCCCTGCTGCAATGTGTGCAGCCCCAGTCCCCACAGGGACCCTGCTAGCCCTCAGCACCCTCCTGCTGGAAATTCCTCATGGCTCCAGTTCACGAGAGTAATCATTGAGGTTCCAGTGGCCCCTCTGTGCTCTGGCCTTTCCTCAATCACTCTCCCTCTCCTTCTCTGCGCCCCCCTCACTTCCCTCCCTGCTGTCCTTCCTCTGCCCTCCTCCACCGTTGCGCTGATGCCCTTCCTCTGGCCTCTAGCCTGACATCAGTCTCTCACTGCCCACCTTCCTCCCTGCTTCATCTTCTTCTCGGCGCTTCTCCCTGTTTACTCGTACCTGCTCTGATGTCAGTCCCTGAAGGCAGGAATCTTCGTTGTGGTCACTGTCACCTCCCGCAGACCCAGACCTATGCCTGGCACCAAACAGAGGCACAGTCAATATTGGGTGAACAATTGAAATAACTCGGTTGGTGACAGGTAACGGGCATTCGACAAGAACCGCTTTTTTACACTGAGGTGAAATTCACATAACTTAAAATTAATCATTTTAGCTCGTACCCTTTGGTGGCATTTGGTACTTTCTCCCAACCAGGAGAAGGTTGCACAACCGCCACCCTTACCGCTCAAACAACAGAACTGTTTTGAGATGGCCTCACCAACCTCTGCTGTGACCCTAATACTCTCCCTCTCTCTCACAGCTGAATCTACGAGCTTCCAACTCCCTCTCAGCCCGAGCCTTGCTGTACCCACAAGAAGCTCTTCCACAGTTTGAAGGACAGACAAAAGTTTGCATCTTGAAGCTGGTCATCGGGGCAGGGGTGGCTGGCTGGCGGTCCCACCCTGCTGAATGCCCAAACCCCTCCCGTGTGGCCGTCCCGGACCTGACGGGGAGTCTGGAGGAGGGCTGTGGCTGGCAGGACTCTCCTAGCATGGGTCTGGGCCCTCTCTGCTGGAGCCAAACGACCCCGGGGCAACCTCGGCTCTGGCACCCCACGCACCCCCCAGGCTCCTTCTACCCATGAGCATCTTTCCATTCCTTCGGCTACAAACTGGGGGAGGTGAGGACGACCCAATTTATTTGGCAACAAATAAAGACCTGCCATGATTAAGAGGGGGTGGGGGACTTAAAAGAGGAAAAATACCTCGGGTAATGCCTTCTCCCGCGTCTTTATATTCTGAGACGGATCGTTCTGGACGCGGGCAGAGGCCTGATTTAATATCCTCATGGAAAATACTGCACCTGATCCAATTACCACGGGAATTTTGATACAGTCAGCAGTCAAGATGAAAGATTCAGAGGGCTTGCCGCGGGAGTAAACACAGAGGCCGCATTACCTCGCTCCTCCGGGACGCATTAAGCGGTTCAGGTCGCTGTGAGGGCACCTCGGGCCAGGCCACCGTGGGACAGGCCAGGGGCTCCACGAGGCCAGTTTGCCCCAGCCCCTGCCGCGGGCCAGCCAGCCCGGCACTTCCCCATGTGGCCTGCCACTGCCCTGTCCCATGTGGCCTGCCACGCCACGTGGCCCGCCACACCGTGCATCCTGGCCAGGAGAAGGCCTTGGTCCGGGCTCTGGTGTGGCAGCCCAGAGGGTCCTTGACGATAGGCACTGACGCACCATGCGCGTGGCCCGGCCCAGCCCTGTCCACGCTGCCTCTTACACAAGCCTCCCAGGCACCCACCTTACTCAGCCTCTGTGCCCCAGCCCCGCCCCAGCCTGCGTGTCTGCAGCAGCGCTATCTAACCCAGTGCCTCATCTTGCTGCCCTCCACGAGACTGACAGCCTAGCAACATGTGACCTTCGTGCTCAGAACCCTTCAGTAACCTCCAGCTGTTTTCAGGACAACGTCTGAAGTCAGGGTATACTCCAGGCTGCTGCCCCTGGCCCCTGCACCCTCTCTAGCCCACCCTGACCACCTCTCTCCCCAGAGGCACCCACCGGGCCTCCCCTGTGCCCTCCTGCCTCTGCTGGCACACACTGCCCTCGCCCCTCCGCACCAGATGCACATGCACATGTGCCACGTCCCCTGGCGGCGGCAGCAGGCCTTAGCATTGGCTCCACCTCCTCGGCCTGTCCCTAGGCCAGGCCAGGCCTCCTGGCTCCGCGCACCTCAGCCCTGCCCTCAGCCTACACGACATTGGCTGTGACTATAAGGAAGCAGAGGGGATACGATCTGCCGAAAGTCCATCTGTCCAGCCGTATTTGGCTGCTGGACGTCGGGGGGCTGGGAGCTGCTGGTCCCTCCATGCTACTGCGCGACCTCGGGCAAGGTTCTAGATAGCCGGCACTTCAGTCAGCTGATCTGCAGAGGGGACAATCCTGGCTAGTACCAGAGGTGGCGAGATGAGGGGTCAAGATGCTGAAGCAGAAGATGTGCCGAAGAGCACAGGGTCCCCAGCCAGACTCCTCAGGGCCACCTCCCTGTCCACCACTCACCAGCTCTGTCTCCTCATCTGTGCCGTGTCATTACGGCAACGACAGTGGTCAGTGTTGACGCAGCCCCACCACATGGCTGTATGCGCCCACACCTTGCAACGTTAGCTCTGGTTCCTCACTCAGTCCCTTGAACACGTCCTGGGTGTTATTAGGGCTCAAGGAGCCTTCCCCCGAATAAGATGGTAACTGAAGGCCTCTGGGTAGCCCCCGGCAGACACCTGTGGGGCAAGACCCTGACCGAAGGCCCCGGTATTTCTGTGGACTCCATGCCCATTACCCATAGCCCCTGACTGCGGCCGAGTGTCACCTCCTGGGAAGGGGTACGACTTGTGCGGTGCACAGGGCAGGAGCTTGGACTGGGGACAGAGTGGATCTTCGCTAACGGGGTGCTGCTCTCTGGGGTGACCTCTGTGCACAGAACACAATTATGCAGACGATGACTTTGAATTCAACATTAACTTTGACGTATGGATGCTACCCGTTCACACACGCCGTTCTGTGGCGTGTATGCAGTGGTCACGCGCCCGGTCCCACGTACCGACCGCAGTTTGAGTCCCAGCCCTGACAGCTTGAAAATCACGCAGGGCCTGTGCGCGTGCACACCCAGCATCCTGACGAGATGGGGAAATGGGAGGACGAGGAGTGCAGTGTGACTGTGCCCATTGGAGGGACGGCTTTCTCTCTGTGTCTCTGGCAAGAGCACGTGCCCTCTGATGGTAATTAAAAACAAACAAACAAACAAAACTATGCGGTCCTTGGCCAGCCACGGAGGCACAGCAGGGATGCGACGCTGCTCAGTGCCGAAGCCACGTGGAAGGGCGCCGCTGGGTGGTGCTCCATGGCCTCCCTGTGTGCACTGCGCATGCACGGTCCAGCCGGCTGAGGCTGCAGGTGGCAGTGTGTGGCCTGTCCGAGGTGCTGGCCTCTCTCACTTGCTCACTCAAGGAAGAAATAAATAAAACTCTTAAAAAGGCTCTTCTTCCCTAAGCTTTTAAGTTCACTTCACACATGTTACTACTCCATTTATAACTCCAGCACATTTGAAAATCCCTTTTAAGGACCATTTGATTTTTGTTTGGTCCCATTTACAAAACCAGCTAATCGAGCTCCTTTACACATTTTAAACTACATTACTAAACTTAATATACTCCGTTTTCTTTTTAAGTACGTCAGTGGCCTGACTGAGAAGCCAGCCGCCCTGCGGATGTGTGTCTGTGTCCGTGCTCTGCACGTCGCACGCTCTGGAGTCACAGACGTGGTGAACTCCAGCCCTGGGCATCAACTTCCTAAAAGTGCCACCTCACAGCCCGAGTCTAAAGCAAGGTCTCTGCTCGCGTTTTCAATAAGAATCCCAAGGCTGACCTCATACTTTAATCAGCAAAATTCTCCCAAACTTTACACACGCTTAAACCAGCCAACATGTACATAGTTGAAGCAAAAATATGACGATTGTTCGATCCTGACCCTCTTAGACACTCCTGTACCTGATTCTAGGCCGTCTCTTGAGGCCGAGAGATGCTAACTGACCATGGAGGTGAAGTCCTGAACCAGGCGCTTTCTCAGCGGAGGAATGTGGTGTTCCTACCTGCCAGGGTGGGGCACAGGGCCCTGTGCACAGAGGGCCCCAGGGGCTCCAGGCCAGCGGGGATGGGAGTGCTCCTCAGCCCTCATTCTCCTCTCTGCTCACGCCAGCCTGAACCCCACCCCCACCCCCGCCCGGGCCTCCCGACTTGATTGGCTTCAGCTAATCGGTTTACCGCTCATTCTGTTCTGACTCCTGTTGCCTCCTCCGTTCGTTCAAAGGCTGCGGAGCGCACTTAATGACGGGTGATTGGACCGGTGCATCTCCCAGGGCTTCCTGATAGTTCTGAGGTCACTCCAAGGACAGGGGCGGGGTCGGGGTGGCTGAAGGAAAACGTGGCCACTGCCCAGGCAGAGGCTAGAGGGCGCCCTTGAGAAGCACAGCCAGCTCGAAGGCTGCAGGGCAGCAGAGTTGCCGGCTTCCTGCGTCTGCAGCTGCAGGTCCTAACCCATGCAAGGCTGGGCAGTCCACACAAGGCCCGCTTGCTGGGGAAGGTTTGGGCTTGAGGATTCCATGGGCCTGGGAGAGGGCTGGCTGCCCGCTCACCGCACCTACCTGCTGAGTTGCTCACCTGGACAAGCTGCTCATCTCCAAGCCTCACCTGTTAAAGGAAGGGCCAGAGCAGGGCCTTCCCGCTGCCCCCGTGCAGTGCAGGTGTGAGCACTAGGCTGGTCTGGCCGCCCAGGCACACTGCATAAATGTCAGCCCTTCTCTGCAGGAACTTCTCCCTGAGCTCCCACGAGGCTGGGCTGGGCAGGAAATGGGCCCTGGCAATCCCCCCGGTTTGGGAGAGGCTGTCCACACCCTCCCTCACCTGATGTCACCTGTCCACACCCTCCCTCACCTGATGTCACCTGTCCACACCCTCCCTCACCTGATGTCACCTGCCCACACCCGCCCTCACTTGATGTCACCTGTCCACACCCTCCCTCACTTGATGTCACCTGTCCACACCCTCCCTCACCTGATGTCACCTGTCCACACCCTCCCTCACTTGATGTCACCTGCCCACACCCGCCCTCACTTGATGTCACCTGTCCACACCCTCCCCCACTTGATGTCACCTGTCCACACCCTCCCCCACTTGATGTCACCTGCCCACACCCGCCCTCACTTGATGTCACCTGCCCACACCCTCCCTCACTTGATGTCACCTGCCAACACCCTCCCCCACTTGATGTCACCTGTCCACACCCTCCCCCACTTGATGTCACCTGCCCACACCCTCCCCCACTTGATGTCACCTGCCCACACCCTCCCTCACTTGATGTCACCTGCCCACACCCGCCCCCACTTGATGTCACCTGCCCACACCCTCCCCCACTTGATGTCACCTGCCCACACCCTCCCCCACTTGATGTCACCTGTCCACACCCGCCCCCACTTGATGTCACCTGTCCACACCCTCCCTCACTTGATGTCGCCGCAGCCCCATGAAGGCAGTGACTAGCGTCCATTCAGTACTGAGGCTCAGAGAGACTAAGAAATGGGCCAAGGGCACGCAGCTTAGAAACGGAGCTGGGGTGTGGCCTGGCTGTCTGACTCCCAAGGTCCCCGTGGCGCCTGTGCTGGTCTGCCCCAGGGTCCTGGGCCGGGCCAGGGCTCCGGCAGGAGCTCCGCCTGCTGAGGCCGAGGGCAGCCAGAGGAGGCAGCGTGACTGAGCTATTTGCATGGTGGAGAGGATTCCGTTCCCTCTCCTCGTCACTCCCTCAATTATCTCGCCACCGGGAACCTGGTGAATCAAATCCGCTTGGCAGACTGGCACCAGGGTGATGAGAGCCCAGCCTGCAAGCCGGGCTGACAGCCCCGGGGAGCCCACCGGCCCCTGGGCCACCCGGCCTCCCTGGGCCTGCACGAGGGTGGGGGTCTCCTTCAGTGTCCCCTCCCTCCCTGGGCAGAGGGTGTTGTCTTGGTAACTGTCTCCTGGGGAGTGATTCTCAGTGATGAAAAGTACAGGAGAGGAGGGGGGAGGAAGTACCCTTCTTCCAGGGGCTGCTGCCCTACTAGGGGCCAACGGCACCTTCAGGGTGTTTCAGGCATGAATCTTCCACCCAGGCTCCAGCTTTGGCTGGAGGAGGGGGCGACAAGGAGGGAGGGCTGCACTCCCCCCATACCTGCACTCCAGGGCAAGGCCTCCGGTGAGGAAGCCCAGACCAGGGACAGCCTGGGGCACCCAGCACAGGCTGTGGCAGTGAGGGGCAGGGGAGAGGCTGCAGAAAGGGGGCACTCTGGGGAGGCTGCAGCTCGGCCCTGCGGGGCGGAGCCCTCTCTGCTCACCGGGTGGTCACTTCCGGGCTGGCTCTGGTGAAGGACAGAGCAGCCTCCTGAGCTGCTTGACCAGGTGCTGCTGGGAGGCCTTGCCTCTAGGGCCGGGTAATGGGATGGGGCTGCCCTCCTCGTGGTGGGCTCGGGGGTGGCCTGGCACGCCCCAACTGTGGGGGAGGGGCCGGCATGGTATGGTGGGTAAGGTACTGGACTCTCACATGGCTGGCTCTAGGGTTGGAATCCTGGACCTGGCGACTTGAGATCATACTGGGTGTGTGCGTGCGTGCCAAATCCCGCGAGGAGAATGGAGAAGGGGTCCAGCCCCGGGGGTGATTCCTCACTTTCCTTCTCTCTGTCTTTTTCTCTCCAGCAAGCCCATATGCCCTATGGCAAAAATCTAAGTGCATGTGTGCGCGCGCACGTGCACACACACACACACACCGTGAGGAGTGCTGCAGGCGGGAGGCAGACTAGCGTCTTCTTTTTCCTTTTCTTCTTTAATCAGCTCACAGAGTTGCAAAATCATCTCTCCCAGACTCGGGAGGAGGTGCAGAGAGCAGCCACTGTGCCCTGTGCCTAGGCCAGACGCACCCATTACTCACCCCGCTGCCCCGGTTAACAGCGGCAGGTGCCCAGGTGCTGAGGGTCAGGCTGCCTTGCCCAGCTCTCACCTCCCACGGCCTGTTGTCAGCTCTGCCTTCTGATGTGGAGAGACCCTCTCTCCCCCAGCCCCATGATGGGGATGACTGCACTAAAAGGCCCACGGGCTCTAACCAGGCCCCAGTGAGCTCCTCTCCAAGTCATAGGCCAGCCCAGAGCTAAGGATGAGAAGGCTGATGGGAAGGGGCGATGGGAAGGGGCTAGAGTGTCGTCTTCCTTACCTGGGCGGGGCCGGGACACTCCCCAGAGCGTCAGCCTCAGCACTCTGGCCTGAGTCCCACGTGCTCCGCATGAATCAGCCTCGGTTTCATGTGAGCACCTACTGTGTGAAGGCCCCAGTGCTCACTGGGTGCTGCAGGGAACGTTGTGCCCACTTCGCGGGGGTAAGAGAGGCCCAGGTGGGGGAGTCACATGCTTTCCCACAGCAGGGAGCAGGGTTTCCAGGCGCAGCACCAAGGGGAGGGTCCAGGGCAAGTGATCGCAAGGAAGAGCTCCCAGGAGAAGCCAGAAAGGAGTGGGGGAGCAGGACAGGAAAGGGGGAGGTCCACAAGGGGGTGCTGTCAGGAGAGGGGTTCTGGAGCTCAGATGGTACCTTCTTCATCCCGGCCCAAGGCCAGCAGCAGGGCCTTGCACGTGCGCACCAGCCAATGGCTGCAAACTGTCAGCAGAGGCTCAGAAAGCTGGCAGCAGAGTGGCAGCCCTAATAAAGGGACTTGAGGGGACCTGGCTGGGACAATGAAGGTCTCTGGCCTCGCACTTGGCAGAGCCAGGGTACAAACCAAAGCCCACTGCACGAGAGGCCAATCGTTGTTCCATGCAGCCTGCCTGACCCAGCTCCTGTCCGTTTCCTGTTCTCTGCTTGGAAGCCCACAGGCATGCTCCAGTCCCCGACATGAAGAGCACGCATCGCATGCTTTTACTACACCGTGCATGGACTCGCGCGCTAACCGCGGTCTCGCCGTAGAAAACAGAGTGTGGCGTGGCCCGTGTATTATCCATGCAGTGGGACGCTGGGGCGCAGAGACATACACGCGTGTCTGCAAACTCCGGGAGTGCCCTGTGCACACAGGAGCTTAGCTCCTCCCGAAATGGGGCCCTGCTCCTCGGGTGACACAACAAAGACGCAAACAAGAAAGTGAGGCAGTAGGGAGGCTGCCCGTCCACGGGTGTGACAGGCGACTGACCAGTTCTAGGGGACACTGGGCCCTTCAGAGGGGCGAGGCGGCTGCGGCTGCTCCCATGGAAGCAGTCTCCCACGCTGGGGGACCTACAGCCTCTCCTCAACCACCCCAGCACCTGGGAAGGGGTCTCTGCACCCACACCTGATGGCTCACCCCTGGTGCTCTTGAAGTGAGGTGTGGCGTGTGACTTGCTCCAGCCGATGAACATCAGGGCAGGGTGTGGCCCACTTCC
This sequence comes from Tupaia tana, assembly GCA_026018925.1. Taxonomy (NCBI): domain Eukaryota; kingdom Metazoa; phylum Chordata; class Mammalia; order Scandentia; family Tupaiidae; genus Tupaia; species Tupaia tana. The sequence continues at coordinate 103,111,551 of JAKSZU010000013.1, read as the reverse complement.
AGGAGGGCGCATGCAAACGCCATGAGGCCTGGACTCTGCCCTCCGGAGCTCCTCTAGGTGGGAGCCAGTGCCAGCTCTTAAACCCACGGTGCTCCTGGGCTTCTCACCAGCTGCAGTGCACACAGGGCATCCCAGCAGGAGCAGAAGGGCGAAGCAAGTTCTTTGTTCATTTTTGTTTTTAGCGTTTGTCATAGAGCTCCTGAGCTCACAGCAGAGAGCGAGACAGAGAGAAAGTGAGAAATCAGCCCCCGGGGGTGGCTACCTGTAGTCCCTTCTCCTCCATTCTTTTCTAGGGACCTTGGGCACACATGCATGTCCAGCGTGTTTCTCAGGCACCTTAACCACCCGGCCACCTGCTGGCCCCAGAGTGAATTTTCTAATGACATGCTGCACACCGGGCCTCTCTTAAACCCCTTGCCCACCTCTGTCTGCTCAGCCTCAGACCTCAGTCTGGGGGTGGCTAACCCGGTCTCGAGGAGTGGGCATTGGGCCCAGCAGCCCCCTCTGGTGGGGTCCCAGAGGACTGTGCGGCAGGCAGCCCCAGGCGCTAGCCAAGGCCCTAGCCCATCTGCTAAGATTTCAAAGGCAAATGTTCTGGGAAATAGTGGGGCTTAGTAAGCCCTGCTGATCGATATGCCATTGAAGGGGAGGGAGAGAGACCCAGAGAAGCCTAGAGAAATACAGAGACCAGCAGAGATAAAAGCAGAGGGTGAGAGACAAAGACCACAGTGGTACATGGAGAGAGACAGCACAGGGAGAGAGACACGGGCAGAGACGGAGAAGGCAGGAAGAGAGTTTTAGAGACACAGAGACACATGGAAAGAGGTGCTCAACAGAGAGAGACCCCACCCCCCACACAGCAGCAGAGACGCAGACACAGGGCCAGCACATGTGTCCACAGTGAAATCAGCCATCAGAGGAGGCTTGGGGGAGGAGCCCCAGGAAGGCTCAGCACATGACTCGCCTCTGCTCACAAGGGTCGCCCTGGGTCCTCAGGTCCCCTCAAGCGCATGGGTCACCCTACATCTGCGTGTCCAGTACCCAGAATAACTGGGGAGTTAGAGCAGCTGGGACGGCCTGTGCCATCTCCCCCACTTTAGCCCCTGTACCTGTCTGGCCTCCATCTGTGAAATGGGGGGCGGGGAGGCCGCAGTACCAGTTCCAGAAGCTCCCACGTGCCAGGTCCATCCGATGATCACGGACTGCCAGAGAGGTGGGCCCAGGAGGTCCCCATGTCGGCGGGAGGAGAAAGCAGAGGCCCCGCAGATGGAGGGGCTCCCCAGGCACACAGCCGTCCTGCACAGGTGGGGGTCACATACGGGGGTTTGGGGTTTCTTCAGCTTTTTCTTTAAAGTGTATTTATTTCTTCCATGAGAAAGGGGAGAAGAGGGAGCGAGAAGCGCCCCAAACTGGGTTTTCACTCTGCGACCCCCCAGCTCCAGCCAGCCAGGATGACGGGCACTCACACGCACCCCGCACCCCGGGCCCAGGGGACCTGGAGCTCTCCCCGTGCCTTCAGCATCTCGCAGTGCTGTCACTGCCGCGTCACCGCAGCCGGCTTTTCAACTGGCGCCCATGTACTTCTGTCTTCACAGTCGTAAGCAGGGGGCCAGAGTGGAGGCCCTTGCTGAAGACGGGCACTGCCAGGATAGAGGCAGTCCCTGCTCCTCTCCCCCGTTCCTTCTCCTTCTGGAACATGTGCGGGTTGTCTGGTATGGCGTCTAGTCGTAATAGATTGTTAATAAACACAACTGTGGAAATGCAGCATCTCCATGGGCCTGTTCTGACTGTTCTCGGCCACCCACAGCTTGCTGGACTGCAGGCCTCCTCCCCGAAGCTCGGAAACCACGCGCAGCCTCTGCGCATGCGCTCCTGGGTGAGGCGGCTCAACGCAGAGTGCCCGGGGCTGGGCCTGGAGGCTGGAGGTGCTCGCCCCACCATCACGCCCGGGCCTGCCAGTTCAGTCTCCCAGTCCTGCTCCCAGCCAGCTCCAGGAGGCTTTGTGGGGTGGTGCAGGCTCTCAGGCTCACAACTGCAGGGGGAAGAGCAGGTGCAGACTCTGCAGCACGGAGGCTTTGGACAAAGGGCCAGCGTCCATCTCAGCCACAAGAACGTCTTCCCTGGAGGGTGCGTCCTGGGGTCAGCTGTCTCGGTGTCCTCTGACGGGCCAGACCACGTCCGACGCTGGCCGAACACCCAAGAAGATTTAGAAACCCAGATTCCCGAGTCTCTCGCCATAGATCTTGTCCATGGGCCTGACAGGGCTTCACCCTTCCTTTACTGTCTATGGTCTAGGTGTAATATTTAATTTTCATTATTACAGTAAAGGTCACATCAAATGGACCATTTTAACCATTTTACTTGGCGTCTAGCACATTCTCATGTCGTGTGGCCATCACCCCTCTCTAGTTCCAGAACCTTCCCATCACCCTGGCCCATCCCTCCTCGCCCCCGGAAAGCATTACCTACTTTCTGTATGTGGAGTTAGCTGTTCCAGGCGTTTCATGTACCCGGAGTCACACAGTGCACGGCCTTTGTGTCTGGCTTCTCTTCTCTTCTCTATAGGGAGTGTGCACTCACCGAACAGAGAGAGAAGGAGAGGGAAAGTAAGAAACCCCCCCAGGGAAGACGGCCACTCCACACTCCTTTCTCCTCCATTCTCCTCTCAGGATTTTGGACACACACACATACGTGCCCAGCATGATTTTCAAGCTGTCGGACCGAGGACTCTAACCGTGCACTCAGCCGAGTGGGGTCCAGCCACCTTACCACCTCTCCAGCGCTGGCCCAACCCTTCCTTTAGGACTGGGTGATCCCCCACTGTGTGCACGACAGCTTTCTTGCGTTTACTGTTTCCTGCTGCGGACACTCGGGCGCCGCCCCAGGCCGGCTGTGGGGAAGGTGCTGACGGTGCTGTCTCCGCCTGTGCTCGGGCCTGTGAGGAACGCCTTCACCTCCCCTGGCACACACGTAGGAGGGGAGCCCTGGTCAGGGGCAGCTGTGGAACGTTTTGAGATGTGGCCAGACTGTTTTCCAGAGCCCAGTACTATTTCGCGTCCCCACCCACGAGCTACGAGCCTTCCGATTTCTCCACGTCCCTGCCAACCCGCCAACACTTCTTTCCCTCTGCTGCTTTCCCGAACGTTGGCCCTCCTCCTGGGCGGCAGCCGCGGCTGGCTGCCAGGCCGGGGCGTCCCGTGGTGGCGGCGGCCTGTGGCATGGAGGACGGCTGCCCTGGTTGTGCTCTCCACCTCGCCTGCAGTTCTCAGTGTGGTCCTCAGAGGCCCGGTGTGTGTCCCGCTTTATAGAGAGATGCAGATGCCCAAAGGGGAGGGTGCTGGGGACCCCGATAAGCAGTGAACCCCAGGCCCGGCAGTGTGGGAATGCTCCTCAGGCACGGCGACACCTGATACCTGTTCCCAACCTCTGGTGGTGACAGCTGGGAACCTTTTCGAGGTCACGCCCAGGCCAGCTCTGCCAGATCCTGCTGTGGCTCCCAGGCCACAGCTCCCGGATTGTAAAGAAACTAGACGAACGTTCAGTGTGGACCCGGGCTCGCCAGCGCAGTGGCTGTCACAGCGCAGCCCTCCAGCGGACACAGACTGCCTGACGTCTGGGACTTGATGCCCTGCAGGGAAGTCGCCCCCAGCTGGGCCTTGTCCAAGGCGCGAGGGGGGGGGGGGGACCAGCCCTGGCCTGGGTCCCCCTTGCCAGACTCAGCTCTCTGAGGTTCAGCCCTCCCCCAACCCAGGAGGAGGTGAAAAATGTGACGCCTCAAAGTGGGACATTAAAGTTTAATGGAAGCTGATGCATATTTAATGGAGCTTAACAAAGCAGCCTTAAAGACATCCCAGACAGACCCGGGTGGGGGCACCCTGCCCACCAGCGGTCAGGCTCCCTCATCTGTCTGCGGTGGGACAACTTGGCATCCGGGCTCCTGCCTGAGCCAAGCGCGGGCCTGCGGTCTCCGAGGGAGCTGCCCTTTCATTATTAATATTAGAAGGACATCTGACGAGCCGGCGCGTGCGCCGCGGGGCCGCTGCCTGGCCCCACTCTCAGAAGCGGGACAGTGGGCAGGCCGCCCTGCCCGCCCCTTCCTTCTGTCCCTCTGATCCGCAGCCACAGCGGGGACACCTGCTGGAGGTGGACGTTCGGCTGAAGACACGGAGGGCACGCGGGACAGTTCCCGGGGCTCTGGGATAAGACAGGGCCCTGCCGCTGATCCGGAGATGGCTGTCTGAGAATCGTGGTGGCAAATTCTTCCACTCTGGCACCTCGCATGGGCTGTCACATACTCCTGAGTCCCAGTGGTCGGGCTGCCAGCTGTGAGCTCTGACAAAGTGACATTAGCCACAGGACCGTCATTTTGCCACACCCCACACACACACCGGCTACGTGACTTGGGGGCCTCAGCCTCCTCTCAACGCCACCAGGATATTTCTACGGCCCACAGGGCTCCCCCTAGGGACCCGCTACATGCACGGGCCGCTCTCACTGCTCGTCTCCGCCAGCCCAGGACGGCCACCCCAAATTCTCAAGCACTCAGACCTTGGCCCTGTCCTGTCTCAGTTCCAGAGTCCTGTCCTGGGCCACCTGCAGAGAAGGAACATCCCTGTAGCCTGGCCGTGCGGTGGCCCACCCGGGTGCTCACTGCTTCCCCACAGCATACGGGGAGCTTCTGGTGGACACCAGGCCCAGCCCAGGTCCCCCAGTGAGGTGAACAGCACCCCAAAGCTGAAACGCCCTGATGTGGGCCAGCCCGTGGCATGGAGGTTACGGCTTTGGATCCCACGTGGCCAAGTGGGATCCAGTTCAAGTCTGCAGTTCAAGTTCCGGACCTGGCAGCTCAAAACACAGTAGGTATGTGTGCATGTGTACCCAAAGTCCCGAGAGGAGAATGGAGAGGGGACTGCGGTGTGGCCGTCCCCCAGTGGGGTGATTTCCCACTTTCCTTCTCTCTCTGTCCCTCTGTGTCTCTCTGGTGAGTTCACATGTCTTACGGCAAAAATCTACCCGCCCCCCCCAAAAAAAAGCCTGTCAGTGGATTCCTGGTTCTCTGAAAGGAGACCAAAGCCCACCCTCATCCCCACAGATGTAACCCTGTCTGACCCTCCCAGGGCCCAAGGAGGGTGGCAGCCCCCAGCCCGACTCCTGCACCAGGCAGAGATGCACACACTTGCCGTCCCTACTCACGGCATTTATTCAAGTGCTTTTCAAAAACCAGTTTCGCTTTATTCATGATAGAACGCATGCGTGTGCACGTGAGCGAGAGGGGGAGATATGCACCCTACGGAGTCTGGTCACCCTGGGACCACCCCATCCGCCCTCAAGCCCATTGGATCCTGAGCACGCACATGTGTGCCCGGCACGTTTCAGACAGCTGGGCCAGGGACTCGAGCCACAGTCATCACGTGGGACCCAGCTTCTCTTGAGCAGCACGTGGCCGCTGCACCGGAGCCAGCCCTTCAATTGTGGTTGATGGGGCACCTCCTTGGGGTCGGCCCTGGGCCCCTGGACCAAAGCCGTGCTGCGTGGTTCCAAGCATCCCAAGACCCGCCCTCAGAGGAGCCCCTCCCCGAGCGGTCCCACCACCCCTCTTTCTACTTGCTCTCTAGTTGACATCGGGGCCCGGCTCGGCCGCCTTAGACGTGGGCAGAATCTCCTAGGCTGGCCCGGAACCCAGAGCCCAGGCCACTGTGAAGGGACGATCTCAAGCCTTTGCATTAGAAGCCACGGTGTCCCAATGTGTGGACGTTGGGGTACTGCCCCAATGGAGCCCAATGCTAGGCAGCGGTTCGAGACGAGCTCACCATCTCAGGCTCTGTGGAGTGGCTCCTCCAGGGCTGAAGGCAGGGGGTGCTAAGAGAGGAAACCGAAAGGACCGCAGGGGCCCCCGGACCCTTTATAACCCCCCCAGCCCAGAGCGCTCGCTGTCGCTGGCGGTTCTGTAGGACATGTTTAACAGACAAGTGCAGCTAAAATCGTGGGGCTAAAACTGAACAAGACACCTCATTTGACAGACGGGGAAACAGCTCTAGGGGAGACGTTGGGCGGGGTTCCTCCTGGTCACCGCCAAGCCCCAGGCTAGTGGCGAGGAGCAGTGAGGAGGAGAGTTAGCAGGAGGTGGAGGGGTGTGTGGCGACATCTGGAGTCCTGGCTCCGGAAGTGGCAGGTGCCCTGGCAGCTTTCTGGAAGCCTCCTGCGTTTCCACCCCATGACTCCTGTATCCACCCTCCCCGATAGCTCAGGAATCAGATGGCCTCACATTTGGGGAGCATTTGCTAATCCCTTTGCCATTTGTTATCTCTCTTTAAAAAACATTCTCCCAAACATCCTGGGAGGCTTGTGGTTTATGATTCCAGGACCTCTGTGCTTCAAGGATTCGAGGGGCTGAAGATTTCTGCTCAGAGCCTGAGGAGACCAGCCTCGAGGGCCACAGGGCCTGCCCCGGCCGGAGGCCACATGCTCTTCCCACCCGCTACTTCCACTAAAAGAAAGTTCTAGAGGAAAACCCCAGCTGCTGGCTTCTGGAGGGAAGACTTCAAAAGACCCTCACCTCTGCTCTCCCGGAAAGGGGCATGGAAGAAGCTGTCTGCAGGTCTGGAGGGTCCCAGGCCCTGGGCAGGCCAACCTCGCTGATGCAGTCACTCTGAGGCATGGACGCGCTCTCTCCTTTCCCCGTTCTTGGGGTTCTAGACACTCCTCTCCACACTCCCACAGAGATCGTCGCCTCTTTGCGCCTGCAGTAAGACCTGACCCTGCTTTCCGGACAGAGACCTGGGGAGTGCAGCGAGGGGGCCTCGGGGCTCAGTGAGAGTGAGCAGCCTCCTGGGCCACTGGGTTGGGCAGTTTAGGCCCGAGCTGTCCAGGACTGGAAGGAATGCCACGCAGCCGCACTCCCTAGGGACCGTCCTTGGGTTGGGTGTTGGGCCTTAGGGCAGGATTCTCAGATTCCTGGCCAAGCCATACCCAACAGTGCTCAGTCTCACCCCTGCCCCTGGACCCCACTAGGTGCACCGCAGTCTCTGCCCCTGCCCCTGGACCCCACTAGGCGTGTCCCTCAGTCTCAGGCCCTTCCCCTGGACCCTACTAGGCATGTCCCCAATCTCATCCCTGCCCCTGGACCCCACTAGGTGCACCCCCCAGTCTCAGCCCCTTCCCCTGGACCCCACTAGGCATGTCTCCCCAGTCTTAGTCCCTTCCCCTGGACCCCACTAGGTTGCCCCCAGTCTCAGCCCCTTCCCCTGGACCCCACTAGGCGTGTCCCCAGTCTCAGTCCCTGCCCCTGGACCCCACTAGGCATGTCTCCCCAGTCTCAGTCCCTGCCCCTGGACCCCACTAGGTGCACCCCCAGTCTCAGCCCCTTCCCCTGGACCCCACTAGGCATGTCTCCCCAGTCTCAGTCCCTTCCCCTGGACCCCACTAGGCTGCCCCCAGTCTCAGTCCCTGCCCCTGGACCCCACTAGGTGTGTCCCCAGTCTCAGTCCCTGCCCCTGGACCACAGCAGGCAGCCCCCGGTCTCAGTCCCTGCCCCAGCCCACCACCTTGAGGGTGGTGAGGACGGCAGCTCACCATGCCCATCTCCTCTGTGAGCCCTCTTGGTTCTGATGCCAGTAATTTATGGGGCAAAGTGAGGGAAGGCAGAGTGACAGGAGGGGGGCCAGCAGCACACCTGGGCCAAAAATAGGTACCTGCTTTATAATCAGGCCCCACAGGTGGGCTTGAGCCCAGATGACCTTGGAGCCTGGTAATCAAGGAATTAATGCTACGAGCCGGGTGGGGAGTTTTAACTCCCTGGCTCCACTCCAGACCCTGCTAGGACTTGGCACAGGCCCTGGGAGAGTATCTGAGAGTGGTCAGGGTGCAAGAGGGGGAAGAGAAGCTTTATGTGAAAGCAGGGGGAGGGGCCGATGAGAAGGTGGTTGTGCTGACAGTGGTGGTAGTAGCAGTGGTGTGGCGATGGTCTTGGTGATTGATGGTGGTGATGATGGTGTTGGTGATGATGTTGGTAGTGATGGTGGTGATGGTGATGATGATGGTGTTGGTGATGATGTTGGTAGTGACAGTGGTGATGGTGGTGATGATGGTGTTGGTGATGATGTTGGTAGTGACGGTGGTGGTGTTGTTGATGGTGTTGGTGATGATGTTGGTAGTGACGGTGGTGATGGTGGTGATGATGGTGTTGGTGATGATGTTGGTAGTGACGGTGGTGGTGGTGTTGATGGTGTTGGTGATGATGTTGGTAGTGACAGTGGTGGTGGTGTTGATGGTGTTGGTGATGATGTTGGTACTGATAATACTGGTGATGATGATGATCGTACTGATGATGGTGATGATGGTGGTGGTGACGATGTGGGTATTTGTGATGGTGTTGATGATGTGGACAGTGGTGATGGTGTTGCTGATGATGTTGGCAGTTGTGGTAACAGTGTTGGTGATGATGTTGGTGGTGGTGGTGACTATATGGGAGGTGGTGGTGATAGTGTGGGAGGTGGTGATGGTGTTGGTGATGATGTAGGTGGTGGTGATGGTGTTGGTGAGGATGTTGGTGTGGTACTGGTGACGATATGGGTGAAGGTGATGGTGTTGGTGACAATTGGGTGTAGGTGAGGATGTTAGTGGTGCTGGTAAGGATGTTGCTGGTGGTGGTGACAATGTTGGTAATGATGTTGGTGGTGGTGGCAACTCTTGCTGTAAGGGTACAAAGTGTCAGATGGCCAGAGAAGCCTCGCACATTCTATGTGCCACCCTTCCCAGTTGAGCCCTGGGCCTGCCCCATCATCGTCCAAATCTGTGACGTCTCACTAACTCCTTTGCAAGTGACTTCACGTCTCTTATCTTCTTTGACCTCCGTAAGGGCCCTGAGATGATGAGGACTAAGGCTAGAGGGGGGAATGACAGCAGGTGAGGGAGTAATTGGCCAGCAACCCGGAGTACCCGAGTCTCAGCCAAATCCCACCCTCCGCTGGGGCCTAGGAGGGGCAGACTGGTCACAGTGGGCACCCTAATGGGGGTAGCACGAGGCAGGGATGAGGAGACCTCCAGTCTGCAAACTCAGGTGAACATCTTGGCCTCTCTGAGCTTGTCAGGTCTTGGGGCAGAGCCTGACATGTGAGAAAATGAAGTCCACAGGAGTACAGAACAGGGTCCCTGCTGGACACAGCGGTGGCAGCCCAGAGCCTTGGGATCTGTGCAGGTGGCCTGTCCGCCAGCCCTGCCCAGGATGGGATGTCCCCGCCGGGTCGGAGCCCACTGGGGATGACACAGGCTCCCTCCCGGGATGACGAAAACCCTCAGAAGGGAGCAGCTGCCAAGCCTCACGTCGGCAGTGGCTGAGCTGTGGCTGCCCCAGCAGGACCTGGCGTTGTGGGGCCTTGCCTGGCTGCCCAGAGGAAGAGGTGACCCTACCCCCAGCCCGCTGTCACTGCGGTGGGAAGCCCCCCCCCCCCAGCAAGGGGGATCCGGGCCAAGCTGCAGCCCCCTCCACAGCACCCAAGCTGTTGATAACAAGGGAAACTTAAAAAAAAAAACAAAACCAGATGCTTCTTTGAACATTTCTGGCACTCAAAAAGCTAGAAGCGTCTTCCCAAATGCAGCTACTTCCTCTCCTCTGCGGCCTCCTGTCTGCCGCCCCAGCTTCTCCACCTTCCAGACCAGACCCAGATGACGACAGGGCCAGCACCCCCTGCCCAGCCTGAGCCAAGCTCCCGCCACGCCGTCTGTAACTCCAGTGGCTCTTCCACCCCACCCTGCTCCAACTCGCTGGCAGACACTCAGCCTTCCATCCAGGTCCCCAGGGGGCCACTCTCACTGCCAGGACATCTGACAGCCCCTCACCTGCCCCTCCTCCCTGAGAGGCCGTGGCCTTGGCCTTGGTCAGCCCCCCAGGGACCTCCTGCAGCACAAATGAGGCCTGGCTGTACTCAGAAGGAAAGTGACTCATGGCAGGGCTCAGAGGGCATCTGGGGAGAGGGCTGCCTGGGGCAGCCGCCTGGGAGCTCAGTGCCTGGGGGCTCAGTGCCTGGGGGCTCAGTGCTCGGCGCACTGGCTTGGGGAAAGCCCTGCCACCTGCCAACCAGCACAGGGGCAGAGATGGGGCTCCGCGCCTTCAAGGTCCCCCAAGCCCCATGGCCCCATGGCCCATAGCCCCATGGGCAGGCTGATCCTGGACATCTGCCCCGGGGTCTAATTGGGGGAGGATCTGGAAAGGGGGCTCCACTGAGCCTCCTGAGGGCCCCTGTGGACCTCAGCCTCCCAACCCCAGGACGGCCCTCCAGCACTGATACTGCGGGGCTCTGGAGTGGCCCCACCACCCCATCTCCATCACGAAGGGAAAATAAAAGGGAAAAGAACACCCACCCCATCTAATCCTTTCCCGGCTTATACCACGCAGCTCAGCTCTCGCCAGCTCCTCTGGGGGATGATGGAAATGTGAATTTAAATAGAGTTATGTTGAAAGAACATTACCCAGCACGGTCCCAGCAGGGAGAAGTCCTGCCGAGACGCAGAGGCAGGCCGCCCGTTTCCGAGCGGGCCGGCACCTTTGGCCAATTATAATCAGGACGGCTTGATTAGCCCTCCTCCTCGCCTGCCCGTCCCATGGCTCTCCTAGTAACTGGCTTTCAGGGCACTGAGACTGGCCTCAGGGGACTAGTCTCGGGTGGACAGTCTCCTGGTGGCACCGTGATGCCATCACAGGTAATGGGGACTCCAAGCCAGCTTTCTGGGCGGCTCGCTGCCCCTCCCCTGGGCAGCTGCCAGCCCGCGACAGGATTAGCACGGCTGTCTGCTCTGACCGAGGCTCAGACACGGGGCTCCAGGCAGCAGGAAGCTGGTGCGTGAGTGGGGGTGTCCAGGAGCCCCTGGCTCCCTCAGCACGGCCCCAGCTGACTCTTGTGACCTCCGCACTCCTTCTCGTTCCCAACACCTGAGTACCCTGGAGGGGAGGGAGAGTCTGCCATGCCCACTGCCAGGCACAGACCGGATGCTCGGGGCAGGACTGCTTGTAACACAGAAGTAGCAGAGGAGGGCGGCGGGCAGCATGGGCCTGTCTTAGAGGTGCTCTACTCCCAGTTTCCGACGCCCCCAGCTCCAGCAGGCGTGGCACACCACCAGCAGGAGAACCGGGAGCCAGATATCTGACCAGGCAGACAGGTCAGATGGGGCTGGGGCCCCGGGTGTGTACCCAAGTAGGTGGGCCAAATGGAGCTGGGGGCCTGGGTTAGTGCCCAGTAGATAGGTCAGGTGGGGCTGGAGAACCCAGGGATGTACCCAAGTAGATGGGTCGGGGGGGCTGGGGGACTCAGATGTGTGCCCAGCGAGGCAGGAGGGGTGGGGCTGGGGAACCTGGGTACACGCCCAGGCAGACGGGTCAGGTGGGGCTGGGCCCACTGCCTACACAGGAGGCGAGCCAAGAGGGCAGGGGTTATTCAGCGGGACAAGGAGGGGTCCATCCAGAGGGGCCTGGCCCTGAAGGTCCCGACTGCCAAGCAGAAGTGTTTGGGCTTCACCCTATTGGAAGGGGGACCACCCAGCCCAGCAGCGTTTGGACAGTAGAGCTGGAAGGCACGTGCCTAGCACAGACCGAGTCCCTGGCCAGGGCGGCCTGAAAACACGTGGGATGGAAGCAGGTGTGACTAGGCTTTGGGGGGGGGTCCTCTCTGTCTGTCTTGTGTGCACACTTGTACTCTATCATAAATTTCAAAATTGTTTTTTCAGGCTACCTGGTGGCATGGTGGTTAAGGCGCTTAACCCCACATAGCTGATTGTGTGGTTCAAGTCCCAGAACTGGTGGCTTGAAAAATCACACTGGGAGTGTTTGTGTGCATTCCCAGAACTCCTGAAAGGAGAATGGAGAAGGGGTTGTGGCGTGGCCATCCCTCTCTGGGGGTGCTTCTTCACTTTCCCCTGTCTCTCTCCAGAGAGTGCAGGTGTCCTATGGCAAAAATCTTTTCTAAAATTTCAATTTAAAAAAAATAAAAGAAAAAAGAAATGGGGACCCTCTGGATGCTTGAGGACAAGAGCTGAATGAGGTAGGCTTTGAAAAGACAACACTGGTGGCACTACTGGAGCCAGGTGGCAGGGAGGCCAGAGCCAGCGCCTGGCTCTGCACCTGTCGGCCCGACTCCGTGAGTCCGCACTGCAACCCTGGGAAGCGGCGGTGGGGGTACAAAACCACTAGGCTCTTGGGAAAGTCATGGCAGATTTTTACGCAGAAAAACAGAAAAATACGTCACGACTTTCCCAACAACCTGATACCCTTCTCCGTTCGGGCCAGCTGGCTACAACAGGGGCTCTTTCTAACAAACGGAAGGTGCGGAAATGATGGGAAGGGTGACTTCCGAGAGCAGGCCCTGAGAGTGTGGCTTCCTTCTGTGCCCTCGCTCGGCTCGCCTGCCCTGCAGGAGGCCGGCTGCCATGCTGCGAGGATACCAGGCACCCCGGAGAAGTCTGCGGAGGAAGAAACGGAGGCCTGCCCACAGCTAGTGTCCTACCCTGGCGGTGGAGCTGCCAGCCCAGTCAAGCCTTCAGATGACACAGCCCCAACTGACATAGCGACTGCCATCTATTGAGGGACCCTCACCGAGAGCCACCCAGCTGAGCTGCTCCTGAATCCCTGGCCTCATAAACTGGGTGAGATAAGTATTTGCTGTTCCAAGCAGCTAAGCGTCGGGGTAATTTGTTACGCAGCTACTGATACCCAATACTGTATTTTTGTTTGCCTTTGGTTCAACTAGAAGCCCAGCTAGAAGGAATTCCGGGCTGGGGCCAGGCTTTGGCAAAGGGGCCTGGCTAGAACCCTTGTCTCAGCAAGAAAAGTGGGTGGCAGGATCAAACCGGCTTGGCCAAGACCGAGGGGCAGGGGTCTGCCTCCCACCTCTCCTTCTGCCCCACAGCAGGCACCGCCCTCAGTGTGGGGCTGCCCCGTGGCCTCCTGGGGGCATCCGTGGCATAGGAAGCCGCCCTGCGATGGCCCAGGGGTCTCGCTTGTTCATTTGTTCATTCTTCCATTCGATAACATGCGAGCCCCTGTGTGTACCAGCAGCGAACTGCGACCCCTTAGGACCGCCCCCACGCCCCCAGCACTGCCACACGCCCTCTGCCAGGATACAGGATAGAACCTGGATGTTGTTGGAGGTGACCCCAGGCCCCCAGGTGCAGAGACAGCCAGGCAGGGGCAGGGCAGAGGGAGGCCGAGGCTGGACGCTTCCTGAGGACACTCAGCTCCAGACAGTGTGGGAAGAAGGCGAGAGCTTCCGAAGGCAAGGCCAGGGCTGGACAATGGGGACAGGAGCTTAAGACCGTCTGCCCTTTGACCTGCAGTTCTCTTCCTGGGAATCCGCCCTAGGGAGATAATTAGTGAGGCCGGCAGTGGTTGGGGTGAGGCTGTTTGTGGTTTGTTGTTTACGAAAGCTGGAAAATAGAAATAAATGCCCCCAAATAGCGAGGTGTTCAGACGGCTCGGCCTCCCCCGGCTCCGGAGTCAGACGTCCTGGGCACAGACCCCCAGTCGACAGCGCGTGGCCACACTGCGCCTCCGTTTCCTCTGAATTGGGGATGACAGGACTTCGCTACGGGGCACACTGGGCTCTGCTCCTGGCTCCAAGAACACCCCGCGCATCAGCAAGCACGGTTACTAAGTAGGCTTAGAAGCCAGGTTTGGGATTTGACGGGTTCCAGAGTGCGTTTGGGGATTTCTAAGAACAGGCGATTCTCGCAGTCAGGTGATGCAGGTGCAGACGGCAGTGCCTCGGTCTGGTGACCACCGAGGGCCAGAGCGGCCACCTCTGCTTTAGGCGAGGCCCTTCCCTGCATGGAGGGCGAGACCTGGTCACTGGGCACGGTCACTGCGCAGCTCCGCCAGCACACCTCCTGGGTCAGCGTCCGGTGCGCAGAGGCAGCAGGTACTACGGAAGCTGGGATCGGTTCGAATTTACCGAAGGAGCGGACACACGTGAACCTACGACGCGGCACTGGGCTGTCTTGTGGTGCTCCATCCAGAAGCAGAGGTGTAAGTACGAGTGGTTCATCTGGAGGTGATGTCGGGAAGGGGTGAGGGGGCAGAGCGTGCCTGGGGAGGGGAAGCGGCCCACAGTGGCTGTGCCACGTCACGGGTCAGAACACAGTGCTGGGCACCTGGGCACAGGCCCCAGGAGAACGCTGGGGAACTAAAGAGCGAGGGGCTGCGGTATTGATCCTCTTCCTCTTCCACCGCTCTGTCCCTGGCTCAGGGCTGCCCCTGGGGACGAGGTGCAACTGCAGGGCTTGGTTTTCCAATGACGAGTGCTGAGTGCCCAAGTGGACAGGGACCCCCAGTGTGCGGGGCGCCGTCCGGGGCAGACACTGAGTAGACGCCGCTGACTCTCCCACCCCACCCTCAGGGGCCTGCCCCGCGAAGGTCTCCCTCGCCGCCTGTGGTGCACATTGCTACATACAAGTAGATTCCCACTGGGTAGTGTACTGCCGGCCGTATTTACACAGTCTCTGGCAATTACCAAGACAAAAACACCCGGGCCGTCCCGTTGCTTAATTAGTAAGGGATCCCACACAGCTCACTGCAGTTCAAATCCTGGCCTTGTTAGCTTGAAAAACACACTAGGCACATGTGTGTAAGAGAGAAGGCCGCCTTGTGGTTTGCTGTGACCGCACCATGACCACGTGCCATTAGTGCGTGCTTTCTCCTCCCTCTCTCTCTGTCTCTCTCTCTTTCTCTCTGGCATGTTCATGCACCCTCGGGCAATTAGGAAAAAGAAAACAAAGCAAAAGAAAAAAATGAGAAGAAAACACCCCAAAGTGGTAACCAGGGTAGCCTCTGGGCACAGTCACAACAGGTGATTTATAACTGGAAATATTATATAAATACACACACACACACAGAGGAATGAACTGTGGCAGGGGCTACTGCAAAGTTGTCCAGAGTTGGGAAAACATTTTATGAAGCATCTTTGATTTAGATTCACAGTTACTAGCATGTTAGTAATACAAATTGATGTTTGCCAAGCACTAGTTGTGGCTGGATCTCATTTCCTGCTCCCTGTTGCCCTGGGAGGGAGAGGCCCTTAAGTCTCTCATGCATCAGTCAGCCATAGCTGTGGTAATGCTGTGTAACAACCATTCTCAGTGCTCAGTGGCTCATAGCAGCAGCATTTCGTTATCTGGCTCATGGCTCTGCTGGTTTCAGGCCTGTCCCACATCTCTCAACCTCCTGTAAAAGGGGCTTTTCATGCTCTTCTCATGGCCAAGAGAGGTGTGAAGAAGGGCATCTTAAAGTCTGGGCTCAGAACGTCACTTGTGCTTCTGGCTACATCTCATTGACCAAAGCAAGTCATCGAGCCAAGTCCCTGTGAGAAGGCACAGTAGAGTCACCAGGCAGAGGAACAGCTGTGTCATTCTCTAACTGGGAGGCAGCAACGGGGAGCCGTGAATTGCCCCAGAGCCCACCACCCAGCCGTGGTCCCTTCCTTCCTCACGGCTCAGAGTCAAGGGCTCCAGCCTGGACCCCTCCCCAAACTCCAGACCCCTCTTCCATGCCCACTGCACGCCTCCTGGGAGGCCTGATAGCATCTCAAACGTAAATGTCCAGAACAGCACCCCTGATCACAGCCACCCACATCGCCCCGTGAGCTTTCCCAGTCTCACAAAGTGGTGCCACCACCCTCCTGGGTCCTGGGCCCCAGAAATTGGCCTCCTCTTTGCCTCTCGTCCCACATCACAGGCCCTCTGGCTCCACCTCAAGACCTGCTTCACGTCTGTCTACTTCTCTCCATAGCCACAGCGAACACCCCAGTCTGAGTGGTCTCTGTCTCCTACCAGGGCAACTGCAGCAGCCTCCTCCCTGGTCCCTGCCTCCCGGGCCCCTAGGAGGCCACCCTCAACATGGTAGCCAAAATGATCTTGCAAAACACCAGTCGGATCACACCATCCTGCTTACAGTCTTCCAGGGCTTTGTACTGAGCAGGCGTAAAGTCCAAGCTCATCCCCTGCCCTGTGCTCACCGTCCCTCTGTCCCTCTCCAACCTCCTCTGTCCCCTCACTGTGTCACTATGCTCCAAGCATCGGCCTTTGGTCAGGTCTCACCATATGCTGGTCCTGTTCCTGCCCCAGGGCCGTAGTCCCTCTGCCTGGAGAGCTCTCCCTCGGAACCTCCTGCATGGTGCCTCCTGCTCTTCAAATGCCACCAGCCTCCTGGCAGTGCTCTGAATCATGTGTCCTGTTTTACTCTCTTGGAGCATGTGTCACCATTTAAACATGCCTCATTTGCTCACTAGAATTAACCTTCATATAGCAGGTGCTCAATAAATAATTGTTGAAAGAGCTTGCCGATGGGTCGGATATGGGAAGTGAAGGAAGAGGTGAGAGAGAGCTCCCCGGGAGCTCTTGGGCAGGTCTCCAGAAGGGGGCCTGGGTCCTGTGGAGCACCAGACCTACTGAAATCCCCCTGAGGTTGACTCAGGCCCAGGAGCAGCAGAACGGGGCTGTAACCACAGCCCGTCTGCCCGTGTGCCCGTGATCCAGGGCCAGCTGGGGCCAGACCCTGCTGAGGGCTCGCATTTACCCTCTGTGTCTTTTGCTCACGGAAGAAAGAATAACCCTCTTTTAAAAAAATATTTTTAAAAAGAATTATTTAATTTTATTTACTGCTATTTATTTATTTTTTCAATTTGCTATAGGGCACATACACTCACCAGAGACAGACAGAGCAAGAGTGAGAGTGAGAAAAGGTGAGAAAGCAAGCCACCAGGTTCAGGACTCAAACCATGGTCGGCCATGTGGGAGTCCAGCGCCTTAACCACCACACCACCTGCTGGCTGTAGAAATAAACCTTTTCTAAAAAACAGGGTGAGCCGGGGGCCAGCAAGTGGTGCAGTGGTTAAGGCGCTGGATCCCACATGTCCAATCATGGTTTGAGTCCTGGACCCAGTGGCTTGAAAATCACGTCAGGTAGGGACCAGCAGATGGCGTAATGGCTATGTCGCTGGACTCCCATGTAGTTGACTGCAGTTTGAATCCTGGACCCAGTGATTAAACTCACGCCGGGCACGTGTGCATGAGTGCCCATTCTCCTGAGAGGAGAATGGAGGAGAAGAGATTGTGGTGTGGCCACCCGCCAACCCGGGGGGTGATTTCTCACTTTCTGTCTCTCTCTGTCTTTCTGGTGAGCACACGTGCCCTATAGCAAAAAAAACTCAAAAAAAAGAAAAGAAAGACAAAGAAAACCATATGGGGCATGTGTGCATGCATGCCCAAAATCCCGAGAGGAGAAGGCGGAGAAGGGACTGAGCAGCGGCCATCCCCCTAGCCAGAGGACACGCAGAGGAGGGGCCGGCCTCAGTGGACAGGCAGACTGCGGGGAGAAGGAGAGACAAGGAGAGCTTCCCTGTGAACGAGGACACTCGTGGACAGCTTAGTCGGGTTCACTCTCCACGTGAGATGGAGACTTACCTCACGCGGTCAGTCCTGGGTCTGGTGGTCTGCAGGTGCCCCCAGAAAACAGAACACCTCTGGGGAAGGCACACGTGCACCCCAGAATGCCAGACCCCCACAGTTCTGACAAAGGCGAGCTCCAGGCCCCAGAGACAGAACAGGCCAGAAGGCGGGCGGCAGCACAGCAGTGACGTGACTGGGCCCACAGGGAAGGTGCCAGCTGCGTGTCCTGAGCCCTCCCTGAGCATGCCAGGCACGCGCTGTGCGCCCCGATCTGGACGGCTGAGGCCGGGGTGCATCGCAGTGTGAGGACACCATTGAGGTGTATCTTTCTCTTCCTCAGAAGAAATAAGTAAACTTAAAAATACAGAAACACACGAGAAAATGAGCCGGGAGAAATAACAGCTAGCGGGCTTAGCGCCCCAGGGAGCCCGGACGGTGGGACCACTGTCTACAGACATAAAAGGGGTGTGAGACGAAGGCACGCATGCGTGAAGTTCGGCCACCTGTGGGTGGGACCTGGCCGCTGGCTCCACCCGACTTCCGGGCAGGAATTTGTTTTCTACTCCCAGATCCTGCCATGCAACAACAGCATTTGCAACCCAAGGGGGCACGGCCCAGGGGCCCCCGGTCCTGCCGCTGTGGGTTTAGAAGGTGGGTTCAACAGCCAGACTGTGGAGCTCACATACACCTGACATGTTTACGAGAGGAGTAACCCGGACGGGGACCTGACCACGCACAGCCGGGTCTCACTAGCGACAGAGACATGTTCTGGGAAGTGGGTCCCTGGGTGACTTCCTCATTGAGGGGACAGGGGCAGGTGTGCTCCCACACAGGCCAGGCCGGGTCACGGCGTGCACTCCCACACTGGCCAGGCCGGGTCACGGCGTGTGCTCCCACACTGGCCAGGCCGGGTCACGGCGTGCGCTCCCACATAGGCCCAGGCCGGGTCACGGCGTGCGCTCCCACACTGGCCAGGCCGGGTCACGGCGTGCGCTCCCACACTGGCCAGGCTGGGTCATGGTGTGTGTTCCCACACACCACAGGCCAGGCCGGGTCATAGCGTGTGTTCCCACACACCACAGGCCAGGCCGGGTCATAGCATGTGCTCCCACACACCACAGGCCAGGCCGGGTCATAGCGTGTGCTCCCACACACCACAGCCCAGCCTGGCATCATTTGTTTAGAGTGAGAGTGTGGGAGGAGGGGAGAGCGAGGCGTGTGACGGGGTCTCACGTAGCGATCCTCTCCCCAGCCTCCAGCGAGGCCTGCATGGACCTGGTCCTGGACTCAGCCTTTCCGGGTAAATCGCAGATCTGATCTGGCGCTCCCGTGTGACCCTAGCTTCTCGCTGTGGCACGCGGGTTGCGGCCGGTGGACTGTGGCTACACGGCGCGTGTCTGTACTTCGGTTGTTGCTCTGTGACGAGGTGAGAAGCAGGTAGAGCTGCCTCTCAGGTTCTCGAGATGACTTCAGGGTGAAAGCCAAGCCTCAGGCTCGGTGCTTGGCACACAGTCAGCCTTCAGAATGAGAGTGGCAGCTGGGATGCCTCAAACACGCAGAATAAAGCCACACACTGCCAGCCGGTGGTGTGCTGGTTCCGGCGGCTAGATCCCACACAGCCAATTGCACGGTTCTAGTCCCAGACCCCGTGGCTTGCAATCTCGAGGAAAATGGAGAAGGGACTGTGGTGTGGCCGTGCCCCGGGGGTGTGTTATCACACACTCCCTCTCCCTGTCTCTCTCCAGTGAGCACACCTGCCCTCTTGTAAACTGAAACAAAGCTGCAAGCTCAAGTGCCCTCCGTGCCCGCTGGTGACCCCTGCTGGTCTGGGCGTGCAGGAGCACTCCCGTCCCTTGACAGCGGCGCTCCACTCCGACCCTGGTGCTGGGCAGGGCCCGCTCCTGTTTCCCTGAACCATCGCGAACGCTAGGCCCGAGCAGACTTTTTACTGGACAGTGCAGGATGGCGGCGGGATTCTTCTGCAGCGTGATGCCAACAGCACTTTCAAAGCAGGAGCGAATGACCCCCTTGTGCGGGGGTGCTGCGAGCCCCCTCGCCTAGTCTGTCCCCAGGTCTGACCTGCCCAGGTGAGCTTCTGCTCCTCCCTCCCTCCCTCGCTCTCCTCTACCCCCCTCCCCTAGACCCCCGGCCCCTCGGCTCCCTGAGATGTGTCTCCCCAGCTCTCTGCTAGTTTTCCGCCCGCCTCCTGGCGCTGCTCTCTGCTTCCCGGCCAGCCTGGCCTTCCCTTTTCGCCACAATCCCCGGGGGCAGGATGTCCTGCTGAGGGAGCCCGCTTTCTCCTGGGGAGGGGCCCCAGCAGGAACTTGGCCTCCAGCTTGTACAAGAACACGTGCCCTGCCTCGAGTGCATAGCCATGGCGCTGGGGACCATGGGAAGAGAGAGGACACAGAGACAGCAGGTGGGTGCCATGCGCCCCAGGACGGCTGAACCTCCCGCGGCTGGGCTCCAGCACCCCTCTCCTGGCCCCACCACGCGCATTCCTGCTTCCGCTGCTCGGGGTGCTGCACGATGCCGCATGGGGCTCCCGGTGGACTCGGCACGGAGTCACTGCCTGGGCGCGGTGAACCAACGAACCTGTGCCCATGCACACGCACACACACACTCCCTGCTAATTCTCGTCTTTGAAGCCTCTAGTCTGTCATCACCACTCAGTGTTGACAAAGCAAAATAAAAAATAAAAAGAAAGAAAGAAATCTACCCTGTCACTTGGACCCCCACCCCCTGCCAAGCCTGGCAGCCCCGCCCCCGCCCCCGCCTTTGTATTACGGGCTTATGTCAAGGTATGCTGGATTCTAAATTAAATGTCAGCCCACTTACATCTCTGGCTCCAGCCGCAGAAAATGAAGCGCCGGCGCTGGAGACCATCCAGTTGTTCAGCTCCCCGTGCCTAACCGAGAGGGGTGACAAGCCCATTGAATCACCGCACAGTAGTTTTCCATGCCACGGGAAGCCAAGATAAATTTATTTTTAATGATAAATGTGGCTGTCAGAGTTAAGTTGAAACAGCTTTACGGCGAGAGCTCAGTGCCCTCGGCAGCGAGGGGCCGAGGCTGGGTGGACGAGGGCCAGAGGTCCTGACCTCCTGGCTGCCCGTGCTCCAGGTCCCACGAGACAGCACATTTGACATTCGGTTCACGTCGGCCGAGGGCCTGCTGCACACCAGCTCAGCGCCGGCTGGGTGTCTCAGGCCCAGCTCTGGCAGAGTCACCAAGGCATTTGAGACAAGGCATGGGCTCCGGCAGCGCACAGACAGGGTGCAAACTCTGGCTTCGCCAATTGCTGTGTGGTCTTGGTCAAGTCACTTAACCTCTCTGAGCATCAATTGCCTCATCCCTAAAATGGGGATAATAACAACACCCACAGGCTCTTGGTGAGGGCGAGGTGAAACGAGACGGCCCTGCGGTGAACAGTGACAGCACGGGAGGGTGTTTACTACGTGGTCATTTGGGGTCGACGACGTCATTGCCTTAATAACATCCTTACTCAAGGTCAAACTTGCCCTTCCGAGGCGGTTTCCTCATCAACAAAATGGGGACACTTACCAGGTTGGCCAAGAGGCTGCAAGGTCAGAGTGACGGCAGCGGCACCTCCCCTAGGTCCCTGCCACCCTTTCTCCTCAGTGTCCCACTCCCTGCACCAGGGCCGTGGCAGCCATGTCCCCTATTGGACCGAGGTGGGCACCTGACTGAGGACAGCCACCTCTGCCAGCTGATAACCTGCGACTGGCATGTCCTGGATCAGAAGCACGCGCAGAACAGGTCACCTTTCTTTTCTTTGGAATTTAAACTGAAAATCCAAGAGAGGCATTGCCCGCCGCAGGCCACACAGTGAGATGGCATGCAAGGGCCAGGCGGGGGCGTGCGGGACAGGAGAGCCAAGGAGGCGCGGCCCTGCACCAGGGCAGCCTCGGATCTAGGTTCACACACCTGCGGGGCCTGCTCCCGGCTCCCTGAGGTCCTCCCGGCCCCTGACGTGGAATGCCTGGTCCTGGAGCACCCTGGCTGGAGCACGTTGGAGGCCCGCCCCGGCCCTCAGCCATCAGCTTTGGGGTGGGAGGCGGCACTGGCTTCCTTTCACTCCTGTTCCACCAAGCCTGGGGTGGGGGGCTGATGTACAGGGCAACCTTCTCTCCACACGACACCTACCAAGGGCACCAGCGGGCAGGCACTGGGTGGACACCTGCAGGCTCGGTGCGTGGGCACTGGGTGAACACGCGTTGGCCCAGCCTGTGGGTACTGAGAGGACACCTGCAGGCTCAGTGTGTGGGCACTGGGCAGACGTGTGGGCTCAGCCTGTGGGTACTGAGAGGACACCTGCGGGCTCAGCCTGTGGGCACTGGGCGGACGTGTGGGCTTAGCGTGTGGGCACTGGGCAGACACCTGCGGGCCCGGCCTGTGGGCACTGGGCGGACACCTGCGGGCTCAGTGTGTGGGCACTGGGCAGACGTGTGGGCTTAGCGTGTGGGCACTGGGCGAATACCTGCAGACCCAGCATGTGGGCACTGAGTGGACACCTGCGGGCTCAGCCTGTGGGCACTGGGCAGACGTGTGGGCTTAGCGTGTGGGCACTGGGCGGACACCTGCGGGCTCAGTGTGTGGGCACTGGGCGGACACCTGCGGGCTCAGTGTGCGGGCACTGGGCGGACACCTGAGGGCTCAGCCTGTGGGCACTGGGCAGACACCTGAGGGCTTAGTGTGTGGGCACTGGGCAGACGTGTGGGCTTAGCGTGTGGGCACTGGGCGGACACCTGCGGGCTCAGTGTGTGGGCACTGGGCGGACACCTGCGGGCTCAGCCTGTGGGCACTGGGCAGACACCTGAGGGCTTAGTGTGTGGGCACTGGGCAGACGTGTGGGCTTAGCGTGTGGGCACTGGGCGGACACCTGCGGGCTCAGTGTGTGGGCACTGGGCAGACGTGTGGGCTTAGCGTGTGGGCACTGGGCGGACACCTGCGGGCCCAGCGTGTGGGCACCGGGCGGACACCTGCGGGCCCAGCCTGTGGGCACCGGGCGGACACCTGCGGGCTCAGCCTGTGGGCACTGGGCGGACACCTGCGGGCTCAGCCTGTGGGCACTGGGCGGACACCTGCGGGCTCAGCCTGTGGGCACTGGGCGGACACCTGCGGCTCAGCGTGTGGGCACTGGGCGGACACCTGTGGGCCCAGCCTGTGGGCACCGAGTGGACACCTGCGGGTTCAGGCAGACCCACATCACTGTTGGCCCTTCTCTGGGGCGCTGAGTAGAGGCATTGCCTGAGGGGTGGCAGGTTAGGCCGTGCCCCAGCTCATATGCTTACTGCAGCCACAGACAACGAAGTCCAGGTGCCTGCTGCTGAGGCAGGCGAGTGCACAGACAGCGAACAGTGCCAGAAGGCGCCGCTAGGGGGCGCGCACTCACCTGGCCAGCGGCCTGTGCAGCCTGGGCGCAGCGCGGCCGCCTCCTCAGGGCTGCCCCTGCCCGGCTCTGTGATCATTCCCTATCTCTGCTACGGAGCCTTTCCCCAGCATCCGGATGTCCCCACCTTCACGGGGCGCTCACACCTCTCGCTCTGGGGATGCCCTGGGACACTCCTGGCACACCCCGAGGGCCTCCTCTGCAGGCCCTGGCATGTGTTCCCCAGGTCCTCAGTCCAGGGCCCCCCAGGGCAGTCAGTGCTCAGCCTGGGCTGCAGCTGCCCTCTCTCCAGCTGTGGATCTCAATCTGCGGTCTGGTCCCCACCACACTGTGCCTGCTTCATGCTGGGCTCTGCAAACCTCACCCTCCCCACTAAGGCGGCCCTTGTCCAGCGAGGAAACGGGCTCCCCGAAGGCAGGGGATCTCCCTGGGGTGGTGGCAGGTGACTGCGCTGGTCCTTGCTCGGGGCTTTGGGCTCGGGGGCTTAACGCACCATCTCCGAACCACACAGAGCCCTTCTGAGAGGGCCATCAGAGGCGTGGGGAAACAGGCTGAGAGGGCACTCACTCGCCTTAGGCCACACTGCCCTGTGCCCAACTTGAAGATCTCCCGTGAATCCCTTAACGGACAGAAAGAAACGCGGGACAGGTGCCATCCATAAAGAGCCAGGGCGGCTCTTCTCTGATGGCCAGTACGGCGGGCCCTGGACAGCGCCCTGGACAGTTCCTGTCGGCAGCTGGGGTGGGGCTGCGGGTGAGGCCAGAGGGCCGCCGGACGGAACAGGAAGGGCCAGCAGCTGAGGTTTTCCAACCCAACCGCGGGCAGCTAGGGACGTCTCCATGTCTCCGATGTCTCCATGTCTCCGTAGACTCCCGCTCAGTCTCCAGGCCCCGGCTTGTCCTGCCCAGGTTGGGCGGGGTCCCCCACCCCCAGGCAGCCTGTGCCGTCGCGGGGCCGCGCAGAGACGGACAGGGAGAGGGATGGAGATGGGGCGACAGACTGGCAGCCGGTGGGAGAGAGAAGACGGTGCCAGGGAACAGCGTGGCGGGCCAAGGCGCCCCGGGAGCCAGCCGGAAAACAGCTCTGGGGAGAGCGGGGAAGGGGGCCCGGGATGGGGGTCCTGTCTGGAGCGGGGAAGCAGAGGAGGTGGGGGCTGCTGAAGGGGTGGGGCGGGCGGGGCCCGGAGCGGGCGGCGGGCGGGACCGGCGTGGGCCGTGGGCGCCTCGCGGTCAGAGCCACAATAGCAGCTCGTTAAGGCGCAGATTAAGGACTTTGCCAATTACCTCCGAAGGTTGCTCTGGCGGATTAAATGCTTTTAAAAGTGTTGCGAATGGGAAGGGGCGACTAAGAACCCCCTCGGAGCCGGCCCCCAACCGTAGGTGGGGCAGAGGCCTGCGGAGCGCGGCGACCCGCTGGGAGCGCGGGCCCAGCGCCCAGAGGCTCGTACCCGACGCGGTGCGCGCGGCTGTCGCAGCGCTGGGGACCCCATCCCGCCCACCGGCCACGGGGCCAGGGAGACGGGGTGGCCCTTGCCCGAGAGCTCCAGGGCACGGATCTGCGGGCTCGGGCTGGGCGCCCTCGGGGCAGGCTTCGGGAGTCGGGGTCCAAGCAGGGAGGTCCCCCGGGGCCGGAGACCTGGGGTCGGGGCGGACTTCGTCCTGGGGCTCCGAATGGGACCTGGGAGACCCTCAGGGCGGGCACCCCGCAGGCCCCACCCCTGCTCACCCGCGCCCTGAGCAGGGAGCGAGGCGCGAGAGCCGCGCTGCTCCCCGGAGACGCCCGACGGCGGGCGGGGGCGCCACGGGGCCCGGCGGGCACGAGCCTCCGCGCGCTGCGAGCTGGGGCGAGTCCGCCCCGGAGGAAGTTTGCTCAGAAACGGGCCAGGGTCCCTGGGCCCCCGCCGGCGGGCAGTTCGTCGCCGTCCGAGCTGCCCGGGTGCGGGCCCAGCTCCGCCTTGGGTGTCTGGGCCTCGGTGGAGGTGGAGTTAACGCTCCAAGTCCGTGCGTGTGTGCGCGCGCGTGTGTCGGGGAGAGGCCGGGGAGCAATAAAAGGCAGAGAGAGTCCGAGAGAAAAAGACCCGGAGCTCGCGGAGGAGGAGGAGGGGAGCAGGAGGGGAGCGGAGCGCGCAGGGAGGCGCGGGAGCGGGCGCGGGGCGCGGGGAGCGGGGACGGCGCCGCGCGAGCGCCGGGCGGCAGCGGATCTCGCGCTCCCGCGCTCAGCCGCGCACACACCGGCGCGCGCTCACACCCGCACACGCACACACACACCCGCACACGCACACGCCCCGCGCTGCCGGGCAGCTCCAGCGCGGGGCACCAGGCTGGGACCCCGCGGGCCCAGCGCGCGGAGCCCGCGCCCACCTCGCGGCGCCCGCTCCAGCCCTGCCGGAAGATGGTCAACGACCGGTGGAAGACCATGGGCGGCGCTTCCCAACTTGAGGACCGGCCGCGCGACAAGCCGCAGGTACGCGTGGGCGCGGGGACGCCGGGTTTCCGCGACTGGCGAGGCGGCGGCCGCTCGGGCCGGCGTGGCGGGCGCCGGGTGAGAGGCTGGAGTTTGGGGTGCACCAGCGAGGCGCTGTGGGCGGGGCGGGAGCCCTCCTTTCTCCTTGCCTGGCAGAGGCTTGAACTCGGGGTTCGGATGGGGGCGGCGCCCTTGCAGGAGCCACGTGCGCGCGATGGGCCTCCTGTCCCCTGAAGCACCCCTCAGGGACCCCACTGCTCAGCGTGGAGTAGGGGACCTGTGGACCGCCATGTGACCGGCGGTTAGGTCTAGGTCACCGTGTGAGCACAGACAGATCGCTGCTCTCCCAGAGTTCCCTTTCCTCCCCCGCGGTGGGCGCCCTAACACTTACCGAGCGAGCACTTGGCGCCCTTGTGCCCAGCGCCTGGCCAGAGAACCAGGGGACCTCCTCCTGTGGCCAGGGCCCCCACACAGCCCGTGGATAAATACCCCTCTCCTGGAGGCTCTGAGTCCTGATGCTCCACTTAAGACAAGGCAGGCCAGGCTCAGAGAGGGTGGGCTCCTGCCTGAGGCCACGCAGCTCAGCCGGGATTTGAACCCTGGTCTGTGTGCTCCAGGGCAGGTTCATTCCTCTCTCCCTGAGCCCTCTTCAGGGGCAGTGGAGGGGGCACTGGAGGGTGCCCAGGGCTGTGCCCCTCAAAGGAGTGAGAGGAGAGGCCCCAGGGAGGGGCCAGAGTGGAGAAGCCGAGGCAGAGGGGCTGCCCAGGGCGGCCCCCAGGCTGGGCCGCCAAGGGACAGGGCAGGCAGGCGGAGGAGGCTGGCTCCACACCGAGAGGAAATAATGGGGCTGCCCGTTTTAAATTTTAAATTTCTCCCAGACAGATGTCATTGGGGAAGGAACAGCTCGGTTCGCAGCGGCAGGAGGGGGGCGGCAGGGGCGGACGAGGCCCCTCTCCGCTCCAAGGCACCGCTGCAGCCGGCTCCTTCCTGGAGGACCGCTGCCTTGGCCCTCGGCAGTTTCAAGCCCTTTTTCGCCCACTTCCCACAGTCAGCAGTGCAGGTCCCCATATCACAGAGCAGAGAGGCCGAGGACCGAGGACCGGCTGCATCACACAGCATGGTAGCAGGAGGCGGGGGTTCAAACCCTGGTCAGCCAGAAGCCTGGTCGTTGCTCCCCAGGGCTGGTCTGTCCTTCTGGGTTTCGGTCTTCACCCAGACTGCCCTCTCCCAGTGAGGCCTGACTTCAGCCCCTGAGCAAGAGACTGCAAGGCCAGCCCTGGCGGCCATTCTCCCCTCCCAGCAGGCCCCGCAGGGTCTGTCATTCAACGCCCTGGGCCCACACCAGGCCGCCCCATTTCCAGATCTTTATTGGCCCCATTAGGCTCTTCAACACTGCCTCTCTCTCTCTCTCTCTCTCTCTCTCTCTCTCTCTCTCTCACACACACACACCTCTCCACTCAGAGACAGCCTACAGATACTTCGAAACCCAGTTGAAAGGCCGCCACCTCCTCAGGGAAGCCTTCCCTGATGCACAGTGGCTATCGCTAAGTCCTAGTAGCATTCAGCCGTGCTGCCCGCTGTCTGGCCTTCTCGCCCTGAGTCCCTCCTTCCTTAAGGGTCCCCTCCTCCTAGGCCCCACCTCTGGGGCCCACCAGCTCTGGGGCCCAGCGGTTCAGGGGGGAAGCTGAGGTGTTTGCTGAGTTGAACAGCAAGAAGCTGGGCCAAGAGGAGCCTCAGGGGAGCAGCCAGCGCCGCTTTCTCAAGGGGAGGCGGCTTCCGGTGGGTCCATCTGAAAAGTGACCTCCGTGCCTCTCCCTCCGCTGTTCCCGGGGATGTGGTTCCCAGCTGCCGCCAGGCCCCAAGCTCAGCTGTCTGCCCCTTGGGCATCCGAGGCAGCCGGGGCGGTGGCTCAGGGTCTGGGCCAGTGTCGAACACCCACCTACCATGCCTGCCCCTGGTGACCCACGTGGCCCGGCAGTCCCCTGTGCCAGCTCCGGCCATGTCCGGCCTTCCCCATGCCCGCTGTTGGGAGGGAGTGCCCCACCGGCTCCAGGTCCTTCTGGGCCCGCCGCCCCTCCGGCCAGCCTTCTGTCCTCGGCTCCTCGATTCGTCTCGGCCAGCGACATGCTGTGCGGCTCTGGGTAGGTTACCCCCCTCTCTGTGCCTGGCTTTACTGCCTGGACAACTGGAACCGCGCTTCAGGAGGCTGTGGAGGGGCAAGTGAAGGCCGGGCGTGTTTCACAAACCAGAGCACTGCGCCCGCGAGGAGGACGGTCCTCGAAGCAGCCCGTCCCCTTCCCCAGCGGTCAGTGTCCTGGCCTCCCTCCACCCTCCCACCCCACCACCCCGGCACCCAGAAGGGTCTGGCCAAAGCGCTTTCACGGGCACTTCCTCCGGGTCGGGGCCAGCGTCGCCCTCTGAGCACCGGCCGGCCTCCCCGCCTCTCCTCTCTCAGCCCAAACCCCGGGGTGAGGTGAGGAAGTGGTGATTAACCTGACCCATTTGACAGGTGAGTAAACCGAGGCCCAGGGTAGAGGGCCCCATGCCGGGCCCTCCGGACAGCAGAGGCGGCTGTGGGACTGAGCGGGCTCAGTCCGCCTGTGGCTCCCAAGGAGAGGTGCGAGGGAGCGGGCTCAGTCCGCCTGTGGCTCCCAAGGGGAGGTGCAAGGGAGCGGGCTCAGTCCGCCTGTGGCTCCCAAGGAGAGGTGCGAGGGGCCTGCGCCCCGCGGCCTGTTCTCAGGGCACCTGCGGCACCTGCTGCCCATGAAGGGATCCGGCCCGGGCGTTCCTGGGGCCTGCCCTGGGCCCGCTCTGTCCCGCCGTGCTGGCCTCAGGCCCTCATTGCTGGCTACCGAGGACAAGTTGCCAGCTCTGCCTCTCGGGTCCTTCCCCTGTTCCGCAGGAGCAGGGAGGCTGCAGGTGCTCAGTGGCGTCCACCGCCTGCCCTCGGTTGCCCATGAGCGCCCTCCCCAAGGCTGTGCGCTCTGGACGGCCCCTGCTGCGTCCACCGCCTGCCCTTGTTTGCCCAGCCCAGGCTCCGCGAGGCCTTTCTGGCATGGCTGGGGCGCTCCTTGAGGGTGGGAAGGGTCTGGAAATAGACATGAGTCTTCTGGTCCTGGAGTCGGGCAGGAAGTCACCCTCCTGTTGCAAGCAGTCCCTAAGCCAGGCCACCCCACAGGGAGGTCGGCCTCTGACCCAGCCCGAGGGGCACCTCTCGATGCTTTCGGGTTGTCTGAAAACCTTCCAGAAAGAAAGAAATTCTCCGTGGGAAGTCCTCCTGATGTCTAACCTAGATCCCTGCAGTATTAACTCATTCAGTGACTGAGAGGGAGTCCCTGCCTCATACCGGGAGACAGCCTGGAGGAGGCGCTCCGTGCCTCAGGGAGCGTCGAGGCTCCTATGGGAGTGAGCTTGCGAGCCGGAACCAGTGTGAACCGTGGCCGTGCCCAAGGAGACTGGCAGCTTGCTCCTCTCATTCCCTGGGTCTGGACGGAGGTCACCGCGTCAGGCTTGGAGAAGTAGGGAGGAAGGGGTCTCTGGGGCTCCTGGCCAAGACTCCTTTCCTCTGTCCCCCCCCCCCCCCCAGCTTCCACCACTGGGATGTGGCTGAGAAGGGGAGGCTGGCGATCAGAGAGGCTCCTGGCACAGGCAGAGGCCGGGTAGAGGCGGCTTCCCGGAGGAGGTGACTCTCAGGTTGAGAGAGGCAGGTGCACCTGTACTCGTGGTCTCGTAAGACTTGGGCTGCGGGTGCCTTGCCGAAGGGACCCATGGGCCTGCTCCAGAGGCCTCGGTCGCCCCGAGGAGTCTAGCAGGCAGTGCTTTTTGGTGGCGTCCTTGGCTGCCACAGGGGGCTGTGCTAGAGGGGCTGGGATGCGGGCAGGGGAGGCTGGCATGAGGTGGTCATGGTGATTTAGAGGCACACGGGGGAGGGCATGATCCTGGAAGGAGCTGGGGCATGGGTGGGTACAGGGGGCTGGAGGGGCAGGTGGACAGAGTGGTGCCTGCCTGGAGGTGGGGGCCTGGGGCACCAGCTCTGGCAGGGGTGGCTGGTGGTGGTGTGCCTTCCTGGGGTGAGAGCTCTATGGCTTGACCCCGTAGTTTGGGGGCCTGTGGGAGATATCTAGACCCCTCCCCGCAGACCCAAACCCAGTGCTCTCTGGGAAGGCAGACTGTGGGACACCCCGTGCACTCTTCGTCCCTGGACCCCGCTAGCCCCGCTCCCGGTGCGCTCCATGTCCGAGGTTGGGGGTCTTTAGCTCAGCTCTCAGGGAACATGACTGCAGACCCTCTCCCCGCCTCTACCGCAGAAGTGTGGGCAGAGCCACCACCCACCCAGGGATCTCTGGGACCCCTGCCCTACCTGGGCTGGGGCTCAGCGTTCAGCTTGGATGGGGCTCTGGGGAGATGCAGGGGGAGTTTCCCCACGGGCTGGGGGCTGGGTCGCTGACCCTCCCTGGCCCGTGAGCCCCCACCCCAAGGCTGTGCGCTCTGGAGAGCCCCTGCTGCGTCCACTGCCTGCCCTTGGTTGCCCAGCCCAGGCTCCACGAGGCCTTTGGCATGGCTGGGGCACTCCCTGAGGGCGGGAGGGGGAGCAGGCCTCCATCTAACCTTGCCTGCCCCCACCCCCCCCACCCCCCGCCATGCCCAGACGGAGACTCCTCCCCTTTCACAGAGAAGTCTAGCCTCAGTGTCGCCCCGGGGACTGCAGCCACCCCGCGCCCTCAGGGCAGGAGCAGGGCAGCATGTGGCAGGGTGCGCAGAGCTGGGCACTGACCACTGCCACCTCTGGAGGCCCGGCACTCAGAGGAGGCGGTCACCTGAAGCACAGCCCTGCCACCCAGGCCTCTGTGGGGACTTCCTGCCTCCTGCCTCCTTCCCACATGAGCCCGCCCTGTCTCCCTCGTGCCGAGCTCCGTAGGCAGCTGTTGGCCCTGGGCAGGGCTGGGGGCCGTGTGGGGCCGAAGCCTGTCCCTGCAGCTGGGGCTCATGCAGGTGGCTGTGGCTGAGGCGTCTCCAGCCTGGTCTCCCGACTCGGGCACCCTCGGGCTGCCTGGTCCTTGCATGCACCCTCCCGCTCCGGCAGACCAGGGAGGTCACCCCGCCCTGCCACGGCCCCTTGCGTCTAGGCGGCATTTCTCTGCGAGGCACGTACACGGTGTAAAAGCCAACAGCCCTTCATCCTTAAGGGGACCTCTGAAGACCGACCCCGGGCTGCCAGGCACCTGGCTCACCCCCAAGCTCCCGGCCCCCTACCTCTGGGGGACCCCTGCAGCTCCCTCCATCCCCTCCCTGCTCTGCGTCCACAGAGGGGCTTGGGTGGAAGGAGGGTGCTGAGAGGGCTGGGGTCCTGGAGACCAGGAGGCGGCCAGCCCCAGCCCTGGCCAGCTGGGGACCTTAACACCACGCAGTCTGCCGAGGCAGCGCGGCCGCCCGCCCGGGGCAAGGTGTCTGTGAAGGCTCCAGAGCCGCTTGGCGGGGGCGGACGTGCTGACACAGCGTGGTCTCCCACACCCCAGCCGTGCTTCGCTGTCAGGATGGGCTTGGGTGGGCTCGGCAGGTGGCCACTGGGGCGCACTTCCAGAGGCTCCCACGCTGGCCCGGTGGACAGTGGGCTTGGCTCTTCCGCCCTCTGGGCCTCAATTTCTCACCCGGGAAGTGAATGCAGCCAGGGCGTCCTTGCGCGGGCCGTTTGGAGAACTCAGCGGGGGGAACGCGGTGTGGCCCAAGGAATGGCGGCGGAGCTGCCCTGCTGCCTGTCTGCAAATTGGGGACCTGGGGCGGCCTAGAGGGTGCCCTCATCCTGGGCCATGCCAGCCAGGAGGGTGCAGGCCCAGCAGCCCAGCCTGGGTGTGTGTGTGTGTGTGTGTGTGTGTAGGCTCAGCAGGTCTGCAGCCTCTGCCCTGCCCAGGAATGCCTTCACCTCCTCCCTACCCAGGCCGTCCTGCACCGCGTCCTGGCAGGCGCCACTGACTGTTGGCTCTTCTTTCCTTCTGTCCATCCACCTGTCCGGCACTCAAGAGCCGGCCATGGGGATTCTGGTCCCAGGCACCCCGTGCCTGGTGGGGCTCACCGTCCAGGACGAACTTCCTGGGCCTGGGGTTCGCCAGCTCTTGAACCCCAGGGACTGTGCCACAGCATCCACTGGGTGCTCTAGAATCGTAGTCCATGGGATATGAACTCCCACCCGACAGGCTGGCCCGGAGGCTGGCCCGTGGGGACACCCAGTGGCGTCGAATGGGTGTTTGAATGAACGAGTGGATGAAGCCCAGGCAATTGCTCTGCCCAGATGCGTGCCGTGTCCTGGGACAGCACAGAGGAGGAGCCTCTCCAAGCTGTAGGGAGGGGTGGGGAAACAGTCAAGGAAGGCTTCCTGGAGATGGTGACAGCTGGCAAAGCCCTGCAGGAAGAGAGGAAGCAGGGCTGTGGATGAGCAGCAGGGAAGCAGGCCTGGCCAAAGGCAGCCTGTCATAGCCCAGAGTGGATGCCGGAGGGCCCAGGCAGGTGTGGAGCTCGGCGTCCCGGTAGCACGGTGACTCCAGGGACAGGCCAAGGAACTCCCGCCTTCATGAACTTCCCAGGGGTCTCCTTGTTCACGTGCACCTCACCCCGACCCCTCCGAATCTCGTGCCCAGCAGGAGAGCCGAGAGTCCTTGTAGAGTCTGAATCTACGAAGAGGAGCGGCTGGCGCCGCCGCATCTTCCCGGAAGTAAGACAGGATGGGAGAGGCGCCGTGGTCCTGTGTGCCATTAAGCAAGCAGGCGGGCTGTCAGTTACGGCGTGGGATGCCCCCAAAGCCAGAGACGTTCGAGTGTGAGCAGAGAAGGTGCCCAGCGCCATGCAGGAAGAACACTTTGGTGGAAAAGCGCCCTGCCTCCAGATGCTCTGTGCACATCGATCACAAGATAATAAAAGCCGCTAATATTTACTGCACAAGCGCGACTGCCAGGCACGGCTCCAAGTGCTTTAATATACGAATTCATTTAAAGACGCAGCTCAAATCGAGGAAGCCGAAGCGTGAGAATGTGTGTGTCGGCGCCGGGACGTCAGTGGTAGGAGGTGCCCGGCCCTGAGAGGAAGGCAGGAGGCTCGGGTCCCCTACGAGTTCAGCTTCTAATTTGCTGTGTGACTTCGGGCAAGTGCCTTGCCCTCTCTGGGCCTCGGCTTCCTACGTGGAAAATGTTCAGTGGCTTCAGGTGACTTCAGGTGATTCCGTGCGGTGTGTCTGGGCCCCTCAGCACTGCCGCCCTGCGCAACGCCCCCTTTAGTGCCAAACTGCCCTTCAGCTCTGGCTGGGGCCCCACTAAGATGGCCCCGAATCCCCGTGCCTGCTCTGCCTCCATTCTGTCCCCATTTTGAGATGTTGCTGTCTGGAGAGTCCCAGCTGCCCCGCTTCAGCCCGCGCCTGGTTGGAGGGCGGCCTCAGGGCTCGCCCTGCCAGGGCCCTGCTCTGTGAGGACAGAGGGGGAGAAGAGGGAGCCAGGGCGGCCCCCGTGCTGTTCTGGAGAAGAGCAGAGCAGGCAGGCAGAGGCCCTGGCCCTGGGACAAGGGTGCTCCAGGTGACAGGCAATGCTCCGTACGCAACCTCTCCGAGTGCCAATGCTGTCACCCTTACGGCTTTCATCTGAGTCCCCAAGGTGCGTGCCCACTTGTAGAGAGGTGAGTGTCACTACCGTCCCCAGTTTACAGGTGAGGTCCCCAAGATGTATACGAGTAAGGCCCCTCGCCGGTGGTCACGTGTGGGACGTGGCAGCACGTGGACTCGGGCCAGGCCCGTGGGCTGCAGGAGGGTCTGCAGCTCCAGCCCTCCCCGGCCACCCTGTGCAGGGGGGCAGGGCAGGCCGACGTGAGGACAGGCACCGGACACCCTTCCGTCTCCTCGTCTCTGCCTTAGGCTCCCCTTTCCTTCCTCTCCGTCTGTCTCTCCATCCGTCTCTGCATCTCTCGCCCTCTCACTCGCTCTGTCTACCTGGTGTCCCCGTCTCCCTTCCAGGACTCCGACCCTCTGTATGGCACCCTTCCCCCAGCGACAGCATCCCCTGGGCCTTGCCTGGCCTCACGAAGCCCCACTGGGCAGAACTGGGGTCCTGGTCTGCATCTAATGCTTGGCTCTTCTCTCTCCTGTCCGCCTGTCTGTCCGTGTGTCCTGGGCCTGTCTGTCCTGCAGCGGCCGAGCTGTAGCTACGTGCTGTGCACTGTGTTGCTGTCGCTTGCGGTGCTGCTGGCTGTGGCTGTCACCGGCGCTGTGCTCTTCCTGAACCACACCCATGCCCCGGGCACGGCGGCCCCGCCCATCGTCAGCACTGGGCCAGCCGGCGCCAACAGCGCCCTGGTCACCGTGGACAGAGCCGACAGCTCGCGCCTCAGCATCCTCATCGACCCACGCTGCCCGGACCTCGCGGACGGCTTCGCCCGCCTGGAAGGCGCCCAGGCCTCTGTGCTGCAGGCGCTGGCAGAGCAGCAGGCCCCACGGGCCGCAGCCGAGCAGGAGCAGGAGCTGCTGGACACGCTGGCTGAGCAGCTGCCCCGGCTGCTGGCCCGGGCCTCGGAGCTGCAGGCGGAGTGCACCGGGCTGCACAAGGGGCACGGCCTGCTGGGCCAGGGGCTCAGCGCCCTACAGAGTGAGCAGAGCCGCCTCATCCAGGTGAGGGCGCGGCTGCTGGGCTCCCGGTGGGGGCTGGGGGGCTGCCACCTTGTGCCACGCTCTCACTCCGTCCCCTAGTGCCCGTCCCGGGGCTGCCACTGCTCCCGTCTCTGGATGGATGAGCCAGTGAGGCCCTGCGAGGTCGGTCTCTCCTCAGGCCACACAGCTACTGGAAAGCAGGGTTCAGACCAGCTTCTCTCCTGCCTGCGGTCTGGTGACCCTGGGCGTTTGTGGAACCCCCACCCCCATGGCGTCCAAACTTAAGGGGCTCCACAGGACTTGGTGGTGGGTGGGGTGTTGATCAGGAGATTGGCTGTCAGTAGCGATGGCACTCAGAGAGGGTGACTTGTTCAAGGCCTTATGGCTGGTCAGTGTCACCAAGAGAGAGGGCTGCCTCCCTCCGTGCCCTGCCCGGCTCCCTGCCCTACGATGCCCAGGGCTTTCTGTGGAGCCCCCAGATCTTTGGCCTGCCCCAGGCTGAGCCATTTTCCAGCAAGTGCTTGTTGGGTGAAGTTCCCCCCATGGGCTCTGAAACCACGCCCCAGGCACCCGCAGGAGTTCCCCGCTCAGGATTAGGGTTAGGGTCACCTCATCGGCCTCCACCCGCTTCCAGGACAGGAACTAAGGCCCAGAGAGTTGGGTGATTTGTCCTGGGTTCTACTCCCGGAATCCAGCCCTGGTACCCTGCCCAGCCTCCAGCCCCGAGCCACGTTGCCCTGTGATTCAGATCCTCAGGGGCCGGAGCCAAGCCCGCGCCCCCGCCTCCGCCTCCGGCCGCAGCCCAGCCCCTTCCGCCCCTCTCCATCCGGACACCCTGGACGACCAGGCATTTGGTCACCAACGGTTCATGAGCAATGGGCCTCTGCCCGCCCCTGGAGCTGCAGCTGGAGAAATTACAGTCCTCACCACCCTGTCTGGGTGACTGATGGGAAGGTGGCTTCCCCCTCCCGGATGGGGCGGGGGCTGGGGAGCCTCCCTGCTGCCCCTCTGGCTGCCGCTTCCCCTGGCCTCTGCGGACGACAGAGGTCTCCCCTGGGACTCCGGACTTCCTGGGTGACCTGTGCCTCCACCGCACTGTCCATGTCACTCGGCCCCAGTCTACAGACTTGCCCTTAGATGGGTGCGGGATTTGGGGAGGGGGCAGGAGTCACCCCACCCCAGGCCTGTCAGTGCAGGGCTGTTCCAGGACTGTTCTGGGCCGGAGCGCACGGGCTCTCCTGACAGAACTCAGAGACGTTTGATTTGACTCCTTCCTGCAGATTCCAGGTGACCCCAGGGGCCTGTGTCTCCTGCCCTGCTCAGAGGCAGCCAGCCACGGGGTCTAACTCCTCCTCGCCCGTCTTCCCAGGCCCTCGACCAGCACAGACCAGGGCTTCTCAAAAAGGTGCCACAGGCACCCTGGTCCGGACCCATGCCCTGGTCCCGGGGCGGGTGCGAGAGTCTGCAGTTCGACAAGCACCCTGGGGTCCACACGGGCACACTGCCCAAGCCCAGGGCCCAGGTGAGCCAGACCCGGCACATGGCCCGAGGTTCTGCACCCTAGTCCAGGCCCCTTCCACACCCGCTGGGCGACCTTGGCAGTCATGGCCCTCTCTGGGCCGAATCTGTTTGCCTGCAAGTGGGGGCGACAAGATCCTCCTGAGGGGAGCCGGGGCTCCTGGCCCAAAGGTAACCTCCCGGAGCCGCCGTGGAAAGGCCTTTCACCACAGAAGAGGGCCCTCAGCACGGCCGGGCGCGGAGCTCTCCGCAGCCCGTGACCCCCAGGCGGGTGCACCCATGGCCGTTTCACGGACGGGCAGGCCGAGGCGCCGGGAAGGCAGCCCAGAGGCCTGTCCATGCAGCCGGGACGCTGCCTGGGGAGCTGAGCCCGCCCCGTGTGGCAGCCTGCACACCAAGCTGCTGCTTGCCAGAGAATGGCCCATCTGCGGAAGGGAACTGGAAATAGACGGCGTGGCAGTTGACAAAACGGGAGTCTCGGCTCCTCCAGGCAGAAGAGGCCCGAGGGACCCACGCTGCCCTGGCCGGGCTCCAGAGCCCTGGCCTGTGATCCACGGAGGGTGAGCGGTAGAAACAGAGGCCCCTACCAGCCACTAAGGCCCGAGGCAGCTTCCCGTGAGCCCCACCCTGAAAATAGATCTCATTATTCTGGTTTACGGTCTCTTCCAGAGACACAAAGCTAGTAAGCTGGGGAGGGAAGCAGAGGCAAAAGCCAGGCGTCAACCCAGAGCCTGGTCCGAGCCATGCCCTCCCACCCCACCAGGCTGCAGAGTGACAAAGCCCGGGAAGTAGTCGAGTCCTGGTCCCCGTGAGGTTGCTCACCACAGGGACCTCTCCTCTGGCTTCAGTCTCCCCATTTGTGACAAGGCGACTGAGTCCTACCCCCTCTCAGCACTCTGGGTGCCTGGGGAGGCTGTGGGCCCATGGGATGGGGGGAGGTGGCCTGCAGCTTGGGGACCTCCCTCCTGAGCCCCATCACGTGCAGATAAATCATCCCACCTTGGCAGCCTCACTGGGGGTGTTTTGTGGGAATTTGGGGTATCGAGTACCCTGCTGGCCCGAGGCCATGCTGGGTGCTCGCTACGTGCGGTCACAGCAGCACAGCAGCGTGGCCTGGGAGGTGAGGAGCCCGCCTCCCGGTGAGGAGGTGAGGAGGTGAGGAGGTGAGGAGGTGAGGCGTGGCCTGGGAGGTGAGGAGCCCGCCTCCCGGTGAGGAGCTGAGGAGGTGAGGAGGTGAGGAGGTGAGGAGGTGAGGAGGTGAGGCGTGGCTGTGGCACACCCGCTCACAGGGCCGGTAAACGGACGAGCAGGCTGGAACCTGGGCTGCCCGATGCCAGGGGCTGCCTCCTGCAGCCTGCCCTGCTCCAGTCCAGCTCACCTGGGCTGAACCCCCAGAAATGGCCAAAGGACAGAGCCTAAGAGAGCAGGGATGCCTGGGGCCCACTAGAACCACCCTGTCCCCTCCTGCCTGGCCCCGGCCCTCTGAGCCTCGAGGTCCCTGAGCTCAGCTGACTCCTCAGTTAGGCCCCAGGGCCAAGCTGGGCGGGCTGTTGTGGCACCAGGAGCCCACCTGCTCCTCGGGATGGGGCCCGTCGGGACCCGCTGCCTGCCCCTCTGACCACGCTGTGCCTCGCAGCTTCTCTCCGAGAGCCAAGGCCACATGGCTCACCTGGTGACCTCAGTCGGTGACGTCCTGGACGCTGTGCAGAGGGACCGGGGGCTGGGCCGGCCCCGCGTCAAGGCTGACCTTCAGAGGGCGCCTACCCGGGGAGCCCGGCCGCGAGGCTGTGCCAACGGTGAGGCAGGGGCCAGGGCTGCCTTCCTCGGGAGACGGGGAGGCCCAGCCTGGAGGGGTGGGGAAACTCCTGTGACTTGGGGCCCAGCCCTGCGTCCATGCTTTGTCCCTCTGTCCTTCCGCCACCCCGCAGCCCTGGTAGAGGGACACTGCTGCTGTCAACAGCAGCTGGAGCACCCTACCCGACCTCGGGGCGGGCTCACTGCCCACTTCCCAGATGGGAGAGCGAGGCTCAGAGAGGGTGATTCACTCACCCCGGAGTAACAGAGTGAAGGCTGGTGCCCTCTACCCGTGGGACACTGCCAGTGGGCAGCTGACCAGGGACGGCGTCGGGGAGGGGTGGGCCGGAACCTGTCCTGGGCTGCAGTGGCACTGACACTTCCCTGCCTCAGGCCCTCGGCCCCGCGACTGCCTGGACGTGCTCCTGAGCGGACGGCGAGATGACGGCGTTTACTCCATCTTCCCCACCCACTACCCCCGCCGGCTTCCAGGTCTACTGTGACATGCGCACCGATGGCGGCGGCTGGACGGTGAGTCCCCTGGGCCGGCCTCTTGCCCGCCTCCCCCGCAGGCCCGCCCCTTACCCAGGAGCCTGGACAGGCAGGGGCAGTGGGCGAGCCGGTCCTGGGAGCAGATGTCAGGACTCCCCCTGAGTCCCCAGAGCCACTGTTGTCACCCTGGGTGACGTTGCTGACGTGAGATCAAGGGTGGGCGTGTGGGCACCGCCTTGAGTGCCTGTGTGTGCAGGAGGGAGGGGGCGAGTGGCTGCTGGGAGCAGAGCCCCTCCTGGGAGGAGCTGCCAGGCTCCTGCCTGGGTGGGGAACTGGGCAAGGAGGCCTCCCAACTGGGAGGAAAATAGGCGGTGTGGGGACAGTCCCGGTTTGGGCACCTTCAGATTGGCCGGCCTGGATGTCCTTCCTGGAGCCCGGCAGGCACTGAGGCCGCAAAGGGCAGATGGCAACAGTTCAGGCCAGGGGTCCACGCAGCTCTGCCGGACTCAGCTCCACCTTGGAGGGAGACCAGCCAGCCAGCGAGACGGCGGGGGCCTGGCTCCGTTCCAGTAACACTTGTCAACGCCGAAATGCGAATTTCACCGAAGTTTTATGTATTCTTTCTTAAATATTATTCAAAGGATATTTAAATTTTTCTCTTTTGATTTTTCTTTACCATTGAAAGAGTTCATGCTGTCCTTGGCTCGCAGGCTGCACACACACTGGCGGCGGGCAGGCGTGTCCTCGGCCGGCGTTTGCCATCCACATTCTGGAGCTGGGATCCTGGCAGCGGGCAGCGAGCTTCTGCCCCCACCCCCGACTGCTGAGGCTCAGGCTCGGGGCTGGGCTGTAACGGAGCCGACCTTGGGCAGTTTTAAATGCATAGCCCTTCCTTTGGCATACGGGGGTGCCAGGCTTGGCGAGGACCGGCGTGAGCCCTGTCCTGTCGGCAGGTGCACCTGAGCCGCGAACGGTCCGCACCAATGCCCTGGAGGTCGGCGTACCACCCTGAATGCTGCTGGGCCCCCCAGATAGCTGAGGTTGCACACCCGCGGGGTGGGGAGTGGCCCAGCCACTGCTTCTCTGAGGATGTCCCTCGGGTGGGCAGGCGTCTCTGGGCTCCAGGAAGTGCAGACGGGGAAGCCCGTCCAGTCCTCCCAGGGAACTCACCGGGCAGAGGTGAGAGACGCCCTGCGCTAGCTCCCCGGGTAATGGTAACGGCGTTTCTGACCCTCGAGGGTCGGGGGCGCTTCTCAGTGTGTACAGAGAGGGCAGGGATTTCAGGAAGAGCCCCCGCCGTAGCCTGGGGGGTCAGAAAGCGTGGGGTACGGTCAGGGCCTGCCCGCCGGGATGGGTGGCACATGGAGATGAGGCTGGGTTGGGACTGTCCCAGACTGGGAGACGCTGTCACAGGACTTGGGGTGAGAAGGGGGAGCAGTGCTTTAAGACTGTGACCTGGCTGTGTGTCCCCGTCAGAGTAGGAGCAAGGCCTAGGGTGGCCCCTCTGGCAGGGTGGGGAGAGCTGCAGCTGCTGGGCCCTGCCACCCACAGACCTGCGTGTGGCTCTCAGTCTTGCTGTGATCTTGGGCCATCCCTTCAGTTCTCTGAGCCTTGGTTTTCTTAGCCATGAAATGGGGATACCCCCTGCATCACTTCAACTTTCCTTTTTAAATGCCTTTTTTTTTTTTTTTTTTTTTTTTACTTTTTAGAGAGAGATTGTTTGCTATGGGGCATGTGCACTCGCCAGAGACAGAAAGCGAGAAATGACCCCCCAAGGGTGGATGGCCATACCGTTGTTGCTTCTCTTCCATTCTCCTCTTGGGATCTTGGCCACACACGCTCACGTGCCCATGTGAGTTTTAAGCCGCTAGGCCAATGACTCAAACCACGATTGACTGTGGGAGTCCAGCAATGTCACCATTACGCCAACCACTGGTCCCTTTAGGTGCGTTTTATTCCTGAGAGCATTTGGATGTGAGGGCGAGAGTAGACGGGTGTCCTTGGCAGGGCTCTGGGCACTTCGTGCGCACCTGCTGTGTCGTTTGTCGACCAGGCTGGGAATCAGAACCTGCAGTGGCCCGTAGCCTCTCACACTGCCGTGCGGCACACTGCCAGCCA
The DNA here is from genome assembly GCA_026018925.1 of Tupaia tana. Taxonomy (NCBI): domain Eukaryota; kingdom Metazoa; phylum Chordata; class Mammalia; order Scandentia; family Tupaiidae; genus Tupaia; species Tupaia tana. The sequence continues at coordinate 103,071,707 of JAKSZU010000013.1, read as the reverse complement.
TGCCCCGAGGCGGGGCCCACTTAGGGCTCTTAACTGCAACGGCAGGGCGTGGGCCGTGTAAGTGGAAAAGGACTGTTGCAGAGAGAGCCGGCTCGGGCCAGAGACCCAGACCAGGCCAGGCTGGCCTGGCCAGAGCCGCTGCCCCACCGAGTGCTGGACGCAGCTAACCGTGTGTGCGGACACCCTACGCAGGTCAGCAGCCCGGAGCGTGGCCCTGGGTCACTAGGGAAGCGCGTTCTCTGCTGCTTCTGAGCTCCCCGGGTGTCGGCTCAGTCAGCGCCCGCTGCGGTCCGGGGGCCTGGGCCCACGCCATGGCCCTCACTGTGAATAACTGATGTTTTTGGCAGCCATGGTGGGAGCAGTCTGTGCCACCTGCCAACCTCAGAAGGTGGGGGACGGCAAGAGGACGCGCGTCCACTCCTGGTGGGGAAGGGGCAGCTCTGGCCTGGGCGCCCGTCACCCAGGGCCGGCAGAGCCCCTGCTGGAGATCTGGCAGCTGCCCCAGCACCGAGGGCCGAAGCGGGAGCCCCACCCTGTGCAGGGCTCCGGCTACCCACAGAGACAAGACGACCCGTCCCTCCACGCTCTCCACTGACAGGGAGCCCAGGCTGGTCCAGGGGACAGGCACAGGGACCTGAAGCACCAGGCACTTCCCTGGCGTCCGACCTCGGACTTCCCCACGGGCTTGGCATCGACTGTTCGTGGCGTGTTAATGTCGAGCAGATGCGGGGGGAGGGATGTTGTCCGCCGAGTGACCGTGACGCAGGAGAGGGAACCTGTCAGGGGCAGCGTTTGTCAGGGCGAGGGCGAGGGTGGCCTGGGTGTTTTGAAAGGGCACAGCTACGCCTGCAGACGGGCCGTGAGGGGAGGGAGCCAGCTCTGCAGAGGAGGAGCTCCCCGAGATCCCGGGCAGGCATGTCTCCAGACCTGCCCACACTGAGAGCTGGGCTAAAAGCCCTGTTGTTTCCCTGACTGTGAGGACTCTGAGTTATGGCACTCGCCTCTGGGAGCCCCTCAGCCGGCGGAGCAGCGTGAACCGCCAGCCGGCTCCAGACATCAGAGTTAGGGTGAGGACGGGCTTAATGAAGAGCGGGACGCCAGCGCGGGCCATGCATCTTCCACCCCGAGGGCTGGAAGCCAGTCTCCCCGGAAGTCGATAGGGATTTGGGCCGGGAGGCGGGCAACTCCCACAGCCTCCGCTTCAGGGCGATTAGAGGGGCGTCGGCGAGGAGCTACCCCCGCCCCTCCTGGCTCCGCGGGCTCCGAAGAGTGGCACTCCCGTCTGAGAAGTGCTTGCGTGGCCAATAAGTGTTAATATCCATTTGGGCTTCCATCAGAAGCAATCTTTCCCCGGGCAGCGCTGGACATCTGTCAGGATCGCCGGCTGCCACGCGGAATCTCGCGGAGACTCGATTGTTGTTTGGGAGGGGGCGGCCGCCTCTCCAGGCCCTGCTCCCATCCATCCTTGTTAGGCTCCTTGTCCAAACCGCCAGTCTCTGTGCCCACACCGGAGAGTCCTCCCTGGAGGACTGGGCACCTGGAGCTGTGCCCCGAGGCCCAGGGCTGGGCGTGCAGCCAGAGCCTGCGTCCCAGAGGGTCTGGAGGAGGGCACTCTGCAGTTGTGTGCCACTGCCCTGCCTGGCGTCACTCTGATGCCCTCAGATCCCTGCAGGTCACAGGGCAGCCGCAGAGAGGGCAAGCCATCTACCTAAAGCCGCCCAGCAAGCAAGCAGCTTGGCCAGGGCAGCACTTGGGCTTCCTGAGGCCCCGCCGTTGAGTAACTGTCCCACAGCGGCATTCACGTAGTCACGCGTCTGGGCGATGGGCACCAGTGACGTGCTAGGCATGGGCACGCCAGCTGGGCTTCTCCAGAGGGCAGGGTGGGGTCCTGCCACCTGCAGGATTTCCACAGAGGGACCCGGGCAGGCATGGCCCAGGTGTGCAGTGGCTATGGGGGAGCAGTTCTGGATGTAGGGGTTCCGGGCCCTGCATCCTTGCAGAATGTGGGAATGAAGCTGTTCTGGCTGGGGAGGTCTGGGGGCAGAGGGGCGGATGCTGGGGGTGGCCTCTTGGCTGGTGTGGACTCTGGCAGTGTCTGACCCAAAGCCTCCCCTCACAGCGAGCCAGCCCTCCTGGGTCAAACTGCCTGTCAAGGCCGCCCTTAAACCTGGCCTGCAGCAGGCAGATGGAAGAGAGGAGGAGGGGCTGCACCCGGCTGAGTGTCTCAGCCTGTCCCCAGCTCGGTCAGCCACTGCGTCCTCCTCCGGGAAGCCTCCCTGACTGCCCTGTTCAACCCCATGTGCTTCCTCATCACAGGTCACCTGTCCTGGTCCCAGCCAGGGTGCGAGGCGTGGGGCAAGGACTGAGTCCTCTTGGGGCTGCTGTAGCTCAGGGCTCTCCTCCCTAAATACTTGCATGCAGGTCACTGTGGGCCCCTCTGGCAGTGTGACTGAGCCCAGGCCTCACTGCTCTGTCCGATGGGGCTGGCGTGTGGCTGCTTTACAGATGGGGGACGTGAGGGTCCTTGGAAGGCTGTGCTCCTGGGAGTGGGAGGAGGAACCTGGTGAGCTCTGGGGTTCCCAGTGAACCCAGGAGCCAGGCTCTGCCCCACAGGGTCTTACCATTAAGCTACATGTTGTTTTAGATTTTAAAAAATTATTTTATTTAACTTTATTTCTTTATTTTTAATTTAACCAGAGAGGGACAGAGTGAGAGTGAGAGTGAGAGAGAGGGAGAGAAAGAGAAAGTGAGAAAGCAAGCCACCAGGTCCAGGACTTGAACCGTGGTCAGCCATGTGGGAGTCCAGCGCCCTGAATCACCACACCACCTGCTGGCATCCCATTAAGCTGTGTTTTTAAAGGGGAGGGAGATTCATAGAAATAGAGGCCAGATTTCCTCACTGGGACAGCACGCCTGGGAAGAAGCTGGCTGTTCCCAGCCCCCCAGCCCCGGGCAGGTTAGAGCCCCTCTGGGTGAGCCCGTGGCTGTGCACTAGGGCTCCAGGATCTGGGAGGTGTGAGGGCTGCAGACCGCACCCTGCCAGCCCTGCTGTACGGCCCCACCCCCACTGACCTCTGTCCGGGGCGGCTCTGCCACCCGGGCCTAAGCGCCTAACCCTGGTCCTTGCGCAGTCACGGCCAGGGCGCACAACTGGGTCCAGTTGGGCACCCCTGCCGCAGGGACTGGGAAGGGAATTGATTCTGACTCCACTTCCCTGGCACGCAGGCCAAGTGGCTCACTCCCCGTTCTGCGCTGTCCTCTGTCCTGTCGTGCAGGGCAGCCGGTTCCGATGTGCCTCTAATTGGCTCGAGAGGAGCCTCCCTCGCCACCCGTTCACTCCCGGCCTGAGCTCTCCAGGCCAGAAGAAAAACCCAGCCTTCACTGCCACATGCCGCATCAGAGAGGCAGCCCAGCTCGGGTTCTCAGGCCCAGGGGGATGAAAAGCCCCGGGAGCCGCCAGCCCAGACCTCACGGGAGGCCCGGTGGCAGGGAGGCCGCCAGCCGGACATTGGCTCCCTACTGCCCTGGGGAGCGTCGAGGTGCCCGTGGTAACGCCCATGTTCCCTTGGCCAGTCTGGGCGGAGAAGTTACCTCCGTCTGGAGCAGCTTGGAGTTCTCAGACTTCGAGCGCCAACGGGCCGCTGTGAAGTGCTCAGCCGGTGCCCGGCACGCCTCGGCTTTCGATAAACGGCAGCTCTGAGCGGCGTCTTGCCAGGAGCAGGCAGGCACCGACTGCCAAGCCGGGAAGATGGCTGGGGGCCAGGCCCGGGGGTACCATTTTCAGTCAAAAACAAGGAGTGGGCTCCGTTTCCTTCTGGGCTCAGCAGCTGGTTTGGAAGGGGAGGGTGGCGATGCGAGACCCACCCGTGCGTCGCCCTGTTTACTCGGCCCGCGGGAGTGACACTGCTGTTTACAGACAAGGACACAGAGGCTCCGCCAGGTCTAGGACTTGTCCTGTGAGGGGCAGAGCCGGGATGTGTTGCCGTGTCCTATCACCTGTTCCCTTGTGAGCAAGCCTGGAGGCCTCCCCGGGGGCACTGCCCAGAGGTGTCTGGAAAGGACTGACAGCCTCTGGGAATGCGCTCACGTGAAGAGTTCTTTGTTCTTTGAAAACAAGAGTGTGCTCTGGAATGACCTTCTGCCTCCCCTCCCAGAACCACCTGCTCAGGAGGCTGGGGTGGGGGCGGGGGGGGGGGGGCGCCCCAGCCCTGCGATTCAGGATCCTGAATACTGGTTTCTGCAGCAGCTTCACCGTCATGTAGGAGAAGTCCCAGATGCCGCCTCCTGGGGACCTTCTAACGCACCAGAGTGCCCCCCAGAGAGCCCATCCCCGCCTGCCGATATTACAGCTTCGGACACAGCCACCCGCCATCCGTGGGGCTCAGCTCCTCTGACCACCTGGCGAGGTCCTGCTTAATCAACAGTTCAGTTGAGCATCTCCTCCTTCAGGAAGCCTTCCCAGACTGCCATCTCCAAGTGTCCCAGCAGAAGAGCTTCTCCTCCGAGCTCCCAGGAAGCCCTGTAAAATTGTCACCGTTATCGAGCGCCCCGTGCCAGCACACTGAGTCCCCATCCAAGCCCTGTGGGCTGTGGCTGTTGCAATCCTGTCACGGATGGGGACACCGAGGCTCAGGGATGGGACGGATGTGCAGGTCAGGAGCAGCGATGCCCGCGCTCGCGACTGAGCTTTCTGAGGCCCAAGTCAGCCCCGCGAGCCCCGCACACACGCAGGGGCCTGTGGGACGCCCTTGCTTTGCAGGGGAGAAGCCCAGTCTGTGGAGGTCCCAGGGACCGCTGGCCAGAGTCCAGACAGGACTCGGGTGTCTGGGTGCCATGCCAGGGCACCTCCCAGGACTGAAGGCCTGACGGGCTCATGGGCGTGGACAGTCCATGGCCACCCCAGCCTTTGTGTTTGTGACAGTCACCGCCCTGTCTGGCCGCCTCAGCCTGAGGCACCGGCTCTACAGAGAACACCCAGCTCTCCGAGCCTTACGCCTCTTCTCTGCCCGTGGGGACGGCAGCCGCTCCAGGGCGCAGCAGGGGCTGGATGTCAGGTGCTGGCTGCATGCTCTTGGCACTGCCACAGTCACAGAGGTGGTCCCACTGGGACCACGGAGTACGGGGCCGAGGAAACTCAGTGGCCTTCATGGCCCTCCGCCCCAGGGCCCTCAGACAGACCTGGGACAGCGAGCCACGCGGCCCCCCTCCCCCCTGCAGGTGCGCCTTCCTTTGAAGCCTGCGGCACCATCTGGAGGGCCACGTGGGCCGCGCATGCCCTCGGCAGGTCCCCCAGGCAGCACTTCCGAGGCGGCAGGCCCGGCTCTGAGGATCCGCACAAGAAACATGCCTGCCTGCCCACCCGTGGCTCCTGCCAAACGTCCTCGGCCGCGGCAAGTGTGTCTACATCAGACGCCGCCAGCCGGAGCCCAGGAGAGATGCCAGAGCCAGACCAATTACTATCTTAGCCTCGCGGCTGCTCGATAATTATTTTGTTCCTCGCTCCCTGTCGTGTAATTGGGGTTCATGTTTCATGGGAGGGGCAGAGGACGGGCAAGGGCCTTGTCGCCCTGTCACTCGCTTCCCTCCCGGTGTCCTGTCTGGGACCCTTGCTCACACTTCGACACCCAGCCGGCCAGCGTCACTGAAGTCCAGGTGATGTCCAGAGATACGAGGCCATGGCTGCAAACCGCCCTGGGCCTTGGGGTGAGTCCAGACACACCCACACATGGGAGCCCCGAGAGCCCGTCTGACACAGGTCCAGGGCTCCGGCAGCCTGGGGACTGTTGTCACTCACTGCACTGCAGGTGGCTCGAAGGCCAGGACGGAGTTCCAGGCCTGAGAACCTAGCATGACTCAAGGCCCACTCGGCCACACAGCATTCGAGACCATGAATGTGAACAGCCCACGGCAAAGGAGGCGGCGTCCACGGCGGCATTTCTCAAACTCGGGTGGAGACCCTCGGGTGGCGGCGCAGCCGATGGAATGGGCTGCGATCAATGCTGTTTCTAAAGTTAGATGGAGCACAACGGGCCAGGACACAGCGGGACCCACAGCGCGTCCTTCGCGAGGGTGCCTCGGCCGGCGGAGGTACGGTGGGACGGCGCGGTGCTGCAGCCGACCACGTGGGCGGTGGGGTGTGCATCTGGAGCCCCTCCCGAGTACAGCGGCAGGCACGTGCCCGTCCCCGGGCTGGCGTCAAGGCCCTGTGGGGGTGCGGTCTCTGTCTCGCTGTCTCTCTTGCACACGTATGCTCGTGGAAGAAAGAAACTTAAAGAGGAAGGGCAGGTGTCACTTCAGGAGGCTTTCCCTTCCGATATACGGAAATGCTTGTGATGGTGTAAACCGCATTTATCTGGGGCGTGATCACCAAGTTTAAAAGTTACTTCTCCAGAGCCGCATCATGGCTGCCTTGGCCCTCGCGGGGAGGGTCAGTTGCTGCCACTCAGGGCAGAGTGCCCACGGCAGCAGAGGTGTCTGAGTCGGTGCCAGTGCAGGCGTTAACAGGACCAGCCGCCCTGCCTGACTCAGGCTGTTCCCTGGGTGGAGGAGGCCAGGAGGCCCAGGGGGCCCCAGGGGTGTGCTCAGCACACAGGCGGAGTCCTGGGTGGACGTGGGACCGAGGACAGGGTGGAGGACTGTGGGCTGACGGCCGGCGCTCGGCTGAAGGTCTGGCCAGGAGGCACAGCCAGCTCCAGATGCCCTTGCCGGGGACAAATGTGCTAGGACAGTGGCCTTCAGGGCAGCCCGGCCTATCTGCAGGCCGAGTGAGGCACTGCCACAGCTGTCCGTGGCTGTCTGGACTCCAGCCGGGTCTGAGCCCATGTCTGCTGTGACAGGGTCGGGGGCGTGGACCCCAGGTCTGTGGTGGGGTGAGGAGTCGGTGCCCATGTCTGCTGTGACAGGGTGGGGGCGTGGGCCCCAGGTCTGTGGTGGGGTGAGGAGTCGGTGCCCATGTCTGCTGTGTTAGGGTCTGGGAGTGTGGGCCCCAGGTCTGTGGTGGGGTGAGGAGTCGGTGAACAGTCGGGGTACTAGAGAGGGGGTCCGCCCCTGCAGCTGCTGTGGGGGGCTCTCAGCACCACCTGGCCTCGACCGCTCTGTCCACGTGTAGCCGGGACCAGGGGCACCCCTGCCCCCGATCTCTGATCAAGACGGGGGCAGGCGTTCCAGCATGGACCTGGGCACCCCTGTGGTGGGAGGGAGGGAGGCAGAGCCTGGAGGGCTTCTTGAAGGCTCTTCTGGGACTACCTGGGCTTCTTGCTCTCTTTCTGGAAAGTTCCACATTCGCTCATACTTACCTGGGGTTTATGCTGGGCATCATGCCATGGGCCCCACCTGGTCAAGCCGTGGCTGGGCACAGCCGCTGGCTGCAAGTGGGGCTGTCCCCCCTTTAGCCCTGTCCCTGCATTCTCCTTGCCCCCCGGGTTTCCGCATCTGGTCTGGACCTTCTGGTTTCCAGGGTTCATGCCCTGCCCCTGCCTGGAAGGGCACCCTCCTCTTCGACTTCACAGTGGCAGTAACAGGAGACAGTGACAAGGGCACTGAGAATGCCAGCTGCCGTGCCCCCACGTCCTTGCTGAGGCCCTGGGAGGCGGGGCTTACCAGCGAGTGAGGAACACGAGGCTCGGGGGTGGTGCGACTGCCTTGGGTCACACAGTGGCAGACCCGGGCTCAGAACCCTGCCCTTCCTCCAGGGCCACCCTGGGATCCCTCCTAGAAGCCAGGCCCGGCTGGGCAGAGCCACTGGGCCCCCAGCCCCTGGACCTGTCCTGTTCCTGCCTGGGTAGGGGGTCCCCTGAGCAGGGCCTCTCCTCGCTCTTCTCCCCTAAGGTCCCTGGGGGCCGGGGTCCTGACCGCGTGTACCCCACTTGGTTTCTCTAGTTTCATTCAGGGCAACCTTTGCATGGATCAGGGAGGTTTGGGGCAGGGCAGGTGGGGAGGCAGGGCGGGGCGTGGCCCGGGGCTGGGCTGCCCCAGTGGGGCAGGGGGAGCAGACCTGGCACCAGGCCTGGGTCAGATGCGCTCGGCTGGCATCCAGCGGCATTTGCTGAGCATCTGCTGTGTGCCAGGCCCTGAGCTTATCCTGGGGGCCCATATCCCCTGTGAGGACGTGCTGTTACGATCCCTTTTACAGATGAGGAAACAGGCTCCGGGGGCTGGAGGGCTATCCAGGCGGTGCGGAGGGTAAGGCGCTGGTTCCCCGTGGCTGATTGCGCCACCAGTCCCAGACCCCGCGGCTCGAGCGTGGGTCAGCTCTGGACCTCAGCTCTGTGACCACCGGTCTCCCCTGCCTGACACGAAGGCTCCTCGGCACCCGGCGTGCTCAGGATGCAAGTCCCAGGCAGGGGCCCGCAGGCCTCATATGAGCAGGGCCTCCCGGGGATCCCCAGCTCCCCCCATCCGGTGGAGACTGGCTCTGACTGCCCGCTGCCTTCTCCGGGGAGCCCGAGCGTCTTGGCAGGATTAGGCCTGCGGAAGGGCGCGTGCCTAGGGTCCCAATCTCGGCCTAGACCGAAGATCGCTCCCCAGCTCCGCTCAGATCTTGGAGCCCGATCGAATTTCCTTCTGTGAGGAGCCCAGCCGCCCCCCTGGGCAGGTCTGGGGTAGCGGAGCAAGAAAAAGGAGGTGTCATCGCCTCCTGCTCCCTGACGTCAGAGCTGCCCAAACGCCGGGACTGACGAGTCCCCGCAGACCTGAGCGGCCCAGAGCTCGGGGAGCAGATGGGCTCAGCTGCACCCGGTTCCGAGCGGCTGGAATCAGGCTGCTTAGTCATGGGACTGGCCGCAGCCAGGAGGGGCTGCCTCTGCAGAGGAGAGGAAAAGGCTTATTAAACAGAAAGGCGGCTGCGGGGCAGCGGGACAGGGCTGTCAGCGGGTCTTGTGAACACTCGGCAGCGCGGCCGGACAGCGTGCTGCTTCTTTCAAAGCAATTTAACCAACGGGACTCCCGACTCCCAGACCGAGAATACGAGGGACAGCAGCTCGCTGCTCCTTGGCGCCCGAGGCACAGTCCAACCGGTGGCTCGGGTCTCCTCACGCTCCCCAGAGAGGTGGCACGGCTGTGGCTTCCCAAGCCCACCGCCCCCACCCCCTCCTCTGCTCAGGTTTTGGTTATGGGGGAGGCAGTGAAGAGAGGGGCTCTGGGGGCCAAGCCCCGGGCGGCAGGCCGTGCTTGGTTCCTACTCAAGCATACGTTTTGTCTCAATGCAGAGAAAGACACCAAAGCCCTTGCCCACTCGTATTTGACCCCGGGGAAACTGAGGCACGCGTGGACCAGCCCAGGGCCCTGCAGCGAGGCAGCACAGCTGGGCTCGCAAACTGGCTTTCCCCTCCCCCTCGCCGTCACTGAGACTGCTTCTCGAGGGACATTTTGGGGACCCATGGCACTTGGTCTGTCAGGCCTTGAGCCACCACGAGCTTCCTGAGCCCCTGCTCTGTGCCAGGGCCTGGGGAGGAGCCATGGAGGGCAGGTGTGGGTGAGCAGAGCCTGTGGGCAGGTGGGCCTCCAGGGCTGGGGGTCCTGGCATGGCAGGCACCAACTCCACACCCTCTGCCTTCGCAGGTGTTTCAGCGCCGGGAGGATGGCTCCGTGAACTTCTTCCGGGGCTGGGAGGCCTACCGAGATGGCTTCGGCAAGCTCACAGGCGAGCACTGGTTAGGTGAGGCCCACTGCCCCCTCCCAGCCGGGCCCTCCCCCTGCGCTGCCGGCTGTCTGCAGGTTGCCGCCGGGGTCCTGGCGTGGGCACACCGGAGCCACCGCAGGTGTTACACCGGAGATCTGGTGCTCCGGATGAATGGGCCAGTGGGGGGGAGCCGAGGGAGGTGGGCCGGTGAGGGTAGGCCTGATGGGAAGTGTGCGAAGGCCGCGGGTCCCAGAGCCGTCCTAACTCCCCAGGGAGCAGTGGGGAAGGCCGGCACCACCCTCCCAGGTCCCAGAGCCGTCCTAACTCCCCAGGGAGCAGTGGGGAAGGCCGGCACCACCCTCCCGGGCCCCAGAGCCGCCCTAACTCCCCAGGGAGCAGTGGGGAAGGCCGGCACCACCCTCCCGGGCCCCAGAGCCGCCCTAACTCCCCAGGGAGCAGCTGACTTCCGACTGGTCACCATGGCATGCTGCGCTTTCCCGCCACTGGCACGCTGCAGTGCTTGGCACGTAGGTGGCACGGAGTCTGTGGGTGCCCTCGGCTACTCAGTAGTCTTCAGACTCTGGAATACTTTATTTGATTGCACTTTGAACAATAATATCCTCAGAAGTCACAAGTTTGAGGCACATATATACATACACGCGTGTGTGTGCACGTGTAAAACCCTCTGCCCTGCCCGGTGCCCAGCGGGGCCCCCGCCCCAGGAGAGGCCGGAAGACTTGCTGGCCACAGCTGCCTTGCTGCCCCCCACAGAGTACCCAGCCGAGTGCCCACATGAAACCCCCCGGGAGGTGGCACTGTCCTCGTCCTCCCCTTTCACAGATGAGGGGTACGAGGCACCCCGTGTGTGCGTGTTGAGGTGGGGCGCCAGGCCAGCTCTGCCCCACACCCTGAGCTGAGCCACGAGGAGCCTCTCCTTGCCCTGCCTGCCCAGGCGGGTGTGCGAAGACAGGAGGAGGCCCTGTCCCCACATTGCCACCCGCCCTCCCGGAGCAGCAGCAGAGTCCCCGCTAGCACTGTCAGCGGCAGCTTTTTTTTTTGCAATAGGGCGCGTGCGTTCGCCAGAAAGAGAGAGACAGAAAGCGAGAAATCACCCCCCCAGGAGGGATGGCCACACTGCAATCCCTTCTCCTCCATTCTCCTCTCGGGATCTTGGGCACGCACGCACACAGACCTGGTGAGTTTAAGCCGCCGGGTCCGGGACTCGGACCGTGGTCGGCTACATGGGAGTCCAGTGACATAGCCATTACGCTAACTGCTGGTCGTGTCGCGGCCACCGTGGAAGGTGGGGAAGAGGCGTTTAAGCAGGGCCTCGATTACTCCTGCAGACGTGCAGCCTGAGGGGGCTCCTCCGGCCTGGCCCCCCCTCCGGCCGTAGCGCCTGTGCTCTTCCACCCCCCAGGCGCCTCTGGGCACGCGTTTGCCTTTTCCTGTTGAGTTATGGGAGCTCTTTCTATACTAAGGTTCTTGAGCCTTTGTCCCACACACATGATTACATTTACCCCGGTCACTTACCGTCCCTCTGTCTGTCTGTTTCAGTCATGCTGTATTTCCTAGCAGTTTAAATTTTCATGCAGTCAACTCTGCCAGTCTTTTTCTCCATACCTTCTGGGGTTTAGGCCCTGCTTCTTATTAAAAAAAATAGTCTTATTTTTTTTTTCTTAAATGCTTTTTGAACGTGTTGCTTAGGTTTGGATCTTTTTTTATTTTTATGATAGTGTGTTCATGCACTGAGAGGGAGAGCGAGAAAGAGAAAAAGAGAGGGGCACCCTCAACAGGCCTCGTCTCCCCTAGTCCCCTTCCCCTGCCTTCCAGACCCTCAGCATCCTGGCATCTGTACGTGTGCACCTGGTGCATCCTCAGGGCAAATGGGGACCAAACCACAGCCAGCCCTATGGCTCCCAGCCTTCCTGGGCACTCGCACTGTGGCCGTGTCACAGCAGTTGGGCCTGGGTTCTAATCTTGAGTCCACCTGGGCCTCGCCAGGTGACTGCTTGGGGCCCAAGGGCTTCTCTGTTTTTACCCGCCAGCCCTTCCCCTGGCTCTCTGCGCCTGGAACTATGAGGGATGGGGTGGAGGGCCCCAGCCATGGCTCCGGAGGTGGGGGTGGGGGGCCGTCACAGCGTGGGCAGGCAGCCTGGCAAGGTTAGAGGGGCCCTGGGAGCCCAGATGGGAGGAGGCGAGGATGGGACGGAGGTGGTGTTGCTGGGGGCAGAGCGCCTGCCTCTCCCCGGGGCACGCTGTCCTGCAGCCCTCACAGGCACGGGCCGGGCACTGGGAGCTGAGACCTGCCTAATGGGAAAGGTGGGGGGGGCTCCAGACTTCCACTGCTCCAGCCTCCCTCTTCCCTTTCTGGATCCTGAGATTGACTCTGGGTAAGACCTTCGAGCGAGGCACCTGGTGGGAGGGCATGGCCTTCCCGGGCCCTGCTGCCTGAGTTCCAGTCCCAGCTCTGCCACTTACCAGCAGTGTGGCCCCGGCCAGTCCCTAACTTCCCTGTGCCTCATCTTCTCGGCTGTAAACACAGGTCACCTGGAGCCTGCCGCGTGGTCAAGGCCAACCTCCCCAGCACCTCCTCGCCTGTCCCACATTCCCCCCAGGGTCCCCGCCACCTCCGTCCCATCCTCGCCTCCTCCCATCTGGGCTCCCAGGGCCCCTTGCCAGGCTGCCTGCCCACGCTGTGACGGCCCCCCACCCCCACCTCCGGAGCCATGGCTGGGGCCCTCCACCCCATCCCTCATAGTTCCAGTCACAGAGAGCCAGGGGAAGGGCTGGCGGGTAAAAACAGAGAAGCCCTTGAGCCCCATGCATAGTCACCTGACGAGGCCCAGGCGGACTCCCCAGGTGCTGGGGAGGGTGACACAGCGAGCACCCTCGGTGCAGGTGGCAGGCCAGGCACAGTCGGGAGAGCTGTGAGGGAAGCGGCCATTACTGGACGTGTTCTAATGCCACAGCACGCACCCATTCATCTGCGTGGCACGCTCGGCGCAGTGCCTGGCCCACACGGTGCCTTCCGGGTGGGAGTTGCTGTCATTGTCACCTGCTGCCCACCCTTGAGTTTGTGAGCCCTCCTGCCCTTCTCAGCCCTGGGGCCCACTCTGCAGGTGTCCGAGCCAGGCCCAGAGAGGGAGAGCAAGTTGCTCCGAGGCTCCAGCCCAGACAACAGTGGGAAAGGTAGGGACCCTGATCTAAGCCCGAGCCCCGTGCGGTCCTGGGGGGTGGAATGTGGAGGAGCCGAGGAGGTGCTGGGGGGTCAGCCCGTGCTGCTGCTGCTAAACACCCTCTGGATCAGGAGGTAACCACACCTCGGGGAAACGCCTAGGCCTAGGCTGTGTGCGTGTGGGGGCGGGCATGACACCCCAGGATGGGCAGAGAGAGCTGACGAGGGGAAGGCCTGGGCGTGCAGGGGCTGGGCCAGGCCTGGAGACAGCAGAGGGCAATGCCGCCTCCACCCGCTGACCAGCACCTATCGGGCCTGCTCTGCTGGGCTGACCCTCGGTGCCAGAGTGGTGGTGCCCAGACAGGCCTCGCTCCCACGGAGCTGCTGCCTGGGGAGGGAGAGAGGCAGGAGGCAGCCGGGACCCCGAAGAGAAACCCCGATGGGGGCCCCCGGGTGGGCAGAGGAGGGTACCAGCCCTGGTGGGAGGGCACAGCCTTCCCAGGAAGGCGAGATGTGGAGAGTAGAGGAGTGGGTAGGAGGCTGGGGAGGCAGCAGCCGTGCGAAGGCCCAAGGCCCAGAGGCGGTGCTCAGGGAAGCGCCAGTACCAGGTCCTGCCGCTCAGGCCGGAGCCCCGAGTCGTCTGAGGGGCGACGGGCACACCGACTCCTGCTGATCCTTCCGGGCTCTGGCCATGGTCAGCTCAGCACTGCACACGTGGACGGCCCAGCCCGAAGTGCGCAGAGAAAGTCAAACATGAGAAAGCGTCGGTCTGCAGTTTCCCGCCACACGGGCCTGTGGGAAGGAGGTGGCCGTGGGCTCACCGCACACACTCGGTCATCCCTTTCTGTCACCGACCACACGGACCCAGCTTGTGCTTCTCCATTTTCTTGAGAAGGTCACCTTCTAAGCCCCCCAGCTTCTCCCACTGTCGCCCCCGACTTTAGGGCTCAGGAGGATCCACGCCCTGACCACACAGGCCGCCTACGAGCTGCACGTGGACCTGGAAGACTTCGACAATGGCACGGCCTATGCCCACTACGGGAGCTTTGGCGTGGGCTTGTTCTCCGTGGACCCCGAGGAGGATGGGTACCCGCTCACCGTGGCCGACTATTCGGGCACTGCAGGTGAGGCACCAGGCCACAGCAGGAGATGGGGAGCAGGGAGTCCACCCACCTCCCCACCAGGGAGGTCAGAGGAGGTCTTGCCAGGTCCAGCCCTTCCACCCTTCCGAGTCAAGGAGCAGGTCAAGGTCTGGGTCAGGGCTACCTGTCTCAACCCCTAGGTACGTGGTCCTCACCTCTGCAACGTGAAACTGACCCCAGAGCCCGGAGACCAGGGGCCTAGGCTGGCTGGTTCTCCACGCGGGGTGGCTGAACTCTGGCCTGGGCCCTCAGGCCAAGGCAGGGTAGGGGGAGACGGAGAGGGGGAGGGGGGTAGCTGGGAGGAGGGGAGAGGCCTGGGCCAGGGCAGCTGTGAGCTGTGGACACACGGTGTGGGGGCAGGCGCGTGCACACGTGTCTGTTTGCGGCGCCTGTGCCTCCCATGTGCAGCGCCCACGTGGCCCGCTGCAAGGCGGCCCTGTGCACACGCAGCACGCCTGTGTGCACCGCCTGCACAGGTGACTCCCTCCTGAAGCACAGCGGCATGAAGTTCACCACCAAGGACCGCGACAGCGACCACTCGGAGAACAACTGCGCCGCCTTCTACCGCGGCGCCTGGTGGTACCGCAGCTGCCACACGTCCAACCTCAACGGGCAGTACCTGCGCGGCGCACACGCCTCCTACGCCGACGGCGTCGAGTGGTCCTCCTGGACCGGCTGGCGGTACTCGCTCAAGTTCTCCGAGATGAAGATCCGGCCAGTCCGGGAGGACCGCTAGACCGGCACTCGTCCAGCCTGTGGCTGTCCGGCCAGCCATCCCACTCCCTCTGCCCCATCCTACCCCGCCCACTTCTGCGCCAGTGGACGCTCACCGCCGCCTGTACGTGGCCGCCCTGCTCTCCAGGAGGGTGGCCGGGCCGCCCTGACACGGGGCGAGGTCTCCCTGTCTCCCTTTCCCCTGGATTTGGCAGCTAAGGGTCTCCTGCCCCTGGTGACAGGGCCGGCCAGCCTGGTGGTCCGGAACCCACTGCCCGCCCGGCTCCTGGCCAGGACGATCGGGGCCGCCATGTGCCCTGGCTCTGGGCAGTACTGCCAGGCGGCCCCTCCACTCTGCCAGTCACAATGGAGAGACAGATGCTGACAGCACTGAGCCCGCTGAGGCTCGGAGGGAGTGCTCAGTCTTCCCGAGGTCCCACCCGAGGCTGCCTCCTCCGGCCTTCCGCCAGCCCCTGCCCCTGCCGCCCGCGAACCTACCTCTCCCTGCAGCTCCTTGGCATGGCTGGTGCCGAAGACTTGGTGTGGTTGAGGGCAGCGAGGCCAGGCTAAGACAGCTCTCTGGGGGACCCAAGCCCCAAGGCTGGACCAGTTCCCCAGAGCCCCCCTCCCCCTGTTCCTGTGGCCCAGCCAGCTACAGCCCAGCCTCCCTCCTTCCTCCTACCTGGGCCGAGCCCCCACCACACCACCCCTCCTCGGCCTCTGGGCATGGGCTGGGCTTGCCAGCGCAAACCCTTTGGTTATCTGGCCTGGGCTGGCGCGGCTTGTACCCTGCCTGCTGAGGCCTGTCTCCGTGGGGAGGCCGCCCCCTGCTGGTAGTGGTGGGCGCTGCTGCCTTGGCCCAGCCCTGCTGGTCAGGCAGAGGGGGCACTGCTGCCTGGGCAGATGGCAGGGGACACCGAGGCACCCTCGATGTACTCGTTCCACAGCCAACACCTCGTTGCCCCTCTTCCCCCCGCAGGCGAGGCCCCCGGGCTCTGAGGGCCAGTGGCTAGGAACCCCATTCCTCAGCTGCCTGCTCAGCGGCTCTGTGACCCTCAGGTATTGTCGGTCCGAAGCCGGGCTTTGAGAGGCCTGAGGGGCTACCCCAGCAACCCTCCTCAGGCAGGAGGGGTGGATATCTCCTTTCAAGAACACCGGAAGGCAGGTCACTGGAGGAGTGTGGCTCCCCCACAGTGCCAGCCTAAACCGAAGAGGCAGGGGAGAGGCCGGCCCCGCCCACCCCGACGCCTGGCACGCCCTCTAGCTCCCCCTGGTGGCAGGGCTCGCGAACTGTGCAGCGCGCCGGCCTGCCGCGCCCGAGGCCCGCCTTCGCAGATTGCCGGCAGCGAGGTGGCAAGAGGCAGGCGATGATGCCAGAGTGACCCGATGGCGAGGGAGCAGCCCCGGTGTGAGTGGGCAGGCGGCGCAGAGTGGGCGAGGGGACCACATAAGGCTGGAAGGGCAGTGCCCCGCTTGGCCCCTCTTCCTGTCCTCTAGAAACCCAGCGAGCTGGGCCGCCAGGACGCCCAGCCACGGTGCAGAGACCAGGTGGACCCCGTGTTCTCTGCCTGGGAGCCCCCCAGCCTCACAGTGCCAGCCGCCGCTTAGGGAGTGCCAAGTGCTTTCTGATGTCAGCAAAAACACTCCCGGTGAGGGAGATGGCAACGGGAGCCTTGGCCAGAGCCTGGCCCCGGAATTGCGGGGGGGTGGGGACAGGTGCGGGCACCCTTCAAAGCTCATGGCCACGGACAGGCAGTGTGCCTCCTTCACCCCCGCCCCAGGCCCCGGTTACTGCCCACCAGCACCCTGCCCTCCCAGGCCAGGCCACCACCTCGAGGCGCACAGCCTCCTGAGCGCTGCCGAGCGGGCACGAAGCCCGTCATGAGAGCCCAGGCCCTATCGGGCCCTCCAAGCCTGGCCCTGACCACAGTCCTGCACCCGCTCTGGGCCGGGCCTTCAGCCCTGGGCTCGGAGCCTGCAAGCTGCTGTGCCGATGGCTGTCACCTCAGGCAAACGTGACCACGGGAAGAAGGGGGTGCTTGGATGGTCCACGGGGGGGTGACCAGGCTGAGGCCGCACAGGCAAAGGTCGTGGGACCCCTGGTCACAGTTCCGAACCCCGTCCTGCTGGGCTTGATTTGAGGTGCCATGGCCTCACTGTCCCACAATGCCGTGCAGAGAAGGGGGAGGCCTGAGGCAGCCCCTCAGCTGCCTGCTGCCCCACCCCATCCCATGAGCACGGCTGGGTTCTGTGGAAGCAGCCCACGGCCTAGTCCTTGCCCACAGCTTGAGGTACAGCTCAGAGTGGGACAAAGGCCCCCCAGCTGGTGCCTGAGTCCAGAGGACAGGAGGCCCCCGGGTTGCACCTGCCCGCATGAAGAGGACAGGACTGAGTGTTCCTCTGCAGCCATGCGTAAATAGCTCTTATGACATTTGTCCTGGGGTGAGAGTGAGATGCCAGTGCTCACCTCTCTGGCCCCCCTCACCTCATCCTTGGCTGGCGCCTGGGTGTGGTTGCTGGGGGCTCTGTCACCTGAGCATGACTGAGAGCCGGGGTTGCTGGGGGCCCTGTCACCTGAACATGGCTGAGAGCTGTGCTTGCTGGGGGCTCTGTCACCTGAGCATGACTGAGAGCCGGGGTTGCTGGGGGCTCTGTCATCTGAGCATGGCTGAGAGCTGTGCTTGCTGGGGGCCCTGTTACTTGAGCAAGCCTGGGTGTGCTTGCTGGGGGCTCTGTCACTTGAGCAAGCCTGGGTGTGCTTGCTGGGGGCCCTGTCACCTGAGCGCCTGGGTGGGCAGATTCGGAGGGTTGGCAAGTTGTGACGCAACTGCCAGCCTGCCCTCAGCCAAGAGCAGGCCGGCCTGGCCCAGGCAGGGAAGCCGGGGCGCGGCAGGAGCGGGCTATGCCAGCTGCGGACCCTGTGGTTTGAGGAGCCCTGTCCCAGCAGTGGATGTGCAGAGCCCGGAACAAAGAGACAGGACGCTCAACTTTGGCTCCCGTGACTAGGGCTCCAGGGCCTCGGTTTCCCTGCAACAGTGGCCCGAGCAGCAGGCAGGCCTCAGCTGGCCTGGAGAGCCTGGCTCCGGGAGGGGGTGGGGGGGGCGGGGGAGTGGGGGAGCCCCGCCCCTCAGCCTCCCACTGACAAACAGGTGGCGCCTGTTCTGGCTACACTGGCTGGGCCTGGACTGTGCCCGGGAGGCTGGGGAGCCCTTGTGAGGGTGGAGTGTGGTGTGGGGCGCCCTGGCCAGGACTGTATGCTCTGTGTCCTGTTTCCTGTTTCTAATAAAGTCTTGTGGTGACCCGGCCCCGCCTCCGTGATGTCCCATGGCTGGGCCAGCCACTGCCAGCTCCTTTGCCCTGAGTTACTCCATTTTTACGGGAGCATCCAAATGGCACCTCCCAGGTAGCTCTATGCCCCCTCGGCTGCCCCAGACCTGGTGCTGAACGCTGCGGAGACGGATTATGGGGACTCCCCTGTCCCCGGGCAAGCGCTACCTTGAAGGGTTAATCCTCTGGGGGTACGGTTTTGGGGGATGAACCCAGCCTCTCCACCCGCACATCCCTTCGGGGTCCCCAGGGTGATAAATGGTCCTCGTGGGTCTCTTGTTGCCGGGGCTGGAATTTTGAGGAGTTGCAGGCTCTTTATTAAGAACCAATGGTCCCGTGTGGCTATTTATTCATAAAACCAATTTGAGGCTTAAGGATAGACGAGTCCCCTGGGCTTACTCAGCAGGACGCAGTGTCTATGCGAGTCTGTGTAGGAGGTGCTGTGTGGGGCCAGTGGGAAGGGGGGCAGTGACCGGGCCCTGTGCCTGGCCCTGCCCCATTGGGGGAGCGGCAGCTGGAGGAGACCCTCACACCCACCTCGCACAGATGGGGGCCCCAGGGCCCGGGTCACAGACACCACCCCGGCTACACGCCCCGGCAGGCACATGTGCTGCCTGTTCTGGGTCAAGGGCTGGGGAGGTGGGTGGGGACACATGTGGGACCCCAGAGTCCACAGGTGTGACCCTGGCCACCTACCTCCTGGAAGGTCCTCCCAGCTCAGCCTCGCTGCCAGGCAGCTGCAGTGGCGCTGCTGTCACCTCCCAGCTGGTCAGGGGCCGAGAGGGAGCCCAGACGCTCCGAGGAGCCCAGAAGGTGCATCTGAGAGCAGTCCACCAGCCCAGGCACTCTGGGGGGCACCTGGCCAGCCCCTGGGGTCGGGAAGTTTGGTCCCTAACCCAGCATCTGTCTGGCTCCAGGCACCTGACCTGAGGGATGGAGCCTGAGGGGGGCTGGGGAGTCCCATGAAGCCAGCTTTACTTCCGACTCCACCCTGCGGGCCACAAGGGTCTGGCCCTGGTGCTGGGAGCCGCCCCCACCCCGTCAGTGCAGGACCTGAGGGCTCTGTCCCCAGACACGCCTGGCTGGCAGTGGGCCCCAGGGCTCCTGTGGGGTCCCATGGGCAGCAGGGGGAGGCACATGGCAGAGTGGGCACTGGGCAGTCACTGATGAGCACCCCATACCAGTGGCCACACCCAGGCCATGCTGAGCCTGCAGACAGCCTCTGAGGTGGCCCCGCCACGCAGTCCTCCCAGCCCCACACCCACTGCAGAGATTCAGACCAGGTGAAAGCACCCCCACCCTGGCCCGTGAGTGCACCTGTAGAGACACTACCTGGCGTGGGATGTCCTGGTGTGCTAGTCGGTGACCATGTCAGCTGTCACCAAGCCCTTGGCAAGGCCCATGCTGGCCCAGCTGCCTCACCTCCGCGACCCGTCGCCACGTCCAGCCTGAGAGGTGGTTGTGGTCGCTCACAGCGAGGTACAGGAAGATGCTCCCAGGGCCGTGTGGGCAGCCGGTCAGCAGGCCCTTTGGCCTGGGCACTGAGCAGGGCAGCAAGGCTGCACGGTGGGAAAGCCCAGCCTGCTTTCTAGGCTGACCTGCGGGGCTGCTGCTGGGGCCTGGCCTGGACCGTGCCCACGGCCTGCTCCCACACCCTCTCACCAGACACAGCATCCCACTGCCCAGCTCGGCCCCTAGCAGGGGAGGTGGGCATCAGAACAGCTTCTCCCGATTAACAGGGCAGTAGCACTGGCTGACTTTGTAGGGGTCATGACCTTCCAGTTCACAAGAGCAGCCAGATATGCATGGTGTGCACATCCACACAGCCCAGGTGTGCGTGTGTGCACGTCCACACAGCCCAGACCAGGGCAGGGCGTGGGGGTGACTGGGGTGGGCATCCCTGCCTCTGCCCAGGCACCGAGGGGCCGTGCCCGCGGCTGATGAGCAGTGCCACTCTCCCCACAGGGCAGCCGTCTGCCCCTCACCAGAGCACGCCCTGTTTGTGCGCACGGCCCCCTCCTTCCCTACCAGCATTCCCAGTGGAATCCCAGGGTCAGGAATGTGCAGCAATCAGATGGCACAATGGCGAGGGCACCCAGGACTATATAGATAGCAAGGAGAGCCGGAGCCTCACCAGGACGCGGCCCACAGCAGGTCTGCACGGCACGGACTGGAGCCCGGGCACCCAGCAGGCATGGTGAGTACAGCCACTCTGCCCCACGGGACTTTGGCCTCGTCCAGCTGGGGGACACAGGGCAGGGAAGGCTCAGAGGAGTGACCCGCACCCGGCCTTGCCGGGAACCCCAAGCAACACACATGGGTCACGCTGCCCTGCCAGGGCCGGGCCCCTCGCTTCCCACCTGAGCCACCGTGTGGGCCTTGGAGCTGAAGCCCTGACTCGCGCTGGGGCCCCATTCCCAGTGGTGAGTGTCCCTAGCTTCTACCAGGTTCTTTCAGAGGAGAGAGGGGCCACTCAAGATCTTCCAGGAGACTCCGAGGCCACCCCAGGTGCGTTCATCTCCCCTCCATGGGGAGGAGGGGATGTGCTCACCCATCCTCAGTAGGAGGCCCTCATCCGCCAGGCCCTGATGGGAAGGTCCCCAGCAGCCGGCAGGTGGTCACTCCAGCCCGCGGACTAGAGAGGCTTAGCTGAGCCGATTCGGGTAGGAAACAAGACTGCTCTTATTTTTACACAGAGCTTTCTGGTTGAGCTCACTGCTTTAAAAGGTTTTCAAGGGAGCCCTTTCTGGACAGAGCTCTGGGGAGCCCAGTCCTGTCTTCTCCAGAACTAACCCTTCTCTAATCTCTGAGGACTTTCCAGCTCCGACTCACTCGTGGCTGGCACCCCAAAGGCTTCCTTTGTGAGGGTAGGGAGCGGTTACTGCCAGGGCGGGCACTCCAGGGAGGATAGTCCGTTTCTGTTGGAGCTGCCCGGGACAGTTGTAGGTGGGGTGGGGCAGGGGTGAAGCCACACACGCCTGAGGCTGGGCCTGTCCGATCTGGGCTCTAAGCCTAGCTTAGTCTCTCAAGGAGCTGTGGGACCCTGGGCAAGTCACCTATCTGTTTGAGCCTGAGGCCTCTTCAGTGAAACGGGGATCAACCATCACACTCCTACAGGAGTACTGGGGGACCGTACCGGAGACGTACAGAGTGCATCCCCCACGGACCTGGCATGCCAAAGCCACCCGGCCATTAGAACCACCAGCCAGAGCCTCCCCTCCCCGGCCGCGTGCCCAGACATGACCCTCTGCCTTTCTGACCACTTCCTGCCCAGAGTGGGGAGAGCAGCGCCCAGCGCCAGGCTTCCCGGGAGATGGGGCCCAACTATGTGCAGAGCTTTTGGCCAACGCGCAGGAGCGGTGCTCACGGGACCGTCCACACGCTCCTCCCAGGCGGGGCCTGGCCCACCGCCTCCTCTCAGAAGCAGCTCATGTCCACAGCAGAGACATCAGCATGGGTTCCCGCTGAACAGCTGGGCCAGACCATTTATTATCAAGTTGAAAACTGAGAGATGATGCTTTTACCTGTGTACCCATGGCTCGGAGATAATGCGGCCCCAGATTCAGTAACCACAGTAAAACAAAAACCAACCCACACCGGCGGGGCTCTCGGGGCCCCTGGGCCCTGCTCTGAGCATTTGGCGTCGGTGGCCGGGTAGTGCGGGCTGCCTGGGCGGGCAGATCCGGGGCATGGCAGGACCCAAGAACCTGCCAACCAGCTCAGTCCTGGGAGCTGGGCTCTGCCGGGCCGCTGGGTCTGCCATGGTGCCACCCGGGCCGAGCAGCGCTGTGGGCGAGCTGCCATGCAGGCCAGCACCCTGACCTCTCCCTCTCTCTCCTGGGCCCAGATGCTGAGCCTCTGCTCCCTGGCCTACCTCCTCCTCCTGCCGCTGGGCACCTGCCTCCCTCTGCTGGACGTGAGGGAGCCCACAGACGCCGGGCCTGGCATGGCAGCCGGGAAGGCTGCGCTGGCCGAGGGGGGCCTGCCCTACGTCGGACAGGGCCCCTCTCAAGGGTCGAGGATCGCAGAGCCACTGGCCAGGCTCGTCCTGACCGAGGAGCTGCAGGACGACAGGGGGCGCACCGACCTCGAGGCCCGCTCCGGCAGGCAGGCGGATGGCGGCAGGAAGGGCACCAGCAGGAAGTCCAACGAGCTGCTGGACAAGCTGGCCCAGAGTTTCAAGGCCTACACCAGGCAGAAAGGTGGCTTCTGGTTCCGCTACGGCCGGCGGTAGAGGGCTGGCCGGCATGGCCGTTCCTCGTGGGCTCTCCTGTCCGCTCCTGTCTTCCCCTCCAGCCTCCGAGACCACAACGCCGAGACATCATCTGCGCATTATTTGCGGACTGGCTGTGTGTGTGCTGCTGTTGGTTTCCAGCTTTCCTGAACCAAGACACTGGGTGGTGCCAGAGCGACCTACGCCAGCCGCAGTGTGATCTTCCACTGCGAAGCCATCGCTGTTCCGTCCGACCCCCACCCCGCCCCGTGGTCTGCTTCAGAGCAGTTCCCTGCCCCAGTGGCGGGAGCTGAGGCTGCTGTCCGGCCACGAATGTGAACAGGCACGGCCTGGTGCTGGCACGGGTTGAAGTGGGTGGGCTGCGTACTGTGGGTAATCGGCGTGAGACAGTCCCCGCAGGGACGCCTGTCCCTGACAGTCTGCTGGGCAGAGGATGGCTCTGAAAGTTAAAAACGGCACCCCTCTCCATCCCATGAGTGAGACTCCTCTGCTGGGCGGTGCGTGCGGACGCCCTGGGGGGCGCGGCCCACCCTTCTGGCGGCCGCCTCGTCCGCACTGGCCAAGCGAACAGGCTCTAGGTGAGCTGGGAAGGGATGTTTCTGTGACAGCCAGGCTGCGCTTCGAATGCTCAAAACACGAGGCGTTCTGTATCTTTTGAAATAAAAGTCTCATCAACTGCAGAGCTGCAATGGCCTCCTCCCTGCAAGCCCTCCGAGCCCACGAGCCTGCTTTTCCGAGTGCCTTGCCATGTGGCAGGGGGGACACCTCTCCTGGCATCCTGCGGGCACAGGCAGGGAAACGACATGGTGTGTGCTTCCCCCTCCGCTCGACTGCACCTTCCCGGGCTTTCTCAGAACAAGGCATTAGGAAAACGGCCTCCCTACCCCAGGGAAGGCCTCGCCCAGCCCACAGCGGCTGCAGGGCTGGCCCCGCAGACCTGCCATTTTCAGCGCTGCCTGGGCCTCCGGCACCCCACCCGGCTGGCCGGCTGGTCGCAGTGCTGCGATGCTGGCTGGGGCCGGCTTCCCCCGTAATCGCCGTGGCGACAGCCCCCCTGCTCTTCGGAGCGGCAGCTTGCCCCTGCTCGCAACTGAATAATTTCCCATTGAGCTGTCACAGTTAATTGGCGGATTTTTATTAGCCTTTTAGAACCACACTGGGGTGGGCCCAGCCTGGCACCCTGAGGATTTCAGTGCTCTCCATTCTATTAGTGACTTCCATTCCACAGTAGCAGTTCTCAGTCCTCGGGAGCCAGGAAGCCACTTCATTAAGGGGCGACGGATCTGAGTCACGGGAGAGCCCGGCTGGGGCTGTGGAGACGCGGTGAGGCGGGAGGAACAGGAGTCCGAACTCACCTGGAACCGAGGCGAGCTGCCTTCTCCGGAAGCTCCTCGCCGCTTCCCATGCAGGAGCAAAACCCCCCACACCGGGCCTCAGCTCGTGCCTGGGTCTTAGTGCCACTGTGAAGGGTCTCCACCCCTAGAACCTGGGAGGCACACCACTCTCTCTCCAGCCCCTCACACTGTCCAAGGAAGGGGTGAGTCCGGGCGCCCCTGCAAAGGGATGACACGGCCTGCTCATGTAAGGACGACCCTGCTGGCACTGAGGGTGGACGGGTAAGGGCAAGGAAGATCATGAACAGTAGGTGGCACAGTGGTTAAGGCACTGGTTTGAGTCCCGGACCTGGCAGTTTGCTATCTCATTTTCCCTCTCTCTGGTGAGTACATAAGCCCTCTAGCAAATTTAAAAAAAATAATAAAATAAAAATCATAGCCAACCAATCCTCTCACCCCCAGGGGTGCTCACTCCACTTGTTAAGGGGGCAAGAACGTGGGCCAGCCCCTCCCCTAGCCTGTCACCATAGAAAGCCAGAGAACACAGGCCTGGGAGACAACCCCTTCACTCTGAAAATCAGTTTCTGGTCACCACTTTCCAGAACCTGAGGGCCCAAGGTGAGCTCTCCTGCCTGTCTTTCGTGTTCCTTGGGTATGCACTGGCTGGATTTTAATTGAGCAGGATTAGATTAACCTCGAGGAGAAACCTGGGATAAAGAAAGGGGGGCTGGGGAGGCCTTCCAGGAGCGAAGAAACGGTCATTACGCTTTCATCATTTTAAAACGAGAAAGAAAAACCGACAAAGCTATTCTTTCCAGCTTGTTTATACAGTCGAGCTCAATAACCCTGACAATCAGAACAAACTGCTGAAAATCCAACTGCTGAAGGCACTGATCTGATCAATCGACTCCCCGCTGTCTGGCTAAACTTCTCTAACCCTGCACCCCACTGTCGACCCGTTTCTGCCAAGGTCTTTGGGCCGTTTTGTGTCCCCCAGTCCCTCCACAGCCCTGTCTCTGACGGGAGCAACGACTCCTCTCCAGATGACGGTTCTACTCCAGAAAACACGTGCTCTGAGGTAGAGGCCAGGCTCCCCTGAGCAGCCCTGGGCTCCCCCCGGCCCCCCACAGCTCCTGTGCCTCCGGCCCGAGCACCCGAGAGCTGCCTGCCTCTGGTCGTCTGTCAGACACCAAGGCGCCTCCACCTGGTGCCGAGCTAACGGTACCTAACTACCGGCGGGCGCGGGAAGCTCCGGCCCGTCCTCTCCGGTGTATGTGCACGTGTCTGAGGGGGATGAGGACGGGGCCTGGGCAGCCAGCCATCAGGCAGCTGCTGCAGAAGCCGCCACAGACAGAAGCTGGGGCACGTCTGGTGTGCCGGGACGGCTGCAGCCCCTGGGGACTGCCCTCCCAGGCAGCGGCTCAGAGATGTCCCCGAGCAAGGCAGTGGCATTAACTGGAGCCTGAGAGACTAGGTGGCCCCTAGGGATGGGGACAGGTGCTGCTGGGGCACACTACGGTTAGTCTTGCCCCACTGAGTAAGGTCTTCCGCACCAGGAGACAGCTTAGAAACGGACTCCCAGGGCCAGCAGGTGGCGTGGTGGTTAAGGTGCTCGAATTCCCACATGGCCGGCCATGGTTTGAGTCCTGGACCTGGCGGCTTGCTTTCTCACTCTCCCTCCGTCTCTGTCTTTCTCTGGCAAAACTCATGTGAAAAATCATATTAACAACAACAACAATAATAAATCATTAAGAAAGAAAGAGGTTAAAAAAGAATGGACTCCCAGAGCCTCCACGTAGGGACGCCTCCTGGCCACCTCTGACACCAGGGAGGCTGGGCCGCTGTCCTCCTGGGCTTCCTGTGGCCTCAGCACAGCTGCCAGTTGCCTGCAGCCTTCCGCTCTGTCACAGGTCACCTGCCTTCGCAGGACTGAGCTGGTACTTGCTGTGTGGCCTTAGCCCAGCTGCTTCCCAACCCTAGTGACAGTTTCCCCAGTGTCACAAGAGGGAGGGGGTGGGCCGCTCCTGAGGAAGGTGCCGGTTTCAGGTGGCAGCGAAGGGGTGTGTGTGGCCGAGAAAACTCTCGCCCAGACACAGACCCAGAAGGGCACCGGTTCCAAGCACATGTGTGACTTCTCCACTACGTGACACGCCCACTGGTTTGGCCCTCCGTCCTGCCTTCGTCCATCACGGACTGAGGGGACGGGGACGTGAATGAACAGACGCCTCCAGCTTTATGCCCCTGGCCTCTGGCTCGAAGCTGCCGCCGAAACCCAGGCACCACGACGGGGGTGACAGCACGCTGTACTAAGCCACGACAGGGACAGGCCAGGTGTCTCGTCCTTTCTTCCGCAGAGGGACAGCTGGTGTTAGTGTTAACTTCCACTGTTTCGACACCATAGGCTCCTGTTCGTGCTAACAGCACCGTAGCTGGGACCTCGGGCAGGCCTCATTACCCGGAAACCGTGGTGCATGCACACGTGCACTTCTCTGGGGCTGGGGTCCCGTGGCCTAAGAGAGGCTGAGCAGCTGCTCTGAATGCCTGGCCCCGAGCAGGTCACACGAGCTCGGGAGCAGGGAGGGGGTGCCCTGGTGCACACGGGCACAGCTCCCGGGGACTGGTCCCGTCACGTGTGAGCTGGCTCTGGACAACTAACCTGTGCTCGGCGTGGGAGTCACGCCTCGCCTAAGGGGTGCTACGAGGGTCCTGAGGACCCCAATGAAGGCCCAAAGGAGTGGCCAGCAGCTGTGGCCTCAGACTAGGGAGCAGTCACTCAGGGAAGTCCCTGCTGGCTGTGGAAAGGCCCCAGACTCAGGAGACCTGCTGCCCAACACGGTTCGGAGCCCCGGCCTGGCCTCCATTCCTAGCTCTGGCAACAAGGAGAACCAGGCACCTGTGTCATGCCTGCCCTTCGCTGTGAGCACCGGCAGACCCCTCGCCCTTGTCCAGCTGCCAGCCCCGTCCTATGGTCCGTGCTGCCAAGGGGGCAGCTCCACAAGTCCTCACGGAAATGCTCCCACCGTGGTCCACACCTTCGTGTCATTACAAGGAGAACTGCTCGTGTCCCCAACTGCCCCTTCCCACAAGCTGAGCAAAGTCAGCACCCCCCCGGCAGTCTCTCGGGGGCTGACGCATGGCCGGCTGCCCGCCCTGGCCCTCGGAGGCCAGCCCACCTCTGCAGAGATCGCAGGGTGTCACAGTGTGAGCATGGGGTGGGGGTGGGAGAGCAGGGACAGAGGGGAGGCATGAAGGCAGGGAGCGAAGACATGCTGGGGCATTAGGGCGCTCTCCACCGCCTCCATGTCAGCGACCTGGCCTTAGGTGAGCGTGGCCCATCTTGGACACCGCTAGCTATGACACACCAAGGACGCAAGGATGGAGAGAAGAGGCCCAGAGGCACGCAGGACATAGTGACTCGGGTGGCGGATGTGCCCGGGCCGGCCCGCCAGGGCCCGCTGTGGACCCAGCTGGCCTCCAGCCCTCTCAGGACAGCAGGTCGCCCGCACTGGCTGGGGGTGGCGGGGGGAGCCAGAGCGGAGCAGCTTGC
Organism: Tupaia tana; assembly: GCA_026018925.1. Taxonomy (NCBI): domain Eukaryota; kingdom Metazoa; phylum Chordata; class Mammalia; order Scandentia; family Tupaiidae; genus Tupaia; species Tupaia tana. The sequence continues at coordinate 103,044,612 of JAKSZU010000013.1, read as the reverse complement.
CGCAGGCCTGACACTGTAAACACTTGTTTATTTAAAAAATACTACAGAGCAGGGACTTCGGTTCAAAAAACATAGAGTCATATACAGAAACAAAATGTACTGGACCAAGGAGAAAGGGGGGACCCCATAGGCATTCTGCAAGAGGACAGTGGAGAATTATTTACAGGCATGTATAAAAGAGCACGTTACGAAAGAGTGTCATACCAGAGTATAAATGTAGGCTATAGTGGCACCTGTGTCACAGAGCAGTACCTCAGGGAAACTCGTGGCCGGCCACCGGGGTCTGCCTGCTTTGTCTGCAAGGCCCCTGTGGTGTTCTAGCCCCTCCGTCAGGCGGGACACAAATGTTCAGGGCTGGAGAGGTGAGGGGCTGTGGGAACCGCATTAAAACCATCCCGAGGAACCCGAGGCTACCAGGAAAACGGAACACGCGCCTGGGTGACCGGCTGAGAATCAGACCCGCGCTGGGTCGCCAGCACGTGGAGGCACAGGCAGTGACGTGACATTCTCCCTGCCACTCCCTCCCTGTGAGGCCCGGTGTGCACCTGCCCACAGTGTCGCTGTCCCTCAGCTGTGGTGCGGGGCAATCTGGGGAGGAGACAGCAAGGCCTGCCCCCAGGTGCTCTCTGGGTGGTGTGTGTGGCTTTCTGAACACCCCCTGACCACCCGGGGAGACACTGGCTGAAGTGTCGCCTCTGGCAGTTAAATAAGACACTCGCCCGTTCTTATTTGGCCGAGGCAGCCAACCCCGGCCAGGGCCCTGGTCCCAATGGCCTCTGCCCTCCGGCAGTGCTGGTGCACGACGCCGGCTCCGTCCTGTACCAGAGGGCAGCGCTCTGAAACGCTTCCGAGCCCTAGAGGAGGAAGGCCGCCCTGCCAAGGAAAGGGCCCTGGAGCCTGCTGTCTCAGGAACGGGGGAAGGAGATGGCCAGGCACACGGGGCCTCCGCAGGTACCTGGATCTGGGAAAGGCAGCCCTGCCAGGCCCGCCCTGCACGACTCGGCACCACTGTCCACCCCACCGGCCACCACCTGCCACCGCCCCGTCCCCGTTCTGTGGGGGGTCAGAACTGACTGCGCTCCTGCCCTCCTCCAGACTCGAGCTCTCTACCCAGGATTCACAGTGCATGTCACAGGAGGGACACTGGGCTCTGGGACATGGAGGACAGAGGACAAGGACCCCCCCCACACTCTGGTCCCCTTCTGTTGCCGCCTGTCAGGGCCCAAAGGCTGGCTGGCTTTAGTTTGTCCCCCCAAGAGCAGATGGTGAGCGTGCCAGCCCAGCCGCACACACCCTGCCCAGGGCGCGTCTTCACACAGAGCCGCGAGGACGAGTGGGGGGCCCCTCCACGGTGGCTGGGGTGAGCATGCACAGGCCTGCGTTCAGGGCCCATTCTTGGGGGGAGCAGAAGGCACAGCCAGAGGAAGGGGAGGTTCTCCAGAGAGACGAGGACGGTCGTCCTGGGTGCTCCGACCCGGCCCAGCGATGCTGGCCTGGAGCGCCAGGCGGGCGAGTCGGGGTCCCGGCGTACCCGCTGAGTCCAGGGTGCAGAACTCCACAGAGACGAGGGGACTCAGGCGGCCCAGGGAGCCAGGCGGGAGGGCTCAGGACAGTCGGCGCCCACAGGTCGTCGGGCAGCCTCCACGGGGCCCTTGGCTCACCGGCTCGGAGCCCGGCCCGGCTGCCACTTGCCGGTCCTGTCAATCACTCCAGCTGGCAGGACGCCTGGCTTCTGCTACCTCTGCACGATGTCGCTGATTTCCTTCACAGAGCTCAGGAGCTTGCTGAAGTCCTGAGTGGCCGCAGGGCCGCTCCCCGCCGTCGCCGGGCAGATCTGGAGCTCCCGCAGGTTGTTCTCCAGCTTGTTGATGGCCTCGCGGAAGGCGAACTTGTTCCTCATCTGCTGGATGGAGTCCACGTAGCTCACACAGAACGTGTAGAGGTTCTTGCCGGCCTCCAGCACCGCGCTGTGGCTGGCCATCTGCTCGGAGTTCTTGGAGATGGCGAGGCACAGGGCCTCGGTGCCATCCAGGACCACGCCCTTGGTGATGGCGCCGCTGGAGATCCGCTCCGGGGGCTGGCGGGTTTTCCGAAGAGACACGCGGGTCGATATGAGAGGGACGAAGGCTGTGGAAGACGGCTGGTCCCCCGCCAGGGCTGCGGATGCTGACGGCACGGTGGAGAGCGTGGGGCCTGGGCTGGAGGGGGTCCCGGTTGGCTTGGTGGACGGCGGCGGCTTTGGCATGGACGGGAGCACAGGCTTTCTGAGGGCCTCTCCCGGGGGGCCAGGCTTGGTGGTCTCGCTGCTCCCGGCGTCCACAGCCAGACTGGTGGATTTGGTCTTCACACTGGCACCTGCCTCGCCAGCCGCCTCCTGGCTCGGGCTCTGGGCCGACTTTCCGGCCTTCCCCACGGGGGCTGGTGGCGGGGGGCGGCGGGGCGGGTTTGAGCTTGGCCAGTTTGCCCTTGTCTCTCCCCGGAGACTCAGAGGAGTGCTTGTGCCTCCTCCCTCTGGGTTCCTCGGCCGGGGTCTTGCTGGTACCTCCGGGAATGCCTGACCCCACCCTGCTGGTGGGGGGCACTGGCTCAGCTGCAGCAGGGGTCCCTAACGCACTGCCCTTCCCAGCCTCATCCTTGTGGGGGAGGCTGGAGGAAGGCGCTCCCGTGACCTGCCGGCGGAGGAGCTTGGGAGTCAGGCTGGGCGGGCTGGAGCCCGGGCTGGCCTCCGTGGCATCCTTGAAGACCTCGTCCGCAGCCTCTTCGTTCTTCCTCAGCAGCCTAGGTGGGGGCGTCCCCGTGCCTCTAGCTGCCTGGTCAGATCTGCTCTCACTTGCCCTCTTCCGAGGAAGAGCTGGCTTCTCGCTCTTGTGTCCCCCGAACGTGGACGAGTCGAACTGCCTTCCAGTGGACTGCAAGTCACGGGGCAGCGTGACCGACCGCCACTCGGCGTCCTTGGCCCCGTGGGGCACGCAGGAGGCTGAGCAGGACCGCAGGAAGCGCTTGCTGGCACTGCTGCCCCCCTCCTCCTCGCTGGCTGCTAGGCGGCTGCTGGTCAGCGTGCTGGACTTTTTCCACAGGTGGGGCGACCGGAAGCCCGAGCCCCCTGGCTCCCGGAAGGCGCCGTTGGGGACCACAGCCCCATTGCTGGACTTGGGGCCCTTGGCCGGCTCAGCCGTGTCTGCAGGCGTGAGGACCAGCGCCCCATTGTTGGCCTCTCGGCCCTCTTCCTCGCCAGGCCCCCGGCGCTCTGGCTGGCCGTCCATCTCGCGGAAGGAGCTGCTGCGCTTGGGAGGTGCGGGGGCCGTCTTCTTCTTCTTCTTGATCAGGGCGCTGAACAGGTTGGTCTTCTTGTCCTTGGGCAGCAGGCGCTCGTCCTCGTTCAGGCCGCCGTCCGACGGCCCTCGCTCTTTTCGAGGCAGCAGTGGAGACACGGCAGGCTCGTGGTCCAGAGGATCTGAAACACAGTGGGGAGAGATGAGCACCCCAGGACCAAAGCTCTGAGTGGTTCTGCCCTCACTGGCCAGGAGCTGACACCAGGCGCGATCCTGCCCTCCGCCCACACTCAGCTGTCTCACTTACAGATGGAGGACACGCCCCGCACCACACCGTGGTGAGGACACGAACGTCACGTCACGGGTATGAGCCCTGGTCCCGGCGGGTGGCATGCCCCCTCAGAGGGTCCGTGCCCTTGCTGTTAGTAGCACATTAGGAAAGGCATGGTTTCCCCATCCCGGCGTGGTTCACGGGAAAGCACAGAGCACCTTCATATCATGCCCTGGGAGGCGGACACCGCCAGGGCAGGCAGGGGGCCCGAACCCGTGTCTCTCAGCCAGCGGGGCTTCTGAGGAGCTACAAGGCGGGGGGAGGCTGTGGCCACAGGGGCAGCCCGCATGTGCCTGACACCGGGCAAGCGGGGCACCTGCGTCAGGCAGCCAGAGCCCGTCCAGAGGTGGCAGAGGGAGGAGACGTGGCACCACACAGCCCTTCAGGGCCGAGCAGCTCGGCTCAGGACGGCACACTTCACAACACTGGGACGAACGCTGATGGCCAAACGGACACGACTGCTCCTCCCGGGCGTCCAGGCACAGGCTCCGCGCAGCCATTCCTCCTGACCGCTCAGTGGCCGGGAATCACAACCACCCGAGACTCTGGCCAGTCTACACGTCACCGCTCCAAAGTGGGTGAACAGGACGACCCAGGAGGTGTGAAAGGAAAGCCACACAAATTGGGTTTCTTTCTTCCGTAAACCTTTGAATGTCACTCTGTCACACACATACACGCTACACTCCCACAGCAGCGTGCGTGTTGCACCCCTCCTCCGTGACGTACACGCTGCGCGGTCACGGTTTCACTATGTGGGTACGTGATACAAACCTGGGGTCTATGCTCATCAAAAATCCCCAAGGACACCTGGCTTCTCCCCACCCTTCCCACTTCCTGAGGCGAGTCCACCATCGGCATCCCAGAGCCTCTGCCCCTCCAGGCGCTTGGCCTGCCCTCGGGTACTTTCATTCCCGCCGTCGACGGCAGAACCCCGACTGCTGGTCTGTCTGCTACCTCAGCCTGGCACCCGGGGGGCACCAACTCGTGCTGGCCAATACTGTTCTCGAGAACATCCCGAGACGCCGCCCACCCCCCTCGCCTGCCCAGGAACAGCACCAGAGCCACGAGGACACGAGCGCTGCACCACGGGAATCACAACCGGGCTCCCCCGGCTCTTTGGTTCCCGTGAGCTTTTCGTCTCGGAGCTTCCAATGCCACTGCTCTTGGTTAGGTTCGGTGTTTGCTCCTGCTGTGTGCGCCCCGAGAGCCTGAGCACGGGGCCGTGCCCGGCAGGCGTCAGGAGCACCACGGCCTGTCCGACCCCAGTGATTTCCGGAGGGACGGGCAAGGTGCGGTGGGGGAGAACCTCCCTCCTTCCGGAGCTGGGCCCGAGGAGGGACGTGCCCTTCGTGCAGGCCCTCTGAGTCCTGCTGCATAAGCTGGCCCACAGGGTGCTGACGAGCACGGGCGGGCCGGGACGTACCGCTCTCCCCCGGGCCCTTGGAGTGAGGCGTGTCGGGCGCGTCGGCATCCTTGGGCTCCGCGGCTCTCCGGGAGGTTCTGGTCTTGGTGGGCAGCTCTGGGGCCTGCAGGAACGTGCTCGCGGCCCCTCGTACGCCTTGTTTCCCCAGCTCCTTCTCCACTTCTGCACAGAATAACCCAGAAGCCGTGAGTTAGTGTCAGCTCGGGACGGTGGTCCCCCTTCCCTAGGCGGCGGTGGCTGTCTACACTCAGGTACAGAGCAGAGCAGGGAGACGGATGCCGAAGAAACAGCTCTCTGCTCTCCTGAGGACTCGGGAGAGCTGCCGGACAGAGCACCTGGCACTCACCGCTGGGCCCCGCTTGCTGGTCTCGGGTCCTGCATGGCCACTCCCCAACCCCACCTCTCACCCCACTGCAGGCACTCTGGAGGGGGGTGTTTACCATCTGAGATGCTGGATTCCTGGAACATTGTTTCAAAGGCCTGGTGGATTTCAGCAAAGGAAGGCCGGTCAGAGGGATTCCACTGCCAACCTAGACAGAAAAGACCAGGTCAGACTACCCACCGGCTTCATCTAGCTGACGCTAGCAGCTCTCAAGAAAAAGTCTGGAAAGGAACGAAGCCTTCCAATCCTGCTAGCATCTTTTGCTGGGAACAGTTACAACAACAAATGCCACTGTGTTCATTTCAAACAGTAAGAATTTGAAAAGGCATTGAATACTGGCAGGAATGTGGCCTGTTAAAACTGCAGAGCCCTCGACACTACTTACACATACTTCCCCAACCCCTTGAGTAAGTATAAAGAATCACTAAGTCCAACAGCTCACCTTCTACCTCACCCTAACTTCATGATGGCCAAAGCCTGATAAAAGAAATGCTAATTAAACCAGACTCCAGTAAGAATGAAAAGGACTGATGGAGCCCATTGTTGGTGAGGGCTTTAAGTCACTCACAAACTTCTGATGGGAGTATATACCAGTATAACCTTTTGGAAGACAGATTGATACAATTTATCAAAACTTAAAATGTACACAGTCCTTTGAATCAACAGTTCCACTTCTTCCTTCCTTCCTTCCTTCCTTCCTTCCTTCCTTCCTTCCTTCCTTCCTTCCTTTCTTTTTAATTTACTACAGGAGAGAGACAAACAGCTGGAAGTCAGTCATGTGGGGGATCCAGCTGCCTTAACCACCATGCCACTGGCTGGCCCCAGTTCAACTTTTAGAAACGCTAGCCAGAGTGCACAGAGGCACCGATACCAGACGTTTGTCCCTGCATGGTTTAGAACGGCAAATCAAACAGGGACAGGAGGGTTACACACAGCGGGGCAGAGAAGGGCTCTCTCCGTCCCTCTCCTTCCCAGTGCGCTCATAAAGGAAAATGAAACACAAAGAACAAAACCAAATGAACGTGAAAAGCCAAGTGCGTGTCGGGAGGACGTGTTGAGTGAGCGAAGTCACCTCAGACACGAGGCAGCGGCACACGAACGGGAGAGGGGGGAGGCCTGAATGCAGACACGGGAAGGCAAGCCTACTGTTCCACTGCCGAGGGGAGGAAAGGTGACACGATGACCACGCTGAGCTTCTACAACACATACAACGTATACACATCCGTGTGTGTAAGTCATATAAAACCGACTGGATGAATAGCACTTGGAACGCTTAGCTGTTGTAGCAGAATGTTCGGCGGTAGGGCCCAGGAATCTGCATTTAATAAGAAATCCAGATTTGCTAGCCATCAATCCCATTTTTGCTTAAAAAAGCAAAAACAGAAATGGAAACAACTGGGATTGGCAGGTGACATAGTGGTTAAGGTGCTAAATCCCCACATGGCTGATCATGGTTTGAGTCCTGGATCCGGTAGCTTGAAGCACACTGATTGTATGTATGTGTGCCCCAAATTCCAGGAGGACACCGAAGAAAGGATTGAGGCGTGGCTATAGCACCTAGGGGGGTGATCTCTCACTGTTTCTCTGTCTCTCTCTCTGGAGAACACACACATCATATGGCAAAAATTAAAAAAAAAAAAACAACAGGACACAACTCGTATATTGGGGTTGTCAAAAAAGTCATGATGCATTTTTGCATAGAAAAACACATCATGACTTTTCTAATATTTTATCTGTAAATAAAGGTATTAAAAAGCATTGAAACACTTGAAAAAATCTGTATCAAATGGTTACATTCACAGCCTCGGAAGAACGGCAACAGAGAGTGCAAACACAAGGCTTTCATTATTCACTCCCCGCGTACACTCCTGCTGCCGGGGCTCTGTCAGTGCCCACGCGTACTTCCTGGGAGGGCTGGGGAGGGCTCACATGCTCGCATGAGTTCGTAGACCTTCTCGGGGCAGCCCTCCGGGCGCTCCATGCGGTAGTCTTTCTCTAGCAGCTCATACACCTGGGACAGGTCAATCCCTGGATATGGCGACATGCCATAGGTAGCAATTTCCCAAAGCAACACTCCAAACGCTACAAGAAAAAAAAAAGGTATAAGATTTAAGTACATTGCATTTACATTTGATCACCATTGCAGCAGACGTGAGGTCACACCTCAGAGGCAGCCTTGACAGTGACATTTCATCAGCTCTTAATTACCAACAGCCCAGGGAAAACAGGACAGGACCAGACTTCTGACTTACTCACTCCTGCCACTAAAACAATCAGGGCCAGCAGGGGGCGAGGTGGTTATGGCTCTGGACTCCCGCATGGTCAACCCTGATTTGAGTCCCGGACCTGGTGGCTTGAAAAATCATGCCAGGGACCTGTGCATGTGTGCCCAAAACTCCAGAAGGAGACTTGAGAAGGGACTGCAGTACGGCCACTCCCCTCGGGGGGTGATTTCTCACTTCCCTTCTGTCTCTGTGGCAAGTACATGTGCTGCGAGAAGCCTGCCTGTCGGCCCACGTGACCGCCTTGCTGGGCCTATGGTAGAAGCAGCCTGGGGCTGGAGGGCAGGCGGCCACATCCCACTCGTGACTGACCGGCTCCCTCCTTCCTGGGTGCACCAGACGACTCCTGAGGCCCCTCCAACTCTGGAAGTTTCATGAAAATCTAATGAAATTTTGTAAAGTTTTGAAACCCCAGATTATGGTCTTAAAAAATCTTCTGTTGGGACCAGCAGTTAGTGTAATGGCTATGTCGCTGAACTACCACGTAGCCGACTGCGGTTCGAGTCCCGGACTGGTGGCTGAAACTCATGCCGGGCGCATGTGCATGCGTGCCCAAGATCCTGAGAGGAGAATGGAGGAGAAGGGATTGTGGCGTGGCCATCCCCCCAGGGGGTAATTTCTCGCTTTCTGTTTCTCTGTCTTTCTGGCGAGCGCACGCGCCCTATAGCATAAACCTCTCCTAAAAAAAAAAAAAAAAAAAAAAAAAAAAAAAAAAAAAAAAAAAAAAAAAAATTCTATCTCCTGTTAAAGAATCAGGATTCCTCAGGAATGAAGGACTCAGTTTAGGGCAGGAGAGGAGCCTGGAGTGCCCTGTCATTCCAGAGCATGGACATGACGGGAGATGACAAGGGTAATGTCAAAGGAGTGAGCTGAAGTTCCCACTGGGCAAAGACTACACAACCTGAATCATTAACAAGGAAATTAACTGCACTGGATTCAAACACTTCAAATAGCTTTAAACCCAAGGGCTCATAATAATACCATGAATGACAAACTCGACCGAGATCTAACTAGGGTTTTAAGGAAGCGGCTTATCCTGAAAACCGGCAAAGCAGCAGGTGCTTGTCCTGCCCTTCCCGCGTGAGCTGCAGAAGAGGATGGCCTCCTCCGGGGACGCGCTCCGCCAAGAAGCCGACAAGGAATGGCAGGCTCAGGACGGCCAGCCGGTGGGCCTGGCGGCCTCGTGGTCTAGACACCGGGTATCAAAAACGACTAAAAACCACGACAGAGGAGAGAAAATCGAGTACTAGGTATGCCACTTGTTCCACGGTCTTAGAAAAAGCAGAGTGAAGCCTAGAGGGGACCAAGCCATCTAGACCCAACTACCCATTTCCTGAGAATACTGACACCAGGGGCACAATGAATCCCACTGCAGGGACACAGAGAGTGAAATCCAGAACGTGGATGCTCTGAAGGACACACAATGGAGTGTTTTCGATAAACAGACAGTGGGAACCACAGAGAGGAGAGGGCGTGTACGCTGGGGAGACGCAGTGACATCCTGTGAGCCGTTCTTGGGCCTCAGTTCAAACGGCTTAAAAAAAAAGATGATGATTTGTATGGCTCACCTGGAAATTTGCACACTGCCTGGATACTGGCTAGTATTCGGAACTCACTCGGCCCAGCCGCAGTGGTGCAAGCAGTAGGGACACTGCTGTGGGGTGCTAGAAGCCGATGGGAGGGCTCAGGTGTGCACCCCAGGTCCACCTGAGTACACCAGGTCTGCCTGCGGCCCCAGCTGGCTGCAGGGGTTAGGGAGGCTCTTGGGGTGGGGTGAGATGACTGTAACCTCAGTCGAGGGTGTCTGTCTCTCTCTCATGAAGGTGTTAAATATATAAACTTAAAATAAATAAATAATTGGGGACCAGCAGTTGGTGTAATGGCTATGTCGCTGGACTCCCATGTAGCCGACCGCAGTTTGAGTCCCAGACCTGGTGGCTTAAACTCACACTGGGCGCGTGTGCGTGCGTGCCCAAGATCCCGAGAGGAGAATGGAGGAGAAGGGATTGCAGCGTGCCATCTGCCCTGGGGGGTAATTTCTCACTCTCTGTCTCTCTCTGTCTTTCTGGTGAGCGCATGCGCCCTATAGCAAAAACCTCTCCCCCAAAAATAAAGAGAGAAAGGAAGGAAGGAAGGAAGGAAGGAAGGAAGGAAGGAAGGAAGGAAGGAAGGAAGGAAGGAATTCCTGCCAGTGCTGGGCATAGTACTGTGGTTATACTGAAAAAAAAAAAACTTTGAGAAAGTCATACTGAAATACTTAAGTGCAGAATGATATGATGTATAGGACTTGCTTTGAAATGGTGGTGGGCAAGCAGGCAGGATGCGTTTGCCACCGGGAAGTGACTTTACAGTGGGGGGTGGGTCACGCGACCCTCTCTCTCCTTCAGTGTATGCTTGCAACGGTCACGACAGAACGGTCATTCTTTAAAGACGTTATTCTGGACCAGCTGGTGGTGTGGGGGTCAGGATCCCACACGGCTGACCATGTGGTTTCGGTCCTGGACCCGATGTCTGAAAACCACGCTGGGCATGTGTACACGTGTCCCACAGGACAGAGAAATGGAAAAGGGACTGCAGGTGACTGTCCCAGGGGGCGTCTCCTCACTCCCATCCTCCAGCTCTCTGACCAGTGCACATGCCCTTGAGCAGAATAAAAAAAATAGAAATTTTTAAAAAAGTTATTTTGGATTAAAATTTAGGAAGAGAAAGCTCACTTTCACTTCATTTTGGAAATAAAAAGGAGAGGTGAGGATTTTAACACCGCGAAGAGACAGAACAGGGAAGGGATTAAGTAGCAAAAAAGCCATGGCGGCGGTGGCGGAGGCCGGCCACAGCGCGGCAGCAGCCCTACCCCAGACGTCGGACTTGATGGAGAACTTGTTGTAGGCCAGGCTCTCGGGCGCGGTCCACTTGATCGGGAACTTGGCTCCGGCGTGCGCTGTGTAGGTGTCCCCGGTCATTAACCTGCTCAGGCCGAAATCCGCCACCTTTACCAAGTGGTTCTCCCCTACCAGGCAGTTTCGGGCAGCGAGATCTCTGAGGAAGGACAAAGTTCACTGTGAATACTTGGCGGCTGAGGGCGTCGATGACGGGAAAGCTGAGTGGCCCCTCGGGAGCGTGTCAACACCCTGCCCTGGTGCAGCGCTGGTCCCCAGCACAGACGCCCGAGCTCCCACCAGTGACAGGCAGCAGACGGTGGCACTGGGTGCAGGCTCCTGGCTGTGACCTGGAGGCAGTTAACGACCTTGGGACTCAGTGGCCTCATCCACAAATACCGGTGATAACCACAGCGCCCACCTCCCACGGCGGTCATGAGCAAATGAATCCATATGGAAAATGCTTCCAGCAGCGCCTTGGCGACAGCAGGTGTCATCTACGAGCTGGTCCAGCTAAGGCTACTCTACCCGGCATGGGGACGGAGGCCTGGCCGAGTTCTCGACTGCAGGAAACCTACATCAGATCGCGTGCCCACTTGTCCTATCCAGACTGGACGGACAAAATAAAAAAGGCCCATGGCGCTCTTTACCCAAAGGGTCCCCTACTTCTTCCCAATGCTTGCCCAAATGTACCCTAAAAGCCCTCTCCTGTGTAATTCACTTCCTCTGGCCTCATTCTCCCAGGGAGGAAGGAGCCTCGTCTTCGGTTCGAGGACGTTAACCATGAAATCTCTAGGCAAACTGGGATGGAGGAACGAGAAGAGGCGGTGGCTTAGGGCAATGGCTGCGTGCGATGGCTCGATCATCAGCAGTGAGGGAAATGAAATACAGAGAGCTGTGCCTAATAGGATTTCGGTAAGCATTTTAAGCTTGCCTGAATGAAGCGGTAACGGGCCTAGCCGTGCAAGGCGAAGAGGGGACGTCGAGAAATCTCAATTTGCAGCATCAGAGGGCTCCCGTTCCCGAGCAACGGGAGCATCTGGAGCGGGCTCACAGGGCGCACAGAACACCTGCTGACACGGCCCCGCCAGTGTCTCACACGCTCCTCGCCGTGCGGTCTCATGCAGAGCTCGCGCACTTCAGTTAATTGGGCAGGAAAGGTCGCACTGGTGGCGTGGAAAACATCTTGTGTGAGAGACTGAAAACGCCGATCAGGCTCTGTCCTGCACAGGCCGCCACTTTGCCAGGAGCCCATTTCCCCCGGCCAAGAATGTGAGACCCGGTAATTGTAGCACACTTGAAGGTCAAAGCACTCAGGCCCTAGGGCAGCGAAGATGCCTAATTTAGGCCCACAGCTACACAATTCTGACAGTCGTGGAAACAGCCCTGAACCGGATGACAGGAGGTTAAGTGGAGAATGCAATGATAATGAGGAGGGAGGAAAAACACACACTAAGAAGACAAGAAGACCCACGCACTGGCTGTTGCCATGAGCTCACGTCAAGGCAGCGCCAACCGTGGCCAGGAAGAGCCTCGGAGGGGGCTGTGGTCACCGGGGCTGTGGTCACCGGGGAGGACGCCCTCGTGGCCTTCTGCTAACATCCACAATGGTCTGGAAGTGGACTGCTCCTCACCCTGGGGATTAACTGCGGCACTGGCCCAGGGTCTAGGCCAGGCTGGGTTCCATCCTGAACACATGCCTGAGGCCGCTGCGCTGCACCCGAGTGCATGCATTTGTTCCAGGGCCAGCATGCTGCTGCCAGCACCAAGCCAAAGCTGAGCCCTAAGGCCTCGTTCACTGGGGTGTCTACAGAAAGGCTGCCGGCTGCGGCGCTGCGGCTCTGCGGCTCTGCGGTCGGGCTGCTCTGCCAGGCCCTACCTGTGGATGAAGTTCTTCTTCTCCAGGTACTCCATGGCTGACGAGATCTGGGTGGCCATGTACAGCAGCACCACCGCGTTCACTTCCTGCCGATTGCACTCCCGCAGGTAGTCCAGCAGGTTCCCGTAGGTCATGAACTCGGTGATTATGTAGAAGGGGGGCTCCCGTGTGCAGACCCCTGCCAATAAGACACTGAGGGCTTGGGCATGTGTCTCTGCTCCCCACCGAACTAACAGCAAAAAGGACTAGCGCTAAAGAAAAAGGCTTCCAAGACATGCCTGCCCCTGCCCCTACGCAGAGGCCGGCCCGTCCTACCGCGGCCCCACACACTTGCAGCTTGAGACGGTGCTGACGTTAGATACCCACTACACTCGCAAGTCTGCTCTCATGCCCCCATCTGCCTGGGCCTCCTTCGGCCACAGCCAAAGGCTGGCAGTGCACAGACGTCTGACACAGTGCCCCTCGCAGTGCCCGCCTCGCCCCAGAGGTCTGGCCCCCGTCAGAGCACGTTTGCTCACCCAGTAACTGCACGAGATTGGGGTGTTTGATCTCTTTCATTACTGCAGCTTCTTTAAGAAACTCTTCCACCTCCATAGTGTCCTCCTGCAGAAGGAAAAGAGTGGTGACGCTTTTCAGCAAGTGTTGGCATGGGATTCTGGCAGCTGCTCTGCCGCTCGGTTTCCTCATGCTCGGAGTGGGCAGCATGTTAAGAGGCAGAGACCACACACGGGTGCGCTTCTCCAGGGGACCGCGGGTTCCTAAGGAGCCCTAGTACACTGAGCGTTTAACCAAAAAGGTCTCTTGGCCAACATGAAATGGGCCTGACTTTAAGGGCAAAGACCCTAACGGCAGGGAGAGAAACTATACTGCCCAAGAACGACGTGAGCGTCAGTGTCCCGGGGCTCTGAGCGAAGCGATCGCCGCGCTCTGCCGGGCGAGAATCAGCCTCGGCAGCAGCCCCCCGACAATGACTCACAAGCGGCCTCAGGACACGTCACCCCGCAGAGAGCCCATGGTACCCAAATGCCACGGGGGGGGGGAAGGGGGGGTTAAAAGGAAGAAGCGAGCGCCGGCGCAAATGTGACAAGGTCTCCACATTTTCGCACACATTTTCAGTAGAGGTTCAAGTCCTAAGTGCCAGAGCCACCCCCGCTCCTTTTTTTGGCCATAGGGCACATGTACTCACTGGGGAGACAGACAGAAGGAAAGTGAAAAACCACCCCTTGGGGAGATGGCCACGCAGCAATCTCTTTCCTCCATTCTCCTCTCGGAATTTTGAGCACACACGCACACGTGCCCGGAATGATTTTCAGGTCGCTGTGTCTAGGACTTGAACTGCAGTCGGCCGTATGTCAGTCCAGCACCTTAGTCCTGCTGACCCCACCACAGAGCCTTTGCTTTTGCTTTCATCATAAGCCTCTTCTCAACTTGAAAAAGCCACTATCTTCTGAGCTGAACATCCAACCAGAGGCAGGTGGGTGGTAAATGAACTGGTCTCTCTGCTGAGAAGACCTGGCTATGAAAGTCAAAGAGGGGGGCAAGACAGGACCACGTCCCACCATGGAACCGACGTGTCCGCACTGTACGCTCCCTGGCACTGCCCCGAGTCCTGCCCCGATGTGGGGAGACTCCCTGAGGAGTCTCTACTTCGAGCTTCCTTGTCTGGGCCAACCATGGCTATGAGTGAGGCAGGACCAATGAGGACAAAGGTCCACTCGGTTAGGGCTCCACGAGACTGAAACTTAGAAACGATGTATCACGCTCTAAAAATGGCCAGTTGCTCCTGATGTCAATCACGCATCACTGGGAGTCACTGTGTCAAGCTGTATGGGGGACAGAGCTCTCCTGCTGCCACCCCATCGCCACTGAACGCCCCAAGTCCTCCCTGCTCCCAGGCACGCTCAGCAGGCCATGCTGATGTGGGCAAGGCACGCTCCGATGTTCTACAATGACACCTTAATGGCAGAGGCTGGCGAGCAAGTGCCTGTCAGGATCAGGGACTCAGAGCCACCCACGTGCAGGAGGGACTTCAGGACTCGTGTCTGGACGACTGTGAGTTTGAACAGTGGCTCTCGAATGAAGCTGTCCAGACAAGAGTTCTCTTCAACATGCCACACAATGAACCATGTGTAGTGAGACCATTTCGGAAGTACTACTTGCTTTCATAGACCCAAACCGTTTCCTAAAACACCACGCTAGATCGTAACGGCACGAGTGTGAACAGGAGCCATCTAGCTTCCGGAGGGACCCTGCTCTCCCCTGTGTCTGTCCGTCTCTCCCCTCCTCAAATACAAACAACGGGAAGTGTGAACAGAGCTGAACTCTGAACATGAGTTTGAACCGGCGGGTCTACGCACACACGGGTGTTTTGCAATGAAGGCTGCAAGTGTATGTTCTCTTGATGGATTTAGAGACGGCCCTCCTGACAGGGTCACGATGCCACAGTCCATACTCAGCTCTAGCCAGACCTGGACCATGGACATTCATGTGTGCCCCATACTGAGAGAAGCCCAAGGACACGAGTCAGAACCCTCCCATGCGAGTCAGCCCCTCATTACCACTGTGCCACCGTCTGGCCTTCTTGTGGCTTTAACACTTTCTTTTCTCTAGCTTATTCCATCGTAAGAGTATCATATATGGGGACCAGCAGTTAGCGTAATGGCTATGTCGCTGGACTCCCATGTAGTCGACCATGGTTCGAATCCTGGACCCAGTGGCTTAAACTCACGCTGGGCGTGTGTGTGTGCACGTGCCCAAGATCCTGAGAGGAGAGTGGAGGAGAAGGGATTGTGGCATGGCCATCCCCCCTGGGGGGGTGATTTCTCGCTTTCTAGCTCTCTGTCTCTCTCTGTTTCTCTGGTGAGTGCATGCGCCCTATAGCAAAAAAAAAAAAAGGAATATCGAGAAGAGGCCAGGCATTCAGAAGAAGGTTCCACAAGGCTCCAGTGAACTAGATGGATCTAAGAGCACTGTAGCTAAACATCCAAATACTAATAGGGTTAGAATATTCCTCAATATCTACTGAATCTGCTGCATCAGCGATCACAACAGAATGGCAAAGAGATTCTAGATCACCTCTGTCTGCTCGCTCCTGAACATTCAGGCTGAACTTCAAGAATTTGAAAGAAAAACACCATCCATCAGATGACAAGAAATCACCGCCAGATCACAAGAAATATGGGAAAACAAGAAAATACCTCTCCTCCAAGGGAAAAGAGTAACTCTTCTTCATCCACAAGCAGCTCGGTGAAAATCATGGAAATGTCTGATAAGGAATTTAGAGCATTCATAATGTCGAAGCTAACAGAGATGGAAGAGAAGAGAGACAATGAACTGCTAAAGAGAAAGGAGAAAGAAGTTGACGAGTTCCAGGAGGTGAGGAAATTCTTGCAAGATCTAAAAGAGGAATTACACACTTTATAAAAGACTCAAATGGAGCTGTTAGAGATGAAAGTCTATAATTCATGAAGTCAAAATCTCCCTTGAAAGTATTAAAAGCAGACTAGATCATTCAGAAAATAGAATCTCAGATGTAGAAGAGAAAATGGCTGGCCTAGAAAAATCCACCACAAAGACTGAGAAAATGGCCCAAAAATTTGAGAATAATATACGAGAAGTACTAGATACCATCAAACGTCCAAATATCCAGATAATTGGCATTCCAGAAGGTGAAGAGACCCATAAGGGCATTGATAATCTATTCCGTGAAATCCTGTAAGAAAACTTTCCAAACCTAGAGAGGCATTCGAAGATCCAGTCCCAAGAAATACAAAGGACCCCAAATAGAATCAAGCCAAGAAGGTCTTCTCCAAGACACATTATAGCCAGGTTGACCAAAACCACAGACAAAGACAAGATACTAAGATTGGCAAGAGAAAAACATCAAGTTACCTACAAAGGACATCCCATCACGCTAACAGCAGATCTCTTATCGAAAACAATGCGAGCGAGGAGAGAATGGGAAAATATATTCACAGTGTTAAGAGAGAAGCAATTTCAGCCAAGAATACTGTACCCGGCAAGATTATCTTTCAGGTGGGAAGAAAAGACAAGAACATTCTCAGATAAACAAAACTTGAAAGAATTCACCAGCACCAGACCAGATCTCCAAGAAGTTCTCAAGGGTGTGTTATGTCAGGAAAATTAAATTCAGACACATGGAAATAAGAGCTCAAAAACTAAGAAAGTGGCCAACTTAATCATAGGGACAAGTCTGGAGTTGAATATTATAGCCCAGAATTTAATCAGGATAATTGAACCAGAACAGAAGATAAAAGTACATGAGACTGATAGGTTCATGCACCTACCATTTGAACAGAATCCTAACCTGTTTCCTGGCTTTAAGCAAAGTTCCTTGGCATTTCTTTGATTTAAGTTAAAACTGGTTTTCTTAATAGTAACGAGTGAACTACCATTGAAAGTAGTTAGTTTATGTAAGAAATTGTGTGATCAATACAATGTGGGTGGGAAAGGAATGGAAGACAATTGTAGACACCAGAGATAGTGTGAGAAGAGAGTGGGAAAGGACAGAGGGTCAGAAAGAGGGGTAAAAATAATTCTACGAACTAGAAATGGAAAATTTTTTATTAAGTCACTATGCAGTATATACTGGATGGGAAATCACGTTTTGTATGCTGTGATGAGGCTTAGGGAAAGAATGTAAATTAAGTTACAAAAAAATAAAGTTTCAAGAAAAAAATATATATATTCAATGACTGCAGTTAAGATATATAGCCCCAGCTAGGTACTACTTTATAGGATGTGTAAAGTTAGACTTGAGTTCATGGAAATGTATATATCACCTGTGTTTGCTATGAAAATATTTAGGGGAACCAGCAGTTAGCGTAATGGCTATGTCGCTGGACTCCCACGTAGTCGACCGCGGTTCGCGTCTCGGACCCGGTGGCTTACAACTCACGCCGGGCGCGTGTGCGTGCGTGCCCAAGATCCCGAGAGGAGAATGGAGGAGAAGGGATTGCGGCGTGACCATCCCCCCTGGGGGGTGATTTCTCGCTTTCTGTCTCTATGTCTCTCTCTGTCTGTCTGGCGAGCGCACGCGCCCTATAGCAAAAAACCTCTCCAAAAAAAAAAAAAAAAAAAAAAAAAAATTTAGATTAATTAAGGTCTTTAGTAATTCAATAAAATGTGGGGGGAAAACAGTATAGAAAGCAAACATAGATACCAGAGACAGTGTGGGAGGAGAGTGGGAGATGGCAGAGGGTAAGAGATAGGGAATTAAGGATGGGGGGGGGAAGCAAAACATACAGAAAACAAGAAATGGAAGATTATTTGCTGACAATAACATGTTTGTTTATCTGCTTGATTGAGACAATATACAGTGTACTCTGGATGGAAAATCTCATTTTGTATGCTGTAATGATGTACAGTGAATGAATGCAAATAAATAAATTGAAATAAAAAAAAAGTTAAAAAAAAAAAAAAGGAATATTATAAATAGGGGCCGGTAGGTGGCACAGTGGTTAAGGTGCTAGACTCCCACACATGGACGTCCATGGATCAAGTCCTGGACTTGGTGGCTTGAAAATCACACCAGGTGCATCTGTGTGTGTCCAAAATTCTGGGAGGAGAATGAAGGAGAAGGAGCTGGGCATGGCCATGCCTCTGAGGTGGTGATTTCTCACTTTCCTTCTTTCTGTTTTTCTGTCTCTCTCCCTGCAGAGTATATGTGCCCTATGCCCCCCCCCCAAAAAAAGCCGAAGTATGTAATAAATATGAATGCAACATACAATGTGTTAACCGGCTGCTCCTGCCATCGGTGAGGCGGCCGGCAGCATGTTATTTGTATTTACATTCTGGGAAACCGAAAGTTGTACGAGGATTCTGACTGCGGGTCAGTACCCTGACTCTGTTTTAAAAAGTCCATATAATTCCTTTTTTCTTTCAGGAAAATCACTGAGGATTTGTCTCCCCCTGCTGGAACCGGCTAGTTTGATTGATAATTTAGACTCAACAGCAACCTGTGTGTGCAACTGCATGAAACGAGATTCCTGTGAAGTCATCCTGTGACACTTGTCAACTTTATCATAAAAAGTCCTTTGAAGGGAATTTCCCGCTTACAGCCAACTAGGCTGACTCAGGTGGGCCCGAGTAGAATCTGTGCCTTTCAGCCCTGTCTCGTCTACGTCTGTTATGAGGAAGAGGGATCCACTGGGCTCGCTAAGGACTGACGGGTCCAGCCCAGATGCAGATAAATAGCACAGGGCCAGCAGGTGGTGTGGAGGTTAAGGCGCTGGATCCCACATGGCTGACTCAGCAGTTCAAGTCTCAAACCCAGTGGCTTGAAAATCATGCCAGGCACGTGTGCGTGCATGCCCAAAACCCTGAGAGAGAACGGAGAAGGGCTGCGGCATGGTATTCGCCCTGGGGAGACTTCTCACTTTCCTTTCTCAGCCACTCCTGATCCCCAGTTGCACTCTCTGGTGAACACATGCGCTCTCTGGGAAGAAGAAGAAGAGAGGGGACAGGGAAGGGCCAGAGGGTGGGTGCAGCAGAAGCTCAAGTGGCCCCACTGGGGAAGGTCCTGAGTTGTCATCCAGGGCTTTCCCAGCACTGGGGTGGTTTGTGGCATAGATGTTGTTTTGGGATATGTATGATGGGAAGTCAGCAGATGGCATAGTGATTAAGACACTGGACTCCCACGTGGTCGACTGTAGTTCAAGTCCTGAACTCAGCAACTTGAAATTCACATTGGGAGCATGTGTGTGTGTGCCCAAAATCCTGATAGGAGAATGAAGGAGAAGGGATTGTGGAGTGGCCACCCCACTGGGAGTGATTTCTCGCTTTCTGTCTCTCTTTCCAGTGAGCACAAGTACCCTATGGCAAAAACCTCTATTACAAATATGCCTGTGGGAAAATAATTTTTAAAAAATGGTTCAGCGGAGTGGTTAAGAGGATAACCTATGATTTATTCCAGTCTTTTTTTTTTTTTTTTTTTTGGAGAGGTTTTTGCTATAGGGCGCATGCACTTGCAAGACAGACAGAGAGACAGAAAGTGAGAAATCACCCCCCTGGGGGGATGGCCACGCCGCAATCCCTTCTCCTCCATTCTCCTCTCGGGATCTTGAGCACGCATGCACACGCGCTTGGTATGAGTTTAAGCCACTGGGTCCGGGACACGAACCGCAGTCGACTACATGGGAGTCCAGCAACATAGCCATTACACTAACTCCTGGTCCCATCCAGTCTTTAAAAAACAAACAAACAAACCAAAAAAACTGAATTATTTGTTTAATTGCACTTGTTATTATTATTTTTTAATTTGACCAGAGACAGAAGAAGGGAAAGCGAGAAGCTTGCTGCTGGGTCTGGAACTCGAACCTTGGCCGTGTGGGAATCCAGCACCTTTAACCACCCCGCCACCTGCTGGTCCCCGCCCGTCTCTCTTTGCCACTGTGTGACCCTGAGTTACCTGCCTTTTCTGAACTGTTTCCTCCTCAGCACGACGCAGGGAATGTCAGTGTGGGCCATGCGCAGAGAGCAGACAGCAGTGCCCGGGCGAGGCTCAGCGCCCACTCAGGGCGCCCCTACTCCTGGAGAGCCTGACGCAGTGCTGTACGAGGGGAGGCTGTGTCTCTAACGAATGCCGTTCTTTCCCCTCACAGTACGTCCTCCCAGACCCAAACCTCACAGGTGTCTTCCAATCAGCTTCCTCCTTCCCTCGGTGAGCAGGTGCGCAGCCCAGAGGAGCGTGCTCCCGCTCTCACCTGCAGACGCCGGCTCCAGCTCTGTGCCCGGTCTCTAACCGAGCGCTAGGGAGCAAGGTCAGCAGCAGAGCAGTATCGCCCCCACCGACCAGATGGACCAGGGTCCACGTGATCAAAGCACGCTGCCAGATGGGCTGGAGTTTCTGAGTCCACCCATGAAGGCGGTCCACGAACCAGGTGTGGCATGTGACATTCATGCTAAGTCTGGAAGAAGCTCCCGCACGGAGGAGCCCCCGGAGCACTCATCCCCGACAGCAAGCCCGTCTGGCTCGGCAGCCAGAAGGGAGCCCTTGCGAGGAGCGGTGGCCTCGTAAGAGCAGGCGCAGTATGGCTGCAGTAGGCCTGGGGCTGTGTAGCCTCTGCCTAGCACGGCCAGGCCCCTCCTTGTAAAGCCCGAGGGCCACTGCACATGTGACCGTCCAGTGACGACGCTGTCACGGAGCCCTCCTGCCCTGCTTGTTTCTGGAGCTCCCCAATAACAGCAATTTCCCTGGGGAAAGAACGAAGCCCAGACACATCGTGTGGTGAGGTTATGCAGGTGCGCCCTCAGTATTGCTGGGGTGCAAACAGGAATGTGCCCCTCTTCACGAGATCGCAACTGCACCTGGTCCCGTGGGGAGCTGACCCGCAGCGCAGCCGCACATCCGTGCTGACGAGGACAATCGTCTCAGTCCGTCTTGCGCTACCTAATAGCACACCATGGCCGGGTAATCCAGAGACAAGGGAAGTTCATGTGCCTCATGGTTCATGAGGATGGGAAGTCCAAGGTCAAGGGGCTGCAGCTGTCAGGGCCTTCCTGCTGTGTCACACCATGGGGGCTGTGAGCACGTGACCAGGACGTCACCTTCTTGAGACTGAGAGAGAAGGGGTTGGACCTTCTCAATAACGGCATTAATCCACTCACAGAACCCAGGACCTAACCACCTCTGAAAGGTCCCACGTCTCCTGGGGGCCAGCCAGTGGGGTGGTGGTTAAGGAGGCAAGATCGCACGTGGCAACTATGCAGTTCCAGTCCTAGACCCGGCAGCTTGACAAACATGCTGGGTGCATGTGCGTGCTCAAAATCCTGAGGGGGAGCAGAAAGGGGATTTAGCATTGTCATCGCCCCCAGAGGGTGCTCTCTCTCTCATGTGCACGTGCATGCATGCATGCTTTACCAAGCGCATGTGCCTTCTAACAAATAAAAACGTCCCACCTTGCAGTACCATGGCAGTTAAACTTCAACATGAACAAGTGGGAATATTCAAACCCTAGCAATAACCCCTGTGTTTATGACAGCAAAATTGCAAAGTAACGCAACGGTCTAATGAGGGCTGGTACACACACAAATACCTACAAACAGACAGCTTCACGTGTACAGGTAAAGAGCAACCGCTGAGACACGTAGGGGTGACAGGAGGGCCCGAGCAGTGCCCCTGCAGCTGCCGTTACGGTTAAAGAAGACTCACACGTGGACTGCCTCAGGGAAGACAAGCTTCCAGGTGCACGTCGCCTGTGCGAGACACATGTAATTATCTTCTGCCACTTTGTCAATTTGTCAGCTCATTCATGGGTGTCTCGATGCCACAGCTTCAGCAACGGTAGCTTTTCCAAATTCTCTCACTTACAGAACCATTTCAGAGAAAAAAGCTGACTTACGAACCAACTTTTGGAATACAGTTTACTGCAAACTGGGGCTTCCTATAGTCAGCAGTGGTTCCCTCAAGCATGCCCTGCCTTTAACATGGCTCAAGTACAGGGACGCCAAATGGGTCAAAACACAAATTCAGTCACTGGGCCTTTGACGGAGTTGCTGTGTCCCACCCACAGGGGTCAGCCTAGTGTCCTTCTCCTTTCTCTCTGTCCAGGTCTCCTGCCTGAAGGTTCAAGCGCGAATGCTGCCTCGCTGGTGCTGGCTGGTGTGAGCGAGTCCTGGGTCAAAGCAGGGCCATGCGCCCTCTGCTGGTCAAGGGGGACTCTGGCTCTGCCCTTTGCGGGCTGGACGGGAAGGTGCTCAGAGAGCCACCGCCCGGAGGAAGCCTGGGCTACAGCGGCAAGGGTAAGTGGCAGAGCGGGGCAAAAGGGGTTTTTAAAAAAGAGCTGTCACTGGCTGATGTAGGTTTTTCATGAGGCCTGAGAAGTACAAACCTGTGTTAGAACTGAAAAAAAGAGCTGGGCTTTGGCTCTGGTGCCTGGGTTTAGATGCTGGCATGGCCGTGCCCAGCTGCGTAATGCCAGGCCAGTCACTCCCCCTCTCTGGCTTCTTCAGCCTTAGAATGGTGATAATTGCAGCATCCTTCTGTGAAGGGTCTAAGATGCAGTGAGGTGCCAGAGGTAGCAAGCACTCGGAACTGCTGGGCACGCAGTAAGCACCGAGGGAACGGCACTCCCACCTGGCTCCTGTAACCGACATCTCAAAGCTCTCTGGTCCCACTACTGACACGCTGCGGCGTACAGACAGCATGCTGTGGCAGGCCCAGCAGGAAGGAAGGACGACTTATTTAGCTGTTCCTTCGTACTGTGTTTTGAGTTAACCTCTCAGAAGGAACGGCCTGCGTGCTCTCCGATTAGATACCACGTGGGGTAACTACTCACACGAAGCCAGGCAGCTAGTCCTATAATTCTTTACCAACTCTAAGACCGTAAGTGGGCAAGGCTCTCGGGAAATCATTTAAAGATATAATAAAAAGTGCAACAATACATTATTAGTAAAGCATATTCTGAAAGCCAACCACTTGCAGACAATTCTGATTCACCAGCATAAGAAAACCAGCACCTTCCTTAGCATGGTTGTTACGCACAATGCATAGGGAGCCAGATCCCACATGGCTGACGGTGGTTCAAAGCCTGACTCTGGCGGCTCAAAAAACACTGGGTGCGTGTGCAACCCCAAGGGGAAGGACAGACGGGAGGAAGGCAGTGCAGCGGGACCATGCTCCTGGGAGGTACTCTCCCCCGCTCTGGCGAGCACACTCATCTTCTGGTATTAGCAGTACTAGACAATACATACATGCGTACATACAAACAAAAGAAGAGAAAAGAAAACCACCACCGCCACCAGGCTCCAGGAGGCCCCCCCGTGGAACCCCGCTGCTCAGGAAACACTGCTGTATCATCTACTGAGTGGGCTTCCCTAGACTTCAAGTTGTGCGAATTCCACACCCTGCTAATAAAGCTTTCACATGTGCCTTCATGGCTGCATCTTGTTCACTTCGTGCTCCTAACGTGTTCCTGTTCTGCTTTTGCAAAGCGGCCAGGGCCCCACCTCTCTGGGCCTCGTCTCCACCCTGCACTGAGTCATGGAACTGAGCTCGGGTGCGCCCTCTTGCCTGCGCCCACATGGGGCCACGGACGCGGGCAAAGGCTGCTTTGTTGCCCTTTTACTTGAGGAATGGAACCGCACTCATGTGTAAAAGGACCGCATCTGGTTACAGAACTCGGCATGGGCCGTGAGTCGGCTACCTCCCAACCCCAGGATGACGTCTGCGAGGGACTGTGGCGCCTGCGCATGCTCGCCACCGAGCACCAGCACGCCCCTGTGCCGCGGTGACTGCGTGTCTCCATGCCCTTCCAGCGGCGGCCCGGCCCCTTCTGCTGCTCACAGCAGTCGGACCAGCCAGAAGGTTCCACGCACTTGCCCTTCACAGCTGCCAACAAAAACCCCCAGAAGAGTCGAGCGCACTTTGGCCAAATCTCCTCTTTCCAGAACTCTGAGTGCCTCGCTCCCTCCTAACTCAGCAGGAAGCCCCCCTGTGCTGCACCAGCGGAAGGAAACCCACAGCCGTAAGATGACAATGCTTCTCCAGTGACGCGTCTCCTCACACCCCAAGCCCAGCACTGTCGGCTCTCACCATACGTAGAGAGACCAGGACCAGGATTCAGCCCGCGTGAACACACAGGCGACGTCAGGTCCACGAGTCAACCCCTTGGCCGGTGAACCCCTGGACCCCCTTGCAACAGGGAGCTCCCTGGAAGGGGCGTTAGGGACACCAGCAGACCCTCTCGGCGTGTAATGGAGGGTCTCTAGTACAGTGGTTCTAACCGCGGCCCCCCACCTCGGCCCCCTACCTTCAAAGTCTTCACGGCCACCGTCAGGCTGTACTTCTTCCACACGCCCTCGTACACCTCCCCGTACTGGCCTCCGCCCAGCTTGTGCTTCATGGTGATGTCCGTGCGCTCCATCTCCCACTTGTCGTAGTTGGGGGACACGCCATAGACGGTGGGCTTGTTGCGCTTGGGGGCTGGGTAATGGAGGGTGGTGATGAGCCCATCGGCCACAGTGGAATGGTGATGGACCAGCTCGGCCAAGGTGTTGAAGCGGCTCTCAGAGGAGACATAGAGCTGGGGAGGACAGGGGACAGCCGTCAGTGGTGGAAGAGGCCCGACTCAGCCTACCCGCAGCACGCCTGCGGAGCCGAAGCCCTCCACCTGGGACTGGCCAGCAAGTCCGCTGCCGGTCCTCCCCTGCGTGCACTGGGATGCACTGCTAAAGCAGAGACGCACCATGTTTTGCCCAGGGCCTCTGTGCTCGGTCCCTCTGCCTGAAACCCTGCACCCTAATTCTTACAGGGCCAGCCCAAGGCCAGCCTTAAGGTCTGAGAAGGCTTCCTTGTCCGCCCAGCAGTGGCCGTCTCGCCACCTACGCTTCTCTGCACAGGTCTCACCGAGCTGAGAGCTGTCCGTGGCCAGCCGACCTGCCCAATTCCTGTCTGCCCTGCATGAGGAGAGCCCTGTGCCCCCTGCGCCGAGAACAGGGAACGATCACAGAATAGGCTTTCAATAAATAGTCCTTGACTAAGTGAGCCAACAGAACTTAGTAAGCTTTTGCTGACTGGAAGAGAAAATAACTTATTTAACTTGCAATTACCAACGGCACAGCGATCACAAGCTGGAAACCCGCGTTCCCAGCCCTCACGCACGGCTGCGTGGGAAGAACAGAGGACGAGCCTGGAGAAGCCTGCGGGAGGCCCACTAGAGGTCAGCACCGCTCCCGGAACAGAGGGCTGGGAGGGCTGCGCGGGTAGGAGGGATTAAGTCTTGGGGGCGGCAGTGGTTAAAGGCCCCGGTTTCCCGCATGGCCAACCACAGTGTGAGTTCTGGACCTGGCCACTTGCCTTCTTGCTTTCCCTTTCTCTCTCTCTGTCTGGTCAAATTAAATAATAATACTACGACTACAAAATGAATTGAAATAAATGAATAATTCTTTAAAAAAAAAAAAAGAGGGGATTAAGTCTCTGCTGAGTCTACGGTATGTCAGGACCCGTGCAGCCACCCCCACCCCCCAGGCTCGTCTGGACACGACTGAGATGGACAGAGAGCAGCGCCTGGCTGCAGTCACAGGGGTGACGGCACCTTACTACCCGTCTCTTCCTGCCTGTCTCAGTGGGTGGGGAGGAAATGCCCCCTTACCAGAAACGACCCCCCGAAAGCACACGGCATCGGGGTCCAGGCACCTGACTGACTCTTGGTCTGCTGAGGCAGCTGCATTGCTGAGGGCCCTAACACCTCAATGAGGTGTCAGAGACGGGGAAGGAGGGGCTGCGGCAGTGGGGCGAAAGGGAGGCGGAAGGGACTCTAGCCCCAGCTGTGGCTGTCACATCTCGCCACCTGAGGAAAGCGAAGGAAAGCCGGGCAGAACCGAGGCCCGTGGTGGTTGGTCATGTTAAGCACTGTTACTTTCCATATGTTTGCAATATCGGATAATAAAAATATTTTTAAAAGAAAGAAATCATGGGCCAGTGGTGGGTGGTTAAGGGGGCTGGATCCCACACGGCCAACTGTGCTGTTGGAGTCCCAGACCCAGTGGCTTGAAAAACACAGCAGATGTATGTGTGTATGTGCCCAAAATCCTGAGAGGAAGGAGAGATAAAGGAGAAGGGATTGCAGTGTGGCCATCCCCCACGGGGGTACTTTCTCACTGCGCCCTTCCTCTCTCCCCTGTGAGCTCACAAACCCTCAGGCAGAATTTTGTGAAAAAGGAGAAAATAACAAAACTCACAAGTTGATTCCTTCTAAAATCCTCAAGAGGGTACGTACAAATCAGCAACAAGCTCCACCCATCTCTCTTTCCGCCTGGATGACGAAAGTGAATTCTTTCAAGTCGAGCAAGGCACCCAGTGGGTGGCATGGTGGCTGGGCAGCTGGATCCAACCTGGCTGCCTATGCAGTTTCAGTCCCCGACCCAGGGGCTTAAAGAGCATGCTAGGTGCATGTGCCCGTGTGACAGAAGTCCCGAGAGGAGAATGGAGGAGGAGGGGTTACGCATGGCCATTCCCCGGAGGTGCCTTCTCGCTCCCCACCCTTTCGTGCGGAGTACATGTGCCCTATTGAAAACCTTTAAAACTCAGCCAAATCATTGGCAAACTCTGTATTTACGACCTTTAGATAATGATGTAACGATGATTCTGCTAAAATTCTGAGAATCCCAAGACTGGTCCACAAAGACTCTTCCACTCTGAGGACCTTGCTCTTCATGTGCCAACTGTGGCCCTGGGACACTGGCTTGGACCTCTGGACACAGAAGCTTTTGGGAAGAGGGGGCCCACCAGGGGACCCTCTTTGCAGGTTTGGGAACCTGAATGTACTACCCTGCTATGGTCCACACTCAGACCCATGAATGTCCACGGCAGAGCAGGGGCAGTGGGAGTCTGCACTGAGGCCTGCTCACAGGATACTCACAGACATCCACACAGCCTGACTCAGGTCAGACATGAGTGCCGGTCACACAGGCACCGAGGGGACACAGGACTGCACCTACTCCTGCCCCTCGGGAACGTGTCAGCTGTCCAGTGACCTCACGCAGGTCACCAGGTCCAGCCACTGGCCCACCACCCAAGGGGTGTCGAGAGGCCCTTCCAAGGACCCTCCGGGGTGGGAGCCGCTCTCCTTCGGAGATCGCCGGCACGGCACTGGCCCCAGGCTCCTGGGAAGGGGCTCACGCTCATTTCTCCATCGGAGCAGGAGATACAGTGCAGCTGAAAGCAGCATGCCCTACCCAGAACCACGTTCCTGACACCCAGCGCAGAATGCTAAGGGCTCCTCGAAGTCTGGGCTCAGCAGAATTTGCTCTTAGACTCATTCGTTCCCTCACGGGTTACTCTGCTGGCGACTTCAGCGATTTCTCTGAATGGGCACTTAATCCTTCTCAGTAATTCGATTTACAGACCCTATGGCTTAGTTCATCTTCCAACATAAAACCTATAAAGTGACATTTACTAAATACGGAAATACTCTCCTGCCGGTGCCCTCTGCACTTCCGATTCACAGCCCTTCTCCCCAACGTGCCACCAGCTGTCAGCGTGGGGGCTTCCTTCTGACCAGTTCTAATTGGGAGCAGCACTTTGCTGGTGAACTGGGCAGCCACCAGGAATTCGTGGCATGTTCAGAGAAGAAAGTGAAGTCAACACCGTGAGTGGCATGTCATTATGCCAGCTCCTCGTTCCGTCAACAGTCAGGGTGCTCAGCCCAGCTCATCTCTTCCTCATCGCGCACGAACCCAGAAGACAGGACCTGTCAAAGACTCCCCGAAAAGGCTTCCCTCCTGACAGCTGCATGCACAGGCTTAACAGAGCCCAGACTTGTGCAACCTCGGGCTCTCAGACCCCAGAGCCCCACCTCTGTTTCCAGCCTGCTCGGCCAGGACGCCGTGCTCCCCTGAGGGCTGCTCATGGCCCAGCAGAAGGCCAGAGCCCAGCATGCGCAGGGGAGTTCCAAGGCTCCGCTACCAGGGGAAGCTGGCGATGCTGCTGGCAGGCTTCTCCAGGACGCTTGTACCTGCTGAGCCACCAGCAGGGGGGAATCTTGGCAATTCCAGAGGCTACTCCACTGGCTCCTCCCGTCACCTCTACTGCAACTTAAGCCCATATTACACTCCTGTCAATGTAAACCCGTCACTAGAGCAGACCGTGAAAATATATGTCACCGGCATCTCTGTCACTCATTCATTCATATTTGCTACAAGGTGCATGCACCTGCTGGAAAGAGAAAGTGAGCAAGAGAGAAAAGACCCCCTGGAGAAATGGCCATGCCACAATCCCTTTTTGGTCATTCTTCTCTTGGGATTTTGGACATGCATGCACCCTTGCCCAGTGTGCTTTTCAAGCTGCCAGGTCTGGGACTTGAACCATGCAGTCATCCACGTGGGATCCAGCTGCCTTAATTACCCTGCTCTACAGATGCTAGCTCTAAGCTCTCTAGCCCCAAGCCCTAAGAAAAAGAAAGCCTCCACCAAAGGCTGTGGGAGTTCTGGGGCCTTTCAGTGGCACCTCATGGAGTGAATCAGCTGTGGATATGCATCACCAGGACTAAGAGCAATTCACGCAGGAGTGGCACAGAAAAAGCGGTCTCTACCTCTGCTGGCAGAAGGCTGCAAACTCTGACAAAGCATCAGGAGAATGACAATCAAATCCCAGGGAACCTGAAGATTCTTAATATTATCAAGACTGCCAGGAGACACCAACGGCTCAATCTGGTGTTGGCCCTTTCAAGAGTCCAGCTCAAAGCTCCCGAGGAGTCCAGCTCTGCGCCCTGAGCTGGTAACCACAACACACGCTGAAGAGCTCAACACGGGAGCGGTAAGAAGCACTCTGAGAGTGGACCAGAAAGAAATCTTCGGGTGCCTTCCACAAGAGCATCAATTCGGTTGTTTTCTAAAGATTAGTTCATGTGAAAATAAGAATTAAACTTACTTAACCTCAGACTATCCCCTCCCACGACCTTAAATTTTCCCCTTAGAAATAAAAAAAAGTTGCATCAAAGCTCTGCTATGAGAAGCATTTTTCAGTCCCACCCATGGCTGTCACCACCCCATTCTGAGGCTGCTCACTCACACCGGGGGTGTACTCTCACCCAGCTCAGCCCTCAGGTGTTCAGGCTCGGGGAGCTTCTGCAGATGCCCACCTGAGGACCTACGGGCTGGGGTTCCCCCTGTGCTCAGAAACTAAGAGGAGGACCCTGCTACGGAGGGAGGAGGAAGGCCTGAGATGCTCTGAGGAGCTGGCTGATACGGCACTGTGCACTCAGGTCAGTTCCCTGGGCTCCACCTGCAATGAGAGGAGCCCACCCTGCACATACCAGCATTAGACAGAGGGGCTGGCAACCTCTGGGTAAAACTCAAATGCTGCATATCACGTAGGCCTCTCCTTTCCCTGTTGAACGGTATTTTAGACCAACCGTCAGCTAATGAGTTGTCAAACTATATCATGCCTGATGGCATCTGTTCCAAAGCTGCTAATTAAACAACTCTGGGGAAAAGAAACCATTATACTGCACAGCACAAACCTCAAGTGATTATCTTGGTGTAGCATGACACAGACAAATAGCACAGATGAGACAGCAAGGTGTCAGCTCCAGAAAACCACCGCCCCCACGGGCGCTGCACCTGGTGCTGATTCACTAAAAAGCTATCCTTACGGTCTGAAGCTCATTCAAAGGGCCTACCCCACACAGTATACCCTGCAGAATGGAAGGGGGCTTGCTCTATGCCTGGGATAAGAACTACCAAGAGCAAGCTGGTAAGGCCCATCTCTAGCTGCACAGCAACTCAGATTCTGCTGTCTGTCACACTCCCAGGGCTGGGACTAAAGACACCTGCCATCAGGGAACGTATCAGCTACTGGCAACAGGACTTCAGCCGGAAGACTCCGAGATAGGCAAAAAGATCCAAAGAAAAGATGGCCCAGCCAAGTGGTGTACTGAGTTGCGGTGCTGGAAGCCACATATCCAACTATGGTTCAGATCCCAGGTCAGGCTGAACCATGCCAAGGGCATGGGCGCCCAAACCCTGAGGAGCCGCAGCTGAGGAAGGGAACTGCAGTGGGATGAGACCCTGTGGAAGGTGTCTTCCTCTGTCTCTCATGTACATGTGTACTATCATTTAAAAAAATGTAAAAAGACATGTTTGTACATTCATATGGTATAAATGAATGTGTAAAACAGTCACGAAAATGCCAAGAAGATATTAAAAGGGGAATAGCACTATCAGATATAGAATTCAGTACAGGGCCAGCAGGTGGTGTGGTGGGTAAAGGCGCTGGATTCCCACATGACCAGCCATGTTTCGAGTCCTAGTGGCTTGCTTTCTCATTTTCCCTTTCTCTCTCTCTCTCTGTGTCTTCTTGGTCAAATAAAAATAAACAAACAAACAAAAACAAAACAAAAAACAAACCAACAGCAACAAACGGAATTAACTAAATTTTTTAAAAATAAAATAAAATACAGTATAAAGCTATAGCAATTAAGAGTTCAGTACTGGGGCTGGCATGTGGCGTGGTGGTTAAAGGCGCTGGATTTCCACATGGCCGACCGTGGTTGGAGTCCCAGACCTAGAGATTTGCTTTCTCACCTTCCTTTTCTCTCTCTTTCTCTCTCTGGTCAAATTAAAAAATAATAATAACAAGTGAAATTAAATACATAAATATGTGGGTTTTTAAGAGTCCAGTACTAGCATATGGATAGACAGGCTAACGAAGAGGACAGAGGTCAGCAAGCTGAGATACACGCATGAATTTACTCTAGTCCTTGGATGTAGGACAGAGAGCAATGGCACAGAGGAAAACGAGATATGACACACACATGTTGAACATGGACACTATTCTTTTTTTATTTTTAATTTTGCCAGAGGGCAAGTGCACTCACCAAAGACAGACAGAGGGAGAAGTGACCCAGAGGGGCGCGGTCGCGCCACAGTCCCCTCTCTTCCAAGCTGCTGGGATTCGGAGCACACACTGCACATGCTGGATCCGGGACCTAAAACTGCACTGTCGGCCGGGCCAGCACACGGTGTAATGTTTACGTCACTCAACTCCCACAGAGTCGACTACAGTTTGCGTCCTGACCCGGTAGCTTAAAACTCATGCCAGGTATGTGTGTGTGTGCCTGAAATTCCAAGAGGAGAATGGAGGAGAAGCGACTGCCGTGTGGCCATCCCCCGGGGGGATGATTTCTCACTTTTTGTCTCTCTCTGTCTCTCCGGTGAGCACATGCACCCTATAGCAAAAATCTATAGAAAAAAAAAAAAAAAACACAAAAACACAACTGCGTGGTCAGCAACGTGAGATCCAGTCACCTTAACCACCTCGCTGCCACCACGCCACTGAAGACTGCTCTCTCCAACCAAATACACTCCTTCCCAACAGATAGGCAAAGATGTTTTACCAGGTTGTTAATATACTGCTGATGAGGAACCTTCATATGTTGTTGGTGAGAGAATACATTTGTGCAATTTCTAGAGGGTGAGTTGGCAGTATCTTTACAAATTTTAAATGTCCATAACTTTCCATCCACTCTAGCAACTTATCTTGCGTACACTTACTCTGTACACAAAGAAGTATGTGCGGTGTATTTTCAAACTGCAGGTCACAAGTCACTAGTCAGTCTATGAAAGAAATGTGATGGATTACACCCAGAATTTTGTTTTTCGTAGGTTTTTACCACAGGGCATGTGAACTTGCTGGAAGGAGAGAGAGAAAGAGAGACAGAGAGGGAAAAATGAGCAATCACTCCCCTGGTGGGACGGTCATGCCACAACCCCTTCTCCTCCATTCTACTCTTGTGACGTTAGCAAATTATGCACATGTGCCCAGCATGATTTTTTTCTTTTTTAAAAATAATTATTTAATTGTATTTATTACTTTTTTTTTTTTTTTGGAGAGGTTTTTTTTTGCTATAGGGCGCGTGCGCTCGCCAGACAGAGAGAGAGAGACAGAGAGATAGAAAGCGAGAAATCACCCCCCAGGGGGGATGGTCACGCCGCAATCCCTTCTCCTCCATTCTCCTCTCGGGATCTTGGGCACGCACGCACACGCGCCCGGCGTGAGTTTTTAAGCCACCGGGTCCGGGACGTGAACCGCGGTCGACTACATGGGAGTCCAGCGACATAGCCATTACGCTAACTGCTGGTTCCCACTTTTTTTTTTTTTTTTTTTTTTTTTTTTTAATAAAATTTGCTATAGGGCACACAAGAGAAGTGAGACAGCAAGCTGCTGGGTCCATGTCCAACCTGAACCGCAGTTGGCCATGCGGAAGGTCAAGCACCTTAGCCACAAGTCACCGGCTGGTCCCACCCAGCATGATCTTTCTTTCTTTCCTTCTATTTTTTTTTTTTTTTTCGAGAGGTTTTCGCTATAGGGCGCGTGTGCTCGTCAGACAGACAGAGAGAGACATAGAGACAGAAAGCGAGAAATCACCCCCCAGGGGAGATGGTCACGCCGCAATCCCTTCTCCTCCATTCTCCTCTCGGGATCTTGGGCATGCACGCACACGCGCCCGGCGTGAGTTTTAAGCCACCGGGTCCGGGAAGCGAACCGCGGTCGACTACGTGGGAGTCCAGCGACATAGCCATTACGCTAACTGCTGGTTCCCCTTCTTTCTTTCTTTTTTGAGAGTTTTTTGCCATAGGGCGCGTGCGCTCACCAGAAAGACAGAGACAGAAAGCAAGAAATCACCCCCCCCCCCCAGGATGACCATGCCTCAATCCCTTCTCCTCCATTACCCCCTCAGGATCTGGGACACGCACACACACGCACCTGGCACGAGTTTAAGCCACCGGGTCCAGGACTCAAACCACAGTCGACTACGTGGGAGTCCAGCAACGTAGTCATTAGGCCAACTGCTGGTCCTCCAGCATGATTTTTCAAGCCATGGGTCTGGGACTCGAGCCATGATGGGCCGTGTGGGAATCTAGCACCACAACCACAATGCCACTTGCTAGACCCCAACTAGATTTTTTTTTAAATTTGCTGAAGGGTACATGCGCTCACTGAAGAGAGACGGGGGGTGCAGTGAGGAAGTGCCCCCCCAGGGGGTGGGGGCAATGGCCTTATCGCATTCTTTCCCTTCTGGGATTTCGGGCAACCACACAGACACCTGGCACATTCTAGCCATGGGTCTGGGACTCGAACGGTAGTCAGCCACGGGGGATGTAGCTGCCTTAACCACCACAGGCTAGCCCTACACCGAGATTTTTTTTTTTTTTTTTTTTTTTTTTGAGAGGCTTTTGCTACAGGACATGTGCGCTCGCCAGACAGACAGGGAGAGACAGAGAGACAAAAAGCGAGAAATCACCCCCAGGGGGTATGGCCATGCCGCAATCCCTTCTCCTCCATTCTCCTCTTGGCATCTTGGGCACACATGCGCCCAGTGTGAGTTTAAGCCACCGGGTCCAGGACTTGAACCATGGTTAACTACATGGGAGTTCACTGACATAGCCATTACGCTAACTGCTGGTCCCCCCAGAATCATTTTAAAAAATGAGACAGAACAAAGTGGAACAGAAAATGTCAGAATACATTATATTGGGTCGTGGGCAAGGTCATGCCGTATCTTTCTAGGTTTTTCTATGCAAAAATGCGTTATGACATTTCTGATGACTTAGTATCTAGTAAGGGCTTCATGAAACAGCTTTCTCTCTTTCTTCATTTGTTTATTTAACTTTATTTATTTTAATTTGACCAGAGAGGAACATAGCGGGGGGGGGGGGGGGGGGGGGGAGGAGTGAGAAAGCAAGTCACAAAGTCCAGGACTCGAGCCACGGTCGGCCATGTGGGAGTCCAGGGCCTTAACCACCATGCCACCTGCTGGCCCCAAAACAGCATTATTTATAATGAAGTAGAAGGCTAGCAGAGTACCGCTCAGATAAATGACGGTTTCCCCCATGCTGTGCAGTCACTAACAAGGTGGAGGCAGATCTAATGTGCTGCAGTAAAACCGCCTCCAAAATACACCGGTAGGTGGTAAAAGCGAGACGCAGAGCAGCATGAAGTACGCCTCGTTCACGCATCTTTCAAAATAAACATACACACCAGGTAACTCTGGAAGAAACTGGTGACAGTGGTTACCTCTGGGAAGGAGAACTGAATTAGGAGACAAAACTACTTTTCATTGTAACTCCTGTGCTATTAGCTTTTTAACCACGCATCACATTATTAAAAAATGCATACACCTCGGGGAGCGCCCTGACCACCCACTTGTACTGTACTCGGTGCCTGGTGCACGGTGGGCGGGAGGACCCCAGCCGGCTCCATCAGTTACCCATTGTGTGATCTTGGGCAAGAAACTCTATCTCTAAGCCTCCCTGTCTTTAGTGCAAAAATGTATTAGGTTATCGGGAAAGTCATGACACACTTTCCTGTTTTTCTATGTGAAAATGTGCCGCGACTTCTCCAGCGACCTGGCAGACCGCAGCAGTACCTGCCCAGACGGCGAAGGTGAGGGCTACACGAGATCTGACTACAGCAGGGCTTCAGTAAATGCTGAATCCTCTTTCCCTTCGTGGTGTCCTCAGGACTATTTACAAGGCCACAAAAGTCATACAGGCCAGCTCCTTCACAAAACTGCAGTTTGGGTTTGGGAGTCTGGGGGTGCAGTGTGATCCCACTTCTGTTTAAACCTGTGTCTGTGTACACACGCGTGTGCAAACGCATCCATGAATGGGATCTTCTCCGCAGGGGAAGGCTGTACACTACACTTACTTGGGGCAGGTGCTGTCTGTCTTGTGCTTTAAAAATGCCTACTTAGTGTTGGGGTTTACTCCCCAAGGGTGAATTGCTATCATTTTACATTTTATTCTTATTTATTTTTATTTTTTGAAAGAGAGAGTTTTGCTATAGGGCATGCGCACTCACCAGAGAGACAGAGAGAAATCATCTCCTAGTGGAGAGGACCGCGCCTTATCCCTTCTCCCCCATTTACCTCCTGGGATTTTGGACATCCATGCACACGCTCGCCGCATGAGTTTCAAAGCCTCTGGGTCTGGGACTCAAATGGCAATCGGCCATACAGGAATCCAGTGCTTTAACCACTATGCCAACTGCTGGCCCCTAGATTTTATTTTTATAAAGGAGGAATCTTAATGTAAAAAGCACGTCCAAAACCCAACAGCTATTCCTCCGATTTCAAGAAACCACTGGGGCGGCTGCATGGTGGTGAAGGCAGGCAGATCTCACATGGCCGACCTCATGGTTTGAGTCCCAGACCCAGCGACTAGAGAAACACAGTGGGCTGGTGTACGTGCGAGCTCAAATGCCCAGAAAGGGGGAGAGACAGAGGAGGGATTCGAGCACGACCATCCCGTGAGGGGAGCTTTCCTTCTCTCTCTGGTGAACACATATGTCCTCTAGGACGCACACGCGTGCTCACAAATGAAACCGCTAATCACAAGACTCTAGAAGACAACAAGAGACCCACAGCAGGCCCTGGGACTTGGAGGATCACGTGTCCGATGCTCACAGGGAGCCTCCTAAGACTGAGGGACGATTCCTGCCATTAACTTACAGGGGCCATTAACATCTCGGTTGAGCTTTGCTGCAGCAACAGCAACGCGCCAGCAGGGCCTCGGGGTCTCCTGGCCAGGGCCCCCACCGCCTCCCGCGCCCTCCCCCAGCCCGCCGGCCCCCTCAGCGGCCCCTCCGAGGCCCCACCTTGCCGTCAGAGGCCGTGTTGATCCTGTAGTGGTACACCCTCCCTTCGTATCGCAACGAGATGGACCGCTGGCCAGGGCTGCTCTCGCTCTCCCGCACCAAGAAGCTGCCGTTGATCCCACTGCTCAGCAGATACTCCGCGGCGTTGCGGGACACGGGCCCGTGGTACCAGGAATGCTTCTCCAGACTGTTGACCGGCGTGATATAGTTGCTCGGGACCCACCCTTGGCCATTTTTGGTTTGGGCTTCACACCACTCCCCATTGTGATTGTAGCCTAAGACCCGGAGCTTTTCACCTTAGAAGAGAAGAACCAAATCTGTCATGTCTGCTTTAAGCACAAGCTTCATTTTCCTCATTTACCCTGAGTACCAAAAAGCTCCACGCTTCTAAATACCATTTCATTTTAACCAGTTCACATAGGCACGGGCCTGTACACGCGCGTAAGAATGCTCATTACATGTGGCGCTGCCGTTCGCACCGCACGTACCGAGGGAGCAGCCTCAGTGTCTGCGAGTCTCATGTCTACCCAAGCGCTCTGTTCCCAATACAGGGTGGGTGGGTTCTTTCATGGGGAGGGAACACTTTTGCTTAGGGAGAAAAAGTATCTTTAGTATTTGGTTCTGCTGTCCTTTTGGTATAAAAGCAGAGGATGATCTGTTTTTGCTAATGACTGACTGCCTACACAGGAACCGTCTCCTTCAGAGGTGACTCCCTAAGAGGTGCTGACTGTGGGCGTCCCTGCACCCGGACTTCACAGTGGCTCTTCCATGAGCGGCTCCCTGACCTCTGACCGCAGCCAGCACCGCCCACCGCCCACAGCCTTTACCTTTGGTTATGCTCAGAGTGTTGTCTCCACTGGCCACAAAATCGTACAGTGCAACGAAAAGGTTGGGGTCATTTTCACTGGGCCCGGCGAGGAGGTTTTCCTTGGAGTTCCAACGAGCAGCTTCGCTCAGACCTTGGGGCTCAAAGTCAGACGCTACTGGCCGCTGAAGGGCTTCTGGAAGAGAAAGAAGGAAACAGGTAACAAGGAGAAGCCTGGGGGGAATTAAGGGACATTCTCAGGAGCAGTAAAAAGCCTGTTTCCAACATTACACATCCTAATTTATTTCCCTTCTTGACATCTGTATCTACCACACATTCCTAAGTTGGTTGAAAGAAAAAAAAAAAGGACTCTGTCAAATCTTGTGACAAACTCTTGTGGTTAATATTCCCAAATAGTTTATGCTTTTAACATTCATTTATTCATATATCTTTGCTATTGTAGAAAACATGGAAAGCCCAGAGTACAGGCCAGCTGCACAGCCTAGTCGTTGAGGAAGCGGGGGTCCCACATACCAACCAGTTATGAACCTCAGCCCCAGGCCTGGGGAGCACACCTGTGGCTCATGCACGTGTGCCCCAGGCCCCAGAAGACGAAGGACTAGAGAAGAAGGGATTACGGCGTGGCCCTGCCCCACTGGTGCTGCCTCCCGCCCTCTCTCTGGCAAGCCCATGTAAATACTGGGTCATCAGGAAACCCATGATGTATCTTTCTATACAAAAATGCATCATGACTTTTCCAAGAACCAAGTGAAATTTTTTTTTTCTTTTGGGATCAGCAGATGGCATAATGGTTTGGTCGCTGGACTCCCACGTAATTGGCCGTGATTCGAATTCTGGACTTGGTGGTTTAAAATTTATGCCAGGTGTGTGTGTGTGCATACCCAAAATCCCGAGAGGTGACTGAAGGAGAAGGGATTGTGACCTGGCCACAATCATACCCTAGGGGGTATAATTTCTTGCTTTCTGTTTCTCTGTCTCTCCAGCAAGCACACAAACCTATAGCAAAAATCTCTCACAAAAAAAAAAAAAAAAGAAAATTCTAGTTTGAAAAGAAAGATCTACCATATGCTTGAGTCAAATGCAAATGAAAAAACGGATCGTTTTAATTTTTCCTCTCTATGGATTTAGAGGACCTCAAACATTTTTTGGGGGAGTAATAAAACCCACATCAGGGATGGGCCTGACCCTTCACTTACTTCAGAAAGTCCCGGAGACACCTCCGGCTCCTGGGCCAAGCTAAACCTCCAGAAATGTGTCTGGAAAGCTTCCAGACATGGGCCTCCCTGAGACATCCCTTAGAGTAAACCAACAGCAGGTAAGTAATATAGGTCTTTGAGGGCCCGCAAGTGGTGTGGAGGTTAAGGTACTGCATTCCACATGGCTGGCTGTGCAATTCAAGTCCCGGACCCGGCAGCTTGAACATCACAGTGGGCATGTAAGTGTGTGTGTGCACATGTGTGTGCCCAAAATCCCAAGAAGGGATTGTGGCATGGCTGTCCCCCTGGAGGGTGATTTCTCACTTTCCCTCTCCCCCCACCGGGTCTGGTGAGTGCACTTGCTCTTTAGCAAAAACAAGACAAAAGGTCTTTCAATTCTAACTTTTGCAAATTGTTTGTTTGTTTATTTATTTGCTATAGGGCGCGTGCGCTCGCCAGACAGACAGAGAGAGAGAGAGAGAGAGAGACAGAAAGTGAGAAATCACCCCCTAGGGGGGATGGCCATGCCACAATCCCTTCTCCTCCATTCTCCTCTCGGGATCTTGGGCACGCACGCACACGCGCCCGGCAAGAGTTTAAGCCACCAGGTCCGGGACTCGAACTGTGGTCGGCTACATGGGAGTCCAGCGACATAGCCATTATGCTAACTGCTGCTCCCTATTTATTTATTTATTGTTAAGTTTACTATGTGGCATGTGCGCTCACCAGAGAGAGATGGGGCATAGGTGAGAGAGCAACCAGGTCCAGGACTCGAACTGCAGTCAGCCACTGGGAGTCCAGCGTCTTAACCACCACACTGCCTGATGGCCCTCAACTCTAACTTCTATACTAAAGCAAGCCTTCAAGAATTGTTTTTCTTTTTTTCTTTTCTTTTCTTTTTTTTGGAGAGGTTTTTATTATTTTTATTTTTTGCTATAGGGCACGTGCGCTCTCCAGACAGACAGAGACAGAGAGATAGAAAGCGAGAAATCACACCCAGGGGGGATGGCCACGCCACAATTCCTTCTCCTCCATTCTCCTCTCGGGATCTTGGGCACGCACACACATGCGCCCGGTGTGTTTTTTAAGCCACCGGGTCCGGGATGCGAACCGCGGTCGACTACGTGGGAGTCCAGCGACATAGCCATTACACTAACTGCTGGTCCCCAAGAATTGTTTTTCTAAGAGTAAATCCCAAATTACGTTATTACTACACTTGGTAATTCTGTTTTATATATCATGAGGATAAAGACAATTTCAAGGAAGAGAGTCTTATTAAAACAAAACTGCCATCTTCTAGAATGTGGGAAAAGCTTAGTGACACATTTTGCCTGTTCTCTGAGTGTTTACACTGGCTCTAAAAGTGCCATGATGAACAGGACTGATGAATTAACCAAAAAAAAGCTGGTTATAGCAGGAAATTACTTTTTAAAAAAATAATTGTTTATTTAATTTTATTCATTGTCATTATTATTATCATTATTATTTTTTGAAGTTGATAAGAGAGAGAGAAGGAAAGTGAGAAAGCAAGCTGCCAGGTCCAGGACTTGAACCACAGTCAGCCATGTGCGAGTCCAGCTGCCTTAACTACCACGCCACCTGCCGGCCCCAGGAAATTACTTTTTACTAAAATAAGTGATCCCTTCCCCACCTCCTGTAGGCTGGTCTATTAGTCTTGACTGCAGGACCAAGGACCGTCCTTCTGAGTGTGGCTGTGATCAGACCCCCGTGTGGTTTCTGCCTCAAGTCCTAGCCATAAACGCGCCTCACTGCGGCGCCCATTCCCCTCACGTGGAGGGAGAACTTGCAGAATACCGCTGTGCAACTCCACTGCAGAATCTTCCGAAGTGCACATAGTTGTTCTACACCTAATTAGGCAGCAATTTTTTTAAAAAAGGAAGTTTTGCCAGAGAGAGTGAGATTGCCAGAGACAAGGGGAGATAGAGAGACGAGGAGGGAGGGAGACAGAAAGTGTAAAAGCACCCCCCACGAAGAATGGTCACACTACGATCCCTTCTCTGCCATTTCTCCCTCCTTTTGGGATTTTAGGTATGCACACACATCTACCTGGTGTATTTTTGAAGCCCCTGGGTCTGGAACACAAACCGTAGAGTTGGCCATGTCAGATTCAGCTACACCGACCACCATGCCACCAGCTGGCCCCAGGAGCAATGTTTAAGCTTCCTGCCTTCAATGAGTCTTTTTAAAGCATTCATCTTAATTTTCACAGAAACAACTTTCTTTTCGAATTTGTATTTCATTAGTTTTGTATTAACCAAGTAATGATGACAACAGGCAGGTCTGGCTGTTGGCAGGGAGGAGCTGTGTGGGCAGCAGACAGCAGGGGCGTGGCTGCCATGGCTGCCAGGAGCAGCTGTACCTGAGCAGCAGGGAAAGCGGTCACTTTGGCAAGTCTGTTAAGTAGAAGTCACGAAAAATTTCTACTGCAGTGAGACCAGGTCAAACTGTTAGGAAAGGATCCTTTTGTTTGTTTATTATAAATTTGCTAGAGGGGATGTACACTTGCTAGAAAGACAGGGAAAGGGAGAAAGCACAGCCCACAGGGGACGGCACATCCCGACCCTCTCTCCTCCACTTGTCCTTCTGGGATCTGGACACACACGAGCACCTGGCATGTTTTTAAGTCGCGGAGTCCGGGAAACACACAGCACAGTCGCCAATGTGGGGTCCAGCCATGCGTCACCATGTCAATGGCTGGCCTGGCAAAGGATTAACAGGAAAGGACTCACGTACCGAGAAGAAAAAAGTAACCCCCCACACTATGGCCAAAATCATGAATAAAAAAGTAACAGAAAATTAAAATACTATTAAACACAGAAAGCATGTGAACACTCACTGATAATAAAAGAATTGCAAATTCTTGGCAAATTGGCAGATAACATTTTTGGACAGTGCCCGTCAGTGAGTAAGTCTTCAAGGAAACGGGCCCTTCATACACTGCCGGCAGTCGGTGTGTGAGCTGCTGCAATGCTTTAGGAGGGCAACTGGAACATGAAGCAAGAATCTTTTTTTTAATTATTAATTTAACTT
Source organism: Tupaia tana (assembly GCA_026018925.1). NCBI lineage: Eukaryota > Metazoa > Chordata > Mammalia > Scandentia > Tupaiidae > Tupaia > Tupaia tana. Next base: position 103,003,975 of record JAKSZU010000013.1, on the reverse strand, counting down.
TATTCATCATTATTGTTATTCATCAGCTTGCTACAAGGTATGTGCACTCACCAGCGAGAGTAAGTGAGAGGGAAAATGAGAAAGCAAGTTGCTAGGTCCGGGACTCAAACCACAGTTGGTCATGTGAGAGTCCAGCACCTCAAACACAATGCCATCTGCTGGCCCAGAGCGAGAATCTTTAAAGAATTTCATTATCTTTTTTTTTTTTTTTTTTTTGGGAGAGGTTTTTGCTATAGGGCGCGTGCGCTCACCAGACAGACAGACAGAGACATAGAGACAGAAAGCGAGAAATCACCCCCCAGGGGGAATGGCCACGCCACAATCCCTTCTCCTCCATTCTCCTCTCGGGATCTTGGGCACGCACGCACACGGGCCCGGCGTGAGTTTTAAGCCACCGGGTTCGGGACGCGAACCACGGTCGACTACGTGGGAGTCCAGCGACATAGCCATTATGCTAACTGCTGGTTCCCAAGAATTTCATTATCTTTGATTTACCACTAGTAATTTACCACTAGTAATTTATCCTAAGACATACAATGATTTCTATACGTTAATTTAAATAACAGCACAGAAGGCAAATGTACAAAACATCTATCAACATGAGCTTAACTAGCTTAAGTTCTATCCAAAAAATAGACCATAATACTTAATGTCTTATTTAATGGTTCAGGGATATACCCTCAAATAGTATGCTAAATATTTCTATTGCAACCCAGTTAATATGACATAACCTCAATTTTATAAAAATTTTAAAAAAGAGGGCCAGCAAGTTAAAGGTGCTGGATTCCCACATGGCTGACTGTGGTTCAAGTCCCAGAACTGGCAGCTTGCTTTCTCACTTTCCCTCTCTCTCTTTCTCTGTCTCTCTCTGGTCAAATAAAAAAATAATTATAACAAACAGAATTTAATAAATAAATAATTCTTTTTAAAAATATTGAAAAAAGACTGGAGGGGACTACACAACAATGTGAACAGTAGTCACCTCAGAGTGGAGGGACTGTAAGACACTGTAAGTGTCTTATATTTTACTATTACTATTATTGTCAGAGGGCAAGTGTACTCACCAAAAAGAGGAGAGGAGGAGAAGCACTCCTGGGTGGGGCACGGTCACACCACAACCCTTCTCTCCCTACACATAGTGCTTAGCCCACCACACCACGGGCCGGAGATCTTTCCCCTTTCCACTCCATGACATCACGGCAGAATCTCACAATGGACTGTGCTCGTGGCCAGAAAACCATTTTAAAATAGGAAAACTTACAAACAGAAGCCAAATGATACAGAAATAATAACTTGACATGAAAAGTATGCTCAGGGGCCAGCAGGCTAAGGTGCTGGAGTCCCACACAGCCAGCTGTGGTTCCCAGACCTGGAGGCCTGAAAATCATGCCTAGAGTATGTATGCTGTGAGCCCAAGATCCCGAGAGGAAAATGGAGAAGGGACCAGCCTGTGGCGGGGGAGTGATTTCTCACTCTCCCTCTCTGCCTCTCAGTGAGACCATATGTGCCCTATGGGAGGGAGAAAAACTTAAAAAAAAAAAAAAAAAAAAAGGTATGGGAAAACGTGCTGGTAAGGCTCTGGACTCCCACAGAGTTGACTGTGGTTCAAGTCCTGGACCAGGAGGCTCGAAACTCACACTGGATACATGTGCATGTGTGCCCAGAATCCTTAGAATGGAAGAGAAGGGACTGTGTCACGGCCATCCCTTCTGAGGGGTGATTTCTCACTTTGTCTCTCTGGCAAGCACAGGTGCTCTGTAACAAAAATGTCCCTCAAAAAAAAAAAAAAAAAAAAAAAAAAAAAGTACTTGTGTGTTCCCTCTAGTGTCTCAACTGCATGGCCATGAGCACAGAGCCTTGGCAGGCCCGGCCCACACAGGAAATTAAACCCAAGGCACGAATACAGAAATGCTTTTCTTCAGAAATGCCATTTGACCTCTTCTATCAAACATTCTACAGCATCTGGATTTGATCAAAGTTACATAATCGGGGGAAGTGGCCTGGAAAACACCTGGAATGGCAGGATGCAGACACGGCCCAGAGGTGGCTGTGGGTAAAGTAGAACTGTCCCTAACATGTAGGCGGATGCTGGAAATTTCACGCCAGGGGCAGAGGCCTTGTTAGGCAGGAAGGGGCCTTCCACCGCTGTTTGATTCATCAGGACTCAGGCAACCAGGCAGTCTCTCGGTCCTCCCCAGCCCCTGCTCTGCTCCACCAACGAATGGCTGAAGCCCAAAGGGAAGTATTGCTCATGCATGCCTCTGGATGGAGACGCCAAAGTGCAGCCACGGTCCAACACCAAACCTTCCAGTCAATTCCCAGCCCAGGCTGATGTCAAAACCGACGCGCGATGCACCAATGCCAAGTTACTGCTTCATTTCATAGTGAACTATGTTCGTCACAGTTTACCAGGCCCACACAGCAGAGTGTACTTCGGTATTCCTGAGGCCTACATTCCTTTCCTCCAGCCCCACTGTCAGGAAAGTCAGACCCCTGGAAAAGCCCACAGGCTTTATCAGAGAGGATGGCCAGGCCCTGGCTGACTGCGACAGCACAATGGCAGCACAGCGAGACCGTGTCGAAGAGCCCTACTCCCTATCTTTCTCATGGGGGAAAAAGATGCCCCCAAAGACCTCCCCTCTTCTGTTCTTTCGGTCTTTTGCCTACTGTTAAATCTTGGGAAAGAAATTTTAGCATTTGCCATTATTCTTAAATTTCTTTAGTAGGGACAAGCAGATGTATAATGGGTACATCGCTAACTCCCACATAGTTGACTGCAGTTCAAGTCCCAGGCCCAGCAGCTTAAAACTCATAGCAGGCACATGTGTGTACGTGCCCAAGATCTCTAGAGGAGAATGGAGAAGGCACTGTGGCGTGGCCATCCCCACTCGGTGTGTGTGGCAGGGGTGATTCCTCACTTTCTGTCTCTCTCTGTCTCTCCAGCAAGCGCAATGCACCCTGTAACAAAAATCTCTCTTAAAAAAAAATTCTTCAGTGAACATTTTCTACAGAATCCTTTCTGAGCCATATTTCAAATACATTTAAGATCTCGATCTTCAAAAGTACCTTTCACCCCATTTAAAGCAATTTTGCTACTTTGCCATAATGTTAACTAAAAGGTTTTCACTCATTAACAAAACTCAGGGATAGTCATTAGCCAGATGAGTACAAAAAATGGTGATATCTTAAAAAATCCTCTAAAATTCTAACTTTGGCTCCAGCTATGAGTGCCAAATTGTTCAAAATTTGGTAAGAACCATGCCACAAAATTCACCCGATCTGTTAGGATTATTAGTATTCTAAGAAAACTGCCCTTTAGACTGTATTTTAAAGATGGTTTTATACACGTACATAGCAAACCCTCCCTCACAGCTGTGAGTCACCGTGGAAGTGTCTCCAGAAGACTCTCCAACATGGCATCTCTGCTCCAGACGTCCAGGGCAGGCAGCTGCTGCTAAGCCCCGACCTGAAGAGCCACGAGGAAGAGGCTTCATATAGTGAACTACGGGGCCGGGCGGTGCGGTGGCTCCTCCGCAGCCCCACCTCTCCCAAGAAGCCTCCCACCTTCCAACTGGCGCTCCTGCTGCCGTCCCGGCTCCCTCGGAGCACGGAGCAGCACGGTTACTGCCCATGCTGTGGGCTCTCTGCAAAGTTCTTGGAGACATTTCAGCGTGGGGACGGGGACAGGCGGGCAGGGACGTGTTCGATATGACAAACATCCTCTTCCTTCTGCTCACAGGCAGTTACTTAAACCTCTGTTGCTTTATTCTTATTTCCTTTATGGGTCCTTTGCTATTAGCCTCTAGTTTGAGAAACCTCTGTAATTTAAAATCTATAAAACAGATTCTTCCAAAACGAGGGAAGGCTTCGTGTTTAATTTCATACTCTGTTCCAGCTGATGAGGTCATGCTCAGACTCTTCCCAAGTCAGTTTCTAACCATCTCTTACAACTTTTTACAGGATGAGCTTGAGGGAAAAGCATTATTTCCCACAATCTGAATTTGATGAAAATCATCCTATCTACATTATAATAGTCCTTTATTTTGTAATTTACAGCTTCACCCAGAACAGTTAAAATTACTTTTTTTAAAAAAGTATAACTCAAGGGACCAGCAGTTAGCATAATGGCTATGTCGTTGGACTCCCATGTAATTGACCACAGTTCGCGTCCCGGACCCGGCGGCTTAAATTCACGCCAGGCGCGTGTGCGTGCGTGCCCAAGATCTCAAGAGGAGAATGGAGGAGAAGGGATTGCGGCGTGGCCATCCCCCCTGGGGGGTGATTTCTCGCTTTCTATCTCTCTGTCTCTCTCTGTCTTTCTGGCGAGCGCACGCGCCCTATAGCAAAAAAACCTCTCCAAAAAAAAAAAAAAAAAGTGTAACTCAATATAACCTTTATGTTAACTGTACACCCCGAAAAACATTTTCCCAGCACCTAAAACACCACGCCAGCTGCCGGGAGCCAGGCAGGGCAGGGCAGGGTGGCAATGAGGCACCACACAGCCCTGCTCATGGACAACAATGAAAGTCTCCATGGCACGGCCCTAGAGATCATCCTTTACTAGTTACATTTTCTAAGAGAAATTTTTGCTATAGGGAGCGTGTGCGTACCAGAGACACAGAGATGCAGCGAGAGGGAAAGTGAGAGATCACCCCTCAGAGGGGCTGGCCACACTGCAATCCCTTCTTCCCCATTCTCCTCTTGGGATCTTGGGCATGCACAAGTGAGTTTCAAGCCATCAGATCTAGGATTCAAATCATGCTGGCCATGTCCAAGTCTGGTGCCATGACCGCTATGCCACCTGCTGGCCTACATGTGAAACTTGTGTCACCAGGGCCCAGGGTCCTGCATGTGGAAGGGAGTGGACCTGAACAGACAAGGCGTAGTGAGGGCAGGAAGATGAACCAGGACCTCGAGGCCAGCCAGCTATACCAAGGCGCCAGGCAGGCGCTGTGGAGGTGCCACACGGCGGAGCCTTCTGGCAGCCTTTCTGCAGGCCACCTAGGGCTCCGCCTCAGAATAGAGTGTGCACATGCGTGAAAGGTGGCAGGACTGCCAGGGAGAGTGAGTATACTGAAATACCCTCAAAATGGTCTTTAAATTGACCTAGAAGGGGATAGGTGGTGGCACAGAGGTGACGTCTTGGGCCTGCTCTGGGTCTCTCCTGAAATGCCAGGTGTGCACGCCAGGATCCAGGCAGCTGAGATGGGCAGGTCCTGGCATCATGACCCGGGTGTCTGTTTCTCTCATATGGAAGAAATGCATACACTTTAAAAAGGTAATGAATGATAGAACACTTTTTAAAATAATTATTTAATTTTATTTATTCATTCATTCATTTTAATTTGACTAGAGAGAAAGACAGAGAGAAAGACAGGAGAGAGAGAGGAGAGAGAGAGAGAGACAGGGAAAGTGAGAAATCAAGCCACCAGGTTCAGGACTCTAACCATAGTTGGCCACGTGGGAGTGTCTGGTGCCTTAACCACCACGCCACCTGCTGATCCCCACTGCTTTTTCTTAAAGAGATTTTTGCTATAAGATGTGTGTGCTCGCCAAAGAGACAGAAACCAAGAAACCATCCCCTATGGGATTGGCCATGCCACAATTCCTTCTCCTCCATTCACCTCTTGGCATTTGGGGCATGCACACACACGGACCCAGCATGAGGTTTAAGCTACCGGGTCTGGGACACGAACTGCAGTTGATTACAGGGGAGCCCAACAATGTAACCATTACGCCATCTCCTAGTCCCTGATACAACGCTTCTTTATTAACATAGAAAACGCATGCTGCTTCATTGACACATTAAGTAACAACATCCAGGGAGACAAAGCACAGTAGATGAGGATGCTGAGGGGAGGTTCCAGGCATGCGTCTGGAAACTCTGAACGTGCCACGCTCATGGTGCCCATGACCCACGGCTGTCTGCAGCAGGGACTGGACTGCAGCACTGGGGCTCTGCTGAGGATGCCGTCACTCAATCCCTTTGTCACTCATAGAAGAAATAAACAAACGTTTAAAAAAATTTAACAAAATGTTAACTATTATTTTGCACCAATGACAATATCAAACGTGGGGCCAGCAGCATGGTGGTAAAGGGGCTAGGCCCCACATGACCCCTGTGCTATTTGGGAAGCACACCAGGTACACGTGCATGCGTGCATACCCTTACACCTGAAAGGAAGGAGAAATGCAGACTGGACTGTCGCATGACAATCGCCCATGGGGGGGGTTCTCACTCTCTCTCTCTCTCTGGTGAGCACACGTGCTCTCTAGCAGATGAAAATAATACTGGACCAGCAGGCGGCATAATGGTTATGTTGCTGGAATCCCTCGTAGCTGACTATGGTACGAGTCCTGAAACCGGAGGCTTAAAACTCACACTGGTTGTGTGTGCATGCATGCCCAAAGTCCCAAGAGGAAAACGGAGGAGAAGGGATTACGGTGTGGCCATTGTTGGGGGGGAGGATGATTTCTTGCTTTTTGTCTCTCTGTCTCTGTCTCAGTGAGCGCACACACCCTATAGCAAGGATCTCTAAAAAAAAGCAATATCAGACATGTTCCATGATAAGAAAATGGCTGATTTCTACTGCAGTCACATGTATCGGTAATGCTGCAGATTATTATCTGTGTTCTTTAAAGAATAGAATGCTAAGTTTTGGCACGAAGTTAGTGAAATGAAGTTTTCCATTTTTCCCACCCATGCTCATGGAACCCTCAAATTCGAACCCAGATGTGAAGGTTAACAACTCCTGTGCTAAGAGGTGGCTTAGTAAAGCTCAGTAATCCAACAGGGAGAAGAGCCCAGAAAACGAGACTGGTATAAATTAGCGAGAAGTCCAAATTGCCCACCTGTCTTTAAATATGTTTTGTTATTTTCCACTTATGGGTGCCACAAGAAGTAAATTAAACAGGTTTCTAAAGAAACCTCTGCTTAAAAGTTATTTAAATTAGGCCAAGTTTTAGATTTCTTTTGAAATCTTGTTACATTATAATGTTCTTAGACAACGAAAAAACTAACAAAAGCTCCAGAATTCTCCATTCTAACCTGTCCCTGTCCACAGTCCACACATGAACCTTTCTTAAGTTACATGGTTCTTGGTTCTTTCTCAACCAGGAACAAACGAAACAGGACTGGGCGTCGGGCACCAGGGCGGGGGCGCAGGGGCCTCAGAACGGCGCACACCCCTCTCGCAGCACCCGTCGGCGCTGTCACCCTCCTGCACCGGGGCTGCCAGCGGCAGTCCACGGGCACTTCCTCCCCAGTCTTTCTCTGCCTGTCCTCACGGCCTCCACGGACCTCAGCTGGCTTCCCTCCTCGACCTCCACCAGGGGTCTGAGCCGGGAACTGGCCCAGGTCCCTCCCCTGCTGAAATCCCAAACCCCACTGAGGGGCCTGCCAGCGGGGAGGCAGAACACCAGACGGCCCGCGTCCATCCTGCCCATCCGCAGCACCGTCGCCTGGGGCTGCTATTCCCGCTACCTGTACAGAAGACGTCCCAGCTCCAGAAACAGCACACACAGCTCCTCTGGGTCCAGCCTGAGACTCTGCCCCTACAACCCTCACTTTCCATGCCAGCCTCCCCAAACTCCTTGCACCCCGCTTCCCCACATGCACACCATGGGGCTGCCTCACGGCTGCACCTGGCCTAGTGCCTGGCCTAGTGCCGCGTACTCTCCTTCCCCCTTCCCGTCCTACTCCTCACTTCTACTAACCCCTCGACCTGTCCTTCCTCCTCCCAGCTCAGCCAGCTCACCGATTCTCCTTCTCCTTCCCCCGGTAGGACCTGGTGTCTGGACCTCCCACTGCCCTGCACCTCCACATGGTAAGCAGCCTCTTCCCTTGCAGTAGTTTTTGTTTGTTTGTTTGTTTGTTTTTAGGATTATTTAACTTCATTTATTTATTTTAATTTGACCTGAGAGACAGATGGAAAGTGAGAAAGCAAGCCATCAGGTCTGGGACTCAAACGGCGGCCGGTCACGTGGGAGTCCAGCGCCCTGAGCCACCACGCCGGCCCCAGCACCACCATACCCTGACGATGCACACTTCTGAGCCTCAGTTTCTCAAGTGCATGAGGGTAACCACGGTACGGAGCTAGTTGGAAATGGAGGGTAAGGACCCTTACAAGCGAGACACTCGCTCTTCCACAACCACCCTGCGGCTTTGGGGCGGACTCCCGGGCGGTCGTGGTGGCAGACGGCCACCCCAGCATTTTTACGGCCGATCTGGCTGCCCACAGGGCTCGGAGCATGCCCTGTGCAGAGCTGCAGCGCGAGGCCAGCTGCAGCACCTGGCACTAGGTCACTGGGCCAGGGCAACCAGCCCTTCTGTTTCTGCTGTCACCACACAAGGGAGCTCCTCTGGGAAGACATCAAGTCGTCCCTGAGTCTGTAGACAGCCTGCCTGGTAGGCCGAGATGGAGAACCTCCTCACCTGTTAACTCTTCAGCAGCAAAACAGAAAATTAAACGACTGACAGACTGCACCTTAATAATCTGTTAACCTCGGGGCCAGTAGGTGGTGCGGTGGTTGGGGCCCTCACCTCCCACACGGCTGACCGCAGTCCAAGTCTCAAACCCGGCAGCATTCTCTCTCTCTCTCTCTCTCTCTCTCTCTCTCTCTCTCTCTGGTACATGTGTCTGATATAAAATTTTTAAATAATACTAAATAAAATTAAATAGTTCTAAAAAATAATGATAATCTGTTAACCTCTTTGGAAAAGCAGAAATGACAATAAAGATAAAACGTAAACACGACCTGACCAGGAAAACCTTTGCAAAGGCCTAGGGCACGAAGTGCTTTGTTCCGAATGAACAAACCACAGCCAAGCCCCTACGATGAGGCGTAACAGGAAAACTCCTTTCTCCACGCTTTGGGAAGGACAGGATTTGCTACGGACCTCTACAGGCAGGGGGCAAGGCCAGATCCCCAGAAGTCTCCACAAAAGCGGCCAGGAAGCCCTGCCCGGGCTGCAGACCCACACGGGCCGCCGAGCCTGCTAACCGCACGAGTGTTTCATCCTGTCACAGGCCATTTGCAACAGCTCCAGGATGGGCTGAGCCCTCCCAGCGCGTTTCCTCCTCTTCATGGATTGCCCGCATGGTTTAGACAGACTCACAGGGCAATGACAGACAACGGCCCCATGATGTCTTCTTAGCTGTTCGTTTTTTTATTGCTAATCTGGGTAGCTGAATGTAACCCCCACCCATGGCATATTCGCTCCAAAAAGGCAAAGCCCAATCCTGCATGACTGCGTGTAAATGCTCTTTTAAGGTATTCAGTGTATCATGCTATTAGCTTAGGTTGCAGCCTGGGAAGATAGATAAGGACTCAGTCTCTCTAGAGAATTTCGGAGTAATGAGGTTAAAGTTTATGGCAACTTAATGTACTAGAGTAATAGCTAAATTTATCGAGCCTTTAATGAGTGCCAGCACTTCCCGGAAGAGAATCCCAGTGACTCTCTACTAGGTAGGCTCTACTACTAGTGCATCCAAGAGGGACGGATGGAGGCCAAGCGTGACAGCGCCCTTCGCCCCTCCGGTTACCCACCCACCAGCCACCCGCCCACCGGTCTGTGCCCCTCCGTTTGTCTCCTGCACCTCTTTCTCTACACGCCCTCTTCCCCTACCATCTGTCCCTTCCCTCTCCTGTCTCAACCTGTTTCTGTCTCCCAGTCTCTATCTCTCTCTAATGTCTCTGTCTCCCCTTCCTCATTCAGGACTTCCCACCTGTCTCTCTCCCTGTCTGGAGAGAGAATACAACACAGTGTAACAAAGTAAACAAAGAAGGATAGGAAACCACTTTCAGAGAGAGGAATAACTCTCTGAGAACAAAGTTACACAATGGAAAGTAAGAAAGTAGCAAGCTATTCTTCCTAATGGAAGGGGAAAAAGGAAGAACTCATGTTACATATTGTTATTTTTGTGTATTTAAGTATTAGTTAAGTATTAGTTAAGTATGAGCGACCATTATGGACAAAAAGCTAAATTCTTCCAATGTCCTATAATCTCTCCTCCTACTTATACATATATTTTAAACAGCTGGTTCAGACCCATAGCATAGCAGTTAAGCATTGTACACTGGAATCCGGATCCTGTTCACGCAAACTCTCTCTTTAAAGGAGTATGACACCTACCCATTATAAGCTCCTAGTTTTATTTCAGATCAGTGATTATACTAGCAAAATTACATTGACTTGATTTTACAATGAGGTAACAGGCAGCAGATTTTCAGTGTTCACCTGTTACAGAAGTATTGCCTCTTGAAATAAAATGCCAACCATGAGCCAATGGGAATTTTTCTTACTCAATTAAAATATTCACCATGGGGGGCCAGCAGGTAGAGTACTGGTTAAGGTGCTGAATTCTCACGTGGCTGACCATGGTTCGAGTCCTGGACCTGGTGGATTGCTTTCTCACTTTCTCTCTCTCCCTGTCTCTCTCTGGTCAAAAAATAATAAAACAAATGGAATTAAATTAATAAAAAATATTAAAATAACACCAAGAAAAAGTTAAAGAAAAATAAAATCACACTGGGTGTGTTGGCATGTGTATCCAGAATCCCAGGAGGAAAATGGAGGAGAAAGGACTGTGGTGAGGCCATCCGCCCAGGGAGACTTCTCACTTCTCCCTCTCACTTTTTCTCCCACTGGTGAGTACACACACCCTATGGCAAAAATGAAATGAAATGAAATGAAATGAAATAAAATGAAATAAAATAAAATAAAAATCACCATAGGAATAAGAGAGGGCCAGATGAAAGGAATGTATTTTCAGCTTAAAAACAAGGGCAGGAAGCATTAGTTACATGCATTGAAACAAACTGATTCATTAACAACAAGAAAAACTATGGGTGGGTCAGCTGGAGTTTATCATTACTTCAGCCATAGAGAAATCGGTCTGGCCACTATTCGAGCCTGCGAAATAGTTGTTAAAATAACAGCGGCTTCCACAGCCTGGGCTCCTGCTGTGGGCCAGGCTGGGTGCAAAACACATGAAATCCCTTAACCACTCAACGAGTAGGGTCTACCACGAGCCTTATTCCAGAAATGAGAACGCCCAGGTCGGAGAGCCCTGTGCCCAAGATCCCCAAGTGCACAGCAGGCACTCCGGCCCCAGCTGGCTGGCCCCAGAGCCGACTGCCCACATGACGCAGCAGGACCCTGAGGACACGCTCGTGGCAACACGGACATCCCGAAGGACTCCCGTCAGAACAAACGCACACGTCTAGCTGTACTGGTTTCAAAGCTTGCCCTGAGCCTGACCATCTCCGAGGTCCTAAAACAATCTCAGAGGGGCACTCACGGAGGACGGTCTCTCTTACAGGTGAGAGAGGAAGCTCAGAGCGGTCAAACAAAAACTGGCATCTCCTGACTCCAATTCAAAACCACTGCCACCCAGATGGACGGGGCCCGCCTTCCTCACTCTCTAGACCTCAGAGTACCGGCTTGAGACATGAGTGTGGTGTGCATGGCGGGCTTCGTGCCAAGGCCTGTCTCATCACAAATGCTCGGCGTTGGGACGTAACCCCACAGAAAGGGCTGACTGACCTACTGGGTAACAGAAAGGGCCTCAGAGTATTTGTTACTCAACAAGGGAAGTACTCGATGACCTCAGGAGAGAGTATTCAAAACCAAACCAAACAAAGCAAAAACCCATAGGCTTCTCCAAAGTGCAAGTTCTGAAAGTGTACCTGTGGCTGGCACCACGTAAGGCATTTGTTGGAAAGAAGCGTTTACAAGTGGCCCCTTAAAATAAATCCAAGAGTTCACTAAGAGTTCCCTTTACAGGCCCTGGCTGTGGGCTCCACTGCCAGAACACGGCATGCACAGCGTTCATGTAGGACGTGTGAACACAGCGCCGGGACAAATCAGAGGGCGGAAGAAAAGGAATGCAAAAGTCTACAGCTCCTGTCTCCTGCCCATCTCCGGGGGACCTCCTAGGACTGTAAGACACTTGGCTCCTACAGCCGGAAACGGCTCTAGGCGCACAGTAAGCATTTAAGTGCTCACCATCTTTGTCTTCCCATTGTTGTGTTGACAGGCCTGAATGACAGGCAGCATGGACCATCAGCTACAGTTTTTGAATGAACAATGGAAAACCTGATCCGACCCGATTCTCTCCCTGAGCTGGGACACCTGGGCCCTGAGTGGGTGTCAGTAAACACTGACTGAGGACTTCGAGGTCAGCCTCCAAGATGCTGGAACTGATCCTCTCAAGTCACAAACAGCATTTCCAGTCTTTAAGAAATGATCCCCGGGTCTGATAAATCCTCTCAACTACAAATGGTAATTCTATTTACTTTCTCTAATTAAATTTAACAACAAAACAAGGAAAACTCAGTAAGGAGAAGGGACCCCAGGGTGACACCTGCCTAGAAGAGGCCTTCTGCTGTACCAGAACTTTTTTTTGGGGGGGAGAGGTTTTTGCTATAGTGTGCTCACCAGACAGAGACAGACAGAGAGACAGAAAGCGAGAAATCACCCCCCAGGGGGATGGCCACGCCGCAATCCCTTCTCCTCCATTCTCCTCTTGGGACCTTGGGCACGCACGCACATGCGCCCGGCGTGAGTTTAAGCCACCGAGTCCGGGACTAGAACCGCGGTCGACTACGTGGGAATCCAGTGACATAGCCATTACGCTAACAGCTTGTCCCCAGAACTTTTTTTAAGACTGGAGGGTCAACCTTGAAATTCACCCCAAGACAGCTGGAAGGTCTTTTAGATTATATTTTTCCCCAAACAATAATCAAACCAGCCAGGTGCGGTCTAAATCTTCAGTTCACCCCCAGGAGAACAAAACCGTGCTGCAAAGCTGTGCCCCACCTCCCTCGGGCTCTGCAGTTACAAACGTCCATTCACGGGCAGGCACCGTCTGCACATGGCGATGGTGACGCCTAGCACTAACCCGTTACAGATGGCCGCGACAATGTGCTCCAGAGTTTGAGCGACTTGGAAAAAATAAGCCATGTAGTAACTGCCGGTGGTGTGGGCTGCTCCGCGCCAACTTAGGGATAATAAGCCGCCTCCTCCCTCCAAATGCCAGGCTTAGCCCCTTCTCTTCCAACAAGCCTTTCCTCAGCACTCAGCCCCGGAGCCCCCGGAGCCCCACTACTGCCTCCAGAGGGGCCACACGCCTCCCCCTGGCTGGCTTGATGAGGTCTGGACTTCAGGCAGGCACTCAATTCAGAATTGAAAGAAAAGAAAAATAGGGAGGAGTTAACAAGGCCTTTACTTCACCTTCACTTCTAAAAAGAAAAAGATGACAACTTGATACAGGCTTTAGAATTGGCTATTTTAAGTCCTGAATGACAACAACAGAGAAACCCAAGTTCCATCAGGACTCTGAAGGACAAGGAGCCTTTCTGCAGAAGACAACAGTTGGGGGGGGGCGCGGTCCCAAATGAGACCAATTTCATACTCATTTACTGACAGAAGCTACACAAACGACCACCTCGTCATCCTTAATTCACTTTTCTTACTGTGGTCACCTTATTATGATAGAAAACTAAAGATAACAGGGGACAGAAAATAAAACAAACGGAAAGGCAAAAGAGAAATGCTCCCAGTTCTAAGCTTTACTGAAAAAAAAAAAAACGAAGAAGAAGAAGAAGAAAGTTCCGTAAGGACAGTCTCCCGTCCCGCAGGTACTCAGACCCGTGCGAACGCCCTGTTCGCGGGCCCAGGCCCAGGCCCGGGCCCTCTCCAGGTCTGCAGCCTCGCGGGCGGGGGAGGGGTGCGGGCCGGCCACTGGGAACTCCGCATCCATAAAAGGCAGAGCCGGGCTCCCTTTGTGCACGAAACTTAATGGAAATCGCATGTTTTCGCAAACTCGGGCCGACCTTCTTGACACACAACCTCCCAGTGGACGGTGGAAAATCCACGAGGCGGGCTCCAGGAACGCCCAGGCCCGCCGAGTAGCGTCCTCCCGCTTCCCCGGGCAGAGCCCGCGGCCGGGCCGGGCGCCACCGCCATCACCGCCGGCTCTCCCCGCACTGCCCCGCTGGCAGGCAGCGCCCAGGGCCGCCGAGGGCGAGGGGGAGAGGGCGAGGGCGAGGGCGAGGGAGAGGGCGAGGGAGAGGGCGAGGGAGAGGGAGAGGGAGAGGGAGAGGGAGAGGGAGAGGGTGAGGGCGAGGGAGAGGGAGGCGAGGAGGCGAGCGGGCGGCTGCGGCCTAGGAGGCCCCGCGGCGGGCGGTGGCGGTGGCGGTGGCGGTGGCGCGGCTGCGGGGGACCTGCGCGCCCCGCGCACTCACCTTCCAGGTAGCAGCTGGAGGACGACGACAGCCCCTTCTTGGATTTGCAGCCCACCAGCTTCAAGCAGATCTCCAACATTTTCCCGCGCCGCCGGCGCTGGGGCCCGAAACCCCGTCCCCCGCCCGCTCCGCCCGCCCAGCTCAGGCCCGGCTCGGCCCGCGCGCCCCCCGGGCGCCCCCGGCCCCGCCAGGCCGCGCTCACCGCCGCCCCGCGCGCCCGCGCCCGCCCCCGCCCATGGCCGCGGCCGCGTCTCCGCTCGGCCCGGGCGCGCCTGTTAACAAAGGGCCCCGAGCCGGCGCCCGCCAGGCCCGCCCCCGCCCCGCCGCCGCCTGCGCCTTCGCTTTAACCCCCTCCTGGCCGCGCCCGAGGCCCCCGACGTCCCCACGGCCAGCCCGGCCCCAAGCCACCCGGTGTGAGGGCCAGGCGGCTGTCCCTGCAGGGGAAGGAAGCGGGGCCGGCCTCGCGGGCTCTCCCTCGCGTCGCCGCAGCCCTCCCACCCGCGCCCAGCGGCGGGGCCGCCCTGGCCGGGCAGGGGCGAGTCACCACCTCCCAAGCCGCGGGCGTCCGCTCAGGGCCAGCCCCCACGCGCGGTGCCAGGCCGCCCGCTGTCCTGAGGACGTGGGCGACAATGCAGAGTCCTCTGCAGTGACCACGTCGGCCTCGCCCAGGTGCGGCGGGCGGCCCGCGACCACCACCAGCAGTGGCGGTCGGAAGTGGACGGTCAGAGCTGGGAGCCAGGAGACCCGCACACTGGCCGACCCTGGGAGAGGGCTGACCGCGAGATGTGACTCTCAGTGAGCGGGACCTAAAATACTTTCGTGTCCTGTCCACAGGACATTCTTCAGAGACAAGCTGCACCCTCTTTGCCTCATTTTCTTCAACAGAGAACACTTTTCCCTCCTTCGGTGAGCGCCATGGGATACCACTGCTTAAAACCCATTTCGTTGCGGTGTTGGTTTAAATCTTTTTACAACTCTAGTGAAGACTGATCATAAGGCAGTATTATAACACATCGTAAAGTAGCAGTGATCACAAACCCAGAGAGCTGGGCCAGTGAGAAACAAGAAGGAGCCCAGTGACATCAAATGTTTAACAAAAACCAGGTAAGTTCCCACAGAGGCGGAACAAGGACTGCCTTTGATGGCAGTGTCAGATAACAGGTGCACCAGAGCAACCAGGCTACACCTTACAGCACGGGAATAAGAGCCCGTGGGCCCTGAAAGCCTAGGATGTGCCGGACTCTTTTAAGAGAAGGACTTTGTGCTCACTACTGCACTTGCACAGGGAGCCCCTGCAGCAAACAGAAGGAGGCCCATTCTGCAGGTCAAAGCCGCAGCTCAGAGCAGTCGTGCACCTTGCCCGGTGTCCTCCAGCAGGAAGCAGAGATGGATGGGCCTTGGTCCTGCCTGGCTCCAAGGATCAGGTTCCTAACCAGTGGATTAGGCTGCCTCTTGACACTAAGAATAAATTCCAGGAAGATTAAAGCATTGGATTATCTGCAGCCCAGCAGGTGGGCTGGAAGATAAGGTGCTGGGTCTCACATGGCTGACTCTGTGGTTCGAGGCCTGGAACTGGTGCAGGTGCATGCATGCTCAAATATCCCTAGAGGAGAATGGAGGAGAAGGGATTGGGGTGTAGCTATTCCCCCGGGAGATGGTTTCTCACTTTCCTTTTCTCTCTCTCCCTGGCAAGCACAGGCAAAAACTTAAAGAAAAAAAAAAAAGGCACTAGATGATCTGTTTTAGAGAAACCGTGGCTAAGAGACCCTGCCTGCTTTCTAGTCTAGTAACGACACAAACCTGGGTCTCTTCAGTACACCAGGAATGGTTGAGTGGTAACAAGATCTTCACTTAGGTCTGCCAAAAACAGCAGGTAAAAACTGGTGATTGGACTGGATGTGACGAGTGTATCTCACAGTGGCTCTCAGCCAGGATGTCACTAACTTTCCAGAGACGTCCTGACAATCCTGATGGAGGTGCACACTGTACTTTTAATGCAACGAAGTGGAATCAGGTTGGGCCAAGCCGTCAGGTGAGGCCACAGTCCCTGAGGGCCACCAGGTAACAAGTACAGTCCTGGTTGCTTTCTAGGTGGTTGCAGACAGTCACTCTGCTAGAAGGCTTGCACAGTGGCTGCTCATTTGTTCAGAGTCGTCCTTAACCTTTCAAGTTCCACACATAATGCCAAAAATAACATTCAAAAGGCGCCACCAATACAAACAAGCTAAAAAGTTCAGTATCTGTCTGTTTTGCTGCCATTTTGAAAAGTTCAAGGGCCTTTGATCAGACTATAATAGTCTGTCATTATACAGCATTTCAGATGAAAGGGTTATAGTCGAATCAGCAGCTTAATGCCAAGAACTACAGATTAACAGACATTTTTGAAATTCTAACATATCCTTGAATACTACCCATTAATAGAAGCCCAGATATTTGTTTGCATGTACTGTACTTTACATTAGGATATAAGTTTATTTTCAAAAGCTAATGACTAATACTCAGCTCTTAAGTCTAAAATGACCTTATCCTCTCAGATTCTCTTAAAATGAGTAATGCTTATAAGCTGTATCCAAATCTTTTAAAATTTAGTTATAAAACCATGCATCAACAGGTCTGGCAAACACTCTGATTTAGTGGCAATGAATAGTGAACATATTGCCAAACTGTATGCTACCAGGTCAAACCTAAACTGTAGTTTCCAGACTCAACTTTTGAAACTCACTTGCAAGATAATGAAAAGCATGTTGTTACCAGCAAATAAAGAGGGCCCCAATCTCCTCACCAGAGTGAAGAATGGCCCAAGAAGGATTTCCTCTACAACTAAAACCCATTGGCTTAAAAAATAAAAGTAAAAAGAAAAAAAAAAAAAAAAAAGAACATGTTTGCCATGTTGTATTTAGTTCAGGAAAGCAATATACTTTTTTTTCTTTTGTCTATAGAGCACATGCGCTTGCTGGAAAGACAGAGATGTAGAGATAGAAAGTGAGCAAATCATCCCCCAGGGGGAATGGCCATGCGGCAACCCCATCTCCTCTGTTCTCCTCTCAAGATTTTGGCACACACACACCCAGCCTGAGTCTTAAGCCACCAGGTCCGGGACTTGAACCACGGTCGACCATGTGGGAGTCCAATGATGTAAC
The DNA here is from genome assembly GCA_026018925.1 of Tupaia tana. Taxonomy (NCBI): domain Eukaryota; kingdom Metazoa; phylum Chordata; class Mammalia; order Scandentia; family Tupaiidae; genus Tupaia; species Tupaia tana. Next base: position 102,986,585 of record JAKSZU010000013.1, on the reverse strand, counting down.
CACTACGCTACTTGCTGGCCCTGCAATATACTTTTAACGTGCACCCAACACCCAGTGTCAATAATGGTATGAATTCTGTATAACTGAATTCCATTTTGCAGGTCAGGAAACTGGGGAGCAGGAGCAGAGAGGGAAAGGTCCAGAGGTATCTGGTTCAAGTTCACATGGGTAAGTTAGCAGAAAGATCTTGAACTTTCCAAAATGGCCCAGAATTTCCAATTTAATAAAAGGAAGAAAGTGTGAGCAAGACCAGAGGATGAAATAAAAATCATTAACTGTTGGGAAAATTTTAAGAAAATAATTCAGGGAACTAGAGCTATTTAAGATTATTTTTAAATATATTAAGGAAGAAAGAATAAAAATCCCTCATTACATTAAAGTATGTGATCTGAGCAGTGTTTCTAAAAGTATGGTTCATGGGCAACCTTTTTTTTAGCTTGCTATAGGGCATGTGTGCTCACCAGAGAGTCAAGAGAGAGGAAATGTGAGAAATCACCCCATTAAGGGGGATGGCCACGCTGCAATCCCCTCTCCTCCATCCTCCTCTCAGGATTTCGGGCACACTCGTGCACATGCCTGGTGTGTTTTTAAGCCGCTGGGTCCAGGGCTTGTACCTCACAGTTGACCAAGTGGGACCCAACCACCTTAACCTTCCCACCATCTGCTGACCCAAGGGCAACCTGTCCTGAACAATGCAGGTGCTTCCTTAAAATGCAGATTTTGGGGGCCAGCAGATGTGTGGTGGTTAAGGGTGTTGGACTCCCACATGGCTGACTGTGGTTCAAGTCCTGGGCCTGGCAGCTTGCTTTCTCACTGACTCTCTCGCTCTGTTCCTCTCTGGTCAAATTAAAATAAGTAAATAAAGAAATAAAGTTAAATAAAAAAAAATTCTTAAAAAAAAATGTAGATTTTGGTCACTGTTCTAGTCTCCTGGGATGAGAATATGTGGAATGAGCTATAATCTCAATCTTATACTGCCCGGATGATCTGTGTGCATACATATGTCAGAAAAAAACACTATTTTGGGAAAGGGGAGAATGCTTCTTTTCACTGAAAATAGAACAGCCATCAATTTATTATTTGAAAGCATTTTTTTTTTAAAGAATGATTTTATTTTACTTATTTATTATTATTATTATTCAATTTGACCAGAGAGAGACAGAGAGGGAGAGTGAGAAGGCAAGCCACCAGGTCTGGGACTCGAACCACGGTTGACACCATGTGGGAGTCCAGCATCTTAACCACCATGCCACCTGCCGTTGCCTCCCCCCCAAAGCAATTTCTGAATTAAGAAATGTGTAACTCTTGAACCAAGTTACCAAAAGAGGACTCTTCTCTGAAGATTTTAGGACAGAGATTGAATTTTTTAATTTGGAGGGTTGTTTTGTTTTGTTTCAAATTGGGATAGGCATCCACCACCATAGAACTGAGTCAAGAGAAGGAGACAGAATTCAGGATGTGGAAGCTCCACCTCAGTGCAGCAAGATTGGGGTGGGAATGTGGGTGGGAGAGAGACAGGTGAATCTGACACAAGGCCTGCTTTGGGACCCCCAGGACCAGATGACCCAGGTCTGACCAACTCCTTCACTGTTTCCAGCCCAGTTAATAATTTTGGGGGAAAGCAAGATCTTGAGGTATGTGCAGCTGTTTCACACGCACGTGCCAACAAAGCCCACTTCCTCCGATCCGGCAAACACTGTGCAGAGCCCACCAGGTTCTCTAGCTGGGTGGGTCCAGGTAAAGAATAAAAAGGCTTGAGAAACCATGTCAATCATATCTGTTTTGCCACTGTGTAAGGACAAATATGCATCCCTGTACGTCTCAAAATGTTTCCATCCATTAGCATTGCTTGCTGGTCACGAGTCACACGTCACAAAGGCCTGTGACTTAGCCTGGCCCAACCAGGCAGCAGGGGAAGGCCATGTGGTGAGACGCAATACATGCCTCATTCTAAGTCTCAGACTGCCACTTACTGGTGGCTTTACCTGTGAGAGCCTCCATTTGCCATCTGTGAGATGGGCAAAGGCCACAGGTGTCGCCGCCTCACAGGGTTATGAAGAGGGGACAATGCGGAAGACATGGGAGCACAGAAGGCGCTCGGCTCAGGTGATGCCGGAGCTCCTGCCCCACCTTACCGGGACTGTCAGAGCGTGAACTAGCAAACGTGTACATGAAGATGGATCTGGAGAGCGGTCACAGAGAGTAAAGTCAGAATCTGGAGGTTTTCCAAGAGAGAAGAAAATCAACTTATTTCATTAAAGCAAAGAAGCACTAGCTTTGGGGTGGGAGAGCAAACTCCTGACCCAGAGCCCAGGTTTGCAGCCACAACGGTCAAACAGAGTCCACATACCCATGCCTCAGGCCGGGACGCTGGGGATGTGGTCATCTGTGCAGCGTACAGGGGGACAGAAGACTGTCCTTCGGATGACACCAACTCTTCTGTCAATCCCCTCGATTTTGCCAAGGCTACAGTTCTCAGTTGGGGACCAAGTCTGAACTGCCTTAGGGTAAATCCACTTTCTAGAGCTCTCACGAGGGCAAGACTAACTTGCTTTTATAATTAACAAGTCTAAACATAACTGTTAAACAACAATCTTTGTCCGGAAGGAGAAAACTACTATCAGTAGGATGCTCAGTGTTTTATTTTTAATTGAAGGTCATACACACACGGTTAACAATCAAATAGTGCTGAAAGTCTTGTAATACTCTTGTAATAAAAGACTAAAAAGAGTCTTGTGGAAGTAATGCAAAGCAGCAGACCCACTCGCCGGCTTTCCCACTAAATCCTCATCGTGCTGTCTCTGGGCTCATTAGCTTTACACACTACTATGAACTTACCCAGTAGTGCTATATCATCACCATCTCCAACCTCCCATTGTTCCCGAAGCAGAACAATTGCAATTGGGGTTAAGGCAGAAGTTGCTGTTTACATTGCTGTGATGACGTAAACACTGTTCACTGCTTAGCCAATAATACACAGGCTAAGTATCCCTTTCCTGAATTCTTGGGAAAAGAGAGGTTTCTGATTTCAGATTTTCGAATATCTGCATTATATATAATGAGGTATCTTGGGGAGGGGCCTAAGCCTAAACCCAACATTCCTTTACGTTTCATTATACACCTTAGACACATAGCCTAAAGGTAATTTTTTTTCTTTTCGTTGCCAGAGGGTGCGTGCACTGACCAGAGAGAGAAAGCACTCCCCAGCGGGCATGGTTATGCCACGATCCTCCTTCCTCCGTTTCTCCCGCCCATGGGGGTTGGGGCACACGAGTGGGCACATGCCCCACATGCCTGGCTTATGTTCCACACTGCTAGGGCTGGGATCTGAACCACAGTAAGCCATGCAGGATCTGGCTTCCTCAGCACAGTGCTTCACTGCTGTGCCACAGGGCCAGTCCGTCTAAAGGTCATCTTACATAACATTTCTGTACTGCACCATCTGACTGTCACCTGTCATATGAGGCCAAGTGTGGAATTTCCAACTTGCAGCATCATGTTAGCATTCAAAATATTTTGGATTTTGGAGCATTTCAGATTCAGATTTTTGGATCAATGATGTACAACCTGCACTATGAATATTTCCTTTACTATACAACTTCATGTATTCTGGAGATATTAATTACCTTTCCCCCCCCCACTTGATTAGTTTTCTATGCACCTATTACTACTTTTCCTCCGAACACTTCAAAGCTTTGTCAAACACCTAACTGTATTTTTCTACACACTAAGACACTTCAAATATGTTCAATTCTATTTACTAATTCCTCATTTTATTTAACTCATTCATCATCTACTAACTTCCTATGGAGAAGGGAGATGCAGGTCTAAAACTACAGGCTCCTCACTTAATGACCCTGTTTCATTCCTAAGACTAGATCAGTAAGTGAACTGGTTGATAAGCAAAGGACTTAAAGGAGGACGTCTTGTGCTGTGTCATGGCACCACAGGGTATGTATTTTTCAATAGGTAAACAAGCTAGAATAATCTAAGTCTATCCATACAAAAAGCATATATTGGGAACCAGCAGTTAGCGTAATGGCTATGTCGCTGGACTCCCACGTAGTCGACCGCGGTTCGCGTCTCGGACCCGGTGGCTTACAACTCACGCCGGGCGCGTGTGCGTGCGTGCCCAAGATCCCGAGAGGAGAATGGAGGAGAAGGGATTGCGGCGTGACCATCCCCCCTGGGGGGTGATTTCTCGCTTTCTGTCTCTCTGTCTCTCTCTGTCTGTCTGGCGAGTGCACGCGCCCTATAGCGAAAAAAAAAACTCTCAAAAAAAAAAAAAAAAAAAAAGCATATATTAGATAAGTACCATAAAGCAATATACCACAACACAATAATATAAATCTGGTATAATTGTTTTTAAATTATTTTGAATACTATTATGGGGCACAGTAAGGTACAAGTTAGTAAACAAAATATGCAGTCTTGTGTGATTGTGAATGATTTGTGTAGTGAATACTGACTGTGGGAACAAGACAAAGACTGACAAAGAGGATTCCCAAGATTCACAGAGAAAGAGGATTCCTTGCACTGGAAAACTAGTTGTCAAGTCTGAGTGGTCATTGAACAGGTAGGTCATTAAGTGAGATATGACTATAGCCTGCCTTTACCTTGATAGTTGGGCTAGGTATAGAATTCTAGATTGAAAATAATTTTCCCAACTGAATGCTGAAGACATTTTCCCACCACTTTCTAGTTTCCAGTATTGTTTAGAAATGCAATCCCATTCCAACTCCTAATCCCTAGAAATGAGTTATTTTTCTCTCTGGAAGCTTTTAGGATCTTCAAATATTCTTGATGTTCTCAAATTTCACAATAATACAGCTTAAAGAGAGTCTTTTCACATAGTATGCTGGGCACTCAGAAGGACTATCCAATTCAGAAGTTTTCTTGTTTTTAATGAGATTTTTGCTATAGGGCACATGCACATGCCCGAGACAGAGGGACAGAAAGTGAGAAATCATCCCCCTGAGGGATGGCCATGCTGCAATCTTGTCTCCTTCAGTCTCCTCTAGGGATTTTGGGCACATATGCACACATGACCAGTGTGAGTTTCAAGCCATCGAGTTTGGGACTTGAACCGCAGTTGGCCATATGAGAGTCCAGTGACATAACCACTATGCCATCTGCTGGTTCCTCAATTCAGAGTTTTAAGTCATTTAGTTTTAGAAGATATTTCACTAAGTTCTGAAAATTATCCTTATACTTGTCTCCTAACTTACTCTCCTTCATAAACAAAATTCTGTCTGGATTTCTCCCAGATGGATATTGAAGCCCTCAGACTGAGCTTCCAGTTTTCATACTCCTTTTTTCTTATTCTTGTTTTTGTCTTTATGTTCTACGTTCTAAGATAGACTATTTTCCAAGTCTTCTTTAAATTTTGGCTACAACATTTTCAATGTTAGAGAACTCATTGTTTTTTTGGGGGGAGAGGTTTCTGCTATAGGGCGTGTATGCTCACCAGAAAGAGAGAGAGAGAGACAGAGAGACAGAAAGCGAGAAATCACCCCCCGGGGGGATGACCATGCTGCAATCCCTTCTTCAGTCTCCTCTCGGGATCTTGGGCACGCACACACACGCCCAGCGTGAGCTTAAGCCACGGGGGTCCGGGACTCAAACCACAGTCGATTACATGGGAATCTGGCAACACAGCCATTACGCCAACTGCTGGTCTTGAGAACTCATTCGAGAACTCATTCTTATCCTAATTATTATTGTTTATAATAGCACCATGTTGTTTGTTTGCAATTTTCTTCCCTGAGAAGAGCAATGAATAGTTCTTTTCAACTCTTCTTGTTTCCTGCATTGTCTTTATTTCCACCAAGTTCCAGTTTTACCTTTTACCCCCTATCTATCTAGAGACTTTTCTCTAATGTGCAGGAGAATTTGGCTATCTATTCAGTGTTAAGGGTGAGGAACTAAATAGATGACTGAGAGCTCTACAGCACGGAAGGTCAAGGACTGGTGAGTTCCAATGAAAGGAGATGGTGCGTTTGCTTTTTCATCAAGAAAATCTCCCAATGTTGGTATCCATAGGGCTTTTCTCAACAGGGTCATCCAACTGATTTTTTTTCAGAAAAGAATATTTCAACCTCTCCTCTATTAGGGCCCTGGCTAGCAGGTATTAGGAGAGGGTTAAAAACCCCACTATTGAGTATGTGGATGTTCTTAAAAAGACCACTCTCGCCTATTCTACACTTTTCAGCCAGTGTCTTAACCTAGACTCATGCTGGGGATAAGGTCTGTGAGTCTAGACCTTTACAGGGTATTCCTCAATGTAATATCTGTAGTCTCCTGTAGGTGAGAAGGCAAAGTGACCCTCTGGCTACACAGGGAGGGGCTTGGGGATTCTAAACACTCCTTTCTAGACTTTCACATCAGCTAGGGGCCTCATCCACTGCTTGTTGTGGTGCTAATGCCTCTAATGTCTGAACTTTTCTCAGATTCTTTTTTTGCTTGTTTTTGTTTTGTTTTGTTTTGTTTTTTTGGAGAGGCTTTTACTATAGGGCGCATGCTCTCCGCTGGACAGACAGAGAAACTGAGAGATAGAAAGCGAGAAATCATCCCCCAGGGGGGATGGCCACGCCGCAATCCCTTTTCCTCCATTCTCCTCTCGGGATCTTGGGCACTCACGCACACGCGCCCAGCGTGAGTTTTAAGCCACCGGGTCCGGGAAGTGAACTACGGTCAACTACATGGGAGTCCAGCAACTTAGCCATTATGCTAACTGCTGGTCCCTTTGCTTGTTTATTTTGGTGCTACAGGGCATGTGTGCTCAAGAAAGAGAGAGAAAGAGAGAGAGAGAGAAGAAAAGGAGAAAGCACTCCTCATGGAGAATGGTCAAGCAGCAATCCCTTCTCCTCCATCCCTCCCTCCTTCTAGGATTTTGGGCACACATGTATAAGTACCCCGTGTTTTTCTAACTGCTGGGTCCAGGACTCCAAATGCATAGTTGGCCACGTGGGAACCAGCCACCAAGTCACAGATTCTCACAAGCTAACGGGCTCACTTCTTATTAATTACCTTTCAGAAGAGGTTAGGCTTCTGCATCCTCAAGTCCACTAAGACCACTATCGCTCTTTTAACTGCCTTCCATTTTCCAAAAGCAATGTTGACTTTCTTCTCCATTCCTTTCTGAGACCCTCTTGTCCTTATGCATCTCTGCTTTTAAACAGTCTTTTTCATTGCCATTTTGGTGTGATTTGGGAAGGGAATGGAGAGAAACCTGGGTCTTCTACCTTGAACCATGTTTAATCAGCATCTACTCTGCCCTTTTACAGACGAGACAAGTATGGCACAGAGAGCTGAAATAGCTCCCATAAGGTTGTAAAGCAACTTAGTGGCAGAGACAAAAAAAGAAAAAAAAAACCAGAACTCCAAATTCCTTTATTAGGTTTTGGGTTTTTTCCCCCTCATTACAAGACACCCACTAGATATCCATAGTTGAGAGCTGACAGACAAGTTTTAGGACACCAGGGCTGAAAACCTAAAACTTGTTGAAAACTATAGATTTCATCTAGTTACAACACTATATCTTCAAATTTAATTAGAAATAGAAATATCATTGAACAAAAATCATTTAATGTTGTTCTCTTCTAGAAACACCCTCTTATTAAATTTGAAGTGCTTCGATTTCAACTGAAGGTGGTTTTACATGTTTTCATGGCATGCCATTGCCTCTTTACTTTGGTTAGCTTTTGAAATAAATGCCAAAGAATATTATTTTAAATCACTAAAAGTATTGTTTGCCTGCTTACAAACTGAACATTGAGTAAGGATGAAGATATCTGCAAAACGAGGAAAAATTGCAGTGTTCCAACTTTGTCACCATCCAAACAATAATGCAGCAAAAATATTCAAGGCTTCCCATTGTATTTGTGTAGTAAAACTTACAATAAGATCAATTCAGGCACACTAAACAAAAACAACTGATGAAAAGCCCAAACACTGTTTCTTAACAAGCAATACGCCTTTGGTTTTTAAGCACCAACAACATATTTGGCTTTTCAAGTGTGTTAACTTTGAACCAGTGAAGCAATGGTTAATTTTTTTTTCCACTTTTTCTCTAAGACTAAAAGAATCTGCAAAAGCAGCAGACCAGGCCTAGGAGATCACATTACGTTTGGGGGTGGGGGAAGAAGGCAGCTGGAGGGGAGTGTAGAAAGAGGGCTAGAAGGGAAAGAAAACAAGTCGTCTAAACCTCCCAATAGTGTAAAACCCAGCAGGGATTACGGTGTGGAGGAGCCGCTGTTGATCCAAGTCATCTCTGGGCCAGCTGAAACGGGCGATGAAAGTATAGGCTGGCTTGGTACCAAGAGCCTCTCAGCAGCCGAGGGCTGTACCCCAGGAAAGCAAAAGTTCTTGGTAATTGTTACCAAGGCTAGAAACTCTAGAAATGAACACCAAAGGAGAGCTCATGTTTGTTTCTTCAAAACATTCAGTACCAATTTGTTTTGTTGTCAAGGTTTTAAACACACAAAGAACAAATGAAACTAGGCGATTTCTTGCTAGAAATGATTGTTGTCCTCAGAGAAGCAGTGGTATCTCTAAGAGAAGCAGCACTGCTCTTTTTCTTCCTTAAAGTACAGGCTCCGGACCAGGCACATGTATCCAGAACTACATATTCGCTGGAAAAGAATGGCGGCAGTTACCTTGGGGAAACTGCTCATTAAGTGGACTGTGCTGATAGCAGGAGGAAAGGCTGGGTCAGTGCCATGCAGCCACTCGAGATTTTGCTTCCAAAGTCACCCTGGCAGGAGTGGGCCCCTGGTTTGCCACCCTTCCTACCAGGTGGTAGATGAGATCGGTATTCAATACAGCAACTTCAAAATCTGGCTTAATCTCTAAATTGTTTTCACATTCCCCCATTATTTTATTTATTTATTTATTTATTTTTAGAGATTTTTGCTACAGGGCATGTGCACTCGCCAGAAAGACAGGGAGAGACAGAGGGACAGAAAGTGAGAAATCACCCCTCCCCCCAGGGGGGATGGCCACGTCACAATCCCTTCTCCTCCATTCTCCTCTCAGGATCTTTTTTTTTTTTTTTTTTTTTTTTTGGAGAGGTTTTTGCTATAGGGCACGTGCACTTGCCAGACAGACAGAGAGAGACAGAGAGACAGAAGGTGAAAAATCACCCCCTAGGGGGGATGGCCACGCCGCAATCCCGTCTCCTCCATTCTCCTCTCAGGATCTTGGGCATGCACGCACACGCGCCTGGTGTGAGTTTAAGCCACCAGGCCCAGGACTCGAACCGCTGTCGACATGGGAGTCAAGCGACATAGCCATTATGCCATCTGCTGGTCCCTCCCCCGTTAATTTTATGTGTCAATCTGATTAGGCCTCAGGATGCCCAGATGGCTGATTAAACGTTATTTCTGGGGGCTGGCTGGTGCTTGATTCACATGGCTGACTGCGGTTTGAGTCCTAGACCTGGTGGATTGCTTTCTCACTTTCTCTCTCTCTCTCTCTCTCTCTCTCTCTCTCTCTGGTGAAATTAGAAAATAGTAACAGTAAATAAATAAAATAACTTAAAAAAAAAAGAAACTAGGAGTAGTGGAGAGAGATTGGTATTTTAAAAACAAAACATTATTCCTGGGTGTGGCTGAGGGTGTTTCTAGAAGAGGCTACTATTTGAACTGGTGGGCTGCCTAAGCAGATGGCCCTCTCCTTGAGGCCTGAAGAGAGAAGGCAGAGGACCTACACTAGACCTGCCGCCCCTGCCTGCCTGCCTGAGCTGGGACCGGCTGTTGGTGCTCCTGATTCTCGGGCCTTCAGGCTCAGGCTACAGTCTGCACCGCTGGCCCTCAGCCTTCGGGCCTTCAAACTACACAGCTGGCTTCCTGGGCCTCCTGCAGACAGCAGACTGGGATGCCTCAGTCTCTAGGATCTCGTGAGCTAATTATTTATATTTAATGTCTTCAAAGGATAGACACCTATAGAGGTGGGGAGAACCTGTTGGTGACACTCCTCTGGAGGACTCAAACACACTGAGCAATAATAGTTCATCTTTATGACTATTTCATATGATGAACATTCTGGTGCAGTTCTGCAACAACGGTGAAATTGACAAGGTTTAAACCAGCATTTGCACATTAACCAGCCTTTCGTTGATGGAAAATGGATGGGAATTTCATATAAACTGGTTAAACGAATCCCAAACCCAACTATGACCCTCAACTTCTGTTCTATTCTCCTGCTCTCAAATCCCTAAATTTCAGGCCCTACCTCTTAAACTTTAGATGGACACATCACCCCGACTGACGACTACATCTCTCGGCCTTTCTCGTGGGAGGGCATTACCCCGTGACCAAGTTCTACCGACCCCCGTGAGCAGAGGTGATGTGTGCAGCTTCTGGGTTCAGCTCGTAAAGCAACGGGCATGCTTTCTCTGCCTCTTATTCGTGTCCCGCTGACTGCAAGGGGACACGACGACCGCAGTGGCCGTCACAGATCCCGAGGTAGAAGCCAAAATGTCCTAAGAGTAATCAGACATGGGGCCAGCAGGTAGCAGAGAGGGTAAGGTGCTGGACTCCCACGAGGCTGACCGGGGTTGCATCCCAGACCTGGTGGCATGAATATCATGCCAGGCTCCCAGAAGGAGAATGGAGGGGAAGGCATTGAGGGGGTGACTTCTCACTTTCCCTCTCACTCTCTTCCTCTGTCTCTCTCCGGCAAGTGCACATGGCCTACAATAAAAACCAAAAATAAAAAGAGTAACAAGCCAGAAGGTATCAGACCCTGATCGGCCCTCATACTTACCCAGGACTGCTCACGTCAGCCTGTGATAGGAGAGAAACAGACACCTTGCGTGGAACACCTAGTGTTCTGGGTCTACCTTAACAGCCATTTAGACTTCATATTAATAGTATCAGCACATTAGTTCTCACTCACATAAATCTAAGGATTCCCCTAACTAAACAGTTTATTTTCTTTATTAAAAACTTGTTAATTGGAAGGTGAGCATTTCAAATAGCCCTATAAGCTTTAGTAAGTGATTAGGGGCCTAAATAATCCTTGTGAAACACACAACCCAGTGTCCAACTAGCAAAAACACAATTATAAACATTAATCCTTTTTTAAAAAAATTTTAATTTAATTTCACTTAGTCATTCTTTATTTTAATTTGACCAGAGAGAGAGACACACACACACAGAGAGAGGGAGGGAAAGTGAGAAAGCAAGCCACCAGGTCCGGGACTTGAACCGTGGTTGGCCATGTGGGAGTGTCCAGCACCTTAACCACCACACCACCTGCTGGTCCCTAAACATTTATTCTAATTTCGATTAATAGCCTCTTCTCCTTTCCATAAATTGCTACTGTTGTGTGAAAGCTAAAACTCTGTGTGTTTTATCCAATATTTGATTTAAAAAAAATGTATCCAGAATACAAAGAACTCTTGCCACTTGGTAATAATAAAACCATTTTACAAATAGGAAAAAAGATTTGAATTGACATGTTGCCAGTAAAGAATTACAAATGGCTAATGAGTACGTCTAAGGTGCTCAGCATCACTAGTCATTCAAGGAATGGAAAACGGGCTGGCCTGTGGCCTAGCAGTTAAGGGAGCTGGTTCCCACATGGCCAACCACATGGTTCAAGCTTCGGCAGCTTGAAAAACATGCATACATGTGTGTGCATGCCTCAGATCCCAATAGGACAGAGAAATGGAGAAGAACGGATTGTGGCATGACCACATACCACATGGAGGGTGCTTCTCCCCCTTTCTCTATACCTCTGTCTTCCTTTCTGGTGAGCACTTTCACCCTCTGACAAAAATCAAGGGAAACAAAAGAAATGGAAACTAAAATCTTAATAAGATACCACTTGATACCCATTCTAATGACGATAATTAAAGACAAAACAAAACACAAAACCAAGTACTGGCTAGGATGCAGAAAGCTCAGCACACTCACACATTGCTGGTGGGGATGTAAAATGGTACGGTCACCTTAGGGAAGTTTGGCAGTTTCTTAGAAAGTGAGTTTGGCAGTTTCCAAACTCGCTGGAAGTCCCAGGCTTTTCACTCCTGGGAATCCGCCTCAGAGAAACGAAAACAGAACGTTTACACAAGGACATGCACGTGGATGTTCACAGCAGCGTTATTCACAGAGGCTAAGTACTGGAAACAGCTCCAGCCTGTGTGGCGGCCTAATGCCAGCAACGCTGGACACCATAGGGAAGACCGGGGCTCGGTTCCTGGGCTGACCCTGTACACACCAGGCATGTGCTGATGCCCTGAGCCTGGCTGGCTGAAAGGCTGGGTGGGGACATGGAGGCCCTAATGAATGCCTCCCTTCTCTCTCAATAAGTAAACTTAAAAGAGGAGAATGGAGGAGAGGGAACTGTGCTGTGGCCATACCCCGGGGGCACAGGGGTGCTTTCTTACTCACTCCCCTACTCCTGCCATCTGTCTCCAGTGAGTACATGTACCTATAGCAAAAATATTTCAAAATAAAATTTGAAAAAAAAAAAAAAATTAGGGGCTGGCAGGTGGCATGGTGGTTAAGGGCGTTGAGCTCCCATATTGCCAACTGCAGTTTGAGTCCCAAACCCAGTAGGTTTGCTTTCTCATCCCCCCTTCTCTCACTCTGTCCCTCTCTAGTTAAATTAAAATAGATAAACGTAGTTAAATTAAAATAAATGAAGTTCAATAAAATAATTCTTTTTAAAAAATTAGAGACAATAGAAATGCCAATCAACATGAATGAAAAACAAACTGTATATCAAAATAGGGTAATATCGGCAGCGGACACCAGGACTCCAAGATGACGTCAGTCGTACCAGTGAAGGAGAAGAAACTCATGGATGTCAAACTCGGGGAGCTTCCAAGCTGGATACTGATGTGGGACTTTACCCCTAAAGGCATTGCTGGAGCGTTTCAGAGAGGTTACTACCGGTATTACAAGTACGTCGACGTGAAGAAAGGGGGTGTTGCTGGGGTTTCTGTGGTGCTGGCCGCTTATGTGCTCTTCAGTTACTGCCTTTCCTATAAGGAACTCAAACACGAGCGGCGATGCAAATACCACTGAAGAGGGCCAGCATGGAGGGCATACACTGAACCACACCTCCATCTCCTTGGCTTAGCACCACTCCAAAGGAACTTGTTGAGTCCTTTCATATCCCAGTAGAGAATTCACATCCAATAAAAGATGACTGGTATGTGTAAAAAAATAAATTGGGTAATATTCAATAATAAAAAGGAATAAAATATGTGCTACTTTTTAAAAGAGGTTTTTGTTTTAGGGTGCATGTATTCACCCAATATAGACAGTAAGAGAGCAAGTGAGAAATCACTCCCCCCCCCAGGGGGGGATGGCCACACTGCAATCCCTTCTCTTCCCGGCATCTTGGGTATGCACACACACGCTGCTAGTGTGATTTTCAAGCCACCAGGTCCGAGACTCGAACTGCAGTCAACCGTGTGGAATCCAGTAATGTCACTGCTATGCTATCTGCTGCCCGCCCCCCTCAATTTTTTCTTTAGGTTTTTGCCATAGGGTGCATGCATTCACCAGAGAGAGAGAGAATGAGGATGAAAGTGAGAAATCACCCCTCGCCCAGGGGGATGGTCATGCCACAATCCCTTTTCCATTCTCCTCTTGGGATTTTGGACACCCACACATGTGTCCAGCATGATTTTCAAGTTGCCTGGTTCAAGACTCAAACTGTGGTCGGCCATGTGGGAGCCAAGCACCTTAACCACTATGCCACCTGCTGGCTCCACATATTACAATACATTGGGTCATCGGAAAAGTCAGGACACATTTTTGCATAGAACATAGAAAAATATGTCATGACTTTCCTGATGACCTAATAAAAGAAGACAACTCAAAAACATGCTAAGAGAAAGAAGTCAGTCATGAAACACCAGATATTGTATAACATTCCATTTATGTGACATGTGTATACAAGACAAATAATTATCTATAGCAAATTAACAGCTGCCTAGGACGGGGGGCGGGGGGGGGGGGCAATAACTGATTGCAAAAAGACAGAAAGGATCTTTTCTAGGATGGTAGAAATGCTCTGAAACTGGGTTGTGGTTACAGTACACAATATAAATCCACTAGGAATCATTTAATGGCACATTAAAATGGCAAATTCAATCACCTGTAAATTACACCTCAGTAAAACTGCTAATAGAAAAGGGAAAAAAGGACTACGTTCTTTGATTTTGACACCTGTTTCTTTTCCTCTTCATTATAAGGCAGCATCTTGCTGTAGCAGCCCTCCTGCCTTACCTTCCCAGCTGGCACAACGGTGCCCATCACCATGCCAGGCCTCCCAGGTGGCAATGGGGACCAAACCTGGGCTTCCCAAATAGTCCCAGCCTGTATCATGTGCCATAGTAGCTGGGCTAATTTTGACTCTTTCTTTCTTTCTTTCTTTCTTTCTTTCTTTCTTTCTTTCTTTCTTTCTTTCTCTTTTTCTCTCTTTCTTTCTTTCATTTGTTTTAGAATTACTTATTTACTTTTATTTTAAATTATTTTTAAAAGAATAATCCATTTAGTTTTATTTATTGTTATTATTGTTATTACTTAATTTAATTTGTTATTATTATCATTTAATTTGCTGAAGGGCATGAGCACTCACCAGAGAGAGAGAGAGAATGAGAAAGCAGGTCACCAGGTCTGGGGCTCGAACCATAGTCAACTGTGTGGGAGTCCAGCACCTTAACTACCATGCCACCTGCTGGCCCCTATTTTTAATTATTATTGTTATTTTAAAATTTGCTATAGGGCACAGGCACTCTACAGAGAGACACAGATCGAGAGAAAGAAAGTGAAAAAGCAAGCCACCCAGTCCAAGACTCAGTGGTTGGCCATGTGGGAGTCTAGCACCTCAATCACCATGCCACTTTCTGTCCCCTTGATACCTCTTTCTAATAATGTCATACAAAGGATAAGACAAAGGATTAGAAATGCCACAAGTGCGGCTTCTTGGTTCCATGCAGTGAACATGAAAAGATCATGCTATGTGAGTGACACGGCTGGCACTTGGCTTACTTGGAGATGCTTCTGATGAGACCTGTGTTCCTGAAGTCCACAGGAAGCTATGCCACCCAACCCGGACACTCAGCATAGTGAGATTTCTGTCAGAGTGTGTTTGTGAGGGGACGATTGATTGCAAAAGGGCAGAAGGGACTTTGCATGCATGAATGAGAAGCTCGAGACTGGATGGGAGTAGGGAGGTGAAGCTCAGGTTGACAAGAAACCTGGCAACCTACCACAGTGAAGGCTGAAACACACAGAAGTACATCTCCCATTCAGAGGAAGCGCTCGGTTACCGTCGAAGCCATCAGGAGTTTTGGACCTGCAGCCTTCTCAGAGGCACAAAGGGCTGCCACTTTGAGAGTGTATTTGTACACACCAGGGCCCCACCCACATCTTCTGGACAGTACAGTGCCAACTATTAAATCTCTTATAGAACTCAAGTGTCATGGTGAATTAGTTGAGATGAAAATGTTAAGAATAATTAAGATCTTGGGACCAGCAGTTAGCGTAATGGCTATGTCACTGGACTCCCATGTAGTTGACCATGGTTCAAGTCCCAGACCCGGTGGCTTAAACTCACTCCGGGCGAGGGTGCGTGCATGCCCAAGATCCTGAGAGGAGAATGGAGGAGAAAGGATCACGGCATGGCCACCCCCCTGGGGGGTGATGTCTCGCTTTCTGTCTCTCTGTCTCTCTCTTTCTGGCGAGTGCATGCACCCTATAGCAAAAACCTCTCAAGAAAAAAAATAAAAGAATAGTTAAGATCTCTTGTTTATATTTAAAAAAGTAGGAAATTTTATAGGTATTAAATATTGTTTCAAAAGTGCAAAGAAGCAGGGCTGGCAGGTGGCATGGTGGTTAAAGCGGCTGGACTCCCACATGACTGGCTGCAAATCAAGTCCCAGACCTGGCAGCTTGTTTTCTCACTTTGCTTCTTTCTTTGTCTCTCTCCAGCCAATAAATAAATAAATAAATAAATAAATAAATAAATAACAATCAATCAATCAATCAATCAATAATTTAAAAGTGCAAAGAAGCAGAAGCAGGCAACTAATTACTAGAACTAATTAGCAGTGGGAACCAGCAGTTAGCGTAATGGCTATGTCGCTGGACTCCCACGTAGTCAACCGCGGTTCGCGTTCCGGACCTGGTGGCTTAGAACTCACGCTGGGCACGTGTGCGTGCGTGCCCAAGATCCCGAGAGGAGAATGGAGGAGAAGGGATTGCGGTGTGACCATCCCCCCTGGGGGGTGATTTCTCGCTTTCTGTCTCTATGTTTCTCTCTGTCTGGCGAGTGCACGCGCCCTATAGCGAAAACCTATCCCAGGAAAAAAAAAAAAAGAATTAGAAACAGTTACTATGAATATATTACAGAGCACTGGGGTCTTGTTTCCACTTCCACCACACCACCTGCTGGCTCCCAAAAGCACAAATTTTAGGGAAATAAATGATAAAATTAAGTTGAACAAAATTTTAAAATGTCTGCTCTTCCAAACACATTACTAAGAGAATGAAAAGACAAGTTACGGGGCCAGCAGGTGGCATGATGGTTAAGGGCGCTGGGCTCCCACATGGCCAACCGCGCTTCAAGTCCTGGACCTAGTGCCTTGCTTTCTTGCTTTCTCTCTCTCTCTTTCTTTCCCCCTCACTCTGCCCCTCTCTGGTCAAATTTAAATAAATAGATAAATAGATAGATAAAGAGAAAATAATTCAAAAAAAAAAAAAAAAAAGACAAGTTGCAGAATGGGGAAAAATCCCACAGGCTGGTGAGAAGGTGGAGCGACGATGTGAATGCCAACTGGTGTGAACTGCGGTGGGAATGCAAAGCACTCCACTCACCCTGTGGACAGTGTGGCAGCTTCTATGTTAACCAAGGGGACACTGCTCACATGATCCAGCAGCTCCACTCCCATTGATTTACCCACAGGAAATGAAAACTTATGTCTACATGTGCATACGTGGATATGTACAGTAGATTTACTCATGATCATACCAAAACCCTGGAGAAGCTCCAATGGCCTTCATGGGATGAATGAATGCACACTCTCTGGCGCATCTCTGTGAGGGGGCGCTACTCAGTAATAAAAAGAAATAAACGACTGTTTACCTGCAACAACACGGGGAGATTTGAAATGCATTATGACTCAGGAGGTTATGCACTTCATCCTGTTTATACCATAAGCTATAACAGGCAAAACCCTAAGGACAGAAAGCTGAGCAGCAGTTGCTGGGGCCGGGAGGAGGAGCAGACAGTAAACAGAATGAAAGAACGGTGGGGGACGTGAATGGCTCTGTATCTTAAGCGTGGTGGTCGGGACGTGGATGGACGTACTGTCAAGACTCAGAACTGGTCCAGGTGCAGTGGCATGAGTGGTAGGACACTGGTGCACGGGGCTGGGCCCACAGGAGGCCTGGATTTGGTTTCTGGACCAACCTAAACAGGCCAGGTGTAGCGGTGTGCTGTGGTCCTAGCTAGCGACTGAGGTAGGAGGATGGCAGCGTGAAAGACCCTATCCGAGGGCACCTGTCTGCCTGTCTCTCTCTCTCCCTCTTGGTTTCTCTCCAGTATAGAAAAAAAAGACAAAGAAAATTAAGAACTATAGGTCCAGCCATGGATTCGGTTCCTGGCCCAAACTATACAGGCCGAGTATGGTGGCCCACACCCACGGTCCTAGCTAAATGGGAGACTGAGGCAGGAGGTCACAGCATGGCAAGACCCCATGAAAATTTCTCTCTCCCTCCTTTTCTGAGTCTCTCAAAACAAAACTGCTCGGAACTGTACATGAAAGTGGGTCAATTTTACTATATATAAATTACATCTCAATAAGAGCACCATTTTCACAGGGAAAGGATGCTGAGAAGATAGAGTAGAAAGCACCAGGAAGCTGCCTCCCACCAATACCGCAACTGCACGGGCAGAATCTGCTGCAAAGACGCGGAAATTCTGGAGGCTGCTGGAAGTGTGCGACTTCCACTGGAAGGCGTGGACTGTGAACTGCGGTTAACTTCAGTTCCGAGGACAAAGAAACTACCCATGCCCACCCCGACACCCACAGCAGGTGGCTGTGCAGGTGCTACAGGAGCAGCCTGCAGAAACGAGGATGGACAAAGAGGACCACATCCTCCAACACCGGAGTTCTGTACGCTGGTGCTGATTTTTGCTTCTGGTCAAAGAGGTGCATGGGGAGGGCGGTCATTGTTGTAACTGCCTCAACTGCCCAGAGCCCCACCCCCTCAGAGTGGACTGACATCCAAGGGATTTAAAGAAATGACACCATCACCTCCCACCCTTTTAATTTTTCTCTTTCTCCCTTTTGGGAGCCATATATTAAAGACTAGAACATCAGGACCAACAGATGGCTCAATGGTTACGTTGCTGGACACCCACATGGCCAACCACGGTTCAAGTACCAGACTTGGTGGCTTCAAATATGCCAGAAGCATGTACGTGCATGCCCCAAATCCCAAGAGAACAGAGAAGGGATTTCAGTGTGGCCATACCCTGGGGAGTGGTTTCTCACTGTCTCTCTATCTCTGTCTCTGGAGAGTGCACATGCCCTACAGCAAAAATTTCTCTTAAAAATATAAAAAAAAGACGAACATCAAAAAATTACCATATATATAGGGAAAGTCACCATGTATATCCAGGAAAAGGCACAGGTCTAAAGGTCAGAAAAGACCTCAGAAGACCTAAAATTTACACCTCAGGTGATTTCCAACACAGATACAGCCTAAACAACTAACACACACACACGTATATATATATATATATATATATATATATATATATATATATATACAACTAACACACACACACGTATATATATATATATATATTTATATATATTTATATTTATATATTTATATATTTATATATTTATATATTTATATATATACACACACATATACACATATGTGTGTATATATACATATACATACATATATATATACACACATACACACACACACATACATATAATATACCAGCAGATGGCATAATGGTTATGTCACTGGACTCCCAAGTAGTTGACTATGGTTCGAGTCCCGGACCCAGGAGCTTAAAATTCATACAGGACGCATATGTGTGCATGCCCAAAATCCTGAGAGGAGAATGGAGGAAAAGCGATTGCAGTGTGGTCATCCTGTCCTGTCCCCAGGGGGTGATTTCTCACCTTCTGTCTAACAAGCACATGTGCCCTATAGCAAAAATCTCTCTTTAAAAAAAAATGGGACCAGCAGGTGGCGTGGTGGTTAAGGCACTGGATATGGCCAACCATGGTTCAAGTCTGAGTCTCAGATCTGGTGGCTTGCTTTTGCACTCCCTCTCTATCTCAATCTCTGGCCAAATTAAAATGAATGAATGAATAAATGAATGAATAAATAATTCTTAAATATACCAAACCCTGGGAAAGGAGAAAGATCATATTTTTAGTTACAACATTATTAGATACCAGTTTTCAACAAAAGAATTAAACAGCATAAAAAGAAATAGAAAAGTATGGCCCACTCAGGGGTGGGAGCAGACATTAATAGACCCTGTTCTGACAAAGATCCGATGGTATATCTACTAGATAAAGACTGTAAAACAACTCTACTGAAGATGCTCAAAGGACTACAGGAAGGCAGGGATAAGGTGAAGTAAACGACATATGAGCAAAATAGAAGCATCTCTAAATACCTCGAGATAGAAAACTTACAAAGAAGCCAAAAAGGAATTTTAGAGCTGATAAGTAAAAAAAAAAAACTGAACAAAAAATTCTCTACAAGGATTCAAAGGCAGATTTGAACAAGCAAAAGAAAGAATCAATGAACTTGAAGACAGGACAACAGAAATTATTGAGTCCAAGGGCAGAAAGAAAAAAAGTCTGATGAAAAGTGAACAGAATGAGGGAACTGTGGGACATGACCAAGCACCCCCAATTACATGCATTGTCAGAATCTCAAAAGCAGGAGAGGAAGAGAAAGCACATTTAGGCAACAATGGCCAAAACTCCCCATGTTTGATAAAAGACATGAACTTAAACACCCAAGAAATTAAGAATTAGGTTCAATTAACTCCAAGTACATAATATAGATGCCCATGCCAAGACACATTTTTCTTCCTATTTTTTCCCTAAGGTTTTTGCTGTAGAGTGCATGTGCTCACCAGAGACTGAGAGAAACAGAGAGAGTGGGAAACTGGGAACATCCCCACCTCTTTTCCCCAGAAGGTGGGATGGCCATGTCACAGTCCCTTCTTCTCCATTCTCCTCTCGGGATTTTGGGCATGCATGTACATGCACCTGGCATAATTTTCAAGCCACGAGATCCAGGGCTTAAATCACAGTCAGCCACGTGGGAGTCCAGAGTCTTACCTACCATGCCACCTGCTGGCCCCACACATTCTAATTGTATAAGACTTACTGGAAACAGCAAGACAGAATCAACCCATCACAAAGGACCCTAAAGATCATCAATAGACTTTATTATTTTACAGCCTGCATTGTATGGCAGGCCTATTTTTAAAATTCCTTTCCCCCTTCCACCTCATGCAGAAACAAGCACCCTCTGGTCAAAAAAAAGTGATAGAGAAATTAAGAATTAAGATGTTTCCAGACAAATAAAAGCTGCAAGATTTCATTACTACTAGGCCTACCCTGGTAGAAAAATTAAGAGAAGTCACTTAATTTTAGCCACTTTAAAAAATTGAGTTGTGGGCCAATAAGTACTGGACTCCCCCACGGTCAACCACAGTTCAAGTCCTGGACCTGGTAGCTTGCTTTCTCACTTTCCCTCTCTCTCTTTCTCGCACTCTGTCCCTCTCTGATCAAATTTTTAAAAGGAAATAAATAAATAAAGTTAAAAAATAGGGATTTTTAAAAAATTGAGTTTGTTTTTTCATTACTGAATTGAAAGTTTTGAAAATATATATTCTGCATATCAGCCCTTTATCATATAGGTACTTGACAAACATTTTCTTCTGTTTCTTCTCTTTTCATTCTCTTCAGAATATCTTTTAGAAAGAAATTTTAAATTTTGATGAACTCCAATTTATCCATTATTTAGTTGAAAAGTTGCACTTTGAGGGCCAGTGTTGCAGTGGGACAATGTGATACTGTGCAAGGCAATCCCATATGGGAAGGTCCCCAGTTCAAGTCCAGAGAGCTCCCTGAATAACAAGGCATGTGCTTGTCTATGACCCAGGGCTGAAGGCTGGGGGCAGATTGTGGCGCCAAGACCTTGTTACACCACTAAGGTTTTTTTGTTTTTGTTTTTTTTTAAATCTCTTTCTGTCTCTCTCTCTCTCTCTCCTACTCTTGGAAGAAATAATAAACTTTTTTAAAAAGCACTTTGGTATTGTGCCTAAGAAATCTGTGCCTAACCTGATATCACGAAGATTTTCCTGTTTTGTTTTTTGAATTTGCTTTAGAGTGCATGTGCTCCCTGGAGAGAGACAGAGTGAGAGGGAGGGTGGGGGTATGAGAAATCATCCCCCCAGGGGATAGAGCCATGCTGCATTTTCCTCCATTCTCCTCTTGGGATTTTTTTTTTTTTTTTCTTTTTTTGGAGAGGTTTTTGCTATAGGGCGCGTGCGCTCGCCAGACAGACAGAGAGAGACAGAGAGACAGAAAGCAGGAAATCACCCCCCAGGGGGGATGGTCACGCCGCAATCCCTTCTCCTCCACTCTCCTCTTGGGATCTTGGGCACGCACGCACACGCGCCCGGCGTGAGTTTAAGCTGCCGGGTCCGGGACTCGAACCGCGGTCGACTACGTGGGAGTCCAGCGACATAGCCATTACGCTAACTGCTGGTCCCTCCTCTTGGGATTTTGGGCACACACGCATGCACGCACACACACACCTGATAAGGTTTCCAGGACACCGAGTCTGGGTCCCAAATGGCATAGTCGGCCATGTGCGATCCAGCTGCTTTAACCACCAAGGCATGGGCTGGCTTTGGTCCCCCCCCCCCCCTTTTTTTGAGTGGTTTTCACTATAGGGCGTGTGCGCTTGCCAGACAGACAGAGAGAGACAGAGAGACAGAAGGCGAGAAATCACCCCTCAGGGGGGATGGTCACGTGCAATCCCTTCTCCTCCATTCTCCTCTCGGGATCTTGGGCACACACACACACGGGCCCGGTGTGAGTTCTAAGCCACCGGGTCCGGGACACGAACCATGGTCGACTATGTGGGAGTCCAGCGACATAGCCATTATGCTAACTGCTGGTTTCCGGTCCTTTTTTTTTTTAAGAGAGATTTTTTCGCTATAGGGCGCGTGCGCTCGCCAGACAGACAGAGAGAGACATTAGAGACAGAAAGCAAGAAATCACCCCCCAGGGGGGATGGTCACGCTGCAATCCCTTCTCCTCCATTCTCCTCTTGGGATCTTGGGCACGCACGCACATGCGCCCGGCGTGAGTTTTAAGCCACCGGGTCCGGGACACGAACCGCGGTCAACTACGTGGGAGTCCAGCGACATAGCCATTACGCTAACTGCTGGTTCCTTCCCGGTCCCTTTTTTAACATAAGATAAATTTCCCTTAGATCCATTCCACAAATTTTATGTTGTATTTTCACCTTCATTTCATTCCAAATACTCCTGATTTTTTTCTTTGAACCATGATTTATTTAAAAGTATGCTGTTTATTTTCCAAATATTTGCAAGGTCTTCCAGATACCTCTCTGTTAGTGATTCCTCATTTATTCCATTGTGGTCAGGGATACTGCTTTCTATGAATGGAAGGAGCTTACATTACTGATTTTTTTTTTTTTTTTTTTTTTTTAAGAACAGAAAATTGTTTATCTTGGGAATAGTTCCATATCCACTTGAAAAGAATGTGAATTCTGCTGTTTTGAGGTACAGAGTTCTAAAAACAATTAAGTTTGTCGATTAGGCTGTTAAAATATTCTACATCCTTATTATTCTTTTGCCTACTTTTTCTATCAATTACTGAGAGATATCTCAATATAACTATCAATTTATCTATTTCTCCTTGAAGAGTTTATCAGTCTTTCCCTTCATGTATTTTGAATCTTTGTTAATCCATATAGAAACACTTAGGATTATGTCTTCTTGATGAATTTATCCCTTTATTAATATAGAATGACTTTCTTTATCCTTGGTAATGTTTTAAAATATACTTTGTTATACCACTAAGGTTTTCTTTTGATGAATGTAACACATTTTCTCCCACCCTTTTGCTTTTTGCTTTGTTTTTCATTGGTATAAGAACCCTCTGGAGAGAGATGAGGAGACAGAAAGAAAGGGAGAAAACGCCACCGGAGGAACATGGCCACACCACAACTCCTCCTCCTTCATTTCTCCACCCCACTGTGACTTTGGGCATGCACACTCAGGCCGCCAGGGCAGGGATTTGACCTGCAGTTGGCCATGTGGGATCCAACTCCCTTAACCTAGGCTATGGAGCTGGGTCCGCTTTTGCTTTTTAACCTTTTGGTGTCTTTATATGAAAAGTGAGTTGGACTGGCCAACTTTTTAAAAAAGAGCGAGAGACATCAAATTCAGAAGAAAAAGAACAGAAACTGCATGAGGAGATGCTCTGTCTGATGTCGATCACTTTGTCTGGGAGACCTGACTCAGTAAGTGGGGGCTTTTTGAGGGGATAGCTCAATAGAATTGGCAAGAATCCAAACTGCCATTCACACCAGTTGGACTGACAGAAGTTCTTGTGGTTGTGAATGGGTTTGTCAATATTATTATTGTTTTCCTGAGGACAGCAGGCGGCGTGGTGGTTAAGGCATTGGACTCCCACATGGCTGGATGACTATGGTTGGTTAATACTTGAAGCAGTATAACAATTCACAAGATTAACAAGATTAAGTCATTTTTACACATAATTTGAATGTGCTGATATAATTATATATATACATTTTTTTTTTTTTTTTTTTTTTTTTTTTTGCTATAGGGCATGCATGCTCACTGGTGAGATAGAGAAAGGGAAAATGAGAAATCATCCCTTGGGGCAATGACCATGCCACAGTCCCTTCTCTTTCATTCTCTTAGGATTTTGGGCACAGGCATGCACATACACGCACATGTGTGGGCACATCCTGACCTATCTCCCAAGCTACTGGGTCTGGGACTCGAACCTCACAGTCAGCCATGTGGGATACAGCATCTTAACCACCATGCCACCTGCTGCCCGTATTATTAGTTATATTTTAAAACTAGTTAAAAGCTTTAACCTCATCTATTCACAGAAATACACACACAGGGACCAGCAGTTAGCGTAATGGCTAGGTTGCTGAACTCCCATGTAGTCGACCACGGTTCAAGTCCTGGACCCAGTGGCTTAAACTCATGCTGGGAGCATGTGCATGCGTGCCCAAGATCCCGAGGGGAGAATGGAGGAGAATGGATTGTGGCATGGCCATCCCCCCCCCCGGGGGGGGGGGGGTAATTTCTCGCTGTCTGTTTCTGTTTTTCTGGCGAGTGCACACGCCCTATAACAAAAACCTCTCAAAAAAAAAAAAAATACACACACACCAACACATTTACATATTTTTACAAGAATTATTTAATTTTATTTACTCATTCATTTATTTTCATTTGACCAGAGAAAGACACAGAGAGAGAGAGAATGACAAAGCAAGCCACCAAGTATGAGACTCGAATTGTGGTCGGCCATGTGGGTGCATCCAGCACCTTAACCATCATGCCACCTGCTGGTCTCCACATTTACATTTTTATTTTGGAGAGGTTTTTGCTATAGGGCATGTGTGCTCGTCAGAAACAGAGAGAGAGAGAGAGACAGACAGACAGACAGAAAGCGAGAATTCACCCCCCAAGTGGAGATGGCCACGCCACAATCCCTTTTCCTCCATTCTCCTCTCAGGATCTTGGGCATGCGTGCACATGCACCCGGCGTGAATTTAAGCCACTGGATCTGGGACTCGAACTATGGTCAACTACATGGGAGTCTAGCAACATAGCCATTATGCCAACTGCTAGTCCCCATTTATATGTATTTTAAGACAGGGTCTCGCTGTGTCAGAATCCCCCTGCCTCTGTCTCCGGAGTAGCTGGGACTCCAGGCAGCAATGCCACACCCGTCTTTTTACAGGGTCTCATGCTGTCCGTGCCGTGAGTTCACAGTTCTGCTTCAGCCTCCTGAATGGCTCAGACTACAGGTGCAGCACACCCCCATACTCGGCTTTCTGGGTGGGCCAGGAGTTGAGCCTGTGCCCCTAATGTGGCCTCAGGCTGCAGAGGAGCAACATCAACCGGCATATGCCACGGCAGCTGGGCCCAGAATCGTATGTCGCTACATGCCTAATTGTGGCATACTACAACTAATTCAAACGTTCATAGGCCCAGCCATGGTAACGCACACTTCCTGCCCAGGTGGCACTGTTACTCTGCAGGCTGGGGCCATACAGGAAGCCAGGTTCAATTCTGGGCTCACCCTGAGAGCCAGGCTCGGTGACAACCTCTAGTATTGCCAGCTATCTGAGAGGCTTAAGCAGGATTGTGGACATAGTAAGACTCTGTTTTGTTTTTGTTTTAACGTTTATGAATGGGGGCCAGCAGGTGGCATGGTGGTTAAAGGCGCTGGGCTCCCACAAGGACAACTGTGGTTCAAATCCTAGACTTGGCGGTTTGCTTTCTCATTTTCTCATTTTCTTAAAAGAATTACTTATTTATTCATTCATTTATTTTAATTTGACCAGAGAGAGAGAGAGAGACAGTGAGAAAGAAAGCAAGCCACCAGGTCTAGGACTTGAACCACGCTTGGCCATGTGGGAGTGTCCAGCACCTTAACCATCAAGCTACCTGCTGATTGCTTTCTTACTTTCATCTCTCACTCTGTCTCTCTCTGATCAAACTGGAAAATAATAATAATAAACAAAGTTAAATAAAAATAAAACTTAAAATAAAATTTTATAAATGATAATAGATAATTTAAAAATTTTTGAAAATAAACTATTCATGGTAAAATAACTGGTCTGAAGAAAATTAAGTATTCTTGTCTGGATTTCAATGCCCACAGTGGGCCAGCAGGTTAAGCTGGTTAAGGTACTGGACTCTCACATGACCACAGCTGTTCGCCTCTCAGACCCAGTGGACTGAAAACCATGATGGGCACCTGTGCATGTGTGCCCCAAACCCCAGAATGGAGGAGAAGGGATTGTGGCGTGGCCATCCCCTCTGCGGTGTGATTTCTCTCTCTCTCTCCCCCCGCCGCCATCAAGTGCATGCACCCTATGGCAAAAACTTAAATAAATAAATAGCCTATAGATGATGAATTTGAAGAAAACAACGAACCCTGGCAATGTTGCCTTAATGTTGATGAATTTTTTCATGAAGAAAAGAACACATAAACTTTTATTGCAAAGGCTAAAGAGATGATACATACAAAGTAAAATTAAACTTTGTTTCCTTTCTGTGAAATGACCAAGTTATTCCACCCCCAGATAGCAGATTCCTTTCCTTTTTATCATCAAAATATTTTGTTAACTATCTGAATTTCCTGGCACATTCAGAAATCGTTTTGACAAAACAGTCCATATTTTTTTAAAAAGTCAAGCCCTTAGACTCATTTTATTTATTGTGTGTTTGTTTCCGAGTACCGCCTTCAGCGGTTTGGTCAATTTGGAGACTGACTCCTTCACACACAGACACGGCAGGAACACGGACGGAAAAGCTCCCAGCATCTCCGGCTGGTGAATCAGAAAGGGGAGCCGGGAAACTGAGAAGGCTAAAGACAGCGCAGTAACCGGGGGTTGGGGGGGGACTGCAGAACCAACCCTGCCCGCACTCACGTCTCTCACCGACCCTGGGACTGTTCACGCAGAGGCGGACCCAAAGCAGCTCTGATGAAGGCAAAAGAGCTAGAAGAGCTGTCATTCAGGAAATAAGCTGGAAGTTCAGACCCAGCCAAGAAAAGTACCTGATAAAGAAAAGGGCCAGCACATGGCATGTTGGTTGAAGCGCTGGACTCGCCCACATGGCCAGCCATGGTTTGAGTCCCAACCCGACAGCTCGTACATCACTCCAGGCTCATATGTGTGCGCTCCCCCGGGGGTGGTGCGGTGTGATTTCTCACTTTCTCTCTCTCTCTCTCTCTCTCTCTCTCTCTCTCATGTATATGCCCTGTGGCAAAAGCCTAACGCACAAATGAACAAAAAAACAAAAACAAAGGAAACAATACCCACAATTTCCATAAGTTGACATTCATTATGTCCAAGATACAATCCAGAATTCCCACCATAGAATCAAGAAATTGGAACACATTTTATAGCTCAGCTCCAAGTCTGACCTTCTAACCTGCTCATCATCTAATGCTGGAGGAGGCAAAGCAAAGCTTTTTTTTTTTTTTTTTTTTTTAAGTTTTGCTAGAGGGTGCATGTACTCGCCAGAGAGAGACAGAGAAAGAGAGAAGGAAAGTGAGAACTCATCCTCCAGGGAAAATGGCCTTGTCACAATCCCCTCTCCTCCAGGCTCCTTTCAGGATCTGTGGCACACACGCACACATGCCCAGCATGATTTTCAAGCCCCTGGGTCTGAGACTCGAGCCATATTCAAGGAGGCAACAGGAAACAGAGTTTTCAAAGGGAAAATGTGGAGCGCAGCTCAGCTCAGCTTGGGACAATTATCCTTGGCTATGAGGATCAATAGCAAGGGCGGCACCAGTCCAGCGCCGGACGGGCAGGAACTGGGCAGCAGGCTTTGAGGAAGGCTGTGCGTCTGGCAGGGCCCTGGCTCGTGACAGTTCTTATCATCAGAGCTATTCTCTCGTGGCCTCCCCTGGCTCCATCAGTCAGGCCCTGACACAAACTGACACAAGAGACAACATTCTGATTTTGATAACTTTCACACCTATCAAGAAATGGGTTGTGCAGCCAGCCAGTGGCATGGCGGTAACAGCAGCTGGATCTCACATGGCCCAACTGTGTGGTTCAATTCCTGGACCCGGAGCTTGAAAAACATGCCAAGAACATGTGTGTGTTTATGTCTAAAATCCCCAGAGAAGAAAGGAGAAGGGATTCAGGGGACCCCCTCCCCCAGGGAGGGATGCTAATTTTCACTTTCTCTCTCTCTCTCTGGCAAGCACACACACCCTATAGCAAATTAATTTTTTTGGAGAGATTTTTTGTTTTTGTTTGTTTGTTTGTTTGTTTTGCTATAGAGCTCTTGTGCTCACCAGAAAGAGACAGACAGAGAGACAGAAAGCGAAAAATCACTCCCCAGGGGTGGGGGTGGCCACGCTGCAATCCCTTCTCCTCCACTCTCCTCTTGGGATCTTAAGCATGCACGCACATGCGCCTGGCGTGAGTTTAAGCCACTGGGTCCAGAACTCAAACTGTGGTTGACTATGTGGGAGTCCAGCAATGTAGCCATTACGCTACCTGCTGGTCCCAATTATTTATTTATTTATTTTTTAAGAAAGAAATAAATGAGTGCTGGGGCAGCCTGTATGTGGTGATTAAGGTGGCTGGATCCCACATAGCTGACAGCTGGCTTCAAGTCCCAGACCCACTAGCTTGAGAAACATGCCGAAAAGAGTGCCCATGGCCTATGGGAAAAAGAAATGATATATATGGAAGGGTAAAGGAGCTAGAATAGGCACCGATCTGGGGGAAAAAAAATTGAAGGCTTACACTACCTGAATTCCAGACACTATGAAGTCACAGAGACAGTGTGGCCCTAGCACAAAAACAGACTGTCAATGGACCAGAACACGGCCCGCTAGTAGGCTCACATTCACATCAGTCTACATGTAGGCCCACGTATGGAACAGTCAGATGAAACCCCAAGCAGGGTCATCCAAGGATTTCTACACCAACACATACAATGGCTCAACTTCAAAAAACTTAAGACAGGAAAAAATCTTGAAAGCAGGGAGAGAAATATATCTCACCTACTAGAAAAAATAATTAAAATGACAACTGATTCCCATCAAAACTATAGAGGTCACAAGAAAGTGGGACAACTTTTGGGACCAGCAGGTGGCGTGGTGGTTAAGGCGCTGGACACTCCCACATGACCGACCACAGTTTGAATCCTGGACCTGGTGGCTTGCTTTCTCACTTTCCTCTCTCTCTCTCTCTCTCTCTCTGGTCAAATTAAAAAAATGAATGAATGAATGAATGAATGAATAAATAAATAAATCTTTAGGGAAAACAAAGAAAGTGGGACAACTTTTCAAGGAAAGACCTGTCAATCCAGAACCCTACATACAGTAGAAACACCCGTCAGGAACAAAGAAGAAATGAAGACATTCTCAGAGGACAGAAGCTAAGAGAGTTTGCTGTCAGCAGATCTATACTAAAACAGATGGCCAACTGAAGCTCTCTAAACAAGAAGACAACCAGAGATGGGATCTTGGAACATCAGGATGGAAAGTAAAACTATGGTTAAACATCCCTTCTCTTGAGTTTTTAAATTATGCATGGGGGCTAGCAAGCACTGGATTTCCACATGGCCTACTGAGGTTCAAGTCCTGGACCAGGTGGCTTGCAACTCACGCTGGACACGTGTGTGTGTGCATGCACTCAAAATCCCGAGAGGAGCCTGGAGGAGAAGGGATTGCAACATGGCCATCCCACCTGGGGGATGATTTCTTACTTTCTGTCTCTCTGTCTCCCTGGCGAGTGCACACATCCTATAGCAAAAAAACTCTCAAAAAAAATTATGCATGACTGATGTACCACTGTCTCACATAGTTCTAAATGCAGAAGAAATATTTAAGACAATTATATTATAAAAGGAGGAGGGTAAAAGTGTATAATGGGAGATCATTTTCTGTACCTTCATTCAAACTGGTAAAATGACAGGGCCAGCAGATGGTGTAGTGGTTATGTTGCTCAACTCCCACATGGCTGACTGCGGTTCGAGTCCTGGATCTTGAAACTCATGCCGGGCATGTGAGCATGCATGCCCAAGATCCCAGGAGGAGAAGGGACTGCAGCGTGGCCATTACCCCGCCAGAGGGTGATCTCTCATTTTCTTCTCACTGTCTCTGTCTCTCTATCTCTCTCTTTAGCAAGCACACACACACTAAGGCAAAAACCTAAAAAGAAAACCAAAAACCTGGTAGAATGATGATAACAGTTGACTGTCATAAGTTATAGAAGGTGTAATATCTGGAGCAACCACTAAAAAAGCCATAAAAGACGTGAATTTAAAAAAAAATGATTATGGGGCTAGCAGGTGGTGTGGCAGTTGGGGTGTTGGACTCCCATATGGCTGACCATGGTTCAAGTCCTGGACCTGGCAGCTGGCTTTCTTTTTTTTTTAGAGAGGTTTTCGCTATAGGGTGCGTGCGCTCGCCCGACAGAGAGAGACATAGAGACAGAAAGCGAGAAATCACCCCCCGGGGGGATGGCCACGCCGCAATCCCTTCTCCTCCATTCTCCTCTCGGGATCTTGGGCACGCACGCACACGCGCCGGCGTGAGTTTTAAGCCACCGGGTCTGGGATGCGAACCGCGGTCAACTACGTGGGAGTCCAGCAACATAGCCATTACACTAACTGCTGGTTCCCGCAGCTTGCTTTCTCACTGTCTCTCTCTAGTCAAATTAAAAAGTAATAATAATAATGATGAATAAAGTTAAATATTCTTTAAAAAAAAAAAAAAAGAAAAATTATTGAAGGTAGCCCATTACCCAGCAGTTAAGGGAGCCAAATTCCACATGGTCTACCACAGTTCAAATTCCAGCCCTGGTAGCTTAAAAATACACCAGGAGCGCACGCACCCTACAGCAAAAATCTCTCAAAAAAAAAAAAAAAAATACACCAGGAGCATGTGTGTGCATGCCCCAATCCCAAAGGGATGAAGGAATGGAGGAGAGGGGATTGTGGTTTGATCATGCCCCACTGGGCGTGCTCTCTCCCCCTGCTCCTGTGGTCTCTCTATCTCCGTCTCCCTCTGGTAAGTACACATGCCCTCTGGCAATCAAATTAAAAAATAATATATATTACTCAATATATTAGGTCTGAGTCTACCTTTTAATTTTTGGTTCTGTCTGCTCTTTCACATTTCTGTTTTCTTTTTTTTTTTTTTTTTTTTGGAGAGGTTTTTGCTATAGGGTGCGTGCGCTCGCCAGACAGAGAGAGACAGAGAGACAGAAAGTGAGAAATCACCCCACAGGGGGGATGGCCACACTGCAATCCCTTCTCCATTCTCCTCTTGGGATCTTGGGCACGCACACACATGCGCCCGGCGTGAGTTTAAGCCACCGAGTCCGGGACTTGAACCGCGGTCGACTACATGGGAGTCCAGCGACATAGCCATTATGCTAACTGCTGGTCCCTCACATTTCTGTTTTCTTTTTCCTGCCTTCCTTTGAGTTACCTGAACTTTTTTTCCCCCCAGTGAACTTTTATTATTATTTAAGTCATGATTCAGGGTCCAGGGTGGGGATCCCCATGTACCCAGCTCCCATTTTACCACCTGGAAGAAAGACAGAGGCAGAGGAGGGGTGGGGTGAAGTCAGTCCAGATCTTCCCAGAAAACTGGCCTCTGCCCGGCGATCATCCCCGGCTGAGACAAGGATGTGGAAGGCTGTGGGCAGAGGGTCTTGGTCACAGGCCGGCACCATTCACACGCAGAGACAGCACCCGCTGTAGCGGCCGTCGCCTCGCGGGGGGGAAGCCCGGGTAGCTCTGCCAGCAGTTCCTGCTCTGGTCTGGCTGGGGAAGCAGCTGTCTTGTAGTTCTGGTTTTGGTCCTGATGTCTTTCTGCCATGGTGCTGACTCCCAAAAACGCTCCTCAGCAGCTCACAGCTCAATGTGACCTCAGTAATGACCTGAACTTTCTCTTTCCTTAGGATTTAAAAAAAATATTTTTTTTTAAGTTTTCTATAAGGCATGTGTGCTCACCAGAGAGAGGCAGAGAGAGAGGGAAATGAGAAAACAAGTTACTCAAGTCCAGGACTCGAACCGTTGTCAGCCATGTGTGAGTCCAGTGGTCTAACCATCACGCCACCTGCTGGACCCCTTGAACATTTTTTAGTACCATTCTGAATTCATTATTATCATAGAGAGGGGTGGTGTGTATATAGACATTGTTGTTTAACCACCTTAACTCTTCTATTCCTTCCTATTCTTAAAGAACCTATTGTTCCGGTGGGACCAGCAGGTGGCCTGGTGGTTAAGGTGCTAGTCATTCCCACATGGCCGACCATGGTTAGAGTCTAGGACCCGGTAGCTTGTTTTCTCACTTTCCCTCTCTCTCTCTTTCTATGTGTGTCTCTCTCTGGTCAAATTAAAATAAATGAATGAATAAATATAACTAAATGATTAAAAAAAAAGAACCTATTGTTCTGGGATCAGCAGATGGTGTAATGGTTACGTTGCTGAACGCTCATGTAGTCACGACAATTCGAGTCTGAGACCCTGGAGCTTAAACTCACACCAGTGCATGTGCATGTGTGCCCCAAATCCTGAGAACAGAGGAGAAGGGGCTGTGGCATGATCATCCCCTCTGGGGGGCGGTTTCTTACTTTCTATCTCTCTGTTTCTCTCTGACTCTCCAGCGAGTGCACATGCCCAATAGCAAAAACCTTTACAAAAAAAAAAAAAAAAAAGAAGAAGAAGAAAAGAACCTATTGTTCCGGGAGGCAGGTGGTGTGGCAGTTAAGGAATTGGACTCCCACACGGTTTGGGTCTCAGACCTGGCAGTTGGCTTCTCACTCTCCTTTTCTCCTCTCTGTCTCTCTCTGGTCCAACTGAATAATAATAACAATAACAAATTACATAAACAATTCCACACAAAAAATCTGTTGTTCTTAGGCCAGAAGAACAAAACCAAGAAAGATTGGGTGGGAAATCGTGAGGGCACAGGGCACCTCATTTCATCTAGATAACACACCAGCAAAGTGCTACAGAATCTCTGAGAAACAGAAAACACATGCTGGGAAAGGCTCCCCCCCGCCCTTTACTCTCAGTAGTGAAAGCAGCTTGGGATCATTTCAATTTGCTAAAGATTCTCAGATAATGTAGATCCATATTTATATTTTACTTGTATAAAAGTCTCCTGTTTCCTGTCACTTACTAACTTTTGGGTTTATTCCAACTACATAGAGACTTAGGACTGATTTAATAGGAATCTGTTACAGATCCATTGTAAGCAATAACTTTGCAAAAACCAGTAAAATATCTTTTGTAAGTTAGACAGAGACACTATGATCCAGTGTCTTCTCTGCCTTTAACTTTTTAAAATAATTAAAAAATTTTTAATTATTATTCTTTTAAAATTTGCTATAGGGCACAAGTGCTCACTAGAGAGAGAGAGAGAGAGAGAGAGAGAGAAATCAAGTTTCTAGGTCTGAGATTTGAACTGTCATCTGCCACGTGGGAATCCAGCACCTCAACCACCAGGTCACCTGCCGGCCCCTTCTCTGCCTTTTATTAATAATATCAAAAAGCAAGGGCCAGCAGATGGTGTAATAGTTATGTCACTGGGTTCCCACATAGTCAATCGCAGTTCAAATCCCAGACCTAGTGACTTAGGACTCACACCAGGCGCAAGTGTATGCATGCCCAAATCTCTACAGGAGAAGGGATCGCGGTGTGGCCATCCCCACTGGGGGGTGATATCTTGCTTTCTGTCTCTCTGTATCTCTCTCTCTCTCTTCAGTGAGCGTGCATGCCCTACAGCAAAAGCTGTCTAAAAAAACCCAAAAGTAATAATAGATGTCCCAAAAGTAAATCTAACTAAACGCATCCTAGAAAGAAATGTCTGAAACACTCAAAGGCCAGGAAGCAAAGGAATGTGAGAATATCCGACAAACTCAACAGCATTACACACGAGGTCCATCGTCCCAAGAAAGCGACTGTCACGGCCAGGACAATGGACCCGGGGGGAGGCCCTCGGGCGGCCCCCCAGAGCCTCCCTGAGCACTCTGGGTGCACGTACACGGGCCCATAGTCACAGGCCCATGGTCGGGCCACTGAAGATGGAGGTGGGCATGGCGTGAAGACCCTGTTGGGAGTGCTACCCCCCTCCCTCCATTCTGCCTTCCTCTGTCCCTCTCTCTGTCACAGAAGAAATAAAATAAACTTAATAAAAGAGACTTCCACTTATTATAATTTGTTTTTCAGTAAGCAAATATTTCCTTTGTAATAAAAAACATCAACCAAAATGTGTTTGTCAGAATAAAAATTAAGAGGTAGGGACCAGCAGTTGGTGGAATGGCTATGTCGCTGGACTCCCAAGTAGCCGACCGTGGTTCGAGTCCCGGAACTGGTGGCTTAAACTCATGCCTAGCACATGTGCGTGCGTGCCCAAGATCCTGAGAGGAGAATGGAGGAGAGGGGATTGCGGCGTGGCCATCCCCCCTGGGGGGTGATTTCTCACTTTCTGTCTTTCTCTGTCTTTCTGGCGAGCACAGGCACCCTATAGCAAAAACAAACAAACAAACAAACAAAAACTCTCAAAAAAAAAAGAGGTAATCATCTGCTTCCTACTGTTGTTTTGGAAGATGTATCAGTTCTGATCTATGGAAGAAAACAAACTGAGGGAGGAAAAGGGAAAGAGAAAGAGGGAACGGAGGAAAAGGCACACCGTGCAAGCTCTAGCTGCAGGGTTTGCACTGAAGAATAGGCCCCAGTCCAGCTGGTGGCAGAAACGTGGTGGTTAGGGTGGTTGGATCCCATATGGTCGACTACGTGGTTTGAGTCCTGGACCAGGCAGCTTGAAAAACACACCAGGCACCAGTGCATATGTGCCCAAAATCTCAAAAGGAGGGAGAAATGGAGGAGAAAGGATTGCACACACATCCCCTCTGGCAAACTAGAAAAGAAAGAAAGAGAGAGAGAGAGAGAGAGAATGAACAAGTCTCTGTTCTTGGCAACAGAGATTTGCACCTGGAATCACAAATGCAGTACCCCTGGGAACAGAAGAATATCCTGTGTTTTTCTATTTGGCAAAATATTCCCTTGTGGAAAATGCCTGGAATAATTGTCACACACATACAATAATGGTCTTGGCAACAAAGATTTAAATGTCAACCAGAAAGCTGTTGAACGTTTTGTATGTAGTCCCCGCCCAACACTTACTATGGCGTTAACGTGTGTACAGTGCTCAAAACAGTGACTGACATGGCAAAGTATAACGTGTTGCTGGTCTTTTCTAGAATTGCCTAGAATTACTATGTAAAAACAAACAAACAAACAAAGAAACAAACAAACAAACAAACCAAACATGCATTCACTTAGTAAGTCCCCCTAAGCACCTACTGTGTGCCAGGTAAAGTGGTGTGTGCTGAGGTCTAATAAAGCACAAGAAGGGCATGCTCTCTGCACTAAAGGAGCTGACAGTCCTGGCAGGAGAGACACTATCACAGTGTTACATCCATGCGGAATTATGAGGTAAATTGGGGCCGGCAGCTGGTGTGGTGGTAGACCTGGCAGCTTGCCTTCTCACTTTCCCTTTCTCTCCCTGTCTTTCTCTGATCAAATTAAAAAACAATAATAACAAATAAAAGTAGATAAATAATTATCTTTAGAGAGAGAGAGAGAGAGAGAGACCAGCAGTTAGCGTAATGGCTATGTCGCTGGACTCCCACATAGTTGACTACGGTTCGAGTCCTGGACCCGATGGCTTAAAGTCACGCCGGGCACGTGTGCGTGCATGCCCAAGATGCTGAGAGGAGAATGGAGGAGAAGGGATTGCGGTGTGGCCATCCCCCCTGGGGGGTGATTTCCTGCTTTCTGTCTCTCTCTGTCTGTCTGGTGAGCGCACACACCCTATAGCAAAAACCTTTCCAAAAAAAAAAAAAGAGAGAGAGAGAGAGAGAGAGAGAGAGAGAGAAATTCTCCAGATATAAGACTAAATTCTCACGGGCCAACCCCTATAAGCCTAAGAGGTTAAAGGAGTAGGAGTCCATATGGCCAGCCACCATTTGAATCCTGGCCCTAGCAGCTTGCAAACATGCTGGGTGGATGTGTACGCATGCCCCATACCCGATGGGATGGAGAATCGGAGAAGGGGCTGCAGCCTCAGCACACCTCCCAGGAGTGCTTCCTCCCTCCTGCTCGCATGCTCTCTCCCGCTCTCTGGCAAACACGTGTCCTATAGTAATTAAAAACAAGAAAGCCTAAATCCTATGAGATAATATAACAAAATGAAAGTTTATATAAAAAGTTCTTAATGAGTTACAAATGTCTTATAAATCTTTATTTTTAAAAGGTTCTCTCATAAAAAAAAATTTAACAAAATAATGCGAATTTATTTTAGAAAGTTTGAGATTACAGACTCAGCATCCCTCATCTGAAAACTCAAAATGCTAAATGCTCCAAAATATGAAACTTTAAGCTTGTTTATTTCTGAATGATAGAGAGCATACATGCACGAGAGCCAGCCAGCCAGTCAGACAGAAACGCGTGCAAAAGGAGCCCACACAGCCCCTTCCCTTCTCGCCACCCTCTAACTCCTGAGGGTCTTGAGCAGCTGCGCACACCTGGCTGTTTTCAAGCCTACTGGGAGATCTGAACCTGCGGTGGGCCACATGGCTTCCAGTCTTCCAGGACACTTGTGTTAGCGCTCTGATGCCAGGCCAAAAGTATATTTATTTATTTTTATTTATTTTAAAAAATTTTCTTCTTCTTTTTTTGGAGAGGTTTTCGCTATAGGGCGCGTGCGTTCGCCAGAAAGACAGAGAGAGACAGAGAGACAGAAAGCGAGAAATAACCCCCAGGGGGGATGGCCACGCCGCAATCCCTTCTCCATTCTCCTCTAGGGATCTTGGGCACGCATGCACACGCACCCAGCGTGAGTTTAAGCCGCTGGGTCCGGGACTTGAACCGCGGTTGACTACATGGGAGTCCAGCGACATAGCTATTACACTAATTGCTGGTCCCAAAAGTATATTTATTTATTCCACGAGCCAGCAAGAAAGAGACAGAGAGAGTTGGACTGCTCCACGCATTTGTGGGTTACCCTTGCACCTGGGTGATGCTCATATTCTCTGTATCATTCCAGTTTTAGCACATGTGCTGCTATAAGGAGCACAATCTGGAACTTTCTGAGTGCCCATCTGAGGCCATAAATGGAAAATTCTACACCTGACCTCATGTGATGGGTCACAGTCAAAATGCTATAATACAAAGACACTGGATAAAATTACCTTCAGGCTATGTGCATGAGGTGCATGTGAGACATAAGTGACTTTCTTGTTAGACATGACTTCTATTTTCTTTCTTTCTTTTTTTTTAAGTTTTCCTATAGAGTGTGTGTGCTTGACACAGAGACAAAGAGGGAAAAAGTGAGAAATCACCCCCGTGGAGGATGGCCATAGCACAACCTCTCCTCCTCCGGCCACTTCCCTGGATTTTGGGCAGGCAGACACACACCTAGCTTGATTTTCAAGCCACTGGGTCTGGGACTCAAACCATGTAGTTGGCCATGTGGGAATCCAGCACCTTAATCGCCACATCACCTACTGTCCCATGACTTCCATTTTTAAGATATCTCATTATATGTATGCAAATATTCCAAAATTTTAAAAAATCTGAAATCTGAAACACTCTGGTCCCATGTGTCTCAGATAAGGGATACTCAACTGTATTAATACCTTATTTTGGACACCCATCCAATCTTTATCAAATTTAATACTGTGGTATCAAACCTAAAAAAGAAACTTAAATCCCACTTAGTAAGTACACTGATTATTTAATTAGCCCAGCCTTGGCTTTTTTGTTAAGAATATTCCATAAATATTTACGAACTGAAAAATACTTATTATCTAAGTTATCTGTTTTTTCCATGAAGACTTCTAGACATCAAAGTCCCTTGAGGGGTGGCATATAATTAAGCAACCAGAGAACTTGGTCAGTTTTGCAAAATAAAGATATCACTGAAATTTTTAAGCTACTAAATATAATAATCTGGACAGAACATAATTCATAAATGCAGTAACTTAAAGCAGAATTTTCTAATTTGTCACACTCATACACTTACGATATCATTGGGAAAACACTTTCAAAAATAAGAGCAAAGGAACAGACTATTCTGAAACCGTTTCCAGGAACAGGGTTTGTTTAAACAAAGCGCATTAAGTGAAACCAGCTGTATTAAGGGTCATGGCTGTCTGAAGCAGAATTCTAAAACCACCCACTTCACAGGATCAGGGTAATGACGCCTTCCTGGTGCTCGAAAGGAAACACTCATTGGAGGAGGAGCTATGGGACCTCATAGCTAGGAGGCCTTGACAGTGCACAGAAGGCCCAGCTGCCGTACAAGTGGGTGTACTTCGGGCCCTGCCAGGCTGGAAGCCATGTGGCCCACCGCAGGTCTGGATCTGCCGATAGTGCTCCCTGACAGTGCACAGAAGGCCCAGCTGCCGTACAAGTGGGTGTACTTCGGGCCCTGCCAGGCTGGAAGCCATGTGGCCCACCGCAGGTCTGGATCTGCCGGTAGTGCTCCCTGACAGTGCACAGAAGGCCCAGCTGCCGTACAAGTGGGTGCTCCTAAGCCAGCACGGAGTCACACCAAGTAGGCCAGCTGGCTCTATGCTTCCACCACACATCACACCAAGTGCTGAAGGAACTCAAAGGCAGTCAGGACAGGTCAATCCTCTATTTGCTTTGCTCTTTTTTTTTTTTTTTTTAAAGTACAAGAAAAGAGGGCCCTGAGGTCAGGAATAATCAGCATGCTCTGCTAGAAGGTCTACCAGCGATCCTCTCATACAAACTGATGACCAGAAACTCCGTGAATTAAAAACCTGCTCAAGGAGAACTCTAAAACATGTACCTTTTTCACATCTGAAAACTAACACAAATCTCAAGAAAGAGGAACTTAAAAATGATAGCTAAGATTTTATTTAGAATAACTTTCCAGCTCCATGGTCTAATAATCTGAACCAACCATGTGGTTCAAATCCAGCCCTGGTGGCTTGAAAAAAATATTGGGTCCATGTGTGGACGTGCCCCAAATTCCAACATAGCAGAGGAATGGAGATGAAGGAACTGGAGTGTGACCATGCCCCACTGAGGTGGTACTTTCTCCCTCTCCCTCTGGTGGGTGCACACTCATACTTTTTTTTAACTTACAACTAATTTTCCTTAACTTTATAGCCAAAGCACAAGTAAAGCCTCTTACTTGCTCCTCTGAGGACTCCCTAGTGGCAACATCTTAGCGGAGTCTATGACCAGTCGACAATGATCACCAGGGGGAAAGTATCTCCAGTATCGCCCAGCACAGCCAGCAGAAGTGCAATCAAAACAACGCAGCTGAGAAACACAGTCACTGATCATTTTATTCTGGAAACCAATTAGGGGATGATGAAGGGAGAAAAAACAGTGATTCATTTGTTTTGATTAAATCTGGCCTTCAAACAATATGACAAGCTAGGAAATACACATATTTCTACAGTCTAAGGTAACTTAAATTGGCCTTTAAAAAAACATTCTTCCCAGGGCCAGCAGGTGGGGTGGTGGTTAAGGCACTGGAATCCCACACTGCTGGTCATGGTTTGAGTCCTGGATCTGGCTGCTTGCTTTCTCACTTTCCTCTCTCTTTCTGTCTCTCTCTGGTGAGGGCATGTACCCTATAGCAAATTTAAAGTAATAATAATAATAATGATAATATATAATTCTTTTTTTAAAAAAAATTCTTCCTGTGATTGTGAGCACAACAAATGAAAAATGAACAAAATAAATCAACTTGCTCATAAAAGCAGTTTTTTGACCAAGACATATTCTGCTGGTTTTACAGATATAAGACACAGTTTTGTTTTTTTTTTTAAAAAAAGGACCTGAGACCTTGCAGCTTGGAGCATTTGCATCAACAAGATAGCAGCAATGAGTTATAATCCGATGCCATCTACAGCGTGGTAGCCTTGGTTTGAAATTACACTCATTACCTGGGTTTATCTGCCTCTTCAAAAAGTGTGCAAAGCTCTGTACTAGCATTCAAGTCAGCGTGTGTAATTTGCAACACAGCTTGCATGGACTCCAGATGCTTCTCAAAACGTCTGAAACTTCTAAAGTGTGGAGAGAAAAATATCAGCAAATATCAAAGGTATAAAGAACATTCCAATTCTAGGAAAGCCTGATTAGTTAGGAAATGACCCACTAAAAGTTCATGAGAGGGCCAGCCCATAGCCTGGTGGTTGAGGCAGCTGGATCCATAGCTGACAGCACAGCTTGAGTTCAGGTCCTGGCGGCTTGGGAATTACAGTGGGTGCATGTGCATGCATGCTCAAAATCCCCAGAGAATAGAGAAGGGATTGTGGTGTGGCCATCCCCCAAGGGATGATTTCTCACATTCTCTCTCTCTCTCTCTGTCTCTCTGGCAAGTGCATGTACCCTATAGCAAAAACCTAAAAAAAAAAAAAAAGTTACTGCTCCTTACTAACATCTGTAAACCATTACTATGAGGAAGCAAGGTAGTATTAGTGCAGAGAGCATTTGAGAGACCACAGAGAAGACCGGAGGTGCAGTCCCAGGGCTCTGCTACTTTCCAGCTTTACGACAACAGGCAGGTAGCTAGTCTGAGCACCACAGTCTTTTCCACACAGAAGAGATAATAGCTGCTATTTCATACGACATCAAATGAGGTGGTGTCACGTGATCAAATTTGCCAAGTGCAATGATGCAAACAGAAAGCACTCAACTCTCTCTTAACTACCCTATTCAGGCCAGCAGGTGACAATGGACATTAAAGTGGCTGGATCTCACCTGGCCAACTTTGTGGTTCAAGCCCCAGACCTGGAGGCTTGAAAATTATACCAGGTATATGTGCATGAGTACTCAAAATCCCAAGTGGAGAATGAAGGACAAGGGACTGTAGCTTGGCCATCCCTGCCGGGGAGGAGAGGTAACTCTCACCTCTCTCTCTCAGGTGAGTGCACATACCCTATGGCAAATCGAAAGGGACAAATCCTACTCAACACTGTCCACGCATCTTAAACCCTCTTCCTCTCTCCTCCAGTTCAGAACTCCTGCTTTGTGCCATCCTGGGACACGCAGCGAGCGGCAGAACTGAAGGACTATGAGGACCAACGGGGCAGGAGGCAGCTGATGGAAACACAACAGAAAAAGAAAACCATCAAGATGACAAGCAGCAGAATTAAAGTCACCCCAGCAACTCTGCAGACATGGTGGGTTTCGACGGCCTGAGGTTACTGAGCATTCTTCTGATGGACGGAGAGTCAAAGGCTCAGTCTGAGTCTGCCTAACTCCGAGGCAGGGTTAGGAAGACTGACACTGGCTGCAGGAAGCTTTCAGCAGGTCCCAGAGGCTGAGGGCAGCACGGTAGTGATGTGTCCTAGCAAAGACGGGGCCTTATCTCAAAGGGGAGCCCCAAAGCACCTCCACCTACTTCCCGGAAGGAAATGCTATTCTGTTTCTAACTTGGTTTCTTTCTCTCTCCTTGTCTGGCTGGAAGAAAAAATGATTTGGGTTTTAGTCCAGGCTTGTTTCTGAACAAAGTGTGATCTTTAGGCAAATTAACACATTTCATTGGGTCTATTTAATGTCTTTTTAAATTTTAAACCTTCCTTTTTAGGATCATTTCCTGTCTTCCTGAGAATGTCCTTTAGTGATGAGTTCTCAGTGGTGAATTCCGTTTGTCTTTATTTCATTCTCATTCTTGAAAAACAGTTTTGTGGCTACACAATTCTAGGTTAATCATTATTTTTAATGATTTTCTCTTGCCTACTTTGAAAATATTATTCTACTGGGACCAGCAGTTAGCGTAATGGCTATGTCGCTGGACTCCCATGTAAGTGGTTCAAGTCCTGGACCCGGTGGCTTAAACTCACGCCGGGCACGTGTGCATGCGTGCCCAAGATCCCGAGAGGAGAATGGAGGAGAAGAGATTGCGGTGTGGCCATCCCCTGGGGGTGGGGGTGGGGGTGATTTCTCGCTTTCTGTCTCTCTGTCTTTCTCTGTCTTTTTGGTGAGTGTATGCGCCCTATAGCAAAAACCTCTCCAAAATAAAGAAAGAAAAAAAATAGTAAAAAAATAAAATTAAATAAATAATTCCTTTAAAATATAAATAAATAATAAAAGACTCCGCCTCTCCCTACAGGGAAAGGGGTCTGAAGGCCCAAAGAGATGTGCCTATCCAGAGCCTGACTACCTACCCTAGGTATCCAGGACCCCGGAATTTGTACTTAAAAAGACCCAACTACATTCAGGCTTGCATAGACCTCTTCTCCAGGTTTACTAGAAAAGGTGAATGCTCCGGTCGTGTGGGCACAGGCCAGAGCTGGCACCTAGAGGCACGCTGTGAGGAATGTGAACACAGCTGAGGTATGGAGGCCCAAGTGTCTGCACACATGTGCATGAGGGTCCTCACA
Source organism: Tupaia tana (assembly GCA_026018925.1). NCBI lineage: Eukaryota > Metazoa > Chordata > Mammalia > Scandentia > Tupaiidae > Tupaia > Tupaia tana. The sequence continues at coordinate 102,944,331 of JAKSZU010000013.1, read as the reverse complement.
GGGTAGGATAAAGCTGGAGGTGGAGAGAAAAGAGAGTTAAGCTACAAACCAGGCTGGCACACTCTGTGCTGCTACACCCCGGCATAAAACTCGGGGGGGCGGGGGTAGATGGCATAACAGTTATGTCACTGGACTCCCACTCCCAAGTCTTGAACCCGGCAGCTTAAAACGCACACCTGGTGTCTGTGTGTGTGTGTTCAAAATCCCGGGAGGAGAACGGAGAAGGGATTGCGGTGTGGCCGTCCCCCTCTGGGGGGTGATTTCTTGCTTTCTGTCTCTCTGGTGAGTGCACATGCTTATAACAAAAATCTGTATTAAAAAAGAAAGAAGGAGAAAGCTCTCTTCTAGATTATGAAGAGCTATTCATCAAGGCAGAGGTATAGCTACATTGTATTTCACAGCCTGTTACGTGTGTAACTTTTAAACACTTAGACTTATGGCCATGTACCTCCATTTATACTACTGTGACAGTCTCCCCAAGTGATAGGGAAAGGCCCATTGCCCATTGGTTATGAAGTATCTGTTTCAACACTGTCTCTTTGCCATTTCCTATATCACCTTTTGAACCTCCAATTAGACTTAAGTTGGACCTTCTCTCTAAATGTCTCTTAACTTTATATTTTCTGTCTCTGTTTCTCTAAGCTTTATATTATTTCTTCAGATTTATCTTCTGGTTCACTAATTCTCTCTTCTCTTTATTTTTTTTCCTTTGTTCTTTTTTTTTTTTTTTTTTTTTTTTTAGCTGGAGGGCACATACACTTGCCAAAGAGAGACAGGAAGTAGGGTTGAGAAATCTCAGTGCAATTCCTTCTCCTCCACTCTCCTCTCAGGATTCTGGGTATGTATACACACACATCTAGCATGTTTTTCGAGCTGCCAGGTGCAGGGCTTGAATGCACAGCTGGCCATGTGGGATCCAGTGCCTTAACCACCATACCACCTGCTGACTCTCTTCTGCTATTTCTATTCTGATTTTTTAAAAAGAATTATTTTATTAAACTTTACTTATTACTATTATCTTTAATAATAATTGATAAGATGGGGTGGGGGGGAAGAAGGGAGAAAGCAAGTCACCAGGTCCAGGACTTGAACTGTGGTCAGCCATGTGGGAATTCAATGCCTTTAACCACCATGACACCTGCTGGCCCCTCTATTCTGATTTTTAACCCAGCCTTCAATTTCTTTTTTTTTTGGAGAGGTTTTTGCTATAGGGCGCACGCGCTCGCCAGGCAGACAGAGAGAGACAGAGAGACAGAAAGCAAGAAATCACCCCCCAGCGGGGATGGCCACGCTGCAATCCCTTTTCCTCCGTTCTCCTCTCGGGATCTTGGGCACGCACGCACACGCGCCCAGTGTGAGTTTTAAGCCACTGGGTCCGGGACGCGAACCGCAGTTGACTACGTGGGAGTCCAGCGACATAGCCATTATGCTAATTGCTGGTCCCCCAGCCTTCAATTTTTTGATTTCAATAATCATGCTTCTTATTTCTGGACATTGTATTTGCATTTTAAAAAAAAGAATTATTTTATTTAACTTTATTAATTTTATTTTTTAATTGTTTGATTAATTTTATTTATTCATTCATTTATTTTAATTTGACCAGAGAGATGCAGAGAGAGAGAGGAAGTGAGAAAGCAAGTCACCAGGTCCAGGACTTGAACCATGGTCAGCCATGTGGGAGTGTCCAGCGCCTTAACCACCATGCCACCTGCTGGGCCCAACTTTATTCATTTTAATTTACCAGAGAGGGACAGAACAAGAGAGCAAGAGAGAGAGGGAAAGTGAGAGAGACCAGCAGTTGGCATAATGGCTATGTCGCTGGACTCCCACGTAGTCAACCGCAGTTTGAATCCTGGATCTGGTGGCTTAAACTCACACCGGGTGCGTGTGCGTGCATGCCCAAGACCTGGAGAGGAGAATGGAGGGGAAGGACTGCAGCGTGGCCATTCTCCCTTGGGGGGGGGGGGGTGATTTATCTCTTTCTGTCTCTCTCTGTGTCTTTCTGGCGAGCACAGGCACCCTATAGCAAAAAATAAATAAATAAATAGGTGCAAAAGCAAGCCACCAGGTCTGGGACTCGAACCATGGTTGGCCATGTGGGAGTCCAGCACCCTTAATCACCACACCACCTGCCATCCCCTGCCTGGTTGTTTTTGATGCTTCTTTTTCTTTATTCTCATTTTCAAGTCCTTCTTTTGTTTTCCTAAAAGTACTAAACTGTCATATTGTACTGTCTGTCGTTGGTATTTCCAATACCTGACATCATTACAGGTCAGAGCTGACTATTGTCCCCACCTTGTTTCTTCATGGCAGGTGTGTATGTGTCTCCTTCTTTGATGTGTTCACACTGGCTGGAAAGATCTATGGGAATTTTGCCCTTCTCTCATGAAGGAAATAAATAAATGTTTTAAATGGGTGGACAAACTTAAGCCATGGCAGACATGGAAAACAGAAAAAATACACATTAGTATCTGCATTCATCAACTGCCTTGCTCTGTGAGGAGCCTAAATTCTATCGTACCTACGTAATTCTGCCGAGGGATAGGTAAAGAAACAACAGACAGAGTTCTACTCCTACTTCAGACACAGAGAGACGTAAGAGGTCTCACTCCCACCCCAACAACAAAAAGCGAGGAAAACTGCAAAATCGTAACTTTTCTTGAGCTAGTCAGAGATGAGGTCCTAAGAAGCAGGTAGACTGAATCCTAGTGAGTGACAGATCCCTCCCAGGACAACAGTGTGGCCACCAGGTGACCTTCACGGGGCACAGGAGGGGAGGTGGCTGCCAAACAAACAGCAAAGCGGAGAACACACTGCATTCCAGTGGATTCGTACAAAGCTGCACGTGAACTACCACCAGACCGTCGAATTCCTGGGAGTCACAGCCCTAGACACGAGGGCTATGAACGCCTTGCAAGGTTTTCCAGGAAGCCCACCAGGTGCCCATGAGAAAGTGGGTGCAGAGCAGGACAAAGGGGGTCCCCCAACACCGATCTCGGGCGCTGCTCTTGGAAAGAAGGAGAAAATGACACAGAGGAGCCCCTCGCCCACATCAGAGTGCAGAGCGGTGGGAAAGAGGAAGGGGCCGGCAGTCGAACACGAGTGCCATCGCTTCTTTGCCTGCAAACTGGAGGGAAGAACTGCTGGGCCAGTCAGGCCCAGTCAGGACCCGGAAACCATATCAGTCCTATCGACAAGGGTGGATGAAGGAAAAGGATTGTGGTGTGACCACAGCCCACGGAGGGGTGCTTTCTCTCTACCTGGTGAGTGTACATGCCCTCTGGCCATGAAAAAAAATACACCTTTATTTTATGTACGATTAAATGATATGCCAATTAAACCCTGGTATTCTACTGGTTATAAGAGCCATCCTTATTTTAGGGCTGTTTTTATAATGTGAAATAATAAACATGTTAGAATTAGTTACAGTATCCCTGAAAAAGTAAAGACTCTTCACTGAATGCCTTTCTTGGATTGTATATTTTACCATGTATATGCTCATTTAAACACATGCGCAGGCCCAGGCCGTAGCACGCACTGTTCGATGCCACCAGTTGGGAAGTTAAGGTCATGCGGGAGGCCCATCTTTGACCCCCGGACCACCCACAGGCCAGGCACGGTGGTGCACGCCTGTGGCCCCAGCTGCTCAGGAGGCCCACACAGGACGGTAGCGCTAGAGAGCAAGGCTCTGTCCCAAAACAGCACCTACACACGCACAGACTTCCACCGTGCTCACTGTCAGCTCTCCCCATAGACGACATGGGGGAGAAGGGGAGAAGTCACATTCCTACCGAGACACGTTCTAATTCCAACAAGGAATTCTAACCTACGACCACTTACGTTCAAATACCACCGCTGCTTCGCCGTTCTGCATTTCTGGGTTTTCCTTTTGGTTTCCTCGTTTTATAATCAAGAGTACACCTGAGGGAACTATTGGGTCGTTGGAAAAGTCATGACACATAAATGTCACGACCCAATAGCACAGTGAAGGGTGCAACCCCTGCGGCTCTGTGATCACTGCCGAGCCAACGCAATGTAGACCACCACAATCATCGCATCGGCGCTGTCGTCCACACAGAGGCAGTGAAAAGACACACAGCAGCGTCAATACTCCACATGAGAGGTATGCTCAGAGCCAGCCAAGGGCACGGCGGTTAGGGGCTGGATCCTACATGGCCAACTGTGGTTTGAATCCTGGACTTGGAGGCTAGAGAAACATGCTGGGCATGCGAGGTGCGTGCCCAGATGTCTAAAATGGTGGAGCACTGGTGGAGAAAAAACTGCAGTGTGACCATACCGTGTGGGGGTGCTTTCTCGCCCCCTCTACCTCCCCACCCAGTGGTGAGTGCACAGGTCCTCTAGCAAATAAAAAATAATAATAAAAAAGAGAGAGAATTACACTTAGCACTGGGTGGCTATTTTTTAATTCAAGGGAGTCTTCTGCTCCATCTTTAAAGGTCATCTAGTCCATCATACTGAAAATGTTACTGACACTTGAAGAGTTTTGAATATGGACTGCATGTTGAGTGCTGTTACTGGATTAATGTGGACTTTCTCATGTGATGTCAGTATTGTGGCGGTGTGAGAGTGTCCTCACTCTTGGCTCTCATGAGTCTGCAGCCATCTTCCACCTGGCTTGGTAAAGGGAGGTGTTTGTATGTAAAGAGACATACAGAGATGGCGAAGCACATGTTAAGAGTTGATGGAACCAGCAGTTGGCATAATGGCTATGTTGCTGGACTCCCATGTAGTTGACTGCGGTTGGAGTCCCAGACCCAGTGGCTTAAACTCACACTGGTGCATGTGTGTGCATTCCCAAGATCCTGAGAGGAGAATGGAGGAGAAGGGATTGTGGCGTGGCCATCCCCCCTGGGGGGTGATTTCTCACTTTCTGTCTTTCTGTCTCCCTCTGTCTTTCTGGTGTGTGCATGTGCCCGATAGCAAAAACCTCTCCAAAAAAAAAGAAAGAGTTGAATCTTGTGCCAGCCCTGTAGCCTAGTGGTTAAGGGAGCCCACAGTTCAAATCCTGGCTTGAAAAACTTGCTGGATGTGCATGTGTGCCCAAAATTCCAACAGGAGGGAAAAGGGAGAAAAAGGGATTGTGGTACCACGCCCCACTGGGCGGTGCTTTCTCTTGTCTCTCTGTCTCTCTCCAGTGAGCACAAATGTCCTGACAATAAAAAAGAAAAAAATGATGATGAATCTAGGTGCAGGATACACAGGTAGTTCTTTGCACAGTTCTTTCAACTTTTCGTAGATTTGACAATTTTCATTCAAAATGTGAAGAAAATGACAATAACAATAAATGTTCTTGGTAAGTACAATCTGCTCCTGTCAATATTCTCAGGGAAGGGAATTTCCATGACAACCGCCCCTCCCACAAAACCAATTCAGCCAGCACAGAGTGGCAGAGCGCAGAGCGGCCAGCACGCACGACCCTGCGAGGTGCTGAGCTAGGGGTGCGAGCCCTTATCCCCGGGAAGCCTCTCAGCAGCCCCGGGAGGTGGCATGTGCTGTCCACCTCCGCCCTCACAGGCATGGCACAAAGCTGCAGAGCAGCAGATGGTCACGGTCCACCCTGGGTAAGGGGCAGCGGGGGTTAACTCCAGGCAGGCCAACTCTGGAGCCCAGGTTCTTCGCCACAACCAGCCTCTCTAAACTCGAACCCATTCTGCAGCCAGATTTTCAACATGAGCAGAAGCTATCCCTGTGCTCCACGGTGAGGGGAGCATTAACCCACAGGCTTTTTCAGATACATGCATGTGTGCAGTGTGTGTGTGTGTGTGTGTGTGTGTGTGAGTGCACGCACGGGGTGTCAGTCCGCACGATGTGCCCCTCACACAGTTCACGTTTGAAAGCCACTGCACTTTCTATATTGCCTCCGCCTCTCCTTTCATTTCCTGCCCAGATGCCTCACTGTTGAGATTTAAAAAAAAAAAGCAATACAGATTTAGATGGTTAAGGGAAAAATTCCACTGAGAATTCTCTAATCTCAAAATAAGCCAAAGTAATATAGCTTTAGTACACACTAATATATAATAATGCAGCTGGCAAATTTGCTAATACAAAAGACATATTTTCAAGTAGGAACTTGGATAATCCTCTTGTTTGTTATAGTAAGATGTTATCTGCAGCTCTATTAAAAGATATCAATTTAAAATTCGGGCTGAAGCAGTAGGTATAAATATGGCCAATGGTTACAATTAGACGAAAAGATGCTTCTCTGGTCACTCTCCACTGTAAACCCAAATGCAGGGCACCGTGGCTGAGGGCCAACAGCGCCCGGGGAGAACGGTTCTGACGTTCTGGGACACCCAAAGCAGCTGAAGACTGTATGTGTGCATGGGAGGAAGGGCACGGGGGGACCCCAGGCCAGGCAAGTGAGAGGTAGGAAAGTATTTGAGTACTGTCTTCCCAAACCAAGCACTTGCACGTATGTCCTATTTTTAAAAATTAAGTGACAAGGACTAGCAGATGGAGTGGTGGTTAAGGTACTGGATCCCACATGGCTGACTGCATGGTTTGAGTCCCAGACCTGGCCACCTGAAAAACATGCCAGGTACATGTGCATGTGTGCCCAAAATACCAAGAAGAGAATGGAGGAGAAGGGATTGCGACATGGCCATCCCCCCTGGGGGGTGCTTTCTCACTCTCCCTTTCTCTCTGTCTCATTCTCTCTTGAGCAAGCACATGTACTCTGTGGCAAAATTGTAAAACAAACAAAAACATTAAGTGGGAAAAGTGAGGGGAGAAAAATCATTTCATGTGTGTTTAAGGTCTGCCATTAAAGGAGATTTTCTTTTTTCTTTTTTTTTTAATTTTTTTTAAAGGAGATTTTCTGTGAAAATTACTACCAAACGGAGTAATAGGAAGAAAGAGCTATGCCTTTAAATCTATGGCTGTTTTTCCTTACTGAGCCCTTGGGACTACAATGACTCACTGCATCTTCAAAATGACGCAAGTGAGGCTCTGCACAGCTTCAAGACAGACAGCGAACATAGCCAGGCAGAGACCAGCTCTTGAGAGCCAACAGACCAATCAGGCGCCTGTTCTGTCGAGGCCCAGAACGTGAGAGGTGATCCCATTCTTCAGTGGGTAAACAGCTTGACTATTTAAGAAAACCTTTCTGAACCTACCCCTCTTCCTTAGGACCTGACCTCCACCATTGCTGCCTACCCAGAATCCAACCTACTTTCTTGGATTTGCTTGATCCTATGGTAAGAAAAGAATGGAAACATGAGGGGGATTAGCAGGTGGTGTGGTGATTAAGGCACTGAACACTCCCATATGGCTGACTATGGTTCAAGTCCCAGACCTGGTGGCTTGATTTCTCACTTTCCCTCTCTCTCTCTCTGGTCAAATTAAAAATTAATAAATGAACAAATAAATGATTCTAAAAAAAAAAAAGAAACATGGGACCAGCAGATGGCTTAATGGTTATGTTAGATTCCCATAGTTGACCACAGTTCGTCCTAAATCTGGCAGCTTAAAACTCACACCAGGTGTGTGTGAGTGTATGCCCAAAATCCAGAAAGGAGAACAGAGGAGATGGAACTGAGGCGTGGTCATACCCCCAGGGGGTGATTTCTCCCTATCTGTCATTCTTTCTGGCAAGCGCACATGCCTACAGCAAAAATCTCTAGAAAGAAAGAAAGAAAGAAAGAAAGAAAGAAAGAAAGAAAGAAAGAAAGAAAGAAAGAGAGAAAGAAAGAAAAGAGAAGAGAAAAGAAAAGAATGGAAACAATAAGTCCGGTCCAAGTGTCTCCAGGGCTGGATAGCCTACACATCTGAACTTCCCTTCTCTATTATTTTTTTATTTTTCTCTAAATAAAACAAAATTCCTGCCTAGTGGTGGTCGGGCAGAGGAGAGGGAGAAACGAGCGAGCTGGGGAGGGGAAGGGGACAATTCACTCAGAAAGGGCAGGTGCAAGTATAGACGTGAGGTGAGCAGAATCCAGAACTCCAGCTGCAAGATGTTTCACGTGGGGACTGCCCAGGCACGACAGCCAGACCACCACCAACAGACGCAGGTGAGTGAGGCTACACCCGCATGGCCAGGAGCAGGAGGCTTCACCACCACCTAGACCACAGATTCCCAAAGAGCCCAATGGCTTCCTTCCTAAAGCAGACAACCAAATAGTCGAGGATGGGCCAACATAAAATGTGTCTGCTGGTTTTTTTTTTTTTTTTTTTTTGGAGAGGCTTTTGCTATAGGGCGCGTGTGCTCGCCAGAAAGACAGAGAGAGACAGAAAGACAGAAAGCGAGAAATCACCCCCCAGGGGGGATGGCCACGTCGCAATCCCTTCTCCTCCATCCTCCTCTCGGGATCTTGGGCACCCACGCACATGTGCCCAGCATGAGTTTAAGCCACCAGGTTCTGGACTCGAACTGCAGTCGACTACATGGGAGTCCAGCGACATAGCCATTACGCCAACTGCTGGTCCTGAGTCTGGACCTGGAGTCTTAAAAATCATGCTGGGCACATGTGCATGTGTGCCCCAAATGCCAGAATAGAGGAGAGGGATTGTGGTGTGGCCATCCTTCCTTGGGGATGATTTCTCACTTTCCTCCTCACTGTCTCTCTCATCTCTCTCCAGTGAGCAGATGTGCCCTATGAAAAAACTTAAATTTTTTTTAAAAAAGGTGGCTGATCATCTTTATAGTGTTCTTTCTGAGAACATGCAAATTATAAAAGCCATTCCTGGTACCATAGGCAAAGTGGCTGTGTTAATCCACTGCCGGAACAGCTATAATCAAACCTTGGGCTAGCCAACGGTGTGCCGGTTAAGGGAGCACATGGCCGACTGTGTGCTTCCAGCCCCAGACCTGGCAATGGAAAACCACACAGGGTATGTGTGCTTGCATGCCAAAAATCCCAAGAGAAGAATGGAGAAGAAGGGATTGTGGCATGGCCATCCCTTTCTCAATTCCATGCTCTGTCTCCAGTCAGCACACATCCTACAGCAAACTAAGAATGAATGAAAATAGATAAATCGAACCTCTAAGTTGAATGTCGGGCTTTGCCAGCAGTGTCCCTCCAGATCAAATACAACGTCACCCATTTCTGTTTTTCCCTTATCAAGACATTTGCTCCGTAAACACATCAAAGTAAGACACTGTTGGGACCAGCAGATGGCGTAGTGGTTACTTCACTGGACTACCATGTAATTGACCACGGTTCGAGTTCCAGCCCAGGTGGCTTAAAACACACCAGGCGCGTGTGCGTATGTACCCAAAATCCCGAGAGAAGAATGGAGAAGAGATTGTGGTGTGGCCATCCCTCCTGGGGGGGTGATTTCTCACTTTCTGTCTGTCTCTCTGGTGAGTGTACACTCCCTAGAGCAAAAATCTCTCCCCCCCCCCAAAAAAAAGTAAGATATTGTTTTAAACCCAAAATGACTCCCCACGTAATAGATCTCCCGCAAGGTATATGCTGGTTTGATTTTCCTAGAGCAGCCTCATTTGTTCGGACACCACACTTTACTATCGGAGCACCACTGCTAACCAATCTCTCTATAAATTTCTAAGCTCTCCTTCCCCCAAGCAGAAAGGGCTAACTAGATGAAAGACTAAACAACATAAGGTCCTTTCACATCTTCCTGCTGGGGACTGAAATCTTCACTGCATCTCGAGGCTGGCCAGCCTCCGTCTCAGCGGTGCCATCACAGGGCGTGGTGCTATTGACCTGCAAGTTCTGGTAGAACACGGCGGAAGGCAGCGAAGAGGCAAAGAGGGGCGGACCTTTGTAGTAAATAGCTTGCCATGTTGAATGATGGCTGAGATTAAAATGTGCTGAAGCTCTTCCAGGGTCTCTCTCTCTCCCTCTGTTGATCTCTGTTGTCATAACTACCATTTGAGTCATCTGAACAAAGTGCTCGCACCACCTCCAGTGTAGTTACTGCTGCACAGTGACTCCACCTGGCAGTTGCTCTGGCCAAAGGCTGTTAGCACCTCACGACAGTGAGGTTGTTTTGTGAACCAAGTAATTAGAAAATTATGAGATTAAAAACAAAACATAGTTTTCATCAATATCTGATAATGTTTAATTCTCAAACATGATTACCAATTAACTAGAAAGCTTTTTTTCCTTTCCTATTTATTATATTGGAGAGATTTTTGCTATAGAGAGCGAGTTTGCTCTCCAGAGACACAGAGACAAGAGAGACAGTGAGAAATCACCCCCTGGGAGGATGGCCATGTCGCAGTCCCTTCTTCTCCATTCTCCTCTCGTGATTGTGGGCATGCACGTACATGTGCCCAGTGAGAATTTCAAGTTACCAGGTTCAGGACGTGAACCATGTGGGAATCCAGCATCTTAACCACTATGCCACCTGCTGGCCCCAAACTTTTTTTTTGGAGAGGTTTTTGTTATAGGGCGCTTGTGCTCACCAGAAAGACAGAGAGAGACGGGGAGTCAGGAATCACCCCCCAGGGGGGGATGGCCATGTCGCAACCCCTTTTCCTCCATTCTCCTCTCAGGATCTTGGGCACACACGCACATGCCTGGCATGACTTTAAGCCACCGGGTCCAGGACTCAAACCGCAGTCAACTACATGGGAGTCCAGTGATGTAGTAATTTTCAAGGAGAAAGTGACAAATTCACAAAGGACAGAAGATTTTTTTTTTTTTTAAGTTTTATTGTAGGGCATGTGTGTGGCTCACCAGAGAGAAAAAAATGAGAAATGACATCCCCCAGCAGGGCTGGTCACACTGCACTCCTTTTTCCTCCATTTTCCTCTTGGGATTTTTGGGGGTATGCATGCACACGTGCCCAGTATGTTTTTCAAGCTGCTCAGTCCTGGACTAGAACCACACAGTCAGCCACGTGGGATCCAGCTGCCTTAACCTCCATGCCTCCTGCTGGCCCTACTAACTGTGATGGTTTCACAGTATCCATACGTTGTAATATATCAAAGTGTACAACTTAAACATATACTGTTTATGTCGGTTACGCTTTGATTAAACAAGGTTGGGAGAAAGCCTCTGGGTTACTGAAACCAGGACATCACCCTGTGACGGCTGGAGTTTTAGCTTGTCCCGCTTATTTTCAGCTTGTCCTTTATATTTTAGACCTTGGATTTTCCTCTTTTGTGCTTTGGATGATAGCTTGTCCCCTAAAGGTTCATGCTTTAGAATTCAGTCCTCAGCGCAATGGCATGAGGAGGTGCTGAGACCTCTTAGGAGTTGAGGCCTGAGCCGCACGGTGGCACAGCAGTGCAGTGTGACGCTCAGTGCAGTGTGACGCTCAGTGCAGTGTGACGCTCAGTGCAGTGTGATGACGCTCTGCATGGTAACCCCAGCGGGAAAACCTCCTCGGTACGTGAGCAGGGGCCTGCCCATAATCCAGGGTTGGCTGCGGCTGCGGCTGCGGCTGCGGCCAGATGGTGGCACTGGGACTCTGTTGGTGTTGCTATCAGTGTGTGTGTGTGTGTGTGTGTTTGTGTGTGTGTGTGTTTGTGTGTGTGCGCGCGCGCACGCGAGAGAGAGAGAGAGACTCAAGGGAGAAATAATAAACTTTTTCTTCAAGAGAGATTTTTGCTACAGGGTGTGTGTGTTCACCAGAGAGACAGAGACAAAAAGCGAGAAAAGCCCCCCAGGGGGAGTGGCTACGCCGCAATCCCTTCTCCCCCATTTTCCTCTTGGGACTTTGAGCATGCACATACATGCACCCAGCATGTGAGTTTTATTTTATTTTATTTATTTATTTATTTTTTTGGAGAGGTTTTTGCTATAGGGCGTGTGCGCTCGCCAGACAGACAGAGAGAGACAGAGAGATAGAAAGCGAGAAATCACCCCCCAGAGAGGATGGCCACGTCGCAATCCCTTCTCCTCCATTCTCCTCTCGGGATCTTGGGCATGCACGCACACGCGCCCGGCGTGAGTTTAAGCCACCGGGTCCGGGACTCGAACCGCGGTCGACTACGTGGGAGTCCAGCGACATAGCCATTACGCTAACTGCTGGTCCCAGCATGTGAGTTTTAAGTCACTAGTCCAGAACTCGAACCACGGTCAACTACGTGAGAGTCCAGCGATGCAACCATTACACCATCTGCTGTTCCCTAAATAATTTTTTAAAAATTGGTTGAGTACTAGTGAGCAGTGACTGTGTTAGAAAGGGCTGGATCACACATGGATTAATGATGTTTCTCCAGATCCCGTGAGCCCTAGATCTTGTGTGAAGGTGTTTGTTCTCCAAGCACAGGCTGTTGTAAAAAGATGGCTGCCCCCAGGTCTCTCTCTCCCCTACACGCCTACCACCCTCTCTGCCTCTGTCACCTGTATTGTGGCAGAGGCCGGCCTGATGCCAGCCCTTCACCTTTGGACTTTGCCGCTAACAAAATCATGACTCAAATAAACCTCTATTTCTTTATAAATCGCCAGTCTCAGATATTTCTGTAAGTAACATAAAAGCAGATGAAGATATCCCCACTCTTACTGAAAGTTTAGTTATTCATTAAAAAGATGTTATATTTTAGGGATCATGTCTCAGTGTTTTGTTTTGTTTTTTTTTTTTTTCCTTTTTTGGAGAGGTTTTTGCTATAGGGTGCGTGTGCTCGCCAGACAGAGGGACAGCGAGACAGAAAGCGAGAAATCACCCCCCAGGGGGGATGACCACGTCGCAATCCCTTCTCCTCCATTCTCTTGTCGGGATCTTGGGCACGCACGCACACGCGCCCAGCGTGAGTTTAAGCCACTGGGTCCAGGACTCGAACCGCGGTTGACTACATGGGAGTCCAGCGACATAGCCATTACGCTAACTACTGGTCCCACGTCTCAGTGTTTTTATCAGGTGGATTTTCAGGATAGCTAATCTGTCCTACCACCAGCAAAAGTGTCCCCCTTTATTTGTGTTTGAAGACAATGCTAAATTTCCCCCAAATACCCCATCATGTTGCCCCATCTCACTCAAATCCTCCCACAGCGAAGCCACTGGGCAGGTGCAGAGCTGGAACCAGCCTAATCCCAGGGTGCCTTGGGTTTTCCTTTCCTTATGCCCTTGCTCAGGTAGTCCCTGTGCCCAGGTTCTGTGCCTTCGGAACCTCCGGTCAGACTGGGGAGGGGGGAGACTACCTCAGTACTGCCTCTCTGGGTACCCAGACTCCCTGTCCACGCGATGGACAGCAGCCTCCTTCCTCTCAACCACTACGATTCTCTCTGCCTGTATTACCGATGGCAGCTCAGGAATGCCTAGCATTTGCACTCAGTGTTCACACACTCATGTCTCCTAGTTGATTGCTGAAGATTAGGACCATCCTCGAATCTCCCACAGTAGGAGCACGCAAGAATGAACACCCTCAGGGAAATTAGTAGGTTTGAGAGAGAGCTCCTCCCTCTCCCAGAGTTGCAAGAAGGCCGACCATCCGGCATTCTGATGTGCATGACTGGAATCCATCCAGCTGCAACTGCCTGGAAGTACCCACTTCGAATCTAAAGGGCAAGCATGCTTTGCCTCAAGACAATCATAATTAAAAGTGTTAGATTGCTCTCCCCATATTTTCTAAGCAGCAGCTTTTAAAATTTCTGCCAGGGGCCAGTAGGTGGCATGGTGGTTAAGGTGCTGGACTCCCACACGGTCGACCACTGTTTGAGCACTGGACCCTGCGAAAATCATGCCAGGCATGTGTGCATGTGTGCCCGAAATCCCAAGAGGAGACTGGAGAAGGGATTGCGGTGTGGCCACCCCCCAGGGGGTGATTTCTCACTTTCTCTCTGGCAAGCACATGTACCCTATGGCAAAATCTCAAAAAATATTCTTCTAGAGGGGTGTGTTCACCTGCCTGGGAAAGAGCGAGAAAGCAGGCAAGCATCTCTCACAGGGAATGTCCCGCTACATACCTTCTCCTCCGTCTTTCCCTCCTTTCAAGGTTTGCACATTCATTGTACGTATGCTTGGCGTGTTTCTCTTTTTCTTTTTTTGGAGAGATTTTTGCTATAGGGTGCTTGCACTTGCCAGAAAGACAGAGAGAGACAGAAAGACAGATAGTGAGAAATCACCCCCCGGGGGGATGGCCACGCTGCAATCCCTTCTCCTCCATTCTCCTCTCGGGATCTTAGGCACGCACACACATGCACCCAGCATGAGTTTAAGCCACCAGGTCCAGGACTCAAACCACAGTTGACTACATGAGAGTCCAGCGACTCCGTTACGCCATCTGCTGGTCCCATTTGGCATGTTTCTCAAGCCACCATGTTTGGGATTCAAACTGCACAGTTGGCCATGTGGGATCCAGCCACCTTAACCACCATGCCATGGGCTGGCCCACCAAGCAGCATTTTTTTAAAACACTGGCTTTTGTGAGAGAAATACCTAGGATGTTTTCTTTACAGATGTATTTTTTTATTCCCAATAGGTATATAAACTTCTGAGTGAAGGTATCTGAAACATTTAAAAAGCACAGCAACAGTCTGCATACATGAGTAAGTCATAGCACCTAAAGAAGGAAAATGTTCGATATTCAGACATCTGTGTAGCTTATTGAGCCAATGAGAAGATGAAAAACTTCAGCACAAACATATAGAACATAAGCCGGCACCCCAGATCCCCCAAATCAATCCCACGCCTAACACTCGACATTAACCTATGGTTTTGGTGTTTTTATTTTAAGGGAGTGCCACCATGTGGTGAATATTTTTAGTACACTTTAATACAGACACCAATAAAATGTGTTATACTTGAAAATAGGGAGAAAACTAATTATTTAAGCCCAAGATTATATAAAATAAACATCATTAATTTTATAGAGAACTTTCTTTTGGAGAGATTTTTGCTATAGGGCATGTGTGCTCACTGGAGAGACAGAAAGTGAGAACTCACTCCCCGGGGGATGGTCACACACAACCCCTTCTCCTCCGTCCTCCTCTTGGAGGATTTGGGCATTAACACACACACACCCAGCGTGAGTCTTAAGTTGCTGCGTCTGGAACTCAAACCACAGTCGGCCATGCAGGAGTCCAATGCCTTAACCACTATGCCACCTGCTGGCCCGCAACAGATTATTCTTAGAATGACCAAACTTCTGAGTTCTCACATTGAGGCTGAGATAGATATTTTCTGTCCCTTCAGGATTCGGATTGTGAGCCTCATTTCACACATTTGTAAGCAGGACCCAGAAGGAGTCATTACTCACCCCTGGGACCGAGGGCTGTAACTGGGGACTCGGGGGGGCACAGGGAAGCAGTATTACCAGGGTCTACAATCCTGGTCACCTACCTCTTTGTATTACCCTGCATCTCCTCTCTTCTGAACGGAATACAAATTATTTGGAGACTGTTGGATAATTTACTTAACAAACACTTATATAACACTTACAATGTGCCAGCAACTTTCTTAAGCCCTGTACAAGTATTTGTAAAGCAGCCATTTCCTTACAAAAGAGAGAGAGAATCATGGCTGATAGAAATAGAGATAACAGCAGGCCAGCAGGTGGTGTGGAGGCTAAGGCAACTGGATTTCACACGGCTGACCAAACAGTTCAAGTCCTGGACCCAGCCACTTAAAACACACGCAGTGTGTGTGCCCAAAATCCTAAGAGAGAATGGAGGAGAAGGGATGCAGTGTGGCCATCCCCCCTGGGGGTGCTTTCTCACTTTCTCTTTGTCACTCTGTTTCTATCTCTGATGAACACACGTACCCTATAGCAAAATAAGTAAACAAATAAGATACTTCTGAAAGAAGAAATAAAGGCAACAGCAAATGCCAGAAGTCTGTCTGTGCTCTTAAAGCCTGGTACACTGTCCTTCAGATGGTGAATGGATAAACAGACTGTGGTATATCCATACAAGGGAATACTATTTACTTGGAGATAGAAAGCAAGGAATCGCTGATAGCATGCAACAATAACATGCCACGCCGTGGGTGACTCTCAACTCCCTACGCTGAATGAAAGAAGCCAGACTTTAAAGCCCACATTCCGTATAATCCCTTTGACATAACATTCTGGAAAAGAGAAAACTAGAGTGACAGGAAACAGACCAGAGGTTGCCAGGAACTGGGGGTGGCGGGAAGGGATGAGTACAAAGGGGCAGCACAAGGAAGGCCAGAAGGCAATGAATCTCGAACATGAAACAGTCATTTCACAGCTGTATTTGTCAAAGTTCACA
This sequence comes from Tupaia tana, assembly GCA_026018925.1. NCBI lineage: Eukaryota > Metazoa > Chordata > Mammalia > Scandentia > Tupaiidae > Tupaia > Tupaia tana. The sequence goes on along the minus strand of JAKSZU010000013.1, from coordinate 102,928,228 downwards.
GAACCGTACACAAAGGGACTGACTTTACATAAATTATGCCTCAATAAACCTGACTAAAAGAAGTGATAAAAAAAAATACAATAAAAGACTAGGACCACAGTTTGACTCTCCAGATCAAAGACTGGGTAACGTTTTCAGAAGTTGAGGAAGGTGCATTTCATAAAGGGTAAGCCACAACTGGGAGGCAGGTCCCCTGTAACAGACCTACTCTAGTTAGTCCTTTGACCTCGCCTCTTACAACAGCTTCAATTTATTGATCTAACTATAACAAGTACTACTTTGCTTCTTCAGATTTACAGCTTAGTTTCCCATGCCAATTACAGATGTATGTAACAGAAAGATTAAAAATGGGCCCTCAAGGCTAGCAGGTAGTGTAGTTAAGGTGCTGGAATCCCATGTGGCCAAACACAGTTTGAGTTCCAGACCCGACAGCTTGCTTTCTCACTTTCCCTCTTACTTTCTGTCTCTCTCTGGTCAGTGCACGTGCCCTGTAGCAAATTAAGTAGTAATAAATAAAATTAAAAAAAAAAAAAGTTTTAAATGCTTGGGACCAGCAGATGGTGTAATGGTTACGTTGCTGGACTCCCACGTAGTCAACTGGAGTTTGAGTCCTGGTCCCAGTGGCTTAAACCTCACGTACGTGTGCATGCCCCAAATCCTGAGAGAATAATGAATGTTGGAGAAGAAAGTGCGGCGTGGTCATCCTCCATGGGGGATGATTTCTCACTTTCTGTCTCTGTCTCTTTGGTAAGTGCACACGCCCTATAGTAAAAAATCTCTCAAAAATAAATAATAAATAAATAAAATAACACTGCCCCCTTCACCTCTCCTTCCGTACCATCCCCCATGGATGAGAACCACTATCAACAGACCTTTGGCCACATCCTCTACAGCAGAATGGGATCCACGCTTGCTTTCCACGCACTCTGAACGGCCCTCTTTATCAATCCACGCTGAGCAACCGAACCTGTTAACAGCCGCGTGGGGCTGCACAGAATGACAGGCACGATTTACTTAGCCATTGCCACATAATGAGCATGAGAGTTATTCGCAACTGCTGCGAGTCAGGTTTCTCACAGAGATCTAACTTCATCTTCGCAAAGACCCTGTTAGAGGGGGTGCATTTCAGGTAAGTGCTCTGAGGCCCGGGAGGATGCACTAAGTTCTTCCAACAGACTCCTGGGCACCAGCGACAGTGCAGCGCGCAGGGCCGAGCACTGCTGTCTTGTGACGTGTTACCTCTCTTCACCGCTGCAGCAAGCAACGATCCCATGATCAGAGCAAGCTGGGGCTGACGTGAGGGCTCGGGGGCTGCAGGAGCACTCAGTACACACCGGGCTCATGGCGGTCACAGGTGGAAGCTTCCTGCTTCTACTCCTTGGTGTGGCCTCCCGCCCACCTCCCTCAGCCTGAGGCCACTGCAAGTCAGCCCGGGCTGTCGCAGGGCGAGGGTACCCTGCTCTTGCCACGGAAAGCCTTCCTATAGGAAAAACCTCTCCAAAAAAAAAAAGAATTGTTTGTTTAATTTTATTTATGACCATTATAACTTCCTACAGGGCATGTGTGCTCACGAGAGAGAGAGAGAGAGAGAGAGAGAGAGAGAGAGAGAGGAAGCGAGTTGCCAGGTTTCTGACTTGAACCATGGTGGACCATGTAGGAGTCCAGCGCCTTCGCCACCATGCTATCTGCTGACCCCGGCATGAAGTCTTCTGCGCCACAAACATAGCAACTGAGTAAATCCCGCCACCAGTCTTTCTATCGAGAAGGAAACGGGGAAAAGGGGAGCTGCAGGCCTGATTCTTACAAGGGGCCAGCAGCTGTGCACTCAGAGGGAGGGTACGGGGCAGGCTCTCCCGGTTCGAAGGAGACTGCTGACTCCAGCAGACAGCCACCATGTGAAAACGCAGGGGCTGGGACAAAATCTAGTAAGACAACTACCAGGGGGGAAATTTTAATTCCCTAATTTTTAAATCTATAGGTTCGCACTTCATTTTTTCCTTGCAATTTACTCGCTACTAAGTCAAGTCATTTGTTCTATAGTTTCCCTCAGAATACATTTTTTTTTTTTTTGGAGAGGTTTTTGCTATAGGGCGCATGCACTCACCAGACATACAGAGAAAGACAGAGAGACAGAAAACGAGAAATCACCCCCTAGGGGGGATGGCCACGCCACAATCTCTTCTCCTTCATTCTCCTCTCGGGATCTTGGGCACGCACGCATATGCACCTGATGTGAGTTTAAGCCACCACATCCGGGACTCGAACCGTGGTCAACTACATGGGAGTTCAGCGACATAGCCATTATGCTAACTGCTGGTCCCTCCCTCAGTATACATTGTGATGACTGAGTTTAACATGCCAGGTACTGTATTTTTTTTTAAGAATTGTTTTATTTAATTTTACTCACTATCATTATCTTATTTTATTGAAGTTGACCAGAGAGAGACAGAGAGAAGGAAAATGAGAAAGCAAGCTGCCAGGTCTGGGACTCAAACTGTGGTCAGCCATATGGGAGTCCAGCCACCCTAACCACCACGCCACCTGCTGCCCCAGGTGCCGTATTTTAATATTTTCCTCTATGTGCAAACTTTCTTTGCTTAAACACAACTGGCTATTTCTGTTTAAAAGAGCTGCCCTACTTGTAAGTTTTCCATCCTCTTCTCCATCCTTCTTGGGATCTGGGGCACACATGCACAGGCACCCTGCATGTTCTCAAACTGCTGGGGCTGGATTTGAACTGCAGTTAGTTGTGGGGGATCTGGCTCACCATACACAGTGTCCAGCTCTGTGCTACAGGGCTGGCCCAGCATGCAAACCTTAAAAGTAGTAATCCTTGGGACCAGCAGACGGCGTCATGGTTATGTTGCTAGACTCCCACAGAGTCGAGGGTGATTGGAGTCCGAAACCCAATGACTTAAAACTCATGCCAGGGGCGTGTGTGTGCATGCCCAAGGTCCCAAGAGGAGAAGGGATTGCAGCGTGGCCAGCCCCCTAGGGGTGATTTCTCGCTTTCTGTCTCTCTGTCTCTCTAGTGAGCACATGCGCCCTGAAGTAAAAATCTCTCTCAAAAAAAAACAAAAAACAAAAAACCCAAAACGGTAATCCTTATAAACAATGTTGAATGAAAAGAATCAAGTCTCAAAAGAATACATAGAGAATGCTATCATTTACGTATTCTTGACATTTTTGTTTTTTCTTATGATAGCGCACATGTATGCCCGAGCGTGTGGAGGCAAGTGGAGCGAAGTACCTTGGACAGAGTCTCGCCGTGATGCAATCCCCTGCCCAGGCCCTCAGCTCCTCAGTGCCGGGGCCCCTGCCTACGTCCCTGGCTTCCTTTTCAGGTCAAACTGAGATTCCAACCACAGAGGCCACAGGACTTCCGGCACTGCAGGCCACCACTGCACCAGTGGCTGGGCCTGTTCTTTAAACATTTTGATAATATTTTGTTCCTTCCTTTTTCCCTTCCTTCCATTCTACCCTCCCTCATTTTCTCTTTTTTTGTTTTTTAAAATGAGATAGAGGAGAGAGAGAGAGAGACGTAATTTTCTGACAGGGTCTTGCCATCTCGTGGTATCCTGCTGCACCTCCCAGGCACAAACCACTGCACTGCCTGTCTAGGCTGGACCAGGATCGAACCTGGGCTTCCCCCGTGGCCTCAGCCTCTGAAAAGCAGTATCCTGTCAGCATGCGCCATCCTGCTGAGCCACGGGCAGCATATCCCTAAAACGCGTTTTCTTTTTCTAATGTTTTTTTTTTTGGGGGGGGAGAGGTTTTTGCTATCAGGCATGTGTGCTCGCCAGAAAGACAGAGAGAGACGGAGAGACAGAAAGTGAGAAATCACCCCCCAAGGGGGATGGCGATGCCGCAATCCCTTCTCCTCTATTCTCCTCTCGGGATCTTGGGCACGCACACACATGCGCCCGGCGTGAGTTAATAAGCCACCGGGTCCGGGATTTGAACTGTAGTCAACTACATGGCAGTCCAGTGACATAGCCATTGCACCAACTGCTGGTCCCAATTATTATTTTTTTTAAGAGAGTTTTTTTTTTTTGCAATAGGGTGCATATGCTCACCGGAGAGACAGAGAGACGCAAAGTGAGAAATCAACCCCCGGGGGGGATGGCCACACCACAATCCCTTCTCCGCCATTCTCCTCTTGGGATTTTGGGCACGCATGCACAGGGACCTGGCGTGAGTTTTAAGATACTGGGCCTGGGACTCAAACCACAGTCCACTACATGAGAGTCCAGTGACACATAACCATTATGCCATCTGCTGGTCCCCCAAATGTGTTTTCAGCAAAGGGTGGCACCTCGTCCCTGTGCCATCAGTACTAGCCCACAACATCCCCAACCTATAGTTGAACAGAAAAAGGAACCTTGGTCAATCATGTGAGAGTCCAGCGCCCTTAGCCACAACATCACCTGCTAGCCCCTGTGTTTTCAGACTACGGTGTATAACGATGCTGGTAGGTGAGATTCTGTCATGTTCTGGTCTAGCAGGTGGCGTAGTGGTTAAGGCACAGGACTCCCACACAGTTGACCATGGTTTGAGTCCCGGACCCAGCAGCTTGAAACTCACACTGGGTGCGTGTGCATACCTGCCCAAAACCCCAGAAGCAGAATGGAGGAAAAGGGATTGCAGCATGGCCATGCCCCATGGGGGGTGATTTCTCACTTTTCTTCTCACTGTCTCTGGTAAGTGCACACGTCCTATAGCAAAAATCTCTCTTAAAAAAAAACTCACGTTCTTCCCTTTAGCTGTGGTTCACTTTGTGCTTTTCTTCCTACTTACGAAAGTAATAAAAAAGTAGGTATGATGAGGTTTTCATATGAAAAGGCGCTCAACCTCATTAACTGTCAGGGAAAGCAAATTAAAACCACAAGGAGGGTACCCACTGGAACGGCTCAAATGAAACCTACTGACAACCGAGTTCTGATGGGATACCAGGAGTTCTGACAAGAATCGGAGCGGGTAGGAACGTAAAAGAACTGCCATTCTGCAAAACAGTTTGGCAGTTTCTTGTAAAACTAAACATATATTTACAACATGACCCAGTAATACCCATGTCTGGGCCCTTACCCACACACAGTAGGCCAAGAAAATGACCCTCCAAAAGAGACATATGTTCTAATCTTGAACCTGTGAACCTTACCCCAGATGGGAAAAGTGTCTTTGTAGTTGTGGTAAGAATCTCAGAATGGGGACCAGCAGATAGCATAATGGTTACATCGCTAGACTCCCACGTAGTCAATCACAGTTCGAGTCCTAGATCCAGCAGCTTAAAATTCACACCTGGCGACCAGCAGTTAGCATAATGGCTATGTCGCTGAACTCCCATGTAGTCGACTGCAGATTGAGTCCCGGACCCGGTGGCTTAAAGTCACGCCAGGCGCGTGTGTGTACGTGCCCAAGATCCCGAGAGGAGAATGGAGGAGGAGGGATTGCAGCGTGGCCATCCCCCCCAGGGGGTGATTTCTCACTTTCTGTCTCTCTGTCTCTCTCTGTCTTTCTGGCGAGTGCACACGCCCTATAGCAAAAACCTCTCCAAAAAATAAAAAAGAAGAAGAAAAGAAAATTCACACTTGGTGCCTGTGTGTGCGTGCCCAAAATCCCAAGAGGAGAATGAAGGAGATGGGATTGTGGTGTGGCCATCCACCCGGGGAGTTATTTCTCACTTTCTGTCTGTCTCTCACTCTCTCTGGTAGCACACATGCCTTCTAGAAAAAATCTCTCAAAGAAAAGGTTATTTGGATTATGGAAACATTTTGTGTACTATGGTGGCAGTACTTACACTAATCTATATAAGATAAATTTCTAAAACTATACATAAAAAAATACTGTTTTCTCTCATACACTCAAACACACACACACACACACACACACACACACACTTCTTGAAACTCTGGATGTATAAACAAGAAAAAAGAATTTGCCCTGACTAGAAGACCTATGGTTAGGAACTGGGGATATGCTGCAGTGGGAACTACTCATCGGAAGACGCTGCAGGCTGTTCCTCCGATTGGAAAATCTGAACTTGAAATCAAGAATCGCACCATATTTATGAGTCAATATGGAGCATCTTATAACCCAGGACCCAACACCGGGCTTCTTAATCAATTTGAGATAGTTTGCTCTTGATCTTCCACTGTAATGAGTCTGAGGGGCGGCAGAGAAAAACAGACCCCAAGCTCCATTCATTCAACATCCCCTCTTACTAAACCAGAGCTGGCACAGTAACAGGAGATCGACGTCACTTCAGAGCGAGAGGTCTCCAACATTTGGGTCAGTCCACTCCCACTTCATAATCACATGCAAATTTAAGAATCACAGAGGGCCAGCCCAATGGCCTAGTGGTTAAGGGAGCCAGATCTCACATGTGTAGTCTGAATCCCAGCCCTGGTGCCTTGAAAAACATGCCGGGTACATGTGTGTGCATGCCTAGAACCCCAACAGGATGGAGAAAGGAGAAGGGATTGTGGCATGACCACATCCTGCTGAGGGTGCTGTCTCCCTCTCTATCTCTGTATCTCCATCTCTAACCGGCAAATGCACACATCCTATGGCAATTAAAAACAGACTGTGTGATGGGTCCAAAGCAGTGTTATAAAAAGAAAATATAGCTTTAAACAGTTACATTAGAAAAGGAAGTTTTGAAATCAATAAGGTATGTGTCTAGCTTAAGAAGCTAGAAAAGGGCTGGCCTGTGGCCTGATGGTTAAGGGAGCTGGATCCTACATGGTCAACTGTGTGGTTCAAATCCGGCCCTGGCCCTGGGGGCTTGAAAAACATGCCAGGAGTGTGTGTGCACGCTGCAAATCCCAACAGAATGGAGAAATAAAGGAGAAGGGGTAGCGGTGTGACAACACCCCACTGGAGATGATTTCTGCTCCCCCCGCCCCCGGAGTGCCAAGTGTCCTCCAAAAAGTAATATAAGTATTTGTGTGTGTGTGTGTGTGTGTGTGTGTACAGAAAGCAGCTAGGGGGTCAGCAGGTGACATGATGGTTAAGGTGCTGGACTCCCACATGGTCAACCACAGTCTGAGTCCCAGACCCAACAGTTTGAAAATCATGCCAGGCACATGTGAGTGCATGCCCAAAATCCCAAGAGAAGAATAGAGGAAAAAGGATTCCAATGTGGCTATCCTTTCTGGGTAGTGATTCCTCAATTTTCCTCTCTCTGTCTCTCTCTCCGGTGAGCAGACACGCCCCTATGGTTCTTATTCTCTGCCACCCCCACCTCCCTCCAGCAAGCACTCTAGAACAAAATTATAACAAAACAGAAATCAACCACAGGAAATAATCGAGAAAGTTTACAAAGTCAAAGTTGGCTTTTTGAAAAGTTTAGTGAAATTGATAAACCTGCAGCAAAACTAACCAAAAAAGCGAGACAGGCAGATAGAAAGGAGAACAGGATGGAGAGAGGGAGGATGGGAGGAAGGGCACACTAATTTTCTACTTCCGGCCCACACAGGGGTACACAGAGGTATTCATTTTGTGATCATTCATCAAGCTGTACATTTACAAATTGGTGCTCCTTTCTGTAAGCACCTTATATTTTAATGTTCAAAAACACTAATGATCATATACAAAGGCTATCAACAGATGAATGGATAAATAAAATATGGTATATATGTACAATGAAATATTATTCAGTTCTAAAAAGGAAGGAAATTCTGATACCTACTAAACATGAGCTGAAAACACAGGCCAACAGGTGGTGTGGTGGTGTGGTGGTTAAGGCGCTGGACTCCCACATGACTGACTGCAGTGTGAGTCCCAGACCTAGAGACTTGCTTTCTCACTTTCTCTCTATTTCTCTCTTCTGAGTGCACGTGCCCTATAGCACATTAAAAAATAATAATTAAATTAAGTAAATCATTCTTTAAAAAGAAAGAAAACACTATGCTGAGTAAAAGAGGCCAAACACAGAAGGCAAATAGTGCACGATTCCACTCCCATGAGGTATCCAAAACCACAGATGGAGAGCACAGCACAGCTGACCAAGGTGGGAGCGGGAGGAAATGAGGCCTTATTACTTGTTTAATTAATTATTTATTTATTTAATCATTTATTTTTAACTTGACCAGAGAGGGAGAAGGAGAGAAGGTGAGAAAGCAAGCCACCAAGTCCAGGACTTGAACCTGGTCAAGTGGTCATGTGGGAATGTCTAGCGCCTTAACCACCACGCCACCCGCTGGTCCCCGAGGCCCCCTAGTGTTTAACAGATGCAGAGTTTCTATTTGAGATGACAAAACATTTCTGGAAATGGATACTGGTAATGACTGCATCACTGTTAATATACTTAATGTCACTGAACTGTATACTTAAAATGATGATTTTTAGATATATTGTATACAATGAAAAAGAAGAGGAAAAAGAACATACCAGCTATACTTATTAGAAAGAAACCCCAGAACACTACTACATAAAAAGTCGTAGGATCCATAAGGAAGGAAGAAAGTACATATTGGAGAATTCGTTCCCTTCCCTATATTGTATATAGATGTGTAAGAAGTACAACTTTTTATTTAGTCTACTTAATACGATTTTTTTCTGAGAGGTTTTTGCTATAGGGTGCGTGCACTTGCCAGAAAGACAAGAGAGAGACAGAGAGACAGAAAGTGAGAAATCGTCCCCCGGGGGAGGTGGGGTGGCCACACCACAATCCCCTCTCCATTCTCCTCTCGGGATCCTGGGCACACAAGCACATGCTCCCAGAGTGAGTTTAAGCCACCAGGTCTGGGACTTGAACTGCGGTCAACTACTCGAACCACGGTCGACTACATGGGAGTCCAGCGACATAGCCATTACGCCAGCTGCTGGTCCCAACATGATTTTTTTTTTTTTACAGGTTTTTGTGTGCTCACCAGAGAGAGACAGAGACAGTGAGAGAGAAAGTGAAAAGTCTCCCCCCACCAAGTCCCCACCAGGAGGGAGGATGGCAAAGCTGCAATCCCTTCTCCTCCCGGGATCTTGAGCACACACGCACAAGCGCCCAGTGTGAGTTTCAAGCCACCAGGTCAAGGACTGAAACCACACTTGGCAAGTGGGAGCCCAGTGGCAACCGCTACAGCATCTGCTGGCCTTGGTCCACTTAATATGACTTTCTTTTTTTTTTTTTTTGAGAGTTGGTTTTTTGTTTTGTTTTGTTTTGTTTTGCTATAGAGCGCGTGCACTCGCCAGAAAGACAGAGAGAGAGAGACAGAAAGCGAGAAATCACCCCCCAGGGGGGATGGCCACGCCGCAATCCCTTCTTCTCCATTCTCCTCTTGGGATCTTGGGCACGCAATGCACACACGCCTGGCGTGAGTTTAAGTTGCTGGGTCCGGGACTCGAACCGCGGTCAACTACATGGTAGTCCAGCGACATAGCCATTACACTAACTCCTGGTCCCTAATATGACTTTTAACAAGAAACTTATTTTTTTTTTTTGAGAGGTTTTCACTATAGGGCACGTGCGTGCTCCAGAAAGAGAGAGAGACAGAGAGACAGAAAGCGAGAAATCACCCCCCAGGGGGGATGGTCACACCGCAATCCCTTCTCCTCCATTCTCCTCTCGGGATCTTGGGCACGCACGCACATGCGCCCGGCGTGAGTTTTAAGCCACCGGGTCCAGGATGCAAACCGCGGTCGACTACGTGGGAGTCCAGCGACATAGCCATTATGCTAACTGCTGGTTCCCCCGGCATGAGTTTTAAGCCACCAGGTCCAAGACGCGAACCACGGTCGACTACATGGGAGTCCAGCAACATAACCATTACGCTAACTGCTGGTCCCAACAAGAAACTTTTTTTGAATGGAGGGCCAATGTATTCAGCAATGTGCTGGGATGACAGAAAACTAGCTGAAACCCGCCTTCCCTAGCTACAGTTCCCTCGAGGGGGCAACTCACATGACAGCGTGAGGAACTGACTAGCGGGCGTGTGAGTAAGTGATCGTTTGCTGCCAAAGCACAGCAGGGCAGAAGTTACAGAAATGAATGAGGACAGAGATGTCACATACGGTTTCAGGAAGGAGGCGGGACTGCAGCAGTGAGTTGGAAGGGGGTAGTTTGGAGCAGAGTGCCATTGGGAACACAACTACCAAAAGGCAGGGCCAGTGCCAGACACTGGCAAGAAGTCAGGGAACTGCAGAGGAGTGGCGGCAGAGCCTAAGGAGCGCTTCCTCCTCCGGAAGCCCATCTTCTCAGTGACCATTTTAATCATTTCATCCCTGGATGACACCCTGACACTCGCCTACGGGGACACCTCCCAGCTTGATCATGTTGGCATAGTCCTCTCCCTCCCACTCAAAAAATGCATCTACTGGGACCAGCAGTTAGCGTAATGGCTATGTCGCTGGACTCCCACGTAGTCGACCGCGGTTCGAGTCCCGGACCCGGCGGCTTAAACTCACGCCGGGCGCGAGTGCGTGCGTGCCCAAGATCCCGAGAGGAGAATGGAGGAGAAGGGATTGCGGCGTGGCCATCCCCCCTGGGGGGTGATTTCCTGCTTTCTATCTCTCTGTCTCTCTCTGTCTGTCTGGCGAGCGCACGCGCCCTATAGCAAAAACCTCTCCAAAAAAAAAAAAAAAAAAAAAAGCATCTACTGTACTTGCAGCCCTCTGCAACACACCCACGTGTCCACAACTGATACAAAATGACTTCACATGTTCTGACTTCCACTCTTCTTTCATAGGATGCTTAAGTACATGAGGTGAAACTGCTGGGTTGTCACCTTTGTCTTGTCTTATTCTATGCGAGACTTATCTCGCATAGAAGAAACTTCTGTTCTTTTCCATTACAAATGGATTTTTTTTAAGAAATATTTTATTTAACTTTATTTATTATTATCATTGTTATTTTTCAGTTTGATCAGACAGAGACAGAGAGGAAGTGAGAAAGCAAGCCACCAGGTCCGAGACTTGAACCATGGTCGGTCATGTGGGAGTCCAGCGCCCTTAACCACCATGCTACTTGCCGGCCCCTACAAATGTATTTCTTAAAATGGGCAATAAGCTTTTATGAAAAAAAAGGCTATTCAAAATGTATTAGAGTATTGAACATATCGAGGTGTCTACAAAAAAATACAGACATGCAAATTTGCATTTTCACAGTTCATGTACCACACTCAACCCCTAATACCAGCAACTGGATATAATCTTTCAAAACATCCTTTTCAGGAGCCAGCAAGTAGCATGGTGGTTAAGGCACTGGACTCCCACATGGTCGACTGTGATTCAAGTACCAGATCTGGCAGCTTGCTTTCTCACTTCCCCAGACCTGCATACCCCTCCACCCTCGTCTCTCTGGTGAGTACAAATCAGAAAATGTTTTAAAATTATTTTTAAAAATTAAATTAAATAAATAATTCTTTTCTTGTCGTTGTTGTTTTTAGAGAGGTTTTTGCTATAGGGCCCATACGCTCGCCAGAAATACAAAGAAAGATAGACAGAAAGCGAGAAATCACCCCCCAGGGGAAATGGCCTCGCCGCAATCCCTGCTCCTCCATTCTCCTCTCAGGATCTTGGGCACGCACATACACGCGCCCGGCGTGAGTTTAAGCCACTAGGTCCTGGACTCAACTGCGGTCAGCTACACGGGAGTCCAGTGACATAGCCATTACAGTAACTGCTGGTCCCAGTAAAAATCTCTTAAAAAAAATCTGAAGGATCTAATTTGAATGCCTTTAGGACTCAACAGTTGCACTTTCTCCCACATCCTCACGTGTGTGGGTGCTTAATATAATTTAACAGTGATGGAAATTACAGTGCGGACCTACAAGTTCCTTTTTTTCTTTTTTTAAAGAATTATTTATTAATTTTATTTATTATTATCATTTTTCAATTTGACCAGAGGGACACAGAGTGAGAGAAAAACAGAAAGGGAAAATGAGAAAGCAAGCCACCAGATCCAGGACTCAAACTGTGGTTGGCCTTGTGGGAGTCCAGCACCTTAACCACCACGCCACCTGTTGGCCCCTATACATTCCTTTTATTATTACCTTGAATACATTTTTTTAGTTGAAAACTATAAAGTATTTTGAACCGAGAGCAAACAATTTTTTTTCTTTTGCTAGAGAGTGCATGCACTTGCCAGAGAGACACAGAGAGAGGGGGAGAGGAGAAACCCCACATGAGGAAGAGCCACATCGCAATCCCGCCTCCTCCACCTTTGTTTTCTTTTGGGAGTTTGGGCACACGCGCACATGCACCTGATGTACTTCTCACACTACTGGGTCCAGAACTCAAACCACACAGCCAGCCATGTGGGAGCCAACTGCCTCCACCACCAGGCCACGGGGTCAGCCCACAATTTCCAGGTAAGCTGATAATAAAACATATGATATAAAGAACTTATGCCTTAAAGCACACAGATACAGTAAATTAAAATTTAAAAATAATTTGCCAAAACAGAGTTTCAATATTTGAAGCAAGAACTAGAATAGCATGAAACTTTAAACAAAATTATTTATTTAATTTATTATTATTAAGGAATTATTAAATTTTTATTTATTCATTCATTCATTTCAATTTGACTAGAGACCGAGAGAGAGAAAGAGAGAGAGGGAAAGTGGGAAAACAAACCACCAGGTCTGGGACTTGAAGCATGGTAGGCCATGTGGGAATGTCCAGCACCTTAACCATCAAGCCACCTGTTAGTCCCAAAAAGCATGAAATTTCTGAAGTGGGACCAGAAGATGGCATAATGGTTATACGTTACTGGACTCCCAGGTAGTTGACCCTAGTTTGAATCCCGAATCCAGCAGCTTAAACTCACGCCGGGAATGTGTGCATGCGTGTCCAAAATCCTGAGAGGAGAATGGAGGAGAAGGGATTGCAGTGTGGCCATCCCCCCTGAGGGGTGGTTTCTCACTTGCTCTCTATCTCTATCTGTCTCTCTGGCAAGTGAATGTGCCCTATAGCAAATATCTCTGGGGGGAAAAAACGACTTCTGAAGTGAAAAATATTTTATATGTAAAACTGTGGCTAACCATAGTTTGAGTCCCGGACCTGGCAGTTTGCTTTCTCATTTTCTCTTTCACTCTCTGCCAGGTTTGGGGCTTGAACCATGGCTGACCATGTGGGAGTCCAGGGCCCTTAACCACCATGCCATCTGCCAGGCCCCCAAAAGCAGACTTTCTAGATCACTGCAGATATTCTTTTTTAATGTTACAACAAAATTCCATGAAGCAGTAGCTTCTCAAAGGCTGGCTGTCAGGTAGAATATTTTTTTCTTTTTTTTTTGAGAGGTTTTCGCTACAGGGCGCGTGCGCTTGCCAGACAGACAGAGAGAGACAGAGAGACAGAAAGCGAGAAATCACCCCCCAGGGGGGGATGGCCACGCCGCAATCCCTTCTCCTCCATTCTCCTCTCGGGATCTTGGGCACGCAATGCACACGTGCCCGGCCTGAGTTTTAAGCCACTGGGTCCGGGACACGAACCGCGGTCAACTACATGGGAGTCCAGCGACATAGCCATTACGCCAACTGCTGGTCCCATCAGGTAGAATCTGAAACTGTATCAGTGAACTTTTGTAGCTATTACACTGAAGTCTTCAGAGGGCTCTGTGGTATTGTGCTGTTCAAGAGAAGCTGGACCCCACATTGCCACTAGGGCTTGAACTCCCAGCCTGAACCACGCCAAGTAGGTGCCCAAGTGCCTGAGATCCAATAGTCTGGGGCAGTGGAGGAAGGGGATCTCCGTCTGACAACCCTGTGGAGGGTGCTCCCCACCCCAGCCCCCTCACCCTCTCACATGTGCATGCATGTGCTCTATCATAAATAAAGGAAGCAATCTACTGGTCCGTCTTGCAGTTTGAATGGCTCTTTTTACCTGTGCATGATTTTACATCACATGTTGATCGTCTGCACATCATTTTATAGCACGTATTGATCATGTAGAAAATCCTGGTTCACTAATTTAAGCAGATCTTTGAATAACATGTTTCATGATAAGATATCAAAACACCACATCTGTAAACATTATCACCAATTACTATATCAGTGGTAGATCTAAGTTTTCCAAAATACCAATTTTTGTTGGAAAGTTAAAATTTTATCATTTGCAACAAATACTACCAGTTGTTTCCCTTGAAAGACTCCTTCATACATTTCTTTTAGTGACTATCCACAGTCTAACAATCATAGTTTCAAAAAATGGTAGAACATGAAAAAAAGCAGCTAGTTTAGTCTGCAATTCAAACAACCGCCCAAGTATCTTCCTAAATATAACCAGCAGATGGTGTAAAGGTTGCATCACTGGACTCCCATGTAGTCGACTGTGGTTAGAGACCCAGGTTGGAGGCTTAAAACTCATGCTGGGTACGTGTGCGTGCGTGCCCAAAATCCCTAGAAGACAATGGAGAAGGGACTGCGGTGTGGCCATCCACCCTGAGGGGTGATCTCTTGCTTTCTGTCTCTCTGTCTCTCTTTGTCTCTCTGGAGGGCACACATGCCCTATCGCAAAAAATCTCTCTCCAAGGAAAAAAAGGATAACCATCATACTTCAGTGCTTAGCAGGTGTGCTTTACACATTCTTCCCATTTATCCCACAAAATACTAAAAAGACATATACCAAAGTCAAGACTTAATAAAGATAATAAATATGGGTACTTATCAAGGATATTCTTTAGTGAAAAGCTAATTTATTTACCTTTTGGGGAGTTTTTTTGGCTGCATGTGCATGCCATGAAGAATACAGTGGCTATGGGTACAGTGAGGTGTCACTGCCTGATTCACATTGAAACCCTGTGATACTTACACACCATCAATGTCAACACAGTGAAGACGACAAAAAAGATCTTAGTACTGGGGGCCAGCAGGTGGTATACTGGTGAAGGCACTGAACACTCCCACGTGGCCGACCACGGTTCGAGTCCTGGACCTGAAGGCTTGTTTTCTCACTCTCTCTGTGTCTCGCTGGTCAAATTAAAATAAATGAATGAATAAATAAAATTAAATAATTCTTTAAAACAAAAAAAAAGATCTTAATACTGTATTAACATGAAAAAAGTTTCGGGGCCAGCAGGTGGTGTGGTGGTTAAGGCACTAGACTCCCACACAGCCAGACTCAGTCTGACCTGGCAGCTTACGCAGGGCACGTGGGCATGCATGCCTCAAATCCCAGGAGCAAAATGGAGAAGGGACTCTGGAGATGACCTCTCACTGTCTCTCTGGAGAGTGCACATACCATATAGCAAAAATCTTGTTTTTTTTTTTTTTTTTTTTTTTTTTTTTTTGAGAGGTTTTCGCTATAGGGCGCGTGCGCTCGCCAGACAGACAGAGAGAGACAGAGAGACAGAAAGCAGGAAATCACCCCCCAGGGGGAATGGCCACACCGCAATCCCTTCTCCTCCATTCTCCTCTCGGGATCCTGGGCACGCACGCACACGAGCCCGGCGTGAGTTTAAGCCACCGGGTCCGGGACGCGAACCGCGGTCGACTACGTGGGAGTCCAGTGACATAGCCATGACGCTAACTGCTGGTCCCGCAAAAATCTTTAAAGAAAACAAAACAGTTTTAACTTCTCAGTCTCCTGTAGCAGCCTAAGTGACTGTCAGACACAGAGGGAGTTACACTGTTCTTTACTGCTGATAGTTTCTGGGAAGTGAGACTATTTGTTTGGTCATTGATATGTACATTTTAAAATTTGATAAACTTGGTCAAAAGCTCTCCAAAAAGTCTATACCTATTTTTATTTTTAAGACTACATGATCATGGCTAGTTAAAATATAAATATTGATAATTTACTTTTGTTTTTGGAGAGATTTTTGCTATAGGGCCTGTGCACTCACCAGACAGACAGAGAGACGCAAAGTGAGAAATCACCTCCCCAGAGGGGATGGCCACGCCGCAGTCCTTTCTCATCTGTTCTCCTGGGATCTTGGGCACGCATGCACATGTGCCTGGCTTGAGTTTGAAGTCCCTGGGTCCGGGACTTGGTCAGCCATGTGGGAGTCCGGCAACGTAACTATTACACCATCTGCTGGCCCAATAATTCACTTTTTAAATCCTGAAATTTGGCAAATATTGTATTAACATATTTGCCTGCCTAAAACTAATGCTAAAATAGAACTAATGTTTCAAGGCAAAGTAAAATCCATGTACGCAGATTTATTAAAATGAGGAGGATACTCTCCTGGGAGAAGGTAAAACCTGGGGCCAGCAGGCGATGAGGTGGTTGTGGCACTGGACTCCCACATGGCTGAATGCAGTTTGAGTCCTAGACCCAGTGGCTTGAAACATGCCGGGTGCATATGTGTGCGTGCCCCAAAATCCCAAGAGGAGAATGGAGGAGAAGGGATTGCGGCATAGCCATACCCCGATTTCTCACTTACTGTCTCTCTGTCACTCTGTGTCTCTAACAAGTGCACATGTCCTGTAACAAAAATATCTCTCTCTAAAAAAAAAAAAAAAAAGTAACACCTCAACTGTCAAATGCAAGTTCATCCAACATGTGAGGTCTTTGTTTACTGCGGTCATGCCTTGCTAAGAGGTACTCATCAATGAATTTCAAAGTATATGCCATTGTACACACTACATTTCTTGCTTATAGATGGGGGGGCCTCAGTTGATTTTTTTTTCCAAGAATTATTTAATTTTATTTATTTATTTATATTTGTTACAGAGCACATGCACTCACCAGAAACAGAGAGAAACAGAGAGAGAAAGTGAGAAAGCACGCCGCCAGGTCCAGGACTCAAACTGAAGTCAGCTATGTGGGAGTCCAGAGCCTCAACCACTATGCCACCTGCTGGCTCCTAAATTGATCTATTAATATAAAGGACATAGTCTGAAGAATGTCAGGCTGCAACAGTACAAAGAGGAGCCTAATCCACTGGTTCCTGGCTGGCCTCTATTACAGACATCAGCCTAAAATGCCTCTTAGCTTTAACTTCACACAAAATTACTGAAAATGAACAATATAGGGAACCAGCAGTTAGCCTAATGGCTATGTCGCTGGATTCCCACGTAGTCGACCGCGGTTCGCGTCCCGGACCCGGTGGCTTAAAACTCACGCCGGGCGCGTGTGTGTGCGTGCCCAAGATCCTGAGAGGAGAATGGAGCAGAAGGGATTGCGGCGTGACCATCCCCCCTGGGGGGTGATTTCTCGCTTTCTGTCTCTATGTCTCTCTGTCTGTCTGGCGAGCGTACGCGCCCTATAGCGAAAAAACCTCTCCAAAAAAAAAAAAAAAAAAAAAGAATATGGCTGAAAATGAACAATATAATACACAGTGTCAGCACTCGAATGCCATTATGTTCATGAAAATGTCAAAGACAACTTTTATTGCCCCAAATGTCTTCCTAAGCTGGGAGACAGGAAGATGAACGTTCCAGCAGCGGGGAAGGGATTACTCCTCACGGTGATAACATAACTAGATGTGTCAATTCTCAATTCACAAAGGAGGCTGCTTCCCCACACAACTTCTCCCACATAGCTCTTACACTGAGTACTTTCAAGCCCTTCTTCTGATCGAAAAGGTCAAGGATATTAGCGTCAACCAGAAGCTGTGATTCTTCACCTTTTGGAGAGCACCTATCTCTTTGAGAATATGATACATGCTTTCTGTAGACGAAGTAGCAAAAGATCCATGAGCATCAGGAGGAGGGCCGGTGCCTTCAGTTAGAGCAGAATCAAAAAATCACAGATCCTAAGAAACAGATGAAGTCCAGCCTCCTCACGAAGTTGAGGCCTGGGCACAGTAAAGTGGCTTGTCCAAGGTCAACACTGAATTACAAGCAAAATCAAATAAGGAATAAGCAACTTCTGGGACCAGCAGGTGGTGCGGTGGTTAAGGTGCTGGACACTCCCACATGGCCCATGGTTCAAGTCCTGGGCCTGGTGGCTTGCCTTCCCACTTTCTTTCTCTCTCTGTCTCTGGTTAAATTAAAATAAATGAATTAATAAATAAAATAAATAATTCTAAAAAAACACGCTCACACAACTAAATAGCAACTTGGGCAGATTTTTTTTTTGAGAGAGAGAGTTTTGCTACAGAGCACATGTGCTTGCCAGAGACAGAGAAAGAGAGAGAGAGACAGAAAGCAAGAAATCACTCCCCAAAGGGGATGGCCATGCAGCAATCTCTTCTCCTCCACTCTCCTCTCAGGGCATGAGTTTCAAGCCACTGGGTCCAGGACTCTGGTCAGCCATGTGAGAGTCCAGCACCTTAACTACTCCCACCTACTGGCCCCTGTTGAGCAGACTTTAAATATAGCCACACTGAGTCACCAAGTAACTTTTTCTTATTCTACATTCCCCAGAAACTAAGAGATACTACAGTAATGAAAGCGGTAAGAAGCACGGGAAGAAACCAGCAACCGGCAAGTGCTGAGTTTCAAAAGTACTTCAGGCCCTCAGAGGACCTTAGAACAAGACCAGCAATCTTGAAAGTACTCACCATGTTCCACGAAAACATTGCAGTGTGGACCCACATGCCTGGATGACTCCTTCTTCCCTGCTCCTTTGATAAAGTGCAGGGCAGGCAGACTTGGCCTTCTCTGGTCCCCAAGAACTTTTCCAGGCTGCTGCCCCATAAAGTAACTAATAAGCACCCCTTTTTAGAAGAGGGTTCAAGATCTTCCAGAATGGTCAGTGAGCTTAGAAGAAACACAGTAAGTACGTGGGATTTCACATTCACCGCCTCGCCACAAGTCAGTAACTGAGGTCAATCATAGAGAATTTTCCATAAGGAAAGGATGCACAGATTTCAGGCCGACACATGTAAACACAAGTTCCAATTACTCCTGCAGTTCATCAAAGCTATGGCACTGCCATGCTACCCAAAAGCCTCTTGATTTTAAGTGTACTTTTCTGGCTGAGTAATCATTTCGTTTCAAGAAGCAAAACCACAACATTCACCAGGATGCAGAAGAGGGTCTGCAGTACTGAAGTCACCTCACCCCCACGCGGAGGAAACGCAGATCGTGTCTGGATGCTTCTCCACGACTTTTCCTGTGGAAGTCACCAACCCCCTAGCTTAGCTTCTTCATCTTCCAACACGCTTCCTGCCGAACCGGCCACCGCTGTCTTCTCTACCCCACTCTCCCGGAACAGGACATGGGTCACCCAGATTGCAGCGAGAGCTGGTCTCCACTCCGAGGAGCAGGAATGCTTTGCCAGCAACTTTTATGTCCGCTTTTTAAAAGGCCTGTGAAACCAATCCAGACTTTTCCTTTGCATTAAAGTTTCTGGCTGAGCTGAGGCCAAGGGGGCTATAGGTGACATTGGAAGAAGTCAGGGCATTAGGGGCTCGCCAGAGCAACCTGGGGGTTAGAAGAGGCCACCGGATAGCAGGAAGGGGATTTGAATGGGGTGGGTGCTCCGTGGCCAAACTTGGGGCCGGGATCCGGAGCAAGGGCCGGCTCCGGGCTAAGAGGGAGGCTGCCGGAGTGGGATACGGGTGGCTTACTCGGGGCGACGGTCCTCCACGCCTCAGGAAACCGGGTGTCCTAAGTCTGGGGGAACGAGACCACCCAGTGTCCCAAAAACCGGCTGGGCTGTACGGGACGAAGGACTCTTGCGGCCCCGAAGGCGATGGCGGGCACAGTGGGGAGGAGGCCCAGGCGCCTCAGCTGCCCCGAGCCCGAGGGTCTCTGCCCGAGACGCTCCCTCCCCCGGCCCCGGACGTTGCCGCTGTCGCCGGCGCCGCCGCCGCCGCCAGGCGATCACATCCCCCAGCTCCGCCGCGGGACCCAGGCTCCTCCGGCTGGTAGGGGCTGTGGACACGGAGGGGCTCCTCAGTGGCAGCACACGGGACCGGCTCCAGCTCCAGCGCCGCTTAGGGACAGACACCGAGCCCCGCAGCCGCCATGATGGATTACGAGCCGCTCCACAACGAGGCCAGGCCCCGCCCCCGGCCCCGCCCCCGGCGGCGTCGGGAGCCCGCCTCGCGGGGACCGGGTCCTCCCCGGCACCACCTTCCAGGGACACCACCAAACCTTCCGGCTCGGTCTCACTGACCGCAGCAGCCTGGCCCTGCACGGCCGTTTAAATGTGGCTCGTCTCGGCGCAAGGAGAGCAGTAAGGAAGCACCCGCCTCCTCTGTACTGCCATTGGCCACCGAGAAAACGGGTCAGTCCTCTCTCCTCTGTCCCATTGGCTGATGGGGGCAGTAGCCCTAGCGCTCCCAGCCAACCGAGTTCGGCGCGGCTCGCAGGGCATGCCGGGAGTTGTGGTCCCGCGGCGCCTGCTCCTGTCCGCCGCCGGCAGTCTTGCCCTCTGCTCCCGACTCCTGAGCTTCTGCCCAGCCCTCCCGGGAGCCGGTGGACTCGCCGGCCCGCGACTGGCTGCTCAGCCTCTGCCCTGCGTGAGGATGAAGACCGGCGAGGAGCCAAAGAGAGAGGGAAACTGCGGATTGGATTCTGGATTCTCCAGAACCGGAGTTGGATTACTTCCTTGAGCCTCTTTAGGGGAGATAATGTGACTCTCTCGGAAACGAAGGAATTTGGTGCCTTTCCTCCTTTACCCTCCGAAAAGTGTAAGTACTAGAACTACCAGAGAAATCTACGGCCGGAAAGCATCCGACGAGTTCATTTGCTAATGAGTTCAGTGTGTTTCTTTGTATCGGGACGCTCACTCATAAAAGAATAGCCATTTGTTGGGAGGCGTTGCCAGGCGCAGTCTTAGACGTTTGCGCTGGATTGAACCTTTGAACGTTTCACAGGTGAACTCGTATTCACGGGAGGGTTTTGCAGGCCTACAGAAGTAACGACCCAGACAGGTCGTTACCACATCTGCGATGACCCAACTTCCACAATAAAAACCACTGTGGGCCTTTATTCTCCACTCCACGTACCCCAGTGGTGCACCTGACCCAGATGAAAGGGATCCAAGCCCGCACAGCACCTACCCCACCCAGCAGTTTGCACTTTGCATATACCACAGTATCTCATTTAAGACTCACCATGGCCCAAGAGGCCTGAGGTATTTATTCCCCATCATACAAATTCAGAGAGGCGTCCCAAGGTCACTGAGCAAGCATATGAAGTCACGATTTCAGCCCAGACGTTGTCCCAAAGTCCATGGGTTCTGCATTGGACCATTCAGTACCAAAAAACTGTTGACCTAATGTCAGACAACTGATTTTCTTGAAGTTGCTACTGGCATCATGGAGAACCACACCTGTATCCAGTGTTGTACACTCAACTCTTATATTAAGTATTTTAGAACTATTCCTGCTGAGGGGCCAGCAGGTGGCATGGTGGTCCAGAGCACGGGAATCCCACATGGCCAACCGGGTCTGGGACGTGGCGGCTTGTTTTCTCACTTTCTTTCTTTCTCTCTCGCTTTGTCCCTCTCTGGTCATTAAAGTAGATAAATAAAGTTAAATAAATATTTTTAAAAATTCCTGCCAAATTGAGAAATGCTAAAAAACAAAACAAAACAAAACAACTTTGTTGTTATAAGACACGTGAGCTCACCAGAGAAGGAAAATGGAAAAGCACCTCACCCAGGGCGGGAGGAATGGCCATGTCACAATCCCCTCTCCTCTATTCTCCTATGAGATCTTGGGCACACACATGCACACACACTCACCTGGCATGTTTTCCAAGCCACCAAGTCTCAGTCTCGAACCACAAAGTTGCTCATGTGGGATCCAGCAGCCTTAGCCAGCACACCACCAGCTGACCTGGCACTTATTTTTAATATTGGTTTAAGAGAGAGCAGCAGATAGAGTAATGGTTATGTCGTTGGATTCCCACACATCCCACTGTGGTTCAAGTCCTGGACCTGGATGCTTGAAACTCATGCTGGGCACATGTGTGTGCATACCCAAAATCCTGAGAGGAGAATGGAGGAGGGATTATGGTGTGGTTATCCCCCGGAGGGTGATTTATCACTTTTTGTCTTTCTGGCGAGCACACGTGTCCCGCCCTATAGCAAAAATCTAAAATAAATAAAGAAAAGAAAATGAGCTTTAAGAGAAAGTAAGTCACTTGGAAGTACTTGGAGGTACTGAATGTGAGGTATATGGAAGTTTGTGCCCAGAATCAGAACTGAAGTTTATAAATTCAGATAACCGGTTTAGTTTTGTCTACCTCTCATGAAATAATCTGGCTGACAAATTTAGTCCTGTGCCAGCAGATGGCAGGGTGGTTAAGGTGCTAGACTTCCACACGGTCAACTGCAGTTCAAGTCCTGGACCTAGCAGCTTGAAATTCACACCAGATGAGTGTGCATATATGCCCAAAATCCCAGAAGAGTGGAGAAGGGATTGTGGTGTGGCCTCTCTATCTGGGGAGTAATTTAGTCCTCAATTGTAGTGTCTTTTTTTTTTTTTTTTGGGAGAGGTTTTGCTATAGGGCGCGTGCGCTCACCAGAAAGAGACAGAGAACGTGAAAAATCACCCCCCCCAGGGGGGATGGCCACACCGCAATCCCTTCTCCTCCATTCTCCTCTCGGGATCTTGGGCATATACGCATATGCGCCTGGCGTGAGTTCAAGCCACCGGGTCTGGGACACGAACCATGGTCGACTACATGGAAGTCCACCGACATGGCCATTATGCTAACTGCAGGTCCCTAGTGTCATTTTTTTTTAAGAGAAATTTTTTGGTATATGGTGCATGCACTTGCAAGTGAATTTCGGTTCATTTAACAAGCACTTAAGCACCTATGTGCCAAGCATGGTTCTAGATTCTGGGATACAGCTGGGGCTGGGGGAAGGGGCTCACCCTTATCCTCAGGGTCAGAGTACATGGAGAGCCAGCAGGAAGCAGTCAAGTAGCTATCCAGACACGAGATCAGTCTCAATGCTGAGTTACATTTCCAGATCCATAACCTTCTAGTGAATCCAAGCCATCCTCTAAACCAGGGGTCCCTAACACTGGCCCCCCGAACTGGGCCAGAGGCGAGCAGTGGGGGACAAAGGGCACTATAGCCGTTCCCCATCGCTCATTTCACCACCTGAACGCCACCTCCTGTCAGGTCGGCCAGGCATTAGATTCTGTCAGGAGCATGAATTCTATTGCGCACTGTGCACGAGAGGGTCTCGGATGCACACCCATCATGAGGATCTAATGCCTGATGACCCGAGGTGCAGCTGAGCAGAGGCAGTGATGCTGCAAAAACTGTGTCATGGTGAGCTGTATAATTGCTCCGTTATATGGTCTAATGGAATAATAATGTGCACAATAAATGTAATGTACATGAATCATCCTGAAATCACCTCCCCACCCCAGATCCGTGGAAAAATTATCTTCAGTGAAACCGGTCCCTGGTCCCAAAAAGGTTGGGGACCATTGCTCTAAAGGACTGCTTTATGACACCTTCCTAGAACTTAAATCTACCCCTACCTCTCATCTGCTCATGGGCTTAATAACACTACTTTAATTCTCTGACGATATCTCCACCTGTAAGTGGGGTTTCATGGCTGCTCACTTTACAAGGTTATAGTGAGGATCAAATTAGGTCTTGTCTGTTTTTCTAGATCAAACTATGCTTCGTGGTGGTTTCTGCAGTCACCTGCACTTGGTTTACTAAAGACTCATCCCTAATCTCCATTTTCTACTTCCACTGTTTTCTAGTGTTAGGTGATTCCCACGCCCTGCCCCCAAAATTGTTTTTTCCAGAGACGCACTGTACTTGTTAAATCCCTGTATAATGCTGTAGAAGATACATTTTTTTTAGGCTTTTGCCTTAGGGCGTGTGGTTGTGCCAGAGAGAGACAGAGATAGTGAGAAGGAAAGCAAGAAATCACTGCCCCCCAGGGGGACGGCCATGCCACAACCCCTCCTCCTCCGTTCTCTTCCTAGGATCTTGGGCACACATGCACATGAGCTGGCATGATTCTCAAGCTACCAGGTCCGAGACTTGAACGGTACTCAGCTATATGGGAGTCCAGCAACGTAACTGCTATGCCATCTGCTGTCCCTGTTAACTTTATTTTTTTAAAGGTTTTTGCCATAGGGCACATGTACTTGCTGGAGAGAAAGTGAGAGAAATCACCCTCCCCAAGGGGGGATGGCCATGCAGCAATCCCTTCTTCTCCATCCTCCTCTCGAGAGTTTGGGTGTGCATGCACATGCACCCAGCATGATTTTTTTTTTTATAATAACTATTCAATTTTATTTATTTTTTTAAATTTGCTATAGGGCATGTGCACTCACCAGAGAAAGAGAGAAAAAGAGAAAGTGGGAAAGCAAGCTGCCAGGTCTGGGACTCAAACTGGTCAGTCACATGGGAGTCCAGTGCCCCAACTATGCCACCTGCTGGCCTGCCCAGCATGATTTTTTTTTTTTTTTGAGAGGTTTTTGCTATAGGGCGCGTGCGCTCACCAGAAAGACAGAGACAGAGAGATAGAAAGCAAGAAATCACCCCCCGGGGGGATGGCCACACCGCAATCCCTCCTCCATTCTCCTCTTGGGATCTTGGGCGGGCACGCATGCACACGCCTGGCGTGAGTTTAAGCCACCGGGTCCGGGACTCGAACCGCGGTCAACTACATGGGAGTCCAGCGACATAGCCATTACGCTAACTGCTGGTCCCTGCCCAGCATGATTTTCAAGTTGCTAGATCTGGGATTTAAACTGCTGTGGGCCATGTAGAAATCCAATGCCTTCACCACCACACCCTTGCTGGCCCCTTTAGAAGGTACTTTTTTAAAAAAGACTTAATTTTTTTTATTTTTTGGAGAGGTTTTCGCTATAGGGCGTGTGCACTCGCCAGAGAGACAGAGAGAGACATAGAGACAGAAAGCAAGAAATCACCCCCCAGGGGGGATGGTCACGCCGCAATCCCTTCTCCTCCATTCTCCTCGGGATCTTGGGCATGCACACACACGCGCCCGGTGTGAGTTTTAAGCCACTGGGTCCGGGACGCGAACCGCGGTTGACTACGTGGGAGTCCAGTGACAGCCATTACGCTAACTGCTGGTTCCCCGAGACTTACTTAATTTTATTTACTTATTATTATTCTTTAATTTGACGAGAGAGAGAGAGAGAGAGAAAGCTGCCAGGTCTGGGACTCAAACCGTGGTCAGCCATGTGGGAATCCAGCACCTTAATCACCATGCCACCTGCCAGCACCTATTTTTTTAAAAAAGAATTATTTTATTTAACTTTATTTATTTACTTATTTTAATTTGACCAGAGAGGGACAGAACAAGAGAGAGAGAGAAAGAGAGAGAAAGGGAGAGGGAGAGTGAGAAAGCAAGCTGCCAGATCCAGGACTCAAATTGTGGTCAGCCATGTGGGGGTCCAGGACCCTTAACCACCACACCACCTGCTGGCCCCAGAAGATACTTAAAGGACTTAAAACTAGAATCCAGTGGGCCAGCAGGTGATGTGGTGGTTAAGACAGTGGACACTCCCACATGGCCACCAGGTCCAGGACTCAAACCACGGTTAGCCATGTGGGAATCCAGCACCTCAACCATCACATCACCTGCTGGCCCCCCCTTTTTTCCACAAAATATTTATTTATTTTAAAAATATGATATAGGTCACATGTGCTCACGAGAGAGAACAAGGTGCCAGGTCTGGGACTCAAACTGTGGTGTGCCACGTGGAAGTCCAGCACCTCAACCACCCACCACACCACCTGCTGGCCCTCATTTCAGTACAATTTTGTCCTCACCTTTTTAAAGAATTACTTACTTTATTTGTTATTATTTTTAAATTTGACTAGAGAAAGAGAAAGGGAAAGTGAGAAAGCAAGCCATCAGGTCTGGGGCTTAAACCACAGTTGGCTATCTGGGAGTCCAGCCACGCCACCTGCTGGCCCCATCCTCCCTTGTATAAAGCAAAGTCACTAAAGGGATTCAATACCAGCCTCAAATTGCCAGCTCACTCCATTTCCATGCCCAGCCTCCACCTACTGGAAGTACACTTAACAGGAGCGCCCTCTAGTGGACCACCAAAAATAACCACCAAAAGGGCTTTCAGACCTTTGTATTATTTCCACCTCGTATAAGATACTGAATAAAAAGCATGAACTGTGCAGACCAAGTAAAGGCAAAAGCTTACACATGGGTCTGGGCAAAACCAACTCTAGGGCCCAGGATGCCCACTTTTTCCCTCTCCCTTCTCTCAGGAAGCATACAGCTGGGAATATTTCTCAAAATATGATAGGCGAGGGACCAGCAGTTAGTGTAATGGCTATGTCACTGGACTCCCATGTAGCCGACCGCGGTTGAGTCCGGGACCCAGTGGCTTAAACTCACGCCGGGCGCGTGTGCATGCGTGCCCAAGGTCCTGAGAGGAGAATGGAGAAGAAAGGATTGTGGCGTGGCCCATCCCCCCTGGGAGGTGATTTCTCGCTTTCTCTCTCTCTCTCTCTCTCTCTCTCTCTCTCTGTTTGTCTAGCCAGCGCACACGCCCTGTAGCAAAAAAACTCTCAAAAACAAAAACATGATAGGTGAGCCCATCTAAAGTTGCAACATAGTCTATGAACATTCCATTCTCTGCAACCTCCTCAAAACGGATGATACAGGTTGATATGAATCAATGAGATAAAAGATTAACTATCAAGTAATGTGATCAAGACCAGAACCATACCATTTAATGAAAAAGAGCCAAGCTGTGTTTCAAAGCTGTCCAATGCCGTGCTCACCTGACCGCCACTGCACGCTCAGGTTTGAGCTCACCGGGTTGGAGCAGGCTAGTTTAGCAGAACCACAGTCGTTTTGAAATTAAGAAAGGTCTCTAACAAGAACAATCTGACCAAGTGCTGAGTCATAGACCTGTTGAACGACTGGATGAAAAACCTTGGATAGTTGAAGGAATCAAGACAATTACTCAGGAGAACGTGATCAGCTCTGATTGTAGGGAGGAATGATTTGCACGTGTTCGTATCTTGTACCTGTCAATACCAGAACAAGGTGAGCTGAGACAGCTTGGTGGGGCTTGCTGTCTCCCTGTAACAGGTTACAGAAATAAACTCCCTTCTCCAGCCTCTGCCTCTCATTTCACTGACCATACTAAGCATCAGGCTGGACTTACCTGGCCAGTAACAAGGTGAGCCTAGTATTACAAAACAGCCCAGCCTCTGCCAGAAGGTATTTGTATCTGCTGAGCCCTCCCTCAACTGTACTCAGCACTCAATTATTGGCCAGAACACAAGAACAGAAACTACTCATATTAACACATTTATAAGTATCAAAAATAGCCCACCACATACATGAAATAAAACAGCACCTGCATTAAAAAGTGCTTCCCAAAACCTAAATCAGGGCACCGTTTTGACAGTCATCGGAAGACAACGCTGCATAGGAATTCTACCGTTCCCGAGTGAGAACGGTATTTTTATCTTTGAATCCTGAATGATTCGGAAGTTACTGCATTACTACTTCAATTACAGGAGGAAAACAACCTGGCTTTTCTCATCTCCATTGTTCTTAGTTGTCAGCATGTTTATCAGCGTGCCCCTTCTTTCTACTGTGAATGATAATCCGGTTTTTTACATGGCACCCTCGAAGGCAGGATTAAGGCAGCTTGGTGTGGACATAATCACATCCAGGCGGAATGTGCAGTGCGGAGTGAGGTTCCAACCAGGCAAGAATGCTCAGTTCACTTTATTCTCCCATTGGACTGCTGGGCTAACTTTATCAACTGTATTCTTCAACACCACACTTGCACTGTGAAGGAGGTGGGTAGAGAGGCCAAAGCAGATCTTCCAGGGCAGAGGGGTGCCATGTTTTCTACTGGGGCAATTTCATGGGCATGGTGTCTGGTAGATGAAGTGGACGGGAGGACAAAAGATGCTCTACATTATTCCAGGATGGGGGTCCATTCGACCGCAACACTGTGTGTTTGAGAGACCAGAAACCAACCTACTGCTGGGACTAGCTAGCCACCGAGGGGCCAGAGTCACTGTTCACCTGCCACCCAGGCTTTGTCCTCGAACAGAAGGCAGGCCTGTGGGCTAGAAACAGCCATATGGCTGCCAACAGAGACCAAGGCGAGTGTCCCAGGTCTTCAGAGCTGCGCACAAGGACAATTCAGATTCTGCACTTTTAAGAACTGTTCCAGCAAGGGACACACAGTCCTGTCCTCGGGAGCGGCTCCTATCCCTCCTGTTCTAACAGCCTCTGGCGTGTTTCCATCACAATCTCTTCCATTATTTCTGGCTTTAAGATGTCTTTGATCTGAAGAAGGGAAGGAAAAGGGTATTTGTTTAGAAACAAAACCAACCGTAAGCAGACCACCAAGCCAATCCAACACAGAAACAAACATGGTTAACCTAAGTCTCTGGGCTCCTTTTAGCGAGGGCACAAGCTGCAACACATGACCTGCTGGAGCCAAATGAATAATCAGAAGACTCTGGGACGGAGCTGACAGAGACGGAAAGGATGGGCTACCCCGAGGCCTGGTGGCTAAGGCAGCCAGGTCTCACACGGCCAATTGCCAGGCCCCAACAGCTTAAAAACACATCAGGCACATGTGTGTGCATGTCCAAAATTCCAACAGGACAGAGAAACGGAGAAGAGACTGCAGCATGAGCACGCCCCACTACACGCTGCTTTCTCCCCCTCCGTGCTATCAGGTGAGTGCACACACCCTCTGGCAAATTTTTTTATTTTTTA
Source organism: Tupaia tana (assembly GCA_026018925.1). Lineage (NCBI taxonomy): Eukaryota > Metazoa > Chordata > Mammalia > Scandentia > Tupaiidae > Tupaia > Tupaia tana. Next base: position 102,899,719 of record JAKSZU010000013.1, on the reverse strand, counting down.
GTTCTTTAAGGAATAATTTCACTTACTTTATTTATTTACTTAGTTTTGTTTTGTTTTTTAAATTTGACCAGAGAGGTACAGAGTGACAGAACATCAGAGTGAGAGAGAGAGAGGGAAAGTGGGAAAGCAAGCTGACCAGTCCGGGACTCAGACGGTGGATGGCCATGTGGGAGTCCAGCGCCCTTAACCACCACACCACCTTGCCGGCCCCCTGGCAAATTTTTTAGAAAAGATGATTACTCTTTTTTTTTGATTTGCAAAGAGAATTTACCCAGAATGAAATACATCTCAGACTAGTCCAGTTGAGAATACTACACACGTTATCATCAACAGGTAATAAACCGTTCCTGTGTCCCCACAAAAGAGGACTATTCTGATAGTCATTGGAAAAGTGGCTGGAATCTGGGAAGTACACACTAAGGTCCAGAGAGTGGTTGTCGGAAGCCGGTCCGGCCTGGCACCTCCTTCTCCCCCAATTCTCAGACTGACACCACACACTGAGTACAGGAAAGCACCTGGGGAAGGAGCCGCCGGACATGCAGGCCGCCCTCAGGCCAGCTCATGCTGCCGGACGAGGTGAAGAGTGTGGGCGATGCGCTTGCTGCCACTGAGCTGACACTGGAGCAGCGCGGCTGAGCGAGGAAAAGGGAAGCCCCGGGCGCAGTACCTGGTGTGGAAGGGATGCTTCGTAGCAGTACAGGATACTGGTGTCATACAGCAGCATCCTCTGAGTTACCAGCGAGACAATGCAGTTCCGAAGCCGGGATATCACCTCGCGGTCAGAAAGGGAGACAGGCTACAACGGATGCAAAGGAGAGGGAAGGGGAAACAGGAACAGAGCCAAGGACAAGTGAATGGTCACTACGGATCACAGGAAACAAGTCATTTATGACTCCGACATAGCACTTGGAGACTTCAAGCCAATCAAAATGCTAACTCCAAGAGAAATTAAAAAGGGTGGCCTTTTCTTTTTTTAAAATTAATTTTATTTATTATTATTAATTTGACCAGAGAGAGAGGGAAAGTGAGAAAGCAAGCTGCCAGGTCTGGAACCTGAAACATGGTCAGCCATGTGGGAGTCCAGCTCCTTAACCACCATGCCACCTGCCGGCCCCAAAGGGTGGCTTTTTCTGTGACTTTCTGCATTTTTACCATCTCTGCCAACAAAGGTCAAACCAGCCAGAGTTCATCTCTCAGAAGAGACAAGGCAGTACAGTATTCAGGAACACATCCTCATGGAAACCAACTCACTACAGCAATAACACAGTTAAAAGTAACAAACCCCACCTGCCACAAAACACAGGGTGGGGAAGAGCTGCTCCAGCCACCGAGAGTGACCGCGATGTTTACTGACCTCCAGGTTCGCAACAAAGCCCCCTGCATCATCCTCTTTGTGCTCAGGTGTCGGGTAGATCCAGATGAAGCCGTTGTTACCCAGAATCACAGAGGCACCACATGGCAAGTCGTGGAAGTGAGTCTTCTGCCGTTTCACCAGGGAGGGAGACACTTGGACCAAAACGCCCTGACCTAGCTAAAGAGGCACAGCACAAGCTAAGTCACCGCGGGTCATCGGTGAGACGAGTTCAAAGACTAGGCAATATACACCCAGTCACATCCCATCGGCCTCCTTCCCAGCAACTGCTGTCCCCTATATGCACATCCTTCCTGCAGAAGATACTTCTGGGTTCAGAGGCTGTTTGTACCGGCAAAAGTGACCTTCTCTTTTAGTTTTTGCTTTAGGGTAGATGTGCTCACCAAAGAGACGAGAGGGAGGGGGAGGGATGAAATCACTGGGGGGGTGGCCATGTCACAATCCCTTATCCTCTAGGGATTTTGGGCACACATGCCCTACCTGACTTTCAAGTCACCGGCTTCAGGGCTAGAGCAGCAGAATTGATCATGTGAGTTCCAGCCATCTTTAATCTCCACGCCATCCCGTGGTCCCAGAAAGGAACTTTCTTTTTTTTAAAGAATCATTTTCTTAAACTTTATTTATTTATTTAAGTTCTAATTTGACCAGAGAAGGACAGAGAGAGAAAGAGAGAGAGTGAGAAAGCAAGCCACCAGGTCCGGAACGTGAACCCTGGTCAGCCATGTGGGATTGGAAGTCCAGCACCCTTAACCCCCAGGCCACCTGCCAGCCCCTCTTTTGTTTTAAAGAGAATTATTTAGTTTATTCTATTTGTTATTATTATTTTTTTAATTTTTAATTTGACCAGAGAGAAAAAAGGAAAGTGAGAAAGCAAGCCACCAGGTCCAGGACTTGAACTGTGGTCAGTCATGTGAGAGTCCAATCACTGTGCCACCTGCCAGCCTAACTTTCTATTTTTAACAGAGAGATTTTACTCTGTCTCACCAGAGACAGAGAGAAAGAAAGCAAGAAATCACCTTCCGGGGGGATGGCCATGCCACAATCCCTTTTCCCCCATTCTTCTTTTTTAAAAACAATTATTTATTTCGATTTGGTATTATTATTATTTTTTTAAATTTTGGCTTGCTAGAGACAGAGAGAGAAAGGGAAAGCAAGAAAGCAAGCTGCCAGGTCCGGGACTCGAACCACAGTTGGACATGTGGGAGTCCAGCGCCTTTAACCACCACACCACCTGCCAGCCCCTCCATTCTTCTCTTGGGATTTTAGGCATACACTCACATGGGCATGGTGCGAGTTTTAAGCTGCCAGGTCATGGACTTGAATCATGGTTAACTACGTGGGAATCCAGTGATGTAAACATTATGCCATCTGCTGGTCCCTAATTTTTTGGTGAGAGAGATATTTTTTATAAGGTGTGTGTGGCTTGCCAGAGACAAAGACAGAAAGCAAGAAATCACCCCTTAGGGGATGGTCACTCTGCAATCCCTTCTTCTCTATCCTCCTCTCGGAATTTTAGGCACGCATGCACATGCAGCAGACATGATTTTGTTTTTAGAATTATTTATTTAGTTTTATTTATTATTTCTTAAATTTTGGCCAGAGAGACAGGGAGAGAGATAGGAAAAGTGAGAAAGCAAGCTGCCAGGTCTGGGACTCGAACCACAATTAGCCATGTGGAAATCTGGCACCTTTAACCGCCACGCCACCTGCCACACGCCACCTGCCAACCTCCCAGCGTGACTTTTAGGCTGCTGGGTCCGAGGCTCGAACCATGGTGGACTATGTGGGAGGCCAGCAACATAACCAGTAGGCCATCTGCTGGTCCCCAGAAAGTAACTTTCAATACTCTTCCTCCATTTTCCTTTGCAATCCTAATCCAGAGCAGGTGTGCTGGAGAAGCGGAGGCCAGTGAGTATGGCGACTCGAGCCTCCTGCTGGCCATCCTTTCTGTTCTTTGGTCCTAGCTCAGACCTTATCCCCAAACACCTATCTTGCCTGTGAGATGTGTGCCATGGGGAAGAGAAGGGGTTGGGCAAGGGCTGGATACAACTCCACGCCTGGTCCAGGCAGGCAGGCTCCAAGGTCATGGCCTGCAGGGTGTGACCTGCAGTGCCCAGGCCCGTGGAAGTCAGCAGCGTCCGTGGACAGCGCAGTGCCCATCTCCTCCTTCCAGGACACGACCATGGCTGCAGCCACACTGAGGGAAGAGCTTTTCCTTCTGCTCAGAAAATGAACATGTCCATCCAGACAATGCCAAGAAACTAGTAAATCATAACGTGTCTTAGGAAGTATGCTGTCTTTAAAAATAAAGCGCCTCAAGAGTGTAACTTCCAACAAGAAGCCGTGAAATTCACTAGAGGCTGAGATGACAAACCAATGTGTGCTAGCGGCCACAATCATTGCACTGCTTGGACACCTGAGGGCTGAGACGGCCTTTCACCGGCCACAGCTTCCCTGTCCCGAGGGTGGCCTCAGCCCCGACCTAGCGGCAGCCCCCTAAGAAAACAGAGTGGAGTGCCAGAGCTCACAGGACTCTTTTTCCAGAACAGTCTCCTGGCAGAAAACAGGTACAAGTCACTGTCCTTTCCATTGCCACCCAAGACTGTGTGAGTCCCAACCTGCTAAGTTAAGGGGACACAACCGGTGTGGGGGACAGCAGCCTCCAGTGTTAAACTACGGGGGTTCTTTAGGACCGAGCCCCAGAGATCTGAGGGCACTCAGAAATGGACTGAGTCTCACTCAGCAGACAGCAAGAGCCCAACTTACTTTTCCATATTTTAGGCTCCTCGTGTGCAAAGAGACGGCTCCGTCAGAGAACACTGCTTGGACCTCAGCCTGGCCGGGATGATGAAGGGACAAACAGCAGCTTTGGCCCACTTCATGCCACCTGCCTCCCCCAGTCCCTGGCCCCACACCTTCATTGATTCCTCCCACCTCAGCGGTTTTAGACAGATCCTAGGACACCACTGAGACCTCACTTCTCCCTCGGTGGTCACGAAAACCTTGATGTGAACACCTTTCTCTCCCGTGAGATCAAAGTTAACATCCTTAAGAAAACTTGAGTCTGACATGAACATGGGCCACCCTGCGTTATAAATAAGACCCAAAGGTATATATCTGCAGCAGATATGAAACAAACTGGAGGGCCAGCCGCAGCTGAGACAGAAAGACTGTGGCAGAGCCCTCAACCTCTACCCGGGACTCAGCCTGCAGGATCAGACAAAGTGCAAGCCCACTTCCAGCCCCACGGACAGCATCCAGAGACCGAGCGCAAGGTGCAGGATACACTGATGAGGTCTCCTTCCTGCAAGAAACCTCTCATCGCCAGTTCGTCTTCTGCAGATCTTCTCCTCTGAAATACACCAAACAATGACGTTACTTAAGCCAGGTCCTCGGAAAGATCTCTCTCCATTACTTCTCTTTGACTTCCCTTGAGATTTTTGAAGCCAACCTTGATATTGAAAGGCACCAAAACTGTGCCAGGGTAGGTGACGCAAACCACTCAAGCTGGACAAGTGATCACAACTTTCCATCCACAAGGACCTCTCCACCCGCCTCTGAGTAGCAGTCACACGTCCTACCTGGCATTTGAAATCCTCCCAATCCTGCCCAGCCTACTCTTCCATGTCACCTTCCATGACAGCTCGCAGGACTCCAGCAGGACCAAGACTGCCTCCCTCCCGGCTCTCTCTCTGCTCACACATTTCCCTTTAAGTCAGATTCCCTGAACACAGTTAAATTCTCTCCATCCTTCAAGGATCAACTCCAGTGCCAATCTTTCCCATGAGCTCTCACTGAAGGGCATCAGGCCTCTGTACGACCACGTGCTTGTTTATTTTCTGCCAGGTATTTGAAGGAGCTACCTCATACCCTGATGGTCTGTACTCTCTTTAAGGAACTCAGTCGTGCTCTCCACAGAACCCAGTATGGCAAGCCTCTCTGTAAACGTGCTGGACTGCAGAGAAAAGTGAACCTCGGTATTTTACAGAAGGCTGCAGAATAGTGCCTGTGGCTGTCTGAAACAACCAAATGCCATTCGATCCATAAAAAAACACTAATCTAAATCCTTTTCAAGGACCACCGTGCAGAGCCGAAGTACCCAGAAAAGGAAAACTTATGAGCACTAAGCCCCTTAGAGCTTCTCTTCCCAGCATTCGCGAATCCTGCCCCACGGATGCTTCTGCTCTCACCACACGCCAACTGCTGCCTCGGCTGGGTGCCCTGGGCCAGGTGAAAAGCCCACATGCACAGCTCCAGGCCACAAACTCCACCACAAACCGAGTTCAAGGGCAACCGTAGTGTAAGCCAAAGTTCTCTGATGGAGCAAAGGGCCCCGTAACTCTTGCTAGTCAACTGCACGGTCCCAGCAGCCAGCAGGTGACTTACCAGCTCTCCCCCAGGGAGGTTCATGGATGAGAGAAGCAGGACTGAGTCCAGCCTGGAGTTGGTCTCCACCTTCCACCTCTTCTGCTGAACCTACAAAGAAGTCCCACAGCTAGACACAGGCTCCAGGGGCAAGAGCGCCCAGGGCGACCAGTAACCCCACTACGACGAGCCAGATATTTACACCAGAGGTCGCACAATCACCTAGCCAACAAATGCCTTTTTCATACAGCTGTGTACAGAGCGACTCTTCCACCCAGTACATCGCCAGCTTGCCTTGCCTTCATAAAAGCCAATCTGACATCGACTTTACCTCTGTGACTCTCCCCACCACGATGTCTCCCACTTCACCATTGTATCTGGAAGAGAAAACACGACATCACCACAGGGAACGGGCTCTTGCAGAACCACACACCATCTGAAACTTGCTTAAACAGGACGAGGCCCTCAATGAGGCACTGAATTTGGGCAAATTCATACAACGATACTGTTCGGGGTTATCTTCAGAAACTGATGAACACCTAACTCTGCTACGTTGTAGCAAGTCTCCATTAACTATCCCTAAGCAAATCACATACCGTTCAGCCTAAACTGCCGGTCTTGTTAGGTTCCACGTCAACGAAAAGCAGGGACTATTTTCCCATGGAACAATTCTGCCCCAGCTGAAGAGAGAAGAGCCCATGCAAGCAGGCCCTGAGCTAAGCTGCAGCCTTTTATAAAATACCATGGTTCATTTTTATCTTCAGTCTAGCACATATTTACAGAGAGGTCTGCTATGCTGGGTCCTGGGAGAATGCTTCATTTCATGAAGACATGGATCTGGAGATTTCCTGGACTGGGCCAGCCCTAGTGCCGTGGTTAAACGCTATGCACAGAGTTGGAGTCCCACACAGGGCCAGCCAGACCATCGCATTTCCCCACCCCTGCTGCCCAGGGCCTTCCCTCATCCTCATCGGAGTCTAATGCCGAACTGCTCCATGCTGAAGGTACACTGCAGAGGCCTCGACTCTCCGCTCGCACTCACCTCTTGGTGCGCTCACCCAATCTAACACCTTAAACTCCACTGCCGAGGCACCAGCAGTTGGCATAATGGCTATGTTGCTGGACTCCCATGTAGTCGACTGCAGTTCGAGTCCTGGACCTGGTGGCTTAAACTCACGCTAAGCATATGTGCGTGTGTGCCCAAGATCCAGAGAGGAGAATGGAGGAGAAAGGGACTGTGGCGTGGCCATCCCCCCTGGGGGGTGATTTCTCACTTTCTGTCTTTCTGGTAAGCACATGCGCCCTACAGCAAAAACCTCTCAAAAAAAAAAAAACAAAACAAAACAAACAAAAAAAAACTCCACTGCCAGCTGCACCATGCCCCCAAGTTCCAGATTCTGTTCAGGTGCTACCTCCACCATCACTGAGGTGCCTAACGAGATCTTCAATGTAACAGACCCCAGCCCGGCTTTCCAGCAGCTGCCCCTCCACAACAACTGCTCCCACCCCAGGTCACCCCATCTCCACCCCCATTACTCAGGCCAGGAACCTGGGGGTGTCACCCTAGCTGACTCTCACTCTCCAGATCAAGTCCAGCGGCAAGTCCTGCTGGCTCTACCCTTAAGAGGTACACAGGCTCAGCCTCTCCAGCAGTCGGTGTGCTGGACTACGGAGCTGGAGGCCACGGTTCAAGTCCTCAGCCCAGTCAGCCTAGAAGCACACAGGCCCGTGTGTGTGCAGGACTGGAGGAAGTGGTTAGAGTATGGCCAGGCCCGTGAAGAGTACTACTCCCTGCTTTCCTCTTGCTCACGTGCATGCATGCACACTCTATTATTGAAGGAAAAAAGATTCAGCTAGAAGTACAGGCATCCGAATAGGAAAGGGGCAAGTAAGACTATCTCTATTCATAGATGACACGGTCCTATAAGAGAAAACCCCAAACGGTACACACTCTAACATCCTTTCACGATAAAAACACTCAGAAAACAAAATCCGTGCAGGCCCAGCCAGGTACCATGTGCCAGCAGACACTGCTACTCAGAAAGCTGAGGTCACAAGAGAGGCCAGAGTTCGATTCCTGGCCCACTTGAAAGCTGGCCATGCCTAAAGTCCCAGCTACTCAAGAAGCTGAGGCAGGACTGCAACAGAGTGAGCACATGTCTTAAAAAAGAGAGATGGGACCAGCAGTTGATGTAATGGCTATGTCGCTGGACTCCCATGTAGTCGACTGCAGTTCGAGTCCCGGACCTGGTGGCTTAAACTCACGCCAGGCATATGTGCGTGCGTGCCCAAGATCCCGAGAGGAGAACGGAGGAGAAGGGATTGCAGCATGGCAATCCCCCCCAGGGGTGATTTCTTGCATTCTGTCTCTCTATCTCTCTCTGCCTGTCTGGCGAGCACACGCACCCTCTAGCAAAAACCTCTCCAAAAAAAAAAAAAAATGAGAAAGAGAGAGGGACTAGCAGATGGCATAATGGTTACATCACTGGACTCCCACGTAGTCAACTGCAGTTTGAGTCTTGGATCCAGTGGCTTAAACTCATGCCAGCATGTATGCATGTGTGCCCAAAAATCCCAAGAGAAAATGGAGAAGGGTTTGTGATGTGGCCATCTCCCCTGGGGGGTGATTTCTCATTTTCTGTCTCTCTCTCTCTGGTGAGTACACACACCCTACAGCAAGAATCCCTATAAAAAATTTTTTTAAAAAGAGAAGGAGAGAGATGTATACGGAGAATCTCTTCACTGCGCCCACTGCCGCCAGCTTAGTCTGAGCTACCATCATTTTGGATGATGAATGTGGCCCCATGGCCCACCCTCTAAGCCCACCCTGCCTCCTTGAATCTCCCAGAGATTAAAGCCAGAGCGATTTTATTAAAACTCAAGTCAGATCATGTCCCTCCTCGGCTCCACCCTTCCTAGTGGTTTCCCAGATTACACGAGTGGAAGCCCAAATGCATACCATGGCTCCAAGGCTAGCCAGCCCTCTGCCCCGCTCATCCCTCGCCTGTATCTGCTCCGACTGCCGTCCCTCACACTGTTCCAACCCCACTGGCTTCCCTTCTAAGCATGGGGCGTGTGCACCTGCTGGGGTCATAGAGACAGCGGGAAAGAGAAATCACCCCCAGGGAGGATGACTCCGCAATCCTTCACAATTCTACTGTCAGGATGTTGGACATGCACACACACACATGCCCAGCACAAGTTTCAAGCCACTGCGTCTAGGATATAACAGGACAGGCAGGGGTGGGGGAGGGTGGCAGGTAAGACCAGGTTGAACAACTTGGATGCCACAAGGAAGAGAATACACACCTTTTGTTCTCACCTGGTTTTCAAAGCTTTCACACAGATCAGCTTGTTCACTCTCTCCACAGAGCCAGCCACAGATGCAATGAGCTTCTCTTCCCCCATATATGTTCCGTGGCCACTGTAGTAAAAGGAAGGGACAAAAAAAGGATGGGACATTTGAAGTGACCTCTCTCCTCAAGGACAATGCGTTCCTCAAACCTAACAAGCTCCTCCTGTCCTAACCCTGGCTTTTGTGCAGGCTGCTCTTTCTGCCTGGAATATCCCTTCCCTTGAGAACTTCAAAGACACCTCCCTCAGGACCAGCAGGTGCATGGTCGTTAAGGGCTCTGGATCCCACATGGCTGGCTGTGGTTTCAGTCCTGGACCTGGCAGCTTGCTTACTCACTGTCCCCTGCCTTCTCTCTCGCTCTGTCCCTCTCTGGTCAAATTAAAATTAAAGAAAGAAAGAAATAAAGTTAAATAAAATAATTATTGGGAAAAACAAACAAAGACACTTCCTATGTATTACTCAGCAAAGACCCCTGGGCTTACCTCAACCAGCCCATTTAAAATAGTAGCTCACTGGCCACTACCGCTGCCACCTCATCCCCAGCTGTTTGCACTCACCCTGCCCCATTCTGTCCCAATGCATTGGTTGCCAAGTGCCTGGGCTAAATTACCTGTGTGTTGTGCTTAGCGTTTATCTTCTGTCTCCTTGTTAAACCCCAATAATACGGCATAAAATATGCAGAGAGCATGAATGAAGAAATTAATCTTAAGATTTCCTTGAATCGGGCCGTCCCATAGCAGAGTGGCTAAGATCTGTGCACAGAGTGGGATTCCCACACAGGGCCAACCGTGGTTTGAATCTCAGCCCTGATGCCTTGTAAAACACTCTGGGTTAGGGGATCAGCAGGTGGCATGGTGGTTAAGGTGCTGGACTCCCACATGCCCCACCGAGGTTTGAGTCCCGGACCTGGTGGTTTGCTTTTTCACTCCCCCACCCACCTCCTTGTGTCTCTCTGATCAAATTAAAATAAATGAATGAATGAATAAAATTAAATAATTCTTAAAAAGAAAGAAAGAAAAAACACTCTCATGTATGTCCCAAATCCTGATGCAATGGAGAAATGGAGGAAAAAGGATTGTAGCGTGACCATGCCCCATGAGAAGGGGGGGTGGTGCTTTCTTTTTTTCTCTCTGGCGCTCTTTGGCTATAATAATAATAATAATAATATTTTCCAGGTTCCAGTAACCTTAAAAAAATCCCAAAACATAAAAGGTTGAAATATGATTAGTATTTATCAATGGCAGTGGTATAATAGTGGGCTCTGCTTCTTTTCTTACATGATGATCTCATTTAATCCTTGTTACCCTGTCAAATATAGTGACTGTTTTCAGCACCACGCAGATGAGAAACAGGCCTTGCAGAGAGAATTCGGCTAATGATAATGTGACTGGAGCCCACGTGTGACCAAGGCCCTGCCTTCCTAACCAGGACACAGTGCACTGCCTCCTGTTCAGAGTGGGCGTCACCGGGAAAGGAGCCAGCCCCATGCAGTACTGGGGTAAAGCAGTAAAGCAGCAACTATGTCTGTCTGCCCTACGCCAGTTACTGAAGCCAAAACCCGGCCCCTAGCTCGGAGACGTCGCAGAGCGAGGAGGACAAGTCAGAAATGCCACCGTCCCCTCGGGCAGCGAGAGGAGACCCCTGCTCCTAACTCTCCCCAGGGATCCGACGAGAAGGGCGCAAAGACCTGAGTTTCAGGCAGAGGGCCCCGAAGTCACGGCCACCAGAGGTCAGGAGGGTGAGGCTCAGGGGACACACAAGACGCAGGAAGTAAGGACGAGGTCACTAGGAGCTCTGGGGCTGGGACCAGGTGGACAAGAGCCCAGGTTCGGTCCCGCAGGCCACGTGGAGAGCCCTGAAGCCTCTCCCTGCGCCCCCGGGTACCTCAGGTTCCCACGTACCGCATGAAGCCCGTGTCCGTGGTGATCGTGTCCCCCGGTACCACCAGATGTTTCTTGGTCTCGCGGCCCAGGCTCTCACTAAGAGGTTTGCGAGCCACAGGAAGCCTCATCTCCATCGCCATCTTGGCGCCAATGACTTGCGCAGGCGCTGCTCGGCTCGGAGCCGCGACTTCCGGCTCCGGGCCTCCCGCCGGGCGCTTGGAGGGGCGGGGTGGGGCGGAGCCTCAGAGCATCCGCCAATGGGAATTCACGGCCTCACCGTCATGCTGCCTATTGGCAACCGCTAGGTTAATCTGAAGGGCGGGAGGAAGCCGAGTTGCCATGTTTACTATTGGCAAGGGAACACCTGTGGAATAGATGTGGCTTTTCCCCAGAACTGTCTTGTACTCATCATCCCATTTATTGTTCTTTGAGAAATGGGCCTCTGAGTTTCCTTTTGACTCTAAGCTGCTTAAATCTGATTTCTTCTTTGTATTAGACAGCTCAGGAGGATGGAGAACCACAGATCAAATCACACACTATTTGATCAGAAAGAAGAGCTCCTTTTCATATCCTGATAGGCAGTTAGTCATGAGCGGGCAGCCCTAAGAGAAAAGCGAAAGGCTCATCTAGCTTCGGGCGCCAGGAGGGCGAGGCAAGTTGCCATCTTCCTTCCTTGAGGCCTGAGGGAAGCACACAGGGATGATTCGTAGATTTTTCTCATCAAAAAGACCTAAGCAAGCGTTTTGGTCAATGCCCTAATTCCCATTAGGGCGATGGACTGAGCAGTCTAATTGGGGCAACCTGGCTCGCATTGGGCAAGCGCAATTAGGTGATCAAGTTCCTCATTCTTACCTGTGAGGAAGGTGCGCAGGTGCAAGAAAGACCATGAGGATTCAAATTTAAAAGAAGGGCACAGGCAGCGTAAGGGGCCTCCTACTAATGAATATTCATGACATTCATGACCTCTAGTAATAAAAATAACGGTTAACTAGTACCAAGCGCGGTTGCCACTTGGCAATCTGCCCGCCCAAGAACCGTTTTGGGTGTGTTTATTTCTGTCCTTTCCTTTCTTTCCTATTAAATCTTCTTTTCTACCTACTTCACTCGCGGTTGCAGTTTCATTTTGCGCCCGGGGACAGATCTCTAATTTTAGTGATCTGGACCCAAAGAACCAAGGACTTCACAACGCAGCTCGACACTTTCCCATCCATTAACAATATCTTTCCCAATGGGCCCAGGATTCGACAGTGCAGCCGTCCGTGGATTCTGTGTCTGCAGCAGCCATCACCAAGCCCGAGTGGTGCCCCAGGTGCTACTCCCTGGCGCTTTCATAACAGAACCTCTTTAAAGTGAGCTGTTTAATATTTCTTTTCTTTTTTATTTTTGCCAAAGGGCATGTGCATTTGCCAGAGAAAGGCAGAGACAGAAAGGGAGACAGCACCCCCAATAAGGTGTGGTCATACCAGAATCCCTTCTCCCGTTTCTTCATCATGGTGAATTTGAGGCGTGCACATGCATGCCTGGCATGTTTTTCATGTCTCCTGGTTGGAATTCAAACCCGGAAATCAGCCTCGTGGGATCCAGCTGAGACAGAAATAAGGCTAGCAAATGGAAGCAGGCAAGGAGCTGGAGCATCTGCCTGTTTGGCTAGGTACATAAAAAGATCGATTGGGGCAGAAAATTCCTCATTGGAGGTAATGTAGGTAGGAGATTTCCCATGGGAATTTCGAGCTGCTAGCCAACAAGATAACTCTGTGGGCCAGCCACACCTGATGTAGCCAATGGGATGAAAGCAATCAGCAAGCCTAGCCAGTGATCAATTGGCACAACCCTGGTTAAAGAATGATAATGTAAACCCTATGGGAAGCTATTCCCGGGGTCCTCGAGCCACTCCTTCTTGTGCTGGGTCCACGTCTACCTCTCAGAGTGTACTTTCACTTTTGCTTAATGATCTATACTTACACTATTGGCGTGTTTCGTTCAATTCTTTGAAATACCCAGAACCTGGATACAACACAACTGCCTTAACCATTAGGCCTCAGGGCCAGCCCACATTTTTTTTTTTTTGAAGTTTTTATTTATTCCATGAGTGAGAAAGACACAGAAAGAGAGGCAGAGAGCAACCCCAACCAGGGTCTTGATACTGCAATCCTCCCTAAGTTTCTGCCAACCCAGATCATGGGTACACACATGCCCGCCATACTCAAAAGAGGTCCAAAGGAAGTCTCTCCATGGGAACCAGTAACCTTCCCATTTGCATCAGCTTTGAAGAATACTGCGTTCTACCACATCGGCACCATCTAACCCCTTTCACATTTTTTTTCAAGAATGAGAAATCAAGCAGCCCCATAGCCTAGTGGTTAAGAAAACCAGATCCTGTGTGGGTCTAGTATGTGTTGTTGGAATTCAGCCCAGGCAGCTTAAAAAGCATGTTGAGTACGTGTGTGTGTCCCAGATCCTGACAGGGTGGAAAAATGGAGGGGAAGGGACTGTGGTGGCTGTGTTCTCACTCTCCCTCCCTCTCTGTCTTTCTTTCTAGGGCTAGCTCATGTGCCCTCTAGCAATTAAAAAAAAAATTAAAGTAAGAAACAGTCCAAGAAAGCAGGCCAAACCTTGCATGCAGGTCTACCTGGTAGAGAGGGCACATGCACACGTAATTCAAAGGTTTCCACTGGCACTTTCTCATGGAGCTAACTGAGTGCCCTGGGGTACCAGACAGTTTTAGGGGTTTGACCATGGGTAGAGAGAAGGATGTCTCTGTGGCTTTATCTGACGCTCTAGTGTAATGGGAACTTTTCCTTCACTCCTTCTCCCCGCCTCCACTACCCTCTGCCTCCCCTGGCCTGCTACATGAATGCTAGAGCATTCACAGCAGAGTTTCAACCTGAAGGAACTGGAGATGGTAATTCTCCATGCGCAGGGACTCTAGAGAGGATTAAATAAAATTACTCAAATCAGGCGGTAAATCAAGTCCACAGTTCCTGAAAACCCATTGGGCCGATTGTTCTATACATCTCAAAAGGATATTTCTTTCACCTACGCCTGACCCTGGCTTTCCTGCCTGCCTGGAGGAAGGAGCTACACAGCTGGGAAAGTGAGAAAACCGCCCATCTGTTGTGTCCCGCCATGGCCATAAGAGGGCGATGGCGTCCTTTGAGCCAGCATAACTCGGGCAGCCAGGGCACAAGGCCCCACTGACCGGCTGTGTTCTTGGACCAAGATGGGTCAAAGCTTGACAGCAACCGGTTTCATCCCAGGAGGGACAGACATGACCCTCATCCTGCCTATTCTCTCAGCACTCGTATTCTGGGAGCCTGTCACAAGGTTGGCATTGTGGATACCTGTTTACGGAGGAGAAAACTGAGCTCCAAGAAGGACTCGAATTCACGTACGGGACGGCGTCAAGGCCAGTGTTCCTTCCAACTGCACCTGCTCTACCCCCGAGCCTGCACCACGTACCGACATTTCCTGAGTGCTTTGCTAGTCCTTTGTGGAGCGCTTCGCAAACATCATGTTACTTACTCCTCGCATTCAGTCGGCTGGTCTTGGGGGTAGAAATTGCTATTCCTGATGGTCGTTTGGGGCCACTGAGTCTCCGAAACAGACTTCCAGCTGGAACAAGAATCCAAGACACCAGAGCCAGCCTGGTAGCCTAGTGGTTAAGGATGCTGAATCACGCATGACCCACTGCTGTTTGGATCTTGGCCCCGGTGGCTTGAAAAAGATGCTAGGTGCATGTGCATGCATGCCCCAAATCCCAACAGAATGGAGGAACAGAAAGAAAGTTGCAGCATGACCATGTCCCAACAGGGATGCTTTCTTCCTCTCCTTTTCTGTCTCTCTTTGGCAAGTGCACACACCCTCTGCGATAAAAATAAAGAAAGAATTTAAGACTCCAGACTCCCCACCCAGAGCTTTTGTCTCTCAATACACTTGCCTCTTCACCGTCACTTAGAGGAACAGGTGCCTGGAAGGAGAGCTACATATCCCAGAGGGGCTCGTTAAACACAGAGACCCCTGCAGCACAGATGAAGGCATTCAAGCTCTGCAAAGGTAGGGCTAGCAGACTGTGTGCGTGTGTGTGTGCATGTGTGTGTGTGTTTTGACTCCCTATGTGATTTTAACTGCCGCTCAGGTCCATCATTCACTGATTCTCCCCTTATCTGTGCGTCTTTGTCATGGCGATCAATGTCACCCCTTGCCAAGGCAAAGTAATAGCCTCCTAGCTTGTCTCCCTAATTCTGTTTGTCCCCCTAGTATCAGATGTCCATACGGCAGCCAAAGAGTGTTTTTAAACAGATCAGATTAAATCACTTCGTTGCTTAAAATACTTCTGGCAGCTTTCTTTTTCTTTTCTTTTCTTTTCATCACTAAGAATGAAATATAAACTCATCTGGGGCCAGCAGGTGGCTGGATCTCACATAGCTAACTCCACAGTTCGAATCCCAGACCTGTGACTTGAAAATCATGCCGGGCGCATGTATGTGTGTGTGCCCGAAATATCCAAAGAGGAGATTGGACAGGAGGGGATTGTGGCATGGCCATCCCCCTGGGAGATGATTCCTCACTTTCCCTCTCTCTGGTGAGCACATGCAACCTTTAGCAAACAAACAAAACCCCAGACTCATTATCGCAGCCCTGTGGGTCTCTAGCCTCCGCCTTCTGCTAACCCACCGCCATGCATCACTATACTGCAGACCACCGGCCTCGCCTCGGCCCGTGGACACCAGCTCCTCCCGCTCTAGACTGATGTGCTTTCAGTTTTGTCTGCACGGAATTCTCTTCTCCCTGGCCCTGTGTGGCTGGCCTTTTCTCCTCACTCACACCTTGCAGTTGGCATAATGGCTACGTCATTGGACTCCCACGTAGGCAACCGAGGTTTGAGTACCAGACCCGGTGGCTTAAACTCACGCCAGGCATGTGTGCATGCGTGCCCAGGATCCTGAGAGGAGAATGAAGGAGAGGGGACTGCGGCGTGGCCATCTCCCCTGGGGGGTGATTTCTTGCTTTCTGTCCCTCTGTCTCTCTGGTGAGTGCACGTGCCCTATAGCAAAAACCTCTCAAAAACAAAACAAAAAACATAGCACCTCCTCAGAGAAGTCCTCTCTGACCATCTCACCTGGAAGAGCCCTCTTCTCCCCTTATCACGTGGTTCTGCTTTATTTCTTGTCCCTGACTTTTCTTGCTTGTTTATTGCAGTCTCCCTGCACTAGTGTAGTGAGTGCTCTGAGGACAGGGACTGATCTGTTTTGGTTGGCGTGTACCCACACTCAGAGGACGGGTGTGACACGTACGAGGCAGCCGCAGAACTGGTGTTGAAGAAGTGAGGGATCATTTCAGAGCACTTCGCGTGCTCGTTCGCTCTGCGCCCGTCTTCCCCACTGGGTGTGAGCCCCAGCGGACTGGACGGTTCTCTGCCTGGTTCCTCGGCTTCATGCCTGCAGGTCCTGTTACTATTGCTATTCTGTTTTGACACTTTGACTTCTTGGGGACTTGCTGACCCGAGAGGGACTGCCCAGCCCAGCATTGAGCAGTTTCTAGAAAGAGTGAACAAGTGGCTAGGGAGCATGCCTCTCCATTGCAGAGCTCCCAGCCCAGACCTTCTCCCCAGCACCTTCGTCACCTGTCACTCAGGGCCGACACCCACCTGCCCTCATCACCCAGAGCCAGGCTCCAGACAACCAGAGACGGCCCTTATGTCTCAGAGCCGACTGGGGTTCCTCAAGCCAGTCAATCCGAGTGCTCGTCTGCGGAGCGCTGCCCGCGTGCCAGCCACCACGCCATGTGCTCCTCTCACTGAACCCTCGTGACATCCTGAGGGGCTGCCTCATCCCTCACTTTCCGTGTGAAGCACCTGAGGCACAGGGACGTTAATCTCGGCTTGCCCAAGGTCACACAGCCAGTGAATGGCAGAGCAGTTTCAAACTCAGACCACTGGCCCCTGTCTGGAATCCTCTGTTACCGAAGGTTCTGGACCATGCAGTGAGGCAAGATAAAGAAGCAAAAGAGTCATGGTTGGAATGTGAGAGGTAACCGTGTCTTTGCTCATAGACAAGCCTGTGCACGTGGAAGGCCTACGGAACATACCGAGAGGTACTAGAACAAATAAGAGAGTTCTGCTAGGTCCAAGGGTACAAGTTCAATACCACACTGCATCCCAGTGCTATGGGAAAAGCCCTGGAACTAAGTCTGCAGGTTGACCAGGAGGTGCTGTGACCTTCTGGACACAAGCATGGCTTCTGGTGGCAGATGCCTGGGGTGGAACCGCACCTGAGCGACGTGGGCAAATGATTTAGTCTCTGTGTGCCTGAGTTTTCTCATACTCCAAATGGACATTGATTAAAAATGGTAAAAGGGAAGAAAAAGCATCAGCGCATGAGTGTGTGGGAAGGATTCCTAGAGTACTCGTCTTGAATCCCCAGGGGAGAGGTCTGAGGCCTCTGCTGGAAATGCAAGCAAAGTAAAAGGCTAGAGCTTTCCGAAGCAGGCCTCCCTCCAGTGTGCAAATTCCTGGATTCTTGGATCCCAGTGCATATCTATGGAAGCAGATGCCCTGGCAAATCAGAGGCACTTTGGCCTGCAGTTATGGCTCACCGCCACCAGGTGGCTCCTTGAGCCTGGTTGTGTCTCCTGTGAGCTCTTAGCTGGGAATTGCAGAACACAATTACCTCTAGAGAACAAACTGACTTCTCCTAAGTGTGACTCCTGCCTGAAACCCACCTCTCTCCCTGGGAGGCTGGACATTGAGCCAGGAGATGCTGAGTTCCACAAGACCCACGAGCAGGCATCTGGAGGGCACGGGACTCCAGCCAGAAGAGCTTGGTCACAGAACCAGAGGCCTGGGTGAGGCTGCAGTGGGAGGAGGGCCAGACAGGGCCAGCAGAGGCAATGGAAGCCTGATGGCAAGGTCACAAAGAGGCTTGGAGAGAGGAGGAGAACAAGAGCACCTTCCTCCACTGGCCCTAGGGAGCAAGCCCCAGATGGGATTGCAAGTGAACTCATTGTCTCTGCTTGTGCCCCGTCTGCCAGAGAGCACGATGCAGCCTCCCGAAGTACAGGGGTCTCTGGAGTGCATACCTGACGTTTCAGATGGGGATGACCTGTGTGTACAGGTGTGAATTCCTGAGAGTTGCAGGCAGGTGCGTGAACACATGGTTGGAAGAGGATGCACTGAGTTGTGTGCTCGTGGAATGGCAGGACGGATTGCATCTTCACAGCTGGCACATGCAAGGGCACAGGTGTGAACTCACACTTCCATGACACCCTTGCTGGCCAGGAGGGCTCAGAGAGAAGAGCTGGGTGGGCCCTCTATGGACAGGGTAGCCCCTGGCCCTACCTTGACGGCTTTCCTGCTCCCGGGTTTTCTACAAGTAGACTGTGGAAAGGGGGCACCCAGAGCTTTTGGAAATTCTAGGCATTGAGAGGGCGCCTGCTAGTCATCTCGGACCGCCCTGACTGGCTGCTCGAACCCTTTACACTGGCCATGAGCGTGAAAGAGAAAAAAATAAAAGAAAGTAGGGGCCAGTAGGTGGCATGGGGGCTGGGGCACTGGACTCCCACGTGGCCTACTGGAGTCCTGGATCTGCGGCTTGCTTTCTCACTCCCCCTCCAGCTCTCTCTTCCTGTGTCTCTCTGGTGAGCACATGTGCCCTATAACAAAATTTTTTAAAGAATTATTTTACTTAACTTTATTTACTTATTTATTTTAATTTGACCAGAGAGGAATAGAGCAAGAGAGAGAAAGGGAAAGCAAAAAAGCAAACTGTCAGGTACGGGACTCAAACTGCAGTCAGCCATGTGGGAGTCCGGTGCCCTCAACCACCACACCATCTGCCAGCCCCACCCTAAAACAAATTTTTAAAAATAATAATAATAAATAAAATAAATATATTTTTAAAGTAAAAGATTTCGGGGAGGTTAAGTGCGTCACTGATATTCGAGTCAGCTGGAAACCAAGAGAAATCTGCCCGCCCCTGCCTGAGATTCTCGGCATGGCGGCCCACCTCCCGTCACCCCACTGACTAGAATTTTCCCTTTAGCGCGTACAATGGTGAATTTCACACCAGTGAGTGCACTCTTATCCTCTCCTTTCCAGTTTCTAGACACTCTCCATATTTCCTCGTCATGTAGACAAAAGCGCCCACCCATTCAGAGGCTGGACCATAAATGTTGCAGTAATTTTTATTTTAGAATACAAGAGAGGTACAAATGTATTTACAGTTGTACATGTACAGTCAAATAATATATATCACAGTTTTGTAAATATCATTTCAGATAAATATTTACAAAGTTAAAGTGACCATTTTCTGGAAGTAGAACACAGTTTCTCAAAAATTCTATACATTTTATACTTTTCATTAATATTATTATAGTTTCTGTATTTTACAAAATACCCCATGGGAATTCTGGTAAATGACTGCAAGGTGAGAGAAGTGACACCACAGGGTGGTCCCAGCCGGAGATGGGAAACTTGGGCAGAGGTAAGGGGAAGTGCAGGCAGGCAGGGTGGACCCCCGTCCCCAGATGGGCACTGCTCAGAAGTGCTTTCCAGGCAGAGGAACCAATCTCCTGCCAGCTTTGCCCTCCTTGCTGGGGTGTGTGTTGCCTGTGGGGCAGGGACCGTCCCCTTCCCAAGGGTAATTTCAGAGCTAAGGGAAAGGGGCATTGGTCCAACTCCTTCATTTTACAGATGGGAAAACTGAGGCCCAAAGAGGCCCCAAACTGAGGTGCAGACTGGTCTTCCGCCTGATCCGACAGCGGACCTCCGTCGCGGCTGCACCAACACGCGGCACAGTACAGGCCTCGCCCATCCCCAGGAGCCGAGTTTGGGAGTCAGGTGCCCTAGAGGAGGAAAGGGCCCCCAAAGTCAGGTGTCTCGGGTCTCTCGGGACTGCCCTGGGCCCAACAGCTTCAACTTTCAAGTCTGTCTTTGACTTCCGATCCTACAAGGGTACCAGTCCCAGGAGGCAGGAGGCAGCAGCGGGCGCACCGCACCCCCCGCCCCGGGCCACACTGGGGCCTGGAGGCCGCGCTCCCCCGATTCCGGAGCACGGGGCTCTCCGTGGCGCTCTTCCCCAGTTGAGGGTGCCCAGAGACTCTCAGACCCCTCTCCTGGTCCCGCGGGAGGCTCCAGGAGCGAATCTGGCTTGAGGACCACGTCAGCTGGGTGGGCGGGAAAGGGACGTCGCCTCTCCGTGTCGTCTGCGAAATGGGTCGAAGACCCTATACCCAAGGGTCATTTCTGGGGCGCACCTACGGCGCCGGGAGACCCGCGGCGGCATCCGGCGAGGAGGTCAAGTCAGAAGGGCCGGGAGCCGGGCCCGGGGCTGCGGCGGCGCGGCGCTCACAGCACCATGGCGGGCAGGTGGTGCGCGGCGGCGGCGGCGGCGGCGGCGAGCGCGGGCGCGTGCGCGTGTGCGTGCGGCGCGGGCAGCGCGGGCGAGTGCGCCTGCAGCGCGGCGCTGGGCGGCCGGTGGCGCGCGCTCTTCTGGTGTGCGCGCAGGCCGGCCAGCTGCGAGTAGGCGCTCTGGCACACCTGGCACTTGTAGGGGCGCTCGCCCGTGTGCAGGCGCACGTGGTTGCGCAGCGTGGACGACTGGCTGAAGCGGCGGTTGCAGAAGCGGCACACGAAGGGCTTGTCCAGCGTGTGGATGCGCATGTGCGAGCGCAGGTTGCTGCGCGAGTTGAAGCCGCGGTGGCAGATGACGCAGCGCATGCGGCCCGCGGTGCCCGCCGCCGAGTCGGCCGGGTGGAAGTCCTCTGGCCGCGCGGGCGAGCGGGGCGCGGCGGGAGGGGAGAGAGAGCAGCCGCGTTAGAACCCGCGCCCGCGGCCGGCCCCGCGCCGCCCCCGCCCCGCGCCCTCCCGGGCCCGCCGCCTGCGATGGACCCGGGCCGACTGACGGGTGCGGCAGAGGCCGGCCGGCGGCGCGCGAAGGGCCCTGGCCTGAGATCCGATAGGAGCCAGACTCCAGAGCCTGCCGAGACCGCGGGGACTGAGCGACGCGGCCGCACGTCCTCAGCCCTCTGCTGTGTAAAACGGGCCCGAGGACTGCCTCGCCGAGCGCTGCACGATCGCCCGAGGTGATCAGGAAAACAAACAGGGACCAGCAGATGCCGTAATGGCTAGGTCGCTGGACTCCACGTAGTCAAACCCGGTTCGAGTCCCGGACCGGCAGCTTAAAACACGCTGGGCACATATGCCTGCGTGCCCAAGATCCCGAGAGGAGAACGGAGGAAAAGGGACTGTGGTGTGGCCCTCCCCACTGGGGGTGTGATTTCTCACTTTCTGTATCTCTCAGTCTCTCCACTAAAAGTGTGACTTATAGCCAAAACCTCTGTAAAAAAACAAACAGAAAACTCTGCCGGGCCTAGAAGGATAGGCGTGCCTTAGCAGCAGGAGTGCCTGCTCAGAGAGCAGCAGCTGTGATGCCCTTCCCCGCAAAAAGGAAAAGAGGAAAAAAGCCTTTCATCTTCATCCCCGATATTTACTGGGTGCCCCTCTGTGCCCAGGAACCAGCTTTGGTTTTCTGGTTTCTGAAATGGAGGTAATAACAGTGTCACCTCCTCAGTCTGTTGTAAAGATCAGAGAAATTCATGTTCGTAAAACACGAGGGGCAGAACAAGGGCGCCTGAGAGTCAGGTTTGTCTCTAAAAATAAGGACAATTACATTTTACAGCAGTTTCCTGAGGCCCCAGTGGGATGATTCCTACGCGGAAGGTTTAGCCCAGCGCTTGGTACAGAATAGGCCCGAACACGTGCTCTCTGGGGTGACGGGCAGCGTGCCCAGCACACACGCAGCACGGTCTCCCACAGGGGGATGCAGCACGCCTGCTCTGCCCCGCCTGCACCAGGCGCCGGGGACGGGCAAGGGAACTGAGACCGGCAGGCCTGGAAGGGGCCTTAGGGACCCCCTGGCCCGACAGCTTCCCTTTACAGAGGAGGAAGCTGAGGCACAGGGCCACTCCCAGAATTGTACAGCAGAGCTAGCCCTCAGTCCAGGTGCCTCTGCCCAGCCCCTTTCTCCTGCCACACCCCATTGCCTCTCTGGGTCTCTCGCCTGCCCCAGATGGCCTGTGCTGGTCGGGGAGCAGGACTGTCTTCCGCCCTGCCCAGGCGGTGTGTCAGCTCCGGGGCACGGGCCTCTTTGGGGCAATAGGTCACCTCTGCTAGATGCTGCTGGAGGGAGAGCCGGGATTTCCCTCCCCGGGCTCCCCGTCTGTCCCCACACCCCCAGGGAATGCCTACCATGCTTGTTCTTCTTCTGCTCCTCCTCCAGCCCCGGCACGCCAGGGATCCCCAGGAAGGTGTTGTGGGAGTTCCCGTACCATACCAGCAGCTCCTGGTCCGGGGGGATCATCTGCAAGGCAGCAGGCAAGAGGAGGTCAGGGGGCGCAGCTGTGAGGAGCCATGTCGCTGCTCCGCGTCGCGTGGCCAGATGTCTGGCTCAGCCCGGATCTGTTTCCACCCAGCAGCGAGAGCGGCACAGCCTGGAAGACCCTGCGGCACCATGTGACCAGGAGAGGGTAACCCCCCTCACCCCCTCTGCCCTAGTTCCTGCCACAGGTGAGTTTCCAAGCTGCCAGCACCAGAGTGGGGCCTGGCAGCGAGTGTAGGTACTGAACTGGGCACAGCCGGGCACTTCTCCTTTCTCGCCTGGGGCAGCCGGGTGTCCGGGGGTGTGGGCTGTGGGCGCTCTATGGATCTTGGTCACGTCCTGCCTGATAATGTTCCAGAAGCATCTCTTGTCCAAGTATAGGACTCTGCATGACCCCACACATGGCAGATGCTACTAAAGGAATGTTCCATTGGTGACCGCCTCCGTCCGGAAATACTCTGTTTCACCATATCCAGAGTCTACGCCAGAGAACCACTGTGTTTCTGCTGCTGTCCGGAGAGGACCTGACCTGTGACAGTGACAGTGCAGGCCGGTGCAGAAGGCCTGCTCTGGAGCCAGCGCTGACTGTAAACCCTTGAGTCCCATGGGCCTGCCAGGCGTGTGGCGGGAGCCAGCTCCCTCTCCCAAGTGGGGAGCCTCAGGCCCAGGCCAGACAGGACAAGTGAGAGGGGACAGCCCATCGCCTCCCTCCAGAGGCCTGGACCCAGAAGTGTGGCTTTGGAAGCCTCAGGGAGTGGGGGTCACTGTGTTTTCCTGCTGGGTCCTTTAGCTGACACCCAGAAGATCACATGGACTCCATGTAGGGGTGTCTGAGGAGGGCCCACGGCCTGCATGGGCAGAGAGAAGGCCCCTCCCGTGTGGGTCTGCTCTGTGGGCTGCAGCCATTCTCGGTGCCGTGTGCCTGCCAGGGTGGGAGCCAGGAAGACCATCAGATCGCCACGCCGCCCCCAGCTGCCCCACGGGCGTGAGCATCATGGTGGGGAGTGACTGACAAGGAGGTGGCAGGCGCCAAGCCCGCTCCGACCTCTGGACTTCAGGTATGGGGAACCCAGGCAGGCCCTGAACCCAAGGGAAGTTAGGCGGTGCCTCAAAGTAAGCAGGCGGAGTAGAACGTGGACCACGGATGCTGTCATGGCCACTCACTCATAGTCATGGCCACTGTGCACAAGCAGGGGGTCAGAGCTGGAGGCCCCTGCAGGGAAAGGGGCTGAGAAGAGAGGTCCTGTGAGCCCCTCGGAAGACTGGATGACAAAACTGACACATTCAAGACAGAGTCATTGTTGGGACCAGCAGTTAGCGTAATGGCTATGTCACTGGACTCTCATGTAGTCTACCATGGTTCGAGTCCCGGACCCGGTGGCTTAAACTCATGCTGGGCAGCACGTGTTCATGCGTGCCCAAGATCCTAAGATTCCAAGAGGGGAGTGGAGGAGAAGAGATTGCGTGTGGCCATCCCCCCTGGGGGGTGATTTCTCGCTTTCTGTCTCTCTGTCTCTCTCTGTCTTTCTGGCGAGCACACGCGCCCTATAGCAAAAATCTCTCCAAAAAAAAAGGATAGAGTCATTATGAAGGAAGCCACTCTAGGGCATGAGCAAAGTGCACTCTGTGGGCGCCCAAGCTGGGTCCCTGTGTGACCTTCGGTGAGTTGCTTTGCCTCTCTAAGCTGGCCTCCTGAAATGAAGGCGTAGGGACACACACACACACATGCGTGTGCATGCGCGCACACACGATTCCGGAGCTCTCCCTCCCCCAGCGGGATGGTCCTGATTGTAAGTTACCTCCAAGACTGTCCCTGGCCCCCGCTGCATGTCTCAGGTCAAACTAGACGTTTTCATGTCTCAGTTCAGAAGCAGCCACCCCCTTGCCCTGGAGCCCTGAACACACTCCTTTGGGACAAGGTGCCGCTGAGGGTTCACTCAGCTTTGGAGTCGGGGTCCACTTGGGCTCCCCACCACTGAGCGACTGGCCTTGGGCAGGTTGCCTCAGTTTCTAACTGTAAAAATGGAGACAGTGGGGTGCCAGCAGGTTAAGGCACTGGACTCCCACACGGCCAATCGTGGTTCAAGTCTCAGACCCGGAGATTTGAAACTCATGCCAGGAGAATGGAGGAGAAGGGATTGCAGCATGGCTATTCGCTGGGGGGATGATTTCTCACTGTCCATCTCTCTGTCTTTTTCTGTCTTTCCAGCAAGCACACGTGCCCTATAGCAAAAAATCTCTCTCTCTTTGTTTTTTTTAGAGGTTTTTGCTATAGGGCACGTGTGCTTGCCAGAGAGAGAGAGACAGAAAGCAAGAAATCACCCCCTAGGGGGGATGGCCACGCCACAATCCCTTCTCCTCCGTACTCCTTTCAGGATCTTGGGCATGCACACACACGTGCCTGGCGTGAGTTTTAAGCCACCGGGTCCAGGACGTGAACCGTGGTCCACTACGTGGGAGTCCAGGGACATAGCCATTACGCTAACTGCTGATCCCGCAAAAAATCTCTCTTAAAAAAAATATAGAGGGACCAGCAGTTAGCGTAATGGCTATGCCGCTGGACTCCCACGTAGTCGACCGCGGTTCGAGTCCCGGACCCGGTAGCTTAAACTCACGCCGGGCGCGTGTGCGTGCGTGCCCAAGATCCCGAGAGGAGAATGGAGGAGAAGGGATTGCGGCGTGGCCATCCCCCCTGGGGGGTGATTTCCTGCTTTCTGTCTCTCTGTCTCTCTCTGTCTGTCTGGCGAGCGCACGCGCCCTATAGCAAAAACCTCTCCAAAAAAAAAAAATATATATATATATATATATATATAGAAACAGTGGTCTTGCCCTGGCCTCACTGAGTGGGGCCTGTGCGTAAAGCCCTGCACAGCTGGGACATGGAAGCACTGGCTGCGTCCCTTAGCTCATCAGCTGCTCAGAGAAGATGCCACGGTCTTTGGTCCATGGAGACCCCGAAGTGGTACCCACAGAGCCCACAGCAGGCTGCCAGGCTGCCGGCACAGTTAACGCCCAAGGGGACGTGGGGCTTTGCTGTCAGTGTTCAACATGAGCACAGGCTGGCCCTGAGTGCCCCAAGGACATGCGTGCGCGCGCACACGGGCTGTGCCACCATTGCCAGGCTCCACTTTGCCCACCAGGGAGACCCAGCGAGCCCCAGCAGCCGCTGATGCCCTGAGCACCATCTCCACTGCCAGGCTCTAGTCTGGGAATCAAATTCTGATTTTAAGGAAAATAACAACTATTACTAGACATACAGTAAATCTAACGTTAATAAGGATATGAGGGGACTTCAGAAAGTTCGTAGAAAAGTGGAATTAAAGTACAAGTTTATTTTGGTGTTAAAAAAAGAAGAAACAGAAATTTATGCATAGCTTTTTTATAATAAGGATTTTCCATGGACATTTTGAAGATTCCTTCATATTAATAATGATGACGATAAATGAAAAGTGGGGAAAGAACATCTGGGATTATACAGGTCTCAGATATTATTTTGAACACATTATCTGGGATATTCTTTTTTAAAAAAGAATTATTAATTTAATTAAATTAAATAATTAATTAATTTTTAATTTGACTGGAGAGAGAGTGGGGAAGTGAGAAAGCAAGCCGCCAGGCCCAGGACTCGAACTGCAGCCGGCCATATGGGAGTTCAGAGCCTTAACCACCACACCACCTGCTGGCTCCTGGGATATTTCTTTTTAAATAAAAACTCCAAAGGTAACTGTTTCAGTATAAGGGTGAGTCTTTCATTTACTGACCAATTTTTAAAATGTACTAAGATTCATTTTACTAATTTATTAGAACAGCAGTGCAGGCACATGGACAAAAACATATAAATATATGGCAGCACACACAATGAAAAGTCACTCTCTCTCACTCTGAGTGACCAACCACTGCAGCTGGTTTTCTGTGAGTCTCTCCCAGAAGGTCTGGTCGGTCATTTGAGACTTAAAAATGCTGAGTTAAAGTTCGTGTGCACAGCAAGTCACAGTGACTGTGTCACCTGCATTTGCTGCAAGATGCACTTGGTTTTAAAAATAATAATGAAGACATAGTCTTCTACTTGCACACAAGACAAAACTTTTTTTTTTTTTTTTTTTTAAAGAAAGTCTATTAACAAGAACTTACTGAAATCAGGAGTGACAAATATCCCTAGATATCCAAAAGGCACCATGGCAGGGGAGGCAACCTACCTGCACAGAGGCAGGGACCTGGGAGTCTCTACCTGGAGAGCCCCCGTCCGCTGGTTTCTGTCTGCACCCAGGTCCCCTTCATCCAGGTCATCAGCCCAGGAAACCTGGAAACCTGCAGTTTCTCCCCTGAGGTCCTGGCACTACTGCCCAGGCTCCCAAGGAGCCATGAGCTGACCACCTCATGTGAAGAACAGTCACAATCCCCTGCAAGCTCCCCCTGCTCACGCCACTTCTTTCCCGTGGACACTCCGACCTGCCCCAGCTGGGACTCTCCACTGGGGCTTGGAGAAGCAGAGCAGTCTGTCATTCAGACAGAGAGGAGCAAAGATTGCCTCAGGACACTCAACCAACAAAGCAGTTCCCAAAGGAAGCGAGTCCCGTACCCTAAACTCCACAACACCCAAACTCTGGGGATATACCAGAATCCGCCTCTGTTGTTGACAGATTACGTGACCTCTTGCCTCGTGGTCTTTAACCCTCCCTTTCAGCCCAATTTTGTCCTGCCACACTTGCTGCATTTTATTACGAATCAACAATGATGTGGTTTGGGGGTAGTTTCCCTAATATACAATCATGTCACGTCATTGAACACACTCCCATGAGGCCCCAGTACCCTTCCCGGCCCCTCATGGTGCAGAAGCCCTGGTGTAGAAGGCTCTCGATGTCATCTGGACAGACATCAATTTCCATCATACCACAGATGTCCTGACACACCAATTAATAGAGTTCTGGCAAATAGATAGTGGCCAGGGAGGCCACCCAGCACGGTGATCAAGCACTCCAGGCTTGGGTTCAAATCACAGCTCACACCCTCCCACAGTCTCCCAGAACCTTTGTTTAATCTTCACTGAAGTAAGGACAGCAATAAAGGACATCTCACCAGGCCGAGAAGACTCTATTTTTAAAAAGTAAATGCTCTGCTGACAAGGTGTTATTAATGATGCTCCTCACCGATCATCAGGCACCTCCACGGCACCCACTGACAAGTAAGGTCAAAAGAAAAGTGCTGTTTGTGCTCATAGAGGCAAGGCAGGGGGCAATGGGGCTCTAGAAAATGTTTTAAATAATTGAAAAGTTCAGCTCGTTGAAACAAGAAGAAAGGCGGTAGAAAGAAACACACACACACACACACACACACACACACACGTACACACACACGTTCCAAAACACATTGATTTGTCAAAAAATTAGGAGAAAGACGCAATTTTCTTCCCAATACAAAGTCCAAAACATTAACAACATAGTCCGAAATCCCTCTCTGGTGCTAACTTTTGGAATCAAAGTCTCGATTCCTGGGACAACTGGGTCCCTGTGTATTTCCCTTTTGACACAGCCTCCCATCACCTGCAGAAAGGTTTATTTATTTAGCATTTACTTACTTACTCATTTACCCTGGAATGTGCTGGGTGCTTTCTAGAAACGTCATTTCAGGTATCTGAGCTTATAAAAAAATTCTTCTGTGGCTATGTATGTATGCCAGGAGGATGCTTCGGGGATAACATTTCAGTAGCCGGATGTGAAACCACCTGGGAATTCTCCACCCCATTGCTCCTCTCTGGAAGTCTGTTATTTTGTATTTTGGGGGTACTTAGAGCATCAGTAAGAAATCCCATTCATTGAATGAAAATGTCCCTTCCCATCATTTCGGCAAGGAATGGGTTACTGTTATGAAATATAAATGGCAGTTCTGAGTGGCACACAGATTGAAAACACAGATCATGGCGAGATCTCCCTCCATGGCCAGCTCACGCACACACAGAACAAACAGCCGATTGATCCCAGAGACGTGCAGGGGTGGCCGGGCTGAGCGGCGAAGCTCTGCATGAGTTCAGCGCCTTGGCCATGCATGAGGGTGGTCACATACACCGGGACACACGGAGATGGAATCTAACATTGTGACAAAATGGTCTGAGGAAATTGACACCATGAAAAATGTGCCCAACTTCACTTATTCAAATTACTAGGTTGTCGGAAAAATCATGATGCATTTTTTCTGTTTTTTTTTCCTATGCCAAAATGCATCACGACTTTTCTGATGACTCAATAAAATGAGTGGTGTTTTGTGTTTCTTTGCCCCTCAGTCAAATAGTCCCTTCTAAGTAAGTTTATTAACACCATTAACACATTAATAGCCAAATTGGTGGTCTCTAGCTATCTATCTATGTCATCTAATATATATATATATATACATATATATATGTATATATATACATGTATATATGTATATATATATGTATATATATATATATACACACACACACATGTGTGAATTACATATATAATATATATGTGTAATATTATATATCCTGATCTTTCTTTATCAACTTGAACTCCTGAGTGAATGCGGATGAGCATTTTTGCTAATCAAGTAAGGTTTGATCCCTCCCTGAAGACATTCTTCAGTCACCCTCAGTCACCTTGCCCCTGACACTGATTAAACAAAATTTATCAAAGTTGGAGCCAGCAGGTTGAGTGGTGGTTAAGGGCTCTGGACTCTCACATGGCCAACCGTGGTTCGAGTCCTGAACCTAGCAGCTTGCTTTCTCACTTTCCCTCTCTCCCTCTCACTCTGTCCCTCTCTGGTCAAATTAAAATAAATACATCACTAAATAAAGTTAAATAAAGTAATTATTTTTTAAAATTAATTAATTTAATTTTATTTATTTATTCATTTTTTAAATTTGACCAGAGAGAAACACACACACACACACACACACACACACACACACAGAGAGAGAGAGAGATAGGGAAAGTGAGAAAGGAAGCCACCAGGTCCAGGACTTGAACCGTGGTCAGCTATGTAGGAGTGTCCAGCACCTTAACCACCATGCCACCTGCTGGCCCCTAAAGTACTTCTTAAAAAAAAAAAAAATCAGGACCAGCAGTTGGAGTAATGGCTATGTTGCTAGACTCCCATGTAGTTGACTGTGCGGTTTGAGTCCCAGCCCCGGTGGCTTAAACTCATGCCGGGCGCGTGTTCATGCGTGCCCAAGATCCCGAGAGGAGAATGGAGGAGGAGGGATTGCAGCGTGACCATCCCCCCTGAGGGGTAATTTCTCACTTTCTGTCTCTCTGTCTCTCTGTCTTTCTGGGGAGCACACATCCCCTATAGCAAAAACCTCTCCAAAAAAAGTATCAAAGTCTATTGGTATTTCCTGATTATACTCTGGTGTGCCCACACAGCAAGATGAGACTGAGGCCCCAATTCTGCCCCAGCCAGGAGCTCTCTTGCTAAAATGGCACAGGGAGGACCAGCAGATAGCGTAATGGGTACATTGCTGGACTCCCATGTAGTCAAGTCCTGGACCCAGTGGCTTAAACTCACACCAGGCGTGTGTGCATGCTTGCCCAAGACCCAGAGAGGAGAATGGAGGAGAAGGGATTGTGGCATGGCCATCCTCCCTGGGGAGTGATTTCCTCTCTGTCTCTCTCTGTCTTTCTGGTGAGCACACACGCCCTATAGCAAAAACCTCTCCAAAATAAAATAAAATAAAATAAATAAAATAATGACAAAGACATTCCTGCCCTGTCTCTTGTGTTCACGTGTGTGTGCGTGCATATCCTCCATTGCATCTGTGGCTGAGAAGTCACGTATGAACGTGAGGATGTGTGTGTGAGGCTGAGAGAGAGGATGAGGGGGCTGAGGGTCTGGAAGGGTGCTCTCTGCTAGAATGGGGGTTCAGCTGCCCAGGAAGCTGATCCTAGGCTGTGCTGGTTCAGCTGATAGTCACGAGAGCCCCTCTGCCCTGATCCTGGGCTGCCTCGGTCCTACCCTCAAACCACAGCACCTCCCTGGCTCGAACCCCAGTCGAGGAACAGCTCACCTTTTCCTTCCCATCACTTTCTGGTCCTCTACGAATCACCCTTTGGCTGAGACCCAGTCCTAGTGCATACCAGGCCGGGTAGTGGCCATCCTGCTGTCGTCCACAGGAGATCCCTGGGGCCCGGAGAGTCAGGGACGATCAGACCCTCTGCCAGAAGCTAGTAAGCCCATGTGCCCTGGGAGGTGGGGGAGGTCTTAGAAAGAGCTAGAAGCCCTGCATACAGGGAGAAAATTAGGCCGTGGACTAAAGGGGAGTCATTCTCTGGGCTTGTGGAGGCTTCTCCAGAACACCCCAAACCCAGCCAAGCCTCAGCCCTTTAAGGCTTCCCTTCACGCAGGAGCAGAGCGGAGTGGAAGATCCCAAGAACTGTGAAAGAAACAGCCCCTCCACACCCTCAGAGCACTTGCTGCAACCTGCCCCTGGGTGCTTCCGGCAAGGCAGGGTCAAATTTCTGCCGAGGGACACTGTCCAGGGGGGGTCCTGACATGCACTCCCCCATTCTGCTAGCCACCATTAAGACTGCTTTATACCATCCAGCCTGCTCAAGCAGTTCCCTGCTGGGTTCACCTCTTCTTCCCGCCCTCCTTGCCTGGCCCTGGCCATCTCGGCCCTCTCCAGACTCGGAAGCCCCCACCCACCCGCACCATAGGAAGTGATGGTTAGCTGTCTGCTCTCTCGCCCTTTCGCCCTTTTGTTATGTCTGAGAAGACATAGGACTCAGAGCCATTAGTGCTAACATTCCTCCGAACACGCTGCAAGAGCTCCCGGGCCTGTGAGTGAGACCCAGTTCTGTTGTCGGTAAACTGCAGATTATTGCAACGCCCTCCCAGTGGGTCATGCAGGATTACATAACGCAAATGCAGCATCTGGGAGAAGCCTGAGCCACAGCGAGCCATCGCTGAGCCTGGAGTCATGATCCACATGTCACCGGCCCCAGGCTCGCAGACCCATGGAGAGCGTGCAGCTGCTGCAGACACACGCCTCTCGCCCACCTGAAAGCATCCCCTGGGCTGCCATCCATGTCCCTGTGACGTCTGAACCCCAGGTGCCCTTGACCGAGATCCAGAGACTTCACTATTGAGAGGACAGTCATGACAGCTCATGACAGTCACGAGTCATGAAGCTCAGCCCTTCTGCATCTGCGGCAGGAAGCGTCCCCCAGTAGTCGTGCTCCAGGAGACCATGAGGCACAGGCCTTCGCCCTACAGCCTGGCCAAGGCCAGCTGGGCCCGCGTCAATTCCCCTCTATCCACAGAGGTCCCTGGACACAGCTGTGCTGCACACCCTGCACGCTGGGTACCCCCGCAGGCCCCTAGACAACAATATACACCCACACACCTCAATGGCCTTGTAGAAGATGCTGGTGCCGATCTGGACCACCTCCAGGTTCTGCTCCTGCTCGTTGCGTGCACACTTGATGTAGGTCATCCAGCTTCTGTGGTCCTCCTGGCTGGCGTCGATGAAGTAGCGCACCGTGCCGTCCTCATTGAACACCTGGGTGTAGGTGCAACAGGGCCAGGTGAGGCAGGGCACATCCACGCACTCCCTCCCCGTCCTCACGACAGCCCGGAAAGTGGGTAAAGCTACCATTGGCTCTGCTTTTAGCTGGTGAAAGGGAGGCTGGGAGGCTACAGGGACTTGCATGGGGCTAGTGGTCTAGAAGTGGCCATGGGGAGTAGCTTCCGGAGCTGGTGGGCCGACTGCGCCAAGCTCCTGCTGCCCGAGTCGTGTCCTCCCCTCCCACCCCCAGGAGAGCATCTTTAAGGGGTTGCTGACCAAAGCGGCCTCCAGCTAGCTTTCATAGGGGATGCAGGGTGCTCCCCACAGCAACGGGAGCACCAGACAGGACCTCAAAGGGGAAACAAGAGCCTGGAGAAAGCAAAGGCTGGCCCACGGTGGCATGTGGCCTGGCCTAAGCCCCTTCGTAGGAGCTGCCGAGGGCACTGGGAGGTCATACCGGACCCCAGCTTTCTGACCTGGCAAGGTTTGGGGAAGGAAACCACAGACCTAGGCCTCCAGAGGAGGGAGCAGAGAGGACTCTCCCCTCTGGGCCACTCCCCCCCCCCCCTGGGGCCAGCTAGGAAGTTGTCACATCAGGCCCTTCAGGGCGTTGAGGGGAATAGCGGTGGGTGGAGGGGGGATGAGATTTGGAAGTGGGTGTGCCAGTCTGGCAGGGCTGGTTTCCAATCTGCCAAGCGGAACCCCTCCCCCCACCAAAGTGGAGAAGTACTGAGGGCCTGTCCTCAGGTGGTCCTCCCTGGGATCTGAGCACTGCACCGGCTGGAGCAGGGGCAGGAAGCCTGGGCTGGAGTCACCTCTGAAACAGTTTCCTTCTGTAAAATGGGGATAATTACTCCAAGGGCTGCTGAGTAAGCCAGTGGCTTGCAGGGTGGGGCCCTGGAAACTGACTCAGTGCCTATCTGGTGAAGCTCATTTTGCTTGTGGCTCTGCCTGGTGCTGGGAGGCCGATTTCTACAAAGCACAGCTCACCATCCTCCATTGCAGCCAAACCTCACCCCAGGCTGGGGGTGGGGGCTCACTTCAGGGGTTAGGGAAAGAACGCAGGTGGCAGGAGGTACCCCAGGACGGTGGGGCCTGGGCAAGCACCACTGCCTCTCCGATCTCAGGACCCTCCCCTGAAAAGTGAGGCCAGCAGCCAGGCTTTCTAGAACTGGCTGGAGAAAGGGGCCCAGGCTTTCTCAGCGTCAGCCATGGTACTGCGGTTTCTCGGAGGAGCCTCCAGGTGGGGGAGCGCCTAGAATCTGGCAGCCTAGGGTGGCCCCTCAGAGGGCAACCGGACTGCCAGCTTCAGCGAGGATTGAAGGGGTGACGACCAGACACCAGGGTTCCGTTATGGCCGGCAGTCCCCTCTTTTCTGGCCCGTACCTCCCACATGAGGTTGTTGTTTTTGCAGATGTCCACGTGCTCCGGGGCGATGACCCGGCCGGTGAAGGGGCCCATCTCCGTGCCTGCCTTGATCCACGTCTTGGAGAAGATGCCGAGGCCCTCGCCAGGGATAGAGCTCTGCGCGATGATGACCTCGGCTGGCAGCACCAGGCTGGACAGCTTCTGCACCTCTGCGGTGGGAGACAGGGAACAGTCAGAGCCCGCTCCCGCCAGGTACCCGCTCCCTAAGCCTAAGCTGCTGCAACTCCCTGCACCTCGGGAGAAGCCATTCTGATGTGGGAGGGAGTGCGGATGCTCAGCCGTTGGCCTCGCCCATGCCATCAGTGGTGCCTTGGGGCTGGTTTCTGGAAGCCGGTTTTTAGTCTGTTCATGAAACCTCAAAGCATCCACAATCTCCCCAGTGCTCCATTCTGAAAAGTTTAAGAACTAGTGAGCAGAACACTCCATGCGGCTTTACAGATGGGGAAACTGAGGCAAGGTCTCGCCAGGTGGTGATCGTCAACTGAAGACTCTTTAGCCCCGTCCTGTTCTGACGGCTTCTGCGGTCACTCCTCACACTGTGGCCGGGCCAGGGCACTGGTGGAGGAGCGCAGACTGGTCAGTGCCTGTGACCAGCTGCAAACCGAGGAGGTGCAGAAAGCCGGCAGCAGCCGGGGGCTCTGTGTTTGCTGGCTGTGTGACACACACCCCCCCCCCCCCCCCAGTGCACCTGGGTCCCGTCTCTGCTCCTGGGCCTAGGGTGCAGGGTGGGTGGTGGCCCAGCTCAGAAGAGCCCTGAAGTCGCCTCGCTGGGCTGGGAAGAATCCCAGCGGCCCTTTTCCCCAAAGGTCCCCCTGCCGGGCCTCTGCAGCCGGGATGGGAGCTGCGAGGCCACAGGGGCGTCTCCATGTCTTACAAGGTTCCCCTCTAAGCTACCTGGGAAAATACCCGGCGAGTGGGCCGGCTGAAAGGGGGGGTTAAACGGTGTCCATTGCAGCGAGGCCGGCAATTTGTCACGCTGTTAAAGTGATCGCATTCATTCGGCTCCATTCGAAAGAAATTGCTAATTCTAAATTCATTAGCCCTGGAAGAATGCTGTAGCAGTAAATTGTAGCTCAATGCGGAGGGGACTTGTTTAAAAGGGGCCGAGGAATTCCCCTTACAAAAAGGGGGGATTAGATGGTTGACATAGCGTGAATGGAAGTGGAATTAGTCTTCACGGTAAATTAAGAGAGGAACAGAAATCGCAAAGGGGGAAGAGAGGAGACGCGCAGAGATGCCAGCGCCGGGGAAAGATATTGTTTGCGGGTTGATGAATGAGGAATAAGAACTTGAGACATCTTAAAGAAAAGAAACTTTTTCTCCCTCTCTCTTTCTCTCCCTCGCTCTCCGCGGCTTTTTCTCCCTCCGCCCGCCCTCCGCCCCCTCCTCAGCCCCCGCTGCCTTTTAAAGTTCTTGGTTTAAGTGAGAACTTTCGCGGGTCAAGCCCAAGTTAACTAAATGAATTTAAAACCCCTTCTTTTTGAGTCAACTGCTATTACACGCCTAGTAAGGCTTTAAGTGCCCGGAGCCCGCCAGCTCAAAGGGAGGAGGGGCGGGCCGGGCGCGCCCAGGGCGGCGGGGCCGCCGCGATGTCCTCGGGCGGCGCGGGGTGCGGAGCTCTCCGCCGCCAGCCTCGGTTGCTCGACCCCTGGTGACTCAGTTTCCTCTGAGGCGCGCGGAGCGACGGCGGCGCCCAGGTTGGCGCGAGCAGCCGCAGGGCGGTGTCTCCGCCGAGTCCTGCGCGACGCCTGACCGGGAATCGGGGGTCACTGGGGAGGAGAAGGGACCGGCCCGACGGCGCGACTCACCGCCGGAGAAGGACTGCGCCAGGACCTCGGCGGTGAAGGCCGTCTTGGGGCTAGCGTGGTGGCTCTTGTCCTCGAAGAGCTGCTCGCCCAGCACGTTGCGCCAGCGGCCGTACAGGAAGCTGTGCAGGATGTCGGAGGTGATGACCTCGGCCAGGGCCAGCCCCGGCGCCTTCAGCCCGGTCTTGAGCACCAGGGCCTCAGCCGGGAGCACGGAGCCCATCATGGGAGGCCCGGGGCTCGCCGGCGCCGGGGACGGACTGCCGGGCCGCCGCGGGGAGGTGGCGGAGAGGGGGACAGGAGCGAGAGCAGAGGGCGTTATGGGAGAAGGGAGAGGAACGCGGGGAGGCCGCGGAGACGGACGCGGGGGAAAAGGAGGCGAGGGGGTGGCGGGGAGGAAAGCGAGCGAGGGGGAGAGAAGCAGGAGGAAGAGAGACGGAGAAATCTGCAGAGACGGCAGAGGCGACGGGGAGGGTGGAGAGACGCGGGTGGAGGCGGAGACGGGTGCGGGGGCGCAGGGGTGCGGGGTGGGTGGAAGGCGGGTGGCGGCAAAGAAACGGCTGCGAGGGGCTCTCGGACGCACGCTCGCCGCTCGCACACCCGGCTGGGACCGTCTTCCCCTTGGCAAAATCTCAGCGTCTTTATAGGAGCCGCAGTGACCCTCCTAATTGGTTATTAATGACCCCTGACGTCGGAGGACAGACTTGTTGTACCCGGCCGGGCTCCGGGAGCCTTCGTCGAGAGCGCGCGAGGGGCGGGGGCGCGCGGACTGCTCTGAACAGCCCCCTCCGACCCTCCCTCCCCTCCTGGCCCTTCCTCCCCTTCTTCTTCCTCTCCCCGTGGGAAGCGCCGGGCAGGGAGGTAGGCTCAGCCCGCCGAGAAAGAGGAGGAGACCGAGAAAGGGAGGGGGCCCAGTGGGGCTCGCCCGGACTCTTTGGGACTGGTCTGGGCTACTGAGGACGCCTAGCCTCGGGCCCCAGGGCGCTGCGCTCACCTCCAGCCCCGGGCAAGATCCGCGGTCACCAGCACGCCCGACCCGACATTCGCTCTCCCTCCCGGCCCAGCCGGACCCGCACTCTCCTCCCCAACCAGGTCTGCCTCCTTGCCCTCCCCGGCCCTGCGTTTCTCTGGCGTCGCGCCCCAGGCTTCGATAGTTGTCCCGGAGCCTGGAGCCCAGCTCCGGCGAAGCGATCTAGCGAGCGGATCTCGACGCCGACACTGCGCTTCGCTTCAAACGGGCCGCGCCAGCACAGTTAAGCTGCGGGAGGCCGGTGCTAGACTCGCCCCGGCGCAGGACTGCCGGGGCGGGCTGAGGCCGCCGTCGGGTGGTCCCAGTCTGAGACTGCCTGGTGGGCTGTGGCCGCCCGGCCCTAACCCGGCTAGATCCGGGTCCGGAAGAGTGCACCGAAATCTACACCTGCCGCCAGCGGCTGGGAAAGCGCTTCCCTGCCAGCTGCAGGGGCGAACGAAAGGGGTCGCTGGCACTGGTCTTGGGTAGCAGCGGCGGTACCGGAAGCAAGCACCCTCCGAAAATGCTCGCAGCGACAAGTCGCGGCGCGGGCTCGGCTTCTCCGCTGGAGGCTCCCGGCGTCCCGCTCCTCGCGAGCTGCTACCCGGAAACCTGCTGCGTTCTGGCGCGCCTTCCCTCGCGCCTCTAGCGCTTTCTCTCTCTTCTGGCCTCTTTCTTCTCCCCCTTCCTTCCTGTCTCCCCCTCCCCACCTCCCCCTAACCGTAGACAGTCTGTACCCTGGAGTCCCAAGGCACCTCGACAGCCAGCGCGGTCCCCTTCTAGAACAGGGAGCTGGAGAGCCTGGAGCCCGGCCGGCGAGGCCACGGCTTCCTGCAGACTTCGCCTGCTCCCGGGGCCAGCCTTTAGCCCGGACTCCAGCCCGGGACAAAC
Organism: Tupaia tana; assembly: GCA_026018925.1. Taxonomy (NCBI): domain Eukaryota; kingdom Metazoa; phylum Chordata; class Mammalia; order Scandentia; family Tupaiidae; genus Tupaia; species Tupaia tana. The sequence goes on along the minus strand of JAKSZU010000013.1, from coordinate 102,862,716 downwards.
CAGGCAGGGCGGGGGTCATGGGGACACCTCCCTCACGGGGCAGACTCCTGCCCCCAACTCCCAATGCAATTTCAGATGCCGCTGGTGGAAATGTTCCGGATCCTTGGGAAGTGGGTTGGCTCAAGAGTTAGGTCTGGGCTGGATCACTCGCTCCCCAGGCCTCCTCCGCACTGCAGGGACTTGGGTGAAGAGGCAGAGACCTGGCCTTCCGCAAGCCCCTTGGCACAGAATTACCTCCGCTGCCGGGCTGGGGAGGCTAAACTGGCTTTACACCAGGCCGCCCGGGATCCCGGGCCTCTGCTCCCCCCAGGTCCCGCCAGGGGTCTCCAGTATCCCTGGGCCGTGGGGGGACCTAGAAGAGGAAGGCGGGGTAACTGCCCTCGGGCCCCGGAGCCGGCGTCCCCCATGACGCCCAGGAGAAGGTGCAGCCAGAAGGCAGGACCGTCGGGCACGGTGCCAGCAGAGGGCAGCGCTGCGGAGGAGCGAGCGCAGCCCCCGGGGTAGCGTCCCTGAACCTCCACTCCATTCTCCACGCCGGGGCGGTTCACACCAGCTCTGGCCCGAAGGTTCGTGTTGCAGAGGGAGACGGAGTCGGATGACTCCGGGCAGGGGAACCTCATCGGCTCCTGGGCCTTGGCTTCTACGAAGACTAGCGGAGTGGAATTCGCCCCGGGCGGAGAAGACTCCGTCGGGGAGAGCGCGCCGGGCGTACTCAGGTCCCAAGCCCGGCAGCTCGCCACGGCTCCTGCAGGAGACTTAGGGCAGCGGGCGGCAGGGCTGCGGTGCGTCCTGGGAACGCCCTGCCCGTCTGGGTCTGGGTCTCTGTCCCTGTCTGCGGAACGGCTTGGGTTGAACCTGGTGAACTAAGGTTTCCTTCCTGTCTTGTCTCTTGGGTCAGAAAGTCCGGAGGATTTTCTCGGTTCCCCAGCGGGACCCCGCTGAGAGGAGCCCTCAAGTCTGCGCGTCCCTCGGTCCCGGGGTGCAGAATGTGGGGTCCAAGTCCCAATTTGGGGTCAGAAAGCACAACAAAGACCGAGGACTTGGCTCGCAGCCAGGGAAACTCATTCCTGTCCTCAGGACCCGCGGACCCAGGGAGGGAGGCTTGGAGCCGCGGGAGCGGAGCCCAGAGCAGCCTCCCCAGGTGCTCCTGCCATCACAGGGTCTTCACTGCGCGCTGGCATTTCGCGTTTCTAGCTTGTCCTGAGACACACTCGGACACTCCCCAGGAGAAGGGGACCTTCTAGGGAGCTCACAGTCTCCGGGCCAACTGGAGTTGGGGAACAAGGCCCCTGCGCTTGGGTCTCCCGCGTGCTGATTGCCAAGGAGACGCACTGCACGTTCCAGGGGTTCCTGGAGGACAAACCGTGTCGTTTACCGCGGGTCCCCAGCGCGTAGTGTGCCCGCGCCGAAGCCTCCTCCCCTCGGCGCCCCCCCTCGCGCCCGAGAGCCGCGGCTCGGCGATCTCTTTAATATTCATGGGCGTTAATAGAGAGGCCCCCAGTATATCGGCCATTGTGGGCGGCTCGTAGGGCTTGAATAGGCCCCGGCCCCCTTTCTTCGGCGCGGCTTCCCGAGGGGCCGGGCCAGGAGTGAATGGCCCTGCTTCCCGCTCGGCGCCCCCCGCCCCTTTCAGGGAGAACATCTTTATCGCCGCCGCCGCCGCCGCCGCGGCCCGGGCCCCCATTCACGCGGCCCCGGCTCCGGGCGGAACGAATCAATCTGCCGCGGCTCTTCGGAGGTCATCCTCGCCGCCCGGGCTCCCCCTTCCCTTCCAGCCCGCGGAGTGGACAGAGCGAGGCAGCGGCAGGAGGACGGGCCCACGGACTGAGGGGCACTGCGGGAGGGGTGAAGCAGGGAGCCCCCGGAGAGGGCGGCTGGAGGGCAGGGGGTTCGGGTCCGCCATCGCCTGGTCTCTGCTTGTTGCCCCGCGCAGGGTGGAGCTCCGAGGGGACCAGGACAGCCGCCCTGGGGAGGCCTGTCTCCCATCTAGGCGCCTGCGCTCTCCCCTTTGGGCCGCGGTAGCACCGGCGAGGCAGCAGGTGCGGGGGACAGCTCAGGGGTCCCCAGACCGCGCGGCCGGCCCGCAGGACACTTCCGTTCGCGCCGGTGCGCCGGGGCTCAGCTCCGCGACGTCCGGGTCCAGACCGCGCGCTTCGGTGGGACATTCGAGGGGAGGCCCGGTTCCCCACTCCTGAGCCCTCCATCGCCGCCCTCGCCCCGGCGCGGGGGGCGCGGGCCGGTCAGGCGGGGCCAGAGCGCACGGGTCCCCGCCCCTCCCGCCCCGCCGGCCCTCGGAGGCGCAGAAAGAAGCCCATTGTCCGCGAGAAATACATTTTTGGGGACCGAGTGAAAGCCCGTCTTTCTTTTGAACTTTAGAAGAAAGTCTCCTGCCCGCGCCTCGGAGGGAGCGATTGGTCCCCCCTCCTGGGGCCTCCGCGCGCCGCCTCCTCCCGAAACATCTGCCGGGGGAAAATCCACCCTGGAGGGCAGATCGCGCTCGCTCTAAGCCCCGCGAACTCATTAAAAAGATATTAGCGGCGGGGGCAGATCCCGCGCAGGTATCGATCGACCGGAATGAGCCCGAGGAAGAAAAGGCGGAGGATGTGGCCACGCCGCGCCCGGCATCCCTACCCTGTCCCCAGCCCCGCGGCGAGGTGGGGCCCCGAGCCGCCTGGCACCCTTCGCACGTCCCGCGGTCCCAGGCGCACCCGTCTCTACCGCCTGGCACCCTTAGCGCGTCCCCCGGCGCCGCGCCCCAGCGCCCCCGCCCGCGTCGGGGTTCGGGCCCTCCCTGGCTCCCCTAGGCTGCCGCCGTCGCGCTGCCCAGTCCCGGCCTCTCTCCTTCCCGGTCTCCTCGCCCCCGGCGCCCGCGCTCTCCCCTTCCGCCCGTTCAGCTTCCTCCTGCCGCGTCTCTCTCTGGTCTCCATCCCCCGAGCCCAGGGAATTCCTTCCTCGCGTGGGGCCCGGGCGTCCCTCCCAAATCCCTTTCCCCGCCCGGTTCCCTCAGGACGGTTGGGGCTCCAGGGCGCCCCCGCCGGCGCGTACGAAAGCGGGACAGGCTGTCGAGACCGGGTGGGGGTCACGGGTCCCAGAAACGGCTTCAATGGACGTGACTCGGCCCGGCGCTCGGGGCTGCAGGACCGAGGCCGCAGAGCCGTGAACAGGGCGGCGGCCCCACCCCACCCCAACCCCACCTCCCGCCCAATCTAATTAGCCTCCCAGGCCGGGGAGAGACAAAGGCGAGCCCCGGGGCGCCCTCGTCGAGTGCCGGCGTGCAGCCAGCGCCCCAGCGGGCAGGTGACTGGCACGCGAGTCTCCCCTGGCGCCCAGGGCGGGTGGCCCCTCCCCTGAGCCTCCCGGGCCCCCTCCGAGCACCTCCCGGCCTTCGCCCACACCCTGGCCCCCAGCCCGGCGGATGGCAGCGCCACTGGCAGATCAATGTGGCCCGACCCAGCGGGGAGCCGCGGAGATCCGAGCCAGAAGCACAGGCTTCCGGAGGCAGAGCCAGAGATGAAGGGAAACTGAGGCAAAGAGAGACTGACGGGGAAGGAAACAGATGAAGGCACAGGCTGAGAGGAGAGGAGGCCGGGTGGGCGGAGGGGAGGTGGGCCTGCCCTCCCTGCCCCTTTGGGTAGCCCTCTGGCCCGGGCTTCTCACTCTCACCGGTTACCTGTCCCTCCTATGAGTGAAGGGTAGGCAAAGCGCCCCTACACACATCTCAGCCCTCCTTCCACCAGGACACCCCCCCACACACACAGCGGCCTGGCTGGCCTCCAGGACCTCCCTTGGCTGGCCTCCTGCAGTGCAGCCTTGCACCTTCCCAAGAGCCCAGAGAGGGTGCAGGGGGGAAGTGTGCCCCAGCCCTGCTGCCCCAGGACACCTGCTGCTGCCACCCGGACCATCTGCCTCACAGGGATCTCGTCAGGACATCGGGTGTTTCCTTTGTTCCCCAGTGTTTACTGATCACCTACTGTGCCCAGGTCCCATGTGGGCCCTGGGGGGCACCACAAACCAGGGCAGACCTAGTCCTTGCCCTCTCAGAATAGCTTCCAGGAGGGTGCACCCTTGTGGCCTGGGGATGGTGGCAGCTTCTAGAACATCTGGTGGCTCTGAGGCCTCTGTGGATAGCTCTCTCTGAGAGCTCTTGTCCCCAGGGCTTCGACCTCACCTGTAAAACGGGAACAATGGACTCACCTCTCTCATAAAGCCTGGTGTGGCCGGAGCGAGTGCTAACACAGCGCTCACGACTGTCGTTTCCGTTACTGCCCCCTCCCCAAAGGCCGCTGGGCTCCCGTGTGTGTGGAGATGCTGGGGCCCCAGAGATCTGAGGATGTGGGCCCTCGCCTGGCTCCAGCAGAGACCAGCCAGGAGCCAAGGCACTCACTTCCCGTCTCTGAGTCAAAATTTCCATCTGCCAGGTGGGACAGAGGCAGAGCGGGCCCTGGGAGGACTGAGGGAGGGGTAGAGGCCCGCAGGATGGGCTGTGCTGACACCTGACACACGGCAGGACTAGCAACTTCATTACATGAGAGTAACACATGGCTGGCTGAAATTCGGGGACTAGAGTACAAAGTGGGTACCAAATATCACTTACGAAGGGACACTGAAAGCAAACCCATGTCAAGGAAGTTGACCAGGATGCCAGGGAGTCTGGGGTCCATGTCTCACAATGAGTGCTTGGAATAAAAAAAAAAAAAGAAAGAAACCCACAAAGCAATAACAAAATTAAAGTTTTCCAGATCCTGAGTACCAGGTGAGTACTTACATGGATTTTAAGTACCTCATTACGGGTGATCTCAATCCATCCTCACTCTAACACCTGTGTTAATGGTCCCCTTCACCACCACGTCACCTGCCGGCCCGGGTCTGGGGCTTTAGCCACAGTCTCCTTTCTAGGGCTGCCCGAGCCAGAGGCACTTTGACTCTGATATGTGCCCGGCCTGCCAACCCCCAGCGGCTGTTCAGGGAGTAGTGGAGCAGCTTGTACTTTGGGGGAACGGCCCAGGCTGCAGAGGTGAACTGTGGGGCCTTGGGCCCCATCTCAGTACTGGGAGTGCCTTGAGGTCAGGGACCTCGAAATCTCCTTGTTTTCCAGGGTCTAGCACACAGCGGGGGCTGGGACAGTGGATGGCGGAACAGATGGGGCCATGATGTTGTGAACAGGCTCTGAAGGACAGTGAGACCTTGGCTACCTCCTTTGGTGGCAGGAGGGAGCCTCTGTATCCCGGCAAGGTGGTTCCCCAATTCGGGAACTGCAGCACCTGCTGGCACAGCCCACAGGCCAGAGCAGCCTGGATCCTCTGAGCCTGGGGCCAGTCAGGAGTGGGAAGAAGAGATGCCGAAGCCTCGTTATGGCTGCTGGGCTCAGAGTAGGCCTGAGCAGGTGACGCGTCCTCAGACCCAAGGGCCAGAGCCCCTAGGGGCCACTCAGCGTCTGCTCCAGGCCCTTCTTTCCCCCGGCCAGGGCCTCTGACTTCCCCAGGCCTCTACTTCCAGCCTGTACCTTATCCACACTGCCAGATGCCTCTCCCAGGAGCGTTTCCATCATCCTTCTGCCCTAGCTCCAAAAGCATCAAAGCACCAGAGAGAAAGCTCCGTGATTTCTTCCCACTTTTGAAGAGCTCCGTTTCCCTTCTGTGCTGAGTGCTGGGACAAGCACGTGCACATGAGGCCACAGGCAACTGACAGTGACGCTGTGAGACAGGCCCCAACGGCCGCCCCATTTTACGGAGGCACAGAGAGAGGCTTGGTAAGAGTAACACGGCCCTCCGAACGCATGCTCTTCACCTCTATGCTGTCCTCTTGGGCTTCCCTGGCTGTTCACAGACCAGAGCATAAACGCCCTAGGGATGGGGACCAGCAATGACATGGTGATTAAGACACTGGACTCGCACATGGCCAACTACTGTTTGAGTCCTGGGCCTGGTGGCTTGCTTTCTCTCTCTCTCTCTCTGGTGAAGGCATGTGCCCTATAGCAAATTATTTTTTTTAGAATTATTTTATTTAACTTTATTTATTCATTTATTATTTTAAAAAATTTGGCCAGAGAGGAACAGAGAGAAAGGGAAAGTGAGAAAGCAAGCTGCCAGGTCCAGGACTTGAACCACAGTCAGCCATGTGGGAGTCCAGTGCTCTTAACCACCATGCCACCTGCCGGCCCCACCCTATAGCACATTAAAATAGTAATCATAGTCATAAATAAAATTAAAATAAAATTAAAATAAATAACTCTCAAAAAGAGAGGGAACCAGCAGTTAGTGTAATGGCTATGTCGCTGGACTCCCACGTAGTCTACCGCGGTTCGCGTCTCGGACCCGGTGGCTTACAACTCACGCCGGGCGCGTGTGCGTGCGTGCCCAAGATCCCGAGAGGAGAATGGAGGAGAAGAGATTGCGGCGTGACCATCCCCCCTGGGGGGTGATTTCTCGCTTTCTGTCTCTATGTCTCTCTCTGTCTGTCTGGCGAGCGCACGCGCCCTCTCCAAAAAAAAAAAAAAAAGAGAGAGAGTGAAGTGAAGGAGCAAGAGAGCAGAGAAGTATTTGAAGAAATGATGGTTGAGAATTTTCAAAAATTAATGGTGGGGAGGCCTGCAGGTGGCGTGGTGGTTACGATGCTGAACTTCCACACAGCTGACCATGGCTCGAATCCTGGTGGCCTGAAAATCACTCCAGGCACGTGTGTATGCATACCGAAGAGGAGAATGGATTATGGCACGGTCATCCCCCCTGGGGAGTGATGTCTCACTTCCCTCTCTCTGTCTCTCTCTGGCAAGGGAACATGCCCTATGGCAAAAACCTAAAAAAGAAGTAATAAAAAAGAAAATGCCAGGGGTCAGATGGTGACAAGTGAGAACACGACGCTCTATGAGGCTGACCCTCAGAGAAGGCTCTAGGTTGACATCTGAAGACCTCTCTGAACACACGGGGCATGTGTATGTCTCTGATCTTGGGCTGGTCTTGTCTCTAGGGGTGCTTGTCTCTGTCTGTCTCTCTCGCACATGGAACTAAAGATTTTTTTTTTTTAAACGAAGTTTATATATATATATATATACTTATCAAGCCAGAAGTCCAGGAAGCTAATACCAAGCAGGATAAACAGGGCAAAAACCAGGAATCACACACACAAACCCCCAAACGAACAACAACCAAAATCAAACACACATACGCACACATGCAAAACCCTAAAACAAAGCAAAGCAAACAAAGTACACCTCCCCACACCTAGGCACAACATACACATTTTTAACTTTATTTATTTATTAATTTTGATTTGACCAGAGAGAAAGAGAGAGAAAAAGTAAGGAAGTAAGCTGCCAGGTCTGGGAATCAAACCGTGGTTGGCCATGTGGGAGTCCAGCATCCTTAACTACCACGCCACCTGCTGGCCCCAATATATGCATTTTTAAAAAAGAATTATTCACTTAATTTTATTTATTATTATTTTTTGATTGTGTGTGTGTGCTCATCAGAGAGGGACAGAGAGAGAGAGAAAGGGAGAGAGAGAGAGGGAAAGCACGCTGCCAGGTTTGGGACATGAACCTTGGTTGGTCATATGGGAGTTCAGTGCTCCAGCTATCATGCCACCTGCTGGCCTCAATGTATTCAGTTTTTTAAAAAAAATGATACATTACTGTATGCAAGGTTATTTGCAGAAGCACTCTCTTTTTAAAAAAAGTTCATTTATTTCATAAATGAGAGAAACAGCACCCCTGTTGGGGTCTCCATGCCATGACTCACCCCCAGCCTCAGTCAGCCCTGGGTCATGGACGCAGATGCTCAGTGTTCTCAGGGAGGTCTCTGGATGCCAATTACTGCCCTTCCCATGTGGATCTGGGCTGAATTTTACTATGCTGCCACTGTCGGCCCCAGGAGTATGTTCAAACTGCCGAAAACCAAAGAGAACAGATATGTAAAAGTAGCATTTAAATACCAATAGATTTGTGGGCTTTTTTTTTTTTTTTTTGAGTTTTTTTTGTTTTGTTTTTTTGTTTTTTTTTTTTTTGCTATAGGGCGTGTGCGCTCACTAGAAAGACAGAGAGAGACAGAGAGACAGAAAGTGAGAAATCACCCCCCGGGGGGATGGTCACGCTGCAATCCCTTCTCCTCCACTCTCCTCTCTGGATCTTGGGCACGCACACACATGTGCCCGGCATGAGTTTAAGCCACTGGGTTCGGGACTTGAACCATGGTCAACTATGTGGGAGTCCAGCAACATAGCCATTACGCCAACTGTTGGTCCCTAAATAGCAATAGATTTGTGAGCTCACATTCAGGGTATTTACTTGCTATATGCCACAGTCAGTAGCAACAGTGAGGTTGCTTTGTTGATGATGGACTCAAAACAAGGGACTTTTACTTTCTTTTTCTTTTTTCTTTTGTCAAAACAAGGGGGTTTGGGATAACAGTGTCCTGTGAGCCTTGGCATCGAGGTCGGATCTTGGGTACTCACACATGTACCCAGCACGTTTCATGCTGACCAGGCCAGGGATTCAAACCCCAATGTCCACGTGGGATCCAGCTTCTCTCGGCCAGTACAGTACCACTATGCCACGAAGCGAGCCCCAAGTTACTTCTGAATTGTACAGTGTGACTTTAATCCTGACCCAGACAAGCAAGAAGTTGTCAAATGACAGCAGTTTTTGTGTTGCTTACCTTGTTATCTTGGATACGCTTTAAAACTGACTCAGGGGACCAGCAGGTGGTGTGGTGGTTAAGGTGCTAGACACTCCCACGTGACCAACCACGGTTCAAGTCCTGCACCTGGTGGCTTGCTTTCTCACTTTTTCTCTCTCTCTCTCTATCTTCTTGTATCTCTCTATGGTCAAATTAAAATAAATTAATGAATAAACAAAATTAAGTCTTAAAAAAAAACCCAGAAAAAGCAAAAAACTGACTCTGAAGATTCAAAGAGGTCTAAGAAGTTGGTTCCAACACTGAGCTGTAACTGACCATTGCCTGACACCAACCAATGCCTGACACAGACAAGCCCTGAGAGAGAAGCGGCTTTGCTCGACCTAGGTTGAGTGCAAGGTTGGGAATACTGCTGGCTCTTCAGCCCTATTGGTTGTGGGTTTTTTATTTGAAGTATTTTAACCTTAGGGTATGTGCACTTGCCAGAGAGAGACCGAGAGAGACAGTGAGAGGGAAAGTGAGAAACCACCCCCCAGAAGGGATGGCCATGCCGCAATCCCTTCTCCATTTTCCTCTGGGGATTTTGGGCATGCATGCACACACATGAGGTGTGATTTTTCAATCCACCAGGTCCCGGACCTGAACCATGTGCAAGTTCAGCTGCCCTAACCATCATAGCACCTGCTGTCCCTGGCTGTAGGTTTTAACTGCACACTGACCACTAGCTATGGTGATCTACCTGTTGAAGCCTTTCCAGGCATCTGACCAAACATAGAATTCAGTCCTGAACTGAGTAATAAAGTTTTTTTCTTTTTTTTTTTTGAGAGGTTTTTGCTATAGGGCGCGTGCGCTCGCCATACAGACAGAGAGAGACAGAGAGACAGAAAGCAGGAAATCACCCCCCAGGGGGGATGGCCACGCCGCAATCCCTTCTCCTCCACTCTCCTCTCGGGATCCTGGGCACGCACGCACACACGCCCGGCGTGAGTTTAAGCCACCGGGTCCGGGACGCGAACCGCGGTCGACTACGTGGGAGTCCAGTGACATAGCCATGACGCTAACTGCTGGTCCCATAAAGTTTTTTTTTTAAAGGGTTATTTAACTTTACTTATTCCTTTACTTATTTTAATTTGTCCAGACAGGGACAGAGTGAATGAGCGAGAGAGGGAGAGAGTGAGAGAGAGAAAGGAAGCGAGAAAGCAAACACCAGGTCTGGGACTTGAACCAGTGTCCTTAACCACCATGCCACCTGCCAGCCCCAAGTAATAACGTTTTGGTGCAGTTTTTTCCAGAGCAGATGCTGCAGGCATGAATTCAAAGACTGGTTCAGAGTGAGGACACTGCTCATTAGGAAGCACACAGAGAAGGCACACCTGCAAAGGAAGGAGAGAGCTAGCAGCCCCAGTGGCCACACTGTGGGTCTTCAACGAGTTAAATATGGTATAAATTATAGGCAAATCGTTCTCATGGATGTGCATTTGACAATCCCAGACCCAGTGGCTTGAAAATCATGCTGGGCACGTGTAAGTGTATGCCCAAAATCCTGAGAGGAGACCACAGGAGAAGGGATTGCAGCATGGCCATCCCCCTTGAGGGGTGATTTCGTACTTTCCCTCTCTCTATAGCAAAAACAAAGTTTATTTCTTCTGAGAGAGAGAGAGAGAAAGAGAGAAGCACCTTGAACAGGTTCTTCCTGGAGCCCACCCAGCTGGCCAGGATCATGCCTATGTATGTATGAGTGGTGTGTACTTGTTCATGGGGAAAGTGAACCCCCAATCTTCCACATGGATTAGGCACTGACTGCAGCATGTTACCACTGCCACACCAGGCTGGCCCTCTGCCTTCAATCAACAGTATACTCAAGGTCTGGCCAGTGCACTCAAACAATGAACAGAAACAAGTGACATTCAAAGGATAGGGAAGGAAAAAGATAACACTATCATAATTCATAAATGACATGATTATCAACATAAAAAATCCAAAAGAAACTATATTAGAATTGATAAGTGAATCTATGCAAAGTCTTTGAAATTGAGGTCAAGATAAAAACAAATGGTAGGGCTGGATTTGTAGCCTACTGGTTAAAAAGGCTGGATCCAGGGAGCAGCAGATGGTGTAACGGTTACATCGCTGGACTCCCACATAGTCAACTGTGGTTCAAGTCCCAGACCCGGCAGCTTAAAACTTATGCCAGGCATGTGTGTGTGCATGTCCAAAATTCCAAGAGGAGAATGGAGGAGAAGGGGTTATGGTGTGGCCATTCCCATTGGGGGGTGATTTCTTTCTTTCTGTCTCTCTATTTCTCTCTATCTTTCTGGCAAGCACCAGTGCCTTGTAACAAAAACAAAACAAAACAATAACAAACAAACAAACAAAAGATCTCCACAAAAAATAAAAGGCTAGATCCCAAGTGACTGACTATGGTTCAAGTCCTGGCCTCAGTGGACAGAAACTAGGACAGTACCTGTGCATGTGTGCTTAAAATCTCAACAGGATGGAGAAATGGAGAAGGGATTGTGGCATGACCACACTCCATTGCTGGGTGTTTTCTCCCTCTCATTGTCTCTGTCTCTCTCTGTGAAGTGCATACTCCTGTGGCAATTAAAAAGAGAAAGAATTGTATTTCTATAACACCAAAAAAATAAAAAGTTAAGTTTAAAAACAATGCCATTTTTCAAGCACATACACCCTCTATCAATTGAAAAAAAATTATGCCATTTTTAGTAAGAGCAAAACAACATAAATTCAGAAATAAAAGAACAAAAGATGTATAAGACCTCTTTACTGAAAAGCACAAAAACCACAGAGAGAAATCAAAGGACTAAACCAAAGAAGGGCTATACCATGTTCATGGATTGGAAAACTCAACATTATTAGGTTTTCAATTTCCCCTAAATTCATCTATAGATTTTATACAAACCTAATAAAAATCCCAGCATGTTTAAAAAGAATTTTTGAAGGATAGGGGTTGACAAGCTTACTCTAAAATTTATATAGAAATGCAAAGGACTGAGGCAATTTACCAAGACAATATTAAAGCCAAAGGACTTACTGTAAAGTATAGTAATTATGATAGTGTTGAGATAGAAACATTGCTAAAATGGAAATGCAACATATAATGTACTCATGTGCATAGTTTTAAACATTATTTATTTATTTTTGAGTGCATGTGCCCACCTGGAGACAGTCAGAAAGCGAGAAATCACTCCCCAGGAGGATGGCCACGCCATAATCCTTTCTCCTCCATTCTTTTCTCAGGATTTTGGGTATGCATGCACATGTGTCCTGCATGAGTTTCAAACCTCCAGATCTTGGACTCCAACCATGGTTGGCCATGTGAGAGTCCAGCAATGTAAGCATTACATTATCTACTGCTCCCAAGTGAAGAGTGTTTTTAAAACTATGTAATTAAAATGTGTAAATACATATATATTTCATTAAAACTTGAAGGCTGGCAGATGGCATGGTGGTTAAGGTGTTGGATTCCCACATGGTTGACCATGGTTTGAGTCCTAGATCTGGTGGTTTGCTTTCTCACTTCCCCACCCACCCACCCCCAGGTCAAATTAAAAATTAATAATAAATAAATTAATTAAATTAAATAAATAATATAAAAAGAAAAATAAATACTTGAAGGCCAGCTGGTTGGCATAGTGGTTATGAAGGCTGAGTCCCATGTGGCGGATAGTGTGGTTCAAATCCAGGATCCAGTGGCTTGATAATATACCAGGTATATGTATGTGTGTGCCCAAAATCCCAAGAGGAAAATAGAGAAGGGATTGCAGCATGGCCATCCCCACAGGGGGGTGTTTTCTCCCTATCCCTCTCTCTCTCTTTCTCTGGCAAGTACACAAACCCTGTAGCAAAAAAAAAAAAAAAAAGAAAAGAAAAAAAAATCTTGGGGCTGGCAGGTGGTGTGGTGATTAAGGTGCTGGATTCCCATCTGGCTGACTGCAGTCAGAGTCCCAGAGCTGGCAGCTTGCTTTCTCACTTTCCTTCTCTCTCTCTCTGGTCAAATTAAAAAATAATAGTAGTATGGGGTCAGCAGGTGGTGTCATGGTTAGGGCACTGGAATCCCACATGGCCAACTATGGTTCTAGTCCTGGACCTGGTGGCTTGCTTTCTCACTTTCTCTCTCTCTCTCGTGAGCACATGTGTCCTATAGCAAATTTAAAAATGATAATAATAATAATAAATGAAATAATTCTTTAAAAATATAGTAAATAAAATTAAATAAAAATAATTCTAAAAAAAAAAAATCTTGACTCAAACAACGGCAGAAGCCTGGACCACATTCTAACATGATTTAGAAACTTCTGGTATGGTCCAATTCTGAGAAAGGGAAACTGAGATACAGAGATGTGACTGATTTAGAGAAAGGTTTTGCTATAGGGCGCATGTGCTTGCAGGGAAGACAGAGAGAGACAGAGAGAAAGCAAGAAATCACCCCCTGGGGGGATAGCCACATCACAATCCCTTCTCCATTCTTTTCTCAGGATTTTGGGCACACATGCACATGTGCTTGGTGTGAGTTTTAACCTGCTGGGTCCGGGACCTGAATTGTAGTTGACTATGTGGGAGTCCAGTGATGTAATAATTATACCATCTGCTGGGCCCGATGTGACCTATTTATTTATTTATTTATTGCTATAGTGTGCGTGCGCTCGCCAAACAGAGAGAGAGAGACATGTCGGCGTCCGCCCCAGGGCTTGGGTCTGGCTGAATCATGATCAGGGGGCTGCTGGTGAGGAAGAGAAAGAGGACGAGAAAGAGAAAGCCCTCCATCTTACCAGGACCTGGGAATTGGGAAGAATGAGGCAAAGGGATAGAGTAGAAATGGACACAGGCAGCCTGAGTCTAGGTAACCCAAGCAACTTGTGCCGCCCAGATGAACTGGACGTCTTTATTTATAGAACAAGGAGACCTTACATATGTATGTTTTACGACACTTCATACATTGGTTGCCAGGTTACAGATAATAAGAAGCAGTTAACAAATCTATGAGGGCTTAGTCACACCAGGCCACGTGTATCCCTTGGTAATCCCATCAAGAGAAAATCTCATCTTCCTTTCTAATGCAAAGAACTAGCTGTAAGGTGTGGGGAAGGAGCTAAAGATCTTCTCACACCACCACACCCAGAGTAGGGTAAAGAACCTTTCAGATACAGAGCAGGGATTGGATTTTACTAATTGGGGCCAAGATGTTTCTTGAAGTCCATCAGATGTGTCTGTTGGAACGCCCCTAGCAATTTCCACCCTTGCTCTGTCTGCAGCCAAGGTCAAGGAAAGACAAGTTACAAGGTTCTGCCAAACCCCAAAAGAGCATGTGGTGTTTGCTCAGAGCATGTCCCCACACCTCAGATTCTCTCTTAAACGTGTCCCCACAGAGACAGAGAGACAGAAAGCGAGAAATCACCCCCCAGGGGGGATGGCCACGCCGCAATCCCTTCTCCTCCGTTCTCCCCTCAGGATCTTGGGCACACACACACATGCGCCCGGTGTGAGCTTTAAGTCACCGGGTCTGGGACGCAAACCACAGTCGACTACATGGGAGTCCAGCGATATAGCTATTATGCTAACTGCTGGTCCCCCAATGTGACCTATTTAAATCAGTGGTACAAGCTGGGAGCAAAAGTCAGCTCTCTGGGGCTGCCCATGACAGAGGATGTGTCAAAGAAGAACCTGGACAGGTGGCCTAGTGATAGGACATTGGTCCTGAGAACAAAGCCACTGGTCCCACCCTATTGTCTTCTTTCTCATAAACACAGAGCTATGTCTAGAACACCTGGCTGTGCCTCAGCGAGTGGGAAGCACACGGATTTCTGGGGCTTGGTGAGAAGGCGGCAGAACGGCTGGTGGAGAGTGACAGCTGGGCCAGTTGGAGGACTCAGGTCCCTGGCCCCTGCTTCTCAGGGAAGTCAAGATCAGAGAAGCTGGGGCCAGTTGGACCCGTGTGGGAAGGTCCACGCTTTGTGTCCCAGCCTCACTGCTGACACAGGGTGTGCACGTGCCTGTGATCTGGGTGGCCGAGATGGGCTGGACTGCAGTGTGGGGACTCTGTGGGGCACCTCTCTCTCTCATGGTAGAAACAAGTAAGTTAAAAAAAAAAAAAAAAAAAGATTGGAGAATCTGCTGCAAGAGAGGAAGACCCGGTGGACTGCAGGCTCCTTTCCAATGTGCCTGAAATGGGGTCTCCTGAAGTGTCACCTCGTGGGCCAGGCTGAGCAGCCTCCATCCATCCAACCAGAGGTCGAGGTTGTCACCACACGCTGTTTTGGGGGGGGGGGGTCCTGACTTCTCTCAGGGTCGTTCTTTCACTGTGGCTTGGGCGTCATGGTTCAGGGAACCAGCAAGCTAGACCTGGTGTCACAGCATCCTGGGGGGTTCCAGGAGAAGCCAGTGGGTCAGCACTGAGGCGGACACTTTTTCCAGCTCACACGGCCTGTCCCTGGTGCTCACAGCAAAGGCCACTAAGCATCAGAAGGCCTGGACTCAATCACTGCTGTTGGCTGCCTTTTTGTTTTTGTTTTCAGTTTTTGTTATAGGGTGTGTACTCTTGCCAGAGAGAGACAGAGAGAGAGACAGACAGAGAGAGAGAGAGAAATCACCCTCCGGAGGGATGGCCACGCCGCAATCCCTTCTCCTCCATTCTCCTCTTGGAATTTTGAGCATGCATGCACGTGAATTTCAAGCCACCGGGTCTGGACTTGAACAGTTCAACTATCCCTGTGCGACCCAGCGCCTTAACCTCCAGGCCATCTGCTAGGCCCCTCGCTGCCCTTTTGTGAACACTCATTACGAGCTCAGGGACCAGTACTTCATATACAAGTCGAGTTGTCCCCAGAGCCGTTGCCAGGTGGTGCTGGAACTGAGCGCCAGCTCTGAGCGCCCCACATGTCCCCCTTCCACATTACATGGAGCCACTCAGCCCCACTGGGTGCTCCTCCCACACGTGCTTGTTCTGTCCACATGCAGGAGGGCCAAGGTGGGCAGGCCGAGGGCCAAGCCCTTTGCATCCACGCACCCATGGCACGGCCTGGCAAGAATTTTTACAGGGCCAGCAGGTAGCATGGTGGTAAAGATGCTGGACTCCCACATGGCTGGCATAGTTCGAGTCCTGGACTTGGTGGCTTGCTTTCTCACTCTCCCTCTCTCTGTCTCTCTCTTGAACACGTGTCCCATAGCAAATAAAATGACAATAAGTAAAATAGTAATTAAAAAAAGAACTTATTCACACTTGCTTCCTGGATGAGAACAGTATTTTCCTCACAGGAAGGTACATGCAGCGGGCTCTGGCTGCTCACAGTATCGGCATTGTGAACGTCTCTGCACACACGGGCTCCGTAATGCGTTGAACCCTCACCCCTGAAGCCAACACAGGGTTTAGGCTCCGGTAGCGGAGGTCACCCATCAGTACGGCACCTCGTTTCCCTTCATTGATAGTGCTGGTCCCCTCAGGGCCAGCAGCACCATGACTGTGGTCCGAATTAAGGTCACCAACACACGTGTGGTCTCTCTAAGGCACGTCACAGCCATCTTGTGCTTTGGGGCGCTAGACAGCACTTTGGCACTGTGCTGGGGCTATTTTAAATCACCCACTATGCGGTTCAAGTCTCAGACCCTGTGACTTGAAAATCACAGCAGGCGCACATGTGTGCATGCCAGAATCCAGGAGAATGAAGGGATTGCGGTGTGGCCATTCCCTGGGCGATTCCGCAGTTTCCTTCTCTGCCTTTCTGGTGAGCACATGCACCCCACACACACAAGCCTGCGATGAGCCTGGCACTAGCAGACTGCAGAGGCTTCGTCCACACAGAGAGCCCAAACGAGGCTGAGCATCGTGGCCTGGCTCCACCTTGGCTGGGAAAATGTGCCCCAGGTAACGTGAATGTTTTGTGACAAATGACCCCAAAAGTTCCATGAGAATTGCTTTTGGGGTCACAAATAGATTTTAGCGAGTTGGTGAATTTGTGAATCTGGAGCCCCTGGCCGGTGGGCCACACTGACTTGGCAGGGATCGGATCCACTCCTTCACGTGGTGGTGACCACAGGACTGTCCGTGCCCTGGACAAAGTGTGAAGAACTGGGCCCTGTGGGCTCGTGCTTGTGTGAGGAGGGGCAGGTCACAGAGCCTCTGATCAGAGCCCTCATCTGCAAGGTGGGGACTTCTCCTGGGGCATGGAGACCATCGCAGGTGCCACCGAAGGGCACCCAAGACAAAGGACAGATGACCACTGTTTCAACATGATGAGGGCTGTCCTCACTTCCCCTTCCACCCACACGACACCCACCCAGGGCTGGCAACCTCCCGCGGACTCGAGTCAAGCTGCTTTCTGGCCATCAACCTCTGAGTCTATCAGGACCACTTGCATCAGCCATCTTCAAAGCCCCAGCTGGGTCCTGGTGGACCCGGGCAGGCTTGGAAATAGCAGTGCCGAAGCCAGCCCCAATCTGCGGCCCGTGGTGTCCACACACTCTTGGAGTGGGCACTGTGACGTGCCATCTGTGTCCCAGCCACCCTACTGGGCGCTGCAGCACTGGGCCACCATACCAGGGCACTGCAGTACTGTGGGACTGTGGGGGCTGCAGGGCCCCATGGAGGGTTGCCTACCCGAGGAACCCTGTAGACAGTGCGTCCTACCTGACAAGAGTTGGGGGGTGGCTGGAGGCGCAGGGCCAGTTCCCCTGGCCCAGCCCCAACCCCGGTGGGGTGAGGATCCGCTCAGCAGAGCCCTGTGAGGCTGCAGCCCGAGTGCGCACATGTGGCGGGGCGGGGGGGCAGATGTTCCGGAGACAGACTGGGCACCGCCCGGCCCCCGCCTCCCCGAACACAGCCGACCTTCCAGTGATGACCATGCAGCTTTCTTAATGGAACACAATCGCTGAACTTGGTACATTTCGAGCACTTTAGCCCTCCAGGACACCAGACTGCTGATGAAAACCGTCTTCCGCGGGCGCCATGATAATGAGAGGCCAAATTTCATATGCTTGCAAACTTTCCCCCGCCTCCTGCTGGACTGCACCCCCTCCCCCCAATAAAAGATTGCATCAGAGAGAGAGATTTCCATAATTTATAGCATGGGCATTTCACTGGGGACAAGCGCTAATCTGTACTTACCGATACATTTAAGAAAATGCATCCTCCCGCAAGCCTGCACCATTTATGACTCTTGGCACAAACCGCAATGCTCAGTCTTCAATTAAGGGACACCTTAGGGTTCATTATCACACAATCGCTCCCTGTGAACCATGCCAAATGCTGTTTTGGCACAGAGCTTGGAAGATGAATTAGAAGGAAGTCTTCTCTGTAATGCCCTCTCCCCAACTCCCATTACCGTCATCAGCGTCTATGCCCTTCTCTTACTCGGCCCCCTCCCCCGCTCTCCAAGTGGCTTTTACTATTCAATTTCTCAACGTCAAACTCGATTCTCTAGAGGTGTAGTTAAAGATGCCACATCTCCTTTTTGTCTTCCGGCTCTCAACAGGCCTCGGAATGGCCGCAGATGGGCTGCTGTCCACACCCGCTTTTGGCCCGAAGGAGTCACAGATGCTCCCCCCGCCCCCGCTAGCTTGGGCTGGAGGGAAGATAAGGGCCAGCACTAGAAATGCGCACACACTCGGGGCTCGGGCCACGGGAGGTTTGGATCAGGTCCGAGTGTGACCCCCCTGACTTGGGCAAAGGCTCAGGGCAAGGCAGAGCCTGCTTGGACATCCAAGCAGACAGCTGGACTCAAAGCCAGGGGCTCCCACCCATAGGAAGAGGACAAAGGCCTGAGGCTGATCGTCCCTCCATAGCCTTCCAGTGCAGGGACCGCACTGTCCCAGTGTCCTGAAACCACAGGACCCACCAGGACGGTAACTATGGAAGACGCCCCTGCCGTTTCCCCGAATGAGCACGGGCACTAGCGCTGTCCTGCTCTCTCACTGGCCCCTGGCAGGGCGGAGGCAGAATACACGCCACCCGGGTCAGGTGGGAGGTGACGGTCACAGGCGCAGCCAGAGGGAGGCAGGTGGCCAGTCAAGCTCTACGTCTGAAGAGACTGTGTGCCGGGGGCGGGGGCGCAGAGGTGTGTGGGGTGGGCCCACGGGTCCCGTGCCCTTCCATGAGTCAGTCAGCGCCACGAAGGTCCAGTACTGCTGCCCGAGGGACACCGCTTGTCGACTTCTCAGCGTCACGCCCTTAGAGATGCTTAGATGTGACCAGTAAGAGGGGCTGACAGTAACCACGCCTCTCGAGCCACATTATCAAATTATATGAATAAAATGAGTTAAACGAAGGCGCTACACATCCAGGCAGTGTCCCTACTAAGTCGGGCTGACGCAGCACACGGCGACCGGTGGGGCCACTGGTCCTCTCGTGCCACTCTGGTAGTGGCAGGCGGCGGCCAGGGGTGGGGACAAGCAAACAGAAAGCGACAGACTGAGAATACTTCGCCCACAAGACATCTTGTGGAAATTTTATTATATAGAGTGTAAAATAAATTGTCAGTCAAATAAAAAGAACACTTTTTAAAATAACATGCATAACATTTTCCAATTGCCTTTTTTAATAGTTAGACATTTCAAGCATTGTAAGGAAAATAAGGAGAAAAAACCAAGAACCAGAACTTCAGTACGTTTCAAACGGAATGTCCCTCAGGTCAATTAAAAATGCAAGAAAAAATAGCTTCAATTCCGTTTTTTTTTCCTTTAAAAATACATGTTATCTGTACAAGATACGCTACAGTAAACATTGAAAATCATATTATCCCTTTTATTAAATCAAAATTATTTAATTCATACTGTGGTTAATACTAGATTTATTTATTCATCTAGTTAATCTGACACATATTAAGAAAATATTTAAAAGAGAAAAGCAAAAACACCTTGGAATTAAAAAATAGTTACTACATTTTTATATGGTTTAATGTTCCACAGTGTTTGTTAAAAGTTATACTGAATTTCTTTTTAATATTAAAAATAACAGTATTTATATTTCTGAGAGAATAGAGAAATGTTTTTTGTTTTGTTTTTAAAACAAGCTTGGAGGTCTTAGATACACAACTGCAACCGGTAAATGGAGACGTAAGAAAAACATACGCTAAACACATGAACACATTTTTATATTATGCCTTTAGAACTCTAGAAATTATACAAACCCTATAAAACACCCCCTCCCAACCCCTGTTGGACAGCAATACAATTATGTCTCAATTCAGAATTCACATAATTAATTACAATACATCATAGTTCAGTTTTTTTTTTTTAAAAATGCAATAAAACCAGACAGCCAAGATACAAGAAATTAGAAGTAAAACATTTAATGAATTTACACATTTAAGAATATTTAAATACTGTTTAAAAATTTTTAAAAAGAATTCGTTACATACCACCTAAGACTTCCAAGCCACTTTCTGATGCAACAGAAAAAAACTGTAAATAAAAAGACACAGAAAAAAAACCAAAAAACAAAAACCAAAAACATCATGTTGAAATGTCACTGCTCTGTGGCACGATCTGGTGCCTGGATTTGAAGGTACTGCTCCAAAAAGAATCCCAGAGCTTACACACTTGAAACAAACAGAAATAATGACGAAAATGATCAGCAATTTTTAGTAACTAATTTTCCCGACTTTTAGAAAAATTCTGTTAATCTAAATATAGTGTTTCACAGAATAAAACAAGGTTCTTCATCAAAAGGTTTGCAAATCTAAAAACCTCTGTTACAAACAGGTTTCCTGTCGCACTGGTCGGAGGGGAGAGCAGCCGTGCGGGCGGGCGCTGTCCTATTGCTCCTGTGGGAGGAAGGGGAGAGGGTCAGTCTGGCAAACCCCAACCAGCCAGTGGGGAGGGCACGGATCATCCGCTCCCTTCTGACCCCACACGGGCACCGACACACATGACGAGCCATGTCCCTGGCTGAGGTCCTTGACAAGAATGTCCTGGGCTTCTCTTTCTACTGTGACATGGGACACGGGATGAGCGGAGCAAGTGAGGAGCTCTCTGGGCCACCACCACTTGGCACCTGTTCCCACCAGGCCTGGGCACGGCCAGCCAGTGGTGGGTCCAGGACAGAGGGAGGCAGCACGCTGCCCTGGGACCAGCCGGCACCAGGGCTCCTGTGGGGGCAGTTGACTCTTTTCCTTCCTTTAATAAGAAATCCGTTTCTGGCCTGGCTGGACAGAGCCCTCCAGGTTCTGTGCAGGGTGAAGACGAGCTTGCACTCGGCTCGACCTGGCCTGCCCTCCTCCCACACCGCCCGCTGCTGACTGGAGGCAAGGCGGCCACCCTCTTCCAAACAGCAGTGGAGCGTGCCCTCCAGAGTCCGTGTGTGCAGTGCCTGCCTGCCCAGAGGGTGAAAGAGCGAGCCACAGCACCAAGGCTGGCCTGCGGCTGAAGGGTGAAGGAGGCACTGCCCGGCAGGGGCCGCCCTGCGGAGGGGCAGAGGGTCTGAGCTGTGCCTCCTCCCCGGGGGTCCCACCCTAGGATCGGGCAAATGCAGCAGGCTTGGGAGAGGGTTCGGGGCTGGCTGGACAGGGTGAACAGTGCTAGAGCCTGGCTACAGACCTGGCTGTGGGCCTGAGTTTGCCCTAGCGTCTGCCCGTAGAAAGCGACCTGCTGTCTGTAATATTCTGCCCAGGCCATCGTGTAGTCTGGTGGGGAGCTGGCCTGAGGGGCAGCGCTGGCGGCGTGACCTGGTTGACAAAGGAAGAGACGTGGGTTAAGGGAGCGCCCAGGGAAGAGTGCGGGCATGGAGGGCTGTCCTGTCCTGCAGGCCCTGGTGTCTGCTCCCAGGGTTGCTGGGCTGGCCCCTGCTCTGCCCGCGTGGCAACAAACCCTCTCGGCGTCTTTCCCACAGGAGTGACCTCCACCCCTGCCTGCCCGCCAGCTCTCGGTGCCAGACGAGAGCACCGAGGGAGGCGCGCCAAGGCGGGATGCCCAGGTCCCACGGAGAGCTGGAAACGGAGCTGGGAAGTGTGGGGAGACTAGACACCTGAACTTTCACCAGGTCCCCTTGGTGACGATGACCTCCCTGGTACCCCAACCCCAGAAGGGCAATTGATCCAGTAACAATTACAAGTCCGGGGTGAGTGCTTTCTAGAGCCTTTACCTGAGCTGGTCCACCAGTGGGCAGCAGTGTCAGGTGCCACACGGAGCACCTCTGTAAGGACACCAGTGGTTGCCCCAGGAAGACAGGTGGGACTCCCTACCAATCCGAAACGACTCACTGGGCTCCTGGCT
The DNA here is from genome assembly GCA_026018925.1 of Tupaia tana. Classification (NCBI taxonomy): domain Eukaryota; kingdom Metazoa; phylum Chordata; class Mammalia; order Scandentia; family Tupaiidae; genus Tupaia; species Tupaia tana. Next base: position 102,840,865 of record JAKSZU010000013.1, on the reverse strand, counting down.
GTTAGCCGCCACCCCTAGCCCTTTCAAAGACTGGCTTGGCTTCTTATAGTTGAGAAAACCAGCACCCAGCACCTCTCCCATTCTGGCAAAGAACAAGATGCCCGCAGGGCTGCATCTGGGCCTAGCAGCACCCCAGGGAAACGTCAGGTTTCAGAGGGGACATCGGAGGCCAGGCGGAGTCACACTTCCGGGGGCCACGCCCCCCCCAGCCCTTGAGCCAGGCAGAGAAGCACAGAGAGGAAGAGGAAGGTAGCAGGCCTCCAGGAGGAAGGGCGGCCTGGAGGCAGCCAGGGTCCTCTCCGGATTCCTCGGAGAGGCAGGCAGCCAGGCAGGGGTGGGAACAAAGGTAAGTTTGGGCAGGCGGTACAGAAACAGCCACAGCTGGCAGGCCAGGGCCGCGCACTCACTCTGCTTTTTGTAGTAGTCCTCCCAGGCCTTGCTGTAGTCGGGCTGGCTGCTCTGCGGCTGGCTCTGCTGGCCTGTGTGAAGACAAAGAGGTCAGTCCTCCTGCTTCTCTACGGCCTGGGCCCTGGCCGGACAGTGCAGGCCTCTGTCCACACTGGGACCAACTCACTGCTGACTCGGAGAAGGCAGCAGCAGGCTGTGGGAAGCAGGGTGCGATGGACCTTATACGGCTGGGGCTGGGTGGGCCGGCTGCCCCTCACAGGGCATCCAGCAGTACAGCCCCCCCCCCCCCCCCCCCGATGGAGACGAGCATCCTGGGGCACAGCGCCTGCTGCTCTGGGGCTCCCGGACTGGCCTTGCAAAGGGCATGGGCCGCTCTCCTCACTGGCCCTTCTGTTCAGCCTGATGGCTGTACCTCTGGACAAATGGACTTAGGGAACACACAGGACAACTGTGCAGGGACTAATCACGACCATGGCACAAAGACTCTGCCACACAGCGGAGGAACCAGTCATAGGCACCTGATCCTGACCAGGGCTCAGATCTCCCCGGGGCAGAAGAGGCAGGATGCACATGGGCGGGTGTGCGTGTCCCTGCACACACACGTTACGTACGACACGTTCTGCACTGGCAGTGAGGACAAGGGCGGGAGGGCTGCTCTGTGGGGACAGCGGAGGGCATCAGAGGCCCATGCCTTTCTGCAGAGGTCGGGGCCGGCTCGTGTCAGCCTTCTAAGGCCCATGAAGGAGCCCTCTGATGCCTCCTAGTGGAGTTGGGGCCTGCGCAGGCGGGAAGAACATGAGGCTAAGAGCGGAGGGCACAAGCAGCAGGGTGTGAGGTCCTCAGAGCAGGCTGGCAGGAGGATGAAGGTGGCATGCAGGGGCTTGTGGGAACCCCGGCAACACGACCGCAGAGAAATCCCGAGAAATCCCCCAAAGCCTGGATGCTGCAGACAGCAGAGCACGCGAGGAGGGGCGGGGGCAAGCCTCCTGCCACGGCACGCCTGAAGTGCTGCTTGGGGGAAGGCGGTGGAAGCCTGGGAAGGGGGCTTAGCTCGGCCAGGGAGGCTGCTGGGCCTCGGACACTCAGGGCAGCTCCCCGACAAACAAGCAGGAGCTCCAGGTGGGCCGGAGGACACTCCTTGGACTTTCCCCAGGGAAAGGGGGACCTTGCTCTGTTCTGTGATGGTGGGAAGATGGGCTGTGACAGCAATCAAAGCCTGGGCCAGGCCTGAAGCTAGTGGGGACAGTGGGGAGGGGGTTCGATGCCACCTGCAATGCTCTCTTCTGCCACCAGTTTTCTGAACATTGTGTCACCTAGCCTTCTGCTTAGGAGAGGGTCACCCTGAGGCAGATGAGGGGGTGTTGAGGACCCACAGCATGGGAGTGGGGCAGAGCACAGGGCCAGGAGCCACTCCCCCAGGTAAGAGAGGAGAGACCAGGAGAGGGCTGAACCACAGCCACAGCCCAGCCACGTGAGGGACGTAAATGGCAGAGCCACAACCCTGGGCGGCCAGGAGAGTGCCGTGTGCTCCCCTTCTTCAGGTTCCACTGGTGGCTCCTGGTGCCCCAGGAGGCTTCCTGAACACCCCGGGCCTGCTGGCTGAGAGCTGGAACCAGAAGGCCCTGTGGACCCTGCACACTCCGGGAGGGTCACAACCCCACCTCCTCGAGTCACCTACCTGGGACCTGCTGTGCTGGCTGCTGCCACGCCTGGTAGGTGCTGCCCCAGCCCTGGGTCAGAAAGGCCGGGGGACCACTGTGGATGGCAAAAGAGTCACTCTTCCCAATGTAAGTCATGTCCCCTCCTCCTGCCTCTCCCTGGGGACACCTCCGGCCAACCACTTTTCACCTCCCTCTCGATTGCTCAGGCCCCCGACCCATTCGCAGCAGCCATGTGAGGACCCCAGTCCTGTCTGCCCCCAGGCTGAAGCACAAGTAGACGGCCTACCTCACGGGGGTGCTGTGGGGGTTCCCGTTCACTTTAGCAGCAATGTTTGGAAAACACCCCGAGCTCCTCGGAGGAAAGGTGCTGTAAGAGGGGAAAGATGATGACAAACGGGGGCTGAGCCCCCTCCACCTGGGGCGGCGACCAGAAGACCCTCTGCCCACCCCAGGCCAGGGGGACTACTGGTGTCAGGAAATAAGCCCTGCTCACACGGGGACCTCAGGCTTTGGCTGGCCCCCTCAAGTGGCTGGAAGAGGAAGGGAGGAGCTTTTGGGAGAAGTGGACCCCCTGGCGAAGGCCAGTGTGAAGACTCACTTTTTTCTTTTAGAGGTTTTTGCTATAGGGCGCATGCGCTCACCAGAGAGACAGAGAGACAGAAAGCGAGAAATCACCCCCCAAGGGGGATGGCCACGCCGCAATCCCTTCTCCTCCATTCTCCTTTCGGGACCTTGGGCACGTGCACACACGCGCCTGGCGTGAGTTTAAGCCACTGGGTCCAGGACTCGAACCGCGGTTGACTACACGGGAGTCCAGCGACACAGCCATTACAACAACTGCTGGTCCCCCCGAAGACTCACTTTTTTTTTTTTTGGAGAGGTTTTCGCTATAGGGCGCGTACGCTCGCCAGACAGAGAGAGATAGAGAGACAGAAAGCGAGAAATCACCCCCCGGGGGGATGGTCACGCCGCAATCCCTTCTCCTCCATTCTCCTCTCAGGATCTTGGGCACGCACGCACACGCACCCGGCGTGAGTTTTAAGCCACCGGGTCCGGGACGCGAATTCGCGGTCGACTACGTGGGAGTCCAGAGACATAGCCATTACGCTAACTGCTGGTTCCCTCAAAGACTCACTTTTGATGAGGGGCAGCAGGAGGCTGGCTGAAAGGGTTCTGTCCGAAGGCTCCGGGTGCTCCCAGGCTGGTACCCTGTGTGGGACAGAGGTCCTCTCATGTCCTGCTGGCTGTACCCCTGCCCTCTCCCAGGGCCGCCCAAGGCAGACCCAGCTTCTGGGACGGACTCAAGCACAGTGACGACAACTGAGGCACTCGCGCTAGCCTTGCTTCCCACGGTGGACTTGGTCTGCCCCTGGAGTGACCGAGACCACCATAACGCCACACTGGCATCACCGCGATTGCCCTGGCATGTCCCGCTGGGGGTAGGGACCAACCTGCTTGACTCTCCCGTCAATTTAGGCTGGCCCAAGGCTGCCATGCCACGTCCCCACTGAGGCGAGCAGTGGCCAATCTGTCCTCCATCAACACTCCCTTTCTTTATCTGCTTTGAGGTGCCTGAAACTAAAGCCAGAGTCAATGAAAGCCGCCGCAGGGCTGGCCGCTGGGCGGTGCCAGCGGCCCCGAGGCAGGGCTGGGGAAGGCGTGCCCCAGCTGCATGGCTAGGCCTATAGGGACATGGCTCTGGGGCCTGAGCTGCGGTGGCCTGGTGGGATCCTGCCAGAAGGCCCCTTCATTGCTGCTGGGCCTTGCCCTGTTATTTTATTCCCTGGGTCTCCGATCTTCCCTGCAGCAAAGCAGGAGGGGCTGCCTCCTGTGACTGAGGACTGCCAGGCACAGGAAGTGCAAGGTTTGGGGAGAGACAGGTACCTGGGACATCCGAAAGAAAAGCCAGCTGTTACTAAGCCAGGGAGGGAAAGGACCTCGTACGTACGCCAACTTTCTCATCTATGAGATGTCTGGCCACCTCGATCTGCTGAGGGATGCCCCGGATGGTGAATATTCGCAGGCCGGGGTCGGTGTTGGGAGGGGGGTTCCGCTGAAGCTCCACGTGGGCTCCTGACTGCTGGTTTATGCTTTTGATGTTCTCGCCCCCTGCAGGCAAGAGGACACAGACGGAAGAGTAAGTGGCAACCCCAAAGGCTGGCAGGACTTCGCCTGAAGAGGGTGAAAGGGCACCTCCTGCACACCAGCGCCCACCCGAGCAGAGACGCCCTTCCTGTTAGCTTGGAGACTGCTCTGACTTTGGTCAGGCTTCTCTCACTGGCGCGACCAGCTGGGGTGAAGGGGGCCGTCGGCACCCGCACCTCAGAGCTCTGAAGAGGTCTGGGCCCAGCCTGTGGACTGGCACACAGTGGCAGTCGCCCCTAGGAGGCCACCCCTGGCCTTCTTCCCTCCCGGCCGAGGCCCTCCCCCAGGAAAGGCTCTATCCTCCTCTGCACAAGGACAGCTGGATGATCCTCCCTGGCACAAAGGGGGCTTGGCCTGGGGGTGGGCCACCGCCCGTCTCCTTCCCTCCCTCCTTCCCCAGGTCAAACGGACGGCCACAGGCCCTGACAGTGCCGCAGCCCTCAGGCCTGTGCCGGCCCAGGCTGTCACTCCTCATGGCTGGCGGGATTAGTCTAGAGAGAGGCCATCCAGGGATGGGTCACAGAGGCTGGGTGGAGGGGCTAACGAAAATTTAGTTGGACTCTGAAAAACCTGTGAGAGTCTCAGTCTCTTAATGAAATTTGCGTAACAAAAGCTCCCCCAGTGTAACAACGTTCTATTCTTCTTCAGAAATTGCACAGAACTTCCAGGTCTGCTCTGTTGGGGGGAGGAGTAGGAGGAGCCAGAATACAAGGAACATTTACAGCAGCAAGTCTTTGCGAAACTGGAAAAAGGCATCAGGTGCAGGTTTGGGATCAGGGAGCCTGGACCGGTCAAGAGCAAAGACCGTGGGGGCAGAGTCCACAGTCAAACGAACCGGAAACGCCCTGTGCCCTCACTGCCTGCCCGCAGCCCAGCAACTGATCCAGCGAGTGGGTAGGGAGGGACCCTGAGGCAGGCGCGAGCTGCACCTCAACTCATCCTCGAAGGACTGCAGGACTCCACGGGGGTCATGAGGCAAAACGGAGCCTGGGACTGGTGGTCCTTCCCAGGGCAGCGGACCCGCCTCAGCGAGGAAGGCACCAGGAGCCAGACGGCAGCCGCATCTGCACCCGGGCGGCTCGGCAGCATGCAGTGCGGCTTCAGGGGGTTTTCAAGTTTCAAAAGCAAACCGACAACACGGTCTTGTGCTCATGGTTTTCCTCGAGTACTGCTAGAGTTCCGGAAAGGCGCCCCCGTGTTTTCCACCTTGGCCAGACCCGTTTGTCTTGGAGACACCGGCAGCCAGTGTGGCCAACTCTGCTTCACTCCAGGCAGGTGTGAGCCCCTCCCAGGCCATTCACCCCGACCCTGTACTACAAGATCAGGCATTTTATGTTCTCGTGCCAAAGTGAGCAGCTTCGCTCCCAGGGAATGAAGAGCAAAGAATACCAGGGAGCCCTTCCACAGGCCCGTCGGCGTCGGGAACCCGCAGCCTCCGCCCAGATGCCTCTCAGCTGGAGGAAGAGCGTGCTGCGGGAGTGTCTGAGACAGAGCGCCCTGCAGGCCTCACGTCCGCTGGGACCAACAGCCGGAGACCCTCTGCCGAAGCCTTGAGAGCATGCTAATAAGGCGAGGAGGCCCACAAGAGCGCGCAGGGCCGGAAGGAGTTAATTTAAGTTCATCTTCCTTCAAAATGAGGTCACTGGTGTGGCACATGGTGGCTGTCTACAGACTCATTCAGCAGCCCGCTCCATTCTTCCACCTGACGGGGGGCAGGAGCGACCCACCAGCGGCCCCCCGCTGGACGTGAAATCGTAAAGCAATTAATCAAACCCACTAAAAGGCCTGGCTGACAAGAGCAGGCTGGCCACACTATCTGTCAATGCTGCTGTGTTATCATGGAAATCCAGCGGCCCCGAGAGGCTGTGCGTCTGTCCCGGCCGCGAGCACAAGGCCTGACTGCGTGCAGCTCCCCTTCCCTCACTCACGGGGGCTTTTCCCAAGGAGAGGCAGCCCCTCATACCCCAAAGGAGGGGTGGGCAGAGTTGACACAGAAAGCCTCTTCCTGGTCTAACTAACTTGGGGTTCCCGAGACACAGTATCAGCTACGCCTCGTTCTGCTGCCACGGTCCTCTGGGATGCACTCGGCAGACACGCCACGAGGGCTGTTTTGAGCACGGAGAGTGCCCTGAGCACCTGCCATGGAGGCGCCGACCAGGCAGGTGTGCGAGGAGACAGCCTAGTGACAACCTCGCCCACAAAGTGGCTTCCAAAGGCCAAGAAACCTAGCCCTGACCTTTGACCTATGGGTACCGACTGGGTTTGACCTCAGCAGGCGGAAAGATGGACGGGCGGCCAGTGTGGGGGACTTGGTGTAGCTCTCAGAGTGGGCAGTGTCTGCGACATGCGCACCTGCCAGCAAATCCAAACCCAGCCCTGCTGCTCCTACCACCACCATGAGGCTAACGGTCTAAGAGACACCCGGGTCTGGAAGACAAACGTTCCCAGGACCAGATGTGCCCGTCTACCAGCAGGAACCAGCGACTCCTGGCTCCTGACCACCTGACAGGCAGCCTCGGGTCTCTGCGGGAGAAGTCACGCCCAAACCATGTCCCCCGCAGTATGTGCGCCCCCTCAGACAGCTGCGGGGTGCTCGGTGACCAGAGAGCAGCAAGGAGCTCAGGGGAGAAGACGCTCCCCTCCAAAGGCAGCAGACGCACAGCCAAGGCGGACACAAAAGGCAGCGTCAACTGAGGTCCCCGCTGCGGCCAGGCTGCTCCATGCTCCCAGGGCTGCCACCCAGGCCCCTGCTAGGGAATGTCCCATGGCCACGGCCCTGCTCCAAGCAGCCCTCCTGGGTCCCAGGGCTGGGCCAGCTGACCTGGCCACACTACCGCCTCTGCCCTGAGCTTTTCACGACTACGGGAAGAAGCCACATCAGCCATTAATGGGGCTTCTTGAAACACCCCGTTAGTGTTCTCTAAAACGCCTACAAACAACTGACAAATCAATTTTTATTTCCCTCCACAGGACACTGAAAGGATAAAAGCCATTTCCACGTGTCATGCCAATGGCAACCCAATGCCTGGTCCAGCACGAGAGGCGCCACACCTGTCAGAAGACTCCTGCAGAGGCATCCTCGCAGGTCCCTGAATATCTGAGGTCCCTCTCGCTCAGGGACACACACCCTAGCTGCCCCGCCAGGCCTCCCCTGTGCTGCGGAGGCAGAAGTGGCCTGTCTCTGCCCCTTGGGTTGTGGATGGAGGGAAGGAGAAAGCCCGGCAGCTGCCGCTCACCTTTGCCGATGACAAGGCCGCACTTGTCTGCTGGCACCGTGTACGTTATCTCCTGGAAGCCGCCAGGGGTTCCCACGCTCCAGTCACCTCGACTGCGGCCCCGTCCTCTGGCTACGGCCAGGCCTCCAAAGCCGTCTCTTTCCTAGAAGAAAGGAAGGCTCTAGTGGCGATTTCTGTCGCTGACACCAGGACCACTTTGTCTCCTCTTGGGAGGGGGTGAAGGGACAGGATGTAATCCAGGCCACAAAGCAGACCCTAGCACCTCTCCACGTTCCAGATCCACTGTCTTTCAAGCAGAAAGAACACGGATGTGGGCGCTGGGGGAGCATGTGTGGGTCTACGGATAGCACGGCACACCGCAGGTAGGCCGGACTCCCCGTTGGAGGCCCACGGCCTACCTGGGGTTTCCCAAGCACACGTGCGGGCCCTGGAATCCTGAGGAGCTGGAGGGCTGGGGAAAGGGGCTGAGGTGTGGCTGAACCCTGGCGAGGGTGCCCACCACCATGTGTGCTCTCTCTCATACGTGGAGAGACCACACGCTCCTGCAATACACAGAAAGACTTGGGAGTTTTCCTCGAGGCTGAGGTGGCTCTTTCCTGTGGCTAACACATCCCTGGCCTGTTGGAAGCTGGCTAGGTGCTACTGAGCCATGGACATTTGAGAGTGACTCGAGTGGCCTGGGCTGCCACACAGAACACCTGTAACCGCTGGGTGAGTCTGAACCTCCTGCACTCCAACCAGCAAAAAATGATGACAGGCTCTTTAAATAAAACGGGCCACCCACATGACACGCGGTTAAGGTAGCTGGATCCCAAACGGCCGACTGCGCAGTTTGAGCCGGAGATCCCAGACTCAGCAGCTTGAAAATCACACCGGGCAAGTGTGCATGTGTGCCCCAAATTCCTGGCAGAAGGGAGAAGGGATTGGGGTATGGTCATTTCCCCTGGGGGCGGGGGGTTGCTTTCTTACTTTCTGTCTCTAGTGAGTGTATGTGCCCTGTAGGAAAAAAAACAAAAACCCCAAAAAACTGGCTGTCCTGTCCCCTAGAAGAAGCAAAACAGGTCAGTCAGTGATCGGTCACTCAGGGCTACTTCGGAGGGAGGGGCTGGTGCAGTCTGCACCGCCCTCACACTGGGCACCCAGCGGACGGCAAGGCCAAAGCCAGCACTAGTAGAGCAAGAGTCACACGTGTCATCCCAGCCTTCGTCCTGTCCCTGTATCGCTGAGCTGTTGATGGCGAACTCAAGCAAGCCAAGAGCTACTTCCTGCGAGGGAGAGCCGAACAGCCATCCTGCACGGTGGAGAAATGCCTGCTGAGACCCGCTCATGTCAATGAAGAGGGAATTGCACATTTACCCCAAATCTAAACCAGCAGAAAGCTGAGATCATTGGAGTGCTTTTTCTGTACACGGCTTTTATGAGAGACAGCTGACAGGTAAGCAAGGTAATTTTAGAGTTTTATGCTAAAACACACAAATGTGCATGCCAGCGCCAATGTTTTGCGGGTGCCACTGATCTTGAGAACAAGGCTTTCTCCCCCACATCTCCCAGCTGCTCGGCTCCAGGATCTTAGCCTCTTCCTAGGAGAAGGAGGGCAGAGACCGTAAAATGGCTGTTCTTTAACCTCGTCTAGTCCTCAGAGCTGCTCTGGACTCGTTAGAAATCGAGGAGCCCCCTGCCCTCATTCTCCATCTCGGCATACCTGGGATGGGTCTAGAAATCTGTACATTTAGCACATGCCCCAGATAACTCTTAGACCACGTAGGGAGCACTTCCTGGTACAAATCCCCCATTTGCTACTGAGAAATTTAGACCTGAGCAGTTCAAAGGCTCCGCCGAGGGCAGAGCTGGGACTGTAACCTCCAGCCTACTGCTTCTCCTCCTGCTTCGGTCGTCCTCACCCCAAAACCTCTGTCAGCCAACAGTGGTTCCTCAGAGCAAGTCACGATGGGATTTCTAGTCTTCAGAAGGAGATGCTAACCCTTATCTAGCAAACTCACTCACGCTCCAGAGATGGGCACCAAGATAGCCCTAGGACGTCAGAGATCCCTGAAGTGCTTTCTAAAGCCAAGGCTGGTTGTCATTTAATATAGTTTTGTACTAAATATACGTACCTGTTTGAAATTTGTCAATCTGCCCGTATTTCTAACTGTTTAAGTAGGTGGAAACTAACTACGTAAAGAAAACCAAGATTCTGGAGTAATCACCTCAGAGGAGCAACAAGCTAGCTGAAAACACAGTGTGAAGGCAGGGAAGAGGCCAGAGAAGCTGCCGGTTTCCAACACAGACCAAGTGTCCTTATTTGAAATGCATAGGGCCAGAGGGGTCTGAGCCTGGTTTTCACGTATCTGCATATACATAGTGAGCTCTCTCGGAGGATGGGACCCAAGTGGAAATACGAAATTCATTTATGCTTCATATATACACACAGTGCATGCATGGCCTGAAGGCGGTCTTGTATTTTGAGATTGCAGCATTTAACTGTCACCTGTCACATGAGGTCAGGTGTGGAACTTCCCACTTGTGATGTCACGTTAAGATTTTGGAACTTTTTAGATTGGGATTTTTGGACTGGGGTGATCAACTGTAATGTGACTTGAGAGAGGGTGACTGTGTTTTCCACTTCTGTGGGTAAGGTACTTGAACCCCAGAGACGACTCACCTGGGCTGTGAGAATCAGCTCATTGATGACGTGTGCAGCGTGCTGACACCGATCTGGCGGGCCCATGACCTGGGCAGCTCTCTCTGGACTAATCCCGTCATCTGTGGAACCGGGTGAGATGGGATTAGGAAAAAGCTCAATATTAAAGGGACACAGAAGTCCACCCGATTCATAATCAATTGACCTCCCAGTGCCAAAAGGGATCCTATGGGACACAGTAGCTTCAACGGCTCTTTAGGAGAAAATGGGTGACAGGGAAAGGTGTATGCTGATCCCTTTTGCATGTTTCAGGTAAGTGCTTCTTATGTAGTTACCAGCACTAAAAAAAGACAGCAATCCAGCAATCCAGGGCCAGTGGGGGGCACGGACGTTAAGGTGGCGAGAGCCCACACAGTCAACTATGCAGCCTGAGTCTCAGACCTGGGTAACTGGAAAATCACAGTGTGTCTGTGTGCGTGCACATGCCCTCCATCAAAATCCTTAGAGGAGAATGGAGAAGGGATTGTGGTGTGGCCATCTTCCACCAGGAGTGTGGGGGGAGGTGGGCTGGGGTGGTGGTGGCAATTTCTCACTTTCTCTTCCTCTTGCTCTCTGGCAGGCACACGTGCCCTACAGCAAACTAAACAACAAAACCCCCCAAAACTCCCTAAAACATACTTGAAAAGAAAGGGGTGGGGGTATTGTGCAACCCTGTGGCACAGTGGTTAACCAGTACATGTAGGGAAACCACGTGGCCGACCTGGTTCAAATCCTGGCTCCAGAGGCTTGAAAAACACCTCAGGTGTGCGTATATGTGCCCTCAGTCCTGATGGGACAGAGAAATGGTGGAACGGGATTACAGTGTGACCACGTCCCACTGGGAAACGGTCCCTCTTCCCCTGTCACTGATGAGCACGTGCATCCTCAGGCAAAAAAAGAAAAGAAGGGTAAGGTGCCAAGGAGAACAGAGCGATGATCTGGCACTAATTTCTACAACCAGCCCACTATCACGTTCTCCTGTCTTCACAGAAAGGAGAAAAATACCAACAGCATAGGAAATTTTGTTCATAAAAGAAAATTCCTTAAAACTTAAAAGAATTGTCTTTTACTCTAAGATGTTGGTCTTTTTTCCTGTGGTTTTATTTTAAATTATCTCTAATTTTATGAAATAAAAAAAAGTGTGTTTTGGGGGCCAGCAGGTGGTGTGGTGGTTAAGGCGCTGGACACTCCCAGACCCGGGCCTGGTGGTTTTCCTTCTCACTTTGCTTCTCTCTGTGTGTCTGTCTTTCTCTGGTCAAATGAAAATAAATGAATGATAAATAAAATTAAATGAATAATTCTTAAAAAAAAAATGTGTTTATAAAAGTCTTTACTTGGGAAAATTAAAGCTGGAAATATATTTTATGCGCGTATTTTACTAGTAAGGGGAAGAAAGGCCTGGAAGCCCTGAAACTCGAGCACTCTGCCGGGGACAGGGGAGGCTGGCAGGCACTGCGGAGAGAACGAGGACATGCAGGAAGCTAGAACAGCGCTTCGGTCTGGTGAGACGTCCTGTTAATTTTTTGTAATACTAAGGATTTTTGGAGACCATCGAAACCAACCTGGTTTAAACTGAATCCTCACACCAGCATCGTTCTGGATCTTTTTGATCATTTCCCCATTTCTTCCTATTACAATCCCAACAGCAAACCTAGGCACGGAAACCTAGGTAGGGAGAGAGACCCTCGTTAGGGCTTTTTACGTATCTGTATTCGAAGGACAGGTTTTTGTGACGACTTGGTTTTTACTACAGTGCATTCCTGGAAATGATAGAATATAGCCTATTTTTTCTCCCTTAGGGATAATATCGTGGTTGATGATTGCATTCTTGACCATTAAATGCATCTAAAAAATCTGAGATTTGATCCAAACAGTAACAAAAACTGAAGCAAAGAATAGACCCTCCGGAGAAATAAAAATTACCAACAGTACATTTATCTTCCAAATCCTAGGAAGAGCATAAACTAAACAACATTCTTTTTCATTATGGTAAAACAGATATAAAATTTATCATGTAAGTATTCCTCAGTATGCAACTCAGTGGAATTAAGAGCACCATGTGCTGTAACCATCTATAGTCAGAACTCTGCCAGTCCCCAATGACTCCATATATCCACTGAACAATCGCTCCTCTCGGGACCCTGGGAACTCCTATGCCATCTTGTTTCCAGTCATCTGCCTGTTCCAGGGCCCACTCACAGTATCTGTCACTGTGCATTTGGCTTACTGCACTGAACACACTGCCTGTGAGGTCTACCCACGCGGTAGTTTATATCAAAACTGCATTCGGAAGAACAGATTTTCACCCTCCTTCACCTCATCAATAGAATGGGCTTGCAAGTTTGATACAACAAGAAAACCTGGACTTTGGTCTTTACCTGGGCAGTAAGCTAACTTTTAAAATAAACCCTCAAAACCAGGGGGAATGACCTTCGTGCCTTGAAATGTAGCTGCCTCCCCTCGCGATAGGGTTGTGCCTGTCCCAGCTGGTCCTCACACTTCCCCTGGAAAGTGGGAGTCCGCCTAAGGTTCCGCAGGTGGGACGAGTTAAAGAGCCTGTGCCAGCACGAGGGCTCGGCAGCCCGCGCCTGCCCACGCCCTGGGCCTCCAGCATACCTCTATACTGCCTCCTCCCACTCGGGAGCCGAAATCGCCGCGCGCACCTCGAAAGTCAGCTTGGTCTTTCTCTCGGATGATCTCTAGTACCATTTCTCTTGCTTGCTGCATAAACACAAATAAAAGGGATGGGAAAAAAATCCTGAAAAAAGACACAACATCAGGTGAAATGTCAAGACCAAACCCTCCCACTCAGGCTTAAAGACTCAGAAGGCACTTAGCTCTGGGGGGCTCACTTGTTACTAAGGGCCGTGGGCAGACACAGGAACCAAGTCTCAGATGACAAGCTCTTCACTTGCCCCAGATGAGGGACCACCTTCCTCCTTTTTTTAAAGACAGGGTCTTGCTTTGCCTTGATCCCCTGGCCTCAGCCTCCCAGCTGAGACACAGGCACACACCTGGCTCTTTTTTGAAAAGGGTCTTGCTATTCTGCCCAGGGCAACCTGGAGCTCACAACCCTCCTGCTTCAGCCTCCCCAAGTCTGTGGGACTATATGCACGTGATGCTCTGGCCAGCTTTAGGGTGAACTAGGAACTGAACCCGGGCCTCCGATGCGGTGCAGCCTGCAGAGGACAGTGTCTTAGCAGCATGCACTGCGGGAGCTGGGCCAACCTGCTTTTAAGCCATTGCCGGGTCAATACGTGTGTGTGTGTGTGTGTGTGTGTGTGTGTGGCTGTAATTTGATCCCTCTCTCCCAGGTATTCCTTGATACCATGTCTCTCTAGTTGGGAAGGTTGGTGGAGATCTCTGACGAGGGGTCACGGGAAAGGGTCAGGGCAGGGTCCAGGGGAAAGCAGCTTTACCAGCTTCATGTCACAAAGGCACTCCAGAAAGGCAAGCCCAGGAATAGGAAGACAATGTCCAGATTTCGGAATTCCTACTTCCTAGCTAAATATTTCAACTACCAATCGGAGAGACTCCCTCCGGGATTGGACTGTGTAAGGCAGATTCAACCACCCTCTGCCAAAAGAGTGCTACTTCTGAAGACTACCATCTCCTGTCCACCAGCCCTCTTTGGCACCAGCCACTACGGATGTGAGGGACTTAGCGAGCTGAGGTGATAATGCAGAAACTGAGACCAAGTCTCAGCTCCACAAGAAATGACACAAACCCCAAGTGGAAATCGAGGTCTTAGGATGTTGGGAAAACCCCAAATATGGAGGGGTATCAGAAGATGGTGCAGAACTCTGTTAATTTCTTTTTTAAAATAAATTATTTCATGTAATTTTACTTACTTATTTTAATTTGACCAGAGAGGGACAGAGTGAGAGAAAGAGAAAAACAGAAAGGGAAAGTAAGAAAGCAAGCCACCAGTTCCAGGGCTTGAATTGTGGTCAGTCATGTGGGGGTCTAGTGACCTTAACCACCATGTCACCTGCCGGCCTTGAACTCTGTTAATTTCTAAGGCCTGGCTATTCTTAGGGGACACATGCTAAAGGGCTGGTCATAATATGTGCCACTAAAAATGATACAAACACACACAGGCACAGCAAAACGTCAGGTAGAACGAGTGAGCACAGGTGTGTTCATGGGACAACAGCTCAACTTCTCTACGTGTTTGAATTTTTTCATAAGAAGTTGGCGAATGGAGGTTATGGCGTGGTGGTTAAGGGCACTGTACTCCCACATGGCTGACCACGGTTTAAGTCCAGGACCTTGCGGCTTGGCTTGCTTTCTCACTCCCCCCCCCCCCCCCCCCCCCCCCCGCTCACTCTGTCCCTCTCTGGTCAAATTAAAATAAATTAATGAAGTTAAATAAATAAAAAAAGTTGGGGAATGAAAAAATAGTTTACCCTAAACACATCAGACCTCTTGTCAAAGGCAACACAATGTCGAATATGAAGTTTTGAAATAAAATAAACCCTAAATCCTGTAAGTTTTGGTTATTTCCCTGCAAATTTATAAAACTTTTCTTCCCCCCGACGAGAGACTATGCCAAAGATCGCACTGGGAATGGTGGTAGGGTGGCTGGGAGGCAGACTCCAGCACCCTCCGTGGTCTGCACACAGTGGCAGTGCTCCACGGGTGACTGCGAGGAAGGCCTGGCGACCTGCTTTTTGCACAAGTCTCCTGGCTGTATTTCTTTTCTTCCCCCCACAGAGGTATTTTTGTTATAGGATGTGTGTGCTCACTGGAGAGAGAGAGAGAGATGGACAGAAAGCAAGACATCACCCCCATCCCCCGGAGGGATGGCCATACTGCAATCCCTTTTCCTCCGTTCTCCTCTCGGGATTTGGGGCACACATGCACACACACCCAGCATGAGTTTGAAGCCACCGAGTCTGGGACTTGAACCACCATGTGTGAGCCCAGCAACGTAATCATTATACCATCTGCTGGTCCCATTCTGGCTGTGCTTCAAGGAGGTGGACCATTTCAGGTGCGAGGAAGTGCTGGGGGGCTCTGGCCCGAAGGAAGTGAAGAGCTGCACACGACCAGAACTCTAGGAAGGAGCCCGCCAGCCACAGGCCCTCGCTCCTGCTCCACAGGCATGTTCTAATCAGCGTAGCTGAGTAACAGGGCTCAGAACCAGGGGCACTGGTTTGCAAGGGACAGGTAACCTCCACGAGATCAAAACCCCGAAGTTCCTGAAGAAGACTGGCTACTGACGACAGCCTGGCCCACTGAGGCATGGCGCACTGGAGCCACTGTGAATGGGGCAATGGCCAGCCAGGTGCAGGTGCAGGAGGGACCCCGAGACAGGCACAGCCCCCTGCATCCTCACACCAGGAGCTGGAGGTGGCACTATCCCCGGTGACGGAACGGCCCTGATGCTTCCAGCAAGCAGGTGTCCTGGGGGCGCAGGCACGGGCTGCCTGTTGCTGGGGTGGCTCTGGTCTGTGCTCACCACTAACCCTGGCTGAAGGGCTTGTATAAGGCTGAGAGAGACAACAAGCAAACAAAAGCCAAACGGAAATGGTGCCTGTGCTGACCTCAGGTCAGAAAGGCTGACACTGCAGCTGATCAGACCATCCGCCTGAGGGCGCTGCTCTGTACTCGCGCTGTCCCAGACGGTCACCGCCAGCCCTGTGCTGCTATTGAGGAACTGAACTTTGATTTAATTTGAATGAACTGAAATGTCACATGGAGCTAGTGGCTCTGGAATTGGGTAGCATAACTCTAGATGCCTTTCATCAAGCTTGGCTCGGGGAAGAGCATACTGTAAGCAGGGAGGTTGGTTAATGGTGAGTGGAGCGAGGCAAAAGCTCTAGGTCCCCACGGAGTGCTAGAGCGCACAGAGGCTGCCTGCCGCACGGCCCCCATCCTACCTGTACTTTAAACGGGTCTCCAGTGATGCGAAGAGGCTTGTCTGCTCCCGTGGGCAACGGGCCGTCCTGGATCATGACCATTTTCACACCTGTCCGCTCCTGGGGGCACACACAATGGCAGGGTCCTCATTGTCGTGAGTAAGAAAGCAGGGCGGCCTAAGACGCTGGACGGCGGGGGCAACGATTTCCACTTGGGGTTCATAAAGTCCATGGGGCAATGGTAACACGCAGCTCCAAAAGATGCTGGAGCCTACATGCTGATTTGAGCCCCGGCAGGCAGGGTGGGCAGATGCACAAGTGCCCAAGGGAGGGGAGGGATCGTGGTGTGACCAGACCCCATAGAGGGTGCCTCTTTCCCTCGCGTGCACGTGAACACATGCTGACGTGTGAGTAAAAAGGAAATAGGAAGCCGGACCGGGTCAAGACCCGCCTCCCACCCACCACCAGGCACTACCTTCTGGCCTGGACCATGCAGCTGACTTCTGTGAAAGGACACACTTGGGTCATACCAGACAAGATCCAGATGAGAGTCCTCAAACTTCCTCCCCAAATGAGGCCCCGTCTCTACAGCCTGTAAAGGGTGCCGAGCTACGTGCCCCACAGGCTGTAGGCCAAGTGCGCTACTTCACGTTGCTGGCGGGAACTTATTACGCTGGTGGCAGGAAGCTGCCTGAGGGGCCAGTGCCCATGCCCATACACCAGGGTGCCCGCCCTGACCCGAGCACTGTGTAGCATGAAGGCAAGCTGCCACCCCCACCTGCAACTGCAAAAGCCCCAAAGCTCTGAAACGAAAGTGTATTCACAACTACCTTGGCAGCAACACTGAACTCAGGAAAGCCCACGTCCCTGAGTGTACAAGTACTGCTCACCTGTGGAAACCTGCATTTGATCTCAGGGGATAGTTCGGGACTTTGTAGGGGAGAGGTGTTTAGCTCTGAACCGCGATCGGCACCAAGCGTCTGCGGCGAGGACGAGCTCACAGCTAACGTGCACAGGGCACTTCCTCAGTGACGAGTCCTCGTGCAAGGTCCGAGAACGGGCCTGAGTATTATTTTAGTTTCACTATCACAGCAAGCCCAGCACTTCTCCCTTTTTACAGACAAGAGTCCCGAGCCTTTGGGAGGTACAAGAGCACATTTAGGGTCACACCACTAGGAAGGGGACTGTTGGGTCACTGTCCTTCTATCTGAGATGCTGCTGTTCGACGGTAAAAGCAACTCTGACAGAGATGCGTTGCCATGAGGACTGTGGAAGTTCATGGGCCTTACCAGGCCTGCCTCCTCAGGACTTGGTGCTAGCCCATGCTCAGAGGAAGGAGGCCTCTCCTGGCTGGCCAGGAAACCCCTTGGGCAGAGGCTCGGAAGGGAGCCACAGCCCACGGTGTGTGAAGCCAGCCTAGCCCGGGAGCGTCGGTCACAATCAAACCTCCCAGGCCAGGACGACTACGGGATGCAGGGCGGCCGCTCGCGCTGTGTGGGCTCACACACCTGCAGCTGCTTTATGGTCTCCCCGCCTTTGCCGATGACCAGGCCCACTTTGGACGCGGGAATGAGGAGCTCCTGGACCGTGCTGTTACCATCCATGTCGTTGTGAAAGCCAGGTCCATTCCGACAGCGGTCCACAATCTGCCCCAGGAGTCGTTTGGCTTGTCTTTGGGAGGGAAAGAACCACAAGAGTACTGCATTAAAGGATCGCCCTAGGTGTATACGAGGGACTCGGCACCGGAGACACGCCCAAGGAGTCAGGGCAGCCCTCTGTCCAGCTCCAGCTCCTGCCCCACACCCGGGAGGTCTCTGCCATCCGCCACACTCCTGGGCTGGAACTCAAAAGCAACACACAGCATGACCTCCATGTTCCAGGCTGCCCTCTGCTCAGCCCGTGCCTCCACAAACGTCTGTCATCTCTCAGGACACCAGCTGCTTGGGCTGTACAGGCCACCTCTGCCCCCTCCACTTCTCCCTACTCCCCAGCCCAGCATAAGCTTCTCAGGGAGTACCTATGCAAGACGCATCTGGTAAGTAAGGCAGGAGAGACAGAGCGATGAGACAGATGGGAAGAAAGAAAGCAAGGGTTAGTAGTCATCGTGTGAACTCCCAAGCTCCAAAGTGCTGTTCCACAACCAACCACACTGCCCTGTGGCGTCTAAGCAGAGGCCAGGAATCACCAGTTCGGTTCCGAGAGGTGGCCGAGGCAGAGGCTGTGTACCCACAGCCACCCACCTGCTTTGCACATTCCACGGTCGCAAAGCCGGGACCTGCATTCCGGGAACATGCTACGTGTGCTGGTTTATCTGGGAGCGGGGGAGGGAGACACACCGTTGTGACAGTATCAGGCAGCCTCAAGGTCGTCTGTCGGACCCATACCCTTTTCTGCACCAGAATTCTCCCTGCTGTCAGTGGCAGTATTTGTTCTTTAAATTACCACGCACAATCTATTTCCTGGTCCTCCTGTTAGAGAATTCAGCTACTAAACAGGCTGCTGTACTCTCACTAGGGAAAACGATACGGTTGCCTGCTGAAGTTATAATCCCTGGCCTCGACTCTCCATCCACATACGAAGCAGGAATGGTCAGAAGAGCAGATGGAGAGCGAGGCAGGAAACGCCGCCTTTGTCGTCGCGAGCCTCTGCACAGTCACTGGTGCATCTTCTCGGTTATGGCAGCTTTTTAGTATTTTGCTAGTGTACTAGATTAACCTGTGTTGGAAGAAAAATGCCTCAACTTCAGCAAAATCATCAGTTCGCCCTATAATGCACACCTGCCAGCGACATTTATTCTGGGTCACTGCCTGCAATGTTATGGCAGTACATGGGAATTTACGCTCATCCAGACTCCCCGGGAAATGGAAACGAGACAGCCCTACCTATGGAGGAAGATGCCATCTAAGCCCCTGTCCCCTGAGGCTCTGCTACCTGGCAGATGGAAAAAAGGCAGCAAGCAGCCTCTTAGCAGCACTGCCTTCCCCCGGAAGGGGCCTGGATCTCTGAGGCCTGCATCTGGTACAGTGCTCTGAGCATGTGCATACCAGGGCATGAAAGCGATGCTAACCTTACAGTGGCTGCAAGGGTCTCAAAAGTCAAGACCCCTCAGGTCAGTCCACATGGCCACCTGAGTGGAGTAAAGGTCACAAAGAGTGGACTCGTTTGGTTCACAATGATCAGAAGGGTAATGAAACCGGCCCCAGGAAAAGGCCTGATGGGAGGCTTCTCAGTAGTTCACAAAGTGACAGGCCTGCTAGTACCGGCCTGCTCAGGTGAAGGAGCCATTAACAAGAAAGAAGTAAGTTGATTAGAGCATTCAGCAGGGGAATGGACACTCTTAGGCCTTGGTTTAAGAAGGAGATGTTATGATAGTAGTGAGATACTCTGCAGGGTTTGGAAAAAGGGAGATGCCTTGTGTATTTCAGGTAACAGAAAAACTCCCCTGGTGTAGCCACCTCCCAGACCTTCCTAAAGAAGCACCTGCTTGCCTGTGTGGCCAGACTGCAGCACAGATCGACAGTGTTCAAGAACAGTTTTGCCCTTCTGTTTTTCCCCCTTTGGGCAAGGAGGAAGAAGAGTGAAAGGAAAAAGTAAATAAAATAAACTTACTCAATACTTTCTGGGGTTCCGGTAAGTACACAGGGCCTCTCTGGAATCCCAGAGCTCTCTATAAGAAGAATCGAGAAGATGAGGTGTGTTGGGGGCACCGCAGCCGTGCACTCTGGCTCTGTGTGCAGACGGTCTCTCTGGGGCTCGCTATACACCAGCCCCATGGAAGCCCGGCCTCCCAGAAAAAGACAGCTGGCTTCTGCCTGTGGGCAGGACACCGAGTGGGGAGCTCTGCCCTTGGTTCTCAAGACAGAAACAAGTCCTGCAGGGAGAGCTGGGAAGACGCAGCAGGTCTGTGCACTGGTCCTTGTTCCCAATCTCAGCTTCACCTGTGACCCCTCATGTGCTCAGAATTGCTCGAGTCACTTTTGTGTGCTGTTAATTCCGTGGTTCCACCGTTTCTAGAGGAGTTTAATGGTCATCTGTCTGCAAGTAGCTCTAAGCTTCCCTGGCCTTTAACGACATGCACGTCAGTGTGGTTACCAGTTATCACATGACTGTCCCAAGAGATCAGTGACATCTACATGGAACTGGTTCTGGGCCCCTTGACAAGGCAAGAAAACTTCACTTTCCCAAACATACACGGTGCTTTACTTTGCTCCTTAAAAATTGCTTCTTTAAAAAAAAAAAAAAAAAAAAAAAAAAAAAAAAAAAAAAAAAAAAAAGGGAAGAGAAATAGCCCCACAGCAGTTACTGTCTTCAAGATACTGTGGTTAAGTATCCTTTTATATGACAGACATTCCTCTATCAGAACGTCCTCCAAACCCCTTCCTCCACGTAAAAGGGGTCAAATTCAAATTAAATGACAAAACTATAACTAAAGTGAAAACTGTTCTTCAATCTGTCTCTGTATCACATAGTCAAGACAGACCTAGGTGGGAAAGTTGCTGAAACGTCTGAGATGTTCCGGAGCCTACTGGCTCAGTCGGCCCTCCCAGCTGTCCTCTTTCCACAAAAGTAAGGGACAGTCTACTCCAGGGAGCCAGCAAGCAGCCCGAGAAATGGCCCCAAAGCCAAAGGACTCTTGCAGGCCCACCCTGAGATAATATTCTGGTGCAGAAAACACAGGTCCCAGAGTGGCAGGTGTTTGTGAAGGGTCATGCCTGGCCACAGGACTGCGGGAGGGTCTGCCCCAGAAGCTAGATGGGCCTGCTGTTCTTTCAGTTTTCATCCGAGGGTCTGACCCCCAGAACACAAGGAAAACACCAATCACGCATACTTACCCAAGACCCTACCCATCTAAGCAACAAGCAAAGGCACTGAATCTGGACAATAAGTACTGAGTTCTAGCAAAGTGCAATCTAGGAAAAAAGTTCTTACCTGAAGCAATCTGAATTTTGCAACCAGATTCGGCTTGAATTCGTGAAATCTGCTCACCTCCTCTGCCGATAACTGAAACAGATTGAACAGTGTTAGAACACGCCACTGTTCCTCACCTAACTGTGTGTTGAATCCACAAACACATCCACCCGGCTCACAGCGCCACAACAGGTTGGCTCAGTGAGCCCAGCCCAACACTCAGAGCATTTCAGCAGCAGCCCACATACGTGGGACATGGCAGCCAGCCAAAGGGGGTTCTAGCTGGGGGAGGAGGCAGCTGGGGGGTGAGGAGTTGGGGTGTGTGGCCTCTCCCTCAGGCTGAAGAGAGGCCCCTGCGACATTTTGGGGGTGCAGAGAACACAGTGGAAAGTGTTCTACTCTAGGTGACACTCCTAAGACTGAAGTGGAGGACAGACAGAAATGAAGGACAGTGGACGGTGCAGATACTTACTGAATCCAACCATTTTATCAGGAACTTTGAATTCTTCTGTTATTACTGCCCTAGAAACAAAGAACATTTTGGGAGAAATGTAGAAGATGGAATTCTGCAGTCAATTCAGGTCCCTATACTTCCCATTCATATTGGCAACACTGCATATAAAAGATTAGCTCAAAAAGAATCAGGCCGATTTGTCCAAAAAATCCACAACCATCTAGAGAGTCATTTAACAAACTTTCCTTCCCTCTGGCTTTCGTGAAAACATCGGTCCCCCTAACAAAGGCCTCTTCCTCACACAGCGACTTGCTGCTGCATAGCTATACCTCACTGGCCCTCTCTAACCAAGGGAGCACCAATCCCAGGAGCCTTTGGGGTTCTGGGAGATGGTACTCAACGTATCTTCAATATTCTGTTTTCCAACCTGTTTTTGGCCTTCCCGTGAGATGTCCCAGATGGAACCGTAGCCGACGGAGGCCTAATCGGTGTTGGCCAGCACAGAACGATTACCTCGCTTACTCTGCAAGGTAATTCTGCTAAATGCACCCCATCCATTATGCACCTCTTTTTTCCCCTTAACAACTACTGCACTAGCTCTTTCAAACAAACCTTCGAATTTGCCATAGTGTGTTGTGGACAATATCCAATTTGCCCAACACCCCAGAAAGCAATTAAATCTAAACATTTACCTTAGGAGGAAGCTAAATGCAAGTAGGGCTTCTTTAAAAAAAAAAAAAAAGGCAAGCATTTTGAAATCTCTCACACAGCTGGATTTTACCCGTCATGGAAAGGACTGAATCAGCGCACGGTTTTAGGGAGAGTACTGCACTTAGGAGAGATGCAGCAGCATAAAGAGCGGCTGCCACGGCATCTTTCTGACAGGAGCAAACAGTCTTGTCTTTGTGGAATTCACAACCTCCGGCTTCTGTACGTGGAGGGATTCTACCTTGTGGGATGCAGGACTTCCCCCAAAGCAGGCAATTCCTGGCTTCCTAACACGTAATGCCACGGATGTTAGTGCCAAGCCACGCTGGTCTAACACATCCTGCAATGAACGCCGGGTCCCTGTCAGGGTGTGCGCCCTGACGGCTGTGAGGGGTGACAGCGCTCCCGTCCGTGTGGCCACGAGGTTGCGGCTTGCGCCGTGTGTAACGCAAGCTGCCTGCTCAGAATATGTCATCAGGAACTGACTAGAGAGGCTTCGATCTACTGCAACACAAACACCACAGAGCCGGGCAGCTCCCTGGCCCTCGGGAACAATCTGAGCAAATGCTTGCTGAAGAAGAAAGATACCAAGAGGAGCCACTTTTGGCTTCCAGGAAAAAAAGGTTCTCTTCAAAATGCTGGGCTGAAACGTCTCTAATGCCCAAAGCATACACATTTTGGAAAGTAAAATTGTGGCCAGTTATGGCTTTATGGGAAGTTGACTGATACTAAAAAGTCTCACTTACATTATTTTAATCATTAACAATCAAAATAAAGCAGCCAAAGAAACAACAAAACCACCTAGGATACATCTTTTGGTGGACTGATCTGGGGGGTTTTCGGAAACTCCCATTAATACAGAGTACCAGGAGAGAGCTGCCCCACTGGCTTCTGAAGGTTAACGGTACTACGTTAGTAACAGATGCAGGGCTCCAAATTTCATCCTTAAGGAAGAGACACTGGCAGTCTCTTGCACATTTTTTTCCTTTCTGAGATGATGCCATGACCAGATACTCTATTTTACAGAGTGGCCTTTTTGAAGCTCAAAGGTCTTCTTAGCTCTCTAAGTCTTCACCATTCAACAGCGAGTTGTGAGGGGAAACAAAGGGAGAGAACCCACAGGAAGCTTGGCCGAGGTTCTCTGCAAGACCCTCTCCCTACAGGAGGGGTGACTGGCTTCCGGCCACCCTGGCCCATGCACGGGCCACCCACCCTGCTCCCTGAGCATTCTCTTGGGAGGGCCTGGCCCCTCACACCTCAGGATCTTTTCTCGAGTGAGCGGGTTAAGGATACATGAAACACTGGGAAAATCATAAAATGAAAAGGGAAAATTTCACGCTCTCCCTTTAAATTAAATGTACTGTACAGAAAGAGCAACTCCAATGTCTGAAGGTCTTTTAAACTTACGTACAATAATGGCTGGTTTTTAATACTGCATATCACTTTGTCCCTTGAGCTTATGTTACAGTCTTGGAAATGGTTAGCAAAAAACTTGAGCCTTAAGGAAATCTAGCCCATAGTTTTTTTTCACACTTTCAACCTCTGACTTTCTACTACTCTAGTACAGATGGTGGATCAATAAACAATTAGAAGTGATCAATAAATAATAAAACATAACCCACTGCTTACCTTTGATGTACCAAGGCCCCTAACTGGTTACCTACTGTGGCAAAGAGAAAGAGAAAAGAAAAATCAAAGCATTAGCACGGATAAACTAACTTCATCCTTATACGAGTTCTTACCATTTCGGGGGGGGTGGAGAGAAAGGCTGAAAGAAAGCAAACAGTAATTTAGGCTCAGTGGCTGCAATGAATGCGTTACATGATATGAAACAGGAGGGGACATCTTGATCAGCACCGTCTCTAACCCAGTGTCCAGCTGAACACAGGATAAGAAATTGATCTGTGTGTCCACGTGCTGAGAGGCCTGGGGACAATCTCACTTGCCTAAATCCCCCTAACTTCCTCCCTCCCTCCTGCTCTGGACCCAAACTCTATGTAGAGACAGAGAGGGTTCCGTCTTTCTTTTAAAAACCAATCAGATGTGCTCCTGGGAAGCATGGCTAAGGGCTGCTCTATGGGGCCGCAGTGCCCAGCACACGCACACACGTTCTTGCCAGCCACAGGGGCGGAGCCGGCCCAGGGTACCCTCCCTGGCATTAGCACCTGATAGGGAGGAGGGCACCCCTCCCAGGGGCCTTCCCACTGACCCAGTTCCCAACCTGGTGGATAAAGAATGAGCAACGGCCTTTCAAGCCCATTTCAGAGAGATGACAGAACAGAACGGCCTCTTACTATTAAAACTGACCCTTAATAAAACCCCCACAAACGGTTTCTCCCCTTTCAGCCGTCGACGAGTCTTCCCTTCACCACCCAGCAGCAAGAACGATTCCGTGCAGTTTCTCTTTTGAAAAATGCAGCTCAGGAAATACAGTCAGCAGACAATACAAAGCACAAATCCTAAATAGGACAAAGAACCGAAGGAATCTTCCTAGATGTTAAAGAAAGCATTCAAAAGTATGTCTTTGGGGAAAGTTATTATAAGGCTAGAGATGGCAAAAATGGGAAAGAGTCAATTGTATCAACTTCAGAACAGAGTGAAAAGATTTGACATCTGAAATACCCAAGTCCAACTGCTCTTCTTCCCATTTGAACTTAGCCCCGCCACTCTAACGGAACAGCAGAGCAAGTCAAAAAAAGACAAAGGAAAAGGCACTAGGTTGACATTTTACAAAAACAATGCTAGCAAAAGTAAACGAAGCCACTGAGTCAGTACCGTGTTTCTTCTGGATCAATAGCAGCATAATGGTTTGCAGCCAAAATATTGACACTATATGCTGTTAATCTGCTTATCTCAGGGATAAGAGAACTGTTTTGTAATGGCTCTTAACATTTTCTATTTGCATATCCAGTTTGACTACAACAAATGCTCGCCCTCGTTGGGGACAGGTAGTGCTGACAACTCCCCTTTCACATGGAAACTGGACAATCGCCAGCTTGGAAGAGAAATCCTCGGCACAGACTCGGCCCCGAAGGCGGTGAGCACAAAACATACCAGGGGAGAGCTAGCAAGCCGGTGAGCTGTTCCCCCCAGGGGTCCAGCCCAGACTGGTTACTAACAGGGTTCCCCTCTCAGTGGCAAAGACTCACCGGAGAGAGAGGAACTGCAATGTCCTGGAGGGCCGAGAGGAGAGCCCGCAGGGCCACACTGGCTCTGGGTCCACTGTGCTGTCAGCCGAGAGCCGTCGAAGGCCGGTGATCTGTAGCTCTCTGGTCTCAGCCCGCAGAGCCACAGAAACAGTGAGCGGAGTGGGCGAAGCACCCATAACGAACTGCGTGAGCCCCGTGAGAATGCGGAGCACTGAGCACAAGCCATTCGAGTTTATGTTCCTCACAGAAATGGAAATTCGACTTTGCTGACAAGATAACGCGTCACGGGGCCACGGCATCACTGTGGCTAGCCAACCGCTCTGCTGCCTGTGGACTGCTTCCAAGGAAGGAAAATAAAAGCGCATGCCATCATCCCGCAACAGGCAGGAAAAAGCCGAATCCACACCCAGCCTGACTCCTTCAGTCGGTGGATGCTTCCGAGGGAAAATCTCCCCCTCCAGGAGGTGCCGGAGCCCAAGGCCACCCCTGGGACTTCAAGTTTCAGACCCTCGGAAACATGCCCAAAAAGGTGGTGCCTAAAAAGGAGAACCAGGGGCCGGCAGGTGGTGTGGTGGTTAAGGTGGCTGGACTCCCACACGGCTGACCACAGTTCAAGTCCTGGACCAGGCAGCTTGCTTTCTCACTTTCCTTTTCTCTCTCTGTCTCTTTCTGGTCAACTTCAAAAACAATTTTTTTAAAAAATAAATAAATAAGACAACGACAAAATGAAATGAAATAATTCTTAAAAAAAAAAAAAAAAAAAAAAAAAAAAAGTAGAACCAGAAGTTAAATAAGGGACCCTGAGCGCTCGTACAGCAAACTGATAAAGCCAACTCCAGGACGAAGGGACTGCTCCTTGGTCTTCGCAAGGAGGGGTCCTTGGTCTTCGCAAGGAGGGGCCACCCAGGGGTGGCAGATGGGAACGCCCACTCAGCTCGGGGCAATGATAACCGCGTCATTTTACTGTCAAACAGGGAAAACACTAAGATTGGGCCTATGTTTCGTGAACGGTGTGTGCCAGCTGGCCAGGCTTCGCCCTGCCTCAGAGGGCCCTCAGCTCGCAGTGTGGACTGGGCACCAGGTGATGGGGCCGCCTGGGTGGTGCTCACGAAAACGAACTTCTCACAGGAAACAGGCCCCTTGGCGATGTAAGAAATTCTTTCTGCAGAGTAATACTCTGTTCATGTGAAAATTTCAATAATGATCTTAAAAAACAAATAAACAAAAAAAAGGTGGCCACTTTTTTCCTGTTGTTGGGGAAGAGAAACAAAAATAAAAAATACTCTTTATTTTCCTCTTCCTAGAGAAACAAGGTGTCACTGGGCAACATAACCAACCTTACAGCACGCGCCGATTTTAACCCACATGAACGAGCGGGTGAACGCCCCGGAACAAGCGTGCCCGCGCCCTGCCCAGCTCCAGTGCACAGGCTGGCACCGAGCACCGGCGAGCAGCCATGGGCAGGTAGCACGTCGATCACGAGGGAGAACGTCAACCGTTTCCACGACCGACAGAACCAACCAACCCACCCACCCTTTCTCTCTGGATTCTGAAAGTGCCCTCCTATGGAGTCCCTCCTGCCTCTGACCAAGGCCCTTCCCGGTCCCAGCGTGGCCAGCAGCACTCCCAGTTAGCCGTCAGGAGGCCCAGCGTTAAAAAGCTTTTCTGGGGGGGGGGGGGGAGACAAAGGCTCCCTGTGTTCACCCCAGGCCACACGGATACATCAAGTTCAGCTGAAAGCTCCTGGCAAGTAATCTGCAAATTATTTTTGTAATAAGTGAGAGCAGATTCTGGTTTATCACGGTAACATCACCCTGCCTGCAGAGGGCTGTGCTTTCGGGAGCAGAAAAGAACAGCCGGCCACACCAGGTGCACTTCGAGGGACCTGGCCGGGAAGAACCTGCCGAGCCAGACCAGTCCTGCCCAGGACGCAGTACGGGGAAGGTACCCTCGGCACAGCACACAGACAAGTACCTCTGCCCACGTGGACACCGCGCGTTTGCCAGTCCCGCATTTCGGTGGTTTCAGTGTCATCACTGTTCAATTCTGCAATAACGACTTTGAGTCATTCTTCATCCCACAAGCTGGTGCGTTTTGGAAGGTGAACACCATGCCAGGTGTTGGGGATAAAAGGGTAAGCAGGGGGGGACCAGCAGTTAGCATAACGGCTATGTCGCTGGACTCCCATGTAGTCGACCGAGGTTTGGGTCCCGGACCCAGTGGCTTAAAACTCACGCTGGGGCATGTGCGTGCGTGCCCAAGATCCCGAGAGAATGGAGAAGGGATTGCGGCATGGCTATCTCCCCTGGGGGGGGGGGTGATTTCTCGCTTTCTGTCTCTCTGTCTCTGTCTGGCAAGCACAAGCACCCTACAGCAAAAACCTCTCTCTCAAAAAAAAAAAAAAAAAAAAAAAAAAAAAGGGTAAGCAGGGTCGTCTTTGCTTTCAGGGAGGTAAGGGCCAGACAGGGAAAGCAGAAAACTAGCAGATCAGGAGGTCTAAGCTAGCTTTGGGGATAGGGAGGCGGACAGGCCTGGGCCAGGATCTGCACTCCCACCTCCAGTACAAGTGTCCCCGCGAGGCCTGACCCAAGAAGCAATGGGGTGACACTAAGAAGAAAAAGAATTCTGGTACTACGTTCATAGCTCTAAGCCCCATTTTTACTTAAGCCAGTGAATATGAAATCAGCATTGGGGATCACAACCAGCTTTATGAAAAAACGAAACGGCAAACAATGTACCCTCTGCAGTGGACGTATGGCTTCCTCAGCTACACGGTGTACTATGCATGTTCTAACTAGTCCTGGTGGAAATATGTGAGTATTTCTCGTACTGAGTGATCATTTTACAAGGTTTGAAAATAACCAGACATAACCCTTAGATACAGCCTCTGGAGCCCCATTCTCAACACCACACTGTTACAACACGTGAGGTTGAGGCCCAGGGGCAAGTCTCCCTCCTGCCATTTAGAAGGTGCCTGGCCTTGGTCAAACCACTTCTCAGAAGTTGGTTTCCTTGCATATGCAATAAAGGGTTGAGGCTTTCGGGTCTCTTCTGTCGTCTCCTATTCTGCCTACCTGCCTCCCCTCTGGACCCCAAGCACTCAATCCCTAACCCTGGGCCACCACTCATCTGTTCTCCACCCCAAACACGTTACGTAAAGGGGTGTCATCTTTGGAACTGGCCTCTGCACTCAGTACGATTCCCTGGAGGTCACCCAAGCTGCTGCTGCACCACAAGGTGCTCCTCTTCATTGCGGAGCGATATTCCCTGGCACGGATGCAGGCACACCACGTCTCTCCGTCCACCTGCCGAGGACCGTGGGGGCTGGTCCGGTTTGGAGCTATTATGCAGAAAGCTGCTGTGGAGATTCGTGTAGACCAGTGTTTCTGTGAACATCACGTTTTCACTTCTTGGGAATACATGACCAGTACAACTGTGGGTGGTAGGGTAAATCAGTGTTCAGTTCTATGACTGCAAAACTGTTTTTTAGAGCAACGGTACCACCAAAGTGGTTTTTTTTAAAAAAATTTTTTTTTGTGGCTAAAGGGCACATATGTTTGCCGGGGAGACAGAAACAGAAAGCAAGAAATCACACCCCCCAGGGGGACGGCCACACCGTAATCTCTCCTCCTCCATTCTCCTCTCAGGATTTTAGGCATGCAGGCATAGGTACCCACCGTGAGGTTTTTTTTTTTTTTTAATTTTATTTTATTTATTCATTCATTTATTTTAATTTGACCAGAGAGAGACACAGAGCAAGAGAGAGAAGGGGAAAGGGAGAAAGGAAGCCGCCAGGTCCGGGACTCGAACCGTAGTCGGCCATGTGGGAGTGTCCAGCACCTTAACCACCATGCCACCCGCTGGTCCCCAACCCACCGTGAGTTTTAAGTCGCCAGGTCTGGAACTGGAACAGCAGTTGACTGACGATGTGGGAATCCAGCAACATAACCATCACACCATGTGCTGGTCCTCCATCAAGGTGAGTTTTTAAAAGCTCCTCAGGTAATTCTAATGCCCAGCCATGGTAGAGAACCACGCTTGTCCCTAAGAAAACGTTGAATCCTTTCAATCTGACAGCTAAGTTTCTTCCCCAGATCAACAGCTGCAGAGAACGTGACGTGAAACGTCAGCTCTGTCTGTCACAGCGCGTGCACGGCGGGGTTACTAGCTCGCTCGTTTTTGTGGACAAGTGTACTGGCCAAGCCAACTTCAACCAACCACTCTGATCACAGTTAGCTAGGAAAAAAACCCTCACTTCCTTTTTCCAATTCAGACATGCCTTCGACCCCAGGGGACTACCACCTTACTTCTGAATTATAAGCCTAAAGTGGAGGGATGGCTGAAGGGGGACAGAGGAAGAGGGTGGAGCAGGAAGCCTTTACCACAGGTTGTCCCCTGGATGAGATCAGACTCTGTTTCTTACAGTATTTGTTCTTCTTCTTTATTTCTACTTTATTTTTTGGAGAGATTTTTGCTATAGGGAGCATGCATTTGCCAGAGAGACAGAGAGAGACAGAGACAGAGAGTGAGAAAGCACCTCCTGGGGGGATGGCCAAGCCTCAATCCCTTCTCCTCCACTCTCCTCTTAGGATTTTGGGCACACATGTACACGTGCCCAGCATGAATTTCAAGTCACTGGGTCAAGGACTTGAACCACAGTTGACTATGGGAGTCCAGTGCCTTAACCACTATGCCACCTGCTGGTCCTCCTGCAGTATTTCTTACCAAGACACTCTGCTCTGGTACCTTGGGGTTTCCCATTCAGAAATCTTTTAATTTTATCAGACGGTGTGTGTACTTGCCAGAGAGAGACGGAGAGGGAGACAAAGGGGGAGAGGAGAAAGTACCCTTATAGAGAATGGTCAAGCTGCAGTCCTTTCTCCTCCATTCTCCACTCTGCTGGGATGTGGGGCATGTGCACACGTCTTTCAAGCTGCCAGGGCCAGGATTTGAACGCCTTCATCCATACGGACACGGCTCGCTCAACTACCAGGCCATAGAGCTGGCCCCAGAACTCTGTTTTTATAACCCCCCTTTTCTACAAGCTGCTTTAACTTTTATGCTTTTCTTTTTTTAAGAAAAGCAGCCAACTGTAGCTCAACTTGAGATGGCTGTAAAAAAAAATCGACAGAGGGTGTGTGCAAGCGAGAGAGAGAGAGAGAGAGAGAGAGAAGCACCCCTGCCACGGTCTTGGGCACACGCATGTGCACCTGCTGTCTTCAGGCAGACTGGGCCAGAGACTCGCACTAGTCACCAAGTGGCTTCCAGCTCTGGGGTCTGATGTGCTACCAACTATGCCACAGAGGCGGCCTCACCTGGATCCCGGCCTCACCCCTCGTGGGGTCTCACCACCTCAGGGGACACGCCATTCTAAAGCACATGAGCACACAAGAAGGGCATGGCAGGAAGAGCACAGCCTCTCCAAGGCAGCTGACCCTCAGAGACCCCCGGCCAGGGAGGTGGGACAGAGGGGTCAAGGAGCTGAGGAAGGGTTTCCTTAAACCCAGCCCTGTCCACCTGGCCCAGCTGGAGCACTACTGTCCAATGACATCCCTGACTCACTCATTCTGACCCTCGACTCCCAGGAACTGGGCTTTAGTCTTGGTTTTTCACTCCTCTACCATCGATCATTATCCATCATTCTACAAAAGCAACGCCATCTCTGGGACTCACTTTTTTCTCTTTCCAAAATGGAGACCCGGTGCTGGTAGGCTCCTGCCTGAGGTGGTACAGGCCACAGTGGTCTGGACACTCAGGCCACTCACTGGCAGGAACTGGGGCCCCGGCCAGGCCCAGCATGCTGAACTGCAGGGCTGGACGCCTCGTGGCGGACCGTGGGCTTGGATCTCGAGCTGACCTGAAAGATGCTGGGCGCACACGTACCCAGCATCCTGACAAGGAGGGCTGCGGGGAGGGGACCGCAGCATGACAAGACCCTGTCGAGGCTTCCTGTCTCTCTCTCTCACTTTTGTCTCATGAATAACATTTTAAAAAATAATTAAGACAAGCGGGGGAGGCTAGATGGTGGCGCCATGGTAGAACACGATGTCTATACAGCTAACCCACAAGGGAAAGTTCCAGGTTCGCGTCTGGAAATCCCAGATGATGCCAGGCACATGTATGTATGACAGGGGACTGGTGAGGTGAGGGGTGTCAAGACCCTTTTGGGGGTCCATATCGCTCTTGCTGATGGAAGAAATACACCAAATTAAAAAAAAAAAAAAAGATATTTCTCTTGCTGATGGAAGAAATACACCAAATTAAAAAAAAAAAAGAAAGAAACAAAAAACTGTGGCCCTCACAGCCCCCAGCAGCACTGGCACCCCTCGACCCTCACCTCTCCTTAAAGTCTGGTATTTAAGAATCTTATCCTCTTTACTCCTTTTCTTCTTCTCTTTGCTGGATGCCACAAGTGCTGAAGACAAACTTGTAAAAGTTTCCTATTCCAATCTTTTTACAAACAATTCATTTGATAGTATAGCCAAGAGTATTTCCTTCAAAATAAAAAATAAAACAAAAAAGAACATTCCCCTCCCCCAGGACATTATCAAAACCCAACGTAAGAGCGTGGCACTGTATAAAAAGGTACTACCCACACGTCGAAGGTCAGTCTGTGGTGGGAAGTGCTGGCACATTTCCGTGGCACCTGTCCCTGACCTGACCCTCAATGGTGAGAACACGGCTTTACTTACCCTCAGTTCTAGTTTTGGTGCCACCTTTTACACAGCAGGCAGGGAGAGAGTGAGAACTGTTTGGTTCAGCTGAAAAAGCCCATGGGGGCATGGCTCCCCAAAACTGTCCTGGAGTAGCAAACTAGAAGGGCTTCACGTCTTCGCCACGACGAGCACAGAGAGGAGACAGGAAGGGACTTCCACCTGTCAACCAGCTCGGGGTTAAACATGAGGACTCGTCTGCTGGCTCAGATAGTCAGGTCCACGAAGGGGGTGGAACTGAAAACGGAGATTTGTTTAGGGAAAGTGAGGGGTGGGTCCTCTGTGCAAGCCCTAAACCGGGGGCTAAGAAAGTGTCGGACTGAATTGCTGGACGAGGCCAATTTCTGACCGGAGATGGGCACACTGCCTGCAGGCCCACTGCCCATCTCTACATGACGGCTACCTGGGCACGGGCACGGCCACGGCTGGTTGCTCACACACCATGTGCTGCTGAGCGCTGAGGACACAGCTGCATGTGGGACACGTGGCCTGAGGGCCTACAATGTCTACTAGCTGGTCCTTCAGGAAATACTTGCTAACCCGATTTAGGTTCAATTTAAATTTGCCTTTTTTTTTTTTTTTTTGGGTGGGGGATGCTGGAGGGTGCATGCACTGGCCAGAGACAGCGGGAAAGGAGAAAGCAGCCCCTGTGGGCACAGTCACGCTGCAATCCCTTCTCCGTCTCTCCCTCCTTTCAGATTCTGGGCACGCAAACACACATGCCCTGCATGATTTTTCAAGCTGCTAGGTCTGGGACTCAAACTGTGTGATTGGCCATGAAGTCGGCCCTAAATCTGGACTTCTAAACCACTTAGTTAATACCAGTCCCTTAAATCTGGAGCTTATTTTTCACAGAATTTAATAAATGGAAATTGTTGACTACAAAGAGAGAGAACTTGAACATGAACCCCTTCTCAGTGGCCACATCAGATATGAGGACAGGAGAACAAGTGGTGTGGTGGTTAAGGCGCTGGACACTCCCACACAGCCAATCACGGTTCGAGTCCAGGACCTGGTGGCTTGTTTTCTCGCTTTCCCTCTTTCTCTCTCTGGTCAAATTAAAATATGTGAATGAATAAATAAAATGAAATAATTCTTAAAAAGAAAGAAAGAAAGAAACGAGGACAGCTCCTGTGGTCACAGTACCTGGATCCAGGAAAGGTGCATGAGGGACCCTGGTTAAGGGCAGGACAGAGGAGGGACGCCGAGTGCCCTAAAAGGGACGCATCACCTCTGAAGTCGGGGAGGGACAGGACTACCACTCATTGCAGAGTTGGATGTGCAGGAGAGCGGGGGGAGGGGAAGAGGAGGCGAGAGGGCACGAGAAGAGTGAGAGGCCGGGGAGGACCTGGGCTGCACTGAGGATATCGACAGAGGAGGCCAGGTTTCTCGGAGAAAGTCTGGGGCCCAGCAGGAGCCAGCCAGGTAAAAACTGGGGTGGGGGAGGTGTTTTAGGAGGAGCAGAGAGGAGAAACAGATGGCCAGACCACTGCGGAGTATGTGACAGGGACAGGGCAGAGGGGACAGGCAGTGACGGCAGGTCAGGAAGGTCAGGACTCGCTCGCTAACAGGAAGCTGCTGTCAGTCTTAGTGGAGAGGAATGGAGCGGGTCAGATTGGTTCCAGGAAGAGGCTCTGGCTGAAGCATGAATAAAAGACTGGACGGTGAAGGTGTCGCAGCGAGACCAGAGGGGGATGCCTGAATCAGTGGACTGTGGGGTCACTGCTCTTCCCAGGTGAGGCCTCGAGGTGGGTTTGAAAGTTGAGCTCTGAATTCTGCTGGCTCCAAGCAGGTTCATGGACTGCAAGCTGACAGATGGCCCCAAACGCCACCTTGGAACAAAAGTAACCCACATCCCGTCCTACACCAGGAACAAGCCTTTTCTCGTTTCATCACCTCGTACGTCATCTTTATCTGCTTGCAAATCTCAGTGTCCTGAGGAAACCTATATTAAGTTTTTTTTCAGTTCACTGAAAAGTTGAAGTATTTTTTAAAAATAGACGGGAATAACACCTCCCCAAAGTTCTAGAAAGCTGAACTTTAACCTTCTAAAGGTTAAAGAACCCTGCTTCAGAGGAAAGTTAAAAAGTTCACATTGCTAAAGAAGCGATCCAGTGAGCTCCTGTCACAAAAATCCAAGCCAAGCCAAACAGACAACTGCTAACCCGCCAGGAATCTATGAAAAAAGTTGGAATTCCTGCTTCTTGTTCAGCCCCTGCTCAATGCACCAGCATTAAGACGTGAGCGTTCAAAGCTGCCAGTGAACACGAGCATCCCTTCCCTTAAGGCGATCCGTTCATGCACTCCTGAGAACAGAACTAGCCACGCGACCCTAACACGACTGACAGAGAGGCTGGGCCAGGCCCCAGACACCCAGAGTTCTGGGGAGCTCAAATGCAAATCTCAAATTCTACCATGGAGACCAACCTGGGGAAAACGAACAATGTGCATAATTCTATTATTTTAATAGTGCTCAGCAGAAGAGAAGATTAATTCATCAAGCAGTAAGGCGACGGTAAGGAGCGAGGGCTGGCCCTGCAGTGCAGCAGGTAAGTGCTGTGCAGGGGAAGCCGGATCCTGTGTGGCCACCTGGATCCCACACAGCCAGCTGAGGTTCAAATCCCAGTGCTGGAGGCTTGAAAACATGTTCAGAATGTGCATTTATGCCCAGGATACTGATGGGACAGAGGAAAAAAGGGGAAAAAAGATTTCCGAGGGACCAGGCCCCGAGGGGAGCTTGCCTTTGCTCTCTCTGGTACATGTATATACCCTGTCTTTATAAAAAAAGAATGTGAAAAGGGAGCTATCTTCTTCAAATACTGCCTGGAGTTACATAAGACCAGACATCCAAAGATGATGGGAGATGAGGCATGATACCGAAAGTTCTCACTTGGTTCTTTCTCACTATAGACAGCATATGGAGGGCCAGCTGATTGTGTGGTGGTTGAAGCAGTTGGATCCCACATGGCTACTGCGTGGTTCAAGATCCAGTAGCCCAAAAACACACTGGGCACACATGCATGCATAGCCTGAATCCTGAAGGGAGGGAGAAGTGGAGGAAAAGGGATTGTAGCATGGCCATTCCCCACAAGGGGTGCTTTCTCACTTTCTCTCTGTTACTCTCTGGTGAGCACAAGCACCCTCTAGCAAAATTTAAAAAAAAAAAAAAAAAAAAAAAGTTTAGTATTTAGAAGAATGAAAAGACAAACTTTGTTCACTTTCTATTTATAATGATTTAGTCCCCCAAAAGCTGGCATGCAAAAAAAATGTTGGTTTTTGAAAAAAGAAGTGAAAATACACAATAGAAGAATGAACTGGGGTTTTAAGTGAGATTTGGGACTTACTAGTGGTGCTGGCCAAGTTAGAGACATCTCTGCCTACCGTGTTATCCTTATCAATAAATTCAGAGGCTTTCTACTCATTTCATTCAAAGGGTTTTGCAAAGAACTGATGGGAGAAGGATGTAGAATGACAGAGGGCTTCATCTGTAAATATGTATGTGTTATTTATGCAAGACACAGTGACAACCTGCTCGATGTGGGTAGAAACTTTTTAAAATTATTATTTAATTTTTAAATTATTATTATCATTTTGCTTGCTACAGTACACATGCATTCACCAGAGAAAAGCAGACAGAGAAAGACAGCGAGAAGAGAAGTGAGAAAGCAAGCCACCAGGTCTGGGACCCAAACCATGGTCGACCCTGTGGGAGTCCAGTGCCTTCATCACCATGTCATCTGCTGGCCCCGATGTGGGTACAAATTTTAACACTCCAACTCAATGAAGTGAGTGAAAACAAGGGCCAAATTGCTGTGAAAAGCTGAAGGAATTGGGAGAAGTATTGATCTCAATTTCTGGAAACACTAGGCCAGAGAGACGCTGTCCATTAATGAGGTATGTGCTCAGAGCCAGACAACTTAGCTTTATTTTTATGTTGATGTCCCAAAGGACGAACCAAAGCAAGACCATTCAAAAAAGGTAAAAAGGTTACTATAAGTTTTCACTAAGACAAAAGTGTAATCAGTGTTCTTTGATCTAAGAAATTACTACACACATGTATAAAAAGGCCACAGGGTGCCATTCCGGAGCTGCAGTTTACTAGGTACCTTAGTTCCAATGGTCCGGGGGTAGATTTCTGTACGTGGTATAATTACATACAGTTTTTTTTATATTATTATTATTTTATACTTTCAATTGCTACACATCATTTAACTTATAAAGAGAATTTACCCAACATGAAACACCTCAGACCAGTCCAGCTGAGAATACTACACTCAAATGACTGTGATTCCCTTCACAGTGTGAGTCTCAACAATTATTCAAAGAAGCTCCCACATCTAAAAACAATGGTTATCTCCTCTTTTAGAATCCCTGGAGTGACCACAGAAATCACAGCCATGACAAATTTTGTTTGTCCTGTGTATATAAATACAGACCTTTTTCTTTTTTGAAGATTACACAACACATACTGTTTTGTACTTTGATTTTTTTCCCCCACTTAACACATCACAAAAATATGTAAATACATATGGTTGGGCACACACACAGATAAACAGAACAGAGAAGACACTGAGCTGACATGCAAATTCATGTGGAATTTAGGGGACTTCACTATCCCTTTCACAGAAATATTTTGCAGGAGACAAAATACAATAAAGGAAGTCCAACCTCTGCAGAAATACACTAATATTCTGTGAAAGTATTGGTGGTAGGCACTTCTGAGTAATTTTGAATTCTTCTTGGGACAGACTAGAGTATATACACAAATCAACAAAACAATGAATGAATGAAAGGTAGACGAATGAGTGCTTCTAGAAAGAGAATGTCAAAAATGGAAATGGTGGGGACCAGCAGATGGTGTAGCAGTTACGTCACTGGACTCCCACGTGGCCAATCGTGGTTAGACTCCCGGACCCAGTGGCTTGAAACTCATGCTGGGTGCATGTGCGTGTGTGCCCCAAATCCTGGAAGAACGGAGAAAAAGGGACTGTGGCATGGCCATGCCCCTTGGGGGGGGGGGGTGATTTTTCACTTTCCCTCACACTGTCTCTGTCTCCCCGGCAAGCACACGAGCCCTAAAGTCAAACACCTTGGGGAAAAAAAAGGGGGGAATGGTGAAAAACCTGGTATATACTGTATAAAGGTCGCTATCCTTTTCCCATTTAAGGTCAAGATTTAGCCACCGCTTCCTCAGAAATGTGCACTAAATCTTAGCTTTTCTTGGAAAAAAGTAAGAACTTCAATTCTTACATGCACACTGGAAGAACAGAGGGCTAAATCAAACAAAATTCTCAAGTAGGTCAAATTACTTCCAAGCCTTTGCCCAGGGGCCAAGTCTTTACCGTAGAGCCCAGCTGAAAAGATTCCTGTATTATCAACGCAAATAGGAACTCAAATGCCTGAGAATTGCTCAGAAAAATCACCCTAAATACTTCTCCTCAATCATTACCCTTAGAATGACGTTTGAGAAAGTCATTACAAAAATGGCTGACACAGATCTGAATGTAACTGGCAGCTTCACTACCGTTTGAAAAGCAAGGGTATTTACAGCAACTTACCTCCATCATCCAGGGGCCGTTTCTGCACTCCATATCCATACACCGAGGGGTCCACCAGAGGTGTGGAATTGTTCAAGTGAGGAATTGAATCGATTTTAGCAGCAATCTACAGAGAGAATCAGAATTAAATACTCAGTAACAAATCACAGCTCTCTACTCCAGGGAAGAAGCCAAGAACCCTTTCTGAGGGCAGTTAGCCCCTCGACCCCCCGCCCCACCCTGCCCTGCTCTACTACTTTTTCACTACTGCCTTTTCACTACTGCCTGAGTTTTCTTTTGGTCTTAATAATATGTGTCTTTAGAAATAAACACTTCCAAAAATGTGTCTTCTACAAGCAAACTAGTTTTTTTTTTTTTTTTTAAAGGTTTTTGCCATAGGGCACAAGTGCTTATGATGAGAGAGAGAGACAGTGAGAGGGAAAGTGAAAAATCACCCCCCAGGAAAGACGGCCACACAATAATCCCTTCTTCTCCATTGTCCTCCTGGGATTTTGGGTACACATGCGCCCACTGTGTTTTAAGATGCTGGGTGTTGGCCATGTGGGAGTCCAGCACCATAATCACTATGCCACCTGCTGACTCCCTGCAAGTTATTATTTTTAAGTCATCACATAATATACTGGTATGGGGGAAAAAAGACAATGAGACCTTTGTTCAAAAGGTTTTTATCTCCTTTAAGCAATGAATTCCCCAAGCATATGTAAAAGCCTCATTCGCTCAAATGTGACAATTCTAGAAAGAGATGTGTCTGATATTCATGTCTATAAAGTGAAGATGCAATCTGTAGTGAGAGACATGATAAGCTTCTTCTCTTCTTTGGAAGTATCCAAACAATGTCCGAATTCCTGCACCAGAGAGAGGGGAATGACTCTAATAGCTATGTTAACCTTTACTATTGTCAGCAAACAAAAATAGTTACTAAATTTTTTCCCCCTGGGCTGGCCACGTAACCTAGTGGTAAGGAAGCCAGATCCCACACGGCCAGCTGCAGTTTGAGTCTGTTTCGTCAGCTTGAAAAACACACGAGGCACACACGTGTGCGCGTGCCCAGAACCCTGACTAGATGGAGAAATGGAGAAGGCATGGCCTCAGCCCACTGGGGTGCTTTCTCGCCCTCCGGTCTGTCTGCTTCTCTCTGGCAAGCATACATGCCCTCTGATAATTAACAAAAAAAAAGGGCAACGTTCTGGATGACATTTTTTGTTTCTTAAAATCTTCTGCAATAGAGTGCACATGCTCGCCGGTGAGAGAGAAGGCGAGAGTACCCTGGGAGGCTGGCCACGCGGGACCCAGCCACCCTGGCCACACCACTCACTGGCCCTAGATTAAAATACTTCTAAGAGATGCAGCAACTACTGGGTGGCTGGAAAAGTCATGACAGACTTTTTTGTTTTTCTATGCAAAAATGCATCATGACTTTTCCAACACAATTTTTAAAAAAGAATTATTTAACTTTGTTTAGTTAATTTATTTATTTTAATTTAACCAGAGAGGGACAGAGAGAGAGAGAGAGAGAGCGAGCATGAGAAAGTGAGAAAGCAAGACGCCAGGTCTGCAAGTCGAACTGTGGTGGGCCATGTGGGAGTCCAGCACCCTATCCGCCACACCGCCTACCAGCCCCCCAACAACCCAATTTTATGGCTACAGTGTGGCGCGGGGTCTTCAAAAAGTTCATGGAAAATACATATCACAGGGGCAAACATCTCCCCACAATGAATGGCATACAGAACTTATCTACCGGCTCTGTGATCTTTATCAATTCTTTTATTTAAACAGAGTAATATTTACAGCGACCACTCTCCATGCTCTCCCTCAGTTAAGCTTCACAAACAGGGTAAGCCAAGGGGCGGCCAACCCAGCTGCCCACAGAGCAACGCCTTAGGGACAGTTCTAGGCTGGTCCCAGTGTGCCCAGAGTCTGAGACCTTCTAGAACCAACATCAGGAAAAACCTACTTTAAATAAACAAACAGCCAAAGATGACCACGATACTGACGGCCAAATACAGAATCCGAAGGTCAGGCACCCGAGGTCTGGTCTGGTCCCTGCCACTTACTATTGGGCCATCGGGAAAGTCATGAAGCATTTTTGCATAGAAAAATACGTCCCGACGTTCCCGACGACCCGACAGCTCTGTCACCAGGCGCGTCTCCTCCCTGTGTACAAGGTCGGCGCACACCACCATTCGCTTCAGTTTTTGAAACAATAAGATACCATGACTGTAAAGGGGCTTTGACTCCAGAAAATCCAAGGCTGCAACAGCAAATGTCAAGTACCCACTGCGTGGCCGGCTCTGTCCTGGGCTCCCGGGGTGGACAAACCCCAGGCCACACTCTCCTGGAGTCGACGACAGGTGGGGAGATGTGCAATAACAAGGCAATCAGGAACTGCTCCTGCACAGCAATAAGCATTATGATAATAAGGTAACGCACTGAGCAAGCTTAGGAGAGTTGCTTTAAGGTGAGGAGGGCGTATTTGAGCTGAGACCTAAATAGGGCTGACTACACGAAAATCTGGAGAACGTTCTAGGAAGAGGCAGGAGCCAGTTTGGCATGTGTGAGCCTGGAATAGGGAGGTCACTGTGGAAAAAGCCAGATGCGACCCGAGAGGCA
Organism: Tupaia tana; assembly: GCA_026018925.1. Taxonomy (NCBI): domain Eukaryota; kingdom Metazoa; phylum Chordata; class Mammalia; order Scandentia; family Tupaiidae; genus Tupaia; species Tupaia tana. The sequence continues at coordinate 102,800,771 of JAKSZU010000013.1, read as the reverse complement.
GGTGGCGGTCAAGGTAAGGAACCTGGTTTTCACTTAGTTCTGTTTTTTTTTTTTTTTAAATTTTGGTCTAGGGTGTGTGCGCTTGTGGTGAAGGTAGGGAGAGAGCGACAAATCACCTCCCAGTTGGGATGGGCACACTGCAATCCCTTCTCCTCCATTCTCCTCTTGGGATTTCAGGAACACACACACACATGCCTGACATATTTTTCAAGCTGCCAGGTCCCGGACTCAACTGCGAAGTCTACCACGTGGGATCCAGCAGCCTTAACCGGCAGGGCTAGAGCTTGGGATTTATAGGAAGGTTGATGGGAAGCTGCTACAAGTTTTAATGAGAGAAGGAATTTACTGATTTAGGTTTTTAAAATATCTCCTTGATAGTTACAAGGAAAACAGACTGTACGGAGACCAGAGAAGGCAGGCCTTTTAGGAGGGCTACGCCAGGAGCCAGCAAACTGCCGCTGGTGCAGTCTGTGCTCACCTGTGTCAGGGTGCAGGCGGTGTCCTGCTTTCGAGGTGTCTGGCTGCCTGCCTGCGCTGGCAGTGAGGTATACACATTACACACTGGTGCGAGTCTACACCTAACTTTACAGGGACCTGTAAGTCTTGCAACCCCTGTGTGGGCTAGAGAAGAGAAGATGGAGACTTGTTTACAAACTTTATTTTTTTCTTGAATTGCCAAATTAAAGAGAGAGAGAGCGCGCACACCCCTCAATAGGGCACGGTCACACTGCAGTCCCCCTCCCTCCACCCGGGATTTGGGTATACATGCACACACGCCGAGACTGTTTCTCAAGCTGCCAGCATTCACACTGTGTCTGGCCACATGGGATCTGGTCCCTCAACTGCTGAGCTACGGGACCAGTTCTGCTTTGTTAAAGCAGGGAACTGAAATACTAGGATGGAGCACTGATGACGAAGCCTTCCCTCCCATACCCTGTCCTGGGGAAAAGGGTCATTGGCTCTAAAACAAAACAACGTACAAATCTTGCCCAATAGGATTCTACACCAACTTGCGATCTCGCTCACCATGTTTGTTTTGGAGAAGCTTGTGAGGCTGGTTACTTACTGAAGATGCAAATGCCACCTTAAGATCTCAGCTAGAGAAACAGGTGGATTCAAAAGATGGGAACCGTGGTGTGCCTCGTGGAGCCTGCTGCAACAGACTGAGCAGTAAACGGCTGCTGTGGGCTTTCAAAATTACCAACCTAGTTTAAAGGCGGCAGACAACCCTGGCATACAGCGAACGTGACCCCACACACACAAGGAAAGGGCACAGGGGCTTACGACTCTCAGCGGAATCCCTCAGAGCACATGGACCAAAGCACTCTGAGACAAGACCCGAAATGCAAACCATCGGGCACGTCTGCTCCTCCTCTGGCGTCTCGGCCTCCAGATCGCATCCTCCCTTCCAGAGGAACTAGACTGTGTCTGAGCCCTCCGCCCTCCCCTGTGACCTGTACAGCAGTCTCCTGTCGCTGGAATGCCAGCCCCTGCCCAGGCTGCTGTGACGCAAATGCTGTACAAGTAGTTTCCCACTCCTCGTTTTGATGAAATCTGTGTCCTAAAGTGTGACTAAGGCTTTCAGGCTTGTTCTTAATTCACGCCCGCTTCCGCCATCGTCTGTAATTTGGGAAATTCCCATGAGGGGGAAGCAGTATAAAACAAATTCGGTAGACTGCACGTGAATCCAGGCTAACCAAATGTTCAGTATGAACTGGGGTGACAGTCCACGGTAATTCATGCCACACTGTATATGTATTAGAATGGTACTCTAAGGAAACATTGTATTCCTTGGCTCATACAAATGCAATTATGTTGCAAAAAATGATTTCAAACAGTGGTCCACTGAAGCATGCTAGGCACTCTAAGAGCACCTGAAATGTGCTATCTCATTTATTCCTCACAGTGAGTCGAGATTGGCATTACTATTTTTTTTTTTTTTTTGGAGAGATTTTCACTACAGGGCGCGTGCGCTCACCAGACAGACAGAGACATAGAGACAGAAAGCGAGAAATCACCCCCCCCAGGGGGGATGGTCACGCCGCAATCCCTTCTCCTCCATTCTCCTTTCGGGATCTTGGGCACGCATGCACACGCGCCTGGCGTGAGTTTTAAGCCACTGGGTCCGGGATGCGAACCGCGGTCAACTACGTGGGAGTTGAGCGACATAGCCATTACGCTAACTGCTGATTCCCAACGTTACTACTTTCTTTTTAAGACCAGAAACGGGGGCTCAAAGCTGAGCGCCCTGAGCAAGTCACCCAGCTTGTGACGGCACTTTGACCCGAGCCTCTCTGGATCCAGCCTCTGCTCCTAGCACTGGGCTACCTGCCTTTTCCTCCACCTAAAACTTTCTCAAGTGTATTTCGATGCCCGAGGACCTCAAGTCTAATGAGCACCCTGCGTCAGAGCCGACGGCCCGCAACAGCAGCTGCTTACGGGAAGAGGCACAGCCCTCCGCTGGTGATGGAGTAGGCCGAAACATGGTGCCGACGCCAGGCCACTCCAGTCCTCGTCGGCATGCATGGCCGTGAGGGCACGTTGCTACCAACATTCCAGCACCGGAGTTAGCTCCCCTGTTTTGGCTGGAGGCCAATGGGTTATCACAATACCTGTGCGCTATTTTATGCACAGGGACAGATGGACAGATGGAAAATAGACCGAAAGACAGCCAGCCTCTGTGCCCAAGTACTTAGCAGAAACACGGTGTGTGCACGTGCGCAGTGGATCAAGAACCAGTCAGAGAGAGTCCTGGTTTTCCAGTCAGCTCTTCCAGAGCACGACCTTGGACAAGACCTTCAAAAGAGCCAATCTCCTGGGTATCTTCACCTGGGAAGCACGTGGTGTTTTGAAAACATATACATACATGTTGTTCTTACAGTTACCTTCTACACATGGCACTGTCTTCTACTTCCATTAGCCATTTAGTTTCCTTTAAAAATTACTTAAAACAAAACAAAACAAAACAAAAAAACACCTACATTAAAAAAAAAAGCACTAGTCTTGAGGCTTGGTGGTTACAGTGAAGCTGGATCCCATGTGCCAATGAAGTGGTTCAAATCCCAGCCTCAGAGCCTTGAAAAAACACACTGGGGAGATACGTGTGTGTGTGTGTGTGTGTGTGTGTGTGTGTGTGTGTATGTGTTCAAGCACGCACATGCACACTCCAAATCCTGACACAGGTTTTATTTTTTTTGGAGAGATTTTCGCTATAAGGCGCGTGCACTCGCCAGACAGAGACAGAGAGACAGAAAGCGAGAAATCACTCCCCGGGGGGATGGCCACGCCGCAATCCCTTCTCCTCCATTCTCCTCTTGGGATCTTGGGCACGCATGCACACGCGCCCGGCGTGAGTTTTAAGCCACCGGGTCGGGGACGCGAACCGCGATCGACTACGTGGGAGTCCAGCGACATAGCCATTACACTAACTGCTGGTTCCCCTGACATAGGTTTTGAAATAAAAGCAGTTCATCTTATAAATCCCAACAGGAAGCTGAGGATATCTTCACAACTTCCTACTTACTAGAACCTTTTGTAAAACACAAACAGGTGAAGTCACCTGCATGCCAGGAAGTCACCCTGCACTTTGTCTGTGCTACTACACAGAGCTCACGTGGCTTCTCATGGAAGCAGCGGGCAGAGATCAAGCTCGCACCACCCCTAGGGGAGCAAGCCACCCTGGTGCTCTGGAACCTCTGCTCCACAGGCTCAGAGTGGCCCTGCTTGGGCGACGCACGGACGGACTGGTACATCTCCGCTCCCCGACAGAGGGCACCGTGTGCAGCCAGGGCAGGGCTGGCCAGGAACAGGGAGCAAGTTCGGGGTAGGTTCGGAGCCGAGGTGCACAGGGTCAAGTCCTAGGTCCGCACCCACTACCTGATACACTGCAGGGACAGTCCTGAGGTGATGGCACACTGCTGGCCCGTCAGTGCTCTTAATCAGCAGTGACCTTACAAAGTAGCTCCTACTCTCATTGCTCAGAGATCTGGACACAGTCTGCCTAGAATTGTAGCCATGGGGATAACAAGGTAACAAATTCACAAAGTAAGGAACCAAAAACGCTGGCCTTTTTTTTTTTTTTTTTGAGAGGTTTTTGCTATAGGGTGTGTGCGCTCACCAGAAAGAGACAGAGAGACAGAAAGCGAGAAATCACCCCCCGGGGGGATGGCCACACCACAGTCCCTTCTCCTCCCCTCTCCTCTTGGGATCTTGAGCACGCTCGTACACACACCCAGCGTGAGTTTAAGCTACCAGGTCCGGGACTCGAACCGTAGTCGACTACATGGGAGTCCAGTGACATAGCCATTCCACCAACTGCTGGTCCCACGCTGGCTATTTTTAACCTTTTACCTAAATTTAACAAGGACTCAGAAACTACATGGGTCACAAGTCTAAGGCTCGCTAAGTCTTCACATCCTACGGTAAAATGTCTACACAACTGGCATCCAGATCAAGAAATGGGACATTACAAACACCCCAGACGCCTGCCTTAAGCCCTCTTCAGACACTACTCACCCACCCCCTCGCCACCCAAGGGTAAATTTCTGACTTCTAATATTAATTCCTACTTTTGAAATTGTTAACCACCACCGATTATTTTAATTTTACAGGTTAAAAAACCAAGGCTTAAAGAAGTTGAATAACTTGCCCAAAGTAGCCAAGCTAGTAAGAGGCACCTCAGTCTGACCCAGGGCTGACCATGCCAGCAACCACTTTGTGGTACTGTTCCCTGAGGACCTGGGACCATCGAGTAAGAGGGCACATGCGAGACTCCTTGCCTGGCTCCCAGCACAGGGTTCGGACCTGCTGGCCCGTCTACACCACAGACAGAGCCCTGGCTGGTCCTGCCCTACGGACCAGTATTAAGGACTTGTGTGACACCGAGTAAGACGTCAGCTCTTCTCAGGACCTTCTGACAACTGCGTCCTACCCACCGGTGGGCAGAATTAAACACCCCCGCATCTGTGCGCGCAGCACTTCACAAACCATTTCCAAACAGCACCGCCTCACTGGGGGAGCTAGCTGCTGTCCCGTCTCCCCACTGCAGAGCTCTTTTGGGAGTGGACCTGTCTCAATCACCTTGGGACCTCCAAGGACAATGGTTCCTTAACCAGGAGCTCTAGGGCTTAGCTTAAAGAAGTCACGAACTTCCTGACATTGCAGACACTATGCAAATATTTCTGGAGAGAGGTACAAAGCTTTTCAGAGTCTCAAAAAGGTCCATGTTCCAGAAAAGTTAAAGAACTGCTCTAACAGGGACCAGAAGATGGTGGTAATGGTTATGTTGCTGGACTCCCATGTAGTCAGCCATGGTTCGAATCCTGGACCCAGAGGCTTAGAAAAAAACCTCATGCCAGCACATGTGCGTGTGTGCCCAAGATCCCCAGAGAATGGAGAAGGGGTTGCAGTGTGGCCATCCCCTCTGGGGGAGGTGTGATTTCTCACTTTCTCTCTCTCTCTCTCTCTCTCTCTCTCTCTGGTGAGCACACATACCCTATAGCAAAAATCTCTCCAAAACAGAGAACTGCTCTAATACAGAGAAGAGTACCTAACACAGTGAAGGTGCTCAATAAATATTTGCTTAATTCAAAGTAAGGAGAAGCCCATCTGCTGGCTAACTGCTAAGACAGACAGCTGAGACTAAAAGCCAACACACTGCTCAAGGTAGGCTCCCGGAAGAGGTGTCCCCATTACTCTCCGTCCCTCCATGTCATCAATGTCACTAACCTCTCTTCACAGCTTTACTCAGAGATTCTGCGGCAATCACTTCAGAGATGGAAAACCACCCAACCACTTCTGCTGAGGAAACAAGTCCTCCTTCAAGTGTAGACAAAAGGAGTCAAGAACTACCGAGTCTACTAAATGATGCGTGTGCCTCTGAGGAAACCGCTTTTTCTCTTTGGCTTATTATTTTCAAATATGAAATGAGAATTACAGGCCTCATCCTGACCACTTCACCTGGCTGCTGTGAGAATCTAATTCCACAGGAAGATAGAACCACAGCAAACTAGCTTTATTTATCTTTGTACTGGCCCAGCACCGAGCATGAGGCCTGGACTCGGCAAACCCTCACACACCGGTCCAGGAGCAGAACCACACCAGGACTTCCACCACCACTCAGCCCTGCCGGTGATGTGTCACACCCGGTGTTAAGAGTAAGCGCATAGTCCATGTCCCCAAACGAACTGGCTATTCTTCCCCAAGTGCCTTTGCTATAAAATCCCAAATGTAAAAACATCTTCAATTGGCGTGATTCTAACAACAGAATAAAAGAACTACACAGAAAAGCAGGGGAGAGGGGAGTTTGAATAAATGTCTAACTTACTAGAAAGCAAAAGTGGGCCAGCCCAAAGCATGGTGGTTAAGGAGCAGGATCCCATATAGCCGACCGTGTGGTTAGAGCCCGGAACCCAGTGGCTTGGGAAACGCATCGGGTGTGCATGTCCAAAATCCCAAGAGGGAGAAAAGGAGAAGGGATTATGGTAGAAGTTTCACACTTTCTCTCTGTCTTCCTTGGGTGAATCTAAGAGCCCTCTAGCAAAATTTAGGAAAAAAGAAAGAAAAGAAAGCAGAAGAATCAATACAGCCAACATTGCTTTCAAAGGGCCAGCAGGTAGAGCGGTGTTTAAGGTGCTAGAATTCCCACATGGCTGAAAGTGGTTCAAATCCTGGACTCTGCAGGTTGAAAATCATGCTGGGTCCATGTGTGTGCATGCTCAAAATCCCAGAAGGCACTAGAGTGACCATTCTCCCTTGTAGGGTGATTTCCCATTTTCTGTCTCTCTCTCGCAAGAACACAGGCCCTATGGCAAAACAAAAAAAAAAGTGTTGCTTTTGGGTCCAGCTAGACAAAGCTCCAAATGTTCATGGATCCAAAGGGATTACCAAGATGATCTAGCTCAACCTTTCTTGAAGTCTGTCTGACAGAATGTGACGGGGGTTCCGTGAAGAGGGCATGAAGTGACCTGACTCCTGGGCATTTACCACACACACCCTCACCCTGCAGGAGTTGATGCAAGCGTACTGAAGGCTCAGAGAGGTCCTAAGGCAAAGTCAGTTTGCCTCTATTTAACCCTGTACTCCACAACCCTGCCTGCTCACGAGCCCCTGTCCATGACGCTGTAGACCAACCACTGGAAAAGCCAACCTAAGCCCAGCTCACACAGCTACTTGTGGGAGGCTCAGGTCTCCCAACTCTCCCCACACGGTTCTTTCCACTAGGGATTTCAAATCAAAATTGGAGATGAGGAGCTCACAATTCAGAAAGGATCAGGAAAAAAGTAGTGAGACATCCCAATGGGCAGTCTAAAACAGCGGCAAGATGGGGGCACTGGGGGCGACCAGAGTCTAGGCCCCGCATGGGGTGGCCCTTACACAGCGTGTGCTGCTGACTGCTACATGGGACTGAGAGCGACGTGGCCATATTGGTCTGAGGAGCTGGGGGGATGGCCACGCCGCATTCCTTCTCCTCCATTCTCCTCTCAGGATTTTGAGTGCACACACACCTGCGCACCTGGAGTGAGTTTCACGCCACCAGGTCCGGGACGTGAACTGCATGACCACATGGGAGTCCAGTGCCTCAGCCACTATGCCAACTGCTGGACCCTGTCAATGTGAAAACTAACGAGCGTATGGGCAGGAGCCAGGCCCTTGTGAAATGCTGACCTGAGCTATACTCAACCACTGGACATGTACGAGACAGTCTCTCTGGAGCACAACTCAAATCTCTTGGGCATTCAGTGTGCTTGACTTTGCCATGAGTCGAAAATATAAATTAAATGAACAAAGGCATACTCTCTTATGGCTATCTAATAGCCAATGAACGAAATAGTCTCCTCAAGGAAATTCAATGCTTCTGCAAAGTCAGCATCTTAAAGCATTAAAGTCCCACATCAGCTCAGGATATATGGCACACAGCGCAAATTATCTACTGTCCCGGCTCAAGGTGTGGAACGAAAGCACCGAAGCTGTCTTCTAGAGGGCTGTGGAACTTCTGAGGACCCGGGCCAACCATTTCCCCTAAAGAGGTGTCAGAAAATAGGTCCCAGGCCTAAAACTCTGTCGAGAGGTCACTTTCTCTTGAGTCTACAAATGGCTTGGTCACGCTCATCTGGGTGCAGGGCCACATGATCCCAACTCCATGAAGCACTGTTTATACTCTATACAAACATAACACTCTGGAGTTATGCAGTACAGAGGCATGGACTGAGTCTAGATCAAAATAAGAGTTCAAAGTCCTAAAAAGCATTAGCAGCTTGGCAGGAAAACTCCCATTCAGGTGATGACTGACTGACGGCTGGTCCAGCTTGTGCAAGGCTGCTGGGAATCTCTAAGACACTGGTGTCACACTATCCTGTTGACATGCTGTTGTGTGTAGTTGATGACAGATGCTACTAAACTATGAGTGGAGGACTTCAAGGGAATATCTGTATTTTTAATCTTTAGAAAACAAAACAAACAAAACAGACTTCATTCTATCTGTTACCCTGGCTAAGTCCCCTGGGGACTCAGACAGCCTGCCAGGACAGAGGAGCAGAGTGCGGCTGCAGAACAGGATGGCCCACTCTGGCTGAGTCCACACCCACCTGCCCTCTCTAAACTAGCTGAAGAAACACTTCATTTTTGCTAACTGGTCAGTGACTCAGGAGAATTAGAAATGTTATTTTAAAATACCCAATAGTTCTACATCTTTGTCAATGAGACTGAATCATCACATTTCTATTACCTTAGAGAATGGATGTAAATTACCCATTTGTGCCAAGCTTTAACTCAGTGGGCTTCACACTCCTTGGCAAAAATTTAAATTTTATGTGACCCCTTTTTAATCTAAGAACACCATGCTCAGGGTGAACAAACAGCAATAATTGATTCACTTGGTTGGAAAGAGTCCAAAGGGTATACAAGAATTCAAGATGCAGAAGGGAAGTTCAGTTGATTAGGTGCTGGATTCCAAACACCAGACTTAACAAAAATGCAGGTTCAAATCCCAGGAGGGTCAGCTGAGACTCTTACTATGAGCTGCTGGAGAAATTGAGCACAAGATAGCTTACTGCTCTCTGACAGACCTATGAAGGCCTTGCAGACGGTCACTGATGTTTATGAGGACATGAGAGGAGAAAAGCCCTGCAACCATTTAAATAAAGAAATACACTTTTATTTCCATTTGCTAGGAGGAAAAAAAATCTGTTCTCAGCAACATGCTGTGTATACAATGGAGAAGTAGAAACATCACAACCCAGATGCTCAAGTAAAATCCTTTGGGGGTAAGCTATGCATACACTACAGATCTCTAACATTCCACTCTTGCCCACTGCGACCCTATAAAACAAGCCTAGAATTACTCACAAACCTGTTTTTCCTTTAGTTTTTAAAGGCCATCGAATCCTGGGAGGCAGGATGGACCTTGACCTTACAGCCCTGCCTCCACTGGGCTTCTTACTGTTCCAGTCAATGGTGCACTTCAGAGCTGTCAACAGTGAACACCACTGCTTCGACAATCCACACCAGGTCAGCTTTTCACAGAGGGTTTCCCTCTTGAGCAGGCTGTCCAAGAATATGAGTTCAACCATTGGCTCAAGAGAATCAGAAAGTCTGGTTTAAAATTCATTTTATGCTCAACTACAGGCCTCCTGCAAACTGAAGACTGAACTCTTTGGGGTAGTGACTATACTTCTTCCTGGACACAGAAGCCAACTAGGTCCCTCTAGGTCACACATCAGGTCAGAGTGAAAGCCATTGCGTATTAGCAGCCCGTGAGAAACCAGGCACTGCAGGAGAGTGGTACCGTGCCAAGGTGCAGAGTGGCGGAGGGAGCTGGATAGCGGGCTCATCCATGACAGCCAGTGGGTGGTTCCGAAGTCTAAGAGATGGACGCTCACTACTGGACTGGTTGGCCCCTAGGCAGTACATAATGATTCATCAGAACAAAATTTTAGGTGAAACCACAGGTGTGAATGTTCTGGGAGCCAACATAATGTCCTAGGAGCATCAGTAATAACGCGAGAAGTCAGTGTGTGGGAAACAGGTATTCTCCCCTGGAATACTGGAGGGAGATGCAAAGGCCACATCTTCAAGCACCCGAGTGGAGTCCTTCTTCTAACACACGAGTCCTGTGGCTCTCTGGTAGGAATCAAGCAGCAATTAGAGCCCGACTTACAAAGTTCCTTGTGCTTACAATTACATAGAAAGACTGAGGGACATCCCACACTCAGGTGCAGAGGAAGTTCGAGTGCTAGGGCTGACTCTGTCGGTAAGTTTCAGACACAAGTACACCTCTGCTCTAAGCACCATGCCAGAAGTCAGAGAGTATTTTTGGCAGGTCCCATATTCATTCTTCAGGGAAGCTGGCCATTTCTGAAAACCAGTTTGTAACTCTGACAAAACGCATGTCACTGTGAGACCGTAAAGTTTCGCTGCTGGAATGAGTCCATACTGCACTATTCCAGGAGAGCAAAACCACTGACATAAGGATTTGCTACCTCTTGGGGACCACCCACGGCTATCTCATCCTTCCCACTGGAAGCCCCTCTCCAAAGTGCGCCCTAAAAAAAAAAAAATAAGAAAAAGAAAAAGAAAAAAAGGTGCTTTCTTCCGGTTCCTTCCACTCCATCCCTGAAATGCAGGACATCCAGAGACGTCTCCCAACTTTTAACGAGCGTCAGCCGGCTGTCCCGCGTCTACACCTGGATCCTCACCGCGAGCTCCTTCACGGAGAACCTCAGGACCTCCCGCAGGCTGACTGCGGTGCAGCCCCAGCGCGGGGGCGCGAAGGGAACAGGCGCTCCGGGCAGTCCCTTTCCCGGCAACTCCAGACCACCTGGGAGACCCGCCCGACAGGCTGGGCCTGGGCCTCGCCGCAGCGCTGCATCCCGCGGCTCCTCCTGCGGCGCGAGCCCGCGGAACTGCCGGCCCGGCTGCGGCGGCGGCCCAGGCTGCCTCTCGCCCCCAGGCCCGACCCCCTCCTCTCCGCTCCTCCCGCCCGGCCCGCCCCGCCCCGCCTTGGGCTCGCGCGCTCCCGCCGCCGGCCGCGCCCCTACCTGCCGGACGCGGTGCAGGGCGTCCACGAAGCCCTCGGCCTTCAGCCCCACCGGAGCGCCCTGCCCCTGCACCAACTCCGCCATTACCGCCCCCGCCGCCGCCGCCGCTCGGCTCCCCGGTCCGGCCTCCCGCTCCGCTTGGGGACCCGTAGCCGGAAAGGGAATGTCGCCCTACTTCCGGCGGAAAAAAGCCGGGACGCTCGCTGAGAGTGGAGCGGAGCCGGCGGGGCGGGGTCAGGGCACGTGACCGCGGCCCGGCCGGAAGTGGGGGCGGGGCCGGCAAAGGGGCGGGCCCCGAGCGCCAGGCGGCCGTGCGGCGTGCGGGAGCAGCGCGACCCGCCCTTCCCGGGCGGCTCTCGGTCCACGCCGGCGACGACGTCGTGACAGGTCGTCGAGGCTCCGAGGTGACCCCGAGGTGTCCGGCTGTCGGCCGTTCGGAATCTCCGAAAGGAGTGACGTGGCTCTCCCAAGACGGCACGCGAGCCGGGGTGATTCACCGCAAGGCTGACCCCTGGCAGCCCTCCCTGAAATGGCCATTGGTTTGGGGAGTTGGCACCGAGCGCTTTGAAATGGCACTCTGAGGGCCAGAGTGGGGCGTGGAGGGCAGACAGCAGCACCCTAAAACGTCAGCGCCCCTCGTTCGCAGGGAGGCCGGCCGAGTTCTCGCACCACTGTCAGCTCGCACGAGGATGGGCTAATGCCACGTCTCCCTGGGGTCGCCGCGTGACCCTGCTCAGAAAATCCCGACGCACGAGTTTCTGGGAGACATAGTAAAACCATAACAAGAGAAAACAGGGTTATTGGCCCACATATAAAATACTCTCCAAGGTTTGGGCCAAAGACCACAGAATCCCTACATGGTTGGGGAAACTTTCCCCTCTCTTACCAGGTGAGTAACTTTGGGCAGGGCATTTATCTCCGGGCAGGGAAGAGGAAGATGACCCATGCTTAGGTCCACTACTAAATGGGACTATTAATTAGGACCCTGCACTTCATCATCTTAGCACTTATCCGTTGTTTTTAAACCATTATTTATTATCTGTCTTTTCCTCTAAAATAAAACCGCGGCAGAGACAAGGGCGGTCATCCACTGCGGTCCCCAGCACAATGCTGGCTGCAAGAAGCGTCTAAAGTAGATACAGGCTTTGCGCTAATGGTGCAGGGCAGAACACTCTAACCAAGACATAGTCTACTGCTGGGCTTTACAGATAGAAGCAAGCTGAGTGTTAGCCAGAGAAGGCCAGGAGAGGCTTGTTTAAACACTCCACAGCGGCAGTCATATAGAAAGCACCGCTTTACCTCCCCTAGGAGAGAGTGAGCACAGAACGTCCCCGGCCGGGGAGATCTCCATCAGACCCCGCTTTTCTCTGTCCTTTCTCGATCCACAGCCCTTCCCCTCGGGACACCCCCTCCCTTCGCTGCCAGGCTGCAGCACCTGGCACTTGGTTGGCTTTCCATGTATGTGACACAAGTGAATGAGAATGATTTTGCCTAAAGAGGCAGAATGGTTACTAGCGTGAGTGAGAAAGAACCTGTATTGTTATAAACCACTGAGATTTTAAGGTTTGTTGTTATAACCTAGACTCTAGGATAAAGCATAGATCAGCTTTTAAAGCTTTTGCCTAGAAGTGACACATGGCACTTCTGTTCACATTGAATTGACCAAAGCAAGTCACATAGCTAAGCACTGGCCAAGTGGCAAAGAAATGTAATTCACCTCCAGGCAGAACAGCACATATTTCGGAATAGTAATATAATTTTCTAAAGAACTCAAGGAGAAAAACAAAACCAAACAAAACATGGGCTGTTTCCAGTTTCCATTAACTGCTCTAAAAGCCCTTGGCGTCAGGTCCCTCGTAACTTGGGGAAGCCTTGCATCCAAGAGCTGCACTGTTTCTCTTTGCATCTGAAGCAGAAATCACTTATGAGTGAGATACTCCCAATGTAGACGTTCCCCACTTCTCCATACTAGATCTTCTCCATTTTCAAGGGTATACTGGAGTTTCAAGTACAGACTCAGCAGCGCGTCAGCATTAAATCTAAAGACTTAAATAAAGGGAGACAAGCCAGCCAGGTGGCCTGGTGGTTAAGGCAGCTGGATCTCACATGGCCATCTACATGATTTGAGTCCTAGACTTGGCAGCTTGAAAACCACACTGGGTACGTGTGTGACCAAAATCCCAAGAGGAGAGTGGAGGAGAAGGGATTGTGGCATGGTCGTTCCCCCAGGGGGTGCTTCCTTACTTTCTCTGTCTCCCTCTGATGAGCGCACGCGCCCTATAGCAAACTAAAACAAAAAAAGTAATAGGTTAGAATTAAAATGGACTTTAGGGGACCAGCAGGTGGCGTGGTGACTAAGGCACTGGACACTCCCACATGGTCGACTGCCGTTCGAGTCCCGTATCTGGCGGCTTGCTTTCCCACTTCCCCTCTGCTTGCTCTCTCTCTCTCTTTCTCTCTCTCTCTGTCTCTCTCTGGTCAAATTAAAATAAATGAATAAATAAATAAAATTAAATAATTCTTTGAAAAAAAATAATTAAAATGGACTTTTAATAGGAGATAACAAATTTCCTATGTTCTATTAATGTTAACTTAATATTATTTTAATATATTATCAATTAGTATCTATTTCCTATTAATTCCCTGATTCCAGTCTTGCCCCTACTCTTTTTTTTTTTTTTTTTAATTATTCATGATAAAGCATGTGCATGTGAGAAAGTGGGAAAGAGAGGAGCACCCTCCATAGGGTCTGGTCACACCATGATCCCCTTCCTCCTGTCCTCCCTTCTTGCTTTGTATCTCTTTGGCGATATTGAGCACATGCACACACTCCCAGGATGTTATTCAAGCTGCTGGGTCCGAGACTCAAACCAGCAGTTACTTAGCACTCAAATATAATGGCTTTTCTTTTTTCTTTCTTTTTTTGGAGAGGTTTTTGCTATAGGGCGCGTGTGCTTGCCAGAAAGACAGAGAGAGACAGAAAGTGAGAAATCACCCCACAGAGGGGATGGCCATGCCACAATCCCTTCTCCTCTATTCTCCTCTCGGGATCTTGGGCACGCACGCACATGGGCCTGGCGTGAGTTTAAGCCACCAGGTCCGGGACTCGAACCATGGTCAACTACATGGGAGTCCAGCGACATAGCCATTACGCTAACTGCTGGTCCCAGTGGCTTTTATATTTTAAACACATATTTAGCTTTGAATTTTTATGTTGTAAAATATGCATGATATAAACTTGCTATTTTAATCATCTTTAAATGTACAAATCAATGGCATTAAGTACATGCACGCCCTTGCATAATCATCACCACCATTGTCTCCAGAACATTTTTTCATCTAGGCAAACTTTAAACCACTAAACACTAACTCCCCATTTCCCTCTCTTTGACAAACACCGTTCTATTTTTTGTCCCTGTGAATTCCCCAGGTCCCTCATATAAGTGGAATCGTGCAGTGTTTGCCTTTTTGTGACTGGCCCCTTTCATCAAGCATAATGTGATCAGAGGGGAGTCAAGGCATTGGAGAAGCAAACACTGGCCTTGAACCTTGGCTGTTCAAGTTTTGTAGGTGCTCATCCCTCAGAACTGAGAGCCAAGGAGGACAGGATCTGATTGACAGTGGAGAGGGTGGATTTGTAGGAAATATGCGTGAAAACTCTTGTCATTTCTTCTCATTTACTGAGTGTTTTCTCACTCTGAACTCTTTACACATGTGACCTCTTTTTAAAAATATGTCTTCTGAGAGAGAGAGAGGGGGAGAGAGAGAGAGAGAGGCATCTCTAAGTAGGTTCTTATACCACAATACACCCCCAACGTCAGCCTCCCCAGATCATGGGCACAAGCATGTTTGGTGTACTCAGGGAGGAATCCAGGCATGAACTCAGAACCATTCCCTGTGGGTCAGCCTTGCAGAGCCTCATGTTTTAGCACTCCACCACTGTCCAGCTTCCCGTCACCTTGTTTAATTACACTCCTAGAAGTGGGTGCTGGCCTCCTGTACTGTAGATGAAGACGCCAAGGCTCAGGCACACTGACGGACTGCCACAATCACCTAGTTATTTCTCACATGGAAGAGTGCTCTTTCTGGGATCATAGTAGTTTACTGTTGTGATACAAATGGCCACAAATTTAGCAGCTGAAAACAGCATGAATTCATTATCTCACTATTCTGTAGGACAGGAGTCATGCCCCTGTGTAACTGGACTCTCTCCTGGGGTCACTTTAAAATGGCACAGAAAAGCCCAGGGAGATGAGAGAAAATTCGATGGAGAAGGTGGCAATGAGATGCCACATGGACACTTGGAGGCATGGCAGGTAGGATTCCCAATGGAGGGAACAGCATGAGCAAAAGTACAGATGAGAAAATGTGAAGCCGACGTGGGCAGTGGTTCATGGGCATGACGCCTGGTGCAGGGGCTCAGATGGTGTCTCTGAAACCTGGTCTCTCCACCCATTTCTGGGGTCCACTTCCTCTAGCTTGGATCCATTCTTGGATTGATTCTCTCCACAAAGAGTCAGATGATGGACACCAACAGCCCCCGGGGAGCTTATCTCCTCAGGCTCGTACCCACCCACAGAGAGTGCCCGTTTTTGTCTGTCATTCCTAGGGAATGACCCATTGGCTAGACTGGGTCACATACCCGTCCCTGAGGTAATCTCTGTGGCCCTGAGATTTATGAATTATGTCTCCATTTAACATATACAGACTGTCCACACACTATGGTAGACTATGAAAGACTGGAGGACATAAAAGCGTTACAGATCGTTATGGACACTAGAGACAAAGTGAAAGGAGAGTGAGAGGGGAAGAGTGCAGGAAGGGTAATTTGGGGGAAAAGTGGAGAGGTAAGATATTTGTGGGACACAGATATATATGGTTTATTATCTGTTGATGAGGATGTGTATAGTATTCTCAACTGGACTGAGATGTATATCATGCTGGGTAAAGTCTTTTTTACAATCTAAATGATGTATAGTGATTGAATGTATAAATAATAATAATAAAGGAAAATAAATCAGTATTTACTATATTAATATTTAATGTAATTATCGATAGGATTATATTTAGGTCTTCCATGATTTTGCCTATGCCTCCTTGTTATTTTGTATCTATGTTTCATGATTTTTAGCTAATTTAATGTTTTAGAGTTTTATCTTAGCTATTATATTTGTGGGAAGGTTTTTTTTTTTTTTTTTTTTTTTTTTTTTTTTTTTTTGCTATAGGGCACGTGCGCTCACCAGAAAGACAGAGAGAGACAGAGACAGAAAGCGAGAAATCACCCCCCAGAGGGGATAGGCACATCGCAATCCCTTGTTCTCCATTCTCCTCTTGGGATCTTAGGCACACACACACGCGCCTGGCGTGAGTTTAAGCCGTCGGGTCCACGTCTCAAACTGTGGTCGACTACATGGGAGTCCAGTGACATAGCCATTAAGCCAAGCTGGTCCCGGGAAGGTTTTAATTTAAAAATTCAGCATATTTAATGAATATTGAAGTATTCAGATAAAAAAAATAGAGTAGGGCAGATTATGTGTTCATCATTAAGAAAATAGGAAGGTGGTGCTCTTCTCCTTAGCGGCCTGAGGTGATCTTTGAAAATGGTTCGCTATTCACTTGACCCAGAGAACCCCACAAAGTCATGCAGGTCAAGAGGTTCAAATCTTCGTGTTCACTTTAAGAACTCTTGTGAAACTGCCCAAGCCACCAAGGGTATGCATATCCGAAAAGCCACCAAGTATCTGAAGGATGTCACTTTATGGAAGCCTGTGGGCCATTCTGCCGTTACAATGGCGGGGTGGGTAGATGTGCCCAGGCTAAACAGTGGGGCTGGACACAAGGTCGGTGGCCCAAAAAGAGAGCTGAATTTTTGCTGCACATGCTTAAAAATGCAGAGAGTAATGCTGAACTTAAGGGGTTAGATGTGGATTCTCTGGTCATTGAGCACATTCAGGTGAACAAGGCACCCAAGATGCACCGTTGCACGTACAGAGCTCATGGAGGAGTAACCCACACATGAGCTCCCCCTGCCGCATCCAGATGATCCTCACTGAAAAAGAGCAGATTGTTCCTAAACCGGAAGAGGAAGTTGCACAGAAGAAAAAGATATCCCAGAAGAAACTGAAGAAACAAAAACTTATGGCACGGGAATAAAGTCAGCATAAAATAAATGTAGATAAAAGTAAAAAAAAAAAAAAAAAAAGAAAAAGAAAGAAAGAAAATAGGAAGGTGGCCATAGGCTGGGAGAAAATGTTTTTGGTAAAGAAGTAGTATCTATGAAACATTTTTTAAAAAACAGACAACTGGGCCAGTCTTATAGCACAGTAGTTAAGCACCGAGCATAGGAAGCTCGATACCACAGAGCCAGTCAGGCTTTGAGTCCTGGCTCTGGTGTCTCGAAAAGCAGGCTGAGTCCCTATGCCCTGGATCCTGACAGGATGGAGAATTGGAAGAAAAAGGATAGTAGCATGACCAGGACCCACCAGGAATGTTTTATCTTTCTCTGGTGTGCACATACTTTCTGGCAAAAAAGAAAAAGACAATAATAATAAAATGAGTAAAAATAATTTGGATGGATACTTCACAAAGGAGGAGAAATAATTATTGATAAACACATGAAAATGTGTTTAACATTATTAGTCATTAGGCAAATGCAAATCAGAACCACTACACACCCAACTGAGTGGCTAAAGCTAAAAAGACTGACGACACTGAATGTTGGCAATGTCATGGAGCAACTGGAACTCATGCGTTCTCAATGGGAATGTAAAGTGGTATAATCACTTAGAAAAAAGGAATGGAATTCTCTTAAACTAAAAATACACCCACTCTATGATCCAGCAATCCCACTGCTACATATTTATCCAAGAGAAATGAGAATATATGTATACAAAAAGCTTTTGTACTGCAATTTTCATAGCAGCTTATGACTGCCTAAAGTCAGAAACAGTGCAAATAGAAAAGTTGGCAGCTGCATCTGGGTGCCAAGGGTAGAGAGCAACTGGAAAGGGCATGAGGCAACTTTCTGGGGTGACAGTAATGTTTGATATTTTGATTGGGATTTGGGCTGCACAATATATACAAAACTCAGCAAATGCAAAGGTTTGTGTATTTTATTATATGTAAGTTTTGTGACAACAACAACAAAAAAGAAACACTTGACTCCAGCCAATGATACATAATTTAGAAAGAAGTATGCTGATTTCTGCAATTTACTTTGGAATGCACTAAAAATTAGATTCATTGATGGAAGAGCAGGTAGGTAGACGAGATAAAGCAAGTCTAGTAAAATGTTAGTGGTGGAATCTAAGAGACAGGTTAACAAATGTACGCTGTTCTTCCAACTTTGCTCTAAGTTCAAAAATTCTCTAATGATATGATGGTGAAAACATTTCATGATTTATCTTTGGGAGAGGGAGTTGAGTCATGGAATAGATCTCAGCTTTACATCTCTATGATCTCAGAGATCTTAGGGCCTTGGATCTTGAGCATGAATGAAGAGGTCACTTCCTCAAGGAAAACAGCTATTACCAGAAGAAAAATGGGTGCAGTGGAAATAAACAACTCTTGTCCACTACCGTTGGCACCACTCACACAGCCCGAGAGTGAGGGAGAAAGCACAGGTTTGAAGATGATGGTAAATGCACATGAGTCACACTCATACAGCATTCAAGAGCTCAGGTGCCCCTGTGGGACACACCCATCCTCCCTCTTTTTTTTTAAATAGGGAGTACATGTGCACACATGTGAGAGACCAAGAGAGACCCTTGACAGTGCCTCATCACACTTCAATCCCCTTTCCCTGGTCCTCCAGCTCCTCAAGATCCTGAACACCCACTCTGTGCTGGGTGTTCAGGTGGACCCGGGGTTCCACACCTGCAGTTGGCCATATGGCTTGTCCAGCCTCGTAGGTTGTTTGCATTCCCACTGTGCTGGAACAGCTGGGCCTTCCCTCGTTCTGAACATCGGACAAGATTATCTTCTTCTCTGGCTGGTCCAATATAAAAGTGTTTGGTTGCCTGTGAAATTACTTCCTTTCGTTCTTCATAAAGAGTAAAAAAAAAAAGCTACTATGGATTGTTGCATTAAACCAACCTTCCTCTCCATTGACCTGTCTGTCCACCTACCCATCCAACAGAGACCCTTCCTGTGGATGGATTGTTGAGGTCAGGGTCTCCCAAAGGCTCTTGCCTGCAATAACTCATCCTTAGGAGAAGGGCATGATATTTGGAGAAAGCTAGAATAGGGACTGGAAGTGAGCTCAGGGGCCACAAGATCATAGTCAAGTCACAAAGGCGCCTACAGTAGATGTCTGTGACTGGAGAGAGACGGGAGCGTGTAGAAATGAGGGCTGGGGTGGGACTGGTGGTATGCGTTGCGCCAAATCACTGAGGCTGGGGGCTGCATGGCCAGTCATGAAACAGAGCACGCCATGGTTCTAGGGCAGTGACTGTAGATATGTGCTCTACGTCTCATCCAGAGTCATGGGATTTTTAGAGATCTTAATATCTCCTGCCAGGGCCAGCAGGTAGTGTAGTGGTTAAGGCACTGGACTTCTTTATGGCTGGTTGCAGTTCGAGTCCTGGACCTGGCGGCTTGAAACTCACACCAGCAGCGTGTGTGTGTGTGTGTGTGTGTTTGCCTAAAGTCCTGAGGAAAATGGAGAAGGGATTGTAGCATGAACATCCCTCCCAGGAGGTGATTTCTCACTTTCTCTCTTTCTGTTTCTCTGGTGAGTACATGCACCCTGTAGCAAAAATCTCTTAAAGCAAAAAACCCCAAAAACTCTTGCCTTTTTGTCCTCCAAATTAGGGATATAGTTACAAATTGTACACGGGAGGGACCAGCAGATGGTGTAATGATTATGTCGTTGGACTTCCACATAGTCCACTGTGGTTTGAGTCCTGGACCCAGCAGCTTAAAACTCACATTGGGCATGTGTGTGTGTGCGCGCCCAAGATCCTGAGAGGAGAATGGAGGAGAAAGGATTGCGACGTGGCCACCTCCCTGGGGGGCAGGGATTTCTCACTTTCTTGTCTCTCTGGCAAGCACATATGTGCTATAGCAAAAATCTCTCTCTCAAAAAAAAAAAAAAAATTGGGACCAGCAGCGTAATGGCTATGTCGCTGGACTCCCACGTAGTCAACCGCGGTTCAAGTCCCGGACCTGGTGGCTTAAAACTCACGCCGGGTGCGTGTGCGTGCATGCGCGTGCGTGCCCAAGATCCCGAGAGGAGAATGGAGGAGAAGGGATTGCGGTGTGGCCACCCCCCTGGGGTGTGATTTCTCGCTTTCTGTCTCTGTCTGGCGAGTGCACGCGCCCTATAGCAAAAAAAAAAAAAAAAAATTGTACACAAGAACTTCTAAAAGTTGATGGAAAAATGGAAATTAAGTGAGTATTTGGTAGAAAAATTTTCAAAATTCATGCAGTTTCTTCATAACATTGATTTTTCCATAAACTTTTTGAAGATCTCTGAGGTGTGCATGTGTGCACACACATGGGGGTTGCAAGTAGGACTGAGGCTGGGAGTATCTAGAATGGTCAAGAGGCAGGCAGGCTCCCATTTTTCTTGCCACACGGGTCCCATGTCTGCTTCAGATTCATCTCAGGACACCGGTTTTCTGCCCGCTGTTGTGCTTGGCTGTTGTGCTTGGCTTTCTCTGGACCCGAGGTGGGGAGAGGAACAATGGCTGCTTCACCAGAACAAGGTTGTGGTGAAGCAGAAAAATGTGAGGCTTCCAAGCAAATTCCGCCCACGTGGCAGCAGGAAGCACCCTGGCGACCTTTCCACCAAAATGCCACTCCTGGTTAAGGCTGCTTCATCGCTAGGACAAAGTCAGTGGCTGGAATTGCCCCGAGGCTCCAAAGAGAAAATCTCCTAAGGCCAGGTCTGCATTTCTCTGTTGCCCCACCACCTGGGGCAGTGTCACTCCAGGGTTGATCACAGGCCACCTCAAGATAAGGGCAGGCATTCCATGCTTTGCAGTGACAAGTGCCTTTCTGTTTGTTTTGTTTGTTTGTTTGTTTATGTTGACTATTGCAGTTTCTAGAGCACTCAGAGCTCCAGAAAAGAGGCCTTGAGCACAGGCCAGTGCTGAGGATAGACCCTGGGCTCCACAGCCCGTCTTTTGACCATCTCATAAAGAAGAAATAAGCAAGGTACACAGAGGGTCTCTCTTCCCACTAGCCAGGCCTGGTGGATCAGCTGGTTCAGATGTGTGGGAGAGAAGGGTGTTTTCATATTTCGAACCTGAGACTTCTCAGTGACTCAGAGAACCAGTTGTGGTTTGTTTGCAAAGACAGATAAGATATAATCCATGGGGACAGCCCAGGAGAGTGTCCCAAAGTCTGGCAACCTTGTGGACTACCAGTAGTTTGAGTTGTGGGTGTCTAGCCCTCAAGTTTGTCTGCCGGCTTTGAGCCCCGAGATCCCCACCCCTCTTCCTTTCAAGCTGACATTGGTAAAGGACAAGACCTGTCATTGAGTGAAAAAGCACGTTGCAGAACGATATGATCAGTCTGATCCCCCCCGTGTGAAGACAAATAGAATGTGCTGTACACACAAACCACGTGGCTTATTTCAACGCACAAATATATCCACATGCAAATGCATTGGGGGGAAAACCCTGCAGCAAATGCAGCGCACAGAGATCAGAGATTTCCTCTGGAGAGGGAGGGAAAGGCTTCACAGACTGGGGAGCTAGCAGAACAGGCCATCAACAGAGACTTCAACCTTACCTAGAATGTCAAAAATATTTGCAACTAAGTAAATGTATTTATGCATTGCTTATGTAATTAAGTGTTTAAAAACCAATTATTAATTTAATTTTATTTGTTATTACTGTTTTTTTAATTTGACCAGAGAAGACAGAGAGAGAAAGGGAAAGTGAGAAAGCAAGCCACCAGATCCGGGACTCGAACTGCAGTCAGTCAGGTGGGAATCTAAAACTTTAACTACCACACCACCTGCCAGTAATCAAAATTTAAAAAGACCTTAATCTCTAATTCATCACGAAGACACCAAAGCTGGGTGAAAAAAATGTATGGCAGATCAGATAAAGGAAGGATAGGGCTGACCCCACAGCACAGGGGTTAAGGGAATAGACACCGCATGGCCAATGGTGGTTTCAGTCCTGGCCCTTGAAAAACACAGTAGGTGTGTGTGTGCATGCTTAAAGTTCTGAAAGGATGGAGACGAGGGGATTGTGGCATCACCAAGCCCCATTGGAGGTGCTTTCTCCCTTTCCCTCTGCCTCTCTGTCTCTCCTCTGGCAAGTACATGTGCTCTTTGGAATAAAAAGATACAAGAAGGATAGAAACTAATCTTCGCTGAATGCCCGTCATTTTCTTGTCATTACTGCAAGAAATAGTATCGAGGTCGAGGCAGCCTGGGGTTAAACTGTCAGCCTAGATGATTTAATTTAAGCCTTATGACCATGTGCATTGGCTACGATTAATGATTCCCACATTACCGATGAGGGTCATGAGGCTCATAGAGCTGCAGGGGCTTGCCCAGGTTGGACAGCTGCAGAGCTGGCTTTCACTTCCTGCCAAACCTCGTCCCCAGCCAGCAGGGGACAGGGAGTTGCTCACTGTCGAGCTCCTTCTCTTCAGGAAATGTTAGTGGTTGTGGCAGCCACATAGCCTTACAGTTAAGGGAGCCAGACCCCACATGGCCAACCATAGTTTGAATCCCAGCCCTGGAGGTTTGAAGGACACGTGTGTGTGTGTGTGTGTGTGTGTGTGTGTGTGTAATGCCCAAAGATTCCAGCAGGATAGAGAAGTGGAGAAGAAGGGATTGCAGCCTGACGTGCCCAGTGGGGGTGCTTTCTCCCTGGGGATGAGCACAGAGCACACTGGCCAACGGCAGGAGGATGCTCAGAAGAGCCTGTTGTTAGGATTGGCATCACCAGAGGGCAGAGGTCTGGGTCTCGAGGACTGTGCCGCCAAACTGAGCATTTCCACTCCACAGCAGAGACCAAGGCCAGCCAGCTTCCATCCCCTCTCCTCTCCGCCCTCCCCCTGCCGAAGCCTGATTTCTACATGTGGCAGGAAGGCTCTGCTGCCTGAGGGTTAAGAGAAGATGAGGATGGGGATCAGCAGATGTCATAATGGCTACATCACTGGACTCCCATGTAGTCGCCCGTGGTTCAAGTCCTGGACCCAGTGGCTGAAACTCAAGCCAGGCGCGTATGCGTGTATGCCCAAGATCCCAAGAGGAGAATGGAGGAGAAGGGATTGCGGCGTGGCCATCCCCCCGGGGGTGATTTCTCGCTTTCTGTCTCTCTCTGTCTTCCTGGTGAGCACACGCGCCCTATAGCAAAAAACTCTCCAAAAAAAAAGCAGGTGGGGATGCCGCAAGGGAGGCTCAGACAGGAAACGCCGTCCTTCCATAGAGACTGGGCAGATTTGTCCACATACTTTCACGCTTTGGAAACCTCTGGCTGTGCTTTTAGGGACCGTATGGAGTGAGGTGCCAGGCTGGGAAATGGTGGTCCACGGAAACTGACCTCCCAGGTTCCCCTGCAGGTACAACTAGCTCAGTAGAGGTGGCGGCGAGAGGGACAAGAGGGGGTGGGACCTTACTCTGTATTCTGCTCTCTGTCACTAAGTAGCACGTTGTAAGTCTTAGTGCCTTAAAATAACCATTTGGTTTTGCTTATTTTGTGGGTCAGGAATTTAGGAGGGCTCAGCTGGGTGTTTCTGTCTTGGGTGGGGGGTGTCTCTGCCCGATGCAGCTGTGGTCAGGAGCTGGAATAGCAGATGTGGGGCCAGAGCCTGGGGTGGCAGGTGTCTGGGCTAGCTGAGGACCTGACTCTTTGCACGAAGTCTTGGGTCCCGTCCATATGGCCTCTCCATATGAATTAGATTGGGCTTCCTCTCAACATGGCAGCCACAGGGCAGTTGGGCAGCTCCCGTGGTGGCTGCAGGCCAAGTACCTGCTGTCCACCTCTGTGACCTGGCCAAGTACCTGCTGTCCACCTCTGTGACCTGGCCAAGTACCTGCTGTCCACCTCTGTGACCTGGCCAAGTACCTGCTGTCCACCTCTGTGACCTGGCCAAGTACCTGCTGTCCACCTCTGTGACCTGGCCAAGTACCTGCTGTCCACCTCTGTGTCCAGGCCAAGTACCTGCTGTCCACCTCTGTGACCAGGCCTGGGAAATCACCCCCACCTTTCTTTATTTTGTGGTATTGGTTGCAACAGCCACAGAAGCCTGCGTAGATTCCAGAGAATGAGACCCAGACCTCACTTTTTTTTTTAAACTTTTTATTTATTTATTTTTAATCTTTAAAAATTTTTAAGAGGTTTTTGCTATAGGGCGCGTGCACTCGCCAGCCAGACAGAAAGAGACAGAGAGACAGAAAGCGAGAAATCACCCCCCAGGGAGGATGGCCACGCCGCAATCCCTTCTTCTCCATTCTCTTCTCAGGATGTTGGGTACGCACGCACACGCGCCCGGCGTGAGTTTAAGCCACTGGGTCCAGGACGCGAACCGCGGTCGACTACGTGGGAGTCCAGCGACATAGCCATTACGCTAACTGCTGGTCCCCAGACCTCACTTTTTGATGGGAGGAGCATCAGTCACCTTGTGGAGCATCAGCACATGCGTTGGGACGCTTTTGCCACCATTTGGAAAATGCTCACATCCTGCCAAGTTTCTAGTTGCTAACCTTAACCCCTGCGTCGGCCACTGGCTTTCATCCTCGAGGGAGTGAGCGGCCTGCTGCAGAAGAGATCTGGGACCCAGGACAGCTAGTGGAGCACCAGCAATTGCTTTATAGTGAGGGTGGCGGGGTAAAGGGCTGCCTTCGGCCATGATTATGAAGAAATAGCTCGTGAAGCCATCCATTTCGCCAAGGATTCCCACTGTGCGGGCATTCTGCTACGAGCATCTTATGCTCCTTACCTTGCTCCATCCTCACGCTGACTCGGGGAGAGACCACTAGTGTCCACACCGTAGAGTTGAGGGAACTGAGGCCAGGGGTGGTTAGGGACTTACAGTTAGTGGGTGGCTGAGTTTCCCAGAGACTAATAGGACTAGGTGGTGGTGGGGGGGAGCGAGGGCAGGCAAGAAGGAGAGCTAATGGAGAGTCCCCTCCCAGCAGGTGGCTGGAGTAGTCCTAAAAATGGCTGCACAGGGATCAACAGGTGGCATAGTGATTAAGGTGCTGAACTCCCACAAGGCTGCCTGCGGTTCAAGTCTCAGACCTGGCGGCTTGAATTTCATGCTGGGTATATGTGTGTGTGTGCCCAAAATCCCAAGAAGAGAATGGAAAAGGGACTGTGGCATGGCCATCCCCCTGGGGGTGATTTCTTACTTTCTCTCTCTCTGTGTCTCTGGCGAGTGCACATGCCCTACAGCAAAAACCTCTCTCTTAAAAAAATAATAATGAAAAGGCTATACCTTCTCATGAAGTGGGGGTTCTATATCCTTTTCCATTGAGTCTTGGTGAACTTCTAACTACTGCAGCCTGTGCCGTACAGCAGAAGTGACAGCCAGTGCCCTACAGCAGAAGGGACAGCATACGGCACTGAGTGTGAGGTCAGAAGACGGAGCTGCTCCCTCCTGTGTCCACTAGGCTCCCTGAGTGTCACAGTGTGACTGCCTAGAGGCCACCATGCAGCAAGGAAGCCCAGGCTAATGTGAAGAGGTCATGTGTGGGCATTCAGTCCACTGCCTGGCGTAGATGCTCAGGGCCAGACGTAAGGAACAATGCCTCCAGGCGATTCCTGTGCCTGGACCCTGAAGTCCTTCCTCTATGTCTATGTCTCTGATCTGTAAATGTGCGGGCAGAGTAAAGTGGCTGTTAATGCCCCTGAGTTTCAGGGTGGTTTGTTTTGTAGCATGTGACTGCAACAGGGGCGGTAGTGGCTCCATTTTGGGGGGATCTGAGTTAATGTGTGAGACCCCCTACCTCCCACTTCTTGCTGTTACAGGGTCCCTTCTGGGGCATTTGTTCCCTGGTGTCCCTGGCCTGTCCTTCATGTGGGCCAAGCATGCTTCCCAGACAGAGGGAGGAACCCCCCCGGACAAGCGGGGGGGCCAGCCTGCCTGGGGATAGCCTCTGGGTGTGGCTGAGGGGTGGGCGGGCCTGGCAGAACTGCTCAGTGGTAGAGTGGGGTTTGGGCTCTGCACTCACTGCTCCCTGAAGCCCAGTCCAGGTTCTGGACATCTTTGGGGATGATGGGTCCCCAAAAACAGCAGAGGAGACTCCTGCGGACCTGGGCTAGAGCTGACTGATCCAGAAACGAGTATCAGAGCCCGGAGACCTTCCTTGAAGAGGGAATCCTTTGAGAAAATGGTCTATTCTTTTCACTGTCAATTCCTCCATTATTAATTAGACTTTCTACTTCTTTAAAAGTCATTTAGGGGCCAGCTGGTGGTGTGGTGGTTAAGGGGGCTAGATTCCACACGGCCATGGTGCAGTTTGAGTCCTGGACCCAGCGACTAGCCAAACACACTGGCATGTATGTGTGAGTGCCCCAAATCCTGAGAGGAGACTGGAGAAGGGATTGCAATGTGGCCTTCTGGGGCAGGGGGTGATTTCTCACTTTCCTTCTCTCTTTCTCACTCTCTTTCTCTCTCTGATGTGTGCACCCTATAGCAAACTTAAAAAAAAAAAAAAAGCCCGTTTTGGTAATTTTGTAATTTCTTGGAAATTGTAAATCATTTATTTCATACATATTCAAGGTTTTATTAGCCCAGATCTATACATAGAATCCTCTACTAATTTTTGGAATCTCCCCATAGTTGAGCACCCTTCCCTCCTCCTAGCCGTGCACATTAGCATTTGAAAGTGTGCAGGTCAGTGGCACTGAGCACACACACCTCTCCATGACGTTTTCATCTTCTCTGTCTCCATAGGAACTAACTCCCCACCCCCCTCTCCCCACAGTTCCTGGCAACTGCCTTTCTACTTTCCGTCTCCATGAATTTGACTTCTCTAGAGACCTCATAGGAGTGACTGGCTTATCTCACTTAGCGAGAGGTCTTCAAGGTTTGTGTGTCAGAATTTCCTTCCTTCTTGCCACTGAATAATATTCAGTTGGAGCCCCGTGGCCTAGTGGATAAAGGACCCAGTTCTCACATGGACGACCGAGTGGTTGGAATGCTGGCCCTGGCAGCCTGGGAAACAAGCTGGACACACGTGTGTGCAAGCCCCAAATCCCGACAGGATGGAGAGATGGTGGAGAAGGGATTGTGGTGTGACCACGCCCATTGGGGCAGCTCTCTCCCTCCGTCTCTCTGTCTCTCTCTGGGTAGTACACATGCCCTCTGGCAAAAAAAAAAAAAAAGAAAAAAAAAAAAGAAAAGAAATTAATCAAATGGATAAACCACATTTTGTTTACCAATTCGAAGTTGCTCCCACCTTTTGGCTTTCGTGAATAATGCTGCTACAGACGGGTGTGCCCCTCGAGAGGCTGACTCTTTGTCATTTTGCAGAGGGTGTGTGTGCCCACTGGAGCCGGACAGAGAGCGGAAGCACGAAAGCACTGCTCGTGGGAGCATGGCCCCGCTGCAATCCCTCCTCCTCCGTTTAGCCTCCTTTCAGAGATTTTGTGTAAACAAGCACACACACTCGGCGTGATTGTAACGCTGCCCGGGCTAGGACTTGAACTGTGTCGTTGGCCATGTGGGATCTGGCACCTTCACCGCCACACCACCAGCTGGTCTGAAGCTGACTTTTGACACCATCATCAAGTGGTTGTCAACCAAGAACTCCCCTAGAGGCTCCCTGTTGGAGAGGCAAGGCTGCGGGGACCAATCAGCAAAGACCTCGTCATTTTTTCCACGGAAGAGGAAATGCGGCTTAGAGAGGACAGACACCAGACTGGAAATCCCATAGCCGGATGGGAAGAAGTCAAGGTTTGAACCCACGGCCGCTCCATGAGGCACTGCCCCAGCCACCCAGTCACTCTGTCCCTGCCTTCAGTCGACACAAGCCTGCAGTCCAGGCAGGTGACTGCTCAGCGACAGGCCTGTCGGTGACCCAAAACCATCCCAGAGAGGGCGGCTCTTCCTCACTGGGCCCCTGGCTGTGGGAGTCTGAAACCGATTTTGTTCATTACGAATGAAAAGCAGATGTGATTTTAAATGCTGTGCTTTGGCTGCCAGTGCCGGGTGGAGCAGGGCCCCGGCAAGCAGTCACACCAAATAAAACGTGTTATTTAGGAGTGATTGGAAGGCAGACAAGCTGAAAACAATGTGCACGGAATGGCCACCGCCATCCGCTCTCCAGCATCAAAATCACTTCCCCAGGTCCTGCGCGCATTCACGTTTAGGGCAATCTCCCTCAGGGCGCTCGGCCTGGCCACCAGCAGCTGCTCAGCCCAAGGACTCCCCGCCTCAGACCCAGGCGGCTTTGGCCTCTCCAGCCTGCCCCCGCCCCTGTCCTGCCAAGGGGAAGTAGACTCCAAAGCAGCTCCTCAGCATCTTCTCTGGGTCCCAGAACCAGCAGGCCGGGCTCGGGGCTCAGGCCTCGGGGTGGAGCAGCAAGGCAGGAAACGAGGCTCTGAGAGGCTGAGCTTGTGTCCTGAGTCACGCAGCCCCTGCCCCCCAGCTCTGTGGGTTCGGAAGGCGTGGCTGCGCTGCAGGTGCAGTCCTGTGGGGTACGGGTGCCGCTGACATAGAGACGGAGGGAGGAGGCAGTGCGGCACCACCCAGATTATGGTGCATGTAACTTTTACGGGTTCTCAGCTTCTGAAGCCTCATCCTAGGAAGGCTCTCAGCCTCTGCAAAAGAATCCTGAACTGAGGCTGGAGCATGGCGACAGCCTGGGGGGCCCATCTTTTACACTGTCGGTGGGGACAGGGCTGGACCTGCAGCTGTAGAGAGGAGGAAGGCCAGAGAGCAGCCCAGAGCCACCAGCCCGACTGTCCCTGGGCATGAACCCAGCTGGTAGAGGCTGCAGGTCTGGGATGGCCCACAGACCCAACAGCACGCATAGGCACATGGGGCACTGGCATATACTTACAGAGCACCCAGTAAGTGCGAGGCTTACACTCCAGCAGGAGGGAACGGTGGAACAATGTGACAGACCACTGACAAGGGCCTTCTGAGCACCAGGTCCCAAGCTGAGCACCCTGGAGAGAGTTCCTCTGTAACCCTCACGAGAGCCCGTGGGGAGTGCGTTTGTCGGGGTAGGCTAACTGTCCTAACCAGTGAGCCCGTGCTAAGAACTATCTTCCTGCTCAGAGCACAGTCCAGTGTGAGGCAGGGCTGTGTGTGTGTGTGTGTGTGTGGCAGGGGGAGTTCTACTCCACCACAAGGTCATTCATGGCCCAGGGTTTCAGGAGCCAGGCCTGGAAGTGGTGATATCACTTCCTCCTTGTGTTCTATTGGCCAGAACTGGATCACATGACCCCACGTGCACGCAGGGGTGCCTAGGAAATGTGGTCTACCATGCGGCCCGGGGGGCAGAGGCAGACTGGTCTAACAGCAGCTCATGTGTTTGTTACTGTACTGACAGAGCCAATAGAGTCCAGTTTTGCAGGAGAGGAAACTGGGGCTCGCATGCCCAGCTGGGAGGAGGAGTGGGGCTCGGCCACAGAGTCTGACCCCAGAGAGTCTGCCCCAGCTGCACCCCTTTTCTGGAAGGGAGTGCTGAATTGCACACCCACGGGGCCCTCCTGGGAGAGCACGTGTGCTTTGAGAGTGAGGGCTCTGGTCCAGGCTTGCTGAGTTCCATTCCCAGCTCTGCCGTGACTTTGGCAGGTCAGGCAGCTGCTCCAAGCCGGTTTCCCCCCGCTGTAAAATGGGGACACAACAGAAGCTATGCGTAAGGCTGTGGTGAGGATGCGGTGCGCGACCCACTCGGAGCACTGGACGGCGGCCCGTCATTCTTCTCGGTGTGACTTCCTGCTGGAAACCGAGAACAGAGCAGTGACTCGGCCTGACTCGGGCCGCACTGGGGAAATGCAGTGACCCAAGAGACCAGTTCTCGTGCGACATGCCATCTTAGGTAATGTCGCTGCTCGGGTCCCCCCACCCCGACAGAGAAGTCTGGACTTGTCTAGGCCCTTCCCACTGTCTCCCAGGGACAGCAGGGCGGGGAAGAAGGCAGGACAACCCTCGAGACAATTGAGCAGCCACACGGGAACCTGGGCTGGGCCTGGGAGGAAGCAGAGGGCCTCGAGAAGCAGGGCCTCTACCTAGGTCCCCACAGTGGCTACTTTTTCTGCAGCCTCTGTCCCTGTGTGGACATGCTGTCACTCACCTGTCACACTGAAATAGTGCCTTCTCAGGGGCAAGGCCATGCTGCCTCTGCCTCCTTTAGCCACCCCCAGATCTGCTCCAGGCCCTGATCCAGCCCCCTTCATACCAGGGTGTCCCTTGAGGGCTGTAATTATGGAGGCCAGTGCAGGAACTGAGAGACCAGGGCTGGCTGGCCTCTTTCTTCACTCAGCAGAGAGGGCAGGGCCACTCCAGGGCCCTGGAAACCGCTGACAGGAAAGTGCGAGCAGGAACAGGAGTGGGGCAGGGAGGCAGGGAAAGGGAGGATGGGGCCGTGCCCCCTCTAGGGCTTTCTCTGCAACCAGAGTGTATCTTTATCCAAGTCCATCCCACCCGCACCCTTCCCAGGCCCTGCCCGCTGCCCATTGCCCTGCTGGTAACGTCCCCAGTCCTGCGGGGTCAGGCCCCACTAACCTCCAGCCTCCCTCTGCCGCTGTAGAATCCCAGACACTCGCCTTGCTCAATCCCATCTGCTCTCAGGACCGGTTGCTTCCCGTTTCCTGTGTGTTCATTTCCTGGGGTTGCTGTGATAAGGCCCACAGGCTGGGAGGGCTTACATAGATGTCCCATGTCTCGTCGTTCCGGAGTCTCCAACAGAGGTCAGGCTGTGGCCGGGCTGGCCTGCTTCAAGAGCCATGAGAAGAATCTGCCGCAGGCCTCTCTCCCAGCTCTGTGGGGTTTGCTGGCCGTCTTTGACACTCCTTGGCTTGTAGAGGCCTCTCCCTGGTCTCTGCCTTCATCTTCATGTGGCGTTTTTCCTCTCTGTGTGTGTCTGTGTGCAAATGTTCCCCTTCTGTAAGAACAGCAGTCATCTTGGTTTGGTCCCTTCCTACTCCAGTCACCTTGGGTTGGTCCCTTCCATCACATCTGCTACAACCCCGTTTCCACTAAGGTCACGTTCTGAGGCACCGGGGTTAGGACTTGAGCAGAGGAACTTTGGGGCACACGATCCAGCCCTTACCACTAGGCTTTGCCCATGCTATTGCCTCTGCCCAGAAGCCCCTTCCCCAAATGTCTAGTAGGCGAGCACCCATTTGCTTTCCAAAGTCAGCTCAAGCCCCACTCCTTGGTCAAAACCCTGTCTTCATCCATTGGTCCTGCTATCACCAAATAACCGTGGGCTGGGTAGTGTATGAACAATAGAAATTGATTCCTCACGGTTCTGGATGCTGGGAAGTCCAAGAGCAAAGTGCTGGCATTGCAGAGGGCAGACAGGCAGCAGGGCAGACTCCTTCCATCACTCCCTTATCTGAGGGCACCAATCCCATCCACAGGGAGGAGCCCTGGTGGCCTAACCACCTCTCAGGTGCTCCTTCTTGATTACATCACATTGGCAACTCCTGAATTTTGCAGTAGACACATTTGAACCCTTGCAGACCTCTCAATAGCTGGGCCCAACTGTCCTTGCAAAGCCTCTGGCCAGCACATCGAAGCTTTGCACCAATCAACCCACCTTTCTGGCTCCCCTCAACTGTCACGTCCTTGAGGGCGAAGAGGGTGTCTTATCCACCTTGGTGTGCCCAGAACCTTGGCAGGGCCTGCACACAGGAGGCTCTGGATCAGTGCTCTCCGAAAGAAAGCATGAGTGAACACAACATGCAAAGATGGGAAGAGCGGGGACTGGGACAGTCAACGACATGGCCCTCCCCTCCAGCAGGGACCTCTGCTCACCGGGGAGGTGGGCCTGATCCCCGCAGTGGTGATAGAACGGCAGGACTCCCTGTAGTGACCGAGGCCTGGCTTTCCCTCCGGATGGTCAGTGAGGGCCGGCAGCTTAGGGGCAGGAGGAGAGCAGGGGGGAGGCCGAGGGGTGCAGCACAGTGGAGATGGGGGCTGGCACGTGGGGGTGTAAAACTGACAGGCCAGACCCCACCTTCCGCACAGTCCTTAAACACTCCCCCAAACGAATGTATGGTGTAAATCTGGTTTTGAAATAATAACAATAATGAGAAAGAAAAAGAGCAAGTGGATGCAAGAGGGAGGGACGGGGGGCTTAGCCGGGTCCCTCCCCTGGTCCACCGAGGGGGGAAAAGCGCATGGAAAAAATGAAATTAGTTGTGACAGCTGAAATTCTCTGCTCCACAGACGACATTTGACAGGGTACTTAAAAAAATAATAAGAAAAGGGAAAGTGGTTTGGGTCGCTGTGGAAGGGGGGGCTGGGGGATTTCAAGTGACACAAGACGCATAATTCAAGCTTCTTGGATTGCAAAAGCTCTTCTTACCTAAGGGCCTGCTGCCTTTATTTTTATCCAAATGGCTCAATTACCGCAAAGCCCCACAGAGAAAATTACGGATGTTTGCCTCTATTTTTCTCCTCTTGTCTCGACAACTGTAGATATTTTGTTTTCCTTCTCTCTCTCTCTCTTTTTGTGGGGGGTGGAGGGAGGGGGGTGTTCAGATGGGCTGAGGGGCCGGAGTCTTTTAAATCGCTCCTGGAAGCCTGTATCACACATGTGGCCCCTACCCCCATTTCGGGCCACACGTCACAGCTGGTCTTTTTGTGGGTGTCCGTTTTAGCATCTGTCCAAGTGTGTCCCTGCTGCCCCTCACTGCGCTCTTACCACTCCTGCTTCCAGGGTCTCCCCTCCCCTCTCCTGGGGTCTTCTCCCTCTGTGGCCCCGTCTCCCCTGACCCGTCTCTCCCTCTCGCTTCCTGGACCAGCAGCAGCAGCAGCATCTCGGGGCCTCTCGTCTCTCGTCTCGGGCCCCCCTCCTCTCGTCTCAGCTATTTGTAAACCCTTCCATAGACATGGGGAGGCGTGGAGATGCCCATTTTCCATCCTTTGCACTGGGTCCCCATTTGTCATTTTCAGAACTGGTGCTCCGGGAGCTGGGCTGAGGGCTGCTGCGCTCCCACCTGCCACTCTGCCAGGCGAGGGGTCCCCACCATGGAGTCTGCAGAGGGTCCAGAAGGGCCTCTCTGGGGGAGCTGGGATGCCAAAGAGTAGTTTCTGAACATCAGGCCCCAGGTCCTGGTGGTGGAGACTGGAGGCTCCCCTCAGTCCAGTCACCGAAAGAACCCACGTCCCAGCCTTGGTTTGGGCTGTCCTCATCCACCTCTGTGTGGCCGACATCACGGTCCCCTCCTCACCACCTCCCTGCCCCCCTGCAGGCCCCTTCTGCCAGGCCAGGCCTCTCCTTTGCTTAGCACCCCTTTAACCCCTTGATCTTGGGATACCCCACTCCTGGCCACCCTGTTCCCTGGCCCACGGGGCCTGTGGGACAGCTCCATCCTCTTCCCCGGCTGCATGGAGGCCTCTGTCCCCAGCTCTCAGCTCCTCCTGCCTCGGGCCTGTGGCAACTACCGTCTGTCCCTCTAGCCTGCCCTCCCTCTCTCCCACGACCTACCTTTCTCTCACTCAACTTCAGGTGTCGCTGAACTGTCACTACCTCGGGGCACCCTCCCAGCTCCCCTTCCTCTCAGATCAGGCTAGGCTCTCTCAGCCAGCATAGGGATGTTGACTAGCCCCTCGGGAAGCCACTGAGGCTGGGTCCTGGGGGCACGGCTGGAGGGACCGGCTGCCAGTGACTGTCAGCTTGCCTGTCCCTGTCATGGGCCTCCACCCACGAGTACTTGCCGTCTGTCGCCCCTGCTAGCCTGTAAACCTCCTGCCTCATCATCCTACTGGTGGGGTAGCACCCGTCTAGTTGCTTGGTCAACAGCTGGTGAGGACCACAAGACCTTTGGGACCAGGCCCTTTCTGGGGACACTGAATTCTCTGACCACCAATCCCCTCCTGTGGATGTACTGGCCCGTGCCTTAGCCTCGGATGGCTGGCAGCGCAAGAAGGTCAAGGCGGAGCCGGCGTTGCTAGGGCACAGGGCTTCTAGGCTCGACTTCAAAGCTTCAGAGATAAGGGGCCTGGGTGCAAGTTCCAGGCCCAGCGCTCTCCGCTGGGTGACCTTGGCAATTTCCTGAGCCCCTCTGAGCCGCAGTGCCCTCCCCTGGAAAAGAAGGTGGAGGTGGCGGTGGAGGGCAATCGCAGAAGTACGTAACCCGCGTGTGTGATTGGCGCACTCCGCTCGCTCTCCTTATTACCCTCTTGCCTCCTGTAGTCCAGAAGGTCCCTGCCCAGGGTTGCGCCTCAGCGATAAGGTTAGTGCCCTGCAGTGCCAGAAGCCACATGGTCACCATAGTTTGGCTTCTGGGCCAGCCTGAAAAACATGTAGGGCTCACACACAGGTGCCCAGCTCCCGAGGAGTCGGTGGGCTGGGGGAGGGGATCTCAGCCTGGCGAAACCCCCGAGGGTGCTTGCTCTCTCTCTTCCGTGCATATGCGTGTGTGTTCTATCATAAAAAGAAAAAGGAAGGAAAAAAAGAGGGACCCGAGGAGCCAGCCTGTGGCATAGTGATTAAAGCAGTTGGATTCCAACTGGCTGACTATGTGGTTCAAGCCCCAGACCCAGTACCTTGAGAAATGCTGTGTGCATGTGCCAAAATTCTGCAAGGAGGGAGGAAGGGTGTGACTATCCCCCATAGGAGGTGTGTTCTCCCTTTCCTTCTCTTTCTGTCTCTCCCCAGTGAGTGCACATATCCTCTGGCAAAATTACAAAAAAAAAAAAAAAAAGGTCCCTGTTTGTGCCTCTAATCCACCATCCACTCAGCAACCACTTTTCCATTCATCGGATATATCTCACAGAGTCTATTATTTCCCGGCATGGACATACAGCAGGGAACAAAGCAGATGGGCAGCCCACATGGGCAGCTCCTAGCAGCACCGCTCTCGCCCCTCGCACCAGCTCCTGAGCCCACTGCTCCGCGGTGCCAGGCTCGTTCTCATGCATCTCTTGGCGATAGAACTAAGATTGTCCCCACCTTACAGCTGGAGGAACTGAGGCTCAGAGAATTTGCATAATTCACCTAGGTCATTAGGTTATAGGTGGAACTGAGACTTGAACTTGTGTCCAGCGATCATATTAAAGAGAAACAGTGCAAGCTGCTTTCCCAGCCCCCTCCTCTCCTCCAATCTGCGGAAGTGGGTAGCAACCACATAAACATACAAGGGCACTTCAAAAGTTCATGCAAGGGCCCCTTGGTGGCATGGTCGTTAAGGTGGCTGGATCCCACATGGCTGACTGCACAGTTCAAGTCCTGGACCCAGCAGCTTGATAAACATGCTGGGTGCATATGCACGTGTGCCCACAATCCCAAGAGGGGAATGATGGAGAAGAGACTGGCATGGCCATCCTCCCTCGGGGGTGATTTCTCACTTTCCCTGTCTCTCCCTTTCTCTGTCTCCTGTGAATCCTGTGAATGACTTCATGCACCCCATAGCAAAAAAAAAAAAAAAAAAAGTTTATGCAAAAGTGAAACTGAAGTATATTTTGCTGCAAAATTTTTTGGAAATCCATGTATACTTTCTTCATAATACACATTTTCCGTGAACTGTTGGAAGATCCCTGGTCATGGATATCTTTCATGATAAATGAAGGTGGGTGGTTCCTAGCAGAAGTCTTGACTTTATACAAATTTGCCATTTCTGAGGAGCCCCGCTCTTTGTGAGCATTTCATTAGGAACGGTGTTTGAAGAATGTTCTTCCTCGTTAAAAGAAAGATGTGAATACCCGGGCGATCAGTGCGCTCCCGTGTGGAGAGACTAGCCCATAAAGGCGCCGTTGTCTGCACTTCCCGAGAGCTGTGACGCCCAGCCCCTCCTCGGGAGAGGGCACACTTCCCAGTGTGGCCCCCCACGTGGTCACCGCTCAGGGTAATAAACATCAGGGTCACAAAGTAACGCATCCGCCCTGGGAAACGGGTGCAGGGTCAGAGTTAGCAGAACGTCCTATGGACCCACACAGCTGTCCTTGTTCTAACCTGCAGAGTGCCAGGGGTCCTGAGGCCTGGCTCATTGAGAACGGACAACAGGGATGTCGGGAGGTCTTGCTGGGGAGGCAGAGAGGGCAAGCAGGGGTGTGCTGCAGAGTCGGGGGGAAGGCGGTAGAGGTCCTCAGGGGTGGTGAGGAGCCCAGACGTGGGGAGTACAGAAACCTTGCTGGGACCCCCAGCCCAGCCATCTCCAGGAAACTTCACAAAGCCCAGCCCACTGGTATGTGTGGCTGGGTGGTGGGGCTCCCTCCTAGGGGGGCTCCCTCTCTGTGGGTCTGCCCGTGTGAGGCAAGGTGGACCCCAGCGGCCAGGAGGGAAGAGCCCTCTGGCCCCCAGCCCACATGTGCTGCCTGCCTCTAGTTCCTGCACGCCAGGATTGGGGGTGACTGCTCACGGTCAAGGGGGCAGCCGAGGTCCCCCAGCACAGGTTCATGGCTCACTCCAGAGCTGAGGCCCCAACTAGGAAGGAAGGACAGCAAAGGTGCTGAATGTGGCGCTCAGATGTCGGGCTCACCAGCCTCTCTTGCAGAAGCCAGGATGGCCAAGACCCAGAGAGCCCGGCTCAGCCCATCGGGGTCTCCCTACCTGGGTCCCAGGGCCCCAGCGTGGACTCAGGAAAGTGTCCAGAGGTTGGAATTTGGTAGGGCCAAACCCTAGCCTCCGTGCTGTCCCCAGCCAACACCTATACTGTCCTTTTCCTGCCTCAAAACTGCCTCCTGGCTGCCCTGGTGACATGGGTGCACACAGTAGTCCCCTGAGAGCACTATGCCTAGAGGCTGCTCACAGCTGCTGCAGACAGCATCCCTACAGACAGACATCCCTACACACAGCATCCCTGCAGACAGACACCCCTGCAGACAGACATCCCTACACACAGCATCCCTGCAGACAGACATCCCTACACACAGCATCCCGGCAGACAGCATCCCTGCAGACAGACACCCCTGCAGATAGACATCCCTGCAGACAGACACCCCTGCAGACAGACATCCCTGCAGACAGACACCCCTACAGACAGACATCCCTACACACAGCATCCCTGCAGACAGACATCCCTACACACAACATCCCTGCAGACAGCATCCCTGCAGACAGACACCCCTGCAGACAGACATCCCTGCAGACAGACACCCCTGCAGACAGACATCCCTGCAGACAGACACCCCTGCAGACAGACATCCTTGCAGACAGCACCCCTGCAGACAGACACCCCTGTAGACAGACACCCCTGTAGACAGACACCTCTGCAGACAGACATCCCTGCAGACAGACATCCCTGCAGGCACACATCCCTGCAGACACACACCCCTGCAGACACACATCCCTGCAGACACACACCCCTGCAGACACACATCACTGCTTTCTGGTGGGTGTGCAATTGGGAAGCTGGTGTTGAACAGAGAGCCACAGGCCCTACATTTCAAGACTTACCTCCACTGTTCAGTTGCTACTTGTCTTTGGCAGGAGACCTCACTGTTGAGCCTCAGTTCTCCACCTGTGAAATGGGTAGTCATGGAACCAGCAGATGCTGTATGGCTATGTCGCTGGACTCCCATGTAGTTGACTGTGGTTCAAGTCCTGAACCCGGTGGCTTAAAATTCACACTGGGTGCATTTGTGTGCATGCCCTAAATTCCGAGAGGGGAAGGTTGTGGCATGGCCATCCCCCCGTGGGGGATTTCTCGCTTTCTGTCTCTCCATCTCTGGTGAGTACACACGACCTATAGCAAAAATCTCTCTCTAAAAAAATAATAAATAAGGTGTTTCTGAAGACTCGCTGAGAGGGAAGTGCCCGGTGCTGGGCAGTGGTTGTCACCGTGGTTCTTGGGTTCTTGCCCTGATCGGGGCTGGTCTGCCCAGCCAGCTCTGCCTCACCAGAAGTGGCCATCTGCATCTGCATTAAGGAAACTGGCTGGGGAGAAACCGTGTCCGGTCCATGGCCACAGGCACAGATCAAGTCCACGGCCAAGAACCAGAATCCCGGGGTCCAGAGATGGGGAGACTTGTGCATTGCCCGCCCGCAGGTCACAGGGAGAGCAGCGAGAGCTGGGCCTAGGACTCCAGGATCCTGACCCTGTCCAGGACACACAATCCCTGAGGCAAGCACAGCTGAACACACCCTCCTGGGAGCCTAGACAGGGAGTGTGGAGGGCGGGGCTCAGCCAAGGTTTTTGAAGAACAAGTGAATCATAAAAGTCAGGTCATGCTGCCCCTGGCTCACAACTTCCACAGCCTGCAGGGCGGTTTCAGACACGTTTGGTGCGGAACCTTCAAATGATACTACACTGACAACTAGTGAAGCACAGTGCCCCTGTCTGCGCCAGAGGTGGGGCTGGGTGCAGAGTCTGCGCTGTGGCCCCTCCCTCTGGCTTACCTTCCTTCAGGTTGCCCAGGTGCCTCTGAGGACCACCGCCCGCAGGGGGTCCCAGGAAACTCTGTCTGAACTGTTGGCCTCAGGCTGAACAGCAACTGTCTGATTGGAGTGTGCAAAGCATGCCCAGTGCAGCCAGCTGGCCCCACTGCCCTCCCCAGCCCCCGCCCCGTCTGCTCCACGTGCGCCCCGTACCTGCCACTTGGCATGCCCAACATTCTCCTGCCCCGCCCCGACTGACTCACAGGCTGTTCCCACTTCTTCAAAGGCTCTCTGCCTGCCTTCCATGGGATCAACCTCTATGTATCCCTCAAGACTTGGCCAACCAAGCACCATCTCCTCCAGGGAGCCTTTGTAGGTCAGCAGGGATGCTGGGATGGTCCTTCCTGTCCTATGCACACCTCGCTGAGGGTGCTTATCCCGGCAACATACCGCTGAGTTGTGCAAGGAGGCAACCTCATATCAGAGCTCAAAGCTCAGGCCTTGGACCCAGAGGCTCAAGTTTAATCGCATCCTGGCCCTCGATGCATCTGTGTGGTTCCTTAGGCAAGCTTGTCTGAACTCAGGTTCCTCCTCTGCAAAGTGGGGCTAATAACAGCAGCCACCTCCCATGGCTGACACGAAGAACCGGTGAGATCATGAGTGCAGAGTGCTGGTGACGGTGCCCCGCACGTGCAGTCCCCGGCAGCTGCCTTGCCCACGGGGGTCCGGGAGTCCCTCTTCGGCATGGGGGTACGTAAGGACAGAAGCTGTGGATCTGTCCTTAGGGGCTTGGCAGGCCAGTCTAGGAGAAGTCTAGAGACAGGCAGAAAAACAACACCAAACCAAATCAACACAGGCAAGAGGGATGAACCGGATGGCTGGATCCTGGGTGTTGGCCCAAAGTAAGTGCTCAATTCGAATTTGTTGAAATAAAAAGACTTGAGATCAGTGAAAGGAGAGGTTTCTGGGCTACAGAAGCCTGGGGAGTGTCTGTAGAGAGTAAGAACCAGCACTGGAGTTTATGGGGTGTAGGATGTGTGTGGGTGAGAGAAGGGAACTATGGGACTGGAGGCAGTGGGACACACCCCCCTTTTAAAAAGACCTCCCTATTCCAACTTTGCTACAAACTACTTGAGGCTGTTTAAAATAAAAAAATCATCTCATTGTTGGGCCAACCACGTGGCGTGGTGGTTAAGGCAACTAGATCCCATATGGCCGACTGTGTGGTTCAAGTCCTGGACCTGGCAGCCTGGGCACAGGTACATGCGTGCTCAGAGTCCCAAGAGGAGAGTGGAGAAGGGATTGCAGTGCGCTCATCTGCCCTGGGGGCTGTTTTGCTCTCTCTTTCTCTCTGGTGAGTGCACATGTCCTATAGCAAATTTAAAAATAAATCATCTCATTGTTTTGAGCTGTCCTGTGGCTGAGTGGTTAGAGAGCCAGATCCCACATGGTTGACTACAGTTTGAAACCTGGCCCTGAGGCCTGAAAGACATGCTAGGCCTGTGTGTGCCCTCCGTCCAGACAGGACGGAGAGGAGGAGGAGAGAGCGTCGCAGTAACCATAGTTTCCCCTCCCCCTCGTTCTGTCGCTCCCTGGAGAGGGCATGCCCTCTGGCAAATTTAATAAAAACAAAACCAAAAACAACACATAAACAACTAATCTCATTGTGTTTCTTCTTTCTACCTCTTTGTGTTGTCTGGGTGCTTTACATAATAAACTTATGTTACTTTGAAAATAAGAAAAAGCAATTAAGTAAGTTTTGTGCAAGAGTTTTTTTTTTTTTAAACCACACACACAAAGAACGGTTAAAATAAAGTTTGCAAAGAGAAATCAGAAGAGGCCTCAGAAACAAAAAGGAAGGGGGCGGTATGATACCAAGAACCCAGGAAGAGTTATTTCGATGCTTCCATAAACAAAGCCAAAAGGGAAACGGGCAGGGGAGGGAGACGGGGTGATAAAAATAACACCCCCTGGCAGGGTGGGAGGAGGAGTGGGGATGGGGCACCGATGGTAGCAGCTCCTGTCTGCTCTGCGGAGGTGGCGGCTGAGCCCAGAGCCTTTGGGAAACCTCTCCAGGCCCTTCAGGGAGAACATCCTCACCATCCTGACCACACAAGCCAAGGAACCAGGGTCGCAGGGCTGGTGCCCACGAGGCCGGCGTGGCTTCACTCATGGGCCGCTCGGACCGCTGAACTCACACCTGTCAGCGTGTCGGGCTGGCCCACCTCCGACACAGGGACAGGAGGAGGTGGCAGCATCTGGCGGCTGACAGAGCTGTCCTTAAGCGTAGTTGCCTGGGGTGAGGGGTGAGGTTTGCTGCCCTCCCGGGCAGCCGGCCTGACAGCTGCAAGCAGCCACCTGTGCTCCTAATGGAGTGCTGATGCCGGGCACGCTGCTGACAGTTGAGCCCAGATAGCAGGGTGCGTCGGCGCCCTTGTGACAGAAGGGACAGGCCAC
Source organism: Tupaia tana (assembly GCA_026018925.1). Taxonomy (NCBI): domain Eukaryota; kingdom Metazoa; phylum Chordata; class Mammalia; order Scandentia; family Tupaiidae; genus Tupaia; species Tupaia tana. Next base: position 102,759,863 of record JAKSZU010000013.1, on the reverse strand, counting down.
CAGCAAACCCGTAATTCTCTGATTTCTTCAAAGCTGTGGTGCTTAACCCCTCCCTCTCTAGGCCGGAGGGCAGCCACACCACAGGGCAGCAGGTGAGGGGTCTTGAGGGAGACAGCGTGGGAACACCAGTTCCACCTTCTCTCATCGCAATGTGGACTGTCACTTGCGCGGCTCAGCCGGGGCTGTTGGAACAGTGGAGGGAGAGCACCCTGCTCTGCCCTTGAACTCTGCCCCAACTCCTCCTCCACCTGGAAGCCTGGAGCAGCCCGGAGGGGTCTTCAGCAATGGGAGATGTAGCAGAAGTGCCCTGCTGCTCTCAAGCCTTCCAAGGCTCACTGTTACGCTCCGGACAGAGCCATGCTCCTTACCATGGCCTGCAAGATCCTTCCCACCTGGCCCTCCATACTTCAGCCCTTCTTCACTCTGGGTTCCAATCACACCAGCCGCCTTTCTGGTCCTGCAGTTCAACCCTGCCTTAAGGTCAAGAGGCCAGTCTGCAGCAGAGCCAGGGTTGGAACCCGAGAGTGCCCAAGCTCCTGGGGCGCTGCACAGGCAACCTTCCCGCCTGCTGGACCGTGTTCTTCCCTGCCCTTCCCCCGGGGGGCGGGCTGCCTCTCTCACCTTGCTTGGCAGAGGAAGGTGGTGATGTCCTAGCTGGGGTTGGGCACGCTTCCTGGAGCTGGGAGTAGGAGTAGAGGGGCTTCTCCTAGTAGTGTGGCCCAAGGACTGACCCTCCCCACCGCAGCCCAGCCCTGCTAGCAGCTGCTCAGACAATTAGCCAACAAGTGGCTGCTCGTGGACTTACTGCTGATGTGTTTTGAGTGGCCTTCTGAGTGGGAAGTGTTCTGTAGGAGAGCCTGGCAGACAAAGGGGAGCAAGTGCATTAGGTTTTATCGGTCTGTCTTGCACACGCCTGACATCGTTCTCTTAAGCAGGTTCCTTCAGCGCTGGGAGAAGGATAAAGAGGCGGAGGGAGTGAGTGCAGGCAGGCAGACACGCGCTCTCGTGCTGGCCCACTTGCACACAGCACCCCGTCCTCCGAGTGCAGGCATAATGGCCGGAGACATGGGAGCCAACGTCCGACAGATGGGGCCCGCCCTGCCGCCCAGGGGAGGCCTGGGCTGCGCAGAACGTCTTCAGGTGAAGCAGAGTCGCTGAATTAGCTGGCTATTGTGTGCTGAGTGGGTAATGCGGCTGCCTCTTCCTAATGGCCGCCCAGTTGCCAGAGAACGAAACCTCTCCTGATCATTCAGACGCTCCAAGGACAAAAGTCACCAAGAGAGATTGCAGAGGGAGTGGGGAGGAGGGCCCCCCGGCTCTACTCCCCGGGCTGAGGCTTGAACAAAGGCCCATCTCCTCGCCACCCTCAGGCTCAGGGCTTCTGCTCCAGGTTTGGTAAAAGTGGTGGGTGAAGAGGCAGCTCCTGGGGAGGGGTGTGGGACAGGGTGCCGGAGCAGGGGCCTTGGGAGGAGGGATGAGAACGGCAGGCAGGCAGGCATGGCACCAGGTGGCAGTGGACGTGGTCGGGAGAAAGGAAGCCTCCTTTTTACCTCAATTCAATGCTGTCATCGTGCCGGTACCCCTTGCTCTCCTACCCTCAGTTTCTGCTTTCTTAAAACAAAGGGATTTGACTTAATCTGTTTCCCATCTGTTTGTCCATCTACCCACCCTTTCCTCCACTATCTGTCCGTCTACCCTCTATCCACCCATCTGTCCATCCCTCCCTCTTCCTGCCCACCCACTTACCTACGCACCCACTTACCCACCTATCCATCGTCCGTTCATCCCTCCACCTACCCACCCATCCCTCCTCCTGCACACTACCTACCTGCTCACCCTCTTACCCACCCACCCATCCATCTATCCATCCCCCATTCATCCCTCCACCTACCCACCCATCCCTCCTCCTGCACACTACCTACCTGCTCACCCTCTTACCCACCCACCCATCCATCCATCCATCCCCCATTCATCCCTCCACCTAACCACCCATCCCTCCTCCTGCACACTACCTACCTGCTCACCCTCTTACCCACCCACCCATCCATCTATCCATCCCCCATTCATCCCTCCACCTACCCACCCATCCCTCCTCCTGCACACTACCTACCTGCTCACCCTCTTACCCACCCACCCATCCATCTATCCATCCCCCATTCATCCCTCCACCTACCCACCCATCCCTCCTCCTGCACACTACCTACCTGCTCACCCTCTTACCCACCCACCCATCCATCTATCCATCCCCATTCATCCCTCCACCTACCCACCCATCCCTCCTCCTGCACACTACCTACCTGCTCACCCTCTTACCCACCCACCCACCCATCTATCCATCCCCCATTCATCCCTCCACCTACCCACCCATCCCTCCTCCTGCACACTACCTACCTGCTCACCCTCTTACCCACCCACCCACCCATCTATCCATCCCCCATTCATCCCTCCACCTACCCACCCATCCCTCCTCCTGCACACTACCTACCTGCTCACCCTCTTACCCACCCACCCACCCATCCATCCATCCCCCATTCATCCCTCCACCTACCCACCCATCCCTCCTCCTGCATACTACCTACCTGCTCACCCTCTTACCCACCCACCCATCCATCTATCCATCCCCCATTCATCCCTCCACCTACCCACCCATCCCTCTTCCTGCACACTACCTACCTGCTCACCCTCTTACCCACCCACCCACCCATCTATCCATCCCCCATTCATCCCTCCACCTACCCACCCATCCCTCCTCCTGCACACTACCTACCTGCTCACCCTCTTACCCACCCACCCACCCACCCATCTATCCATCCCCCATTCATCCCTCCACCTACCCACCCATCCCTCCTCCTGCACACTACCTACCTGCTCACCCTCTTACCCACCCACCCACCCATCCATCCATCCCCCATTCATCCCTCCATCCACTCACCCATCCCTCCTCCTGCACACTACCTACCTGCTCACCCTCTTACCCACCCACCCACCCACCCATCCATCCCCCATTCATCCCTCCACCTACCCACCCATCCCTCCTGCACACTACCTACCTCCTCACCTACTTACCCACCTCCTCACCCACTTACCCACCTATTCACCCACTTACCCACCTCCTCACCCACTTACCCTCCTACGCATTCATCCTCTCATTCATCCATCCATCTATCCATCAATTCACCTGCCCCACCCTCTATCCATCCATCAAGACAATAATTTATTTAATACATTTTTAAGGTTTTGAAATCTTATTATTATTTTTAGTTTTGCTATAGAGCATGTGTGCTTGCTAGAGAGAGAGAGAGAGAGAGAGTGAAAATTCACCTCCAGGAGGGATGGCCACACCACAATCCCTTCTCTTCCTCTCTCCTCTCAGGATTTTGGACATGCATGTACACACACCAAGCATGATTTTTAAACTTCCGGGTCCAGGATTCAAACCACGCAGTCGACCATGTGGGGTCCAGCCGCCTTAAACTCTGCACCACTGCTGGCGGCAAATACCTTGTGTTGCTGTACTCTCAGGTCCAGGACACTGAGGCTGAACTTGCTTCCCTGCCTCCTTCCCTTTGCTCACAGTGAGCGGTCTCCCCAGACACTCCATCCCCGTCCCCATTTATTGAAAGCTTGTCTATCCATTTTGCACACTAGCTCCTGTGTGGCACTCTTTCAGACTTCTCGCCTCTGTAGGATTTAGATATTTGATTTTGAGCACCAGCGATGGGCCGGCATCTGTCCGGGACTGAGACACCGAGGTGAAGAAGCTCAGAGGTTGCCAAGGGCACCGATGATGACCGAAGCTCCCAGAAACCAATGCACGATGTGAGCTCTGAGGGGAAGCAGACAAGCCTGTGACAGCCCCCCCCCCCCCCCGCCCCGTCAAAGTGTCTGGAAGGGTCCTGGAGGAAAAGACCCGCGGATGCTAGGGTGGGGTGGGAAAGCAAGGAGTACCGGGGACCCTGAGGCCCGAAAGTGGGCAGGACGGGAGGAGAAGGTGCAGCCCGGGCAGCAGAGGACCGTGAGAAGGCCCTGGGAGGCCAGGAAAGGGCCTCATGAGAGTGGGCTCAGGGTGAGACGTGGTGTGTGTGGGGGGCCCTGTTCTCCAAGTCAAGACAGTCAACACCAGCAGCCCCACGACAGGGATGAGGGAGCTGCCACGGACAGTCCATGCCCTGGAGGACCAGCTGTGTAGGAGAACCCTGCCTGGGCTGAGAATCCAGGTGCCAGGGAGAAAGATGCTCTTTTACCCAAAGCAAGAATTGAGCTGAGATCCTAGCTGCCCTGTCCCTTCCGTAGCCAGGAGCTGGCCCTTCTTCCTTTCTGCCCATCCCTGCAGGCCTGGCTCGGAGGCAGGAGGCCAGGAAGGAAGTTTGTAAGGGGAGGCTGAGCAAGGGTCGAAACTAACCACGTGCAGCCAGGGGTCAGAGCACCTGGAAGGGGATCAGGGAAGGCGCTGCCTCCTGGTTCACCCACTGGGGCTTGCCCGCCGGTCCTTCCTCACTATAGCAATGCGTGCTGCCGTAAGAGTCACAAGTCCTGAGTCCACAGGCCCAACACCCTGGAGCCCCTCGGCTCCTGGCTCCTCTTCCTGCATGTCCTGCCCTCAGATTGACCTTCAGAATCAGTCACCCTCTGCCTCGCCCCCAGCCCTGCTCGTGGGTCCTCAGTGGTCCTGCCCAAAGGCTTGGGAGAGATAGGCTTGACTTTCTGAGGTGCCCACGATACCCCGAATGTGAGACAGGCCACGCCACCTTCGCCCGGCAATAACAGGGAGAGCCCCAGTGGGGAGCTGGAGAGCTCCTCGAACTTGCCCGTTCCCCACCTGAGTGCCGGGTGCCCCTCGCAGTGCCAGCCCTTGCGGGCTTGTGCCCGAGACATTCGGGGGGTGGGTGGACGAGCCCGATGTGTGCCAAGGCTGTGTGAGCACACAGACCCCAGCCACGTGCTGTCAGGGGGCTTTCTGCCGGAGGGGGTGTCCCTCTGCGGTCCTAACTGGCCTGCTAACTGCTTTGCACAGCAGCATCGATCCAGCTAACCAGGGAGAGGCATTACCCGTTCTCTGGAGGTCAGGGTTCGCCAGGCCAGCTGGTAAATTGCCCACTGGCTGTGTTTTAAAGCCTTGGCCTGGGTCTTGGCTCCTTGGGGCTGTAGAGGAGCTGCTGAAGTTCGATATGGCCCTGGGGGCTGGCAGGGGCAAAGGGCTCCAGCCAGGGGAGGCACAAGCAGATCGATGGGAAACTACCCCGACCTCGTGACCTCGGAGATGGCTTCAAACCCCGTTCTTAACATGGCCTAGCAAAGGTGGAGTGGGGACAGTGAGGACAGAGGTGGGGGGAGGTGACAAAAGATGCCATGGAAGTAAGTCTGCAGCCCACATGGGCCAGACGCCCAGCACCCCCAGAGCAGCCAACCTGGGATCGCTCTGCTCTCTTGGTCCTCATGTTTGGGGTACGAGCATGTCACAGTGGGCCCCGCACTCTGCACCCTGTCCTCGTGGGAGCAGGCCGGCAGGGGAGCTGGGCTCAGACTGGGCCGCCGGCTTCCAGGTGGCATGACTGTCCAGAGACTGTGAACAGCTCAGGGTAGCTGGGGCCCAGATCCAAGCAGGGAGGGTGCAGCCAGGAGGCGGAGGTCCCAGAGGTGGCCAGGGACCTGTTCCATGCCTTAAGCAGCCATGGAAGGTTTCAGCTGGGGCAGGGGAGGGGAATGATTTGACACAGTTTGTGTTCCTAAAAGCTCCCACGGGCTTCGGGCTTCTGGCTTCTGGGTGGGGTCAGACGGGGGCTGGCGGGATGGCTTTCCTCCAGCATGACTGTGGCCCCAGCATCTTTGCCCGCGAGGCTGGCAGACCTGGCTTTGAACCCCATGTTTGCCCGCGACTTGCCGTGTGGATGTGGGCCAGTGATTTCTCTCTGAGCCTCAGTGGCTGCCTGCGCCTCTGTGGGCGCTGTGGGCTTAACTGAGCTGAGTCCCAGTGCACAGCTGGCTGCCTGCGCCAGGAAGCCTCCACTGCCTTTCCACTGATACCTCGGCTGTCCTGGCCTGGGACCTCTCCAGGTCACCCCCGAAGGGTCTGCAGAAAGTAAAGCTCGCACACCTGCTAGGCGTGCCAGGGGTGCCAACTCGGACGGCGGCGGGACGCAGACGCAGCGCAGCACCTGGGAAGCATCCGGACACTTTCTCCTTGGCCTTTGCCCTCTTTTCCAGGGCAGGGAGCAAGGGCCTCCTGGCGGCACTGACCGTGCTGGGCCCTGGGCAGAGCTGGCCACCCTCGACTCCAGCCTGGGCTTTGCCAGGACTGGCCCTGCATCTGGGGGGGCCCTTATTTCCTGTGGGCCTCAGTTTCCCCATTTGTACAACGGTTGGTGCTTCCCAAGTGCAAAAGCATGCTTGGGGGCCCCAGTAACGATTTAGGAGGGACACCAGACCTTGCTGTGACAATCCTGTCCTTTTCATTTCCTTCCGTCCCTGCTTGTGGTGTCTGGGAGACTCGCTTTAGTGTCGGTTTGCTCAATGCCTCTTTAACGCTCCCTAGACTCTTTTCTTTCATGTTTGAACTTTTAAAAAATTTAAATCGGGGTGGAATATTCATATCACAAAATTGACCATCGTAACTGGTTTTTGAACATATAGTTCGGTAATGTTAATAAACTAGCTTTTCTTTTCTTTTTTTTTTTTTTGGCTAGAGGGTGAGTGCTTTCACCAGAGAGAGAGAGAGAGACAGAGAGATGGAGACAGAGGGAGAGGGGAAAGCCCCGTCATGGGGAATGGCCACACCCCAATCTTCTCCAGCGCCCTCTCCTCCCGGGACTGTGGGTGTGCACACGTGTCTGGCATGTTCCTCAAGTCACTGGGTCTGGGACACGTGGCTCAGCCTTGTGGGTTCCACTGTCTTAACCACCAGGCCACAGGGCCAAAGAAACAGACTTCTTAACGAGAGTGCGCAGGGGCCCTTAGAAAGAAGAGAGTGTGCAGGCACTGAGGATGAGCTGGTCCCCTGCCGGGGGCAGGTGGTGCCCGGTGTGCTCCCAATCCTTATATTTTTCATGTATTTATGCCTTGAGAGAGAGAGAAGCACCCTCACAGGGTCTCACCTGGTGGCCCTTCCCCTTCCCAGCTCCCAGCCAGCCAGGGTAGGGCTGCCCACCGCCATGTGCAGGTTGACTGGGAAACTGAACTGCAACCTCCCACGTGGGCCCAGCTTTGCAGGAGCAGGGTGTTACCTGCACCTCTGAGCTACCCCCGTGCCTCTGAGCCTCCACCGTGCCTCTGAGCCAGCCTCTTTGCAACTCTTAAATCCAGGACAACGCTGAGGCTGGGCCTTTGGCCATCCCTGTTGGCAGATGGGCAGGCCTGCTGAGCTGGGAGGCGTTCAGGGCCTGGACTTTGCCTCTCATGAACACGGTGGCTTCGGAGAGGTGGGTTCGTCTCTCTGGGCCTCTGTCTCTGCACCTGTAAACCAGGGCTGCTGCCCCCTGCCACAAAGAGTCGGCATGGTGTTAGGAAGAACCCCCTGGCCAGCTAGGTGGTGGTGTGGTTAAGGTGGATGGATGACATGCGACCGGCTCTGCGAGCCCCACACCTAGTGGCTTGAAAATCACACTGGGAGCGTGTGCGTGCGTGCCCAAAATCCCAAAGGGAGAATGGAGAAGGGATTGCAGCATGGTCAGCCCCCTGCGGGATGCTTTCTCAGGTTCTCTTTCTCTCTGTCTCTCTCAGGCAAGTACATGTGCCCTGTGGCAAATTTGAAAAAGAGAATCCCCATGGAGGCACTTCAAGGACATCATTGTGCCAACATCCACGTTAACCTGGGCCAGGCGGGGTGGTTGAGACCCAGCTGGGAGGCACGTCCCCACGCACCAGGAGGCGGCTAGACTGCACAGCCATCCTGCCACCCCTTCTGCTTCCTGCTGTCTCCAGCCTACGAGGCTAAGACCCAGGGCACGGGTCTCTCCAGGAGCTCGTTCTCATCTGGGAAAGTGCTCTCCCTCTCCACCCTCCCACACTCCCCGGGACCAGAGGAAGGGAGCAGGGAGCTGGCCTTACCTGCCTCTTCCTCCCTGAGGGCAGGGCTGCGCAAAGGGCCATGTCACTGACACAGCGACCCAGTGGCCAGACTGCAGGGTGGGAAGTGCCTGTGTGCTCTCGTCTTGGTCTGGGTGGGGTTGATGAGAGGCTCCCCCAGGGTGCCCTTTTGCCCTGGCCTCTCTGAGTTGGTAGCCCCGGGGGTCAGGGCTGTGACTGCTGCCTGGCCCTGAGTGCCAGCTCGGCCACCAGCTTCCCAGCCGTGTGGCCTGGGACAGAGATAAAGCCTCCTTTCAGAGCTCTGCGCAGTCTGCTGCAGGGGCCCTGAGGAGGAGCTCTGGGGCCCTCGGAGCTGCCAGACAAAGCCGCCTTGTTAGGAGGGCTCAGAGGGAGCAGGGACCCCACTCCCTGGGGAGAGGCGTCCCCTCGGGGGCTGGCCAGGGTGCATGGGGCCAGCTGCTCCCAGAAGCGGGGCCATGAGCCTCACCGAGCCCCAGGCACAGGAGGGTGGGAAGGTGGAACTGAGGGGCCTGGGATTGCTGAGAGCAGGACCCCTGGGTTCTGGGGGACCCTGGCTGCTGCTCCGTCTGGCTTTTCTCAGCCACAGGAGGCACCCATTGCCTCCCGATGGTCTTAGATAAGCCCGGTGCCCACGCCCCTGCTCTTCCCGCCTCTCACCCTTACTCTCCTGAGCCTGCTCTCAATGCCTAGTTCTGAACCTCTGGCCTTTGCTCACACTGCTCCCTCTGCCCGGAATGCCTTCCCTGCACTTTTCACAGGGCTGCCCCTCTTACCCTCAGAGCCTCCCTGACTCTCCGTTTTGTCCCTTCTAGTACACGGACGGGTGCGGGGAGCTTCTTGGTTCTCTTGGCCTCCTGTCCCAGCACCTGGAACAGTGCTCAGTGCACGGCGGGCCCATGCAGGGGATGCTGTGGGATGGTGAGGTGCCCACCCCTCCAGGCGGACTCCAGCCCTTTCTCAGTGCCACACGGAGTGGAGGGAGGCTCGGCTGGGCCTGTGTGTGCTTGGTTCCGGGCTTTTCTAAGCAGTGTTGCCCTCAGGCCACTCCCATCCAGAGAAAGGGGAGTGGGGCCGTACCCCCACTCTGCCTCGCCCTGTCCCCATCCTGAGTGGTGCCACCGGTGGGGCCGCCCCTCAGCCCCTCGGCCCAGGACATCTGTCTTCATGGATGGGCCTGGCAGGGGCTGAGGAGGTCCCAGGGGACAGTGAAGAATGTGAATGGAGGTGGGAGCAGGGCCTGGACTGGGGACACGGACATGAATAAATGCAGCACCAGGGGGCCAGAGGGTGGAGGCGGGGCACTGGGTGGCGTCGGGTCAGAGGGCTCCCAGATGGAAAGGCCTCCTGTTTCATAGCCGCTTCATCACCGTCTTAAGTGAGTGGCCGGCTGGGTCCCCGTGGGTCCTGGTGAGGGGGGCTAATGCCATGATTAGTCACAGCGGTGGCTGCCCCATCCAAGGGTGTGGGGTGGTGAGGAGGCAGGGGGTGCGTGGGGTATTGGAGGACTGCTGGTAATTAGTAATAATAGGACAAAGGCCTCACTTGTGAAACAGTTACCAGGTGTTTTAAGCTCTTTATGTGTGTAATTTTCAGGACAACCCTGTAAATGCTATGGTTGGGCCCATTTTACAGATGAAGAAACTGAGACTCAGAGAGATGCAATGATTGGTGTGCTCTACTTCTGCTTCCTGGCTCCCTGGGTTACCTGTGGCTCTATGGGGAGCCTTCAAAGGCTGGGCAGCTCTCATGTCCCCCCGGGGGCTTACGGAGGCGGGGAGGCCCACGTGGGCCATATCTGCATGGCCTGCCTTGGGTAAACATGCAGGCGCTTGGCCTGCAGGGATCCCTGAGACCACCACGGAACCTGTTTATCAGGTCTCCATCTCTCCAGGCCTGTGGAGTTCAAATTGAGTGGGCGCCAGAATCACCCAGGAGTTTATTCAACAGGTGGACTTTGGGCCAGTAGGTGGCAAAGGAGTTGAAGCAGTTGGATTCCACATGGCCAACTACATAGTTTGAGTGCCGACCTGAAAATCATGCTGGGAGCATGTGTGTGCATGCCCAAAATCCCGAGAGGAGACTGGAGGATGATTGTGGGGGCCGTCCTCCTAGGGGGTGATTTCTCACTTTTCCTCTCTCTGTCTCTCTCTAGTACATGCACGCTCCCTATGGAAAGAAAAAAAAACTAAAGAACAAAACCAAAAACAAACCAGGTGGATTTCTGGGCCCAGACTCAGGAATTTGCCTGTTTAACGAGCACACCCCACCGTCAGTGCGAACGCTGCTCTCCGTGTCCAAAGTCACGAAGGAGAGCAGCTGTGCTGAGCTCGCCCAGAGTTGACTGCGGGCTGGAACACTTGTCTGAAGTTCTGCAACCTGTCCTCACTGAGCCTCGGGGGCGCTCCAGCAGACACCCCTGCAGGCTCATGGAGGAGCATGCTAGAAGGCTTTCAAAACTTCATGAATTGTGAGTCATTTCAGGGTAAAAGAGAAATGAAGAGTTCCTACTGATAATTCTGCCTCCAGCAAACAAGCTAGCGTGATGACTAGGAATCACCGCAGGACCACAAGAAATATGGGAAAGCAAGAAAATACCTCTCCTCCAAGGGAAAAGAATAACTCCTCTTCATCCACAAGCAGTTCAATGGAAATCATGGAAATGTCTGATAAAGAATTTAGAACATTCATAATGGCAAAGCTAACAGAGATGGAAGAGAAGAGAGACAATGAACTGCAGAAGAGAAAGGAGAAAGAAGCTGATGAGTTCCAGGAGGTGAGGAAATTCTTACAAGATCTAAAAGAGGAATTATATACTTTAAAAAAGAATCAAACAGAACTGTTAGAGATGAAGGCTATACTACAGGAGGTCAAAAGCTCCCTTGAAAGTATTAAAAGCAGGCTAGATCATACAGAAAATAGAATCACAGACATAGAAGAGAAAATTGCTGGCCTAGAAAAATCCACCACGAAGACTGACAAAAATGCCCCAAAATTTGAGAATGATATACAAGTAGTACTAGATACCATCAAATATCCAAACATTGGATAATTGGTATCCCAGAAGGCAAAGAGACTCATAGGGGCATTGATAATCTATTCCATGAAATCCTGCAAGAAAACTTTCCAAACTTAGAGAGGCACTCAAAGATCCAGTCCCAAGAAATACAAAGGACCCCAAATAGAATCAAGCCAAGAAGATCTTCTCCAAGACACATTAGAGCCAGGTTGACCAAAACCACAGACAAAGACTAGATACTAAGATTGGCAAGAGAAAAACATCAAGTTTCCTACAAAGGATATCCCATCAGGCTAACAGCAGACCTCTCATTGGAAACAATGAGAGCAAGGAAAGAATGGGAAAATATATTCACAGTGTTAAGAGAAAAGCAATTTCAGCCAAGAATACTGTACCCAGCAAGATTATCTTTCATGTGGGAAGAAAAGACAACATTCTCAGATAAACAAAACCTGAAAGAATTTACCAGCACCAGACCAGATCTCCAAGAAGTTCTCAAGGGAGTGCTGTATCAGGAAAATTAAATACAGACACACAGAAATAAGAGTTCAAAACTAAGAGAGTGGCCAACTTAATCGTAGGGACAAGTCTGGAGTTGAATATTATGTCCCAGAATTTAATCAGGAAAATCGAACCACAATAGAAGATAAAGTACATGAGACTGAGTTGGTGAAGTATAATTTTATGACTTTTGAGTAAAATATTGCTGATGTTCTTGTAGACTTTGTTATCTGGTTGTAAGGATTTGTGTCCTGTCTTGAGATATGGATAGGTTCATTCACCTACCATGTGAACAGAATCCTAACCTGTTTCCTGGCTTTAAGCAAAGTTCCTTAGCATTTCTTTGATTTAAGTTAAAACTGGTTTTCTTAATAGTACCAAGTGAACTTGCTATTGAAAGTAGTTAGATTGTGTAAGAAATTGTGTGATCAATACAATATGGGGGGGAAGTAATGGAAGACAACTGTAGACACCAGAGATAGTGTGAGAAGAGGATGGGAAAGGACAGAGGGTCAGACATACGGGTTAAAAAAAAAATTCTAGAAACTAGAAATGGAAAATTTTTGATAATAATATGCACAATTAAGCCACTATGCAGTATATTCTGGATGGGAAATCACATTTCGTATGCTGTGACGATGTTTAGGGAAAGAATGTAAATTAAGTTAAAAAAAAGTTTCAGGAAAAAAACCCTAAAACTGTTTTTCTTGAAATTAAAAAAAAAATGCATTAAAAATACCTATTCAATGCCTACAGTAAGATATATAGCCCCCGCTAGGTGCTACTTTATAGGATGTTCATTCTACTCACTGAGGCTTATGCCTAAAGTTGGACTTGTGTTCATGGAAATGTATATATCAGCTGTGCTTGCTATGAAAATATTTAATTAAGATCTTTAGTGACTCAATAAAATGTGTGGGGGGGAGTATAGAAAGTGAACATAGATACTAGAGACAGTGTGGGAGGAGAGTGGGAGACAGCCGAGGGTAAGAGGGAATCAAGGATGAGAAAAAAAAAGCAAAACATACAGGAAACAAGAAATGGAAAATTATTTGTTGACAATAACATGTATGTTGATGTGCTTGATTGAGCCAATATACAGTGTACTCTGGATGGAAAATCTCACTTTGTATGTTGTAATAATGTACAGTGAATGAATGTAAATAAATAAATTTAATTAAAAAAAAACTTCATGAATTGTGAAAAGGACGTTTGAAAATAAAGGGAACCTATCTTTTCCAGTGGTCATTGAGTTCCAGCCCCTTGTTTTAGATTTGGGGAAACTGAGACCCAGAAAGCGTCAGAGACCTGCCTGAGGCCCCAGCAGGTTCGTGACAGAGTCAGTCCAGCAACCTTCTGTGACATCGAGCTGCTTGAGGTAACAGGGGCCACGTAACAGGTGCGTGTGTGTGTCATACATGCGCGCGTGTGTGTGCAGTGCACAACCGGAAGGTCAGTAAGGAGGCCCCAGAGGGCTCCGCAGAGGAACGGCACATGCAGTAATTAAAGGCCTTTGTGGGGTGAGACCTTGGCGTGGTGGTAAAGGCAGCTGGATCCTGCATTGCCAACCATATGACTTGAGACCCAGACCCGGTGGCTTCAAAAACATGCCAGCACATGAAGAAGAGAAGGGATTGTGGCGTGACCATTCCCCACGGGGGGTGCTTTCTTCTCCCCCTGTGGGAATGCTGCTTTCTCTCTGTCTCTCTCTCACAAGAGCACACGCCCTCTGGCAAAATTTTTAAAAATGGGGGGCTTTGTGTTAAGTGGGCCACTGTGTTCCCGTGGCCTGGCGTGGGGCCTGGCACATAGCAGCTGCTCAGTTAATATTTGCTGAAATGCACGTCGAGCATCATCTGCAGTCGTCAGTCTCTGGTCTTTGAGCCAAGATGTGGACGACAGATCAATGGGCCTACTTCTCGGGGGAGAGGAGATTCCCACTCTCCCCAGCCCACCATGCAGAAATGAGTGAAGCTGGCTGGGCGTGAGTGTTAGGGAGCGGTGGGGACTGTGGCCAATACTGATGGCATTTGGATTTCAGGTATCTCAAGAAGCACCGAGCCAGCCAATAGACAGCTCCGACATACGGAGGACCAACTTTGGGTTTGCACAGTCAGTGCTCTGTGTAGTACCAGCTAGGGGGTCGGTAACCAGAGTTCTGTCTGGCCCCCTCCCAGCTGAGTGAGTGCTCCTGGGCATCACTGGCCTCAGTCTCTCCATCTGTGCTCGGAGGACAGGGTGGACATACCTCTGAGGCTTTGTGCCAGGAAGCTGCAGGCAGACAGGCAGACACCAGCGTGCGGTGAGGCTGCTGTGGCTTTAAAAGTGCCTTGAGAGAGAGCCCGGCGGCGGTGACAGCGGTGAGCTCTGATCCGAGCCTGCTGGCGCGGGCCACCTGCGGAGCCGTCCACAGCTGGGAAGATTAGTCTCTTCCACTAGACAACACCCATTACCATGTTCCAATAGCCATCACTTCCGCTAGGAGAGCTGCAGATGAGATATCGATTGCACTGACCCCAGGCGAGCCCTTTCCCCAGCCTGAGAGGCGTGCAGATCAGCTCGGTGTGGCTCAGGCTCTGGGCTCACGACTGGAGGCGGCCAAAGCCCTCAGGCCTCCTCCCTGCAGTTGCGGCCGGTGGGACCCAGGTGGAGCCGACAGTGGTCCCACCAGATGGGCCAGCTTGGGCTGGCCTCCCAGGTTTGAAGCAGGCTGAGGCCTGGGCTCTGAGCTCGGATCCCATGTGCTGTTTGATTTCAAGGTGGGAGATGGGGAGGGGGCATTTCAAGGGACAACAGCCAATGTGTGGAGGTTGGACGGGTGTGGTCTGCGTTGGGCCTCAGACAGTGATGTCTGGCTTTGTCGTGGGGACGGGGGAGGAGGCTGTGGCTGGGGAGGCAGGAGGACAGCCTGATGGCCAGTGGAAGCTCTGGGGCCAGCAGGTGACATCATCTCAATGTCACCTTTGTCTTCTTGAGTCTTCAGCCTCTTCCCCAGCTGGCTGGCAGCTCCTCACAACCCTGCCACCCCCTCTGTTCAGGCATCCAGAGCCCTGGAAATGGACAGGGGTGCCCATAGGCCCTGGCCCTGGGGCCGGCAGGCTGGTGAGGGCAGGGGCTGTGTCGGGCACCTGCCCTGTAGGGCTGGCACGTCGTCCAAGTGCAGGTCATGATGTGTGCTGATATCTCAGGGGCAGTCCGTCCTCTCCTTCACCCGGCCACTCGCACACGCACTCGGTCACAGAGTCCCGCAGGACGGGAACGAGCCACAGCTCAGAGCTCTCACTGGAGAAGCAAGGGGCCTCACTGGTGCCTGTGTCAGTGCCACCATGGGGGCAGCCAGTAATGTGGAGCTTTGTCCACTTTCTCAGTGGTCCAATGCGCCCCTAACTTTTTTTTTTTTTTTAAAGAAAGAAAGATGTATGCTATAGTGTGTATGTGCTCGCTGGAGACTCAGAGAGAGGGAGAGAAGAAAAGTGAGAAATCACTCCCTGTGGGCATGGCCATACCGTAATCCCTTCTCTTCCATTCTCCTGAGATTTGGGGCATGCACATACATGAGCCTGGCATTATTTTTAAGCCTCCAGGTCTGGGACTCAAACCACAGTGAGCCACATAGGAGTCCAGCACCTTAACCACTACGCCACCTGCTGGCCCACCCTATACCTGTTTTAAGGGCCCGGTGGTGGCGCAGAGGTAATGCAACGGGACCCACGACAGCAAGGCCCTGGGCGTGCGTCCTGGGACCTCCCTCGCACAAGGCCATCACGCCCATCTGAGACCACACCTGGCCAGGGTGTGGCCCTGACCCACCTGGGGGTGCCCACCTCTCTGTCTCTCCATCTCTCCTGGAAAGAAGAAATAAAATCAACTTTTTTTTTTTTTTTTTTTTTTTTTTTAAAGGAAGGCATTCTTGGGGCCAGCAGGTGGCATAGCGGTTATGCTGCTGGACTCCCATGTGGCCTACTGTGGTTTGAGGCCTGGACCAGTGGCTTCAAAATCACACCGGGAGGGACCAGCAGATGGCATAATGGCTATGTTGCTGAACTCCCACGTAGTTGACTGTGGTTCGAGTCCCAGACCCGGTGGCTTAAACTCACGCCGGGTGCATGTGTGTGCGTGCCCAAGATTCTGAGAAGAGAATGGAGGAGAAGGGATTGCGGCGTGGCCATCCCCCCTGGGGGGTGATGTCTCTCTTTCCCTCTCATTGTCTCCATCTCTTTCTCTGCCAAGTGCTTGCACCTAAGGCAAAAACCTCTTAAAAAACAAGAACAAGGCGGCATTCCCCTTTCTCCTTTCCTCCTGTTAACTGTGGTCCCAAGTGTGGTCTGACTATGGCACAGGAGCCTCCTACCTCTGGGTGAGGGTACACAGGCAGCCTGCAGGTGCACACTCAGCAAGCTGTCTGCCTGGAAACAGTGCACTTCACTTTATGTGTGTGCGCACATGGCGTGAACATGCACATGCATGTGTGTATCTATGAATAGCTATGGAATGTGTGTATATGCACATGCATATGTTTTGCACATGTGAATATATACATGTATACATATGTGTTGTGTGCATTTTGTGTCCCTAGCCACGGCCGTCCAGACGGTGCTGGGGTCTGCCTCCAGCGGGCAGGGCCGGGAGTGGTTTGAATGTGTACGTGTGTGTTTATATCTATGTGTATATTGGTGTGGATGTGTATGTGTGTTATGTGTGTTTATATCTATGTGGATATTTGTGTGAATGTGTACATGTATGTGTTTATATATATGTATATATTGATATTGCATGAATGTGTACATGTGTGTTGTGTGTGTTTATATCTATGTGGATATTGGTGTGAATGTGTACATGTGTTTGTGTATATTTATATCTATGCGTATATTGGTGTGGATGTGTACATGTGCGTTGTGTGTGCTTATATCTATGCGTATATTGGTGTGGATGTGTACATGTGTGTTGTGTGTGCTTATATCTATGTGTATATTGGTGTGGATGTGTACATGTGTGTTGTGTGTGTTTATATCTATGTTATCTATGTGTATATTGGTGTGGATGTGTACATGTGTTGCATGTGTTTATATCTATGTGTATGTTGGTGGGGGTGTGTACATGTGTTGCGTGTGTTTACATCTACGTGTATACTGGTGTGGGTGTGTACATGTGTGTTGCGTGCATTTACATATACGTGTATATTGGTGTGGATGTGTACATGTGTGTTGTCTGTGCTTATATCTATGTGTATATTGGTGTGGATGTGTACATGTGTGTTGTGTGTGTTTATATCTATGTTATCTATGTGTATATTGGTGTGGATGTGTACATGTGTTGCGTGTGTTTATATCTATGTGTATGTTGGTGGGGGTGTGTACATGTGTTGCGTGTGTTTACATCTACGTGTATACTGGTGTGGGTGTGTACATGTGTGTTGCGTGCATTTACATATACGTGTATATTGGTGTGGATGAGTACATGCGTGTTGCGTGCGTTTACATCTATGTGTATATCGGTGTGAATGTGTACATGTGTGTATATTTTGTGCCTCGATACAACCATACCCCCACTTTTGTACGGGAATGCTTTGGTTCTTTCAAGGGGCAGGAGGGGCTGGGCAGTCTGCTGCTGCCCCATCACGAGGGGAGGCAGCCTGGGGTCCTCTCTAGGCGAGGCCTGCTGCAGTGCAGGCCTCCAGCACCTGACCTCCCAGGATCCCTCAGACAGCCCAGCCCAGGAACTCGAAGAGAGTGAGAGTGGGGACCCTGAAACAAGAAGGAAGGAGGGATGCACTCATTGAACACCATTTCCTCAAGAGCCTCTTACCTGCCAAGCAGGACTTCGGGGACACACTTTTTAAAATTAAGCTCCCAGAGCTAGGATTTGAACAATGGGGACCTGGATTTGAGCCATGTGGGACCTGGCTCTAACCACTGGGCCACTGGGCTGGCCCACCGGATAGTGACTTTCTAACAACAACAAAAAATCCAATTGTGGGACTGGCAGGTGGTGTGGTGGTTAAGGGTGCTGGACTCCCACATGGCCGACCACAGTTCGAGTCCTGGACCTGGCAGCTTGCTTTCTTATTTTCTCTCTCTCTAACTCTGTCTCTCTCAAGTTAAATAAATACGTGGATAAATAAAGTTAAATAAAATAATTCTTTAAAAAAAATCCGGTTGCCCCATAGGCCAAACCCACATCCAGGGATGGCATGTTCCTTTGCAGGCATGCTGTGTGGACTGACAAACCATGGTCTGCAAGAGGCCACAGACCACAATCTACAGGGTCGGCCTGCACACTGCTCCTGGGGATGGGCCAGGCCTCCGGGGACCCCAAGCTTGCCTGGAGGGTGGACAAGGCACATGTCCAGGCATGCCCGGTGCACCCAGCTCTGCACTGAGGGAGTCTGACCACCAGGTGGGCCTGCCTGGTGACCCCTGCAGGGTCAGTGGGGACGGGCATGGCCAGCTTGGTCTCCTTCAGGCTCCCGTCTGTTTGGCCCCAGGACAAACACCTTTTTTTTTTTTGGAGAGGCTTTTGCTATAGGGAGTGTGTGCTTGCCAGACAGACAGAGAGACAGAAAGCGAGAAATCACCCCCCAGAGGGGATGGCCACGCCTCAATCCCTTCTCCCCCATTCTCCTCTCGGGATCTTGGGCACGCACGCACACACGCACAGTGTGAGTTTAAGCCACCGGGTCCGGGACTCGAACCGCGGTCGACTACGTGGGAGTCCAGCGACATAGCCATTACGCTAACTGCTGGTCCCCAGGACAAACACCTTTTGAGCACTCACCCGGGGCCAGGTGTGGTGCTGAGTGCCAGGGGCCCAGGTGCGGGCATTGCATGGAGCTGACCTACCAGGGCAGAGCCCTCAGGGCAGAGCCCAGAGCAAGCAATCCTGTGGGTAGATGCACACCTCTGTTTTGTGGTAAGGAAGACCATGAATGGCTTCCTCCTCCTTCTGTCTTGCTGACCAGGGAGCCCCCAACTTTTCTCAGGTAACAAAGCATGTGTGTATGTGCAGAGATGGATGTGGGCATGGGTACTACACGGAAAGGAATAGATGAGAAGAGAATAAATATGCACTGAATGTACTCATCCACCCATCAGCTACCACTCCTCCCCTGTCTATCCATCTATCCACTATCCATCCTTCCACTGTCATCCATCCATCATCTATCATCCATCCGTCCCTCACCCACCCACCCATCCATCCATCGCTCATCCACTGACCACCCATCCATTCACTTATCCCCACCCTCCTGCCCGCCCACCCACCATCCACCATCCCACACCCACCTACGCACCCACTCGACCTCCCTCCCTCCCTGTTGGCCGCCGAGCCAAGATGGCGCTGCTGGCTGCATAGGGAGGCGTGTACAAACAACTCCTTCTACAGCCAATCAGGACTTGCCTCGCACAGGTGAAGGAACTTGCGGGTGGAGCCGCTGGGAGAACCCTATATATACAGGGAGAAAGAAGAAGTAGGGAAGAAGCTAGCTGGTAAAAAGGAAAGAAGCTAGCAGGAAAAGCTGAAACCTGTGAATAAAGACTGCGGGAGGAAGAACCGGATGTCGTGCCATCTCTGCAGCAGAAGAGACAGCGCCGACACCTCCCTCCATCCAAGTATTTGCTGAGCATTCGCCATGCACCAGCATGGGTACTGAGCAAGTCAAGTCAAATCCTGTCTGCTCTGAGAACTGGTCTTCAGGCGGGAACGATGGGGCAGAGGCCCACGGGCCCACTGTCAGGTGCCCCCTCTGAGAGAGAAGGCAGGTGAGGAACCAAGGATTGCCCTGCAAGGAGAAGTGGGGCTGGGGGCAGAGGGGTCCCTGGCAGGACTCGGCAATCACTTCTGAAGAGGGAACTTGCGATGCAGCCAGACATGGAGTAGGACGAAGACTAAGGAGGGCAGGGCAGGAGAGGGGCGTCCTGCCTCTAAAGACTCAGAAAGAGCCCAGATGTGGGTGCAGAGGATCGGGTTTGAGGCCCAGCATCTCTGTTTCCTGTGCAACCTTGAGCCAGTCGCTTTACCTCTCTGAATTTCAATTCTTTTTATTTTATTTTATTTTATTTTTTTAAATTTAATTTAATTTATTTTTTGGAGAGGTTTTTGCTATAGGGCGTGTGCGCTCGCCAGACAGACAGAGAGAGACAGAGAGATAGAAAGCGAGAAATCACCCCCCAGGGGGGATGGCCACGCGGCAATCCCTTCTCCTCCATTGTCCTCTCGGGATCTTGGGCACGCACGCACACGCGCCTGGAGTGTGTTTAAGCCACCGGGTCCGGGATGCGAACCGTGGTCGACTACATGGGAGTCCAGAGACATAGCCATTACGCTAACTGCTGGTCCCCTGAATTTCAATTCTTAATTTTTTTTTAATTATGGAGAATTTTAAAAATACACAAATGCTATAGAATGTCATAATGAAGGCTCACTTGCATATTCATTCAGGGTCGGCTCATCCCTTCCGAGTGCTCCCCCTCCTACATTGTTTTGAAGCCAATACAGATATCATACGGTTTCACCTCTAAACTAGCCTCTAAAGAGATTGTGGGGTGAATCCCTTAGGGGTGAGAACTTTTTAAAAACAGCCATGAGCACGTGCAGAGCGTTCACTGGGATTCTTTAAACCACCAGTCGGCACTTACGTTTTTAGCATCTTACAAACGTCATTTTGTAAAAAAATTGGTTTGAATCAGGACCCGAGTAAGAAGCGCACACTGTGACCGCCTGCCATGTCGCCAGGTCCCTTTTAGTCCGCGGTTCCACCTATGTCCTTCCTTGCTCTTTGCTAAGACCAGGTGGCTCGCTCTGGAGACACCCGTGGCCTGCGTCCTGCTCGCTGCGTTCTCACTGCGAGGTCTAACACGTGCCCTGCCCTCATTTCTAGAAAGGAGCACAGACTGAGTGCCTAACGCTATTCCAGTGCGTGGGATGCGTGCTACTTCCCTTCATCCCGTCCCAGCCCTGCGAGGTTGGTCCGATTGCTAGGCCTTTCCCTAAACCAGGAAGCAGCTGGTAGCGGGCTGACTCTGACCATGGCGCCCAGGCCGGCTCCCAGGCCCGCACCCCTATCCTCCGTGATCAAGTCCACCTCACTCAGCCCCTGGGGTCTCGAGTGGGTCATCAGAGGAGGAAAGTTCTGGCACCCCAGGGAACTCTTTATGCCTTGGCTTCCCTGCCAGGGATCATGTTTTTTTTTTTTTTTTTTTGGCTTGCCAGAAAGAGAGAGACAGAGAAACAGAAAGCGAGAAATCACCCCCCAGAGGGAATGGCCACACTGCAATCCCTCCTCCTCCATTTTCCTCTCGGGATCTTGGGCATGCACACACATGGGCCTGGCTTGAGTTTAAGCTACCGGGTCTGGGACCGAAACCATGGTCAACTACATGGGAGTCCAGCGACAGAGCCATTTCACCAACTGCTGGTCCCAAGTGAGCCTAATGTTAGGGGAGGGGCGACGTGCAGGCAGAGCTTGGTCTGTGTGATGAACCGTCCTGGTGGGCTGCAGCAGCGTGAGAGGGAGAGTGAAGGGCGATGAAGGGAGGAAGCAGGGAACCAGATCACAACGGGGCTCGTCGGCCACAGCAAGTGTATCCATTATCTGTTTCTGCAAATAAAAACCCCAACACTGAGTGCATTAAACAAATGTTATTTATTCCTATCGTGAGCCTGCAGGTTAGAAGTCTGGGCAACTCTGCTGGCCTCACGTAGGATCGTCGGGGTGCTGGGCTCTCAAGGACTGACTGGAGTCGGGCGTCCCGGCCTGGTCTCAGCCATGTCCGGTCACCGACGCAGAGTAATGATGGGGTCTGACACTGAGTGACATGGAGACCTCACACTGGGTGTGGGGTGCTGGTTAGGCAAGGATGAGGAACTATGTGACATGTTAATGAGAGATCATGCGACCTCAGGACATACTCTAACATAATTAACCACGGGTGGCCTGGGGTATTTAGAATATACTACCACGACATCAAGCACTGTCAACACTCACTCCAACGGAAGGAGTAGAATGGTCCAGAATTACACTCCTATTGTGGACAGCAGGAGGCTGGGCGAAATGCAGGGAAAAACTGTCCAGACATTCAGCTACAGGCAGCACAGGCCTGTGAGCCCTGAGGAAAGGAAACTGAAGAAAGCAAGCCTACCTTTCTGCTCGGAGGTATTCCAAAGCTGCAGAGTGGAGAGGGGCAACGAGGAGGCCAGTGAGCTGCTGAGCTGAGGGCACAGACCTGGGGTTTGGGGAGGTCAAGGCAGCAAGAACGGATCTGGACGGGAGACGCCAGCCATCTGCTTAGGATCACTTGAGTCCTTGGTGGGCGCCAATCTCTCAAGCATGGAGTGAAATCTCATGGGGCAGACAACTTTCAAGGAAAGAAAAATTGTTGGGGATTTCACACAGGGGTAAGAACTGTTTGAAATCCCCATAGCTAAGGTAGAGAGACCTCACCGAATGCAAGAATCATTAAGCAGAAACCCCAGAAGTGCCAAACCATTTAAGCAGAGTTAACTTAGTGTGAGAATAAAGACCCAACCTGTCTTAAAAGAATTTATAAACACATCTTGAAAAGAACAAACTAATATACAAATAACTGAATTGCCTTCTAAAGTAAGTCCAAAATGCTTTAAATCAATACAGCCAAGAAAATTCCGCATTCAACAATGTAACATTTATGCTAGGGACCAATTGGTGTTGGTGAAACATGAAGCTCTGGGACGCTGACCCAGGTGGGAAGTACGCTGGGCATGAGAGGGGTCTGGCTGAGGTTGAGGGCGAACCAGGGGGTTAGGAATTGCTGAGGGTGTTCTCTGTCTCTGCGACTCACAAAAGATAAACTTTAAAATAAAATAAAATTTGGGACCAGCAGATGGCATAATGGCTACGTTGCTGGACTCCCACGTAGTTGACTGCTGTTCAAGTCCCGAACCTGGTGGCTTAAGCTCACACTGGGCATGTGTGCATGCGTGCCCAATATCCATAGAGGAGAATGGAGGAGAAGGGATTGCAGCATGGCCATCCCCCCTGGGGGGTGATTTCTCACATTTTGTCTCTCTGGCAAGCACACATGCCCTATAGCGAAAACCTCTTGAAATAAAATAAAATAAAATTTGCAATGCTCAATATGATCATATTTTTATATTTCATAAAAATTACTAGATATTGGGACCAGCAGATAGTATAATGGTTACATTGCTGGACTCCCACATAGTTGACTGTGGTTTGAGTCCCAGACCCAGCAGTATAAAACTCATGCTGGGCGCATGTGCATGTGTGCCCAAGATCCTGAGAGGAGAATGAAGGAGAAGGGATTGCAGTGTGGCCAATCCCCCAGTGGGTGATTTCTCAGTTTCTGTCTCTCTGTCTTTTTGGCAAGCACACGGGCCCTTTAGCAAAAAATCTCTCTAAAAAAATTTAGTAGATAGATAAATAGAAAACATGACCCATTACCAGGAGAAAAATCAGCTAGTATAGAGTTGCAACGAAATGAGCAGAAAAGGGCACTAAAGTGGCCTTATGCTCCATATGCTGCAGAATGTAAGTAAAAATATAAACATGATGAGAGAAATAGGGTATACAAATAACATATCTGGCAATGAAAAAATATTGGAAATAAATAAATAAATAAGATCAGTGAGCTTGAAAACATAGCAACAGGGGACTAGCAGATGGCAACATGGTTACGTCACTGAACTCCCACGCAGTCAACTACAGTTCAAGTCCCAGACCTGGAGGCTTAAAACTCACGCCAAATGTGTATGTGTGTGTGCCCAAAATCCTAGGAGAATGGAGGAGAAGGGAATTGTGGCATGGCCATCCCCCTGGGGAGGTGATTTCTCACTTTCTGTCTTTCTGTCTCTCTCTGGTGAACACATACGTCCTATAACGAAAAAAAAAAAGAAAAGAAAAGAAAACTGAGCAACGGATACCACACAAAATGAAATTCAGAGCAAATAGACTAAATGAAGAAGGAGAAGAAGGAAGAGAAGGAGGCGGAAGGGAGGAGTTAGCACCAGTGTGCTATGGGACAATTACACGGTCTGTAATACATATACTTAGAGTGTGTGGGGGATAAACGAATCTGAAGAAAAATCTCCCCTAAATGTCCTCAATTTGTTAAAAATCTACATGCCCACGCTCAATGAACCCCAAGTAGAATAAACATAAGAAAACCAAGGGAATCATAATCAGATAGCTGAAAATCAGCAGTGAGAGTCTTAAAAACAGACAGAAAAGACATTACACACATACAGGAACAGAAAGTAAGTTTTCAGTTATGCCAATCAAGAAAAAAAGACAGGACACAAAGTACCAAGGAAGAAAGAAGGGCATCACTATCAGTTCTAAAGATACGATAGGTAACCGACTGCATACCCGAGTTGTATGATATAACCGATAGGCTCCTTATGGGACGACCGTCTCACATGTGGCTTGGTATTGACTGAAATGTCATTATGTTGCACATGACTGTGTTACTAATCCTACTAAGCTCTTTCAAAAAATAGAGGAGGTGGAGAACTCCTGAATGCTTTTTTTTTTTTTTTTTTTTTTTAAGATAAAGAACATGTACACTTGTGTGTGCCCTAGAGAGAGGGAGAGAGATAGATGCACCCTCACATGTTTGGTCATGCCACCATCCCCTTCCTCCTGTCCTCCAACCTGCCAGGGTCCTGAACACACACACGCATACTCAGCATGTTCCCAGGCTGACTGGGCCAGAGACTCAAACCATGGTCATCAGGTGGCTTCCAGCTCTGCAGTCCAGTACGCTACCAGCTGAGCCACAGGAGCTGAGCCATGAATGTACTTTTTTGAGGCCACTCTTACTCTGACATAAGAAAAACACAAAACTCGGCACCAGCAGTTAGCATAATGGCTATGTCGCTGGACTACCATGTAGTTGACCGTGGTTCGAGTCCCGAACCCGGTGGCTTGAACTCACGCCGGGCACACACGTGTACGTGTGTGCCCAAGATCCCGAGAGGAGAATAGAGGAGAAGGGATTGCGGCATGGCCATCCCCTCCTGGGGGGTGATTTCTCACTCTCTGTCTCTGTCTGTCTGGTGAGTGCACACGCCCTATAGAAAAATCTCTCCAAAAAGGAAAAAAGAAAAACACAAAACAGACAAAGACATTGCAAAAAAATTACAAACCCATATCCGATGTGAATAAAGATACAAAAATCATAATCAAAATTTTAGCGAATCCTATCTAATTGTTTATATATTTCTTTTCATGAGCAAATGGTGTTTTTTGTGTAAATGCAAAATTGGTTTAACTTTTAAAAATCAATTAATGTAATTAATCATATTAGAAGAATACAGGACAAAAATCATAAGATCATCTTGAAAAAGCACGTGACAGGGCCAACTAGCGGCATGGTGATTAAGGCAGATGGATCCCACATGCCGACTGTGTGGTTGAGTCCCAGACCTGGCAGACTGAAAAACATGCTGGGCACATGTACACGTATTACCAAAATCCTGAAAAGAGAAAAGAGATTGAGGCATGACTTTCTCCCATGGGGGATACTTTCTGACTTTTCTGTTCTCTCTCTCTCTCTCTCTCTCTCTCTCTGTTTCTCTCCAGTGAGTGCACACACTCTCTAGCAATTAAAAAAAAATAAAAGAAGCATTTGACTCAATTTAACACTCAAGTCTGATAAAAACAAAAGAAAAAAAGACAAACTTTCAGCAGACTAGGGAACTTTGACCTCGCCTCAACTATTATCAAACTCCATGGGGAAAAGTTCACTGTTTTCTGCTCTTAGGTGAAGTAAATAAAGTAAAATATCCATTCTCACTGCAACTTTACAACATATTATTGCTGTTCCTAGATGGTGCAACAAGTCAAGAAAAAGAAATGGAAAGAATAAAGATCTTAAAGAAAAAAAGTAGTAAAATTGCCTTTAAAAAAATCTTGTTTATTTATTTATTTTTAATTTGATCAGAGAGGGACACAGAGAGAGAGACACAGTGTGAAAGCAAGTTGCCAGGCCAGGTCTGGGACTCAAACGGCCGTGGGCCATGTGGGAGTCCAAGCACCCTTACCTACTATGCCACCTGCTGGCCCCAAAAGAAGTAAAATTGCCCTTATTTGAAGATTACATGATTGTTGGAAAATCTTAAAGAAATGTATAAAGAAGCTAGTAGAATTAATAAGTGAATTCAGCAAGTTTGCAGAAGTAAAGGTTATTATAAAAAATCAATAGAATTTCTATATACTAACAATAAACAGAAAATTAAATATAAAACAACTCCATTTAAGAAACATAAAAAATAAAATTATTAAAAACAAATGTAGGGGCCAGCAGGTGGCATGGTGGTTAAGGGTGTTGGACTCCCACATGATAAACTGCAGTTCGAGTCCCAAATCTGGCAGCTTGCTTTCTTACTTTCCATCTCTCTCTCACTCTGTCCCTGTCTGATCAAATTAAAATAAAATAAAAATGAAGTTAAATAAAATAATTCTTAAAACAAACAAATTTGACAGGGCTGGCCCTGTAGTGCAGTGGTGGATCCTACATGAATGACCATGGTGTGAATCTGGCATTGGTAGCTTGAGAACCAGACCGGGCATGCATGCCCAAAATCCTGATGGGAAATAAGAACAGAGAAAAAGAATTGTGGCATGACCATGACCCATTGCAGTACTTTTCCCTTTCTCTGTCTGGTGAGTGCATGTGCTCTCTAGCAATAAAAATAAAAGAAAAAGAAAAAAAAAAAAAGAAAGAAAGAAAGAAAAAAGAAAAACATCCCAAACCTAATGAAATATATGTAAGCCTTTGAAAACTACAAAGATTGCAAAGGAAATTAAATAAAATCATAATAAATGATTAGATATACTATGTTCATGGATTGGAAGACTTGCTGCTGTTAAGATGGCAATTCCTCTCAAGTTAATCTATTTTAATGCAATCCCAATTAAAATCCAGGCAAAATTTTGTAAGAAATTGACAATCTGTTTTTAAAATTTATATGGAAAGGTAAAGGGCTCAGAATGATCAAAATGATCTTGTAAAGATAAGGCTAGAAAACTTATGCTACCCAATTTCAAGACTTACTATAAAGCAATAATAATCAAGTCAGTATACCAATATAGTATAACAATAGAGATATAGGTCAATGAAACAGCGTAGAGTTCAGAAACAGACCCAAATCATATGATCAATTGATTTTTTTTTGGGGGGGGAGTAGGGAATACATACACACACATGCCCCAGCGTGCTTTTTTCAAGCTGCCAGAGCCAGGATTTAAACTACAGTTGGCTATGAAGGATCTGGCTCCCTACACACAGCACTTAATCACTATGCTATGGGCCAGCCCAATCAACTGATTTTTGACAAAGATACTAAGGTTACTTGTAGGCAAAAGATAGACTTTTCAATAAATGGTGCTGGAACACTAAACATCAGAATGAAAAAACATAGAGACCAGAAGTTAGCGTAATGGTTATGTCACTGGACTCCCATGTAGTCGACCACAGTTTGAGTCCTGGACCCAATGGCTTAAACTCACACTGGGCGCATGTGCGTGCGTGCCCAAGATCCCAAGAGGAGAAAGGAGGAGAAGGGATTGCGGCGTGGCCATCCCCCCTGGGGGGTGATTTCTCACTTTCTGTCTCTCTCTGTCTTTCTGGTGAGCGTACGTGTCCTATAGCAAAAACCTCTCCGACAAAAAGAAAAAGAATAAAAAAAGACATGAACTCTGGCCCTTAATCACAACCTACACAAAAATGAACTCAAAATGCTCAAGGACTTAACTGTAAATTGTAAAAATGCTCTCAAAAAAATAAAAGCTGAAAGGGTTCATCACCCTAAAAACAATACTTTAAGAAATATCTATATATTAGATACACATGCACATATTTAAAATTTTGCTATAGGATGTGTGCATTCACAGTGGTAGGGGGGAGAGGAAGGGAGAGAGAGAGTGAGAAAGCATCACCCAGGGGGGATGAGCTCACCATGGTCCCACCTCCTTCACTCTCTCTCAGGATTTTAGGCATATACACACACATGCATCCAGTGTGTTTTTCATGCCCCTAAGTCTGAGGTTCAAACTATGCAGTCAACCATGTGGGACCCAGCCACCTCAACCACCTTGCCACAGGTTGGCCCAAGAAAGGCTTTTAAAAAGTTCAAGCCAAGCATGGCAGTGTGCACCTGCAGTTCCAGGTACTTGAGAGGCTAGTCTGAGCAACCTAGTGAGAACTTGCTGCAAAATCAAATCGCTCTTCAGCAAAAAGAAAATTATAGATAGATATTATGATCTATACAATGGAATAAAAGGACACTAGAAATAGAAATATATGGATAAATATGAAGCACTTTCTAAAAGTTTGCTACAGGGTGTGTATGCTCAGGAGAGAGAGACAGAGAGTAAGAAAGCACCTCCTAGGAGGGATGCTCACCTGGTAATCCCTTTTCCTCCATTCTTCTCTGGGGATCTTGGGCATGCACACATGGCCAGTGTGTTTTCAACCTGCTAGGTCTGGAACTTGACCTACACAGTCAGCCATGTGGGAGCCAGCCGCTGGCTTAATCTCCATGCCACCTGGCTGGCTTAGCACTTCCTTTCCTTCAGTGCAGAGCCTTGAGGTTGGTTCTGTGTCCAGACCAGGGCAAGGCCCAGTGCACCTAGTGCTTGAATCCCAGTCAGATGCTTGATACTGCAAGGAGCAGAAAGTCCCTCTCCAAGCTCCAGTCTTAAATTCCTCATGAGAACACCAGGGTGTCTCGGGGAATCCAGGCCAAAAAATGCCAACAACTTTCACGAGACACCAAGATGGGAACAGGGACCCAGGCACATTCTCACTGTTCCCGCATCTTCCATCTCCTACTTGGCCCAGCCTAGGTCAGGTGTCCAGTCATCATCCAATCGGATATGACCAAGGGGGTGGAGTCATGGTACAGACAGGGCTGCCCTGGTGGGCCCTGGGCCGGATGGACAGGGAACTCGGATTGGTAGCCCATTTCTTTTCGGTGTGTTCCTTTCTCTGCTCAGGCTTCTCTTAAACCCAGGGTTCTTCTTCCTCCATAATGTAGACTGTTTCAGGCCGTGCACCTGTGGCAGAAAGTGTCATATGGCTGGGTATAACTGCCCCATCCAGGGGTTCCCTTTGGGCTAGACAGGCTCTGGAGCATGTCACCTAAACAGTGCTTGGCTTCCCTGGCTCATGCCACAGGGCCGCTGTAGGTGACGCGGCCCCAGGCTGCAGGGCTAGGGTCTGACTCGGGGAACTTCGGGAGTCCTAGCTCTTGCTGGAAGAGAGGGGGTGACTTCCCTGGATAAACAGGTTCTCTGGCAATGGCCTTCATCAGCACTTAAGGCAGAAGACACAAAGGTCGGGCTAAGAAAGGCAAGACTGACTCCACACAAGCGCACACCTCTCTATAGAAATAAAGAGACAAAAGACTAATGTATCTTTTTTTAATTGTCGTTACAGTTCCCTGCTGCGGCCGCCCCCACCCATCGTAGATGACCACTTTTGCAGGCTACAGGGGGCCAAGAAACAAAGCCAGGGCCTGGCAGCCCCACTACGCCAGCCAGCCGGCCAGCCGGAGGACAAGTCACAATCACAAATTATCACAATTAGCGCCTGTACTCGGGAGATCTGCGAAGTGCCAGGCCCCAGCTCCTCATTGTCAGCCGGCCTATTTGGTGGTGACCTTGCTCTGGAGACGATGATATTCCTTCAGCCTGTAAACCGGATCCAAAACAAAGCAAAATGTAAATTAACAATAACAACACGCACTCCCTTCAACCAATGCAGGCAGAGCCGGGGTGGCGGGGGCAGCTGTTTGTTAAGATGTGTGTGAAGTTGTCTTTTTTTCCATTCCCTCTCCTGCCCTGGCCCCTCCTGCCCCCCCAGTCAGGATAATGTAATTAATTTATCTTAGGGGGAAAACATTGTCTGTCATTGTTGAAGACAAAGCTCTGAATTGGCGATGGGAGAGATGAAGAGGCCATTATGAAAACCCGGTGTGTTCTGGGCCATTTAAAAGGGTTTATAGAGTCATAAAACACAAACAGAGGGCGCAGGAGGCGGGAGTGACTGTGGGGAGGGGAAGGGCCGGGGTGGGCTGGATTTGATGTCTCTCGGCCTGGGTGGCTTCAGGGACAAGAGTGACTCAGAGGGGAGATGGTGGCTCTGCCTAGGGTGTGTTGCTGGAAGAGGAGAGACTCGCGCCTCCTTCCAGACCCCAAGCCCCGTGAGAAGGGATCGGTGAGGACACACCCAGAGCTGAACAAGGCCTTTCCAACTCAGCTTTGCTAGTCCTAGCTGTGTGACCCTGGGCAAGTTATTTAACTGCTCTGGGCCTATTTTGGCCAGTTGCAAATTTGTGTAAGAACTAAAGGAGACAACTTAGGAGAGTGCCTTGGAGGGCTTAGTCCATGGTGGCTGCAGGGAGCGAATGGCCGTCTGCCCTCGGAGCACAGCAGCCCAGGCTGAGGGCACCCCCTGTGCCGGGGTCTGGGCCACATGCTTGGTCCCACAGCTCATTGCCTCGCTGCACCTGTGAGGCAGGTACATCTAACCTCCCCTCGTGTACCTCCAAGCGGTTCCGAGGGGTCTGTGACATACGACAGTGCTGGCTAAGTGACCTCTGACACAGGTCCCCCCGCCCCCCGGCCCTGCCTGCAGGCAGACCTACAGCTCAGGCAGGGAACATGAAGGCTCCTTTCCACCTCACGCTCACTTGTCTACCTGCTCAGGAAAGGGGCTCACAGCAGAGTCCCTGTGGCTGGAGAGGGTGGGGGTGAGTGTCAGAGGCACAGGGCAGGACCTAGGCACCTGGGACCCGAATGCCAGGCCCCTCTGTGCTGCTGGCCACCACAGGCTTCTGACCCCACTGAGAAAGGCGCTGTGAGCAGACGGCAGGTCAGGGGTTGGTCTGGGGCCAGGCAGTCACGGCAGCGGTCAGTGTCCCAGCAGAGCCGCCCCTGACACTGGGGGCTGAGGAGCCGTCAGGGCCAGAGCTTCTCACCTGAGGGAGTTGATGTTGATGAAGCCAGTGGCGTCGATGGGCTCATAATCACCCTGCACGTTCATGCTGCAAGGACAGAGTAGCTGCGTCAGCCTCCAGGCCTTGCCTCTGCAGTGGGGTGCTGCCTGCCGGAGGCTGGGGAGCCCCAGGGCACACAGTGGCCTCTTCCTTGCTGCTCAAGGCAGCAGGAGGCTGGGAGCACCCACCCAGGCCTTCCCAGCTCAGCCCCCAACGACGCTCCTCCTCAACTGGAAACTAAAGACCCATAGCCTAGCCAGCTCTGACCTGGGGGCTAGGGTGGGTCTAACCAGAGCACCCCATCTGGAAACTGAGGACCCATAGCCTAGCCAGCTCTGCCCTGGGACTAGGGTGCGCCTAAGAGGTGTGGCCAGGGCCAGCTGATTGACATCCAGTGCCCATGCACCTCTGAAGCCCAGGGAGGCCTGCAGGACTCACAGCAAGACTGGCCACTGGGCCCCTGTCCCCTCACTGCCCAGCCAGATAATCCACCCCAAAATGCAGGCCCCACCCCAGTGCTCACGTAGACAGTTGGCCGGGGCCACGCCCACCCAGTACTCTTTCCTCTCCTGCGCCCACGTTCTGGGTGTCAAGGCCTATCCTCCGGGCTCTTCTCTAAAACCTGGCTGCGCTTCCAAACCCTTCCCCACCATCGCAGTCACGCGAATCCCGCTGGCTTGGGTTCCCATCCTGCTCCGCCGCCCACCCTGTGGTGCTCAGGATCCGTGCTCATGCTCCGCGGCTTGGCCATGCCATGAAATG
The DNA here is from genome assembly GCA_026018925.1 of Tupaia tana. Taxonomy (NCBI): domain Eukaryota; kingdom Metazoa; phylum Chordata; class Mammalia; order Scandentia; family Tupaiidae; genus Tupaia; species Tupaia tana. The sequence continues at coordinate 102,728,545 of JAKSZU010000013.1, read as the reverse complement.
CATGGATGGTGGCACCTCACGTCGAAGTATGTAGCTGGTGCGTGCACCTGGTCAACAGCCACTAGCATCGTTCATTCACTCACTCACTTGCTCGCTCTTTCGGGCCCTCAGAAAGCACATACTGCGTGCCAGGTGCTATGACAGGTGCAGTGGCCATTCGGGGGAGGGGCAGGCACAAGCAATCAATCGCCCATGCCTTTGTCCACTACGACTGTGCTAAGCCTGCGAGGCCAGCCGCTGAGCCTCTGGAAGGACGGACGGGGTGTTAGTCATGTCCTACTCGGAATCAGCCTCTTGTCTTCATGTCTGCAGAACTCTGGCCTCAGGACAAAGTGGTTTCAAGGTTCTCGGGGTGTCGTGGCCCCTCAGGACCCACTCAAGAGGGTGAGAACGGGGAAGGGGGGAGGGAGGAGGATCTGTCACTTTTCATGACCCTGAGGTCGTGTCTCTGACGGATTCGCAGTGGACTTTCCACCAGAGCAGAATGGGGTCTCGGCAGCTGTGCCGCCTGGGGACCTGTTTAGGACGTGGGCTCTGCGCCTCTCACATTCCTGACTCCACAGGCCTTGAAGCTGACACGTGGGCCTCAGGGATGTCACCCATGCTCAGCCCCCTCCTGATCTTCCTCCCTCCTCTCAGCCTCCGGGGGCCCCTCCGAGTGCAGGTGCCAAGGAGTGGGTGTGCTCCCTGTAAGCGGAGGGCACAGGCTTCTGCAGCCCTCGGCCTCTTCAAAAGCCTTCCTAGACCTTGCTCAGGGTGACCACAAGGCCTAACACGACCTCCCGCCACACGCGCCACTGTTAACAGGCTTTGGGACCCAGCCTCGCCCCCACTGTGAGTCTACCCCCCCCTTCGAAGCACCCCTGAACTTGGCCCAGCACGAAGGCAGACGGCAGAGCCCCTTCCCTCTCCTGCCCCGACAACGTCCATCTGTCCTGTTACCTCCATCTCTCACAAGGCAAGACGAACTCAGCCACCCCCGCCCCAAGCCAGCCCTTCTAGACCGCCCTGCAGCCCTGCACAGAGACCCACATCCACGACAGACTCGTCCCACGGGGCTGCCAGAGTTCCAAGGGGTGTTTCTCAGGAACTGAAAAACCTCTTTTTAAAATTGTGGTTTGGGCTGGGGGAGGTGGAAAGAGTTTACAATGATTTTTTTTTAACCTCCCCTGACGGTCTACAGAAAACCTCTGTGCTTTTATTTTTGCTCATTCGAGTGGCTCTGACCTGCTCTGTAATTACGTTACTTTCTACCTACTGTGCCGCGGCATTTCCAGTTCTGCTACCTCTCGCGGCTTCCTCGCTGGTCCCTGTGACGCTGTCACTCAAGGGCTTTCAAGTCAGCGATGTAGAAATCAGAAAGAAAAGGGAAATGGTCGGAGACACAGTGAGAATAAATGCTCCTGCTTTTCTCCCTTTTTTTCCCCTTTCCCTTTTTACTTTATTCATTTAATCTCCCTGAGTGAGACTGTAAGGCTTAATGAAGGGTTGGACAGATTATTAGAGGCTGTTGATTTGGAGGGGGAGGGAAGAAAGAGCCAGAGAGAGAAAGAGAGAAGATAATTTGACATTTACCCCGACTGATCTAAACTGATTCAGTTATATTTATGGCTTATAAAGTGTTTAGAAAGATTGAAGGGGGGAGAAGCTCAACATGGCAAAGAGAAGGGGAAGAAAAAAATAATATTGACTGCCAAACAAAACTCGTGCTCTAATTCCCACCTGGCCTCCAGGAGGGCAGAGTTGGCCTCGGCTTGAGCTAGGCTGGGCCTGGGGCCCACGTCTGGTGGGGCTGTCTGGCCCACAGTGGTCTGCCCCACCTCTTGTGGCCAAGTCGCTTCCAAAGGTGACATCTCTCTTCTTGGTGAAGGCCACCCTCTCACACATGGTGAAACCCAGGAGTAGTGAGTAGTCCTCTGCTGCCGTTAACCCCGTCCAGGGCTCTCCACCTCTCCTGGGGTTCCTTCTCAGCTGCCCCTGCCTGTTCCCTCGGGAGGAAGCATCTCAAGATTCTACCCTGGTTCCCTTCTTGTATCTCTAAACTGTCCTGTGGGTGGTCTGCCCCTGGACCATGGCCTCAGAGAATGTCGACAGGCCTACGCCCCGCCCCCTGCCTCCCCATCTCCACCCACGTTCCTCCTCGGCTCTAGACCTCTGTGTGGACTACACAGTTCTCCTGGGCCATCTCAAAGAAGGTCCGCACTCACAGCCCTGAAACCCAAACGCTGATCTTTTCCTCAACTCGGTGACTACAACCAACACACACCCAGCTGCTCATTCCCTCAAACCAGGGTGATTCTGGACCTCCCATCTCCCTCCACATCCCTTCCATCGCTGTTTCGGTTCCGCCTCTTAAATATTCATCACATCTGCTTTCGTCCAGTCCTAGAGCTACCCACCCAGTTCAAGCTATCAGCATTTCCCATGGGGGTCAACCCTGCTATTTTCCAGAGCCAGAAAGGTCCTCTAAAAACACAGATCCAATCTTGTCCTTCCCTTTCTCTTTCTTTTTTTTTGGAGAGGTTTTTGCTATAGGGCGCGTGCACGCAGAAAGACAGAGACAGAAAGCGAGAAATTACCCCCCAGGGGGGATGGCCATGCCGCAATCCCTTCTCCTCCATTCTCCTCTCAGGATCTTGGGCATGCACGCACATGCGCCCGGCATGAGTTTAAGCCACCGGGTCCGGGACTTGAACCGCAGTCGACTACATGGGAATCCAGAGACATAGCCATTACGCCAGCTGCTGGTCCCTTGTCCTTCCCTTTAAGACCTGACTTCAGCTCCCTTGCCCTGGCCCCTTGCCTCCCTACTCTGTGTTCTGATAGTGCCTGGCCAGACAGAGGGGGGTTGGGAGATGTTCCAGGCTCTGAGGCTCAGAACCTCTGCATTGATGTGTTCTACCAGGGAACCCTCTGCATCCTCCACCTGATTAACTTCATCTGCTATGGTTTGAATGGCAAGAAAGCGTCTCCACGACCCTATTATTATACACTATTATACCCAGCCAGAATGTCTTGTTCTTCCTCACGGCTTGTGGCCATCTTTTCTAATTTGATGTTCTGGGGTGGTTGGGTAATGCTTTTTTCTCCAGTTGCCCCGTAAGTTCCAGGAGGGCATAGACAGTGTCCATCTCTTCAGCACCACCTGCTCGTGTTTTGCACAGTGCCCGGTGTGCTCAGGCAGACTTGTGGAGAAAGTCAGTCAGAAGAGACCTTGGCCAGGCGGCTCCGTGCCCTGTCAGGGATAGGACAAGGTGTGGGGGTGCCTACCTCACCAGCTCTTCGTTGTAGAGAGACAGCGGGGACTCCCGGCTGAGGATGTACACCTGGCCTTTGAAGACAGACACCTGTACCTTCCCTTCTACCCGCTCCTGAGACTTGGCAATGCAGTGGCGGACAAATTCACACTCAGGGCTGTGCCAGAAACCTGTGGGGAGGAAAACATGAGACACTAGGGAAGCCTACTGTGCCATCTGCTCTGGGCCAGGGCACTGGGAGGACTGGGGTACAGGAAGGGTACCCTAGGCCCTGCTCTGTCATGCAGACCTTGGGTTCCGCCCCCTGAGTCCGGGGGCTTTGAAGGTGTGGGGAGCAAGCCTGGGTCTGCCTCGTTTACACATGAGTTCTGGCACAATGTGCACTTCATAAGTGCCTGAGTCAAGGAAAGTGGCCACGCACCCATCCTGTAACCTTGCAAGGGGCCTATGGGTAAGGGGGGTGACAGCTAGATCCCTGAAATACAGACAGTTCCTAGGGGTCAGAAGAGGAGAGCAACCCACTGTCTCATGCCACAGATGTGCAAGACAGGCTCTAGGCCAGGCTGGGGACACAGACATGAGGGGATCCTGAACCTGGCCCACTGGGAGCTCAGATAGAACACTCCCCGGGGCTGAGCAATGTGGGTGCCAGGGAAGGCAGATGGGTGTGGGTGGAGGCCGGGGTGTGGCCTTCCCTTCTCTGTGCCTCGGTTTCCCCATCGGATGGGGATGGCACCCTGCGAGCCTGGCCTGAGGACTGCAGTGCACTGTGTCCTGGACAGGCCCCTGGGGAGTCAGTGAGCTGTCTTCCACACACTGCTAATATTTCATGTATGACACCCTTACGTGTGGAAGCAGGGGCATCGCGCTAGTTCTTTACTTGGAATAGCCTCTGACTCCACATTAACAGCCCTGTGAGAAAAACTCGTTTCTTAGCTTCTCTCCCATCTGGGTGAGGAACTGAGGCTCAGAGAAGTTACGAAACTTGTCCAAGATCACACAGGCTGGACGTGGGGGGTTGGATTTGACCTCCATTGGCCCAAGTCATGACAACTCTGCTTCCTGTGTATTCTGGGAGCTTTCCTCTCTGTGGCTCGAGCAGCTCCTGTAGGCAGGTAAGGGCAGGAAGTGCCTGAGAAATGTGCTAGCTCCCCTGCCCCCCGGGGCCCTGAAGGCAGAAGGGGTGGGCTCCCCCAGTCTGCCCGGGCCTCGCACCTGCACAGGCAGGCTCGGACCTGTGGACAGCTGCCTCCTCTCCGTCTCTGCTGAGGGAGCCAGGCCTAGGGTTGGGGGAGGGACGGTGTGGAGTAGGGTTTCTCTGAAATAGAGCTGGGAAGGTGAGCCCACCTGGGCAGCTGGGGGCCAGATGGTGCAAGATCTCCTGCCCTGATAAAGGGCAGGGTCACCCAGGGTCAGAGGCCCAGGCCTCCAGGGACACCTGCAGAGACCGTGCATGGGAAGAGGCCTTTTCTGGGATGGCGTCCTGAGTCTTGCAGAGGTGGGGGGCAGGTGGGGAGATGGACAAACCTCCAGTGTCCTGCCGTTTGAATCCATATCCAGCCCCATCTTGACTAGTGACATAATCTCCCCGTGCCTCAGTTTCCTCATTTGCATGACCAGGAGACAGGAGTGACTGCTCTGCAGGGGCCGTGCGGCTGCCAGGGGACTGTGCTCACTGAGCAGTTTACACTCGCAGCTGGAGCACCGTGACCTCTGCCAGCCCTTCTGGCAGACAAGGAGAGAGGACAGAGGGGGAGGGCATGTCTAAAGGCACACGGCAAGATCGTGGAAGAGCCCGTGAGAGCCCCTGCCCTGCATGCCCCGGTGTCCTGGGCCTGGCCATCTTTTTAAGTTGGAATAATTATCCCATTAAGTTCTCAGGCTGGAAGACAGGCGGGAGATGGAGCCGGAGATAGGGAGGACAGAGATCTTCGTGGGAGCAAGTGGTCGGGCTTTATCTCGGGATCTCCCGCCTCCACCCCATGGGGTCTTTTGCTCAGGTTTCTTCTCCCAGGGGGACCCAGCCTACGGTGGGGGACACTGAGCCTGGCCCGTGTGGGGGGAGACCCTGTATGTCCCAGGCCTGTGGATGCACTGTGGGCGGAGCCTGGGCTGAGCTGGACGGGCCCCCTCCCAGGGCCGCTAGGTTGGCTGAGCTCTCCACACAGCATCTTTTCTGCTGGGACAGCTCCGTGCAATGGCTACTCACTCACCGCCAGAGACTGAGGTGGAGGGGGCGGAGGTGAGGGCATCTACATGAGACACTCCACCAGGCCCCTCTGGGGTGCTGCCAACCTGACCCGGGAAGCTGCTCCTGGAGCGGGGTCCTGCCCAACCCTGTGCAGCCAGACCAGGAAAGTTGGGGACGAGGGAGAAGACATGGAGATAGAAAACCGGACGCAGACGCAGAGAGGCAGGGCTACGGTGGTCACAGGAGCCTGGGCAGCTAAGAGTGAGGCGGGGGTATGTGGGCTTCCCGTGCCTCAGTTTCCCCAACTGTGCCTAGACACTTGGAGCAAGCCCAGCACTGTAGCTGAGTGGCGGGCCTGTCCCCGAGGGTAGAGGATAGACTGGGGTTGGGAAGGGGGACTAGCGAACCCTCAGCCTGGTGCCCTTTATCTTATGGGGTGGGAAACTGAGGCTCAGAGAGGCAACAGACGCCCAGAAATCCAGTCAGAGGCAAGACCCCCACCTGGTGCCCCACACTCTGAAACCTGGCATTTGGAACACACCGGATTATACTCCTCTCCGGGCGCCGCTCCAGACACTACAAATATCCCCGCGTCGGTCCCCGTGGCGGCCGGCTTCAGAGGAGAACGCCGAGCGCAGGGAAGGGAGGTGACTCACCCGAGCTGACCCCTGGGCTAGGACGTCTATGTCCGCCTCGGGTGAGCCATCACGCCAGAGGCCCTCGGAGCTGCTGGGGGCCTGGACTCGGGACCCAGGCAAAGTTAATATGAGTGACAACCTGGGATAAGCCTCTGCCAGCCCCCCCTTCTGAAGTTGTTTCCTTCTAAATCTCCTAATCACTGCACCTCGTTTTGGGAGTTAGAGGCCCGTGGCTGGCTGACAGAGTAGGATTCAACCCAGGCAGTCTGGCGTGGAGGCGGAGCGGGTGGAGCTGTGCACACGCGGGTCTCTTCTGCCCCTGCCGCCTCTTGAGCACTCCTTGCTCAGCCCCCGGGATGTGCTGGAGAAGAACTTGGGAACTTGGCGTCTGAAGCCCCAGTGGGGTTCCCTGTCCTCACCAGCTGAGATGCGCTAGTACCCAACAGGGCCAGGCTCAGGGCCCGATTCAGGGTTCCAGCAGCAGGAGGTAGGGTGGGTGGGGCTGAGGGGGCAGGTGCCTCCCGAGCTGGCCAGGTGCTGTCTCCTCCACAGAGCCTGCCAGTCTTAATGATCCCACTTGGTAACCAAAATCCCGTGGAGCTGGGAGCCCCGGGAGACAATGGTATTTAAACACCTGTCTGTACCTGGAAGTGGGCGGGGGCTCCTGCAAAGAAGCCGGGAACAATGGCGGGAGAAATTCCACTAGAATCCTGGGGGGAGTTACAGGGATCAGGAGGTCTAAGAGAGACACGACCTGGGAGAGGAGGGGAAAAGAGGGGCAGGGAAGGAGAGCGCACCCCTGCAGCTCTCATGAATACCAACCCGATGTCCAGGCCCCCAAGACCCAGGCTGCCTGTTCCCCAGCAGCTCAGAGGGGCTGTTTCACGTGATTCCCTAAGTTAGGGGCTATGAATGTTAGATGGGGGTCAGCAACCGTTTCCTGCAGGGGCCCCAGAGTCAGTGTTTTAGGCTCTTGGAGTCAAACGCTCTCTCCAAGCTGCTCGGCTCTGCTCAAAAGCAATCCCAGACCACGTGGGAATGAGAGTGCGTGTCCTGCGAGAACCACGGGCACTGAGGCTGGACTCTTAGGTCACTGGCACATGTCATGGAATAGCAAGATTTTAAAAATCTTCTCTTCAAATCACTGAAACATGTAACTAGTCTTCTTAGCTCTCGGGCTGACCCAGTGCAGGTGACAGGTTAGATGTGGGCGGGCCTGTAGCTTGGGCACTCCTGTGACATGGCCTGGGGGTTGGCTTTGGAGTCAGGAGGCTTGGCATCTGACTCTGTGACGGCAGATAAGGCATGGAAACTCAAGGTGCTCACCTGAAAACTGGGGACCTGCTTCGGTCAGTTGCAAATGTCACTCATGGCTGGCAGGACGCGGGCCCTGAGACCACCTGGTGGTCTCATGGCCAGTGTCTGTCTCTTGTGGGGCTCAGGCCCTGGGCCTCTGCCTTGAGGCAGTTTGACAGCCCCGGTTCTACCCCAGTGCCCAGCCCAGATAGGCTACTTTGGGATGTGCCAATTTGTACAAGCTCTGTCCCCTCTGAGCCTCAGTTTCCTCATTGGCAAAGTGACCTGAGGACTTCCCAGGAAGGGCAGGAAACCCCGTGGGCCGGAGTGTGCCCCACAGTGTGGCTCAGCGAGTCACAGATCCCAGGCTGCAGAGGCAGCAGGGGCCATGGGAGGACAAGGCAGGCCCCCAGCCCCTCGTAGCTCCCTCACTCCTCTTCAGCCTGAGAGGTCTCACGGGGGCTGACAGTGGGTGGAGAGGGCCTGAAGGGTGCTGCTGCTAAGGAGGGGAGGGCAGGGCAGGGCTGGAGAGCCCTGGGGCTGCAGGGGAGGAGCTGGGGGTGGGGTGGGGTGGGGCCTACGCACCAGTGTACACCAGCTCAGCGAATTTCAAGCCCAGGCCTTGCTTGATTTTGCGCACTTCCCGATCCATGGTGAAGGCCTCGATGTCTAAATGAGCGTGGTAGAGGATGGTCCCCGCTGGGGTCTCGTAGATACCTAGCCATTTTTCCAGGCAGGGGGAAAAGAAGAAAAAAGAGAGAAACACATGAAACCCAAACTGTCAGCAAATGACAAAAAAAAAAAAATAATAATGACTCGTCTGACAGGAGACAAGCCGGTTGGACCCATTCACTCCCAGCTTGCTGCAAAATGCATCTGTCATTATGTTCATGCTGGGGCCACGACAGTCCACTCTGCGGCTTGCGGAGAAAATGTCTAGATGCCCCCCTTTGAAGAGGCCCTCAGACGCTGGAAAATGACAGGGTTTCGGAGCAGCTCCCCCTCCCTCCCAACGCATGCCCACCGGCCCACAGCTGAAAACCTGTAATTAAAGCGACTACGGTGGGGCCCAGGGCCCCAAATATCCCTTCTTCCCTTCCACCAGGGAGCCGGGGAGGGGGACGGCCATGCACATATGTGTACACATGTGCACACACGTGCTGCCTGTAGTCTGCAGCCATGTCTCCAGAGACCACTGGGCTGGCAGAGAGCTTGAATGAGCACCTGGCTGCCCCACTATACAGATGGAGAAACTGAGCCCATGAGAAGGGACTTGCCCGAAGTGGTTAGGAACCACATCCAGGCCCCCAAGCCCGTGACCAGTGTGGTCTGCCGCCCTGCGGGTCAACTGGCCAAGGAGGCTCACACCTGAAAGGACAGGGGCAGAGGTCTTTCTCAATCCTCTCCCAGCAGCTCAGGCCCAGTTCCTCCCTGTGCAAAACAAGCTGCTTGGACCAGGAGCTCCTGGAAAGAGAACAGGCACCTGGCCCTGGGCTGAGCTTGTCGGAGGAAGGGCTGCCCAGCAGTGCCACCCTGCGTGAGGACACTGAGGCACCAACAGCAGGACTCAGGCTCACACAGCTGGGCCCCCTGGTGCCCCCGTGTGACATTCAGTGGAGCTGGCCTTGAGCAGACCTGCCCTGCACCGGCCATCCAGGTGGCACCCCGACTCCAGGGACACTGCCCTGACACCTTCCTTCCCGCCCCCACGTAACATGAGGGCAGTAGGGGGCAGGGTCTCAGCCACCTGAAATGTCACCACCATGGTCTTTCCACACTGGCTGCTTCAAAAAAACCCACCAGTGAATACAGCACTATCATGGTAGCCAAGAAGTGGAAGCAGCCCCAGCGTGCGCCGACGCAGGAAAGGAAACAAACTGTGGTATGTCCATACAGTGGGACCTAGCCTTGGAACGGAAACTCCAGCACAGACCGCCACCCAGGTGAACACGGGCCGCTGCCCTGAGGGAAACAGCCAGGCACAAGGACAAAGCGTGAACTAGGATGCTGCTCCCACGAGGGACCTAGACTGGTCAACTCAGAGGGGCAGAAAGTAGAATGGAGGGTGCGGGGCTGGGGCAGGGAACGGGCTCAGTGTTCCATGGGGCCAGAACTCAGCGCAGGAGGAAAACGTGCTGTGGTGGCTGGTGGGGACGGCTGCACAGCCCTGGGAAAGCTCCAAATGCCACCGAACTGTACGCTCACAAATGGCTAAGGTGGTAAACTTATGTGTTCAATTAAAAACGCTTTAAAAATGAAACGAAATCAGAAAGGGAGATTGTTTGCAACTCTGGAATACAAAGGGGACATGGAGAAGCCTGACTCTGGCGAGCCTTCATGGCACGACCCAGACACTCCCTTTCTGAGAACGCCTTCCGTCCTTGATCTGCCGTCTGGGAACCAGGGCCGTGCCAGAGCTTGCAGAAAAGGCCCTTGAGGGTCGATCTGGTGCCGTGTTTTCCTGCGAACCCAATACTCCAACGCAGCCTTGGGCAGAAGCTCAGTACATTGAGGAGATTGCCGAAGCCCTGCTGCAGGGAGCAGAGACCCTCTGCAAACCCTGGGCTCCAACAACCATCCTTATATCGTGGATCTGGCCACATACCAGTCTTACAGGTAAGAAGACTGAGGCGGGAGGGGGAAATGACTTGCCAAGGTAACCCAGCCCACTACAGAGAACGAGACTACATCTGGGTCTCTCGAATTGGCTCTAGGTGGCCTCTCAGGGCCTTTGGGAAAGTAACCAACTGCTCCCCAGAATGTGAAGGAAAATACTCAAGCCTGAGGCTGCAGAGGAAAAGCTCAGGTTCTGAGCGGAGCTCAGAGGTGTTCCCAAGTGGAGGTCCTCCCTGGGGTGCGGTTTTCTCACCTGCACACCTCTGATACCTGGTCTCAGGCCCCACGCAGGTAAAAGCCCCACAGAGACAGATGCCGACAGGAGGGGCCTCCATACCATGGGATTAAAGGAGCTCATCTTGGCGCAAAACACTGCCTGACAGCCACGCGGTTTTTTCAGAGTCCGTATTTTGCACGAACTGCGTGTTTTACCGGTGGGGGCTGCAGCTCTCGGCCAGTCTTCATCATCTCAAATCCAGTTGTGACCTTCAAGTGCAAATGGCGTCACCAAGTCCCCAACTTAATGCTTGAGGCCCAAACCCTGAGCTCCAGGGCGTTCCCCAGGCCCAGGCTCAGCCTGTCACTCCTGTAAATACTGTCCAAACGGTCTCCACCGTCCATGTCTGCAGACTGCCCAGGGCCACGCATGAGAGGGACAGAAAGGCTGGTGGAAGGAGAGGCGGGACAGCAAGGCCACTGCCGACAGCCCGAGAGCTGGGCGAAGAACTCGGCAGAGCGGGCTACTCCTGGGGTCAGGACAGTTCCACAAAGTGGCTCCCGATGGCCCTACGCCACCAAGGGACTACTGACGCAGTGGACTGTCCAGAAAGTCACTCCTCAGAGCCCTAGGGGCCAGCCTCATGGCTGTCACCTCTCTGAGGCAGCCGCAGGAGGGTGCAGGACGGAAAGACACAGCGATGAAACACTGCAACGCAATTAATATTGCCGCTCCTTCCCTTAGAGGTGTTAAAGTTAATTGTGACTGCTGAAATGCTTGTTTTCAGGTTGCTGCTGTCGTGTGTGTGCATGTGTGTGCATTTTAAAGCTCTTCCCTCTCTTCTCTGCAGGGGTACGGGGTATGATGATTTCTGTGTATTTCTTCTGGATAAAAAAATGACTTAAAAAAAATGGTGACAGAAACCTGATGCTGAAAGACTAAGGCTCTGGGGCTCTTGACAGTCGGCATACAAACCACTGCGCGCGAGGAGGGGGGAGTGACAGCTGAGCCTCTGCGCTGCCGTGGGAGAGACAACAGACGTCTTCGAGTGACACGCACGGCTCCGAGCGTCTATTTTCATCTCCCCGTGTTTACAGGAAAAAGACAGAGGTGTCAGCGGTTCTCTGTGGAGCAGCTTCAATCACACCATAATTACTGCGGAGGGGGTGGGGGAGAGGGGCCAGGAGCTGGGGTGGCCCGGGTGGGGGAGAGTGGACGAGCAGGGTGCAGTAGGGACCAGGCAGCTGCTGTGGCTTCAGCGTGTCCCCTCTGTCCCTGAGCTGCCAGGCCAGCCTGGACTGAGCCACTGGGCAGCACTCAGTGGGGTCTGCCAGCTCAGGCGGGCGCGGGTGGGGGTGAGGCAGAGGCTCTGGCCTTGGGAAAGGAAGTGACTCAGGAAGGGCCGAGGGAAGGGAGGCTGGCCGGAGCCCAGGGCACTCTGTGAGGTGCCAGAGCAAGGTTAGAGGCAGTTGCCATGGTGATGGGAGGCAAGGTAGGGTGGGCCTTCAGCCATTCTCTATGCTCCTGGGGCTGGGGACCACGGTGGGTGTGGGAGGCTGGCCACCCCAGGCCTCTGGGACTGAGAATCTGCTTGTGCAGGTCTCCTTCCACTCTCTGTCTAGAACATTCCATCTGAGCTGAAAAGGCTGGGCAGGTGGTGGTGGTGGTGGTGGGGGTAGGCCCTAGTCCTTCTTGACCAGAAAGTGGAGAAAGTAAGGTAGGAGGGGAGAGAGGGGAGAGAGAGGGAGGGTGGAGGAGGGAAGAGAGAAGGGAGCAGAGAGCCAGCAGAGATTAGAGAAAGGGAGAGGGAGAGGGAGAGGAGGAGCGGAAGCAAGAGGTGAGCCTGGTCTGCAGGGCCAGGGCGGAGAGAGAGAAGGTGAGGCGAAGGACGAAGGACGAAGGACGGCTGGGCTTCTTCCCTGCCCCCCCTGCCTGAGCCCCCTCCTCCCCACTGATTTCATTTACTTCACTTAATTAGCCCCCCTCTGGAGTTAAAAAGATAATGTGATAATGACGGTGAGAACAGCCACAATACAGCGGCCGCTCCATCTGCAGCCTCCCCAGCCCACTCCCTGACCCCAGGGCCCCTGGCCCTCTGACCAGGACACCCCAGACCAGGCACTGGAGCTGCCCACTTCCCCACCCACCTCTCCACCCCTGAGAAAAAAACAAGCCCTTAACGAATTTCAATTACGAGCTTTGTAAAATCAATACAAATGCCATTTTCCCGTAGACACCGAGATCGGACAATAGCGTCTTTCCCCTCCGTCCTACCTCAGTATGACTGTTAACAGCTTCCCCATCACTGCACACGTAACGGAAGCCTCGGCACGGGGGACCCACGACGCCCTCATTTATTGTCTATGCTCCTTCTTTCTCACAGGGAAATATTTGGAGTGGAGAAATAAATAAGACATCACCCTAAAATTACCAAGCAACCTTCTTTCCTCACCTCCTAACCCAAGCTAGAATTAGGCGATTGGAATTTCTGTTGGGAGATGAGGAGATGCTCTCGTCTGGCTCCTCCTTTGGTAGTTGGGGTCCAGAGAGGGAAAGTAACTCGCCTAAGGTCACACAGCAAGTTCCCGGAGTCAGAACCCTGATTTCCCCCAAAGACTGTACAACTCTCAGACTAAATGTCAGGTTTTAGGGACAGTCTCCCCATAGCCACATGCACAGGACCCGGGTGGAGTGAAGACCGGGCTCCAGGACCCTTTCCTCATTGGCCAGGGAGGTGACACTATGGATCTGACGGTGGATCTCGTGGCTCTGAACATCTCAGGGGATGACACCGCAGTTCTAGGACAAAGGTAATGAACCTGCCATCTAGACACGGCACGCCCTGTGCACTTGTTCCACACGACCCATTTCACACACGAAGTCATGACTCAGGGCGGCCACGCTGCTTCCCCAACGGCGTAGGGCCAAGACCCAGATGCAGGTCTAGCACCAAAGCCTCAGCACAGCTCTTCCACGTGCCGTACCCAGGTCCCCAGGGGTCCGGCCCCCATCGGACCAATACACTGCCCTCAGGCCACCCAGAGGGGGCGTGCCCAGTGTAGACTGCAGGAGGATGCTGTGTGTCTACGCAGGAAAGCCCGCGCCATGCATACGCGTGCCCTGCAGGTGGCAGAGCTCAAGAACCAGGATTCCTCATGATGTCGGCAACTGCCAGGAGACGTCAGAGACGCTCGGACCATGAGCTCTGTTGGAGGGCAGCAGCAGCCTGGTATGGGAGTCAGGCCACGCTTCTCTGCCACCGGCTCGCCTTTCCCTCTCCAGTCTGCGGAAGTCTAGTCTGCCGCCTCCTCCTGTCGGACGTCTTCCCAGACTAGCGCAGCCCAGGCCTTCGCCACTGCCGCTTAAGTTCAATCAGGCCAGTCCTTACCTTTTCTTCCCCCAGGTTTTTGTTACAGGGGGTGTGCATTCCCTAGAGAGGGACAGAGAGAGGGGAAGCGAGAAATCACCCTCCAAGGGGGATGGCCACGCTGCAATCCCTTCTCCTTCCTTCTCCTAACAGGATTTTGGGCATGGACACCCTGGTGCCCAGTGTGATTTTTAATCACTACAGCCGAACCTCAATTGGCCATGTGGGAGTCCAGCGCCTTAACCACCATGCCACCTGCTGGTCCTAGGTCCTTGTCTTTCTAATAACAGAAGGCAGTTCATTCTCACCATGCCTGCTAATCCCACTCGACTGGTAGTGCCTGCCAGCAGCACCAAGACACATCTGGACTCAATGGGATTGTGCCGCACTCCATTAGTGATGCCTGCCATGGCACGGGTAGGCCATGCCAAGTGTCATACCAGACACACGTGAGCCACACCCACAGCTCCTAGAGCTCACTCAGCCTCCCCTGGGGACTGGCTGCCATTAATGGAGCTCCTGCTATTATATGTGGTTTTGAACCCAGATCTGTCCTGTCCCAGATCCCAAGCTCTAAGCCCTCCTGTCCATGCTTCCCTGGGCCAGGGTGTCAGTACTAGCCCGGCTGCCCGCGTGCCTGGGACTCTGAGGAAGCCCTCGCCCTTCTTGGAGCCTTGGTTTCCCCATCTGTGAAATCCGGCTCTCCAAGGTCCCTCCCAGCTGCCAGGGAGGACTTACATTGTGCTCCCAAGGGCAGGCTGAGACAAAGGGACGTTTAATCAGATGTTAATAGAGGTGAGAAACAAAGGCAAGTGAGGATGAGAGGGAGCAGCTAATTAGACACATTGTTCTCCACAAGGCCTCCGAAAGAGTTTCAATTAGGTTGCTTCTGGTGGATAATGGCTGCGGCAAGGAGGAAAATCTGCAGGAGAGGCGGGGTGCACTCTGCCTTCTCCCCCCTTACCTTTGGAGAGAATTCAAACCGGCCAGAGCCAGGGCGAGCCAGCTCCCACCCACACGGTCCACTTGGGGAGCCAAAGCTGAGGTCACTGGGCCAGGCGGGGCCAACTCGCCCAAGAACCCAGGCACACCATCTCCCAGACCGGCACCTAAAGCTGCAAGTCGGCCATCAGCTCGCTTGGGTTTTAGAATCTTAGGAAGACTGTCCTGAAAGACGGAGGGCCATGACTCCCTTGGGGATGGTTTTATTTGTTATCTTTTCCTTTTGCTCCTGCACTAGTCAGAGAGAGACAGAAAGACAGAGGGAGAGGGAGAGGAGGACACAGCCCATGTGGGGAATCGTCACAATCCCGTCTCCATTTTTTCTCATCTCAGGATTTTGGGCACACATGCACACGTGCCTGGCGTGTTTCTCAAGTAGCCAAGCCCGGGACTCGAACTCATGGATTGTCCATGTGGAATTCAGTCACCTTGGCCACCAGGCCACAGAGCTGGCCCTTATCATCTTTCCAAATTGACTCTAAGCAAAGCAATTTGCACACATGCCAAGGCAGAAAGCCCCAACAGCACCGCAGGTGTTTAAACACAACACCCTGGTGCCCAGTTCGGGCTCCAGCTGCCCGAAGCCCGCCCCTCCCTTGCAGACCCCCCTGGTGGATGCAGCACCATGGCTTTATCACACAGGGCAGGCCCTCGGGGACCTGGGGGCCCCTTGTCGTATGAGCAGGGAAACTGAGTCCTGGAGAGGAGGGTGTGGTTGAGGTGAAATGGTGACTGACAAAGGGAGGTGCCTGCTGAGACCCACCCAGCACCCCCTTCCCCAGAGCTGCCAGAAGTGCCAGCCATGCCTCACCAACGCAGAGCCCTGCACCCCACCCCCTTCCCCGAGAAAGTACCTCTGTGCCATGCCCTCAGCCCTGGTTGCTCACCATGCCCGTGCAACCCACAAGACCCACCCCTGGCAGGATCCCTGCCTGCCCTGGCCTGTGTCCCCACAGCAGCCATAATGACCATGAAATCAGCCTTGCATGGTCTGCCTCCAAACCTGGCTGACCCGCCCCGGGCACGAGAACTTGACCTGCAGGTCTGGCTGCCCTCCCAAGCCCCCATGAGCTCTTGGACCCTCTCCTGGACCTTGCGGCCTTCCCTGCTCCTGGGACCACTCTTCCCACGACACCCTGGAAGTGAGTGGCAAAGGGCCTACTGTCCCCCCACTTCATAGGAGGAAACTACACTCTGGATGGGAAGGACTGCCGAAGGTCACCCTCTGGCTCGGGAGTAGCTGCACGTGAACGGGAGCCGAGCCAGCGGGCGAGCAGCCTCACCTCGGGACTTCATTCCAATGAAGCGGTTCTCCACAATGTCGATGCGGCCCACGCCGTGCTTGCCCCTGTGGGAGGAATGGGACCCTCAGGTTCAGGAGCTGCCAGCTGGGAGTCAGACGCCACCGTCTGCTGGGCTCGCAGCTGCAGGCCACCACAGAGCCATGTGAGGGCATTAGGGTCTCGGGCTCTAAGACTCAGACGACAGTGGAGTCATTCCACAGATGGGGAGACAGAGGCCCAGAGAGAGAAGGGATTGCTTGGGCCATTCAGGGAGTCCAACTTGCTCCTTCGCCACCTCTGTCCCAGAGCCTGGCTGGCCCAGCCCTATCCACTGCTCTACCGTCCTGGTCTCTGACCCAGCTCAGGGCCTGGGAGCCCGGGCCTGACCTTCCGGGGGCCAGGAGATCCCCAGGGTTGCCATTATCTTCCATGGCTGAGGGGACTCTCCTGCTAGCGTGGTCCAGAAGACTATGACTATGGGGACAGGCCGCAGCCTGTCCTCCCAGCCCCTCCACCTCAGCTGGGACCCTTCTCTGCAACGGTCGGGGCCAGGGCTGGACCGAGACAGCGGCTCCCAGGAGGCTGAGCAGGGCTTCGAGCACTCACGCGATTTCGTTCAGGTACATGAAGAGCTCCAAGGAGGTCTGATGGGTGGTGCCGTCCTTGACGTTGGTCACCTTCACGGGGACCCCTAGGGCGGGAGGACAGGGCAGTGGGCCTCTGGGCCATGGCTCTGCGGAGGAGCCTGCCACCCGCCCTCTCCCTCCACCCGCAACGCCTTAAATGGATGTGACAGATATGGACTCCAAATGACTCCTTCAAAAGCCCTGTGCAGGTTGAGGCCTGCTGGGGGAGAAGGGGCGAGAGAGCCCCCCAGAATGAAAAGGAAAATGCAATAAAAACGCTCCCCCCCACCCTCCCATTCTCTCTGCCCCTTTTGCATTTAGGGGCTGTGAAATTGGAACCAGGCCCTGAACTAATTGAATTTCACGCTCCGCCATTGTCTCACGCCGGAGCACCTTCTGTCCCACCAGCTACCCGGGGGCCGCCTGGCTGAGGCGGTGCAGCCCGGACACACGCACACACGCACACACACACACCGCCCCCGCCACGTCTGTCAGGCGGACCCCCATGCCCCGACCCTGCACCCCAGTCCCGCACACAGCCATCTGATTGATGGGGGCGAGATGATGCCCGCTCTAGCTGGTGATGCGTCGGGGGTGACCATGAATTCTGGGAAGTCGGGTCGAGGGTGGCAGGAGGGCGGCAGCGAGGCGGCCACGGCTCGGCCAGGGAAGGGTCGTGTCAAGGGGGGTGGCGGGGTGGGGGGCGGTGGGTGGGTTCGGGGTTGACTTTGAATAGCAGGGGCACTTTCTGGAGCGGTGTGAAATGAGCAATACATGTATTAGGGGCTAACAAGAAAGCTGTAACAGTGACAAAGAGCCGCTCCAAGTTGGCGGCTAATCCCCCACCCATCTGCCCGGCTCATTACCATGTAGCGAGCCATCGGGTGCCAATCAGGCCTCAATAGCGGCTTTAGAGTCTTTATTAGCCAGGCGCCGCTCACAGGGGCTCCGCTCAAGGCGCTGTCAGCCTCGCCATTCTTAACCCCCATTTTCAGGGGTTTTATAACTTGGTTGTAAATTGCTATTAAATGTAAGTCTGCCCAATAATGAACCTTAAGCCCCTCTCGCCAGCCCCCGCCTCTCCCTCTCCCTTTCTCTCCCTCCCTGGTCCTATTATCGACCTTCGCTGGGGCCTTGGACGGGGCCTGCCCGGGAGAAGAGGTGACATTGTTGGTGCCGCTGCTTGAGAAAGCCTCTTAGCCTTTAAAATAGTTAATAATTAGATTAAAACTTCAAATAAATTAACTAGAGAGTGAATGGGGACTAGTCAGAGGAGGGGTCCCTTGTCTTTTTTTCTCCCAGACGGTCTTCAGATCATTACAATGCATCCCGTTTCTTCCCCAGCTCAGTCCGTGGGGCTGCCCGTTCCTCCGGGAAGGGCCGCCAAAGCCTGGGCCGCACCTCCCACCCTTGACATGTTCTGGGATCCAGGGGGGCCCTACCCCGCCATCTTCTCAGAGCCATGCTCAGGGAGAACCTTGCACCTGGAAACCGGGCCTGGGCCCCACCGAGGACCCAAGAGGGAGTTGGGGCTCCATCTGCCTTTAGGGGTCTCACCAAGGACTCTTTGGATCTCGACTCGTGTGAAATTCAAAGGTTTGAACATCAGGGGAGCAGGGAAGATACCCGCAGGCTTGGCCAAGCTCTTAGGAAAGGCCCAGAAGAGGCAGGGTATAAAGCACCAGCAGACCCGGGCCCTCCCGGCTCACCGCGCCCGGCTCTCCGCACCCGCACACTGCACTCCGCTCACTGCTCACCGCGCCCGGCTCTCCGCACCCGCACACTGCACTCCGCTCACTGCTCACTGCTCACCGCGCCCGGCTCTCCGCACCCGCACACTGCACTCCGCTTACCGCTCACCGCGCCCGGCTCTCCGCACCCGCACACTGCACACTGCACTCCGCTCACCGCTCACCGCGCCCGGCTCTCCGCACCCGCACACTGCACTCCGCACTCCGCTCACCGCGCCCGGCTCTCCGCACCCGCACACTGCACTCCACTCACCGCGCCTGGCTCTCCGCACCCGCACACTGCACTCCACTCACCGCGCCCGGCTCTCCGCACCCGCACACTGCACTCCGCACTCCGCTCACCGCGCCCGGCTCTCCGCACCCGCACACTGCACACTGCACTCCGCTCACCGCTCACCGCGCCCGGCTCTCCGCACCCGCACACTGCACTCCGCACTCCGCTCACCGCGCCCGGCTCTCCGCACCCGCACACTGCACTCCGCTCACTGCTCACCGCGCCCGGCTCTCCGCACCTGCACACTGCACTCCACACTCCGCTCACCGCGCCTGGCTCTCCGCACCTGCACTCCGCTCACCGCGCCCGGCTCTCCGCACCTGCACACTGCACTCCGCTCACTGCTCACCACGCCTGCGGCCATCACTCCCCTGGCCTGCTTTATGGGCAGGTGTGCCCGAGGCCGGGCAAGCTCACTGTCAGGGTCACGCCAGTAAGTGGGAGCGTGGACCTCTGCTTCCCCCGCCGGATCCCCCAGCCTTCAGAGCAGGGGCCTTCCACGGCAGGCGCCCCCACTTCCCACGGCCTGGGCAGCTGCTTTGTGGGCGGGCAGCCCAGCCTCCTCACCTGGGCTTTGGAAGCCTTACACCTCTCATTTGCTCCAGCTCCTGCCTAGCACCACCTCTACCAAGAAGCCTCCCTGATCTACACAGCCTCCTGGGAAGGCCTGCTCCACCAGAGCCCTCTCTCTCAGCCTGGTCAGGTACACCCTGCCTTCCCCTCCCTCCTCCAGGGCAAGCGAGGGCCATCCCGCCATCCAGGCTGGGCACCTCGTGAGGCCAGCACATGCATCCTGACAGCAGTGAGGATGAGGGGAGAGCAGGTCCACCCCCACCATCTCTGAGAGGCCGCAGCTTTGGGGCCGGACAGGGTGGGTGGGGACACGGAGCAGTTAAGGTAGGACCAGCTAAGGCTTCCGATGGGGTCAGAAGGGCCCCTGCAAGGCTGCCATTTACGGAGCACCGTCTGGTGGCAGAGCGCAGTATTAGACACATGCACCGAGACCTCGCTCTACCAGAACAGCACGCTTCCCCATTCACAGGCGAGGGCCGAGGCCCAGGAAGGCTGGTGGCCTTCCCACAGTCCCTCGAGCAGGGGCAGGTAGCTGCTAGGGGCTGGATTCTCCCTCCAGCTCTGCCACCTGTGACCACATGATGGGCAGCTGAGGGCGTGCCCTCCCAAGCCAGGCACTTCCACGGGTTCCAGGGACTGGCCAGGGAAGGGTGCTGGTGAGGAGCTTGCTTGAACTCTGGCTTCCAGAATCCAGGAAAAGGACAGGGCGAGGAGCCAGGCCTCAAGACATGACCCCTTTGCGTCCCGAGTGGCGGGCACGTACCTTTCTTGAACTCGATCTCAAGGATGTCAGGGCTGTTGGGGGCCTTGGCTGGGTCCTGGGTCTTTGTGTACAGACCGGGAGGTGCTTGGTTCTGAGAACAGACAGAAAGCTGTGAAGATGCCGGTCCTCGACACCCCATTCCCCACACCCCACCTCCTGTAGGGACCAGCTGCCCGCTCCTGGACCAAGCAACCGCTGCCACCTCCTGCCAGTTGTGGCCCGTGGGCCCAGCCCCCAGCCCAGAGCCAGCCCTGCTTGCCAGGGGCCTGGGGAACAAAGGGCTCAAGAAATCAGACAATTTTTCCCCTCAACTTGATCTCATCTTTTTCTTCGACGCCCCCACAGCTGGAGGTGGAATAGCAGGAGGGGAACAAGTCAGGCAAGGAAAAGTGTGACTTCAGAGGAGTGGGGCGGCGTTCCGAGGGCTTCCCGGGAGCGGGCGCACGCTCTCGCCGTACCGGGAATTGGGGTTTATTCTGCACTGACCGCAAAGCTAATGACTGCACGTGACCCCAGCAGGTGCTCTGGCGAGCCGAGCCGTCCCCGGGGTCCCCGAGGTTAATACTCACAGGGAGAAAAGAGAAGAGCAAAGCAAAAACCCATTTGAAAACACATCAACCTTTATGTATATTTCTTCTTGGACGTGTTGGAAAATGGTGGTGGAGGGGCTGCCTGCTGCCCGGAACTCCGGAAACTCCCTCGTCTCCGGAGGCCCCAGCCCCCCCCGGCTGCAACTTGGACACTTGCCACTGCGGGGACAGGGGCCCCCTGGGCCTGACCGCTCGTCCCTGCCGTGGGCATCCTGCAGCCCAGCTGGTCTCCCACCTGCCGCCCTCCTGGGAACTTCAGCCCCTTCCATCTCCACTCGCAAAACCTTGCAGCAGTCACATGTCACTTTGCACCTACGGTTCCTCCAAGTTCCCAGCTACCCTGTTTGGTAAATTCAAGTGTGGGGCCAGCAGGTGGCATGGTGGTAAGGTGCTGGACTCCCTCCCACACGGCCAACCGTGGTTCAAGTCTCAGACCTGGTGGTTTGAAAATCACACCGGGCGTGCCCAAAATCCCGAGGAGGAGTGAGGAGAAGGGACTGGGGCGGGGCCGCAACCCCCTACTGGGGGTTGATTTCTCACTTTCTCTCTCACATACAGACCCTATGGCAAAAATCTTTAAAAAAAAAAAAAGATAAATAAAGGGTCAAGCACTATTATCACTATAGATGAAGAAACTGAGGCTGTGGGAAGGGCCGCAGTTGCACGCATGCGTTCTACACGCTGTGGGGCATGCCTGGCTTGCCAGACACCCAGCGCAACATGGGGGACCCATGAGGCCTCAGCAGATCTGAGTTGTGTCTAGAGTGGCGGGAAATAGCCCCGGCCAGCCATCAGAGCTCAGGGTGTGAGGCCTTGCGCAAGCTGCTTCCCCGCCTTTAGCCTCAGTCTCCTTATCTGCAAAATGGGAGATGACACCCACCCTTGACCATCTTACCACTCAAGTGTCTAGACAGTTTTTATACTTTTTTTTTGCTGAATGTGAAAACACACAAGCAAATGCCAGGGAAGTTCCGGAGGAAGTGGTGTCTCTGCAGGCGGGCAGGACAGCGGGCAGGCTCTGGGGTGTGCTGAGCCTGCCTCCTTGCTTGGGCTGGGGACAGCCGAAGTGCCTTGGTTCACTGGCCCGTGGTCCCCTCACCTGGTGGCTCTAGCATCGAGCCACCGACCATCCTGTGGTCCCCTCCCAGGACTCTCCTGCCTTCAGCACTCAAAGTTCTGGCACTAAGAAGCCTTAGTTCTGGGCTAACGGGACAGCTAAGTCCTCTAGCCCCACTTCCAGCTCAGATCGGGGACTGTGACAGAGCCCCCAGCCTCCCCAAAGCACTTCCTGACTTGGGGCAACCAGTGTCCCTTCACCTGTTTCTATCTGAGGGGTGGGAGCAAGAACCCCGACTGATCTTACGGGCAGATCCATGGAGGTATGGGGGTCCTCAAGGCCAGCGTGATGTCTCCACGGGCCAGCGGGAAAACCAAGGCCCAGACCCCCAGGAAGCCGGCCCAGAGACTCAGTTCCACAGCCCTGCCCAGTGCTCCTGCTACCCCGGGCAGTCTTCCAGCTGCTGCGATAACCCATAACCTGGCCGAGTGACAGCCTGAGACCTGTGGCAGAAGACAGCCAGCATCACCAGCCTCAGGGCGGGCACGGGGATGGGCTGCAGGGAAATGCCGGCCTCCCAGCCCTGCCGGGCCCTGCCAAGCGCCATGTTCCCTGGGCACAGACAAGCCCGAGGGCCCGTCATCAGCCACAAGGTAAGATGAGCTGGGCCAGACCTCTGGGTGACGGCCAGGCCCTGGGGCTCCCCCCGCCCAGGTTTCATGCCAGCCCACCCCCTTGGTCAGTCTGGTGCTTATCACTTTCTCCCATCACACTTCCTAAGGGAGCCCCAAGCAGAAGACGGATGCCCACGTTTCCTTGTGGAAGGAAAGCGGTGGGAAGACCCCCAGGATGTGGTTGGTCCCACACTCTACAGTGGAAGTCCAAGTAGGAGGCAGATGACAGCGCTGATTAGATAAAATAACTAAATAGAAATAAAATGACATTTGCTTTGCATTCCATGGGGGCTGGGGGCTGGTGGCGGTGTGGGGGGACTGCCTTCTTTTCACTCTCCCTCCTAAAAGCCCAGTTCAAATGACAAATAGTTTGTAGCTGAGTATCAATGCCATCTATTTATCCATCCCAGCGGGAGGGCTCACTTCCAATGTCATCTCGTGGGGGGGTGCGGGGGGAGGGAAGAGAGTGAAGAAAGAGAGAGAGAGAGTCGGGTGGGGGGTGAGGGGAGAGGGCGAAAGAAAGCATGAAACAGGGCCCGAGGAGGAGAAATTGGAAGCAAATGGCCCATGAACTAAACCATGATGTCGAGGCATGATCGATGTTGCAAATGGTTTATTCACCCATCAGATATGGCGGGCCGGCCACTGAATGCACGCTTTCACTGTGGGCCGTATGAAGTTAAAGCAAGTAAATTTCTATCTTTCTTCGCATTAGCTGCCTCATTGCCCTTCAATCAGCCCTCACGGAGGCAGAAAATGGCACAGCCATCTGCCTTCAAACCCTCCCTGCCGCAGGTCTCGGGCCTTTTTAGGAGGGGGAGGGGCACCGGTTCCCTTAAGCTCCGTGTCCCTGAGCCCCTCCTGAGGGGCCCGGGCTGCTGCTCACAGGCCGGGATGCAGAGGCGCGAGCTGGGTCCTGGAGTGAGCTCCAGCAGAGCCCTGGGGAGAGCCGCAGAGGCTGGTGTAGACCCAGACCAGAGTGGCTGACCCCGGGGTCCTGGGCCTGGTCCCGCGCCTCTCCAAGGAATGGTGCATCCTCCTGGCCTTGCACCCACCCAGCCATTCCCGCTTGACTAGAGAGGTCCCTGAGGAACCCTGGGCTCTCCCAGGCTCTTAGCCAGCCTGAGGAGGGAGGGTGGGGCCGCAGCTCCCCGCCTGGCATCTGAGAAACCAGGGTTCAGAGAGGTCGGTGACTCGCCCATGGCCGTGCAGCACTAAGCAGGGCTGGGACTTGGTACTGGTTTCGGGGGCCTGGGACCTGAGCACTGAGCAGGCAGCAGAGTCTTTAATGAAGGAAGCCTCTTCAGCACCCACTTAGCAGCCATCAGGCAGGAGGCCCGTGAGGGGACCAGGGGACTGGAACTGCCCCTGCAGCACAGGCACCGGCAAGTCCCCAGCACCCTCGGCATTACCTGAGGGTCGCCCCTGGAGCCTCAGACTGCTCCCCCGATCCCAAGGTGGTCTACTCTCGGGTGTCTCCTCTCTGTGCACTGGGGCCTGCAGGCCTGGAGGACACCCTGCTGGAAGCTGCCGCTGCCTCCGCCTTGCCCCGCCCCTCCGCTGGTGCTGACTGACTGGCTAATTAGGGGTGGCTGGCCTGAGTGTCATGGGGTCAGCAGAGCATGAACTGGAAAACCCTGTGGCCAGCAGGCGGCAGCCCTGTGGGGCCATCAGTCCCCAGGGGGCCAGGGTGCCACTCTCCTGAGTGACAGGTTGGGCTGAAGCTGAGCAGGGTGAGCGGGCAGGGAGGGGAGCGGAGGGCAGTGGGACAGAGGCGTAGGTGCAGCCCTGGCCCCTCTGAGCAGCTAGCACCCTACAGGGAGACATGGCTCTGGGCCTGCGTCCTCGCCCATGAAATGAGGACACTCACAGCCAGTGCCCATGGAACCGAGGCCAGGACACCATGCCCAGGCCCGCTCCGGAAGTGGGTGTGAGGTCCTGCTGGGGGGTACGTAGAAGTCAGAGACGCCTGGGGGAACCTCCCAGTCCTGGGCGGGCTGCAGCTCTCCCCACGCTCGGCAAAACCACCTGAGCATCCTCCCCTCCAGCTGGTCTGCTTGGATCCCCCAAGCCCAGCTGCCTGAGCCCACCTCCCCCCAACAAACACACTTTCCCCTAAAATCAGCCAAACAGCTCTCCCCACCCCCAAACCAGCCGCCAGAGTGTGGGGCTGGGCCAGGGAAGAAAGACCAGTCCCTCGGGACAAAGATTTTTCTCTTCCCAGGAGAGACTTCGCCCTGCCTCCCCACCTCCCATGGTGGGCAGGGGGAGACACAAAGAAGCCCCCAGGGAGAAAAACCCTCCTTCGACTTCAAACAGGGCTGAGAGCCCAGCCTGGCCTGCCTGGGACCGTGGACCAGGGTGGCCGGCTGGCCAGCGGGCGAGTGTGGACGCAGAGCCAGACAAACGGGTCCTGAGGCCCGCCTGACGCTGCGTCTCTCTCTGCAGCCAGGCGGCAGCAGCCTGGCTCTCGGCCGGCCGGTGGGCGCAGGCTGGGCCCCCCACAAGTGTCTCATCTGCCTAATTACTTCTTTATTGTCTCTCAATCACACTCTCTCTATGTTGCCCTGAAATATTTCCTTCTCCCATTCATCCCAGTGGCAATTAGCAAAAGAGCACAGAGAAGGGGGATCTTAAAACGCAGTGGAGAGGGCAGCCGGGGGGCGGAGGGAAGGGGTGGGCCTGTAATACAGGCAGGGCTCGCCCCTGCCCCACGGCCAGCCCCCCGTGAAATTTCAAATTAGGTACAAATACATCAGACGGCATCGGCATCAGCGCGGAGCAGCCGCCAATAGGACGGACTGGCTCGAGGAGGCCAGGGAGGGTGGGGGGGTTACCTTGGGGTTCTCCAGGATTCCAGCCTCGTAGCTGTGGGGAGGAGAGAAGGGGGGTCAGTCGGGGTGGGACAAAGCAATGCCATGCACCCCAACCCCCTCCCCGAGCCTGCCTTTTCTCTCTGCCAAAGCACCTGCTGCCCACCCTGCTGGCACACTGCAGGCCCACCACAGGTGGCTGCGGGGCTGCGGGGCTGCAGGAAGCTGGGACGTCGCCTCAGCCTTCAGGGCGCAGCCTCTGCTGTCGGGTGCCCTCACACATGCTATGCCTTGGCCTGACACGCTCTTCCCTGGGCCCCACCCAGGTTCTCTCCATCCTTGTG
Source organism: Tupaia tana (assembly GCA_026018925.1). Classification (NCBI taxonomy): domain Eukaryota; kingdom Metazoa; phylum Chordata; class Mammalia; order Scandentia; family Tupaiidae; genus Tupaia; species Tupaia tana. The sequence continues at coordinate 102,703,213 of JAKSZU010000013.1, read as the reverse complement.
CCTTCAACTTCCTCAGAGAAGCTGGACCTGGCACCCCAGGCCATCTCCCCACAACACTGGGCAGATGTACCAGGCGCGACGACAGCTTTCTCCCAAGGCCCCCCGAGGGCGGGACCAGGGTCACGCACACATTGTGGCCCAGCACAGTCAGACACGGGTGGGCACTCACCATGCTGGTCCCACCGCAGGGAGGACAGGGCATGGGGCTCACCTAATGTGCATGAGATTCTCATCCATGCTCCACGGGCTCTTCGGGGTGACCGGGATGGGAATTCCATGTTGCTGCAGGTCGGAGACAGTGCGGACAGGTGTTAGGCGGCTGAAGTTGACGGGGGTATGTGTGGGGGTCAGGACCAGCTGCCTGGCTTTTTTCGAAGTGGTAGATAGTCCCAAACTCCGGCCCCCATCAGCAAGACCCTGGACCACCTCCTGGCTCCTTTCCCTCCCTGGGGCTGCCTGGGGAGTGGGAGGGGCCACTTTGGATGTGGCCCTGTAGAAACTGCGAGACCGGGTATCCACGACGTGGGGTGGACGTTGATCTTGGAGGTTCCTTCCGGAAGATTCTGTGTCTGTATTCCAAAGGCCCCTGAAGCACCTCAGAGGGTCTCCTAGCACTAGCCCACTGACCCCCACCATGACCCCCTGGGCTGGGCGCTAGGATGGATCGAACTCCCACCAGGAACCTGAGTGTGAACCAAGGCATCTGTCCCTGAGCCCCCATGTCACAGAGCCAGTGACAGGCGAGTCAGCCAAGTGAGCACAGTTACCAGACATGGTGGCACCCCAGGACCCCCCCGGCCTAGTATGACAGACACACCACTCAGCACACCCCTAAGAGGGGTCACCCCAGGCAGAGCCTCCACTCCATCCGAGTCCACCGGGTCCTGCCTGCTTCCCCAGTGTCAGACCCACTGTCCCCCCTCTGCTACGAAGGCTGTTCCCCCCGAAGGCCACTTCCTCAGGGAAACCTGCCATACTCAGCCTTTCAGAGATGGGGAGGTGGGGTCCATGGGGCCGGTTGCCTGAATGACCGGGCCTCCCCTGTCCTCGCTGACACCTGACAAGGACTCGGCCTCGTCACTGTGCCAGCACTCAGCACCTCGAGTACCACGCCCCCTTGGGTGTCTCCCCGCAGGCGGAGTGCAGCTCAGGGCCCCGCCGGGCCCCGGGAAGCCAGGTCACCGACGTGCTGCCCTCCTCCTGCTCAACTCCTGGGCCCAGCGGAGCCCGCAGGAGCCCCAGCTGCCTTCCTGGGCATCATCGCCTGCCGCGGCCTCCCTCTGGTGGCTGGCCTGGCTCCGCCCTTGTTCCCAGGACTGTGAAGTTCAGGGGCCTCCAGGGAGTGTCGTCCCCGCCTGACATTATATTTTAAGCCTTTAAATATGCATTCGTTTATTTTAAGACAGGGTCTTGCCGTGTCACCATCCTGTCACCATCTTCCTGCCTCGCCCTCCCTGAAACTCCAGGATTACAGACACATGTCACCACACCTGGCCTTCAGGTTGGACTAGGGACTGAACTCGGGCCTCCCTGTGGTCCCAGCCTGCAGAGCACAGCATCTTAGTGGCACGTACCCCTGTGGCTGGGCCACCACATGAACTGAGTCGAAAACCCTTTGGGTTTGTTTTTTTAGCTTTACTAGGAAACTTGCTTTTAAAAAACAGCCCACAATCTACAGAGTAGGTTTAAACGACATAGGCGGGTCTCCTTCAGAGGCTGCTCAAGGTTGGGGGTGGCATTTTCCCAGAGGTTGCCCAGGTCATGTGCTCACGCCCGGTGTTCTCCACAGGCGTCTGCAGGGGGGGCAGGGAGCTCCCCCAGACACCCTCGGGGCCTTGGCACTGTCTTCCCTCCTCTGCTCAGGGCCAGGGGGCCGGGAAGACAGCCGCGGCTTCCCCAGAGCCTGCATGGGGGGATGGACCCCCTGGCCTTCTCTCTCTGCCAGTGGGTCCCCATCAAGAAGCAGGGAGAAGCGAGAGAGGGAAAGAAGGAAGACTAAGCCAGGCAGCCCAGCTGGGCGAGCTCGCGTGCACACACACACTCACGCACACACACATACACAATACGCACACGTACACACATGCACACATGCATGTACACGCACGCACACACACACACACACGCCAACAGTGACAATCCCAAGACCAAAGAGATTTTTGTTTCCAACTCCTCTTGGCCCTGGGTCCCATCTCCCTGCAAACACTCGCAATTAAGAACAGAAAACAAAAGCATCTTCACGTGTGGCTGGGCGGCTGCTCACATTGCTAGTTCCCACCTCGTACTTGGCTTTTTTAGAAAACAGTGCATTGTGGTGAGAATGATAGGGATGGGGTCGTCTGAGGGTGCTCCCCTGAACGAAGGATGGGAGGGGGAGACGGGAAGGGAAGCCAAAGCCTGAATCGACACGAGTCTCGCCGAGCACCTTTGGCCCTGGCTACGTAGGGGTCTCGAGAGTCGAGATGTTCAAGGCCTCATTGATTTTCGCCTCGTCTGTCTCAGATCCTGCCTGGCTCTGAGTTTTTGACGAAGCCACATTGCTGCTCAGTTATTCTGGCGACTCCCTTCTCGAACATGCTCTGCTCCCCAGAGCTGGATTCTGATACCGTCTCTGAGAAAGAGCATGGGAAGCCGAGGGCGTCTCACCATCGTACTTGCCCTGCCCTGGCAAACTTCTCCTGCTCCGAAGGTTATCAGGGGCAGCACTGGGACGGGGTAGGCACTGAGCAAAGAGGCTTCTCCCCGAAATCTGCGAAGGAGGGCCCCTGACACTCCTGAAATTGATCTTCGCTAGAGAAATCAGGAGCCACTTTGTGGAGGCTTAACGGCAATGCGGGGCAACGTGCAGGTCGGCGCCTCCCCTCCCTTCAGCCACACTCAGGCGTGCGAGTTACTCCCGATCACGAAACACACTTCGAATTTGCATCGAGGAGACTGGGGGGCAGCTTGCTCCCTTAATAGCTCTGCTATTTGACAATTTGTTTGGCAACATATGGGCTTGCTCTTGTAAACTCCCCTCTTAATAATAAAACAACAGATGGTGGAGAAGGTCTTTCCTCCCAGCGCTCCAGGTCTTAATGGGCTGCTGGCGCAGGGGCAGGGCTGCGTCCCCGCCGTGTCCCCTGCCATGCGGCACCTTGGCTGCCCGGGCGACCGCTATTTAAAACCCGAGCAATTTTCTGGTGTGTGCGCCGAGTGGCTTTCCCGTTGGATTGATTGAAGCTGTTTGTCAAGGGCTGCCACCAAGTTGCTAAAAAGAAAGGTGCCCCGCGGAGCGCAGAGGGTCACGATGCAAAACTTCTAACATGTTTCCTCGCAACTTGTACTTCAGAAAGAGCTGGCGCCAGGGAGGGCTTTGTCTGCCCTGCCCCTCAGAGCCTACCTGTTCCGGGGAGAGCGCCAGGCGCGGTCCGCCCCAAGTAACTGAGGGCCAGAGCAGGGCCTCTAGCCCGCACTGCCCCCCTCCTGCGGTCCCCTGAGGGACACACATCAAAGGGCAAGGAAGGCTCTGGGCTCCATCGCCCCAGAACAGGAAGGAAGGGGCCCAGTGCCCTCCAGCCTAGGGCACTAAGGACGCCCTCAGAGATGCCCAGCCCGTGCTGGGCTGGCCCAGGGGACAACAGCCACCAGAAGAAGGCACAGCGGGGACACAGGTTCAATCTCCATCACATGGGGGCCCACCGGCAGAGCCACCCCAGGGGCAGGGGTGCCGGCTGTGGAGAGGCTGGACCCGGCGTACCTTGGCGTACTCCATCAGATCATTGCGGCCCTTGAACCGGTTGTAGAACTCGGGCATCCTCCAGGGAGCGATGACCTGGACACAGGGCAAGAGGTCAGAGTTGGGGGGCCAGGTTGCAGCCAGGGGTGGCAGGAAGCCTTGTGCGTGGACATGGACCACCTGCTCGTGGTGGTGGCTGTGGAGAGGCCCCAGCTCCATGGCAGGGTGGCTGTGGCCTCAGGGTGTCTCTGACCCCTGGGCCTCAGTCTCCCCAGCTGAGGTTTGAGGGCTTGAACTAGACGGGCCTTCAGGTCCTCACTGGCACCTTCAGCCAGGGACCACAGCCAGGGACCGAGGGAGAGTCCACGGGGCTGAGGCCAAAAGCCCAGCCCTGCCCGGGGCCCGGCCAGCGTGTCAGGAGCCTGGAGGCGGTGGAATCTGCCCTCCCCCCCCAGTCCCCGTCCCCGTGGGCTGCTCTGGGTGGGGGAGGGAGGGGGGCTGGGGGGGAGACTCAGCCCGAGGGGACCAGGCTTGTTCCACTGGATCACCAGTCTGAGGGGGCAGAGACGGCTCCCAAGAAAAGAGCCCCCATACTCCCCAGGCCCCTGCCTCGACTGCACCAATGTGGCCGGCGTGTGTCGGGGTACATCACTAGATGGAGAAGCTGGTTTGGGGTCCGGGCTGTGGACCTGATAGTGGTGGGTGGGCTGGGCCAGGCCTGGGGCCTGCTCTCCTCCCCGGTCCCCAGCCTTGGAATGAGCAACCCCTGGGCTCGGACTCAGCACTTGAACACCCCTGCCTTCGGCCGGGCTCCGGGGATCAGCCTGGGCCCCTGCCCCAGCCCCAGCCCAGCCCCTGGGCTTGGCTTCTGCAGACAAAGACCCGACAGCGGCGCCCCCAGCCCCCCAGGCTGCGTGGGAAAGCAGAGAAGGGGGCTGAGGGAGGCCAGCGCCTTCCTGTCCTACAGCGTCAACAAGCAGCCACTGTCCCTGCTGCTCAGCAGCCTGCAGCTTGGGGTCACATGCATCATTAGCGGCCATGACAGCTACCTCCAGGCCACCCTCGGGTCCCAGCGCTTTGGGCTTGTTAAAGGGACAGAGAAAAAAGGGAAAAAAGACGGCACCACTTAAAAGGAAAAAAAGACAGGACCCTCCTCCTGGGCCCTGGTGGGGGCAAAGCTTCTGGAACGTTAGCCAGAAGGGGCATCAGAGCAAGTTGGCTCTTGGCTATGCTGTCCGACAGGCAGACGCTGGCCACAGCCGCCGCTGACCACGCGAGCTGCCCGGGAGCCCGCACTGCGGCTGTCCGACAGGCAGACGCTGGCCACAGCCGCCGCCGACCACGCGAGCTGCCCGGGAGCCCGCACTGCGGCTGTCCGACAGGCAGACGCTGGCCACAGCTGCCGCCGACCACGCGGGCTGCCCGGGAGCCCGCACTGCGGCTGTCCGACAGGCGCGTGGTGGTGGACAGCAACAGTGGGCCTGGGAGACACGGGGCAAGCCCTGGGGGAACCATCTCCTTGGTGGCAGGCACAGTGAGACGCTAAGGCCACGAGGAGCCCAGGCCGGCTGTGTCGGGCCCAGCTGACCCTAACGGGGGCTGGGGCAGGGGACCGGAGGTGCGGCAGGGCCTGTTGAAACAAGCTCCTTCCCGGGCCAGCCCGTGATGCAGAGGTTAAGGCGGCTGGATCCCACACGGCGGACGGTGTGGTTCAAGTTTAGGACCCGGAAGCTGGGAAAACAAGTGAGGCACGTGTGCATAGGTGCCCAAAATCCCCAAAGGAGGGAGAAATGGGGGAGAAGGGGCTGTGGGATGGCCATCCCTGCCGGTGCTTCCTCACTTCCCTTTCTCTCTGCCTCTCTCTGCTGAGAGCACACACCTAGTAACAAAACAGACAAACAAACAAACAGAAAGAAGACAACAACAAAACTTCTGTACAAAAAAAAACAAGACAAAATACAACAAAGACCCATCTCATTGATAACTTTTTTATGTCAAGTATTTGTTGAACAAAAACATTCTGCACACCTGGGGTTTGATAAAAATAAGTTATCAAAAGGAAGCCATTGTCTCTCTCTCTTTTAACACTACTACTAGAAGAATCTGAAGTGGCCTGTGGGGCTCGAACCTGTGGCTGTGTCCTGTTCCTACTGCCCGGTGTCACTTGGCTCCGAGGCCCTGCCTGGCGTGCCGAGTCTGGCCTGAGGCCTGCACCGGCGGAGCTGAGCAGTGGTGAGTGAGTGGTCACAGGGATACACCCAAGCTCAGGCCCAAGGTGGGCAGGAGGGCCAGGGCAGCAGCAGCTCGCACTTGGTGGCAGGGCAGCCAATTCCTGAGCTCCTGGAGGTTCCCGCCCAGGGAAGGGTCCAGCATGCCAGGCTCAGGCGCAGGGCAGAGGTGGGTGCCCTGACAGGGCCGGGAGGGCTCCGAGCAGACCGTGTCCCTGGGCCGATCCCACCTGCACCGGGGATGCCCAGGACACTGCTGGAGGGCAGCCCACCTCAGCCCCGAGCCCCGGCCACCCGGGTCTGGGAAGAACAGCCAGCCAGGGAGAAAGATGTCCTCTACAGTGGGGCTGAGGAAGGGGCCTCCCCGCAGACGTCTGCCCAACAGGCACCCCACCACGCACACGGCCCCGTCCTGGGACCCCCCAGAGCCCCAGGGCCTCCCCTAGGGAGATGTCTTACCTTAATCTGGGGGGCCAGCGAGTAGCAGGTGAGCTCGAAGCGGACCTGGTCGTTGCCCTGAAACATAGAACAGAAGACCGTGAGGAGCCATGGAGTGGGAGTGGGGCCCGTGGAGGAGGACAGGGGACAGGGACAGACAGCAAGTGCACCGAGAGCTGCCCAGAGCAGGCCCACCGCGCCTAACGCTGGGCTGGGGGCACAGGGTGTGCAGGACAGGGCACCTACATGCCCCACCTGTGTGCCGTGGCATGTGCGCCACGTGCTCATGTGGCGTGGTGCTGACAGGCACCGTCACAGCTAAGCCGGGCTCACACGGGGGACATTCGGTACAGGACATGTGTGCGGGCCTGTGGCAGGAAGGGGCGTGTGCAGTGGGGTGCGGGGCTGGGTGCGCGGGTCGAGGAAGCCCTGAGGCACTCAGTCCTTCGGCAGGCACCCCTGCAGCTGGCTGCACTGCCCACTCTTCCTGCAGGTGCCGACTGCCCCGTCCTGCTCCAAACTAGACCCAGTTCAGCTGAGGATGTGGATCCACGGTGCAACATTGGAACACCTCTTTGAATCTGTTTTCCCATCTCTGCACCTTTCTGAAGCTCAGAGAGGTGAAGCCACTTGTCTGAGGTCACACAGCAAACACTCTCATCCCAGGAGTTCACACTGAGGCCTGGTCTGGGAGGAGATGGCACCAAGTGACCACTGAGGGCCTCCTGCACAGACAGGAAAACTGGGAGAGAGGGACTGGTCCATGGGCGTGTACTGGGGCAGGGGTCCAGCCCCAACACCCCACCGCCATCATGCTGCATGCCTGCCGGCCGGTGCTGCCATCACACACACCCGAGTGTCCGCAGACGCAGCCGGGCCGGAGGCAGGGGAGCAGGGCCCAGCGCGGGAGCCGCCCGGGCGCCGGCTTTAGCTGCCTGGCTCAGCCGTGGAGGAAATGGCGCCCGAGTCCCGCCTGCTCCCCATCAGTGCGGCGGCCGGAGGAAATGACAGAGGGACCTTTTGCCTACTGTGAAAACTGCATGGGCGCAGCGAGGCAGCGGCGGGAATAACATGTTATTTTCCAGAGTCTTGTCAGGCGACGTGGAAATGCAGGTCTCAGCCCTCTCTGCAGAGCCTCGGGTGTGTGACTGCAGCAGCTCCTCGGCGACAGCGGCGGGGGCACGACGGGCCACCAGCCAGCCCCCACCCTCCAGTCAGACCCTTAGTGAGCACCCTCTAGGTGCCGTCACAGAGCCACCCTGTTCACAGATGAGGAAAGTGAAGGTGGGGCCACGTGCCCGGGGTCACACGGCATCCTCACCCTGGCGGTTCCCCCATGGTCTGAGGTCTGTACCGCGTCCCCCCGGGGTCTGAGCTCTGTACCGCGTCCCCCCGGGGTCTGAGCTCTGTACCGCGTCCCCCCGGGGTCTGAGCTCTGTACCGCGTCCCCCCGGGGTCTGAGCTCTGTACCGCGTCCCCCCGGGGTCTTAGCTCTGTACCGCGTCCCCCATGGTCTGAGCTCTGTACCGCGTCCCCCCGGGGTCTGAGCTCTGTACAGCATGACTTACAACAGCCCCTCTTACTGTCTTGTGCAGAGGGACACTGAAGGGAGGGCTGGTGACACCTGTCCAAGGACCCACAGCCAGCGTGGCTCCAGAGCAAGGGCAGGTGGAGCAGAGAAGCGTGTGGCCCAGTGTCGTGTGTCCCGGCCATTCTTCTCCCAGCTTTGTGTCTCCCCAGCACAAAGGCGGCTTGTGGCTGCCCAGCCAGGCGGGGGCTGCTGTCTGCCGTCCCGACGCCACCGTAGGGCTACCCATCTGCTCGGGAGCCAGGGAGCCTCGAAGAGGCCAAATGAACAGGCTCCCTTGGCTCCAAGTGTCCCAGTCAAGAGCCAAGGCCCCGTGCAGACTTCCCACCCTCAGCACAGGAGAGGGCTGCAGGGTCTCTTGCACACATGCATGTCCACGTGCTGGTGTGTGGGCACATGCGTGTAAACACATGCATAAGCACAGGCCCACTCGGACTGGAGAGGCTGAGGGCCTCCCATGTGCCTGGGACAGCCGTACAGATGGGGTGGTTTACAAACCCTGCTCCCCACAATCCACCAGCCTTGGGTTTCCAGGCACCTCTTCCACAACTGGGGGAGGGAAGGGAGCCCGCAAGGTCCCCAGCTTCTGCACAGGCCCCTGGGTGGGCAGCGGACAGGCTGGTAGCAGGGCCTGGGTGGCTCAGTCTGTCCCAGGTGCTGGTTGGGGTGGGGACACTGGCTGGCTCTGTGACAGTGCCTAGTAGGTGCTCACCGAGGGCCTGAACGGAGGGTGGGGGCTGGCTGGCGGCCTCAGAAGTTGGAGAGGAGCCGCCTTGGCCACACAGCTGAAGCCCCACACCGGGCAAGTAAGGCCTGCATTCCCGCTGGGAGGGAAGCTGCCCCACCTCCAAGCCTTTGCCTGCCTGGGCAGTTCTAGAAACTGCTGGGGGTTCCTGAGTGCTGTGCATAAAGGAAAACTGAGGCACGAGAGTCCACCTGGCCTGCCGGGCCCAGAAAGACGCAGAGCCCAGATAGCACTTGCTCCCGGGGGTCCCCAGTGCTAGGGTCAGCCTGACTGTCCCCCCAGGGTGTCCACCACAGGGATACCCCGGGGGCCATGGAGTCGCTGCAAGGGGTGTTCTTTCCAGAACCAAACCCGCAGAACAAGACGCTGGGCGGACTCCCTCGTGGGCAGCCTCAGATCCCAAACCCAGGCCTCTGGTGCCCTCTGGTGGCCACAGAGGAGCGGCGCACACAGCTGCAGGCTCCTCCCGCCAGTTGCACTTGGGCTAGTCTGGGGTGGGGGGCTCTGTGGCCTGGATTCTCTGAGCTTCCCAAGCCAGGGCCAGATCACTCCCACATAACCGGCCCACCAGCCCTGAGCGCCTCCCGGCTGAACCCTAGGTTGCAGCTGGCGAGCAGGGAGCTCCCGTTTAGCCCGTGTGGCCCGTCCTCGGTGACCTGCTGGTGAAGAGGTCTGCCGATGGCATCGTCAGGGCACGTCCCGTGCCAGCTCTCAGGCCAGGCCCCGTGCTGAACGCTCTACTGGGGCCATCCCGCTCCTCGCTCCTGCACGCCCCAGGACCCGGCTTGTCTTACCCCGTGCCACAGACAGAACACAGCGCCTCCCGGAGTGAAGTCCCTGAAGGCTGTGGAGCTCTGACCTGAGCCCCACCACGCGGCCCAGAGTCCAGAACCTCTGGGCTCCGGCACCCACGTCCCTGCCGAACAGCCCAGTCCACCCGCCTCTCGTCTGGTTGCCATCGGCCACGACTGGGTGTTGGTAAAACCAGGACCACGAGTCTGTGAGCCTCGCCAGTCTCCTCCCTCCACAGCACTCCCCCGTGTCTGTCCACGCAGTCCCCAGCTTCCTGCTGGCAACGTTGCGGGCCACCCTCCCTTCCACTGGGACCTTCTCGCCTCCTAGTCGGGACGAAGCCAGCCCCTCAGTGTGGCCCTGGCCCTCCTCCCACGCTCAGGCCTGTGCCCCGAGGCAGGCTGTGGTCCTCGGCCTGGTCTCTCAGCCTTTGCACAGGCTGTGCCCGCTGCCCGGCACCCTTCCCTCTTCCCTGCCTGCCGTGCCTTAGCCCACGCTATGACAGCTGCCCCCACCCCCAAAACTGCCTCCCCCGGCGGCTGCGGCTGCCCTGGCCCAGGCCCTCCAGCTGCCCCACCTTGCACCACGCTCCTCGCTCACTAGGACGTGGGCACCCCAAAGGCTGGCACCGGGCCCAGGACACTGGACACCCCGCCCGTGCCAGCACGTGCCCACCTCTTTACCACACCTGGTAGTGCCCGGGCAAATGGACGGACACGCCTTCAGGGTCACGCAAGGCCATGTCAAACCACGTCTCCAGCAGTCATAGCTGTGCAGGCCCACGCGACAGTCGGCCAGGGCCAGCTCCCGGCTCGCTTCCTTGACTAGCCCAGTCACTGGCTGCGGAGTGGTTACGTGCCTGAGTCCCGTACCAGGCCCGTGACTGGTGACTAACTGTCCCCTCACAGTGGCCAACGTTCTGAGGAATCCTGGTTCTTGAGTTCTGGGACTTGCGGGAAGCTTGGGGGACTTTCCTGCCTCAGACCCCACGGGGTCCTCCTTCCGCCTGTGCTGGGGCACCGCCAGGCTGCCGGAGAGGGTGTATTATGGGCTGAATCATTTACCCCAAGATAGGTTCAAGTCCTCACCTCAGAGGAAATCAAGTTAGGATAAGGTCACTGCAGACGTGAGTCCAGTAGGACCCCCTTACCCACAGGGGACGTGAGGACAGGACCACGCAGAGGGGAGAGGAGGTGGAGGCGCACGGGAGAGGACAGACAGCGGGAGGACGGCAGCCGTGTGTCGACAGGCCGAGCAGCACCCGAGGCCGCCAGGGCTGGCAGGGAGGCCCGAGTCCCTGCCTGGTTCCTCAGGGGCGCACCGCCCTGCTGAGTCCCTGACACTGGGCTTCTGGCCGCCAGAGCTGTGGGAGTCACTGCTGTTGTCTCACCCCGCACTGCAGCCCTAGCGAACTAAGACAGGGTGTTGCAAATGGCAAACTGAGGCTCAGGGAGGGAAGACTCTGCCCACGGGAACACGGCGGGCCACTGGCAGGGCTGGAGTCCGAACCCACTGTCGGCCTGGGCTTTGGTCCCATACAGACTCGCCGATAGCCTAGGGCAAGAAGCAGCTGCTTACCAACCCCAGTCAGGAGGCTCTGAACCGCCCTGTGATGGGGACCTCACTACCAGCCTGCCCTGCACCCAGGACTGGTCGAGGCGGTGACTGTGGGGGGCGGCCAGCCCTGGCTCACTGTGATCTTGGCCAGTGATGAGCCTCAGCATCAAGTCTGCAAAGGGTGGTCGTGACTACCCAGAACAGGCAGAGCACGCCGCACCCAGAGTGCACGGATTCGCTATGATGCCTGGCATCGGGATCCGGCGCTGTCATCCTTCGCCTCACCTTTCCCGTGGCGCCGTGGGACACATACTTGGCCCCCTCCCGCTGGGCGATTTCCACTTGTTTCCGGGCAATGCAGGGCCTGGCGAGAGAGGTGCCCAGGAGGTAGCGGTCCTCGTACAGGGCGCTGGATTGGACGGCGGGCCAGATGAACTCCTCCACAAACTCCTTGCTGACGTCCTCAATGAACACCTGTGTGGCAGAAGCCCAAGAGAGGAAGCCTCGGCCAGGACAGGGCCCAATCAGAATACAGAGCCTGGGCACTCGATGGCCTGCATCAATGGCTGACGCCAACAATGCATCGCTAGCAAGCTGCACCCCACTGCTGTTTCTGCATCCACAGCACACAGCACTCATGAGTTCCTGCATGTGCTGTTAACTCTCCTTCCTGCTCTCACGGCAGACATTGCTAATCAATCCTCATGCACCCTCGGGCTGAAACCCAGCGGGCTCCCCCCAGTAAGATGAACTTAGTTGCTATCTAAGGTTACAATAGTAGTTCTGAACCTGAGATGGTTTTGTCCCCCAGGGTGTATTTGGCAACATCTAGAGATATTTTTGCTTGCCATAACTGCCAGGTCAGAGAGGGAGGGAGAGAGTCATTCTTGCATCTAGTGGGTAAAGGCCCGGGATGTCGCTAATGCCTCACAATGCACTGGACAGCCAGCCGCATGGAAATAATACCAAAGTTGAGGAACCCCCATCTAAAGAAATGGTTCTCAAAATGTCAACCCATGGGGCCAGCAGGTGGTGTGGTGGTTAAGGTGCTGGATTCCCACATGGCCAACCATGGTTCGAATCCTAGACTCAGTGGTTTTTCAAAAATCACACTGGGCGCATGTACATCTGTGCTCAAAATCCCAAGAGGAGAATGGAGAAGGGATTGCAGCGTAGCCATCCTCCCTGGGGGGTGATTTCTCACCTCTCTCTGTCTATCTCGCCCTAGCAAATGTATGTGCCTTATGGCAAAAACAAACAAACAAAAAAAACAAAAAAAAAAAAAGAAAGAAAGAAAAGACCCCAGGGTTCCCAAGACCCTTCAGGGAGACTCTGAGTGGAACTATCTATAATGATACTAAGGTATTATTTGCCAGAGCAACGCTGGTGGAGGGGCTGGAGCTGCCGCCCAGTCAGGGTGGAGGCAGCAGACTGCACTGGTCCTCAGCTCTGGTCGTGGGGTGTCAGTCTCACAGAAGAATGGCCTCAATGGAACGGCAAGAGGGTGACTGTCACTAAACTTCACATCGAGTACAGAACGTGAACTGCGGGGAGCACCTGCACTCGGAGCCCGAGTGCAGTGTTTTTAACTGCCAGAGCGTGTGTGCTCACCAGAGAGAGGGAGCACTCCCGGAGGGCACGGTCACGCTGCAGTCCCTTCTCCTCCGACTTCTCCTGTCGGGATTCGAGGCGCATATGCACACACCGCATGCTTTCATGCCGCGGGGCTGGGATTTGAACTGCAGTTGGCATGAGGGATCTGTTCCCTTAATCACTACGCTATGGGGCTGACCCAAGTAGCCACTCGGTTCTTTTTCTTTTAAGAATTATTTTATTTATTATTATCATTTTTTAATTTGACCAGAGAGACACAAAGAGAGGGAAAGTGAGAAAGCAAGCCGCCAGGTCCGGGACTCAAACCATGGTCTACCATGTGGGAGTCCAGCGTCTTAACTACCATACTACCTGCTGGCCCTACCCACATTTTTCACAGGATGTTGTTTTTACTTGAAAGAAGGACTGATAAAATACGGACATTCGGATCTGGGTTTTGGTCAACACTGTCACAGAAACAAATGGAGCTAACTTGGCATTTCAAGGGAAACTGACAGAATTTGTTACTAGAAATACAATTCAAGCTTTCCAGTGAAACTTTCGAAAAACTTGTACCTGACGCTGTAAACTCGGTCACATCCCAATACAGCTGTTCCTTCCCACGGGGGTTTGGTTCCGGATCCCCAGGGATATCAAAGCCCAGGGATGTTCAAGCCCCTTATATAAAAGGGCATGGTACCTGCATGTGACCCACGCAGACCCTCTGTGCTAATAGCTGATGCGATGTGTTGGCAAATGCTGAAAACCATTGCTATACTGTATCATTTGGGGAATAACCAGAAAATAACTACATGTTCAGTACAGAGTACTTATTTTTCCCCCAAATCTTTTCTTCTGTAAAAATTTTGCTACAGGCCACATGTACCCCCCGAGATAAAGACAGGGTTGGGGGAGTGAGAAAGCACCCCTAGGGGGTGGGCCACGCCACAATCCCTTCTCCATTACCTCGCCCCCACACACACCCACTGTGTTTCCAAGCTGCCAGGTCTGAGACTCGAACCAGTCGGCCATGTGGGACCCAGCTGCCTTAACCGCTGACCCTCAATGCTGTTTTTAAAGTGAATTAGTATTTTTAAAATCTCAGCTTCTATTTCTAAATGTGACAGATATCCACAGAAGTAATCCATCGGAGCTCCCTGCAGCTCACTTCCAGCCCCTAACTGAGCCCGGCACCTGGCACGTTTCTTTTGAATGGTTTCTTATTTACGTTTAATCACTGCACACGACTTGGTACCTTTCTGGCTCCGAGTTTCAGTGCCTTCTTCCTGGCCTCCTCGAAGTCTTCCTTCTGGCCGATGTTGGCCTGAGGAGCAGAGGGCAGAGGCCCAGTTAGCCTGGGAAGGAGGGCAGAAAGGAGCAGGGAACAGGGGCAGCCCCCCCTCACAAAATCCCTCCCACCCAGAGGCTCCGACCTGACTGGCAAGGTCAGTGAGAAGGGGCTGGGGCTGCCCTGCTGTGCTGGGCCATGGCGTCTACGGGGCGGGTGGCCTGGTGGAGGCTGCTGGGTGGCCACCGTTTGCCAGCATTGCTGAAGGCCTGCTTCCCTTAGCCCGGCTCCCCTTCCAGCAGCTGCTGCTAAGCCAGGGCAAAGGTCGGTGTCTCAGCCCTGCCTGGCTTAGCCCCAGCCAAGGGCGGCCCCTGCCCCTGCAGAGGCATCGCAGGGCAGAGGCCTGCGCAAGGCCCAGCTCCTCCCCAGCTGCGGCCTGGCCTCTGGTTCCGGCAGCCCATCTAGACAGCCACATTTCCTGCTTCTGGATGCTGGTCTGCTGCTCAGACCCCACGTTCTGCTCACCAGTCTGGAACCTCCCCAGAGCCCAGCCATAGGTGCTTGCCTGAGGTGACGCGTTCGGGTTTTGAACGGGTGGCGGCCTGGGCTCTGCGCCACCGATGGCACGTTAGCTGCCGGTCGAGCTGCCGCAGTGACCCGGCAAGACTGGGCTCCACTCATGCTCAAGCTGCAGTGGCTGCGAGCAGGCCTCCCGGCCCGGGGCCTCGCTTTCCCCGCCTGAGTGGGCTGGGTGCTGACGTACGGGCGTGTTGGCTGTAGACAGCCACCCTTGGTGAGGTTCCCGTCTGCCTGCCCAGCGCCATTCTCACATCGTCTAAGAATCTTCTTTCCCAGAAGGACCCCTTCCCACAAATGGAGGGGATCAAATCCTGTCTCCTGCTTGCTAGAGGAGTGATGGGACACGAGTCGAACCCCCAGGATGAGCCACGTGACTAGTGCACGGTGGGCAGTGACCAGGCCCATGAGGTGCCCTTGGGCCCTAGTGTTGGACCCTAGACTGGCCAAGGCCAATCCTCCGTTTTCTGGGCAAGCTGGGCTGGGGGGTCTAGCCTTGTCTGCCCGGTGGAGGGGCCACGAGTGAAGGTGTTAGAGTTGAAAACAGCTCTGAGTAAGCAGCTGGATCCAGCCCTGCCTGAAGTCATCACAGCCCTGGGCTTTTCGATTACACGAGCCAAGAACTCTCCCCTCCCCCCCTTATGCTGGTCTGAGTTGGATTTCTAGAATTTGCAGCTGAGAGCCCTGAATAGCACAGCCACATGGAGGTGTCAGAGGTTGTGCCCAGGCTCATCGGAAGTGGAAGGGGCACTGATTTGATTTGGGGTGATGGCCATAGACCTGGGCCGGGCATTGGCTCACATATAACCTATGACCTATCTCCCACCCTGACTAGGTGGTCCCCAAGGACCCTCCCAGCTCAGGCTGCTGGGGGGCTCCAGAGAAGGCCAGACCGTGTGCCTTCACATGGCCTCTCAAGGCCACAGCCCTTTCCCAGCAGAGCCCTAGTGGCATTGCCAAGGTCACTTCTGTGACCTGCCTAAGGGCCACCACCTCCCAGCCCCAGGAGGCACCCAGGGATGTCCATTTCACAGGTGGAGAAAGTGAGGCCGTATGAGAAGCTGTCTTAGCTCCAGACCAAGGACGGCTTGGAAGGGGAAAGCTAGGCTTGGGGGTGGGGGCTGCAGAGCAGACGGGCAGACAGACAGGCCGCGGGCGCCTCCTCACCAGGTAGGCAATGACGTCATAGCCCTGTTCCTTCAGCCACACGAGGATGCAGGAGGTGTCCAGGCCACCACTGTAGGCCAGGACCACAGAGCCTTTGCTGGACATGGTGTCTGCAGGAGCCGAGGAAGAACGTGAGGCTCAGAACCGCCAGCCCCGCCCGCCAGCCCCTGCAACTGCCCCGACCTGGGCCCTGGGCAGCCTGAGCCCCCTGTGAGCCACCGCCACCAGGGCTGGGAGCAGGACACCCGCCCTCCGCCCTCACGTCCCATCTCCTACATTGGGCAGGGTTAGGGGCAGGCAGTGGGGAGCCAGTCCCCTCCCACTAGAGAAGGTAGTGGAGGCTGAACTGTTTGGACCGCCGGGGTGGGGAGGGGCCAGGGTGGTGGGGAGACCTGGGGGCGGCCCTGGCACTGAGCCTTGGCAGCTGCCAAGTCGGGTCAGAACCGCTCCTGGCCGAGCTCAGACAGGACAGTGCGAGGAGACTTGTGGGGGCCTTGGGCGGATCACCCCAACCCCCCGCGTGACCCCCTCGGCTTAGGAGTTGTCATCCCCCTTGGGCAGGCAGACAGCAGGCTTACAGAGGGCAGGGGCTGCTGGAGGTCACAGAACCAATGTCTGGCCTCAGAACCTGGGTTCTTGCCAGCTCGCAGGGCCACCTCCACCTCTCCAGGTGCCCCGCACCCCTTCAAAAGCAAGTACCTTCGAGCAGGGGTTGGGGGGAGCCCTGATCCTGAGTACCTCATTGAATTCAACTCTGCAAATGCCCAGTTGGGAGGGGCTCAGAGACCAGCTCCCCAGTGTGCAGGGGGAGAAACTGAGGCCCAGACAGGGAGGGAGGGAGGCAGGGCATAAGGGCCACTCAGTAACCAGAGCCCCTTCCCTGGAGGCCCTGGGGACGGAGCTGTCCCTCTGCAGGGGCAGCCGTGCCTCTCCGCCTGTCGCACACTGAAGCTTCCTGAAGGCACCCGGGTCTCCTGCCTGCTCCTCCCCATAGCCACCCTTCCTCCCTCTCCGACCTCGGGCTTGCCCTGCCACTCCCAGCAGCCACATGGCCCTGAGCGTAGGTGCTGCCATTGTGCCCACTCTGCTGAAGAGGACACCGAGGGTCAGAGGCCTGAGGCCGGAAGGCCGGCCAGCAGGCAGGACTCGGTCCGAGCCATCGGGCTGCAGCCTCCGCCCCACGCGTATGGGGATGCATCTGGGTGGGAGCACTCCACTGGAGTCTGACCAAGGCTGGAGTCATGGCTGTCCCTCCATGGACCCACAGAGCCAGAAGGTGACCTGCTGTCCCTGCAGAGATGCAGGTGCTCATGTGCTGAGGCCTACCCATGGGTGGACTTTGGAGCCCAGCCACGTGAGTGTGATGGCCTTCACTGCCCTTTGGACTTTGAAAGGGAGCACCTGGGGGCCAGTGTGGTTGGAGGGGGATGGCTCCCCACAGCCCTCCTTTCACTGGGCACTCAACCTCCTGGAGGCCCCATCTGGCCAGTGGGGCTACACTGCTCAGGGCCTGGGCCACTGGTGACTCAGCAGGTCCTGATCCTAGACACCCCCCCTCCCCCCCATAGGTGGTGCCATGGCAACCACAGCCAGGCAACAGGCCACTGAAGATGGAGGGAGGAGGGGAGAGGGGAGCTGAGAGGTCTCCACGTACCTGGGGTTGGAGGTGTGGGCTCCTGGAGTCTGGAACCCGTCTGCACGGCTCAGTGAACCACTGCAAAAGCAAAAGCTGCTCAGACGCCTGGCATGGCAGCCGGGGATGCCACAGACTCAGCCTGGCCTCCCCAGCTCCCCAAGTCCCTGTGAGCAGCCCTGCCAAACTGGGAGACATGGGGAGGCCTCAGAGCCTCGCCCAGCCTCCTGCCTCCACCTGCATGTCTGTGGTGGTGCGAGTGGTGAGCTGGGCACCACGGTCTCAAGACAGCTCCGCTGAGGTACGACGGAGAGAAGACAGACGGCGTGTAGTTCAAGTGCCTGGTTTAGCCAGCACCGCCGTGTGCGCATCCCCCACAAAACCATCGCCACAGTCAAGGTAATGCATAGACCTGTCCTGCTGAGTCCCTTCATTTAGGGGTCACCCCCATTTTAGAGACAGGGAAACCAAGGCTCCGAGGGCTTCGCTTGGCTGGTGAGGTGACAGAGCCAGGACTCAAATCCCTGTAAGTCGGATCCCATGACCCACAGCTCAGAGGGTCAGGGCCACCCCTCCTGGGAGGTTCAGGGAAGGAAGGTGCTGAGCGAGGTACGACCTAGAGCCCTCAGGTGCTGAGACACCCGGGGTGGCTGAGGCAGGCTCCAGACAGGGGGAGGTGATGCTAGCCCAAGAGTCACCCAGTTCTTAACCAAACATGGGGGAGCTCCACAGAGACATGCAGGTCCCCGTGCCTGCCCCGCCCTGTCCCAGCGACCCCATCCTGCCTCGGCTCCCATCACAGCACGTCACGTATTCTTTCTCTGACTTTATATAAGAGACAGAGAGAGGCATTTTCACAGGATCTCACCGTGTCCTGCTGCTCCTGCCCTAGCCTCCTAACTAGCTTAGATGACAGGTGCAACTGCACCGGCATGTTCGCGTTGGCCTGAGAACCGAACCTGCACCTCCCATGTGGCCTCCAGCTTCTCAAGCAGTGGTGCTACCTGTGCCCACCATGGCTGGGCTGTGAGGCCATATTCTAACCTCCCACAACAGCTACCAGCCCTGCAGGGACAGGAGCCATCTCCTGGACCCTGTAGCAGGCACTCAGAGCAGCTCCTCACTACAAAACAAGGATGTGGGATTCTCCGCGTGTCCATCCAGAAGCCAGCGGGCCCCTCCTGCCTGCAGGGCTGGGTGCAAGGCCTGTGTGCACGCAGAGCTTAGCTGGGCAGGTGGGTGGAGACTCGCTGCCTTCCCAGCACCTGGTCAAGTGCCCTTCTCCCTCGGCACCAGTCCCTGGGCTGTGCGATGACATCAAAATAAAATGAAGCTGAGGCTCAGTTTGGAGAAAAGAGAGGCAGGGCAGAGACGGGGGCCGCAGCTGCAGCGGTGAGGAGCCTCATCACAGCGGACGGGGCTGAGGCCACGCGCCTGGCTCCGTGCTGCCTGTGCACCCAAGGCGAGAACAGCCCTCCGGGAGGAGCCCAGAGCTGGCACCAAGCGTGAACCTGCTACGCTTGCCATGCCATGCCACGGCTGACCACAGGGCAAGGGCCTCCCACCGCTCTCCGGGTCTGTTCCCCATCTGCACAACAACATAAAGGCCCTTTAGGATCTGATGCCCAAAGACACAAGGCTTCCTTCCTGGGAGAGGCGCTGGCAGAGCCTGGTCAACTCTGCTCCCAGTCCCAGCCCTGTCCCTGCGCGGCGCTGCCCCTCAGGAGGGGCCAAGGCAGGTTTTTCTGGTTCCCAGCACGTGCCCACTCCCTGCCCAGCTCCTTGCCAGGAGTGAGACACCTAAGAGGAAGGAGGTTGCCTGCCAGCCTGGCCAGGCAGGGGGCATTCCCCGAGCCTGGGCCAGGGCCATCTGGCCAGCCTCCAGGAACTGTGCCAGCCCAGCCCGGACACTCTTCACACTAAGGAAACAGGCGTGGCTCTAAAATGTCAGTGCCAGCACGCGACGAGTGCGGGGACTACACTCAGTCGCGGTGTGTCGTCGCGAGGTGGAGGCTCTCCCGAGCTCTGGTTTAGAGGAGCCCGCGGCTCTGGAAGGTCAGCCTCCCGCCGGCTCAGGCTGGGGCAGCCCGCTTGCTCGGACCGTGCTGGAGGATCCCAGAGGCCTCACCTTCACTGCATGCATCCCCAGACGGCAACTCCCCAGCACCAATCAATTTCCTGTGAACCCCTCCTGCCCCTCCAACCCGGCTCAGCTGGACTGGCAGTAACCCCAACAGTAACTAGAGAGCCTGCACAGCTGCCTCGTTCACATCTGGCAGGCGAGGTGGCAGTCCCAGCCCCACACCCTGGCTGCGAAGACCACCGTCCTCCTGGGGGTTCAGTCAGGACGTCTTCAGGACAGGTCAGTTTCTAGTTCCATGTAAGTGGCCCATGGCGGGTGGCGGGAGGCTCAGGTCTCGTCAGACCAGGGGAGGGAACACTGGAACCTTCTCGTAAGTCGCCTGGCTCTGGAGGACAGGAGAGCAAGCCTGGGAGGGAGCCTGCCTTGTGGGAGGGCGGGGGGCCGGAGCCCAGGGGACCGTATGCACCCATCAGTTACGGCAGCCGCCAGAGCTGAGCCCTGAGCTCCTTGGAGGTTAGCTCTGCACACGGCTTCGGCTTCAGGAGCCCTGTCTGGGGCTCGGGGAAGGCGTCTGGCTGTCCTGGCCTGCCTCCCAGACTCGCGCTGCAGGCCATGGGGCATGGGGAATGCTCGTGCAGCAGGTGGGCCCGGGTCTGGGCCTGGCTCTGCCCCAAGGCTCCTGGGGCCCTAGGCCAAGGAATGCCTAGCTGGTGTGTGTGTGTGGGGGCACACGTGAGCACTCAGGGTGCCCCCTTCCCTGGGCTGGTTTGGGTAAGGGCTGAGTGGGAGGGGTTTGAATGGAGATCCCTCCAGTTCCTGCCTGCCTCCCAGTCCCAGTTCCTAAGTTTCTAGCCCTTCTGGTCTGCTTCCCCATCAGTCTGAGGTGGCTGAACAGGGCCAGAGCCAGGAGTGAGGGAATGGCAGTCCACAGCCCTGCCTTCTGTCCCCGCCCAGCCTCTTTCTGCCAGTGTTTCCTGAGCGGCCCCAGCCAGCTCCAACAGGGCCAAAGCTGACACCCTGCCCGGCTGACCCTAGGCCTCACCTGCTCTCTCCCCTCCCAGGCTGGAGCCAGGAGGGGAGGGATCAAAGTTCTGGGCCTCCGTTTCCCCGAGGGAAAGGACAGGTCTGTCCTGCCAGAGCCTGCTCAGGAGAGACCCCACTTCACAGAGGGGAATGCCGAGGGCAGCGGGCCCTCTCAGGAAGAGCCTGGCAGGGTGGAGAGTAGTTTCCTCTTTTTCATAATGACCCTGCCTCCCCCAGGGCGTGGGGGCCTCAGGGGCCAAAGGCTACAGCAGCCCAGAGGGCGGACATTTCCTGCCGAGGCCGGCCCCTCCCGGAGCCCAGTCCACGGGTCTCGAGCCCGCCCGTAGCCGGCCCACTCGGCAGAGCCCCCGAAGGCGACCCTGCAGGGAAGGGCTCTGGTCACACCCAAGGCCTGGGGGCGGCAGCCCGGCTCCGGACGCCCATCTGCTGGGGTAAAGCGGGGCGTGGGAGAGCGAGCTAAGTCCCTCCGAGCAGCGGCGGGCGAGGGGCTGGGGTGGGGCAGGAACTCGGCGTGCAGAGAGAAAGGTGGGTACAGGGTCTCCGAGGAGGCGCGCATCACGCACCACCAAGCCCTCGGCACTTTCAGGGTCTCGATCTGGGGCGCCACTGCACCGCGGAGCTGCTGGAGAAGGAACGCCTCAGTGACCCGGGCCCTCGTGGGGCCCAGTTACCCGACCTGCTGCTCACAGCCCCACTCCGGCCTGGCCCCTCGGTCGAGAACCTTCGGATCCGGCCGCCAGCGACTGAGCAACAGGAGCTCAGATTCCCTCCCACCCGGCCGCGGCTACTCGAGGGTCCCCGCCGGCGGCCGCAGCGCTTGTCCCCTCCACCTCTTCGGCTCGGTGTCGCTGGGATCGGGGAGGAGGTCATCTAGGCTAGGGAGCGGGAAGCCACGGAGGCCGGAGCTCCTTACCGGGGCCTAGGCGGCGCTGGCAGGCGGCGGAGCAGGGCTGGCAGGGGCGCGCATCCCGGGTTATAAGCTCAGGGCAGGGGGGCAGGGCCGGGGACCGCCGACACGTGGGGGACGCGCGGGGCTGGCTCCGCCCCCGAGCCTGGCCCCCGCCAGGAGCGACTCAGCGTTCGCCGCCACCAGCGAGTGGGCGGGGCCCGGCCTACCCCTCCCTCTGCCCCTGCCCCTTCCTCAACCTCCTCCCGGATCCCCCACCCCGCCCCTCCTGGAGTCCCGCGCCCGCACATCCTCCCCGGGAGATGCGGATCTCCCCGCCCTGGCCCGCAGGCTGGAGGCGCCTCAAAGGGCAGCAGGGGCTGGAACCCGTGTAACTGGCGGGGTGACTGCAGCCCCACCCGGCCCTTGGGAAGCGTCCAAAGCTCGGCGGCAGGAGTGGGATAAAAGTTCCTTAGGCTCCGGGAGCTCCATGCCCACTTCTATCGGGTGGGGTGCTCGGGCCCCTACGCCAGCCCTAACCCCACCCTGTGAGCCGGAGCCCGTTGTGCAGATGGGAAAACCCAGGCGAGCCGTCCCTGGAAGGCCTGGCTTCCAACCCGGCTCAGGACTGGCTCCTGACTGTCTCCCCACAGCTTGGCACCCGACCAAACTCTGGAGGGCACCCAGTAAGTAGTGAATAAAAGACTGGCGGCTGTTAACCCATTGGACAGCAGGAAGGTTGAGGTTCACAGAGGTGAAGCTTCTTGCTTGTAAAAAGAAAATGTGACCCGAGCGCGTCCTTCAGAAAGTTCTCTGCACCAGGAGTCTCCCAGGCTGGTGCGCAGGCCCTCCCACCCCAGTAGCCGGGAGTTGCTCCACAACTGGGACTGACCCCCGAGGGGAGGGGAGGGGAGGGGAGGGGAGGGGACACCTCCAGTCCTCAGCCAACTCTGACCCTGGTCCAGCTTGCGCCAGCTGCTGCAGGCTCTGGCTTGAATCTGCTCTAACTCCTGGCCCCTCTGCCCAGTCCCCACCCCAGCCCTCACTCCTACTTGTTCCTCAAGGCCAGGCTGCAAGGGGCTGTGAGTCCTTCTAGGAGGGAAAAGGTAAGGAATCCGTTCACAAAGTCACAGCTTCGAGACTCTAGGAGCCCCTTTGCCGTCTGGCATCTAAACCAGGGCTGTGGCCCCTGATCACAAGGCTGCTCCCGTGACCTGAGTCCTGTGCGCAGTGCTAGGTGCCAGCGTGACTTGAGGCACCTTTCTGCTGGGCGGCTGTATGACAGCTGCTCCCTTTGGGAAGCTCCGGGCCTCATGGGTGCACTGGGCTTCCCACACTAGGGGGAAGGAAGTGAGGAACCACCACAAAACGACACACGTGCAGCAGCTGCGTGGCCTCGGGCAGTCGCTTCCCACTGTAGCCTTGGTTTTCTCATCTTAGAGCGGCCCTCAGGAGACCAGCCTCTGCACCGCATTTGGTCCTTTCTCCCGATACCATCTCCGTGCTAGACAGGAACCTGCAGCCCAGGGAGAGGGTGTCTCTTTCCTGAGCCTGGCGGCCCGTCAGTGCCTCAGCAGGACTAGAGCCCATTCTCTGGCGCTCTGGCTGGAACCCTTTGCTCTAGCTCCGGCTCGAGCAGAGCTGCTGGAGGAGCTGAGGTCCCAGTCCCAGGGGCACAGGCAATAGGGACCTTTACTCCCTGCTGCAAAAATGGCTCCAGCCCGGGAGACTGTCCCTTTCTGATATACAGGCACTGGTGACATGAGGGGCAGTGAGGTCACCACTCTTCTGAGAAAAAACGGAGACCCAAAATGCTAGGGGGAGGAGCTGCTCATTGAACACCAGGTGAACGTTTGCCCAGAGGCAGGTGTGGGTGGATTGGCCAGCATGGATGAACCAGGTTCCACCTGGACACTCCCCACCTCCACCTGCCAGGCCCATTCAGCCCTGCCTCAGCCCTCACCCTGCAGAGCAGCTCCCAAGCCTGGGTGGGGCATGGCCAAGGGGACTCCCCACCTAAGGCCGGACCACCATGACTTTGACTTTCACTGTAGCCCCTGTGCACACCCGGGTCAGGGTTCCTCAAGCAGCCAATGCACCTTCTAGGTAAGTGATCTTGACTGGCATTTCTAAAAGCATAACAGCACCTAGGCTAGAGCAGGTGGAGAAACTGAGGCACTAGGATCTGAGACACTCATATCTTCTAAACATAGCCAGGGACCCTTCTCACCACATTCACTGCTCCACATTGGCCTGCTGCCTTCTC
Source organism: Tupaia tana (assembly GCA_026018925.1). Taxonomy (NCBI): domain Eukaryota; kingdom Metazoa; phylum Chordata; class Mammalia; order Scandentia; family Tupaiidae; genus Tupaia; species Tupaia tana. Next base: position 102,679,614 of record JAKSZU010000013.1, on the reverse strand, counting down.
CCACTCTGACCGTTAAAATTTCTTAGTCTCCTTGCTGGCTTCCCTGCTTAACCTGAGTGCCCCTCCAACCTTGTCTCCATCCAACAGCCAGAGAGTTCTTTTTTTTTTTGAGAAGTTTTTGCTATAGGGCGCGTGTGCTCGCCAGACAGGCCGAGAGAGACAGAGAGACAGAAAGCGAGAAATCACCCCCCAGGGGGGATGGCCACGCTGCAATCCCTTCTCCTCCGTTCTCCTCTCGGAATCTTGGGCACGCACGCACACGTGCCCAGTGTGAGTTTTAAGCCACCAGGTCCGGGACGCAAACCGCAGTCAACTACATGGGAGTCCAGCGACATAGCCATTACGCTAACTGCTGGTCCCCAGCCAGAGAGTTCTTAAAAACACCAACCAGAGAGCTGGCCTCATAGTGTAGTGGTTAAGCACTGTGCATAGAAAATCAGGTCCTACATGTCTAACTGTAGTTTGAGTCCTCATCCCAGCAGCTTAAGAAACACACAGAGTGCATACACCTGTGTGTCCAGGGTTCTGATGGGATGGAAAAATGGAGAAGAAAAGGGTTACAGCATAACTACATCCCACTGGGGGATATTTTCTCTCTTGCTTTTCCTTTCTTTCTTTGGTGAATTCACACACCCTCTGGCAAAACAAAACTAAACAAGAAGCAAACGACCCTCTCCCCCAACTCAGAACAAGTAACACCCTTCTTTAAATCCTTTTTTTGTTTGTTTGTTTAAATGACAGAGTGTATGTGCACACATGTCTCATCAAGCCATAATCCCCTTTCTTCAGTTCCCTAGCTTTTCAGGATCTTGGGTGCCTGCACATGACTTGGGGCCTATTTCATGACTCCCTATCCTGTTCCTGTTTATCGATCCAAATGCCAATACCACACCATCTTGATTACTATAGCTTTATAGTAAGTCTTGAAGCCAGGTAGTGTATATCCTCCAACTTGATTCTTTTGTAAAACCATTTTGGCTAGTCTAGGTTATTTGCATCCCTACATAAATAGTAGAAACTACCTGTTAATTTATAGAAAAAGCCTATTGGGATTTTGATTTGTGATTGCAATAAATCTATATGTCAGCTTGGGGGAATGAACATAGTAACAATATTTACTTTTTCAATCTATGAACATGGTATATCTTTCTATCCATTTAAATTTATAAAGATTTCCCAGCATTAAAAAACAAAACAAAACAAAACAAAAACAACAACAACAACAACAAAAACAAAACTGCTTTCCTTTTGGCCAGAACCGCCATCTTTCAGTGATTAACCAAAATGATGAACACAAAGGGAAAGAGGAGAGGCACCCGATATATGTTCTCTAGGCCTTTTAGATAACATGGAGTGGTTCCTTAGGCAACATATATGCGAATCTATGAGAAAGGTGATATTGTAGACATCAAGGGAATGGGTACTGTTCAAAAAGGAATGCCCCACAAATGTTACCATGGCAAAACTGGAAGAGTCTACAATGTGACCCAGCATGCTGTTGGCATTATTGTAAACGAACAAGTTAAGGGCAAGATTCTTGCCAAGAGAATTAATGTGCATATTAAGCATTCCAAGACCAGAGATAAGCTTCCTAAAACATGTGAAGGAAAATGATCAGAAAAAGAAGAAAGCCAAAGAAAAAGGTACCTGGGTTCAACTAAAGTGCCAGCCTGTTCCACCCAGAGAAGACACTTTGTGAGAACCAATGGAAAGGAGCCTGAGCTACTGGAACCTATTTCCTGTGAATTCATGGCATAATGGGTGTTAAAAATAAACTAATCTATGGTCTATAAAGAAAAAAAACTTACAACAGTTTATCATGAAAGATGGGAAAGTAAGCAAAAGAGGGCCAGTTGTAAGAGGTTATATCTTCAGATGATCTTCATTTGTAACAAATTCAATTTTTAGTTTAAATCAGAGGTGTATCTTTAAGATTGTGATACAGTACATACTTTTAAGTGTCAGAAAACTCATTTATTTGATGTGAAAATCCAGATAAGACTATTTTTTAAAGAATGATTTAACTTTATTTATTTATTTATTTATTTATTTATTTATATTTGACCAGAGGGGGATACACAGAGACAGAGAGAGAGTGAGAAAGCAAGCTGCCAGGTCTAGGACTCAAACTGTGGTTAGCCATATGGGAATCCAGCACCCTTAACTACCATGCCACCTGCCAACCCAGATAAGACTATTTTAAACATATGCACTAGAGGACCCAGGGCTCAAAGAGCTTGGTAAATTCTTCTAATTCTTACAGATTTTTATAAATACCTTGGGATTTTCTATGCAGATAGTAACATTGTCTATGACTAGAGATAGTTTTATTTTTCCCTTTGTTCTCTTTGTGCCTTTTTCTCACCTTATTGCGATGATAAGTACCTCCAGTACAATGCTGAACAGAACTGGTGAGAGTAGCACCCTTACCTTGTTCATGATCTTAGGGAAAAGTGTTCATTCAGTCTCCCATCACTGACTGTAATGTTAGCTACAGGTTTGTCATAGATTTGAAAAAAAAAAAAAATTATAGGTTTTTTTTTTTTTTTTTTTTTAAGGTTCTTATCATAGAACATGTATGCTCACCAGAGACAGAGAGAAATAGAGAAAGGGAAAATAAGAAATCACTCCCCTTCAGGGGGGCTGGCCACATCACAATCCCTTCTCCTCCATTCTTCTCTTGGGATTTTGGGCATGTATGCACACGCACCTGGCATAATTTTTTTTTCTTTTTTCAGAGAGGTTTTTGCTATAGGGTGCGTGCGCTCACCAGAAAGACAGAGAGAGAGAGACAGAAAGCGAGAAATCACCCACCAGGGGGGATGGCCACGCTGCAATCCCTTCTCCTCCATTCTCCTCTGGGGATCTTGGGCACACATGCACATGCGCCCGGCGTGAGTTTAAGCCACTGAGTCCGGGACTTGAACCACGGTCGACTACATGAGAGTCCAGCAACATAGCCATTACACTAACTGCTGGTCCTACACCTGGCATAATTTTCAAGCCACTGGGTCTAGGACTTGAACTGTGTTTGGTCATGTGGGGTCCAGTGCCTCAATCATCACACCACTCGCTGGCCCTAATGGATTTTTTTTTTTTTTTTTTTGGGGAGAGGTTTTTGCTATAGGGCGCGTGCGCTCGCCAGACAGACAGAGAGATAGAAAGCAGGAAATCACCCCCCAGGGGGGATGGCCACGCCGCAATCCCGTCTCCTCCATTCTCCTCCCGGGATCTTGGGCACGCACGCACATGCGCCCGGCGTGAGTTTAAGCCACCGGGTCTGGGACGCGAACCGCGGTCGACTACGTGGGAGTCCAGCGACATAGCCATTACGCTAACTGCTGGTCCTAGCCCTAATAGATTTTTAACTCAGGTGAAGATGTTCACTTTTATTCCTAGTTTATTAAGAGTTTTTATCATGAGTAGGTACTGCATTTTTGTCAAATGCTTTTTTTTTTTTTTTTTTTTTTTTGGAGAGGTTTTTGCTATAGGGCGCGTGTGCTTGCCAGACAGACAGAGAGAGACATAGAGACAGAAAGTGAGAAATCACCCCCCAGGGGGGATGGTCACACAGCAATCCCTTCTCCTCCATTCTCCTCTCGGGATCTTGGGCACGCACGCACACACACCCGGCGTGAGTTTTAAGCCACCGGGTCCAGGACGCGAACCACGGTTGACTACGTGGGAGTCCAGCAACATAGCCATCATGCTAACTGCTGGTTCCCTCAAATGCTTTTTTCTACAAAGGTGTGACTTATATTGATTGGTTTTCAGATGTTGAACCAACCTTGCATTCCTGGAATAATTATATAATTATATCTCAATAAAGTAGATTTAAAAAAATGTTTCTTTTTATTTTGCTCAAAGTTTCTTTCTTTCTTTCATGAGGAAGAGAGAGAGAGGGAGGGAGACAGAGACATAGAAAGAGATAGGTACTCCCAACAGAATCTTCATGCTGTGCTCTGCCTTCAGTCTCGGCTGGCCCGGATCACAACACACTAGCACATGCATTTCTGGAATGTACAGGAAGGTTCTGGGACACAGACCCGGGACCTTTCCCAGGTGGGTCCAGTTGTGTGACTATTGTAACCAGCCTCAACAAAATTGATTTTAAACTTTTTTTTTTTTTTTTTTTTTGGAGAGGTTTTTCGCTATAGGGTGCGTGCGCTCGCCAGACAGACAGAGAGAGACATAGAGACAGAAAGCGAGAAATCACCCCCCAGGGGGGATGGCCACGCCGCAATCCCTTCTCCTTCATTCTCCTCTCGGGATCTTGGGCACGCACGCACACGCGCCTGGCGTGAGTTGTAAGCCACCGGGTCCGAGACGCGAACTGCGGTTGACTACGTGGGAGTCCAGCAACATAGCCATTACGCTAACTGCTGGTTCCCTTGATTTTAAACTTTTTAAGAAAAAAAAAAGACACGGGGATCTTTGGGGTTAAAAAGTATATAAAAACATAATCACAATATATACACCTCATTTAACTCCTGATTTTAAGTATAAAGGAAGTATCTTTATGAACAACTAGAAGTTTGAATGGGTAAAGAGGATATTTGACAATAGCTAGAAATTACTATTAATTTTTTAAGGTAAAAAAAGAATATTACAGTTTTGTCTGTTTTTTAAAAAGATTTAAGTTTTAGAGATATATACTAATTTTTTTTTTTTTTTGCTTTGGGGCAAGTGTGCTCATAGAAAGAGAGAAAATGAGAAATCACCCCCTGGGGGGATGGCCCTGCCACAATCCCTTCTCCTTTATTTTCTTCTCAAGATTTTGGGCACGCACACATGCACCCAGTGTGTTTTTAAAGCTATTGGGTCCAGGACTTGAACCATGAAGTCAGCCATGTGGGATCCAGCACCTTAACTACTACACTACCTGCTGGCCCCTATACTGAAGTATTAATGCATGAAATTATTAATTTTTTAAAAAAGACTGTAAAATCCTAAGAGGAGAATGGAGGAGAAGGGACTGCAGTATGGCCATCCTCCTGGGGGGATGATTTCTCACTCTCCCCCTCTGGTGAGTGCACGTGCTCTATAGAAATAAATAAATATATAACAAATAGAGACTGTGAGGGTCCCCATCACTCAGGGCCAGATCTCAGGCCAGGACGCCTCCCTCCCTGCTCTGACGCAGGGCACTGCCATCACGCTAGCCACGGGGCTGTCTCAGTGGGGAGAGCCTCTTGCTGTGTCGTCTTTGCACACACTGTTCCTCATGATCCTCTGTGATCTCTTCCCTCTTCACCTCCATTCTCAACGTAGCATGGAGCAGAGGCCCAAAGTCTCAGCAACAAGACGGAGACCGCCAGCCTCCCATTGCCATTGCTGCTCTCGGCCCAGATGTCTCTCATCCACTCTGCAGGAGCCACCTGCCTACATTCCTGCCTGCACTCGCTGTCCCTCTAATCCACAGGCAGCCAGGGTGGTCTGCCAGGGACCGGGTATGCTCTCACTGAGTCCCTCAGGAACCTGTAGACTAGACCTGGACTTGGGCAGAGCCGTGCAGGAGGCCTCCTCCAGGCCTCTTCTGCCTTCTCTGCTACCCAGAGCTCAGTACTGCTGGCCTTGGAGGGGCCTGGGTGTGTGAAGACGTCTAGGCCCTTGCCCTGCAACCAGCTCATGACTGGCACCAGATCTACCAGCCACTGCCCAGGTCTCGGCACTGGGCCCAGGGATAGAGAGTGTCCTCCAGGCTGGACTCCAGATTGCGAGTCCTCTCCCAGAGAAACACAGGGTCCAGTGGTTGGGTTCTTGGAAAAACAGTGTCAGGGAGTTTAATGAGTGACCGCAGGGCTGTTTTCCCTGATGTGCAGAACAGTCTGGGAGGTCAGGCAGCAGCAGGGGGCCGGGCCCTGGACAAGGCCTCAGTGGCGGCTGGGGCAGCAGAAATGGGAAACGCCCCTCTTGGAGCTGACCCTGAGTGCAGCTGACTGGGGAGGTGCCTGCTCTACCGGGCAACAGTCCCCGTGTGTGGGGAACGGTGAGGGCAGGTGCCTGCTCTACCGGGCGACAGTCCCCGTGTGTGGGGAACAGTGGGGGGAGGAGTGGGGTGCTGGTCAGGGGCTGGTCTGCGACAGGCTTGTTGCATGGCCTTGGGCAAGCCACCCCTTCACCAGCCTCCCCTTCAGGGCCTGGAACGGGAAGGAGGAGAACATGGGGAGGAATCAGCCCGGTCCCTTGCAGCTCTGCAGGCAGTGTGTTTTTGCGGTCCCTCCTCTTCATCCTCTCCCGGCGCTCTCTCATTCCCATCCTCCCCCATTGGAGAGATGGCAGGGGAGTGTGCTGGTTAGAGCCCTGGCTTCTGGGATCACATGAGCCTGAGTTCCTGCTTTCTTTTCCGTTCTAGGCCACATGAGCTTAGACGAGCAGCTCACTTCTGAGCCCCCATCTCCTCGTCTGTGAAATGGGGACACCATTTCTTGCCCCTGAAACTCTTAGGGAATTAAACTCAGGTCCTTGAGACACTGGGCAGAGACTCAACGGATGGTCGTTTTTCAGACGTGAAGAGCCTGGGTGGAAGTAGGGAGCAGCAGTAGCAAAGAGCAGGGGCACGGGGCGAGTCTGTGCCTCCCCTCTGCAGGGCTCCATCTCTGCCTCACCACGGCTCCAAGGCTGACCCGTCTCTTCTCTAGGGCTGCGAAGTCTCTGCCTCCATAAAAATGAACAACCTAGCCAAGAACAAGGCTCAGATTCTGAACCCTGGCTCCCAGGAGTGGACAGAGGGGCTCTCAGACCAAGAAAGGTCCTCGCAGTGGGGCCCTGGGTGGGCTGGGGAGCCCCTCCCCACTTCTTCCCACTGGTTAGTGATTTCGGTGGTTTAAACCAGGGCCTGTGAACTATGGCCCAGTCCTGTTTTTGTGAAATCTGCGTGCAAACTAAGAAGGGCTTTTGTATTGGTTGATGGCTGAACAAAAATCGAAAGAAGAGTATTTCATGGCACGTGAACGTAGTAACTCGAAATGTGCATGTCCACGAGGGAGGCCGCGCTGGGGCCCAGCGCCCTGTCTGTTCACCCGTGGTCTGAGGCTGCTTCTGCAGCGGCCGAGGTCAACGGTTGCGACAGAGACTGCATGTCCTGCGGAGCTGAACATATTTACTCTCTGGCTCTCACTGACAAATGCTTGCAGCCTGCTGGTTTAGAGGAGACAAGCTTTGCAGGTATAAGTGCCCTGGAGAAGATTCCATCGGGGCCATTAGGGGATAGTCAGGAGACCAGTCACCCAGCAGAAATGTGACCCTGTGATGTCCCCTTCCCGGCGTTTCCCTTGCTCCATCTGTAAGATGGACATGGTGATTTCTTCTGTTTACCCCGCAATGTTGCAAGTCTCAGTCAGATGGTCTGTTAGTCACTCACTTCTAGTGAGAAATAACTCAGCGTTTTTGACCCGCAGATGAGAGCTGGTGTTTAGGGGAGATGATGGCGTCACGCTGAGCAGGGGAGACAGAGAAAAAGGACCCTCTTCTCCAAAACCAGTGCGAGAGACCGTCTCTCCCTCCTAGAGGCTGTGCCTGGGGTGGCTAGCAACAGGAAATCCCTGGGTGAGGGCTGCTGCTACTCAGGCAGGAGGGCAGGGACAGGGTAGGCAGGAGAAGCAGCTCTGGCTTGTGCTGGCCTCCATGTTTAATCTCTGCAAAGCTGGAGTCCCCACAGTGGCCCAGGCCCCACAGGACCCGCCCACGCCCCTTCCCTTTCTGAGGCAGGCCCTCTCTTCCTGCCCTTTCCCTGCTCCTGGCTTAGCGCCCCAACCCTTGCTGGACCTCCTGCCTCAGGGTCCTGGCACTGCTGTTCCCTCTGCTGGGAACACCCTCCCCGGGATGTCCCCATGCCTTTCTCCCACACCCGAAGGTGAGGTTTCAAACACCACCTGCTCAGTGAGGCCCACCCTGGCTGCCTATTAAAAATTGGTGGCGTAGTGATTAAGGCCCTGGACTCCCACGTAGCTGACCATGGTTTGAGTCCCAGACCCGGTTGCTTGAAAATCATACCAGGTGCATGTGTGACCATGCCCAAAATCCCAGGAGGAGAATGGAGAAGGACTGTGGTGTGGCCTTCCCCGGGGGGTGATTTCTCACTTTCCCTCTTTGTCTCTATCTGGCAAGTGCAAGTGCATGCACCCTATGACAAAAACCTAAAAGACAAACAGACAAACAAACAAACAAAAGCCCCTGCCCCCTGGCGCGTGGCCCAGCTCCCCAACGTTGGTTTTCCCTAGGACCCTGCTTCCTGCCAGGTCTCCTTGTCCTTTGTTTTCTTGTTGCGTGTCTTCGGCCACTAGGACATGAGTTCGTGAGCACAGGGGTTTATGGTCACCGCCTGGCTTATGGAGGGGACTCAATGAATACTCAATGAATGAGTAAATGAGTATATTTAATTAATTAATTTAAAATAATTTAAATTACGCTAAAAATAAATATGTTAGCTCTAGGGAAAAAAACGCTGCATGATCTCACATATTTGAACATTTAAAAAAGTCAAATATGAGCCGGTCCTGTGTCCTGGTGGTTAAAGGAGGCCGATCATGGTTCAAATCCTGGTCCCGGTGGCTCGAGGAACACATTGGGTATGTGTGCATGCCTGCCCCAAATCATGTCGCACGCCTGAACTATCTGTGATAAAAAATAAAGTAGAATTCTCCTTCAGAGAGAAGGTTGGAATTAGTTTTGCTACCTTGTCTGGCTGTCCGAGTGGCCTTGGAGGGGCACAACCCTGTGGGGGAGGGAAGCCCTGTTGCAACAATTCGGTTTAGGAAGGAGGAGAGAGTCCAGAGGGAGCGGGCATCCACCCTAAAGACGGTTGTTGGGCTCTGACTCCAGTGCTCCCCGGCCAGAAATGAGGGTGGTGGTCTCTCTCCAGCCAAGCCCCTCCGTAGCAAAGGAAAATAACTGGATGAAGAAGCCAGTCGAGTTATAACAGTTGTTTATATTTTTTATATACACACGGGTTCAGGGAGACAATGCCTGGCCTGGACTGGGGACAGCTGAGCCGCCCGGTGTCCTGGGGTTCCACGTCTTGCCCAGCTCCCCTGAGGTTCAGGGCAGGCGGCCGTTGGACATCGAAGCTTCCCTCTCGCCCGCTGGCCTGGCTTCCTCTGGGCAGCCCCCTGACACCTGCCTGGGAGGTTCAGATCCTTGCTGTCCTGGGGTCAAGGCTGCACCAGGGTCCTGTTTACCGAAGGACTCGTTGACGCACGGGGGGCGGGAGAAGATGACGTTCAGATAGCTCCGGGAGGTGGCACGGGCCAGGGCCACCCTGTGCCTCTGGCAGCCTGAACCAGGGGGTGGGGGTTGGGCCGGCTCCTGCCTGCCCCCTATACCCGGGTCGTACTGGCTCAAGCGCTGCAGCCGACGACCTTCCCTCAATAGGGGTAGGGGGACACTGCGATGAGCAGGACGAAGACGCTTTGGTGGCGCGGCGCGGCGGCGCGCACGGTGAGCCTGTAGAGGCCGGCGCGGGTGAGCGCGCGGCGGGTGTAGATGGCACCGTAGCCTGCGCTCAGGGGGCGCAGCGCGAAGGGGCTGCGCGGGTCGGGCTCGAGCACGCTGAGCTCCGTCCGGTTGGCGGCGACGCCGGCCTCCGAGAAAGCGGCGAGGCGCGCCACGTCGTGGTGGGCGCGCACGCCCAGGGGCAGGGGCAGCAGCCGGTACTGGAGCGTGGAGGGGCCTTCGCTGCAGTCCTGTGAGCAGCGCCGGAAGCACGTCCTGCGGGCGCAGACAGAAGGCCTGCGGTTGCCATGCCAGTTTTCCAGGCGTGCTCCCATCCTCCCTCGCCTGCTCCAAGTGCCTTCCGACAAGCACCACTGTTAGTCCGCTTCAGGGATCAGCAAAGTGAGGCGCCAAGCGGCCAGTAGCGTGCTTTCCTCCGGACCCGGTTCCCACTCCAGGGCAGCCCCGGGACAGCCCCAGGGCAGCCCCGTGGGCTTAGCGTAGTGATAAACTTAGAGCCTCTGCCCTGGAGGTGCCTGGGGCTAGCCCCCCGCTCTGGCTCTGCAGCTGGGGTTGGGGGTGAGGCTGGAAGATCGACCTTAGCTTCGCCCAGGGCACCCCTTTCTGCTCCCAGCCTGGGCTCCCTGATGGAAGGTCCAGGGCTAGTCACCCGCTTCTCTCACCGGGAAACTCCCAGCCTGACCCCCCAGGTTCCTGTTAGCGTGTCTGCCACCACTGTGAGTGGCACAATGGAAATGGGTCTGGGGGTTTTGTGTGTGTGTCTGGGTGGCGTCTATGTGTGCATTACAGTCTGGGGTTTTGTGTGGATATTCCTGGGTGCCCCAACGTCTCCCAGCTCTGCCTCTCCCTGACCCCAGCCATCCAGGCCTGTTGGCCATGCAGGGAATGACCGTGCCAAGGTGAACTGGCACCCTAGGTGGGTATTCTTCATGAGAGCACACTGCCCCAGCCAGGAGTTCTGACAGGGCTGCCTCCTCTAGCCCTGGGAGGCTTCCTGGAGGAGGTGGCTTTGGCCATCCAGTAGCAGAGTGGAAATCCCCATCCTGGCCGACAGTGAGGGCCCCTCCCTTACCCAGGGCCAGAGCCCTGCCGATAGGTGGCCGGGCAGGGCGTGTCCACACACTGGTAGCTGCCGCGGGTGTTGAAGCACATCCGGCCCGGCCCACACTGGATGCCCTCCTCCTCACACTCGTCGATGTCTGGGCAGGGGCCAGCATCGAGGCGGGGAGAAGCCAGAGAGACCGGAACAGGAGCCAGGGCACAGCGGGAGGGGTGGAGAGTGAGTGAGTGAGAAACGCCTTGGACCAGCGAGGTGGGCGGCCCCTCTCCCATGCCCACAGCAGCCCCTGGGAGACCCCCAGCATTCCCACCTCCCCGGGGGCTGGAACTTGCCGGGGTACTGTGGGGACTTCCTGAGCCTCGCGCTAGGTTGGCAAGCCCAGGAGAGAGGGGGCTGCGGGGGGCCAACTTTGCCCTCCCGTCCGGAGTGCCCCCTTGCCATGGGCAGAGCTCTGATCCTTCTCTGTCAGGGGAAGCCCCAAACTTCTCAGAGGACATGTGCTGACCCCATGGCCCAGAGTGGGCGATGGAGACAGGCAAGACCAGCCGGTGCTCAGCCTATGGGGCAGGGCAAGTGGCTGGCCACCCCGCCCTGTGTGTCAGGGGAGGCATGCCCATCTTAGGGACAGTGCGCTCACGCTCTGTGGGCCTGTCCAGCCATTCTAGGGGCAACTGTGCACTGGAAGGCTGAGGTTCCGAGAGGTGGAGTGAGTTGTCCAGGGACACACAGCAGAGCTGGCCCGGCCCTGCAGGGCTGAGTTCAGAGCTTGCTGGTGTAATTGCTCGAGGCTCTTTGTGGTGTGGGCCCTGGCCTGGCTACAGAGCCTGGGTGCTCACATAACCCCTGTGAGGTTGTCTGCCCGTCTCACAGGCTGGCCGTGAGGGGCTCAGGGCACAGGGCACAGGGGGGCGAGATCCCTACAGGCCCTGTCCTGGTGCCCTGGCATCTGGGAGGGCAGCCTGCGTGGGCCCGGCTCACCCTGGCAGTTCTTCCCGCTGGGGAGCAGGCGGTAGCCGGCGGGGCACAGGCACTGGTAGCTGCCCTCGGTGTTGCGGCAGGCGTGCTGGCACAGGCTCCTCGCCCGGCACTCATCCAGGTCTGGCCGGGCATGGGCGGCAATGGGGCAGAGACATGCTGAGTCACAGGTGCCCGGGGGCCACCTGCCTGCCTGCCACGCTCTGAGGCGGGCTGGGGAAGGCCCTGGCCTGCGGCGGCCACTCCTCCTCCCTGCCTGCCCTTCCGGTACCACCCCAGATTCAGGGCTTCGGGGTGTCCCTGGGGAGCCCCACCCTGCCCCACCCTGTACTCACCAAGACTCAGGGGCGGGGCCCCACTCACACCGCTGACCCTCTACCCAGGCAGGACATGAGGCACCAGCCTTTGGGGAGACCACCTCCCTCTTGCCCCTCTCTGCCAGCCTCCTCAGGGCCCGGGGGTATCCCTGACTGTGTCCTTGGTACCCACCAGGGGGACATGTGACTACATTCCCCTACTGTCCTCAGGTCTGCCTGGAGCATTCTCCTTTGCTCCAGAAAGCCCCCCTCCTTAACTGCATTACTCTGAGCAGTGAGAGGAGTTTCCCAGCGTGGGGTCCTGGGGACGTTTGCCCAGAAGTCACCCCTCTAGGTGAAGTGTCCAGAAGCCAAGTGCTTTGACCACTTCTCCATTCTCTCTAGAAGTCCCTGGCCTCTCCACACAGCCAGGGCCCCAAGGCGCCTTGCCTGGAGGAAGCAGCCACCTGCCTGGCCACCCACTCCACTTGCCCTGGGCTTCTGAACTCGAGGGGTGATGCCTATTGGTCCAGCTTAGGGGCCTGGGGCCACACAGAAGTCTTAGTGTCCCTGCGGGATGGCTGGGGCCTGGCCTTACCTGTGCAGATGCCATTCTGCCTGATGAAGCCAGGGGGACACCAGGCCCGGCCTACGCTGCTTGAGGCTCCAGACCCTGGCCGAAGTGAGACCCAGGCGTGGTAGGAGCCTCCAGGGGTGGGGGCCCGGGGCCGAAGCCAGGACACAAAGGGGCCCTGGTGGCTGGTGGTGGTCACGTTCTGTCCACTCCGCCTCGGCGGGGTGCAGGCCTTGCCGTCACGGAGGAGGGTCTGGCCTGGTGGGCACAGGCAGCGATAGCCACCCTGGAGGTTGTGGCACTGGTGGGCACAGGGCCTGGGCAGCTGCAGACACTCGTCGATATCTGCGGGGGGCAGGGCCGGGCAGAGGCCGAGGGTGGCTCAGGGCTCATCGCCACCTGCCACCGGCCATCTGCCTGCAGCCATCCCTCTCACGGCTGCCCAGGGCTCAGCTGCCTCACCCGCTGCCCGCGGCCTACCTCCTGGGCCACTCAGCGCCTCACTGAGTTGGTGCCGTGGCTCAGAGGCCCAGCCTCCCGCACCCAGGCTGCAGCTCCCTGCCACCCCAAGCCCCTAGCACCCCAGCTAGGTCCGGTCTACCTCCTAAGCCTCTCCGAGCTCCCGTACTTGTCTCCCCCTCCCCGGCCTCCTTGGAGAAGTGGCCCCAGGGCTGGGAGTGAGGTCTCAGTGTGACAAGCATGGAAGCTGGAGTCCAGACACCTGGGAGTGTGTGATCAGCATTTTCTGTTCTGTGTTCTCAGAGCTCGCTGGCCCTGTGGCCGGAAACATGCCTGACCCTGAGCAGGGGTGCCGAGCAGTGCCCAGCGGGGTGGGGGTGTCCCCTTACCTAGGCAGGGCAGGCCAGGGCCTTGGGTCCGATACCCTCGGGGGCAGCGGCAGTGGAAGCTGCCCTGGGTGTTCTCACAGAGCTGGCTATAATGACACTTGTCCAGCTGCTCCAGGCATTCGTCAACATCTGGGGGGCGGGCGCACGGTCAGGGGCAGAGCTTAGCCCAGACCCCCCCCCAACATGGTGTACCACCGCTGTGCCCTTCTGACTTCACTGCCGCCAGGCCAGATGCCAGCGCTCACACCATCCCTGCCAGTTACACCAGGCAGAGGCTGGGAGGGCTCGAGAAGGAGAGGCTTCACAGGTGGGGGCCACGCTCTGCCAATTTCTAGTCCTAGGGCGAGTGCGTCTCCCTCTCTGAGCCCCAGTTTCCTCATCTGTAGAGGGGGCAAGGACGAGCCCTCTCCCTGGAGCCGTGGTGAGGACTCGGGTTATGCTGCAAGCACCCAGGAGCCTGGCGTGTGGGAAGAGACTAAAGAAACGGCCAGAAACGAGGAAGGCAGGAGGCAGGAGAGCCCTGGGTGCTCAGGGTCTGCTGAGGGTCCCGAGGCCCTCCAAGGTGGATGGCTGCCTCCTCTGGGTTGAGCCCACTGTGTGTCCCCCGCAATGGACAGCCTCCTCGGAGGAGCCAGCTGGACCCGTAGCCATGACACCGTAGAACACAAAAGCAGGAGGGGCCCTAGATGTCCTCTGTCCAGGGCTGGCGCCAGGCTTCATCTCAACAGGTAACTGCAGCTGGCCCATGGTGGCGTGGTGGCTGCCAGGGGGCCTGTGCTGAGAACTCAGGCTGCCTCTAGGCTGGGTATGACCCACGACGGGAAAGAGGAAAGAGGCGGGGGCAGCCTTGCCATCCACACTGGTCCCCACTTCACCAGATAAATAGGAACCCAAGGCCCAAGAGGGAAAGGCGCCTGTCACAGGGCGCTCAGGCTGCTGGGCCTGGCCGGGCCACATCCGGGCTTCTAGAGCCCCAGCTCAGCCGTCCCCCGCCTCTCTGTGCTCCTCCTGCCAAGACCTTCCAGCCTCCCTGAAAGCTTGGACCCCCGTGACACGCAGGCCCCATCAGCCAAACCTGGCCACCTGGGGCTACACAGGCGTGCGACGGGCCCATGCGTGCCCCTTACCTTTACAGCCGGCCCCGTCAGCAGCCGCCCGGAAGCCAGGCTGGCAGCTGGGGAGGCAGTGGAAAGTCCCCAGCAGGTTCACACAGCGCTGTCCCTCCTGACAGATGTGGGTGTCCCATGCACACTCGTCCACGTCTGGGGGGCAGACAGGCAGATGGCTGCACGAACCTCGGCCGCAGGCCATCCCCTGCCCCCGCGGGCTTCAGCCCCAGGCCCAGGAGCCTCCTGTGTGAAGGTCCCCACCTCTCCTACTAGCTCATCCCAACGTCCTGCCTCGCCCCTCCCCAAGGCTCAGAGCCCACCCGAGGGCCCTGAGGGCTTTGGCCTGCAGCTTCTGGTACAAGGTGACAATGTTTCCATGGAGACTGGGCAGTGCCAGGCCCCTCCAGTGGGCATGGAGTGAGGCAGACGGGATCAGCACTAGGAAGTCCTTAGGCCAGACTTGCTATCTAGTCACCTCCCAAAGGGTCACATGGGCCACGAGGCAAAGGCCATTGGTGTGCTCGCCCACCCCAGCGGCCTGGAGATGATGCTGAGCGTGGGCACTCCTAAGGCCCTGTGCTGGTATAGTGGTGCGACTGCCATTAGCACGTGGTGACCTACGTGTGCGTCTGGGGATCCCCGCCCCTCCACACCTGCACCTGTCCCACCTGCAGCCCTTGTGCTGCGGGGACAGAGCACTGAAACCCCAGGCTGGCATCCAAGGCCTTCAGGCACAGGCCACCTTGGGAGGTTGAACCTGGGGCCCTCCTACGGGCCTGGCCAGGTCTGAGCACCGCTTGGCCTGGGAGCTACTCACCCATGCAGTTCCTGTCATCCCAGGCCAGGGCGAAGCCGGCCGGGCAGGAGCAGGAGAAGCGGCCAGGTGCGTTGTGGCAGGAGTGGGAGCAGGGGCTGGGGCCATCCGAACACTCGTCCCTGTCTGGGAGCGGGGAGGGGACTGTTGGTCTGCGCTCACAGACCCTCCTGCCTGCTGGCCGGACAGAGCACCCATCCCACATCCATGTTGGGGTGGGGGCTGCTTACCCACGCAAAACTCTCCCTGGGGGTCAAGTTCAAAGCCCTCAGGGCAGCCAGCGTCATCGTCCTCTGCAAGGCAAGAGGGGTGGCCCTAAGGACACCAGGGCACACATACCCAAGGCTGCCCCAGCCCCGGCCCTGGCTGGCAGCGGGCAGCCAGCTCTGCCAGGCAGCCTCCACTCCACCCCCGCCCCCAGCGGAACTCTTGGCCAGCCCTGAGCCAGGCTCTGCCAGCTCGCCCCCTTGGGCCATCGGAAGTGTGCTGTGGAACTTGCTCCCTGAGGGGCTCCTGTGGGCGGGGCAGTGAAGCAGGCGGACACAGGAGAAAGCATTAAGAAGGTAAGGAGCAGGTCACCGGGCAGAGCACTGCTGAGCACGAGCAGCCGTGCTCCGCGGTGTGCAAGGGCGAGCGGTGGCATTTGATGGCAGCAGGATTGGAGGTGTGGTGGGCACACAGGGTTCTAGAGACAGGAAGGAGCCAGGCAGCCTAAGTAATCTACGGAGGGTCTCGGTGCCAGGCTAGGGTGTAGAGAGCCCTTCTAGTGCCGACACCCGCAAGGGAGGCAGTGTCACGCACACTGTGCAGACGGGGACACCGAGGCTCAGGGAGGGCCAGGGAACCGCCCTCAGGGTGCCGCAGCTGGAAAGTGGTGCAGTTGGTATTCGGGCAGGGTCTGCCTGGCCTTGAAGCCCTGCTCTTACCAATGTCCCTTGCTCTGTTAAAACTGTTTTGGGACCTTGAATAACGAGAGCACACGTGTCTTTAACATCACTGATTGGAAACACTGGCATGTTCAGTGGGTCTCCAGGGTTCCCATGGTGGCTCCTGGACCTGGGGGTCTCTGGTGCAGCACCCTCGGGGTAAGAGGGTGAGTGTGGGGACCAGCAGATGGCGTCGTGGTTATGTCACTAGACTCCTACATAGTCAGCCGTGGTTCAAGTCCTGGACCTGGTGGCTTATAACTCAAGCAGGGTGTGTATGTGTACCTAAAATCCCGAGAGGAGAATGGAGGAGAAGGGATTGTGATGTGGCCATCCCCCCCTGGGGGTGATTTCTCTCTCTCTGTCTCTCCGGTGGGTGCACATGCCCTATAGCAAAAATCTCTCAGGAAAAAAAAAAAGGGGTGAGTGTGGTTCAGCTCATGGACATCAGCGGGGGGCCCTGGACCTTCACCCTGGAGCCCGAGGAAGGGCCCTGGGACTTTGAACAAGGGAGGCCTGAAAAGCCATGTCCCTGGAGTGGGGATGGGTGGGTTGGCGGGGCAGGGGTGCTGGTAGGGCGACAGACCAGGAGCCGGATGTGGGGGTGAGGTGGCTTCTAGCCAGGCGCATCTGGGCCCCTGGCAGTTTTCAGCTGTGACAGCGAGGGGTGGAGACAAAGGATGAGGCCTCACCGGCTTGCAGGGCTGTGGAGAGCTGGAAGAGCAGGGCCTCGGTCTCGGGGTCGAAGGCCGCGCTGACGGCCGAGGCCTGCAGGTGCTGCACCAGCTGGGGCTGGGGGCCCTGCTCGGCTGCATACTGGATGCTGTGGTTGCAGCGTAGGAGCGTGGGGCGGCCGCCCAGGAGGAAGCGCTGCTGGGAGTCCACGAGCAGCTGGCCGGGTCCCGTCTGCACATAGCGCTCCTGGAAATCCTGAAGGAGGAGGAGAACGGCCGGAGCCGGAGCCCCATCTCAGGGGCTGGGGGAAGACCTGAGCCTCTCCTCTGACAGCTGGGCAGCCTGGGCAACCGGCCTGTCCCCAGTGCTCGTGCGTGGGGAATGGGAGAATGCACTGTCTCGAAGTAGCCGGGTCCACGGCGTCCTGCCCTGGGCTCCCAGGCGAGGCCTGGGGAACCCGCTAGTCCTAGGTAGGAGGACAACCAGCCCTGGCTGGGGTGTCAGAAAGGGGCCTGCAGCTGGAGGACAGCTGTCTCATCCACCCGTCTGTCCCCCGGGGTATGGCCCGTACCTGCACCTGGAGGACAGCTGTCTCTCATCCACCTGTCTGCCCCCCCCCCCCCCCCGGGGTATGGCCCGCACCTGCAGCTGGAGGACAGCTGTCTCTCATCCACCTGTCTACCCCCCCGGGGTATGGCCCGCACCTGCACCTGGAGGACAGCTGTCTCTCATCCACCTGTCTACCCCCCCGGGGTATGGCCCGCACCTGCACCTGGAGGACAGCTGTCTCTCATCCACCTGTCTACCCTCCCGGGGTGCGGCCCGCACCTGCAGCTGGAGGACAGCTGTCTCTCATCCACCTGTCTACCCTCCCGGGGTGCGGCCCGCACCTGCAGCTGGAGGTCCGCGTCAGCCAGGCTCTCAGGGATGAGGCCATTGACCAGGACATCAAGTAGCACCAGGCCATCGGGATCCAGGCCACGAGCCACCTGGGTCATGGTGAGCAGCTCCCCTGCAATCCAGTCACCCCGCCCAGAGTCACCACGGGGGAGGCCCTGGGCTCAGGCTTCGGCCCTACCCGGCCCACTGCAGTCCCTACTCACCTGTAGTAAACTCCACGTGCGATTCCTGCCGGAAGCGGCCACCCGTCAGGGAGTGGCCATTCAGGGCCTCCCCAGTCTCTCCAGCCAGGGCCCAGTAGACGGGGGCGATGGTGACCACGAGCGCCCGCATCAGTGGCCCTGGACATGGCGGGGCACAGAGGCCTGGTTCTGCTGGATCCTTGGGGCAGACACTACCCTGCTCAAGGTCCCTCCATGGCTCCCAGTGCCCTCTGAAGAGCTCAGCCTGTCTCCTCCCTCCTGACTATGACACCAGTTACTTAACCAGGCCCTGGAAATGGTGAAGGTAAATATCTACTTCCCAGAGTAGTTGTGAAAATAATTTCAATTGCCAGAGGGAGCATGCACTCAGCAGAGAGACGGAGAGGCGTGGTCGCACCACCACCCCTTCCCTCCATTACTCTCCGTCGGGATTCGGGGCATCACGTACAAGAGCTGGGAGTGTTTCTTAAGTTGCCAGGTTGGATGTGAACCACGGTCACCCAAACGTGTTCTAGCATCCTAGCCACCAGGCCCTGGGGCTGGCCTGTGAGAAATTTTAAAGTTCTTTTAAATTGTTTTTTATTGACAGAGAGCACATAAACTTGTCAGAAAGAGAAAAGAAAGCATCCCTCCCTGAATGGGATAGGTTATGCTGCAATCCTTTTTCCTCTGTTCCTCCTCCCTGTTGGGATTCTGGACACGCACACGTGCTTGGCATGTTTTTCAAGCTGCCGGGGCTGGGATTCGCACCGTGCTCAGAGGTGGGATCCTGCACCCTTAGCCGCTGTGCTGTGGGCGGGTCAAAGAAGTGCCTGTAATTTGTTGGTATTCGACTCAAGTCAACAAATCCAGACGGGAAGACCACTGGGTCAGCACGGAGCCCACTTTGTGATGGAGTAAGCTGAGGCTCGGAGAGGTCAGGTCACATGTACGGGGCACACAGCCGTCATCACCTACTTGCTGAACCAAACTGAAATCACCCGTCCCCTAGCTTGCAGGTACCTTCTGGAAAAGTCCAGGATGAGCAGGGTTATTCCAGATCATTGACTTAGAAAAAAGAGCCAAAAACTTGCCCCGGGCGTGGATTCTCAGACCTTCACGTGATGCCTGTGTCTCTGTCAGACCGGGAGGGGCCACGGCCTGGACACTGCCCGCTCCCCGGCTAGGGTCAGGGTGGTGGTGGCACCGGACGCTAGTGGGAGGACCCGGGGGCCTGTACATGGGCAGAACCTTCTCAGCCTCTCTGCCCTCGTCCACAGACGGCCTGGCCTCCTGGCGCAGGGCCAGATGTTCCCCCAGGCCCTGCGGCGGGAGTGAGCGCCTGTCTGCACAGCATCCGGCCCCGTGTGCTCTCTGCTGACGGCCAGCTTGAGTGACCGCCGGCCGACATCCCCTGACGCTGCACAGGACGGCGGTCAAAGGTAGCGCACAGGGGCTGCTTCAGTGAAGACCTGTCTGCACTGCCCTCGCCTCCACCCTGTCAGCACTGCCCTCTCCTTGCTGCGTACCTGGAAAGGTCCATTTTAACAGGGCCCACTAGTCTCTCCAGAATGTGCTGTTTGCTCAGGACATGCTATCTTACGAATCTGTAGGCAAGTGGACATTTCTCGGTTGGGTGGTGTGGAGGTTAAGGTGGCTGGACCTCACGCTGCTGTGTAGTTCGAGTCCTCGACCCAGTGGTTTGAAAAACATGCCAGGCATGTGTGTAGGCGTGCCCAAAATCCTGAGAGGAGAATGAAGGAGAAGGGACTGTGGCATGGCCATTGCTCCTGGAGGTGAATTTTCACTTTCCCTCTCTTTCTCTCTTTTTCTGGTCAGCACATATACCCTATGGCAAAAATCTAAAAAAATCTAAAACAGCCAAAAACCAAAACCAAACTTGGCTCTCTAGGTTTTGCAGCTAGCTTGGTTCTCCGTGTTTCCCTGCCTGGCCCCCCAGCCTGTGTCCGTGAGTCTTCAGTCGACCCTTCACCTTTCCAGTGGCCCTGGCCTTAGCAGCAGCAATGGGGCCCTGAGCTCCCACCTCCACACACACACACCCGCCCCGGTGTCTCGAGTTACACGTCACAGTCCTGCTGCCCTGTGGGTTGGGAGGTGCAGAGGAAGCCGCCTACACCGAAGCCCACCCTAGCTTGGACCCAGCGATCATGCTGTCCAGGAGGCAGACCTCGAGCAGCCCTTGGAGTGCAGGCATGGCTCCTCCTGGCCCAGTGTACATCCGGGATGTCTGGGGCCTGGGACCACGGCCCAGCTGCCTGGGACCCTCTGGCCCCACTTACCCACACTGGCTGGGATGCGGCTGATGCTGCTCCGGATCGTGGCGGCCCCAGAACGCGCCTCCTGTTGCACGCTGGTGCTGAGAGTGGCCACGCCGAACTCCTGGCCGTTGATCACCCCAATCATGCTGCCCCGGCTCCCCCGGGGCTCCCCTGGGAGGAAGGAAGAGAACCACAGTGGCACTCATTATCCACCCGGAGCCCACAGAGCAGGCAGGCACCGTCAGTCCCATTTCAGGGGTAAACTGAGGCTCAGAAGAAACATGTCCAAGGACACTTAACGAATGAGTGACAGACTCCGTGCCCAGGGGGTCCTGGCCCCTAAAGAGAAGGTGGCTGTGAGAAGGTGCCAGGAGCTGGGGAGAGGTGCTCTGCTACCTCCCTAGAGACCTGGGCGTGCCCAACCAAGCCACACCCGAGGTGGCCTCTCTGTAAAATGAGGAGGTGGGGCCACACACACGTGGAAGACCAGGGGCACACAGGAACACCTGCGCTCCACCAGCAGCCCTGTCTCTGCCATGCATCTGGCTGGGTGGGGCTGGGGTCCTCACAGCCGCCAGGCAGTCTGACAGCAGACTCGAGCCCTAATCTAATGGATGACGCAGGCGCAGGCGTGGGGGTGCTTCCTCTGCCTGATGGGCTCATCTGGGCAGACGGCACCCAGGGGGCCAGAGGCAGCAGTTTGCCTTTCCTCCCAGCAGCTCTCAGGGGAAATTAACATCAAACTGCCCAGGATCTGTCAAAAAATAACATGGAACACTGCTCTGCCAGGCCCCTAAATGGGTAAGTCAGGAGGCTGGCGCGCAGATTCCAGGAAGCAGTGCCGATGCCTGCAGCCCACAGCTGGGGGCTGGTGGGGTCCGATGGCCATCTGGCATGTTTCTCGAGGTCAGTACCCACTGCCCTGGGGTTACGGGAAGGGCAGGAGGAAGGCCGCGGACTTGGCCCTGGGCTTCCATGAGGGGACGAGGATGGAGTTGGGAGCAGCAGCTAAGGCAGGACTTGAGCGAGTCCTTTGGAGGGGACAGGAAGGGAATGGGAAGGGGACAGGAAATCCCAGCCCAGGAATGGCAAGCCATGTCAACCTCCGAGGTCTGGGGAGGGTCACAGCCTTGCGTCGCCCACAGGGCCAGGGTCAGGAGAGAGGAAGCGGCGGGGGGAAGACTGGTTGGTCGGGGCCTCCAAAACTTTGAGCCCCTCTTTCCCTCCCAAGACCCCTGGAGGAATTTGTCCTAAAGAATATTCAGGCCATTGCACAGAGATGGGCCACCGAGTGGCTTGTGAAGGGGACACTGGAGAAATAAACTACAGTGCTTATTTAAAAGACCACAGAAATGAAGAGTAAAGAGCATTCCTGAGCGATGACATGAAGCCAGCGGGGAGTGGGCAAGGCAAGCAGCAGGTCAGGAAGACAACCGTAGGGCCGGCCCCATCGCCTGGCGGTTAAGGCGGCTGGCTCCCACATGGGCCACAGTGTGGTTTGAACCCCAGTTCCTGTAGCTTGAGAAACATGCTGGGCACATGCGCGTGCATGCCCCAGCCCTGACAGCATGGAGAAGTGGAGGAGAGAGACTGCAGTGTGACCACATCCCGTTAGGAGACACTTCCTTCTTCTCTTTCCCTCTCCCTGTGTTTCTCTGGCAAGTGCATGCACCTGCTGGCAAATAAAAATATTGATAAAAAAGACAACTGTAGGGGCCAACAGGTGGTGTGGTGGTTAAGGAGCTGGGCCTCCACATGGCCGACTATGGTTTGGTCCCAGTCCTGGTGGTTTGAAAATCACACCGGGCACACGTGTGTGCGTTCCTGAAGTCCTGAGAGGAGCATTGAGAAATGATGTCATGGCCGTCCCCCTGGGTAAGACTTCTCACTCTCCCTCTCTGCCGTCTCTCTCTGGTGAGCACACGTGCTCTCTGGCCAGTTAAGGAAAAGAAGAGGGTGGGACTCAGAGTGAGAGCCCAGGAAGAGTGCCACATGAAAATGAAGCCAGAAATCAGGGTGATGCTTCTGTAAGCCAGGGAACCCCAGAGATGACCAGCAAGCCTCCAGGAGCCAGGGAGTGGCCTCAGCCCAGTTCTTACTACAGACCTCAGAGGAGGACACGACCTGCCGTTGATGCCGCCATCTTGGATTTCTCACACAATAAATGGATGGTATTTAGGCCCCCTTTGTGGCCCTACAGAGTGAATTCAGAGGCCACATGCAGAGCTTTGTGGTCTGGACCAGGGGCTCGTCAACAGGCAAAGGCAGAACCGGAATCGAGCTCTGAGATAGGGCCAGGGTCTGCTCAGGCCTGGAGCTCCCCATGAGACTGCCTCACTGGCTGGGAGTCAGAGAACCCCTAAACTGTCAGAGCAGCATGTATTGGCATCTTGCCCTGCTCACAGGAGACGGGGAGTCTAGGGGCCAGTAAGGGTGTCCCCCAAGTCTCAGTTCCAATGACTCAAGGGGTGCTGCCTGAAGAAGGGGTCTATGGAAAGAGTGTGTGTGGTGATAGATTAGTGATGCCTGCTGTGGAAAGGGAAGGGGACTGAAGTCATGTGCAGAGTACATGCTACAGAGGGCATGGGCCATTCAGCAATTGTGTTCCATGACTTTCCTCTGCACAGGTCAGGAACCACAAAGTCACTGTGGTTTCTCGGGCTAGTTCTTTTCCTCATTTTGAAGCATGGTCTGACCTAAGAGAGGAGGGAGTTGACTGCGGAAACCTGAGATGGTGGGGTTGGTGGTACCGGGATGCACCCCAACCGCCAGGCGTGTGCGGTGTGAGACAAGGAGGAATCCGTAGATCTCATAGCAAGCCCTGAGAGCACCACGGACAGCCCCGTCTTTCTCTGCCTAACTCACGGGGTTGTGGAGCGTCTAAAAGCGCACCCTGATCCTTGCCATCCAAGGGGAACAGCCAGGCCGCCCTGTCCAACCTAAGTGGCAAAACATTTAGTGCCCTGAGACTCAGTACCCCCAGTGGTAAGCAGGCAGGTAGGTAGGATGACCCATGAGCCCCCCCCCCACCTGGTTCCCTCTACATTTGTGACTAAAAAGACAAGCTGGGAGCTGGCAGGGCAGCAGGCCAGGTCCCCTATAGGTGACATGCAAATCCCCTGCGTGCAGAGGGTCCTGCCCGTGTCCCTGAAGGTGTGGGCAGAGGCAGGGACGTGCCGTACCCCTTACGGTCAGGAATGCCCGGGCCGTGGCAGAACCCAGGAGGTTGTGAGCGACGCACTCGTAGGTGCCCGTGTCCCCAGCCTCCACGTGCTCCAGCCATAGGCTCCCATCAGGCAGAGTCCGGAGCCGCCGACTGTCCCTCAAGGGTCGGCCCGCCCGTAGCCACTCCACGGTGGGTGCTGGCTCTCCGGCAGCCTGGCATCGCAGGGCCACATCTTCCCCAGATTGCACTGTCATGTCCTGGGGCTCCACCTGGAACACTGGGGCACCTGCGGGAGGCGTGGACAGATTTGAGCAACGTGAATTGCTTTTACCTTTTAGGTACATTAGAAATACAAAGCAGGAGACACTGAGGCTCACGAATGACTCCTCCTCTCCCCTCCCAACGATTTCTGCGTCTGTCTTTGACACCTTGTGACAGGACGACTACCTCCTGCACACCCGCCTACCGAAACTCCACAACAGACCACAGCTGCCCTTCCACGCCACGGAGTACCCGTTAATGACTCTGTTATTCCACTGTTAAAATCTGCCAGCAAGTGGGAACCAGCAGTTAGCGTAATGGCTATGTCGCTGGACTCCCACGTAGTCGACCGCGATTCGCGTCCCGGACCCGGTGGCTTAAAACTCATGCCGGGCGTGTGTGCGTGTGTGCCCAAGATCCAGAGAGGAGGAAATCACCCTGGGGGGTGATTTCTCGCTTTCTGTCTCTATGTCTCTCTCTGTCTGTCTGGCGAGCGCACGCGCCCTATAGCAAAAAAAAAAAACAACTCTCAAAAAAAAAAAAAAAAAAAATCTGCCAGCAAGTGACTAGAACTAAAAAGTAACTTCTGGGGACCAGCAGATGGCGTGATGGTTACGTTGCTGGACTCCCGCGTAGTCAACTGTGGTCCAAGTTCTGGACCCGGTGACTTAAAACTCACACCGGATTCATGTGCATGTGTGCCCAGAATTCCAAGAGGTGACTGGAGGAGAAGGGATTGCAGCATGGCCATCCCCTCTGGGGGTGATTTCTCACTGTCTATCTTTCTGTCTTTCTCTGTCTTTCTGGCGAGCGCACGCACCCTATAGAAAAAACCTTTCCCAAAACAAAACAAAACAAAACACGTAACACCAGGGCCAGCTTATGGCCCAGTGGTTAGGGTGGCTGGACCCCACCTGGCTGACCATGCAGTTTGAGTCCCGGATCCAGAGGCTTGAAAAAAATATGCTGGACATGTGTGCATGTCTGCCCAAAATCCCAGAGGGAGGACGAAATGGAGGAGAAGGGATTCGGTGCGACCATACCCCATGGAGAGGGCTTTCTCACTTTCTATTTCTCTCTCTAGCAAGTGCACACACCCTTTGGCAAATTAAAAAAAATAAATAAATAAAAAATAAAAGGCAGGACCAGCAGTTGGCCTAGTGGCTATGTCTCTGAACTCCCATGTACTTGACCATGGTTCGAGTCCCAGACCTGGTGGCTTTAATTCACACCAGGAGCATGTGCGTGCGTGCCCAAGATCCTGAGAGAATGGAGGAGAAGGGATTGCGACGTGGCCATCCCCCCTGGGAGGTGATTTCTCACTTTCTGTCTCTCTGTCTCTCTCTACCTTTCTGGAGAGCGCATGTGCCCTATAGCAAAAGCTTCTCAAAAAAAAAAAAAAAAAAAAAATACTGAACACATGATCCAAAGTATACAAAATTGATAAATTTGGGTTTCATCAAATTTGACATTGTTTGAGAGACAGAGAGAAAAAAGAGAGACATAGGAACCCCTGACAGGGCCACACCATGAACCCCCTGGGCCTTTCAGCCAATCAGGATCACGAACACAGCCACAGGAATGCCCAAGGCGTTCAGGCTGACCCAAGGACTGAACCCAGGACCTATCCTATAATGTTCCAGCATGCATGGCAACACCCACCCTACCTCCTGCACCACCACAGTGAGCCAGGACCACACCAAATTTCTTTTCTTTTCTTTTTCTTTTTTTTTTTTTTTTTTTTAAGAGAGATTTTGTAATAGGGCATGTGTATTTGCTGGAGAGACAGAGAGACAGAAAGCGAGAAATCACCCCCCGGGGGGATGGCCACGCCTCAATTCCTTCTCCTCCATTCTCCTCTCGGGATCTTAGGTGTGCACACGTATGCACCCAGTGTGAATTTTAACCCACCAAGTCCGGGCCTCAAACTGAAACTGACTCTGTGGGAGTCCAGTGACGTAGCCATTATGCCATCTGCTGGTCCCCACACCAAGTCTGAACACTTCTGCTCTTTAAGGCCCTATCACTAACACACAAACAGCCGCAGACCGAGAGAAAACGTTTGTAAATTGTGTCTGATAAAGGGCTCGTATCCACTCCTTATAAAGAGCTCTTCAACTCAGAAATAAGACAAACAACTCAATTAAAACATGGGTCTGGGCCAGCAGGTGGTGTAGTGGTTAAGGCACTGGACTCCCACATAGCCATGGTTTGAGTCCCGGACCTGGTGGCTTGAAACTCATGCTGGGCACATGTGCCTAAAATCCCAGGAGGAGAAGGGATTGTGGTGCGGCGAGCCCCAGGGCGGGGGGTGATTTCTCACTTTGTCCCTCTCTGTCTCTCTCTGGCTAGTGCGTGAGCCTATGGCAAAAACCTTTAATAAAATTTTTTTTTTAAAAAAAAGAAAAAGAGCTCTTCGACTCAGTAATGACAACTCAATTAAAACATGGGTCTGGACTCGTAGGTGGTGTGGAGGGTAAGGCACTGGGTCCCC
The DNA here is from genome assembly GCA_026018925.1 of Tupaia tana. NCBI lineage: Eukaryota > Metazoa > Chordata > Mammalia > Scandentia > Tupaiidae > Tupaia > Tupaia tana. Next base: position 102,653,602 of record JAKSZU010000013.1, on the reverse strand, counting down.
CATGGCTGACAACATGGTTTGAGTCCTGCATCCAGTAGCGTAAAAAATATGCCAGGTACATGTACGTGCGTGCCCCGAGTCCCAAGAGGAGAATGGAGAACGGATTGAGGCAGGTCCAATCCCCCAGGGGTGATTTCTCGCTCTCTGTCTCTGACCCCAGCCAGTGCAGGTGCCCTAGAGCAAGCAAGCAGGAACGCAGCACTGCCGCGCACTGCCGCATGGTAAATGAACACGGCACGCGAGGGGTGCCGGGACGGAAAGACTGCTCGCGTCTGCTCATGCACGTCCAGGAAAAGTACGTCTACTGAGACAGAAAGCAGAAGACAGAGCAGTAACTGCCTGGGGCTGGGCGTGGGAGCAGGTGAACTGTGAAGGGACAGAGACTTCTTAGAGTGACAAATCTAAAAACAACTGTGGCCATACTGTCCAACCTATAAACTTACTAGGAATCACTACACTGCATACTAGCAGCGGGCAAATCTTTTTACTTTTTAAAAGTTGTGGTTTAGCAAAACCAGGTAACAAGATATACCATTGAAATGCTCGTGAGTGTCAGTTTGGTAGTGGTGAGTGTGTCACCTCATCGTGTGACCATTCTCCAGGACTTCTCATCCTCCAGAACTGAATCTCTGTACTCCCCAGACAAGTCCGCTCCCTTGTCCCAAGGCCACCTCACTCTACTTCCTGTCTCTGTAAATTTGATGGCTCGAGGTGCCTCCAACCGCTGGAATTACAGTGTCTGTCTTCTTGTAACTGTTCTGTTTCATTGAGCATAATGTCCTCAAAGTTCACCCATGTCATAGCAGGTGTCAGAATGTCCATCTTTTTTTTTTTTTTAATTTAAGCCAGAAGGCATGTGTGTGTGTGTGTGCGCACACACACACACACACACACACACACACGCCGGACGGATTTTCTTCCTTTTAAAAGTTAAACAATCGCCTGTATGAATGGGTGAATTTTATAGTATGTAAATTATAGCTCAATAAAGTTTTTTTTTTTTTTTTTTTTTTTTTTAAATAATAACAGGCAAAACCAGGGCCAAGAGGTGGCATGGAAGTTGAGGCACTGGATCCCATATTGCCAGCTTTACGGTTTGAGTCCTGGACCTAGCAGCTTGAGAATCACGCTGGGCATGTGTGTATGTGCCCAAAATCCAGAGAGGAGACTGGAGAAGGGATTGTGGTGTGGCCATGCTCCCTGGAGGTGATTTCTCATGTTCCCTCTCTCCTTGGTGAGTGCATGCACCCTACAGCAAAAACTAAAAACAAAAACGGAAAGCAGGCAAAACCTGCTGGTTACTGGGGCAGGAGTGGTGATAACAGGGGATAAACGTGGGCCTGGGGGCTGGTTCTGTTGCACTGTTTGGGCCGGGAACTGGTGAACTGGAGGAGTCCGACCAGGCGAGGCCCCAGGATCTGTCTGAGCCCCCCTTCCCCCGACCTTTGAGCTCCGCTTCTGGTCAGATCAACATGCTGGCAAGGCCACTGTTGTGCACCCCCTGACCTTGGAACAAAGCTTGGGTCAATTAGCATGTCAGCAAGGCTGCTTGCTATTTGCTCCAGAAGCTGGTAGCCTTGCTGGGAAGCGACCCCCCTCTGACTCCCCAATTTACTACTATAAAAGAATTACATAGCTCTCTTATACATCCTGAGTATATGATAAAATTTTCCAGGAACTCCCGACCGCTCCCCTTTGCTATAATCACCTACTATTAATTACAATGCTTTAACTCCATGGTCACAGTAGAGGGTGGGCTGAAGTTCTATCTAGGCAGAAATAATCTTGACCTTTGGAAGGCCCTTCAAAATACATTTAAGGTAAACTTAATCCTTTCTTTACTTAAAATAGGATTAGGCCAAAACTGGCCCAGGACACCCCCGCCCTCACCAAGCAAAATAGATAAATATTTTAAGACTCCTCAAATCAAGTTTTAGATCCCTATAAAACTATGTAAGTATCATTCTTTATTAAGATCCATAGGAACTAATATCTATTCTTGAGATTTTCTTTTCTCAGAGCCATTCCTAGTAATCACAAGATGGCTGCTGCACCGCTGCTTACCGGAACCGCCTTCCCAAAACTGCATTCTATGGAGACCCACCTACAATTCCATGGAGACCCACCTACAATTCCATGGAGACCCACCTACAAATGCGGAACTGCACTAGACCCACCCTTAATCCAACCCTGAACTGCACGAGACCCACCCTTAATCCAACCCTAAATAGAATCTATGTTCCCTATTGTTAAAAACTTCATGAGCTAATAATTGAAGCATGTAGCCCCTCTCCCATTTACTTGCATGTATCACATTTTCAATAAAAAGGCACGATGATTCCTAGCAGTTGTCACTCCTCAGAGAGCGATCTTTGAGGAGTGTCCGGCAGAGGACGTGCGTGAAAAGGCACCGAGGCCTCTGTCTTCTGTTCACCTGCGCCGCCTCTGTCGAGATAACCCACCCACGCCGAGGTTGGTCCCCGGCAGTGAACAGCGGGTTCATGTCGTAAAGCGCAGCCAAGCCGTGCACCAGGACGAGAGATCTCATCCATGCGCATTCCTCTTGGGTAGAAGGTTTTCCACAAAATCCCTACTGAGACTACTTGGCAGATTATTTTGAGATTCCAATGGCACTTCGTGAAGTATGAGCTGCTTGGCAAACTCTGGCACTGTGTTGTGATCTGGTGGCCCTGAGTCTGAAAAGCGGTTCCTGGTCTGGCTGTAGGGCCACTGGCTATTCCCAGCGGACCCGCATCTCATCACACTTGGGAAACACTCCAGCTGTGTGTTCCCAGCAAATATTCAAGAATTCTAAGTCCCTGGCCTTCCCCTCTGCTCCCCATTCTTATCAGACAGCCCAGCTGTGCCTGAGCGCCCCTGTCACAAGCCCCCACCCTGCTGAGGACAGAGCCCGGGGCCAAGAGGGTATGCCAAGACTCACTCTGCAGCACGAGGGTCACCACCTTCTTCACGGCGCCCACCTCGTTCTCTGCCAGGCACTGGTACTGACCCGCATCGTCCATCTGCAAGTGGGCACAGGAGGGGTGTGGTGCTCAGGGCAGGGGAGACAACTGACCAGACCCAGACCCCTCTATAGGAAGGAGCTGGGAGCAGAAACAGCCAGGGGGCGCTGACTTTGCCGCAATGCATCGGAAGGTCCGGGGCCACTTGTTCATAGACGTTCACTGACAATTCAGCCCTCTCACCTCCGGAACCGGGAAGGCACAGACCACTTGCTGGAAAAAGCATGATTTAGATCTGCCACTTCCAAACTGTGCATTGACACGTGAGGGGTCTTCACGTAGTTCATGGAGAATACGTACCAGAAAAAGCTATGTCTGTATTCCAGAATTTTTCTTGCACCAAAATGAACTCGTATATAATTTCTCCATGAACTTTTTTTTTAATGTTTATGTTTTGCCTTAGGGCACTTGTACTTGCAGGAGAGAGTCAGGGACACAGAGGAAAAATGAGAAATCACCCCTCCATGGGGATGGTCATTCTGCAGTCCCTTCTCCTCCATTTTCCTCTTGGGATCTTGGGCACGCACATGCACGTGCCTGGCATGAATTACAAGCCTCCAAGTTCGAGACTCGAACTGTGGTCAGCCATGTGGGAACGCAGGGCCTTGACCACGTGAGCTTCTCGGCCCCTCTTATTACTGGGATTCCTTGAATAAAAGAGCTCCAGGGTCAACTAAGAATTGGAGAAACACTGAGTTAGGCGACTTGTTTCTGCGCTGTGGGCTTCTCAGGGCCCTTCCGTGCCCTACGCTGCAAGGCTCGGTGGAGTGGGGAGACAGTTTCTAGCATTTCCCTAGCCTCGGCGGCCCAGGAAGCTTTGCTCACAGCACGCCTCTGACCACGGACACGAGATGAACTCAGGAAGACACGGGCCCAGGTCCACTGAGTGCTGGCTAGGTTCACTGAGTGCTGGCCCAGGTCCACTGAGTGCTGGCCCAGGTCCACTGAGTGGCAGTGCAGCTAAGACGTGGAGCCCGGGCAGCCTCGCCTGCTGAGTGGGAGGCCCGGTGCCCACAGCTAGGACTAGGGCAGGAGCCATACCGCTGCTGCTGTTACTGCTGCTGTTTGCTCCACTGTCCAAACAGTGAGCTCAAAGCCCCCATGGTGAACTTGCACCAGAACTGCCTCGCAGATTTCTGCATAGCCACTGGCACTTGAGACACGGTAGAAGTTGAGAGGGGGCTACTTCCCTGACCCCAGGCTTGGGAAACAGCACGGAGCAGGAATCAGGAGACCTGGGGTGGGGTCCCACCTCCTGCACTTCCCAGCTGTGGGCCTCTCTGAACTTCAGTGTCTTTAGCTATAAAATGGGGGCACTGTTACCTGCCTACCCTGCCCCCCAGAGTTCGTTACAGTAGTATCTGGGTTGTTACCCACAGAACACTCTGAAATATTCGACGTGGGTCATGTCACTGATTCTCTCTAGAAACCTACGAGGCAGAAATACTGACCAGCCCCAGCGAATAGGTGTGGCCACTAAGGTATGGGAAAATTATCACCAGCTGGAGGTCGCCCGAGGTAGTAACTGGAGGGTGTCTGTAGACGAGAGGAGGGTGCCAACTGGAAGAAGCCCCCTGAGCAGTCGGAAAAGGCACAGGGTCGTCCTGGGCCCATCCCCGTGCCAGCCCCGCCTTGCCTCTGTCCGGCGGATGGCCAGCGAGCCATTCTGCAGCCGGTGCTGGAGATGGCTGCCCCGCAGCGGAAGGCCGTCTTTGCTCCAGTGGATGTCTGGCGCTGGCTCTCCACGGGCCGCACAGTCCAGCCGGATGCTGCCCCCGACAGGTGCCACCAGGTAGGAGAAAGCCTCCCCTTGCAGGACAGGAGCCTCTGCAAGGGTGACATCAACGAGTGGTCAGGAAGAGGCTTCTTCCAGGCGCAACCTCCGAGGAACACATCCCCAAAGGCCTGCCCAACTCTCTCCAGGGTCCTAGAGAGGGCCGGCTAGCCAGCAAGGCTGTGTGTAGTTGGGCGTCAGGGACGGCAAGCTGCGTCCCCATCACATAGACTGGGGGTGGCTAGCATGAACTGAGCAGAGGGTTCCCAAACGAATGGGAGCAGTGCCGTGATTGATTGGTGATGCCTGAGGTGGGCACAGGCAGGACACAGTGATGTGTGTGTCACGTATTCATTCTCACGAGTAGGTGACACCAGCTGCAGAGTACTTGCCATTTGGAAAAAGAGCATTTTAGGGAAACAGGAGCACCAGGACATCTTTGTACACAGCAACACGAAGAGCCCCATATGCCTCTCAAAATCCTCCCGACACCCTGTGCCGGCTCCCCCCTTCCTGGCCTCCAGCGGTCGAATCTACCAAATGCCGTGTTTGCGACCTGGTGCCTGGGAGCTGCTCGTCCTCTCATCAGGCCCTGCCCATTCTGAAGCTGGTGTGGCGTCACAGGTCTGCTGCTCCCAGGGGCCCAGGCTGCAGGGGGTAACTGCAGGCTGGCAAGCTCGGGGCATTTTTCTGGAATGGTGCCCGGGCTGCATCCCCTCCTCCCATCCCAGCACCATCGAGCTGCAGCCAGTTGGTCAGGTTCCCAGTGGGTCTGTAGTCAGGGTGGTCTGGAGAGTACGAGAAACAGCGATGCTCCAGTCCCACCCCAGGGAGCTGGGAGCCGGGCAGTGGCATTCTACCCAGTCCCCCAGGGATTCTGATGGCCACCAGGTGGGAGAGCCGCTATGTTGGAGGAGAGAGGCATTTCTTAAAACACCAATAGATTGGGTTCCACGGAGGTCTCAGAGGACAGCCACCTGGGCAGGTGCCTACCCTTCACGTGGACGAAGCTGACTGCCCTCACACGGCCCACGCTGTTCTCAGCCCAGCAGACGTAGGTCCCGCTGTCCTCTCTGGCGACCGCCGCCCGCTGCAGTGTGCTGCCTCCATCCTGTTCAGACACCCCCTCTGTGGTGCAGAAACCCATTCCCTGGTGAGATTCTGAGTCCAGGCACAGGGACCTCCTGCCCCAGATGCTGCACTCAGGCTCAGCGGGCTCCTAGCAGGTGCTAAATAAGGACGCACGGGCAGAAGGGCATGCCTGTTCCCCTGGGGGAAGGCTGACCAGGTCAGAGCCATTCATGGAGGTGTGGGCCGTGCCAGGGGATGCGGTCCAGGAGCCTGTGTTGGTCTTTTCCAGGCACCCCGAGTTTGCTAAGTGGTGGGGGTGAGCCTGGCGGGCCTCTAACATGTGGCTTTGGGAAGCACTGCTGTTACTCCAGTACAGGAGGGCTCGGCCAACCTTGGTTCCCCCTGTGGGCGAGACAGTGCCCCTGAGACAGGAATAATGGTGGCCATAGACTGGGCACTGGCCCTGGCCAAGGCCGGTGTCCAGTGCGGCCCCAGCGCAGCTCCATGGCAGCTCATCCTGCCCTCTGCATCCCTTGGTGGCTCCATGTGACACATGAAGAATCTGGGCTCGGAGAGGCCGAGTCGCTGGCTCTGAATCACCCACCCAGGACAGGGCGGGCCCAGCCGCGCCTTCAGCACAGGTGGACAGGGTGTCTCTCAGCACCTGGACTCGGACATAGGCCTGAGCCAGGCTGTGTGCTCAGGTGGGAACGGCGCATTCTGCAATGGGGGTGGGCCACCAGCAGTTCAGCATTTACCCAGCAGGTCCTGTGTCTCTCTGGGTCCCAGGTGGGAGGCCAGAACCCCCCGGGGAAGGGATTTGCTAAGGGTCCCACAGTGGAGGGGCGGCCCTGGGCTAGGACATAGGGCTCCGTGCCCCAGGCCCCGAGGTGTCTGCGATTGAGCACCTGGCTGGTCACAGATGGTCTCACGTGGGTTTGCCCTGCACCCTGCACGGGGCGAGTGCAGAGACCCAGTGCACAGGGCTGGCCCCCAGCATCTGGCTCTGCACTGGGCTGGGTCTCCCACCTGCCCTCCCCTTGACACTCCAGGGTCCCAGGTCTCTGTCCCACCCGTCCCAGTGGGTCCAGACCCGTGACTGGCCGGTCGTTGATAGTCCAGCCGATGCGGGGGGTAGGGCTGCCCCGGGCTGCACAGCGGAGCCACAGCCTGTCCCCAAGGCGCAGGCTGCGGTCCCCAGGCAGGGTGGTGAACACGGGCAGCGCCAGGATGGTGAGATGCACGCGGCGGCGGGCCCGGCCCACGGCGTTCTCAGCAGTGCAGGTGTAGGTGCCAGCGTCCTGGCCCTGGGACAGCAGAGGGAGGAGCCAGCCTGAGGATTCCCTCAGCCCCTGGCATAGGCCAGAGGCCCCGGGCCCACTGCCCAGGTTCACAGGGAGCATCCAGGCTGGAGCGATGACGTGACTCGGCCAGGGCCACGCAGGGAGCGATCGGGCTCCCCCGCACCACGGCGCGTCCCTGCAGCCTTCACGAAGCTCTGCTCCTTCAACCTGCGCCCCAGTCACGTGATCACAAGCTCCCCTGTCTGACCTGGCCTGCACCACTCACTCATCTGCACTCGCAGCCCCTGCAGGCTGAGCCTACTCTCGTGCCTTCTGGAGATGTTGGAGCCGCCCGCTGCCCCACCACTGCACAGCCAGCCCCACCCAGAGCGGGGCTCTGGTGAGTGCTGGTGGGGGAGGGATCTGGGGACCCCAGCCCAAGACTCAGCACCTCCCCCACCATGGAGCAGCTCAGGAACAGCCAGGGGAACTTCGGGGACACAAAGAACTCATGGCTCCCTGCCCTGGTCCAGGGCCCCTCCCTGTCCAGGAGCTGGAGGTGACATTCGGGTTTGAACCTTGGTTCTGCCTCTTGGGACTGTACCATCAGGATGGTGAGACCATGTCCCCAGGCTCCCGGGGTCAAAGGGTAGCTCAGCGCTTGCTACTGCTGCCTTCCACGCCTGTGGCCAGGCCCTCACCTCCGAGCTCTTCAGCAGGAGCGCCCCGGAAGGCTGGATGGTGAGCCTGCCCACGGCTCCAGACACAGGCTGGCCATCTTTCTCCCAGGTGATGTGGGGCTCGGGACTGCCCCTCGCCGTGCAGGGCAAGAGGGCGTGGGAGCCTTCGGTGGCCGAGAGGTCGGAGAGGCCCGTCTCGATCACAGGCGGAACTGTGGGAGAGGGGGCCTGTTCGGGGACCGGGCTGGGGAAGTGGGCTGCCCCCACCCCAGGGCCTGGTTCTAGGCACAGTCCCTCGGCTTCCTGCAGTCGGTGTCCAGCACTGACTGACTTCCGCCACAGGGCATCGCCCATGCTCTGGGTGACTTGGGGACCCTGAGTTTGGTGAAGCTGTGACAGTGAGCCCACTGCACCTGCACACACACACAGATACACATACGTGTGCATGAACAAGCACGCGCACACACACAGTGATCAAGAGCTCCAGGGCAGTGGTCTCGGGCAGGCCCAGAATCCAGCACCAGCAGCAAAGTAGTGTCACAGCGCCTGCCGGAGACGCTCCCTCGGGGCAGAAGGAAGGTCCTGGTGGCAGACGTGTGGACTGGCTTGTCTGGGGACCAGGAATGCTCCAGGCACAGGCAAGAGCAGTTTTCTGGACGAAGGCCCTGAGAAGGTGTGGAGCCAGGAGCCACGCCGGGCCCACAGCCCAAGTCCAACCCCCATGTTTGACAGCTACCCGCAGGGATGGCCATGGACAGGCCTCATGCAGGCCACCGGGCCAAAGCACAACGCCCCGAGTGAGCACTCCCAGCCCGCTCCGCAGATTTCAGACCAGTGCAGACCCTTTACGTTTGTACACCGAGGCTGGTCAAGACAAGGGCAAGGCACGTTGATGGCACGTTTACACAGAAGGAGGGCTGGGAGAGCCAGAGTAAATGAGGGACGCGACCCGGGTCCCAGGAGGGGCCAGAGAGAAGGCAGAGGGGACGGGAGTACAGGCCGGGAGCCAGACCTGGGCGTGAGATGAGAGAAGCTGCTTCCCCTAATCCATCCAGAGCAGCTGCAGGGCTGGGGTCGGTGGGGGCTCAGAGGTGGGCAGGGAGGGAAGCGTGTAGGACCTGGAAGCCCCTTGGTCCCTGGGGCCCACCTAGCCCCTCTGTGGGCCCACCTTGCACACTGAGCCGCGTCTTCCCCATGGCACTGCCTGCGCTGTTCTGGGCGAGGCAGAAATAGTTCCCAGCATCCTCTGGGCTGACCTGGACAATCCGCAGCTGCCCACTGGGTAGGACCTGGACACTCGGCCCTGGATATGGTGGGGACAATCAAGGGTTTGTGCCCGGGTAGGGGGACCCCAAGGAGGGGAGGAGGTGGCTTGAGCTGTTTCAGATTTTACCCAAATGATATGTGGGGTCAGAGTGACTGCCTGAGCAGGGAGGCCTGGCCCAGAGCCCAGACAAGACCCTTCTCTGACCTTCCATCTTACCCATCGGGTGCTCAGGATGCTCCTGGTGACAGGAGAAAGGGGGCGGGAGGGGACAGCCAGAGCAGCCAGGGCTGGGGCTCTCGGGGGGCCTCTGGAGGAGACTGACCTGCAGGGACACTGAGCCCTTCCTTCTGCCAGGTGACGGTGGGCCGGGGGGTGCCTGAGGCCTCGCAGGGCAGCAGCACCTCCTCCTCCACCACTGCCCGAATGACGCTGGGCAGCGGCTTCACCACGGGGGAGGCTGCAAGGAAACGAGGCACAGAGGTTCCCCGGGACGCCTTCAATACCCCAGCCTCACGATAGCTGCTTTCCCACACCCCTCTGAGCACTGGGGGCAGAGGCCTCTAAGGGCAACAGGAGCTGCTGGAAAGCTTGGACATAGGGACAAGGACACGGGGGTCAAACCCTTCTCCCTAAAGAATCCACTGCAGTCTGATCAGAGGAGGGCCAGGTCTTGGAACCCCTGCCTCACCTCCATGCCCAGCTCCACCTGCCTCTATTCCTCAGCTGCCCCCGCTCTAGGGCAATGTCCAGCCAGGCCCTTACCTTGCACGGTGAGGGCCACGTGCTTGCGGGCCACGCCAGCAGCGTTGCGGGCTGTGCAGGTGTAGCGGCCGGCGTGGATGGGGAGGGCCTGTGTGATCTCCAGGGCACCTGTGGGTAGGAGCAGGGCGTGGGTGGGATGGGTGATGGAGACAGAGGCCCAGGGCTGCAGGCGGCAGGGCTTCACCCCTGTCTCTGCTCCAGGCTATCCAGCCTGCCTCCCTCGCCCATGTACAGACAGCGTGGGGACCCCATAGCACGGGGACGAGGGTTCTAGGCCTGTCTCTCCTGGCCTGAAGCAAAACCGTGGGCCAATCTCCTCCACTTTCTGGGGCTTAGTTTCTCCATGCGCATAATGGAGCCCGAGAAAGTAGTATTAGGATCCTCTGGCTGTGAAGTTCTAGGATCTGCCACTGTCCTGCCTGGAATCCCTGACCCAGTTCCCTGACCCTGCTGTTCTCACTGTGCTCTGCTAAAAACTCACCTCCTCCAGGAAGTCTCCCAGGATCACTGACTCCTCTGCCCTTTTACCCTTGGTCTTGGTTATTCCTTCAACACCATTTTAACCCTCTCACACTGCAGGCAGCTTTTGGGCAGCTAAGTGAAGCCCTGAGGGCCTGCTGGGTGGGTGCGGGGGGCAGGGCCCACTCGCCTCTGGACCCTCCTGAGCCCCCGACCCCAACGGAGCCAGAACAGTGGCCTCTCTTACAGGTTGGGTTTTGTTGTCACTGCGTGCAGGAAAGAGGTGCTCTGCTTCAGACAAGTTCGAAAACCATCAATGGCCCTGGGTTCCAGACCTTAGGGGTTCACTAAGTAACCAAATGCCAAATGACGAGCGGCTTAATTTGGGGAGTCCCCATCGAGTTGCAACCTTTAATTTCATTGTTAATTTTCACTGTTTTTCTCACTTGCCATGAAGCAGCAGGGAGCCGCCAGAGGGCCTGCACTATAGGGCATGAGGGTACCGAGGCTCAGAGAGGGCCACGGCCTCCTGGCTCACACAGCGAAGCCGTGGCAGAGCCGGGCCGGGACCTTCCCTTCTGCAGCACCTTTGGGCCCCTCTCACTTTCCCTGTGGCTCTCCCAGAGACTCGCCCCTACTTACCCGAAGGCAGGACACGGTGGCCGCTTCCCCGCACCCCCAGCTGGGCGCCCGCCTTGCTCCAGGACACGGCCGGGGCTGGCACACCCGAGCTGTGGCACGTGAGGACCACAGGTGCCATCTTGGTTACGGTGAAGTCTGTCTGGTCGTCGGCAATGGTGGGAGGCACTGAAACCCAAGACGAGGCTCGAGGCCCTGCCGGGTGCACAGGCCACGGGGAGCAACCGCGACGGAGGCAGAGACTAGGCCATGGAAGCAACCCCGACGGAGACCAGACTAGGCCACGGGAGCAACCGTGATGGAGGCAGAGATTAGGCCACGGGGAGCAACCACGACGGAGACAGAGACTAGGCCACGGGAGCAACCGCGACGGAGGCAGAGACTAGGCCACGGGAGCAACCCCGACGGAGACCAGATTAGGCCACGGGAGCAACCGCGACAGAGGCAGAGATTAGGCCACGGGGAGCAACCACGACGGAGGCAGAGACTAGGCCACGGGAGCAACCGCGACGGAGGCAGAGACTAGGCCACGGGAGCAACCGCGACGGAGGCAGAGACTAGGCCACGGGAGCAACCGCGACGGAGGCAGAGACTAGGCCACGGGAGCAACCGTGACGGAGGCAGAGACTAGGCCACGGGGAGCAAGAACCGCAACAGAGGCAGAGACTAGGCCACGGGGAGCAACCACGACGGAGGCCAGACTTGGCCACGGGAGCACGTTCGCGCAGCAGCGGGTGTGGTCGGGCACAGTGCGGTCGTGAGCACCTTGATGAGGTGCCGGCCACAAAGAGGGGCCTTGGGGAGCCACCCCCTCAGAGTGGAGCGGCTGAGGACCCTGAAGGAGAAGCAGCCGGAGGGTGAAGGAAGAGCGCCCTAGCAGAGGAGCTGTGCTGGGCGCCCAGGTGGGGAACAGAGGGCCGAGCAAGCGACTGGCTGGACGGGAGCGAGGCGGCCCGTGGGATGAGCTGAACTCAGGCTCGGAAAGCTCGCACTGTATCCTGTGCGTGGGGAGCAGCTGTGAGGGATAAGGTCAGACGTGGCTTTAGAAGATTCTGGCTTGGGGAAGGACCTCTCCTGCCAGCTCTCACATGTCAGGAACCATGCTCGAGCCAGGGTTACTTCAGTGTGGGTAGGCAAGGCCTGAGGGCTTCCTGGAGGAGGTGTTCCATGAAACACAGACAGGCTGGGAGGAAACCAGCATAAGTCCCCGCAGGCAGGGAGAGCATCCAAGAGAAGGAAGCGCTGCCCCACCACGGCTTCCACCTCCGCCCCGACTCACCGTGGACCGTCACCTGGTAGAGCCTCCGGGCCTCACCCAGCTCATTGCTCGCCACACACTCGAACTGGGCCGAGTCCTGGGGGCTGGGGGCTGTGAGGAGCAGAGCATGGGAGGGCAGGAGCCTGGGACAGACAGACAGATGGCCCGGTAACTGGCAGGCTGACCTGCCGGTGTGACCCTTCTGCCAGGGAGTCTGGGCATGGGGCTCTCATGGCCATTACCCGGCCCTGACTTGAGAAGGGCCTTCTAGAAGTTTTTACCCCCAGGTGTCAGCTGTGGGGTCTGTGGGCAGTTTAGTGTGGTCCTGGGTCTGCCCACAGCTCCGTGAGTGTGTGCAGTGACCCCGTGACCATTCCGTGACGGTCGCCGCAGTGACCCAGTCGGGCAGCTGGGATCCCCTGAGCAGGACCCACAGCTCCATGGTGACCTGCACCCGACTCCCTAGTGACAGTGACACGACCGTAGTGCTCTGACAGTCACGGGAGCAAGGCTCCTGGGCAGGCACGTGGCCAGGCCCCGACGGGGCGGACTCAGGCCTCCACGTGGTTGTTTTTTTTTTTAGATTTTTGCCACAGGGCACTTGCAAGGAGAGACGGAGACAGAGAGGACAGTGAGACATCACATGAAGGGGCCACACTGCAACCCCTTCTCCATTCTCAGGATTGTGGGCATGCACGCACACATGCCTGGCACATGATTCAAGCTTCTGGGTCCAGGATTGGCACCGTGGAGTCGCCATGTGGGACCCGGCACCTTAACCACCACGTCACCTGCTGGCCTTCCAGGTGGCGCTTTCAACACATGTGGTGGCCGCTGCCGTATAGGTCACGTGCTGTCCTGTCTGGCTGTGCGTTCTGTGTGCCCTCACCCCCACCAGGCCTTCCTGTCTGAGTATAAACACCCTCCTGCTCCCCAGGTCAAGACATGAGCTGAGTCCCGGCTCCAGTGAGACCCTGGGCACGCCCCTCATTTCTGACCCGGCTCCCCGTCTGCGGGACGGACCCCCTTCCCTGCCCTGAGCATCTCAGCGTCCTGTGGAAGGACCAGCTCGTTACCGGTAGGTGCCCTGCTGCAGGTGGACGTCCAACTTCTGTCTGTCCTTCCACCAGACCACGAGGGGCCTGGGGGAGCCGCTGGCCTCACAGGGCAGTGCGGCTGGGGTGTGGGCAGTCAGCGTCAGGTTGGAGGGGCTGGGGGCGATGGCTGGAGGCTCTGGGGAGAGGACGGGCATCAGAAGGGTCAGGACGGGGGTGGGGGCGCGGTGGCCAGGGCTCCAAGGCTGTTCCCAGAGGCAGAACCCAAGGCCCTCGCTGTCACCTTCCTGCATCTATCAGGGGACAAAGGGAGAGGGCAGGAGGTCCCAAAGTTGGGGTTCGGGGCTGTCCCCACCATCTGCCCCTGCATTCTCCTTGAATGCAGCCTCTAGGGCTGGACTTCCCCTTGGCCCCAGTCGAGGCCTGGGCCACCAGATCAGCCTCTGGCAAGGTGAACACTGGAGTGGGAAGAGACAGGGCACCTGATTCTGGGGATCCCGGTGCCCTGTGCCTGCGGCCGGCCTGCCCTCAGGGACCCTGGGGGGCGAGGGCTCACTTCCCCAGCCTTCCCAGAGATGTCTTGCCTTTTCTGTACACACAGCCACCCCCTCGATAGGACAGGAGGGCAGTAAGTGTATGTGACATGTGCATAAATGGAACTGTCACCCTCGGGCACCGGGGGCGTGCTCAGGACTGATGGGCTGGGGGTCAGACATACTCGGAGACCACGGCCCTCAGCTCCTGACAGCTGGGGTGGGCCAGAAGCCAGGCGGAGTGGCCGGCAGGGGCTGCCGCAGAAGGTGGGAACGCGCCTCCCTAGTCCGCCTACCGAAGACCTGGAGGTCGCGGCCTTGCCGATCGGAGCCAGCGGAGTTGGATGCCAGGCAGAGGTAGTGGCCAGCGTCCTGGGCGAGCACTGGATGGATCCTCAGGGAACCCTCGGGCAGAACCTCCAACCTGCAATGAGGGGGGCTGCCATGGAGACCAGCGGGCCAGTGGATCCGAGAGGGGCGGGCTCCAGCCGGACCCCGTCTCTGCTGTCAGCTCTGCCAGCAAGTGTGCGCTACCTCGGGGGTCGGCACCCAGAGTCCGGGAGGCCAGGGTCAGGGTCATGACCACAGGAACTCTGCGAACCCCAACCCAGCGTCAGAGAGGTTGAGAGGGGCTACTCTGGGTGTCCTGGGCTCCAGCTAACACAAAAGACGCCAGGGGTGCCAGGGTGGGCAGGCCAGCCTCTGCAGCAGGACACGAGTCCGTGTCCACAGCTCACGAGGAGGGAGGGAGGGAAGGAAGGAGCCCTGCACCGCGGGAGAGGGGAGCTCTCGAGGGGGAGCGCACTGCGGAGTGTTACAGGCTGCGTGCCCGACCTCGGCCCAGTCCGCACCACTGTAAGTTCTCCGTGGCCCAGCAGGAGCACTGAGCAGGCCTGGGCTCCTCTGCAAGTGTCTTCCCTAATTCGGGGTCCCCAGCTTCCATCAGCTTGGCCTCTGTTGTGTTCTCCCTGCCACCCCAATTACAGCTGGTTCTGCGGCAAAGTGTGCATTTCCACGTTTCTCGTCAGGGCAAACCCAGTCCCCGTCACTGACTGGGAGACGCTTGGTTGACATCTTGGAAGCCACCACCTCGATTGTTTGATCTTAATGAAGCATAAGGCTCGTTTTGGCCAGAGGGACAAAAGGGCAAATAAAGTGGTTTTCATTAAGCCAAAGTGGGCTTTCTCCTCAGTGTCCCATCTCCTGCTACCTATTCTACCTACCTGCCTGGCCAGGACCTGCCTCACTGCCTGGAGTCCCAGGCGGCAGCCCCGCTCCTGCTGAGAAGGACCTGGAGTTGAGAAGAGCCCCTTCCCAAAGGCCACATGGTGCTGTGTAATCCCGCTCCTGGCCTCAAATTGATTGGCCTAGGCAAGGACACGTCACCAGGGCTGGGCCAATGGCGTTGCACGCCCTGGAAATTTGAATCTGAGGATAACAGACAGCTCACAGGGCTCACAGCTGGGCTGAGTGGGTGAAGTTGGGGGGCCAGGAGACAGCTTTGCTGAGCTCCTGCTGGCAGAGGAAATGGGAGAGGGAGGGGAAAGAGACATGCACAGAGAAAAAGAGATTCCCAGGCCCCAAGGCTTCAAAACACTGCACAGCGGCTGGCCTGGCCCGGCTGGGGGTTTTGTGAGACGCCCGTGTCCTGGTGATAGTCGCTTTTCGGCTCCAGCCGCCCAAATGGGTTTTGTTTACACCCTGCAAAGAGGTGCTGAGACTCCCGAGGCCCCTCTTCCAGCTCCCACCTGAGGCTCTCAGGGTCCAGGGGGGCTCCGTCCTTCCTCCAGCTCACGTGGGGTGGGGGCACACCATCAGCCTGGCAGGGCAGCAGAGCTGTCTGGTTCACCGAGGCGTTCACTGCAGGTGGCCCGGGCTGGATGGTGGGCGCCACTGTGGAGGGGCACAGAGGGGCTGGGCTGGGGGCTCAGGCTCTGGGGGTGCGGTGGGGGTGCAGGGCAGGGGGGCCACACTCACTGTGGATCTCCACGTGGAAGGCCACGCTGGAGCTGCCCGCGGCGTTACGGGCAGTGCAGCTGTAGTTGCCAGCATCCGCGGGGCTCAGGGCCTGCAGCTGGAGGAACCTACCCTGCTCCAGGAACTGTGTGTGGGCGTCCGCCTGCAGAACCCGCCAGGGACAGACCCCCATCAGAGCAGGCCAGGACAGGCACAAACCAGTGAGGTGGACGGTGGCCTCTGCCCCATTCCAGGCTGGCCACAGGCCCAGCTGAGGACCTCAGAGGAAGCGGGCTCCTCTGGAAGGGAATGAACACCCTGTGTCCAGAGTTCCTGCCAGAAGGTCTGTAGTCCTTGCACCCACAACAGCAAACTGGCCCCGTATGAGGCACGAGAACAGAGGGCCTAAGCTACTGAGCGCAGGTCACACAGCCACTAAGCATAGCTGGAAGGTACACTGGGGAGTGCTCAGAGGGAGCAGGTCCCAGCCTTGCCTCGTCCCACCCCCGGCAGGGGTGACAATGCCAATGAGGCCAAGAACGTCTGGACAGCAGACGCGCTGCTCAGAGCAGCCCTCAGCACCCAGAATCCGGTCTGGTCTGGGTCTGGGGCCTGGCAGGGACCCACCTGCAGCAGGACCCCATCTCGGTGCCACTCGATCTCAGGTGCTGGCTCTGCCTCCACGGAGCACTCCAGGACCAGCTGCCCGGGGGCCAGGCCAATCACAGAGCGGGGGCCCCGGGGCCCAACGACATTTGGCGGGGCTGGAGGGGGACAGGAGGGTGTGAGAGACAGACCTGCCCCCAGGCTGTGCCCTGCCTCCCACCCCACCCTTGCCACTCACCCCTACCTTGAACCCTGACCCGGAAACTCTTCTCGGCCTCGCCAGCAGGGTTCTCAGCCAGGCAGGTGTATAGCCCAGCATCGCCCACCTGGAGACAGGGCAGGTGAGCAGTGGCCTCCGGCTCCAGCCTGCCCACCTCCTACCTGGTGTCCCACTCGGGCAGCTCAGGCCCCCGGGGGCTGCCTCGCCCTCCCGGCCACCGCAGCCAACCCACCGTCTCCGCCTCCGTCTCACTCTAGCTGCGGGGCCTGGGCAAGGCCTGCTCTTCCATGGAGTCCCTCTTGACTACACAGCCCTCCTCTGACCTAGGAGGGCACTGTCTGGCTTTCGTATCAGCCTGGGCGCTGACCTAGCTGGGAGCTCCTGGGGGTACGGCCCACACCTTCACAGCCCTCAGGGGAGGGGTCGCCGACCTCCATGACTGCACTCAGCCCTGCACCCGGCCTCCTCCCCAGGGGGCGGGCGCCGGCACCTGCACACCCTCTACCCGGAGCGCC
This sequence comes from Tupaia tana, assembly GCA_026018925.1. Classification (NCBI taxonomy): domain Eukaryota; kingdom Metazoa; phylum Chordata; class Mammalia; order Scandentia; family Tupaiidae; genus Tupaia; species Tupaia tana. Next base: position 102,636,501 of record JAKSZU010000013.1, on the reverse strand, counting down.
TGTCCGCCTCTGCCGCTGCCGTCGGCGCTGCTCAGGGCCTGCCCATCCTTATACCAGGTGACACTGGGCTGGGGGGTGCCCCAGGCATTACACAGGAGCTCCATGGGGGCGCCGGGGGTCAGGGGCAGCTCTGCAGGCTGGTCTGTGTCCTCGATGTGGGGAGGGTCTGTAAGACACCCCACCTTGTGTCAGCCGTGGCCCGCAGTGCCGTGGGCTCCCCTGACGTTCGGATGTGGACAGCAGATGTGATCACAGACGGAGGGCCCCAGGACCCTCAGAAACCACGGCCGCCATCTGGGGCACTCTTTGTACTTATAAACCATCGGGATTGGGTATGAGGGCAACACACTTTCCAATAACCCTCATGAAACCCGTGCTGAGTCTGAGGGCTCTGCCCCCAGGTTTCGGTGGCCCTTGTTCTTGTTTCTGCCACCCAGACTTGGCTGACCAGATGGTGGAGCACAGGCCGGGAGACTCAGACAGCCTGGCAGCCCACGCCTGCTCCCTGACCTGACCCTGGAGAACTCACCTCCCTCACCACCCTCTCTGCCACCCCCAGAGGCCTGTCCTCTGCGCCCAGCCCAGAAAGGTGGCACTAAGGACAGACGACCCACCCATCACGGTCAGCTGGAAGTGCCTCGTGGCCTCCCCCGCCTCGCTCACGGCCAGGCAGGTGTAGGTCCCTGTGTCCTCCGCTCCTGCTGTCTCCAGCTGCAGGCCAGGCCCCTGCTCCAGGCTCTGGGACTGCAAGGGCTCCCCATCCTTCATCCACGTCACGAGGGGCAGGGGGCTGCCCCGGGCCTGGCACGGGAGGACCACAGGGGAGCCGCGGACCACGGCCACACTGTTCTGGAACTCCGTGGGCTCCAGGATGGGGGGCGCTGTGGAGAACCGGAGGGGGGTCCTTTTCATTCCGTGACAAGTGGCCCTCACCCTGGCCCTTGGGGCTGGCTGTTCCTATGGCTAGGACACGTTTCTCCCGGCCCACTCCTTCTCACCGTCAGTGCTTGGTTGAGACCTCACTGCCTGCAGGAAACCTCCCCTGAGCCTCGAGGCCAGGTGAGGGCCCCCTCTGTGCCCCACGGCACCCTCTGCTTCCCCCGTCCTCGGTCATTGTGTGGAATCGTCCTGGTGTCTACAGAGCTGTTCCCCACCTTGGCCTGGCGGAGGGGCCAGTCTACTCCTGCCGTAGCCCGGTGCCTGCAGGGCCTGGCACGCCAGAGGGTCTACCGCATGCAAGGTGGGCAGCCGGGCAGTCAAATTACCAGTGTTTGCTCTGCCCTGACCCCACCCCCAGGGCTGACCCCAGACCCACCAGGATGGGCACAGGGGCCAAGGGGCTCAATTCTCACCCGCCAAGGCCAAAGGGCCCGCAGAGCCCCCCAGCACCCCAGCCCGTGCTCGTACCGTGCACCTGCAAGGTGAAGTTCCTGTTGGCCACGCCGGCTGGGCTCGCAGCCACACAAGTGAAGACGCCGGAATCTGCCTCCTGCACCTGGGAGATCCTGACGGGAGGTATGGGGGTACTGGGTCGGAGCGCTCCCTCCCTTCTCCATCCTTCATCCTTTAACCCGGCCAGAGGGGTGACTCGGAAGTGCCAACCTGGGTGCAGCCTCTGCTCACCCCCCTTTCCCGGATCTCCCACACCCCCAGCCCTGCCCTCCGGCACATCTGTCCTTCCTCTTTCCTGGAACCCCCTTTCCTCCGACCACTCCTAATGGCTCTTGCCAAGTCCCCTGGGATGGCCACGACTCCAAAGCTGAGGGTCAGGTCTGCCCCGCCACCTCACCTGGTCCTTGCACTCGCCTGACACGAGCCGCAGGCGCGTCCTCACACCTGCTGTGAGTCACTGCTGGCCTGCAGCTCCACGGCGTGCTGACAGCCCCAAATGTGGACCGCCGTGAACTCTGAGTGGTACGCCACGACCTGCCGTCCTCCCTGGGTGCCTTCAGACTTCTCTCCCGAGGTCTCCGCCCAGAGCCTGCGTCTCACCCTCCACCCGTCCTCCCATCCGAGGTCTCCCATCTCAGAAAGTTGGAACCGTGGATCCGGTACCAGGAGGAAAGCCTCCGAGCTGTGCTTGGCAGTGTGGCTTCACACACCTGCAGGTGCGGCCAGGGCTGCCCGCCGGACATCCAGGGCCAATCTGCCTCTCACCGCCTCCCCCTGCAGCTCTGCTCCGGCTTGTCACATCTAACCTGTGTGGTCGCGAGAGTCCCTACCTGCCCTCCCGCACTGCCCTCATCGGCCTGCCGTCCACGGGACAGCCACGAGGGCAGCCCATAGGAACAGAAGGCAGACACGAATGGCTATTCCCTTTTTGTTTTTAAAAATAATTTGCTATAGGCATGTGTGCTCACTGGAGAGCGGGAAAGGGGTGGGGTCAACGTGGGAAATCCCCCCGGGGGCACGGCCATGCCACAATCCCTTTTCCATTCTCCCCTATCATTTTGGGCATACACACGAGCCCGTGTTTCGTAGGTCATGATCTGGAACTTGGGCCGAGCTGTCGGCCATGTGGCATCTAGCACCTCCGCCCGCACGCCCGCGGCTGGCCATGACCCGTGTTTACACCTATGTCCACAGCAGCGTGAGTCACGGCCCACAGGGTGCGAGCAGCCCGAGAGTCTGCGTAGATGACGCCCTAACCTCGCCCTGCGTCACTGAGACCCCAGGGTAAGCAGTCCGTCCCTTCATCCTCTGTCCCAGGATAATCATAGTGACGCAAGGTGAGGTTCAGCCTTGGGAGGATAGGAGTTCTGAGTCCCTGTGGCTGGACCCTAAGGGCTGTGCTCAGTGAGAGAAGCCACTTCCGGGAGGACACAGCCTGCAGGGTTGTCTTACATGAGGTCCCCAGAGTAGTCAATTCAGACCGGAAGTGGACCAGTGGGTGCCGGGAGGGGGATGGGAGTCAGTGTTTCCCGGGATAGAGTTCCGCTTTAGAAAGATGAGAACGTTCTGGAAACGGCTGGAGACACTAGGGGGCTGCATGGCCTGTTTCTCACATGGCCTGCAGAAACCTCCCTCGTTGCTCCGAACTCCGGGGGCTCCAGGATGGGGGCACTCCTTCCTCACCCCGGGCCTGTGGGCTGGCTGCTCCGATGGCCAGAACACCCTTCTCCTGGCCCGGAGGTGGCGCCCGAGCCCTGGCCCGGTGGCTGCCGCCCTTCAGCCAGGCCACGTTACACGACAAAGCGCCTACACTTAACCCCGGGTGGTAACTTGGACCGGAGAGACGGCAAAATTTATGTGTGTGTGTGCTCTGCCACAATAAAAATGAATGCTGACCTTTGCCAACGCCCCCCTCCCCCCCACACACACAGCTTTCCAGGTCTCAGGAACACCCGGGACCATGAACCCGGGACTTGCCAGGCGACAAGGTCTACCCTCACCACCCGACCTCCCTGCCTGCCCCGGCCCTGCCTGCTCCCCAGACTCATGGGGGCTCCTGCCTCAGGACCTCCGGACACGCTCTCCCCTCTGCCTGACGCTCTTCCCGTGGGACCCACTCACTCCTGCCTCTGCCTGAGTGTCCCCTCTCCCTGAGCACCCTAAGCTCCGTGTCCTCCACTGCCACCATTGCTCCCTGGGCCCATGTCACCTGCAGAATATATCCCAGGCATTTCACTTCACACGTTTGTTTATAGCCCCTTCCCCAGCTCTTGCAGCTGTAGGGACAGGGGTTTTGTCTTGCTCACTGTTCCACCCTAGGGTCTGGAACTGTGCCTGGAACAGTAAGGACCTACACTGACCCTCAATGCATGAGGGCTCTGCTCAGGCACCTTCTTCCAGGAAGCCCTCCCTGATTTTCTGCACCACAGGCCAGGCTTTGTCATTGCAGTCAGGTGTCATCATCTGGCTTTCAGCCACTCCCAGGGGGCTGTGAGGACACCTGCAGGTGAGGCCCTTCCATCTCCGGAGTTCTGAGTGGGGTACTCTTTCTCTCTGTCATAAACCTGTGTATGTTTATGTTATTTTTATTCTTTAAAAAATTTTTTTTCTTCTTTTTGCTATAGGGTATGTGCACCCTGCGGCAGAGAGAGAGAGAGGGAGGGAGGGAGAGAGCGAGCGAGCCACGCCCAATCCCTCTCTTCTAATCTCCTTTCTGGATCTTAGGCGTGCATGCACACATGCCCAGCATGATTTTCAAACTGTAGAGTCCAAGACTCGAACCATGCACTTGGCCATGTGGGATCCAGTGCCTTAACCTCCATGTCACCTACTGGCCCTATATTATTTTCATTTGAAAGCCCCCTCAGAGTGTCTATAAACCCACACTGCCTGAAGAGCGTGTCTGGAGCTTCGTCCCGGCTGGCAGGTGGGCCAGGGAGCCTCCCCTACCTGAGGGTGCGGCCAGAGCTGTGGAGGAGGGTACGCTGGGACAGCGGGAGGGGCAGCCCATCCTTGAGCCAGCTCACGTGGATGGGCGGGGAGCCCCGCACCGGGCATGCCATGGTCACCAGCTCGCCAGGCCTGCTCACCAGGGTCCCCAGGCCGTCTGCTCCCTGCTCGATGGTGGGTGGAACTGGGGTTGGGAGAGAAAAAAAGAGGGGCATGAGGGGCCTCGGGCAGTGGGCTCCTCCCCAGGACCCCAGGAGGTGTGTCTGGAAGCCATGGCCACGGCAGGGGGGTCCTAGAGCTTGTCCACTGCACACAAGGGACGAGACCACAGTGGGTGGGAGGCGGGGTGGTCCGCAGCTTCACCCCGGGTCTCCTCTTCTGTCATCCCCCTACTCTCTGTCGTACCCTGGGCTCGAGTGGTTGGGCCTCACTGCAAGGAGGTACGGCAGCCTGGAGAGGTCAGACCCCTGGGCTGGGTCACAGTGTGGCCACGGCCAAGGCTTGACCCCAGGCCCTGTACCCCAGCTGCTCCAGACCCTGGTGGAGGCCCCAACGGCCAGTCTGCTGTGGGCCAGGTACGGGCTGGCCCTGGCTCCTCACCCAGCACGTGGACTGAGTGCAGCCTGGCGTCTTCCCCGGCCGGGTTGCGGGCCACACAGGTGTAGGCGCCCGAGTCGGAGGCCTTCAGGCCCTTCAGCACCAGGGAGCCGCCATCCAGGTAGAACCTGTGCAGGGGAGGGGCCGGGGCTGTGAGGGGCTGCAGGCCTGCTGCCAGGGGAGGGCTGGGCCGGGGCTTACCGGAGGTGGGGGCCCGCGCTCCGGTCCAGAGGGCTGCCATCCTTCAGCCACGCCACGTCGGGTGGCGGCTGGCCCTCGACCTCGCAGTGCAGCCGCACCTCCTGCCCCTCCAGGACGGTGTGCTCCTGTGTGGTGCCCGCGCTCCGGATCCGGGGGGCCTCTGCAGCAGAGGCTGGGGTGAGGACGGGGCAAGGCTGCTGCAGGGCAGGGTCTGGGGGCGTGCGGGGCACACACATACCCAGCACGGCCACCACGAAGTCCTTGCGTGCCTCGGCCTGTGCGTTCTCGGCCACACACGTGTAGGTGCCCGCCTGGGCCGGCTGTAGGCTGCTGAGCTGGAGGCGGCCCCCCCGGGAGACCACGCCGTGCACCACGCTGGTCTCTGTGGGTTGGAGGGGAGCCCTTGAACCCCCACGTCTGATGCTCGTGGGGATCTGAGGCCCAGGGAGGCAGGGCTGCCTCTACACCCGCTCTTCTCAGCCTGGCCTCTGGCTGCCCCCACGTCAGGGCTCGCCCTCGGCCCGCACTCCCCGCCCACTGCCCTCCAGCCCCCCTGCCTACCCACCCCATCCAGCACTGACCCCAGTGCGGGCTACCCTGGGGCTTCCCCTGGGCCTGGCCTGGAGTGCCTCCCCTTGGTTCTCCGGCCATAGCCCTGCCAAAGCCACTTCTAACACTGGGCTGGCGACGCTGGCCCAAAGCCTTGCCTGCCCAGCCGGCCTTCAGCACCAAGTGAGCTGGGCAACGGCCCGACGGCCAGCTGTGCGCCTGGGGACCTGACAAGCAGGCACGGGCCCTCAAGGAGTTCAGAATGCATCGGCAAGGACAGTGAGACCAGTGCAAGTTGGCATGCACGCCCTGAGAGCCCCTGCTGGAGCTGGCACATGGGCGGGGAGGGACCAGGCAGGAGGAGGCTCGGCCGAGACTTGAGCATGAACGAGGGCAGGAGTCTGACAGGGAAAGCAGGGGTGCCGTGTGGGGATTCCAGAAGGGGGTGGCCTGTGCAGAGCCGTGGTGCCCAGAGAGGGCAGGGCCACGGCCGCGCCAGCCACGGCTCTCAGAGACGTGAGAACCCACGCACACACGAAGCCTTGTGCATGCCTTGCACACTCAGACTCAGACTCACAGCAGCCCCGTTCAATACAGCCACAGGTGGAAGCAGCCCAAACACCCACCCACTGACAGACAGACAGACAGACCCGCTGTGGTCTAGTCACACGACGGCATATTCAGTGAGAGGGACTGAAGGGAAAAATCAAATTAAATGTGACTTTAAAGAGGCATGGAGTGGGACCAGCAGTTGGCATAATGGCTATGTCACTGGACTCCCATGTAGTCGACCATGGTTCGAGTCTCAGACCCGGTGGCTTAAACTCACGCCGGGTGTGTGTGTGTATGTGTGTGTGTGTGTGTGTATCCAAGATCCCGAGAGGAGAATGGAGGAAAAGGGATTGCGGCGTGGCCATCCCCCCTGGGGGGTGATTTCTCACTTTCTGTCTCTCTGTCACTCTCTGCCTTTCTGGTGAGTGCATGCGCCCTATAACAAAAAAAAAAAAAAAAAAAAAAAAAAAGAGGCGTGGAGTGTTGGTCCGTGCTACAACGTGGGCGAGGCTTGGAAACATGCCAAGAGGAGAAGCCGGGCACACAGGTCTACCCGTGGTCTGGCTCCACCTGTCTGAGGTGGCACGTCCACAGAGACAGAGCAGGTGAGCGTGTCCCAGGGCTGGGAGCGGGGAAAGTGGGGGTGGGGGTGGGGTGGGCATGGCGGCCGATGGGCCTGGGGTCATAGCCATGCTCCACACTGGATTGCTGTGGCGGCTATGCGACCCTGCGAGAGTGCCCAGTCATTGAGCATCTTTAAATGGTGAATTGGTACGGAAATTATATCTTTTTTTTTTTTTTTTTCAGAGAGAGATTTTTGTTATAGGGTGTGTGTGCTCCCTGGAGAGACAGAGAGAAACAGAAAGTGCAGAAATCACACCCCTGGGCATGCCGTGCCGCAATCCCTTCTCCTCCACTCTCTTCCTGGAACTTTGGGCACGCACACGCAGACATGTGCCCAGTGTGAGCTTCAAGTCTCTGGGTCCCGGACTCCAACAGTAGCCACGCCTGTGGGAGTCCAGTATCTTAACTACTACGCCACCTGCTGGCCCCATGGAAACTATATCTTACATCTCAATAAAACTGGGAAGAGGGGTTCACACAGAAGCCCTGAGGAGCTGGGTGACCTGACCGTGGTGGGAGAAGGGGCTGACCCAGCCGTGTGGGGTTCTGACTGTGGCCTCGAGAGCCACAGCCATGGGAGGATTTTCAACGACAAATGCCCTGCTCGGAGTGGTGCTTCCAGATCCTTTGCCCGTGTGGAGCCTGCGCTGGGGCACAGAGTAGGCCACAGGCTAGTGGCGGGGCTGCTGTCCTCCAGGAGGGAGCAGAGGTGGCTAGAACAGGGAGGGGTGCGGCCCCACTGGTGGAGCATACCAGGGAGCCAAGGACAGAGGCCTACATGGAGTGGCCAGCGCCCGGGCAAGGACAGTAGCATCCCCCAGGAGGGGCAGCTCTGGGCCAGCGCTCTCCCAGGGCCAGACGGCTGGCTTCGCCGCGGCCCGCAGAGCCCACCCTGCACAGCGCAGCCGTGCGTCTGCCTCGTGGAGCTGACCGAGGGCACGGACACGCCGGCGCCGCCAGCCCCCAGTAGGAGCGGCGCCTGAAGTTGTCTTCCAAGGGCCAAAGTAAAGGCCAGCGGAGTGGGCGGACGTGGCGGCAGCCTCTGTCTGCGCCAGGTGAGGCGGTTCGCAGCCAACGCTGCTGCCGCTTTCAACACACAGAGGAACTTCACACTGAAAAGGCACGACACGACGCACTCACCCACGGGCATTCTGTCCTTCATCCAAGTCACGGTGGGCGCAGGGACTCCAGACACGTCGCAGGTCAGGACCAGCGGGCTCCCAGCCACCTGGCTGACTGCCTCCGTGTCGGGGTTCCCAAATGTTGGGGGCACTGAAGGAAAGAAGCTGGATCTCAGAATCCTGAGGCTCATCTCCCCCCTTCCTTCTTCTTGAGCCGCTCAGAGAGGCCTGGGGGACAGCCGGCATCTCCCCACCTGGTCCCCCCCTTGGGTGCAGTGGGGTTTCGGTGGGGCACATGGTGGCTCAGGAGGAAACCACACTCCCGACTCCCGGGGGGCCTGCTGCAGCCCTCACCAGTAACATCCAAGCAGGAGGGACAGACACGACTTCTACATACAATAAACCTGTGCCCCACCCTGCTTCCGCTCTTCCCTGCTTTCCCTGTGCTGGGACCAAACACGCTGGGGGGCAAGACCCTCGGAGACTGGAGGGGAGCCAAGTGGGAGGAGCCTGGGCCCCTGAATTACCAGGCGGAGCTGAGCTGCCTGCCAGCCTACACACTTCCCTCTGGGCTCTGGGTGAGCGGGGAACTCTCATTTCACCCACTGTATTTGGAGGTCTCCATTACTCGGCTAAGTCCGTACTCCGACTGATACATCTGGCCCCAAGAAAACCTGGCCCAGCTCCCTCAACAGCTCACACAGGCTCCTCCTTCCCCAGCTTAAGTCACATGTCCAGCCAAATGCCACCATGTTCCATCCTTGGGCTGCTGGGACAGGCCCCCTCGGTTCCCCCAACAGAGGTGATGTGGCCCCAGGCCTCCCAAGTGTCTGACCTCCAGGGGCTCCTTCCTCTCAGTGCCAAGGTGCCACAGTGTATGCCTCGCACTTTACAGCTGCCCAGGGCTTCCATGTGCCCAGTGGGCAGGTCCTGCTGTTAACCTCCTTCACGGAAGCTAGACTCAAGACTTGCAAGGCCGAGTCTCTGTGACGGCCCCCAGCAGGTCACGGGCAGGGCCCTGCTGGGATCCCACAAGTCCTGGTCCTACGTTTCAGACCTGTGTCCTAACACACGACCACCCACCTCCTGCCAGACCCTCCCACCCTGGGCAGCCCGCCCCCGCTCACCTTGGACCGTGAGGATGAAGGTGCGCATGGCCTCCCCAGCCGCGTTGCTGGCCTTACAGCTGTATAAACCTTTATCCGACACCTGGACCAGGAAGAGCACTTCATTACGGGGTGCCTGGACCTGGAGCTTCCCCCGACACTTCCAGGCTGCAGAAGATTCAGGCCAGGGACTCTCCGATTTCTGGTCTTGCCTGAGGAGCTAAGGGGCTGTGGGACCCTCCTCCAGCCTTCGCCAAGAGCCTCGAGAAGCAGGAGGGCCCATCAAGGCAAACGCAGAGACTCCGGACCTGCCCTCCCAGGGCCTGCTTGTCCATCAAGCCTGGAGGGAGAGGTCCTCTGACTGTGGGCCAGGAGGAGGGCCCAGAATGGATCACCGGGGAGCCACAGAGATGCCCCAGCATATTGTCTTCTTGGCACCAGGGACAGAAGGAGGAGGACAGACTCCCAGAAGTCAGACGGCGAAGCTAGGGGCCTAGGAGTCTAGATCCAGGGGACACCGAGGCTGGCAGCGCAGGCAGGGTGACTTGAGGCCATGCCATGAGTCAGTGTCCAGTAGGACTAGAACCCAGCTCTGCAGCCCTGCGAACTCCCCATGTCTCCCAGCTTGAAAGCTGCCAGTCAGCTCAGTCTGGGGTCCCACAGGCTGAGGACGCAGCCCCCCACACCTGCCACACGCCTGCCCACCTCCCTCCCGCAACGCTCCCAGGGCCAGGAGGTGGCGTCCCCCCCTCACCCCAGGTTGCTCACCTGGGTGTCCAGGATCTCTAGCCTCTGCCCCTCCTGCAGAGCCTGGCTCCTCTGCACCAGGGCCAGGGGCTGTCCGTCCTTGTACCAGGTCACGGCTGGCTTGGGGAATGACTCTGTCTCACAGCTCAGGACGGCCTTGTCCCCAGCCCGCACCTGGACCGCCTCCTGGTGGCTGCTGGGAGCCCGCCTGAAGGTGGGTGGAGCTGAGGGCAGGAGACAGCAGAGTGAGGGGCTGTGACCTTGCTGTGTCCTCCCACCGAGGCCCATAAGGGCCATAAGTGACCCGGCATTGCCCCCAGGGAGGAGGAAGAGAACTCAGACCAGCACACTAAGGACCCGCTAGGTGACCAGTGGCCGCAGCTGACCTCTCCGGGCCTCGGCTTCCCGGCTGGGGGAAATGCCAGCAGGCTCTCGCACGAGACGGGCTACGGCTGGGAAAGCGCCTCCACGGGGCCGCATAGCTGCTCCAGCAAACCAGAGTGGAAGCCCCACCCAAGGCCACGCGCTGCCAGGACCCAACAAGGTGGCCACACACAAATGAGTGGGCTGGCCCCAGGGCTGGAAAGAACTTCCGGCCAGACTCGGCTCATGGCACCCTGGACCAGCTTTCCCCATGAGGATTCTGAAGACCAAGACCACGGACCACTAGCCACGGAACCGCTAGCCACAGGCTCCGTGCTGCTGAGAACCTTGCAAGCCAGCAGGCCGGGGGAGGGGCCCTTCCCACCAAGCTCTTGGGGATTGTCCCGCTGATCCCTGGCTCATTCGCTTTCATCCGAGCTGGAGAGCTGGTGGGTGCAGGAGCCTCAGGCTGGCTGCCCTCTCCTTCCTGTTCTGCCCGAGGGCTGTGGCCTGTGGGCCAGCTGAGGGAGGTGGGAAGGTGTGGTGGGGACAGGCACCGACGTACCCAGCACGCTGAGCTGCACCAGCTTCTGGTCCCGGCCGGCAGCATTGAGGGCCTCGCACAGGTACGACCCTGAGTCCGAAGGCTGTACTCGTGCCAGCTGCAATGTGTGGGTGCCTGTGGGGGGACAGCCCCTCGCACCAGCAACCTGGCCCACCCCCACACCCACGCCCCCACTCCCAAGCTCCTCCCGGACTCACAGCCCCGCCCAGGTTTGGAGAAGCAGCTCTCTCCCGAAGTGCCCTCAGAGCTGGGCCTGAAGACTCAGTTTACCCACCAGGTAGGAGGAAGATCTCGCCACCCGGAGAGAGGGCCTGGCCATTCTTGTACCACGTGACCTCAGGGCTCGGGTGGGCTCGGACATCGCAGGGGAGGGAGATGCTGCTATTGAGGACGGCCGTGACCTGCTCCGAGTTCAGGCCTACGATTCGTGGTGGGACTGGCCGCGGCCCCAAGGAAAACGCTGTGAGAAGGCGGGGCAGAGCTCTGCCGAGCTCCCGGTTCTGCGCCCAGTGCATCCTCAGAAACCCCGCACAGAAATCCACGTACAAGGTTTAGCTACCTTGTACCTGACGACAGTGGGGCTTGCAGATCAGAGAGGGAGTCACTTCTCCAAGGCCACATAGCAGTCGGCGATGGAGCAAAATACTAATTTGGGTTGAGTCCACGGCCTTGCGTGCTCCAGACTGTCACCCTCTGGCCCGAGGCCACAGCTGGGGGTGGAGCTCATGGCCATGGAGGTGCGGCCCACACGAGAATGCAGAGGTCGGGATGTGGCCCCGGGGGGAGACCCCACCAGAGCAACCTCCTTACAGTATTCTCACAGCTGTAGGTTGGGATGACCCCAGCTCTGCAAGGAGCAGTCAGTCCAGGAAGGCACTCGGCCCACACCAGGTACACAGGGGTGCTCAGCAAAGGTGCTGCAAGGCCCCGGAAGTTGCCTGGCCCCCTCTGAATCTGCATACAACCAGCTGGGGCTGACACACCGGTCATCAGGCCCCCACATGCACTCTGGCCCCGGGTGTGGCTGGCACCGGGCTGGGACCCCTGCACTCTGAGCGCGACCCCCAGGACACTGGGAGCACCAGCTGGAGCCCTCGGGAGGGATGAGGAGCCCGCAGAGGCTGCCCGCTCAGCCCCGCTCACCTTGGACCCTGAGGGTAAAGAGCTTCTCAGTGGAGCCCGCCTGGTTCTCAGCCACGCACATGTAGCTGGCGGCATCTGTCACCTCTGCCGTGGAGACCTGTGGGTGCAGGGGCCGGTGCCAGGAGATGCCACAGGCCCTCGGACTGCTCCCCCCCCCCCCGGACCACTGTGAGACCCCCTCCCACCTCATGCCAGGCAGCTCCTGGAGGCCACCTCCCTCTCGGGTTATGTGACATGTGGAAGGGGAAGCTGTGAGGTTCATGTTGGCAAATGTGATGTGGCAATGAACTCCCCTTAACACCATGGGGCTACTCAGAGGACCTGTGATGCTGTGTCTGGGCACTGGGCGGCCAAGGGCACTGCCTGGAGTCCTGGGCGCCAGGCACAGCGCTAGGTGTTAGCCGTGTGCAGGGCTGGGTGCTGGCTGTGGTGTCCCGGGAGCCAGGCACAATGCTAGGTGTTAGCCCTGTGCGGGGCCCTGTGCGGGGCTGGGTGCTGTATGTGACATCCTTTCCAGGGGTCACTAACTCCTAGGAGCTGAGTGTGGCCCGGCAAGCCTGCCCACAGACGACAACTGGCTGGGCTGAGTTAACCCAAGGGGCTGCAGTATGGTTCTGGCAAAGGGCCTACTTGGTGCGGAGAATGACCGCCCTCGTTCCCTGACACAGCTGGTGGCAGGGCCGTCTCTGTTAGCCCCCACGGGAAGCCCCCTGACCTGCAGGACATGCCCGTCTTCCAGAACCTGCAGCCGTGGGCTCGGGGTCAAAGGCAGCCCATTCTGAAGCCATGAGATTGTGGGTGGGGGGTTGCCCAGGGCTGGGCACTGCAGGCTGACGGAGCTGCTGGCGTTGACGGTCACCTCCTCCACCAGCTCTTCTGTGTCACCCAGGATCACAGGTGGGGCTGGCGGTGAGGAGAGGAGGATGAGAAGCTGGCGAAGCTGCCCGGGGGAGGGAGTGGGGTGCATGCAAGGACAGCCCCCTAGGGCCCGGGTGCAAGAAAGGAGTCTGGACAGAGAGGAAGCTGGCGCTGTCTGGGCCCTGCCCTGCGGGCCTGGGACTGCCCACCCCAGGCCGGGCCAGCACTCACTCAGCACCAGCAGCTCGTAGTGCAGCCAGTCCTCGCCCACCTCGTTGGAGGCCCTGCAGGAGTACCTCCCAGCGTCCTCCGCCCGCACCAGGGGCAGCTGCAGGACACGGCCCCCTGCAGGGACACAGAGGGAGACCGAGAGACCGAGCTCAGGGAGAGGGGCCGCCCCTGAGTGCAAGGAACTGCCCTGGTCTCTGGAGGGGACCTGGGATGTGCTCCTGCCTCGCTGGGAGGTGAGGAGTCGGCTTGCCCTGTCCTGTCCAGGGTGGAGGGAGAACCTGCCCAGGAGCGGCTCGCAGAGGGCCAGCTCTGAGCCTTCCACATGTATCCCCTGACAACTGTGGGCGTGTGCTGCTGTCGTGCCATCTTACAGATGGGGAAGCAAAGACCCGGCCTGCTGTTCTGCCGAGCCCAGCCCCACGGTGAGGCAGAGGGAGGTGGCAGTGAACAGGCGAATGAACGGGTGGAGGCAGCCCCTGGGTGGTGGGGGGCACGTGGGAGGTGTCAGCAGGGCCCTTGGTGAGCAACAGCCGGCCCTGGGTCAGAGCCTGGCACCCATGAGGGGCTGGAGGTGGCTCCAATAGCGGCTGGGTAGAGCCACTGAGCTCAGGACTCCAGGTCGAGGCTGCCAGCACAGGTGGGGGTGGCTTAACCAGGATCAGAGCCAGGCTCCCCGCGCAGAGCTCGGGCAGTGGCCAGGGCTCGGGGGGCGGTGGCATGGTCAGGGCCGGTTGGCGTTTCAGGTTAATCTATGGTCAGGGTTGGAACTCGGGCCAGCTTGTGACTACAACCACGATGTGCCCAGGACTAGGGGTCAGTGGCCAGGGTCAGAGGTCAGGGTGGGGCTGGAGGTCAGTGCTAAGACAGGGACGGGGAGGACAATGACTGTGGTGTCACCGAGACTCTCCAAGGGCCAGGCGAGCCAGCCAGGGAAGCCTCTTCCTGGAAACTCTTCATTTATGATCCCACACAAGAAAGTATTCTAAAATAAAAGTCTTAAAAAATTAAAAACCTGGGCCAGAAGATGGCATAGTGGTTGAGGCGCTGGACTCCTATGTGGCTGACCACAGTTCGAGTCCTAGACCTGGCAGCTTAAAAACCACACCAGGCACCTGTGTGTGAGTGCCCAGAATCCAAAGTGGAAAATGTGGGAGAAAGGACCTTGGCATGGCCATCCCCCTGGGGGGTGATTTCTCTCTGTCTCTCTGTCACTCCAGCAAGTACACGTGCCCCATAGCAAAATAAATAAATAAATAAATAAATAAATAAATAAATAAATGAATGAATGAATGAAAATTAGAAACCTTAGCCAATATTTAAAACAGTAAAGAGAAGATCCTGCCACACGAGCCAAGGGCTCTGACCACAGTGTCGCCTTCAAAGCCCAGAGAGGGCATCTTCCATGGGCTTTGTAAGGACAGTGCCGGCTCCTGGTGGCAGTCCAGGCCGTGACAGACCCCGGAGTCCATGGGTGGTTTGACCCAGGGTGGGACTCTCGGTTCTAGAATTAGAGGCAGGTGCGGGGGGTAAAACGTAACGCTCTGCAGGGCCCACCCTGGGGGAGGTTCTGCTTCGTGCTCAGAGACCTCCTGAGTGCTGGGCCCGTGTGTGCCCACCACGCAGGCTGGCTGAGGCTGGAGGTGGGTCGCCACCGGGACCCCGCGGGGTGTGAAGTCTCTCCGTCTCTGTGGCACCGCGGGCAGCCCACTCAGCACGGTCTGTCCGCACAGCCTGACCTACCTTGCAGCACGGACACGCCATCCGCGGCCGTGAGGGGCTGATCTTCCCTGTACCAGGTGAAGTCGGGGGGCGGGACGGCGTTGGTGTCGCAGTACAGGTAGGCCGGGTTGTTCTCTACGATCTCCCGGTATTCTGTCACCTCCCCTTGGGCCTCCTCCTCCCGGGACAGGATCTCAAAGGCTGCACTGGCATCACCCATTTTCTGGAACAGGGGGGGCACTGGGAAGGGGAGACAGAGCTGCTGGGAGGTAGGGGAGGGGCAGGGGATGCTTTGCTCAGACGGGTTCCAGGCCAGCCCCTCCCTGACTGGGCGCTGAGGTCCACGCTCGAGTCATTCCCTCGGGGCAAAGCTGTTCTTAAATCCACTCGTGCCCTCAGCCCGTGTCACTGAGCACTGCGGCGCTGCACGCTGAAATCGGGCTCGTGCCCCGTGGAGCTCGTGCGTGACGGCCGAGGCTCCAGATCCCGAGCTGCAGCCAGCGCTGCTGAGCAGAGCCCAGAGGCACAGAATCACAGGCTTTCGGAACTAGAAGGACGCCTGCAGGGCCCCTACTCCAGTCACCTCCATTTTGCAACTGGGGCTGGGGAAGCAGTGACTTCTCCAGTCACTTAGCCAGGAGGGCCAGGGACGGGGTCTGACAGAGAAGAGGAAGGGAGAGCAGCCTGGGGCGGGGTTCCTCCCGCTAGCTCGCCCCAGAAGCCCTGCAGTGACCTGGCTCTGAGCCCTCACCTGTCTCAGCCTGGCTGCCAGCACCCGTCTCCCTGTCTCTCTGTCTCTCAGCCTGCCGGCCTCCCTGCTTCTCAATCTCCTGGCCTCCCAGCCTCCCCGTTTCTCTGCCTCCTTTTCTCCTTCCCTCCCTCCCTCCCTTCTTCACTTTCTTAGACCGGGGAAACGTCGGCCATGGCAGGCTGAGAGAGCAGACCAGCCGTATGTGCCCACAGCCCGCGGCCACGCAGGACCTGCCACGGCAGTCACCACGCACAGCCTCTCTGCTCACTCTGCACCCGATTACTTTGAAGCAAACCCTCATTTCCTAATAAGAGAGGGGTACCCCACAGAGGGTTGAAGTGCATGGTGTTTTGGCTTAACCAAACCCAATCTGGGCCTGCCACTTGACTCTGTGATTGGAGCAGAGGCCCTCCTTGCAGGGAGCCGCGTCCCTGGCCGTGGGGACAGAGCAGCAAGCTCCTGCCAGGCCGTCCTGCTGAGTCAAGGGAAATGTCAGAGGAGGCTCAAGGCAGCACCGACCGGCTGGGCGTGCAAAGGCTGGCCCACGCCTGCTGGCCCGCGGCCCACAGCCCCCCAGCCCGCGCAACACACCCTGAATGAGCACGTTGAAGTCCTGGTCGTCCTCGCCAGCCACGTTGGTGGCCACACACAGGTACCGCCCTGAATCCGAGACCTGCGTGGGCCGGATCTGGAGCAGGCGCCCTTCACCCAGGACTTGGAGCCGTGGGGAGGGGGTCACAGGCTGCGGGAGGGGAGAGGGCGACCGAGATCAGAAAGGAGGGCCAGAGACACCAGGGCAGTGTACTGGGTTTCTTTTTCCCTTTCAGTTTTTTTGCTATGGAGTATATGCACCCACCAAAGAGAGACAGAGACACAGAGAAAGAAAGGGAAAGTGAGAAAGCACCCTCCGGGGGGAATGGCCATGCCACATTCCTTTCTCTTTACCCCTCAGGGTTTGGGTCATGCATGTGCACGTGCTCAGCGTGTTTTTCAAGGTACCGAGTCTAGGACTCGAACCGCACATTTGGCCGTGTGGGAATCCGGTGCCTTAACCACCATGCCACCCACTGGCCTGTGTACTCACCTTTTAATACACTTTCTAACCATACAATACGAAGTGACAGGGACACCCTGACAACTTTGTGAAACCAAGTCTACACGGCATGGTGGAAGATGGAAGCCGAGAGACCTGCTCCCTCCAGACAGCAATCTCTCATTTAAAACTGAGGGCTGGGCTGCCTGTCTGGGAGGTCCAGGCAGGAGCTGAGGCCGCTACGGGCTGGCGCTCACCTGTCCATCCTTGTACCAGCTGATGGTGGGCGGAGGCACGGCCCAGCACTCGCACTCCAGCGTCAGGGTGCTGTTGACCTTGGTCTTCACCTCCCTCACGCCAGCCTCCCCCGAGGGGTCGTCTTTGGAGATGGCAGGGGGCACTGGAAGACACAGGGGCCTGAGGAGCAGGCTGGGGATGCCGAGGCCCTGAATTCACACTGGTCCCGGGCAGTCCAGAAACGAAAGGCTGGCTCCGAGAGTGGGGAACAGGCACCTCAGAAACCAGCCTGCCCTGGGTCGTTCACGTAGAGGGAGAGCATTTGTCTGTGATGGCTCTAGGACAGGGTAGGTCTGAGGCAGGGAGAATCCCAGAGTGCCTTTTTGGGGTTCCCAGGTCTCGGTTTGAGGAGCCTCCATTGCAGTCACAGCAGAGGAAGCCACGGCTGGGCCTGGGAGCGAGCCCTGTGCTCCGACGTCCTCGGCTCTGAACAGGGCATGACCGCCCACCGAGGGGGCAGCCACATGAGGGTGCCCTGGGTGCCTGGGGGCACATGGAGTTCCCAGGCAGCCGTCCACCCAGCACAGGTGCCCGGCAGCTGCCCTGGAGGCCCCGACTCACTGAGGACTTCCACGTGGTAGTTCTTCACGGCCTCCCCCAGCTCGTTGGTGACCACGCAGGTGTACTGGCCGGCATCTTCCTTCTGGGCATTCAGGATCTGCAGCCCGTGGCTACCTGCTTGGGGACCACGGCCAGGGTCACCAGGCAGCCACAGCCGGGCTCTGAGCCAGCCTGAGGGCATGTCGCCGGGCCACTCGCCCTCCCTGTCACAGAGGCCAGCACCTGGGAGCAGCTGGATGTTCCCGGAGGTCTTGAAAGGGGCCCCGTCCTTCATCCAGGTGATGTTGGGGGCGGGGAAGGCCAGGGCCTCACAAATCAGAGAAGTGGGGTTGTTGATCGTCACCGTCACTTCCTCGTCGGCACTGTCCTCGGTCACTCCCAGGATGGTGGGAACCACTGTGGGGGCAGGGGAGCATTCATGGACACAGACCCCAACCCTGGGTTTGAGGGCCACCCTCGGACCCTGGTGCTCATGGGAAACTGAAGCTCAAAGGCCCCATGCATGGTGTGGTAAGACTTGCCCCGGAGCCTGGCTCTCAGCCACTCAACAATATTACAGGGGAAAGCCTCGTAGTTCCACCTTAGTTTCCCCAATAGCTTCACGACACCCAGCTTCTCTGCTAATGTAACCAGAGCGTTCAATGTGCATTGTCCCGTTTCTCCCCTCCCTGAGCTGGGAGAGGGCTGGGCCTTTGCCCCCGCTGAGTAGAATGGCTCTACTGTCTTTAGTCTTTTGTCCTCTTCAAAAAAAAAAGAGGGAAAGTGAGAAATCATCCCCTGGGGGGATGGCCATGCTGCAATTCCTTCTCCTCCATTCTCCCCTTGGGATTTTGCATCCACACACGCACACATGCATCTGGCGTTTTTTTTCAAGTCGCCAGGTCCAGGACTCGAACCATAGTTGGCCATGTGGGATCCAGCTGCCTTAACTTCCACACCACCTGCTGGCCCCTAAAACATCTTCTTTCAACCCTGTAGGGAACTCTCCTTTTTCACCACCAGCGTGTTTTTGTTTTTAGAGAGATTTTTGCTATAGGGCATGTGCACTCACCAGAGAGACAGAGAGAGAGACAGAAAATGAGAAGTCACCCCCCAGGGGGGATGGCCATGCCACAGTCCTTTCTCCTCCAGTCTCCTCTTACGATCTGGGGCACACATGCACATGTGCCTGGTGTGAGTTTTAAGGGGCCAGGTCCAGGACTCGAACTGTGGTTGACTATATGTGAGTCCAATGACGTCACCATTACAGCATCTGCTGGTCCCTACCACCAGCATTTTTAGAAGGAGATTTTGTTAAATTTCTCTGTGCCCAGCATGTGGTAGGTTCTGTTTCCCTAGCCTGGGGACAGCTCAGAAGGGCACTGCCCTCAGGAGATGGATGTTCTGGCACGAGCCAGGTCACCTCTCACCCTCAGAGCTTCAGCTGTGACATGGGACAAGCACATGGCCTGCTCCTAGAGTCACTGTGAAGACTCAACCCATCAGGCCTGCTCAGATGGCTGGCCTGTGAGAAATGTGCCATCGACACAGCTGCTGTTACCGTTTAGTTATTGTTGTCTGCCCGCTTGGAGAAGTGGAAGAAAAACAGCAGTGTACTGTGGAAAACTGCCCAGGAGCTGGTCCTGGTGGTTCTGGGACGCACTGGGGGGCTGGGAGATGCCAGGACCCTACCCAGGACACTGAGCTGGAAGTGCTTGGTCCTCTCCCCGCCAGCGTTGGCTGCGATGCAGGAGTAGTGGCCGGCACTGGACAGGTTTGCCTGGAGGACCCACAAGAGCACTCCATCTGGGGAGATGTGGTAGGCATCCCCACCAGTCAGAAGCCGGCCGTCTTTGAACCATGTAACCTTGGGCTGTGGGTGGCCTGCGGGCAGAGGAGCAAATTAGATAGCTCGGCAGTCTTTGACCCAGTCAGTCCAGGGGTCAGAGACTGCTCCCGGTTGGGGCAGGAGACTAGCTCCAGAGGCCCAAGAAGTCCAGTATAAAACAGAAGCAGCCACCAGCCCTAGCCTGGACCCTTCCCTCTGTGATTTGGAGATCTTCACTGAGGAATGGACAGAGATTGCCCAGTAGAGATAGGCAAGACAGACAGGCAATTCCTTCTATTTTCCCACCTATCCATCTACCATCCATCCATCCATCCAACCAATCATTCATCCATTCATCCACCATCCAACCATCCCACCATCCACCATCAATCTATCATCCATCCATCCAAACAACCATCTATCCATCCACCATCTATCATCCAACCAACCATCCACCCATCCATCTGTCCATCCACCATCTATCCTTCTATCTAACCAACTATCTATCATCTAACTAACCATTCATCCAACCAACCATCCATCTCACCATTCATCCATCCGACCAACCATTCATCCATCCATTCATCCCAGCATCCACCATCCATCTATCCAACCAACCATCTATCCATCCACCATCTATCATCCAACCAACCATCCACCCATCCATCTGTCCATACACCATCTATCCTTCTATCTAACCAACCATCCATCTATCATCTAACTAACCATTCATCCAACCAACCATCCATCTCACCATTCATCCATCTGACCAACCATTCATCCATCCATCCATCCCAGCATCCACCATCCATCTATCCAACCAACCATCTATCCATCCACCATCCATCCATTCATCTATCCATCCACCTTCTATCCATTCATCCAACCAACCATCCATCCATCCACCATCCATTCACCTCCACCATCCAACCAATAATCCATCCATCCACCATCCATCCATCCAACTAACCATCCACCTATCTGACTTCCCACTACCTATCATCCAACCATTTCTCCCTCCCTCCTTTCCTCCCACCTCCGCCATTCCATCCATCAGCCACCCATCCTTCAGTCCTCAAGCATACTAATGGGAGCCTATTCTGCCAGGCACTAGGGAAACCTAGTGACAAGTAGCCCTCACATCCTCAGGGACCTTGGATGTCACAGGCCACTATGGTGCAGTGTGGTGAGTGCTGGACCAGGGAAGCACTGGGACCTATGGGGCTTAGGAGAGGCAGTTCCTGGCCTGAGGGGCCAGCCAAGGACTCCCTATGGGAGGTCTTAGAAGCCAAGCTCTGCCATCAGGTGAGGAGTGGGGAGGTGTCTGGGACAGAGGGACAGTAAGTGCAAAGATAAGCAGGGATATGGGGTTGAGTCTACAGGTAGAGCTCCTCAGCGGGGAGCAGCAGGGTTGGGGCAGGGGGAGATCCTACGGCCCCTCCTTCCCAAAGCTGCCCTCCTGCCCCTCCCACCCCTCCCCGCCTGGTGTGGCCCTCACCTGTGGCGTTGCACACTAGCTGGGCGGTCTGCCCCTCGGGAACCTTGAGCATCTCCTCCAGGTCCTCGTTCTCAATACTGGGAGGACCTGGCAGAGGTAGGAGAGAGACCACTACAGACAGGGCTGCCCACTCCGGCTGCATGGCCTAGAGTAGGATGGAGGCTCGCTTTCCCCATTCCCTAGGGTCCACTTTCACAGAGCAGTGAGTTTAGTTTGCATATGCTGCTGGCTGAGGGTGATGCTACTCCCTCAGGGAGAAGGCCCTGATCAGAGGTAGCAGTTTTAGTGGTGCTGAAAATAACTGCCCCCTTTCCCTTTGGGTTAGTTCCTGCTGTTTCTGGAACGTTCTATGGTAGCCTCAGAGCTGAGGTTTCTGATAAGGCAAAGACGACAGGTCTGGCCTCTCCCTCCTTCCCTGTACTGGGGCCCCTGCTATGGCATGAGAAGTGAGGCCTGGGCCCTGCCCCACTGGAGCCCCAGGCAGGAGGAAAGGAGTCCCAGGGCTCCCACGAGATGGGGCCGCTGTGTACCTAGGACTTCCACACTGAAGTTCCTCCGTGCTTCCCCAGCTGCGTTGCTGGCCAGGCACGAGTAGAGGCCTCTGTCTCGCTCCCGTGCCTGAGTCACCTTCAGCATCCAGCCACCTGGGGAGGGAGGGTGTGGGCTCTGACCATGGCTCTGAGCAGCCACTGCCTCCAGCTGGCCACCTATCAGGCATCCTCTCGGAGGGTATGTGCCCCCTCCCACAGTATCCATTCCTCAGAGGGGAAAACTGCAGCCCAGGAGGGTGAACAGAGTTACCTGGACATTAGACATGGAAAAATAAACTTCCGGACACTGTCGTAGCAAGGAGGACCCAACACCCTGGCCACTCTGACTCTGGGCTAGCTGGGGCCGAAGGGACAGCAGTGGGCTACAGAGTCCCAGCCTGGGTCAGATCCCCATTCTACTCTGACAGGCACAGAAAAAGGTCTTTTTCTCCCAAAGACCTCTCAGGGTGAGCTAGCTCCTCTTAGAGGAACCCCAGGGTCTCCTAAGGCCAGTATGGAGAGGTCAGATACACAGGACACATGTCATCACTCTTGTTCCTGCACTCAGAGCAGACATCACTAATCAATGGCCGCTCTCCTTTCTGCTGGGCCCAAACGCAGTCTCTGGATTCATATCTGCACAATGTATTGGCAACCTTACCAAGTGGTCAGAGTGAGGCAAAGGAAATGTACATGCCCTTCCACCATAGGTCGTGTGGGTCACTGCGTGAGGTCTGCGCAAGATTTGGAGACACTGTCTCTTGGGCCTTGGTTTCCTTGTTGTACACCAGCGAGAACCATCACAAACCAATTTTGTGACCAGAATGAATATTTAGAGGAGAAACTACTTAGATTATTCGTTTTTCCTGGAGCACCTCATCTGATCGGTGTTTGGGATGCACTCTTTCTTTTTAAGAGAGTTTTTTTGCTATAGGATGCATGCATTTGCCAGAGAGACAGAAAGCGAGAAATCACCCCCTGGGGAATGGCCATGCTGCAATCATTTTTCCTCCTCTCGAGATTTTGGGCACACATGCACATGTGCCTGGCATGAGTTTGAAGCTGCTGGATCCAGGACTTGAACCACAGTTGACTATGTAGGAGTCCAGCAACGTAACCATTACACCATCTGCTGGCCCCAGGGATGCATTCTTTGGGGACCGGTGGCTAGAACATTTGCCCCAACCTAGCTAACCTTAGAGGAAGCCCAGGTCTGTGCCAGGGGTCATCAGCGTGTAATGGGCAGAGGCAGAGGGTTAGACCTGAGTCCCGGCTATGCCTCTGGCTGGCATCTTACCTGCCAAGAGGTAGGTGTCCTCCCCAGGGCTGACGGGCTCTTCCCCTCGGAACCAGCGGACTGTGGGGGGTGGGACCCCCGTGGCCTCACAAAGCAGCGTCAAGGGGCTGTGCAAGGTGGTGGTGATGTTGGTCGGCGGGTCCGAGTCTCCAGTGAGCTCTGGGGGCACTGGATGCAGGGAAGAAGCCGTCTGCTCCACCCACCTGCTGCCTCCAGAGGACGCCCCGCCCCCACTGGGAGTCAGGTGCAGCCAGGGTGAGCTCAGAGCTGCTCCCGCTGGGCTGCGACACCCAGAAGGGGAGTGGGGTGGCCACAGGCTGGGCTTCAGAGCTAGGCAGATGCCCTGGGCCTCAGTTTCCCACCCTTTCAGAGTTACTTTGAGGAGGAGTCATAAGAACGTGTGCAAAGCGTTTAGGCCAGTGCCTGGTGCAGGGCGAGTGCTGAACTGGAGACTGGACTTAGAGCAAGGGGAGCCCACCGCCCCAAAAGCGGCATACAGAACCAAGGGGCAACTGTGGTTTGTAAGAGGCCACGCTCTGCCCGCAGGGCTAGGCGAAGCCTGAGGTTCCAGGGATACCGGGGCGTCACGAGGGGGCTCCTCCTCACGCCCATCCTTGCCTGGCACTCTCCCTCTCGCTTCTGCTCCCTGCCCCGCCCTGAACCACTCCAGCAGGCAGGAGCTCCGTGAGTGACTGGAACCCCCAGGCTGCCCCAGCCACACAGAGTGGGCCGCTGCTCCTCCAGGCCCCCGCAGAGTCTTCCCTCTGCCTGGCACACTTCTCCCTGCACCCCAGCAGTTGCCTGACTCCCACTCCGCTGAGAGATCACCTCCTCCAGCAGCCTGCCCTGCCCTCCCTCTCAGGACAGTGTCCCTGGTCGTGCCTCAGGGCCCCCCTCACGATCCTGCCCCTCACATCCGGCCTGGGGAGGGAGACTGCAGCTTCCCCGGTGCCCAGAACAGTGTGAGTGCCGGAGGGAGGGTAGCAGGGGCGAGAGTGGGGCTCCCTGGGCCAATCTGGATTTGAGCAGCTGCTGGGGCTGCCCCAAGAGCAGCACCAGAGATCTGACCCCGGAAGCGGAAGCGGAAGGGCAGGAGGCTGTGCAGTGCCGCCCCCCTCCTGCCGCTGCGGGCCTCACCCAGCACCGAGAGCGAGAACCTCCTCTCCGCCCGGCCAGCCGCGTTCTCGGCCACACAGCCATAGCGCCCAGCATGGGCAAGCTGGGCCAGCTCCACGTGCAGCCGCTGACCCTGCTCCTGCAGCCGCAGGCCTGGCTCGGCCCCCAGGGGCTGGCCGTCGCGCTCCCATGTCACTGCTGGTGGGGGCTTCCCGGTCGCCTTGCACTCCAGAGTAGCCTCCCCGTCCTGGACCACTGAGACCAGCGTGTGGGGCTCCAGGGGGCCAGTGATCTGGGGGGGAACTGGGGCAGGAGGGAAGCACGTCAGGGAAAGCAGTGGGGCTGCCAGAGGCCCTGGCCACGAGGACGCACCCGCGTTCCCCTTCCACCTGCTGGCTGTGTGACCTCACCTCTCTGGGCCTCCTTTGTCCTTCTGTATGACAGGGTCCTAACAGGACCCCACTGCCACTCCCTGCACCCCAGGATCCCAGGGGGAATTGCCGTCTGGGAGCAAGCTCATGGCACAGCCCTCCCCTGGAAACAGAGGCTTCCGGGACCTTAAACAGGCGCTGGGGCTGGTGGGGAGAAGTCCACGGCTGGGCGAAGATACTGAGCGGTGCCTCTCAGTCCCTCACGGCAGGACGAGTGTGCGGACAGGTGTCCCCACGTACAAGCTCTCACACAGCCGCGCGGTCTCCCAGGCCCTCCACCGTTTCAAGACGTGCATTTCCCTCTGGCCATTGCAGGGGCTCGCTGCCCCCTCCTGTGCTCAGGGGCCATTAGAATGGTGCCCTCTGCGAGGACGTGGCCGTGCTCCTGTCGCCGTGCCTGCCTTTGCTCTGACTCTGGTCTAGGGTCTACCCCCCACTGCCTGCCCGTGCCCTTCCCGCCCTGCACGCACCGAGCACCTCCAGTCGCTGGTCCTGGCTGCTGCTCCCCGCCACGCTGCTGCACTCACAGGTGTACACCCCCTCCTGAGCCGGCAGGACCTGCCCCAGATACAGCAGCCTCCCCACGGCGGACACCTGCTCGAGGCTGGCATTCTGCCCAGGCAGGAGCTGACCTGGGCACAGTGAGAACAAAGCCCCTGGTCCAGGGCTCTGCAGGGACACAAGGTCCTCCTACCTGGAATGTCTGTCCTCCCGCCCACTCCCTCCCATCCATCCTTGCCAGCTCTTGTTCGTCCATTTGGTGTCCACCCAGACATCACCTCCTCCAGGAAGCCTTCCCTGAGCACTACATCTGGTCCTGACACCAGCACTGAGCTCCTCCCTGTCACAGATCTGCCTGCAGGTGCCTCGTCTGAATCCCACCCTGGCCTCAGCCCTCCAGGATGGCAGCCCCCACCTCACTTCCCCTGATATCCACAGAGGCTCCAACGCCTGGCCCAGGGCAGGGCTCAGCTGTGGTCACTGAGTGAGTGACCTGCCCACCTGGCTACCCGCCCTAAGGTGGGATCCCGGGCAATGGGACCTGGCAGTGAGAAGCCCCCACAGCAGGGGAGGGCCTACAGCCCTGGGAGCCCTGATCCTGTCATGGAGGAGCAGACCGCAGCTCTGCACTGCCTGGCCCAGCAGGGAGGAGGCCCCACGGCCACCCTCCCTCGTGCACCCTCCCCTGCCCACTGCCGTATTCCCAGTGTGGAGCACGGGGCCTGGAACTCAATGACGGGGACCAAGGTGGGTGATGGGACAAGTCATCAAGGAGGCCCTGCTCCAGGCTGGGCTCAGGGAGGGCTTCTTGGAAGAAAGGACATCTGAAGTGAGCCCCGAAGACTGATCCAGTCCTGACTGGTAAGGATGAGGCCTTTGGACTTGGGGACCCAGCAGAAAAAGGCTAAGGGACATGTTAATTTTACAAGTAATTGGCACCCCTACCGTCTAGGGTGTAAGCCCACCCATCTCAGCTAGGCTCTGGGGTGGGGACACCCAGTGGAGGTGTGGGGCCGCCCCCCTGCACTGGGCAGTAAGCGGTGAGCCAGCAATCCTACCGTCCTTCCTCCAGGAGATCTTGGGGAAGGGTACGCCGTGGCACTCGCAGGACAGCCTGGCGGGGTGCCCCTCGTGCACAGTCAGGGTGCGGGGCTCCCTCGAGGGGAACACTGGAGCAACTGAGTCAGAGATGAGAGTGGCTATGGTTGGCATGGGGAGGGATGGGAGGCGCAGACCAGTGGGGGAGAGCTCTGTCCCTGGGTCCCAAGAAGGCACCCTCCCCAACCTTGGGCCCGAGAGCCACCCCTGGCAGGCAGGGAGGGAGCACCCAGCCCAGGAGGCCTCACCCCAGACGTTCAGGTTGTAGTGCTTCTCTGAGCGGCCTGCCTGGTTCAGGGCCTCACAGGTATAGCGGCCTGCATCCCACACCTGCGCTCTGTCCACCTGCCCGTGGGCACAGAGATGGGGTTACCCTGTGCCAGCTGTATGGCACAGGGCACCTCACCACACCTCCCTGAGCCTCAGTCTCCCCACCCAGAATGCGGGGCAGTGATGGCACCACCCGCACAGACTGTGCCATAAGGTTTCCAGAAAGCCAGTGCCCATCGGCCTGACCCAAGCCTGTGGGCCAGCACACAGAACAGGCTCACTAGATGGCAGGCCCCTGGCCCCCAACTTCACAGCCACAGCCCAGACCTGCTGCAGGCTGGTGCATCCTGGGTCAGACCTGCACCTGCCTCTGATCTGATCCTAGTCTCTGGAGAGTCCAACAGGACAGGCCAGAGGACAAGGTGGGAGAAAAGGATGGGGGTGGGTGTAGCAGACCTGTCCTTGGGCCAGACCCTGAGCTGAGTTGGGAATGATCTTATCACAAGGTGTAGAGGGTAAGGGTGGTGACGAAGGCTCTCCCAACCTGAGGGCTCAGTCCAAGAGCTCTGTCTTGGGAGGTGGGGCTTGCAGGGCATACTAAGCTGAACTGATGCTCAGTGGGCACGGGGCATGCTGCCCTGCCCTGCCAGGGGCTTGCATTCACTCTAGATGGAGGTATATGGTGGAGGCCTTAGGGGGAGCTCTAAGGTGGATGTCTATGGTAGAGACTTACAGGGGAGATCTTAGGTGGAGGTTTATGGGGGAGACCTATGGTGGAGGTCTTAGGTGGAGGTTTATGGGGGAGACCTATGGTGGAGGTCTTAGGTAGAGGTTTACAGTGAAGATCTATGGTGGAGACCTATGGTGGAGGCCTTAGGTGGAGGTTTATGGGAGAGACCTATGGTGGAGGTCTTAGGTAGAGGTTTACAGTGAAGATCTATGGTGGAGACCTATGGTGGAGGCCTTAGGTGGAGGTTTATGGGAGAGACCTATGGTGGAGGTCTTAGGTAGAGGTTTACAGTGAAGATCTATGGTGGAGACCTATGGTGGAGGCCTTAGGTGGAGGTTTATGGGAGAGACCTATGGTGGAGGTCTTAGGTAGAGGTTTACAGTGAAGATCTATGGTGGAGATCTATGGGGGAGGTCTTAGGTGGAAGTTTATGGTAAAGATCTACGGTAGAGATCTTAGGTGAAGGTCTTAGGTGAAGGTCTTAGGTGGAGGTCTGTGGTGGAGGTCTTATGTAGAGGTTGTAGGTGGAGGTAGTAGGTGAAGTTCTGTGGTGGAGGTCATACATGGAGGTCTTAGATAGAAGTCTTAGGTAGAGGTCTTAGGTGGAGGTCTCAGGTGGAGGTCTCAGGTGGAGGTCTTAGGTGGAGGTCTTAGGTAGAGGTCTTAGGTGGAGGTCTGTAGGAGA
This sequence comes from Tupaia tana, assembly GCA_026018925.1. Classification (NCBI taxonomy): domain Eukaryota; kingdom Metazoa; phylum Chordata; class Mammalia; order Scandentia; family Tupaiidae; genus Tupaia; species Tupaia tana. The sequence continues at coordinate 102,609,179 of JAKSZU010000013.1, read as the reverse complement.
AGGTCTTAGGTGGAGGTCTGTAGGAGAAGGTCTTAGGTGGAGGTCTGTAGGAGAAGGTCTTAGGTGGAGGTCTTAGGTGGAGGTCTGTAGGAGAAGGTCTTAGGTGGAGGTCTGTAGGAGAAGGTCTTAGGTGGAGGTCTGTAGGAGAAGGTCTTAGGTGGAGGTCTGTAGGAGAAGGTCTTAGGTGGAGGTCTTAGGTGGAGGTCTTAGGTGGAGGTCTGTAGGAGAAGGTCTTAGGTGGAGGTCTTAGGTGGAGATCTTAGATGGAGGTCTTAGGTGGTGGTCCTAGGTGGAGGTCTTACATGGGGGTCTTAGGTGGAGGTCTATGGTGGAGAACATAGGTGGAGGTCTATGGTGGCAACTCACTTTTAATAAGGCTTTGTCTGCAGAGAGGTGGATGCCGGGCCGCAGCTCCAGGGGACGCCCGTCCTTCTGCCAGCTCAGCACAGGAGGGGGCAGGGCCTGGCTCCGGCACTCCAGGGTCACTGACTCATTGGCCACAACAGACACATTCAGCTCCTCTCCCAGGATGCTTGGGGGCACTGTGGGGTGCGGGGCAGGAAGGCCTCCCTCAGGCATGTGGGGTGGGGCCCTGGGCCTGCTGGCCACTTTCCTCAGCAGGGCCTAAGACCCGACCCCACCTCCACCCTTCCCACCCCTCACAGCCTTGGGGGAAGGTGAGCCGTGGGCTGCGACAAACCCCTCTCCTGGATGGGGCACTGCCCCGCGTCTGCAAGATCCGCCACCGAGGGAACCCGGGAGAGAGCTCAGGCGGGCTCTGAATTATTTCTCACAAGTACATCTGGATCTACAGCTCTCTCAAAATTTTAAAGTTTTAATATTTTTATTTAAAAAGGGTTTAGTAAAGCAGGCCCCAGAGCCACTTCTCCCTGTGACAGAAATAACCAGTGCAGCCAAGCGGTTTCAAACACAGCACAGTTCCCGGGTGAAGGCCTGCATCCTGCCGCTCGCTCGTGCGCAAGGGCCTGGAGTGGTTACGAAGCCTCTCTGGCCTCAGTTTCCTCTTCCACAAAATGGGGATCATGACAGCCCCCCACCCCGCCAAGGCCCCTGTGAGGGTAGCACGTGACGCAGGCGGCGCCTGGGCAGGTGAGTGTGACCTACGGTTGCGACTCCTGCCGAGGCTAAGAGCAGGAAGGAAGCCTCCCCACCCCTGGCCCCGCAGCGCCCGGATTTCTTCCTCAGACCTCACAGACCCACACGGGCGAGGACAGCAACTGTTCCGTGCTTCGTGGGCTAGTGACTACATTACCCTTGAGGCCACTCTCTTGTCCCATTTTACAGATGAAGAAATGGAGGCTCGAGGCAGGATTTTTTTTCGGAGAGGATTTTTGCTATAGGGCGTGTGCGCTTGCCAGAAAGACAGAGAGAGACAGAGAGACAGAAAACGAGAAATCACCCCCCGGGGGGGATGGCCACGCAGCAATTCCTTCTCCTTTATTCTCTCGGGATCTTGGGCACGCACGTACACGCACCTGGTGTGAGTTTAAGCCACTGGGTCCGGAACTTGAACCGTGGTTAACTGCATGGGAGTCCAGCAACATAGCCATTACACTAACTGCTGGTCCCCAGAGGCAGAATTTGAACCTCGGTCCATAGACCAAAGAGCTGGTATTCCTAACCACCATCTCACACGCCTTCCCAGGGTAGAGGGCTACCCACATGGCCAGAACAGTGAGCCTGCTGGGCCCCCGGGCGCTCGGCCTGGGGCTCCTGCCCCTACTTCATGCCCCTCCACTTCTCTCAACACAGAGCTCCGGGCCATGCAGGATCCCCTGCCTGCCTGTGGGGAGCTGACACTGCAGGACAGGCCTCGGGGTGTCTAACTCACCCCTGCTGAAAGGCAGCACCTGTCTCGGGTGGTGCCTCCTCCACCAACCTCCCTCTGACCCGCGGATGTGGCCGAGACACCCCACCCTGTCTCTGGGTTGCTGGCCTGGATGGCGGCCTTCCTGCCTGAGACTCACTGTGGACTTGCAGCACGACCTCCCGGCGGTCCTCGCCCACGGCGCTCACGGCCACGCAGGAGTAGCTGCCGGAGTCGGAGGCCCGGACGCTGAGCAAGGTGAGCACCCTGCCCCCGGGGAAGACCTGTGCCCCCCAGGGAAGCTGGTCAAGGGGATGCCCTGCTGTCACATGCCACAGGGGCACATCCACCTTGCCCAGGCACCCTGCTGCCGGCACACCTGGTCAGCCCACCCCAGGAGCCCTGAGCCGCACCCAGGCCACCTCAGACCTCTACCATCCTCCAGAGTCCTCTGGAGCCCCTCTGTCCACTACGGTGACCACCCACTGCATGTGCCTACTGAGCCTGGAATGTGCCAGTTCGAACCAAGAGAGGTCACAGTGTGACATCCATGTCGGATTTCAGGGTTAATAAGAACGTAAGATGTCTTGTTAATGGCTTTGTGTAATGATTGCATGATAAAATAAACTATTTCGGATGTATTGGATTAACTATTAATGATATGCATTCTTAAGCTCCATGTCACCTGTTTCTTTTTACTCATTTAAATGTAAACGTCCAAGAGAATTTAAATCGCAGCAGAGATGTGCTCTGATTTTACAGGTGGCTCAGCGACCCCTCCTTCCTCCCTCCTGCCCTGGCGGGGCAGCCCGCTTCTCCCTCACCCCCGAGCTCCCTGAGCCTGACCTCGGTGCCTAGCACCTGTGTGAGGCACCAGAGAAGTGTGCAGGAGCCCCCAGCCCCCTAACCTGGAGGCCGGGTGTCCCTGCAGTGGTCACGGGGTTTCCATCCTTCAGCCACATCAGTGTAGGGCTAGGGGCACCGGTGGCGTTACAGGTCAGCCGGACAGGGGCACCGAGCAGCACAGGGCCTGGCAGGCTGGGTGGCAGCGTGATTCGCGGAGGCACTGTGGGGCGGGGTGGCACAGGAGCACAGGCTGAGCACCACTGTGGGGGAAGCAAGTGGGGTTCTGGCTGGGCACCCCATGAGAGCGCAAGGCCATGATCAAAAGCACAGAGATGGCCACTCCACTGTTCTTGGGCTGCTCGAATCATCTTTCAACACCATCATGAGGCTTCTCTGGATGGGAAATGGACTCAGAGAGGGGATGTCACCTGCCCAAGGTTGACCAGTAGGAAGCACAGAAGCAGGACTTGAACTTGGGCCTCTGGTCAGCAGGGGGTAGGTTGTCATGGGGATGGTGTGGAGGGAATAGCTGGGGCCCGGGGACAGGTTTATTTCCCAGATCAGAGCGTCAGACGAAACACCCTCACAGGCAGCCCTGCTCAGGCAGAAAATGGTCGGAGGACTTAGCTGTATCTGGGATGCATGCGCCATGACTCCCAGGGTCCCAGCCCCTACCCAGCTGCCCCCATGGCCTTTCCCATGGCCCGAGGCCTCCCAGGTCTCCATGGGGCCTCCAGCTCCCTGGGACCCTCCTCTCATTATTTTCTAAGCTCCAGGCCTTCCAGCCTCCTCTTAGGTCTCTGCAGCCTTGGTCCTCAGTGGAGGACTCATTTAGGATCCAGCCCTCAAAGATGCCTCCTGGAGTGCCCAGGCCGGTCAGTACCCCAGTCCCCAGCAGTCATCTGTACGCCATGTTTCCTAGCTCTTCTCACAGCTGTCCTGAAGCAGTACTCTGGGGAACAAGCTCATCATTGTATCCCCCACACACTCCACACTTCAGGCTGTCTTACTTAGTGCTGCAGTGCCAGGCTCTTCCCAAAGCTTGCCAATAACTAGAGTTGGCTAGAGTATGAATAACGGAGGTTGAATGGACAACTGGATGGGTGGATGGGCAGAGGATAGTTAGGTGGGTGGACAGAGGGCTGGGTGGATGGACAGTCAGATCAAGACACACTATTGGATGTTTGCATGCAAAGATGAAATAATGGGTGGGTGGGTGGATGATGAATGGATGGATGGGTAGATGGGTGGGCGCATGGATGGATGGGTGAATGGGTTGGATGGATAGATGATAAAGGATGGGTTACTGGGTAGATGGATAAAGGTAGGTGGTTGGGTGGATGGATGGGTGGGTGGATGGACGGGTGGATGGATGGGAGGATGGACGGGTGGATGGATGGGAGGATGGATGGGTGGATGGACAGATGGGTGAGTGGATGCATGGATAGATAAAGGTGGGCAGTTGGGTGGATGGATAGGTGGGTGAATGGATGGGTGGATGGATGGGTGGGTGGATGGATGGGTGGATGGATGGATGGATGGATTGGTAAAGGATGGGTCAATGAATGGGTGAATGGATGGGTGGATGGATGGATAAAGGCTGAGTGGATGGGTGGGTGAATGGGTGGATAAAGGGTGGGTGGTTGGATGGGTAGATGGAAAGGTGGGTGGTCAGGTGGCTGGCTGGGTGGATGGATGGATGGGTGGATGGACTGGTAAAGGATGGGTCGGTGAATGGGTGAATGGATGGGTGGATGGAAAGGTGGGTGGTCAGGTGGCTGGCTGGGTGGATGGATGGATGGGTGGATGGACTGGTAAAGGATGGGTCTATGAATGGGTGAATGGATGGGTGGATGGAAAGGTGGGTGGTTGGATGGATGGATGGGTGGATGGATTGGTAAAGGATGGGTCAATGAATGGGTGAATGGATGGGTGGATGGATGGATAAAGGCTGAGTGGATGGGTGGGTGAATGGGTGGATAAAGGGTGGGTGGTTGGATGGGTAGATGGAAAGGTGGGTGGTCAGGTGGCTGGCTGGGTGGATGGATGGATGGGTGGATGGACTGGTAAAGGATGGGTCGGTGAATGGGTGAATGGATGGGTGGATGGAAAGGTGGGTGGTTGGGTGGATGGATGGGTGGATGGACTGGTAAAGGATGGGTCGGTGAATGGGTGAATGGATGGGTGGATGGAAAGGTGGGTGGTTGGGTGGATGGATGGGTGGATGAATGGATTTGTGGGTAGATAAAAGATGGGGGATGTATAAAGAATAAATAACAGATGAGTGGACTGATGGATCACTGGAAGCCCCTCACCATTGACCTGTAGACCATACTGCAGCTCGGTGTTGCCGGCCACATTGGATGCCACACAGCGGTAGCTCCCAGCATCAGAAAGTCGGGCTCGCTCAATGAGGAGCGCTCTCCCATCAGCTGACACCGTCACTCCCATCCAGGCAGAGACAGGCTGGTGGCCCTTGAACCAGGAGACATCTGAGGAGGAGAAGAGACATGCAAGGGGCCCCTCCAGCCCCTCAGACGTGGCTGGCGTAGTGGGCTTCTGAGAGAAGCAACCACGTGGCTGCATTGACTGCCATTTTGCAGGCACAAGGGAACCCGGGGTTCTTCAGGAAGGGAGCAGGGCCAAACGCAATAATCTGGCCTAAGGTGGGACCCAGGGCAGAGAGGAGGCCCCACTGCGGAGGCCAGGGCAGCCAGCAGCAGGAACAGCCATGCCCAGCCCAGCCTTCGCTGCCTTCCCCACCAGGAAAGCTTCAGGGAGAACACGGGCCACCCCAGAGCGCAGCCTCATAGGTCAGGATGGGCTGCCTGTCCAGCCCCCTCATGTCCTGCCAGAGCCCACGGGGCACCCCCACGGGAGGGACAAATATTTCGGCATGCACCCACCCCTGGTGAGGCAAGGAAGCCCCTGTGCCGATGTTGAACAGGAGAAACGCCTCCTCTGGGGCCCCATCCCTTCCTGTCGGTGAACACCCACGTCACGCCAAACACCCGGCCCTTTCCTCAGCTGCCGGAGGCCCAGGGGGTCGCTGATGCCAGGCCTGAGCAGCCCAGGCTGCAGACCCCGAGAAGAAGCCCTGCAGCTTCGCTCCACGCCCCAGTGCAAAGGCTCTGGGCCCCGGGGACTAGACGAGAGGGGTCCTGACAGACAGCTGCTGCGGAGGAAGAGGGAAAACACTTCACTCTGTCCACAGCCAGCGCAGCTCCTGGGGCACCGGGGCCCACTGGAGGTGGCCTTCAGCGAGAGCAGTGGTCTTACCAGGACGGGGCACGCCCGAAGCCAGGCACTCCAAGGTCACTGAGGCGTTTTCCAGGACTGCCCTATTGCCAGGGCCTGGCTCGATGTTGGGGGGAACTGGGTGGGGGAAAGGAGAGATCCGGATGGGTGGGTGCAGACAGCTCCAGTCCAGCCGCCTCAGGGCCCCTCTCCAGTCTTCCCCAGAGCCCAGGGCTACAAGACCTCTAGAACCGACTACGTCCTCCGGTCAGGGAGCCGCATCCTAGACCAGGCCCGAGACCGAGTGAGCAGCGGGCTGCAATCCTCACTGTGGCCACCAGGCGAGGACGGCCCCAGGGCCAGGACAGCAGGGACAGGGACCCCACAGAGCCCAGAGGGATGGGGCAGGCACCTTCTGTCCAGCAAGAAGGCAGACGAGCTCCCTGATGAGTGAAACTAGCCAAGGTCCACGGGAACAGGGACAAGGCCCACCACGGAAGTCCCACCAAACCCAAAAGGGGCCGCCGACTTTTCATTTTAGGACCTTCTTCTTCTGAAGTTAAATGTACAACTATGATTTTTAAACTCCCTCCTTCTCCTGACCATGCACCCCAGCCCCAGGGGTCCTCAGGACATCGCTCACCACCCCAGGCCCCGGAAGCTGCCGGAGCCACGTCCTCACCCAGAACCTTCAGAGTCACGTCCCTCTTACTCTCCCCAGCCAGGTTAGTTGCTGTGCAAGTGTAGACGCCCTCGTCCCTCAGGTCTGCCTTCTCGATCTGGAGGGAGTGGCAGAGGGGGCACCACGGGGCTGTGTTGGGGAGGCCTGGGCCAGGCCTGGAGGGCAGTGAGCATGGGGACAGGGCACAGCCAAGGGCCAGACTGCCAGTGACCTTAAAGGCAGGAGGGGTGAGGTGAGGGCTGAGAGTGGCTCCAGGGGCTCAGTTACGAGCCAACACTCCGACCCAGGGATTCCTCTAACTCTGACATACTCCCTCTCCCACCCTGGCCTCACACTCTCATAGCTGAAGCTCTTGGGACCTGGAATGGGGACTAAGGGCCCTTCCTCTCTTCAGGCCCAGCACACAGGACCCACTCAGTGTCCCTAGGCTGAGAGGGCTTTGTGCCTAGCCTCCTCCCAGGCTGCCAGTGGTCCCTCCACTGTGCGCAGCTGGCCCACCATTCCTGGAGCCCCTGCACATACCTGAAGGTGCCCCCCCGAGGCTGCCAGGGCCACCCCATCTTTCCACCAGCGGAGGCTGGGAGGGGGCACCCCAGTCCCAGTGCACTGGAGGGACACAGGCTGCAGGAAAAGGGCTATGATGTTCTCGTCCCCGACAACGATGGCCGATGGGAGCTCTGGGCAGGACGGGGGGAGCAGGTCAGGCAGAGGGGTTGCTGGGCACCTAGCCACCCTCCAGTGCCTGGGGTGAGAAGGTAGCCTGCAGGACAGGGCCAAGGGCTGGCCTCTAACTTCCCCTCTCCCCCTTTAGACAGCTGGCTTAGGGGAAAGAGTGTCTGACTGGGAGCCAGCAGAGCAGGTCTTTCCCTTTACAAACTCCCATGCATCCACACAGTCACCCGCCCAACTACCCACCACCCTGCCCATCCATCCATCCACTCACCATCCACCTACGTATCCATCCACCCATCCACCCACCCATCCACTCACCACCCTGTCCACCCATCCATCCACTCACCATCCACCTACGTATCCATCCACCCATCCACCCACCCATCCACTCACCACCCTGCCCATCCATCCATCCACTCACCATCCACCTACGTACCCATCCACCCATCCACCCACCTATCCACTCACCACCCTGTCCACCCATCCATCCACTCACCATCCACCTACGTATCCATCCACCCATCCACCCACCCATCCACTCACTAACCTGTCCATCCATCCATCCACTCACCATCCACCTACGTATCCATCCACCCATCCACCCACCCATCCACTCACCACCCTGTCCATCCATCCATCCACTTACCATCCACCTACGTATCCATCCACCCATCCACCCACCCATCCACTCACTAACCTGTCCATCCATCCATCCACTCACCATCCACCTACGTATCCATCCAACCATCCACCCACCCATCCACTCACCACCCTGTCCATCCATCCATCCACTTACCATCCACCTACGTATCCATCCACCCACCCATCCACTCACCACCCTGCCCATCCATCCATCCACTCACCATCCACCTACGTATCCATCCACCCATCCACCCACCCATCCACTCACCACCCTGTCCATCCATCCATCCACTTACCATCCACCTACGTATCCATCCACCCATCCACCCACCCATCCACTCACTAACCTGTCCATCCATCCATCCACTCACCATCCACCTACGTATCCATCCACCCATCCACCCACCCATCCACTCACCACCCTGTCCATCCATCCATCCACTTACCATCCACCTACGTATCCATCCACCCATCCACCCACCCATCCACTCACTAACCTGTCCATCCATCCATCCACTCACCATCCACCTACGTATCCATCCAACCATCCACCCACCCATCCACCACCCATTTATGTGTCCATTCACCCACCCATCCATTCACTGATCTCTCTACCCATCTCCCTGTCCATCTACCCATCCACCATCCATCCACCTACCACCCTTCCACCATGTATTCGTCTACCCATCTATTCACTCACCATCCATCCATGTACCCATCCATCCATCCATCCATCCATCCATCTGTCCACCTACCTATCCAGCCATCCATCCCATATTCATCCAAGCATGTACTTCTCCATGTATCCATCCACCCACACACCCATCTGCTCATCCATCCATGCATACATATGTGTGCTGAGGGACAGAACTGCACAAGGCCCCTGGACACAGCAGACAAAGGTGGTCACCACACTGGCCTCTCAGAGCCCACAGAGATGGACAGTGGGGATGGACAACCCAACAAGCAATCCCAATACAGTGGAGGCAGGCTATGGCCACAAGAGGCTGAGCAGTGCAGATTAGAAACCCAGTGGAATCAAGGAAGACTTCCAGCAGGAAGGAATATTTCAAGACAGACCTGAAAAATAGAGAGGAGTTAGGCAGAGAAGGAAGACTGCTCCAGGTAGGGGGAACCGCAGACTCAGAGATGGCAGGGAGTGTACTGATGGATTTAAAGAGTCGGTGACAGTCAGCGTGGTCAGGATGGAGAGAGTGAGTGGTGACAGGAAGGGAGCAAGGCCTCGGGCTGGACAGGACGACGGTGAGTGTGATAAGTGAGAGGCCAGAGCTGGGGTGCTGCTCACCGTGCACAGACACCTCCACCTCGGCTGCAGCCGTGCCTGCCTCGTTGGTGGCCTGGCAGGCAAAGAGACCCGCGTGGCCCAGCCCCACGTGGTCGATGTGCAGTGTGGCCCCCTGCGAGGCCACCCGCACCCCCGCCAGCTCCTCGGCTGGGCGGCCGTTCTGTAGCCACCTGAGGCAGGGATTGGGAGGGTGGGTCAGACTGAGGCCAGGGAAGGCCAGTGGGTCCAGAAACCCACCCGCTCGCCTTACCCCCGCTTCGGGCCCCTTTCGCACTCCCCGCCCCCACCCCAGCTCTTGCGTTCTCTACCCCGGCCTCCACCACCCATACACACCGAATGGAAGGCAGCGGGGAGCCCGAGGCCTGGCAGGAAAGTTCCAGGGGCTGGCCCACGACTGCAGTCACCTGGCCCACGCCATCAGCCACCAGGAGCTGTGGAGGCACTGTGGGGGTCCCCACCACCATTGGGGGTTTGGAGCTGAGCAAACCCTGGCCTCAAGCCCCCCACATCCCCAGTGTTCCAGAGCAAGGCCCCAGCCTCACCTCTTCCTGAATTCATCTCCCCATAAATGGTCCCTCCTCTAGGAGGCCTCCCAGGACTACCACCAGGCTGGGTGAGGGGTCCTTGCTGGACTTCCCAGAGATTTGGGTCCATTTGTTTAATGCCTGTCCCCCCACCAGACCCAGGGCTTGGGAGTTGGGGCTCCTTATCTCCAACAGCACGGGGCCAGGACAGAGGTAAAGCTTGAGAAGTTCGGACCTGGGGGATGGCAGGTAAAGCACCCCGACACTCTCGCTCCCCGCCCACAGACTGGCCACAGCCCGCCTTGACTCAGGGGAGTTCTCGACAAGTGTCTGTCCCACGGACGGGTGCAGAGGGAGCTCCCATCCTGGGTGGGTCGGGCCAGGCTCTGGGCAGGAGCAGGGCCTCTTGACCCTGGGGCTCAGCTCTGGGCCCTCCTAGCCTGCTGACCCCTCATCCATTCAGGCCACAGTGTCCTCATCTGTGTCATGCAACACGGGGACTCTGGGCACTCCTACCACCTATCACTCCCCCAGGGGACAGGAGGGTCCACAGCCCTGGGTCCCAGTGGGCAGCCCGGGCTCACCCTGCACGTCCACCAAGTACTGCAGCACGGCCTCCCCCGCAGGGCTGCTGGCGACACAGCTGTACAGGCCCCCGGAGGCCTCCCCTGGGCTCTGCAGCCTCAGTGCGCCACTGCCCGTCTCCAGCCACGTCTCGTTGCTCTCTGCCACAGGTAGACCCTCATGGTGCCAGGAGAGGGTGGGGGGTGGGTGGCCTCTGGCCACACACTCCAGCGTCATGGGTCTCCCAGCGACTGTCTTGACCACATAGGGTCCTCCACCAGCGCCCTCGATGGTGGGTGCCACTAGGGGAGGGTCAGGGGCTGCTCAGGGACCAGAGATGATCTTGAGCCAGCAGCCCCGGCCCTCCACCAATGGCCTGGGCAAGCCCTGGCTCACCTCCCTGACCCAGATCCTTGCTCAGATAGCACCTCCTCCAGGGAGCCCTCCCAGACCCTGATGGGAGCACTCCCCTGCTTGGTCCTGGGGTGCCCACTTCCCAGGGCACTGTAGGCATCTCTCCATCCTCACTGCTCCCCTGAGAGCTCAGGAGGAGGACGACACCCAGGCTCTGTGTGTCTCTGACACGTGCACACAGTAGGTCTTGGGACATGCTGCATTGCAATCAGGGGCTCCCCAGGGCCACAGCACTGCTCCCTCAAGCCCCGCCCGCCATGGTCCAAGGAGGCCGCTCCCTGCCCTGCTGGACACTCACCATAGACCTCCAGCCTGGTGGCCTTCTCTGTGGCCCCGGCGGCGTTGCTGGCCCTGCAGGTGTAGACGCCTGCATCTGAGGCTCGGGCCCTCTCCAGCTGCAGCTGCCGACCACCCCTGGTGTAGGTCATTTCAGCGTTGGAGGGTAGCGGGGTCCCGTCTTTGAACCAGGTGACGTCAGGGGCGGGCACTCCTCGGGCCTCACACAGGAACCTCACTGGGTGGTCCTCCATGGCGGCCACCTCGCCTGTCTCGTTAGAGCCCCAGATGGTGGGGGGTGCTGAGAAGAACATTGGGGGCCCTGAGCACAGACAGCCCCAGGGGCAGCTGGCGTCCTCCCCAGGAGCGGCAAACGCACACACACATGCACACGCACGCACGCACATACATACACGCATACACACATCCCAGGTTCTTAATACAGGGGCGAGAAGACATGGGGTTGGGACAATGGGGGTCCCGCTGGCATGGGAGGCGGGCCGTTCGCCATGGGAGGTGGGGCAGGGGCTGCGGGTGTGGGCTCTGGACCCCGCTCCACTCTAACTCACTGTATGGCCCGACACTTGTCCTCTCTGGGCCTCTCTCCCCAGCTGTGAATGACGGGCTGGACTAGACCAGGGCTTTCCAGGCACAGGTCACCCCCCACTGGTGGTGCCCAAGATGATTCCAGGGGCCACGTGCGCAGGGCACCGAGGCCACGTGCGCAGGGCACCAAGGAGCCGCATCGCTAAGAGACGGCCCCGGCCCCTCCCATCCTGGTCAAGAGAGATCACATGACCAAAGGCGCCCCTGGTGTGACCCTGTGCTTGGCTTCCCAGCGCTTTCTGCCCTCCTCCTTTCATCAGAGCAAGCAGGCAGCCCTGCCCACGCCACGAGGATTGACAGCAGTCCTCGCCCTGCTTGCCCTCTGCCAGCCTCCTTCCCTGGCTGACACCTGGCTGGCTCCGCTTCCAGAGGAGGTTAACTATCCTAAACAAATCTGCGTCGGTGTAAAGAGAAATGACGGAGTTCAGGAGAACATTCAGAAGATACTCCTGAGTGGTAGAATCTGGGACCAGACAGCTGCACAGCAGCCACACAACCAGGCCCACGTGGGAGAGCCCGGGTGCGCATCCCGGCCACCCTGCATGTGCCAGGCACACCCGCGTGCCCACGACCCAGGGGCTGAGGCTGGGGGCGGGTCGCAGCCTTTAGACTCTGTTGGGGGAGCTGCCTCTCTGTCTCTCTCTCATGGGAGAAGTAAACTTGAAGAGAGAACAGGAAAATAAAAGAAGTATACTTTGTGAAGCTGGGATGGGAACAGCAAAGTTTGGGAGATGCCGGTCCAGACGCCGGCTAGCCTCCCTTCTCCTCCAGCTTTCTTGGACTCGGGCTCGCCCCTCCAGGGGCCCCCTTTCTGCCCTCATCCTCAATCTGAGGCAGCAGCGGCCAGGTGGGCAGCTTCACGGGCCTCGTGTGGGGTCCCAGAGGGGTCGGGACTCACAGTGGATTCTGAGCTGGAAGTCCTTGGCCTCCTGGCCGGCTGGGCTGAAGGCCACACACTGGTACTGTCCCTCATCCCCCAAGTGACTGCTGGCGATTCGGAGGACCTGGCCGTGCTCTTGGAGCTGCAGATGAGGGTCTTCCGCAAGGACAGGCCTGGAGAGAAGGTCGGGGCAGACTGTCAGTAAGGCCACGTGCTGGTGGGGACAGTGTGGGGTCCACAGCCTCCCCTGAGGCCAGGTGATTCATGACCACCTAGGGGAAGCTCATGAGCCGAGGGACATGGACACTGTGTGGCCTCCCTTACAACGCAACGTTACTCAGCCACGGAAAGGAGTGAGACTCGGAGCTTGCCGCGACGCGACGGAGCGCGAGGTGGAAGGAACCAGCGTGGCCGGGAGCACGTGGCTCGGGTTCCAGGAAACGTCGCAGGGCACACCCGCAGACGGGAAGCAGACTGGTGGTTGCCGGGCTGAGGGAGGGGAGTGGGGATCGCTGCTTCTGGGTGTGGGGTTTCTTTTGGGGATGATGGAATGTTCTGGAGCTGGATAGCAGTGATGGCTGTGCCATGCCGAGAATGTACTAAATGCCACTACATCAAGTGCTTCAAAATGGCTCATCATATGTATATAAATTTAACTTTAAAAGTGAGTTGGAAAAAGAAGTCAGAGAGACAAGAAGATGCTGCCTTTGGGGAGGGGTCTCCCTGGGTGACCTGCCCCTGGGGAGGTGCCAGTGTAACCTCAGCTGTGCCCCGGGCAGCTTATGCCATGCCCTCCGGCTCCCTTGAAGGGTTCGTCCTCCCCCAAGTCCCCCACCCCACCCTCGGTTCAGGCAACATCGCCGCACCCTCCACCAGGGAGGCCACTCACTGCCCGTCCTTGGTCCACTCCACCTGGGGCGTAGGGACCCCCGTGGTCCGGCACTCCAGCTCCACGTCCGTACCAGCCAGGCCCAGCACCCCCTGGGCGGCCTCGGCTCCGAGCACGGAAGGAGGCACTGGGTGGAGGGGAAGACGAGGGAGGTCGGAGGCTCAAACCCTGCAAACCTGGCCGACCGCAGGGCCTTCGCTGCTGTGCGGCCCCCACCTGCCACACCTTTCCCTTCTCCCTTCTGCCCAGCTTTCCTGGGAAGCTCCCCGAAGCCCTGCAGGTGGGTCCCTGCCCTGCTTCTCAGCCATGCCTGCTCTGCGGCACAGTAACAGTAACCACCAGCTGATCATGTGACCCTGCGCTCCCCCACTCCAGAGGACGGGGCTATGGGCGTTAGACACTCCCATCTCTGCTGGCTCCCCTGGGATCGCAGGCTCAGGCCTCACTCACCAAGCACAAGGAGCTCGAAGTCCTTCCGGGCCATCCCGGCCTGGTTCTCTGCCTGGCAGGAGTAGAGGCCGGAATCGCCCTTCTGGAGCCGGGGGAAGTGGAGGCGGTGTCGGTCTGCCTCAGGGATCTGGGAGGAAGAGGCCTGGTGAGTAGGGGTCTGACTGCCCCTCGGCGTCAGCAGTGAGAAACTGAGGCTCAAGAACTGGTTAGCAGCCAGAAGGTCGGGCTTCCTACGCCCAGAGCAGTGCTGTGCCCTCTCCACCATGCAGCCCCCAGGCTCTATCAGAGGGCGACGGTCTACACTGCCTTGACGGCCTGCAGTGCATTACACTGCCACGCCGTGACACACACAGGAACACCCACCCAGAGGCCTGTCCCCAACCCGAATCGCACCTGCAGCCCATCACCCCGGGGCAGGACCCACCAGCTGTCCATCCTTGAGCCACACAAGCTCGGGGGCAGGAAAGCCGTTCGCATCACACTCCAGCGTCAGGGACTGCCCGGCCACGCCTGACACGTTGGCTCTGTGCCCATCCTCTCGGATGCTGGGGGGCACTTGGGGAGCAAGAAGCAGAGAAGCTGTCCCCACCCAGGCCCCCAGTCCCCTCGCCTGTCACTGAGGTGCCCCCTGCCCAGCCCCGGTCCAGCCACGAGCCACCCATGCTCATTCAGAGGTGGCCCCGCCCACTGGGCCATTCACGGGGGTCTCCCCTCCACATGGAGGGCCTCCCTTACACTCCCCCCAGGCACCTCTGCACAAGTGGGGTGCCCAGGGCAACTCGCCGCTCCCCAACACCCTCTCTGCACTAGGGACACGGCCCTGCAGCTGCCCGTGCAGGGAGTTCTCGGGCCCTGGGAGCCAGCGCCACCATGCCTGGGCACCCTGGCATCACTAGACCATGGCCCCACTACAGGGCTCAGCCGGACGGGGCTGAGGTGGGTAAGCCGTCCTGGGTCCCTGCCGCTCTCGCTCCAGCCCTGGCCCAGGTCCCCGCTCACCGTAGACCACCAGCTTGGCTCTCCTGGATACAGAGCCTGCTTCGTTGGAGGCCTGGCACTCGTAGTCACCGCTGTCCGCCGGTGAGACCGAGGCCAGGAACAGAGAGCCCTCGCCCAGCACCGACACGCCTGGTCGGCCACGCAGGGGCTCCGAGGATGGGCCTTTCCGCCACGTGATCTGGGGCTTGGGTGTTCCTGGCAGGGTGCAGGAGTCCTCAGGACTGAACACCCTGACTCCCCCCTCCCCACCCAGCCCTGCACACCCACGCCATCTCTCCGGGGCCCCCAGGGGTCCACAGGCATGGGCCGCATGCCTGTTTTCCATGCACAGGGAGAGGGCACATCTTCAGGGAACAGGACACTCACCACTCTCAGTGCGGGCCCACCCGGCCCCGGCTTAGAGCTGCACCCCCACCAGCACCCCAACCCCGCTCTGCCCTGTGTTTCTTCTGCGCCCACCCAACCTTCTCACATGTCATGGGACGCACATCAGCTGAGGTTGGCACCCATCCCCCAGGGCCTTTCTCTGCTCCCTGCCAGGCAGGAGCTGCAGGGGCCCGTGCTTGGCCTGGGGAAGCGCCAGCTCCACGCCTAACCCTGCCTGCACCTGCTGCCACGCACGGGCGGCGCTTTGCTGAGGACCCACGAGCACCTCAACCCCGCTGCCTCTGGACACTGCTCATGTCGGCTGGCCCACCATCTGCCTGTGTCGACTGCCACACACAGCCTGGCCTGACGCACGCAAGCTGCTGTCCGCCGGGCCGTCCGAGGGGGCCTTAGCAGGCATTGAATGAGTGACCCAGAGTCCCATGTGGCACACACCATGAGGTGGCGCTCAGGGCCCGGTAGCCCTCACTTGCAGGCTCCCTCGGCCCCCTGCCTTCCTGGCTAAGCCAAGGAAGGCTGTGGGGGCCAGTGTCCGTACCCCTCCATGACAGCCCACCGGGAGCTGCTAACTGCCCATGTCTGCCATCTCCCCTGGGGGGCCCGGGGACCCGGGGACAGATGTACACACTCCTCAGTCATAGGAGGAAGGGGCTGTGGGAGGGCTGAGTAAGGGAGGGGGCAGGATGTGGCCAGGAAGGTGTCCTACTTATCATCTCTTTCTGAGGGGCCCCGCCCCACCCCACCCTTCACTGCCCTGTCCCGAAGTGCTGGAGACTCTTGCTGCAGGTGAGTGGGACAGGGAGGCAGGGACCGCGGCGGCCTGGGACCGCGACCATGTCCCCGTGCTCTGGCATCCCTGGGCAGGGGAATTACTGTCCCTGCTGCTTTCTCCTGGGATCTAGGAAGCAGGTGGAGTGTCCCATAGCCAGGGGCCTGCTGTCCCCACTGTGGGGGACACACACACCATATACACACACACACTCACACACCGCACACTTCACACAGCACACACTGTGTACAACACACACCGCACACACCCCCTACCCCCACACACACCATACCCCACATACATACACTGTATACACCCATGCAAAACCACACCCCACACACCATATACACACACTGTATACACACACCCCACACCATATACACACACTGTATACTCCACACACACCCACACTCCATACACCATATACACACACTGTATACACACACTGTATACTCCACACACACCCACACCCCATACACCATATACACACACTGTATACTCCACACACACCCCACACACCATATACACACACTGTATACACACACACCCCACACACCATGTACACACACTGTATACACGCACGCCCACACCCCACACACACCCTATACACCATATACACACACTGTATACACGCACGCCCACACCCCACACACACCCTATACACTATATACACACACTGTATACACACACACCCCACACACCATATACAGACACTGTATACTTCACGCACACCCACACCCCATACACCATATACACACACTGTATACACACACACCCCACATACCATATACACACACTGTACACACACATACCCTACACACACCTCACACACCATATACACACACTGTATACATGCACACCCACACCCCATGCACGCACACTGTATATACCATGCACACACCCCCACACACTGTACACACATTTCACGTAGTGCACACACTCACAACAGCCCCCCCAGCTCTTTCAGTTTCTCGAGAGCCCCCACCCAGGGGATGAAGCCTTCAGGGCTGCTGGCCCAACGGGGCACCAAATTTCCACTCAGGAGACCTTTTCTTAGAGATACTTTTGCTATAGGTTATGTGTGCCTGCCGGAGGGAGAGAGAGACAGAAATCAAGAAAGCACCCCACCTCGCCGGGATGGCCACGCCCCAATCCTTTCTTCACTCCCCTCTAGAGATTTGGGCACACACACATGTGCCTGGTTGAGTTTCAAGCTGCCAGGTGGGCCACGTGGGAGCCCAGCTCCTGAGCCACCATGCCACCTGCCGGCCCTAGGGACCCTTTCTGAGTGCCCAAACCATGCCCTGCAAGAGCTCGGAGTGCCAGAAGCCTGGAGCTTGGGGACCTCTCATTCCACCTCGCCGTCCCCACCGTGCGGAGGTGGACCCGGAGCTGGAAGTCACCAGCGCGTGGGCGCCAGCTCTTGGCCTTCCCACCCCATCCCATGAGGAAGTGGGGGGTGTCACCTGGCAGGGCTCCCCATGGGCTAGGTGCTGGGCTGGGCAGTCCCCTCGTCCCCAGAGCCCTCCTGGCCCAGCATCAGGGGCCCCAGGAGACAGAGCCTGGCTCTGCCCACCAGATGGTGCCAGCTCAAAAAGGAGGCCAGGCAGCCTGGGAGGCAATGTTGCTGGAAGCCTGAAGTCTAGTCCAGAGGACAGGCTCCCGCCTGACCAGGGCCAAAGGAGGATGCTGCGGGGCTCACCCCCCACAAACCTCCCACCTCCCCATCCCGCCTCCCTAGGACACAGAACAGCTGCTTGCTGTTACCTGAAGCCGGCACCAGGTGGCGCCCGGATGGAGCTGGGACCTTGGAGCCCCTCCACAGGGCAGCTCTGAGGATGGGGCTGGAGGGGCCCCAGAGCTCCCACACAGTGCCTGCCTCCAGCACTGTAGATGCCAGCCCTGCTCCTCCTGTCCCTCCCTTGGTCCCGTCCAGGGACTTCCCTGGCACCTTGGGCTTGAGGGAACAGCTGAGCCTAGAGGCAGCTGGGGGGCAGGGCAGCTTGGGGGAGCTCCAGCCATTGCAGCCCTGGGAGCCCCAACCACACAGGGGGGCCACTTGTCCTCAGGGAGCAGGACGCTCTCTAGGCAAAGCCCTGAGGCCGAAAGAAACTGCGGCAGACAGAGGCAGGTGGGGAGCGTGCCTGTGGGTCCTCACCGAGTGCAGGCCCGAAACCCACTGAGTGCACACAGCAGCTTCCCACTGGGCGGCTGGCCTGACCCCCGAGGATGAGGAAATAGCCTCAGGAAGGAGGTGACAACTGCCCAACGGCACAGCCAGGCAGGGGTCGTGCAGGCGAGTGGCAGAGGTGGCTGTCTGAGCTCCAGACACTGGCTTGTCCAGGACCATGTGATCTCATCCTTGAGAGTCTGAGGCTTGGGGGTGACAGGGACCATATATCCTCAACAGGCAAGGGCCCTCCCAGCTGCCACCCCCCAGGTGCTGAGGGGCGCAGGGCACAAAAGGCAGGCAGGGCTAGGGTCAATCCAAACCATACTCTAAGTCACTTCCTGGCTGCGTGACCTCAGGCCAATTGCTTGCCCCCTCTGGGCCTGGACTGCCCTAGTGATCAGGGGCGAATGTTGACGCCCATCCTATAGGGTTGTGGATGGGCTGAAATGCCTGGCGAGGGCTGAGGACCCACACCCTGCAGAGCTGGAGGGCACTGCCCAGTGTGAGACCCAGGGTGCCAGAGGGCACGCACGGGCTTCTCCCTGCCCTGGGCTTAGCCTTACCTCTGGCAGGGCACGGCAGGCTGGCATTCTCTCCAGCCACACGCTCCTGCAGGCCACTGGTCTCGTTGGCGCCCCAGTGTGGCGGCTCTGGGGACAGATGACAGCCATACATCCCTAGCCCAAAGCCTACAGCTCCCAGCAGGGCCCAGGGCTAGTGGGCTGGGTACGGGGAGGGGAGCGTGTCCTTCCAGAACCCCTCAGTCTCCTGGGGGGGTGTGATCAGGGCTAGCAGGGCCAGTCACATGAGGGGCCCCCACAGAGCAGCGCTAGCCGTCCCCTGAGCTCTCCGGCTCAAGGGCCCACCCTCAACAGAGCCCCGCACCCCGGCGGCTGGGGAGGGGCCCGGGGGCTCACCCAGCACCCTGAGCTCCAGCTCCCAGGTGTCCACCCCGGCGCTGCTGGAGGCCTCGCAGCGGTACGTCCCGGCGTCGGAGGTCTCGATGGCTGCGAAGTGGACGGAGCCCTCGGGCCCCCCGCTCCGCAGGGAGACCCCGTCCTTGGACCAGCTGAGCTGGGGCTCCGGGTTGCCCTCGGCCACGCAGTTCAGATCCAGGGCTTCTCCTGCCAGCACCCTTAGGACCCGAGGGCCCGGCTGCACCTGAGGGGGCGCTGACAGGCCGCGGGGAGGGGGTCAAGGGAGGAAGCCAAGCCGAGACCCAGCCACAGCTCTGCCACCATCAGCCGGCACTGGCTAGTGTTACGGGGACAGTACTCGGGTCGGGGAAAGACACAACACCCCACACGGACCCTGAGATCGGGCCTTGACCTGACACTCCGCTCCGTCACCCCCTCACTCGCCCAGGGCAGCCGGCACCCGTGATGCTCATTGAAGTCATGACACCCGGGGAAACGGAGGCCTGGGGCCAGCAGGGGCGGAGGAGCACAGGAGGTAGTTCCAACCCACACTTAGCTCCTCACGGCCAGGGCCCTCGAGGCCAGGGGCCTGCACAGCCAGGGACCCGCATGGCCGAGCCTCAGCTTCCCTTTGTCCCAGAGCCACCAGGAGGGTGGCAGTGACAGGCGGCACCAAGGCTGTCAGCCGAGACATGGCTCCTGTCCCTCCTGCCCAGCCATGAGGGGGTGGCGGCTTCATCTCTCTCCTCTCGTGTTTTCTCGTCACCTCCTCGTCCTCCACCTCCTCCCACCCTTCCTATGGGGCAGCGATGGCACGCCCGTTTTGCAGATGAGGAAACAGGCTCGGAAAGACCATAGGGCCTGGCCGGGGCCTCCCCGCCCTCTGCTGGTGTGAGCCGAAGGCAGTGCCGGCAGAGCGCCCAGGCTGGGCGGGCCAGGAGCAGCCAGTGCAGGGGCCTCCCTGCTCGGGTGCTACGTGGGAGACCGTGACAGGGCCCTGGGTCTTCGAGGGAAGCTGAGGGACGCCCGCCACACACCTAGATAAGACTGCCAGGGGAACCCGGCCTCTCCCTCAGCCCAGGTCTTTGCTGCCCGGGACCACCCAGGGGCGTGTCCCTGCCATGCCCACGGCTCACACTGGCTGAAAACAGGAACAGCACCCGTGTCCTGAGCACTGGATGTCATCAAACCTTCTGACAACCATGAGTGCGTGTTACTGCGGTCCCCGCTTCACAGAGGAGGACCCGAGGCTCAGAGAGGCCAAGCCACTGGCCCAAGGGCACACAGCCAGTGGCAGCAGAGTCGGGACTGCACCCAGCTCTGCCCACTCCGGTGTCCTGCCTCCCTGCCCTCTTACACACGCCCAGGCACACTCGTGACAAGCCTCTGAGCCTCTCCTTCTAGGCCTCGGCCCGTCCGGCTACAAAATGGGGTTGGCTTAGCTCAGACGTCGGTGACCTTTTCTGCCAAAGACCAGGAGGTAAGCGTTGCAGGTTTGCCGGCGGGTGCTCCCCTCGCTGCTCAGCTTCCCGCGAGCGCGCAGAAGCAGCGAGTGTAGACAGACACTGGCTCGTTCTAACCCCCCCACACACACTTGTGGACACTGATGTTGGAATTTTACATCATCTCCAAATGTCGCAAAACACTGTCCTTTACTGCTTTTGTCATTTTTGTTCAGTCATCTAACAATGGAGAAACATTCTTGACGCACGGGCCCCGGAAAGCAGAGGGCTGTCTGTCTCGGGCGACTCCCCAGGGCCCCCGGTACGACTTGGCCAGCTGCTCCAGATGGCGCCTGGACGCCCGGGCGGACGTCTGCCGTGAGACCCCACAGCTCCCCGTCAGGGAGCCAGGACCCCGGGGGTGCTCGGGAGCCCGGTGGAGAGGGGAGGGCACGCGTGGAGAGCCCTCGTGGCGCCTGGCACGGAGGCAGTACCGAGAGCCGCGTGACCCCGTGGGGCTGGCAGCGGGAGTTGGAAAGGGGCTCCCTGGGGGCTCTAGGTCTCCCGGCAGGAAGGGGACTCCGAGTGGCACCCGGCAGGCCTCTTAAGGCTGCTGCTCTCCGGTTCCTGGGGCTCAGATGTGCTCTTGGACCCACCCTCAGGGGTCTCTGATCCCCAGCTGCCTCCCCGCCCAGTCCACACCGGACTCTGCTCTCTACTCCGGAGGCGGGGCTGAGGGGCACAGGGGGTACAGGGGGGGTGGAGAAGGGCGTGACGAAGGGGGCTGGGCCTTGGGAAGTCAGGAGGTGGAGGTGACCATGGAGAGGTGACAGGACCTGATGGGGGGGGGGGGGCAGTGCCCTGAGAGACAGGGAGGGCAGGGCGATGGGCGGCAGGGGCGGGGAACCCAGGCCACCGTCTGGGCCTACCTTGCACCCGGAGGACATAGCGGCGGGAGGCGGAGCCCGCGGGGTTGCTGGCCGTGCACTCATAGCTGCCGCTGTCACTCACCTGGGCCCGGGCCAGACGCAGGGAGCCCGACGGGAGGAGGCCATGCCTGCAGGGGTGAGGGGTATTGGTGAGGCCCCAACCGACCCCGCCCCGTGGGAGGCCTCAGGACCCAACATGAACCAGCCCCCTCCCCCATGAAGCCTTCTAGGACTGAGGCAGCACCCTCCCCCTTCAGTCCATCTTCTCTCCCTGTCTCCGCTCTCCCACCCCGACAGGTGTAAGAGATGACACTGGGCCGCGAGTCCATCGGCTCTGGTCCAAGTCCGAACTCCGAACCCCTCCTCGCTCCGACCTCCACAAGTGTCGCCTTTGGAGACACCTCTCCTCATCTGCGAAATGGGGACGTGAAGAGGGCCTGGGGCTGGTCGCCGCTCATACCTGCTGACCACTGGAGGCCACTCCCTTCTCCGTCACACACCCCGCCCTGCCTCGGCTTCCGGAGAGAAGCCCCAGCCCTGGGGCCTCGCTCCGACCCAGGGCCCTGATGTCTGGCGTCCAGAGCTGTGTGGAGGGCGTGCGGGAGGAGGCTGTGGAGACCCCCATCACGGCCCTCCCGATCTGGCCCACCTGGCCCCATCACCTGCCCCCTCCCAGAGGCCCCAGCCGGGTGCCTGCAGCTGGGCTGCACCCCAAGGGGCCCCTGCGGACATGATGTCATCGGCTCACGTGTGCTGCTCTGGACAGCCCCTGCCCCATAAGCCCCTGGCCCCAGCTGGGCTCATGAGCGAAGCCAACACGGGTGGGGGGCCAGGGCCAGTCCCCAGCCTTGCGCTCAGCAGAGCTCACCGGCTGGGCTCGTGGGCCCGGTGTCCTGGCCCCACACCCTTTCTGCAGAGCCTGTTCTCTCCTTTGCAAAATGGGGGTTCCCTTGAGGTCCCTTGTGGGGGGGTCCTTGTAGCCCCCACCTCCCAGGCAGCTGCACGAGTCACGTGAGAGGCTGTGCACAAAGTGTCAGGGCCACAGTTACCGGACAGGTCACTCACAGCAAGTCAGCCTGCCGCCCCCGCTGGCGGCTCTGGGCTGGGCCTCTGTCTCTCCATCGTCACGGGGGTAGTGGGCCCCCGACGTGCCAACCCCGCCACCAGATGGTCCCGGCATCCAGCAGACACTTGGGGCGAGTTCCCCGGGGATGGACGGTGCGCCGATCCCCCGCCTGGGTCATCTGCTCTGCCACGGGCTTGCCGTGTGAAGCTGGACGCCACCTCCCCCCTGGGCCTCAGCTGCCCCGTTGCAGAAACTAGAGCCGCTGGCAGTGCCGACCCCTCACAGGGGGTCGCAGGAACCGACTGCCCTAACCCAGCAGAGCCACCAGGAGCTCAGCTGTCTCCGTGCAATGGCGCGTATCTGTCGGTAGACACAGTACACACGTGTCTTGTAGGCTTTGAGAGTGCGAGAGGCCCCGCACATCCGTGTGGGTCGAACACGCCCCGCCTTCACGCTGGGCAGTGTTTCCGCACACGATCACGCCGCAGTCCTGAGTTTGCCCCTTTGGAGGGGACATGGACACATGTAGATCTTACTTCCTTGGCTTTCTCTCTCCCCCTGTCTGCTCCCCCACCCCCCGCCATCCTCCGCGCTCTCTGCGTGTGCTTGGGAGTGTCTCGCACACACAGGAGTCGGGTCCCTGGGCCACCACTCACCCACCCCAGTCTCACAGGCCTCGTCACCGACACCTTCCAGGACGGGGGCTTCCAGGGCAGGGGTCGCAGCAGAGTCTCCCAGCTGCGTGTGAGCGCCTTTCCCAGGCCCCGCCTAAAATTCCAATTTGGGAGGTAGGGTGGGAGCTGGGATTTCAGCAAGACCTTCGGTGGCTGGGCTGGGGGCCGGGGACTGTGAAGTGCCCCTGCCCTGGGACGCAGCCCGGCAGAGCCTGAGGAAGCAGGGCCTTGACGGGAGTGGCCCTCTGGGTGCCACCACTCTGCCTCTTACTCAGGCTGCAGGGTCCTCCCCGGGAATCACAGAAGTGGCAGGGGTGAAGTGACATCACGTGCACAAAGCCCAGGGTGCCCAGGACACGGTCAGAGCTGCACAGACAGCCCTGCCTTCCCTGCGACCGCTGTTTCTATTGCTGTCTCCACATGCCCCCGCCCCCACGTGACCTGTCCCCAGAGAGCTGGCAGGGCCAGTAGCTGTTCCAGTATGGATAGCAGAGAGGGGGACACACAGGGAACCTCCTCCAGGAAGGCTGCCTTGATGCCCTGAGCTAGTAGTCAGCCTCGCCCCTGTGTGGATCTAGACCACCTTCACACCAGCCCGGCGTGAATTTTCGCATCGACTGCTTTTTTTGTTTGTGGCGAGATGACATTGCCGTGTCAGCACCCACCAAACAAGGGCCAGGTCAGTTAGGCTGAAACAGACGTGCTCAGTCCACCGGGGCTGGGACGCTGGGTCCTCCCCGGTCCTCGCTGCGCACCTTGAATGTTGAGCAGGGACAGTGTCAGTGCAAGGTGGCCTAGGCTGGCAGCGGGAGCTCCGGGCCTGAGGTCTGATGCTCAGACATGCTGTGCAGCCTGAGACAGGACAGCTGACATCTCTGAACCCCACTTTTTTCATATAACAAGGCAGCTCTCGTCTACATTGTCTCAGAGCTGACTTCCAGTTTTGAGAACTTTATGGACCACAGAATCCTCCCCCTCACTACCAAGCCTGCAAAGGATAGGAAGTGGGAATTTCTGGGGAAAAAAAAAAGAATAAGAAAAGAAAGAAAACTTCTAAAAATGGGCAGAACTGTCAGCAGTAGCAGTAGGCACCTTGCCTGGTAAGTCTCTGGGTAACTTCCTAGAAAGGCGAGAATACTTAATCGAAAAAGTGCTTGCACATCGATGTTTATTGCGGCACTTTTCACGATTGCTAAGTCATGGAAACAACCTAAATGCCCACGAACTGATGAATGGTTAGAAAAACTGTGGCACATATACTCAATGGAATACTATTCATCCATAAAAAACAACAAATCCCTGGCTTTTGAAAGGAAGTGGATGAATATGGAAGACTTACTGTTGAGTGAAGCAAGCCATGCTATGAAGGAGAGACATTGTATGTCCCCACTTAATATATACCGAGTGTCTGCACTCTAAATGTGTATATATATGTGTGTATATATATATATATATATATATATATATATATATACATATATATATTTGTATATATATGTATATATATATTTTTGAAACCATTCTGCTTCTGTTGTTATAGAGTTTTAAAATTATACAAAATTATAAGACATATTTTGAACATTATCTTTAAAATTCAGTATTTTGAGATTTTGAAAGTTGTTTGTAAACTGTCAAGAATTATGGAGTGGGCGTGGTGGCGCCCGCCCTATGGCAAGAATTATGGAGTATGAGCTAAAATTTTTTGCTATGTAAAGTAAATGTTTGTGGAAAAATGTAAAAATAAATAAAGGAAAAAAAAAAGAAAGGCGAGGCGGGTCACTGCATCACGGAGCAAGAATGTGAGGGTAGAATCCATTTTACAGATGGGCAAACTGAGGCCCACACAGGCTGAAGGACCCCATGCCCAGCCCAGCCTGAGGCTGCTCTAAATGCCCATCTGGCCACATCACTGCCTTGCTCTGAATCGCCCCGTGCCTGCCCACTGCGCCCGGGACAAAACCCAAGCCCAGTAGCCTAGCCTGTGGGACCCTCATGGGCGGTACCCAGCCCCCACCACTCTCTCCCCAGGTGCACACCCACAGGGCGATGCTGAACCCCTGTTCTGCCACAGAGGGGCTGGGTCCATCTCGCTTCCTCTCCTGAGCGCATGCTGGCTCACACCTCCACTTCCGCTCATCTAGACGAGACCTTAAATGGTGCCTCCTCCCCGGGAAGGCTGCCTTGCTGCCCCAGGCTAGTAGTTCTGGCCCATGGGCTCCCACAGCTGCCTTCCTGCCATCACAGCCCTCATACCTTAACCACACAAGCCTGTGACCTGTTACCTGTCTGCCTGGGGCCCGGGAGGCCACACCCCTGCCTGTCTCTCTGAGTCACAGAATGACCCCTCGTCACGCCTTCATGCTGACACCTGACCTCCCACGAGGCTCAGGTGAAATCAGACGCAATAGCCCGTGGGTCTGGGGCTGCCTGGGCTGGACCCGAGGCCCCACAGCTCTCCTCGCTCCCAGAGGCCCAGCAGGAGGTCTGGGGCTGTGACTCTGGGGAAGGCCGGGGCAGAGAGAGATGGAGGAAGGGGATGCGCGTCTCCCCGAGGTGCAGGCCACTGTCAGCATGGCGTCACTCGTGGAGCCGGCTTCACACCAGTGCATGGCCAGATGGCTCACGCAGCGCCCAGTGAATTTCCTGTCTGTGGCATCCACCTGTCCTGCGGGGCTCCTGCAGGTGTGAGTGGTGGGTGGCCTGCGAGTGGCCCAGGTCAGGGGCTGCCGCCCGGAGAAGCACAGGGCACCTGAGAGGGAGGGCCTGGATGGTGCAGACCCCGGCTCACCTCTCCGGCAAGTTTCCCCTACAGCTCAGCAAGGCCGTCATGTTGCCCCCACAATGCCGGTGCCCTACGCGCTCCAGGAGCCACGATGGCATCTGTCACACCCGTGATTACCTGTCACTATCTGCGGGCTGAGGGGAGAAGCCAGGCGTGCCCAGGTCCCTGCCATGTCCCCAGCCCCTGGCATAAGCCCCGGCCCACAGTAGGTGCTCAATAAACACTTGATGACAAGTTTCAGCCATCCTTGTTGCCCCACACATACACGCTTGGACACTCACATGCACACACACACACCTGCACACACACTCACATGCGTGCATGCACACACATGCGCACACTCACACTCACACCACACACGCACTCACACATGTGCACACACACGCACACACACTCACACCCACATGTGCAGGCTCACACACACTCACACGCGCACACTCACACACATGCTGCTTCCCCCTCACGCACACCCTTCCCCAGCCCTCCCCGCTGCCTGCTGTCTCAACTGCGCTGCCCAGACCCCCGTCAAGGCAGCACTGGCTCCAGCTCTTGTGTGAAGCCTCCCTACGGTCCCAGGCAGGTGGCTGCTCTGAGCGGCGCGGGCCAGTCAGCCCTGCTCATCCATTCGCTATTTATACTCTCAGCGAAGAGCCACGGGCTCCCGGGGGCCAGACGCTCCTGTCCTCGGGCTGCTGGCTGTGCCCTGCCCTCCGGCTGTGCCCATGCTGCTCTGTTCGTGAGGGTCTACCCACACACCCTCATGCACTGGGCGTAGAGCCCACCGGGACGAGGGCTGGTGGCTGCAGAATGACGGGATGACAGTGCTCCTCAGTCAGCCAGCCCAGCGGAGGTGGCCCCACCCACAGAGCACACAGTCAGGAACGCTCGCACTCACGACGCCTACTGCGCGCTAGCATAGGCCAGGCCTGAGGCTGCTGCAGGGCCGGGGCCTGAGGTGAGCGAGCACCCTTGCCCCAGGTCCCTGGAATGCTGGCTGCAGCTCGCTCCGGGCTCTGACTGACGGGGCCAGCGGCCTCCTCCCAGTACAGGGGGTGGGTGGGCTCACTGTCCTCGGCATGGCGGTTGTGGGGAGTGGAATGAGCATGAGAAAGCCTACAGCAACGAGACATCTCACTGGCTCCCTCCCCTTCTGGGACTTGGGACTTGGCCCGTGTGGGACCCTGGCTGATGGCCTTGGGAGCCAGTACGAGCCAGAGCACTCAGCTGTCCCCGCTCCACATCCGATCACAAACAAACACTGTTGCCTGGAAACGCTGCCTTGCCCCAGCTTCCCAGGCTACACCGCGGGACCAGAGCCACTAGACACTCTCCTGCCACTGTACCTGCCCAGCTTTGACCCCTCCGATGGGAAGGCAGGCCCGGAGGGGAAGGGTTCACTGAGTCCACTGAGCAACTTGGGGTGGAGCTGAGACGGGACCCACACACCCCGGAGCCTGGCGTCGTCCTGGGCCCGTGGAGCTGCTCAGTCTTACGGACAGTGTTGAACCCACAACTCGCAGGCAATTTGCAAGGACCACAATCCCATGGGATAAGGCACGCCCAGTGGCCATTCCCACCCTGGCTCTCCGGTCTGTCCCCTGAGGAAATGGCGCAGGTGCGGAAGGGAGTATACGTGCTGCTGCTCCGGCATCCTGCTCAGCACTGCCCCCACAGGAGCCACTTAGGAAGGACGTGCGCCATGCCCCGGATGCTACTGGCCTTTTAGAATGAAAAGTGGCTCTAGCCAGGGTGAATGGAGGATGAGGGTTATTCCAGGCCTGCCTCCACGTGCGCTTGAGCAGGCTTCAGGCGGGGCTCAGGGCGGGGCTCAGCGTGGCTGCAGTCTGGGGGCTCCGTACGCCCCGCTGCGCTTGTTTTCTATCAGGACTCCGACTCCACGGGGCGAGGATGCCCAGGAGGTCAGCAGGTCAGCACATCCTCCAGGCTCTGCAGAGAGCCACCTGCCAGGCCCCGGTCCTGGAGGCCGCGTGCATGTCTGTGTGCTTGTGTGTGTGCACTTACGTCCGTGTACGTGTCCACGTGTGTCTGTGTGTGAACGTATCTGCTCGTGTGTCATGTCTGTGTGTCTACATGTCTGTGCGTGTCTGTGCATGCTTGTTTCTGTGTGCTCCTGCCTGTGTACATGTGTGTGTCTGTGTTTATATGTGTTTGTATGTCTGTGTGTGTCTGTGTGTACTTATTTCGTGTGCTCATGTCTGTATATGCACAGCTTTGTGCTCGTGTGTGCTTGTGTCTGTGTACATATCCTGTGTGTTTGTGTCTGTGTGTCCGTGTTTATATATGTTTGTATGTCTGTGTACATGGTTGTGTGTTTGTGCACACATGTTGGTGTGTCCATGTGTGTTCTTGTTTACATGTGTGTATATGTCTGTACATGCCTGTTGCATTCCTGTGTATTTGTGTGTGCACACATGTGTCTGTGTCCATGTGTGTTCATGTTTACATGTGTTTGCATGTCTGTGTGCATGTCCTCTGTGTTTGTGTGTGTGCGCTCACATGTCTGTGTGTCCCTATGTGTTCAGTTTACATGTGTTTGTATGTCTGTGCATGTATGTGTGCATATCCTGTGTATTTCTGTGTGTGTGTCCCTGTGTGTTTGTGTTTACATGTGTTTGCACGTCTGTGTGCATATCCTGTGTATTTGTATGTGCGCACATTTGTGTGTCCCTGTATGTTCATGTTTACATGTGTTTGCATGTCTGTGTGCATGTCCTATGTGCTTGCATGTGTGCCCACATGTCTGTGTGTCCCTATGTGTTCATGTTTACATGTGTTTGTATGTCTGTATATGTCTGTGTACATGTCCTGTGTATTCGTGTGTGTGCAAATGTTTGCATGTCCCTGTATATTAGTGTTTCCATGTGTTTGTGTGTCTGTGCGTGTCTGTGTGCATGTCCATGTGAGTGCTCGTGTCTGCGTGTGGCCGTGTGTGCCTCAGGGACTCTGCTTCCCCACATCCATGTCTCCATGTGCTCTACAGTGGACTGGACACAGGTCACGCACCCCCAGGACAGCAGGTAGGAGAGGAGGGCTGCCCTTGGCCTAATCGGGACGGAGGAGGCCCTAGAGCTTAGCACAGTTTGGCTCCCAGCTCTGTCTATACCACGAATCTCCCAAGGAGCCCGCGAGAAACACCCGTGCTGGAGCCCAGGGTCAGGGCAGACGGGCCCGGCAGGTCAGAGAAAGGGCCACGGGCGCTGTGTCCTTGACACAGAGGGGGAAGGAACAGAGGCCCAGTAGGGAGAGGAGGCTCCGGGGGTGGGGAATGCGGGCACCCTTGCCAGGAGGGACAACCAAATTCTGGGGCTGATGGACACTGAGACTTCTAGAAGGGTGCTCAGGCTTCCAGATTGGCAGCTTTAGGAAAGCTTGGGGAGGAAGAGGGAGAGCCGGGGGTGGGTGGGGGAGTAGAGGGGAGGAACGAGGGAAGGAAGTAGAGGAAGAGGGGACAGACAGAAGTCCACCCCACCCCCACCACTTGCTGTGTTTCCCAGGGGGGTTTCCAAATCTGCATTTCGGGCTGAATCTCACTGTGTGTGGTGGGGGGCTGGCTCCACTCTGCATGAACAGGTCTCTGTGCTGCAGGGGGCTGGGGGAGCTGGGGAGCTGGGGGAGCTGCGGGTGCCTGGGGGAGCTGAAGGAAGATGGGGGAGTGGGGGGGGGTCTGGGGGAAGCTGGGGGAAGTGGAAAACACAAGCAACAGCAAGCTTCCTCCCGGTCGTCCACCCGTGTGCTAGCGAGTGGGCAAATGGAAGGTGCCTGTCCAGAGCAGAGCATCACTTGGCATCAAAAGTTGGCAGTTCGGGACCAGCAGTTAGCGTAATGGCTATGTTGCTGGACTCCCATGTAGTCGACCACGGTTCACGTCCCGGACCCAGTGGCTTAAACTCACGCCGGGCGCGTGTGCGTGCGTGCCCAAGATTCCGAGAGGAGAATGGAGGAGAAGGGATTGCGGCATGGCCATCCCCCCTGGGGGGTGATTTCTCGCTTTCTGTCTCTGTCTCTCTCTGTCTTTCTGACGAGTGCACGCGCCCTATAGCAAAAACCTCTCCAAAAAAAGAAAAAAAGCTCTCCGTTCTGGCCCATGCCACGCGACATAAGGAGACGTGAGGAGCCTCAAGGAAAGAAGCCAGACCAAAAGGTAGACGGCTCCATTTATGTGTGACATCCAGAACTCGCCGGTCCAGAGACACGGAGACCAGCCAGTGGCTGTCAGGAGCTGGGTGGGGACGGGCAGGAAGCAGGGTGTCTGCCAGGGGTAGACAGTTTTCCTAGGGTGATGAAAATGCTCCAAATCGCACACTTTATACAAGTGAATTACATGGAATGTGAATTGCATTTTTTTGGGGGGGCTAAGAGGCTTGTGTGTTTTCTAGAGAGACAGAGAGAGAGGGAGAAAGCACTACCCATAGGGCATGGTCACCCCGCAGTCCCTCTCCTCTGTGTCTGTATCCTGTTGGGATTTCAGGCACACATACACATGCACCTGGCATGTTTTTTTAAGCCACCGAGGCCAGGATTCAAACTCTGAATGTGTGAGGGATCTGGTTCCTCTAACTACTAGGCAAAAGAGCCAGCCCATGAACTGTATTTCAATGAAGCTGTTCTGTTAAAAGAGCAGGTGAGAACTAAATGAGAAAACAGATGTGGCAGGACGATCCCCTTTGAGCGCCGGACGTGCGGCCATAGTTGGTTAGTAGCAGAAGCGGGGAAACCCCCTTAGGGAGAGAGTTTTCGGCACGTGCACGGGAGGCATGCACCCCATCACTCTCCACAGGACGGTGTACGGACGAGGTCCGATTTCCAGGAGAAGCGGGCCAAGAGGCGCCAGTGGCCACCCGAGGTCACACAACTAAGGGGGACCAGCCGGCTCCATGCCGGGGTCTGATGAACGCCAGGGCTAACTGCCACCTCCGCACTCCCCCCCCCTTCGCACATTTTCTCCCTCATTTAGATAAACTCTTGGAATCTCATAAATCTCAAGAGAGAAAAATGTAAGCCAGCAAGAGGGAAGCAGCGAGGGAGCGGAGCAGAACAAAGCACCAGGGTTGCAAAAGTGGTTCTTGCAAATTTACAGCTCCCGGCTGATCTGTTAGCGCATCGCAGTGAGGGGGGGCAGCGGATGGGTTCCCGCTCAGTAACAAGCCATAAATAAACAAGCACCCGAGGCCGGCCATCGCCCAGCTGCAGAGCCCGGCCAGGCCTTGGGGGGGGAGAGATGTGTGCTCCCCCGCCCCTCCAACACCCCCGACTCAGGTCGCCAGAGGGATATGGGGACCACTGCAGACACAGCACACGGCCAGCTCCTGGCGCCCCACAGACTTGGGGTGCACAGTTGCAAGGTTTGGAAGTGCTCACCAAACAGATGTTCTAGGACACAGACACTTGTGTGGGCGGGGGAGCTGGGGAGGCTGCAGAGCAGGCTGCTCAGAGACCTTGGTCTGGAACATCTCAGAGACCTTGCCAGGGCTGATGTCACCGGCCTGAGCTTCAGTCCCTCCTCCCCAGTCCAGGTTTCCAGGCCCTCCTGCTGGCTGGAACCGGCATCCTCACACCCCCGCTTTGGGGTATGCCTGGTTCTGAAGGACACCCCAGCCAGCCCCCTCCCTGTCTGCTCACCCCCAGGGTCCTGGACAGGAACAGCTGAGTTGGGAAGCTTGGCCCCCAGAACCCAGTCTTGGAGCCCGCGTGGAGGTGGCACGAGTCACAGCTCTGCTCTCTTCGGGGGGGGACCAACAGCAGCTCACCCACCTTGCTGAGCTCGGGGTCCTCAGCTCAGTTCTGACACTGGACTGAGGTTCAGGTGGAGCGAGATTCTGAGAGCCGCCGGCACAAGAGCACTCCATGCGTGCTACTATTTTTGGAGGGAGGGGTCACCCTGGGCTCCCATGCATCCTCCAGAGGACCCCCAGAGGCTTCGGGGGGCCCACAGACAAAGTGCTGTGTGTAGGACCAGGTGGAAGAGCTGCTGTCACGCGAGCTGGTCCACATTCCGCTCTCCAGCTCCTGTCTGGGCCTCCCTGACCGGCAGGAGGCCTGTGCCCAGGTCTGCAGCCTGGGCCAGGTGAGACTGGGGAGCTCAGCTGAAGACCCCACTGGGGTGTTGGTCTCTCTACCTCTTTGTCTCTCCCTCATGGAAGAATTAAATAAATAAACTTAAAAAAAATCTAAAAAACAAAAATACCAGGCATGTGTATGCGAGCACCCTACACCCCTAAAGGAGAAACGGAGAAGGGGTTGCCATGTGGCCGTTCCCCGGGGGTGCTTTCTCACTCTTCCTCTCTCTAGCAAGTGCACACATCCTGTAGTAAATGAAAAAATGTAATAAAAACAAAAAGCCAGTGAGTGGACTAGCGAGTGGTGTGCTTCCTCACTTTCCTCTCCCTCTGTCTCTCTGTCTGCCTCTCTGGTGAGCACGGGTGCCCAATAAAACACTGGAAAATGATAATAATAATAATAAATAAAAAGAAATCATTTTTTAAAAAGGCAAGCCAATGCCATCCCTGGAGTGCCCAGAGGGCCCGACATATCCGCCAGGTCACCGGCCACTAAAGGCCCGTTTTCCTCCAGCCCTGAGCTCTGTCTGTCCCTGACCTGAGTCCTCCGGGTTGAGGTTACCTGTCAGTGATGGGGGACACAGGATGGGAGTCCTTCGTCCAGGTGACCAGTGGGGGCGGGGAGCCCTGGGCCTCGCAGTTCAGGGTCACCTCCTCGCCAGCCCTCGCTGTGACTCCCAGAGGCTCGTCTGTGTCATGTGACCCGTTCACGCTGATCCTGGGCTTGGCTGTTGGCGAAGCAGGGGGGCCTGTGAGAGGGCAGAAGCTGCGGTGGGGGCAGGGGGCCAAGCATGGCTCCCCAGGAAGCAGAGCCAGTGCTGAGACCGTGGCCTTCCCTCGGCCCTCCCGGGTCAGAAGCTGGGTGTGGCCCTGACCTAACCGACAGTGCTCGGCCTTGTCCCCAGGCCACGGCCACGGTCACTTACTGTTCACAGAGAGCCGCATCTCCTGGCTAGAGAAGCCCACAGCGTTGGTGGCTGTGCAGACATAGGCCCCCGCGTCCTGGGCAGAGGGCCGGGTGAGGACCAGGGTGCCATCCTCGCTCACGTTGTGGCGTGGGCCCCCGGGGTTCAGGGCACTGGATTCCTACGGAACCACAGGTGCCATCAACTGAGCCCACAGTGAGCTCCCACAATGCACGGTGCCTGCCTGTCCCGTGACCCTCCTGGTAACGCCCCGTCTACCTTGGTCCAGGTGATGGTGGGGGCGGGGACTCCTGAGGCGACGCAGGGGAGGGAGGCTGGAACCCCTTCGTTGGTGACATGGTGGGTGGTGGTCAGAAGGATCCTAGGTGGAGCTTTGGTAAACAAACAGATTTCACAAACCGACATTCAGAGCGCACTGGTCCCTGTAGCCGTGGAGTGGGACGAAGCCCCGTCCCCCAGGGGGTGGGTGGCACAAGGAAATGTAGGTACAAGGCATAGGACACGAGTTGGCCCCAAGAATGGGCTCAGCTCTGACTCAGTGACATCTCGGGACAGGCAAAAGTCTGTAAAGGCTGAGGAGACCAGTCCTTGTCAGGATTCGGAGGGAGGGATGGCCACGTGGGGCAGAGGGCTGGCAGGGCGGTGAGGCGGTCCTGTGACACCGTAGACACGGTGGTGGGACGTGAGGCGGTCCTGCGACACCCTACGCACGGTGGTGGGGACCTGAGGCGGTCCTGCGACACCCTACGCACGGTGGTGGGGACGTGAGGTGGTCCTGCGACACCGTAAGCACGGTGGTGGGGACCTGAGGTGGTCCTGCGACACCGTACGCACGGTGGTGGGGACGTGAGGCTGTCCTGCGACACCGTACGCATGGTGGTGGGGACGTGAGGCTGTCCTGCGACACCGTACGCACGGTGGTGGGGACGTGAGGCTGTCCTGCGACACCGTACGCACGGTGGTGGGGACCTGAGGCGGTCCTGCGACACCCTACGCACGGTGGTGGGGACCTGAGGCTGTCCTGCGACACCGTAAGCACGGTGGTGGGGACCTGAGGCGGTCCTGCGACACCCTACGCACGGTGGTGGGGACGTGAGGCTGTCCTGTGACACCGTACGCACGGTGGTGGGGACATGTCCTGATACATTTGTCCGGACACACAGAACATGAACACCCAGAGCACCGGTGTGACCCGCGCACCTGAGCAGTAACATGTGCGCATGCTCTGCAGCTGTAACAAACGGACCCCTTGGAGGGCAACGTGCATGTGGGCGGCGTGTGGAGGTGGGGCATGTGGGACATGGTGGCACCTCCTCTCAATCCTGCTGTGAACCTAAACTGCCCTAAAAATCCAGTCTAATGGGCCTGGCAGGTTGTATGGTAGTTAAGGCACTGGATTCCCACACAGCTGACTGTGGTTCAAGTCTCAGACCTGGTGGTTTGTGCATGTGCGCCCAAAATCCTGAAAGAAGGGAGAAATGGAGAAGGAACTGCGGCGTGACTGCCCCACAGAGGGTGCTTTCTGGCCTTCTCTCTGGCAAGCACACGGATCCTCTGGCAAACCGAAAACAATAAAATAAAGAGCCGGGCACAGTGGTGCACACCTGCAGTCCCAGCGAGTCTGGAGGCTGAGCAGCAGGGTCCCATCACAAGACACCGTCTTTAAAAGATAAACGAGGCCCCAGGGGCAGTGGAAGGGAGGCGCGGGGCCTCGGTGTGCAGCTCCGGCTACCCTGAAGATGGGTGGGCCGTGTATGCCCAGCCATGTGAGGGTACCTGATGCCCACGTGTGTACACTTGAAAACAGTTACATTAATACATTTTATGGTAACTATTTTTAAGTTATATTTTTAAAATTTCACCAAGAGAATAAAAACGGTGCCGTATCTACAGCCAGCGTGGCCTGCCGTTGGACTCGTGTCCCAGACAGAAGGCGGCCTGTGCTTGGGGACCAGTCGTGCTGTTGCCTTGCTTTGGGAAGTTGGATAAACCCCTTCATCTTCCATATCCCACCTTCCTGATCATCAACAAACTGAAATGAGCCCCAACTCCCTACAATCCCTCTAGGGATAGACAGAAATGGCAGAGAGCAGTTTGTGGAGTGCGGGCAGAGCCACTTTGCGCACCAGACCCGCGACCTTGGGAGCTGGTCTCTCAGAGGCTGGAGGGGTGACGGGCGCGGGAACTGCGGGAGTGGGAGGAGCGTGGCGTGGCTCTGAGGGCAGGTGGCAGTGGGGCCTTCAGGGAGGGGGTGCCCCTCTGGATTCTCCCAGGGGCCCAGCGAGCCCACCGACGGGTGGCTGAATGGAAATGAGTGAGCCGAGGAGAGAAGGTGCTCGCGTGTGCGGACCTGCAGGGGCAGACTGGCCGTGCCGGACACGGTGGGAGGTCTGGAAGGAAAACGGTACAGGGAGCCTGCAGAGGCCGGGCCGGGGCACGCGTCCCCCCTCTGATCACGACTGCCAACTGGACACCGAGTTCGCGGCCCAGCCCCTCCTGAACTTTGATTGTCCTCTATAAAATGGGGAATGATGTGTTCTCCCTGTTCCTCCCTCAGGGGTTTATAAAGCACATGGAAAAGAAGGAAAGAAGATACTATAACATACTTGGTAAATGACAAAACACAGCCTAAGTTAGCTTGAGACTCCTCGTCTCATATCAGAAAGGTGGCACCCGCTGGGCAAGCGACGGGACCCCGCGCTGGGGGCGGAGCCTAACCGGGCGAAGCACGCTCGCAGCTCTAAGGCGTGCAATGTCCGTGCCTCACAGCTCGCTCCGCGTCAGCAGGTTCACCCTAAGGAGATACGGTGCTCACGGGGCTGTGACACGTGGTCATCCATCTCTGGGCTCACGCTGGCGAGGAGTCAGAGGGGAGGATAATGATGGCGCACACAGACGGGGGAGGGGCACGTGGTCAGACGGGTGCGCTGAGTATTTATTGACAGAAAACCGCCCCAGCATCGTCAAGGCAACGCTTTGGCAGCAAGACCATGGTGGACAGTGATCCCAGTTAGGTTCGAAGATATTTATAAAGGATAGCTAGGTAGGTGATAGAAAGAGAACTTGTAACTCATATAAAGAACAGCTATGGAATTTGTGCAGATTACGTACAAAGGACACGTTCTATGTCCACACAGGTCAGAAATCATGGAAGGGCTTAGTCATGTAAAACTGTGCATGGACTTCAAATTTTTTGTACCAAAATAAACTAATGCTTTAATTCCATTTTCCAGATTTTCTGAAGTTCCCCTGTACAGTGTGCATGCATGTACATATTACATATATAACACATACACAAGTGTGTACATACTGCATATATGTAACACATACATGGAGTGTGTGCATTAACTGTGGAAAATTGCATACCAGCATGTAAACCTGGCTATTTCCAGCTACCAATATTACGGGAGTATTTTTTAACATGTCAAGTCCCTCATTCACCTACAGGAATAAGTATTATTTTTAAAAATTTTGCCGGCAGGCCTGTGCACTCACCAGACACACAGAGAAAGTGAGAAAGCACCCCCCGTGGGGCATAGTCACACTGCAATCCCGTCTCCTCCATCTCTCCCTCCATGGGACTTGGGGCACACACATACATGCCCAGCGTGTTTCTGAAACTATGGGGTTCGAGACTTGAACCATGAGTTGGCCATGTGGGATTCAGCTGCCTTAACCACCACGTCGTGGACTGACCCAGGTCAGAATTATTTTTTACATAAAAGTGTTCAAGATCAAATTGCCCCTGTGTTGTCCGCCTACCCCACCCAGCCCCGCACCCAGCTCCCCTCGGGGCCCCATGACTCACCCTGCACAACCAGCTCCACGTCCCGGTGCTGAGAGCCGGCGGGGTTGGTGACCACGCAGCTGTACCGCCCGGCGTCTTCCTGCAGCGCCTGCTCACGGTGGAGGCTGCCATCTGCCCGGACAGAATGCCGGCTGCCAGGCGAGAGCTGAGGAGAGAGACACAGCAGCCTGGACCTCGGGCACTCCACCCAGACAGCTAAGAGAGCCTGGTGCCCACACAGCCCACCAGACCGGATGGGGCGGGCGGGGTGAGAGGTCAGGAGGTAAGGTTGAGGGGCTTGGTGGGGACGGAGGAGGATTACTGCCGGCCCTCACCCCTCCTCCTTAGACCCAGCAGGGGCACGTGTGCCTGGCCCTCCGCACACCCTTGCCCCACCTCTCCCTTGGCCAGCTGGACTCGGGTGAGATGTCCAGCCAAGACGGGCCCTGGGCAGGTGGAGCCGGGGCCAGGGCCGTTAGCGAGGGAGCCTAGAGTTCTAAGGCGCCGAGCCGGGACAGCCCTTCACCCTGAGGCCTTGGGAGGAGGGCCAGCCGCCTCTGGGCAGGGAACAGCCAGGAAGAGAAGCAGAGGGGAAGGTCATGGCGGAATGTCCCCTGGGACCAGGGTGGGGTTGGGGAGCACCGGTCCAGCACAGAGGCCAGAGAAACTTTTCCAGCAGGCCTGAACCCACTCCAGCTGCCCGTCCCCGTCCCGGGGGCAGCTGCACCTCCCGCCAGAGGCTGCCAACTGTCTAGGTGCCTTGGGCTCCCAGGCTGAGCAAGGCTGAAGGGGTTTCTGCTTCTTGCTGACTGGCGAGCAAGTGGGGTTCCACCCGGTGTCCCCCCTGACCTCACACAGGCTCAGCACCTCTGGCCACTCCCCAGCCTGGCCTTGAGGAGGCCCAAGCCCACGCCCTCTCTGCACACGCAGAGGATCCACTCCAGGCCTCGTCTTCCAGGAGCCTCCTCCCAGCCCACCGCACACTCGCCGTCATAGCTCAGTCTGCACAGTGAGTCACTGGCCAGAGCCGGCCTCCGCAGAGCCCACTCGCGGGATGGGCCTCGCGTCCTCACCCCACTGCACGGCAGCCAGCCCTGCTGGGTTCACAGGGCATTTGTCGGATGAACGGATGAATGAAAACGAGAGAATGGCCAGCCGGTGTTCTCGGGTGAGGGTTATTTGGGGTATTTAAGAAGCTCACAGGCAGTAGAGGAAGCTTTTACTGCACCTGTATGCCATGGTTCTCAACTTGGCTGTTCACTGAAAACACCACTAAAAACTAACCATGTATTTCAAAATAGCCTTAAAAATCCTAACGAAAACTCAGTCTCTATCTCCACAGGTTGATTTCATTGCTAAGGTCTGAGCACCGGGATATTTCGCACTCCCCTCGGTGGGTCTAAAAGGCGCCTGAGTTTGAGAAGCATGAGAAAGACCAGCTCCAATGACGACCTTGAGAGTGGGTGGCACTTAACCTGGGACTGCGCAGCATCAGCAGACTCTGTGAAGGGCTAGAAAAGGCCATATCTGGGCCATCCGACCTGTCCTGACCGTTCAGCTCTGCAGTGGTAAACACAGCCATCCGCAGATCACACATGGGCATGGCTGTGTTGCAATAAAACTTTATTGAAAAAAAGGCCACAGGCTAGGTGGGGCCCACAGGCTGTGGTTCTCAGACTCCTGTCTTAGAAAGTTTCAGAGTTTGGGCTGAGGAGCCAGGCAGGCCTGGGGTCGAGCCCCACATAGTCACTTCCTAGCTATGCAGTCCTGACCATGTGGCCTCGGTTTCCCTATCTGTGAAATGGGGACAATAGACCCTTTCTTACAGGGGAGGTGTGAGGAGTGAGGACGTGCCGGCATGAGGCCCAGGCTCAGGGCCGACCTATGCATGGGCACTGCTGTGACAGGACAGGAAAGAGACGGACGGGCAAAAACAAGGGGAAAGGTGTCCCGGGAGGCAGGAAGAGCGTGAGCGACTGTTTCCCGGGGAGCAGGAACACAGGAAGTGAAATGTGAGGACGGGCCCAGGCAGGCAAGGCTGCCTATGGGACTTGCTTGACTCTGGAGGCAGTGTCAGTCTGGGGACACTGTCAGGAGGCAGTTCTGCTCACCTGGGCCGAGGGCGACAAGAACAAGGCCAGGCTGGAGGTGGCAGAAAAGCACGGCCAGGCAGCCATTGCACCCCTGCGAGGCACACAGCCAGGCAGCCACCGCACCTCTATGAGGCACAGCCAGGCAGCCACCACACCCCTGCGAGGCCCACAGCCAGGCGGCTGCCACACCCCTGCGAGGCGCACTTTCTGGCCATCTGCTGGTGCCTTAAATGAAGGGACCTCAAGAACACAGGACCCCGGGCATGTCTCAGGATGGGGCAGAAGAATCGACGAGAAGGAAGGGGTAAAGAGAAAAGCAGGGCCAGCCTGTGGCATGGTGGTTAAGGCCCCTGGATACCACAGGACCAACGGTGTGGTTCGAATCCCAGGCTTGGTGGCTTGAGAAACACACTGGGCACGTGTGTGTGTGGTCCAACTCCCAACCGGAGGGAGAGATGGAGAAGCGACTGTGGCGTGGCCATCCCCCACAGGGGGTGCTTTCTTGCTTTCTCTCTCTCTACAGTGAGGGCACGCACCCTCTGGTGAAACGTAAAATAAATAAATAATGGGAGAAATCGAAGATCACAGTGCCATGAACTGACAAAGCACCACCGCGAGCCCAGTAAGGTGCTAGGTCTTCAGGGCAAACCCACAGGGCACAGGGCACCTCTCTGCCCGAGAACCATCAGAACAGGGTGATGGACGTGTCACATCCAGCCATCCCAGATACCTACTCCACGCCCGGCCCGCCACCCTCCGCATGCAGATCCCCCTGCTGAGCTCCACGGGCCCAGAGGGTAGCAAACATGATCAGTGCACCATCAGAGAAGGTTCTGGAATGGGGCAGAAAGACAGGGAGGAAGGAAGAAGACATTCCAAAATAGGGCAACAGCGAAGCAGAGACTGAGACATGGTTGTGACAGCCCCGTTTGTCCCCAGATGCCACCACCCGCCACACGGAACCGGGAGCCCAGCACTCACA
Organism: Tupaia tana; assembly: GCA_026018925.1. Classification (NCBI taxonomy): domain Eukaryota; kingdom Metazoa; phylum Chordata; class Mammalia; order Scandentia; family Tupaiidae; genus Tupaia; species Tupaia tana. Next base: position 102,569,360 of record JAKSZU010000013.1, on the reverse strand, counting down.
GGCCGACTGTCCTTGAGCCAGCGCCTCTCGGGGAGGGGCCTCCCGGCCAGGATGATGCAGGGCAGGGACACGGGCTGGCCCTCCAGAACCCGGATGGTGGAGGCGCTGCTGGCGATCTGTGGGGGAACTGCAGGAACAGGAGCAGTGTCAGAGCCATCGAACAGCAGCCATCTAAGGGACAGAGCTCCACTCCAGCTCCATCCAGGGGACCAGCGGGAGCACCAGGATCGGGCCCCGGGCACTGCCCAGGGAGCAGGGAGCTAGGCGGAAACTGTGTGCACATCTGTCCCAAGGCTGCAGTGGCCAGAGGGGCCTCCCTGGGAGGAGCACCTTCCTCCCCACCTCCCAGAGCTCTCAGATCCGCCAGCGAACCGTGTCCAGTGACGACGAGCCGGGCCTCCGCCTGGACCTGCCCAAAGACATTTCGAGCTTCGCAGACATAAGGGGCCTGGTCTTCAGGGGCCACGCCTGAGGGGCAGGAAGGAGACAGGCCTGAGTTCCCAGCTCCCTGGGCACAGCTGCAGAGGTTCTGGAGGAAGGGTGAGATGCAGAGAGGGAAGGGAGGGGGACCCCGCTGGGCCCCGCTGGGCCCCGCTGGGTGAGGTCTCAGCTTGCTCCTCCATGGATCGGGGTAACTGCCCAGCACCTGAACCTTGCAGTGCGCCCGGGAAGGCATGTGAGACTTGCAGATGACTCGTCCAGTGACAGGGGCAACTGCATGATGGTGGCAACGGCGTGTGCTTGTGCACGCTTAGGTTAGGGGCCAGGAGCTGCCTGAGCACGTGGGCGCACCCCCACACACCACACTGGAAGGTGGGCCTCCTTTGAACCCCACTGGGAGGCGCATTGTCAGGGTTACGACCAGGTTCCCAGCAGTGGGGTGCCTTAGCCGGAGTCCAGCCAAGACATGACCAGCATCGGCCAGCCCCACGGCCAGCGCTGCAGCCAGGGTCTTGCTCCCGGTCACCCAGCCTGGGGCCATGGTGCTGGCCGCTGGCCCGTGTCTGCAGCCCACTCCACCCCAGTCCCAGCCTCTTACTTTCAAAGAACAGCACTCCTGAATCAGGCTGTCCAGGACCGCTGCGCCGCACAGGCCCCAGCGGCTGGCCATCTCCGCGGCGCCAGGTGACCCTGGGGGGCGGGCGGCCTATGGCCCTGCATGCCAGGAGGGCACTGCTCCCCAGCTCCACGGCGACATCCCGGGGCCGCTCTGTCAGCCGGGGCGCATCTGCAGGGAGGTGATGGTCAGCCATGTCTGGTCCCCAGTGTCCCAACTCCCCTCCCTTGGCTGAGAGGTTCCCCTCCTCCCGCCTTGCCTGTGTGAAACTGAAGGCTGACTCCTGTCCAGGGCTCAGGACAACCTGAGCTCAGCTGGGCCCACCCCGAAGAGTCCAGGAACACTGCAGGCCTTGGGCGCCCCATGTGGGGTCCCAGAGGTCCCAGCTGTGCAGGGGAGTGACATGCCTGCCCCTGGCCATAACGCCCCCGCTGGAAGCCTACCTCTGAGGGGCTTCAGGTCACCCTCAGGCTGCAGGAATGTGTGTTCCTGGGTCTGATGGTGACCATGGCTGGCCAGGGCAGGGCAGGCCCCACTGCTCTCAAACTGCCACCCCCCCACACACACCCCTTGGCCTCCTCCTGGGCCCCAGGGGTGAGGGGCTTCCTCTTGGAGGTGCCTGGACTCACCCCCCAGGCCTGTACCTGGCCTGGCCTGACCTCTGCTGAGGGAGACTGAGGCCAGGGAGGGCTGGCAGGGCTCAGGCAGCCACGCCCACGTCCCTCTGTGCTCTGTCACTCCCCTGAGCCTGCTCTGCAGGGGACTGTGGGCATCTTTATCTGCCTCTACGTGTCCCTGCTCACTGAACTTCTCATAAGAAGCATGTGGAACATTTCCATGTGGTTACAACTTGCTTATTATAAATAACATGACCTTTGACTTGAAGGTCCCAACTGGGACTCTGGAGAGTGAGAAAGGCCCACGTTAATAATCGCGCCAGGGCCACCGGCCTGGACGAGGGCTGTCCTGGTCCTCTGCATTAGGAAAAGTTCAAACAAGACACAGAGGGTGGAGATTCCCCCAGTGCTTGCTCCGCGCACCCCAAACCCCACGCCCTTCCCCGAGATAACCACTACAAGTTCAGCCTTCCTTCCAAGCTTTCTTCTAAGCACTCTTACTTTAATCATCAGGATGAGGAGGAAAAACATGAAGTTATTTTCCAAAACAGAAACTCAAGACCCTAGCTGTCAGACCCTCTGCAGGCCAGGTGCAGGCTCCCCCATCCCCAGACCCATCACCAGGGGCTCCCAGCCTTTTAACCCTGGAGTTCAGCACCCTGAAAAAGCCCCCAGCTTGCATTTTTCCTGGCTCTCTCCAGAAATCTTCCTCATCCACGCAAGGCATGACATCAAATTTCCCTGCTGGCCTCGGGGTTAGGGAAGTTCCAGGAGACAAACGCGGCTCGGAAAATGACTGCAAGAGGAAGCAGCCTCAGACCCAGCCCGGACACCAGCGCTGGGGCGTGGGCTCAGCGCAGACGGGGTCACTGCTCCTGCAGAGTCTCGGCTCCAGGGTGCAGCCTTCCGTCTCCCACCGCACCCCGGCAGAACGAAGGCTCAGCTCCAGGGCTGGGTACCTCTGCCTGCCGGCCCCCGGCCCACCGCAGGGCCCAGCTCAAGCCTGTTCCCTCCCAGCAGGCATTGGGCCACTCGCTCGGGCTGCGTCCCACCCACACAGCCCAGCTCAGTGTCTTCTGGGATATTCGGAGGCCATTATCTTCCCCAGTCCTGAGCTGGCCCGTCGTCGGCCAGCGATGAGAAAGGGGGACGCTTGGTGCCAACTGAGACAAGTGCTTGCAGGCACAGACTGTGCTTCGGCCACCTCAGAGGGTGTCCTCACGGTCCCACATTATAGAGGAGGAAACCGAGGGTAAAGAGACAACGGACCCTCCCGAGGTCACAGCTCCATGTCAGTGGCAGTCAGGATCGGGGCCTGACTTCCCAGGGCAAGAGCCCCCCACGGATACTGTGGGCCAGAGGTGCTGATGATGGAGGAGTGACCTCCTTCCTCCCCCTGATCCCCCAGAGCAAGGGCCGCTGGACCGAAGGCCAGAGTCCAGATGGGGCCCTCTGGCTGCCTCTACCCCCTGGGCCGTGGGTGAACGCCTTGGTCCTCCTGGGCCTCCATTCGCCATCTGGAGAGAGAACTCGTCTCTGCCCTGGCGACAGCAGTAGGACCTGTTCGTGGATCCAGGCCAGAAGATGGCGCAGAAGCTGTCCACAGACGCAGGCACTTGCTGTGGATAGCGGAGGCCGCTGCCTGCCCTCCTCTGCCCTAGACACCAGCAGGAAGTGGGCCGGGAGCCCGCCATCCCCGGCGTCTGCCAACCTGGCCAGGAGGCTGGACCACAGCTGCCACCCAGATGGGCAGGAAATCCATTTCCCACCGCCGCTGCCAGCCCGGCTCGCCAGGCCCACAGGTGCTGGCCCTTCTGCATCCCTTCCCTGACCTGAAGGTTGGAGGCGCCAGGGGTCCCAGAGCCCAGCAGCTCTGCCTCTGGGGTGCCGCCCCCCAGGGCCACAGCCGTGTGGCAGGGGTAGTCTGAGTATGTTGCTTTCTTCCTTAAAACCTCTCAGACCCCGGGCAAGCCCTAGGCCTTAGGCAGTTCCCAGGTCTGGAGTGACGCCGACTGGGCCCACCTGCCTGGGCCTCCCCTCGTCTGCCCTCCACGGCCCACTCCCTGCCCCCCTTCCCTTGCCACGGGGACGCTGACGTAAGCTGCTCCCTTTGCCCAGAATACTGTCCCAGCTCTTTTCCTTTCTTCCTTTCTTTTCTCCCTATGTTTACAAGGGGACTTCAGAAAGCTCATGAAAAATTAAATTAAAGTGTAAATTTGTTTTGGAGCAAAAAAATGAAATCCATAGCTTTATTATAACGTGCATTTTCTATGAACTGTTTGAAACCCCCTTGTATTTATTTCTTCCATGAGCAAGCATGGGAGTGGCCGGGGCTCCCCCAGCTGGGCCCTTACCCTGCAGCCTCAGCCGCCCCGGTCATGAGCAACGCGCATGCCTGCCATGCACAGGGAGACCCCGGGCGCCACCCAGGACCTTCCCTGCAGGTCAGCCTCACAGTGTCCACCACCACTGTACTGTCCGCTGGCTCTGCCCCAGCCCTTCACCTGACTGACTGCTTCTGCTTTCAGCTTGGACATCACCTTCTCCGAGAAGCCTTCCCGGCCCTCAGAGTTGGGTTAACCCCATTCTCGGGGCTGCCATAGCTTCTGAGGCCGAGTGTTCTCACGGCCTGGCCTGTCCTCTCTGCTCGAGCCCGAGCAGTGGGAAGGCAGGTCCTCACTGCTCGGGGCCGCAGCTGTCCTGCTCACCTATACCCGACACTGGGGGACGGAAGGGAGGAGCAGACAAATCCTGGGAAGATCCCACCCCGAGCTGGCACCGGGGAACAACTGCAGCTGGAGTCTTGTCCCCCTCGGGGAGCCCTCAGTCACCCCACCCGACCCCAGCCCTGACAAGCACATTCTTGATTCTCTGTGTTCCTCGAGAACTCCCAGCACCTGCCTCTCCACTGTGGCTGCTGCAGGCCCCCAGAGCCAGTCCGTGCCAGCCTGGTGTGCCAAGGAGCTGTGCCCACAGCTTCTGAGTGTCCCAGTGCCCCGAACCCAGGCCTGGAACTTAGACATCATGAACATCATAGCCAGCACCACGCCCCAGCCAGAGAACGCGGACTTCCTGTCTGAGCCCTGTGTAGACGCCGTCATCGCGGCCGGCTCCTGTGCTAAGCGCCCGCCTCCCGCCTGATCGCTGACCACCCCGGCAACGCAGTGGGAGAAGCCGTGTGGCCAGCCTCGCTTCGCAGACAGGAACACTGAGGTCCCCTGCCTTCCCAGCACAGGGGGGCAAGTGACAGAGAAGAAATGGAGATTCAGGTCTCAGTGATGAGATGCGATTTCTTCCCATGCTCGACCCACTGTCTCAGTGGTGGGCAGCCTGAGATGGCCCCGATGACGGATCTCTGCTTCCTCACACCCTGCCCCACCCCTCGTGCCAGGGCTGGCCTGTGTGATCCGTAGGATGAGGCAGAGTGACAGCACATGGCTTCCCAGACCGCGGCCGGCTGTACCGCACCACAGCTGTCACCTCCGAGCTCTCTGCATTCTCACTGGCTCGGGGCCACGGCACGAGCCGCCTTCAGGAGAAGCCCCGATGGTGAGGGGCAGGAGCCTTCAGGCAACAGCCGTGCGAGGAAGCTCCAAGGGGGTGCCCCAGCCCTGTCACAAATGCAGGGGCTTCGATAAGTTCATGGAAATGGGATGAAAGTGCAAGTTCACTTTGGTGCAATAAAAAATTGAAATCCACAATAGTTTTTCATAGCCTGCATTTTCCATACGCATGTGAAAGACCCCCATCTTGATCAGTTTCAGGACAGGCCCTGAGCCAGATGCACGCAGCCAAGCCACTCCCGGGTCCCTGCCCATCCGGCTGGCTGTTGTTAGCCACTAAGTCGTGGGTGCGCAGTGACAGCAAGAAGCGGCATGCATGGTCTCCCTCCTGACATCCCTTGTCACCTCCAGAGCCACAGGATGCAGACTGGGCCCTGGCAGTCCATACTGCGGGCCTTCCCTCCCCACTCAGAGGCAGGGCCAAGGGCTGGTGGGGCAGGAGAGAGGGGGACAGGGGTGCACTCACGTCCAACCTCCAGCTGGACTTCTGCAGCAGCGTCACCCAGCTCACTGACAGCTCGGCAGGTGTAGACACCAGCGTCCCTCTCCTGAGCGGCCTGGATCCGCAGCACCCCAGACCTGGAGTTCTCAGGGGCCAGGATCATCTCAAGACCACCTGGACCAAAGGCAATAAAGCATCAGGTGGGACCCTTGGTTGCCAAGGAGACCAGGGTAGCGGCCAGGGTAGCCAGAGACCCCAGCACCAACGTCCTGCAACACCATGAGGCTGGAGCCTGGGAGGACATGATGGAAGCAGGTGTACCCCTAAACTCAGGACGCCTGGGTCCAGTCCTGTGGAGTCCTGGTCTTCCCTGAGCCCCTTTGTTGAGCACGGTTGGGGTTCAGATAACACCCCTCCATGACAGGCTCATCACCCAAAAATCTCCATCCCTCTGACCCGGATCCAGACTGAGATTCAGATCAGCTATGGGTGGGCTAGGGAACCCCGAGGTGACCCCACCTGACCTGTGCCTGTCTGTCTGGGGCCCCAACCAGGCAGGCTTCCCTGACATGTGCCCCTGGCTCTGCCGCTCCTCCTGCCACACCACTCCGCTAGCGTTCCCTGCTTTCGGCACTCACTGTGGTAAGGGCACCTGCCCACAGAGGAGCCCCCCACAGGCACGCTGTGGCGTTAAGCCAGTGTCCTGGGTGCACTGCTCCCGGGAGGACGGAGGCCTGGGGCCTGGCACTCAGTCTCCAGCTGGCACTCCTCACTCAGAGCCCTGGGACGATGCCGTGGTCCCGGCTAACCGGCTCGCAGGCGGCTCGCTACAAACTGGGTACACGTGGGCTCCTCCTCCTCACCCAAGCCACCCATGACTGTCCCCATCTCCCAGAAAAGGGAGCTGAGGCTCAGAGATGCCAAATTGCTGGCCCAAGGCCACAGGGTGGGGCCGGAATTCAAACCTGGGTCTGACCGCTCCAGCATCAACTGTGCTGACACTGGACGGGGTGCGATGGGGGCCGCTGGCGCCAGCTGGCTCCCCGAGACACCCTTTCAGAGTGCCCCCCTACAAAGACCTTTCTGAAAAGCCGTTCCTCCAGGGTCCCAGTGTGACAGTTCCCAGCCCACATACCTCGATACCAGACGACCCGGGGCGGGGGGACCCCGGATGCCTCACAAGCCAGCACGGCCTCCTCCCCGACGGCCACGAGCACCACGGAGTTGATGGCAGAGACGGACGGAGGGTCTGTGCAGGAGGAGACGGGGACTTGGGACCAATGCGCAGTGCCCAGAGAAAGGCTTCCCACAGCCTGGGGCTCCCCCTCCGCCCCCTGCCCCACTCCACGCAGCCTCCTGACAGCCCCTTGAGCACCTCAGGGCCTTGGCCCTCCTGGTCCCTCTGTCCAGAATGCTGCTCCCATGGCAGACCCCATGGCGAGGGCCACCTCTGCAGAGGCCACCACTGAGCCCTGCACGCGGTGGCCACTTTCCTCCCATCCCCAGCGGCACATGTCACCCTGCACTGCCAGCCCCACACTCTTCGTAGACCGTCCCCTGGGGAAGCAGCACACTCCATCTACCTGCAAGCTGGTTTTGGGCCTCCCCGCCAGAATATATGCTCCCTGCCACCCCCACGCCACCCTGGGCCTGGCACATAGTGAAGGCTCAGTAAACATCCATGGGCGGTGGGCGGTGGGAGGTGGGCAGCAGGCAGCCTCGGGAGGAGGGGGCTCCCTGCCCGGCAGGTGTGTGAGGCCCGAGTACCTGTATGGTAGAGAGTGACCGTCTCCTCGTCCGTGCCAAGCTCATTAACAGCCCGGCAGCTGTAATTCCCAGCATCCTCTGGGGCTACTCCCTGAATGATCAGGGCTCCCTGGGTGTCCACTCGGATCCTGGAGTCATGCCAAGAGACATAGTGAGTCACACAGGGGCCGCACCCCAGTCAGCATTGGCGACCAAGAAATTAACATCCCAGGAACAACCACACAGCAACCATGTGCTCTGGGCCAGGCTGTGTGCCAAGTATTTCCCTACATTGCCTTTTTAGCTCCTAAGGCACAGAGAGGTAAGACAACTCGCCCAAGGTCACACAGCCTGCTCGGCAGAGGCAGGATTTAAGCACAGCTCTGTGGGTTGCGGAGACCGAGCTCCTGACCACTGTGTCCTCTCTGGGCATTATGGCTCCAAAGGGGTCTCCCCAAGTCACTAAGGATCCCAGGAGGAAGGCAGGAAAGTGCTGCTCCCCATTATAGGCAAGAAGACCAAGGCCCAGAGCGCCCCGGTGGCCCCAACCCCCGCTGCTGGTCACAAGTGGTGCCCTGGGCCTCTCACCTGCCGTCTTCCTGCAGGGCGCGGCCCTCCCGGCTCCATGAGAGGTGGGGTGTGGGGTACCCGGAGGCTGAGCAGCTGACCCTCACCTCCACGCCCTGGGAGAAGTGCTGGGACTTGGTGTGGACGCTGACCTGCGGGGCCTCTGTGGCCCCCAGAGTGGACAGACAGAGGAAACTTATCAGGGCAGCTGTGCCACCCCGGGAGCCCTGCCCACCCTCGGTCCCTCCCCGTAACCACAGGTGAGTGATCGAAGAAGCAAAGGCCGGAGGCCCTGAGTGCCCCAGAGAAGCGTCCCTGGAGACCAGGTAGACCAGGTGGCCGCAGAGCACGTCCCAGGCCATGTGGGCAGCACACTGCCCGATCCCAGCCTGGGTGCTGCTGCTCCCTGGAGTGCTGCTCCAGGTTGAGCCTGTGGGGGAGGCTGAGGGCGCTGTCAGGAGCTGCCAGGCTGGGCCCTTATCCCCAGGGGCCCTGAGGAGGCTCGCGGCCTTCCCTAATATCGGTCCCAACTTGGGTTCTAACCCAGCCCGTGAAAACTCCCAATACGGCAGGCTTGTCAGGCTCCCCCAGAAACAGCTGGCCCCCAACACCTGGGGCAGACACCGCCAGCAGGTCCCCTTTCTGCAGAGCCTAGATATGGCCTCGGATCCCTGCTTAGCATGCTCCATACCCAGAGTCGCCGGCACGGGAGCGAGCACGTGCTCCCCACACTTCTACATCTGGGGAGGTAGCACCCTGGGAGCAGGATCCGAGGCCACAACTAGGTCTGCAAGCTCCCAGGTGAGTGCTCTTCCCACTGCTTCCTCTACCCTCATCGGGCCAGTGCCACCTGTCTGCCACGCACGCCTGACCGCTGAGCCCGTGCGTGGTTCGTGTGTGCCGTCTGCACGCCGGGCAGGGGGCGGGGAGACAGTGGGAGCTCAGGGCCGGGGAAGGACGAGCCCCGGTGAAAGTAGCTTGGTCTACAGCAACAGGCGTTTAGGTTAGATCTTGGGACGAACTTCCCCAAGGCGGGAACCACTAGGCTTTGGCTTGGAGGCCACAGAATCCTCTTCCCCGAGGGCTCGGAGAACACGGAAAGGCTGCTGTTGCCACAAGAGACGAGTAGAGACCGGGCTGAGGAGTGGCTGGAGGGGTGGTCGCTAGGTGGCGTGCTGAAGTGGGGGGACAGCAGTGGCAGGAGGAGCCTCACCTCTCACCAGGAGCCAGATGGATGCCCTTGCCACCCCGTTGGCATTGCTGGCCACACACTGGTACCGCCCTGCGTCACTGGGAATGATGCCGCTGACCTCCAGGGACAGGTTGGCCAGCTGGGTGACTCGGCCCACCGCGGTTGGCAGGACCCGCCAGTCCCGGACCCATGTCAGGTTGTAGGGGGCCTCGCCGAGGACCTGGCAGGACAGGATGGCGGTCTCCCCCGGGGACACGGTCACGTTGGGGGCAGGAACCAGCTGCGGTGGGGGGTCTGCAGGAGCATGAACACAGGAGAGACTGAGAACCTGAGGCAGGGGAGGGAGCCTCCTGCAGCCCATGACGGTGTCCGGGTCCTGGGACCCGCGGTGCAAGCCGGCCTGTACCGTGGCACTCAGGATGCGTCAGCCGGCAGAGCGGGAGCCAGCATCTGCTCACCCTCCAGGGACGGTGGCACCAGGGAGGGCTCAGTCCCCGCCCATCGTCCGTCCTGCAGGGCTGCCGTCACGTGTGTTTTCCAGCCCCAGCCAAGCGTGATCCTTAGCAAGCCCCACGCCATCTTCATGCCCTTTGAGCCAATAACCGCACTCGTGGGAATAAAGCGTCAGAAATAACCAGCCGGGGAAAGAGTAATGTGCTCAGAGCAGCCGCTATTTATAACGGGAAAATGTGGGAACAGGCCGTGCCCTGAAGGGACAAGGCCGGAGACCGTCTGCCACAGGGATGGGGGCGTGAGAACCAGCAGGAAAAAGCTGGTTGCACACGCCCGTGACAGTGAGGTCCAAACACGTAGGGGGGCTTCGTGGAAAATGGAATTGAAGGACAAGTTTATTTTGGTGCAAAAATGTGAAATCCGTGCACAGCTGCACTTTTTTCGCGATGTGCATTCTCTGTGAACTTCCTGAAGACCCCGTGTGCGTGCGCAGGTCCTGGGGCCCCTAGAAAGGCTATCACAGAGACCAGCGGAGGCGCCGCCCGGCGCGATGGGAGATGCCACTGCGAGCGAGCCCAGCAGTGCGACCGCATCGCTGTTCACTTGACCAGTGCGCGCACAGACTCTTAGTCACACAGGAAAACCGACTTTTGGTTGAAGTTGAATTTAGAAAAACAGAGGGAAAGTAAATGCGGCACAACATCACAGCTGTGAAGGCTATGCAATGGGCGTGTGGGCTGCCTTCTGCGACCTCCCTGCTGTCCTACTTCCTGCACTCATCGTTATGAAAGTACGATTTCATCCACTGATGCCACGGACTTGCAAATGCTGACTCGCCAAGAGGTGAAAACCAAGCCACTGCAAGCAGCTCTGGTCTCACCCCATTTTCGTTACAATGCACACGCAGAAAAAGGTCTCGAGGCGGTAAGTAGAGACACCGTAAGCGGGGTCCGGCTAGCCGGCTCTCCGCGTGCTCCTTGTCACCTCCCGTCTTTCTGCAGGAGCAGGGGTGCGTCTTTGCAATCAAATGCAGGCTGGCTAGCCCTTCCGTGTTCGCTGGATTTCTTCTCTTCTCTAAGGCAACTTGCGTTTGTAATGAAAAATAAAGCCAGTCTCATTTCGAGATGGCCCAGGGCGTTTCCAACTGTCCAGGCCTCAATGGTGCCAAGCTGGCAAGGTGTTAGGGGATCTGGACCACGAGAAGGACGGTGGCCCCTGAAAGGGCCTGATGGTTGGGCAAGCCTCGAAGGCCAGACTGCGAAGTCAGGGGTGGGACTAAGGCTGGCCAAGGCAGGAAGGATGGAGCCAGGTTCTCAGCCTCCCTCCCACGGGCCCCGGGGGCAGTGGCGGTGTGAGCAGCTGCTGGGAGGGAACCCTCCAGGGAAGAAGTGGGAGACGGGGGTGGGGGGGGTGGGGGGGTGAGGGCCCTTAGGGCAGGGCAGACCTGTGATGATGATCTGGGCCTTTGCCTGTCCGGTCCCAGCTCTGCTGACCGCCACGCACTCATACGTGCCCTCCTGGGCCTTAGAGGCCCGTGGGATCTCCCAGCTGCTGTTCCCTGACTCCCTGCAGACAGAGAACAGGAGGCACAGTCACACCGACCCAGCCAGGATTCCCGCCCTCCTCCGGCCTGAGGGCACCATGGGTCCTGCCTAGAGGGCATCCTGAATCCTGCCCAGAGGGCGCCCTGAATCCTGCCCAGAGGGCGCCCTGAATCCTGCCCAGAGGGAGCCCTGAATCCTGCCCAGAGGGCGCCTTGGGTCCTGCCCAGAGGGAGCCCTGAATCCTGCCCAGAGGGCGCCTTGGGTCCTGCCCAGAGGGCACCCTGAATCTTGTCCAGAGCACAGGCCCCAAATGCCCTCCGAGACTTGGTGAGACGAGGTGGGCAGCAAGGATCTGGCAGTTCCACAAGGTATGTGGCTGAGCCCTGGATGCCCATCCACGAGGGGGAGGGCCTTGGAGGGTCCTTCCTGCCCTGACCCCATGGACCTGGGCCCTGCAAGGGGTGAGTGTTCCAAGAGCTGAGGGTGCTGGCTCCCTTGGGGCTGCTGACCACCAGTGGCCATCGGGACCCCTGGGAACCTGCTCTGCTCCACCCCTGGCCACATTGGGGGTCCAGGGCTGGGCTGCCAGGGAGGACAGTATGACTGAGACCAATGTCCCTCTCCTGCCACCCACTCCCCTGAGACCCCTGCGGGGCAGCAGGACCGGGAGCCCTGTGGCTGGGGCCAGCCAGCAAGCCAGGGTCCACTCACTGCAAATGCCTCTCCTCGCCCAGCCTGACTCCGCCTCTTCGCAGCTGCAGCCGGAAGGGGAGGGCGCTGTGCACAGAGCAGGAGACCAGCAAGGGCTGCTGCAGGTAGCCGTGGATCTTGGGAGGCATGCTGACCAGGGGGGCGCCTAGAGGCAAGTACCAGCATTCAGAATCCTTCCCCGCCACCCCCACCCCACCACAGCACACCCTGGGTGACCCAGGAGCCAGGGGCTGGTATCTAATCCCAGCTCCACCAAGAGCAGCCCTGCGCCTCCCTAGGACTGTCTCCACCTCTGGAAAATGGGGGTATCGTGACACTGGCCTCCGGGTGCCATTCGGAGGGGCTGGTGAGAAGTCATGTGTGCCAAGCCTTTGGCACAACGCAAGGGATGTCGTGAGCCCCCTCAGCTGTGGCTCATGTGACTTTTGTGGCTTGTGAGAAGGTCATTAGCTCAAAGGTGGACCTGTCCCTCCCAGCTTGGTACCACCATCAGCAGTCCTAAAACCTGGGGAGGGGCTCCCCAGACCGAATGGGGTTCCGAAAGGGTGTGGGTGGGAACCCTTTGCCTGGAGGGTCCAGTTTCCCCACATTTGTTGGAAAGAAGCCTTTCCATTTAAAAATCAGCAGAGTTGGAACATGGCTGTGAATGCAGAATTCACACGCATTTTTTAGATAAAACAAGAGACTTCAATAAAATCACAGCGTGTGATGAGGCCCTTGGGGCCCCCGTCTGACGTGCTGCCCCCCTTGTCTGGCCCTGGGCTTTGAGCGACACGTTCTCCTTTCACGGCTGTTGGCATGACTTCAGTGGAGACTGAGAAACGCCTCTGCAGGGTGGTCGGTGGCCGTCTCCCACCGTCCACACCAGAGCCCGGAGGAGCCCAGGACAGATGCTCAGAGAGGTGGCTGTGCGCCAGCCCTCCACTAAGCCCAGGCTGGGGCGGGGAGGGCACCGGTGACATCATGCTTCAGGCTGTCTGCCACGTCCCAGGGGAGGGGAGTGTCGGGCCATCCAGCCACGTCCCCAGCTGTGTGCAAGGCAGCCTCCGCTCACCCACACGCGCTGGAAGCCTCTGCAAGGCCGGCTCGGGCTCCCCCCTTCTGTGAGCTGGAAGGGGCCCGGGGACCACAAGCCCACCCCCATGTTTCCAAAACACAGAGCCGTCTGCTTGGAGGTGAACGCCTAGATTCCCAGACCTGGGAGGTCCCCAGGAAGGAAACAAAGCTCCCAACTACATCCCACCCCCAGCCCCCACTTCCATCCAAAGCTGAGATGAAGACTGAAAGCCAGAGCACCATCTGAGAAGGGGGCGGGGAGACACAGGCGGCTAGCCCCCTGCTGAAGCCCTTCCTCAAAGTCCCTGCTCAAGGTACCAAGGCTGAGCGGGGAGGGGCGCAGCACACACTCCACAGCACCCGGTGGAGGCCAGGGGGCCGGGAAGAAGAGGTGCCAGCTCCCCCAGCCAGGCCTGCCCTGCCCAGCCAAATCCTCGAGTCCCCGCCCAGCAGCGGGCACTGCAGGCACCATGGCCAGCCTCAGGAGATGAACCTCTTTTCCCCTACCCCTCGCGGCCATGAGCAGGGGAGAGTGCCCCCGGCTGGGACTTCCATAAGAGGTGCTGGCACGCCAATGCCATCCACCTCCTGCACCCCCCAGGCCACCTCCCGGGGAAGGGGCTAGAGGGCAGAAGGACAGCAATGAAGCCCAAGAGAGAGGCCACAGACAGACCTGGAAAGTCGAAGCCCCACCACATCCTCAGGACCCTCTGGCCTGGATGGGGAGACCTCAGGGACATGCAGGAAACCAGCCAAAAGTCACAGTGTGGGAGCCACGCAGCAAGACAAGAGAGGGTGACAAATGACCTGTTCCTACAGTGACATGAAAGCAGCTGCCACGTGTGGAGGGTGCTCGCTCACAACCCCCAGGTCAGAGAGCTGCCTCTGGGCACCCACGCGCTGCCTCGTCTTCCCATCCGCAAGGCAGCGGTCTGTCCTCACTTCCTCCATGGGCACAGCCCGGAACAGCTGCAGGCATCCGTGAGCTGAGGCCTGGCCAACGCTCGGCTCAGGACGGGCCCACGGTGCTCCGAGCGGTGGCCGGCTTAGTCCTGCTGTGACTGTGGTTACGGCTGATTATGGTAGTGGCTGGGACGGGAAAGAGCAAAGACCCATCTGCCCCGCCTGCTGCAGCGTCTACACGGCCTGGACTCCCACATGGCCGACCTCAGTTTGAGTCCCAGACCTGGCAGCTTGAAATTCACACTGGGCATATGTGTGTGTGTGTCCAAAATCCTGAGAGGAGAATGGAGAAGGGATTGTGGTGTGGCCATCCCCCGGGGGGGAGATTTCTCGCCTTCTGTCTCTTTGTCTCTCTGTCTCTCCAGTGAGCGCATGAGCCCAATAGCAAAAGTCTCTCTTAAAAAAAAAAAGCAGCTCAGCACTAGCATGGTACCTTACAGGGAAGAGCTATCCACAGACACTTAAGGAAAGTTCCTAATATACTCTAATCAGGGAAGACTTCCAGGAAGAAATGGACCCTGAGTAAGCCAGGACACTGGGGGACAAGGGAGTAACCACTCACCTGGTGCCACCCCACTGTAGGAGACCCCGGAGACCCGGAGGAGGGGGTTTCCCTCGTGGTCCTTGCCCTTCACCTTGAGGTAGAAGCGCTCCTTGGGGGCGTGGAAGGGCGGCCCGCCCCACAGCTGGTGGGTGGATCCATTGGTGAGGGGCTTCGCGGGCAAGGTCAGGAGGGGCTGTCCTGAGCTCTGTGAGAGCTCCACCGAGTCCAGGCGGCCGGGCGCCTGCAGGCCCGTGGAGTTGATCACCAGGGAGATGGGCACGCCTGCAGAGAGCACAGCGAGGAGCCAGGGGCTGGCATGGGTGCTCACGGTCCTCCCCCAGCAGGGGCTCCAGGACCTTGGGATCCGGCCTGACTGGCCCTCTTGCCCGCTGCCCCCTCCCTGCCTAGGGGAAGGACGCGGAGACAGACGGCCCTGTGCTACTGTCCGTGGTGCTGAAATGCCACTGTCCGTCCAGCCCTGGCTGCCCACATCTGCATCCCCCTGCCTGTGCAGCCTCTGACCCTAGGGGTAGAGTCAGACAGGGGCACGCCTCTCCAGCCTGTCCTCTGAGTTCTGGGGTTGGCTGCAAACAGACAGACTGGGGACCAGCCTCGGGGGAGATGTCCTCCCTGGGGACTCTGACCCTTCCCAGCCTTGCTCCGCGCTCAGCCTCTCTCTGGCTTTCTTTTCTGCCCTGATGGTAATGTGCCTTGCAAGCTACCCCCAGGGCCAGAACTGCACCTGGCTCTGTAATTGCCTTAGTCAGTCTGGAGGCTTCGGATCACTTCGTTCTTGAAGGGTGGTTAGTCTATTCCTCTCAGCACAAACTCGGGGCTGGGGGCCTGATTGCTGTGGCCCATGAAATGCCATAGTTTTTGAAGACACATTGAGCAATCTGGAAAATCTGGGTCCAGATTCATTTTTAAAATCCAGAGTCAGGCCAGACCCGTAGGCTACTGGTTAAGGGAAGCCAGGTCTCACGTGGCGACCCTGGTTCAAATCTCAGCTCAGGTGTGTGCACACCCCACATAGAGAGGATAGAGAATGGAGGAGAAGCGATTGTGGTGTGACCACACCCCACTGGGGGTGCTTTCTCCCTCTTCTCTGTCTGTCTCTGTCTCTATTTGGTGAGAGGACACATCCTTTAGCAACTTTTAAGAAAATGCAGTGAGTTAATACCAGACCCCTTTCCCGCATTGCAACAACCAGCCAGTGGCATGTAGCAACTGCTCCTCGTGGCCTAGGCACCCGCCGCCCGGCGAGCCACGGGCTCCCCCACTCCCCGATGTCCCTGGCTCCAAGGCCAAGAGCCCATCACTATCGACCGTTAGCATTTTCCTGGCTTTCTCTTTTGAACCCACAGCTTTATCAAAAGCAGAAACCAAGGGGTCACACGTGGCCTCACTGGGGGCTGGCCCTAGGGACAGGTCATGTTCAGGCTCCAGCAGTACTGCATTTAGGGGTTCCTTTCTCTCCTGGCTTTAGAGACGGGCCTGTTTCCTTGTTACGGGCAAAACAACATGGAAGAGCAAGCAGCCCCTTTGCACTGCACATGACTGTGATCTGACAAGGAAACCGACGAGGGCCAGCGAGCATGACCAACAGTGAAGATCAGGCTCAGGGGAAGCCCTCGGGGCCCACTGTGCACCACGTGGGGTCTCCCGAGTCAGCCTGACTGGTTTAGGCCCTTCCTGGTCCCAGCAAAAATCTTCCGAATGGTCCCATGGAGAGGCACCATACTCTCTGGGCTATAGATCTACCCCTGATCTGGCCACCAGATGGTACATCCTGGCCCAGAGCTTGGGCAGCCAGGAGAGCCAGAAGCCCCTGCCCTCCAGTGCCCGGCTCCCCCAGGTAGAACCTCTGGGGTACCAGGAATCCTCAGACCTGGCGGGTGGATTCCTTGGGAAGCTGGCCCCATGCCCACAACTCCAACACCCCCAGAGTGCTCCAATGCCACCAGCCCTGGGTGCAGCTGGAGGCCCGGCGGGGCAGCTTCCTGTGGGGTGAGACGCGCTTGGCCCCTTTAGGCCACCGACTCACGGCACTGTTCCTGTATTGACCTGGAGGTGCCGAAAACTGGAAATGCAGAGCTCTAGACAGACCACTCGGACACAAAGGAAGGGGCAGGTGTGAGCTCAGTCAGGAAGGGGGCAGCATGTGGGTCCTGGAGGTCTTGGTGGCAGGGAGGATGCTCGAAAGGTAAATGTCACGGTATCTCCTGGGCCGGCACTCTGCATGGCTGTGACCCAGGAGAACAGCCCTGCCTCGCCTCTGAAGGGCCCACTGCACAGTCACTCAGCCAAGGCCGCCACCCAGACCTTCTGCCCCTTCCCAAACCCAGTCTCGTCCCTTCAGAGGGTGACTCGGCGTCACCTGCAGGTTAGGAGCACCGTACCTTGCAAGGGCCACTCGATGGTGTGGTTGAGGTCCAGGGAGGGCTGCGTGGAGAAGCCGGCTCGGAAGTTGATGTTGCTGACACCAGTGATCCTCACCGAGTGGCGGCCACTGCTATAGACCTAGCATAGGCCCAAGGAGTGTCGGACCCCAGTATCCTGCCCCCCAGGCCACCTGACCACCAGAGGGGATTTCCTGGAGTATTTCTCAAGCTCAACGCAATCCTCTCCCAATGAAGTAGCAGAAGCCCC
This sequence comes from Tupaia tana, assembly GCA_026018925.1. Lineage (NCBI taxonomy): Eukaryota > Metazoa > Chordata > Mammalia > Scandentia > Tupaiidae > Tupaia > Tupaia tana. The sequence continues at coordinate 102,552,256 of JAKSZU010000013.1, read as the reverse complement.
CACTGACAGCCCCAGCAGAGCAGGACTCCTGAAGCCTCCTCCCAGCTCTCCCCACACCTGCAGGTCCTGTCTGTCCCCTGCATGTCGAACTCCCTTTGTGGCCTTCCCTGGGGCATGGCAGGCCTTGGCTCAAAGATGCTGCATTTGAAATGCAGGGGGTCGGTGCTGCCACCCCCTGTAGCACCCTGTGCATCCCCTGCCCCGGACGTGCTCAGTAAGGGCCTGATCACCAGGAGCTCAGGCCCCATCCCAGGGTGCCCTGTCAGGGCCGAACTGCTCCTGATCCCGGGAACCCAGCACCGTGCTGATTAGAGCAGGCGCTGCTCCCCCTGCTGCCCCATCCTCTGAGCCGCATCCCCAACATCACCCTTGCGTTATCTATTCTTCACAGGACAGAGTTCTGAGCCACAAGCCACCTTGGTCACCTGCGTCTGAATACTGAGGTCATTTCTTCATGTCCTTCTTCTTCTTCTTTTTTTTTTTAGTTTTGCTATAGGGCATACTCCAGGGGCTTGGCCACACTGCACTCCCTTCTCCTCCCTTCTCCTCTAAGGACTTTTGGGCACGCACGCACAGGCACCAGCTTATTCTCAAGCCACTGGTCCAGGACTCAAACTGCACAGCCAGTCATATGGGACCCAGCGCTGGCCCCCAGTCCTTCTTAGATGTTTCCAAACTGCTACTCACTCCACTTCCTGTCACTGGAGCACAGCAGAGTGGTCCTTCTCTGCTCCTGACTCTTTACTTCCACTGGCATGCTCACATGCCAGCCCTCGGCCTCCCAAAGCCCCAGGACTCCCCAGAGCAAGCGGGAAGGAGATGCCCCCGGCAGCCCCCACCACCCAGAGCCCCTACCTTGATGGTCCACAGCCCAGGATGCTCTGGCTTAAAGGCCACGACCTTGGCGGAGTCGGGGATGTTGAGGAGCACGTTGAGGCCCTGGTCCTTCTGCAGGACCCTCCCTGTGGAGGCCCCAAGGACTGTTCAGCTCCCAGCCCTTCCCTGGGGCACAGGGTCTCCCGGTCTCTAGGAACTCACTCCCACCCAAACCAGCCTCAGGCCTCCCTCGGCAGTTCTCGTCCCGCATCCCACTGCTGTCGCTCCCAGGTGCAGGCTGTCACCCGGCCTCTACGCCTGACGTTCACAGCGTCCTCAGATCTTCATGGGGCCAGGTGACCGGGTCTGAATCAGGCCCTGCCTCTCCACTGACCTGGGTGAGGACTCCACATCCCTGCGTTCCAGCCCCATCAGTACAATGTGCTATGAATTCCTGCCTCTGAGGAGTAACCAAGGTGACGTGGGACATGCAATGACAGCCCCAGCCCAGGGGCTTCCATCATTCCCCCTCCTGTGCCTGGCCCACCACGGGGCCCTCTCTGCTCTCCGTTCGAGCCCTCCCACTCCCTTATTCCTGGAGCCCTGGGTCTGGACTCCCTGTAACCCTGAATCTCTTTCTTTGTCCATCCTGGTCTTCCAGGTCTATCCTGGAGCCAAAGAGGTGGCTGGCAGGGGTGGCACATACCTAGCGGGTCTCGAACCTCGATCTCAGGCCCTGGCCCACTCAGCGAGATGGTGACCTCCTTCAGGCTGGGGTCGAAGGGGATTCTCCACGTGTGCTCGCCCTTCTCCTCGTGGTCCGTGGATAGCAGGTGCACCTTGGAGGCCTGGATGGCCGACTCCACCCACTTCAGAACCTGGGAGGTGAGCGTGGGACACTGATGCCAACAGGTGCCCACAATGCCTCGCCCGTGTCTCCCACCTGAGGCAGGTCCCTAACTAGCTGCCAGTTGTGCTGACTCTCCGACCACCCCCATGGGTTTTAGGCCATGTGCAAGCTTTCCAGGTTACCCAAGGCCACTCACTCTCACTGTCCTATACCCTGTTGAGTCAATGTGGTTGCTCTCTGGCTTCAGAGGTGGAGCTGTGATCCTTGAACCAAGGCATCCTAAGGACTCGGCTTGGAGGGGAGGAGCAAGCACACAGCCCTCTTTCTGCTGAGAGGAAGCACCCTCACTTCCAACCTGGCCAAACTCAACAGCAACACCACCTCCTCCAGGAAGCCCTCTTGGTGCCTCTTACACACAGGTGAACCTTAGAGAGCTGTTTTTCCCCAGGCCCAGGCTGCTGGGTCCTCCACACAGGACTGACCAGATCTGCCACAAAGACTCCGAGGCTCTTCTTGATCCACAGAGGCTAAGAATTAGTGAACTGACTTTTCTCCATGCTGGGAAATCTCAAGTCCTTGGTTTCTATAGCTTCTTATTCATTCTGAAATCCTTCACGTCTGGGACAAGCTCCATGGGGACCCAGATGAACGGTAGGGACCCTCTGCCGAAAGCACCACCCCACTCCGGTATACATTTGGGGTCTGACTCCTCCAAGATCTGCCAGGGCTGCACGGACCCCAGATGACCACTCTTAATCTAGTCTAAAACGGTATCTCACTGAGCTTGAAGAGCTCGCACTGCCTACATCTGAGACAGCTAGAGCCCCAACGAGAATAACCACTACCATCCACTGAAGCACGTTGAGTTACGTAACTCACGTGTCCACAGACAGACAAGAGAAGGCGGATTCCAGACACTGAAGCGGCACTGGCCACCACTGAAGGTAACTTGTTCATTAAAGAGAATGAACCGAGCATGACTTGACCATTGGCTTCTCCCATGGAAATTGTACTTTAGAGGAACCGAATCGTCCTTCTCGATGAGCAAAAGTTCCTGGAGGAATGCCCACTAATAAATGTGGAAAGAGTGATGCGATTAGGAAATCATCATTTTGCAACTCTTAATGAAATAATCATTTCAGGCAAGGTCCTCGGTGGATACCACAGCCTTGAGATGAAAGGCTGACGGGGAACTGGATGTCCACACCGAGCCAGCGCGTTCCCCTCTGGGCCACCGGAGTCACGAAGGGAAACCTGGCCTTGCTGTGCGAGAGCAGGCTGTGGCCGCCTTCGCCTAGTAAACAAGCTTGTCATCAGTGACAGTAGGGACTCTCAGATGTTCCTCGCCTCCTGAGATGAGGCAGGAGAAAGTCTGAAACAGTCTGCCAAAATGTTCGCTGCATTTAAGCATGCCTGCGGACTAACCCGGTTTAGGGGGGAGAGCGGGGCTAAAGACTTGAATGACACCGTAAGGAAGCAGATGAATCCACAACACGGAGTGTGGTCCACACTGCTGCCTCTTCACCAACTTAGTGTCACACGGAAAGAGCGGTGAGTCCAGATGTAAGGAGATTTTACGGACTGCAACTGGATGAAACGCACCGCACTTGAGTAAATCCTGATTTGACAGAACGTGTAAAAAAGCATTTTGAGGATAAGCAGGGGAACTTAAAGATGGCTTGGGCACTAGATGATGCCAGGAAACTGTTATTAATCATATTAGGTAGTGTGGTGAATGATGTTGGGGACCATGTTTTTTCAATTCATGCTCAATGATTTATGTACAGTGCTGTGCTTCCACAAAAACTCTAGAGATAAATAAAAACAAGGAGAGCAAACATGTTAACAATTGCCGAATCTAGTTGGTGGGTATGTTCTACGTATTTTCTAGGTCTTTGGATTTCGTCATAGTAATTGTTTTAAGTAAAAGTCATTTACAAGAAACAAGTTTGCCATGACTTCAATATACACCTGAGCAAGCATCGTGATCGACTGTGACCTGCCAACTCCAACCAATCAGAAACGGCTTCCTGGAATGCAGTTTGAAAAAGTAATGCAAAGCCACATTCAGTCTCAATTGGGAAAAGTTCCAAGATTGATTAGCAATGTCTGCCAGGGGTATGGAACTAGAAAGCAGGGTCTTGTGTGCTACCTATTGGCCATCCTTGCTCTAAACCATAGTCCTTCAGCTCTATCTATGCGTGATCTTCCCGAAAAGGAGAGGGAATGACGGGAAATGAAAGAATTGCCTGAGATTTCAAAAATGAATATATTTTGTTCAGACCGAAATAGAACATCTGTGCCTAGAAATTTATGGCTAAGTTTCAATTATCACGGGAGAAGAATTCCGTGTTCTGAAAACTCGTTTGTGTTTACACTTGGAACTACTCATTCCTCGGTTTTGCCTGACTTTCTAAGTAATGTGTCTCTTGAAAAGGTCCCACCTGTCTTGGCTGAAGAATGGGGACAGAGTCATTCATTCATGCGGGGGTGGATGGGGAGAGGACAGCAGCCATAGAATCCCAGCTGGAGAGCTGGACAGAAGCTGCTCAACCAGGGAGGCGGCTTTCTCAGCTGCAGAGAAGCCACTCTGTGACCACTGTCCTCCCCTGGAGCTGGGCCTGTTCAGGAGTCAGGAGGAAGCTGTAATCCAGAAACGCTGCTGGGAGGTGGTGGCAGCCCCAGTCAGCAATCACCCAGACAAGTCACACCCGCTACTGTGTTGCAACCACCATGAAGAGTTCCTTCTAGGGTGTTCTAGTGGAAGGAAGATGCCCAGCAGTTCAGGCCACTGAACCACGGAGAGGGCTGGGACATGACACAGAGAGCAAGTGACCCACCAGTGGCAGCTGCCATGGGGCCTGTCCTGTAAGCACACCATCACTAGGGCATTGGGGGGCTGGCCCTCTTGCAAGACCAGACCTCTGTAGGGCCAGGCCTGAGGGCAAGAACTTCTGGGCCCCGCGATGGCCTGGGGCTCCAGAGCACAGTCTGAGGAGTCTCCTGAGCAGGGAGCCCTTGTCAGGCAAGCTCACGTCTGGCAAAGGCACTGGGCTCCAGATGTTAGCAGGGCGGGGGCGCAGGGGCCTCCGATGTACTGGGCTCCTCTCTTTGTCACTGATCAGGAAGGAACAGAAGAATCTGGAACTGCTACCCCAGCCAGATGGCTGCTGCTGGGCCCTTCATGTCAGATAAATCAGCCCTGAAGGCTCCTCCCAGCACACTTGACAGCCAGAGTGACTGAGGGGGCAGAGAGGGGGAGCTGGGAGGCCCAGTGGGCTTCAGAGCCACGGACCGGAAAACTGAGGGCCAGACTCCGTCATGGGCTCTGTGTGGAGTGCTGGGGAGAGAACCCTGGCCCAGGGCTCTGTGCCTCACTGGCTTGGCCCCAAACACTTGTCCCCAGCTCTACCTTTCAGAGAACATTTCCGAAGAGAGCGTCTATTCTTCTGGGGGCTTCAGTAGAACTGGGGTTGGGGGTACTTCTGAACTCCACAGAGAAGCAGAGGCTGAGGGTCAGTCGTTGCTAACTCTTACCCAGGGCTTCTTGGGTGGCCTCTTGCCTCGTACCCCATGCACTGTCCCCTGCCATCCCTGCCACCATCTCCCAAGGGATTCTTGTTGAACCAAGAGCAGCCCGGAGTGCTTAGATGCTGTTCTCAAGGGCACACAGCACAGCAGGTAGGTGGCAGAGCTCAGTCAGAGCCAGGCTTCCTCGGTGGGGTCCCGGGCGAGCCACTCCGCTGCACCGCCTCCGCCTGGGAAGGGCCCAGGATGAAGTCATCTCTGGGCCCTCCCTGATCCGTTAATCAGAACCACTTGGCCAGAACCTCCCCTGCCCGCCCCCTCACTGTCTGGAATGTGGGTCACTTTTCCCCGGTTGTGCTAATCTGGACACTTTGCCATTGGCACCTGCTGGCGCTGACCTGGTGTGGCCTCGCCCCACACCTGGCTGTTAGGTCTGTTATGTGTGGTGTGCGTGTGCTGGAGTGAGTAGGGGGGAGACAGAGAGCAAGAGACCCTGTGTCCTCCCTGCGAAAAGTTGTGGGGCTGCAGGACATGCAGCCCCTTCCCGACTCCGCCCCACACCCCTGGAGCTGGTGGCACCACGTGGAGGTGAGGGGCCCTGCAGGAGGCTTCACTGGGGCAAGGAGACCAGCCTCGTCTAAATCTTGGTAAATAATGCTCGCCTTTGGGACAGGCTCAAGAGGCTGTGTTGCCGGCCTGTGACTGTCCCCTGTCTATTTAAGGGTGGTAGACGTTGCAAGCTTCCCTGCCAGGAGAAGGGAATCATCACCTTTTTTGAGTTATCCTGGAACTGCAAAGAGAGCCCTCGGCACTGAGGAAGCCAGCCTCACCGCTGGAAAGAGCTAGATGCTCAGAAGCGGCCGGACTGGAGCGCCGACCGAGTGCCGCTCCGTGGAGCACCTGCGTGGTCCCTGGCACTCGTGCTCAGCACAGGAGGGCAGGGAGGGAGCAGAACGAGGTGTAAGAACCAGCTGCACCTGCAGGGCTGGGGGACTTCCGAGGGTCCCCCTCCCAGCTGGGACCCCCTTGGCTCAGGCAGACACTATCAGCCTCTCCAGGGGGATAACCACAGCCCTGACTGCACCAGCCGCTTTCCCAGGCTTGCCGAACATCTGGGAACATCTGGAAGGGGCCAGGTCCAAGGCTTTAAGCTGCTGGATGACAAGGCTCCATGTTCAGAAAGGGGAGGGACCCGGGCCCCTACCCCAAGGCAGCCAGTCCTAGCATCCGAGTTCCCGAGTCAGACACCCGCAGCCCAGCCAGCCGGACACCCAGGCCTCTTGCCTCAAGGGAGAGCAGCGGAGCCCAGCCCCACACCTGGGCATGCCTCCTCCACTGACCTGTCCGCTGCCCTGCGTTTGATTGGCCCCTGGCAGGAACCCAGATCTCCCCCAAAGCAGGGACCAAGCTATCCAACTACTCTGAAGTGCCTCCTGCCCTTGTTGGGGGGCTCAGTGCCAGGGTGTGCTTACGTGCCAAAAATTAGAGCCCAATGTGTCGCAGGGAACCATAAACGCCATCTGTCAGCAGGGAGCTAAGGCACGCTAATCTAAACATGGCCCTGGAGACCGTTCTCTGCAGTTCATAAATACACAATACACAGAATCCTCTCCCCGAGGCGACAGCGGGGCTGGCTCCAGGCCACGGCGGCCTCAGGGGTGCTGGATCTCTCCCTCCCTCCTCCCAGGGCCTCCGGCCTGAGGGACCCTGCGTCAATCCCTCCACTGGCTGTTTCCCCGGCGCCTCCTTCGCACTGGTAAACCAAGGTGCTGGGGAGGTGGTGACGAGCCGGGCCCAGCAGGCCCAGCCTCCAGAGAGCACAGCCACGTGACAGAATAATCACACAATTATAAAATTACAAGCATGTAACTCAGCACAGGGACCCACCAGGCTCAGCCCTCAGGGAGCTCAGCGACACAGTGGCATTAAATTATAACGATGTGATACAGCCCTGGTTGAGAGCTGGTATTTCAGAAGACAGTCTGGACAGGAAATCAAGGAAGGCCTCCGTGAGGAGGTGCACTTCAGCTAAACCTGAGGCTAACCCTCAGGTTATAAGGCGCCGGGGGAAGAGGGGCTGGAAGAACAAGCCCCATGAGCAAAGGGCCTGGAGTGAGGAAGAGCATGGGCCGTTGAAAGAGCACTGAGGCCGGCAAGGCCGAGTAGCGGGTGAGGGGCAATGGGGCAGTGAGACCAGGGAGGCAGAGGGGATGATGGGAGTGGTCTGCTGCTCAGAGTTGCTTAAGGAGGTCTCGAGGTCTGCCACAGCCAGCTCCCCAAGAAAACCTGCTGCCCGCGTCACTTCCCAACTCTGCAGTAACTTCACGGGGCAGCTTGAAATCAGCTGGGACAGGAGCGTTTACACCAAGGCCATGGGCGCCCTTGCTCTTTCCTGAGTGACGCTGCTCACCATTTCCAGCCTGCCGGGGGAGGACCCCTCCAGGTGCTGGGGAGGAGTGGAGGTGCAGGGCAGAGAGGCAGCAGGGTCAATGCCGTGGGGCCGGAGGGGGCCGAGGGCACGCACCTCCTCCAGGAGCAGGGCCAGGGACAGACTCCCGTGGCACCGGGCTCTGAGAGAATCCAGACCACAGCCCCTCAGCTAAGCTCCCAGCGGCGTGGCCTGAACTGATGGCTCCTCTGCTCTTCCTCCCACCTGGATCCCCTGACTCTGGGAGGAGCTCGAAGAAACACCACACCCACTCTTCTGCAAACTCCGCTGGTCCATCCTGCCAGCCCAGACTAGCTGTGGGCCCCTGGCCAACACCTCGGTGCTGTTCGCAGCCTCAGTCTTTTTACTGCAGAATTCCTGCCTGGAAAACTCAAAATACCCGCCACTTGGGTGGCTGGGCGGGCTGGGCCAGACGATGTCATAATGCCCTGAACACAGGACGCCCTGCGGCGGGCACTCGGCGCTGCTTGGTCGGGATTGCTGTTGACCCACTGGGCAAAGCCACTCAGAGACCAGGATGGTCAAGACCTGCCGGGGCTCACCTCTGCCACTTGCTGCTTGTCCAGGTGGAACACCTGCCCAGAGCTGGTAGCAGCAATCTCCTCGTAGGCCAGGTAGCCAGGATGGGTGCGGTCACCACAGTCCCCCGTCAGCACAAAGACCACCTGGAAGACGGACACACAGCCTGGCCCACAGCGTCCCTGGCCACCGGCGCCAGGAGAGAGGGGCTGCAGCGAGTCCTTTCCTCTCCCGGGGCTCAGGTAACGGTCTATAGGGAGGGAATAATGAGTGTCCCTCTCCCGGGGCTCCGGAGCACTGCGGGAGCTCAGAGGGAGCTTCCGGGAGGTGTGTGCAGAGGCCGCCTGGTGGCGCAGTGGTGACACGCCGCTCCGTGGTGCAAAGCCATGTGGGGAGGTCCTGGCCTCACGTGCCGGGCAGGCACGCACGCCCTCGGTCCTGACTGGCGAGTCATGGCATGAGAGCTGTCGGAAATGCCCGTCTCTCTCTCTCCATCTCAGAAGTAAATAATAAACTTTATATATATATATATGCCATGGCCCAGCCTGGTGGTGCTGTCGGCAGCAGGCTGAACTGCACTGCTGGAAGCCCACGGCAGCCACAGGTTCGGGTCCCCAGGTCGGTCTGAAGATGTGTAACACCCAGTGTCCTGGCGAGCCGGAGGCTGGGCAACGGGGTGCCGCATGGTGAGCCCCCGTTGAGGTTTCTCTTTCCCTCCCTAGGATGCGTGCATGTGCCCTCTGTCATAAATAAGATAAATAACCTTTTTAAAGTCTATGGCAAAAAAGGCACGGACTTGGGCTCCTCTCAGGGTGGCCCTGGAGCCTGCAGAGTTAGAAGGACCTCGAGACCCCACATGTGCCCTGGATGCACCAATGGCGAAGTGGTGGCCCCAGCCCTCCAGGTCTTCCCCAGGGTGCCAAAGAGCCGCCCTTCTCCCCCCCCCCTCCACGCTCATCCCTGCCCTGGGCCCCCACTGCAAAAGCCAGAAGCAAAAGTTACAAACGCCAGGGGACGTGAGCTGCAGGGACCAGGAGCAGAGGCCGTGCCAGGAGGAAGATGATGACGCGGCTCAGCACAGGTGAAAGGGCGAGGTGGTGTGCTCTTTATCAAGAGGGCGCCACGGCCCAGCCAGGGCCCGGAACAGGACACACTTGGGGATCACCAGACCAGCTTGCGGAAGAGAGGCACCTGCTCTTCCCTCCAGGTCGGGGCTCAGAGCTGCCCAGCAGGAGATCCCGGCCCCCTGGGGACCCTGCTAGCCCCCTCGAGCACCCAGGCCGCTCACTCACCTGCGACTGTTTGAGCTGCAGGAGCCGCAGCAGCTGCTCCTTCCTGTGGTGGTCCTTGGCGCGGGCGTCAGAGAAGACGTAGATGAACGAGCCAGGGTTGGCCACCTCCACGGCGGCCATGATGGCCCCCACGCTCATCTCCGGGCAGTCACCGCCTCCCTGGAGGGCAGGGGCGTGTCAGAGGCTGTGACCATCTCCTCCAGACGAGACCCACCGGGGGCACCCCTGACCCCCCACCCAGGGACCCAGCCACGGCCCCAGACACACAAGGCAGCGTCCGCCCTCTTTCCCTTCAGACCAGCAGCGTCACCCCCTCGCCCACTCCAGAGCGCCGCAGTCCCCTCCTGCGGACCTGGTACAGAGGCAGACGCCGCCCCCCACCCAGCGCGGTCATGGATTTCCAGTCATGAATCGGAGAGAGCCCTGCAAGCGGGGCAGGTGGACCCCGGAGCGCTGGCAGAGAGCCCCAGGCTAAAGGGTAGAGGGGCGGCCAGGGCAAGGGAGAATGGGTGCCGGGCAAGAGGGAAGCATGAGGACCCCTCCCCAGATAAGCCCACCCCCACCCACGGTGAGCTGTCCCCCCTCACAGACAGGCACGCCCAGCCCACACGCGGTTTGCACGTGGAAGCCCGTCCGTAAACGTGCCTTTCTGTGACTCTCTCGTCTACCCGCGGAACTTCCCGAGCCCCCAGACATGCTGGGCTCTGCTGTGGGCCCTGGGGGTCTGGTGGTGAGCTAGACTGTGAGGTGGGGCCCTGCCCTAGGGGACAGTGGTCAGGGGAAGGGCAGATGCTGAACCCAAGGTGTCTGCCCTCTGACCTGGTCCAGGACGTCTGAACTGACCTGTCCCATCCCCCCCAGCCACCACCCCCCGCACAGGGCATCCACACCGCCTCCCTCCTCCGCTGCATTTGCTCACCAAATAGCAAGAACCTGCTGTGTGCCAGACGGGGGGTCTGGCCTGGGGCCCTGGAGGAACTCGTTCATGAAGCATGGAAGGGGACCCAGGAAGGAAGACTCCGGGGCCCCCAAGCTGGGACACTGGCCCCAGTCATGGCAGCTGGGGGCAGTCATGGCCCTGGGGCCGGGCTCGCAGACCTTGGTCGGGCGTGGGTGGGAAGGACAGGGTGGAGGCCGAGCGGGGCAGGGGCAGCCCACCTGCACGTAGAGCTCTCTCAGCTCCCTCTGAAACACCGCGGGGTCCGCCGTCAGAGTCACCGGGCCAATGTCTGCGGGGGACAGAGGGCACGACTGTGCTGGACGCCCTGGCGCGACGTGCAGCCCAGGGGGCCGCACAGCACTGACACGTGCCAAGTGGCCGGAGGGGCTGAGGGCTGCCCTCGAGACAGGCAGAGGCGGGGAGCGGCTTCCGGGGCGGCGGCTCCTGACCCGGGGGAGCAGCCAGACCACCCCCTGGCTCGGAACCAGGGCCCAGAGCTCCAGGGGCACCGGGGACGGGGGAGAGGGCAACCGCAGTCCCCCTTCCAAACAGGACTTCTCAACTTCTTGTGACTGAGACTCCCCCAAGAACCCCGACTCCCCCATCTCACCCGCCCCTCCTCTCAGTGGGAAAGGAATCCTGGGAAGACAAGGAGGCGGAGATGCAAATAACCCACTTCAGAGCACACACCACCGGCCACGTCCACACCGAGGGGCAGCACCAGCAAAACCTGCCAGAAATCGCCCCGGTCTGCTCGCTCGTTTACAGAGCATGGAGGTGAGAACGCAAAGCTGGGCTGTGCTCCACGCTGGTGAGGACGCGGAGCACCCGAATCGTCCTCGCGCAGCCGGGGCGCAACGCGGGTCAGCACTTTGGAAGACAAAAGGAAGTTTCTAAGAAGTTAACTGTGCAGCCACCCGCTGGGCGCATGTGCAGCCATCCGCTCCTAGGTATTCACCCAAGAGAAGTGAAAACGTATGTCCCCACGAAGGCTTGTACACACGTGCTCACTGCAGTTGGATTCTCGATAGGCCCAACCGGAGCCAGCCCAACACCCTCAGCTGGGGCGGGATGAGCACCCTGGGGGCCGCTCCTGTCAGCTCCCCTCGGCGCAGTCGGCCGAGCCCCGACCCAGGCGGCGGCGCGGCGGCGCTCAGGGACACCAACTGCACCAAGAGGCCAGACACAGAGGAGCACACACTACCGATACCTGGTCCCGCTGACGGAGGTCCTGGGCCAGTCGGAGGGAACGGAAGGCCAAGAGAAGCAGAGCAGAGGTTGGCCGGGAGCTGCCCCAGCTGGCTCGGAAGAGGCCGAAGGAATGTGGGGGAGACGCGTCCCCTGCTCAGAACGCTTGTCCTCAGAGCTAAGGCTCGGCATCTCCATGGCAGTGACTTTGCCTCATACAAATGAACTATAAAAATGGTCATTATTGAGTGGGGCCTGAGGTGTGGAGGAGGTATCGATGTAATAAGAATGGCAGGGTTTTGGGACCAGCAGTTAGCGTAATGGCTATGTCGCTGGACTCCCACGTAGTCGACTGCGGTTCGAGTCCCGGACCCGGCGGCTTAAACTCACGCCGGGCGCGTGTGCGTGCGTGCCCAAGATCCCGAGAGGAGAATGGAGGAGAAGGGATTGTGGCGTGGCCATCCCCCCTGGGGGGTGATTTCCTGCTTTCTATCTCTCTGTCTCTCTCTGTCTGTCTGGCGAGCGCATGCGCCCTATAGCAAAAACCTCTCCAAAAAAAGAAAAAAAAAAAAAAAGAAAGAAAGGGGAGTCCAGGGGATCGCCCGGCACCACTCACAGTTACCAAGGAGTAGGTAACTCTCCCCTCGCACCCCTACCTCTCCGCTCTACCCATCACATCCTACACTCCCTCCTAGGCCACCCCTCTCCTTCCCCGTCTCTGACCCTGACGGGGTCAGGAAGGCAGCCCCACCACAGCAGCTAAGCCCTTGGCCTTTGACCTCAGCCGGGTCCGATTGGAATCCTGCCCCATCCTAAACCAGCTGTGGGGCCTCCCAGAGCCCACCTCACCGTCCCAAGTCTGTTTTCTCGTCTGTAAAATGAGGCACATAATGATACCACCTCTCCTGCCCGAGACTCACCCCTGTGAGAGCTGAGTGGGGCAGGTGGATAACCCAGCACGGGCTCAGCATGGAACTGGGAGCCGGGGCGCCGGTAGGACATGGGAGCGGTCAGGCTCCCCCGGCAGTCTCACCTGGTGTGGACCCTCAGAGATGGTCTCGCCTCAACACGAGGTCCTCAATTCTGGTTTGACCGAGAAGAGCAAAACACATACTCATTGTCGATTACGTCTGTATGAAGTAATCATCCATGTCCATTGTAAATACACACACACACACACACACTTACATATATATACATATACGTGTAAATATATTACAAATACATACGTGTGTGTGTGTGTGTGTATATATATATATAGTGTGTGTGTGTGTGTGTATATATATAGTGTGTGTGTGTGTGTGTGTATATATATATAGTGTGTGTGTGTGTATATATATATAGTGTGTGTGTGTGTGTGTGTGTATATATATATAGTGTGTGTGTGTGTATATATATAGTGTGTGTGTGTGTGTGTGTGTGTGTGTGTATGCCATTAGGGACACTGGCATTTCCTAAGCCCTTCCTCTTCCTATACACCAGGTCATGTGCTGAGATTTTTCCTACATATTAGCTCACCAAATCCTCCTAGCACTTGGCAGATTCAAGTCTTAGCCACATTTTGCAGAGAAGAAAATGAAAGCCCAGAGAGGTTGAGGAACTTGCTCAGTGACACACAGCCGGTGTACAGGAGAATGCATTTCCTCACCTTCTTGGCTCCTGCAGGCTGCCTGCAGTCCTTGGACTGGGGTCCACCTCCTCTGTCTTCTAGGCCAGCAGCCCAGCATCTTCCACTCTGTCTCTCTTTCCTCTTGCTCTGTCATAACATCTTCCCTGACTCTGACCCTCCTGCTTCCTCTTATAAAGACCTTTGTGATTATAATGCCCTCCGCCCCGGCTAGCCCAGGACCCTCTCCATCTCAGGGTCACATCTGCAAAGTCCCTTCTGCAGCCACACCTGGCACACCGTCACAGGCTCTGTGGGTCAGGTGGACCGCTACTCTGCCTGACACCACCCTATCACCGTTAGGAGGGGACTCGGACGAAGTCATCTGACTGCAAACGTGGGCTCCCAATATGACACTGAGGATGAGAGATCTGAAGGCCCTATCTTTTTATGTGTTTAATTCCATGTTATTATTATTATTTTTTAATTTGACCAGAGACAGAGAAAGAGAGAAGGGAGAGGGAGAAAGCAAGGCACCAGGTCCGGGACTCAAACCACGGTTGGCCATGTGGGAATCCAGCACCCTTAACCACCACGCCACCTACTGGCCCCAAGACCCTATCTTGGAGAAGCTGAGGAAATGGGGAAACTGAGTCTTGGAGAGAAGAAGAGTCCCTCCAGGTCAAGTGGGAAGATCTGGGGATACATCACAGGGGCAGCGACCCCATCTCTCCTGTTCACCATCATAGACGTCACATCAGCCTCAGTGCGTGGCTCATAACATGTACCTGAGTAGATATTGAATGAGTGCCGGCCGGTGAGTGAGTGAATGAGTACCGTGCAAGTTCCACATGGTCCGGGCAGCTCCAGGTCAGTTCACTTATCTTCATATCCCGTATCTTTCCATTGGTCCAACCCAGTGAGAGGTATAAAGTTAGCACAGCATTATCGCCGAGAGCTGGGGTCACCTAATCACCTCCACGCGGCACGCCACGGCCCATCATCCAGAGACGTAATCCAAAATGAGGCAGAAACCCGATGTGGTTATTCAGGGCAGGCGGAGAGGCTGGCCATGGCCCGGGGGCTGGCCGGTCCAACAGAGGTGTGTGTGATTCCTCTGGAGGGCACCCAGCACAGACGGAGGCAAGAGCTTTTTGTTTTCTTTCTTTCCTTTTAATTACAAGAGGGGGGACTAGAAGTTGGCTTAATGGCTATGTCGCTGGACTCCCATGTAGTCAATCACGGTTTGAGTCCCAGACCCAGTGGCTTAAACTCATGCCGAGCGTGTGTGCGTGTGTGCCCAAGATCCCGAGAGGAGAATGGAGAAGAAGGGATGTGGTGTGGCCATCTCCCCGAGGGGTGATTTCTTGCTTTCTGTCTCTCTGTCTCTGTCTTTCTGGCAAGTGCATGCACCCTATAGCAAAACACTCTAAGAAAAAAAAAAAAAATGACAAGGGGGCATGTGCATTCACCAGAGAGGGACAGAAGCACAGGGAGAAAGATGGAGAGGGGGCGTCCTCCAAAGGGCTCGGTCACGCCACAGTCCCTCCTCCAGTTCTCCGTCCTGTTGGGATTCGAAGCGTGCACACACACGTGCCTGGCGTGTTTTTCAGACCGTCAGGACCAGGATTTGAACCATGTCAGCCACGTGAGGTCCTGCTCCCTTAGCTGTCTCCCTGAACAGGCCGCAGGGCTGGCCCCAGCAGGAGCTTTTTGAGTGTCTGAACAAAGAAGGCCCTCGGACTAGGTGGACTCTCTCTCACACACACACACTCACACACATGCACGCACGCACAGTCTATGAATCTCTTTACTTTAGCCGACAGGCAATGCCCAGGCCTGCCCTGGGAGCCTGCTGCTGCTGACCACTCCTAAGCTGGACCAGCTCTCAGGATGACAAGGAGGCACTGAGGGGTACAGAGGTCTTCTCGCTGCCCACATGCCTGGCTGCCACCCGCTGCCCAGCCAGCAGCAGCTCCAGACGGCGGCAGACGTGGAAACCTCCTTGTCATGAATTAATGCTGGTCCATCACAGTGGTGGTGACAGCGACTGCTTTCGTGCGTTAGCATGAACTAATGTATGGGCCGTAGCTCAGGCCTCTGTCTCCCCGATACGGCTGAGAGAAGCCCATGCCCTCAGCACAGCTCACACAACCAGTGACAGTTAACGCCCACCCTAGCTTCCTGGGGCGGCAAACAGTACGGGTCTAACAACAGAAACGTACTCTCTCACCGTCCCGGAGGCCGGAAGTCTGACACCAAGGTCTCAGCAGGGCCGCGCTGTCTCTGAAGGCTCCCGGGGAGAACTTGCGCCAGATCTCTCCCTTAGCCAGCTCTGCCGCAGCCTAATCGCTGCCGACACCACGCAGCCTTCCCTCTGTGTCTGTCTGTGTCTCTTCTCCTCGAAGGAGACCAGCCATGTCGGACCTCACCATGACCTAGCTAAGGACACCTGCAACGACCTTGTTTCCAAACGAGGTCATGTCCTGAGGTTCCAGGAAGGGCATGAATTTGGGGACACTGCTCAACCCAGCACAAGGTCCTCTTTGTCTCCAAAGCCTGTGCCTTTGCCACTGGCTACGTTGTCTCCAGACTCAGTGACAACGGCAGTGACGACGAAGACGGTGGCAGCGGTGGTGACGACCACAGCGACCACCGTTCCCGTACTCACTGAGGACCGAGTTCTGCTCTAAGCACTTGACACGCCTTTGCTCACAAAAGCCTTGGGAGGCCTGTTCATTATCCACACTTTATGGAGGAGATTAGGCCCAGGGCGGCAGTGACCTCCCCAAGGAACTGCAGCCAGGAAGCAGTAGGGACAGAATCCAGATCTGAGTCTGACCCCGTGTCCACGCTGTGGGCCACGCCTGCAGCTGCAGCTACTGGGAGCTGACTCCGCAGTCCCTTGTTCCTGCTCCTGGGGAAAGAGGGACGTTCGGGACTGAAGGAGGGCACTTGCCAAACAGCTGGGCAGATGTGGCGTGCGCTCCCTCGGAACAGGGCCTGCCGGCTGAGAGACACTTAGACCCGTGACCTCGGATCCACGTGGCCACCCTCCAGCATCTGAGCTCCAGAAGCCTGGCCCAGGACCATCTCTCCACAGGCGGGTTTTTTCCACTCAGCAAGAGGAGGGTGTGGCGTCGGCCCGAGGACTCTCTCGGACACGTGAGGAACGTGTGCGGGCAGCTGTTCCCAGTGACCCTGCTGACGTTCAGTCACAGAGATGCCCTGATCCACATTCCTGTCCGCCTCTGAGCCATTGCTTCTGCTGTTCCCTCCTGGGCTCTTCCCCATCCTGTCCTGACCCTCCCTCCTCCACTCGGCCAGCTCCTCTCCTCCTAAACTCGTCACCCTCTCAGGGACACCACTGCAGGAACCACCTCCACTGTGATCAGATACCAGCGAATTCAGACACCCGCTGTGGGCCTCTCCGCAGAACGGAAGGTGCCATGCCTCGGCCCTAATTCCTCAAGAACTGAATATTGGGTCAGTAAATAACGGGTGTATCAGGGATCCCAGGGGCTAACTGGTTTGTCTACAAAGGTGGTCCTAACACACGCAGCTCACACCAGCCCTTCACGGAGTCTCCCGCTGCAGGCCCACCACGTCGGTACCTTCCGGCCCTCGTCCCTCCTAGTGCTGCTCCCTGCACAGACGGTGCCGGAAAGCCTTTCGGCAGACGCTGCGTGGCCAATCCGGCTCACAGCTCACTGGCCGTTTAGACTTCCCAGTCTCCCAGGAGAGGAGCTGCCGAGACACTAAGGGAGTAGATGTCTCCCTCTGGCCAGAACTGGCCATCTCCATGTCTGACAACAGCAACGCTACCCAGAGGTGACAGTGAAGCTGCCCTGCCCACGGCAATTCTGCATCCTCACCCTGCCCAGCTGAACCGCCTCTTCCCCAGGAGAGCTTGCAGTGCGCCTGCAGACCCAGGGACATGCAGAGGAGGACCTCTGGGAGGTTCTGAACTCACCAAGCAAACAAAAGCAAATTAGAATGGGCACCATTCCTCACCTATCAATTAGCAAAAAGGTTACAAGCTTGTCCCCTGCTGCTGCGGGGGAGGGGGGATGAGGTCTCCTGCAGACACCACACGAGAGAACAACATAACACAGCAGCACATGGGGGACAGTTTGCAGCAGCCACCAAAATCGAAAATGCCCAGACACATTCACAATACGACTTCATTTGGAAATCTAGCCTAGATATATATTTGCATACATGTTTGTGTTTGTTGAAGCGAGAAACCACCTATTTCCAGGGCAGGGGCTCGCGAGATAAACGGACAATTCTTCCTGCGGCATCTCATGGATTCATTCGAATCAGGGGGAGGGTCTACATTTCCGGACACAGAATACGTTATACAGGGGGAAAGAGTTTGCATCTCTTGAGAGCAGAATTATCAGAATATTTCAGAAGCATGCATTAATTTTGCGATTTTTAAAGGAAATGGATTATTAACTGACACGGCTAAGTCCTGCTGCTGGAACTTGACACAGAGCACAAAGAACACCGTTTACTCAACATGCGTGTTCAAGCAAAATGCAAAACTCCGTAAAATGCTGGCAACGAGAAGCCAGCCGTATGATAGAGTAACCCACCATGGGCAAGCGGGGCTAATGCAGGGAATGCAGAAATGATCGAAGTTAAGAGATCACATTAGCAGGTCCACAGCCGAAAGATCTAACGAACACCTCGATGAAAGCCAGAAAGTCACGTGTGAAATTCAGACCCCATCCTTGTTCGGGTTTTGTAGGCTTTGTTTTGTTCTTGCTTTTTTTTTTTTTTTAATTTTGTTATGGTTTGGTTTCTTTGATTTTTAGGTATTTTTGCCCTTAGTAAATTAGGGGCAGAAGGAAGAAACCATCTTCCTTCACTTGCTGATGAAAACCTGAAATGAATGATGTAAAATTGGAAGCAAGACAAGAAGGCCTGTGGCCACCACCATTGTTCTGCATGGTTTTGAAAGTTCCAACTGATGAATAGAAGACACTGACAGTAAGTGAATTATTTGATTGGAAAAGAGGAGACGATATTATCATTTGGACAGCTGTAGCTGTCAACCTAGAAACCTCAAGACACCACTGGAAAAAATTAGAACTAGTTTTAAAATTCAGTTAAAAAAAATGTTGGAAAGAAAATAAATATATGAAAGTGAATTGCTTCCCAACATGCTGGCAGTACTCATTTGCAAAAAATGTTAACAGGAAAAAAAAAAAAAAAAGATCCCGGTCAAAATAGTAACAAAACAAAACAAAAAAATCTAGAAGGATCTTTAAAAGAAATGGGTGGAAACTATAAGGAAAAAACCTAAATGTTAACTGATGCAGAGGTATGCCTGCTGGATGGAGCAACTGGATTTTTCTAAATGCTATTTCTTCCCAAGTCAAGATTTAACATAATTCCAAGCAAAATCAAGTAGGAAATTTCTTTTTAGGGTTAAGTTTTTCTATAGTCATCGAAAACAATAAACAACTCAGGAATATTTTGCATATGAAGAATATTAATTTGAGGGCTGGCTCCCTAGCCTAGTGGTTATAAGGAAGCCAGATCCCACACGACTGACTGCAGTTCGAATCCTGGCCCCGGTAACTTGAAAAACTTACTAGACACGTGAACCTGCATGCCCCAAATCCCAACAGGGGGGAGAGATGAAGGCAAAGCCATGGTGGCATGACCACCCCATTGGAGTGATCTCTGCCTCTCCCAATCTCTCTCTCTCCCCCTCTCTCGCAAGTGTATGTACCCTCTGGCAATTAAAAAAAAAAAGATTATGAATTTGAAAAGGTGAGTAAGATTCTGGCTCAAGTCATTTAGGAAATGAGTGGTGTCTGTAAGAACAAAAGCAAAGAGCTGTCCTGTAGTTAATACGCTGTGTCCTACGGGCGTACAGAGTAACAATTCCAAAATCGTGTCTATACGCTGGAATGCTGAACGGAACAATTCAGTAAATGGGTGGTGGGAGCTGGGCTTGTCACTGTCAGACAGAGTAATTTCCTGGATAAGATAAGCCAGGGAAAGAGGTTAGAACACGCTGCGTGGTAACAAATTAGAGTTGGAGACTTCAGCATGAACTGGTGTTCAGCTTAACATAGATGCAGATGGTGGCGTGTGCAAATCCTTATGGAACGTGGTCATATACACAGCGTGTATCTCCTTGCTCTGTCAGCCCAAGGAGGGTGTAAAAGCAATGGCATGCCACTTAACACCAGATCCTAGTTCCTAACACCATTTTCCAATAAAGGAACCAGGGAATCTTAGAGAAATAGCTAATTCTAGGACTAAAGGAAAAAAGAGATACCGTGAGCCTGGGGTATCATCTAGTATCTAGGCCCCCAGGGGAAGGAGGCTACAGACACACGACTTGGGTGCAATGTAGTGCCCTGGTGGGATCCTGGGACAGAACAAACAAAAACCCTGAGAAAATCTGAATACTGTAATCTTTAGTTAATAATAGTGCGGCAAGGGTACTGTGGGAACATAAGATGTTATGAGAGGGGACACTGGGTGTGGGTACATGGGACAGTTCTCTACTATTGAGTCGTCGGAAAAGTTGTGATGTCTTTTTCCACGTTTTCCTACACAAAAACGCATGATGACTTTTCCAATGATCCAATATTTTCACAATAACTCCGTAAATCTAAAACTATTCTAAAATAAATAGTTTATTTTTTAAATTTCTAAAGAAAAGGATATGAGGAAGGACCCTTCTGTTAGTATCTAAAGCCAAAACATTCTGTCACAGGCTCCTGGCACGAGTGGTGTCACACAAGAGAAATGAAACGTCCAGATAAATTCCTAGTAGCTAGTTAGGACAAAGGAAGGGTGTAAATGAACGAAAAGGAAAGGAGCCGTTGATAAAATATACCTGAACGATTAATTATCCCATTCTGGAGGAATTGTGTTACATGCACCAATTTTTTA
The DNA here is from genome assembly GCA_026018925.1 of Tupaia tana. Taxonomy (NCBI): domain Eukaryota; kingdom Metazoa; phylum Chordata; class Mammalia; order Scandentia; family Tupaiidae; genus Tupaia; species Tupaia tana. The sequence continues at coordinate 102,532,144 of JAKSZU010000013.1, read as the reverse complement.
AAATCCCAGATTAAAGAATTAAATGTGGAGAGAGAAAAAAAATGAAAATGAAACAAAATAGGACATCTATTTAACCAATCTTTTGTTTTAAAAAAACTTCCTAAGCATGGAAGTGAAGAAAAACCCACACGTGCACATAAAACAAATCAATAGGCTCTTTTCATCAACTTCGGAACATGAAGAATCACAAATAATAGTGATGTTGGGAAAAACATTTACCACGTAACAAAAATCAGTTAATATCATTGACAAAAAGTCCTCATACCAACTAAAAACACACACTAAACCTTAGGGAACACTTATCAATGTATTGGGCCTCAGTAGCAATTAAAACAAGAGCTACGCTGGCAGGCGGCATGGTGGTTAAGGCGCTGGACTCCCACATGACTGACCATGGTTTGAGACCCAGATCCAGTGGCTTGAAACTCTTGCTCGGTGTGTGTGCATATGTGCCCCAAATCCAGAAAGGAAAATGTAGGAGAAGGTATTGCGGCATTGCCATCCCCCCTGGGGAGAGACTTTCTGTCTGCTTCTCTCTGTCTCTCCGAGAGCACATGTGCCCCATAGCAACAAATCTCTCTCTAAAAAAAAATGTGCTAGCATTTCTCATCTTTTGAGTTGGGGAGGGGGAGTCTGCATCCTAATTCCCAGGACTGGGGGCAGGATACTGAAACAGGCCTTTCAAAAGCTTCTGGAAGATGTTTAAACTCCCAAAACATTCCAGAAAACCACTTGAAAAGTCGCTTGCCCACTCAGAGTGTTAAAAATGGCCTAGAAATTCCACTTCGAGGAACTTAATCTAGGGGGAAAAAAATAACCAAAGATGCAGACGAAGACTTACGCGAGAGTGCTCTTTGTAACATTTTAATAGAGCAGAGCTGACTGAAAATCACTTTTTTCCACTTAAAAGCTTTAATAAGTATTTCCAAAGCACTGTGCTGGTTTTCTCCAAGTCCCTAGAATCCAGACTCACGGCTGTTCGCCCTGCCCACCCCACCTTGGGGTTCAGGATGGGGCTTCCTTTAAGTCAGCTGAGACCTTATTTCTCCAGCTCCTTTTCCACAGAAGGGAGCTCTGTTTGCTGATTCAAAAGACACAGCCAGTCCTAAGCCACGGCCCAAGCCCTGCTCAGCCCATAGAAGGAAAGTGGTGTTGCAGCTTCTCAGCGCCGTTACCCTGTCCGGCGGCCGGGCCCCCGTCCCTGCTACACCACTTCCCTCCTGCACCCTGCCTCCTTCACCTGTCCCCACATGTCAGCACAGTCTGTCCTCCAGCCCAGTCCTTATCCAGCTGGCTCCGAGCATCCCCAGAATCCTCTGTCCCAGCTGTACCCCAGTGCCTAGAATCTGCCTGGCACACTGTCCAGTCCTGTTCCTCCAGACCTGACCCACGCTGTGTCTGCAGAACTTTGGTTAGTGCCCTCCCCACTGACCACTGCTGGGCAGGGGCTGGGAGCTGAGCCAGCACTGCCCTGTCTACTCCCCATCTTGCCTGTCCCCTCAGGCTGGCTTTTTGTTATGCACATTGATAGCTTCACACTGTGAGTCTCAGTGGGCCCCACACACATCGGGGCTCAGTTAATGCTAAAGTCCCTTCCAAGCCTGCACCTGGGCGTCTCTGGAGAGGGTATTTTGGGGAAGCTGGAAGAGGACTGGGTTTTGTGTGCTGTGGGTAGGATGAGGCAGAGCCTGAGAAGCTCAGAGACTTGCATGTCACCCCCAGAGGCGAGGGCGTGCAGGGAGGGGTGGCAGGAGGACTCTCAAAGCTGATGGCCAGACAGTGAGAAGCAAGGACAGCCCAAGAGCCTGGTCTGAGCCTTGGGACACGAGGTCTGGCTCCGAAAGTTTGCTATCCTCCCCTGCAAGTGAGCCAAGCATTTGAGAGACAAATATGGGTGTGAGTCAGGACTTCTATCACGCTGGCTGGCCGCCTTGGGGGAAGTTTCGCTGGTGTCCTACGTCTCAGATTCTCCAAATGTAAGATCAAGCAGTGGAGTAGATGATCTCTCAGCTCCCGCAGTGTGCTGTCTGGAAGCCCAAGAACAATCCAGAAGGGGGTGAGAGACTTGGGGAGGTAGCAGATGACCTGTGTCCTGGCTGAAGCCCAGAACGCACCTCACACCCGATCTGCTCCCAACCCCCAGCCTTGCAGCCCCCACTCTCCCAGGTGGAAGCTGTCCATTTGATTGTCCCAGGACTTTGCCTGGCTTCTGGGCTTTGAGCTGCAGAGTCCTATGGAGCCCCAAATTCCTGGAAGCAGAGGGGTCCCCAAAACTCAGCCTCCAGATTCCCTGAAATTATCTCTCACTACTGTGGCCCATTTTTCAAGTACCTACAATGAAGTCATAGTTAATAATGCAAATTTTTCTAAAGCCAGCTGGTGGCATGGTGGGTAAGGTGGCTCGATCGCACATGGCCAACTATGTGGTTCAAGTCCCAGATCTGGCAGTTAGAAAAATATACTGGGTGCATGTGTGTGCGTGCGCAAAGTCCCAAGAGGAGAATGAAGGAGAAGGTGTAGCATGGCCATCCACCCTGGGGGGGGGGGGGCGGGAGGGGGTCCTCTCCCTCTCTCTTTAAAAATAAATAAATAATGCAAATTCTTCTAAAAGTGCTTTCTAGCTCATAGTCTTTGATCACTGCATATGAAGGGTCTTCAACATGTTCATAAAAATGCTTATCACAAAACGAGTGGATTTTAAGATTTCCACCAAAGAAATTTGTACTTTAACTCCATTTGCCCACAAATCTTTTGAAATCCCCTTGCATTTTCTTAGACAGGAACATTTGCAATACCATTTTGCAAGGAATCTGTCATTTTTTTCTTTTCTTGGGATAGTTTATTTTTAATATTTCATGTTGTTCATTCTTTGGCTTTATATATTTCTTCATGACCAAGAGCGGCAGAGAGGAGCCTAAGAGGGTCCTACTGCCGTCCGCCCCAGCCTCAGCCGGCCAGCCCCAGATCCTCGACACGCATATTCCTGTCCTTCCAGGGAGGTCCCTGGACTTGAACCAGGAACCCTCCCATGTGGGACTCCCTCACAGAGTGTGGTGTTTCACCGTTGTGCCCCTGGACACCTGGAGCCTCTGTGTTGGCTTATGAAGGTACACTTCTGGCTCGAGGGGTGGGTAGGTGGAGATGTGACGAAGCACATAGAGCACACAAATCCCAGGCTCTGGACGGAGGGCACACAGGCGTCCCACGTAGCCTCTCCCCAGGCCCATTTTGCTGTAAGTTTGAAATTTCTCACTAATGAAAAGGCGCTGGGGACAGGGCCCTGCCTCTCAAGGTAGGGAACCCAAAGAATACCCAGCAGCCCTTCTCCCTAGACCTGACTTTTCAGGGACCCCTTTCAAGGGGTGCTCCAACACTGGGCGCTCAGGGTCTGAGGGGAGAGTGGAGAAGGGATTGCAGCATGGCCACCCTCCCTGGGGTGGGTGACTGATGTCTCACTTTTCCCTCTCTGTCTCTCTCTGGTAAGTAAACGCACCCTATGGCCGAAACCTGGAAAGAGGGTGGAGGGAGAGAAAGGGGGGTCCTTGAGACGCAGAGGTGCTGCACGCAGGGGGGGAATCAGGGTGGGGGGCCTGGAGGAGACCCGGCAGGTGTAGACTCCGGGCCGGCAAGGAAGCTGCCGTCTTCCCAGGAAGAGGTGAGGGGCGAGGGGCACAGGGAGAGCCGACGCCCTCTGCGGGCCCTAGTGGACCGCACTTCGCTCCCGGGTCTGGCGTTCGGGGGTGCTCTGGCCTCTGAGGCCGACGCTGGGAGCCAACTCCAAGAATCAGCAGCAGAAAGCACGGCCGGAGCCGGGAGGAAGGCTGCCTCACCGTGGCTCTGCAACGTTGTCCCGGCTTTTAAACATCACATTGTTATTGTAACTGAGCTTTAGGACGCAGACACATGAGAGACAGAGACAGAGAGAAGGAAGGGAGAAATCCGGGGTGGGGTAGGGCAACTTTCAGAGGCAGGTCTCCCATGTCAGGAACGGGGACCCCGAGGCACAGGAAGGTGAGGTCACTGCTGAACACAGTCGGAGCTGGCTGCGACATTTGAACACTGGGTCCCGACTCTGGTCACTAGACAGCGCCCACCGCCCACCAGGAGGTGCGGGAGAGGGGAGGGCCGGTCCCTGGGGAGGTAGGGGAGGGACCGCTGAAAGGTGCCCTGGGTCCCAGCGGCGCGAAGGTGCGGAGAAGGCGCCCAGGGTCGGGTCGGCAGCTGTGTAACCCGCCCGAGTGAGCGCGCCGCGACAGGGCGCTGCGCGGGGACGCTACCTGGGTCGTGGAAGGGCACCAGCGCGTAGTTGGCGATGGCCTGACCGCCGCGGCTCAGGCTGCGCTCCAGAATACGCGAGGCGCCGTCCATCACCTGCATCAGGTCGTCCCACATGGAGCCGGTGACGTCGAAGACGAAGGCCAGGGTGGCGTCCCCCGTGGCGGGAGGCAGCGCGGGCCTGGGCGCGCCGGCCACGGCTACGGCCGCGAAGAGCGCCACCAGCAGCCGCAGGAGCGGCTCCCGGGGCATGTTGCCGAGCGCCGCGGGCCGGCGGGCAGCTGCGGGCAGGGTGCGGGCAGGGTGCGGGCAGGGTGCGGGCAGCTGCGGGCAGCTGCGGGCAGGGTGCGGGCAGGGTGCGGGCAGGCCGAGCGGGCGCAGAGCCGAGCGGCTGCAGCGCGTGCTCACTCCGTGGGGCCGCGACCAGTGAGTGGGACCGGGGCGCGCGGCGGGGTCCCCCTGCTGGGAGCCGGAGGCGGGTCCTAGAGCCCACCCCGTTCAGGGTCACGGCCCGCCTCCTCCGCTCCCCTCACCGTGACTCAAACTTTCCCAGCCCCGCGGCTCGCTGGTCCAGACCCGAGGTTAGGGGAGGACGCGGGGCGGACCGCAGAGGGGAGCCGGGGTGGTGGCCAAGGCTGTGAGGAATGGGGACGTGCACGCGGGACAGCGCGGACACCTGCGCCTCCCCGATTGTCCGCTGCAGGACTGCAGGAACGAGCCGCCCACAGGCAGGCCTGGCTACAGCGGCCATGGCTTTTATGACCCTGTTTTCCTAATAACTCCCCTCCGGCTGCAGCCTGCTTCCCTGTTACTGTCATTATTACTGCTCCGGCGTCAGCTGGACACTTACCACGGTTACTCCTCACCGCAGCCCTGGAGGAGACCAGCCTAAGCCCAGCATAGGGAAGAGCCAACAGGCTGGAAGGGTGACGTTCTTTACCCAAAGTCACCCTGCTCCCTGTGGAACCAGGATTAGAAACCAGATCTAGAAAGACTCCGGAGGTCCCGGGCCCTGCTGCCTCCTGAACCTGTTTAAAGCATTGTCCAGGTCGTCTGGTGACCCCAGGGGGCAGGAGGTCCCCCTCTAACCACCAGCTCGCCAGCCCCAGGGTCTGCCTGCGGGGGTGCTGGCACCCTCATGAGGTCCTGGGGGGGCTGGCTCCACACCTGTACCCACTTTGCTCCCTCTGCCAGGCCACCCCAGCCCACCCACTAGGCCCCCATTACGGCTCCCCTCTGCCCTGGAGGCTTGTTCCACAGCTCACCCCCCACGGAGCCCCTTGGGGCAGTCTTGGTCCCCACTGAATCAGCCTGCAGTTTGGAGGTGGTATTGGCACACAGTGGGGAGGAGGGAGAGTGCAGGTCACTGGCACACGGTGGGGAGGAGTGAGCGTGCGGGTCCCTGGCACACAGTGGGGAGGAGTGAGTGTGCGGGTCCCTGGCACACGGTGGGGAGGAGTGAGAGTGCGGGTCCCTGGCACACGGTGGGGAGGAGTGAGAGTGCGGGTCCCTGGCACACGGTGGGGAGGAGTGAGCGTGCGGGTCCCTGGCACACGGTGGGGAGGAGTGAGCGTGCGGGTCCCTGGCACACGGTGGGGAGGAGTGAGAGTGCGGGTCCCTGGCACACAGTGGGGAGGAGTGAGCGTGCGGGTCCCTGGCACACAGTGGGGAGGAGTGAGAGTGCGGGTCCCTGGCACACGGTGGGGAGGAGTGAGCGTGCGGGTCCCTGGCACACGGTGGGGAGGAGTGAGCGTGCGGGTCCCTGGCACACAGTGGGGAGGAGTGAGAGTGCGGGTCCCTGGCACACGGTGGGGAGGAGTGAGAGTGCGGGTCCCTGGCACACGGTGGGGAGGAGTGAGCGTGCGGGTCCCTGGCACACGGTGGGGAGGAGTGAGCGTGCGGGTCCCTGGCACACGGTGGGGAGGAGTGAGAGTGCGGGTCCCTGGCACACAGTGGGGAGGAGTGAGCGTGCGGGTCCCTGGCACACAGTGGGGAGGAGTGAGAGTGCGGGTCCCTGGCACACGGTGGGGAGGAGTGAGCGTGCGGGTCCCTGGCACACGGTGGGGAGGAGTGAGAGTGCGGGTCCCTGGCACACGGTGGGGAGGAGTGAGAGTGCGGGTCCCTGGCACACGGTGGGGAGGAGTGAGCGTGCGGGTCCCTGGCACACGGTGGGGAGGAGTGAGAGTGCGGGTCCCTGGCACACGGTGGGGAGGAGTGAGAGTGCGGGTCCCTGGCACACGGTGGGGAGGAGTGAGAGTGCGGGTCCCTGGCACACGGTGGGGAGGAGTGAGAGTGCGGGTCCCTGGCACACGGTGGGGAGGAGTGAGAGTGCGGGTCCCTGGCACACGGTGGGGAGGAGTGAGAGTGCGGGTCCCTGGCACACGGTGGGGAGGAGTGAGCGTGCGGGTCCCTGGCACACGGTGGGGAGGAGTGAGAGTGCGGGTCCCTGGCACACGGTGGGGAGGAGTGAGAGTGCGGGTCCCTGGCACACGGTGGGGAGGAGTGAGAGTGCGGGTCCCTGGCACACGGTGGGGAGGAGTGAGAGTGCGGGTCCCTGGCACACGGTGGGGAGGAGTGAGAGTGCGGGTCCCTGGCACACGGTGGGGAGGAGTGAGAGTGCGGGTCCCTGGCACACGGTGGGGAGGAGTGAGAGTGCGGGTCCCTGGCACACGGTGGGGAGGAGTGAGAGTGCGGGTCCCTGGCACACGGTGGGGAGGAGTGAGAGTGCGGGTCCCTGGCACACGGTGGGGAGGAGTGAGAGTGCGGGTCCCTGGCACACGGTGGGGAGGAGTGAGAGTGCGGGTCCCTGGCACACGGTGGGGAGGAGTGAGAGTGCGGGTCCCTGGCACACGGTGGGGAGGAGTGAGCGTGCGGGTCCCTGGCACACGGTGGGGAGGAGTGAGCGTGCGGGTCCCTGGCACACGGTGGGGAGGAGTGAGAGTGCGGGTCCCTGGCACACGGTGGGGAGGAGTGAGAGTGCGGGTCCCTGGCACACGGTGGGGAGGAGTGAGAGTGCGGGTCCCTGGCACACGGTGGGGAGGAGTGAGAGTGCGGGTCCCTGGCACACGGTGGGGAGGAGTGAGAGTGCGGGTCCCTGGCACACGGTGGGGAGGAGTGAGAGTGCGGGTCCCTGGCACACGGTGGGGAGGAGTGAGAGTGCAGGTCACTGGCACACAGTGGGGAGGAGTGAGAGTGCGGGTCCCTGGCACACAGTGGGGAGGAGCGAGAGTGCGGGTCCCTGGCACACAGTGGGGAGGAGTGAGAGTGCGGGTCCCTGGCACACGGTGGGGAGGAGTGAGCGTGCGGGTCCCTGGCACACGGTGGGGAGGAGCGAGAGTGCGGGTCCCTGGCACACAGTGGGGAGGAGTGAGAGTGCGGGTCCCTGGCACACGGTGGGGAGGAGCGAGAGTGCGGGTCCCTGGCACACGGTGGGGAGGAGCGAGAGTGCGGGTCCCTGGCACACGGTGGGGAGGAGTGAGAGTGCGGGTCCCTGGCACACAGTGGGGAGGAGTGAGAGTGCGGGTCCCTGGCACACAGTGGGGAGGAGTGAGCGTGCGGGTCCCTGGCACACGGTGGGAAGGCCGTGAGCGTTGCCTGAATAAAGAGAGGACAGCGTCTGTGGCAGGCCTGGTCTCAGGAGTCGGTGAGAGAGGGCGGCTTGCTCCTCACCCCTCAGGCCCTCCTCTGAGGACAGCATGCTCAGGACTGGGACAGGCCGAGGGCTCCAGGTTGGGGTCCAGGGGCCTTTCTCCAGCCCCTGTCCGTGAAGAGCCCTGAGCCTCCTCCTTCCCTTCCACCTCAGCTCAGACCCCACCTGGAGGCTGTTCCAGCCACCTCGTCCTGCAACCCCGCGGACTTTTCTAAGATCCCTTCATAGCTCTGATCCTTGCCAGCCCCCGCGGACTTTTCTAAGATCCCTTCATAGCTCTGACCCTTGCCAGGGTCACATCTATGGGTCTGTCTTTGCTCTCCAGCTGTGGGCTCCATGGCAGAGCTTCAGGCAGGCACCCCATGGAGGGGTGCCAGCTGGTGGGGTGCAGATATCAGGAGGCTGGGCGGCACCGCTGGAGATGCTGTCATGGTGGGGAGGCGGCACACATTCTAGACCCCTGGGGCCCCAGGGAAGTGGTCCCCACGAGCTGCCTCTCTGATGGGATGTGGCAGAAGCCGGGTTCCTGGGCCTAGCACAAGAGTGGAGCTTGTGCTGAGCTTACAGAGAGTGGAGCCACCTGCGCTGCCGACTGCTGGCTCTTTAAATCTGCCTGGGCCAGGGCCTCACTGCCCCCAGAGTCTGGGCAGGGCTGGGCCAGCTGTTGGAGAGAAAAGAGAGGCCCAGCTGTGGGAAGTTGAAGCCAACAGAAGCCAGGAACCAGGCAGGACTCGTGGAAGATGACATTTAAGGCACAGGACAAGGGACCTTTGGGGACAAGTACATCCTTTGACCACTCACTCCACACATGTTCACTGGGCCGGAGCTGGTGTCAGGCTCTCTGTGAGGCACTGTGAGGGCACAGGGGATGGGGCAGAAGAGGCAGAAGACACACTTCCTGCCCGGCAGAAGAGGCTGTAAACAAACAGCTCTAAGCCAATGAGCTAAGTGCTAATACAGGAATTACCCAGAGCTCTGGGAGCTCAGAGGAAGGAGTGGCTGAGCCGAGGGGGTCAGAGCAGGCCAGAGAGCCTGAGGAGCCTTAGAACCAGAGGGGAAGAGCATTCGAGGAGTGGGAACTGCATGTGCAAACCCCACGGGACCTCGAGTGTGCCTGTACCTCCACGGGCAGGGAGGGGCGTGAGAGGCCCAGCAGGTCTGGAGGGCGGAGGTGGAGAGGGCGAGACCATAGCGAAAAGGACGTAAATACCTTGCGGACAGGTTTGGGTTTGTCTGAAGGCAAGGGTCTCTTGCTCTCTCTCTCTTCCTCTCTTTTTTTTTCTCTCTCTCTCATGCACATGCTCTTACTATGGATTAAGAGAATGAAAAAAAAATAAATAAATGTCGGGCAGGGCAGTGCCCTGATCCGATTTGCATTTCAGACAGATGACAGAGTGGATGTTCAGAAGGCAGACCTCGTAGACTCCAGGAAGCCATTCATCTACCTCCAGGGGTGTGGGGCTGGCCCTAGAAGGGCAAGATGCGTCTCATCTGGTCACCAGGGGCAGACGAATCATGGATTTGAGTTCCCAAACAGCCTCCTCTCCCTGAGCCTTGGTTTCCTCGTTTGCGGAATGATCAGAGATGGAGGGGAGGCCGAGATCCCCTCCGGAGATTCCTGCAGCCCTGTGACTGTGGAACCTGCTCAGGCTGGACTTGGAATTCCAGACGTTTGGCAGCCTCGCCAGGGTCTCTCAAAAAGCGCGGACAGGAGGAAGGCTGAGCACATCTTGCCACAGCTCCCCCTGGCGGCCGTGGAAGGGAGCCTGGGCAGGCACCATCATCCGCCTACCATGGCACCACCAAAGAGCTATGTCTGGGCCGGCCGCGTTGGTGCCAGTGGTAGGGCATCGCTGCTCCAGGTGGGAGCTGCATAGAGGCCTGAGCTCAGCTCCCGGGATAAACTGAACAGACTGGCACAGACCATGCACCTGCAGTCTGAGCTAGCTGGGAGCCAGGGCAGGAAGATTGCAGTAGGTGAGACTGTCAAAAATTCTCTCGGTCCAACCCCATGGCCTGATGGTTAAGGGAGCCACATCCCACATGGCTGACCGTGGTGCGAATCCTGGCCCCAGTAGCTTGAAAAACACACTTGGCACATGTGCATGAATGTCCAAATCCAAACACAGAAAAAGGAAGAGGGGATTATGGCGTGACCACACCCTGCCGGAGAATGTCTTCTCCTCTCCCTGTCTGTCTCTCTGGCTGGTATGCATGCCCTCTGCCCAATCCCTCCCCTAATCTGTCTCCCTTGCAGAGGGAAAAGAAAACTAAGAGCCATGTCAGGCCAGATCCCCTGCCTATTGGGGGGGAGGGGGTACTACTGCCACTCAGTTACTTAGGGTGTCCAAGAGATGGCCAGGCCATAGAGCCCAGCGACCAAGGTCCAGGGACTGACCCTGAGCTCTGCAGGCCCAGGGAAACCATGGCCGAGCCTCCTCAGCCTGTTCCCGTCCCACCATCTGATTCTCCGGGCCACCTGGGAGCCTCGCATTTTAATTCAAGACAATCCACATCCCCCTGGTTCCAGAAGGCGCTGTCTCGGTGGAGCCATTTGTTTCCCAGCATGGCACTGTCTGCTGCGGGGAGCACGAGCCGGCCGGAAAGGAAGCCTGTGCTGTTACTGCCCCCACCCCATGTGCAGCCCTGGCCCAGGAACCCAGGCCCAACCAAGTGTCCACACTGGGGATCTGAGAGCAGGCGGGGGCTGGACCAGAACCTGGGGCTCTGAGCATGCGGCCGGCCCAAGGAAAATGTCCCCCGGTGCTCCCCTACGTCCTTTCCTGCATGCTAGACGTCTTGCCTCAGCCACATCAGATCCGCTGTGAGTCACCTCCTTCACCCCAGCCCTCTTCCCGGGGGGCTCTCCTGTCCTCTAAGTGTCAGAACACGGAGGCAGACAGCGTGTGCTACACCCCACGGCGTGCCGGAGCCCGGGCTGACCTCAGCTCCCTTCTGACCGCCTCTCACGTCAGTATTTCCTCTTCACATGACGGCTGAGGAGACTGAGGCTGGGAGCTGAAGCCCCAAGCCCAGGCTGGGCTTTGTCCACCTGCCTTCCTGCAATGCCTGTGCCCCTCCCCGGGCTCCGCATGGCTTCATAGACATGGGCCAACGGTCTGTGCAGGGATCTAGCAAGTTGCTTCTAGAAGGAACACGGGCCTGCTGTCTTGCTTAGACGTGCACGGTCCTCGCGAGCAGCTCCTCGGCTCTACCTGGACCCACCTGCAGACGTTCAGCACAGACAAAGTGCTACGAACTCGCTCCTTCCAGAACCTACAGAAACGCCTGGGTCAAAGAGGAGCCAGAGAACCAGCCCCGCGCCAGAGCGGTGGTTCTGCCCCCCGGGGCCTGGGAAAGACAGCTTCAGAGCCTGTTTCTTTGCTCTAGGAAGAATTGGAAACTGAAGTCAAGACCTGGATCACGGACTGCCGGGAAGTGGGCGCGGACAGCGTGGGCAGATGGAGCTACCGAGGACAGGAGGAGGGGCCTCACCAAGGGCTCCAGGCAGCCAGGCCCCGAATGATTTACGGTGAACCCAGTCCCCTACGGACCCGGCCTCCAAGTCACATGGACCAGAGGAATGGTTTGAGACCATCCCAAGAAATTCTTGAGCAGCTCGAGACACAGGGACCATCGCCCATTCCCATGTTTTTAACAACAAAGAATCGCTACCCCGAGCCAGCCCTCCAAGGCTCGCTCCCTGCCCCCAGGCCTGGCCGGTGGCCCCTGCACAGCGCTCGTGTGCAGCTGAGCCCCCGACTCTGCCCCCAGGGAGAGGGAGCCTGGCTGCTCAGCCCCCAGGGAGAGGGAGCCTGGCTGGCATGGGTCGTCGCTCACTGTTTGGGCTGTGTACTAGGCCTTGTTTTCATTTATGGCCATGATGTCACCTGTCATCATTGTCCTCTGTGGCTGGCAAGAATATCCAACTTGAGTTGAAATTTACTGTCTGTTCCTTTTATTCTTTTGTCCTCTTCCTTCCCCCCCACCCCCTTGCTCTCATATTTTCTTTTAATTGCCAGAAGGAGCATATGTTCATCAGAGAGATGGGGCAGGGGGCACCCTCTGGGGCGTGGTCGCCCTGCAGTCACTTCTCCATTCTCCATCTTGTTGGGATCTGGGGATCCTGGCGCCCAACATGCCTTTCAGGCCCCTGGGACCGGGATTTGAACTACAGTTGGCTGTGTGGGATCCAGCTCTCTTAATCGCTAGCCCACAGGGCTGGTCTGTCTCTGTCTCTCTCTCATAATTAAAAATTCCATTTAACTCTCCTGTTTATGTTGGCAAATGCTGTCGGCTTCCTACCCTAAATTCTGTCCCCCCTCCTTCCTGGAAAGCCTGGCTTCCCCCACTCCCCTGGCTTTTTGGTTCAAGTGTCCACTTTTCGGCCATGTGATTGAGAAACGGTGGCCTTTTTCCTCCTCAAAGGAAACCCTGATGGGCAAGGTTACCCTGTGTGTCCTGTCCCCCTCGCCGTGATTAGGCTGGGAATGAGCCTTCAGTGCCACCAGCCAATGGGACATAAAGAAGCATGTGCTAGCATGTCTCCAAAGAGACCCAGAGGGACACAGGCAGAGGACCTCCACTGCCTGGTCCAAAGCAGCAGAGAGGACTCCAGATGCGACCCGTGAACCTTCCCATGAGGGTCAGCCTCACAAGCACTGCACCGCCCACTGCACCGCCATGCAGTGCCCTCAATGACGTCACGTCTCTGCAGGCCCCATGGAGCTGTGCAGCCATGTCGAACCCCCAGCCGGCCTGTTCAGAGAGTGGAGAGGACAGCGCTAGGGCTGCCCTCGGCGTGGCTTTCTCGCTGTGGGGGACGATGAGTTCTCTTCTTACTCAGGCGAAAGGCCCTGCGTTCTCTTGGTTTGCAGCCACAGCCTCCTCGTGGAGACAGGCCTGTCCTTTTGCTTCTCCCTCATGTGGCGTGTGGTTTTACATCACCATTCCTGTTCGGCCATGAACAGAATCTACGCCGACCTCCTCGTGGTGTTTAAGGGGCTGCCGGGCAAGTTCTGCACCTAGCTTTCCCTGCATGTGGGTCTGGAGCGCGACCTCGGGGGTGCTGAGACTCACTGAGGGAAGACCTGTGGTCGCCCACTGCGAGAAGTGACTCATGAGAAATCGAATCCAAGGGAGACACCATACTTGACCCACTCGGGCCTAGCCCAGCCCAGCCGCAGGGTCTGGCACACAGTAGGAGCGCAGTGAGCAAGCACTGTGTGAATGGCTGGGTGGGGCGAGAGCAGCCCACGGCCCAGCCACGGCACACGGCGATAAGGAGCTACCGTGTCATGCCAGCCATATGGGAAGGCCCAGGGTTTGGAGCCCAGTGGGCCTGAACGCTCCCGCATGCCTGTGGGCATGCCCACGCCCCTGGCTGGCCTGAAGGCTGCAGAAAGGCTCACAGCATGGCGAGACCCTGTCAGGGATGTGTCTTGGAAGGAGAGAAGAGAGGGAGGGGAAGGGAGGGGGGAACTTCAGAAAAATAAAAATAGGAGCTGGCAGGTGGCGCATTGGTTAAGGTGCTGGACGACCACACGTCCAACCACGGTTTGAGTCCCAGACCTGGTGGCTTGCTTTCTCACTTTCCCTTTCTCTCTCTCTCTCTCTGCCTGTCTCTCTATCCAAATTAATACTATTAATAATAGCAGAATTTTAAAAGTGAATAATTCTTTTAAAAATAATAAAATAAAAGTGAGTAAGAAAGACGGAGGAAAGCCCAGCCCTTTCATTTACTGTTTCACAACCCGCAAGCTTGATGGGCCCAATAAAACACGACGCGCAGTCCGGGTTCCTTTAAAGCTCCCCTAGTTCCCATGCTCTCGTTGTCTGGGTCATTTCCACAGGTGTTTGGAGAACATGGTCACAATTGGCCAGTCTCTGTGTTGGGGACATGGCCGTTAAAGATGGCAAATCTGAAAGGTCCGACCTGCCCTCCTGTCACAGCCATGCCACAGCCTAAACAGCCACCTCGGCACCACTTCCTCCGTGGGAGCAACGAGAACAGACGGGCTGGCTCCAGAAGCCCCAGGAGGCTGCGTTGGGCTCAGACAGGATGTCCTGAGCCTTTTCCGTCAGCACACCGGCTCCGAGGACCATTCGGCAGGCTCAGACAGGATGTCCTGAGCCTTTTCCGTCAGCACACCGGCTCCGAGGACCATTCGGCAGGTAAGCGGAAGGTGCGGGGAGCCTGTCTCCAAGGGGATGGGAGCGAGGCCCGACAGCCAAGAAAAACCCTCAGAGTCCTCGGATGCCAGGCCCAAAGGGCGGGGCGAGGGGAAAGCCAGACAGGCAGCTGCTGCAGAGGGTGGAAGGAGAGTCCTTGGCAGAGCAAGCGCGGAATGGCCATGTGACCCAGCAACCCCGCTCCCAGGTGTGCCCCACGGAGCGGAAACACGTTCCAAACCTGTGTCCCAGCATCACAGCGGCCCTGCCCGTCACAGCGGGGCGGCCCCGTGTCCATCAGCAATGAGTGGGGAAGCAAGGGGTGACCCGTCCACGCACTGGGCTAGAGACCAAATCCTATACTGAATGTAAAAAATAAATTAAAATAAATAAATAAAATTTTAAAATAAAAGAGAGACCAAGTCCTAATACAGATTCAACATGGAGGGACCTTAAAAAGTGCCGTGTGGGGACCAGCAAGTGGTGTGGTGGTTAAGGCTCTGGATGCTCCCACATGACTGACCATGGTTCAAGTCCTGGACCTGGTGGCTTGCTTTCTCACCTTCTCTCTCTCTCTCTCTGTCTCTGTGTGTCTCTCTGGTCAAATTAAAAATAAATGAATGAATAAGTAAAGTTAAATAAATCATTTTTTGAAAAAAGTGCTGTGTGAACGGCTAGCAGGTGGCATGGTGGTTAAGGTATGGGCTCCCCCATGGTTGACCACAGCCAAGTCCCAGACTTGCAGGTTGCTTTCTCACTCTCTCTCTCTCTCTCTCTCTGTCTCATCAAATTAAACAAGTGAACAAACACATGCTGCGTGCGAGAGCCCGGCACAAAAGGCCACATGCATTATGACTCCGTAGGAACGGGACCCGGGCACTCGGAGCAGGCGAGTCCACAGACAGGAAACAGTCATGGCCGCCCAGGGCCTGGGCGAGGGTGGGTTAGGGTGTGGGGCTCCTGTCAGAGGAACGAGAATGTTCTGGAACTAGACAGCAGGGATGGTGGCACAGCACTGAAGGTCCTGTAACGTTAAATGATTAAAGGCTGGACGTTAGTTCTGTGTAGTTCCCATGATGATATTCTTAAAAGAGCAAGACGTGGCTGCCTGGGAGGGGTGAAGAGAAAACCAGAGAGGGGGATCTCAGCTGACCAGGGGGCTGGGCGAGCCAGGTCAGGCCTCCCTCTGCCCCTGAGAGGCTGAGCCCTGCCCCCGGGCCCAGGCCCATCCTCTCACCACCTAGACCCCCTCCTCACTGGCCTCTTTAAGCACCTGCTAATCCAATTTACCTTCAGAAAGTGTCCAGGGAAGAGTTCAGGGTCACCAAGATGACGTCAGTCAAGGAGACAGACCCACCCTGCCCTGAGCCCTGACAGCTGACCTCTGATGAAAGCAGGGAATTGCAGGAGTCAGATTAGAGCTGAATGGGGCCTGGGCTGCTTCCCAAGAACCCCTCGTGGAAAGTCCGAGCGGAGACAGGGCGCTTCTGGCCCAGACAGCGAGCCATGACCTTCTCAGCAGGCAGAGGAGCAGCTCGCCAAGGGCCGGGGCTCGTGGGGTGCAATCTGATCACCTTCCCTGGGCATCCGGTAGAAGTGAGCCTGCACCGCGGACAACGCCCAGGAGCAAAGCGGCTCGCAGCTGTTGTGTACTCGGACACCAGTATCCTGCAGAGCGGTTTGTCCTGAGTCTGGGCTGCCCCTGGGTCACATCCCGGAATGCACCTCCCGATGCGGCACAGGGGAAAGCAGAACTTGGGTCCCACTGGTGATGCCAGGATGGCTGTTCCTGGCTTGCCTCCCTCCCCTGAGCGTGGGTATGTCGTAGGTTCTGCCCACCCAGCACACTCACGCTGGCTGTGGGTCTGGGCCAGAGACACAGCAGCTGTGGCCCCATTGCAGCAAAATCAAGTTCCTAGTTGGCAGTGTGCAGCAGCCGGAGAATGAACCGGTCTGTCATCAGAGTGGGGCCGCAACGGCTTCAGGCCTGGGTTCTGCCTGGGTAGCACCAAGCTGATTCTGTAGGTCACACGTGAGCGTGAACTAGTGCTGCTCAGATCAGCGGTTACTTTGCATTGCTGCAATGGAGACCGCTGGGCCAGCATGGCCTGCTGGTTAAGGTGCTGGATCCTTCGTGGTGGACTGAGCGGTTGCATCCTGGACCCGAAACACATGCCACCCTGAGTGGGTGTGCGGGCCCCGTGCCCAAAACCCCCACAGGAGAGAGGAATGGAAAAGGGATTACGGCATGGCTATTCTCACTTTCCCTCTTTCCTTCTCCTCTCTCTTGGGTGAGAGCATGCAGCTTCTGGCAAAATTTAAAAAATAAATAAATAAATGCAGCTCCAGGTGTCTGATGAGGGTGCCATGGTGAAAACACGGAGCTCTGTAAGGCTGACCCACGCGAGAGGTTCTGGGTTTGCCTCGGAGATATGCCTGAGCACACAGGCATGCGTGTGCCCCTGAGCCCGGGACTGCCTGGGCTAAGGTGGACCATGGTATCGAGTCCCTGCTGTGGGTGCTGCCTGCCGCGCTCTCTCTCTCAGGGAAGAGATAAGTAAATAAACTAAGAAGGAAAACAGAACGTTGCTCCATTCCTCTGGTAATGTTGCCAACACAATCCCCCTGCCGAGGAGCGGCCCCATGACCCAGGTTGAACCAATCACATCCCATTCCCCCAGCTGCAGTGATTGGTCTAGAGGTGGGCATGTGCCTCATGTGGACCCAATCAACATTCTTCCCTGGGACTTTTCTCAGAAGGCTCTTGCATTGGGGTCATGGCACTGGAAGGCTATGCCTGGTGGGTGGGGAACCAGAAACCATGCTCCCACCCCCAAAGCAGAGCCAGTCCCAGGAGGAAGAATGAAGCCAGCAGAGACAGGAGCAGAGAGAGGAGGACAGGACAGAGGCCTGGAGCCTTGGAACCCTGTTCCCACCACGCTTTCTGTGATGCGATTATGTAAACCACCTACCTTTTCCTGTTTAGGCTGGTTTGGTGGATTTCTGCCATGTACAAAGACCCTAAATAATGGAGGTGGAGGAGTGTTGCTTTACTCAGGAGATGGCCTCACCAGCCTGTCTTTCCCTGGAGACGGTGACTCAGGGTTAAGAGGAACAAAATCCCTGAGCACCTAGGGCCCTGGCAGAGCAGGCTGGCATCGGTCAGCTGACGTTAGTGGAGGCCCTTCCTCAGGTGCAGCCGAGCACGTGAGACGATCTGGCATCCAGTAAGCGTGTGACAATTGCGGGGCACAGCAAGCTCCACTACCACCTGGCCTCATAGCTCCTACCAGTCACAGCTCAGGTGTGGGGACTGGGGTCAGGGGGACGCGAATGGGCAGGGTGAGGACCAGGGTTGGCTTTCCCCTTTGTCCAAACATCTCTGATAAAGGCCCTTCCCTGAGTCCTCCTAGCTCAACTTGAAACCTGAAACAGGGAAAATGGATTTTTAACAAAACCAGAAAACCGTGCTCACTGAGGGAGCTGACGCCCTGCTCCGGGGGGGGGGAGGCAACCACCTGGATCTAGTACTTGAATAATAGGAGAGCTCCCTGACTTCCGCCCTGTATTCTCACCACGGCCCACCCCGCCCCCTGGCCTGGTGTGGCCAGCACAGTCCTGTCCTTCCAGCCTGGCGAGAGCCTGCTTGTCCCCACTCAAGCGTCCATCAGGGTGTTCGCAGGTAACGTAGTGGACATGGTGGTGTGACCTCTGACCTCCGGGCCCCACTCAGCGAGGCACTGAACTGAAGGAAACACTAGCGGACTCGGGCATCGGAGTAGGTCGGTCTCTGCTGAAGACCCTTGGTGTAAGCACAGCGGAAAGGACACCTCGGACGCTCTGCTCAGCTTGCCGAGACCCCCTCACTGTATCTCCCACGGACCTCTCATCTTTGCTGTTGTTCCTCCAGGTGCGGCTCCCTGCTCCCCTCCAAGTCGATCCTCTCCTCCTCACAGGGAGAAGCAATTGTTTAAATGCACATAAGGCCCAGCTGTGGTGGCTCAGCCGTAGCGCGCCACTCCACCATGCTGAAGCCACCTGGAGGATAGAGTTCAGTCCCCATGTCCACCTGAACATGCCAGGTGTGCACACACACGGTCCCCTGTGATCCTGGCTAGGGAGAGGATTGTGGTGTGAGACCCATGAGGGTGTTCGTCTCTCTCCCTCTCGCTGAGGGAAGGGAGTTTAACAAAATACATAAAACAAAACACAAATACCTTGAGCCCCTTAGATTGGTCCCGACCTCTCCACCCACCCCCCTCATCGGCCCACAAAACTTCAGGAAAAACGACACGATGTCCACGGGGAGTTCGGTGGGGGAGGTGAGTATCCAGACTGCAACCACCTCCCCCCTCAAAAATGGCATCAAAAACGATGGTGGGGCTGGACAATGGGACAGTGGGAAAACATGGGGCTCTGCAAGGCTGACCCACCTGGGAGGGTTCCGGGTTCATCCAGAGAACTCCCCAAGGACTCTGGGCACATGTGTGCCTGTCACCTGGAGCTGGGTGGGTCTGGAGGTGGGCCATGGCACCAAGACCCTGTTTGGGGTGCTGTCTCTTTCTGTTTCTTGCTCATGGAAGAAAAAAAGAAACTAAAACAAAACAAAACAAACCCATAGTGACAAACAAGCTCCAGGCACACGTGTTTGGATGGACGTGGGTGACACCTGAATCTCGTTAGCCGTGACCTCCCCACCCCCCGGGAGCTCAGGGTAGCAGAGTCTACCCAGATACGTCTCCTCCTCAGGAGCTGCAGTTAGTGACCCTGCACTGCCACAAGGACCCAGCGCCATGCTCTGACTCGGCTTTCAGGTGACCAAACTGTCCTGCCCTTCACAAGTGGCACTTTGTCTCCTATTTGACCGATCCATGCACATGGTGACTCAGCTTCTCTCCATAACTAATAGAACCAGCAGCTGGGACACCAGCAAGGACACAGGATGCCTGGAGAACACCGTCGCCCACCCAACCCCCATCACAGGGACCTCCGAGGAACACGGAGTCACCAAGATAGACCACAGCCTGGCTCATAACCTTTAAAAGGTTTAAAGAATTAAAATATACAAAGTATGTTCTCTGGCCATAAGAAAAATGAAAGTGCAACGTGTCAGTATTTGGGAGCCACTAAAACAGTGCTTAGGGGAAAATTGACAGCGTAAATGATCACACAAGGAAAAAGAAAAGTCTAGGATCAATAATCTAAGCTTTTACACCAAGAAACTAAGAAACGGGGCCAGCAGATGGCGTGGTGGTTAAGGCACAGGACCCCCACATAGCTGACTGTGGTTCAAGTCCCAGACCTGGTGACTTGTTTTCTCACCTTCTCTCTCTCTCTGTGTCTCTCTCTGGTGAATGTATATGCCCTATAGCAAACTTAAAGAAAAAATAATAAAATAAATAAACAAATTAAAAAAAAAAAACTGGAGGGACCAGCAGTTGGCATAATGGCTATGTTGCTGGACTCCCATGTAGTCGACCGTGGTTTGAGTCCCGGACCTGGTGGCTTAAACTCACGCCAGGCACGTGTGCGTGCATGCCCAAGATCCCGAGAGGAGAATGGAGGAGAAGGGATTGTGGCGTGGCCATCGCCCTGGGAGTGACTTCTTGCTTTCTGTCTCTCTGTCTCTCTGTCTTTCTGGCGAGCGCATGCACCCTATAGCAAAAACCTCGCCAAAGGAAAAAAAAAAAAAAAGAAACTAGAAAAAAGTACAGAACAAGCCCAAAGCATAAGGAAGGAAATGAACAACTCAAATCAAACACAAGGGAGGGAAAAAAGATAAATTGATGACTCTGAAATCAGAAAAATAATAGAGAAAATCAGTGAGAGCAGATCGTTCTTTGAAAAGATCAATAAAACTGATAAACTTCCAGCAAGACCTAGGGGGGAAAATATGGAGAAAAATTACTAATGGCAGAAATGAAAGAAAGGAAATCACTACAGGTCCCACAGTCACTAAACAGACAATAAAGAAATAATCCCAACAGCTCTACCCACACACACTCAGCTATTTGGTGAAATGCACAAATTCCTCCAAAACTGTAAAACAAAGTACCCAAACTCACCCAAGATGATATAATCTTACTCATTCTGTAACTATTAATGAAATTGGATTTGTAGATTTAAAAAGCATTCCAAAGGAAGCATCCATGCCCAGATGGCTTATTGTTGAATTATACCAAATACTTCACTGGAAAAAATTCTCAATAAAAGGGAACATTTTCTAACTCATGTTATGAGATAAGTATTACTCTGATACCAGGGTACTTACAATGAATGAAAACTACAAAGCAAGCCGACCAGTGGCCTAGTGGGTAGGGCAGCTGGATACCAGATGAGCAACTACAGGGCCCGAGTTCCAAACCCGGCAGCCTAAAAGTTAGTCCGGGCGTGCGTGTGTTCATGCCCCTGGGGAGCGCATTCTCTCTCTCTCTCTCTCTCTCTCTCTCTCTCTCTCTCTCTCTCGTCTGTGTGTGTGTGTGTGTGTGTGTGTGTGTGTGTGTGTCTCTCTGGCAAGTGCATGAGCCCCATAGCAGATTTTTTTAAAAAAGCAACTCAAATTCAGAAATGTATTAAAAGATGACTACATCAAAGCCATGTGAGTTCATCCCAGAAAAGGAAGGCTGGTTCAGTATTTAAAGCAACAACGTAATTCACCATATGAACAGCCTAAGGAAACAGCCCATATGATCATATCAATTGGTTTAGAGCAAACATCTGACAAAATTCATAGCCATTCACGAAAAAGCTCTCAACAAATAGGAGCGGAAGGGAATTTAATCAGCCAGATAAATGGCACCTACAAAAGAAAATAACAAACAAACAAAAAACAGAACAAAGCAAAATCAAACACTACAGCTAACTTCGTACTCCGTGGTGAGAGACAGAACACGTCCCCCAGGACTGAGAACCAGGCAAGGCCGTCCACTCGCCATGCCTATTAACACCACGTGGATGTCCTGGTCAGTGCGGTAAGGCCAGGAGGAAGAGGCGTATGGAGTGGGAAGGGAGAAAGACAACTTCCTCTCTTTTCAGATGATCTGATTGTCAGAACAGAAAATTCCAATGAACTTACTGCCCCGCAGAAAAAGAAAAAAAATCAGAACTACAAGTGAGTTTAGTAAGGGGGCAGGATCAAGGTCACCACACAAAAAATCAATTCCTACAAGCTTCTAATGGACAACTGCAAAAAGATTGTTTTTTAAAAATGCATTATAATTCCCGTAGCTCTCCAAAATGAGCGACTGAGCTTTGAATCTAACAAGGCACATAGAGGGTCTAGGTGCCGAAAACTACCAAATGCTGCAGAAAGAAAACATAAAGAAATGAAAAGACCACTGCGTGGATAGATCGAAAGACTGAACATAATAAAGATGTCAATTCACCCCAAATTGATCTGTAGACTTAAGGCAAGTCCAATAAAAATTGCAGCAGGGTTAAAAAAAAAAAAAAAAAAAGACACAAACCAACTGATTCTGAAATGTATACTGCAAGACAAAGGAGCTAACATACCCAAAATAATCCTGAAGAAGAGATAAAGAGGGAGGGACTGTACTGCTCGATTTCAAGCCACAGCTACAGAGTAGGGTACACAGATGGGTGGGACAGAAGAGACCCACACAGTCTGGTCAATTGATTTCTGACAAAGGTGCAAAGGTGATTCTAGGAGAAAGGCTAATCTTTTCCACAAATGGTCTTAGAACAACTGGACATTCATATGAAAAAAAAATCATTAAAAACAAACAAACAAAACCTTGACCCGGGGAACCAGGTGGTGGTACAGCAGCAGCATAACTGGACATGTCCCAGGTCCTGCGTATGCACGGCATTGCCGGGATCCCAGCTGACAGACACTGGCAGGGGAACACGGTGTGGGAACTCTGCTGGGGGTGCCTTTCTTTCTCTCTCTCTCTCTAAGAAATAATAAATAAACTCCAGGAGCCAGCTGTAGTGGCGTAGTGGTTAAGGTGCTAGACTCCCATCATAGCTGACCATGGTTTGGGTCCTGGACCTGGTAGCTTGACAATCGCACTGGATGCATGTGCATGCATGCCCCAGATCCTGAGAGGGTCTGAAGCAGACATGACCCCCTCTTGGAGGAGCACCTCCAAGAGAAGTGGGGAATGAAACAAATGTGACTCCATTTCGAAAAGGTGATTTCATTTTAGAAACTGTGCCTCCTTCTCCCCCTCCCCACGAGTGCAGATAAGATCCGAAGAAACCCCACTCCCAGGTGCCTCAAGAACCTGGACCGGCACCAGGGGAGCAATTAGAATTCCAGTGTAATCAGAACTTACCCTCAAGACTAATTAACCTGCTTGCTTTGCTTCTGTAACTGGTTTTTGCTTTGAAGGTAGAAAACCCTACCCCCTATCTCTCCTGAAGCCCCTTCACTTTGTTCCTGTCCTTGAAGACCATCTGTGTATTTTTGGCCTATCTAAGCTCCTTTCTCCCTTCATTCAGGGCTGCGGGGTTTTGAGAGACATGAGTCCCCCTGTATGCCTCCAGCTTCATCAATAAACTCCAATCAATTTGGCTATGTCTGGATGTGCTCTTGTTTCGTGGGGACAGTTTCCTGAGGGAAGGAGTGAGAGACGGGACGAACGACGCAGTGTTACAACACAGAGACGACACAGTGTTACAACTCTTCAGGGTCGTCCATTTATTGTGGGCAGCACGGAGACGACACAGTGTTACAACTCTTCAGGGTCATCTGGAGACGACGCGGTGTCACGGGTCTTCAGGGTCGTCTGGCGATTGTGGGCCAGGGATTGTGGTTATATACATGTTGGTGGGCAGTGATTGGTTGAATGAAGGATTGTAAAAGGTGGGTTATGATTGGTTGCTTTTGTGGACCAATCATGAGGTGCTGGATATGCAAATCTGAGGGATTCTAAGCTCACCGATTTGCTATGGGAAGTGGCCAATCAGAGTATGGTTTTGAAGGTGAAGTTTTGAAGGGGAGCCAATCATGGCCTTTATGGGAAGTGGCCAATCAGAGTATGGTTTTGAAGGTGAGGTTTTGAAGGGGAGCCAATCATGGCCTTTGGCATTGTGTAATTGTTTGCTTTCTGAGAAACCAGCCATATTCGCTGACGCGCAGCCTCCCACAGTTTCTTGCTGAGTAGACTATAACAGGTCCTAGTCCAGCCCCAGCCTCACATGGGGTAACCCAGTGCCAAGATGCTGAGGCCATGTGGGGAGGACCAGGTCTCCCGGCACATGCCAGGCATGCTCCTGTGCTCCTGGCTGGGGTGGACTGTGGGAGCGCCTTCTTCTCTCCCTCCCTCTGTCTTATAGAAGAAATAAGCTTTATAAAAAAGTGGTTAATGGGGTCAACAGGTGGTGTGATGGTTAAGGTGCTGGACTCCTGTATGGCTGACTGCAGTTCGAGTCCTGGACCTGGTGGCTTGAAAATCACACTGGGCACCTGTGCATTTGAGCCCAAAATCCCGAGAGGAGAATGAAGGAGAAGGGATTGAGGCATGGCCATTCCCCCCGGGAGGGGGGTCATTTCTCACTTTCCTTCTCTCTGTTTCTCTCTGGTGCTCACACTCTATAGTAAACTTTAAAAAAACAAAGTCATTTTTGGTCATTTTGTAATTTCTTGGGAATTGTAAATCATGCATATTTAGAGTTTTATTAGCTCAGATCTTTACATAGACTCCTCCTTCCCTTCTGCCTGGTCTATGTGGGCTTGGTCAGCCCCACCTGGAAGCTTAGGGGACATACGAAAAGGAAGGATGTCCTGGGCCAGGGTATGGCATGGACGAACCGCAGAGACACTGCACCAAGCAAAGCCCAGGTGACAAAGGCCACCTGCTGCCTGGTTCCACTCACAGGGCGTGTCCACACAGGCAAATCCCCGGAGATGGAAAGCTGGCTGTGGGTGCGAGGATGGGGACAGTGTGTGCATGGGAAGCGACCGCTCCCTGGGAGCAGGCCTTCTTTCAGGGTGATGAAGAGTTCTGGTCTCAATGGAGGCCGTGGCCATGCGGGATTGTACGTGCACTGAGCGCCACCGGGTTGTGCATTATTTCTGATCCAAACAAGCCTTCGATAAAGATTTTCACATGTCATGTATTTAACGGAAAGCAATTAAAAGGTGACGCAAACAGTCTGGTCGTAAACTTCATCTTTCCGACCGTGCGCAAGTTCTCCAAGATCTGCACTGTTCTCTGATGCTCCCAAAGCAGATGCCGAGCTCAGTTTCACGCGTCAGATCTTCGAGAAGCTCTATAGGACGCAGGTGCAAACCCAATAGCTTCTCTCAGTTCTCACACTTCCTAAAATTCCGGTTGTTTCTGGAACACGGAGTTCTCCATGCTGAAGGCTGTGAGACTGAGGGAGGAGCACTGAGCTTCCCCTCGCAGTGTGGTCGCTGTGCTGCTCCGTCACTAGGTTTCCAGCATGGGTCCAGCTATCGTTAGCAGCAGGGGTGGTAGGAAAGGTCCGTGCTGCGGTCTCTCTGCACTTGGGCCCTGACTGCTGCTAACTTCGCACTAGTCTTGTCCGGCCTGCCTGACAATGATTTTCTAACTTGGGATTCTTCTAGATACTTGTTTTTTTTTTTCAGAGAAGTTTTTGCTATAGGGTGCGTGCCCTTGCCAGAGAGACAGAAAGTGAGAGATCACCCCCCAGGGGGGATGGCCACGCCGCAATCCCTTCTCCTCCATTCTCCTCTCGGGATCTTGGGCACGCACGAACAAGTGCCCAGTGTGAGTTTAAGCTACTGGGTCTGGGACTCGAACTGCGGTCAACTACATGGGAGTCCAGTAACATAGCAACATAGCCATTATGCCAACTGCTGGTCCCAGTTTTGTGTTTTTTGGGATTTTTTAAAGTCTGTTTTATTAGGACTTCCTGAGACGCTCTTGGGTTGAAGAGTTGGGATTCGAGATCATTCATTCTGAGTTCCCTCTGACTTCCAAGTGGAGCAGGACTGTTCTCTTCCCTGCTCTGGGTTTTCTTGAGATGCCGCTTGTGCCTGAGGTCTTGCGTATTGGCTTGGATATCCACTTTAGATCCACTGGGTTTTAAATCTCCTTGGAAACCGGCTTCTCCATTTTCATATTTACTTGACTTCTTTCTTGACATTTCCAAGGGTTCCTTAACCCGTTATCGCTTTCTCTAATTCACCTTTTACTTTATTTCTTGATCCAAATTCTATTCCAGAGATTGTTCTACCTCGGCAAGTTTCTTTAATTGTCCTTTTCTCCCTCAGACCCCGGACGTTTACAAGCACGCCGGATCGTGCACTTTTAAAAGGGTGATGGTGAACTCCAGGTCATGGGAACTTTACTGGATAAAAATATGAATCATGAGAGGAACGATTATGTTGCTCAACGACTAGCCTAGCTGGTCAGGGTTTCCATTCCCGATTAATGGCCGCTCCGTGTCAGTGACACTGCGGCAGGCCCGGCCGCCATGACGTAGGCAGGAAGGCGCCGCCGCGCGGTGGCCCAGGTGTCACCAGAGGCCCCCCTGTGGTCCTAGCCAGCTGGGGCAACACTGTGCATAGACCCTGTCCAGGATACCTCCGCCCCACCCGGCCCCCTTCCCTCCCACACATGCACTCTCATAAAATAGTAATATACAGTGTCAAGAAATAACACCCAGACTTCCTTGGAATAAAAATCTTTTCTTTTGCATTTTCGGTATGCATTTGTTAAATAGTTCAAGCCCACTCCGTTAGATGGAATTTAGCTTGGTCTTTCATATTTACAGAGCACTGTGATGTAAAACATGCTGTTTGTTTCGTTTTGTTTCAGCTGTCAAAACACGCTCGTGGGCCAGTCAGGTGGCACGGTGGTTAAGGTGGCTGGATCCCATGTGGCTGATTGTACGGTCTGAGTCTGGGCCTGGCAGCTTGAAAATCACGCCGGGCATGTGTGTGTGTGCCTAAGAGCCCGAGGAGAAAGCAAGAGAGAGGGGACTGCCGCGTGGCCATCCCCCAGCAGTGCTTTCTCGCTTTCTCTCTCCATCTCTGTCTCTGGTGAGCGCACACACCCTATAAGTTTAAATAAATAAATAAACACACAGGCAATGATGAGGGAAGAGAAGCTGGTCCAGCTGCCTCTGGCTCAAGCCTGATCCGGCTGACTTTAAAGCCAGCCACTCGCCCCTCGGGATGGCTGGCAGGGTCAGGGCTCTGTAGGGCCTGGGGGCGCTGGGGGCGCTGAGTGTCCTCCAAGCTGGCACTCCCTAGAGAAGCTGCTCCTCTTTGAGAGAAATAGACACAGACAAACCACTCCATTTCGCTTTACGGGAAGTATCGTCCCATCCTCCTTCCCCGCCCCGCGTCTCTGAACCTCCCGTTTTCCTCCCGCAGTGGGCTAAGCGCCCGCACCCTGTGCTGAGAATTGATCTGGGGAACAGCCAGGTACCGATTCTAGTAACAGAGACCATGTCCATGCACACCCTCCCCAGGCCCTGGGGGTCCAGGGTTCCTGTCCGTCTTGTTTTATGGGTTCTCTGGTCTCCAGAAAAGGAGCGTGCGGAAGGGCTACCCATATGCACGCAGCAGCGTCATCTGAGGATGGGAGCAGGGACTCCTGACCACGCCCAGCAGGAGCCCGCCTCCCCCCACCCTTCCCCTCCCCCTGTCGTGCATACAGAGCCCTTTCTGCCCCTCAAGGCTTGTAATCGCCTTGGTTGCTACAGAGATAGCTCCCTGGCAGATGTGGGGGCACCTGGGGGGTGGCAAGGCAGGAGCCATGTTGGCACAGAGGGAGCCCCCCAGCTGACACAGGACACACTCCTGATTCAAGGTGTCTTCCCAGAATTTTGGACTTGGAGCAGGTCTCATGGGCAGCCTCCCCAGCAGCGTAGGCCGAGAGAGAAGCGTTGACAGCCATGCTGGAAGGCCAAAAGTCAGCCAACTGGGGGTGGGGCGGCAGCTCTGGGCAGCAGGGCAGGACGGCAGGATTCTCGCCTCCGTGTGTGAGAATTTCGGACGGCAGGATTCTCGCCTCCGTGCACGAGGCCTTCGGACGTCACTTCACTGAGGCTCGCCAACAGTCATGTCGGAAATGCGTGTCTACCATCCCCACTTTGCAGATGAGGACTTTGAGGCTTGAGGCGCAGAGAGGCTTGTACTCAAGTGTCACCCCAGATCCAACTACGGGTGGGACTGGAGTCAGGAGCCCCGAGAAGGCAGCTCACCTCCCAGAGTGAGCGGAAAACCTCAGGAGAAGAGGCCAATCTCCCGCCTCCCTGACAGAATTTACAGCCAGGGGGCCCGGCAGGCACCATGCTCCCAGGTGCCGTAAAGCAGCCAAGAAAGCCAGCGAGAACCGCTCATTCCCTCCTCTGAAATGGGGACAATGGCAGTAGTTAGCTCACTGGGCTCACGAGGACAGCACGCAGGAGCAGGGCTGCAGAGCGCGGCGAGCAGGGCCTGAGAGCGGCCGGGCAGTGCGATGACCACAAGGCGGGGCTGCTGTCCAGCCGGGCTCCGGCTCCCGCGCTCTCTGGCCGGTGATACTGCAAGGTGAGTCCCATTTGCAGCCCCAGGTGTGTCCAGGAGGTGGCCCTGGGACCCCCACCCAGGCTTGCCAGCTCCACTCCTGCGCCCTGCAGTCCCCTCTTGTGGGCACACCTTCGCCGACCCCCAGCCCCCAACCTCAGGCTCTCATCCTGCCCCCG
This sequence comes from Tupaia tana, assembly GCA_026018925.1. Lineage (NCBI taxonomy): Eukaryota > Metazoa > Chordata > Mammalia > Scandentia > Tupaiidae > Tupaia > Tupaia tana. Next base: position 102,504,402 of record JAKSZU010000013.1, on the reverse strand, counting down.
GTTCATACCCAAGTGGCTGAGCACGGAGAATGGAGCCCCGAGGCTGGGGCTCTCTCAGACCCAGTCACCCCTGGGCCCAGCCCTACCCTAGTCCTCAGGAATGCTCTGGGCTCTGAAGTTGTGTAAACCATGTAGCTGCTGTCCTGGGAATCCCCACACCCCCCTGAGCTTCTGCCCCCCATGCCTCCAGGTCTGCCTGCCCCTGCCTCCAGGTCTCGCCCACCCACACGTCCGATATCTGGAGAGACCAGGGTAACTGGCCAGGCCTCGGGTAACAGAAGCTGCCTCCCTGACACCCTGCCTCTGACCAAAGACCAGCTGATGAGAGCCTGAACACCCCTCGCAGTCGGAAAGATGGACCAGCCCCTTCCCTCTGTGTCTTGGGAGCCTAGTGGGTAAAATGTGGGTCGGTAATACCAGTACTGGCCCCTAGAGGGCGCCGCTACAAGGAAGCACCGTGGAAACGCACCGGAACCCAGCAGTCCCTGGGGCAGTGGGGTGAGCTCTCCTGCTCATTGTCATTACTTTGCTCTGCGTTAAGATGGGCAGAATTAGTGAAGAGTCGTTCTGCTGGGCTTCCCGAAAAGCAGAGAAAGGAGGGCTCCAGGGTGGTGGGTCCAGCCTGTCAAGCCTGTCCAGTATCAGCTCCTGGAAGGTGACCTGGCACCCCTACTTCCTCTGTGCGTGGGTCTGCTAGGAAAATCTGAGGCTTGGTGCGCACTCCTCTGTTCCCTGTCACCCTACCTCTGCCCCTTTGCACCTGCTGTCCCTGCCCAGGATGTCTTCTCATGCCTTCTCACCTGTCTGGACCCTGCCACCCTCGAAGGGCAGCTCAGGAGGTCTCCTAGCCCAGGTAGCCCCCAGGGGTTGGGGTTAGGGTGAGAACCGGTGAGCGCCTGCCCCCTCTGGGGTCTGTAACCTCCCTGCGTGTGTCCTGCTTCGAGAACCGGACTGCGTGCTGTCAGGCCGTGACCGAAGCCTGGCGTTGCGCCCATCCAGCGTGAACATGCCAGCGAGCCCTCGAGAACCCTGTGCCGGACTCTGCTCCAGGCCGCTGCTCCGGGCACACAGACCGCAGCCAGGGTGGTGGCAGCGGGTCTGTGCACGAGCTTGGGCTTAGAATCCACACTCAGGGCAGGCCCGAGACTCGCTAGGAGGAGGGTTCCCTTCCAGAGACAGGGTGCTCCCTGGCCGGCCCACGGTCCCCACTCCACTCCACCCACCTCCAGCCCAGCCCGGCCTCTGCGCTGCATGAATCTTCACCTCTGAAAGCCTGGCCTTCTCGCAACACACGACCAGACCTTCCAAATTCTCCAAGATGGAAACAGGCCCCGGTATCACAGAGACTACCCCAGCCTATGGGCACCAACCATCCCGGGTAAAACAGGGCCTGCCCTCGGTCCCAGCACAGCCCTCCTGACTCCAGGAGCAGCTGATACTCCTCCTCCTGCCCGTCGCCTCTCAGAGCTGCGTAAGTGCTCGGCTTATTTTGGGTCTGGGGAAAGGGCACGATTTCTGAGGCAGGAGACTGGGGAGACCACGAGAGGTGGCCCCTGAGTCCTGAATCCCCTGGCAAAGTCCTTCCTGAGCCAGCCTGCCCAGTGCCCTCCCTGAGGTTCCTGGTGAAAACCTAGCCATGCTGGTCTCCTGGGCCTCTCTGGGCTCCAGTTAACCTGGGCCTCCTGAGCCTCCTGGCCCCGAGTCCTCCCGCAGGAAGCCTTCCACCAGGAGGAGAAAGACACAGCGGAAAAGGGAGAGGAAAAGGGAAGGGTGGGAAGGCGCGGCTGAGAGGGAGACTGAGCACGTGGGGCCGAGAGGGAGGCTGAGCACGTGGGGTGGAGAGGGAGGCTGAGCACGTGGGACTGAGGGGGAGGCTGAGCACGTGGGACTGAGGAGACTGAGCACGTGGGGCCGAGAGGGAGGCTGAGCACGTGGGGCCGAGAGGGAGGCTGAGCACGTGGGGCGGAGGGGGAGGCTGAGCACGTGGGGCGGAGGGGGAGGCTGAGCACGTGGGGCGGAGGGGGAGGCTGAGCACGTGGGGCGGAGGGGGAGGCTGAGCACGTGGGGCGGAGGGGGAGGCTGAGCACGTGGGGCGGAGGGGGAGGCTGAGCACGTGGGGCGGAGGGGGAGGCTGAGCACGTGGGGCGGAGGGGGAGGCTGAGCACGTGGGGCGGAGGGGGAGGCTGAGCACCTGGGCGGAGGGGGAGGCTGAGCACGTGGGGCGGAGGGGGAGGCTGAGCACGTGGGGCGGAGGGGGAGGCTGAGCACGTGGGGCGGAGGGGGAGGCTGAGCACGTGGGGCGGAGGGGGAGGCTGAGCACGTGGGGCGGAGGGGGAGGCTGAGCACGTGGGACTGAGGAGACTGAGCACGTGGGGCGGAGAGGGAGGCTGAGCACGTGGGGCAGAGAGGGAGGCTGAACACGTGGGGCGGAGAGGGAGGCTGAGCACGTGGGGCGGAGAGGGAGGCTGAGCACCTGGGGGAGAGGGAGGCTGAGCACGTGGGACTGAGGAGACTGAGCACGTGGGTCGGAGAGGGAGGCTGAGCACGTGGGGCAGAGAGGGAGGCTGAACACGTGGGGCGGAGAGGGAGGCTGAGCACGTGGGGCGGAGAGGGAGGCTGAGCACGTGGGGCGGAGGGGGAGGCTGAGCACCTGGGGGAGAGGGAGGCTGAGCACGTGGGGCGGAGAGGGAGGCTGAGCACCTGGGGGAGAGGGAGGCTGAGCACGTGGGGCGGAGAGGGAGGCTGAGCACGTGAGGCGGAGGGGGAGGCTGAGCACGTGGGGCGGAGGGGGAGGCTGAGCACGTGGGACTGAGGAGACTGAGCACGTGGGGCGGAGAAGGAGGCTGAGCACGTGGGGCCGAGGAGACTGAGCACGTGGGCTGAGGAGGAGGCTGAGCACGTGGGGCTGAGGAGGAGGCTGAGCACGTGGGCCCGAGATTCCGGGAAGCTGAGCACGTGGGGCCGAGAGGGAGGCTGAGCACGTGGGGCCGAGATTCCGGGAAGCTGAGCACGTGGGGCCGAGAGGGAGGCTGAGCACGTGGGGCCGAGATTCCGGGAAGCTGAGCCACACGTGGGGCTGAGAGGGAGGCTGAGCACGTGGGGCCGAGATTCCGGGAAGCTGAGCACGTGGGGCGGAGAGGGAGGCTGAGCACGTGGGGCTGTGGGCTTTCACCGAACCGCTCTGGCAGATGCGGAGGTCTGGATGCGCACATTTGCTGCCATAGATTAACTTGCCCCGGCAGCCTGCTTGGTGTGTCGAGGAGAGTACGAATCCGGCTGTGGGCAGAGCCCCAGGATGGCTTCATCAAGACAGAAGTGCTCCTCCACCTCTTAACAGCCCCAGTGTAAAGGGTCCAGGGTGGGCGTGGTGGCTGCATGGCACTGGGACCTGGTTCCGGGCAGCCTGGTTTCAGATGTCCAGGTCCGGCGGCAGACACAGGGAGAGGGAGGGAAGTCGAGCTCATTACTCTCGTCCTATTGGTCGGAACGGAGTCACATGGCCACACAGCTACAAAGGAGGCTGGGAAGTGCAGTGCTCTACTCCAGGGCCCCAGGGCCCAGCTGGGAAGAAGGCAGAAGGCCCCACCATACCTGCATGTGCCCCACACACCAACCAGGCTCCTCCAGAGCGGGGACCTGGGGGACAAGTGACTCTGCTCCTGCACTTTGTGGGCAGGAAGCAGAAGGTCAGATGGATGTGACCCAGACACTGTCACTTGTCCCTAAAAGATGCACGGAGATCCAGGGTAGGCTGCGAAGGAAGGCCCCTAGTCCTCTTGCACCCAGGACAATGGCAGGGAGGAGGTGGCCACAGCAGGGCAGGGTCCACACTACACCTCCCTGTCCCACTGCCCACTCTTCTCTTCTCCTTCCTCTCTGCACCTGCTGATGCTCTGAGCTGGGCTCTGGGGAGTGAGAGTTAGGGGGGTAATTTCTAGTCTACAGAGATGAGTAGGGATTTGGGAGGGCTGGAGTGGGGCAGGGCCGAGTGGAAGACCCAGGGTGGAGAGAATAGGACTGCCCTGGAGGACTCACCTGCATGGTCTCACCAGGGGATGGCGCTGGCCCCAGCCGTCCTGGCGAGGCAGGTGGCCCAGACAGGGAGGAGGAACCAAGGTCTGAGCCTCATCCGGGCCTCGGCCCATGGCACATGCCCAGGTAGGCTGGGTGTGACCAGTCAGCGCAGACCTTAACCTGACCCGGAGGGAGGGCAGGTGCCACGGTGTGACCTAGGCAGCAGGGGCTCTAACCTCGGGCTCTATAGACGTCCCCCGAGGCTGCCCAGGAAAGACCGAGCCACTCCAGGGCCACTGACACGCACCGCAAGCTCACCAGAAGTGGCCGTTATGTGGCAGCCACGCTGACGGCAGCCCTTTGAGCCAGAGCCTGTACTCTGGAGAAGGGCACCGGCGGGGGAAGCAGGGTGCGTGGGCACACAGACCACCTGGAGGAGGTGAGTGGAGCACCTGGCTCCCGGGGGCGCACGTCGGTAAAACCTGCACACAGGGTTTATTAGCACGGAGGGTGTCAGAACTCACTCTGCACAGGGGGTCACCGGGGACATGGTGGCTAGAAAGCACGGCCCTCCCCCGCACCACCAGCCAAGTGGCCGGCAGCCTGCTGCTGTCAGGGCCGTCTGGGTCTGGGTGGGTGCTGGGGTCCCAGGCCCCCCCGTCCGTGGGCACACAGGCACAGGGTGCAACCACTGGGGACTTTCTCATGTGGTGGCCTTTGACCTCAGACCTGCCTTCATCATAAGGCTCGACCCACAGGCCTGGAGGTAGGGAGCCACCCCGGCCTCTCACGGGGTCCACATTTTAACCAGAAGACCCTGTGGGTTAAAACACACACCAACGTCAAGTGCTGGTGCGCGGCTGGGGACCCCACCTGATTGCGGATGCCGTGGTTCTGACCACTGTCCCACACTGCCTTTCCAAGTCAGCTGCCTTTCACTGGCTCCCACGGGCCAGGGGCAGCTGGTATCTCCACTCCAGGTCCTGGCAGCATGAGGCACAATGCTGGTGCCCAGCGTGGCCACGGCGGGGATGCTGAGCCGCCAGCGGTCGGAAGGCGGTGTTGCCTGCTGAGCACGGGCTCGGCCACCGCAGGCTGCCACGCTGCCCACCGCCTGCTTGCCGTCTTGCCCGGGCCTGTGGCTGACAGCGGTAGGTATCTGCCCGGCAGTCACACTCCCGGCTGCCAGGGCCTTTCCTCGTCCTCTGAACTGCTTCCTCAGCAAGCTCTGGAAAAGGACCCACCTCCTGCGATCCCTCCCCACACGGCTGGGCCCTCCAGAGTCCAGGACGCAGGCCGAGGCGGCCCCTGGTGGGGGGCAGCCACACGGCCTGCCGCATCTCACGGTGCCTTTCCGAGGCTCCACGGGGCCCCGCCCACCGGCCTCTCCTCCCGACTCGGCCCTGCACCCCAGCACGTGGCAGGTACACATCACAGCGAACGCGGGAACGGCCAGCCTGAATCCCGGGGCCGAGGCAGGTGTGACTGCTGTCTAGGACCCAACGGGACATCCTGCAGTGTAGACAAGCTGCAGTGAGGCCACCTTGATGGGGCTTCTCAAAGTGTGGCCCCAGCCCAGCAGCATCAGCCCAGCCCAAGGACGTGTCAGAAATGCAGACCCTCAGGCCAGCCCCTTGCCTACTGGTTAAGGGAGCTGGATCCCACGTGGCCTTCCATGGTTCGAAACCCAGCCCCGGTGGCCTGAAAAACACATTGATGTGTGTGCATGCACCCAAGATCCTGTCAGGATGGGGAGACTGGGGAGAAGAGATCATGGCGTGAGCAGACCTCGTGGGGGGGGAGGGGGTACTTTCTCCCTCTCTCTTTCTGTCTCTCTGACAAGTGCTCGTGTCCCCAGCAATTAACAAAAATGCGGATTCTCAGGTCCCCTCCCAGACCCACCTCAGACCCTCCAGGATGGGGTTGGCCATCTGGGCCTTAATAAGCCTCTGAGTGATTGGGTCACACACTCAGCTCTGAGAGCCAGATCTAGTCACTCTTCTCACCCGTTTTTAGAGCAGCAGAAGCCCTTTGAGACGCCCCCTTAGGTGGAAAGGCAGGGGTGGAGGCGTGCGGGTGCTGGGGGCTCGCCTGTGGCTCCCGGCTCCCAGAGCACTGCTGGGAGCAGTCCAGTCTAACCCCAGAGCCCAGGGGCCTCACTTAGCGCCTTCTCTCAGGAACACTGGGCAGACAACACCCAAAGCAAGAGAAAGGGTGTCACAGGAGGAAGCAGAAACCCAAACGAAACGGGAAGAACAGAAACACACAAAGCAACAGGCCACACGGGAGGCGAGGACAGTCCAGGAAGCGAGTTTAATCGGCGCGACACAGACGACACAGAGCAGGGCAGGGAGGAGGCCCAGGCGTGCCAGGGCCCTGTGCACCCAGGCCTCACTGAGCTGGCCCGCGCCACCAGGCCAGAGTCTGCCCCTTCCCCAGGGACACATGCCAGCAGATTTAGACAGGACAGCACCCCACAGAGCGACCCCAGGGGGCTGGGAGGGCAAGCAGGAAAGGAACAGAACCACAGCCAGGGAACCTCTCTGCTTTTTGTTTTTGTAGAAGTTACCCAAATTCCTTTCCAGGGCCGTGGCCCCAGGTGGGGGTGCTCCCTTGAGTCGCTGCTCTCTGGCACTGGGCTGTCACCTCTGCCAGGGGCTTTATGACCTGCAGAGCTGGTCTTCCCAGTGCCCTGTGCCTTCTGAGGGGTGGAGACTGAGACCCACCACTGGGAGCGCCTGCCCGAAGCTCCACGGGGCAGCTGGGAGTAAGCCAGCTGAGGGGCTGCGCGGGCTCCAGAGCCAGCCCTCAAAGCTGCCTCTGTGGGTGGGACCTTGTGTCCCTGCAGGACCTCGGGGCTTAAGGGGCCAGAGGATCCCTGGGACCTTGGACTGCTGCAAAGACACAGGAAAAGCAGAGGCCCGGGAAGGCTGAGGGGGAGTCCGTGCGGAGTAGGCAGGTCCTGCAGCTAGATGCCAAGATGCCAAGACAGAAGATGGGACCAGCTGTTTATTCAACAAAGGCTTTTTATTCATTCAAAAATTAACCATCGGGTTTATTCCGCAAATATTAAAAAAAAAAAAAAAAACGGGGGAGGGGTGGAGGGCATGGCTTGCCCTCACAGTGCCCTTACGCTGATGCACTTGCTACCTCCAGACCAAGAATGTGGGACTGGGGCCTCATGAACTCACAGCCGCCTCCCCCTTGGCTACCTGTCGCGGAGGGTGTAGGCCCAGATGCCTTCCCGCTCACCACCAGGGGGCGCTCCTTGCTTCCTAAGTCCAAATGCGGACTTAGGCCGGCAGCTTTCACCAGACCAGCAGTGGGGACTTTTCTCCGGGGAGAGGCTGCCTCTCCTGGGAGGTCCTTGGACATTTGGACCTCCCCACGCAGAGCCCCCAGAATCCAAGAGAAGAAGCTGTGTCCCCAAGAGCACAGGTGCATCTGCAGAGACCGGCTGTCACACTGAGGAGCACTCCAGGAAAGAGACCGTGATGAGGATGACACACACGTTTCCTGTGTTATTTTAAACACTGCCTCGTTAAATATTGGAAAATCGTGACATTCTCCTAAGCCACCAGCACACAAAGTGGGGGACAGACGCGATGAGGAAGCAGCCAGGCCAAGGCGGGCTGGCAGCCCCAGGTGGCCCTGGCCCTGGCCCTGGCTCGGTGGGGGTGGGGTCCACAGGGGACCAAGGCCTGACCTTTGAGCTGGGATCCCCAGAAAGCAGCATCCGATGGTGCTGGGGGGTGTCAGGGAGAGGCCCAGGGCTGCCCAGGAGGGCTCCGGCTTGGATTCTGGGGGTGCCGCAGCTGGAGGCTGGGGGGAGGAGGGGACAGAGGCCGGGCCCTGCCTGGCACCCTCAAACAAAACTGGTCAGTGTCCAGCACCCTGCCAGGAAGGGTAGCCCTGGGAAGCTTGGAGCTGTCTCAGGACATGAGTCCTCGGGTGCCCTGGGCCGCAGTCCCTGAGGGTACCACTTGCCAAAGCCAGAGTCACACCAGTGGCTCCAAACCCAAAGGCCGAAGGCCAGGCTACGGGGAGATGGGCCTGGCCCTCGACGCTCAGTGGACGCCAGGGAACAAGCCTGGGCCGGAAGGGGTCCATGGGCTTACCCCAGGACAGTCCGCCCACGGTCCCAGGGGTCCACGGGCCTAACCCCGATTGCTTTCCCATGGTACCAAGACAGGGTACAACACAGCATTGTCCCCCTTTGACCAAGGCACACCCAGGTTCAGGTAGAAGCCAAAGCAAAGCAATCTGAGAATGGACCCTCTCACACCCTCTCAGCCCCAAGTCACCGTGGCCAGCCTGCATCGGACCTGGCTGCGGCCTGCAGGGGCCCCGAGAGCCAGCCCTCACATTGCCTGTGAAGGCAGAACTTTTGTGCGCATCCCTGCAAGATCTGGGGGCCAAGGAGGGTCTGTCAAGGCGGGGTGTGTGTGGGGATTTCCGGGGCTGTTTCAGCCGGCAGGAATGAACATGTAGGCCCAGGGCAGAGCCAGGCCAGGGCGCCCTCTGGCTGGGCCTGCGCCCCAAGGGCCTCCTGAAATGCAAAGTGGGACCAAGAATGATTCCCAGTGGGAACTGAGGGCCAGCTTGTCCCCTCAGGGAGGAGAGATGAGCTATGGACTTGGCAAAGCAGCCTAGACCTAGCCCCCGCCTGGCCCTGCACAGCTGGGGGCTGCTCAGCCCGGAAGCCTTCCTAGGCAAGTGAGGACGAGGTCTGGCCTGTGGGGGGGGCCCTCGAGGGCCCAGCAGACTACAGGGAGGGGCCACGGGACAGCCCCATACGCAGGCAGCAGTGGCTGTGTGGAGCCAAGAGACAAAACGGGGGCGGGGCTGTGACAGTGCCCCACCTGCTTGGGCCGGCAGGCTCGGCTACAGTCCTGTCACCAACCGCAGGAAACTGCCCCAGGCGCAGAGCCAGACAAAGCCAGCATGGAAGGCCTCCATACCCAGCAGCCCAGGCCTCCAGGCCCTGCCTCACAGGCCCTGCCTCACAGCGCCCTCACCCTAACTCACAGGCCAGCTGAGGCCCAGAGAGGGAGGGGTGCCCACCAGCATGGAGCAAGGCCAGATTTCAGACTCCTGACTGCCTGTGTGGGGTCACTTGGCATTCCTGGTGACAGCGCTGGGGTGGCCTGTCTTCCTCGCAGGCAGAGCTAGAAGCCACGTGTGCTGGGACAGGGACGCCCAGTGGGGTTGTGGGGAAGGGCCCCTCCTCCCCTTCTTTCCCTCCCAGCACGGGAACTAAGAGAGGGACAGGGAAGAACACATGCCTCCCGCTGGAAAAGAGGCGAAGGCGGGGAGGCAGGGTGCGAAGAGCTCCCTGCGGGCTGTCTCCGAGCCCCACCACCAAGGAGGTGTGGGCGTCCCCTGTGCCAACCTGTGCAGACACCAGCCCTCCCTCCTCTCTGCCAGACCTCCACCCCCTCCTGCGTCCTGGTCCAGGACAAGGCTTGCCATGCTCCACACTGCCGCAAACACCAAAGCACGTACCGAAAGCCAAAAACGCCCCTTGGAACGAGTGCCCCAGGCCCAGAGGAAGAGGGTGGGGCAGAGGTGGAACAGTGGCAGGGAGACAGAAACGGGGGCTGGAGGCTGGCGGGACAGGGCAGTCGCCACGTGGAAACGTCCGCCTTCCCCTCTGCGAACATCAAGCACAGTATCTGAAGAAAAAAATCGTTTTTGGCTTCTTGGCTGCTGCAGGCCACCATCCTCCGAGCCAGTGGGCAGGTGGGTGAGGACGTGCACATGTAAGGGTGGGCCCGGCATCCCTGGGAGCTTTGGACACACGAGGCAGCAGCAATGGTTAACAACCAATAAATAAAAGGTATCAATTATATATGTGTATATATATATAAAAAAAAAACTCACTTTCCCCACAAAAAGCACAATACTGTTATCACAAAAACTCCTCCTCTTCCTCCTCCTCTTCACGGACCATCCTAGCCACGCGGGTGGCTTTGCTGCTAAAGGGTAGGGCCAGGATCGTGGGCAGGTGGCCCCCCGACCGGGCAGCCCTGGCCCACTATGGCCTCTCCCGCTGCAGGGACCAGGCCGGGGCAGAGTTCTCCGAGGTCCCCGAGCCTTCTCCCATCTGTCAGTCTGTATCTTCTAGGACAGAAGGTAGTGTTCTGTTTTGTTTTGTTTCTTTTAAAATGTCTGTTTGAAATAAAAACCAAAAGCACACGCGCAAAGAGCAGGAGGAACCCAGAGGCTGCAAAGCAGCCGAGTCCTCGGTGGCGCGGCGGGCGAGAGCCTTTTCCGTTTCGTTTGCCGCGTTCCGGACAAGCAGAGGTTGTTGGCAATTGGAGCCGGTGGCTTCAGGCGGCAGGTGGGTGCAGGGCAGGGGGAGGAGAGCCGGGCCCCGGGTCCAAGGGCAGCCGGCTGTGTGTGGAAGCAGAGGAGGGCTGGGTGGACACGGGTGGGCGGGGCTGAGGTGGCCTCATGGCACAGGAGGAGGCAGGCGGTCCCCAGGCATCTGAAAGACACAAGGAGATCGCGGGTAAGAGCCGGCGGCCAGGGACGGGCACGCAGAGCTGGCGGGCAGGGCAGCTAGAGGGCAGGATGGCACTGTCGGAGGCCCCCAAGTGTGCATAACCTCTGTGCAGCTGTCAGGTAGTTTGAGGTACCCCTAAGAGATAAGATGTCCTCCCCAGCATCATCTGTAATAGCAGAAACAGAAAGCAAACCAGAGCGGGGCCACCTAAGTGGCCAAGGTCAGGGGATGGACTGGGTAAGTTAGAATACACCCAGAGGACGGGGTGCACCAGCTCCAGAAGCCGTGCATGGGAGGGCCAATGAGCACAAGAAAAGATGCTTAACATGAGTGATTAAGGAGGAGGGCTACTAGCAAAAAAAAGGAGAATGAAGTGTTGGTGAGAAGGGGGGAAACAGGCCCCTTGTCCATGGCTGTAGGAATGGAAAATGGGGCAGCTGTTGTAGAAAAGTTTGGTGGCTCCTTAAAAAGTTAAGCAGAATCAGGACCAGCAGATGGTGTAATGGTTACATTGCTAGACTCCCACGTAGTTGACCACGGTTCGAGTCCTAGACCTGGCAGCTTGGTACTCTCACTAGGCGCATGTGCATGCGTGCCCAAAATCCTGAGAGGAGAATGGAGGAGAAAGGACTGTGGCATGGCCATCCACCCTGGGGGGTGATTTCTCACTCTCTATCTTTCTGTCTCTCTCTGCCTCTCCAGCAAGCACATGCACCCTATAGCAAAAATCTCTAAAAAGAAAAGTTAAGAATTATCATATGACCTGGAAATTCCACTGTGAGGCATACACACCCAAAAGCTAGATCCTCGGGAAACGTAAGTCCCGTCGCAGCAGCCCTCACAGAAGGGCTGGAGACGACAACAGCCCAGACGACTGCTGACAGACGGGGAAAACGCAACCCGGAGGCCCGCCCAGGGGCCCGTCCAGTCCCAGTCTGGAAAGGAAGGAGTGGCGCGGCAGATGCAGGTGAGCTGGCAGTGTGCCGAGGGAGAGGCTGGACACCCGAGGCCACGTACCGCACAATTCCACTTTGACAAACACGCAGGGCAAATTCAGACAGAGAGCAGACCACGGCCAGGGGCGTGAGGGCGGAGGAGGGGCGTGGGCAGAAACAGCTTATTGGGCTTTCCTTTGAAGTGTGCAAGTGTGCAGCCACGGGCGAGTCCAGCACCTTAACCCCTACGCACCTGTGGGCCCCAACAGATATTGTTTAAGAAAAGCCCACTGAGCCAGCCAGTGGCATGGTGATTAATGCAGCTGGATCCCATGGGGCTGACTGTGTAGTTCGAGTCCCAGACTCAGCGGCCTGAAAAACGCCAGATTTGTGTGTGCATGGCCAAAATCCCAAGAGGAGAGTAGAGGAGAAGGGATTGTGGCATGGCCATCCTCCCCGGGAGGTGATTTCTCATTCCACCCCACCCCACCCCCAGCCACAAGCACGCATGCCCTCTAGCAAAACAAACAAACAAATACAAAAAAGTGCATGGGGAGGGCAGCCAATGGCATGATGGTTAAGGTGGCTGGATCGCACATGGCCCATTGCATGGTTCAAATCCCGAACTCAGTGACTTAAAAGACACACTGGGTGCGTGGGCATGTGTGCCCAGAATCCCAAGAAGAGGGTAGAGGAGAAGGGATTGCAGCATGGCCATCCCCCCAGGGGGTGATTTTTCACTTCCCCTCTTTCTCTCTCTCCCAGGTGCGTGCACACTCTCTCTCCCAGGTGCGTGCATACTCCCCCCACCCCGTGCGCTCACTCTCTCTCCCTGGTGCGCACACTCTCTCTCCCCCTCTCCCTGTGCGTGCAGTCTCTCTCCCTGGTGCGCACACTCTCTCTCCCCCTCTCCCTGTGCGTGCACATTCTCTCTCCCTGGTGCGCACACTCTCTCTCCCCCCGGCGCACGCGCGTAGGGTGCAGGCATGTCTGCTACTACTGCACCCACAGAACTTCCCCGTGACTGGCTCAATGTCTGATCCCAGGCCCCTGCTCCCCAACTGGACAGGGTAGGCGTCCATCCAGGGGGGTGTTGTCCTACTTTTGTGAGATGATTGGAAAATTCTCTGGGCCAATCAGTTTCCTCCCTTAGGAATCAGAACTAGAGAACGGGAAGAAGGTGTTGGGTGGTGGCCCTGGAAGGAAGTGGGAAGGCCCTGCAGGACAGTCGGCAGCCACTGTGGTCCAGACAGAGAGGGAAGGAACAGAGAGGTTCATGGGAAAGAGGGGACAACAGAGCAGGTGCCCAAAGCCAGAGCACCCCAAGGAAGCCTGGGTCCTACCAGAGGGGCCATGTCCACTCAGCCTTACAGCTCACAGCACCACAATAGCCCTGGGACTGCACTGCTGACTTAAACCTGTAAGTGCATAATATTTTAAAAATAATAATTCCATTGGTCACCTCTAGAGGATGTTAGAAAAACAATCTGTGGTAAAATCTGATAAATAAAGAGAAGGAATCAAGCATCTAGCCTATCTTTTATATTAAAAATGAGGCCTCAGAGGCGGCCTGTACCACTGTGCACAGGAAGCTGGATCCCTCGTGGCCAGCCGGGTTCGAATCCTCTCCCCAGTGACAAATGCTGGACGTGTGCCCAGAATCCTGATGGGCTGCAGAGGGAGGCAGGACTGAGGTATGACCAGGCCCCACTGGGGAGTGCTTTCTCTTTCTCTCCCTCTCCCTCTCTCTCTCACTCTGCATGCATGCTCAATCATGACTAATGGAAATTTTAAAAAAATTAAATTCCACTGAAAAAAAAATGAGGCCTTGGGGTGACCACATGGTCAGTGAGGGCAAGTCCAGCTGACAGACGGAGAAGGAGAGGCGCAGGAGACACGATGTCACCGTCTGCACCCGCTGAACGACACTGGCCGGCTCCTGGGGCGCCTCCCACGGAACGCTCAGGGGCGCTCTCACCAGAGCGGGTCAGACCGAATCCCGGCCAGCCTGCAGACCTCACTGCCCATCCAGCGGGAAAACAGGGGCAACGGTGCACGCAGCACCACGCGGAGCAGTCGGCAAACCCCAGGGGTTGCTGGGAGCTCCACAGAGTTCATTAACTAACAGCCAGGAGAGGAGGGGAGACCTAGGGACTGAGATAAATGTGAGGACGCTCGACCGCTGCAGCGTGTGGACGCTGCTCAGAGCCTGATTCCCATGAACAGAGTGAAGGAAATGGTGAGAGAACAGGGAACCAGGAGAGCAACCGAAGATTAGAAGATGTTAAGAAATTATCAATTTGGGAGCAGCAGGTGGCTTGGTGGTTAAGGCATTTGACTCCCACATGGCCGACTGCAGTTCAAGTCCCAGACTCAGTGGCTTGAGAACTATGCAGAGCACGTGTGCACGTGCGGCCAAAATCTCGAGAGGAGAACGGAGGAGGAACTGCAGCATGACCAACCCTTCTGAAGGGTGATTTCTCACTTCTTCTCACTATCTCTTTCTGTCTCTCTCCAGTGAGTGCATGCACACTAAGGCAAAAACCTTTAGAAAGAAAGAATTACCAATTTTTTGGTTTCATAAGTTTTTTTCTTTTTTAGAAAGTTATTTATTTATTTTTATTTATTGATTGATTGATTTTAATTTGACCAGAGAGGGACAGAGTGAGAGTGAGAATGACAGAGAGAGAAAGCAAGCCTCCTGGTCTGGAACTCGAACTGCAGTCAGCCACGTGGGAGTCCAGCGCTCTTAACCACCACGCCACCTGCTGGCCCCATTTTCATGAATTGTAAAAAATTTTGCCAGAGGGCACATGTGCTCACCAGAGAGAGACAGAAAGACACAGAGAGAAAGCACTCCCCAAAGGGGTGTGGGCATGGTCAGACCACAGTCCCTTCTCCTTCTCTCCCTCCTCTTGGGATTTTAGCACACATATTCTAACCTGTTTCCCAAGCTGCCAGGCCCAGGACTCAAACTGTGGGGCCAGCCACACGGGATCCAGTTGCTTTAAGTACCAGGCTTCAAAGCTGGCTTGGTCTTACGGATTTTGCTTTATGGAGTCTTAAAGAGTCTTTTTTTTTAAAGACTCTTTATCTTTTAGAAATACATTTGTAAAAAATATGTATGTATAAAATGATAGGATGTCTTAGATTTGCTTGAGAATAACCCAGAGTGGAGGTGAGAGGAGGGTGTGGATGACCTAAGACTGGCAGTGAGCAGGTGGTTCTGGACTTGGGCGGTGGCACATGGAGTTACACTCTTCTCTACCGACGTGTGTGAATGTTCCCACACAACATCATTTCCGTCATCTCTTCTCCAAATTTCCTAAGTGTCCCGCACCACAAGACAGGTTAAATAACGGCACAACGGTATAATGGAATTCTAGGCAGCTATGAAAAATGGTTTCAAACAACAGTTAATGTGGAAGACAAGCGTGTCTCTGTTCCTGAACAAGTCAATGAATTATGTAACAGTAATCGTCCTGGGACCAGCAGTTAGCGTAATGGCTATGTCGCTGGACTCCCACGTAGTCGACCGCGGTTCGAGTCTCAGACCTGGTGGCTTAAACTCACGCCGGGCGCGTGTGCGTGCGTGCCCAAGATCCCGAGAGGAGAATGGAGGAGAAGGGATTGCGGCATGGCCATCCCCCTTGGGGGGTGATTTCTCACTTTCTATCTCTCTGTCTCTCTGTTTGGCGAGCGCATGCGCCCTATAGCAAAAACCTCTCCAAAAAAAAAAAAAAAAAAAAAAAAAAAAAAAACAGTAATCGTCCTAAGAATTACAACACATCAGGAACCTGAAGAAGCAAATAGATCGCAGAAATGACAGAACACAAATTGGATAGAATTACTGTGGGGTAGGCTCTAGAAAAAGCTGTGGAGAAGAAGGAAGGCAACTTCCTGAAAGAGCGAAAGAGAGACGGATTGTGTCAAGTGAGGGTCCCTGTCACTCGGCGAAGCACATCCTGGAAACAACGCGACGTGGCCATCTGCACAGGGGAACGTGAAAATAAGACATGGATCAACGTTCGCCAGGGACCCAGAGCCGCACATCGAGCATTGCTAACATAGAATAGCTGCGAGCGTTCCTTGACAAATTGCCTTTAATCATACGCTCCGATGCGACCTAGTTACTGGGTATCAAGTTTCATACGTGCTCAATTCTTTTCACATGACTCTGGTCATTAAAACATGTGCTATGATTATATCTGGGTCATATGTGAGGATGTTTAAAGTAAATATTTTTAACGAGGTTTTCTTTTTATTTATTTAATTTAATTAATTAATTAATTTTAGTTTTTTGGGTTTTTTTTTCCCCCATAGGGTGCATGTGCTTGCTGGAGAGACAGTGAAAGAGAAAGTGAGAAATCACCCCTGAGGGAGGATGGCCATGCCTCAGTTCCTCCTCCATTCTCCTCCTGGGATTTTGGACATGCATGCACACATGCCCAGTATGATTTTCAAGGTGCCAGGTCTAGGACTCAAACCATGGATGACAAGGTGGGAGTCCAGAGCCTTAACAGTATACCACCTGCTGGCCCAAGGTTTTCTTTTTAAACATATTTTCTAATGTCTTTTCAAGGCAGAGAGAGGAGAAGAGGGCAAATGCCCAGAGGGAGACCAGAGCAGCCTGAGGGGAGAGCCTGGGCCCCCTCACAGGGTCCGTGTCCACTCAGCCATCCAGGTCACAGCACTGCAATGGCCCTGGAACTGCACTACCATAAATTCATAATGATATTTTAAAAAGAGACAGGGGACCAGCAGTTAGCGTAATGGCTATGTCACTGAACTCCCACGTAGTCGATCGTGGTTTGAGTCTCGGACCTGGTGGCTTAAACTCATGCCGGGCGCGTGTGCGTGCGTGCCCAAGATCCTGAGAGGAGAAAGGAGGAGAAGGGATTGCGGCATAGCCATCCCTCCTGGGGGGGTGATTTCTTGCTTTCTATCTCTCTGTCTCTCTCTGTCTTTCTGGTGAGCACATGCACCCTATAGCAAAAACCTCTAAAGAAAAAAGAGACAGAAAGAACTTGATTGGCCACCTCTAGAGGAAGCCAGAAAACCAACTTGTTTAAAAAGCTCATAAAGGGAAGGAATCAAGCACCTGTCTTGGATTTCTTGTGTAAAATAATAATAGTAACAGAAGCCTGGAAACAGTGTATGCCTCTAAAACAGAAGTATCAGCAAATTAAATCTGATGAAACATAAAAAGGTTAACTCACCACAGCTAAACGAGTTAATTCTAAGAATACAAGGTGGCTTAGCATTCAAAAATTAGTTTGTATAACTCATCATAATAACAAAAAAGAAGAAAAGTTATATGAGCATCCTGATAGATGCAGAGACAACATTTAATGAAATTCAAAACCATTCGTGATTATTTAAACAAATAACTCCTCCCAAAGAAGGAAACTTCCTAAATCCATCCATAAAAGTTTATCTTCCGAACACCGACAGGAAACATCATAACTATGGTAAATTGTTGAAAGCTCTGCTCCAGATCGAGTGAGAGATGTCCACTATCCCTTCTCTGTGACATCCTGGTGCTGATCCAGTACAAGAAGAAAAAGACAAAAGGCACAGAGCAGGAAAGAAGGGAAAGAAAAAGACGTGGACAATCTATAAAATTCCAAAGCAGACTTCCAGATTGAAAAAATGAACTAGCAGGGCCATGAATATATGGTCAATAAATAAAAACCAAATTTCTATAAACCAGAAATAGAAAATACAATTTAAAAATGACTATTTATGACACCAAAAAAAAAAAAATCAGATCTATCAAAAGCTATAACAGACCTTTGGGCTAGAAACAATACAATGTTATAGAGAAAAAAATGTAAAGACCTAAACAAACAGAGGGATGTACCATTTTCATGGATTGTAGGTCTTGATATTATAAAGATGCTAAGACTCTCCAGATTGGCCACAGATTCAATGCAGTTCCAGTCAATGTGTGTGTGTGCGCGTGTGTGTAGAAACTTATAAGCTGATTCTAAAATTTATATAGAAATGCAAATAACCAAAAGTAGTCAAGGTTTCTTGAAAAAATGATGAGATATCATTTCCAAGATTATGATATAAAAAGACAGGCTAGGACCAGCAGATGGCATAATGGTTATGTTACTGGACTCCTGTAGTTGCGTGTGGTTCAAGTTCCAGACCTGGTGGCTTAAAACTCACAGTGGATGCATGTGTATACATGCCCAAAATCCCAAGAGGAGAATGGAGGAGAAGAGACTGCAGTGTGGCCATCCTCCTGGGGGATGATTTCTCACTTTCTGTCTCTCTCTCTCTTTTCACCTTGGTCCCTTTCTTTCCATCCCACTTGAAAAGCACACACTGAGGGAAGCCCGTAGCCATGTTGTGAAGAAGCCGTGTCTACATGGCGAGGGACCAAGAGCGAGCCTGGAAGGGCATCCCCCAACCAAACCTTCAGATGAGACTGCAGCTCTGGCCAACACTGGTGGTCAATTCTTGGGTTGTCTGGGAATGAGGAGTTTTCCAGCATATGAGAAATTCTCTCTTAAAGAGGAAATAAATGAATAAACTTTTTCTAAAAAATGTTTATGGGGAACCAGCAGTTAGCGTAATGGCTATGTCACTGGACTCCCACGTAGTCGACCGTGGTTCGCGTCCCGGACCCGGTGGCTTAAAACTCACACCGGGCACATGTGCGTACGTGCCCAAGATCCCAAGAGGAGAATGGAGGAGAAGGGATTGCGGTGTGACCACCCCCCTGGGGGGTGATTTCTCGCTTTCTGTCTCTATGTCTCTCTCTGTCTGGCGAGTGCATGCGCCCTATAGCGAAAACCTCTCCAAAAAAAAAAAAAAAACAAAAAGAGGAAATAAATGAATAAACTTTTTTAAAAAAATGTTTATGGGGAACCAGCAGTTAGCATAATGGCTATGTCGCTGGACTCTCACGTAGTCGACCGCGGTTCACATCCCGGACCCGGTGGCTTAAAAAAAAAACTCACGCCGGGCGCGTGTGCGTGCGTGCCCAAGATCCCGAGAGGAGAATGGAGGAGAAGGGATTGCGGCGTGACCATCCCCCCTGGGGGGTGATTTCTCGCCTTCTGTCTCTATGTATCTCTCTGTCTGTCTGGCGAGCGCACGTGCCCTATAGTGAAAACCTCTCCAAAAAAAAAAAAAAAAATGTTTATGGCTGGATGGGCCCTCGGGGTCATTCACTCGCCATATCCCCTGTCAATGTAGAGGGCACCACAGGGAAGAGGCAGAAAAAGAGGTGAGAGAGGACAGGAAGAAAAAAGGAAGACAGTTTTCTGCTCCAGCGGGGACATGCTATCATTCCACATAGACGACATTCCAACTGGATTAGAAAAGAAACCACATTTGAACTATTGACAAGAGAGCCAGGCGCTCAGGTCTTCAACTGGTTGCTCAGAGAGAAGATAAGAAATTCCTGCACCCAGGTCCCTGGCCCTGGCTCAGAGTGGTGATTTTTTTTTTTTTTTTTTTTAACCTGGGGAAACTTCTATTCAAGCAAACTCACAGGCCACTATATAAAAATGGCTAAGAACAACAACAAAATCAGACACGGCTGCTGTGACACGTGCTGCTAGGATGCCGTGCTCCACAGGCTGGGGCCACGTGGGATACCAGGTTCAGTTCCCGGTCCAACCTGACGGACGGCATGATGGCGTGTGCCTGTGAGCCCAGCAGCTGAGGAGGCAGAGGCAGGAGGAACATGAGCTTAGGGCTGGCCTAGACAACACAGCAAGACCGTTTTACAATGATCCAGGATGGCGACCGGCAGGTGGCGTGGTAGTTAAGGCATCCGGACACTCCCACATGGCCAACGGTGGTTTGAGTCCTAGATCTGGTGGCTTGCTCTCTCACTTTCCCTCCCTCTCTCTGGTCAAATTTAAATAAATGGATGAATAAATAAATAATTCTTAAAAAAAAAAGATCCAGGATGGGCTAGCCAGTGGCATGGTTGTTAAGGCATCTGGGACCCACGTGGCTAGCTTTGCAGTTTAAGTCCCAGCTCAGTGGCTTGAAAACACACCAGGCGTGTATGCGTGCACGCCCTGAATCTCAAGAGGAGAATGGAGGAGAAGGCATTGTGGTGTGGCCATCCCCCCTCAGGGGTGATCTCTCACCTGCCCTCTCTCTCTGTCCCTGTCTCCTGTGAGTGCATGTGCCCGATGGCAAGCTAAAAAGAAGAGCCAGATGTGGTGGAAGCTGTAGTTCAAGCTAGGGGGCCGGAGCAGTGGGACCATGACGCAGGAAGACCCTGTCTGAAAAAGAAACTGGGGCATGTGGCTGGTCCGAAAGTCCCACCTCCTAGGCCTCCCCCTCCCAGCTACATACCCACGGGGGAGACCCCACAGACTCACCTGCCAAGCCTGTGTCCCCTGGCTGGGTTTCACCCTCCCCCCCCCCAGGCCCCAGGTCCCCTGCACTCACCACAGCTCTGGGCCCTGGACTATACCAGCCCGTCATAGAGGGACAGCGCCTGCACGATGGAGGGGTCTGCCTTGGACCCCTCCTGGAACTCCTGCAGCGTCAGCTTCCCATCGGCGTTCTGTAAGCACAGAGAAGCAGCTGAGGGTGGCGAACCACTGGCCTGCAGGGAGAGCAGTCTCTGGCCAAGTCCAGCCCAGGGCTGGTCCCAAGAGAACTTGGCAGGTTAGGATGAGAAGGAGGCAACACGGCTCGGCAGATAGGAGAGTCGGCATCAGGCAGACCTGGGCGCTCACGGGCTGGGTGACCTTGGGCCCACTGCACATCTCTCCGGGCCTCATTGCCTCATCTGGGGGGGCTGGGGTGAGAGGTCCATGCTTGACTTGACCCCATGACCCCATCCTTATCACCCTCCACTGTTAGTTCCCACAAATGTGCTTAATGCCCAAGGGCCCAGGCCCTCACACATCTCTTGGGTCCCTCCTGGAAGGATATTTAAACCACCTGGACCTCGAAGACCTGCGAGGGGCCAGCGGAGCTCACACAAAGGCCGGGGCTCATTAGCGGTCTCCAGCGGAGGGGATGGTCTGGGCCAGGGTCCCTTCCCTGGAGCATATCTAAGGTCACCTCCGAAACCACAAGAGACCACTCACGCAATCTCACGCCCCCAGAACTCACTCCACCGTTCTGACTTAGGGCTGTGCCGGACTCCGGAGAATGCAGGGTGGCGGCCGTGGCACAGAGGCCCTGCACCCCACCGTGGGGGTGGAATGCCTGTTCCACGCTCGGGGGAGCCACTGCGTGATCATCACTGAGACCAGCTCGGCCTGAGCCCGGGCCCTTCGCTGCCCCTCCAACAGACGCTAACCTCCCTTTTGAAATTACAAAGTACAGGCCTCAGGCCCCCAGCGTTTAGGGCGAGTGACTGCATCCAGCCGGAAATCTGTATCCTTTCCGCAGGCAGTGCTAGGTTTTCCTACCAGCCTGACTTCAGATTTCCATTTAAAACAAGGTTATGTTAATTTAAAAAAAAAAGAAGAAGAAGAAGAAAAGGAAAAAATCTCACTTAAAAAGGAGGTCCCTTAACTGGGCTCTGTGGACCTGGATGACAAAACAGCCTTTGCTTTCACTACGCTCTAACTGAAACGCAGCTCTTGCCTAAACCATGAGTCTAGGTGACGGTCCCCCACAGAACCAGCAGGGCCTGTGACTTGTCGCTGCAGAGATCGCAGGTGTTTTCATCACACATCTTGGCTGTCGGGAATATCAGCCTCAGAATCATGGGGGTTGCTAAGCCTACGCGGCACCGGGTTACTTAACGTGCTCTTCGAGAAGCTCAGATGCTACTTGGCGGCAGGTGTTTCTCATTGCCAGAGGGGTGTGTGCCTGCAGAGACAGCGAGGAGGACGCACCCTCCCCGGGCGTGGTCACACCCCATCGCTTCCTCCATCTCTGCAGGACTCTGCAGCATGCAATGCCCAGCATGGTTCTCGGGCCACTGGGCTGGAATTCAAACCGCACTCAGCCATGTGGGGTCCAGCTCACTTACCCACTGGGCTATGGGCTGGCCTATATTTTGTTCCTAAAAAAATACTGTGATAGCTGTCCAAGGGGATCTTCAAATAGTTCCTGGGAAAATGGAATTAGGCAGCTCTGAGGCATAACACACTGCTCAAGAGAAGCCAGCTCCCACCTGGTGACCAGGACTCACATCCCGGTCAGCATACACACGCGGGTGTGAGCGCGAGTGTGCGAGACCCGACAGGCTGGAGATGGGAGGGAGGGGACCGTGACGGGGCCAGCCCTGTGGAGGCTGCTCTTTCTCACTGTCATCCCCAAATAAGGAAACACATTGATTTCCTAATGAAAAAAAACACATTTAAAAGGTGAATTTACTTTGGTGAAAACATTTTTAACTCCATACGCAGGTTTTTCTGTTCCAAAATCCTTAGCTTCCTTTTTCATCCTATGGATTGTATTGTATATACCAGAAGCCACTGTTGTTTTTTTTTTTTGGAGAGGTTTTTGCTATAGGGCTCGTGCCCTTGCCAGACAGACAGAGAGAGACAGAGAGACAGAAAGTGAGAAATCACACCCCAGGGGGGATGGTCACACCGCAATCCCTTCTCCTCCATTCTCCTCTCGGGATCCTGGGCACGCACGCACACGCCCAGCATGAGTGTAAGCCACCAGATCTGGGACTCAAACTGTGGTCAACTACATGGGAGTCCAGCAACATAGCCATTATGCCAACTGCTGGTCCCAGAAGCCACTATTTTGAGAAGTCTCCAGAATATCAAACCCATAGCACAAAATAAATACATAAATAAATAAAAATGAGGTTAAAGAAAACAGGGCCAGCTAGTGGCGTGGAGGTTAAGGTGGCTGGATCTTACATGGCTGACTACGTAGTTCGAGTCCTGGGCCCAGTGGCTTGGAAATGCTGGGCACAGGTGTGCATGCGCCCAAGATCATGAAAGGAGAATGGAAGAAATGGGACTGGGGAGAGGCCATCCCCTGGGGAGTGCTCTCTCATTTTCTCTCTCTCTTTCACTGGCTCTTGCTCTCTCTCTGTCTCTCACGGGTGAGTGCATATGCCCAAAAGGAAAAAAATTGTGAAAAGAAAGCCAGCCCACCTATCAGGCAGACGTACTTAAATCTCAGGACGTGTGGCGAGGATGGCTGGCCAGGCTGTGCCACCTGCCTTGAGCCAGTCCCATGTGTGGCGGTGGCAAAGCCAGCCGGGCCCAGGGCCCCCACTCCCTGCCCGCTGTGGCCAGGCCTGCCCCGCAGGGCCCAGAGCAGTCCACCAGCCTCACCTTGTCCATCATGGCAAAGATCCGGTCCACCCTCTTCTCAGGCGTGTTCTCCTCCTCAGGGAGCTCCACTGTATTCCCCTGCCAGGGACAAACGTGAGCCGGGAACGCTGGGCTTTGGTATCCTGCTAAACACTTGTCCCCAGCCAGAGCTGCCCCAGACAGCCCCCCAACTCCCCATCTCAGCCATTCTCCCTGGAACGTCCTGCCCACCCGGCCCACCATCTGCCCAGCCCCTGCCTATAGCTCCAGCCCAGAGGAGCCGCTGCACAGGGTGTGACATCGGGGCCAGGCCCAGCCACTCACAGTGATGGCCCTCCTGCCACCCCCTCCGCAGGACCTGGCCTCTCACCACCATCTGGTAAATGGCATCCACGATGTCCAGCATCTCGTTCCGGGTGATGTAGCCGTCGTTGTCCAAGTCATAGAGCTTGAAGGCCCCTGCAACCGGCCAGCCGGGCAGAGTCAGCCTGCGCTGCAGGGCTGGCGCCACCTCCTCCTCTGCACCCAGCATGGCTTCAGGGGCCCAGTGGCCCTGTTCTCATCAGGTCATGAGTACTTACAGCAGGGCAGACCTCAAGGGACACACACAGACACACCTATACCCACACCCACGCCCACCACTGCAAGTGGGGTTAATAATACAAACAATAAAAATCGGGCCAGCCCATGGCCTAGTGGCGAGGGAAGCTGGCCACAGCTGACCTGCAGCGTGAGCCCCAGACCGGGTGGCTTGAAAACACACTGGGCACGTGTGCATGCCCAAAATCCTGAAGGGAGGGAGAGATGGAGAAGGGATGGCGGTGTGACCAACCCCATGGGGAGTGCTTCCTTCCTCCTGCCCCCTCTCTCTGCGGAGGCCCCTCTGCAACAATTAAAAAATATACTGGGTCTGCCAGGCCTGGGGCCTGGTGGCTGGAACTGCATGAGTGACAGAAGCGGAGAATCTGGCCTTTGGTCCTAACGCCACTTCCCGCTGCACCACCCCAGACTGTCCTCTGCCTCTCCCAGTCCCACTGTGACGCATCTCATGACGGTCAGCATTAGACAGGAACGCGCTGTCACACATCGGAAGGGGAGCTTTGGCAGGAACAAAATTCTCTTTTATTTCTAAAAAAAGAAGAGGCTGCGGAGCTTGCCTGTTGCTGGGGGCTATAGTGAACGTTCCCAGTGAGCAGTGGGTTCCAGGCAGGCTGTGCTCCTCTCCCCTACCCAGTTCCTTTCATGCATCCACTGTCCCAGCTGTGTGCCACCATGGCAGGGGCTCACCTCCCCACAGGGCCTCAAGCCTGGGGCATTCTTCCCAGAATGCTCCCCCTGCGGCGCTCACCCCTCCCAGCTCAGCTCCCAAGTACAAGGTCAGGTCCTCTCCTGCGGGGCTCACCCCTCCCAGCTCAGCTCCCAAGTAGCAAGTTCAGGTCCTCTCCTGCGGCTCTCACCCTTCTCCCTCGCGTCACTGTGGAGCTGTGGGAGCTCAGGAGTGGCCGGTGCCACCATCCCCTGAGAGCAGGCGGGGAGTGCCCAGCCTCTCCCTGTGCCAACACGTGGTCGCACTCAGTGTTTGCTGAATGACTGAGTGAATAAGTGAATGAGTGAAATCACCAAAGAAGCGGATCCAGCCCTCTACCTCAGTCTTTTGACTCCATTGGGGCTATGCCTGCTTAAATGCCCCAGGGCTCCTGCCAGCCTCCTGCCCCACCCACCCTGTCTAAGTGAATGACCTGGCCCATGAGCTCCTGCTGCAAGCCCCCCCACACCCGGAAGCTTCCCTGCCTGGAAGGGCAGGGGGTCTGCATCACTCCCTCAGCCGGATCTGTTATGTGGCCATGTCGGACCCACCTGTTGGGGCCACCCCCAGAGACCCTCACAGAGGGCCACCGTTTGCAGGCACTGCCATGGGTATCTGGCGCCCCCTGCCTAGAAAGGACCAAGGGCTGCCTCACTCTGGCCTGGGACTAACAGCTGCTGCCCAATGGGGCCCAAGGGGACAAGACTTACACCGCAGCTTCTCATCCAGGGTCCCTCGCGAGGTCACTGACAGTGCCTGGATAAACTCAGAGAACTCGATTCGCCCGTCCTGAGAGGAGATAGTGGGCATGGCCTCGGTCAGCACCACCTCCTGGGCGGGCCAGCCCCTGCCTGTATGATGGGCAGCGGTAGATGCCGGCCACCCCTAACCAATGCACTCACCCCTAGCCAATGCACGCCCAAGGAGGGGGCAGCAGCAGGAAGTAAGGGGTCGAGGGGGTAGAGGAGAGGAGGGAGAGGGGAGGGGGAGAGGAGAGGGGCACCGAGGCTGGGACAGTCAGGTGGGAGCAAGAGGATGAGGAGAGGCCGCGGGCGAGGGGGCTTCCCCACCTCCAGAGGGAGAAGAGCCAAAGCACCAACACTGGCCCCTCTCCAAGCTGCAGGGCGCCCCCCACCCCCAGCCACAGGAGCTTTTGAAGAGGGAGGGCTTTCTAGGGTGTTTAATCCTACCCATTTGTTTTTCAAACAAGGACACTGAGGCCCAGAGAGGGCAGAGCCCTTTCCAGGGCCAACAGGTGTGACCCCTGGCCGGGGGCCGACCGATCAAACACCTGAGTGCCCAGGGCGGAGAACCCACTCGTGAACGCCTAAGGTACAGTGGCTCTGTAGTGAACAGCCTGGAGCCAGGAGGAAGGCTGCCATGGGACAGAATCTGCAAGACTGGACATCCCGGCCGTGGGCACCCTGGCTGTCAGCACGGCCACTGCCGAGGGCACACGCCCTCCACAGGGGGAAGTCGCGGAAACACACTGCTCAGTGACAGCAGCCCGGCGCCAAAGCTCCCATACCACATTCTCAGAGCCTGTCTTCCCATCTGCAGAACGGGGTATTACAGGTGCCTTCGGACAGGCCGTCCCGAGGCCTCACTGAAGGAGCACTCTACGGATGGGCTTGTCACACACTACATGATTATCAGTCCCGTTCCTAATCCTGAGGCCTCTGCATTTGCACTTGTAAGACAGAAGATGGGTGCACCTGTGTGTACATGTGTGTATACACACAGTATGCATGTGCATGTGTGTGAGCCCATGCTTTGTGTGCATTGTGTGTGCATGTATCCATGCATGTATGTGCATGTGTGTCTGTATGCGTGGCTATGTATGAGTGTGTGCATCTATGTGTGTGCTCTGCGTGAATACATGTGTGCATATTCATGCATGTGCCCAGACACATGTGCGTGCATTTGTACGTGGTATATGTGTGTATGCAGCTATGTGTGTATATGCATCCATGTGTGTGTGCTCGGCATGAATACATATGTGTCGGTGTGCATGTGCATGCATGTGAATGCATGCATTGGTAGGCATCTGTGCTCATGTCTGTTGGGGCGTGTGTCTGCATATGCACTTGTGTGCAGCTGTGTGTGTGTGTGCACACGTCTGCATGTTCCTTCCTGGAGGGAATGTCAGCAGCAGAGTGGGAGTGAGGCGCTGCGGGCGCCCGCTCAGCTGAGCCAACTGCCGCAGGAGGGAGGAGACTCCAGGCTGGCACAGGCCCCGTCAACCCCTAGCTCACCTTGTTCTCGTCGAAGACGTTGAAAACAAACGTGGCAAACTTGGTGGGGTCCCCAAAAGGGAAGAACTGCTTGTAGATCTTCTGGAAGCCTGCTGCATCTAGCTGCCCACTGGGGCAATCCTTGATGAAGCCTTTATACCTGGAGGCAGCAGACCGGGCAGAAAAGGGTTAAAGAGATGCTGGTGTCACCACCACCAGAGCCTCTGCCCAGGATCCAGGCAACCTGAGACTTCCTGTTTGAAGAGGGTGCCACACAGGGTCACGAACACAGAGCTGGACATCACAGGCCTGGCCCGGATCCTACCTCTGCCTTTCACTAGCTGTGTGACTCGGACCAGCAACAGCCCCTCTCTGAGCCTGGTCTGCACGATGGGGATAAGGGTGATGGGAATTAGCCCAGGCCCTGAGCACAGAGCACCCGGCCACCCACGGCGGTGGGTAAAAAACCGAGTCACAGGATAACCCCCAAGCTGCTCTTTCTTGCACAAGCCCTCCTGCCTCCCCTGAGCCCTCTTTGGCTGGGTGCTAGGGTGCCAACCCATGGAGCAGCAGCTGGCTCCTCCCACGTGCCCGCAGCCCAACCCCTGTGCACACCCCTCTGTCAGCTTCTGTTCCCAGGGAACTGGGGCAGCACAGGGAGCTCGGAGGGGACCTCACAGTCCCAGCGTCCTGGACTAGTGACCCACAGCAGCACATCCCACCGTCGGCATGACTCCCTGCAAGCCAGGGCGGCGGGTCCTTCCCCTTTGTGAGCCTGCAAACCTTCTAACGTCTTCACTGTAGGTTTAAATTACTTGAATGATTCTAAATGGTTATTAAAAACAATAAAGATAAAACAAAAGGCACCCAAAGGCATCTCCTGTCCCTGCAGATGGTTCAGAGGAGGCTGGCTCGCAGGAGGGGGCCTGGCTGCAAGCACAGCACCAGCAGGAGCCTTCAGCACTGTGCGCAGCTGTGGGGGGCTGGCAGTGGGGGGCTGGCAGTGGGGGGCCGGCATTGATGGGGCCTATGGGGAGGGGGCTCAGGGGAGCCTTTGGGGCCTGGACTGTTACAACCGCAGAGTTGAAGACCCCCGCCTCCTTCGGCACCGTTAGCCAGGGCCCCAGAAAGTCTAGCCCCAGCAGGCAATGCCCAGCTTCCGCTTCCCACAGCCCTCCCCACAGCCCAACTTCAGGCGGGCTCCTCTGAGCCCTCTTCCCAACTAGGGCTTGCCCTGACCCCCACCCCAGTCTTCGAGCTGGCCCAGTGATAGCAAGAATCCAGGTAAGTCAGTGTAGCCAGGATCCCCCACCCTGGCAAGTGAACAAGTGCCTGTCCCTGGCTATGATGTCCAAGGAACCTTCAGAAAGCTCATGGAGAATCGCAGCACAGAAGCCTCTGCGTGGATTTCCCAGTGTTTCGCCTCAGGGGTCAGGGTGGTGCAAAGGTAGGGGGCTCTTTAATCCGCTATCTGTCCGCTCTCAGCTTAGACAGTGCTCCCTCCAGGAAGCCGCCCTCTGCTCCGGGCCTCCTTACCTGGCCTGGCCCAGGTATGGCCACACTGTATCACACACGCCTCCAGGCTGTGCCCCCACCAGAGTGCAGGACCCCAACACTACCGAACCCCCACACTCCGCACCTGGCCTGGCACACAGCAGGGCCCAGAGACGTCCAGTGAGTTGAACGAGCGTACAAACAGCCAGGCTGGGCAGAAAGCAAGAGTCCAGGTGTGGGGCTCTTTCTTCCTGAGCCCCAAGGTGTACAGGGGTAGCAACTGGACTCACAAGGGAAAGGCCCTGGGTTCTTGTCCCGGGACATCCCTGAGCACACCAGGTGCGCGTGGCCGTGACCTGGGCCCGCTGAGACTGAGGGCAGACTGCAGTGTGAAGGCCACCTCTGTCCTGCGTGTATAGGGTGCTTAGCAACACCCTGGCCTCCTCCCAGTAGATGACGAGATTAAATAAATAAACTTTAAAAAGAAAAACACTGCTAGGCTCCCAGCACTCTGTGTACTGAAGAGGAATTGCAGAGCCCAGAGTGGAAGAGGCAAGAGACTGGCCCAAGGTTGCACAGCAAGTTAGCAGCAGAAACAGGCTTGGGGGCCAGCAAATGGCATGGAGGTTAAGGCGCTGGATCCCACCAGGCCAGCTTCGTGGTTCAAGTCCCCGGACTCAACAGCTTGACAGTCACACTAGGCACGTGTGTGTGCCCAAAATCCCAAGAAGGAGAAGGGACATAGCATGGCCATCCCCCCGGGGGGATTTCTCACTCCCCCTCACCAGGCTCTGACAAGCGTATGTGCCCTAACCAAAAAAAAAGAAAAAGAAAAAAAAAGAAAAGAAGAAACTGGGCACCTTCCCAGCCCCCAGCCCTCCTTCCCCCACTCGTACCCCACCTACCCGCCCTCAAGCAAGCCAAGCCGCACAGCCCCCGCCTACGCGCCACCCTCCTGGAAACGCAGGGCGAAGCGGCTGCCTACCCAAACATTACGTAACCCACTGTTCCTCCCCCAGAGGCGGGTGGGCACCTGCCTGCTGGAGCAGAGGCTGGTCCGAGCCTTCTCGGGCACCCGGCCTTGCCCCCACCTCTGAGTCACCGCAGCCCCACAGCCTGAGACGGGCTCCATGCCACCGCTGGCTGCTCAGGCAGCCCCCCAGCAGACACGCATCAGCTCTGCCTCCTGAAGATCAAGTCCAGGGATGTATCCCAGCAGGACTGGACCTGCCATTCTGCACCAGCCTGTCAGGCCCCAACAGGCCCAGCCTCTTCCTTCTCCCCGTCAGACATGCTGCTGCCAGGAGACCTGCCCCGTGCCGAGGCGTGGGCCTGTGCTCTGGTCCTGGCGCTAACCCGGACTCCAGGGAGGGCACCTTGGTGTCCCCGTGGGTGAAAGAAATTGCTTGGCCTCCCTCCCTGGTGATCCCAACAGGCCTCCCTCCCTGGCCATCCCAACATTCCTTATCCCTGCTGGACATAAGCCCTGGCAGGGCGGGCAGCACCCGGGGCCTCTCCCCACTGGATGCCGGAAGCACCCCTCCCCACGCCGGGACAGTGCACAGTGTCTGCAGACATTCCCAAATAGCCCCTGGAGGTGACCCCTGGTCTGAGAGTCCAACCCGCTGAGGGGCTGCTGTCACAGGGGAGCACTGACTAGGGCCTGGGCGCCAGGCTACCTGCTCCCCAGGCTGGCTTCACCGAGCCGTTCCAACACGCCAGGACACCAGAACAACTGTGCCACCAGATGGAGAAACTGAGACCGACAAAGGCTGTCCACCAGCTCGGCGCCATCCCGCAGGCTCCTGCGTGGCCCGCTCTGTCCCTCCTCATATCTGGTCGGCTCCTGCTCACCCTCCAGTCTCAGCTTCAGCGCGTCTCCCTCAGAGTAGCCCCCGCCGGCCATCCCCAGAGCCCCTGGCCCCAGAGGCTGCACGGCCTGGCACCCACCAGCAGACCCTCTGCTTCTACCAGTGCATAAAGAGTGCTGTGGAAACAGGGGAGGGGGTGTCTGGGCCAGCCGCGTGGACTGGTGGTTACGGCAGCCAGATCCCATGTGGCTGACGGCATGGTCGAGTCCTGGCCCCAGCGGCTTGAAACACACGCTGGGCTTGCGTGTGCGTGTGCACGCCCAAACTCCGGACAGGAGGGAGAGACGGAGGAGAAGACAGGGCACAGCCACGCCCCGTGGTGCTTCTCCTCATGACTTTCTCTTCGTCTCTCTGGCAAGTACACGTGCCCTCTGGCAAATCAAAAACAAAATAAAATTAATTAATATTTTTGTAAAAAGGAAGGGGAAAGTCTCTTCACGATGACAATTTCGGCTCGGAGCCCTGAGCTCTGCGCTTGGAGCGCACGGGTGGTTTCGTGAGAGCAAAAGGAGCTCGCTCTGTCAAGTGTAACGAGCGGAAAAGGAAGGGCTTGGGCTTCGAACCCAGCCTGGCTTGGTTCTGGCACCACCCTTGACCTGTGATGGCCCCTGGGCAGGGGACTCTCCTCCTCCGGAAGGTGGGTGCCAGGAGGGTCTCCATGGCCTGGCAAACGGGAGCAGATGCTGTTGACGACAGAGGGTGCCCTGGGCGGGGGCCACACAACAAGCCTGGACCCAAAATCCCCCTGTGAAGCAGAACCGGGGCTGCCTCAGACAGCCCGCCCTGCTGACCCACCCCCAACGCCCGACAAGGAGGTGCCAGCACACCCCCAGAGGCAATCCCGGGACATCCTCATGGTGGAGGGCCAGGGCCCCTGCTGCCTTCCCCACGCAGTACTTCACCCTGAGCCGTGGTACGGAGCCACACCTCATACCACCTGTCCAAGACAGGGTCTGGACTCCTTGGGCACCAAAGACCACTTTGGGAAGCAGAGAAAAAGCTATGGGGCTGAGCCTCAGTGGGGGACCCAGCGGCAGGACACTGTGTCCGGTTCCCGGCCACGAGGAGCCGAGGGTTTGACGTGGCTGACTGTGTTGGGAACCAGGTCTTTG
Organism: Tupaia tana; assembly: GCA_026018925.1. NCBI lineage: Eukaryota > Metazoa > Chordata > Mammalia > Scandentia > Tupaiidae > Tupaia > Tupaia tana. The sequence continues at coordinate 102,473,706 of JAKSZU010000013.1, read as the reverse complement.
AGACAGGGTGGAGATGAGAAAGAACCCCAGGTTCTGCCACTGCCTTCTTACAGGGCTTTAACAGGGAGAAAGCAATCTGTCCTCCCTACACGTGCCTGAGGCCATCACCTGGGGAACATTCCTGACTTCCCGGCTGCCCACCCTCCTTTCTGCCCCCCAGCAGTGCCAGGCTGGGTGAAGGCTCCGTCCCTGGGAGACTCCAAGCACCTCATGTCCCACAGGCCCGGCAGCCTACACAGGCCTGGCACAGGGAGGGTGCTCAGTGGATGTGCAGAGGGAGCGAGCCGATAAGAGGAATGACACTGGCCCTGCCACGCGGGTCCAATTCCCTGGGGGCCCTGAGCATGCCCCGACCCCACCAGAGCCTGGGTCTCCCCACAGCCCCCACCAGCTAGGACTTCATAGCTTGCTGCTCTCCACGCCTGCGGAAAGGACCTGCCCTCTGGCCTGCTGGAAAACCAGCCCTACACCCTACTTGCCCAGGGTGCCAGCTGCTGCTCTCGGCAGAGCGGAAGGTGGGAAATAGACAGGCAGACGATAAATAATAAGGCCCGAGCTGAGCCGCAAGCCCCTAGGAGCAGCTGGGTGGGGCAGTGGCAGCCTGCAGGGATGGGCTCGCACTGTAACTGCAGCTACTCCGCCCTCCCAGAGCTCCCTGGAGACCTGGAGGAGGGTCCCCAATGCCTGGTGAGGACAGCGCCTCTTCCTCTTCCCGCCCCCCACTGCAGCCCTCAGTGTTGTGGGTTTCCCAGAGCAAGCAGCCAGCACATCGGAGCCCCAGTAGCACAGGCCACAGAGGCAGAGTGAGCCGGGCCCACGGGTACACACACACACACACACACACACGTGTGTGTGTGCACGCAAAGATACATGGAGCTGTGTGACCTGAACAAGTGCCTCCACTCCCCTGAGCCTCAGTTTCCTCAGGCTACTCCAGCGTGGTGCCCGGCCCCCAGGAAAGCCCAGGGGACAGTGGCGGGAGGTGCTTCCTCCCGGGTCTGTGGGAGTAGGAGGCCTGGATTGACAGCTGGCCCTGCTGGAGCAACTAGAGTCCCTCCTGGGCCGCCCACTGCTTCTGTTACACTGCTGGGGACTCGGTTATTATAAAGGAACGAGACCATTACAGGCAATTCGGGAAATAGAGCATTGCAGAGAAAGGGCCAGTCAGGCGGGTAGGGAGCTAAGGGTGAGGTTAACCTGGTGGTCAGGGGAGATAAGGGTGAGGTTAACCTGGTGGTCAGGGAGATAAGGGTGAGGTTAACCTGGTGGTCAGGGGAGCTAAGCGTGAGGTTAACCTGGTGGTCAGGGAGCTAAGGGTGAGGTTAACCTGGTGGTCAGGGGAGATAAGGGTGAGGTTAACCTGGTGGTCAGGGGAGCTAAGGGTGAGGTTAACCTGGTGGTCAGGGGAGCTAAGGGTGAGGTTAACCTGGTGGTCAGGGAGCTAAGGGTGAGGTTAACCTGGTGGTCAGGGAGATAAGGGTGAGGTTAACCTGGTGGTCAGGGGAGCTAAGCGTGAGGTTAACCTGGTGGTCAGGGGAGCTAAGGTTGAGGTTAACCTGGTGGTCAGGGGAGCTAAGGGTGAGGTTAACCTGGTGGTCAGGGGAGCTAAGGGTGAGGTTAACCTGGTGCTCAGGGGAGATAAGGGTGAGGTTAACCTGGTGGTCAGGGAGCTAAGGGTGAGGTTAACTAGTGGTCAGGGGAGCTAAGGGTGAGGTTAACCTGGTGCTCAGGGGAGATAAGGGTGAGGTTAACCTAGTGGTCAGGGAGATAAGGGTGAGGTTAACCTGGTGGTCAGGGAGCTAAGGGTGAGGTTAACCTGGTGGTCAGGGGAGCTAAGGGTGAGGTTAACCTGGTGGTCAGGGGAGCTAAGGGTGAGGTTAACCTGGTGGTCAGGGGAGATAAGGGTGAGGTTAACCTGGTGGTCAGGGGAGCTAAGGGTGAGGTTAACCTGGTGATCAGGGGAGCTAAGGGTGAGGTTAACTAGTGGTCAGGGGAGCTAAGGGTGAGGTTAACCTGGTGGTCAGGGGAGATAAGGGTGAGGTTAACCTGGTGGTCAGGGGAGCTAAGGGTGAGGTTAACCTGGTGGTCAGGGAGCTAAGGGTGAGGTTAACCTGGTGGTCAGGGGAGATAAGGGTGAGGTCAACCTGGTGCTCAGGGGAGCTAAGGGTGAGGTTAACCTGGTGGTCAGGGGAGCTAAGGGTGAGTTTAACCTGGTGGTCAGGGGAGCTAAGGGTGAGGTTAACCTGGTGGTCAGGGAGATAAGGGTGAGGTTAACCTGGTGGTCAGGGAGATAAGGGTGAGGTTAACCTAGTGGTCAGGGAGATAAGGGTGAGGTTAACCTGGTGGTCAGGGAGCTAAGGGTGAGGTTAACCTGGTGGTCAGGGGAGCTAAGGGTGAGGTTAACTAGTGGTCAGGGGAGCTAAGGGTGAGGTTAACCTGGTGCTCAGGGGAGATAAGGGTGAGGTTAACCTAGTGGTCAGGGAGATAAGGGTGAGGTTAACCTGGTGGTCAGGGAGCTAAGGGTGAGGTTAACTAGTGGTGAGGGGAGCTAAGGGTGAGGTTAACCTGGTGGTCAGGGGAGCTAAGGGTGAGGTTAACCTGGTGGTCAGGGGAGCTAAGGGTGAGGTTAACCTGGTGATCAGGGGAGCTAAGGGTGAGGTTAACCTGGTGGTCAGGGAGATAAGGGTGAGGTTAACCTGGTGGTCAGCGGAGCTAAGGGTGAGTTTAACCTGGTGGTCAGGGAGCTAAGGGTGAGTTTAACCTGGTGGTCAGGGGAGCTAAGGGTGAGGCTAACCTGGTGCTCAGGGGAGATAAGGGTGAGGTCAACCTGGTGCTCAGGGGAGCTAAGGGTGAGTTTAACCTGGTGGTCAGGGAGCTAAGGGTGAGGTTAACCTGGTGGTCAGGGAGCCAGATCCCACATGGCTGACCGAGTGGCTCGAGTCTCAGCCCCAACAACCGGGTGCGTGTGCATGTCCCAAATCCCAACAGGATGGAGAGATGGAGGAGAAGGGGTTGCAACATGACACACCCCGTCGGGGGCTGCTTTATCCCTCCCTCTCTGTTTCTCTCTCTCTCTAGCAATAAAACAAAACAAAAAGGAAACATCAGAGGAGAAAAGCAGTAGAACCCACAGCCCCATCACCCAGCACACGCGTAGTGCCAGCCTCGGGTCTGCTTCCTTCCCACCTCTGCCTCCTGCACGTCTCCATCATGTAGTTGTGCCAGAGGGAACAGTGGAGGGAACAGCAAGGACAGAGGCTCCGAGCGGGAATGAGCTCAGGGCAGAGGAGACAGCAGTACAGCAGGTGCCCCACGAGCCTGGGAGAAGGTGAGAGCGGAGACCCCCAGGCCCCGCCAGGCATGGAGCCAGGCTCCATCCTAAGTACACGGGAGCCACGAGGGGCTTTCAGCAGGACAGCAAACTGCCCTGGTTCCCTGTCAGAAGCTCTCCCTGAGGGCTGCGCAGAGACAGAAGGCAGACCCTCGCAAGGCCACCGCAGCACCCAGCACCAGCGGCTCAGGCCAGCTCAGGGGAGAGACGGGCTCAGGCTTGGGCTCAGTGGCCTGGAGAGGTGGAGTGGCCAGAGAGAGGGGCTGGACGTGCAGTGAGGGAGGCCACGCGTGCGCACAGGAGTGAGGAGCCGTCACATGACGGACAGAGAGACAGGGGATGCCCTGGCCACTTCCCAGGCAGAGGCCCCTTCCTGGGCGGAGGCCACTCTGCACTTCTCAGGTGGGACAGGGAAGCCCTGCCTTCAGCCCAACTACATGCGCCTCCCCCAACCCCACCTATTCTAATGGCATGGCAGGCCAGGCTCGGGAACCCCAAGTTTTCCCAAGGGAGAGGCGGGCGTTGGGTGCACGGGCTGCCAGGTTCCCTGAGAGCTGTTTAGGACGTGAGCAGGCAGGAGGCCAGGGGGAGGAAGGGTGCTCTAAAAATGGGCAGGATGCTCAGTGCAAAGGACAGAGGGGACCACGCTCCCCCCGCATTCAGCTCCTGACCCAGCAGGCTAGTGTTACATCCTGGGTTAGCAGGTGAGGTTGAGGCCAAGGGAAGAATATCAAATTGGTTCTTGTGTGGTAACAATTCTGCTGGCCATCCAGAGCCCTGGAGGAGACTGATCCAGTGCAATACAATCTGTGATCCATTACTGATGTCTGCCATAGGCACAGGCAGGGACAGTGGAGGCAGGAGGGTCGTCATTTGACTGTTCTTGGTCTAGCATTAATCTAAAGGGACGCAGCTGCTCTAGAACACAACAGAGAATGGGTTGCAAGCAGACCCGGGAGTGCCAGAGAAAGACATTGGCTATGTACTAGAGGTGCTCAGAAGTTTCTGGCAAAGGAGAGATCACTTGTTTTCTTTATCAGCGCTGTAGAGAATCTGCCACTTCCCTAAGGATTGCTTGTCACAAGCCAAGGGTCCCAACTGTGTGGTAGGAGCCTCAACACTGGCCGGCAGCCAGCCTCCTCGGCCTCCCTGCTCCTCCCTGCTGGTTCCAACCTCCCAGCACTGGCCTGGCCCGCTCCTGTGCTGGGCTGGTAGGACACAGGTCCCATGCCCGGGTCCTCGACAGGCTGCAGCACAGATGTCAGCACCTGGGAGCAGCCTGCCAGACCTCGCCCTCTCAGACAGGCCCCAGCCCACCCTGACGGCACGTGACGGCCTCCGTGCGGCCCCCAGGAAGCAGGCTCTCCGTGCGCTGACCGCGTGTGCGTGCTGGGCTGTCTATCCACCAGTTCACTGCCACACGGCGGGGCTCTACCAACGCCGTGAGCCATGAAAGTCGCCCTGCCTGTCCGGCCTCAGTTTCCCCCGCCACCTAACAAGCAGGAATTGTTGGTCTCACAGCTGTTCCCTGGGCCACACTGAGGAGGACCCACACTCTGAACCCCATGGAGATGGCGCCAATAGAAACGTTATGGGGCTCCGCTCCTAACTCGTTCCACGAATGAGCGCACATTTGTACAACATCTTGATCAAGCTCGACCCCTGTGGCCCTCCAGATGGGGACACTGAGGCCCTGAGAAGTCCAGTCCCTTGTCCAAGGTCGCTCAGGTGGGAGGTGGGCAAGTCAGGACTCGAGCCCAGCCCAGCTGGCTCCAGAGCTCACGCTCCCGGCCACTTCACCACCTGCCAGATACGGGCTGAGCGAGACCTGTCCTCTGGGGGCTGCGGCCATGCCTGAGAGCCCCCAGCCCACAGCAGTGTTGGGAAGTACCTGAGTCTCTCAAAGTAAACCTCACCCCTTACCTGGCCTGGGTCAGGCCCAGGCGGGTAGCTCCTGGTGCCCCTCCCCAGCTCTAGGACAATGAAAAAAGCAGGACAACGGCTCACACCCATCCCTCGGTGGCCACTGCCCTCCCCGCCCTGGCCCTCCTCAGGAGATGCCAGGCTCACTCCAGGCCCCGAGAAGCGCCCTTGCTGCGAGCAAGCTCGTCCCTCCCCGAACGTGCAGGGCGGAGACGACTGCTTGGGTCTGGGTCTCCCTGCCCACGGTCCGCCCCACGCTGCCGCCCCAGCCATGGCCCAGGCCCTTCCCTGAGCCTCAACCACTCAGCCAGCGCAGGGTGCTAAGCCAGGCCAGCCCAGGCCACTGTAGGAGCCAGGGGCAGCGTGCATGTGAGCAACGCTGAGTGCCGCCAGACCCTGGGGCACAGAGACGGGCTGGGTGATGCTGGCCAGCCCTCAAGCCAGGGTGGGGCACAGAGACGGCTGCCGGTGTCACAGCTGTCACAGGAAACACGGATGAGCAGAGCCCACCAGAGCCAAGGTATGTCCAAGCCACAGGCAGCAATGCAGGTTGGCTGGAGGGCAAAGGTCAAAGGGCAGAAGGAAGTGACAGTGAGACTAGAGGAGCCTGCAGGGCCAGGCTGAGCCAGGCCTCATAACCATGCAGCCATGCCAAGGGTAGGGGCCCCGACAGGATTTTAGCAGAAGTCCAGCACCAGAAGCTTTGTTTGGCAAAGACCCCTCTGGTTGTGTGCAGGAAACGGGGAGAAAGTATGTGCAGGTGGGGAATTCCAGAAGGCTTCATGGAGGAGGTGACTTGGAGTGAGCTTTGGGAGGAGTCAAGCTCAGGCAGCTCAGGAAGAGTGGGTCCTGCAGGAGGAAGAAGTGAGTGGACAAAGGCCCAGGAAGGAGGAGTGAGGAGTGCCAGGAAGGAAAAATGGCAGGGAGAAAGACCTAGAAGCAGGGTCATTTCTGAAGCACTCCCCTGGGGAAGGCCAGGGCAGAGGCAGGTTGGGCCCAGGTGCTCAGTCCTGGGAGTAGGGGAAGGGTAAGGGGTGCAGAGTCAGCTGCCCCCGCCCCTCTCCGGCCAGGGCTCAGCCCGCTCACCCTCCAGGTCTGCCCATCCCGCCGGGATGCCAGCAAGGGTCAGCAGGTGCAGCAGGCCAACCACAGCTCTGCACCTTCCACCGTGAACTCAGACATGCAGGTGGCAGAGGGGCGCCAGGGGAGCCTGGCCCTGCCCCTTGGACTTCACTGCAAGGTCCCCAGACTTGCTTCCTCACTCCCCTCCCTGCACCCCCAGCTCAGGCTCACCTTAGGGTCCACCTTCCCGTGTGCTCCACACTACACAGTGACAGACAATATGCCAGTGTCCCGCCTGGGCCCAGGGCAGACATTGCTAATCCACTGCAGACCTCACTAACCCCTTGCTACTGTAGTTTCCATGTGCTCCGTGACACTCCGCCTCGGAATCCTCCTTCACATGGTACCCCACTACAGACCGACTGGAGCTACCTGCTCTCATCGATCAGGTCTTGTGGATCATTTTATAAATGGGGCAACTGAGCCCCAGGGAGGGGAAGACTCCTTAGGGCCACAGGGTGACAAAGCTCGGCCAGGGTCCCAGTCTCTTCCTCATGCAAATTCTTCCCTCTGAGGAGCAGGCCTGGAATCGGCCTATCAGGGGCTGGTGGTCTGTAAAGATGCTACATAAACAAGGGGTCACCAATGCCTCAACACCTCCGCACCCCAGCTCAGCTGAGACTGCTTAGGGCCACGGGAATGAAAGCTGCCCGGCCTGGGGTCTGAAGAGGCCACTCTAAGCCAGGGCACAAGGCCAGCCCCCCGCCCCGACGGCTGGGCTCAGCCACTACTCACCACTGCTGGACCTCCTTCTCGGTAACTGCAAGAGAAAAGAGAGCGGCCTTTCAGTGCGGGGAGTGTCTGGGCTGGGCGACCTTCACCGCCCCTGCCGCCCTCCCACCCAGCAGCCAGCCTGCCCACGGTGGGCACCAGCCTGCCCGGGACAAATGCTGGGGCTGTGTGTCCAGACTCCCCAGCAGGGACAGCACTGGCTCATCCCCTCCTGATACCTGCTGCGCTGCCACTGCAAGGACCCCGCGAACCCTCTCCCACCCAGGGGTCCACACCTCCCAGGAAGCCGACATCTAGGATGCATTCTTCCCATCTCTGTCCCTGGGACCTGGCGGTCAGAGAAGGCGTGGCTTGCCCAGGTCCCCCGCTGCCCCAGCTGCACATGGGGGCCGGCCTGAGCCCCTCTTCGGCCAGCAGCACCCCCACCTACCCCTCCATGGCCCATCCCGCCGGGCCCTCTCATGCCCAGTCTGGGTTCTTTTACTGGCAAGGCGTGGAAGAGCCACGAACTGAAAGCTGGAACCATCACATCACACGGCAGAGCCCCAGCCAGGTCCAAATAGTCATCCTCCCCTGAGCCGCGAGACAAAGTTTCCTCTGAAAGCACTGACCTGGTTCAGCGCGGAACCGAACCAGTGCTGTCTGCAGTCACTGAGCAGCACCAGACCGCCTGTGAGGCCTCGCTCGCCCCTGCCCGTGTGGTCCGGAGCACCCCGAGCCTGTTTCCCCACTTGTAAGGCAGGCGTGACAATGACAGGACAGCAACCACAGCTGTTCTGGGGAGCCAGCCGCCACAGGTGCGGACAGCGGGCCTGCGGAACGAGTGAGGGCCGCACGGGTGGAAGGCGGTGTTGGGTAGTGACCAGGAGCATGGGCGGGCGCTGCTGGCAGCCAGGGACGCCGGCAGGAAGGCCTGGGGTGTCTCTTGACGAGGCGGAGAAACCACACAAAGCCAGCTGGTAACAACCGCTAAAGACAGTCGCCCCTGCAGACTGACGCCCCCTGCAGACGCGTCTGTCCCAGGCTGGCCTCTTCTGGCTTCGGCTTGGCCGCCCTTGTGACAGCACAGGGGAGATAGCATCACTCTGCCAGGTCTCCGAGTGGGGACACTGAGGATGGAGAGACCAGGCGGTGGCAGCGTGGGGTTCAAACTCAGCCTGTGGCTCGGAACCTGGAGAGCAGACCCTGGGTGGGCTCCAAGCCTCCAGCCCCCCTTGTCAGCCCTCAGCTCTCATGGGACCAAATGTGAGGCCGTGGAAGAGACCGTCAGGAGCAGGCCACTGGTCAGAAGAGCAAGGCACGGCGGGAAAGGCCACAAACGCGGCTGCCTAAGACAGGGAACGAGTGGGGAACGGGAAGGCTTGGGGTGCAGAGGGAAGGCATCTAACCCAGGTGGGCTGCCTGGATCTTCCACCCGCGTCTGCTGTGAAGGACAGTCAGAGCTGAGGGCCTGAGGCCACAAGCCTGAACCTGAAGACGCGGGTACCCATCGTAGCCTAGCGGGAGTCGCAGGGGCTGAGGGGCTTAGGGCCGCGGGCTCTGGGGCCAGACTGGACGGCCGGGGTGCTCCCCAGCCCCACAGCTCACTGGCTGTCCTTGGGCAAACTGCTCTCCCTCTCCACATCTGTAAAATGCGTCCACATCTGTAAAATGTGCTCATGACAGATGCAAGGGCCTGCCTCTCGTCAAACCGTCACGAGAACCCCATAGGCAGCTGTGACCCTGCTTCCCCAGTGTGCAAACCGAGATTCACCTGGATCTGCTTAGTGGTCACCTAAGGTTACCCCACAGGAAACAGCAGGTCTAGGACTACCCAGGATGGACTCCCAACCGCCACCACCCCGCCCTACCCCGAGGTTGCCAACATTGTATGACCTGTGTGACCTTGGCAAGGGACGGCATTGCACGATGGCAGGAGCTGGGTGGCAGGCCCAGGTAGGCACCCTCACAGAGCTCCCAGCTCAGAAGTCCCAACTCCCCCCAACATACCCCCTAGCCCCCTAGCAGCCTTCCCCTGGGCCTCTCTGCCCCAGCCCCGTCCTCCCTCACCCACCAGGCCCAGTATGCAGCAATATGGCTGACTGCCCCCTCCCTGCCAGAGCTGTCCCCAACACAGAACACGTGATCAGCAGGAAGCCAAGCCTTGGGGAATCTGCCCCGGGATGCTTCAAGCACCAAACAGTTGGGGCCTTCAGGTATTCCCCTGCACCAAGCCAGGGCCAGCAAGTTTTTTCTTCCTTCCTTCATGCATACATACGTGACAGTGACAGACAGAGACAAGCACCATCCACGAGGTCTGGGCATGCCACAGTCTCCGCTCTCCAGTTCTGTAGCCTGTCGGGTTCTGGGTACCTGTGCATGTGTCCAGCGAGAGCATCGAACTGTGGACACCGTGTGGGATCCAGTTCCCCTTGAGCAGTGCTTTAAACTGCTGACCCAGAGCCCGCAATCTTAACTGCTGCTCTGCCTGGAGCCCTGGGGGGGCGGTCCTGGAGGGCACTAACAGGGGCATCTCCCTGGGTGCTGGGCACCTGCCCCGGCCCTCCTGCCAGCCAGGAAGCTCCGGTGCAGGGAGGCGCCCAACCCCCAGCTCCCACTTGCCAGCTACACGGGAGGTGGGTGTCGAGGGTCTCACTAACCAGGTGAGGATGCTGGGAAGGGGAGGACACCTGGGGACATTCCCAAGGTCACTGTGGGAAGGAGGCCCCTCCTCCTGGGTTCCCTAACACCTTAAGCATCCTCTCCGAGCTCCCAGGAGCTCAGCCTTCCCAGCCACCCTCGAGACCCTCCCCTGCTGCCTGTCCAAGGACTCAGACAGGGTGTACCATGTCACCTCATGCCCAAGTCCCTGCCTGACCGAGGTCGGCCTCCGCAGTAAGATTCCCGGTGACTGGTGCTAGCCCTGCCCTTTCTGGGTCACCAGAACAATGCAACTATTAGATCACTACGGTGATTGTCCCTGGTCAAACCTGGCCTCTTCCAACCTGAAACAGCCCGGCTTCCCATGCCCTAATTTGACGCAGTGGAAGGACGCGCCATCCGCGGAGTTCTCCTGCCAGAAACATTTATCCTGAGTCTAGTAATGAGGACGCAATGAGACAAATGCAGAAAGAGGGACATTCTACAAGAATTCTAAACTGGGCAGGACACTCCCTAGTCTGTCCGTGAATGGCAAAATCAGTCAGAGGGTTGTTCCAGAGAGACTAAAGCTACGCCACACCGACCCGAGCCAGTGATGCCGGGACTTGGTCTTGGATCACGCAGGAAGGCGCTGGAGAGGCTGTTCTGGAGACGCGGAGGCTGAGCCGAGGCCGCGCTATTAGCTGCCATGGCGGCCTCTGCTGCTCCTGGCAGGTGGAGAGCCCTGAGCTACGCAGGACAGCTCCCGCCCTGGGAGCTGTGCCTGAGGTTTCAGGGTGAGGGTGAGGATGTCACAGCGCCTGTGAGATGCAGAGAGGAACACGCGAGCGTATTTACGAGGTGCCGTTGTTACATCAGTGCATGTCTTGAGTTTTCTTCCGTTCTTTTTTGTTGGCAGAAAATTGTTCTTCACTGCCCTGGGGGCGGGCAGGGCTCAGGAGCTCTCAGTGGGGCAGGTCCGCTTCCTCTTCCCCACCACTGGCTCCTGGCTGTGCAGGACGGCTCTGGCTCTGGGATGGGAGCACACGCAGACCACGTGCCGGATGCTGCTGAGGGCGGCCTGGGCATTCTTGTTGGTGGTCTGCACGTAGGAGGTGGCCGGCTTCCTCTGGCCGAACTGCCACTTTGTGACCACCATTGCTTCCTTGCTGTCGGCTGCCGTTCCACGCCCACGGTCTGGCGGTGAATCAGCCCGTTGCAGTAGAAGGCACTGTGGCCTCGGGTTGTTGGGCTCGGTGCCGTAGGTCTGCCTGTTCCTCCTACTCAGGACCGTGGAGCTGCTCCGCCCGACCATCCACTGCAGGTGAGCAGACATGGTGGCCAGAGTCGGAAAGACGTCTTGCATTTTCAGAGAGAGAAGTTGGAGGACCGGCCCTGTGGCCTGATGGTTAAGGGAGCCAGATCCCTTGGCTGATTATGGTTTGTGGTCTGAGACCCACTCGCAGTGGCTTAAGAATTACGACAGGTACCCATATGTGTGCCAAAACCTCGATGGAAGGGAGATGGAGAAGGGACAGTGTGCGAGGCTGCACACCAGCGAGTCTGCCGAGGTTTCTCAGAGAGCAAACAATTGCCATGGTTGGTTCTCTTTATAAAACCTGACCTTCGAAACCTTGCTCTGATTGGCCACTAGAATCCCTCAGATTTGCATATCTGGCACCTCATGATTGGTCCAAAAGCAACCAATCATAACCCACCGTTTACAACCAATCATGGCAATTGTTTGCTCTTTGAGAAACCTCGGCAGACTCGCTGGTGTGCAGCCTCCCACAGGACAGCAGCGTGACCATGCCCTACTGGGGGCTGCTTCCCCCCTCCTCGCCTGATCTGTTTCTCTCCGGCCAGTGCATGCACCCTCTGGCAATTTTTTTTTAAAGCAGTTGGGGGGACGTGTTGGTCCCCACCATAGCACGGCCTGGGTGCCCACATGCATCGCCAGGAGGACTGAGGGGTCCTGCCCCCTGACAGCTCTGACCACCATGGGCATTGGGAGGGAGGGACAGGAGGGACAACTTGGGCCCAGCTTCCCCCTGCCTTGGCTCTCTGCCTGGATGCCAGCTTGACCTTCCTAGGCTCCGTTTCCCTGCTCCGTACTACCCCCCAGAGCCTCCAACCACGGGTAAAGGAACCACACTTAGGGCCCCAGGCTGGCCTCAGGGCAGGAACATAGGCCAGCCCCCTGGGGGCCCTGTCCACACCCCAACCTGGGGCCCCTCCAGGTCCCCTGACTGTTCCAGCCTCCAGGCCAGCCCTGCTACGTGCCCTCTGTCCAGAACACTCTCCACACTGACAGTCCCTATTGTCTTCCAAGGTCCAGCCCTGCTGGGACAGTCCCTTTCCAGGAAGCTCTCCTGGCCCTCTCCAGAACCCCTCACACGTAGTGTGTCTTCCTAACCACTGCAGAAGACGGTCTGTTGCAGTTTGGCAAGGGGGAAGGCTGGGAGTGGTGACGGTGGCGAGCAGGGTGTCCAGAAACAGGGCTCGGGGTCAGCCCAGCCGGCGTTCCAGGCCAGGGCTCCCCGCCCTTCTGGTCCTACAGCCTCGGGCCCCACATCTCTGAGCCTCAAGAACAGCCTCCGTCTCTCAGAACCTTACAGAGGGGAAGGTCTTCGCAGTGCCAGCACAGCGCCTAGCACTCAGCAAGTGCAGCCCAGGGGCAGTTTGGTCCCCACCGGACACTGGCGCTGAGGCTCAGGTGCTTCCCCGGTTCTCCAGCATCGCCCTAGGAGCCTGGAGGGCAGAGACCCAGTCCTGCTGATTCCCGCATCGCCCCCAAGGCCCTGAGCTGGGTTTGGGACGAATCCTAAAGCACGTCTCTCACGTGTCTCCTTTCGCAATTACACCTGGCTTTGGCTGATTTTAAAAACCAGCTGCCAAAAAATAATGAAAAGCTATTTGCTAGTGATGATGTGGATAGTAATGTCTTTGTCTTGACTGATATGCATGGTAACGGCACTGGAAAAAGAAATGTTATACACGGTAAAGATATATGTGATTAAATGTAACATAAAAAGTAATAATACAAAATGAAAAAGCCAGCAGCCTGCCCAGCACAGCACGCACCCGCGAGCCCAGCTCCTAGCTGAACCAGGACACAAAGCCAGATGTGGTCGCCTTTAATGATGGGCCACGGTCCCCATGTGACGGGGCAGAGGGAGGCTCTGGGCCACCACCCTTGGTGGCCACTTGCAGACTGGGTTACTCCAACACACTTCTGAACCTCTCTGAGCCCAGAGCTATTCTCGTCTGTGGGCTGGGGTGCACCAGGCAGAGCCCCTGGAAGGGGTTCTTGTGCACAGAGAAGGCTGCAGTCCAGAGCCGTGAAGAGAGAGGGGCTGGGCATCCACCCTGCTCCCCTTCCGCTGAACCCCTGGAACTGAGGCTGCACGGGGAGGCCAGTCCGTGGCTCACAGTGGGGAGGGGTGCAGCCCCTGCCCACCAGCCTCCCCCTTGCTGGCTGGCTAGCTGACTCCAAGGCTGGGCGCTGCACTGCCCCCACCCCGCCCCCAGTAGGGCTCCCGGGGCTGCTCCCGGCTCCTCCTCCCTTCCACGCAGCTCTTGTCTGCCAAGAACGAACACAAGAGCCGGTCCCAGGAGCCCAGGATAAACGCTGAGTCTGATTTTGATTTCCCTAAAGCAAAATACCTCTCTCCTGATTGAAGCTCAGCTCAAACATGGTGGGAACAGAAAGCCGGGCTGGCGGCCCCCACAGAGGCGCTGCAGCAGCAGGAGGGATGCAGGGCCAGGCAAGCTGCTTCCCGCCTCTTCAGCCACCCCTCCTGTGGCGAGCCCTCACCCAGCTCCATCTCCAGGGACAAGGGGTACCTGCTGGTCTCTGCCCCCTCCCCTTCCCATGCAGCTGGAGGAAAAGTCAGCAAGGAGCCCCTGGCAGGGGTGGGGACACTCTGGGCCTGACCACCAGCGAGCAATGACCCCTGTCACTAACGCCATAGCCAATGGCCTCAAACCTCTGCCCACTCTGTCCTCCTTCAGGAAATAAAGCCCTGACAGCTCCGCCCAGCCCAGGCCTCCCTCACAGGATTGGAGGGCACCTCACCCTGCGTCCTGTCCCGCACACCCAGGCTCCTCGCAGCCATCCCTGTCCCTGAGTCTTTGAGATGGCTCAGTGGCCTCTCAGGCTTCACATGCCCCAAAGGGACCCCTCCTCCTCAGTCCCCACACCAAGCCTAGGAAGACCAGCCAGCCACAGACAAGCCCCACCACCCGGCTGCAGCTGCATTGTCATTGTCATTGTCCAGGTCAGCCTGGGGTACCCCCGACCCCTCCCTGCCCTCCCTCAGTGGTCTCTTCTCAGCCCCACCTCTGTCCCTCTCCCATCCATTCCCCACCAGAAGTCACATCCCTAGTGTGGGCATGCCCCCACTTAGAACCCTCTTCCAGGGCCCTGGGTTCAAAGGGCAGCAGGAGTCCCACCTCCCAAGCCTGCCTAGTGGTGTTCTGCCTGTTCTGCAATACTCTGAAAAGGCCCCAAAGCCCCTTCCATGCCATCCTGCCCCCATGGAAGGCCTTGCCCTGACTCTGCTGCAGGCCGCACAAGGAGATATCAGTGAAGGGAGGGTGGGCAGCCGTTGGTCTACGGGGGCCAGATCTGTCCCCTTGCTGCGTGACTGTTCCTCTCCATCTGGGCCTCAGTTTCTCCTTCTGTGAGGGGGTAAATGGCTCCTCCTCCTGCACACAGCAGATACCAGCAGGCCTGCCAACTGCAGGCTGCAGGGTAGGCAGTGTGGAGGGGCAGGGAGGCAGGGTAGAGCTGAGGCGCTCCCAGCAGCAGCAGCGCCCCTCCCCTGCAGGGCTGTGAGCAGGGCCCGCACTGTCCCCTGCCCTGGCCATCACTCCCAGCAGCAGCAGCAGCGCCCCTCCCCTGCAGGGCTGTGAGCAGGGCCCACACTCTGCCCTGCCCTGGCCATCACTCCCAGCAGCAGCAGCAGCGCCCCTCCCCTGCAGGGCTGTGAGCAGGGCCCACACTCTGCCCTGCCCTGCCATCATTCCCAGCAGCAGCAGCAGCAGCGCCCCTCCCCTGCAAGGCTGTGAGCAGGGCCCGCACTGTCCACTGCCCTGGCCATCACTCCCAGCAGCAGCAGCGCCCCTCCCCTGCAGGGCTGTGAGCAGGGCCCGCACTGTCCCCTGCCCTGGCCATCACTCCCAGCAGCAGCTGCAGCTCAGCGTCCAGGATCACAGCAGCTCCCTGAGCAGACCGAGCCATGGGCACGCACTGGAGCTCCTGGCCGGGCAGGGGATCCTGGCTGCTCCCTTTGCTTCCGAGTCTGTGTATGACGTCAGCCATGCCCCTTCCTGAGATCTCTAGGTGCCACCAGCTCCCACGTTCTGCAAAGTGACCTTCAGGCAACAAGTAAATGAGAGGCCCGGCAGGCCAATGGCCCAGAAGCACAGCCCCAGAAGAGGTGGCGGGGACAGAAAGGTGGGCACAGGCTCTGGCCAGACGACCTAGGCTGGTCGGGAGGCACTGGCCCGATGCAGACCCCCTGGTGCTGTCATCCTGTCGCTCAGACGTGATATGACAGCACACGCCGGCACGGCCAGCAGAGCAGTAGGCCACCACCGCTGCCATCATCACTGGGTGCCTGCACAGGGCCTGGCAGGCAGAGGCAGACCATCCCCACTGCCCCACCCTGTTTCCGTAAACACCCAGCAGGAGGAGGCTGGGCCCGCGTGCCAGGCCTGCCAGGCCTGAGTCTCACCAGAACAGAGGCCTGGCCTCCCGCCCGGAACTCCTGGGCATTCTTGGCTGAGCCCAGGCACCACAGGAGCCCCTTGCCCTGATCCCGAAGGGCGGGTGCTCCAAGCCCCCAGCCTGCTGCCCCTCGGCCCTCCTCTCGGGCTCCTCTTCCCCATGGGAATGGTAGCAGTCCGGCCTCCTTGGTGGTGGCATTGCCACCCACGCTCGCCGAGCACACAGTGGTCAACAGGAAAGGCAGCCCTGCCTCTCTGGGCTCCTGTGTGCCTCCCTTCTGCGCAGGCTCCACACTGGGGACCTGAGGCCATCCGCCTGTCCCCACAGGCTGTGCTGCCGTGGTGGCCGTGCCGTCGGCAGCACTGTCTGTCCACCTTCTCCCAAGGTTTCTTCAGAGCCTCGCCAAGCACAGGTCACGCCAGTGTTGTGCCCGTGTTTTGATGAGGCACTTGGGCTCATCGTGGGGACCCTGTGCCCAGGGTCTCTAGCCAACACCCCGTACCAGGCTCCAGGAGAGCTGGCTTCCCCCTCCCCACTCAGGCTCCAGCGGCCTCACCTCCAAGCTAAGGGGGCAGGAGCACCCTGCAGGAGGGTGGCTGAGTGTTCCTCACCTGCTGAGAGCTGGCTCAGGGGGTGGGAGGACCTTCTGACCCTTAGGCCTGAGCAGCCCAGGAGCTTAGCCAGCTGAGAGGCCTGGGGTTGGAAGAGGTGCCTGCATTACCACAGCAGCTAGGTCCCTCCTGGCTCAGACCAACGGAAATAAAACTTGCATCTTCGGGATGCATCTCCCCACTACAAGCCTCAATGTTCTCATCCAATAAATGGGGCAAAAATGTCCACTCCTACAGTCACGGGTAGCTGAGAAAGCTCCATCCCCAGTGGTCGAGGGAGTCCTGAGCTCCTCAAAGGTGCCCTTCCCGAGCCCCCAGGGGAGAGGGCTGGTGTCCCCAGTGTGAGGGGCTGACTTCCAAGCAGCCATTGGAAGCAAGCTTTGCTGCAAATCTTGGGTTCTAGCTAAATATTTCTACAAATGTTGCACTCTGCCCCATCACTTATGGGTGTTTATTTTCCTTTAAAAATAAAGCTGTAAGGCCTGCCCTGCAGCCTAGTGGTTAGGGGAGGTGGATCCCACAAAGCCACACGGTTTGAATTCTTGCCCCGATGGCTTTAAAAACACCTCAGGTGCACGTACATGTGTGCCCCAAATTCCATCAGGATGAAGAAATGGCGAAGAAGAGATGGCGACACAGCCACGCCCTGCCGAGGGGTGCTTTTTCCTCTCCTCTTGGCAAGTGCCTGTGCCCCGAGGCTTATAAACAGAAAAATAAACAAACAAAAATGAAGCTATAAATATATTGACTTACATTTCTGTGTAAGTTAAAAACTTTCCCCCAAAAACGCCTCGAGTGAAACTTCGGGGGGCACTTCCCTTGGGCCTGCCTGAATAAGTAGCAGCACTGCCCCTTCCTGGGCACCTACTGTGCGCGGGCCCGGGCTGAGCTGAACAGTGCCGTGAGGCGGACTTGGTCGCCCCCATGATACGGAGTAGGAAACCGAGGGTCCCAGAGGGAAGTCACCTGCCCAAAGACAAGCTGATCTGCAGTGGCGCCCACACCACACAGAGCTTGCGTGAGAAGGGAGGCGCTTCCAACATCGCACAATGCATTCTGGGAGCTGACCTTTACACCGCGCCCCACTCCCGGGCCCCACAAGGAGGCACCAGATCTTTTCGCCACCCATGCTGGGACGTCCTCAGCGTCTGCTGATACAGTGACGACTTGCTTTGACTGAGTAACCCTGAGCAAGCCACAGTAACATGGGTTCGAACCCTGGCTATACCACGTTCCAGCAATGTGCCCTTGGACAGCTCTGTTAACCGTGCGGAACCGCATCAGCAACGGAGGAAGGTAAGCCCCACCATAGCCACATACACAGAAAGGCCGGCAGGGGCCAGGTGAGATGCTAGCGACAGTGGCCTCGGAGAAGCACGGGAGGTACGGTTTGGTTCTCACCTGGCAGTGAGCCATCCTTCCCAGTGCTGTCCTTCCCTGGTGGCGGAAAGCACCAGGGGGCAGGATCTGTGACCAAGATGCCGTGGAACAGCAGCGACAGCACACAGTAGGTGCTTAGCATATATGTGTTGGGGGTGCATGTCACCTGGCTTTAGGGGGGTGAGTGTGGAGGTAGACACAGATCCTTTTATTTTCTAAAACTCAGTTATTCCTGGCTAATAAGCAGACTTGCTGAGAACTGCTGGTGCCTGTCTCTGTCTCTGTCTCTGTCTCTCTTGCACCTCCAAACACAGAGTAAGCAGGAACCCAAAAACTGCTCCGATTCCAGCATTTCTACTGCCAGACTCAGAGCCTCCCTGGAGGGGGCACACCACACCTCCTGCCTCTGGGGGCCTTGGAGGTGTGCAGGAATGTGGCTGGGGATTCCTTCCACGAAGGTCCCGGTCAGTCCCGGTCAGTCCCGTCGGGCCGATAGAGAACATTCCAGGGGTGGGTGGGAGTCTGGGACTCCGGTGGGCCCAATGCCACAAGCATCTCCCAAACACTGCCAAGGTCAGACGTCGCAGGAGACACTGAGGTGACTCTCCTGCTCAAGGCAGGGCCTCTGTCTAGCTCTAGTCACCCTCTAGGACGTACGTGGCCGCGGGCCGCCGAATCACCTCTGAGCCTCGGTTTCTCATCTGGAAGATGAGGGCGCTGGTGAAAACTCCTTCCTTACAGAGCGGCAGGGTATTCTACCTTTCATTTGTCCAACAACTAACTCTAGCAACTGAGAAGTGCTCTCGAAGGTGGGACCAGCAGTTAGTGTAATGGCTATGTCGCTGGACTCCCATGTAGTCGACCGCGGTTCGAGTCCTGGACCCAGTGGCTTAAAACTCATGCCAGGCACATGTGCATGCATGCCCAAGATCCCAAGAGGGGAATGGAGGAGAAGGGATTGTGGTGTGGCCATCCCCCCGGGGGGTGATTTCTCACTTTCTGTCTCTCTGTCTGTCTGATGAGTGCATGCGCCCTATAGCAAAAAAAACTTAAAAAAAAAAAAAAGAAGAAGAAGAAGTGCTCTCGACGAACAGATCCAGACATGGGCCTTGTCCTCCGAGCTCCTGACACAACAGGACACGGATCAGGCACAACCGCATGCCGTCTGAGTATCTCTAGGAGCCAGACATGGCACAGCCATAAAATGTGATCCTCTGCGAGGCAAGTCCACGTGGGAAGAGTCTTGGTTCAAATCTGAAGACCTCCCTGATGGCACCCACCGGTACACTGGGGGTGGGTCATGGTGTCAAGACTCTGCTGGGGCTCTGATTCTCCACCTCTCTGTCTCTCTCACTCATGAGAGAAATAAACTTTATAAGATTAAATTATCTGCCATGATAAGAAGGGGAAGTTCGGGACCACCAGTTGGCATAATGTCTACATTGCTGAACTCCCATGCAGTCAACCACAGTTCGAGTCCTGGACCCGGTGGCTTAAACTCACGTCGGGTGGGGCACATGCCAGGTGTGTGTGTGTTCATGCCCAGGATCCCGAGAAGAGAATGGAGAAGGGATTGTGGTGTGGCCATCCCCATTGTGGGGTGATTTCTCGCCTTCTGTCTCTCTGTCTGTCTCTGTCTTTCTGGCGAGCACATGCGCCCTATAGCAAAACACTCTCCAAAAAAAAAAGAGAAAAAGAAAAAAGAAGGAAGTTCAGGGTTGAGGGAAGTGGAAAGCAGGAGCCCAGCCTGGCCCCGGGTGCAGAGCACACCTGGGGACAAGGATGTGCAGCTGGCACAGAGGAAAGCAGGTGCAGTCAGCACAGCGGGAGGGTGGGGGTCGTCCAGCAGGCCACACGGGCACAGCTCGCGACCACAGGGAAGGAGTGAGTTCCAGGGACCACCGGAAGCTGCTGCTGCGGGAACAAAGCACTGCCCAGAGGCAGCGCCGCGTGGTTCAGGCAGACAGGGCTCCACAAGGGCTCCACGATGGTAACGGTTATTAACAAAGTCAAGGCGCCCACAGGCCAGGCAACGAGACCAGCCAGGGCAGGGAGGGCGCTGGGAGAAGCGAGGGCGGGCTGCCCCCCTCCTGCCTGTCCCTCTGGAGCACGTGACATCTGCCTCCCCACCCCGCCCCCACACTCCCGCTCCAGAATCTCACTCCTAGAGCCCCTCCCCCAGCCCGGGAGGGGAGGGAGACGCTGGGCTGGTCTCAGTGGCAGCTCTGGCAGCTGCCAAATTGGTCACAGTTGTGAATGTCACAACCAATGGAGCGAGGAAGGCTCCCAGGGGAAGTGGGGGAGGCACTGAGCCACTCCCAGGACCAGGACAGGCAGGATGGGGACTGAGCACGCCACCAGGGAAGAGTGCAGATCCCCCTGCCAGGTGAACCCCAGCCAGCAGCCGCAGGGACACAGGCCAGGCAGTGGTGGCACCCACAGACTGAGAAGCAGCTTCCACCCACCCCACCCCACCCCCACATCCTGCCCAGGAGGCTCCAAGTCCGTCCTGAAATGCTGAGGCCCTGCCCTGTGGCTCACTGGGGTGGAACAGCCCCAGCAGGGACTCAGGTTCTGGGGCATGAGCTCCTGGGCTTCTGGCTGGAGGAAGGGCTGGAACCCAGGCAGCCCTGACCGGCAGTGGGCAGTGGGCTGGCTCCGGCTCTGGTTCCTGGCCCTTTAAGAGCAGAGGGCAGAGGAGGCACAGAACCAACCCATCTCTCCTTGCCCTGGGCCTTGGGGAACAAGGGGACCAGGGCTGGCACGTTGGGAGGGTGGGTGCTGCCGGGGATTCTGAGCAGCGACCAGGCACAGACAGGCCCAGACACAGGCCCACTAGCCTGGCCAGAGACACGGAGGTCGGGCCATGACCCTGACCCGGCCTGCTGACGCTTCCACTCGCCAAGGTCCCCCGACCCCTGTGCCCTGTGCCCGCACATTGCTCACCTGCTGCTAGGCTGCCCCTCCAGCTGTGGCCCCTGCCCTGCCAGGTGAGCTGGCAGCTCTGAGGAGCTAGGCTGTTGCATTTCCCACTACAGGCAGCTTCTGAAGCAGGGGATACCAGCACCTGCTTTGCAGACAGGAAAATCGCAGCTCAGAGAGGCCAAGGAACCTGCCCAGGGCCACACAGATACAATATCTAAACCGGATCTGTTTCTGGCCACGTCTGCTCCCGCCAGGCCCACTCAGTGGCTCGTCTGTGCCCTCAGCCTTGGAGCCAGGAGTGGGCACAGAGCCTGCCCTCTTGCCTTGTCCCCATGCCCCTGCTGGCCACAGACCCTTTACCTTCTGGTCACTACGCCATTCCAGGTCCTCAGAGCCACCATACCTTGATGCCTCTAGACCAGAACATCCCTTCTGCCTGAAACCCTCTCAGCTTCCCCTATGCAAACCCTTTTCCCAAACCTCAGTTGAAATGGTACCTCCTAAGAACCAGCAGATGGCGTAGTGGCTATGTTGCTGGACTCCCATGTAGTCTAACGTGGTTCGAGTCCCAGACTTGGTCACTTAAACTTACGCCAGGTACACGTGTGTGTGTGCCCAAGATCCCCAGAGGAGAATGGGGGAGAAGGGATTGCGGACCTGTGGTCATCCCCCCTGGGGGCAATGTCTCGCTTTCTGTCTCTCTGTCTCTGTCTTTCTGGCAAGTACACATGCCCTATAGCAAAAACCTCTCCAAAAAAAAAAAAAAAAAAAAAGAAAGAAAAAGAAACAGTACCTCCTCCAGGAAGCCCTCCCAGTTGCAGTCCAGATCAGGGGGGCTCCCATCACAACATGCAATGCCTATCTCGATGCTCATTCTGACTTCACATCTGCTTCCTAGTGTAAGTGCCAGCAGGGCCAGAAAGCCATCTGCCCGACCTGCATGGTGTCCCCAGCATCCGTGGGGCCTGGCACAAGGCAGCTGTTCCATAAACGCTTTCTGAATCAGGACCCCTGTGTCTGACTTGCCTGGCCCTGGGCCCGGGGCCTCCAGCTCCTCTCCCACGGCCGGCGGGACCTAACCTTCCCAAGCTACACCTAGAGCTCTTCTCACAGCCCCTCACACCACCCCACAGAGCTGGCGAGGAAGCAAATGGAGGCCAGGGAGCCTGAGCAGTGCCTCTCGTGCCCTTCGATGGCGGCTGCTGGCTTAATTAGGATCATGCTCTGCCTGGGCCCAGCGAGGGTCTCATCACAGGCAGTTTGGGGACAATGACAGCCTGATGTGGCCATGTGGGCTGCCAAGCTACCAAGGCTGGAGCACGGGCAGGGGCAGGAACCCCGCGTGCACAGGCCTTGAGGCCTCTGGAGCGCCGTCTGCCCGGTACACACACCATGTATTTTTGAACAGAAGGAGAGCGTTTGCTTTTTCCCCCACAGTGCCAAAAATAGCCCCATCTCTGCCTCTGAACAAGGATCTTGCGGCTCCTACAGAGAGGCAGGAACCAGAGGGGCTGGGAGGAGGGGCTTGCTGGCTGGCTGCTGACAGCTCAGGGCCCTCCTCGTCCCCAGCCCCAGGCGGGGAGGAGGACCCAAAGGTCCTTGCTAGGCCTGGCCTGATGGGTCACGCTTCTCCACGCCTGACCTCTCACCACCCTCCACCCAAGGCATAAGGTAACCCTTATGGCCCAGCCCCGAGGCAGAAGAGGCCTGGACAGAGCAGGAAGTGAATGAAGATGGGTGGACGAGAGGCTTCGTTCATTCATTCATCAGCCTGTTCCTCAGTGCACAGTTCATTCATTCCAAAGAATATGCGCCGGGCTCCGTTCCAGGAGCTGGGGCAGAAGAGCAAACCACACTTCACGGCCCGTCCTCACGGCACGTCCTCGCAGCCTGTCCTCGCGGCACGTACAGCCCAAGAAGGCGGAGAGTTAAACATGTCGTCATCCCCTGGGTCTCGGAGGACCCTGACTGGGCCCAGGGCCACTTCCCAGTGCAAACTGAGCATGGGTGAGGGTGGGGCCCACCTAGCTAGTGGGAAGAGGCAGACGGGAGGGTCAGGTGTAAAGCTGCCCCAGAGCTGCCCCGACCCCAGGACGCGGCCTGCCCACCGCAGCTGCTGGCAAGCCGGCTTCCTCACTTCACAGTGGAAGCTGCCAGGGCGCAGAGGGGGGATTTCAAAGCCTGAGACGCCCAGGCCCTTTAACCGGGACTTCCACAGTCACCCCTTCACAACCCTTTTTGGCAGGACTCTGGTCATCCCCCATGTTACAATGGGGGAGGGGAAGGGCTCAGCCAGGGTCCCAGAGCGAGTAAGGCCTGGCGGGTCCCTTAGCAGGAGGTCCTGACACCAGCCCTGGGCCAGACCAGCCAGCTCAGCTCACCATCCCCCAGCGCCCAGAAGAGCAGGTGGAGTTTCAGAGAAGGCAGTCCGCAGAACCAGCCAGCAGAGGTGGAAGGATTTGAACCCAGCTCTGTCTAGGCCAAATCCAGAGCACTGTTTCCCATGGCAGCTTTCAGGGTTTTTTTTTAAAAAAAAAAAAAAAAAAAAAAAAAAAAAAAAAAGGCTAGCCAGAGGCATGGTGGTTAAGGAAGCTGGATCCCACATGGCTAATCACGAGGTTCAAGTCCCGAACCTGGTGGCTTGAAAAATATGCCAGGTGTGTGCATGCGTGTCCCAAATCCCCTCTCAGGCCGGAGGGGAAGTGACTGAAGCATGGCTCTCCCCACTGGGGTGTGCCTTCTCTCTCTCCCTTCTCTCTCTCTGACGAGTACATACGCCTTCTGGTCAATATTATATAGCCACTTTCTGTCCCCAGAGCCGGAGCTGAGGGGCAGACTGGGGGACAGTGGCTTCGCTGCTGAAGACCCAAGCTGAGCGGAGTGCTGTCCTTGCCCTGGGTTAAACATTCCTCAAAGTCACGTCCCTCCTGCTATCTCCTTATCCCCTGCCAGGGAACCCAGCGCCTGGGGGCCTGGATGCCTGGCCTGCTTCCTGGACCCTCTGTGAGCGTCAGAGCCAGAAGCTGTGCTGGGTGCCCACGTCTGCAGGGAGCACCTCCCGGGGTGGCATGGGCAGGGCAGAGCCCTCTCATGGACTGGGATGGGGCAGCCTGAGGCCAGAGCGAGTCGAGCTGGAACCAGGACCCCAGATTCCAGACCCCTGCCCCCAGGCACCACAGGGCCGCAGCACGGTGGCCTGCCCATCAGTGAGAGGCGGCACTCAGGCAGCTGGTGGGAAGGCACTTTGGAAAGCTCCAGGTGTTACAGTGGCCAGTTCCCAGGCCTGCCTGGGGAACACCAAGACCATGAGGCCCAGTCCTGCCCTCAGGGAGCGTCCACCCTCCTGGTCCCGTCTCGCGTCCTGCAGCCCACAC
Source organism: Tupaia tana (assembly GCA_026018925.1). NCBI lineage: Eukaryota > Metazoa > Chordata > Mammalia > Scandentia > Tupaiidae > Tupaia > Tupaia tana. The sequence continues at coordinate 102,449,955 of JAKSZU010000013.1, read as the reverse complement.
TGATCTGCGAGGCCTCGGTCTCTGCCCTCGCTCCACACACACTTCCTACGGCCCGTTGGCTGTGCAAGGCCTGGGCAAGGCAGGACGGGACGGCCAGGGACACCCTCAGTTTCCACTGTCTCATCCCAGGCCTGCAGGCTCCCTAGCACTAAAATGGGGTACCTACTCCTAAGCTCACCGTGTAGGAGGAACCCATGAGAGCAGCCTGGCTCTGGGCACACGGTCAGTACCCGAGGCTCCCTGGCATGGCAGAGGGGAGAGAGCCTGGAGGGCTGGACCAGGGCAAATGCATGTGGCCACTGGTGCGCCCTGGACATCTCCCCAGACTTCTCCACTCAGCAGCCCGCCCTGGGCCTCAGCTCTGCCCTCCTCCCAGAGGAGGCCAAGGCCAAGGCCAAGGCTGCCCCGGGCCTCCCATAGAACACGTGGGCCCCGTAGGCTATGTGTTCAAGCTGGAAGGGTCTGGCCCACATCAGCCTGGGTACCTAGGACACCAGGCCAATGTCGCCCTCCAGCAGCTGCCTAAATGCTGCAGTGACCGTGCGCACTCCCCCTGGCCGCCGCTCTGGGTGAGAGGCTCACGGAGCCCGAGGGCAGCGGGCACACGGCAGGCACACGGCGGGAAGGCATGGCTTTGGCAGCACCAAGGTGGAGCCTGAGCCCCAGACTGGGTGAGCGGTTTGGAGACCCAGGCCAGTCCCTGAACCTGCCTGGGCCTCCTTTTCTGGCCCCTGCTCCCAGGGCTGTGGGGACACTGCAAGGGGACAGCGCGACACCAGTGTCAGTAACCCCACACCGATCACTGAGTCACCACCGTTGCTCTCTCAGTGACACTCCACACTGCCCTTCGGGATCCTAGGGACACAGAGTCAGGCCAGGAGGGGACTGAGAAGTGGCCGCCACGTCACCTGGACCCAGAGCCACAGTCGAGCTGCAGCTTCCAACACGCGGCCTGCCTGGCTCCCTCCCAGCCCCACCCTGGGCACAGCCGCGGTTACGACCGCACAGAGCAGCCCTCGCGCCGGCACCTGCATGCAGACGAGCCGCCTCGCCCACTCCTGGCACACACATGACCCCGTCACTCACACCCGGAGCGTGCGCATGGGAACCAGGCCCTGCACACGTGATCCGCAGGCCCACCCTGCCGGCAGCACCCACACTAGCACCCACACTTGCCCACGCTCGCCAGCACGCCTCCACAGCAGCTGCCTGGCCCCTCCCGCAGCTCAGGTTAGTGTGCAGGTCCCAGGGGCACACCGGACAGGCACGCCACTCACCAGCTGCCCTCGTCCCCTCGGCCTCCGTTTCCTCATCTGTAAAATGGGACCACACAGACCCCCAGGCAGAGGCAGGGACGAACATGCGAGAACAGAGACCTGCGTCCCATGGCACTCGCCCGGCACTGACGCTCGCTGTGGAGACAGCCTCTGGTCATCATGCCTTGTGGCTTACAGAATCCTGTCACCATCGCTGAGCAAAGGCGAGCTCATAGCCACCAAGTTCAATGACTGTCATGTCTAACTCCTCACACTGTCCTGGGTTGTAGGAATTATCCCCCCACACACAGATCTGAAAACAGACATCGAGAGGCAAAAAGCCAGTGGCCCCGGGCAGCGGATGCCAGAGCCCAAGCCCTCCCCCTCTCTGGGCCTGGCACACCTTCCCCTTGGAGTCTCATCACCTCAACACTGGACATGGGAAAGAAAAGGAAACAGTCCCAGAGGAGACTAGTCACTCCAAAGTCACTGTCTAGGCCACCATGGCTCTGGGAGTGAAGCCCACGCCAGCTACCCTCTCCTCTCTGAGCCCAAAGCACACTAGATCCTGAGGCCCAGAATTCCAGGGCAGGCCCTCTCTCTCCAACCTGTGGGGCCCAGAGAGGGAGAGGGCCCCTGACCCAGCCAGCTACCCATGACTGCTGTTCACTCCTGGTTGAGCGCAGGGCCTGGGAGAGCCCAGCCTGTGACGACCCAGGGGAGTGGCTCGAATCTGACACAGGCAAGCACCTCCCTCCTGTGAGAGCATTTTCTGAGCATTTATTATGTGCGGGTCCCTGTGCCTGCCTAAGGGAAAGGCATGGTGGACCATCCGGGCCTCACGCACAGGTGCCCGGGGATGGGAGAGGGGAGCGGCTCCCCAGGGTCGCACAGCCTGCAAACAGCAAAGCCCTCCATACCAAGTCCCCACCCTCAGCCAGGATGTGACCCCAATTTCAAGTTACCTAGAAACTCTGCAGGTTCATCTGTGACACTCTGTCCCCTGCTAAGTAGGTCACACAGCGGATGTGCAAAGCTGGCTCACCCTGTAATGGCAGTGACAAGGACGCTCTCGTACCCTGACACGTGCGTGTCCCTTCCCAGAGTGCCAGCGATATTTGAGATGAGATGAACCATATCAGAAGCCCTCAGTGAGAGGGCCAGTCCTGTGGCCTAGTGGTTAAGGGAGCCAGATCCTACTGGCCAACCACCTGGTTCGAGTCCCGGCCCCAGCAGCATGTGTGCATGTCCCGACTCCCACAGGACAGAGAAAGGGGGAAGGGAGCGCAGTGTGACTGCACCCTGTGGGCAAGCAGGGCTTTCTCCCCTCCCCCCCCCCCCCCCCCCCGTCTCTCTCTGGCAATTAAACAAAAAGACAATTTCAATGAAGAGAGTAAGACATCCCTATCTTGACATAAACAGCTAGCCCACCGTGACACAGAGGGAGGTGCTGGACAGGAAGAAGTAGGCCTGGCCACCTGTTCCTTGTGTGGCCATGGAAACACGTGACCGCTTTGGTATTCGGTGTGTCCACTTGTGAAATGAGGGCGTTGGACCAAATGACCATGACCGTCTCCCTTCGGTTCAAGGACTCTGGGATTCTGTGTAATAGTAATCAAGGAAATGAACGTTGAAACTGCTCTTCTGCATAAAATTGGCAATGATTAAGAAAAACAATAATACCCAGTGCTGGCAAGAACGTATTCTCATCCGCTTTTGCTCAAAATGTAAATTAGAGCAACCTTTCTAGAGAGCAATTTAATATTTTTTAACCAAAAGCCTTCTAACTCATCCCCAGCCTTGAGATCTATAAATCCATTCTTGGTTATTTATCTTCAAGAAGAGGTATGGGGACCAGCAGTTAGCGTAATGGCTGTGTCGCTGGACTCTCATGTAGCCAACCATGGTTTGAGTCCTGGACCTGGTGGCTTAAACTCATGCCGGGCACGTGTATGTGCGTGCCCAAGATCCCGGGAGGAGAAAGGAGGAGAAGGGATTGCGGCATGGCCATCCCCCATGGGCGGTGATTTCTCGCTTTCTGTCTCTCTGTCTCTCTCTGTCTGGCGAGCGCACACGCCCTGTGGCAAAAACCTCTCCAAAAAAAAGAAAAAAGAAGAGGTATGTAGGTATGTGCAGAGAGGCTCAGACACAGCCCTGGAGGACAGAGACGGCCACACAGACTCAGTGTGGGGACGTCCGCCACAGCGCTGGTATACTGCAAGCTAACTGTCCAACGACAGGGGAGTCGTTAAGATGCTGCATGCACGCGACACGCCCTGAAAGCCCAGGCTACAGAACAGTTAACAAAGTGGGCAAACATTCACCACTGTCAGGCTGTAAAAGGTTAGAGAATAAGCAGGTGGGCCAGCCCTGCAGCGTAGTGGTTAAGGAAGCTGGATCTCACGTGACTGACTATAGTTCGAATCCCAACCCAGGGAGCTTGAAAAATATACCAGGTGTGTGTGCGTGTGTACCCCAAACTCTCAACAGGATGGAGAAATGGGGGATAAGGGATTGTGGTGTGACCATGCCCCATTTGGGGGTGCTCCTCCTGCCCCCATCTCTCTGTCTCTCTCTGGTGAGCATATGCACCCTTGGGCATTAACAAAAGAAAACGTTTTAAAGCAGATAATCTCAAATTTACAAGGCAATGAAAACAACACACCAAGTCCGACTGAGTCTCCCCACTAAGTACGTCTGGACTGTCCCTCACGCCCTCCCACTGACACCGCAGTCCATCGCAGTGAGCCCTGGCCGCTGTTACTCTCCCAAGCCCATGCTTTGCACTGCAGGCCAAGAACAAGCTTTCCAAGCCCAAATCTACCCCGTCCCCTCCCTTCAGGGCTCCTCAGGTCTCAGGCAAGTCCAGACCCCTTCCCTGGGCCCTCCTGGGGGTGATGTGGCCCCGCCCACTTGCCAGCGTCATCCTCATCGTGCTGGGCTACCTCAAAGGGGCTCAAGCCCGGCCTTGGGAGCAGAGAGGCTGGGTACCATCTGGGCCAGGAGCGAGGACTTCCACTGACGTGGGAGAAGCAGCACGCCCTGGGCTGAGGGTGGGGGCAGAAGGAGCTGTCACGGACAGAGAACCTGCGGAGGCAGGAGACGCAGGATCACTGCGAGCAGGAGGCTGGGCTCTGGGACCCGGAGAGAGCCCTACACCCTCTGTCCAGCCAGGGAGCAGGCCCAGGGCCCTCCCGGTCCATCCTGCTGCACAAGCCGAGACTTGCCTTCGGCACCAGGCAGCCTTCTAAACCTGTGCCCTGAGTCCGCCCCGACTCCAGGGCCTCCAGCCAGACCCACTTTCCAGAGAAGAAAACTGAAGCTCTGTGAGACGGGGCTTGCCCAAGGTAAGACCCAGAACCCGAGGTCCCCTGGCCCCAGGCCCTACTGCTGTCCCAGAATCAGCTGCCCACTGGCCCCCACTCCCTGTCTGGCGGTCTCCGGGCCTCCCAGCATTCTCCCATGTGGACCATGGGGTCACGTGGGCAGGTATTACAGACGAGCAAACTGGTGCTCTGAGTGGGTAAGGGGCCAGCCTGAGGGCACAGGGCCCGAGCGAGGAGCCGGCCCGTTCCCCAGGACGCTGAGTGCTCCCTGACAGCACAGGAGCTGCCGGCCCAGACGCCGGCCCTGCTGCCAAGCGTCTAACTTCAGTTTCTCCCTTTCTTTTTGTTAAAGTTCATCCATCTCTCCCATGAGAGAGAGCAAGGCAGGGAGGCAGCACCCTAAGCAGGGTCTTGACGCTGCGAGCCACCCCCACCCCCAGCCAGCCCAGGCCAGGGGCACGGGGCGCCCCACGTACTCAGGGAGGGCTGCAGGTGCGAACCCTGAGTCCCACGTAGGCCAGCCCTGTGGAGCATGGCATTGGCCACTGTCACCTCCCGGCCCTCTGACCTCGGTGTCTCGTCTTGTTGCTACGTGCAGCCTTCTCTGGAGACAGGAAGGCCTCCCCAGGCCCCCACACACGGGATGCACAGAGACTGCAGCAGCCACCACCTCCCTCTGTCCTCTCTCCTGAGCGGCTGGTCCCCCACCTGGCCGTGGGGCCCTCTGCATCCTATGTGGCCACTGTGCCAGCTCCCGTATTTGTCCTGAGATGGGGCTGGAGACTACCTCCCCTATGGCAACCTCAGACCCCACTCTGCCTGAGCAGTGTCGGGGGAGAACGGTGATCAGGGAGGGACCCCCGCAGGTCCCAGGGCAGCCCCAAACCACACAGGCCCAAGAGCCCACTGGGTGACCTGGCACCTGTCCACCTCAGACCCTAGCCCGGAGCCAAGAACCGCCCTCTGCGCTGGGTCTCAGTGGCATCAGCGCTGCCCGGCTCTCAGCTCCTCCCTTCCACAAGCTGCAGCCTGCCGGGCACCGAGAAAGGCGGGAGTGACTCAAGGTTGGCGAGTAAGGTCAAGGCAGAGACTGGACAGACCAGCGGCAACGAGGCCTGGACGGAGGGTCCCTGAGGCCGCGATGGACGGTCCCCGGGGAGAGTCTGTGAGCATCGAGAGGAGAAGGAGGGAGGGGAGAGGCTTCTGCCTCTCGGGCCTGGCTGGGACCGCCTGGTGCAGCCCCCGAAAGCCTTTAAACCACGGCAGCGGGGCCCACGACGAGTGCTCTGAGCCCCGCGTGCTTGCTGTTCCACCACCTGGCTGGCCTCCCCGAGGGCAGAAATGACCTCTCTGTGCCTGTCCCTGAGTGAGACCTCCACCGCAGTCAGGGCAGCCTGAGGATTGGCAGGGGTCAGGGGGCTGCTACAGACAAGGAAGAGCCATGAGGTGCAGGCCACTCGACGAGCTTTCTATGCTCTGTGTGCTGTGCAGACCAAGGAGGGGAACATTCCTTCACGGAGAGACAAAACGTGCGCGCAAAATATATTTAAGATCTGTTCGAGGTGAAGCTGAGGGCCAGCCCCATAGCTAGTTTGGTTAAGGGAGCCAGTTCCACATGGCCAGCCTGGTTCGTTCCCACATCGGCCCCCGTCCCAGTGGCCCCAAACCCCGATCGGACGGAGAAATGTGGGAGAAGGGGTTGTGATGCAACCACCCCACTGGGGAGTGCTTTCTCCCTCTCTTCTACTTTCTTGCTCTCTCTCTCTCTGGCAAGTATACATGGCCTCTGCAATTAAAAAAAAAAATGAAGGTAAACTGTATGATCCAAACAGCAACATTACGAATGGTCACTCACACCGACCACGCGCCACATGCCACGGCCAGATGCTGTGCATGAGTTATCCTGGTGCCTGGCGGTAGCTGCCACTAAGACACCCATTTCACAGGTGAGAAAACGGAGGCTCTGTCAGGTGAGGGGACTAGCCTCTTCCGTAGCCTGGCACACAGGGAAGCCAACAGCTTCACCAATAAACAGCAGGCAGGTGGGCCAGACCTCACAGACACTGGGCTGTTGGCTGCACTAACCCCGCTCCGTGAGGCCTGGCCAGCCAGGGGCCTCGCTCCCCTCTCTAACGTGCTGCTCCTGGGTATGACTAATGCCAGGAAGGCTGAGGACTGGACACTAGGACGGGGCACTGATGGTTTAACCTTACCTGTAGGGTTAAGCCTGCACGGTGGAGGGTTTCGGCCAGGCTGAATCCAGATGGGCCGAGTGACGACGACACAGCTGGACCGTTCATCAGACCTCTCCCGCTTCTCTCCTCCCCCCGCTTCTCTCTCGCTCTGTAGTGCGAGCACACACAGACCACCAGGCAGAACAGGAGACTCTCCACCAAGGACCGGGCCCAGAACAGACTCCAGCCTGAACATCTGGGGTCCTCTGGGGGCCCCGCCTGGCACTGCAGTCTGCTGGGCCCAGGTGGCCTAAAGCCCCCAGCAGATGCCAGAACAGCGATTCTGGGGCTCCCCGAAATGCTCGTCGAGGATGCCAATTCCTGGGCCCCAGCCCAGTCCTGAAGAGCAAGAATCTGGGAGGGCAGCCCAGGCGCCTTCGGGTTCAAACCAGCTCTCCCCGAGATCCTGACATGCGTGAGTCCTTCCTGGGCAGCTCTCCTGCCCCCCCAGAGTCCCCAGAACAGCAGCAGATGGCCGGTTCCCATCAGAAGGAAGCCCATCTGGGGGCCTGAGCACAAGTTGGAAGCTTTCTCTGCTTTTCCTGCCAGCAGACACTTCATTCAACAAACATCTGTGGGCCTACTAAGTGCTGGCATGTGGAGGGAAACAGCTGTTAGCTGCTCAGACAGGGCCTGCAGCAAGGGAGATGGCAGGAGGCAAAGGAAACCTCACCTTGACCGGCCCACCCCTAATAAGGGCTTCCACAGAGGAAAAGTCCCCAGGCTAACTCTCTCCCTGGCCAAGACTGTCCCATGTCTCTGAAGGCTATAAAAATAGCCCAGCTCAGCACCACAGGGGCAGCTGCTAGCAACCCTGAGGACTCAACTTCCCTCAAAGTTCAAAGGGCTCTTGGCTTGAGCTCTGGGGTCTCTCCCCCAACATAGATTTGGAGCTAGACGGGCCTGAGTGCAAGTCCTGGCACCTCCGAGTGACCAGCCGTAAGGAGCTTGCGCAGGCCCTTGGCCTCGCTGCGCCTTGTCTCATTGTACGTGGGGACAGCAACGCCCCCACCATGCGCAGGGCTATTGAGCCCACGTGCTGAGGGAGCAAGAAGCTCGCCTGACCATGCTCAGTAAGCGGGAAACGGCTTCACTGGCTCCTGGCCGCTCCCCTGCCCACCATGACAGAGACATGAGTGCAGCCCACTGGGGAAGCCCATAGTGCCCTCTGCACCCCCAGGCCCAGAGCCCAGGAGGTTCAACCTGCAGCCACCTAGTGACAGTCCACACATCAGGACTTAACCTGCATGAGGGCCCAGCAAATCCCACAAATAGCAACCGGACTGCATAGGGCCACCTGCCCACCCTGGAAGAGGGCGAGGGCAACCCCTGAGGCTGAGCTCCTGGGGCACTATTCCACCGGAGGATGGCCAGCGCCTCTCAGCAGACCAGCACCCCCTGGAGAAGACCCTTTGTTCCCAGCACACGGAGGGCCAGAGAGCTCAAGCTGGGTTTGGACAGACCTGCCAACGTGCCCAGAAGACCGATGGCGGAGGAGGAGGGGAGCGGAGGTTGTGCAATGCACCACCAGAAGCAGCCTCGGCCTCCGCGCCTCCGTCACCACCGGGGCTTGGCGGTCATTATCCCTCCAGGTGTGGTGCACAGGCCTGGACCAAGCAGCTGCCCAGCTGTGGGTTCTGAACTCCAGCCCAAGCTGGGCCACTCCTCCCTCTCAAGTCAAACACCCAAACCAGGCCCTTCCAGACCCGCAGTCGACACTCTCTCCCTCACAAAGACAGATGACGGAGACTGGGCGCCTTTAACCCCTGGCACGCCAGGGCACCTCCGCAGAGGCTGCAGGGAAGGTTGCCCTGGTATGGAGAAATTGGAGCTGCAAGGGCTGCTGTTGGGAAGTTGGGCAAACGGAGACAGGCACCGGGCTGCTCCAGGAAAAAGTCCGAATGCACAGACCCTCCTCTTCCAGGCCGCCCCAGCCGGTAAACGACCAGGCCCACCATTCACCGGGTATAAACCCATTTCCTGGCTTGGCACACAGAGGAGGGACAGAATGGATTCCAAAGGGTCAGCGCGTAAGTGCTGCAGCCAGCAGGGCGCCCGGGACCGTCCGCGTCGCAGCCACGAGCTCTGACAAGTCTCGCCACCCCCCACACACGATCAGGCCAGCGAGGGGGCGACAGGCCAACCTCGCGGCAGCAGCAGCAGCGGCATCGTGATGCATGAATCACCCTCCCCGCCGCGCTCCTGCCAGGCGGCTCCGCGCAGCCGGAGCCTCGCTGCGCCCGGGCGCCCCCTCCCGGGACCACCGCCCCGCCCTCGCACACCCCTGCCCTCTCGGACAGTTCGGCGGAGGGTGGCCGCTAGTGGGCTGCAGCCTCCCCTCCTGGCCTAGGGGGGCCGGAGCCAACGGACGGGGGCCCGCTCCAGGGCTGGGGGAGTGGGTGCCAGACAATAGGGCAGGAGTGGGGTGGGCGCGCGGCCGGGAGCCTCCGCGAGTCGGAGCGCAGGCCGGGCAGGAGCCGGAGGGCGGCGGCCGCGCGGAAGGGGGGCGCGGGGAGGGCGGGGAGGGGTGCGAGCGGGGTCCCGGCGCGCGCACTCACAGTAGGTTTTCCTGGTCAGCTCCTCCACAACTTCGGGCTTCAACTTGCTGTTGGATTTCCCCATCCTCGGCGGCCGCGGCCCCCGCCCCCCGGGCCGGACCCGGTCGGGCGCCCAGCGGGAGCGGCCGGGCCGGCGCGGGCCGGGGCGGGCCGGGGCGGGGCGCGCGGAGGGCCGGCGGGCCGGGCTGGGCCGGGCCGGGGCCGCGCCTTTGTCTGCGCCGTGCCCGCGCGGCCGGCCGTGGGGCTCGGGCTGGCGGCGCCGGGGCGCCCGGGGCGCGGGGCGCGGGGCGCGGGGCGGCCGCTCGGCAGGCCCGGCGGTCCGGGCGCCGCGGCGCGGGGCTGCGCGGGGCTGGGCGCCGGCGCGGCCGCCGCTCTGTTGCCGCGGTCGTCCCTGGTTACTGGGCTGCGCGGCACATGCTCGCTGCCGCCTCTCGCCGCCGCCCCTGCGCTCCCAGCCTCCCGCCTCCCGCCCGCACCGGCGCGCCAGGGGTGGACCCGGAGCCGCCACTCAGCGCCCGGCGCCACCTCCCGCCCCGCACCCGCCTGGCCCGGCCCCGGCCTCCGCCCGCAGCGCCCGGGCCTCGGGAGCCGGAGCCGAGCCAAGCCCGCCCGAGGGGCGCCTCCCCCTTTCCACTGCGCCCCGGGGCGGAGGGGTCACCCCCCGCTCCCCCTCCTCGTGTTCCCCGGCGTTCCAGCCCCCTCCACGCGGAGCGGGGTGGGGAGGGCCCGGCAGATCTGACGTGAATGAGGCCAAGTCTCTGCCCCGAGAAATTCATTCATTCGACACGGATTTGTTGCGGCGCTGGGGACCCGGCGGCCGCAGGACAGGCGCGGCTGTGCCGGACGTCACATGCTGCGGTAGGGGCACCTACCCAGGGCTGGGGAAGGTGACCTCCGAGCCCAGGGTGGGAAAGCGCTGGGGTGCAGACAGCCTGGAGGAAGCCAGCAGGCCCCAACTCGAGGGGTCCCAGGCCGAGGGGGGTGGAGTGACCCCAGCCAGAGAGAAGGGCGGGGCCCGGGGGCAGCCCCCCACCCAGGGGCTGGGCCTGATCCAGCTCCCAGGAAGAGATTTCAGCAGGGGGCGCCGGGGTCAGCTCTGCCTTCTCTGCGCCTGGGTGGTGGGGCCCTGGGACAGGAGTGGAGGCTGAGGGGATGCAGGACGAGTGGAAGGGGGCGGAGGTTGAGGGAGAGGGGCCAGCAGGAGTCCTCGGCCACCCCACCCACCTCAAGGTGAGCCTGTTCCTCCCGCCTGCCGGGCTTTACTTTGCTCCTGAGTGGCTGTCACAGGCTTCCCTGGGTTTTACCCACCAACTCTCACTCCCTCCACTAGAGGATAAGCTGCCCAGGGCAGAGCCAGTCCTGCCCCTGGAAGGCCACCTGAGGGGCCCCCACAAACTCAGAGTGAAGACTGAAAAGCAACCACACCGCGGGGCTCCGGAGTCGGGAGAAGAGCTCCAAGGGTGAGGCAGCCCAGGGAGGAGGCATGGGCTAGTCTTTCACACTTTTTAAAAAAAGATTTATTTGTTTGTTTGTTTGTTTTAATTTGATCAAAGAGGAATAGAGAGAGAGAGAGAAGGAAAGTGGGAAAGCAAGCTGCAAGGTCCGGGACTCGAACTGTGGCCAGCCATGTGGGAGTCCAGCACCCTTAACCACCACGCCACCTGGCCGTCCCTCTTTCCCCACTTTCACACAGCGACCACACCTTAGGGAGTGGGGGAGCTAGGAGAACCCTGACCTAGGTCAGCACCCAGATGCCTCCCCTACCTCCAGCCTTTCCTTGAAGGCCTTGCCCAGGCCCAGGCCCAAGCCCAGGCCCAAGCAGCCTTCAGAAGGGCCTACTGGCTGGTCTGAGGTATCTTATTCTGTAGTGGAAGTGGGGAGAGCGAGGGCCCCAAGGCTGGGGCTAGTTCACAGCTGGAGGATCAGGTTTAGACTTGGGAGCAAGATGTCCCAGCCACGAGGACGTCTGTAACCTAGGTGAGGGACCCACGGTGAGGGGCTCCAAGCAGCCCGCCTGGGATGCCGGAAGCCAGTACTGGCCGTGACAATGACAGCGACAGCGGTTGCAACCAAAGCTCTGCAGAAACCCAGAAGCTCATCTGTTGTGACCCACACGGCTGAACACGAGTTCTGAGTGGGAGCGGTTGTGGATTAGAAATAAACGTAAAGATAAACACACGCTCAGTAGAGAAAGGCAGGGCTGGGGTGATCCAGACCCCTCTGATGGAGCTGGGGGCCCAAGCTGTTTCCAGGTTTAGTCTTATATAGGGCAAAAAAGGGGGAAGGGGAAGCAGAATCCCTACACTCAACCTCTGAGTCTTTCCCTTGTCCCGGTGCTGGGGTGGGTATGCGGTCACCTCTGGGCCAACACAGCCCCAGCAATCACAGTCACACTGACAAACCCCTGCGAGGCACAGAGGGCCTGCGGAGACACACACCTGACTCCTCCTGGGGACTTCAGAGTCAGCCCGTCCTTAGCAAATATTTCCTGAGAACCTACATGTGCCAGGCCCCTGGGGACAGAGGCAAAATCCCTGCCATCACAGAGCTTATAACTTAGTGAAGCAGCGCTGTAAGTGATAAAGCACGTGCGAGTAAAATATAGGACATGTCATGTCAGCGATCAGCACAACGCATGACTGAAATACATAAAGCTCAAGCAAAAAATAAAAATAAAGCAGGGAGGAGAAAGGGAAGCCAGAAGTCAGGGAGGTGTGACATTTTCGGTGGAGAGGGCCCCTCACTGGGAACCCACTATTTGAACATGGCCTGCAGAAGATGAGGAGGGTGCAGCCGGGCGGGCCGGGGTGCAGCCTTGCAGGGGTGCAGCAAGATGGGAGGCGAAGGCCGGGCAGGGAGTTGGGAGATGAGGTCAGACCAGAGGGATCTGGATTCAGCCAGCTCTCGGCTGCTGGTACATGGGGGGTGGACTCCAGGCAGGCACAAATAGGAACAGGGACCTGCCAGAGGTCGCTGCATCATCACCTGGCAGGTGGTGGCAGCTGGGTCTCCCATGGCACGGCACGGCATGGAGAGAACGGATTAGACTCAGGTATGTTTTGAAAGTATTGCCAGTGGGCTCACCTACTGGATCCGGTGGGCGTGTGAACAGAGGGGAGTGGAGGACGAGCCAAGGAAGGGGGTTCCTATTTGCTAAACTGGGCAGGAGACAGGTTTGGAGGCAGGAAGAGCAGGCATCTGGTCTTGAACAGGGTAAGCATGAGATCTTATGAGATGGTCAAATGGGGATGCAGAGCAAGAATCTCCAGGAAGCTGGAGTTCAGGGACTGGTCCGGGCTGCAGGCATGAGATGGATGAGATCAATGAGAGAGTGAGTACAGACCATGCAGACTGAGAGGTCCGGTCAGAGAGTCAGAGGGGTGCTGGCGCTGAGGCAGGGCGTGTGCAGGAGGGGTGTCCTGGAAGTCACAGGAAGGCTGGGACTTAGGGAGAGGTGCATATGGTCTGGTCAAGGCTGTTTCAGGCCCCCTCGATGTGCGGAGGCCGTACAGGAAGGTGCTGGCCAGGGTTTAGCCATACCCACTCTCCTGATCTGGTTTTTGGCCCAAAGGGTCCCTACCCACACTGCTGCAATGCCTCAGCCTGAGCCGCCCAGGACCCAGGGCTCAGGTCCGGTGACGCCTGGGCGGCTCTCCCAAAGCAGAGATTCTGTTTCCTTCAGCCACAGGAGTTTGGTGTTGAAGGAAAATGTTCAGTCGGTCCCCAAGTTGGAGTCAGGACCAGGTAAGATCCTTCTGCCGCTGTGTGGACTAAAGGCAGAGATGCCATCCAGAAGCCTGAGAATTTGAGTGGCAATTGATCAGATGGGAGGGGTGACCAGGGAGGGAATGATCTCTAGCTTGGGGGTGGGAGAGACAGGGTGACTCCCTGTGGCTGCCAGAGCACCCAAGGGAGGGATGCATTTGTCAAGATGGGGTTGCCTGCACAGGACCAGGTTGAAGAGGACCATCATGAATTAAAATGTTGAATCTGAGAGGTCTGAGACAAGTGAGGACGTCGAGTTCTGTGCTAAAAAATAACAAAAGCAAGGCGTGCTCCAACGCACAATGGCAGGCACCACACATGGCCTCCCAGGGTTTGAGCCCCAGCCCCATCAGCTTGGGAAGGATGCCGAGGATCCTGATCCATGCCCAGGATCCCGAACGGGCCAGGTGATGGCACTGGACCCTCATGGGAGAAGTCCCGGATCTATGTCCCGGGACCTTCCTGTGCACGCCAGGCATGTGCGTGCATGTCTGAGATCCAGGCCTGCTGAGACTGGGGTGGATCGTGGCAACAGGATGCCCGGTGAGGCGCTGTCTCTATCGCTGTCTCTCTTTCATGGAAGAAATGAAGTTTTTCAAATACCAATTATAAGCCAGTTCAGACAGAGCAATCAAACTAAACGTACATGCCCGAGTAGGAGTAGCCTGGAGGCTCTTCCTCCTAGGTGTCCCGATGAGTTTGTCATCAGTGCAGGTGACGTTACAAGTCTTTCCTCTGCATATTTTCCTTGCATTTTTATTGAGATACAATTCACACAAAATGTATCATTTTAGTCATGCAACCATCTCAGCTATCCAGGTCCAGAATCTCTACAGTGTAACACAGATTTTCTGCAATTAGATTTTCTGCAATTGCTTCTGAGTAAGGAAAATATTTTGTCAAGTCATTTTGCTCCTCTGCAGGCAGCCTAAGGAAGAGAGGCCTTCCTGAGTCACCGAGACTTCCCAGAAGGCTCGCCGATGACCGGAGTCCCAAGTTCACTTCTTTTTTTTTGGAGAGGTTTTCGCTATAGGGCGCGTGCACCAGAAAGACACAGAGAGAGAGACAGAGACAGAAAGCGAGAAATCACCCCCCAGGGGGGATGGCCACGCCGCAATCCCTTCTCCTTTGTTCTCCTCTTGGGATCTTGGGCACGCATGCACACGCATCCGGTGTGAGTTTTAAGCCACCGGGTCCGAGACTCGAACTGCGGTCGACTACATGGGAGTCCAGCGACATAGCCATTAGGCTAACTGCTGGTCCCTCCCAGGCTCACTTCCGACTGGAGGGCTCTGAACGAGGTGGGGGTGTGGCCTGAGACTCTGCATGTTACCCCTCTCTGGGGACTCCCTGCCTCTCAGCGGAGAGTCCCTGCTCTTGTTTTATAACTTGAGGGGGACTCCACAAGCACTCTCAGTAATTCTTCCACAAAGTCTTAGGTGAAAAATTACACTTACTGGGCTGGCAGGTAGCATGGCGGAAAAGGAGTGGACTCCCACATGGCTGACTGTGGTTCAAGTCCCAGACTTGGCAGCTTAAAAAAATCACACTAAGGGGGCCAGCAGGTGAAGTGGTGGTTAAGGGCACTGGACTCCCACATGGCCAACTATGGTTCAAGTCCCAGACCTGGTAGGTTCCTTTCTCACTTTCCCTTTCTCTCTCTCTCGTCAAATTAGAATATAATGATAAATAAAAAATAAAATAATTCTTAAAACACACACACACATACGCACCTTGTTTGTGCATGTGTGTGTGTGTGTGTGTGTGTGTGCCCAAAATCCTGAGAGGAGAATGGAGAAGGGATTGAGGCATGGCTGGGGCGTAATTTGTCACTTTCCCTGTCACTGTCTCTCTCAGGCCCACACATGTGCTCTACAGTGAAAACCTTCCACAAAAAAAAAGGGGGGGGTACAATAAACGCATGGGTGGGCAAAGTCTTAAACATTCCCCTAGGCCCTGCGTCCTGAGCCCGCTACCTTCCCGGGTCAGCAGCTCTCGCCCTCTCTCTTCAGCAGCCTGAGTGTCTGTGTCCAGTGTGCGTCCATTTGGGTGTCCCAGGAGCACCTCAAACTGATCACACCTCAGGCGTAATCTATTGCCCCTCACCCCATCTTCCAAAGATTATTTCCTTCCCTAACAAACGGTCCTTCCCACACCCAAAGGCTCCAGCCAGGCGTCTGAAACATCGGGAACTCCCCTCGCCCCAAGGCCCCACTCTACATCCAGCCAACAACCCGGCCCGCTGGATCCCACTCCCTAAACAGCTTTCAGGGTCAGTGCAGTGTTCTGCTCCCTGCTGCAGCCAGCGCAATCCAGCCACGGCCGTCTCTCCGAGAGACATCTCCCAGCCACTGTGACAGTCACCTACGGCTCTCACAGAGCCTCGTCCCTCCTAAGTCCCACACCATAGCTAGAGAAGTTTCACAGTGCGAATCTGCCACATCCACCCCCCTGGCTAAGCTAATCACTGCCCCTGGAAAGCCTCTCTAAGACTTAAGAGGCCCTGCCTGGCCTGGCAGGGGCCGCCTCCTCCTCTTGGTCCCGCTAACAAGCCAAACTCTTGTCCTTCAGGCCTCCGAAGATGTCATTCCCTCTGGCTGGTACTCTCCTGCCTCCTCCCTACTGTGACAAGTGCAAGACCTGTGATGTCCAACAAGGAAGCCCTGCACACCTGCCACTGAGCAATTGCAGTCTGGCCAGGCCCACTCCAGATGAATAAAGGAACACACACCAGATTCCAAAAGCTTATACAATCAGAAAAGAATGAAAAACATCCAGTTAAGGGACCAGCAGATGGCGTAATGGCTACATCGCTGGACTCCCATGTAGTCGACCGTGGTTCGAGTTCCAGACTTTTTACTTATTTATTATTTGAGTTTCTCAGAGGGTATGTATGCTCGGGAGAAACAAGGGGAGAGGGACCGGCAGGTGGCATGGTGGTTAAGGCGCTGGACACGCCCACGTGGCTGATTATGGTTCGTGTCCCGAACCTGATGGCTCGCTTTCTCACTTCCCTCTCTCTCTTCCCTCACTTCCCTCACCCATGTCTCTCTCTAGTAAAATTAAAATAAATGAATGGATAAATCAAATTAAATAAAATAATTCTTAAAAAAAAAAAAAGAAAAAGAAACAGGGAGGAGAGCATGAAAGTGAGAAAGCACCCCTATGGGGGATAGTCACACCACAGTCCCTTCTCCATTTCTCCTTCCTGGGACTTTGGATATACGTGCATAACTCATCCAGTGCATTTCAAGTCCCACCGGGTCTGGGATGTGAACCGTGCCGTTGGCCATGTGGGATCCATCCACCTTAACCACCAGGTCATGGGCTGGCCCTTAATTTTTTTTTTTTTTTTTTTTTTGAGAGAGGTTTTTTGCTATAGGGCGCGTGCGCTCGCCAGACAGACAGACAGAGAGAGACATAGAGACAGAAAGCGAGAAATCACCCCCCAGGGGGGATGGTCACGTCGCAATCCCTTCTCCTCCATTCTCCTCTCGGGATCTTGGGCACGCACGCACACGCGCCCGGCGTGAGTTGTAAGCCACCGGGTCCGAGACGCGAACCGCGGTCAACTACGTGGGAGTCCAGCGACATAGCCATTACGCTAACTGCTGGTTCCCGGCTGGCCCTTAATTTTAATAACAATTATTTCTCTCCAAAACATTATCAGTTCAATATGTAATTTAAAAATATATGTTAATTTGGGACCAGCAGTTAGAGTAATGGCTATGTAACTGGACTCCCATGTAGTGGACTGCGGTTTGAGTCCCGGACTCAGTGGCTTAAACTCACACCAGGCACGTGTGCATGTGTGCCCAAGATCCCGAGAGGAGAATGGAGGAGAAGGGATTGCGGCATGGCCATCCCCCCTGGGGGGGTGATTTCTCACTTTCTGTCTCTCTGTCTCTCTCTGTCTTTCTGATGAGCACATGCACCCTATAGCAAAAACCTCTCAAAAAAAAAAAATTATATATATATATATATATATATATATATATATATATGGGGGACCAGCAGTTGGCAGTAAGCAAAAACCTCTCCAAAAAAGAAAAAAATCCAGTTAATATATAATTTTTTTTCTTTTTTTTGCTATAGGGTGCGTGTGCTCACCAGAAAAGCAGAGAGAGACAGAGAGACAGAAATCGAGTAATCACCCCTGAGGGGGATGGCCACGCTGCAATCCCCTCTCTTCCATTCTCGCATTATATGTGGCTTGCGTTATACTTCTTTTGAACAGTGCTGTCCTGGCCATTCCTTATGAGGAAGGAAGAAGATTATCATTCCTCATTCATCACAAGGTTCCGGCCTGAGTTCCCAACAAAAGCAGATTAACAGAAATATAAATGTATTTAACACACACTTTACGTGACCATTCCACCTGCAGAAATGGTTCCTAAGGCCAGAAGAGCCTTCAGAAATAAGACCTAAAGAAATAGGGACTGTGTATTTTGGTGAAGTCGAGCTGTGGTGAGAGGTGTGTGCTCACTGGAGACAGACAGAGGTGAGAAAGAATGCCCGGAGGGACGGCCACATGGTGCTCTTCCCCTCCGTTCTCTGCCCAGGACTTTGGGCACGCACACACGGTCACCCATGTGTTTTTCAGGCTGCTGGGTCCTGGACTCAAACCGTGCAGCTGGCCACGTGGGATCCAGCCACCGGAATCATTCCGATACGGGCTGGCCGACCCTTCACCTTTCAGTTTTTGTTCAAGCATCACCTCCTCCATGGAGTTTTCCCGGACCCCAGCTCAAGTGCCCGTCACACACACCTGCCACACAGCGCCTGCTTCCGTCCTGCAGCACTTTGCGTGACTTTAGAAGGAAGAAACCTGAAGTCCTCTCTGCTCCCCAGGTCTGGTGGGCACAGGGATGCACAGGGAGGGAGCCCAGGCCAATGCCAGTTGCAGGGGTGGGGTGGGCAGGAGAGGAGGAGATTGGGGTCTCATGAACACCCAACAGAAAGCTCGGGTCTAGCCCTGGTTATGTCACTCACTCTCTGGTGGCTTTTGGCAGGCCACCTCCCACTTCATAACCGAATCTGGTCTCATGGGGCGAGGACTCACAGAGAGCCGACAAGCTTGGCGGGGCTGGCCGGATGGTGGTGCAGAGTGAAATACAGCGCTCTCCACCTCTGAGCCCCCGGGAGAATTTCAGGTTCACGGCTGAACACGTGGGGCACGCGCATGCCCCAAGTCTGAGCTGGCTAAGGCTGGGGGGTATGCTGTGGGATCGAGGCCCTGTCCGAGTCCGGGCAGAGGCACGGGGGTTATGCAGCTGGACCCACACAGGAAAGCCCTGGGTTTGCATCCCAGGCGCTCTCTGCACATATCCTGAGACTAGGGTTGGACTGTAGCATGAGGACTCCGCTGTGGTGTGTATGTGTGTGTACATAGCTTAAAAAAGAAAAAAAAGAAGGGGCCAGACAGAGACACAGTTGTTAGGGTGGCTGGATCCCACATGGGTGACTTTGTGGTTTAAGTCCTGGACTCCATGGCTTGAAAACACACGCTGGATGTGTGTGCATGCATGCCCAAATCCCCAAAGAAGAATGGAGGAGAAGGGGTTGTAGCATGGCCATCCCCTGGGGTGGGGGTGACCTCTCACTTTCCCTCTCTCTCGTTCTCTCTCCTAGGAGCTCCCACGCCCTATGGCAAAATCTAAAAAAAAGCAAATCAAATCTTTGCACCAGCACATGACAAAAAGCTAGTATCTTTAACTTACTGAGAGTTGTTGAAGCTACCGAGAAGAAGGTGAGCTCCTCAGTAGAGCCGGGGAAAAGACCTGAACAGACAGCACAAGAGCGAATGCCGTGGCCAGACACAGGAGCTGTCCCTTCCGAGTCATCGAAGAAGCAAGACCAAATTGGCCAAAAAAGAAGTTAATGATCACACCCAATGTCGGCCAAGGAGCCAGAACACAGGCGTCCAGACACTGCCAGGCAGGTCTGGTACAACCTTCCTGAAACACAATTTGGCAATAAACACCTACAGTCTCTGACTCAGCAATTCCACTTCTAGGAATTGATCCTAAGGCAACTATTTGAGTTCTTTCTTTCTTTTTTATTTATTTTCTTAAGAGAGGTTTTTTTTTCTATAAGGCATGTGCGCTCGCCCGAAAGACAGAGACAGAAAGCGAGAAATCACCCCCCAGGGGGGATGGCCACTCTGCAATCCCTTCTCCTCCATTCTCCTCTCAGGATCTTGGGCACTCACGCACACGCGCCCGGCGTGAGGTTTAAGCTGCTGGGTCTGGGACTCGAACTGCAGTCTACTATATGGGAGTCCAGCAACGTAACCGTTATGCCATCTGCTGGTCCCCCATTCAAGTTCTACATGCATGTTTGGCCTTGGCAACATCACGCAGCAGCGTTTATGGCAGCAGAAACAAAGAAAAGCAGCCTACGCACCGCGGCTAAGGGACGGGCTGCACGTGCTGGGCCCACAGGGAGTCAGAGCACAGCGACTGCGCCCCTCCGACTGACCAGTCACAGTCCAGCACATCGAGGCTTTAAACACCCGGAGGTGATCACAGCAGTGTGTGCACGTGTGCGTGCGTGTGTGTGTGCATGTATGTGTGTGTGGGGGGGGATAAGTTCATCATCATTGTGCATTCTTTTTAGGATTTTTTTTTTTTTTAAGATTTTGCCATAAGGCATGTGTTGTCTCCAGAGAAAGGTGGAGAGAGAGATAGGAGGTGAGGAAGTACTCCCTGGGGCTGGCCATGCCGTAGTCCCTTCTCCTACATTATCCTCTTGGGACTTCGGGCACACTTGCATACATGCCCAGCATGATTTTCAAGCCTCTATGTCCAGGACTTGAACTGTGAAATTGTCCATGTGGAATCCGGCACCTTACCCACACCATGCTACGTGGCTGGCATTCATTGCCTATATTCTTAGAAGTTTTTGCCTTAGGGTGCGTGTATTTGCCAGAGAGAGAGAGACAAGATGGTGAGAGAGAAAGTGAGAAATCATCCCCCAAGGGTGATGGCCATGCTGCAATTCCTTCTCCTCCACTTTCCTCCTGGGATCTTGGGCACACATGCACACACACCTGGCGTGAGATCAAGCCACCAGGTATGGGACTCGAACCGTGGGTGGCAATATGGGAGTCCAGTGACGTAACTGCTATGCCATCTGCTGGCCCCCACATTGTGCATTTTATTTCTATTTATTTATTTATTTATTTATTTATTTATTTATTTATTTTTGGAGAGGTTTTTGCTATAGGGAGTGTGCACTTGCCAGAAAGACAGAGACAGACAGAGAAAGACAGAGACAGACAGAGAGACAGAAAGGGAGAAATTACCCCCCAGAGGGGATGGCCACACTGCAATCCCTTCTCCTCTGTTCTCCTCTCAGGATCTTGGGCATGCACGCACACGCGCCCGGCATGAGTTTTAAGCCACCGGGTCCGGGATGCGAACCGCGGTCGACTACATGGGAGTCCAGTGACATAGCCATTACGCCAACTGCTGGTCCCCTCATTGTGCATTTTAATTAAGTAATGTTTAATTATAATTTATTCTCTAAATTAAAAATCAAAACAAAACAGTTGTCCCTCTCCAGGGCCCAGCCTGGGAGGCACAGGCGGCAAGAAGCCGCGTGGCCGCTGCAGACTCAGACCCCGGCCTGTGTGACCGCAGCACACCAGGCACATGTGCGTGTCCAGAATCCGAATGGGTGAGGGGCTGAGGAAGCGGGTCACAGTGTGACGCCATTAGCAAAGGCATTTCCCTCTCATTCTCTCCTCTCCCTCAGGTGTGTAAGCATCTGCTCTCCATCATGAATAAATTTTAAAAACTTCTTAAAAAAACCCCCAAAAACATATGATCCAGTTCCTCCTGAAGAAATGCCAGTTTCAGCCTGCCCTGTGGGGGAAGGGCTCCCTGGGGACCACAGCCACGCTCGTGAGGAGTCAGGTGCGCGTTAGCAGAGAAGGCTCTGACAGGGCTGCCCTGCAGCACAGTGGTCGAGGGAGCCACATCCCACGTGACCAGGCGTTCACATCCCGGCGGCCAGTGATTGGGAAAGCACAGGAGGTGCCCACGTGTGCGGAAGGGAGGGAGGGATGACTGCAGCATGACCACGCCCCCTCGGGGAGGGCCCTGTCCCTCTCTCTCCCTGGTGAGTGTACACTTTGGCAATAAAATGATAACAATAACAAAACAATGAAGGCTCTGAGATGTCCTGCTGGAAGAATCGCTTTTATTTAAATAGGCGTTGTTCACACCTTTTTGCCTGTGACATCCTTTTTTCTTTTTTTTTTTTTTTTAAGAATTATTTTACTGGGACCAGCAGTTGGCGTAATGGCTATGTCGCTGGACTCCCACATAGTCGACCGTGGTTCGAGTCCCGGACCCGGTGGCTTAAACTCACGCCGGGCGTGTGTGCGTGTGTGCCCAAGATCCCAGAGGAGAATGGAGGAGAAGGGATTGCGGTGTGGCCATCCCCCCTGGGGGGTGATTTCTCACTTTCTGTCTCTCTGTCTCTCTTATCTGTCTGGCGAGCGCACGCGCCCTATAGCAAAAAAACCTCTCCAAAAAAAAAGAATTATTTTACTTATTTATTTTAATTTGATCAGAGAGGGACAGAGACAGAGAGAGAGAGAAAGTGAGAAAGCGAGCTGCTAGGTCCGGGACTTGATCTATGGTCAGCCATGTGGGAGTCCAGCGCCCTTAACTACCACGCCACCTGCTGGCCCCCACAGCACTCTAAATGCCTGTTAACATTCTGAAGAACCAGAGTCCCTGGAATAAATACCCTGGAAAAACACATCGCTTTCCGAGGTCTCACTCCTCTGGGGAAACCACCTAGGGCAGCGAAGACGTGTTTCCTCAGCATAAGTGGCAAGACCTCCACTGATGTGACTTATGCTCATGGAGTGAAGTGGTCAGCTTTAGCAGGTGCTGAGGAAGGTATGGCTACTCGAAGGGCAGGGGTGCTGGGGAGTGCCCGCCCAGTCACCCGCTCCCTCCCCATCTCAGACATCGCCCCAGCAGGGCCTGACCCACCTGGGGAGCTGAATGACCCTGTGCCCTGGCAGGTGCTAACCCAGGTGCAGGAGCGGCTGGAGTGATGTGTAGGCGGGATCAGAGGAAGCACAGGCCCCTGGCCACCATGAGGGGGCTCCACCTGGGCCTCAGGGATCTCAGTGTTCCCCGGAGCCCTTCGGTCCTTCCCTGCCAGGAGCAGACTGCACATCAGCCTGGCACGAATTTCCACCCACTCAGGGCAAATGGCAATCTGTAAGGCTGGGCTCGGGGAGGACCGGGTGCACGTCATTCCCCCACGTCACAGCTGCCCACCATGCCACGCCTTCCCCGGAGGCCCTGGCCAGTCTTCGCCCTTTTAGCTGCCTGTGCAAGTGGTCAGCCCTTCCTCCCTGTCGAGGGAAGCAGTGTGGGACAGTGGTCAGCTCTGGCGCTGGGTCCAGACGGCACTTACTGGTTGGGTGGGCCTTGGGCAAGGTACTGACGCTCCTTAATCCTCAGCCTTCTCTGGAAAGTGGGGAGAATAGAAATCGTCTCCTCCCGGGTTGTCAGGAGAATCAAGTGATGTATGCAGAAAGCTTAGTACTATTCAGTAGTATCGTTATTGCTGACAAATATTTGCTTTAACAATATTATTGTAATTTTTATTGACAAACGAAAAGAAATAAATCATTTAATTAAACTTCCTGTGCAAATGACCTAAAAGAGAAGTCTGAGAGCTAGTCTGGCTGTGGGACCTGGCTCCAGCAAGTGGCCTCTCTGAGCCTCGGCTTCCCTCGCTGTAGGGAGGGTCAGCATTGGCCTGGCACACCTGCTACCCGGCATGGCTTCTCCTGCCTCAGGAGACGTGGCCGTGACATGGAGTGTCTGAACCGAGGGTCTGGGAATGAGCACGCAGCTCACCTGCTGGGAAACAGGTGCAAAGCCATCTGGCCTGGGGACAGTGGCCTCCTCCTCCTAGGCTCTCTCGGGCGCCCTGCAAGTGAGAAGGGACCCCTTTCCTGGAAGCCCATGATCATCAGGCCAGAGAACAACCATGAACAGCAGAGTTCTGGCCCTCAGTCCGCCACCTGGGGAGCCTGGGGAAGGTGGGCCCTCTGGAGTTTCACCGTGCCTGGTGGGTAGCAGGGCCTCATTCAGTGAGGGCCTCCAAAGAGGCTGTTCTCACAGCGGGCAGCCGGCCCCACACCCCTGCCCCATCACCTGTGGGGGCGGGGCAGGCGAAGGCTGGAAGGGGGAGCCCTTGCCGTCACCCTGACCTCACTGGCACTCACCGAGCCTGCAGGAAGGCAGGACTCCTCGCTGGCAGGTGGGCAGCCCCCGGGCCAGTATGCCGAAAAGGCAGGCAGGCCAGCTGGGCCCCGCAGGCGAGCCCAGCCACTGGGTGGGAGCCAGGTTCTCTCTTCAAGCCCGGGCTCCAGGGGCTCCAGGGTTGCTGGCAGCAGAGCCCCAGGCGGCAGGTGGCGCAGGAAGCGCTCAGGGACCACGGCAGCTGGAGAACCGGCTGAGGCAGGGAGGAGCCCGGCCTCTCTGGGACCTGGGACTACCGGCAGCAGGAACCAGGGCACTGTGTCTTCAGGCTGCCACTGTGGGCAGGGCAGCTGGCTCTGGCCACTCCTCTGCTGCCTTTGCTCAAAAAGTCAGTCCTAGGAGAGTCGGTTCTGATGGACCGCACAGGCGTCCTGGCAATAACTGGGTGGGGGTGGGCAGGGCAGCGCCCACTAGGGAGGGGAGTGGTCCTCAAAGAAAGGGGGTGCTCTTCCAGAAGAATGGGGGATGCACGTTGGTGTGAGAAGTGCAGGGTGGGAAGTCCCGGGGCCCTCTCTCTCCGGGCAGTGTCTCTGCAGGAAGGGGCCCCAGGCCTGGCTCCTACATCCCTCCGGCTCACCTGCCCAGCCACCTAACAGCTGGCGAGCCACACACCTAGATCTGGAAGAAAGGATGGGACTGGCCCACGTGAGCTGGCGTTTGCCCTGGTCCAACCAGCACAGGCCAGTGAGGGTAGGACCATGCAGTTATGGCTTCAGAAATCCACTCAGGAAAAAGGGAACTGGGCAGACACCCAAAATACCATCTACCATAGAATTGGAGGATCCTCAAAGCCAAGAGCCACACTAGAGAACTTCAAGAAGCTGATGGAAAATGAATTGGGCCTGGCCTCATAGCACAGTGTGTATAGGTAGCCAGATCCCACAGGGCTGACCATGGTTCGAGTCCTGGCACCGTCTCCTTGAAAAGCATGTCAGCAGGTGTGAGCCCCAAATCCTGGTGGGATGGAGAATGGAGGAAAGGGACTGCAGCGTGACCACGCCCACTGGAAGGTTCTCTCCCTGGCTAGCGTACATGTATACGCATGCCCTCTGGAATGAAGAAAGTGGAATTAAAGTGCAGGGTGTTTTGGTACAAAGTTTTGAAGCCCAGACAGAGGTTAAGCCCGGGCATAGCCGCATCTTCCAGAGCTTTGGGGAGTGCCCTCCCGGGAGCTCACCTGGCCAGCAGGCGCATCCCACAGATGGGAAAAGGCAGGGCCGAGCCTTGCCCGACGCGGCCGTAGCCCTTCACGTTGAGTCTCCAGCAGCCAGCGGGTTCTCCCAGGGCCGAGCTCAGAGACACTCGAGTGGCAGTTAGGAGGTGGGCCCTGGGCCCATCGGCACCCCAGGTGCTGGGAGCCGCCCTCCCCGCCGCCAGGCCTGCCCCAGCTCTTTGGCTGGGTGTCTGCTGCTGCTGGTCTCCCAAGCTCAGGCCCAGAGCTCAGGGGCTGGATGTGGAGTCCCTGTGCAGACCGAAGGATGAGTCCTGGGAGCACCCCACAGGCCTCTGGGGCCTGGCTCCCTGTACACGAGTCACCTCTGCCAACCCGGGGCCCCGTAGGCAGGGCTGCTGCCTGCCCAGTGCCCGACGGAAGCATGGGCCATCCTGATGGGGGTGGATGCCGACTCGTCTTTGCCAGGACAGCGAGTCTGCCTGCCTGCCGCGGTCAGCCACACGCCAAACCTGACGGTGCCCAGGTCTCTGCTTGGCTTCCAGGCCCACTAACTCTGGTGCAGACTCGGGGCCTCCGTTTCCTCATCTGTACACGGAGGGGCTCTTCCAGCTGTGACAGCGTGTGCCCTGTTTCTGGTCAGGGTCCCGTCTGGGGCCATCAGAGCTGGCCAGGGCAGCAGCAGGATGCCCTGCCCTCTTGGGAGCCCTCGGCTGCTCTGGGGTTCAGACTTGAACTCGGGGCAGCCCTGTAAAGGTAAGCACAGTGACAGCAATGGCAGCTGCCACTCACTGAGGCCTCGCTGTGTGCCAGGCAGCATGTGAGGGCGTCCCGTGAAACAGTGCACCGAGCCTTTGCAGGGTCAGGTGAACTGGGCAGCGAGACCCAGAGGAGTCACGGAGCTGGCGTGGGCCACGCGGCTGCCAACTGGCCACAGGGACTGGTCTGCCCGCCCGGTCTGAGCACTTGCAACTGGCTGGGCTCATTCTGTGGTGCAAACAAGTCCAGAATCTAGGTGCCAAGAGGTGTGTGTTCTGCCGAGACCGCGTTCGTGTCACTCTGTGCAGTTCCGTGGCTCACCAAGGCCGGCGAAGGACAGGGCGACAACATTTCGGATCACACAGTGGTCGCTGCGTGGACAAGTGAGCCTCCCATTCCTGGCTCTCCCATGACGGCCTCTTCCTCCACGCAGCCCCAGGAGAGCCTGGGGGACTCTGCTGGCGACGCCCCTGGGGTTTCAAAGGTGGAGCCCGACGGTTCTCTTCCCAGGCTCCAGCAAGGAGCAGATGACCTGGGCTGCTGAGACCTCGTCCCCAGTCGCCTACGAGCCGAGCCACAACGGTGGCCGCAGCTGCTTGCCCCAGCCCGGGGCTCTGTCCTCAGCCCAGGATCCCTGTCCTACCCTCCAGGATCCACCCACAGCAGCCGCTCAGATGGGGCTCCGTATCTGCATGCCCGAGGAGAAGCAGTTTCTGATCAGGACTTAAGAAACGTTCCTTGGGTGGGCAGGGGGCACAGGTGCAGAGTTCTGGAATCTTCTCCCGGACTCTGACTTGGTAGAGGCTTCATCTGTGAAAGAAGAGCATCTGCTCCAGGCTCTGACAGGCACCCAGGCCTCCCCCGCCTCCCTCCCGTTCAGTATGGGGCGGGGCCAGGAAGTGGGCAGCCTCTCGTCCCTCCAGCAACTCGGCCACCATCTCCTACAGTGCCTAGTGGTCGACGCCCCGAGCTGGCTCCCGGGCTGGGAGTGGGAAACGGGGAAGGGCAGAAATGGGGGCTCTTTCTCACCCGGGGGCTCCTTCCCCCATGGTCCTCGGCCCCGCCCCACCTGAAGGGAACTTGCTGCAACACGCCCCCTAACTGGGACTGAAAGTCTAAGTCCATCTCAGGTGATGGCATCCAGAGGTGAGGCCTCTGCAGGTCCCCAGAGTGGAGCCCGACTAAACGGGCTAGTGTCCTAGTCAGAGCCCAGAGCAGGCCGCCTGGGAAGGTGCACTGAGAAGCGGGCTGTGGAGGGGTCTCCCCCAGCCGGTCTCCTGGCCCCGTGGTCTTGGACTTGCAGTCTTCAGACGGTGAGCAATCTACTCTTCTGAGCCTCCCAGCTGGGCCAGCCCCTTAGCCTGGTGATTAAGGGAAGCCGGATCCCACATGGCCAACCGTGGCCCAAATCCTGGGCCCTGTGGCTTGAAAACCATGCTGAGCGTGCGTGCATGTGCGCCCCAAATCCTGACAGAACAGCAGGTGGAGAAGGGGTCATGGCATGACTGTGCCCACCGGGGGCTGCTTGCTCCCTCTCCCACAAGTGCATGTGACTTTTGCAACTTAAAGTGCAATGAAAGTCAGCAGGGGGGGTGGAGGTTTAAGGCAGCTGGATCCCACATGGCCGACCGAGGGATTCAAGGATGGGACCCAGCGTCTTAACACACTGGGCACAGGAGCGTGTGTGCCCAAAATCCCCAGAGGGGAAGGGATTGCGGTGTGGCCATTCCCATCAGGGGCGATGCCTCTCTCTCTGTATCGGCAAGCACGTGGACCCTGTAGCAAAAAATCTAAAACAAAAAAGGCACCCCGCCTCAGGCGTTGTTACACCCCGAACAGAGGCGCTCGCCGAGGCCAAGCAGACGCAGGGCTCTGCTGGCCACAGGGGCCCTTCGGGGGGGACAGAGCGGACAAAACCAAGCAGAGGACGGAGGTGTAGGCCTTGGCTCCTCCGGAATGGGCTGGTGGCTTGGGGTGACGTAAGGGCCAGTGTCACCAACTTGTCCCTGGCGGTCCACAGGCCAGAGGGTGCGGCAGGCCCTGCCGGCACAGCCCTGACTTTCCCGCCTGCGTGGCCCTAGGCTCCCAGCAGGCCCCTCCGGAGGAGTAAATACAGCCTTGTTAATAACCCTGTCTGAATCACCCAGCAAGAGGCTCTGGACGCCTGACGCTAAGAGTGGCTCCAAAGGCCCGGCGAGACTCATTATACGGAAGTAAAACATGATTAAAAATCAATGCGGCCTCCCGCTGACGGATTTTATGAGGCCTGGACAGCGAAAAGGCAGGAGCCGGAGTCAAACTTGCCCCAAAGCAGGGAGGGCAAAGCGCCTGACGGGGAATTGTACACGGGGAAGTGAGTCCTCGGGGACATGGGCTCATTTCTCCACCCCGGAAGCTGCTGCTTCCACTCCAGCCCAGAGCCGCGGGTGAGGGGCGCCCGGACTGCAGGGTGGCCTACGGAGGGCAGGGCGGCTGTCCCTTCCGGTCTCATCTGAGACCAGGGCTGGGGGATGAGCCAGTCCCGGGCCATGCACGTGTGGCCAAGCTCACACAGGCCCCTCACACAGGTGGGAGTCCCCCACCCCACCCCGGCCACGTCCTCAGGACACTCTTTGGCCACTGATGAACGTCTGTCGTCAGCAGCTTCTCATGAAGAATCCCCAGTCACAGCCCTCTGCCTGGTTTTGCTAATGACCCCCGACCCCTCTTCTGGCATTCTGAGACATTTTCTGGGGAGCTGAGAAAGCTGCACATTCCTTCTGTCCGGCGGTCGGCTGTTGAGCGCTTCCCAGGAACAGAAAACCTGACCCACGCTGGCTAAAGCAAAACAAGAACTTTTTTTTTTTTGGAGAGGTTTTTGCTATAGGGTGCATATGCTCGCCAGACAGAGAGAGACAGAGAGATAGAAAGTGAGAAATCACCCCCCCAGGGGGGATGGCCACGCCACAATCCCTTCTCCTCCATTCTCCTCTCGGGATCTTGGGCACGCACGCACACGCGCCCGGCTTGAGTTTTAAGCCACCGGGTCCGGGACGCAAACCGCGGTCGACTACGTGGGAGTCCAGCGACAAAGCCATTACGCTAACTGCTGGTTCCCAGAACTTTTTTTTTTAATTCCTGGAGCTTGAGTCCAGCAGTTCCCATCTTCAGGTAAGGCTTGATCCAGGACTCACAGGCTACAAGCGCATCTGCTCTTCCTCTCTCCCATTCCGGCCCAGCCTCCTCAATGTGGGCCGTTCTTAGGAAGGCTGAACAGCCCGGCTGCAGGCACTTCCTCTTCAACCTCCAGCCCTGCCAACCAACACTCCAGGACTTGGCTCGAGTTGGCCTGGATGGGTCATCTGTACGTTCTCGAACCAGTCAGTGTAGGTGGAGACGTGGGTTATGTCCTTCAGCTTAAACCAACTGAGACCCAAGTCTGGCACTGGGAGTGGGGCCAGTCCATGGAAATCTCAAGCCTGAGAAACTGGTCCAGCCAGGAATAGGGAAAAGGGAATGGAGACCCCACGGGAGCCAGGAGGTCCTCGTGATGGTCTCTCACACTGGCCTCAGCACGTGCGTTCCCGCTGCCTGCACACCTTCCCGCCTAACCCACTGCGTTGAGCTAATCCTCGAAGGGTGGTTTGGATGGTACTTCCTCCAAGAAGCCCTCCTTGACTGTACCTAGCCAGGGTAGGGTGCACCAGCTCTGTGCTTGCACAGACACCTCTGAGCTCAGATCACCGTTTGCCTGTCTACCCTTTTAACTGCTTTCATGAGAAATCACTTGTATACCCTACAGCCATCTGTATACCACACAGTCGTTGTTAGTACACTCATGGAGTTGCACTTCACAAATTTAGAGCATTTTCATCACCCACCAAAAGAAACTTCACAGTCCTTAGCATTTGCCTCACAACCCCCCATTCATAGACTTGCCTATTTTGAACACATAATAAGTTGCATTAAAAAAAATTTTTTTTAAGAGATAGGGTCTCACTATGCTGCCCAAGACGGCCTTGAACACACGGTCCTCTGCTTCGGCCTGAGTACGGGAGCCACAGGTACGGGCCCCTGTGCCTGCCCTGAAATCAGATTGTGTGTGTGTGTGTGTATGTACATACACACAAATTTTTTTTTAAGAGGTTTTAGCCTTAGGAGTGTGTGTGCATGCTGGAGACAGAAAGAGACAGACAGACAGACACAGCGAGAGGGTGAGAACGCACCCCCGGGGGATGGCCACATCACAATCCCTTCTCCGCTCTCCTCCAGGGAACTTGGGCACAAACACACACGTGCCCAGCATGATTTTCAAGCCACCGAGTTTGGGACTTGAACCATAATCAGCCATGTGGGAGTCCAGCAACATAACCATTTTGCCATCTGCTGGTCCCAAGATTGCATATTTTTAAAAAATGAACACTGAACATTGTATGGGTGCAGTCTTACGATGTGTGGTTAGTGCCTGTTTCTTCCACTCAGCATAATGTCTTTTTTTTTTTTTTTTTTTGGAGAGGTTTTTGCTATAGGGTATGTGTGCTTGCCAGAAAGACAAAGAGACAGAAAGCGAGAAATCACCCCTCAGGGAGGATGGCCACACTGCAATCCCTTCTCCTCCATTCTCCTCTAGAAACCTTGGGCACGCACGCACACGTCCCAGTGTGAGTTTAAGCCACCAGGTCTGGGACTCAAATCACGATCGACTACATGGGAGTCCAGCAATGTAGCCATTACACCATCTGTTGGTCCCGACTCAGCATAACGTCTTAGAGTTTCATACATGTTGTGGCGTACATAAATGCCTCAGTCCTTTCTGAAATGTTATTTCCTCCGTGAGAGAGAGAAACAGCATCCTCAGCAGGGTTTCAACACC
This sequence comes from Tupaia tana, assembly GCA_026018925.1. Lineage (NCBI taxonomy): Eukaryota > Metazoa > Chordata > Mammalia > Scandentia > Tupaiidae > Tupaia > Tupaia tana. Next base: position 102,419,733 of record JAKSZU010000013.1, on the reverse strand, counting down.
GCAGTCCTCCCCAGCCTTCAGTCAGCCCAGGTCATGGGCGCACGTGTGCCTGGTGTACCCAGAGAGGACTTGAACCAGGAACCTCCCCACCTTGTACTACCTTGAAAAGCATTTTATTGAGAAATGTATACATGTTGGAATATTCACTTTGCAAGCTAAGTGACATAGGTGATTGAATGTATAAAAAATTGAAATAAAAAACATATATATATATATATATATATATATAAATAAAACTTAGAAAGAAGCAAGAGCTGGCAAGACCGTGGAGCACGCGGCACCCGCGTGGCCGTGGGGAGACGTGCAATGCGAGCAGTCTGCTATGCCCCTTGTGGGTATGGACTCAAAAACATCAGCAGCCAGGGTCCGAATGGTTACCCACGCACCAGTGCCCACGGCAGCGTCACTCAGCCCAAAGGTGGGAACAGTCACAAAGTCCGTGGATGGAGGATGAGCTAAATAAATGTGGTACGTGCACACGATGGAGTATTACCCAGCCTTTGGTCACTGGCTCACACACGGTGAATGGCTGTAGGCAGGGCAAATCTGAGGCCGGGCTGCCAGCTGGAAGGTCTGACTGCAACCCAGGCTGGGCTGGTGCCAGGCGGGTCTGCGAAGGACCAGGAGACAGAAAGTGGGCTTGAACCACAGGACTCATCACGTGGGGAAAGGGAAGGATGAAGGGCAAGGGCGGGTCATCTCAAGGTGGAAATATGGCTCTGCTCGTCCTTGAAGACAGCCCAGCCTGTAGCTGAGTAAACCGCCAGGAACTCCGAACAGCTCCGGCTGAAATAAAATCCGGGTGTCAGAGAGCAGAAGGGAGGAGACTGCTCGGAGTGAGGGCTGGGACAGAGCCCCAGGACCCAGCACCGACCGTGGGACATAGGAGGCGAACACGGCCAGGCTGCAGAGAGGAGTACCCAGGCCTAACCTGGGGTGCAGTGCGCTACTCCTGCACCGGGGGCAGGGGCTGCTGGCTGTCTCCAGAGGGGAAGGATGGCAGCCCTCCTAATAACCAAGCCCCCGAAGTTATCAGTGACTTTGGCCAGACTGGGAGCCAGACTGCAGTGAGACACAGGTAGCTGGAGGGAAAGTGGACCCGAGAGGCCAGGTGTGCCACAGTGGCAACGCAACTGGACCCACGTGCACAGGGTCTTGGTCTTGTGTCCCAGGACCTCCTCAGCTGTGTGGGCGCACACACGTGCCCATGACCCTGGATGGCTGGTATCGGGGGTGGACCGTAGTGTGAAAACCGGCTGGGGTGCCCCTCTCTCATGGAATAAACATGGGGAAAAAGTAGACCTGAGAAATTTGGCCTGTAAGTGGGGATGGGAGTCTGCTGCTATGGAGGAAGGCTTCTTTTTTTAATTTCTTCCACGAGAGACAGAGACTGAGAGACAAGCACGCCCAACAGGGTCTTACACTGTAGGCCACCCGTCTCAGCCGGCCTGGATCACTGGCATGCACTTGCCTTGTGTGCACACGGAGGTTCTGGGACACGAGCCCAGGCCCTCCCGCGTGGGTCCAGCTGGTGACTCCTGCACGGGGTTCCCATGGGGGTTCTCCCTTTGTACTGGAGAGAAGCCGAACAAGCTCTACTGCAGACGGGAGGGGCCCGGTGAAGTGGAAAGGGCAGACAGGCAGTGGGGGCCAGGTCCCCGCGTGGGGGCAGCCGCTCAGTTCACCGGCCTCTTCCCCTCCCCAGCACCACCCCCCGTGCTGCTTCCCCGCCACGCGGCACAAGCTGGACTCACTGATGACGTCTGGGGCCCTGCGGATAGATGTCTGCGTGCGGAGAACTGTTTCCCACCCTTGCTTGTTGGGCTGGCTGCGGCCGCTCTCCGGACGAGGGCACACACGTGCCTGCAGATTCCTCAGTCCTACCAAGGTCAGTGTTCCCCTGCAAACTGGGAAGGCCAACGGTTTAAGGCTCAGCTCCTGAATGGGTCACACTGACGCCCTAGTGCCCACTCTCCAAACTGCTGAGCAGGTTTCTCTTCCTGGGGGTGGTCAGGCCAGTGCTGAGGGCTAGGGACCAATTCTACGAAATGCCCCCACCCCACCCCGTGCGGGCAGCTTCCGGCAGAGCTGGCAGTGCAGGCCTGCAGGGAGAAGCCAGCACATTTCCCCTTAAGGCAGTCACTTAGCCAGCCCCGCTGTTCCTTGCCATGCCAGAGGGGGTGTTCGGCTATCACTCCCACAACCTGCAGGTCCTGGGAAGGGCAGGCCGCCCAGAGGCAGCTGGGAGCAGCCGGGTGGACTTCCCCAGGGCCCTGGGACCCCGGTACCAAACTCAGGAGGTCATGTTTCGGTTGGACATCTGCCCTGGACTCAGCCTGCCCTGTTTTATCAGAACAGAGAGAGACCCCTGGCCCCTCCACCCCGGACCCTGTGATTTACTTCTCTGACTTCAGAAGATTAGGCCTGCCACTGTGTTTGCTGACATTATGTCTGTCCACCAAAGGCAGCTGCCAATCAGAGGGGCCCACCTGAGTCGGCCAGTGACGGCCAGGACCTGTGTACCACAGGAAGGAGGGTGCAGAGAGCACAGGGCACCGCCAGGCTGACCTAGACAGAGCTGCTCTGCGACTTCTCCCTCCACTGCCCGGGCAGTGTCGGCTGCACACTTACTATGGCCAGGCCCGGCCCAGGGTAAGCCCCAAAACGGGGCTAACAGGATCCACGTCTTTGTGGCCGGCTCAGGTCAGTCTCCTCACTTCACGCTGGAGTCACTGGTGAGACATCCACCGTCCACAGTGCAGTGGTGAGGGGCTTGGCAAACAAGAGAAGGCAGGTGGGGTGTCAGAGGCCGCCCCTCAAAAGTGTCCTGCTGCCCGGGGCCCAGTCCAGGGGCAGGCTCCTGCCCACAGGGCTATCCCTCACAGCTCCTGCTCCGAGCCAGGCACTGGTGAGACTGAGCACGTGAAGACTCTGGGCTCCACTGCATAGCTGTGATCGGGCTCACAGGCATGGGCTCGCCCACACCATGCCAGGCCCAGGCCCAGGCCCAGGCCCAGAGGTGCAAGTCTACGGCTGGTAACGCCCATCTCGGTCAACCTGGGCAGCTGCATTTGTAACTGGGGAGGCCTGAGGCTGGCTGGGTGTGCAGAACCCAGTGAGACCTGGGAGTAGCCAGAGCTCCGAAGATGGTCCAGGGAGAGTATCACAGCCAGCCCTGGCCAAGCACCTGCCTGCGGCCCCACCCTCCGGCCTGTGACAGCTGAGGCTGACACGAGGCTGAGGAAGGCTAGCCGAGCGAGGTCAGGACAGCCAAGCTGGCCTCTGCGGGGGCCCACAGACCACTGGAGCAGGAGCCCCGTGTCTTGCAGGGAGGTGGGTATGAGCTGAAGTGAGACTCAATGGACTGGGCGATCCCAGTAATCCCACGCTGATTTGTCAACCTGCAGCCTGGATCCAGGACTCTCCACAGAATACCAGATACCCTTGGTGTAGGACGGGTACACTCGCCGGAGAAAGAGCCCAAGTGCATCAACCAGGGATGGGGTGGCAACACGTCTCTCCTCTATTCTCTCCGGATTTGGGACATGTAAGCACACATCCCTAGCACATTTTTCTTTCTTTTTAATTATTTTAACTTTATTTATTATTTATTTTTAATTTGACCAGAGCGACAGAGAGAGAAAGGGAAAGCAAGAAAGCAAGCCACCAGGTCCAGGACTCGAACCGTGGACAGCCATGTGGGAGTCCAGCACCCTTAACCACCATGCCACCTGCCAGCCCCCCTAGCATGTTTTTCAAGCTATGTCATTTGGAACTCCAGTCCCAAAGTGGATTAAGTGGGATCCAGCCACCTTAACCACCATGCCACCAGCTGGCCCGCCATTTGCTGAGCCCTCCCTGTGCCACTGACTCAGAGGACATGCCAGCCCGACTTAACCTCCATCACTCCAGCAAAGTCACAGTTAGCTGTGGGCTCTTGTCTCTGCTCTGGTTTTGACTAGCAGAGAGGGTGTTGACGGGGAAGAGGCCTTCTTCACGCCCAGTCTTTCTTAGGCCCAGTAGTTTTCCTGTGTGTGTGTTTCTGTGTATTTCGTTGTTCTCTTTTTGGGGAGGTTTTGCTATAGGGCACATGCGCTTGCCAGAAAGAGAGACAGAGACAGAAAGCGAGAAATCACCCCCTGGGGAGGATGGCCACGCCGCAATCCCTTTTCCGCCTTTCTCCTTTTGGGATCTTGGGCATGCACACACCTGGTGTTAGTTTAAGTCACTGGGTCTGGGACTCAAACCATGGTTGACTATGTAGGAGTGCAGTGACATAGTCATTATGCCTACTGCTGGTCCCATGTTCCTGTGTATTTTTAATTGCCAGAAGATGTGTGTACTTGCCAGAGGCGGAGAGGGAAGGAGAGGAGGAGAGGGAGAAAGCACACCCTGGTGAGGTCTGGTCATGCCACAACCCCATTTCCACCTCCCCATCCTGGAGGGATTTGAGGCACATACTATGCGTAGACAGGTGTGCCCAGCATGTTTTTCAAGCTGCAGGGGCAGGGACTCAAACCACACGTTTGAACAGCCACGTGGGATCCGGCTCCCTGAGCACCAGGCTATGAGGCTGGCCCACGTGCAGGTTATTTTACAGGGTCTTGCTATATTGTAATCTGCCTTGGCTTCCCGAATGGCAGGGACCTTGGCACGGCCACCACTTCCAGCTTCACAGGGCACGCCAGGAAGGGATCCCAGCCCGCCATGTGATCTCGGCCCACAGAGCAGCAGCACCCAGGCACACTCCGGCCGCCCCCACGCCCCTCCCGATTCCCGAGGTCACAGAGGCGGGGCTTTGGAAGGATGACACACAGAGGGTGCGCTGGGCAGCTGCGCTCACACGGGCTCCGGGATAGGCAATTGCCCAGAGCGGAATTCAGCCATGGCTGGGCGTCGTAGGTGTAGAAAGGGCCAGTGTTTTTTTTGTTTGTTTGTTTGTTTTTGGAGAGATTTTCGCTATAGGGCACGTGCGCTCACCAGACAGAGACATAGAGACAGAAAGCGAGAAATCACCCCCCAGAGGGGATGGTCACGCCGCAATCCCTTCTCCTCCTTTCTCCTCTCGGGATCTTGGGCACGCACACACATGCGCCCGGCATGAGTTTTAAGCCATTGGGTCCGGGACGCGAACCGCGGTCAACTACGTGGGAGTCCAGCGATATAGCCATTACGCTAACTGCTGGCTCCCAAGAAAGGGCCAGTTTTGACCCAGAAGGTTCTATCTTGATGCTAGTGAGTCAGCAGGAGCATATATAAGTCTTCAAACTCATCAAATGTTACATTTCAAAAGGGTGAATTTGGCTGGATGTAAAATATACCCGAACTTAAAACATCTTGAGTTAAATGAAGGGCTTGAGCCTAAAACCTGGATTTCTCCAATTCTGATGTGGGGGAACCACAGGGCTAGTGATAACCACTGCCAACAGGAGGCGCCTCCAAGCATATGCTGCCAGGACCAGTTCCCAGAGGCCTTCGCCTGCCCAGCGAGGGAGGGAGGCAGGACCTAGGCAGCCCTCGCTTGATTTTGGTCCTTTGCATTTTAATGGCAGCTGCCACATTTCCTCGATACCTAAACTTCCCTAGTAGGTGTCACTACTGTCAGTAGGAACAGGTGGGAGGCAGTTAACTAATTTAATGAACAAAAATCACAAAGAAAAAATTATGAGAGGGAGGTGGGGAGAGAAAGCGCCCAGGAATCAGACTCCCGAGGATCACAAACACACTTTTCCATCAGACAATCTTTATTTTACATAGATCCGTCCCATACATCCCGACATGAGCCCCACATTACATGTGTGCATAAATACTCAATGATCGTTAGTGTTAAAGAAAAACACTGAGAACACCTGCATCCCAGTCGAGCCAGGAAAGCAACTGATACTTACAGACCCCAGCCCCTCCCGCACGCAGAACTTATTTCGGATTAAACACTGCTGACTTCTCCCGAGGCCACGTGACTATGCAAATGCAGTTTACGATCTGCAAAAGCTGCTTAAGGAGCCAAGAACGCCCCTGGTCCTGGTCCGGTGGAGAGCACTGGGCTGTCCATTACCAGGTCTCCCACGGGCCTGCAGAGGGCTCCTGCCGGCGAGCGGCCACTCTGACCTGAGTGCGTCCATCCCCAACTTTCCCAGGCGGCCGGGTGCCACGGGAGCTCCAGAGGTCCCTGAAGCCACATAACCAGACCCTCCCTCCCTGGCTGTCCCCCTGCGGAGTCTCAGGGCACACGAGTGCCCATGCCCTCGCCACGAGCAATCTAGGAGGACGATCTACGTTTCAAGCACAAACCAGGCGGAGGGCACAGACAAGCCGCCGGGCTAAAGAAGGGGCCCTGGGGTGCGGAGCCTGCTCAGCCTGCCACCAGTGACCACGTCCCAGGAGCTGACTGACGAGGACTAGTGTCCACTCAGGTGACGTCTTCTAAAGACAGGAACCCCCCCAGGGAAAACCGCAGCGGCAGGCAGCTCCTTCAGAACGTTAGGTATGTTCTAGATGAGTGCCCTTTTGTCAAAATGCCAAGAGGTATCCAGTCAAAGTCTAACTCCTTGGCAGAAGCCACTAACTTACTGAAGGAAAGCGGTAGGCCACAGGCATCTGGACTTCTCCTGTGAGTCTGTGACAAGGCTGGGGCGGGTTGGAGGAAAGCAAAAGGGCGGGGTGTGGAGTGTGGACACACGCGGAGGAGCGGGCTGGGATCCGTCTCCTCGGCAACACAGCAGCTTGGCAGCAGGGAGCAAGGGCTGCCCCACTGTCCCGTGGGCGCACGGCGCTGGCCGGCCGCCTCATCAGACTGTCTCCTGTGCTCAGAGCCCTCCTCGAAGATGCTTCAGGATGGGGGAGATGACCAGAATGCCACTTGCAATTAAAAGAGGCATCTTTATCCTCTCCCCTGGTCTGGAGGGACTGGCTCCCTGCAGCCAACTGTAGTAAGTACCAAGACAAGACCGCACAGCGGGGTGCCAGGCCGCCCTGGACAGCCCTGAGCACCGGTACACGAATCAGTGCGCCCCGTGATCCCATTCTCCTGAGCCTAGAAAAGCCTGCGGGGAGGCAGTGCTGCAATGCGCCACAGCCCGGGCCCGCATTCCCAGAGCGCGCCTCCGTGCGATCAATAGGCCGGCAGAGCGGGCGGGGAGAAGAGGGAGGGGGACGGCCAGGCTGCGGGCGGCGAGCAGGGAGCCGATGAGCTCAGTGCAGGCGTGGGCATCTGGCCAGCAGTCACCTGGGGTGGACCTACCAGGCTGTGTGCTGCCCTGGCTGGGACGTGGGGGTGGGGGAGGGAACCTGGAATCTCTTACTCTAAAGTGGTTTCTTGGAAGCAAACAGAACAGCCGTGCTGAGACACGGTCTCTTGCACTAGAGCAAGGCTCTCCTCCCAGGAAAACGAAGCACCGATTCACCAGGGCAGGGTCCTGCTCAACATGACAAACTGCACTGCTGCTTACGCTCTGTAGCATCGAGGGACCGAGAAATTGGCTGATCGGGTCCTTGGCCACTTTTAAGAGGCAGGATTAAGAGATCAATGATTGTTCTTCTTTGTCCAAGAAACAATTTTCTAGCAAAACACACGCACTTTATTAAATTTCACAGCCGGCAGCACCTCCAGTCCACAACAGATCTCTCAAAGGAAACATGGGTATTCTGCATGGGCGGGGGGGGGGGGGGGAGTACGGACGAAGCTATAAATACCACTGCAGGCTCTGCAGCCCGCAGCCAGTCCTCACCCAGTCCCTGAAACACACCACGGGCTTTGCCTTCCAAACACTGTTACAACGAGCCCGAGGGGAGGTGAAGAGGCTGCCGGTGGCTGCTCCCTAGCTGGGGAAACTCTCAGCTGTGGACCCTGACCACTCACTCACTCCGGAGCCAAGCTGGATGCCAGGTGGCAGCTATCCAGCGACCAAGACAGTGAAGACCAACCACAGGACAGGACAAAGAGCTTAATTAATTTTTTAAAAGCTTGGAATACCACCTGTCTGCCCAGTCCTTTTTCTTCTTTCTTTTTAGGTTTTTGCCACAGGACACTTGAACTTGCCAGAGACAGATAGACAGAGGGAAAGTGAGAAATGAGCCCCTGTGGGATGGCCACGTAGCAATGCCTTCTCCTCCATTTTCCTCCTGGGATTCTGGGCATGCACGCACACATGCCCAGTGTGAATTTCAAGCCACCAGGTCCAGGACTTGAACTGTGATCGGCCATATGGAAGTCCAGCGCCTTAACCACCATGCTATCTGCTAGCCCCTGCCCAGTCTTTCTTAGTCACAAGTCTGACCTCCAACCTCACACCAGCTATGATCTAAGATGAGGGCAGATGGCCAGCTCGTGAACAGGACTGTGGCCACCTGTCCTTCTATAGGCCACCTCACCTGTCCCCTGCTGCTCCTGTCAGGTCAGCACTGTAACACAGCAGCCACCTGACCATTTGCATGTGAGCCCAGAGATACGGAGTGCACCTGGCACTGGGGCTGCCCTGCCAGCGTGACCTGACATGCTGGTCTGTTGCTGGGCTCGATCGTGCTGGTCCATCCACCTTCTGCCCCCACGGTTCACTCCTCTGATCACTGAAGGAGACCCTTCCTACTGGGAGATTCCATCCTACCTGTGCTCTCGCCAAGGGCTGGTGGGGGGGAAGGGCAAGTGCATCCTCTGAGTGAGAGGGCCCGGGGGGCAAGGGTCACTCGGCAGTGCCTTTCTGCAGCTGTGCTGTGCCGTGCACAGGAAGAGTGCTAGAGAGCTCCTGAGCCTCCTGTCTCCTACTGCATAGCTCCAGGTCAACTTCAAAAACAACGGTCCCTTAAGTGACTCAGGGTACAGCTGCCCTTCTCCTGAAGATGGGAAGACACGAGACATTTCCAGAAGTCTCTGCCAGAAGGACGCAGCGAGGGCACATGGAGATGCTCTGTGGCAACCAGAAGCGGGCTGGGCCAAGCATGAGGGCTGATAAGGTGTGTCAGGAGGACCCCTGCCTCCTCGTGACTTGTTAGGAAGTGAAAACGGCACCGACGAGGGAAAACTGGGTTCCCAAACCTGGAACAGTGAGTGCAGCCCCTAAGCCCCACGGCTTCTAAGGTCCTTCAGCGCGCGGAGAGAAAACAGCTCCCAGAGACAGTGGCTGCCACCCTAGAAGGCTCCGTCCCTGCAGGAGCAGCTCCATGTAAGCTCAGGCGGGGGGTGGGGGCCTTGGGTTTCTGGAAGTGGCGCCCCAACATTGAGCTCTCCTGTGGGGACAGGCTTTGATCTCTGGTGGGCCTAGTCAGATGGACCTGATGACTCTGTCCCATTTCTCAAATGACCTCTCTGAGTGGCGACGCCGGGCGCTGCAGGCAGCTGTCCGTGTGCACCCCAGGCTCGGAGGCGTGGAAGGAACTTCACTGAGTTTCTGGAAAAGATCCCTCCACCCGCAAGTGCCTGCGCATGTACTCACGCGCACTGGAACACAGGGACCCAGCCTGGCGAGCTCCCCCACGTGGAACCCCACCTCGCAGAGGGCTGCTGTACCTGCGCGTCTGCTACACTACCTGTGTGGTGGAGCAGCCCTTCCCGCCTGCCCCCACATTCTCATCGCACGGAACAGTGAGCCGTCAGGGCAGAGCCCGCAGAGGTGCTACTCTGGGTGGTGAAGGGAGCCGCGTCTGCAGAAATCCTACAGGAACATGCTTTTGAACTTGAAAATACACGTCTTCCCAACCAGCGGGCACCACAGGATACACGTAATCAAGAAGCCACTGCCCACAGCTGGGCTGAGTCCCGGGGCCAGACCCTGACAGTGACATGGCAGCCATGGAGCCCTTCAGGAAAGAAGACCTTGGGGCCCACACTGCAGGGTCCTGGTCACTTTCAGAATCTGGAATGGCGGTCAGGGCAACACTCAGGCAGGAACCCTGGGACAGACGCTACATACTAAACTGGGTTTTGACTTTGCTTTCTAAAATAACCTAATTTCATTTTTTGTCCCGCAAATATGTGGTGACACTCTCTTTCCCTTCTTTATCCCCGTATCCTCAGGGGAGGGGACCTTTCCTAAAGCCATGGCTGACACCCTCCCTCCCCGGCCACCCACGCCTTTCTAGCAGCCACCCTGGGGCACTCTGCACGTGCCTCGGAGCTCTCAATTAAAAACAAAAACCTTCACCAAAAAGCCAATTCTTTTTCCCGCCTTGCCTCCTCTCCCACCCCTCCCTGTCCCACCTGCAGGGAAACTCTAGCTGCCCGAGACCAGCCTCGGATCCGGCTTCCATCAGAGAGAATATGAAACCAGCCGCGGCACCCCACTCCCGTGGGTCTGTGCGTCACTGTGGGAGGTGCCAAGAGGGCACGTGGGGAACTGCTCCTGCTCACCACTAGGACTAGGAATAAACTAAAGTCTGCTTTGCTGGTGCCGTCCTCGCGGGCTCCATCACACGGTGCCTTCCCGGTCGCCCTGGGGCTCCACAGAGCCATTGGTCACCTTCCTGACCTTCTTCACGCTCTCCATCACCCCTGACGTCGTCACACTGTGGAAGGAGGAAACGGAAGTTAGGAAAATCCTGCCATCGGGCAGGGAGGGGACACCCCTGGACAGCGCCGTGGGAGGGATGGCTGAGGGTGTCAGCTCCCGATGAGACAGGCCTAGGCTGAAATTCTAGCTCCTCCTTGCTGGGGGTCGGCAGGTGCCATGGTGGTTAACGGCACTGGACTCCCACATGGCCGACCATGGTTCGAGTCCTGGACCTGGAGGTTTGCTTTCTTAGTCTCCCCACCCCCTCACTCTGTCCCTCTCTGGTCAAATTAAAATAAATAAATAAATAAAGTGATTCTTTAAAAAAATAAAAAAAGAAAAAGAAGTTCTGGCTCCTCCTTGACTTCTATGTGCTTAAGTCTAAGAAATACTTCCCGTTTTCCAGAACAGTCCTGAGGAAACATGGCATTCCCCACAGTGCCTCACCAGCTACGACCATCACTGACCCCTCTCCCCGCTGCGGCCTCCGTCTGCCGTGCCTGTGCATCTAGGAGGCAGCCGGCACGGGGAAAGCACCGGCCAGCCGCAACGGAGCTGGCCTTTTTGAGCTTAGTTTCTGCTGTAGAGCCCGTGCACTCACCAGAAAGACAGAGAGAGAGCAGGCGAGAAGTCACCGCCCATGGGGATGGCCATGCCGCAATCCCTTCTCCTCCACTCCCATCTCTGGACATTCCCCCACCCCACCCCCAACACCCAATATGGTTTTGGGGTTTTTTTTGAGAGTTTTTTGCTATAGGGCGCATGCACTCACCAGAGAGACAGAAAGACAGAAAGCAAAAAATCACCCCCCAGGGGGTATGGCCACATCGCAATCCCTTCTCCTCCATTCTCCTCTCGGGATCTTGGGCACGCACGCACACGCGCCCGGCGTGAGTTTAAGCCACCGGGTCTGGTACTCAAGTCACGGTCGACTACATGGGAGTCCAGTGACTGCCATTATGCTAACTGCTGGTCCCCCCAATGTGGTTTTTATCTCACTGGGACTCAAACCATGTAGCCAGGCATGTGGGATCCAGCATCTTAACCTGCATGGCACTGCTGGCCCCTAGTCCTTTCCTTTTAAAAAAAATTTACTTGAGAGTTCATGCGCCCACCGGAGAGGAGAGGGAGAGGAAGAAAACACCCCCTAGTGGAATAAAGTCGCACTGCAAACCCTTCTCCATACGCACGTGCCTGACATGTTTTTCAAAAGGCAAGGGCTGGGATTCAAACCATGTAGCACCTAGCACCTTTAACCACCGAGTCATGGGAGCAGCCCACAGTGGATCATTTCTGAGTCATGGGACAGAACCACTGTTTTGAAGGGACCTCCTGGGCCCTGAGTCTTGGACCATGTAGACAGAGAACGAGCTGCTGTCTGCGAATCAAGTCCGGACTCTGCAGCCAGGGGCCAGGCAGCAAGGCTGCCGGTTGCCATGCCACCTCTACAGTCCGGGCTCCCAGGGCGGAGGCCTTGCTCTGTCTGCTGGCACCTGACTGGAACAGAGGCCGTGCTGTGGAGCCAGTCACTGAATGCAAGAATTAAAACCAGAAGAGGGCTGGCCTCCCGCAGCCTGATGCCACACGGCAACCACTGCCATCAGGTGACTCACGCCACCTCTCAGCAGGTGAGGTCTGTGAGAAGTCAGACCTTCCCTCGGAAGGTGGGCTGGACAGAGCCCAAGGTTCTGTGTGACAAAAGAACTGGTGGCTCTCTAAGGAGCACAAACTAAGACGCTGAGTGTGGAAGACCACGTGCCAGCGTCTCCCGAAGTATCCCAGGAACCGGCCAGGCACTTACACTCTCCCTCATGGGCCCCAGGAATTTCCTGACCCGGGAAATAAATTCATTCGATCAGCTCAATAGAAAGCACGGCCCACTAGGCTGGCCTCTGCCTGAAGACCTCACTTATTCATCCACCAGCTACCAAGTCCCTTCACGAGTGGTGACACAGTGGGCCTACACGTGACATCTAGCGTGCACCGGGCTTGATCTCATGGGGGAGAAACATTTCTATGGGGTAAGGGAAGGCCCTCCCCAACCCAGGCTGTATTCCTGCCACCACGTTGCTGCTGTAACCAGGCCTCAAAGCCACCCAGTCCTCCCAGAGTCGAGACTTTTCTCAAACAAGAATCCTTGAGACTGGAGGTTCCTGACTTGCGGCGGAGGCAGACAGAGCCTATCACGGGCGTGTGCTTCTCAAGGGAATGAGGGAATTCCCGCAAGTGCTGTGGGTATGAGAACGACCCTCAAGACAAAGGAAATGCCAGCTCATCACTGCGGGGTCTCGGGCCTGCCTCGTTCAGGTGGGCTCACCCTTAGCCAGGAGGAACTGACGCACACGCTGCTCCTGGAGACCCGCTCGGACGGACTCGGGTGGCGCCTCTGCACACCGTCCCGCCCTGGCTCAGAGCCCCTGCGCTCCTCCCGCCTGCTTCCATCAGAGGAGCCGGGCAACTGCAGGCCCCGGTAAGACGACTGTCCTGTGGCTACAGCACCTTCCCGAGGAGAGCCCAGGAGTTTGCCACGGACACAGGGACAGCCACATTCTCTGTGGCCTGGGTGGTTCTGAGAGGAGGCTTTGAGCTCTCTTTCCTAAGAAAGCATTCTGTTCCAGATGATGGGCAATTGAGAAAATGGCTTTTCTCCCTTCCGGACAGGCCTGGTCCGCTCACAGCGGGCAAGAGCACAGAACTGCTGCTCTTGGGGAGCCCCCGGCCAGCAGGAGGGACAGCCGTCAACGAAACACCGTGACACCACCCAGGACCCAGGCACGCATGCAGTCAGGGTGACCGCAGCTTGGGGTGAGGAGGACCTGCCCTGCGGGAGCTGAACCCACACCGGAATACAAGGCAGAGCCAACCCCATGACAGAGGGCACGAGCAGGGCAGGCCGGTTCTGCCAAGTAGGGAACCACACAGCAGGTTCTCGCCGTGCCCCGCCTGGGCTCAGCCAGGCCTGGGCTCAGAGAGCGCAGGTCCCTGAGGGCAGACACAAAGCTGAAGGCCCCACAGGGTGGCTGGGCCAGGCCCCACGCTGTAGGAGCACTCTACAGTGACCGCAGTCACCAAGGGGCGAGGTGGGCACGGTGATCAGAGGTGAGGAAGTCAGCCGCAGCCGCGGCAGGGCAGGACGGAAGGGTGGGAGACCCACAGGTGGTTAGGCCAGTAAGACGGTGTCTCTCACTTCTAGGGTCTGCAGCAGAGGGAGGTGTTCCCGCCCACGCAAGCTCTGCTGTTGGTGACAGGGCAGCTGGCAGTGCATTAGACCTGTGGGAACGCCGGGGAAAGGCGAGAGTGACAAAGCAGCAAGAGCACAGGGCCGAGCCTGGAATAACCGGGGGCAGGGACGAAGGGACCTGGGGCAGGAGTGGCGAGTGGACTGGAGATGGGGAGCGGTCGGCGAGTGGGCGGTAAAGACGGCCTCGAGCCTGGGGAAGCACTGAGAACGAGGGCGGAGAACGGGAGTAAGAGTGCACGGGAGCCCAGGGAGCGTCGGGTGGGTGGGCGACAGTGAGGAGCAGTGTGTGGCCAGCAGGTGCCACAGGGAACTGCAGGAAATGAAACCCGCTGCAATGCTAGGGCCACTGCACTGTTTCCCTGGCAACCTGCGAAGAGGCTCAAGGGCCGCTGCCCAGGGGCAGCAGGTTAGTCCAGGCAGCCCTGCAGTGGTATAGTGGTTCTCCTCGCAGCTCAGACGCCGCGGAAGCCTGGGGGACCGAGGCTGGACCAGAGCCCAGAGCCTCCCCGCAGGGACACAGGGCAGGGGCATCAGCAGCCTCGCCCTGGCTGTCCCAGTTCTGGTGCGCTGTGTCCCACGCAGCACAGGCTGCATGACAGCAGTGCGATTTGCAGCTGCTCTAGAGATAGGCCCTGGAGCTGCCCGGTCACCCCACAGGGAGCAAGTGGGGCCTTCCGATCTCTCTGCCTGACTGGAGGGTCCCAGGCCCTGGCCCTCCCATGCCGCCATGCCGACCCACCACCATCAGGCACCTCCTGCCACACTAGCCATCAGCTCGTGGGCAGGGGTCCTGCATGGGCTGCTGGGGCAGCCGTAGTGCACGGGCAGGCTGGTCTCTGCCACCATGCCCACTGGAGCTGTCTGCAACCAGAGCTGCTCACAGAAAGGCTTCTTTGAGCCACTTGCGACTTCAGGAGGACACCTGCCCCACGGGCCGGCAGCACCTGTGCGAGTCTGAGCAGAAGGGCCCCAGGGCTAAGCCAAGCAGAGGGGCTACCACGGGCCCAGGGAGGTAAGCCTGCGGAGGCCGTCCCCTTTCCTTCTCCGCCTACACAGTGATCCCATGTCCTCGCAGAGCCCCACGTCTCTGTGCTTCAAAGGTGCAGAATGAACACGGCTCCTCCCACAGGGCTCGGAAGGCTTGTCAGAACACGGGTCTGTTTTGGGCTGCAATCAAATGTGGCTTGGGCTGAAGTGGTCTCTGGACGCGCCTGTTTTTATTACTAAGATGTTTTCCAGACTTGACACGTGGTACGGCTTGTTATGGGACCACCCTATCGGTCAGTCTCCCATTACCCCAGTCCCACTCGGTCCCTCGCTCACCTGAGTGAACGCAGGAGCAGTGAGAGGGATCAGCCCCTTGGGGACAGCACTCCAGGGCAGAAACCCAAGCAAGACAACCCCGTCCTGGATCCCACGTCAGACGTGACCTCCCACGCTCGCTTTGTCAGGTGACGGAAACAACCGTTCCATCGTCACAGGCAGAGCACTGGAGTGGCCACCAGTCTGATAACGAGGCGTTACCCAATGTTGGACCTGCTGAGTATCTCATAAGAGATTCTGCTGCTAAATCGGGCAGGAGCTGAAGGACACACAAAGGCAAAGCAACGGGGTCCGTGTCAGCGCCACTTCCGCCTGCACCCTTTCCCAAGCTCCGTGAGAGACCCCACGTCGCATACACCAACCGTGTGCCAGCTCGGGCCGAGGAAGGGTGGGAGCTCAGCTGGAAGCACCCTGCCCCAGGGAGCGAGGCTCAATCCTGGGACCCGATCCCAAATGCACAGCACTCTGGAGCTCAGCTTCGGACAAACGAGGTGGGAACAGAAACGAGCAGAATGTGGGCTGGTGAGTGTGTGTGTCCCAGGCAGAGTGCACGTGCCCCCACTGGACAAGACTCGTGAGACTTATTAGAACATGGGTCTGTTTTGGGCTGTGTGCAGGGGGACAGCATGGGACAGTGCTGTGTCCTGTGATGCGGGTGAGACCTAGCGCCATGTTCCTGGAAACACCCCCAGTGTGGACGACACTTTGCAGAGCGCTAACGACCTTCTAGAAAGCTGAGCGAGCACAGGCCTGCTTGCCTCTGGCTTGGGTTACTTCTGGAGGACTTCAGAGGTGCCGTCCAGGACAGGAGCAGCACTTCCAAGCAGCCGAAGGGGTCACAGCTCTGGGCACTGCCGTGCTCCAAGAAGCCGAGACGGGCTTTACACTCACCTACAGGTAACACGGACGGCAGGGTCATGGCCCCGTGTCAGGCCTGCTCTTCTGTCACATCAATTCTCAGAACCTCAACAGCAGCGTCTTCACTCACGAGAAACCCGGAACTTTCCCAGAACGGTTCCTCGTCCACTGAAAGGCGCCTGGCCCTAATCGGCTCCTGGTCACCTCTGCTCCCCAGGCTGACCCAGCTGCTGCCCACTGGCAATACCCTGCCCACACACACCCTCTGGTCTGACCCCTGGAGCTGGGACACTGCGGCTGGCTGCCTCCGAGGAACTCACATCACCGGTACCATCCGGCTTGGACTAACCCTCAAGAATGCCCAGCCGAGGGAACCAGCAGTTAGCGTAATGGCTATGTCACTGGACTCCCACGTAGTTGACCATGGTTCGCGTCCCGGACCAGTGGCTTAAAACTCACGCCGGGCGCGTGTGCATGCATGTCCAAGATCCCGAGAGGAGAATGGAGGAGAAGGGATTGCAGCGTGACCATCCCCCCTGGGGGGCGATTTCTCGCTTTCTGTCTCTATGTCTCTCTCTGTCTGTCTGGCGAGCGCACGCGCCCTATAGCGAAAATCTCTCAAAAAAGAAAAAGAACGCCTAGCCGAACTCAAGCACCCTGCCCCTTGCCATGGAAGTAAACTGAGACAGCTGAGGATCGGCCCTGACTTTGACATTCCAAATTTCCCAAGTCCTTCCAGAGTAAAAAACACTCTCTTCAGGCTCCACTAACCTGGCGGGTGTACTCCGCCCTCCTTCCCCCTTCCCTCCCGAGTGTCACACACACAGACCCTCCTCCGGAATGATTTCCACTAGTATCAAATATTACAGAGAGAATCAAGCACCGAGGCAAAATTTTAAACAAGTTTCGCCATGACACAACACGAGTTTACACACCCACACTTCGCGATGTGATAGCTGTGGGCAAGGCTGTGGGAACCAGCCGAGGGTCACCTTCGAATACAGCCCAGCCACGCAGCTGCCAGCTCCCCAGCCCAGCTCACAAGCCAATCCTCTCGGCGGGGGAGGACGGGCGCCCTGTCTTGGGCTGCTTATGGAGGCTCTGCTTGCCGGTCTCTCATTCGTGCCTCTGCAACCACCAGCCACCCCGGCTCAGATTGGGCTATTCTTTTTTTAAAAAGAATTATTTGATTTTATTTATTATAATCATCTTTACTTTGACTGGGGGGGGGAAGGGGGAGAGAGAGGAAGTGAGAAAGCAAACCACCAGGTCCAGGACTTGAACCGTGGTCAGTCATGTGGGAGTCCAGAGCCTCAACCTCCACGCTACCTGCCGGCCCCAGATTTGGCTATAGAAGAGGCATGGCCAGGGGCCCTCCTCCACCGCCTACAAAAGGTGTTACTTCCCTGCACAGGGCGGTGTCCCTGACTTCCTCTACTGTCCTGGCAGAGGAGCGGAGCACAGAGTTGTCCCACACTGTCTGACAGCCAAGCAGTGCCCAGCGTGGGCCTCTGAGTCGCGAAACATCAAAAGGCTGCCCATGCCGGTGCAGCTCACTGGGCCCCAGTGCAAGAAGGAGGGGATGAACCCTGCCTCAGGCCAATCATCCAACCCAACAACTGACCTGGCTGACCAGTGGGCACAGTTAACAGCAAATATGCTTAATAGCTGTCCACTTTTCTAGAAAATAACTGCCCTTTCTCAGGAAATAGAGTCACTTACCGTGTGACTCAGAAAAGCTCACACTGGTGCTCAGATGTAGGTCAAAGTCATTAGGAAAAGGCACTTAGTTACCTGATAAAGGACGTTTGAGGCTCATTAGCTGACTTACAGTTGACTGAGGTAAGCTCCTAACGGGGAGGCCACCCAGGAAGAGGGGCTGCCCACTTCCGGCAGTTTTACATCAGCCAAGCATCTCCCAAGGCCTGGCCTCCAGTCACTGAAAGCAGGCTGCAGTGGTCCGGACAAGGAGGCAGGGAAACAGGACCTGCCAGGCTCACTGCTTGGCAAGTACTGGGCTCCAAACTACACCAGGGAGCCTGGGGCTTCGGTGTGCGCTTCCTGCTAAAAACAGAGGAGCCCCCTCTAGAGCCACGGAATGCTGCGAACAGCTGGCCCACGTCACGCGGTGCTGCTCTCAGTGGGCAAAGGGGTCAGGGCAAAGGAAGAGAAGACAGAAAGCAAGTTCTTACACAGATTCCATTTCCAAGTCGTCATCTTCCTGAGAAAGCTGCAGGTAGGGGTTATCTGAAGCTGGACGGAACTTATACCCCGTCAGGACAAAGAACACCAGTGTGGCCATTTCATCCAGGAGCTGCAAACCGAAAAACCACCCCACATAAAGGGATTAGCAACACTGGTCTTCAGAGGGCTGCAGAACTAAGCAGACTGACACGTGCCTTCCCAGGCCACGCTCGGGCTCACTCACCCGAACCCCACAGTTATGGCTACAGAGCAGGCACTCTGATTAGCTAAGGCCTGCGCCAGGAGCACTCTGCCAGGCGACGGCCATGCTGACCACTGTGCACTGGGGTCTTTTGGGAACGTGCTGCACACCCACGGTGTCTAAAGTACCGCGTGGTGAATTCTTTTTTTTTTTTTTGAGAGGTTTTTGCTATAGGGTGCATGCGCTCGCCAGACAGAGACAGAGACAGAAAGCAAGAAATCACCCCCCCAGAGGGATAGCCACGCTGCAATCCCTTCTCTTCCATTCTCCTCTCGGGATCTTGGGCATGCACATGCACCCGGCGTGAGTTTAAGCCACCGAGTCCGGGACTTGAACTGCGGTCAACTACATGGGAGTCCAGTGACATAGCCATTATGCTAACTGCTGATACCAGTACCACGTAAACTCTTTTTTTTTTTAAATAATTATTTATTTTATTTATTCATTCATTTACTTTTTTCTTAATTTGACCAGAGAGAGACAGAGGGTGAGAGTAAGAGAGAGGAAGTGAGAAAGCAAGCCACCAGATTCAGGACTTGAACCCTGGTCGGCCATGTGGGAGTGTCCAGCACCTTAACCACCACGCCAGCTGCTGGTCCCCAGTACCACGTGAATTCTTACAGGAAAATGTCTCTAAATCATTTGGCAGCTAAGCTAGTTCTGGCTGATTGCAAAGGTACTTGATCACTGAAGTAGTAACGGGCAGAGCAGAAGGGCGCTCGGGGGTCTCAGGAAAGCCCGCAACCGAAGGGAGAGCTCAGGCCTCCTCCGGGCTTTAATTATGCAGGGCAAGTCTTACTCTGCATCGGAGGCTTTTCTCTTCAAAGACTTTCAACATTGAAAACTAAAATCAATAATGCAATTATTTCCGCATTTCTCATGTAATCCAGCAGCTTTCCTGGACAAAGGGATCATCTTAACTGGAGACGAGAGAGTTGGAGGGTCTCAGTGGTCAGCCCACCTGAATCAGTGACGGCCTCCATCCTGGCTCCCAGCACCACCCCACGGTGCACACCTTACCTGGTAGAGCCACTTCCACTGGAACGGAACGGCAAATTTAAGGAGAAACGCGATGATCCTGGTGAAGTATATGTAACATACAATCTACATGAAGAGGAAAGAAATGAGGAATACAATCAACAGAAATTAGGGCACCACCTCCTCTCAACACTCTGTCCCACGAATTAACTATGAAACGAAAAACTACACAGAGGACATTTGATACATACAGGGCTAATTAATAAATGCAGCAGAGTGAGGCTACTCCTCTAGTTGCACTTAAAAGGACATCTCCACTACCACTGGGTGGCCAGGACACTGACCAGCCACGCTTACGGGAAGGACAAGATGTTTAATATGGCTCATCTGTACTCAGCACTCCTTACCTTGTTCATGTACATAACCCACAGACTTCAGACTCTGAAGGGGGATGTTTATTATTCCCAGGCATTGAGGAATATTTAGCAAAATAAAACCACACAAGGAAAACACTGACTTCTAGTTTCCTCACCAGTAGAGGCTACCGCCATGGAGGCCTGCCCTTGGCAGAGGTGTGAACGCCACTAAGCACTCCAGCCAGGGAGAGTCTGTTTCTCCTCGCTGGGGGGCGGAACCCAGCATGCTGGCCCCTCGAGCATGGCCTGTGTGCTGTGAGCACTCGGGGTGGCCAGGCCTGCAGGCCAAGTGGGCACACCTGGCTTCAGGTGAAAGCCAACCCCTTGACCTGCTCGTGGGCACACACCTCACTGCCACCTCGAAATGAAAGCAGTTGTGTGAGGCCTGCTGCTCGGGTGGAGGGTGCAGAACCCACGCCGACACTTCCACCCTGAGATCGATGCCCTGCTGTGTCCTGCTGGACTCTAGTGTCTGCTCAGGCACGAGAGCCGTCAGAATGACAACCAGCGCCAGCACCACGGGTGGCCAGGGAAGGCGGGGGTGGGAGGACTCGGGAATGTATCTTTTCAGAATCGAGGGGTCTAGCTGGTCAAGGTGGCTGGATCCCACAGGGCCAAATGTGCAGCACGAGTTCCGGACCCAGTGCCTTGAGAAACACGCTAGGTGCACGTGCGTGTGTGCCCAGATCCCAAAAGGAAGGAGAAGGGACTGCAGCATGACCATGCCCCATGAGGGGTGCTTTTCCACGTTTTCTTTCCCTCTCTCTTTCCGGCAAGCACACGCGCCCTTGGGCAAAATTTAAACACACAAACAGAAAAATGTTCAAGAAGTAAACCCTAGGAGACCTGTACCTTATATACTCCAAGAAGTTAGATCCTAATAATTTGTTTTTCATACCCATCACGGCCCTGATTTTTGGTATTACACACACCACTTTTCCCGCTCTGCTAGGGGAATACTGTCACCATAACATAAAATGAGTTTTCTCAGGGAAGTCAGTCTGAAGTAGGAGGGAGGCGATACGCTAACAGTTGTAACTGAGAAGGGAAAATGCTGTAGAACAGCATTGGGGTGTGATTCCACTTTTCAAAATGATTAAAAAAAGCAAAGTCAGGGCCAGCCGGTGGTGTGGTGGTTAAGGAGGCTGGATCCTACATGGCCAACTGCTTGGTTCAATTCCCAGACTTAGTGGCTTGAAAAACATGCAAGGCACATATATATGTGTGTACCCAAAATCCCAAGAGGAGGATGGAGGAGAAAGGACTATGGCATGGCCATCCCTGGAGGAACCACCACCGAGTTGGGAACAGTAACCAGGTGGGCGTGGGTGGGCAGCGGGAGGCGGGGACCAGCACACTAGGGGCCGCGCTGTGTCTCAGTCGGAGGTTTTGTTCCTGAATTGAGAGTATAATACTTTTCGAAGTATTTAAAGCCAGATTTAAAATTAAAAATTAGGGGGCGGCAGGGGCAGTGTGGTTAAGGCACTGGACTCCCAAGGCTGACCACAGTTTGAGTCCCAGACCTGGCGGCTTGAAAATCATGCTGGGTGCACGTGCTTTATGTGCTCAACATCTCAAGCAGAGAGTGGAGAAGAAGGGAATTGCAGTATGGCCTGCTCCACTAGGGGGTGATTTCTCACTTCTTCTCTTTCTGTCTCTCTGTCTCTGCCTCTCCTTGGCGAGCGTTCACGTCCTATGGCAAAAAAAAAATCTTAAAAAAAAGTAAGTAAACTAGTAAATTAAATTACATTAAAAAGTAACTCAGACACTGAACTCCCATTTCGAGAGAGACCACCGTTTCCTAACGTCAAACCGGTGTTGCAGGAAGCACCGTGGCCGCCGCCACCTGTGCCCTGAAGTCTGGCAGCTTTACTCCTTGAACCGATAAATGACAGACTGAATTTTGCTTTTACTCACCAGGACGTAATAATGTCTGAAGAGTTTCAGCTTTGCTAAGTTAATGGCAGCTAGGGAGAAGGAAGAGGAATGGAAGGCTCGTTATTTTTTCAGTCTTTAAAGGCAAGTCCCCTGTCCCCCACTTCTCCCAGCACCTCAGTAGAGCTGCATCTAATGCAGAGGAGCACCACCCAGTGGGCGAGGAGGGAACTGCAAGACAGGCCTCCCCATCAACAGGGAGGACTGCGTGCGAGTTGGGGAGCAGGACTGCCTCAGACTGCCCCAGGAGCCACCTCCCCACCTGGGTCAGCAGTTTTAAAGCAGCTGTGGTGGGTGCTTCTTGATAACACAGAACTTACAGATGCGATAAACCTGGACCCCACCCAGCCACCCTGGGCCAGGGCTCAGTATGTGGGCTGTCACTGCAGCTCAGAGCTACACCTTCCAAGAACGCTTGTCCTAGGTTGGTCCCAGAGCACCCCCTGGGGGAGGCCCCCATTGGCTGAAGATATGAATTCAATAAACCCTTTGGTGCATTTTGCAAGTTTCATTGATGTTTTCATGTGCACGGGTACTAGCCCTTTAAATACAACCTGGCTGCCTCTGTCCTTCCTTCCTGAACATTCAAGGACAGCCAGGACACTAACTTCCCGACTTCGCCGATGGCTATGAAATATTGATGACCACAGAACAGCCCGCTCCCTCCCCGATTAGCAAGCCTTTCATTCACCATAAACCGTTCTGCAGGAGGCAAATTAATTGTGCTTAATAGCATTCAATTACGGACTCAGTTGAGAATGGGACTGTGGTGGTGAGGGTTCAAATTCCTCTTCCTCCTCACTCTGGCTCATGACCAGTGAGGGAGGCATTTGCTCTAGGAGTCCAAAAGAAATGCTGGAATCCTAAATGAGCTTCTGAGATTATGCACTAATAGTACCTGCGAGACCCTCCCGAGAAACGAAATATGTGGATGAGGGAGATTCAGAAGCCCCGAAGCACGGACTCTCCGAGCCAAGGAGCCGTAAGGGCCCCCGCACATGTGCAGCACCCAGGAAGGGAACTGCAGCAGCAGGGCCCCAGTGAAGACATCCCGACACAGATGCCAGGCCATCGGGACACCTGTGAGGGCTGACAAAGGGGACCTTGGGAACACCAGAGCCGTCTCAGAAATGCAGCCTGTGAGCAGAGCTCCAGGTTTCCAAAACCCGCTGGCCAAGACAGATAAACTTTGGGTCACACACTGGACGTTCATTCAGGAGAATGCTGCTCGTGGGGATCAGGCTGTTGACACCCACACAGGTGTCCGGTCTCAGGCCAGGCAGCGAAGGCCGGGAGCCAGCTCAGTGGGGTGGGACGGGAGAGTAGAGCGGCTCGGTGCAGGGCCTGCACATCTGGACTCCCTGGTTCAGGTCCCAACTCCACTGTTCACGGGTTCAAACTCCTGGCCCACCCACGAGAGTCACCTCACCTCTCTGAGCCTGTTCCTTCACCTGTAAAGCACGAACAACATCCACCATTAGGACTAACGCGAGTGCGCGGAAGGCCAACAGCACGCTGCGAGCACTCGCTGTCTCGGCAGCGGTATCCTGGAGGACTCTCGTGCTGTCGCCTGATGCCAGACAGCACGCCCTGGGCACAGAGGCTGCCATGTCTGGCAGAGTCCGGTCTAGTGGGGGGAGCTGGAAGGAACAGAGCCTCGGGCGCCCGAGGCAGCGCTGCCATACGTACACGATGGGTCCTGGTGCCGAGCGGGCAGAGCCAGCTCCGAGGGACTTCGCCAGCGCCGTCGTGGAGCAGCACACAGCAGGTCGCTGCCTGGAATGCTTCTCTGCTAAAGGAGAGCTCTCCACTTGAGAAGGCTGCCGTTTGGCTGCTCGCTGCACCACGGCGGGGGCGGGGGTGCCGGGCTCCCATGGGAAAGAGGGCTCACCAGGGCTGAAGTAGCTATTTCCGACCTCGCCACAAGGAGCAGCAAATATGGTAAAAGAATGAACACCTGGCGCGGACATGCCCAGAGAGGAGCCACAGCGGAGTGCAGACCCTGCGCCACCCGTGCCTGCCCTGCCTTGCGCCTGGAGAATTTCTTCCCGGTGGATTACAACTTCGTCACAGCAATGCTCTTGATGGGCAGGAGCACAAGAATCGCCCAGGGGGCTTTAGCTAAGACAGATGCCCAGGCCCAGCTCTGGTCGTGTGCGCTGGACGGTGCTGCTTGGCAGGCTCAGGTCAAATGGGAGACCTGAGTTCAAGTCCTGACCCACCCTGACACGCCAAGCAAAGACGCACATGCTGCGGTCCTGGCTGCGCAGGACGCCGAGGCAGGAGCACCAGGCACAGCGAGACCCGGTCTACAAGGACACCCGTCCCCGGAGGGCAGCTGCTGGGGCGGGGGTGATGCCATGTCTGCCTGTGCCAGGTGGGCCTCCAGGCTGACTGCCAGCCGACTCCCCTGCTCCTGTTCACTTTCAGGAAAGGGCCACGAGCAAGCGTGTCTCGCTGACCAAGTGGAACACGTGCCCGAGGCAGAAGTGCCACAGCTCGACAAACCTGTCAGTGCTCGGAGAGCCAAGCCAGTGACGCCGCCACCCACGGGGGCTGCTGCCTGTGCCCAGACGGTCACCTCACCTCTGGAAGTCAGAGTAAATAGCCAGGCCAGCGAAGAGACAGGCCATCCCTTTCCCCTCAGCTGACCTCCCTGGATGGTCCTGGAGCCGTGACGAGGACAGAGATAACCACACTGGTCAGCGCCACGCACTGACCACCCTGGGCCAGGCCGGGCACCTCTTTCTGCAGCTCACACCACCTTCTGGACAAAGGGTGGTGGGACATTTCTCGTAGATGAAGCACGTGGGCCTGGAGAAGTGTGGTGAATCCGCACGCCGCATGGCGACAAGTGGAGAGGCCAGCCCAGGCCCGGCTCCCGCTGAGGCCCGGCTCTGAGGCCCCGCTCTGTCACCTCCACTTTGCTTTGAGAGAATGACAATTCAGAGCTTCATAACACACTGGCAGTTCAGGGCGCTGCAGTCAGGAATGGAGATGCCAGGCGATGCCCAGGAGCCCCCGCGGGCCATGCTGGGGAGCGAATGCCATCTGATTTAGGGGACACGCAGGAGCTAAGGCCCATGCAGTCACTTGAAGGGCGAAAAATTCCCAAACAACATTTCCCTGGGAGTACGGAAAACCTCAAGGCTTAAAAACATCCCCACCCACCCGCCATCCTCTCTCCTGCTCCCGCCCTGCGTGCTTCAGAGGGGATTTTGAGTCAGATGCAAAGATTAAAGAAAGGATGGCGGCAACCTGGTTGGTTAGAACCATCTGACTCGCTGCGTCTGCATTTCCAGTCTGTGATGCTCTGGCCCCAGCTCACCTTGCACAGGGGTCGAGGCTCTCCCCATTCCGGGCATGCAGGCCTTGAGCCAGCTGCCTCCCCCAACAGTCACATGCTGACCGGGGCCCTCACTGGCTCAGGAGCGTCCGTTCTGGGGAGCAGTCCGCTCACAGACAGCAGAGCACCTGGGGAGGGCAGCGGGAACCGTGCGGCGGGAGTCTGACCTTCAAGCTGCTGGGTGTAAGTGATTTGAAACACATTTCCTGTGTATGTTTAAAGCAATGACCCAAGACAAGAGACGTTGAAGATCACTGAATTAAACAGAGGCTACGAGCAAAACTGCATCTTAAATGATTTAAAAAACAAAAGAAAGCAGCAGACTGTCCCACGGCACAGACTGAATGAAGACAACAGACGGACGCAGGAAAGACAGGCTCCTTAAGACTGCTCTCACCGCCCTGCTCCAGAGCCACACCAACCTCGGACTCCGCCCGCCGGGCATCCTGTCTGCCAGCCCGCAGCCTGTGGCCGCAATGTGTGAGCTCTGCCAGTCAGGCACGGCATGAAGCCGCAGCTGAGCCAAGCGGAGCTGAAGCGTGCATCGCCCCACCCCCCGCGGTCCTCTGCACACAGTGGCACTGGCAGTGAGCGGGCAAGGACGAAGGTCTGGACGACACAGCCTCGCTAGGAGCAGGAAAGGCAGGAAAGGGAGAGCGTGACCTTCCTGAGACCTGCGCTCAAGACATGGTGACCAAATGCCAGCTGGCGCCAGCAGGCCAGGAAGCGAGCCCGGCAGGCGCCCAGCACAGAGGGCCGCCCAGGCGCTGACCCGCTACTGAGGTCCGGGCAGGTGCCCACCACAGAGGGCCGCCCAGGTGCTGACCTGCTACTGAGGTCCGGGCAGGTGCCCACCACAGAGGGCCGCCCAGGCACTGACCCGCTACTGAGGTCTGGGCAGGTGCCCACCACAGGGGACCAGCCAGGCCTACTGGGTGGCTCAGGACCCCCACTACTGAGGTCCCAGTACTTTTTTAAAATTTTACTTTATTAAACTTAATTCATTTTATTTATTTATTTTAATTTGACCAGAGAGGGACAGAGTGAGAGAAAGAGGGAAAGTGAGAAAGCAAGCCTCTAGGTCCAGGACTCAAACCAAGGTCGGCCATGTGGGACTCCAGCACCCTTAACCACCAAACCATCTGCTGCCCCCCCTTTCCAAAATTATTTTCTTTTACTTAATTCATTTTATTTATTTATTTTAATGAGGCCCCAGTACTTTAAAGGCCTCGCAAAGAGCCGCAGCCTGTCCGTGACAAGGCTACTCCTCAGACTAAGAACCGAAAGGCCCCTTTGCTTTCAGCTGTGGTCGATGCCAACACAGGTGGCAACACTGGCTCCCTGGGTACTGTGTGCTGTTGACCAGAAGCTGTGAGTAGGCGAGGGTAGAGGAATTCTGGTGACAAGCTGACAGAGAGTAACGACAGGTTTCTGACGATTAAAAGAAATCAAAATTCGGGACCAGCAGTTAGCATAATGGCTATGTCGCTGGACTCCCACGTAGTCGACCGCGGTTTGAGTCCCAGACCCAGTGGTTTAAAATTCACGCAGGGCGTGTGTGCGTGCGTGCCCAGGGTCCCGAGAGGAGAATGGAGAAGGGACTGCGGCATGGCCATCCCTCCTGGGGGGTGATTTCTCGCTTTCTGTCTCTCTCTGTCTGTCTGGCGAGCACATGCGCCCTATGGCAAAAACCTCTCAAAAAAGAAAAAAGAAATTAAAAATCACTGGATTCAACCAGCCTAGTAAAATACATTCCCTCTTTCCCTCTGAACGACAATCTACAAGGCAGTAGTTTTACATCGTTCTAAGGTCACAAACCCCTTTGAAAATCTGCTGAAAGCTGTGGACACTGTCCAGGAAAATGCGGCCATGTACCAAATCTCAGAGCTGCGGCACCCACAGGCCCCTGTGCGAGGCATTCACAGACGCCATGCAGAAACATCTGAGCTCGGGTGGGCTCTGCTAGTATGAGGTGGCCCTGCGTGCAGGACAGGGCCCTCTGAGAGGTACGGATGCCACCTCACTCCTCGCCGCAGGAGACTTAGGCCTTTACGGCACAGCTCCTACCACAGAGCCTGAGGACGGCCCACCGGCAGGGAGGCAGCCACGGCGCTCAGACTTCGGGGACAGTGGCGGGTGGCAAGTGTGTCCTCTCCTTACGCCAGGACAAAAGGAGGGTGATGGCTTTCTGAGCAAGCAGATCAAGGGAGTCTCGTCTCCTCTGCCTCGTCTCTGTCACAGAACGCCACTGCAGAGGGCAGGACTCCGAAGCTCCCCCTTCACAGCGGTGCAGACGGGCATGGCAGTGCCAGGGGAACGCCAGGACCCGCTGCTTCCACACGTTATCTTCTCAGGCAGGGTCTTGCTGCATCACGATCCTCCCGCCCCAGCGGCTGGGCCTATGTAAGCGTGTGCACTGCACCTGCATTTACAGTGAGCCAGAAATTGACCCTGGGCCCCTCATGTGGCCTCAGCCTGCCAAGTAGCATGTCTGAGTCAAATACCCATTCTGGACCAGGCTGTACCCAGTTTTAGGGTGTCACCAACCCCCCACACCCCCCCTCACCCACACCCATCCCCCCACATACATCCACCCCACACACATCCCCACCCCACTCCTGCACACACACACACTCACACACTGGGGAGGCAGAACCACACCAAAACGTGCAGCTGGGAAGGTACCCTTTCTCCTGTCCACCTTCTTCTCCTAAAAGGTTCTGAGCCAGAGTCTCCAAATCTCAGCCTTTCCATAGTCCACTTAAGTTCTGGCCCCAGCTCACTCTGCATAGAGGACAGAGCTCCCGCAATTGATGATCTTGCGAGAGCCTTAAAGCCAGGTTGCACCGGGGTTCCTGGGGAAGGGCTCTGAGGGGCAGAGCGTTGAAGTGAAGCCGACTGAGGAAAGGGAGGGCACCCAGCAAGGGCTGGTCTCGGGTAACAGCTCCGATGAAGAATAAAGCAGGCTGGGGACCAGCAGTTAGCGTAATGGCTATGTCGCTGGACTCCCACGTGGTCGACCGCGGTTCGCATCCCGGACCCGGTAGCTTAAACTCACGCCGAGCGCGTGTGCGTGCGTGCCCAAGATCCCGAGAGGAGAATGGAGGAGAAGGGACTGCAGCGTGGCCATCCCCCCGGGGGGTGATTTCTTGCTTTCTGTCTCTCTGTCTCTCTCTCTCTGGTGAGCGCACGCGCCCTACAGCAAAAACCTCTCCAGAAAAAAAGAATAAAGCAGGCTAAATGGGCAGAGAGAAGTGGGCTTGAGGAGCCGTTTTATTATAGATTAAAAAGGTCTCTCTGAGAAGGTGGCTTGTGTGGAGATTTTGAAAAGTTCATGGAAAATGAAATTAAAATACACATTTAAAAAAAAAAAAGCCAGGCTGCACACCCTCTCTTAGTCACCAAGCACTCCAGGACACGGCCCACATGCTGAGCGGTGACCATGCTGGCCTGAGAGCATCCACAGGGGCCTTTTACTCACGGAGACCCCGTGAAACCATCTCACAGAGACTGTTGGGAGCAAGTATGTGACCCAGCAAAAATCCTCACTGCCAACAGCAGCAGAAGCTCTGGGGCTACTCCGGTTTCTAGGAAAGCAGAAAAAACAAAGGTTGGACAAATGTATAATTGCAATTAGGCACCAAATCAAAGGGGTTGGAAGAGAGTCCTAGAACCCCCCAGGTGGGGGTGTAAAATCCACTGATCAGCAGAGGGTGAGCCGTGTTAAAAGCTAACTTGTTAAGGAACAGGAGAGAGTCCCATCAGAGCAATAGTTCAGGTAAAGTATCACAGCAGACCAAAGCTTAAAGAACTCAGTTCTGGGGGCTGGCAGGTGGTGTGGTGGTTAGGGCCACTGGATTCCCACATGGCCAACTGTGGTTCAAGTTCCGGCCCTGGAGGCTTGCTTTCTCATTTTCCCTTTTTCTCTCTGGCCAAATTAAAAAATAGTAACAACAAATGGAATTAATTAAATAAATCTTTACCCCCCCCACCCAAAAAAAAGACAGTTCTGGGGGCCAGCCACATTGCTTAGTGGCTGAGGGAGCCGGATTTCACACGACCTGCTGCAACTCCAGTCCTAGCCCGGGAGGCCTGAAAAAGTGTGCATGTCCCATACGCCCGACCTGGACGGAATGGAGACGGAAGAGTAGGAATTGCTGTCCTGACCGGGGGGCTTCTCTGGTGAGCGCACAAGTACCTTCTGGCAAAAGAAACAAAATCTGTATCTGTATCTGAATACAAAGTTGGATTTGGTGAATAGTTAAAAGCAGTAATATCTGGGCCAGCAGGGGCCAGGGTGGTTAGGGCACTGGATCCCACATGGCCAATTCTGCAGTCTGAATCCTAGATCTGGTGACATGAAAGCACAGCAGGCAGGTGTCTGTGCACATGCCCAAAACCCCAGGATGAGAACAGAGGAGAAGGGATTGTGGTATGGCCTTGCCCCTGGGGGGTGATTTCTCACTTTCCTTTTCTCTCGGTTTCTTTCCAGCAAGAGAACACACCCTACAGCAAAAACTGGCAGTAAAAAGAAGGCAGTAGTGAGTTTGAAGGGTTTAAGATGCTCAAGTACAGAACGAACACTCGCTAGTCCTCATCACTACATCATGTATATGGCTTTTTTCTTTTAAAGAATTATTTTATTTAACTTTATTTATTTAATTTCTTTTATTTTTTTTTTTTGGAGAGTTTTTTTTGCTATAGGGCGCGCACGCTCACCAGAGACAGACAGAGAGACAGAGAGCGAGAAATCACCCCCCAGGGAGGATGGCCACGCCGCAATCCCTTCTCCTCCATTCTCCTCTCGGGATCCTGGGCACGCACACACACATGCCCGGCATGAGTTTAAGCTACTGGGTCCCGGACTCAAACTGCGGTCGACTACGTGGGAGTCCAGCGACATAGACATTACGCTAACTGCTGGTCCCTTTATTTATTTATTTTAAATTTGGCCAGAGAGGGACAGAACAACGGGGTGGGGGGAGAAGTGAGAAAGCCTCGCAAGACTCAGACCGCAGTCGGCCATGTGGGACTCCAACGTCCTCAGTCACCACGCCAGCTGTCAGCCCACATTCCGTATCTCTAGGATGTCCAAACAGCCTGGCAGGTGGCAAACTTCTCCTCTACGGGGTGGGACAGTAAGTGTCCAGCTTTGCGGGCCGAAGAGCTCTAGTCCACTGCCCCACTCTGCCACCGCAGAGCAGGGGCGGCTCAGACCACGGGTGTACAAGCAGACGCAGCTACACCAACTAAAGTTAGTTACCCAGTCAGGAGGGTGGGGCCTGGCCTGCTGGGAGATCAGGAGACAGAATCTCTTCATCCTTTGTCTAAAGCAAGGTTATATCCTCACTAAGTGAACTTGAGACGACAGCGTCAGACGGTACCCACGGCAGGCAGAGCTTCGCTTCTGCAGCACTCGCCACTGAACCTCCTCCCCAAGGAGCAGACAAGGGAAGTCTTACGATGCCAAATGGAGGTCCCCAGAGCTCCCAGACACAGCACTCATCTCTGCATGACAATGGGGACAGGGGACAGGTTGCCCGCTGACACCAGACAAATGCTGGAGGGCCTCATGAAGCAGTGAACTATCTAGGCAAGCAAGACCACCGCTGTGTAAACCAAAAGACAACCCAATTTAAAAATGCGCAAGAGGGAGTTAGTGAGTGTCATGGTGGTTGGGGTGCTGGACTCCCACATGGCCAACTACAGTTTGAGTCCCAGACCCGGCGGCTTGCTTTCTCACTATCCCTCTCTCTCTGGTGAATGCACATGTCCTATAGCCAATTAAAAAATAATGATCACAATAAAGTAAATAATTCTTTTAAAAAATTAATAAAAATGGGTAGAGGTGGTGTGGTGGTTAAGGTGGTTGAATCTCACATGGCTGACTATGCGGTTCCAACCCCAGAAACTGTGGCTTGAAAAACGTGCTGGGCACATGTATGTGCATGCCCCAAATTCCAAGAGGAGAATGGGACAGGCAGGATCACAGCGGGCCATCCCCCACCAGGGAGTGCTTTCTCACTTTCCTTCTTTCTGTCTCACCAGGGAGCACACTCATCCTATGGCAAAAACAAAAACAAAAACAAAAACAAAGGCGAAGGACCACAGGCTGACATTTTTCCAAAGCAGACACACGTGTGGCCAATGAGCACAGCAAAGGGCGCTCAACCGAGGACCACCCAGAAGGGAGATGCAGGGCAGAACCGCACTTCATCATCTCAGGACGGCTGCTACGAACAAATGCAGCAGCCAGCAGGTGTCACTTTGAAAAGTGGTTGTGCTTGTGACAGTCCCAGAGTCAGGGCAGCCATGTTCCCATAGCCGAAGTCTCCCTTGCAGAGGTGTCTCAGGACAGCACCCTGTAGGCACGTCCTTGGGTGTGACTGCAGTGTGGCTGCTGGCCCCAAGATCGACGCTCCTCACTTCACCCCATGGAGATCGGCCCTTCCTAGCGGCTAGAATGTGGGAATCTGAAGGCCACGGGCAGTGGCGTCTCCTGATGGGTTTGGGAGCATTGTGCTGGATGGAGCCTGATGTCTGGTCCCTGTTCTTGGCTCACGATCGGCAGACTCAGCACGGCCTTGACAGCGCCCTGGGCGTAGGCACCTCTTTTCAGAGGATGTGCAGCCCGGGCCGAGTAACTGCAGGTGAGAGCTGCCGAGCGGCCTCCGGCTCTCGGTGCTTTGACTCTGGACTCCTCCTGACGGAGCCCGAGGGAAGGACAAAGGGAAGCGGCGGGGGAGCTGCCCACTGTCCTCAGGTCCGTCTGTCCCGTGTCACACGCTGTGGCTTCTCTTGGGTCCGTTTTCGTTTAGATGAAGGGCTGCACTGCATCCTCTGAGGAGTTAAGCGTGTCCTGACAGCCATGGCGGCTCTGGCCCTGCTCGCTGTCGTTACTGGCCGAGCCCCCTTCCACGTGCTGCTCTTTCTCCGGCCCTGTCCCCTTACAGCACTGGCTTGGGAATTTAATTACCGGTCTCTACCTCCGCTCAGCCTTTTTTGGCCTTGCGTTTCTGAGGAGCAGCCAAAGGAAGTGTTCTGGAGATCTGTAGCTTTTACGTGAGCTTCAGAGGCGTTGACACGAACAGCGACAGGCTGGTTGCAGGGTTTGGGAGGAATGGCTTCGTCCTGAGCTGTGGCCGCCGGAGTGTTGGTTACAGCAGCAGTTCTCACAAGAGTCCTCAGGGGCAAAGCTTTCTCCTTTTTTTTTTAAGAGATATTTTTGCTATGGGGTAAGTGTGCTTGTCAGAGAGAGAGAAAGCGAGAAATAACCCCCAAGGGGATGTCCACGCTGTAATCCCTTGTCCTTCATTCTCCTCCTGGGATTTTGGGCATCCACGCACATGCGCCAGCATGAGTTTCAAACCAGGCCCAGGACTCGGCCTACGGGCTGCCAGTCGGGAGTTCAGTGACGTAACCATTATGCCACCTATTGGTCCCCAAACCATTTTAACAGTAGGACAGTATCAGCCTAATGTTTACTGTTGACCACTTTTCAAAGTACAGAAAGAACATGTATTTGTGGCTTAGTGCAAACACAAGAACCGAGAAGTTACCAGCACTCTAGCCCCTGTGCCCCTTCCTGGTCTGTACCATCTGTGCGGCAGGTGTGTGTGTCACCTCGGAACGGGAATGGGAGCCCTCCTCTGCCTTTCCGACTTCCTCTTTGGCACCAGCTACTGAGGTCTCACACTGCCACCTGGTGGACACGAGGACAAACTGCCTCGGACGTCCTGGGCCTGGGCAGAAGCATTCTGGTCCAGTAGCATCTCCTACAGATGCTGGGGGACACCAGGCCCCCGAGCCACCTGCCGTGCTATGCACTCCAGGAGCCTCTTCCCAGACCCTTAGCTAACCACTGAGCCCGGTGCGGTACGGGTCACAGGGACAGTTAACCACCACGGTCACCCCTCTAACCAAGGCAGGGGGCCTGCAGAGGTAGGCGGGCGGCCTGGAGCCGCTGAGGAAAGGCCAGCATCACAAGGGGGCAGGACAGGGCCAATAAAAACGTAGATAAAACTCGTCAATAGGGAACTATTGCCCTTGAGATCTTGAAACATTTTCAAGTAGCCAAAAATGCTGAATCGGAAATATTGAAGCAACAGGCTGGCCACATGGCCTAGTGGTTAGGGAGCTGATCCCACAAGGCCAACTGCGGTTCAAATCCCAGCCGCGATGGCTTGAAAACACACCAGCGTGTGCGTGTCTGCATGCTTGTGCAAGCCCAATACCCTGACAGGATGGCAACTGGAGACAGAACTACAGCGTGACCACCCTCCACGGCGAGGGTGTCCCCTTCCTCCCACCCGCAGCCCTGCAGGCACACGTGCCTTCCGGCAACTGAAAAAGATACTGGAGTGTATACAATGAAAAAATTAAAAGGTCTCATCACAATGCATTAAAATTAAAAATCCTACTCATTTAGTTATAAAGATAATAAAGCTGCCTCTTTACAAAGAATTATTTAATCTTATTTATTATTATTATTATTTCAATTTGCTATAGGGCATGTACACTCATGAGAGAAAATGAGAAAGCAAGCTGCCAGGTCTGGCACTTGAACTGTGGTCAGCCATGTGGGTACCTAACCACCATGCCACCTGCTGGCCCCAAAGCTGCCTTTTAATATAATATGTACAGAAGAAAAAAAAAACAAAAAATTTTTAAGAGTGGTTTTCGCTTATAGGATGCCTGCACTTGCTGGAGAGACAGGCAGAAAGCAAGAAATCAACCCCTGGGGAGACGGCCATGTCGCAATCTCTTCTCCCTTCTTCTCTCAGGATTGTGGGCACACGTGCACACATGTCCAGTGTGAGTTTGAAGCCACTGGGTCCGGGACACAAACCACAGTCGGCATGGTACGGGGAGCACAGTGATGTAATCATTGTGACACTGCTGATCTCCAGGGAAAAAAAAATTTTTTAAAGAATTATTTTATTTAACATTCATTCACATTCATTTTAATTTGATCAGAGAGGGGCGGGGGGGGGGGGGGGGAACGCAAGAAGCAAGTTGCCAGGTCTGGGACTTGAACTGCAGTCGGCCATGTGGGAGTCCAGCACCCTAAACCACCATGCCACCTGCCAGTGCCCCCCAGGGGAAAAATTTTAAGAAGGCAAGAATGTTCCCAAACAATATGTATTCCCAGAAGGTGAGTTTCTATTTTCCTTTGGGCTTTTCTGTTTGTGACAGGGTGCTTTATTAAAATTTTAACTTAGACCAAGCCTCACAGCCTGGTGGGAGCTGGATCCCACGTAAAGACTGCAGTTTGAATTCTGGGCCTGGTGGCTTAAAAACATACCAGACATGCTCAAAGTCCCAACAGTGTGGAGAAATGGAAGAGAAGGAATTGCAGTGATGTGACCCTGCCCCAGTGGGAGGTTCTGTCTCTCTTTCCTTCTGTCTCTTTGTGCAATTGTCCTCTGGGGGGAAAAAAATAATAATAATGCGTACAGTGTGTGTGTGTGTGTGTGTGTGTGTGTGTGTGTGTGTGATCCTTTAACTCCAAAGAGGGCTGGGGCCTCTATGTGCCAGGCTAAAAGCAAAAGGTTACTGTAGACAACACGTACCGCTTAAACTCCCCTGAAGAACTGATCACAGAAGGTATTCTACAGGGAGAGGAAGGAAACCCAGCACCTCTGGGAGGAATGAGAAGAAGAGAGAGAAGAGCTATTTCCTAAAACTTGATAAAAAAAAAAAACAAAAGCCAGCACAGGGCACTGAGTTGGCGCACTGGCCAGGGTGCCAAGTGGGCAGACCCTCCCCAGCAGGCCACCTGGGAGCAAGGCAGCCCTGAGGAGCCCCTGCAAATACTGAGCTCTCAGTCGGTAAGAACCAGGGCTCTCACCCAGCCCTGCCGCAGCCTTCGAGTCAGGCTTAGCGCATTTGGAATTACTTAAGGAGACAACGTGACGATAACTGGAAACTGGGCTTGCGAACTAGGATTTGTAGCCACTAGATGGTTTCCAAACTTGCTAAAATGCATCAGTAATACCTTCATAATCAGAAAAAAGATCAGCAGCAAAACCCTACTAACAACAAAAACCCACCCCATCTCCAGCGAATGAGCGGCTACGTCTGCCTCGAAGACCGTTAACCACAGCGCCGGGCTTATGCTTCATGGGCCCAGAGGCAGCTCCCACCTTTGAAAGCTGCTCCTTGAAGCCCTGAGCTTGAAATTGCTGTTTGTGTCACGGCAGCCTGCTGTGTGGACGTTCTTTGAATAGGCCCAGAAACGTGGAAACATACAAAACGTCTTCTCTGTGGCTTCTTTTCTGATGTAGGAGCCATGGCTGGAAAAACTGGGGCGATGCCAAAGGGTCATAATAGCACCACCGCCTAAATACCAGAGTCGTAAAGGTCCCTTCTGCATCAGAGTCTCACTGAGCGCACCGCGACACATCTCCTTTGAAGTGTTAAATCAGCAGGGAAGGCTGCTTTACACACAGCCCCAGCCCACAGTCCCTCCTGCTCTCCCAGCAAGGTGCTGACTGGATCTTCCGGGACAAGGTTTTCTTACTGACTCAGTTTTGAGGTGAAAATCAGAGTCACGAGTGGAAATGCATCATCTTAACAGGAGAATCACCCCAAGCCCCTTTACACCGCTGGTTTCCGTAAGGTCGGACACCCACTCCCCCACCACGCCGGCCCGCGGCGAGGCCCCAGGACTGCCAGCCTGCTCTCCAGGGCCCCAGCAGGCCTCCTCCCCCCGGGCCCCACCAGGGCCCCAGCAAGTGGGTGCTGAGCAAACGCCAGCGCCAGGAGCACGAGGGAACTTGCCTTTCCCGTCTGTGGCTGATGCTTCTTGTAAGTGTCTGATGGACCTAAAAATGAACAGTTGGGAACACGTTAGCCGGAAAATTTGCATTCCCCTCTCCCTCCAGCTCTAGTAACTTGAGGTCTTGAATTCCTCATAATAAATCAAAAGGGCTGGACTAGAAGACTTTTTAAAAAAAATTATTTAAGAATTATTTAATTCTATTTGCTGTTATTATTATTGTTGTTGTTTAAAGTTTGACCAGAGAGAGAGAGAGAGAGAAAGGGAAAGCAAGAAAGCAAGCCACCAGGTCCAGGACTCAAACCGCGGTGAGCCATGTGGGAGTCCAGCACCTTTAGCCACCACGCCATCTAGGCCCCGGGACTAGATGAGTTTAGAGCTCTCTGCCCAAGTACACGATCTTCGATAGTCAATGCTTCCCCATGTGTGGCTTAAGTCTGAGCGGTCAGGGTGCCCTCTGCTGGCCAGACCTGTGGCAGGAATTCTGGCAGGGGCCAGAAAGAGGGGAGGAAATGTTCTCTCAATACCCCCGTTCTCTTCCCAATCTCTCCTCCCACAGCCAGGCCCCTGCCCAACACACCTAGGACAAAGAGGCGCCACTGAGCTCACTGGCCCCAGAGAGAACCAACCTTACCGGAGAGGCCCTGTCCAGAGTCCAGGACCATGAACATAGCACTTTACACAAACTCATTTCAGAGTGAAGATTCACAACTGCTGAAAACGCTAGCCCCCAGGCATACTCTGGGAACTGACTACCACCACTACAGCTGGGGAGGGGGGTATTAGCATTAGTAGCAGCCACAGATCAGAGCTCAAGGTAGCTGAAAGCCACCAAGCAGAGATGGCCCTGAAGGAGAGCACAGCCAGGGGAGGGCCGCACGCTCATCCTGACACTGTCACCTTGTCTGCCAGCAGTCTGCCCACCGGTGAGGGGTCGCGAGCTCGAGGATGAACGCGGCAGCCTGTGAACGTTGCCAGCACACGGCTGGCCCGAACCTTCCCAACGACTGATACTGTTTTCTACGTCACCTCTCGACTACTTACTGATTCCTTTTTTTCATTCTCCAGCAATTTTCGGGGTATTTGTCTTCAGGGATCTTACCATTTGGTACCTGCTCATTGGAGTTGTAACTAACAGGTCACAGAAAACGGCCTGAGTTCACCTGGTCCCTTACATTCCATGTTCCCACAGTGCTGCACGCGGGAGTGTGGCACCTCTGTGCCCTATCAGGGCTACTTGGCGACAATCCCGTGTTTCAGGCACCTGGGTCGTAATTCCTGGCAGGCAGGGGGCAGGGGACAGGGGAGGTGGCTGGCTCTTCCCCTCCTGGGCTGGCTGCTGTGTGCTGAGCTGATGCAGGACATGTGGGGTGTACGATGGAACTGGGGTGCAGGGCAGATCCCGCTGGCTGGGAGGTGGACCATGCTCCCTAGCACTATATGCAAATAATCAGAGCAGCCAGATGACCTGACAGTCCCAGGACCCTGAAAACACTACGTGCTATGTGGAGCAGCGGGTAAGACGCAGCTCACTGTGCCCAGAGGCAGTGAGTCTGTGTCTTTAAACTCCGTTTCAAGGACGTAACTGCGTTCGAGTAGCCATGAGAGCCGATCAGAAAGGGTAGGTGAGCGGTATCTGTGTGAGCACCCTTTCCTCTCCGTGGTCTACGCAACCAACAGCGTGCACGGCTGAGTGTGGCTCACGAGGCTCCTTCTCTAATCTCTCTTCATCCACGAACAACGCACAACATGCGGGCCAGGCAGGAGTGGAGCCGGCCATTCTAAAGATGTCTAAGATGTTTACGTGCCAAAAACTATCACTAGTTTTTTTTAAAAGAATTTGTTTATTTAATTTTATTCATTGCCTTTATTATATTATTATTTTTTTAAAGCTGACCAGAGAGAGACAGAGAAGGAAAGAAAACAAGCTGCCAGGTCCAGGACTGAAACCATGGTCAGCCATGTGGGAGCCCAGCTGCCTTAACCGCCATGCCACCTGCCGGACCAAACTATCACTAGTTTTATGTTAGCGTTTCCCCTCGTTTTCTAACATGCCAAGAGAATGCTATTGATGAGAGTTCTTCAACTCTCTCCCCTCCAAACTCAGGCTGCTGTTACATCGCTACTAACTTCTCATTTCTTGATTCTTTCTACTCGCTGTGCCGGTCCCGAGGCCAGCCCCGCCGACCAGAATCCCCGAGGTACTCCACACAGGGTCCCACCGCTGGAGACGGACTCGGCTCAGCCGGGGACCCAGAAGCTGTACGCTTTAACACATGCCCTAAGTGCTTCAGACCAACGTGGGAAGGGCCAGTTCAGTGTCAGGTGTGGCCACTGCCCTGTGTGGTGTACACGCAGCCTCCCTCCCAGGGGGCCAACTCACCACACCACGGGGAAGAGGATGGCCCCACAGCACAGCAGGTCAACCAGAAACAGGGAGTCCTTCCACAGGCCGTACTCGGTTGTGCCCTCCTCAGTGGACTCTATGATGATGTAGGCGACGTTTGCCAGGACCTACGGGACAGGAACGTCGCTGAGACCACAAAGCGCGGGTGGACTGTTAGTCGCAGCAGCTCCAAGGTGGGGCGTATGCCTGGGCACACCTGGTACGCCCGCAGGCCCCCACTGATGGATAGAGGGTTCTTCCCACTCCACGTGTTCTTCTAGAACTTTACCACCTGTCAGGAAGCAGTGTCTGTGCCCTGCCCTGAAGCCGGGCAGGCGTGTGGTTGTTCTGGCCACTAAGGCCGAAGTGATGCTGTGTGATTTGCAGGGCAGACATGGCTTCCATCTGGTGCTCTCTCTCAGGACCTCTGGAGCCCTAAGCCTGAAGTCTGGCTACCCAAACTGCCATGCTGGAAAGACCATCGAAAGACGAAGATGCCTGAGAAGCCGCAGTTACCCCTGCCCTCCTGGTCAAATCGTCCTAGCCCAGGACACAGATGCCAGCAAAGACAGGCTCCCAGCACTGGCCGCTGTCTCACCGTAACTGCATAGGCTCCCTAGGCTCCCTACCACGTAAGCCGCTCCAGAATTCCTAACCCACAGAAACCGACGGAATAAATGGTTATTGTTTGCATGACCGTTTTGGGGTGATGTTATGTGACTAGAGAGAACCAGGACACCTGACACGTTCAGGCACTGTGAGTCTCAGTGAAGTCACTCGGGTGCTGGGCATGGCCCTTCACAGCTCACGCAGCCACAGGCCTACACGCCTCAGGCCCAGGTTCTCAGCGGCAGTAACTCTGCTGAGCGCCAGAAAATGGGCCTGTGTTTCCACAGCAGCACGAATGGCGACTGTCAGCCCACAGGCGAGCGGAACCTCTGGTCCTCAAAAGGGTAACTCAGGCCCAGGTTCTCCTACCCCTGCATGGCACGGGCTCTCCCAACAAGGCTTCTCTGCGTGCACGCACTGCTTCCTTCCCCAAGGTCAGACGTGGCTGTCTGTGTTTAGTCCTGTTACCAAGCTCCTAGCAAATGACAGAAGCTGGCTAAACTGAGATGCTACCAAGCACGAGGGAATGGACAGGATTACTGTTAGGAACAGACACAGAGCCGCCACCTAAGCAGCTCTTGTGAAGTCCACGTTCCCAACACTGCTTGACGTGCTGTGACGGGAACTTTCACGGGGACTGTGAAATGTGCCACGCTGTTATTTGAGAAGTCTCTGGTGTAGTTTCTCTTTCTATACAGAACTTAAAAATTCATTTGTCACCAAAGTCAAGCTTTATATAATGCAAATAAATGCAAAAATTATTTTGGAATTTAGTCTCTCTCTGCTGACCCTGGCTTTTGGATTTTTCCTGTCCCATGTTTTTCCCAAAGCTTAGTCCACCCAAAACATGTGCATCACACCTCTATCAATAAAGGCTGAGTGGGAAGCAAAGACTCGCACATCTTAAATTCCTAACTCCGCTCTGTCCTTAATCCACACACGTCACATGAGATGGATATCCCTGGCAGCATTGGTGTTGAACACTGCGTCAAAAAGTTCCTGAACCAGGACCAGCGGTTGGCGTAATGGCTATGTCGCTGGACTCCCATGTAGTCGACCGCGGCTCGAGTCCTGGACCTGGTGGCTTAAAACTCACGCCGGGCGCATGTGTGTGCGTGCCCAAGATCCCAAGAGGAGAGTGGAGGAGAAAGGATTGAGGCATGGCCATCCCCCCTGGGGGGTGATTTCTCGCTTTCTCTCTGTCTCTCTCTGTCTGGTGAGTGCACGTGCCCTATAGCAGCAAAAAAAAAAATAGTTCCTGACCCACCACTTCGTACGCACAGCACGTGCTCCTCGATAACCCTCCGTCACTGCCCGTGGCTACAGGGAAGCTTTCTTTTTTTTTTAATTTAAAAATGTGTATTTAATGGCCATTCCATCAAAATTAGGCAGATTCACATTTCAAAAGTATTACAGGTATACATAATTTTAAGGTACATTTTCAAATTTTATTTAGGCTTTGTTTCTCCTTGGCTGCCTGAGATTTTCTTGCAGATAAAATTGACACAGAACATTCTGAGGTTGGTAGTTTCTCGTACATTGAAAGACGAGACCCTAACACTACAGATGCTTAATATAGGAGGAATCTCAAAAGCCACGTAAAATCGCAGAAAACCTAGTATCAGTCAGGAAAGGCATTCTCAATGTAAAATTCGGACACTCTATACTTTGGAACAGTCACAAAATAATCCAACAAGAGGTCATGCACTTTGTGATTATATCTACTCAAAGACAATTGTTAATTAAGATCTATACTTATTAAATAACATATTACATTAGAGCCCATTGAATTTTTTTAAAGAATTATTTATTTAATTCCACTTATTATTCTTAAATTTGACCAGAGAGGTAGAGAAAGAAAGGAAAAGCCAAGAAAGCAATCTGCTAGGTCCAGGACTCGAACTGCAGTTAGCCATGTGGGAATCCAGCGCCTTTAACCACCACTCCATCTGCAGCCCCAGAGCCCACTGAATTGTGAAAATTACTAGGAATCATTTGCAGCCCTGTGCTGTAGTTAAATAGTGCTGACTGCTACCATCGACCCTGGTACCCATTCTTTGTTGTCTTTTTTTTAATATAGAGGACCCTGTAGTCATTATTTAAGCACATTCCCTTTTCTTGCTAGTATGTAAGAATGCCCATAATTGAATTCAGAGATGCTCTTACGCCTCTGCTATGGCTGCTTTCGTAGCATGCAGAACTTTGGAAGGCTCCCTGGTTACCAGCGACAGCAGCTTAGCGTTTTCATCACTGATGAGGGAAGCAGTTTTAACTTTTCAGGCCGATGATAAAGGCCTACCCAGACTGGTCCCATTGCCTAAATACACATGATGTCCTCACAGCTCAGGAGCTGTCCTCCCGCTTCACCCACTGGCCACACCGACACTGCACTGCAAAGCCCCAGACCGGGGACGAGGACTTCAGTGGACGGTAGTGGTGGAGCGGAGTGTCCCTACTACGGCCTGCCTCCCTCCCTCCCTCCCTCCCTCCCTCCTTCCCTCTCTCTCTCTCTCGCTTCTTCGCACCCAGGCTCTGCTCCAGTAAGACTGGTACGTACAAGATAGGACGAGGTCGCCGAGAGGGTCACAGCCCTCCAAGGCCGGTCTCTGCCTGAGGCCCCCAACACAGAAAGGGTCTGATACATGCCCGCCCTTCATGTGTGCTATCAAATTCTACCTGGCATCGCTCAGTTGTAAGCTGACTTGTCAGTGAAGCCACTATGTGTGAAGTGTCCTCGTGAAGAACAGCAGTCCGACTCGTCTGACTGGATGCAGAGGGAAGGCAGTATGTTCCCCTAACTATCGAAGTCTGGGCTTGCAGGTGGGTCTCAAGATGACTGATGGTCAAATATCTCCCAGTGCAACGACCTGAAGGTCTGAGAAGGAACCCCAGCTCCGGCCTGCAGTGGTGAGAGCTGTAGTTCTGGGCCAGCTAATGCCCTCTGTGCAGGCGGGTCTGGAGCTGAGCCCTGCTAAGTGCCAAGAGAGGAGCCAACAAGCAGGGTTTGGGTTCCTTTACCTGGAGTGGGATGACAATCATGAAGATCTTCTTGTCCTTATCGGAAAGGATGTGCTTGATGAAGGCCCAGCCAGTGCCGATGAGAGCGATGGTGATGAACAGCAGCGCCCCCTTCAGCCTGGAGGAGAGGACAACGGGCTTGCACTCCACATGGTGGACAGCTCATTCTGAAAGAGCTCATACAGCAGACAGGCGGCCTTACGTGGGCAGCGCTCCTGAGGGCACACAGACCGGCTCTGCCCCCTGCACAGCCCAGGCTGCAGGTGAGCTCTCAGGTCTCGACGCTGCCTGTGT
Organism: Tupaia tana; assembly: GCA_026018925.1. NCBI lineage: Eukaryota > Metazoa > Chordata > Mammalia > Scandentia > Tupaiidae > Tupaia > Tupaia tana. The sequence continues at coordinate 102,377,622 of JAKSZU010000013.1, read as the reverse complement.
CCACACGCCTGCAGGAAGGCAGGGGCCGAGACAGGCCGCCCGGAGGGACAGGTCTCCGCCTCCCACAGCCCCCCATGTCTCGAGCAGGTCCCGTCACAGTGTAAGTGCCGTGTGCGTGCGTACTTACAGGTGAGTTATGTAGTACACCACAGCCCAGCCTTCGATCGGAAAGCCCTGGGAGGAGATGTAGTGGTAGTCGATCTGAAATCAAACGTGCGTTTCAGAGAGGCTGACCTGCCATGTGCCTGAGTGCAGTGAAGCAGAACAGGGCCCCAGCGACCCCAGGACAGCACACGGCCCCCGGCCCACTGCCCAGCACCTCACTCAGTTCAGTTAAACATGCGAGTGCCCCGACAAGCCGAGCAGCTTGGGGAACCTGGCCCGCAGTTTCCAGGTCCCAAAGAGCCACCCAGGCCAGGTCCCTCTCTCCAGGCAAACGATTCATCACGGCAGACGGCCACCTGCTCTTTCTTTACAGCATCCAGGTTAGGAGGCCACAGGTCTGGTCACTGTCCCAGCTGAGAACTGTACCCATCCTACCCCTGCTGCTTACACAAGTAAATCAGCCAAAGAAAAATTAAAAATCCATGTGGAGTTGGAGTCAACCAGCTTCAACTATCTTTTTCTTCAAAAAATAAACCAGTATAGTCTGAGCCACTGAAGTACCGTAACTAACCTGGCAAATTCACTCATGTGCCCGAGTGCCTCCCAGCAGAACCCAGAGAGCTGACCCGGCTTTCTTCTATCCAAGTGGCTGTCTGGACAGTAAAGTGACTTGAGGACCCTGTCATTCACTATACATGGCTCCAGAAAACATCTTGTAACTTAGAACCAAACGGGAACTCCTCCAAGCAGCTGCAACTTTGTGACATCATAGCTGGTTATGTTGCTGCTTTTGCCTCGGACCACACCAGCAGCGGGGTGGTGTCCAAAGACGACATGCACACAGGTACAGTCTGTGGGTACTGGTCGGCCACAAACGGGAAGCTGTAGTTTTACCCCAGGGAACGTGCATTCAAGTTACATCAGTTCTAGGAACCAGCAGTTGGTGTAACGGTTATGTCACTGGACTCCCATGCAGCCGACCGCGGTTCGAGTCCTGGACCCGGTGGCTTCAACTCATGCTGGAAGCATGTGCATGTGTGCCCAAGATCCCGACAGGAGAATGGAGGAGAAGGGATTGCAGCATGGCCATCTCCCCTGGGGGATGATTTCTCACTTTCTATCTCTCTGTCTCTGTCTTTCTGGCGAGTGCACGTGCCTTATAGCAAAAACCTCTCAAAAAAAAAAAAAAAATCAAGTTACATCAGTTCTAAATATTTGAAGCTGACGCTCGATGCTTATGGCCAATCTTTATAGCATCGACCTCCGCTCCAGTAAGTGTAGTGATACTGAACTCCAACGTGCACAGTAACAAGTTCACACACTTCTTATAAAAGCATTTGGAAAAACAGAGTCATGGAAACAATTCAGCAGGTGGCACTGTCATCTCAAGAAATGAAAAATAAAACAAAACAAAAAACAAAGACATAAAAACAAGTATCCTAGAAAAAGTGTGGGTCTGTCTCAGAAGACATCTTCAGTCTAGTAACTGGGAAGCTGTGACCACTGACCCATGGCAGTCCCTCGCAGACCAAGGGTGGCTTCGTGAGAAAGCTCTGCTTTCACCGTGGCTCCCACCATCTACCCCTTCTAGTTTATTTCTCCTGCTCGTGCACAAAGGTCCCCAGATGCTGATACATACTGCATGGAACACCAGGGAAAGAGACTTGGTGAAAGGAAGGGCCGCCATCAACCAGTGAATTTTAAACACGTCATTCCTATGAAAACAGAGAAAAGAATTAAAAGAAGATCCCATCCTCCCAAAGGACAGCCTTGTGTGTTCACAGGAGGCAATAAATATAACCTGAGAGAGCCGCACACACGACGCCCTTCTTAAAACGTACCTTCCGCTGGCACAAAGGCCTTGGGTAATGCCACCCGAGGCACTGATGAACCTGGGCCCTGGGCTGCGAGTGAGCCACCGAAGCCAGGCACGATGGGATCTGAGTCCCAGCAAGATGGAAACCTAACACAGGCTGCCTGCTTGCTCCCCGGAAAGCACTCTGGGAAGGCCTCAGAGGCAAGACTGAGGCAGACGCCTGACATCCCTGGGGAAGCAGAGGCTTAGGGGAGCCTGCAGCCCAGAGCAGAGCAGAGGGCGGGAGGGAAGGGGGAGCAGAGGAGAACAGAGGGCGGCGTGAACCAGCTACAGCCAAGGGGAGAGCACCGTGGTCATGTCCCCGCCTTCCCTCACGGCTGGTGTCTGCCACACACACCGGGCAGGGAGGTCTGGTGCCACCCCCACCCTACACAGGTCTGCGTCCACCTGTGGGCCGTGACGCCCACCAGGCAGTGAGTCCCCTCTCCCGTTCCCGTCTCCATGCCCCCTAGAAATTGGCTTAGGGGGACCCCTAAGGACGCGTGGAGGAAGATGAGCAGGGCTGTTAAGGAGGTCCGAGACTGTGTGAGAGCCGAGGGAGACACCCAGACACTGCCACAGCGGGAGAGCCGGACTGGGTGCAGCTCCGCTTACTCAGACCCTCAACCAAGGGGCCAGAGAGCTCGGAGACAGAGCCAGGAGCGCACGGGCGTCCGGAGGTGCCACATGACACCACGTTGGCGGGACAAGGCTCAATTGTTTCATAACTGGCACTGAGAGTCACCTCAAACCTACGTACAGAAAAAAATAAAGCTGGTCCTCATTTCACACCTGCATAAAAGGGGACGCTGGTGGCCTTCAGCTCCAATGTGAAACATGTATTTTGTGACCTTAGAGTAGAAAATGGCTTCTAAAGAGTCAAGAGATACTGCCTAAAGGACTAAAATTAAAAGACTAAAGATTTTCATTTGACATAAATACCACAAACAAGTGTAACAGACTGCAAGAAAAAAACTACAATGTCTAAGACAGATAAGGGATTGGGGCCAGCAGATGGCGTGGTGGTTAAAGGCACTGGATCCCCACATGGTCAACTACAGTTCGAGGCCTGGGCCTGGCAGCTTGCTTCTCGCTTTCCCTTTCTCTCTCTGCTCTTTCTGGTCAAATTGAAAAATAACAACAAATAGCATTAAATAAATAAATGAATAATTCTTTAAGACAGACAAGGGATTAATATAAAAATATGCAGGACCAGCAGATGGTATAATGATTACGTGATTACGTTGCTGGACTCCCACATAGTTGACCGCAGTTCGAGTCCCAGACCCGGCAGCTTAAACTCACGCTGGACATATGTGCGTGCGTGCATGCCCAAGTCCTGAGAAGAGGATGGAGGACAAAGGATTGTGGCATATTCCCCTAAGGGCTGATTTCTCACTTTCTGTCTCAGTCTCCCTGGCGAGTGTGCATGCCCTATAGCAAAAATTCTTCTCTAAAAAAAAAAAAAAAGAAGAAGAAGAAGAAGAATATGCAAGAAATCCATGCAAAGGAACAGGAAAAAGACAGAAAACCCAATTCGAATTCAGGCAGTCATGCCAATGGGAACTCAGAAGGTTACCAAGTCTCTGAAGTGATAATCCACACCACTAACATTCAGAGAAATGCGAAATAAAATGAGGTACCAGGTAGCACCTAGCAAACTAGCGAAGACGATGCCAGAGTGGTGAAGATGGGCAGACAGCCTTACGCACCGCTGGCAGAGGACAAGCACGCAGCTGTACTGGAGAACAAGCCGGTCGAGCAGCACCGAGGATCTTCCACGAGAGCGCGCCCTTGGCCAGCACACTCCTGCAGGCTGTGCCCGAGGCCGTCCCGACCCACGGGCCACCTCAGGAGGCAGGAGGGAGGCTCCTGGCAGCAGGGCCCACACGGCAGAGGGTAGCGGCAATCTAGGCAGGTGGGCCGGGGGCTGCAGAAGTGCAAAGTGAGGGTGCCAGCCTCCTGGAATCACCACTGAGTAGTCACAACTGAGCTAGCTAGACAGCCACAGGGTGCGCCCACATGCCAGAAAGAGACCGAGAGAAACAGTAAGCAAGAGAGTGAGAGACCACCCCCCAGGGGCATGGCCACGCCGCATTCTCTTCTCCTCCATGCTCCGCTAGAGATTTCGGGCATGCTCACATGTGTGTCCGATGTCATTTTCAAGCCACTAGGTCTGGGACTCGAACCACAGTCAGTCATGTAGGAGTTCAGCACCTTAACCCCCACGTCTCCTGCAGGGGCAGGCCCTATAGCACCGTGGTTAGCACCTGCACAGGGAGCTGGATCTCTGCATGGCTAACTGCAGTTCAAGTTCTAGCCCAGGTGGCTTAAAAACCACGCTAGGTCTATGTGTGTGTGCCCCAAAGCCTGATGGGACAGAGAAATGGTGGAAAAAGGACTGTGACACAACGCCCTACGGGGGGGGGGGTGGGGGGTGGGTGGGATTTTCTCTCTCTGTCTTGCAAGTACATGTGCCTTCTGGCAATAAAAAATAAAAATTAAAAGGATACTACTGAGTGAAACATGTACAAGAGTAATTACCTACAGGGCAGCGATTCTACAAATTCCAGATACAGGTAGCAACAATTAACGTACTTGTTTCTAAGGACAGATATCAGCTGTTTCTATTAGACACATTGGAGTGGCCATGCATGGTTGAGAGGGGATGGGAGAGAGAGGAGGAAATGAGAAAAAAAGAAACAAAAGGGGGCCCCAGCACTGGTAATGACAGTATGCCATGAGCCGACGCACACTCAGTTTCCGGGCTGACTTCCTTCCTGGTACTTTCCAGAAAGTTCCAGTGCTCACCTACTCAAAGGTCAAAATGAAAGCCCAGGTCAGAGTGGGCACAGCTTTTCATATACAGTACTTTGGGGGAAATCACAGGAAAAAATGCAAGGACCGAAGACGCTTACAAGAAGGCAAATGCTAAGGGTCCTGGTTTTGTAGGCAGGAAAAAGAGCCTTAGAATGAAGCAAGGCACTCAGGCATCATGTTGGCTTTCACACCCGAAATCAGGCCTTCTGCCTCCTCGTCCTCGCTTTTCTAATAAGGCAAAAGTGACACTCTGAACAAACAAACAACAAAACAAGAAACAGAAAGCCCTTATGATCTAAGTTGGTAGGATTCTTCTTTCCTTAGTAATGGCTGCCTGAGGATCTAGGCCCAGCGAGATCCCGGAGGTCCTTCCCAAGTACACAGAACACTCTGTCCATCTGGCGGGCGGAAAGGGTATGACAGCAGACAGGTCCCCGTGACTGCAGCTGCCAGAGCAGGACACACTGGACGATCAGGCCTCTGGGGACTGATGATCAGGCCACTAGGACTTAAGTTCTACCCCAGTGCTCCACAGGAAGAGGGATCTGGGGGTGCCTAATTGTTTGACAGATTTAAATTAATCCATATTGGAATATTATACTGATACACTATCATTTCCCAGCTTACGGGCCTTATGACAAACACCTCACACCATTCTCTAACCAAACATTAACATTGTGTTCTCAGTTTTCTTGGGACGGAGACAAGAATTCATTCATGTGCAGCTGTTCCCCTCAAGAATCAGAGAGTACAGGAAGTTAAAGCCTCAAGGGTTTCGGAAGAAAGGCCAAGAGCCAGGCAGATGGGCTTTGAAGAGGCTTTCTCCAGGGACAAGCATCTGGAGGTCAACCCAGAGACGCCATCCAGCCCAGCTCTGAGCGATGCCTTTGGCACTGAGCAGTGACTACGCACTCAACCAGGCAGTGGGCCATCACTAATTTCCTCTCGAGAATGAACAGCCCCTGAATGGGACTCAAAGTCCTGGCCTGTGAGGTCCCCACTCCAGAAATACTCTGCTTATATATTTTATTTTGCTTGTGTATGATTGAAATACTTGGATTTGCTTTTTAAACAAAGCAATGGAAGTGAACAAACACCAAGGCATGCAAAAGCCGCCCAGCCTGTAAGGTTCCTGCAGTCTCCCCAGCGTTTCAGGGGAGATGCCCTTTGAACGGTAAGCCTGCGTAAGTGCTGTATCTCCCGGGGTTCAGAAGCCAGCACGAGGGGAACGACACGAAACTCAACACACTCTCAATTGAGGGCTCAGGGAAGTAATAGTTTACCTTCGTTTTCGAAGGATGTGAATCCAGATGGTCCCAGAAAGAAAGAAGAAAAAGGCCATGGAAATATATAATTTGGGGAGAGGAATTTCTCCTGCTGAGAGGTAGCTGTCAGGATTCTTCTCTGTGATCTCAATCTAAAGCCAACATAAAATTAATTTTTACTTTTCAGAACAGATCATTCCTTGTTCAGCAATTTGCTATCTCAGCTGTTTCACTTAAGCTTAAGAAAATGAGTAGGGCAGATAACAACCACATTCTTAATTAGCAGCTTGAAAAGTAAACACATTCTAATTGCTTTATATTTTCTTATTCATGAATCCTCTGCTCAAGTATCCTGCCCACCCCACCCCCCTACCCTCCCACAGGGATGTTAGTCTGGATGCATTTGTCTCTTACTTCAGTGTTCTTAAAACCTATTCCTGGGGCCAGCAGGCGACGTGGTAGTTAAGGGCGCTGGACTCCTACATGGCCGACTGCGGTTCAAATCCCAGACCTGGTGGCTCTCTCACTCCCCCCCACCACACTCTGTCCCTCTCTGGTCAAATTAGAATAAATAAATAACATAAATAAATAAAATAATTATTTAAAAAAAGAAAAAACTATTCTTGGGGCCAGGAGGTGGCATGATGGTTAAGGCTCTGGACTCCCACGTGGTTGACTGCAGTTCAAGTCCCAGACCTGGCGGCTTGAAAATCATGCCGGGCACATGTGCATGCATGCCCAAAATCCCAGGAGAAGAATGGCCAGACCCCCTGGTGGATGATTTCTCACTTTCCCTCTCACTGTCTCTCTCTGGCAAGAGCATATGCCCTATACCAAAAAGCTAACAAAATAAAACAACCTATTCTCACTGAAAAGTAAGTCTCTTGCATTTTACATTGCTGGCAAAGTCCAAGAGCAATGGTCTTCATACAGTACTCACATCAAGGCTGAATGAAAACTTGTCACTAGACCACTGTTTACTTCCAAGGCATTTATGAAAATAAAGACTATAAAGGCCTTCTTGGTCATCAGTGCTGATATTAAAGAAAAACTGAAAGGGAAGCAGAAAAGAATTTAAGGGTACACAAATCCTCAGCAAAGTTTTTAAAATCTGTTAGAAATTAGTATTAACAGGACCAGCAGTTGGCACAATGGATATGTTGCTGGACTCCCATGTAGTTGACCACGGTTCGAGTCCTGGACCCGGTGGCTTCAACTCACGCTGGGCGCGTGTGCGTGTGTGCCCAAGATCCCAAGAGGAGAATGGAGGAGGAGGGATTGTGGCGTGGCCATCCTCCCAGGGGGGTGATTTCTTGCTTTCTGTCTCTCTGTCTCTCTCTGTCTTTCTGGCAAGTGCACATGCCCTATAGTAAAAACCTCTCCCTCTCTCTCTCTCAAAAAAAAAAGAAAGAAAAAAAGAAATTAGTATTAATGTATAGAAGGAAATAAAAATGAGTTACTTAGTCAAATTCCTCTAAGCAGTTTTTAAACAGGTGTTTTCTCATTCTGCGGTCCCTCCAATGTTTTCTCATAACACTTTAAAGACAGTCGCGTACTGTACAGTGAGCCCCTGTACACCCACTCCCAGGCTCCACAGCAGCATTTTACTGTGCCCGTTTGATCTCACGTCTATCCCTCGGTGATGGGTCTGCCTGTTTTGCAGAAGTCTGTAAAGACAACCTAAGATAAAGTTACCTAGTTCCCAAGTCCTGCTCTTTATGTAAAAATAGTTTATAACAAGAACAGAAGTTCATCTTACACTCGAGAAGGTAAAAGACCAATATTCTCTCATCAAAATTTATACAAATAGGACCGGCCAGTGGTGTGATGGTGAAGGTGGCTGAATCCCGTGGCTGGCTGAACAGTTCAAGTCCCGGACACAACAGCTTGAAAAACATGCCAAGTGTGTGTGCATGCACTCCCGAAACCGAGAGGGAAACAGAGGAACTGCCGCACGGCCACCCCCGGGGTATCCTTTCTCACTTTCTCTCCCAAACAAGTGCGCATTATACAATAAATTTTAAAAAGAAAACATTTACATGCATGATTTTAGAAAATAACAAAGACTGCATCGTCCACATTTGAACAGTTTTCTGTATTTTATCTATATTTTACAGACTCAAAACATGTTTAAGTATAAACAAAGGGCATTTTATATATATATATATATATACACACACATATATATATATATATAAATATATAAAACATCATGGGAATATAACTCTGGTCAATTCTAAGAACATTTTACTATCAGTAGTAAAAATCTTGAAAAGTTCTAGCAATAGAAAAGAATCAGGCTTGGGCCAACGAGTGAGTACCCTAGAGATGGGAAGGGACCCAAGGTTCTGGGATGCTGGTGCTGTTCGCGTTCTTATCTTTACCGTTCGTTACTCTCAACAGAAGTACTGGGCACTCCTCTGCACGTACACTACAGCTCACATGAAAAAGAACGGGGAGAAAAAGGCATACAACCAGAAAGAAAATAAAAGCCCAGAAACACTCAAGCTGAGATCACTAATCTGTTCACCTGTGTCTAGAAGCCATCAGGCTAAATGTGAGAGTGTGCATTTTATTAACAGTGTGCAAGAGTAGCCAGAAAAGGGAACTTTTCTAAACATATTAATACTTTCAGTTCAAAAAGACTCACAGGAAGTCCAAAAAAGATTTTAAAAACATTTAAAAGATATTAAAATGAGAAGGAGCCAGCGGGCAGCATGGTAGTTGAGGCACTGGACTCTCACATGGCCAACTGCGATTCAAGTCACAGACCCGGCAGCTTGAAAATCACCCAGGCACGTGTGCACGTGTGCTTAAAATCCCAGGAGAATGGAGGGATTATGACATGGCCATCCTCCCTGGAGGATGATCCTCACTTTCTTTCTCTCTGACTCTCTTCAGCGAGGGCACCATTCCCTACGGCAAAAATCTAAAAAAGCAAAGAAAATCACTAGAATCACCATGATCCACCAAAGCAGACACCTGACCCTTAAAGAAAATAAAACAAAATGTGCGCGTCAGGTTGGAATAAGCCCTGGCAGTGTCCTTCTTGCCTTAGATCATAAACTGTCAGTGTTCCTCTTCCATGGATGACGCCGGACAGCTCAGAACGACCACAATGTCCGAAACTCAGAGGACACTGGGCGGCAGAACACCATGACATCGGCTCTGCCTTCGTCTGAGGAAAGCAAGAATCTGCCCACCGCTGGTTCTTACAGCGAATGAGCTATCTCAGCCATGGCCTGAACCATCACGCATGAGGGGCTGTCTCCTCTCCGCGCTCCCCCGACACTGGTTCGTTGTCTCCAGTTACTGATGGAGCGCCTAAAATGGCCAGGCCCAAGATCAGGAGTTTCGAATGCACCAGTTGTAAGACCGATGGAGCCCCTGCCCGGTGGGTTACCTGCAGGGGGAGGCAGGCAGTGAGTGTGATAAGGAAGTGTTATACACAGCACGTGGGAGGGTAACAGAGCAGGATGCGGGAGCCAAAGTGAGCAGCGTCTAAAATGGGGTGATGAGAAGAGGCGTTGCTGAGAAGGTGACATGCAAGCAGAGTTGAAGGATTCGGAGGGACCAGCGTTCCGGCCAGAGGCCCGGGACGATCGTTTTGAGGAAGAGCATGGTGGCCTGTGCAGGAGCGGAGTGAGCGAGCTGGACAGCAGGACCCGAGGGCAGACCCAGACTGGGCCCAGACCCTGTGGAGCGGGTGAAGGACAGGGCTGGACTCAGACAGACAGGAAGCTGGTGGAGGGCCCAGAGTGAGTGAGCACTGCAAGTCTCAGTAACTGTTAGCTGTCAGTGTCAACAGTGATGAAGATGACGGTGACGGAATGTTACATGAAAATGGTCAGAAAAGCAAAATATCTCCCGTGAAAGTCATCAGAAGAGTGGTTGTGGGTGGGGAAGCTTTCTGAGGAAAAAACATGGAGGATCTTGATGGTGATGGGATTACATGGGTGCGCGCTTTGTCAAAACGGACCAAACTGCACATCTAAGCCTGAACGTCGTACTGCATGCGAATTACAACTGAATCAATGAGAGGCAGTGATTCCTCCAAGTTAATAAAGAAGCATTATTCGCACAGTGCTTTACAAAGCACTTTTACTTAAGTGATACTCCCATCCACTCTGACGTAGGTCTCGCAGCTTTTCATTTTCAAATCACAAAACAATGAGGTTCAGAACTGACTGTCGAGTCACTCAGCGCGAGCAGGTTCTGAGATCCAGCCCACACGGCACCCTGGCCTGTACGTTAGCTGCAACGCTGCTGTAAAGTACGTGTGGCAGGTAAGAACTGTGACAGCCCAGTGGGTCACCAAGGCCTCGGAACCCCACTGCACGCGGCTCTGTAATACGTCACCCTAGACACACCAACAGTCCAGAACTCTTACCTCTGGCACACTCCGAGTGGGAAACAGCCTGGGGGAAGAGGGGCAGAACTGGGGCAGAACCCGGGCCTTGCCATTTACCCTGGATATTCAGGGTCACTCATTCTGAAGACTGATTTGAGAAGAGAATGAATACTGGTATCCACCCGTGGGCTTGTCAGAGAGCACTACTGTGTTAGGGACCAATACACAGCATGCCTGAGGTATTCTTCCTAAATTCAAAATTCCCTTTAAAATTCACCAATTACACAGTAAAGATGAAATCTATGAAGAATACATACCTGAAATGAAACTTTCCCATCATTATTATGAATAGAAAAGGATTTCTCTCCCATTGCCTAAAAAGATACAACAATCTGGTTTTAAAATGATACTGGTAGGAAAACTATGCTAACTAAAATTAAAATTAATTTTTAAAAATTCTTCTTAAACCTTTAATTTGGTCTTCGTAAGCTCTCTGAGAATAAAATTCGCCATCCTTTCAGATGTTTGAAATCCCTGTTCACAGAGAATGGAAGTCTTTTCACCCATTTCCTCTTCGTAGACATCTCTTTTGACTTTTCTGCCCTCCCACTAACACTTGCCTCCACCCCCCCACCTGAATTTTACTGCTAGAAGCTTCTACCCTACTCTTAAGGCTTCAGCAAGGCTAAGAATGCGGACCCGGGCCACACCCTGACAAGATCACCTGAACTCCCTCCTGATTTCAAGTGATTAAAATATTGCCACTTGTAAAATAAACTAATGGCAGGCAAGGAGAAGAAAACAACTGTAGACACACCCAGTGCTGTGAATGAGCTCAAAGTAATTCAGTCAAATGGATGGCAAAAACTGCGGCCTGTATAATTCATCTGCACAAAGCTCAGTGAAACGCTCCTACTACAGTGACAGAGCAGCAGTCACGTGGGGACAGGAGGATTACCAAGGGGTAGGCGGTAGGAGAAACTTTGGGGGTGATGGTATGTTCACCATCTTGAATGATAAGCCAAACATATAATCAAATTGTCTCTTTAAATATCTGAGGTTTGTTTATTTATTTATTAGAGACGTTTTTGCTATACAGCACATGTACTTGTTGGATAGACAGAGACAGAAAGTGAGAAATCAACCCCCGGGGCGATGGCCAAACCATAATCCTTTCTCCTCGTGCACCCACGTATCCGCGCCTGGCTTGAGTTTTAGAGTTGTCCGATCTGCAACTCGAACTATAGTCGACTACGTGGGGGTCCAGCAACATAAATTATTCCATCTGCTGGTCCCTATCTGAGGTTTATTATATGTCAAAAATACATCAATAAAACTGTTAAAACAAAACAGGCTGGCCCCGTAGCCTACTGCTTAGAGGAGCGGAGCTCACAGGGCCAACTGCAGTTTGAATCTCGGCTCCAGCGCCTTCACAAACACACCAAGTACGTGTCGTGTGTGCTTCAGGCACAGGGGTGCTTGCTCCCTGCTCTGCCTCTTTCTGGCAAAGTACATGTGCCTTCTGGCAACTAAAAACAAAACAAAACACTCCCATGTAAATGCCCCCTGGTTAAAAAAGCAAAGATATCACAAAGAAAATTTCCCCCAATTTTTCCATTCCTGCTATTTCTACCACCTCCGCCTTCCAAAGGGCTCGCCCAGTGGCTCTGCTTCCCCCTCCCTTCCCCACCTGGCCCTCCATCTCGTAAGTGTTGTGCAACTTATCACTCTGTTTTACTTGGAAATTGTTTCAGCATGTCGGCATCAGTTCCCCAAACAGAAGACACCTCTCTGCAGATGAGGCGTGTGTGCATGCGCACGTGTACACATATATGTATATATGAAAATACATACACGTAGCACATCCATATACATATACATCCAGAAAAGCTGATCCAAAGTGAGTGGTTAGTTCTTACCTTTGAATCCACTGTACTTCTTCTAGACTTTCCACTATCTAGAAGCAGAAACATTTAAGGATTATTATTGCAAGATTCAGCTTATATATGTGTATCATTTTTATTAAGTAAGCTACAGCTTGACTAATACCAAATAATGATAAGAAAAAAAAAGTCCTGTGGACTGTCATCTCCTCAGGTCCCAAAACAATTCTTGAGCCACAAAAGTGGCGAAGTGGAACTTGTTATATTATAAACACCACTTAATAAACGAAAATAGTGCCACGAGGGGACTCATGTCTCAACGAGCTAGTATACATTATTGCCAGCTAGTGAGTGTCACTGCCACATAAGCATCCGTCCTTATTTCTAAATACTCACATCTGAAAACAGAGAACAGTCTTAGAAAACATGTAAGAGATGTATTCACACGCATGGAAAAATTAATAGCTAAATGTATACTTTTTCTTCCCGAGCAGAGAGTGTTAAGATTGCTAACGGCTTCTTTTGGAACAGAATGGGTATCTACACTTTATTTTTACTTAAGATATTCTTCATGAAGAAGACAGGATTTGAAGTGCCCTGCAAGAAGGGAGAGTTTCCAAATAAAAAGAAGGAAAAGATTTCTGAGCAAGAAAAAAAAAAAGCATAAATAATAAAGTATCTTTAAACAACTTGTACAAATTATTAGATAATCTGACAGCTAAGGAAAGAGGTGACGGAGCAAAACTGGGAGCCAGCCCCTCATACTGCAGTGTGACCCTCCCTGAAGGTGCTCTGGACACTGCATATACTCTGACAATAATATAAACAAATAAAACCTGGCGAATCAACATATAAAGAAACAGAGCAGCCTCAGTAATCAGAGTGGAAATATATTAAACAAGAATACCATTTTTGCAGACTGAGGCAGAACTTAAAAAAGTAATCCCATTTGCAGTAAAATTTTTTTTAAGAGAAAAATTTTTGCTATCAGGCACGTGCGATCACCGGAGAGACAGAAAGCGAGGAATCATTCCCGGGGGGATGACCACGCCACAATTCCTTCTCCTCCATTCTTCTCTTGGGATTTTGGGCAGGCACACAAACGTGCCTGACGTGAGCTTAAGCCACTGGGTCTGGAACTCGAACCGTGGTCCACTACATGGGAGTCTAGTAACATACCATTATGCCATCTATAACTAAGCCAATTGTTTTTTGACAAAGGGCACAAAACAATTCAAACAAGAAAAGAAGTCTTCAACAAATGGCGCTGAGAAAACTGGATATTCATCTGCAGAAAAAAGAAACAGGATCCCTCTCTCTCACCATTAACAAAAATCAACTGAAAATGGATCAAAGATCTCATTGTAAAGCCTCAAACTACAAAACTACTAGTGGAAAACACAGGGGAGACACTTGACACGGGAATGAGCAGTGATTTCATAAATAAGACCCCTAAAGTACGGGCAACACTTCAAAAATAGGCACGAGAGATTATAACAAGCTAAAAAAACTTTTGCACCACAAAGCTAACAATAAATGGAGTGAAGAAACAACCTATAGGGACCAGTAGGTGGTGTAACGGTTATGTCGCTGGACTCCCACGTAGTTGACCATGGTTGAGTCCCAGACCCGGCAGCTTAAAACTCAACCAGAATCATGTGTTTGCAGCCCAAAATCCCTAGTGGAGAATGGAGAAGGGACTGCTGTGCGGCCATTCCCCCCCAGGGGGTGATTTCTTGTTTTCTATCTCTGTCTCTGTCTCTCTATCAAGCATACATGTCCTATAGCAAAAATCTCTCTTGAAAAAATAAACAAGAAAGAAACAACTTACAGAATGGGAGAAAATATTTGCAAACTATGCCTCAGATTTGATAACCAGAATATACATGGAACTCAAGTAGCTCAACTGCAGAAAAACTAATAATCCAATTAAAACAGGCAAACAAGCTTAAGAGACAACTCTCAAGGGAGACATACGAATGGCCAAAAAGCACATAAAATGTTCGCTGTCTCTTATCATTAGGGAAATGCAAATCAGAACCACAATAAGATATCATTTAACCCCAGTGAGAATGACTATAACCAAAAAAACTGAGAACAACAGGTGCTGATGGGGCTGTGGTGAAAAAGGAACCTCTGGCACTGCTGGTGAGAATTAAATTAGTACAGTCACTGTGAAAAACTATATGGAGGTTCCTTAAAAATTTACCAATAAAATCCACCATTTCACCCAGTAATCCTACTCCTTGATATTTACCCATAGAACAGGAAAACTCAGAAAGACACTTGTACATCCATTTTTACTACAGCATTATTCACAATTGCTAAGTCATGGAATCAACGTAAGTGCCCCAAAACTGATGACTGGATTAAAATATGTGGCACATATGCACAATAGAGTATTACTCAGCTATGAAGAACAAGATTCCGTTACTCAATATAAAGTGGATGAATTCAGAAGATTTAATGCTAAGCGAAATAAGTCAGACTATGAAAGACAAACATAGTTATGTCCCTGCTCAGTGTATTCTGTATGTCTGCACTACATGGCATAAATCCAAAGATTAGAAAACAGTAGGGAGGACAGGTGTAGATACCAGAGGCTACACTGGGGAGGAGGGGTTGGACTGTTGAGGTGGGTGGGAGAGGCTCAGCAAAAAATTTAACAGACACAAGAATGTAAAGTTCCATGTTGAAAATGATGTACATAGTAACATCCCTGATTTGATTATTACACACTGAACACATGCTTTAAAAAATCATATTGTAGGGACCAGCAGTTAGCGTAGTGGCTATGTCACTGGACTCCCTAGACCCAGTGGCTTAAAACTCGGGACCAGCAGGTGGCGTGGTGGTTAGGACGCTGGATATTCCCACATGGCTGACCATGGTTCAAGTCCTGAACCTGGTGGCTTGCTTTCTCACTTTCTCTCCCTGTGTCTCTCTCTGGTCAAAATAAAATAAGTAAATGAATAAATAAAATTAAAAATAAATAATTCTTTAAAAAAAAAACTCATGCCGGGCACGTGTGCATGCGTGCCCAAGATCCCGAGAGGAGAACAGAGGAGAAGGGATTGCGATGTGGCCATACCCCCTGGTGATTTCTCGCTTTCTGTCTCTCTGTCTCTCTCTGTCTTTCTGGCGAGTGCACGCACCCTGTAGCAAAAACCTCTCCAAAAAAAAAAAAAAAAAAATCATATTGTATGCCATAAAAACTTATGACAGTTAAACATAAATACAAAAATAGAATATATATATATATATATATGTATATATATATATATATATATTCTAAAGAAAAAAAAGAATACCATTTTCTTCTTTCATTTAGGATTAAATAAAAATTATCCACCATTGGCTAGGACATTGTGATGTGTACACTATTCCTATACATTTCTAAGAGGAATATAAATTTACATAACTCGCTAGGGAAAGAATTTAAAAATATGCATCAATATTTTCTAAAGTATTTCTATCTTTTGAGCTAGAAATTCCAATTCTGGGAACCCATCCTAAAGAAAGTATTATAGATATAATAGAGAAGTCCAATGTAGCAATATTTATAACAGTATAAAAATACAAATGTCTCCCCTTAAGGAGAAAAGTTTAGCAAATTACAGTATCTACTTATTAGGATATTCAATAGCTACAAAATACCTTAAAGTGAACAGCATGCATATAAAATTATAACTGTAAATTTAAAAAATTAAATGTCTAGATTTAGGACACAAGCTTACGGAAACTTAAGTTACTAAAGTTTTAAAACTGAAATAAGGAGAAATGACTGTTCTTTTTCCGTCTTCTCCATATTTTCCACGCTTTTCTTTAAGTTATGTATTTTTGTATAACCTCCAAAATATAATAATGCTAAGACAACAACAGAAATCATATTTGCTTTTACTTAGGAAGGAAACAGGATCTCCGAAGCAGGGTAGAGAAAAGTGCATGCTACCTTGCACCCTACAGTTTACCTGGCTTGTTCTGTGTCTGGTTGCCTGCTAGCACAGGGATAACATTAGGCTCCTGGCTCTGGCCAAGGATCTTCGCATCCTTGCCGAAGATGATCTTTGGTAACTGGGTACCGGCTTCTGGTGGAGACTTCATTAGTACCCTACATTCGAGATAGAATGGAAAAGTTCAAAGTGGTGCTTCTAGCCATTGAAGTGCTGTGTGCTAGGCATTGTGTGATGTTCTCAATCCATCGACATGCATAGTCCTTACAAAGTCCTACAACACAGATTCTATTAATATTATCCATATTTTACAGACGCTGGAACTGAGGTTCAGAAAGATTATATAACGTGCCCAAGGGCAGCAAGCTAGTAAGCAGCTGGCAAGGATTCAAACAGTCTCACCCTAAAGCTCAAGTTCTTAACAATCACATGATTCTGCTGGGAGTAGTTTCCCCTAAGCATCCTTAATATGCTCAGCAAATTGGTGCACAAGAGAAACAGAACGAGAGGAAAAAAACCAGTGAGCCCTTCAAGTGGAGTCTAGGGCAGCTGAGGGCAGTGGCCTCCAGCAGTTGCTTGCCTAATACCCACTTCTGCCCTTCCTCCTTCCTAACAGACCTAACTGTATTTACTCCATCTCATCCTGAAGAGGTGGGGAACGTTCTCCATGCCTGAGTGGACAGGTGACCTAAGCTGGCACGCTCAAGCAGCTTCTCATCCTGACTTGGAGAGAAGCCTCCCACCTTCCCTTGGCTGGATATGAACGACGAAGCTGAACCATCTGGTGCTGACTGGGTAACCCTGCCTGAGGGACACGCTAACATCGCGGATAGCAGAGCAGAGAGGTGAGAAGCACCTGAGTCCCTAGTATCAGTAAGCCACTGCCGTCCTCTCACCTGAAACCCACCTGCCCCAACGCTGGACTTTCAGCCACGTGAGGTACTCAGTGTCTTCGCTGTTTAAGCCAATCTAAGTCTTTTGTTGCTTGATGCCAAAGCATCCTAGCTAATACAAAAGACCGCCAGACTAACTTTCTTACATGAAAACAGATTATTATGGAGAACATTTGTAGAGTTAGAATCTAACAGTTTTACAGCAAAGCATGTTTTTTTCTTTAAGAGAAAGGGCTAGCAGTGAGCACAGAGGTTAAGATGGCTAGATCCCATAGTTAAGTATGTGGTTCGAGTCCCAGACCGAGTGGCTTGAAAAACAAGCCAGGCATATGTGCATGTGTGCTCAAAATCCCCAGAGGAGAGTTAAGAAGGGACTGTAGTATGGCCATCTCCCCTGGGGTGCTTTCTCACTCTCCTCCTTTCTCTCTCTGTCTCTGTCAAGTACACACCATATAGTGTCCATTCTTTCTCATCTCAAATCCACCCTCTTCTGGATTGCTAGTGGCCTATCTTCAAAGCAAATCTTGGGGTCAGTAGGTCGCGTGATGATTAAGGCACTGGACTCCCACATGGCCAATCACAGTTAAGAGTCCTAGACCCAGTGGTTTGCTTACTCACGTTCTCTCATTCTCCTTCCCCCTCTGTCTCTCTCTGGCCAAATCAGAAATAATAATGTGTGTGTGTGTGTGTGTGTGTGTGTGTGTGTTCATGCCCAAAATGCTAAAAGAAGAGAGAGATTGGAGGAAGAGGGGTTATAGTGTGACCATGCCCCAAGGGGATGCTCGCGCTTGCGTGCTCTCTCTCTGTCTCTCCCCAATCAGTACATAAATCTCTTGCAAAATTAAAAAAAAAAAAAAAGCAAGTCTGAACACATTATTCCTAGCTTGAAGCCCTCTGAAGTCTTCCTTAGAAATAACACACGAGGGACTTGTAAAGAGGCAAGGTGGAAAATGCTGAACTGAAAAATCGCAAAGTCCCATAATTCATTTGTGTTCAAATATTTTTTGGGGGGGCAGGGGAGATTTTTGCTATAGGGCATGTGTGCTCACCAAAGAGACAAAGAGACAGAAAATGAGAAGTCACCCCCCCCAGGGGGGATGGCCATGCCACAATCCCTTCTCCTCCATTCTCCTCTAGGGATTTTGTGCATGCATGCACGTGTACACACACACACACCCTGAGTTTCAAGCCTCCAGGCTTGGCACTCAGACCACGGTCAGCCATGTGGGAGTCCAGCAACATAACCATTACGCCATCTGCTGATCATAAGTTGGAATATTTTTAAAAGACTGAATTGCCAGAAAGGTTCTCCAACAACCTTATGAGATAGATGCTATTACTGTGTAGCAGATAAAGACACTGTGACCCCTGTCACACAGCTAGTGAATAG
Organism: Tupaia tana; assembly: GCA_026018925.1. Taxonomy (NCBI): domain Eukaryota; kingdom Metazoa; phylum Chordata; class Mammalia; order Scandentia; family Tupaiidae; genus Tupaia; species Tupaia tana. The sequence continues at coordinate 102,359,107 of JAKSZU010000013.1, read as the reverse complement.
TAGGAGTCATAATTTGGACCCAGTCTTTTTTTTTAACCAGGTTTTTTTTTTTTTGAGAGAGAGAGATTTTTGCTATAGGGCGCATGCGCTCGCCAGACTGACAGAGAGAGACATTAGAGACAGAAAGCGAGAAATCACCCCCCAGGGGGTATGGTCACGCCGCAATCCCTTCTCCTCCATTCTCCTCTCGGGATCTTGGGCACGCACGCACACGCGCCCGGCTTGAGTTTTAAGCCACCGGGTCCAGGATGCGAACCGCGGTCGACTACGTGGGAGTCCAGCAACATAGCCATTACGCTAACTGCTGGTTCCCTAACCAGGTTTTTATTTGTTTTGTTCTGTTTTTTTTTTTTTTTTTTTTTTCCTTTTTTTGGAGAGGTTTTTTTTGCTATAGGGCGCGTGCGCTCGCCAGACAAAAAGAGAGAGACAGAGAGACAGAAAGCAGGAAATCACCCCCCAGGGGGGATGGCCACGCCGCAATCCCTTCTCCTCCATTCTCCTCTCGGGATCTTGGGCACGCACGCACACGCACCTGGCGTGAGTTTAAGCCGCCGGGTCCGGGACTTGAACCGCGGTCGACTATGTGGGAGTCCAGCGACATAACCATTACGCTAACTGCTGGTCCCCTGTTTGTTTTTTTTTTTTGAAGAGAGAAGAAAGAGAAAGTGGAAGAGAGAGGAGATTGCCGTATCACAATCCTCCTCGTGAGCTAGAATTACAGGCACACGCCACTGTGCCTGGCCTACTTTGGTCGGTCCAGGAGCCAAACTTGGGCCTCCCGTGCAGCCCTCGCCTCGCACAGTGGCAGCCCATTGCTCGTGCCGTGGCGACGGTGGCCCCGACTGCTTGTACTGCAGCTGAGCCCTCTGTCTCGGCTCTCTGTCAGTAATGACCTGGGCTCACTGAGCACACTACGCTATTTCATGCTACTATGCCTCTGTATAGACTGTTCCCTCGGCCCAAAAAGCTCTTCCCTTTCTTACTTGGTAAAAGCCCAATCATGGGATACCAGCAGATGGCATAACAGTTACATTGCTGGATTCCCACATAGTCCACCGCGGTCCGAGTCTTAGACCCTGGGGCTTAAAACTCATACAGGGTGGGGACCAGCAGGTGGCGTGGCCGTTAAAGTGCTGGACACTCCCACATAGTCGACCACAGTTCGAGTCCTGGATCTGGTGGCTTGCTCTCTCACTTTCCATTTCTCTCTCTCTCTCTTTCCCCACTCCCCCATGTCTCTCGCTGATCAAATTAAAATAAATGAAAAAATAAATAAAATTAATTAAATAATTTGAGGAAAAAAAAAAAAAAACTCATACTGGGTGTGAGTGCATGCGTGCCCAAAATCCTGAGAAGGAAATGGAGGAGAGGGGATTGTGGCATGGCCATCCTCCCAGGGGGTGATTTCTTGCTGTTTCTATATCTGGTGAACGTACATGCCCTGTAGCAAAAATCTCTATTAAAAAAATAATAATAGGGACCAGCAGTTAGTGTAATGGCTATGTAGCTAGACTCCCATGTAGTCAACCGTGGTTCAAGTCCCAGACCCGGTAACTTAAACTCACGCCAGGTGCGTGTGCATGCGTGCCCAAGATCCCAAGAGGAGAAAGGAGAAGGGATTGCAGCATGGCCATCCCCCCTGGGGGGTGATTTCTCGCTTTCTGTCTCTCTGTCTCTCTCTTTCTGGCGAGTGCACGTGCCCTATAGGAAAAAAACCTTTCCAAATAATAATAATAATAATAAAGAAAAAGCCCAATCACAGAACGCTTGGGGAGCTGTCACCTACCTGAGGCCTTCCCCTCCCTCCCACCGTTCCCGGGGCTCCCTATGTGCTGTGGGGCTGCTGCTCTGTCTCCCTCACTCATCCGCAGAAACTCCTCAAGATGGGACCTCCATAGCCATCATCGTGCTTTTGTCTCGTGTTGTTTCTTAATTTGCCAGTGGGTTTGTGGATTCGGCAGAGAAACAGAGGGGGAGACAGAGGAAGCATGTCCTGTGAGGCATGATCACACAATTCCTTCTCCATTTCTCCAGCCATGGGGACTTGGGAGACACACACACACACACACACACACGCACACACACGCACACACAGATACACACGCCCAACGTGGTTTTTAAGCCTCTGGGGCTGGGATTTGAACCATGCATTCAGCCATATGGGTTGTGGCTCTCTTAACAACTAGGCCGTGGGGCCAGCCCTTGATCTGCCTCTCACCCACAGCACAGCGCTTGGCACTGACAGCCCTCAGAGAGTGTTGGCTGGCTACAAGTTCTGTCTTTACCTAGGGCTGAAGTGAACACTGGTGTTACTTACTCACTTCTGGAGATGTCTAGGATGAGAAGGGTGATAGACAGAGACTGTTTCTTTAAAATACAGTAATTCACGTCTTCATCCTGAGAAAGGAAGAACACCGCCTTACTCATGCACACTAGAACAAGGACAGCAAGTTTTCAGGGACAGACATCTGAGGATCCAGTCCACTTCAGTGAACAACTGCAGAGGCCCAATAGCACTCGGGAGTCACAGCAGCCGCTCCCTCGAGGACATGGCTCCCACCCAGTGCCCTGGGCTGCCGTGAAGACAGTGACCAGGTCCCACGTCCATTGCTTACCAGGTAGGAAGAAAAGCCATCATTCTTTGTGCGCTCAAGACTGAATCCGATCTGGGGGAGTAAAAAGAGTAGAGGTAAACAGCCACGACTGCCCACCGCGACCCTCCCGACCCAGCTTCCTCTATGCTCTTAGCGTTCATTTTGTAAGAAGGCACCACATGCCCAAGTAGAGTCATTAATTCCTGAAACTACTAAAGAAGCACAAGTCAGGGTTAGAGTGAGACTATCTGAGCCCTAATATACAATTTGGTACACACAACTTTAATTTTCTCCATGTCCTGATACCTTCTGTAGGCACTGGGGGCAGAGGTGAACCTTGCAGTCAGCTACCACAGTAACCCCTCTCCTTTCATTCGAAGGGACTCACCGTGGCATCCTTGGCTGTGGCTCCTTCAGGCTCAGTCAGGGAGAGGCTGCTGACATTAACCGTCATGTACCCATCCTTGAAGAATCCGAAAGTGTTCAGATGAACCTTATGCCTCACATCAGCCTGAAGAGATGGGCAGCGGTGAAGTCAGGAACATGGAAACGTTCATTTTCATTATTCAACCTACTCATTTGCTTGAAAAATGAAAGTATTTAGTTGCCTGCTAGCCAGTCAATGTTTACAAATACTCAACGACCTGAGGGGATCTTCAACAAGCTCATGGAAAGGACCAGCAGGTGGCATGGTGGTTAAGGTGCTGGACTCCCACATGGTCGACTGCGGTTCAAGTCCTGGTGGCTTGTTTTCTCTGGTCAAACTGAAAATTACTACTAATAAAATAAATACAATGAAATAATTCTTTTATAAAAAAAGATCGTGGAAAATGCATGTCAGGAAAAAACTATGCATGAATTTCAATTTCTTTTTTGTGTATCAAAATAAACTCCTACTTTAATTCCATCTCTCCACAAGTGTTCTCAAGTCCCCCTCATACACATAGCTGTGGTAACTCATCTTCCTCCAAGAGCTGAAGGCGACTGGTCAGAAATTCACAGGATAGCAACAGTTCTGCAGAAGGCTGCACACAATGCACTCAATTCATTGCGGCACATTTGTATGGATTCCGGGCAAACTCGGCGGTCAGCTGGAACGCAAATTCCAGGGCAGAAGGAACCATGTTTTAGTCCTCTTCACATCCTTCCTGACAGTACAATGCCTGGCAGCCAGGAGGCACTCAAAATATGGGGGCAAAGTAGCCCCAAGAACACAAACATACCAATCTTATCAGTTCACACCGGGCACTTTCCACTGAGGAGGAAAAGTGGTCCTGCACACTAACTTTCCATCATTGAATTTTACACTAGGATTCACTTGTGCCTAAAATGATACAGTAGGGACCAGCAGTGGCATAGAGGTTAAGGTGCTAGACTCCCACATGCTGGACCTCAGTTCTAGAACCGGCCCTAGCAGCTTGCTCTCTCACCTTCTCTCTTTCTGGTGAGCACACGGCCCTACAGCAAAATTTTAAAATAATGATAAATAAAATTAAATCTTTTTAAAAATGATACAGTATATCATAGGGTTTCAAGGAACAAAGTCACATGCAAAAGGAATCCCAGGAATTAGTTAAGTGGAGACAAAATCTTCTGGATACAGGATAATCCTGAGCTTGGCTGAACATACCTCACACAGCGTCAGGACTCCAGTCCTAACTGAGTAACTGGAAGGCCCAAAGGACAAGGGTATAATGAATTCGTCGACAACCAGGGTTTTGCAAAGACTCTCACATGTGCATAAGCACTGAGTGTTATATTAAGAATTATGTGCTGGGGACCAGCAAATGGGCATAGTGGCTACGTTGCTGGACTCCCATATAGTTTGAGTCCCAGACCCAGTGGCTTAAACTCACACCAGGCGTGTGTGCGTGCATACCCAAGATCCCAGGAGGAGAATGGAGAAGGGATTGCAGTGTGGCCACCCCCCCTCGGGGGGGGGGGGGTGATTTCTCGCTTTCTGTTTCTCTGTCTCTGTCTTTTAGGCGAATGCACGTACCCTATAGCAAAAAAAACTCTCCAAAAAAAAAAAAAAAAAAGAATTACGTGTTAAAATGGCCATATCTTCAATGAGTTTGCAGCTTTTCCTTTACGTGATTCCAGATCTGGAATCTCCTGGACATCAAAGGTAGTCTGTGGGCCAGCACCAACGGCCAGTAGGGGCAGCTCTGGCTCAGACCTCTTGCAGACACAAGGGATTGTCGTCCTCCCCACCCCCAGAGAACCGCAACACACTTGTCGCCATTGGGAGGATTCCACTCCCTAGCCCCAAAGCACAGCTCTTTGTGTCTAGATTACTGGCTGCGAAGGAGAGGGGCGCAGTTCCAAGCTCAGGTCCAAGGCTTCAGTCCCAATTTCTCCTCAGCAGCTGTTAAAAGTGGAAGGCTCTGGGTTCTGGTTCCTGCAATGCCTCAGGGCAGCCCTGACCTCCCTGTCCCTCTACCCACTGGGGTTTCAGCTCCTCTTCCCTTTCCTGGGCCCCTAGGAATCTCGGCATTTCCTTAGGAGCTCAGCAATGCATTCGAGGCCTGTAGCTGGGCTGCCCCTTCCCCGTGGGAGGGCGGAGCTTGCAGCCGGCCAGCTCTCCCAGCTCTCCCAAGGGGAACTGGAGGAAAGCCAGAGAGAAGGGCAGGGTCACCTGACGGCGGAAGGCAGGGGGAGCTGCTGAGCAGTAAACCCAGAGACGCTAAGGCCCACAAATTCCTGTGAGGGGATTAAGCCCCAAGGAAATGATAAGAGACTGTCTTCTCAATTTTCCCAGGATTTCCCATGGCCACTACTACCACAGCTGCACAGGGGAGAAATTAATTCAACCACGTACGAGGGACATTACGGCCTAGTTCCCTGCAGAATCCCCAGCTGAGCAAGGATGCAGAGAGAAGAATGAACTCACACAGCTTGGGCAGAGCACACGGCCAGCGCAGCGCAGGGCAGCCACATGCAGGCCTAACAGATGCAGAGGCAGGGACGTCCTCAGTGGTGACAGTGCTCCCAGGAGAGAGGGACTTTCCAGGCAGTGAGGGAGAGGCTGGAGGGGGCTCGTGGCAACAGTTCTGGTCCCTCTCCCGTGGAGACGCTGGGCCACGACGGGCCGTTTTAGCATGTCTACCGTCCTCAGTAAAGTTTAACACGTTCAAGTGAGCTGCTTCCAGTTTAGCCAGCACGTGGTCGCTGTGCAGCCAGAGTGGAAGCCGGCTAGGGGCGTCTGTCCACCACAATGTACGCTCCTCGTTTTTCTTTTTTGAGAAAACATTTCTATTGTTCTCTTATAGAGAAGGTTTTAGTTTTTTTATTCTGGCATGAACAATACATTCCTTTACTGTTTTTCTTATCATTATATGATTTCATTTGGTACAATGTCAGTGAAAACAGGTTTCTGAAGACTATCTTAAACAAAAATAACACCCCAACTCGTGCTTTCCAGCACTTCCCAAGAACTGGGTTACGTGCCCAGGGCTTTGCCCATGCTCCATAACCCCCACTCAGCCCAGGGTGGTTAGGATGAGGGCCCCTCCAGGGCGAGGGACAAGGGAGGAGTGGCTACCCAGGGCCACACGGACTACCATGACAACGTTGGGATTTCAACACAGATTTGACACGAAAGCCACCCACATAGCACCAGCTCCAAACCCGGGAGACCAAGGATAGCGCTGAATGCAAAGAGCAGAACCCAAACTACCTCCAGAGTCATTTTCTTTAAGTAAGTAATTCTTTCTTTATTTTTATTCATTTGTTTATTTCAACTTGACCACAGAAGGAGAGAGAGAGAGAGCTCACACGCGCGCGCAAGCCACCAGGTCCGGGACTCAAACCGTGGTCGGCCATGTGGGAATCCAGTACCTTTAACCACTACGCCACCTGCTGGCCCCTACAGAGTCACTTTTGAATCAATTCAAGTGGCAAATATTTATTTGTTTTTAAATTATTTAATTTTATTTATTATTCTTATTATTTTTTAATTTGCTACAGGGCATGTGTGCTCACCAGAGAGAGAGAGAGGGAGGGAAAGTGAGAAAGCAGGCTGCCAGGTCCGGGACTCCCATGTGGGAGTCCAACACCTTAACCACCACGCCACCTGCTGGCCCTTCATTTATTTCTTAATAAAAGACTAGAAAGAAACTCACCAAACTATAAAAATGCTAGTGCTGATGGAAATGTAACAATTTTCCCTTTATACTTTTCTATATTTTCTAAATTTCTACCAGTGCTTGTGAATTAAATTATAATTTAAAAAAAAAGTCAAGTTATTTTCAAAGAAAGTATTTACTTGCCAGTAAGAGTTGCAAGACTGTCATCAGACCCCGCCTCCAGCTAATTCGTACAAAGCTTACTTACCGTTGTTCATATAGAGGGCACCATTCATAATGGACAGCATGTGCACTGGCATGAGGACGAGGCGAGTCACACCATGACCCCTCCAGCCCTCTAGCCTGTCAGGGTCTTGGGCACCGTGCACACACCCAGTCTTTCAGGTCCACTAGGCTGGAAGAACCTTTGAATCTGTAGTCAGTCATATGGCTTGGTCAGTAGCTTACTAAAATGAGATAATCAGTCTGAAAAACCTCCAACAGCGGGACCAGCAGGTGGCATGGTAGTTAAGGTGCTGGACACTCCCATATGGTCAACCAAGGTTCAAGTCCTAGACCTGGTGGCTTGCTTCTCACTCCCTCTCTCTCTCTGGTCAAATTAAAATAAATAAATGAACCGAAAAAAACGATTCTCCAGGGACCAACAGCATAATGGCTATGTCACTGGACTCCCACGTAGCTGACCGCAGTTCAAGTCCCAGAACCGGTGACTTAAACACACCAGGCGCATGTGCGTGCGTGCCCAAGATCCCGAGAGGAGAATGGAGGAGAAGGGATTGTGGCATCGCCATCTCCCCTGGGGGGTGATTTCTCGCTTTCTGTCTCTCTGTCTCTCTTTCTGGTGAGTGCAGGCACCCCATAGCAAAAAACCTCTGCCGAAAAAAAGAAAAAAATAAAACAATTTTCTAACACCCAATCTTTTCTTTCTTCCTTTCTTTTTTAATAGCATATCTTTGTGCTTTTTTTTTTAATTTTTAAGTTATTTGTCATAGGGTGTGTGTACGCTTGCTGGAGAGAAACTGAGAGAGGGAAAATGAGAAATTAACATCCCCCTCCCCCGAGAGGGGATGGCCAGGCTGCAGTCCCTCCTCCTACATTCTCCTTTGGGGCTTTGGGCACGCATGCATATGTGCCCAGCATGCTTTTCAAGCCTCTAGGTCTGGGACTCAGGCCACGTGAAGTCAGCCACGTGAGACCCAGCACCTTAGCCGCCATGCCACCTGCTGGCTCATGTCTGCATATTTATTTATCTTTATCACCATCACCAGAAGCACGCGGAAGAGAGAAAGCACCACTAAATGGGGTGTGGTCATTCCGCAATCCACTTTCCTCCATTTCTACATGCCTTCAGGATGTGGGCACACACACGTGTCCGGTGTGTTTTCTCCAGCCACTGGGACTGGCATTCAAACTGCAATCGGCCATGTGGGATCCAGCTTTCTACAGTGTTTACGTGGCACTGGCACTCCCTGTTCACTGTCCAGGGTCAAGGAAACCTTTCCTTTCACCGTGTGGAAGACACAGAGCTGTATACTTTGGGACCAAGGCCCTGTCCACTTAGCCAGCATCTGGGGAGGGGGTGAGGTTAGGGGAGATTTTAGAAAACTCAGCAGTAAGGCTCAGTAAAGGAAGGCCGGGCCTCTGCCTCCATTTAAGCTAACATGACCTACTCAAATAAGGTCAGTGAGCCGTGCCTCTATACAGACCCTACAGACAGAAATCTCTAGACTAGATGAGGCTAGGAAGGCGAGACTAATCACGCAGTCAACTTCGGCTCAACTACATGTAAGTAAACGAGGATTTATAGAACACCAGTAAGGACTTCCCAAGAAGTGAAAGTATTCAACACCCAGTCTGAACTGTCCAGGAACAAGGAAACCTTTCCGTTCACCACAGATGTGTACACCCAGGACCAAGCCCTGTCTGCTGGGCCAGCATCTGCGGATGGGGTGGGAGTGAGGAGCACAGAAACCTTTGCACTCGGGACCAGCAGTTAGCATAATGGTTATGTCGCTGGACTCCCATGTAGTAGACCGCGGTTCGAGCCCCAGACCTAGTGGCTTAAACTCAAGCCAGGGGTGTGTGCGTGCGTGCCTGAGATCCCAAGAGGAGAAGGGATTGCTGTGTGGCCATCCCCCCCAGGGGGTGATTTCTCACTTTCTATCTCTCTGTCTCTCTCTCTTTCTGGGGAGCACATGTGCCCTTTAGCAAAAACCTCTCAAAAATAAAAAAATAAAAACTTCACACTCACATTTCGCCTTCCTCCAGTTACCCTCTTAGAAATTACAGTGGTGCCGACAACAGCATAACAAAGCAAGAGGAGGCAAGAGGACGACCTGCGGATCTGCTGTAGTGCCATGGCAATGACAATACCAGACTCAAGCAATGAAGATTTAATGCCTTCATTTGTTTGTTTGCTCTAGGGTGTATGCACTCACCAGAGAGACAGGGAAAGTGAGAACGCCCCCCCCCCAGTGGAGATGGCAATGAGGCCATCCCTTCCCATCCATTCTCCATCTGGGATTCTGGGCACGCACACACACATGTCAAGCGTGTTTTTCAAGCTGCCGGGTCTGGGACTTAAAATGAGAAGTCTGCCGTGTGAGATCCAGACACTTCAACCACACCACCAATTTAACTACATTTCAATAGCTACCTATTAGCACGTAAACAGCAGTAAAGTTTGTCTGTTTCCCAAAGGGTCTCAGAGATTGCAAGCATTTGACTTTGTATCTAACAGTGCACAAAGAACTTTCTACATCACCATTCATTCTTCTTACAACTCTCTGAAGCAGGTGTTTTTAATGCCCATTTTATATTGATAAATGAAGAAACAAGAGGTTCGGATAGAAAAAACTTGCTTACAACCTAAGGCTAGTAAGTGATAAAATTAGTATTCTAACTGAGGGCAGGGGGCCAGCAGGCAGCATGGAGGTGACAGTGGCTGGACCCCATATGGCTGACCACAGTTTGAGTCCTGGGCTTGGCTTGAAAAACACACTGGGTGCCTGCACATGCACGCCTAAAATCCCGAGAGGACGACAAAGAAGGGACTGTGTCATGGCCATTCCCCTACAGGGTGACTTCTCGCTTTCTCGCTTTCTCTCTTACCCTCTTTCTCCCCCTGGCAAGCATATGTGCCCTACAGCAAACTAATAATAAGAAAGAAAAAAGAAATCTACATGCGAGGGATGAATTGTGTGTGTATGTGTTGTGTATATCATTACAATTATTTTTTTAAAAAAATTATTTAGTTTTTATTTTTTGTTCATTTATTTTCATCTGACCAGAGAGAGAGAGACAGAGACAGAAGGAAAGTAAGAAAGCAAGTCACCAGGTCTGAGACTCAAACTGTGGTCAGCCATGTGAGAGTGTCCAGTGCCTCCACCACCACGCCACCCGCTGGCCCCAATCATTACAAGTATTTACAAAAATCTGGAAAGATAAACCAAATGGTAGTAGTGGTTAAATTTGAGGAACACAACTGAGGGGATGAACAGTAGGAAAGATCTGTAGTATTCTTGTAATAGAAAACTTCTAAGTCGACGAAAAGCACATTATCTGTAACATGCTAAACACAGACACCATTTCATTCCTTTAAATCCGCTAGGAAGGGTGACTACTACTTGTGCTGCTCTATTTCTTCTTCATCCAACCCATTTGCAGGGGTGGGGCGGATTCTATAAACCACATCTTTGAAAGGAAAATGAAAATAATTTTTATTTGACTTCCAAAAGTGAAATGTAGGGCAGTCTTAAAAATCAAATTCAGGTGGTGTAGTAGTTGAGGTGCTGGATTCCCATACGGTCGCCTGTGGTCCAAGTCCCAGGTCTCGCGGCTTGCTTTCTCGGTCTCATTCTCCTCTCTCTCTCTCTCTTTCTCTCTCTCTCGTCAAATGGAAGAATAATGATAATAAATAAAATATTATTTTTTTAAAAATCAAATTGAAGTGTCACTAGATGGCATGGTGGTAGAGGAGCTAGACTCCTACATGGCTGACGCCCACATGGTTCAAATCTCAGATTCTGGTGAATTTAATAATAATTACGATAATGATAATAATTAATAAAATTAAATAATTCTTTTAAAAATCCAATTTAAGGACCAGCCCATGGCCTGATGGTTAAGGCGGCTGGATCCCACATGGTCAGCCATGCAGTGTGAGTCCTGGACCCAGTGGCCTGAGAAGCACACTGAGCATGTGCACATGCATGCCCAAAATCCTGACAGGAGGGAGAAAGGGGGGGGAAGGCTCTCGGCCTGGCCATTCCTCATGGCCATGGGGTACTTCTCCGCATCCTCACCCCCCTCAACTTCCTCAGCACATGTGCCCTCTGACAATTTTTTTAAAGAAATATTTTATTTAACATTTATTTATTTATTTATTTTAACTTGTCCAGCACCCTCAACCACCACACCACCTGCTGGCCCAACAATTTTTTTTAAAAAAGAAAGAAAAGGGACCAGCAGATGGCATAATGGTTATGTTGCTGGACTCCCACAGAGTACACCACGGTTTGTGTCCCGACCTGATGGCTTAAAACTCATGCTGGGCATGTGTGCCCAAGATCCCAAGAGGATACTGGAGAAGGGACTGCAGTGTGGCCATCCCCTCGATGGGTGATTTCTCACTTTTTGACTCTCTGTCTCTCATTGTGAGCACACGCGCCCTATAGCAAAATCTCTCTGTAAAGAATAATAATAATAACTACTAGGGGCAGGAGATGGCATACTGGTTACTTCACTGGACTCCCACATGGACAACTGCAGCCCGAGTTCCAGACCCACGGCTTGAAAATCACTCTGGGCATGTATGCCCAAGATCCTAGGAGGAGAAGGGATGGCCGTGTGGCCATCCCCCTGGGAGGAAGATTTCTCACTTTCTCTTTCCCTCTCACTATCTCTGTCTCTCTGAGCACATGCACCTAAGGCAAAAACCTATTCATAAATAAATAAATACTATTAATAATAGTTTGGTGTTTTCCTTCTACAGCTAAGAAATTTATATTTTTCAGTCACTATATCTTCTAGTGATACTAGGCAAACCAAGTATTACTTTAGCTAGAAAAAGACAAATGGGATCTTAAGATAATACCATGACAATAGGTAATATAACGGCCCCTTCTCTTCCATTTCTCCACCCTGTCAGAATTTTGAGCAAGCACATACATGCATCTGTCATGTTCTTCAAGCCACAGGGCCATGACTCAAATTCTGCTGTCAGCCATGTGGGACTCAGTTCTCCTAAACACCGGGCTGCGGCCAGCCCCAGTCGTAATGTCTCGTTTGCAGTCTGCCGGCATCTGTGGGGCGATCAGCATGGGCCGCGCCTCCTCATCTCCACCTGGAGCTGCACAGCCCAACAGCCAGGTGTGGAGATCTTCCATTTTTAGAAATCCCTTTTCCTTTATGAATACCTTTTCCACTAATGAGTCCTTATTTTAGAAAAACTGGAAACAAATGCATCCACTCCATTTGAGAGACACAATCCCCACTACGTGCTGGGCGCTGTGCGATCGCGGCCGGAAGACCAGCAGCCCTCGCCCTCGCCCTCAGGAAGCCGACAGTCCAGGGAGACTCAGATGATGGCGGATTTTTTTTTGTGTTAAAGAATTATTTTTTGTTTACTTTTATTCACTGTTATTTTTTATTTTTTGAAGTTGACCAGAGAGAGACAGAGAGAGAAGGAAAGGGAGAAAGCAAGTTTCCAGGTCCAGGAATCAACCGCAGTCAGCCATGTAGGAGAGCAGTCACCTTCACCACCATGCCACCTGCCGGCCGATGAGGTCTAATTCTTAAACATATTTTGTAAATTCTAGAAAAACAAAAGGAGTAACAACAAATACTCATATCCTACATTCCAGAATCATCAAGTGTCTGTATCGCAACTTCTTCAGACCGACTGGAAGGATGGGAGGGAAAGAAGAGAAAGAACAAAACCTTAGTGACAGAGCGGACTGCCTGCGCACCTCTGCAGAGCCGATCCCTCTTCACCATCCCGTCCCACACCCAGAAATTAGTCAGGTTCTTTTTATTTAAAAAATATTTTTATGGAGTGAGATTACATCAGATTAAGAGTTTCTGCACAGCAAACAACACAGTAATCGGTGTGAATCGACACCCCTCAGAACGGGAGAATATTTTTGTAAACTATGCCTCAGCTAGGGGACTGATAACCAGAATACACAGGGAACTCAAGCAGCTTAGGGGGGGGGGGGGGGGGGGGGGGGAGATTAACCCACTTAAAAGATGGGAAAATGGGGGCCAGCAGGTGGCGTGGCGGTTAAGGGCACTGGACTCCCACATGGCCGACCATGGTTCAAGTCCCAGACCTGGTGGCTTGCTGTCTCACTCACTCTGTCCTTCTCTGGTCAAATTAAAAATAAATAAATAAATAAAAGTTAAATAAAATAATTCTTAATAAAAAATTAAAAGATGAGAAAATGAGTTGAACAAAAAACTCCCTAAGGAAGACACATGAACAGCCAAAAAGCATATGAAAAAATGCTTGACATCACTCATCATAAGGGAGATGCAGATTAAAACCACTATTAGATACCACCTAACCCCTGTCAGAATGGCAAAGATTAAAAATACAAAAAAAAAAAAAAAAAAAATGGGACCAGCAGATGGTGTAGTGGTTAGATCGCTGGACTCCCACGTAGCCAACCACGGTTCGAGTCCCAGATCCAGCAGATTGAAATACACTAGGCAAGTGTACATGCATGCCCAAAATCCCAAGAGAAGACTGGAGGAGAAGGAACTGTGGTGTGGCCATCCCCCCTACGAGGTGATTTCTTGCTTTCTGTCTCTGTCTCTCTCTGTCCCTCTGGTGAGTCCACGTAACCTAAAGCAAAAATCTCTGTCTCTAAAAAAAAAAAAATAAGTGTTGGCAAGGGTTGTGTGAAAGGGGAACTCTCCTACACTGTCGGTAGGAATGTAAATTGGTCCAGCCACTTTGGAAAACAATATGGAGGTTCCTCAAAGACCTACACATAGAACTACCATATGATTCAGCAACCCCACTCCTGGGTATCTACCCAAAGGACAGGAGAATGCTCAGTTAGAAAAGCGCTTGCTCATCTCTCTTTATTGCGGCATTATTCATGATTGCTAAGACATGGAACCATCCCAAATGTCCACGAACAGATGAATGCATTGAAAACGTGTGACACATATACTCCATGAGATACTCTTCAGCCTGGCATTTGATAGAAAGTGAACGAATATGGAAGACTTACTGCTGAGTGAAGCAAGCCAGGCTATGAGACGTTCTGTGTCTCCACTTAACATAAACCAACTGCCCGTACCCTATGGTAGAGACTGAAAGATGGAGGGCATAAAGCATTGAAAACAGCTACGGACACTGGAGACTGTGGAAGGAGGGTGGGATCAGGGGAAAGTGTAGGGAAGGAAATTTGGGAGAGAAAATAGAGAAGACATTTGTGGGACACAGAAATGGCTTATTACCTGTTGATGATAACGTGATAGTATTCTCAACTGGACCGGTCTGAGGCATATTTCATGTTGGGTAAAATCTCTTTATAAGCTAACTGATGTACAGTGATTAAATATATAAAATAATAATAATAATTAATAAATAAAAAATATTTTTATGGAGCAGCCCCATAGCCTAGTGGTTAAGAGAGCCAGAACCCACAAGGCCAACTGCAGTTCAAATCCCCATGCTGGTGGTTGAAAAGCATGCCTGGTATGTACACATGCATGCCCCCAGCCCCCAGAAGATGGAGAGTTGGAGGAGGCAGGACTGCAGCCTGAGTGCACCCAGTGGGCTATGCTTTCACTCTCTCCCCTCTCCTACTTCCCCACAGCACAGTGCCTTCTGACAATTAGAAGAAAAAAAGTATTTTTACTACAATGTATACAATGTATGTCCATATCCACAAACATCATAGGTATCACTCTTGTGTTTTCAACATTTGGGTAACATTTGGATAAATTGTGTCAATGTACTTCCGAAACTTGCATTTTCAGGCAACATGGTACTCTTTTTTTTTTTTTTTTTTTTTTTGGAAAGGTTTTTGCTATAGGGCGTGTGGGCTCGCCAGAAAGACAGACAGAAAGTGGGAAATCACCCCCGGGGGCATGGCCATGCCGCAGTCCCTTCTCCTCCATTCTCCTCTCAGAATCTTGGGCAGGCAAGACATGCACCCGGCATGAGATTAAGCCACTGGGTCTGGGACTCGAAACGCAGTTGATTACATGGGAGTCCGGTGACATAGCCATTACGCCAACTGCTGGTCCCGACAGGGTGTTCTTTGAGGACTCTGAGCTGACATATTTAAATTGCTCTAGTTTCTCATGTATCATGAGAAGAGTACCATGTTGTCCCCTGTAAATCACAAAATATCCATTTCCCTATTCAGGCACACCCAGTCTCCTTTCAATGTTTTGCTACAATACTGTTAATGACATTCCTATACATCTCCTTACATACGTGAGCATGGATTTCTGGAGTAAAACATCTAAATGTAAAAATCCTGGGTGTACAGTGTATATATTTTCAGTCTTATTAGAAACTGTCAAATCAGTGTCCAAAGTATGAGGACGGTAGATTTCTGGCTTGAGAAAATGAGCAGCCTGGAAGGAAATTAAGCGGGCTGGGGGGTGGGGGTGAGGGGGAAGCTGGTTTCTGGCACACAGAGGTGCCACGAGACTTCTAAATAGAAGCAGGACATAGGCAGTTCCCTACCCCCTCGCCAAACCTTGATGCTGTCGGGCTTTTCATTTTCCCCACCTCAGGGAAAACCAAGGCTGACACTGCCCTACCTGCACTTGCCAGCACTGAGTGTCGCAGCACTTAGCCATCTGGGTTTCTCTCTCTCTCTCTCTCTCTCTCTCTCTCTCTCTCTCTTTAAAAATTATTTATTTACTTATATTCATTCATTCATTTTATTTTAATTTGACCAGAGAGAGAGACAGAGAGAAAGAGAAGGAAAGTGAGAAAGCAAGCCACCAGATCCAGGACTCAAACCGTGGTCAGCCATGTGAGACTGTCCTACGCCTTAACCACTACGCCACCTGCTGGTCCCGATTATTTAATTTAGTTTTATTTATTCATTCATTTATTTTAACTTGACCAGAGAGAGACATAGAGAGAGAGAAAGAGAGGGAAAGTGAGCAAGCCCCCAGGTCCAGGACTTGAACCGTGGTCAACCATATGGGAATGTCCAGCGCCTTAACCACCACGTCACCTGCTGGTTCCTGGGTTTCTCTTTTGTAAGACACCTTTTCTATGGCCTATCCTCATTTTCCTTAAATTAGAATAATAAATCTAATAATAAATCTCATTGTAAAATATTAGATTTTTTAATGCTTTTTATGTATTCTGGCTACTGTCTGTCAGTCTTTGATTTTTATACTGCAAGTATCTTCTCCTAGCCCTCCTTCTTTTCTCTTTTCTAAACTATGTGGTATCTTTTGTATAAATTTTTCTTTTTTTTTTTTTTAAAGGAGAGAGCCTATCAGGCTTTATTCCTGAGAGTAATTTTAAAGTGACTTTTTAAAAGCATACTTCTTTTCATAAAATATTTCCATATATTTTATTCTAAAAGTTTTAAAGTTAGGCTTTTCCGTTTTAGTTTTAGTTCATCTAGAATAACCTTGGGTATGCGGTGAGGTAGGCACCTACAGTATTTCAGCCCCACCACACACACAGAAAGTCAATTACCCCAAGACCACTGGGAGCAAGCACCCCCTCCACGGCTCTGTGTGGCTCCCCTACGCATATTAGGTTCTCATTAAGGCGCAAGTGCCTATCTGCTTCCTGGTCTGCCCATACATCTTGCTGGCTCCCACTCCGTACCATAAGGCCTTATAACATGATACTGAAGAAGGGCAAAACGACTTCTTTTTTTTTTTTGGAGAGATTTTCGCTATAGGGCGCGTGCGCTCGCCAGACAGACAGACAGACAGACAGAGACAGAGAGACAGAAAGCGAGAAATCATCCCCCAGGGGGATAGCCATGCCGCAATCCCTTCTCCTCCATTCTCCTCTCGGGATCTTGGGCACGCACGCACGCACACGCGCCCAGCTTGAGTTTTAAGCCACCGGGTCCGGGACGCGAACCGCGGTCGACTACGTGGGAGTCCAGCGACATAGCCATTACACTAACTGCTGGTTCCCAAGAAGGGCAAGACTTCTTTCTTCCTCCTTTCTTAGATTTCGCCAGCTCCATCAGGACATCTGGAGAATGGGCAGGAGAACCAGGGCCTCCTCTTGATTAGATGTGTCCAGTCACTTATTCATCAAGCTGCACACTTATAACTAAGAAGTAAAAGGAAAAAAAAAAAAAAGGAAAAAAAAAAAAAAAAAAGAAGTAAAAGGAAGAGCAATGAGACCAGAGAGGAGGCTGGCTCACAGCAGGACCGGCAGCCCTATTGAAGATCAGGCATTCCCTGCTACGGGGCACAGGGAGCCACGGAAGATTTCAAAAGGGGAGTATCATGATTAGAGAGAGATGTTTACTATAGGGAGTGTATGCACACCGGAGAGACAGGGAGAAACTAAGAAATGACCTGCCAGGGGACGGCCACATCACAATCCCTTCTCCTCTATTCTCCTCTCAGGAATTTGGGCACACACACACACACCCAGCACACCAGGCTCGGGACATGACACACAGCTGGCCATGTGCGAGTCCAGCACCTTAACCACTATGCCATTTGCTGGCCTCAGATGCGGCTTTTAGAAAGATCACCGCAGCTACCAAACAAAACAGAACCGGAGCTGCAGCGGGACACCGGTGGGGGTGACTGCACTGGCCCAGGGCGTGTAGGGACAGCGGGGACTGACAGTAACAGGAGAGACCACAAACTGAGTAGACCGGGGTGACTCAGAGCACACGAGCTACAGCCCTGGTGATGAGAAGCGAGAGTCCTTGCTAAAAACGGTAGATTTCTGGTTTGAGAAAATGCCCAGCTTGGAGGAGAAGAGCACAGGCTAGGGCTAGGGGCGTGGGAAGGGGCGGGTTTCTAACACGTAGCCGTACTTACGAGACCTCTGAAAGGAGCCAGCGCACAGGCGGTTGGATATGCCTGTCCAGAGCTCAGGAGACAGGTCTGAACTGGAGATTATGAAAACAGATAAGAAAAAACACTCCCGAGGCCAGCCGGGACCATGGTGGCTAAGGCGGCTAGACCTGATGTGGCAGACTGCATGCCCCAGGTCCAGTAACTTGAAAAACACACCAGGCACATGTGCATGTGTGCCCCAAATCCTGAGGATAATGGAGGAGAAGGGACTGCGGCGTGGCCACCACCACCACCCTCTCGCCGAGGGGGGCTGCTTTCTCTCTTTCTCTCTCCAGCAAGCCCATGTGCCCTGTAGCAAATTTAAAAACAAAGAAACATGATTCCCACAATCCCGGGACCAGCAGTTAGCGTAATGGCTATGTCGCTGGACTCCCATGTAGCCGACCGCGGTTCGCGTCCTGGACCTGGTGGCTTGAAACTCACGCCGGGCACATGTGCATGCGTGCCCAAGATCCCGAGAGGAGAATGGAGGAGAAGGTATTGCGGCGTGACCATCCCCCCGGGGGGGGTGATTTCTCGCTTTCTGTCTCTCTGTCTCTGTCTGTCAAGCGAGCGCACACGCCCTATAGCAAAAACCTCTCCAAAAAAAAAAAAAAGATTCCCACAACCCCAATACCTGAAGACAACTACTATTTTGGTATTTTCTCCTCCTTTCTTCACTTTAAAAACACAGTTGTTAGGCCCAACAGGTAGCCGTGGTGGTTAAGGTGCTGGATTCCCACATGGGCAACCATAATTTGAGTCCAGAACCTGGCAGCTTGCTTTCTCCCTTTCTCTGTCTCCTGTGTGTGTGTGTGTGTGTGTGTGTGTGTGTTTTTCTCTGATGACAATAATAATAAATAAAATTAAATATATAATTATAAAAAAAGAGTTGTTTTATGCTGACAATTCTGCTATTTAAAAAATATATCAGAGAGGACAAGCAGGTGGTGTGGTGGTTAAGACGCTGGACACTCCCACATGGCTGTCCACAGTTTGAGTCCTGGACCTGGTGGCTTGCTTTCTCACTTTCTCTCTCTGTGTGTCTCTCTCTGGTCAAATTAAAATGAGTGAATGAATAAATAAAATTAAAGTAAATAATCCTTTCTTTAAAAAAAAAAATCAGAACATAAATGCTTTTGATTTAGCTTCCCTAATGACTTCGTGTTAAATTGCTTTTGAGTAATGAAACCTCAAGTTAGTTCATCTGATAAACTGAACTTCAGAAAATAATAGGAGCCAACAGATGGTGCAGTGGTTACATCGCTGGACTTCCATATGGCCAACTGCAGTTCAAGTCCCAGACCCGGTGGCTTCAAACTCACGCCGGGTGCTTGTGTGCTTGTGTGTGCATGCCCAAGACCCCAGGAGAACAGAAAGGAATGGACTGTGGAGTGGCCATCCCCCTGGAGGGTGATTTCTTGCTTTCTGTCTCTCTCGTGAATGCCCACGCCCTACAGTAAAATTCTCTCCAAAAATAAATAAAGTAAAAAAGATAAAATAATAGACGTGGTAAGATCCGACTGAGCTAGCTGAAGGTCACCCACCTGGCTGCTTGAAAACCTCGCCAACGGACTGTCCCTGTTCTGTGCTGGTCCACGAGTGCCTTCCACTTGGCCTGCAGTGTTCTGCTTGGCTTTTATTTTTGTTTAATTGCTAATCAGAGACGGGGAGGAGAGGCAGGAGGAGAGCAGGGAAGAGAAGACAAGAGAGGGAGGAGGAGAGGGAGAAAGCACCCCCCACTGGGGCATAATCCCGCTGCAATCTCCTCCACTGCTCCTTCCTGTCAGAATTTTGGGGTGCGCACAGGCACTTAAGTCTATGGGGCTTAATTTTTTAAGCCTCTGGGGTCAGTATACAAACCAGGGTTGGCCCTGTGAGATCTGGCTCCCTTAACCACTTGGCTACAGGGATAGCTCACTGCTTCTGTTTTTAAATTTCAATTAGTTGTCAACTAATTACACATAAAAATTAATTTCTAGCTTCCCTTAAATTTCAAAAAATCTTTAAAAAATAAATAAAGAACAAGATCCATAAGATCCACTTCCAGGCTACATGCCAGTAATCACCACCTGCCTCCCAGAGCCAGCACACCTGCAGGGCCGCCCACGGGATGCTGGCATCGGGGTTTGTGACAATCAACATCAAGAGGCAATGAAATACTGAGAACAGTTCCCATCTACAGAGGGAATTCTACCTTGTCCTGAGAATACGGAGGACCACATCTGCCTCTCCACCACCTGGCAATATCTGTGGGGAGGAGGGGCTGTGCACGCAAATGCCCAAGGAATGATACTCCACACACTTTTCTGGGGTTGTATGCCACACAGACCGATATAAGAAGAGTGACTATACAATAAAATACATAACTTGGTCAACAGTCCTAGCTTTTGACACCGAACAGAGTAAAGATCAACATGTCTAACCTAACGAACAAAGAGATGCCAGCAGTGGGTGTCCACGGGGTCACCATCGCGATCAGACACCATGCCCTCCAACGTCAGAACACAGCACTGTCTAGGAAGCAGACCTGCTGAAAGAAAGCCAACCTGAAGGTGAGCAACCAAGTCACAGAAAACACAGAGACGAACACATTAAACTACACCACCAGGAAACAGACGGCAAAATCTAGCATGGGGGGCTGGGAAGAATGGGATCCTTTATATTAAAAGACACTTGGGGGACTGCAGTTAGCATAATGGATATGTCACTGGACTCCCATGTAGTCGACTGCAGTTCGCGTCCCAGACCCGGTGGCTTAAACTCACGCCAGGCACATGTGCGTGCGTGCCCAAGATCCCGAGAGGAGAATGGAGGAGAAGGGATTGCGGCATGGCCATCCCCCCTGGGGGATGATTTCTCGCTTTCTGTCTCTCTGTCTCTCTCTGTCTTTCTGGCAAGCACACACGCCCTATAGCAAAAAACTAAAAAAAAAAAAAAAAAAAAGGGCACTTGGAACCAGTAGATGGCATAATGGTTATGTTGCTGGACTCCCACGTAGTCAACCACAGTTCAAGTCCCAGATCCGGTGGCTTAAAAACACACTGGGTGCATGTGCATGCGTGCCCAAGATCCCGAGAGGAGACTGGAGGACAAGGGACTGCAGCACGGCCCTCCTCTCTGCAGCGTGGCCCCAGATGCCATTAGAAACAGCGTCGTACAGGGAAGCCCTGCAGGTGAGCTACTTCAGTCAGACAGGAGGACAGCCACTTGCTAAGTTTTCTCACCTTCTGTCTCTCTGGCAAGTGCACGTGCCCTATAGCAAAACTCTCTTTAAAAAAAAAAAAAAAAAAAAAAAAGACACTGGACCAGCAGTTAGCTTATGTAATGGCTATGTCACTGGACTCCCACGTAGTCAACCGCGGTTCGAGTCCCGGACCCGGTGACTTAAACTCATGCTGGGCACATGTGCATGCGTGCCCAAGATCTCAAGAGGAAAATGGAGAAGAAGGGATTGCGGCGTGGCCATCCCCCTTGGGGGGTGATTTCTCGCTTTCTGTCTCTCTGTCTCTCTCTGTCTGTCGGGCAAGCGCACGCGCCCTATAGCAAAAAAAAACCTCTCAAAAAAGAAAAAAAGACACTTAAAAAACACATTAACCAATCACAATGTGAAGATGCCACTGAGATCCTGATTTTTTTTTTTTTTAAAGACAGGATCTTCTGATGCCATAATCCTAATCCTGTGTAGCTGAGACTACAGGTGTGACCCACCATGCCTGCCTTTTAGGGCGGGTTGGGCAGGAACCAGATGCAGACTTCCCACGTGACCTTACCTGCTGAGCGGTGGTGTCAGCCAGCACACTCCGCCATGGTTGGGTCTCAAAAGCTTTCTAAACTCATTTATAAACAATGAAATGTTGAACCTGATCATAGCTATGCTTTTAAAAGCACCTTTATTTATAGGTACATACCAAACTATTTACAGATGAAATGATATGAACCCTTTGATGTGCTCTAAAATAATACAGAAAGATATGACAAACGGTCTCAACAATGTGGAGGAAAAGAATGCTTATAAATTGTTGGTAGGATGTAAAATGGTATAGCCACTTTGGAAAATAGTTCGGCAGTTTCTTAAGAAGTTAAACATAGGGCCGGCCCCCGATACTAAGGTTGAGGCAGTCAGCTCCCACACAGACAACCATGTAGTTCAAGTCCCAGACCCGGCACATGTGCATGCATACTCAAAATCTCAACAGGACAGAGAAAAGGAAGAGAAGGGACTGTGGAATAACCAGCCCCTTTGGGTAGGGGGGATTTCTTTCTCCTCCTCTCTGGTGAGCACACATGACCTCTAGTGCACGTGCACACGCGCGCACACACACACACACACACACACACAAGTTAAACATAAATCTACCATATGATCTACTGACAGCAATTCCACTTCACTTCTGGATATTGCTTCCCACCCCCAATGGAAATGTACGTCCCTAAAAAGACTTGCACGTGAATGTTACTAATAGCATTATTTGGGGGCCAGCAGATGGTATAGCAGTTACGTCACTAGATTCCCATGTGGTCAACCGCAGTTCAAGTCCCAGGCCCAGTGGCTTCAAACTTATGCTGTGCGTGTGTGTGTGTGTGCATACGCATGCACATACGCACGCGCCCAAAATCCTGGAAGGAGACTGGAGGAGAAGGGATTGTGGCATGGCATTTCCCCAAAGAGGGTGATTTCTCACTTTCTCACTGTCTCTGTCTCTCTTGCAACCTCACAGGCCCAAAGGCAAAAAACCTCTAAAAAAAAAAAAAAAAAAAAAAAGTAGCATTATTTGTAATGGAAACAACTCAAATGTCTACTGATTGGTGAATGGCAAAGCAAAATGTGTTATATCCACACACAGGAAAAGCAATCAACAATTAAAAAGAACATTGTACTGATACATAGTACAACAGGAGTAAGACAGCCAAAAAGACCACCTACTGTGTGATTCCACTTAGGGTATGAAATACCCGGAAAGGGCAAATCTATAGAGACAGAAAGTAGATTAATGGCTGCCTGGGGCCCGAGGCAAGACTGGGAGTTAACTGTAAACCAGCACAGAGGCTCTTTTGGGGTGTCAGAACTGTCCTGTGGCTAGACTGGCGACGTGCGCACCTCAGTAAATGCACTAACAGTGACTGAGCTGCACACTTACACTGGGGCAGTGTCAAGGAATGTAAATTATACCTGAATAAAATCATTGCGTTTGCTAAGCTTATTTACTTCTTCCTTATGTGTGGAAGACAGACATAACCTCGACAGTCTTGCAGGTATGCACTCCCAACTTCAGTAAGCCCCGGTTCTTGGGCAAGCATGAGCCTGGCACGCTCAGGGACGTCACACCTGACTTGAATCAGGAACCTTCCCATGTGGGACTGCCTTGCAGACCGCTGTTTTACCGTTGCAGCATCAACCGGCCCCAGGAAAGCTGCTTGTATTACTTTGCTTTACAGCCAGAGGGCATGTGTGTGTGTGTGTGTGTGTGTGTGTGTGTGTGTGTAAGAGACAGGGAGAAAGTAACCCCCAATGGGGCATGGTCACACCACAATCTTTTATCTCCTTTTCCATCCTGTCAGTATTTGGGGCACGCATACACACAGGCTCAGCGTGTTTTTCTAGCCACCAGAGTCAGGATTCAAACTGCCACCGGCTGTGTGGGATCTGGCTCCCTGTGCATAGGGCTCAACAGCTGCACTGCAGGGCTGGCCCTAAAGCTGTCTTCTAAAAAGTAAGGAATATACAGAGAGGTCAGAAGAGAAGAACTATGAGAAGATTGGGAAACTAAAAGAATGATGAATAATGCAGCATGAAATAAACAAGTAATTAAGTGAAAGGACTCATTTCTCATGAAAAATAAAAATGGGAACAGGAAAGTAATGTGTGTGGGAATGAGGCCAAATCGGCCACCTGGACAGTGACTGGAGCTGGGTGACTGGGTCGCTACACTATTTGCTCCATACATTTGCATTCTCCATGACATAAAGGCTTCCAAAAGCTCGATGCATACTCCTGGTCCTCAGAGACCTTTTCGTGTTACTCTTGCCAGTCTGGCTCTCTAACCTGATCAAGTTTTCTATTTTCTCTCAGGGGAAGCACAAGACTACCCAATGTGGCTTCCCTAACAGGCTATCCTCAGGTAATTTTCATTTTCTTGGGCAAAAAGTTAGAATGTTTACTTTAAGAAAAAATAAACAGTTACAGTGTTGATTGTAGAGTACCATAGTACTTAAGAACTGTTACAAAGACAAAAACCATTAAGTAATTAAGCACAGATTGACTCCTTCTGGTGAGGAGTCAATCACCAGAATTCACACCAATTTAGTTTGCTTTTACCACCGAGGTTGGTCTATTTTTCCATCTATACCAGTATTGCCAGCAGCATTACCTAGCGATACCGGCCTCCTGGCATTGTAACCCTGGACATGGACAAGGAGCACTGGACTGGGAGCCAGAAGACGTCGTTCTAGTGTATCTTATTACTACAACGGTTTTGTCTCTGTTTCATAAACTCAGCGATATTACCTAATCTAAGACTCTGGATCCGAAATTATAAAACGTAATCAGGAATTCTCAACTTGGAGTCAGAAACCTGGGAACTAGGGCCCTGGAGACAAGCGTCAGGAAGATTATAAAACCTCAGGAAGGTTCGTCTACATTTCTACCTGCACTTCTCTGGTAAGAGATTCCACAGCTCTAAGCAGATTCTTCAACGGAGCCAAGACTACTTGCTTATCCTCCCATGCTTAATAACCATTTTAAGGGGGACCAGAAAATGGCCTAAAGGTTACACTGCAATTCTAGTCTCCCACTGGCAGTTTAGACGTGTGTGGGTGTATGCCCAAAATCCCAAGAGGACAATGGAGGAGAATGGAGAAGGGTCTGCAGCATGATCATTCCCCCAGGGGGTGATTTTGTGCTTTCTGTCTCTCCAACAGGAACAAGCACTCTACAGCAAAAATCTCCCCCCCCCCAAAAAAAAGAACCATTTTAATTTTAATTTACAAAAAGGAAATAGCTGATACCCAAACATACGGTTATATGGATATGGTCAGATTTAAAAATCCAGATTCTGTATTTTTTTAAACTCTACATTCACAAGATGCAATGCTTTATGGTTTGTTAAAGCAATGTGGGTTTTGTTGTTTTTAAGAGAGAGATTTCTGCTATAGGGTGCAGGCGCTTGCTGGAGAGAGAGAGAAAGGAAGAAATCGCCCCCTAGGGGCGATGGTCATCCTTCTCCATTCTCTCTGGATTTTAGGCACACACACACATGCACCTGGGGTGAGTGAGTTTAAGCCACAAGTTCTAGAACTCCAACTGCAGTCAACTAGGTGAGAGTCCAGCGACCCATCTACTGGTCCCAAAGCTACGTGTTTTTACAGACAATCTCAACAATCCGAAAACTGCATATTATGAAAATGTGGTAGAAGGCTTTGGGTTATAACAATGTACTTTTTACTCTCCAGTTATATTAACCTACTGAACTACCTGCAGGTGTTGAACCTGTAGAGGATCTGTAACCATGACTTACAAAGCAAGATACAAGGGACCATTCTGGGCCTATCATGAATCTCTCTTATCTAGATTATAATGTCAGCAAAGAAGAAAAACCAGCCTCCAATTAGAAACGCATTTTTAACACTGGTTTTAAATTTAAAGTCATGCATCTCAAGCGAGATTTGAACATTCCTCCTGGAGATTCCAGCTTTGCTCAGCCCAGAGAGCGCCCTCAACCGCCCTGGGAAACAGAGGCTGAGGTTCCAGGTCCGAGGGCACGGAAGAGCGGCGACGGAGGACAAGGAAGTCGGGATCAAAGGAGGACGACGAAGGGCGAGCAGGTCGCTCTGGCCGAGGATCCGAGGGAAGCCAGCAGGGATTGCAAGAGCAGGGTCCGAGCCTTCCCGGGACGCGCCGCGGTTGAGCCCCCTCCCCTCGCTCAGCTCGTATCTTCCAGCCCTCCCGGACCGTCCGAGGACTCCCGCGGGTCCCGTGCCGTCCGGCTCCGCCCGAGCCCTCTCGGACAGGCCACAGCCGAGGCCAAGGGGTGGCCGTCAGAGCTCGGAGGCCCCCGCTGGGCCAAAGTTGCCCTGAGCCGGGGGGAGTGGCCCGGCAGGCCCGGCCCGCGCAGCCTTACCTTGAGCGCCAGGTGGTGGACACGGCCCAGGCCGGGCGCGGCCAGCAGCTGCAGCAGCCCCAGCACCGGCAGGAGCCGGAGGCCCGCGGCCAGCTGAGGACAGCGGGAGCCCGCGGGGCCGACGGGCGCCGGGGCAGCCATGTTTGTTCCAACATCACCAGTCACTTCCTCTCCCGACTGCTTCCGGGGTTAAAGGTCGGCGGTGCCGGAAGGGCCCGGGGAGGCGGAGCGGCGGGTGGTACGAGGTTTCCGTGGGGCGTGCGGCCTGGGAGTCGCCGGGGGTCTCCGCCGGCCGCCCCCGCCCTGCGGTCACCACTTCTGCGGACTTCGGGCTTGGCCGCAGGGCGCGGGACAGACCCGGCCTCGCCTCCCCGCGCGAGCGCTGGGAGCGACTTCGTGCGGCGGGAGCCCTGACCCAGACGACCTCAGGGCGGGCGCGAGCTGGGGCTCCTAGCCTGCCTGGCAGGGAGTGGACTGGGACGGAAGTTCCCGGCTGGTAGTCCCCGGTTTCTTTCCAGGCGTCTGACACTCAAATTTCAGGCGAAATGGTTGCAGTAACTCGATTTATTGAGCCCCTAATGAAGCAATTCGTTCCATTTTTATTGCATATAATCCTCGGCACAATCTGATGAGATAGGAGATAGGTATCGTTACCTCCACTTTACAGGTAAGCACACTGAGGCTCTGAGAAATTTGTTCCGTTTGTTCATGGCGAGCTGGGAATTAGGAAACTTAACTACCGGGTTACATTGCCTCCTACTATGAGGGGTGTTTAGAAACTATGCAAAATGTGCATTATGAAAACAATTCATGGATTCCTGTTTTGTTTGCATCAAAATAAACTTTACTTCCATTTTTCCACATTTTGAAGTCCCCTTATTTCATCTGACCACTAGAGTTTGTTTTAACATCTTTATTTTGCATAGAAAGTTTCTTTGCTTCTAATCTTTAGAATTTTATAGGGGCTTCTTTAATAGGCTTCATTAGTGGGTCCCCTTCTACTCACCATTCTTTTATGAAGGAATTATAGAAGAGTATGCTTATTAAAATTGCCTGTAGATTGCCGTTTTTTAGCTTGTTTCAGAAATAATGCAAGTTTTGTGTGTGTGTAATTGTTTAAACAAGAGAGAAAATGAAACAGCCAAGAAAACTCACAGCAGGCCAGCAGGTGGGAAGGTGGTTATGGCACTGGGCTCCCACATGACTGACCATGGCTTGAGTCCCAGGCCTGGCGGCTTTCTCTCTTTCTCTCTCAAGTGCCCTGTAGCAAGTTTTAAAAAATTGTAATTATTGGGGCTGGAAGGTGGTGTGGTGGTTAAAGGTGCTGGACTCCCACATGGCTGACCACAGTTCAAGTCCTGGACCTGGCGGCTTGCTTTCTCTCTCTCTGTCTCGTCAACTAAGTTAATTAAATAAATAAAGCTAAAATTTTTAAAATTCTTTAAATAAAAAAATAGTAATAAATCAAAGTAATTCTTTAAAAAATATCAATAGCAAGTGACTGTCAGCATACTAGAATGTTTTGAGACAGAATCAGATTCTGAACATTTTTAACTGGAATTAGGAACTGAAAATAATATATTTTAATGGTGCTAAAGTGGTACTCAGGTTTAACTCATGTTTAAAAAAATTAATGAGAGATGGGATGACAGCAGGTGGCGTAGTATTTAAGGCTCTGGACTCCCACATTGCCCAGTACAGTTTGAGTCCTAGACCCAGCAGCTTAAAAATCATGCCGGGCACATGTATGTGCATGTGCAAAATCTTGAGAATGGGAGAAGGGATTGTGATATGCCCACCCCCTTCCCCGGGGGGTGTGATTTCTCACTTTCCTTCTCTCTGTCTCTGGCAAGCATATGCACCCTATGGCCAAAACCAACCAACCAACCTACCTACCTACCTACCTAAATAAATAAATAAATAAATAAATAATAAAAAAATAAATAAATAAATAAAAAATAAATAAATAAATAAAATAAGTAAATAAATAAATAAGTAAAAAAATAATAAATAAATAAATAAATAAATAAATAAAATTGGGTGGCCAGCAGGTGGTGTGGTGGTTAAGACAGCTGGACTCCCATGTGGCTGACCGCGGTTCAAGTCCCAGACCTCGCAGCTTGCTTTCTCACTTTCCTTCTCTCTCTCTGGTCAACTTCAATAAAATAATGACAATGAATAAAATTAAATAAAATTTTTTTTAATTAATTGGGAAAGTACAGAATGGAGATAAGATGAGGGCAAGAGAGCGTCCTATATTTTTTAGTTGTGTGTGATCTTAGTAAAAGTCATGAACCTGTTTTTCCCTTGACTCAAAAACCAGTACAAGCTCTGTCACACCCTCTGCAAGTACAAAAGTAGAACAGTAAGGTGGAGCCCGTAAGTCTGTAATGTATCTTAAAATACTTGTGATGGTTGCTCACAGAAAGGCAGTGATTAGTTGGTGAGAAATAGCCCTCTCCTTCCCCAGCCTCCGATCTTTGGCCAGCTGTTACAAATATGTCATGTGTTCAAACAGAACTTCCAGCTGATCCTACTCTTTTACAGATAGAGACTGAGTAAAAGAAACTCCATAGTTCCTACTATGTGAATCTGCTCAGGGAGGTAATTATTTATTTATTTAGTAATTAAATATGCCTAACAGTCCACTAAGTATTTTATGTATACATTATCTCAGTTAACATCACAAAAACCTTATATGACATGTTTTTATCCTCTCCCCTTTTCAAAATGAGGCTTAGTGAGGCCAGCAGGTGTACTCCTGCATGACGACAGTGGTTGAGTCCTGGACTAGGTGGCTTCAAAAATCATATGAAAATCATACATCATGTGCATGTGTGCCTGAGATCCCAGGAGAAGAATGGAAGAGAAGGGATTGTGGCATGGCCATCCCCCGTGGGGTATGATTTCTCACTTCCCTCTCACTGTCTCAGTCTCTATGGCAAGTGCTCGTACCCTATGGCAAAAACCTCTTTAAAAAAAAATGAGGCTTGGTTAGAGTAACTAATTTATTCAAGGGTAGTCTGCTCATTTATAAATGCCTCAGCTGGTGTTCTCATCTGGGACCTGTCCACACAGCTGAGCATATCATCTCTGTTCTGCGTTAGTTTAAAGAAAAACATTCAAATATTAGCTGGTAAGAGTTATTAGATAATTAACAGATCCATCCACCTTGTTCAACACTTGTGAAAACAAATCCAGGGAAAGTAAATGACTTGCTCAGGATCACATAACTATTTGGGTAGTTTTCAGCAAACATCTTTATTTCTTTTTTTTTTAAGAATTATTTACTTATTTAATTCCATTTGTTGTTATTATTTTTTAATTTGATCAGACAGAGACAGAAAGAGGAAAAGCAAGAAAGCACGGGCCAGGTCGGGGACTCGAACTGCAGTTAGCTGTGTGGGAATCCAGTGCCTCAAACCACCACACCACCTGCCAGGCCCCAGCAAACATCTTTAAAACTAGGACTGGGGGGACCAGCAGTTAGCGTAATGGCTATGTCACTGGACTCCCATGTAGTTGACCGCGGTTCATGTCCTGGACCCGGTGGCTTAAAACTCACACTGGGCGCGTATGCGTGCGTGCCCAAGATCCTGAGAGGAGAATGGAGGAGAAGGGATTGCGGCGGCGTGGCCATCCCCCCGGGGGGTAATTTCTTGCTTTCTATCTCTCTGTCTCTCTCTGTCTGTCTGGCAAGCGCACATGCCCTATAGCAAAAACCTCTCCAAAAAAAAATAGGACTGGGGACCAACAGATGGCGTAATACTTACATCGCTAGACTCCCACATGGCTGACCATGGTTCAAGTCCTAGATCCAGAGGCTTAAAACTCGTGTGTGTGTGTGTGTGTGTGTGTGTGCCCAAAATTCCAAGAGGAAAATAAAGGAGAAGGGATTGTGATGTTGCCATCCTCCCTGGTGTGTGTGTGGGGGGTGTGTGTGTGTGTGTGATTTTTCACTTTCTGTCTTTCTATAGCAAAATCTCTGAACATAAATAAACAAACTATGACTGGGGCCTCAGGTGCTTAGAGTTGGGTCTGTACTTCTTGCATTGTACCCCACATGGCTTCCTAATTTGTTTATAGTAATTACTTCATTTTATTCACCATTATTATTATTTTTTAAATTTGCTACAGGGCACGTGAGCTCACCAGAGAGAGATAGATGGAGGTATATAGAGAGAAAAGGTAAGAAAGCAAGCCACAGATCCGGGACCCAAACCATGGTCGGCCATGTGGGAGTCCAGTGCCCTCACCATTATACACCTGCTGGCCCCACTTTAATTGTTATTATTTTAATTTTTGAAAAAGGTAAGTCCAAACAAAGGCGAGCCCAGAGTCTGCATAACCAATGTGTTAGGAAATGAAATGCTGGAGAAATGTGCAGGTAGCAGTTTAAAAATCAGCAATATATGCCCAGCCCAGGTGGCACAGCAGTGGCTCAGTGCCCTTTGTGTGCCTGCAGGGCACACATGTGGTCGGCCAAGCAATCACAGTGTGTGACCTCGTTGAAGTTGCTTGTCTTTTTTTTTTTTTTTTTTTTTTTTGAGAAGTTTTTGCTGGGCACATGTGCTCGCCAGAAAGACAGAAAGACAGAAAGAGAGAAGTCACCCCCCAGGGAGGATGGCCATGCCACAATCCCTTCTCCTCCATTCTCTTGGAATCTTGGGCACGCACACATACCCATCCAGTGTGAGTTTAAGCCACTGGGTCCAGGACTTGAACCGCAGTTGATTAAATGGGAGTCCAGCGACATAGCCATTATGCCAACTGCTGGTCCCGAAGTTGCTTGTCTTTCATTCTCTCTCAATAAATAAAAAACTTGGGGCCAGAAGGTGACATAGTGGTTAAGGTGCTGGACTCCCACATGGCTGACTGTGGTTCAAGTCCCAGACCTAGGGACCTAAACTCACACCAGGCGCGTGTGTGCATGCTCAAAATCCCAAGAGGAGAATGGAGAAGGGATTACGGCATACCCAGCCCTCTCTGGGGGGTGGTTTCTCATCTTCCCTCTCACTGTCTCTGTCTCTCTCCAGTAAGCACATGTGCCTTCAGGGGGCGGGGGAGGGAGGGAATAGCCTTTAGAAAATTGTATCTGGAAATGCCAAAACCAAGGCCGTGTATTATGAGTCCTAGGTTCAAACTACACATTTTGCTGTTAGTGGTGGCCTTCAGTTGATCCTGTAAGGTTAGAAAAAATGGGAAAGTGAAGTGCGCTGGACTGAGAGGGGCAGGTGGAAAGCAGGTTCAGAAGAGGAGCCTTTCCAGCCCCTCCAGGCTTTTCCAATCAA
Source organism: Tupaia tana (assembly GCA_026018925.1). Lineage (NCBI taxonomy): Eukaryota > Metazoa > Chordata > Mammalia > Scandentia > Tupaiidae > Tupaia > Tupaia tana. The sequence continues at coordinate 102,327,980 of JAKSZU010000013.1, read as the reverse complement.
TACCTTAACGTTTCATGTCCCTCTGAAAGTGCTGCCAGGGAAGAGCAGGCATAACTTGTTCTGTTACCCAACATGCCTGCTTCCAGTTACAGTATCATGATTATGCAAATGAACTTTTCTTGAAACTCTGAAATCACATGTCCAAATATTATTGCCAAGATAGCTGTTTTCTCAGAATTGAAAAAAAAAAAACAAAAACGCTTTGTAGGTTTTCTCTTATTCCTGTTTTTCTCAATTTCAAAATACTGATTGGCACAATAGAGCTCTGGTATGTGAGAAAGGTATTCTCCTCAAACCCCTGGGCAGACACCCTTGGGTGACCTGGGAAGGCAAATCTTAATCACCAAGTTCAAAGAAGGAAGGGATCCTAAGAACTCGAAGCCTTCAGAAAACTGTTTTCCAGAAGCCAACAGAGAAGTCTTCTCATTGAAACTATTTTAATGTTTTATCACTATGACTTTTTTAAGAGAGTGGTTTTTTTTGTTTTGTTTCGTTTTGTTTTTTTGCTGTAGAGTACATGTACTCACCAGAGAGAGCGAGAAGTCGCTGCCCCCCCGCAGGGGGGATGGCCATGCCACAACCTCTTCAGCTTCTCCTTTCAGAATTCTGGGTTTGCACGCATATGCACTTGCCATGAGTTTTAAGCTGCTAGGTCTGGGGCTTGAACCCCAGTCAAGTACATGGGAGTCCAGCAACATAACCATTACACCAGCTGCTGGTACCTCACTAAGACATTTTAAAATGAAATTAAGACTTTCTCCCTGCTTGTTGCCTGGTTTTAGTATTATATTCAAATTTAAACTAGAGATTCGAAATGACACGTAACTATAGAAAGTAAAATATAAAATATAGGGCCAGCAGGTGGGGTAGAGTTGGAGTGCTGGATTCCACGTAGCCGACTGTATAGTTCAAGTCCTGGACCTGGTGGCTTGAAATTTGGACTAGGTGTGTGTCTATGCAGTTCAAAATCCTGAGGAGATTGCGGCATGGCCAACCCCCACTGGTGGGTATGATTTCTTTCTTTTCCTCTCTTCTGTCTCTCTGTGGCAAGTGCACACACCCTATAGCAAAACTAAAAAAAAAAAAAAAAAAAAAGAAAAATTCCAAAGCATTGCAAACTGCCTTTTAAATGTGAAATTGCACTTAAAAATCAAGTTTTACTTTCACATTTACTTTTTTTTTTTTGGAGAGGTTTTTGCTATAGGGCGTGTGCACTTGCCAGAAAAACAGAGAGAGACAGACAGAAAGCGAGAAATCACCTCCCGGGGGGATGGCCACGACACAATCCCTTCTCCTCCATTCTCCTCTCAGGATCTTGGGCATGCACGCACATGCGCCCGGCGTGTGATTAAGCAGCCAGGTCCAGGACTTGAACCGCGGTCGACTACATGGGAGTCCAGCAACATAGCCATTCTGCTAATTGCTGGTCCCACGTTTACTTTCATATTGAAATGAGAATCAGTTGACTAACATTTCTTCTTGATACCTAAAAGAAAATGTCACTGATTTTACCTTGTTGCTAAGTTCTTTCATATTGTCGATTATTTTAAAATTTATTTAATATTTGTTTTCAGAGAGATATGTGCTATAGAGCGCCTACAGCTAATTCAGCTGCCTCACTGTGTCAGAAATACTTAATGTATCACTTTCCTTGATGCAGTGAGTAGAAATCCTGCAGAGAACAGGAAAACAGAAAAGGAATCCCTTTCTTTTTTTTTTTTTTTTTTTTTTTTTTGAACCAATGGTGGGATTTACTGGGGACCCAGTCACCACCTGGAGGTCAGAGGGCATTGAAGCCTCAGGGGATCTTGGCAAGAACAGGCTTCATTATGTTAGGACTGTGCCAAAGACTGAAACCGTCCCTGACCTGGGGCACCCAGTGCAGGTATGGGGGCTTCCCTGGCTCCCCGGGCAGCGCAGTCACAGTCACTTCGGCCACTTCGTAAGGTGCACAGAACAAGCAAAATCTGTGGAAGCTGGGACCAAGAAGCTGGTTTTAATCAGCATCAGCACCTCAGTCTTCCTCGGTCTTTCCACTCACTGATGGATGTATTCTGAGGGACGAGGTTGGCGCAGCTGCTTCTCCACCACAGCCCTGGCAATCTCCTTGGCAACCTTGTTGGAGCAAGTGACAGAAGCTGCACAGACGGACCTGGAACATGGCGGAGCCAGAGGCCGGTAGGGCTGGGATGGGGAGCTCCCCGATGCCATAGACAGCAGAGCCGGGAGAAGCAGCAGAAGGCAGGACACCGCTGCAGCAGAGCCGGCTTCCGAAGAACTGGCAGGAGCAGCACCCCCTCCCCACCCTGTCATGCCACCTACACGGGAGAGAAGGCTGATGCCAAAGGCCACACATTCCTTGGAGAAAAGACCCCAAACCCTGGAAGAATGGCCTCCTCTAAACGTGGGTGGTGGTCACTGGATAAAACAGCGCCCACCGCCATCGTGCCCGCGTCCTGTGCCCCCACACCCAGCGCCGTCGTGCCCGCGTCCTGTGCCCCCGTGCCCACCACTATTGTGCCCTCATGTGCTGAACATCTTACATGCATTCCTTGTTTAATTGCCAGAGGGTATTTGTGCTCACCTTGGAGTAGACAGCACCACTAAAGAGCATGGTCATTTCTCGGTCTCTTCTCCATTTCTCCAGCCCATCAGGATTTGGGGCACACACACATGCCTGGCATGTTTTTAAAGTCTCCAGGGCTAGGATTCGAACCACAGTTGGCCGTGTGGGATCCAACTCCCTTAACCTGTGGGATATTGCGCTGACCTAGCATGCATTTCTTTTAATCATGTATCTTTTGGAGTACGTAGCATTATTTCCATTTTGAAGAGATGGAAACTGAGTCTTGGAGAAGGAAAATCAGCCAGAGCTCTACAGCTATCTGTACAGTCGCCCTAGAGTTTACCCTAGAGCCTGTCCCCAGCCTCAGCTTCTTCATTTCTGCCTCATAACAACTATAAGGTCCCTGTCGTATGAATCAAGAAATGAGAATGTAATTTCTGAAGGCCACGCACCTGATAAGTAGAGCACTGGGAATCCAATTTAACAGTTAACCTTAGGCCAGCCCGTGGTACAGTGGTTAAACTCTACGCATAAAGAGCTGGGTCCCATAGGAACTATTGTTCAAATCCTGGCCACTGGCTTGAAAAACATGCCGGGCACATGTGCATACATGCATAGGATCCTGATAGAATGGGAAACTGGAGGAAAAAGGATTGTGGTGTGGCCCCCTGGTAGTTAAAAAATTTGCAAAACCCAATCTTTTATTCTAATTTTTTAAAAATTTGGCATAGGGCTTGTGTACTAGCTGGAGAGAGACAGACAGGGAGAGAGAAAAAGTGAACACCCCCCTCCCCCAGGAGGGATGACCACACCACAATTCCTTCTCCATTTTTCCTTTCCAGATTTTGGGCACGCACACACAGAGATGCACCCAGTGTGTTTCTCAGGCCACCAGGTCCAGGACTCAAACCGCACAGTTGGTCATGTGGGATCCAGCTGCCTTCACTACCACACCACGAGCTACCCGGTAACCCTATCTGTATTAGAAGCTCATGTTTATCTGTATCTATGTAACTCTGTGTGCAGCTAATTCCCTGAATTAGGTGTTTATTCATTGCAAGGTTTAGAATTTGTCTAAACCATTAATGCAGTTGTTTATCTGTAACTACTGGCATGTAGCAACCTTACAGGTTCTCCGTTCTGTTTACCTAGACGCCTTATTTACTTGCTGACATTGTCCACATGATCAGATTGTTCCGTGGAAATACAGTCTCCCACTAAGAGCATAACTTTGTAAATCAGTGTTCTCTAGAGATTGCTGAGAGGGGAAACAGGTGTACATAACCCCGACTGACCCCCATAGGTAATTCCAGCGTTTACATAGGGTTTAGAAAATTGGTGAACATTGCTTCCTAAGTAGGTCAGGTGCCTGAACTTTGCTAATGGGGAGAAGTCCTTGTCTCAGAATTATTCCCTCTCACTCTAAGGAAGGTCAAAATCGATTTAGTTTTTTTCCTAAAAAGTGCCACTGTATATACTCTTATCTTTTTTCTGTTAGCTTTTATCCTGAACCCCGTTGTTTTCATTGCTTAAGGAGCAATAGTGTCCTCTTTTAATTTGGAAGATTTTGACACTTATGAATATTTTCCAGTTACCACCAAAACTTAATGAAGTTAAAGATATTTGTCGCGTGGTAAAATTAACTCGGTTCCAGGTAGCTCTGCTGTGCTTTTAATGGGTTCCTCTAACTAACAATTTCCTGCTTACTCATTTTTAAGTTTCATTTTCATGTGGTCTCATTTTTTTCTTCTGCTATCCCTTCCTCTTCCCCCTTTTTCTCTACTTTTTTGCAGGGGGTTGGTTCACCTCCTGGTTAGTATGTTTTCATAAGGGGCCACTCGAATTTTGAGACACCTCAAAAACTCAGTCGAGATTAGATCATTGTATTTGAAAAAATATTCAAGCCTTGGCAGGAAGAGATACCGAGGTGATTACGCAGGCAGGTCTTGGTAGATAACCTTCAGTTCATTTACTGTTTCCAAATTTTAGTAGACTAAACTGTGTAGCATTGTTTGAATTTCCAACCCCTCCAGCTCACTGTGGCTATAATCTCCCTTGGGACTTGAGCGGCTGGCTATTCTGATTGTCATATATCTAACAGTGTCTGGAGGAAGGAGTTGTCAGACTGGTGACCTGGAGAGCAAACTATTTAAACAGACAAAAATGGTGGTGGGAGCAGGGAGGTGCTGGCTTGCCAGTGAAAAAAGACAGACCAAAACAGTGTTGACAGTTTAAGTTACTGTAACTGTCCAACAAAGGAAAGTAAATAGTCTTGGAGGTTTATCTGCAAAGGTTTTTCAGCCTCACCCTGTCATGGAAGACAATGATAAGCAGGTTGAGGGGTGGGGGTGGGATTGGAGAAATGCATCATATGAAATAATTTCACTCCCTGGATTGTCCACACTTACTCAGAAAAGTATTCAGCGGTAGCATTAACTGAGCGAAAAGGGGAAAGGGCCTGGTGATTGCAATGAAAGTTCGAACCCCAGAAATAGCTTGTCAGGAATGACTTGTGTAGACCTTCGGAATGTAGAGAGAGGCAGTCGGTATCTACAGAGAAAACCCTAGGCCTCCTTGGTCCTCGCATCACACCATGAGGTGGATAGATTATCGCCTCCCCTTGACAGACCGGCCTGCCGCCAGGGGTGGAGGCCTTGTCCAAGGCCACCCCAGCTAGCACGTGCGGGAGGCTGGGTTTGAACCTAACAGGTTATCTGTGGCCCCAGTGCCTTCGCTTTTACCCGCCAAGCGGTAGCGTGATTTCACCTCTCAGAGATTCTTGGCCCAACAAGTTGGAAATCACTGGTTTCAGAGATTAGAGATGGCTGGGTCTACGCTTCTGCATTCTTTCCCAGCTGCTCAAAGCCGCTCGGTCGCCCTTTGCCTCCACGACCCTATCGGTAAAGGCTGCAGACATCACCTTTCCAGGCCCCACTGCGAGGCCGAGCTGCGGTCTCCGGCCTCCGAGGCGCCTGGCGTGGGGAAGAGCAGCCCGAGAGACCTGCGGGCGTGCGTGGCTGCGGGGAGTGTGTCCTCGACTCCCCACGGCGCTCAGACCTCTGCAGAGCGTCGTAATAACAGGGGCCGGCTCGTTCAAAGGCAGCGGCTGGACCGAACGGAGTGCGCGGTGGCTAATAAGTAATTCAGACACCGGCGTGGGGAGGGCTCCGGTGCCAGGTCCCGCCACCCCTCCCGCCTCCCTCCGCGTCCTTCCGGGCCCCGCGGTGACGCCGACCCGGCTGGGGGAGCCTGCGGGGCGGGCGGGCGGGGGTCTGGCCCACGGCCTGGGCCGGGCCGGGGGCGGGGCCGGCGCGCGTGCGCGAGCTGTCAGGCCGGCCCCGCCCTCCCGCCCCGCCCCTCCCCGCCCCTCCCTTCTCTTCCCCTCCCCCTGCTGTCGGTGTGGGGCGGGCGGGCAGCGCTGCGGCGGCCGCGGCTGCTGCTTCCTCGGGCCATTTTGCTGTGGAGCGACGGGGAAGAGCAGCCGCCGAGGGGACCCTGGGCGAGGAGCTGCAAGCCGGAGGAGGCGGCGGCCGCGCGGGCACCTGGCTTTCGGCGGTCGCAGGGGTCTCGAGCGGCGAGGAGATCGCCAGGGAGGGGGACGGGAGAGCCGCGCCCGCCGCGCGGAGCGCCCCTTCCCGCCCCCTGCACCATGAGCTGGGGCGCCGAGCTCTGGGTGAGTGAGGGGCGGGCGCGCGGGCTGCGCTTCCCGCGGCCTCGGGAGAGGGCCGGGGCCGGGGCCGGGGAGACGATCGCACACTGGTCCGGGTCCCCGCGGCCTGGGCAGGAGGCGCGGGTCCCGGCGCCCCTCGCCGGCCTCTGCTCAAGCTGGGGGTGCGAGCGAGTGCGCCCTTCAAGACCAGGGCAGCTGGTGCGGGCGCCCGGCGGCGAGGAGGGGGCGCGGGTTCGAGTCCGCGGCGGCCGGAGGAGGGGGCGCGCCGGCTCCCGGGTCCCCGCGCCCCAGGCGGGCCGGGTGGTGGCGGAGCCTTCCTCCCGCCGGGCGAGCGGCGGCTGCGGCGGGGAGGCGCGAGGGGGCGTGGAGGGCCTCGGCGGCGCGGGCCGCGGAATTTGCGGGCGCCCAGCCCCGAGGTCTGAGGGCCGCCTGCTCCGCTCCGAGGTGCGGGCGGGTCGGGCTCTGCTCCCGGGGCGGGCGCCGGGGCAGCGTCGTGGGTGCTGGGGCGCCAGGGGCGAGGAAGGCTTTCTCCCCCTGGAGGCGAGGACGTCTGGCCCGTGGCGGGTCGAGGTTTTTAGGGCGCACTTGTAGTTTTAGGGGCAGCTCGGAGCCCGCACTCGGTGTGAGGACTGCGGCACTCGGCCCAGGGGAAGGAGCCGGAGTTGTACCCTCGGGAAGAGGCATTCGCGGGGCAGACCCTTCTGCTACGGCTGCCGGGCGGACGTCGCTGCAAACCCGGGGCGCGGGCGGCGAGGGCGCGGCGCCGGGATCCCGGAGCCCGGGGCGCGGAGGGGTCAACCAGGCTGGGTCCGGGAGCTCCCCGGGATGAGCGCGGGCAGTGGGTGCCCGGAGCCCGCAGGCCGCGGGAAGGAGCGTGCTGGCGGGAGCGGAGCCTGCGTCCCCGCCTTCCTCTGGATTCCTGGCGAAATCGCTGGGCAGGGGACGCCAGTGCAGTGGCCGGGGAAGGAGTGGACAGATCTCCATGATGGCCCCGAAACGCTCGGGGATGAGCCGTTTCCCGTGGCGAACTCCAAGTGGCCGCTCTGTACCTTTCGGAATTCCATTTGTGAAGGGTGTGGAGGAGAAAGTGTGGGGTGGCGGTTGCTCTCGGAGGCGAGGCCAAGAAATCTGTCAAAATAAAACCAGGGTAGAGCAGTTCCAGGGCAGAGCGCATCCTCCCTTAATTCTTGTTTTCTTTGGTGGCTTTAATTGTTTTTACATAACCAGCTCTTAGGCTCAGAAGCAGCTACTGTTATTAACATCCAAACCCAGAGGTCACAGCTCCCTTAAATTAGTTCATTTTGTCAGTATCGTGTAGCTGAAAGGATTCATTACAAAATTTTAGCTGTTCACAAATACGTATTTTGAAACTAAAATCACAGATGGTTCTAAGCCCTTGCACACACCTAATTAGGCAAAACCTGCCACTCTAAGGGCTGTGTTTCTGTCCTCTTTCATCCTTCTTCCGCTTTCTGGGCTCTTTCTGAGTTTATCGGGGTGGAGGGACAGATCAGAAGTCATCTTTACCAAGAGGATAGGAATTTTTGCACAGTTTCACGTTTTCTGCTTGCTCAAACAAGAAAATGGAATTATGGAATAAAAAAATACAATATATCTGAGTGAAATGGGGACTGAACCTGGTAGTGGATATTTCATCGTAGAGACAGACAATGATTCGAAAAGGAAGCGATGGCTTAAGAACTGAAAATAAATCTACTTGCCTACATTATTTGTACATTTCTTTCTGGAGATGGAGGAAGGAGGACGAGGATGGAAGTCATTGAAAATAAGGAGGAGCTGGAATGTATGTGAATGCATGAAATCCTGGACTTGCTTAAATAATTTGGAGTGACAGCGGATAGGGGCTAGTGAAACAAAGTCGGCCATCGATGGGTGCTTGTTAAAGCTGCATGACAGGTCAGAAGGGTCTGGGATACTATTGTTTATGGTGCACGGGCTTGTGATTGCCTACAATAAAAGTAATTGGAAAAATTTTTATGGGAGAAGGGTATGAATTATTACATTTGAAATTTAAAAAAATTACTGATTTATTTATTTAATTCTACCTGTTGTTGTTATTATTATTATTATTATTATGAATTTGACTAGAGAGAGAGAAGAAAAGAAAGTGAGAAAGCAAACTGCCAGGTCCAAGACTTGAACTGTGGTTGGCCACGTAGGAATCCAGCACCTTTAACCACCACGCCACGGGCCAGCCCAATATTTGAAACTGTTTTCACTTGGCAACTTTATGAGAAAGAGAATCAGTTGTAAGTTCTAGGTATGGAAGTATATGGCATTGAAGAGTGCAAAGGAAAAAGACCCCCCTGGCCTTTACCTCTAAGGACCTTGTAGTTAATAGAGGAAAGGAATAAACAACCTACTAAGAGAAGTGCGAAAGCTGAATTTTAGGTTGAAATGCAAAGGCTATAGGCAGGAAAATGTCTCATTTCAATGTCTTTATTTTATTAGTTTTTGAGATTAAAAAGAAAAAATCTGGAGTGGCGCGGTGGTTAAGGGGGTTGGAGCTCACACAGCCAACGGAGTGGCGGGAGTCCAGACACGCAGCTTGAAAGCATAGCGAGCGAGACCAGCAGACGACATAATGGTTACATCACTGGACTCCCACAAAGTTGACTGCAGTTCGAGTCCCAGACCTAGTGGTTTCAAACTCACGCCAGGCGTGTGTGTGTGAGTGTGTGTGTGTGTGTGCCCAAGTTCCTGAGAGGAGAATGAAGGAGAGGGCATTGCAGCGTGACCACGCACCCCTGAGGGTGATTTCTCACTTTGTCTCTCTGTCTCTGGCAAGCACATGCGCCCTATAGCAAAAAATCTCTCTAAAAAAAAAAAAAAAAAAAAAAAAAAAAGAACGAAAGAAAAGAAAGAGAAGGAAAACAAAGGGGGCACGTTTGTGTATGTGTGCACCCAAAATCCTGAGAGGAGGATGGAGGAAAGGGATTACCACACGGGTGGTGGTGGGGGGGGTGATTTCTCACGTTCCCTCTGTCTCTCCAGTGAAGCACATGCACTCTATAGCAACATTTAAATTAAAACCAAAACCAAGCTGGAGTAATGAAGGATTCTGAAAAACGTGCCATTCCCTGGTGGCCAGGGGCTCGGGGATGTGTGGTGCGTTGGGCAGCCCAGCCGAGGGTAGTGATTGAGGGCTTTCCTTGAATGGTGGCTTTGGGTTCGCGCACAAGCGTAATGAGATAATGACGGGGCTCTAAAGCCTGACTGGGCAGAATTATACCCTAGACGGAGAGAGTCAGAGCTATGGCCTGGGTGACCGTGAGTTGTTTGTAACAGGTGGCTGCAGCTTGTAGGGACCTTCACAAATATTATCAGGTTTTACACACATTTTAGGACTTTAGTCCAAGTCCATATAGGTTTTTTGTTTGTTTGTTTGTTTTTTGTTTGTTTGTTTGTTTGTTTGTTTTCAAAAACTGTACAGGGATCAGCAGTTAGCGTAATGGCTATGTCGCTGGACTCCCATGTAGTCGACCTCGGTTCATGTCTCGGACCCAGTGGCTTAAAACTCACGCCGGGCGTGTGTGTGTGCGTTCCCAAGATCCCGAGAGGAGAACGGAGGAGAAGGGATTGCGGCATGGCCATCCCCTCTGGGGGGGTGATTTCTCACTTTCTGTTTCTCTGTCTCTCTCTGTCTGGCGAGCGCACGTGCCCTATAGCAAAAACCTCTCCAAAAAAAAAAAAAAAAAAAAGAACAAAAACTGTACATTTCTGGGGCCAGCAGGTTGCATAGTGATTAAAGTGCTGGACTCCCACTTGGCTGATTGCAGTTTGCGACCGGGACCTGGTGGTTTGAAACTCATGCTGGCGCATGTGCAAACATGCATGCCCAAAATCTCAAGAGGAGGATAGAGAAGCGTGTTCCTCTCCCCTAGGGGGTGATTTCTCGCTTTTTGTCTGTTTCTATCTTTCTCCGGCAAATGCATGCACCCTATGGCAGAATCCTTAAGGGAAACAAACAAACAAACAAGCAAAAAAACCCTATGTTTGTAATGTGTATTTTACATTCCGAGGCCTGTTCTGAAGCCACATCCTGCTTCGTTGAGGGAGTGCAGCTTTTCTTATCTTCCTTTTTTTTTTAAAAAAAAAAAAAAAAAGAAACTCCTCGGGAACCAGCAGTTAGCGTAATGGCTATGTTGCTGGGCTCCCACATAGTCGACCGTGGTTTGCGTCCTGGACCCGGTGGCTTAAAATTCACGCCGGGCGCGTGTGCGTGCGTGCCCAAGATCCCGAGAGGAGGATGGAGGAGAAGGGACTGCGGCGTGACCATCCCCCCTGGGGGGTGATTTCTCGCTTTCTGTCTCTATGTCTCTCTCTCTGTCTGTCTGGCGAGCACATGTGCCCTATAGCGAAAACCTCTCCAAAAAAAAAAAAAAAAAAGAAGAAGAAAAACTCCTTTGTAGGAATAAACTTTCATAGCTGAAGAAATTGTTGAGAACTTGTGATATGTCAATAAGTTATCCAGTTACAAAAATTAATTCAAAACCCATACTTTGTAGTAACTTTTACATTTACATTGGGGCTTTCTGTTTTTGTATCAGAAAGTTATAACAGTATACAAGGCTCTTTTATAGCCTTTAGGTTGGCCCTGTGGTACATTGCTTAAGCCCTGGGCATAGGGAGCCAGATCCCACATGGTTAGAGTCCCCGCCTTGGCTGCTTGAAAAACACACCTGGCATGTGTACGTATGCAATGCATGCCTAAAATCCTGACATGGTGGAAACTGGAGGAAAAGAATTGAAGATGACCACGCCCCACTGGGAGGTGCTTCTCTCTCTCCCTCTGGTGAGTGCACCCCACCTTTTGGCAATTAAAAAAAAAGTGATTGGGTTATGATAAAATTGTTCCTGTACAACTCTTCAGAGTATTGCCTTTTAATCAATTTTTAAAATATCCATTGAAGGGCCGGCAAGTGGCATGGTGGTTAAAGGTGCTGGATTCCCACATGGCCGACCACGGTTCAAGTCTTGGACCTGGTGGTTTGCCTTCTCACTTCCTCTCTCTATCTCTCTCTATCTCTGTCTCTCTCTGATCAAGCTGGAAAATAATAATGACAATAATAATAAATAAAGGTAAATAAAATAATTATAAAAAAAAATATCCATTGAACAACCACTGTGCAAGACACCAATCTGAGGGCTGTAAATTGCATTATCTATATTGCGTGAAGGCATGCAAAGTAGGTTTTATTAGTAGCCTATAGTATCGGGGCAAAAGAAAAATTTACATTGGTATCCAAATCAACCTAAATGCATCTACTCAAGACTTTGTTAAAAAGGCGATGTAGGGAACCAGCAGTTAGCGTAATGGCTATGTCGCTGGACTCCCACGTAGTCGACCGCGGTTCGCGTCTCGGACCCGGTGGCTTACAACTCACGCCGGGCGCGTGTGCGTGCGTGCCCAAGATCCCGAGAGGAGAATGGAGGAGAAGGGATTGCGGCGTGACCATCCCCCCTGGGGGGTGATTTCTCGCTTTCTGTCTCTATGTCTCTCTCTGTCTGTCTGGCGAGCGCACGCGCCCTATAGCGAAAAACCTCTCCAAAAACACAAACAAACAAAAAAAAAAGGCGATGTAAGGGCCGGCAGGTGGTGTGGTGGTTAAGAGCTCTGGACTCCCATATGGCCAACTGCGGTTTGAGTCCCGGACCTGGTGGTTTGCTTTCTCACTTTTTCTCTCTGTCTCTCACTCTATCCCTCTCTGGTCAAATTTAAATAAATAAATAAATAAAGTTAAATAAAACTATTCTTTTTTTAAAAAAGAGGCAATGTCAGTAGGGTAAATATGACTTGTTGAAATTGTGCCTGGTCACCAAATGGCAAAGCAAGAGTGTGTTACGTTCAAGTTTTTTCCTTGCCTATTTATTTTCAAGGAGGTGACAGGCTACAGACCTGTCGGTTCAGCTTCCCATCAGCTTACTCCTCAGTGTGACGTGTAGAGACACCCACTGGACATTTAGCTTTCGTCATGATCGTTCTACTGCTCGCAGTTAACAGGTGACTCAGTGACAGAGCCCCGTCTGTCTCGAGTCCTCTCTCCACCTTTACTTCTTCGCTCAGTGCCAGTGAGAAGGGAAGCAGCCCAGCACTACAGGGAAGAGAACAGAGACCTGAATAATACATATTGTTTAGCAGAGCAAGAAGCCACCTGGGTGTCATTGTTTTTTAACCTGTGTTTTCAGGATAATGCCCGGTGTATAATGTCCATTCAGCTCTGTTGAAGATGTCGACATTGATTGTGGTGTGTACTTTCCAGAGGCAGAGTGTAAGAATTATCTCCTGACCTTACCAAGAACAATGCCTGACTCAGGGTAGGAGTTCAGTAAATATTTATTGATTGATAGAATGGGTCCTTTTTTGCTTTTCACTTGAACACTTGGTTTTTGCAAAAATACTGGGAAAGGGGGCCAGCAGGTGGCTTAGTAGTTGGGGCTCAGCAGCTCCAACAGGTGGTGTGGTGGGGAAGGTGCTGGACTCGCAGGTGACTGACCACAGTTCGAGTTCTGGATGTGGCAGCTTGCTTTCTCATGTTCCCTTTCTCTCTCTCTGATCAAATTTTAAAACGATAATGATGAATAAAAGTAGTTGGGGCTCTGGTCAACTGCAGTTCAAATCCCATCAGGAGGCTCAAATCTTACTTTTCTCTCTGTCTCTGTCTCTTTCTGGCAAGTGCACCCTATTTTAGAAACCTAAAATAAATAAGTGAACAAATAAATAAATAAATCTTTAATACATTATTTACTTAAAATAAATACTGAGAAGGTAATTATGATACTTTTCTGCACTTTGACAATCAGAAGATTGTTTTATAAATCTAGGCAACTTTTGAAAAAAAATACTTTTTTTTTTTCAATTTGACAGAGAGCACATGTACTCACCAGAGACAGGAAGAAATCACCCCCAAATAGGGTGTGGTCACGCCACAATCCCTTCTCTATTTCTCCATCCTGTCACGATTTGGGATGGACATGCACATGTGCCTGGCTTTTTTTTTAAGCCACAGGTGCTGAGATTCAAATGATGCTCAGCTGTGTGGGCTCTGGATCCCTAACCACTGGGCCATGGGGCCTGCCCTAGACTTCTCTTTTTTTTTTTTTTTTTTTTTTTTAAGTTTTTTGCTATAGGATACTTGTGCTTGCTGGAGACAGGGAGAGAGATGGAGAGAGAGAAAGTAAGAAATCACCCTCCAGAGGAGATGGCCACACTGCAATCCCTTCTCCACCTTCCTCTGAGGATCTTGGGCACACGCAGATGTGTCCGGCATGATTTTCAAGCTGCTGGGTCCGGGAATCAAACTTCTCAGTTAACCATATGGGATCTAGAAGCTTTAACCTCCATGCCGCCTGCTGGCCCTATTGTTAAAAGCAGTTTTCAGTTCACAGAAAAACTGAGTAGACAATTCAGAGATTTCCTGTGTACTCCCTACCCCCCCGAAGACACAGTCTAGGGACCTTTCTTACTTTTAAAGTAGGATTTGAAAGTTATTCTTTCTCTGTTGTTCACATTGTTTATGCTGTATGTGTATATGTGTGTTTATGTGTGAACACTTTATAATGTGTTCAATTTTTCCTTTTAATTATAAGGGCCCTGCCCCAGCTTCCCAAGTAGCTGCAACTACAAGTGTGTACCACCATGCCTGGCTGTTAGTGTGTTAACATTTTAAACTACTGGGCTGGCTCTATGGCCTGGTTACGGCACTGGATCTCACGTGGCCCACCCTGCAGTTCGAGTCCTGGATCCGGCAGCTTGCGAAACATGCTGAGTCTGTGTGCCTAGAATCCTGAAGGAGGAAGAGGTGGAGGAGAGGGTGTGCTTTCTTCCTTTTCCTTTCCTCTGTCTCTCTGTCTTTCTCTTTGGCAAGCACATGTGCCCTTTAGAAAATAAATAAATAAATAAATCAGCCAGGCAATCATGTTTATAGTTTAGTTTTTTGTTTTTTCTGTTTTTGTAGAGGTTTTTTGCTACAGGGCATGAGCACTTGCCAGAAGGACAGAGAGAGAGACAGAGAGACAGAAAGCGAGAAATCACCCCCCAGGGAGGATGGCCACGCCGCAATCCCTTCTCCCCCATTTTCCTCTCGGGATCTTGGGCACTCACGCAAACGCACCCAGCATGAGTTTTAAGCCACCAGGTCTAGGACTCGAACCGCAGTCGACTACTTGGGAATCCAGCTACATAGCCATTATGCCAACTGCTGATTCCTATAGTTTAGTTTTTTAAATGCTTCAGATAACTGACTTTTAGTAGTTTCAGGTTTTAGAGATTTAGTGCCTCCTCCTACTGCCTTTGAATTCAGAATGGGAGCCCACCATCAGCCACAGCACATGCAGTTTTCCTACCTTTATTCTTTTTTTTTTTAAAAAAAAGAATTATTTATTTATTTTTTTAATTTATTCATCCATTTATTATTTTAATTTGACCAAAGAGAGACAGAGAGAGAGAAAGTGAGAAAGCAAGCCACCAGGTCCAGGACTTGAACCGTGGTCAGCCATGTGGGAATGTCCAGCGCCTTAACCACCACGCCACCTGCTGGTCCCGCCTACCTTTATTCTTAACCGTTCAGGGACTCCCGTTTGGAGGTAATAGTCCCTGCATCATGGTGAATAGGGTTCCCTCAAGTTTAATTCTATCATTCCTGCTTCTCCATCAGACCAGGCTTTCCAGTCTTCTCTGGTCAGTGGGTCCTGAACAAAGCAATATGTGGGAGGCCTGATTCGTGGTTGAGAGTTACACATCAGCACGCTGCCTGCACATCGCACGTTGACATACCCTAAAACTCTGGCTAAATTGCATGTTGGCTGGGTAAAACTATATCTTAAACACCAGAAAGGAGTTTTTTTTTAAGTGTCTGTGTTTACCGTGTGACCACATCAGAACTCATGCTTTACATCAGTGAGACACGGAAAGTGCTTCTTTGAAGGACTATTCAAACAGCTCCCACTTCCGAGCTAAAGCTAATATTGTGTTTCCTGCAAGCATTACTCATACTTGTTTCATCAACGCCACCCACATTTAAAAATAAGGCTTTATTTTGACACTTAGAATATATTAATGCTCTGGGAAATTAATCTAATTAGATTTTAGAATGTGGGTGTGAAACCTTCTGGAATTAGTGTTTATAAAGAGATATTTGTTTCCCACTTTAGTAACATATACTCATACTGGCTAGTATCTGTCCAGTTCAAAGATTTTTAAGTAATAAGAGGCCAAATGTGTAAAGTAGAGTAACTTGGGAATATGTTTTTCATATTGGTCCTGGTCTTCTAATTGGGGCCAGCTTTTAACTCATAAACCCCGTCCTATTTGTACAATTTTATTTTAAATTCGCGTACACCTTAACATCCTCAATTGTTTAGCACTAGAAATAAATTCAAACCACCAAAGCCAAAACAAAAAAGGTAAATAAAACTTCCATTTTCTTGTTGCAAAAGCTGTAACACCTTCCACGTTGACCTGTGACATTACATAAACTAGATAGTGTCTGGTGTAGTGAGAACATACCGTCTTGTAACTGGAATTAGGTTTTTGATAACAGTTGGGTCTTAGACTGACCTCTGCGGTTTCTGTGCATCCAGTTCAGCAGCTGGAATTCCCGTGTGTACATCTCCTCTCTATGTGGGTTCTAAAAGTAGACCTAGCCTGGAATTGCATCAACCCGTAATTCTTCTATTCACGTGCACCGAGCCCAGTGCCTTAAACACTGTTGAATAATTATCACCACCATTGTCGTTCTTGAGTGTTCGCCTTGTCTCGGGTGCTGGACAAAGTGTCTTACACCCTGACCTCATTTATCCTTCACGAGAATCCAGTACTGTGGGTGCCCACATCCAGGAAGAAGATGTGCCATTGAGTCAGGGGTGCAGAAAGTTTTCTTGGGAGTAACACTCATGAAAGCAGAAGAGAAGAGGCAGTGCTTTGAGTTCTAGACCCAGTGGCTTGAAAAACATGCCTGGTGTGTGTGTGTGTGTGTGTGTGTGAGCACATGTGTGCCCAAATCCCTGGAGGAGCATGGAGAAGAAAGGATTTTGGAGTGGCCGTGGGGTGGTGCTTTCTCACTTCCCCTTTCTCTTTGCCTATCTCTCTGTCAGCACATGTGCCCTAGAGCAAAATTTAAAAATAAAAAATAAAAATTTTAAAAGATGAGTACTTGTTTATAAAATACTTTGAGATTATTGGAAGAGTGATGGAGGGTAAATGTGAGTTATTTTAACAGTGAAGAGGGTTAAGGGGGAAAAACCTCGTTCCTCGGGAGCAAATTGTAGAACACTCCTATTCCAAGCAAGACTTGTGAAATTGGCAATTCACTGTACTAGCCTTCTAGTTTTCACAGTGAAGTCTTTGTCCTTTAACTTAAAATCCTAAGTACATATTAACAATAATGTAAAATAACCTAATATTAGGAAAGTGCCTGGAAATCATTGCTTTGGAAAGAAATCGATTTCAAGAAGCCATGTCAACTGTATCTTTTTCTTCTCATTTTTTAAACAAATATGGTATATATAAAAATGTATTATAGAGGGGCTGGCAGGTGGCTTGGTGGTTAAGGGTGCTGGATTCCCACGTGACTGACTATGGTTCGGGTCCTGGACCTGGCAGCTTGCTCTCTCTCTCTCTCTCTCTCTGTCTCTCTCTCCCTCTCTGGTCAAATTGAAATAAATAAATGAATGAATGAATAAAGTTAAATAAAATAGTTTTTTTTAAAAAAATGTATTATAGAACACTAAGCATACTAATTTTTAGTAATAAACTTGGGTCTACTTAAGATAGAATTTTTTTTTTTTTTTTTTTTTTTAGGTTTTTGCTGTAGGGCTCATGCGCTCACCAGAGAGGTAGAAACAAAGAGAAACGGTGAGAGGGAAAGTGAGAAATCACCCCAAGGAGGGATGGCCACACTGTAATCCCTGCTCCAGTTTCCTCTTGGGATTTTGGGCATATACACACACGATCCCTGGTATGACTTTCAAGCCACCAGGTCCAGGACTCAAACATGGCTGGCCATGTGGGAGTTCAGTGCCTTAACCACCATGCCACCTGCTGGGCCCATTGAGGGGCTCCTTGCTGCAGAGCCCCACGGTAGCATGGGGCATCTCACTGCAATGAGAGAGAGAGAGAGTTTCCTGTGTGTGTCTCCTGAGCCCAGGAGTAGGGCTGGCTCCAGGGTGCAGCAGAAGCATGCTGCTCCAACGAAGCCAGATCCCACATGGCAGCCACAGTCTGAGCGCCCGGCAGTGCGCCAACGCCCAGGATCCCAGAGCTGGAGGCTGGAGGAAAGATGGTGATCAGGCCCTGTGGAGGGTGCTCGTCTCACTCCTCTTACTCTCCTGTGTGCACACACCCATTTTATCATGAATATGCAAATAAATAAATAAACCCCGGATCAATCATGAGACCCTGCCCTGATCCTAACTTCCTCCTAAATGCCTCACTTTTCAACTCCGTAGTCAGATCACAGATTTGTTCTCCGAATCCGATCACAGGCAAACCTCAACGTCTGATGTGGGAGCTAAGCCACAGCAGTGTGTATTGTTCATTTATTATTATTATTTTATTTATTTATTTATTTTGAGAGTTTTTTGCTGTAAGGCATGTGCACTCGCCAGAACGGCAAAGAAATACAGAGAGACAGAAAGAGAGAAATACCCCTCTGGGGGGTGGCGGATGGCCACGCCGCAATCCCTTCTCCTCCATTCTCCTCTCAGGATCTTGGGCATGCATGCACATGCGCCCGGCGTGAGTTTAAGCCACTGGGTCTGGAACTCGAACCACGGTTGACTACATGGGAGTCCAGTGACGTAGCTGTTACGCCATCTGCTGGTCCCCACAGCAGTGTGTATTGGACCCCAGGGTTTTTATATCAGTTGAATTGGTTCAGGCGAACTGCTGAAAAGCCTGGGAGGCCTAGGGAGGGCTGCAGTGAGCATCTGGAGAGGCGAGCCAGCGGGCGGGGAAGATGGGACAGGCTCACTGCTTTAGTTGGGATTAAAGGGTGGGTTTTTCTGTTTGTTTATTTTTGCCAGGTTGACCCAAAACCCAACCTACCTTTCTTGTCATCTCTTTCTGCTCAGCTGGCATGATCTGGGTAAGGCCGATCAGGGTTTGCTCTTCAGCTCTTTAAGCTCATAGATTTGGTATTTTCACCATGCATGAGGTGACTCACACTAACCAAGTGCCGAGACCGATGAATAAACCAGAGCGTGCATGCCTAAGGAGACTGGGTACTCGTATTTGCTGATCTGTATATTCTCTCCCTGTGGTTAATCCGTGTAGAAGGCTAAGTTCTATATATAAAGTTTCTTAGCATAAAAGCAAAATTGAATTGGATGAATTTGCTGGTGACACCAAGGTATGGGAGCCTAAGGCATCTCTCTCTAGAGGGACAGATCCATGGTCAAAATCGAATAGAGCACAGAAAGAAAAATGTGGATAGCACACGTTCTCCTCGTCTGTGGACATGGGGGTGACCTCACAGAAGCAGAGAGGTGAAGGATGACTGCTAGCAGCTGGCATGGATTTGGTGATGGGGATACAGGCACGCTGCCCATGGAAACATGATTAGATGGGTAAGAGCAGCAGTGTCTAGTGTTCCCAAATACGGCGAGGTGAATATAGTCTCCAGAGATGGGCTGTGTGTGTAGAGTACCTGGAACAAGGGTTCTGAATGTTTCCCACACACAGTAACCGGTGGTCGGGGTGATGGGCATACTGGTCACTCTGATCGAGTCATTCCACATTGTACTCATGTGCTGAAAAACCACCAGAAATATGTCCAATTATTATATGTGAATAAAAACCTTTTTAAGTAATAAAAATGAAGTAGACTTTTATTGGGCACACGTGCACAAAAAAAGATAGAGGGCTGGCCCTGATGCCTAGTGGTTAAGGGAGCCAGGCCCCACATGGCCGACCACCATTCAAATCCTGGCCCTGGCGGTTTAGAAACACACTGGGCTCACGTGTGTGGATGCCTAAACGCCTGACAGGATGGAGAAATGCGGAAGGGATGTGCGTATGACTATGCCCCACTTCGAGGAGGGGGCTGGTGCTTTCTCCTTCTCCCCCTCCCTGCCTGTTTTCATCTGGTAAGTACACGTGCCCTCTGGAAATTAAAAACAAAAAGAGTGTGACGCTGGCAAGTGGCATGGTGGTGAAGGTGCTGGACTCCCACATGACTGACCGAAGTGTGAGTACTGGACCTGGTGACTTGATTGCTCACTCTCTCTCTGGTCAAATTGAATAATAGTAATAATAATAGTAATAATAATAATAATATAGTAATAATGATAAAGAAATAAGTAATTCTTTTTTAAAAGGTGGAATAGTCTATTCTACAGATACTATGAAAATGATTTCTGTTAATCCATTTTTCTTTATGTAGACTATGACATAATTAGTTTTGCCTAGATCTTTTAAATTCTAATCTCTATTTAATCTTGCATCTCTGAGATTATACCCAGACACCTAGATTGGATATTAATTTATCATCTCATGACTTGCCCAAACTGGCAAGTCTAAGAATCTATATATTATTTATTTATTTACTCTTGAGAGTATAATTTTTTCTTTTCTTTTCCTATAAGGTATGTGTGCTCGCTGGAAGGAGACGAGAGAGAGAGAGAGAGAGAGAGAGAGAGAGAGAGAGAGAGAGAGAGAAATCACCCCCATGGGGGGGATGGCCATGCCTCAATCCCTTCTCCACTCTCCTCTCAGGATTTTGGGCACACACACACATACGCCTGGCATGATTTTCAAGCCGCTGTCCAGGAGTCAAACTGCAGTCAGTCTTGTGGGAGTCCAGTGCCTTAAACTATCACACCACCTGCTGGTTCCCTATTTGATTTTAAATTTAAAATCTAGCAATATTTTGGACCTAGTAGTTAATCACAAACAGCAAGTTCATTTTAAGGTATTCCTTTTTTCCTTAGAGTTTTCTAGTCATGATTTACTCAGGTACCCACATAAGTAGTCATTAAGTAATTAATTTAGAAAATATTATTGAGCACCTGCTATGTGCCAGGCATTGTTTGAGGCAAAGGGAAAGCAGTGAACCAGACAGTAAAATATTTTACACTTATGTGTGATTTCTATTTATAGCATATCAGATCATGATAAATTCTATGGACAAAAATAGGGGAGCAAGAAACTGAGAACTGAAAGATTGGAGTTAATGAGAAGGACAGAAGTTTGGGGTCACTGTTTCACAAGATTCCTGTTAGCTATCTAAATGTCTACTATCAAGTAGATAGTTCAGTGTATGCATCTCGAGTTTAGGGAAGAGGTCTGAGCTGGGCACATCAATTTGACTATCAGAAAAGCTAGAATTAAGATGGTAAAATTCGAAGTTCTCAGTGCAGTTGTATTTCTCTGAGCATGGTTACTGAACTTTAGAACTCCGTTACTTAGTACAACGGTCATCATACATCACCCTTTTGGACAATGGCTGTGTTCGCTATTTGCTGAAGTGTTTACTGAGAATAATTATATGAAACTTGTATGCATTGGTAGGGGTGCATACTATCAAGGGTTTGTTGGTTTTGGGGACCAGCTGATGGTGCAGCAGTAACCCAGCTCTCTGTGAGGCTGGACCCAGGTACACACCCATAACCCAAGCCAGCAAAGGCTGGGGTGGATCGTGGCAACACGAAGACCCTGTTATGATTTCTCTCTTTCTGTCTCTCGGAAGAAATATATTTTTAAAAAGACAATTGGTTTTGTAAGTTATAAAAGCATAATAAGTAGAGCAGGAACTTTATATGTTTAGAAGTAAAACTAATGTAACCAAGTCATAAATGAGAAAATAAGAACTAATGGGCATGGTGAGCATCCCACTTTTGGTGGCGCTCAGAAGTTAATGTCCCGCGTGCATCATTTTAATATGTGTTGGCAGACCATCGATTAGTAGATGCTAGTGCTTTAAGAGCTTCCTGTGTGCTTATTCTACACCCTGTCATCTGGGCTTTCTGTCGTGCCTAATATTATTTAATTGTCCTTTTTATATTTCTCAGAAATAGTTTAAAATCAGTAATACTAGATCACTCAATAAATCCGACTTGGGGCGAACTCTACTTCTGACAGATTCTATTTTGCAAAGATATCCACAACGTGGGGCCAGCAGGTAGCATTGTGGTTAGGGTGCTGGACTCCCACATGGCTGACCATGGTTCAAGTCCCAGACCTGGCAGCTTGTGCTCTCTGTGTGTGTGTGCGTGTGTGTGTGTGTGTGTCTGGTATGTGCATGTGGCCTATAGCAAAATTTAAAAAATAATAATAAATAAAAATTAAATAAATAATTTTTTATAAAGGTATCCACAACAATGTCTCCTATGTGCTCATCTTATAATGTGACCTGGAGACTCCTCCCACTGGGTGGTGGGAGGGGACATATGTCCCTTCCCCTTGGACCTAGGCACAGTTTCTGTGACTGCATTGACCTATAGACAGAAAGTGCGCGTGACGCCGCGGGACTTCTGAGGTCGGATCATACGTGCTGTGCATTTTCATCTTGCTCTTAGGCCTCAGCCGCCATGTTGTCAGGAAGCCCCCACACCACACCTGGCGACCACAGGGAGAGACTGATGGGAGAGCTTCCTGTGGGCAGCACAACTGACATCTCGGCCCAGTCATAAATCTCTGGTCAAATTAAAATAAATGAATGAGGGGCCGGCAGGTGGCTTGGTGGTTAGGGGCGCTGGATTCCCACATGGTGGACCGCGGTTCAAGTCCTGGACCTGGTGGCTTACTTTCTCACTTTCTCTTTCTCTCTCTCTCTCTCCCCCTCTCTGGTCAAATTAAATAAATGAAGTTAAATAAAATAATTCTTTAAAATAAGATAAAATAAATGAGTAAATAACATTAAATAAATAATTATTTTTGGGACCAGCAGGTGGCGTGGTGGTTAAGGCACTGGACACTCCCACATGGCCAACCAGGGTTCAAGTCCTGAATCTGGTGGCTTGCTTTCTCAATTCCTCTCTCTCTCTCTCACTCTCACCCTCTGTCTCTCTCTGGTCAAACTAAAAAATAAAATGAATGAATAAATAAAATAAAATAAATAATTATTTTAAAATAAATAAATAAATAAATAATTATTTTTAAAAAAGAAAGACAGGGCTACTGTGTGTTTTTTTATTCTAGTTTAAAGATAAAATATGACATTGAAAAGTTGAGGACCATTCAAGAAGTTTTTTTTTTTTTTAGAATTATTTATTTGTTCTTTTTTTTTTTTTTTTTAATTTGGCCAGAAAGGGATAGAGAGAGAGAGAGAGAGAGCGAGAGAGAGAGAGAGAGAGGAAGAGAGAGTAAGTGAGAAAACAAGCTGCCAGGTCTGGGACTCGAACCATACTGGGAATCCTGCAACCTTAACCACCACGTCACCTGCCGGCCCCAAGATGTTTTTATACTGCTTTTCTCTGAAGATGAGAGAAAGGGCAACTAAGAAACTTTGATATGAATGCATTAAGACTTATGGAAAACAGCTTAAAGTAAGTTTGCTCCAAGGTTCTTGTCACAAGAGCGTACACTTTGCACACGGCGCCTCTGCGTTCTTTGTAATCAGGGTTTTTACAGTCTGTCATGCCAGCGTGTCACAGAAGAAGACATTTCACTGCCGTTTCCTTTTGTAAGAAATGATTTTGCCATTTGCCCCTCTAGATTTCATTTCCTCTTTTTTGAAATACAAGCCATGCTAATCTAATACAGAAGTGTCGTTTGGAGGAATAGTGAGTGAAATGCAAAACTTTCCATAGCTTTAGCTGTAAAATGGCGTCACCGTGGTGGAGGCACTGCACTAGCCTCAGGGGTGCGGATCTCGATTCTCTGTTGCCCGCTCACTGTGCCTTCCTGAGCGAAAGCTTGGCCATTGCAGTCCCCAGAGACTGTATGTAAAAACCCTCTGTTCTTACGAGGTTCCCACGGGTTAGTCAGCGCCATGCTATTCAAGGGTGTGAGTCTGGAACCGGGCTGCTTGGTTCCTGCGCTGGTACTGACTGTAATTTGGGACAAGGCATTTAGCCTCTGTTACTTCATCTGTAAAATGGGGGTGATCATAGTGCCTACCTGGGCCAACCGGTGGCCTGCCAATTAAGGCGGCTGGATCGCATGTGGCTGACTGCATGGATCGAGTCCTGGATGCGGCAGCTTGAAAAACACAGCAGATTCTTGCGCATGTGAGCCCAAAGTCCTGAAAGGAAGAAGAAATGGAGACGGAGTGACAGTGGGACCATCCTCCATGGAGGGGATGCTCTCTGTCTCTGTCTCTCTTCGGCAAGTACACATGCCCTCTGGCAAATTTTTAAAAAAGTGTAATAGTGTCTACCGTTTAGGATGATTACAAATAAGTGAGTTTATAAACATTACCACTTAGAGGAGCAGGTGTCAGACACAGGCTATGTGCGCGCTGACTGTCATTATTCTCAACAAGGTGCTGGTTGTGATATTTAGCTCTATCTTGAATTCTGCATCAAGAAAAAACTGAATGAGCCCTTCCTTGTTGGGAGTATTGTATAAGTGATCAATGAATGAACTGAGTGCCAAACAGACTGCATGACCTCAGGTCCCTTCAACAAAAGTGTTTTAAGGCAGTCTGGGTCCTAGGATCAGCTGGCACTGGTCCTACAGCTGTCCTGGGGGTAACTGATTCATAGTGAAGGGAGAAGGCATCAGGTAGGTCTGTTGTAAGGAGGGATTAAGTCCTTCAGAGGCGAGGAACTCTTGGAAATTTTGTGAATGGTTCGCACGCTGTAGCTCCAAGAAATACTGATACGTTAATATGTTTGTAAAGGGCTACGTGAATACATAAATAGACCCATCAGGCTCATGCCCTAAGTCGCCACGCGCTGTGTACATAGATTGGATGTCGTGGGTGTGACTCCATAGGCCAAAATATCAGGGATTGTTTTGCTGAACAAATACTTTTTGGCTGAGAGATCTGAAAGGCTTGTTGTTTTTTCAGTCACTTCTGTAGATCAGCTGGTTAAAAAGGTAGGTAGATAATATAATTCTAGAAAAACATGGGGCAGTCGGTGCTTCACTTAAGTAGTCTTTTTAATGAGTAATTAATAATTGATCCATTTTAATTTGCTAGCGGGCACATGAGAGAGGCAGAGAGACAGGGAAAGTAAAAAAGCACTTCCTCTCGCCCTATAGGGGGACGGTCACTCTGCAATCTCTCTCCAGTTCTTTGGACACCCACGCATACCTGCCTGGCATATTTTTAAGCCACTGGGTCCGGGGCCTGAACTGTGCTGTTGGTCATGTGGGATCCAGCCGCCTTAACCACCACACCACCTGGCTGGGCTGATAAAAGTATTCAACCACCTGATGCAGAAGAAAAGCTGGATGGTGGGGCCGGCAAGTGGTGTGGTGGTTGAGGGCTCTGGACTCCCACATGGCCAACTGTGGTCCTAGACCTGGCAGCTTGCTTTCTTACTTTCCCTCTCTCTCTCTCTCTCTCTTGCTCTGTCCCTCTCTGGTCAAATTAAAAACAAACAAATAAAATTAAATAAAATAATTTTTAAAGAAGAAAAAGTTAGATGGTGGCTTCTTTCTTCAGATTATGAAATGCCAGTAATGGTGTGGAGGAGCGGAATGAGCAGCCGATTAGATGAAGAGGAAAACCCTAGAGAGAAGTTGGGAGTGTAGACTGTTTCTTCTAACTTCAAAGCAGATTTCTAAATTGTCATGTGATTATGAAACAGACTGAAAACATCAAAAATTAACTGCACAAATGGACATTGGGTAGGCTCCATTAGCAGGTTCAGTTACACTTCACCAGTGAGTGATAACCCATGGGGAGGTCTGTTTGTTTTAAATAAACCGTATTGGGACCAGCAGATAGCGTAATGGTTAGGTCACTGAACTCCCATGTAGTCGACCACGGTTCAAGTCTGGGACCCAGCAGCTTAAAACTCAAGCTGGGGGCATGTGCATATGCATCCAAGATCCCAAGAGGAGAATGGAGGAGAAGGGATTGAGGCATGGCCAGTCCCCCAGGGGGTGATTTCTCACTTTCTGTCTCTCTGTCTCTGTCTCTCTTGTGATCACATGTGCCTAAATAAATAAATAAAATAAAATAAGCAATATTTGCCCTGGACCCCACCTGGCTCACATGCTTGGAACAAAGTGTCTGGCTGCTACATGATTGTGAATGGATCTCGATTTTCAGCAGTGTGGCAGAGATCAGGGAGCCGGAAGCTGAAGCCAGAGTAAAGGATACTGTTTCATACACTCCGAGTTTGGAGTTTGGGGGTCTTTACATTGTGGGCCAGCCCTGGAGAGAGGGAATCACATGGGGCAGAAGAAAAGAAAGCAAAGCAGATGGTTTAGTGGTTACATCGCTGGACTCCCACATGGTGGACCCTGTGGCTTGGAACTTACGCTGGGTGCATGTGGTGCTGCCCAAGACCCCAGGAGGAGAATGAAGGAGAAGGGATCGCTGCATGGCCATCCCCCTCACCCGGGGAGGGGTGATTTCTCACTTTCCCTCTTACTGTGTTTATCTCTGGCTCAGTTGCCTGGTGGTTAAGGCAGCTGGATCCCACATGGCCGACTATATGGTTCAGGTCCCAGACCTGGCATCTTAAGAAACACAACAGGCGCATGTCTGTGCACACTCCAAATCCCGACAGAATGGAGAAATGAAGAGATTACAGCGTGCTCACGTCCCAAGGAGTGTGTTCTCCCTCTCTCGCGGTCTCTGGTGAGCTGCTGTGCCCTTTAGCAAAGGGGAGGGGGAAAAAAGACTAGAAGTTCTGCTGACGGGTTTAGAAGGGTAGCTCAGGGAAACCGAGTAGCAGGCTAAGGGAAGGGAAATGTTGGGGTCCTATAGGCAGCACCAAGGGGGTAGCGCAGGGAGGGTATCAGACCCTAGATCACTAAAAGGGAGTGGGGGCTCAGCAAGGACCTCTGACCTCAGAGTAAAAGCTGAACTTAACTGCTTTCCTGCGGGGCTCCCAACCCCCAAC
This sequence comes from Tupaia tana, assembly GCA_026018925.1. Taxonomy (NCBI): domain Eukaryota; kingdom Metazoa; phylum Chordata; class Mammalia; order Scandentia; family Tupaiidae; genus Tupaia; species Tupaia tana. Next base: position 102,301,758 of record JAKSZU010000013.1, on the reverse strand, counting down.
TTAACCCTTCCCACTACATATGCCTTGTCAGTTTTCTTGCAATTTGATTTATTTCTTCCATGAGGGAGGGAGATGGCAAAGAGTGAGACAGAGAGAGAGAGAGAAAGGTGGGCACCAGGCAGGGCCTTCAGCCAGGATCATGGGCGTGTGCTCACTCCGGACACGAATCCCAGGCTTCCCGCAGGGCCTCAGCGTGGCCATGAGGTGGCTGGTCTGGCTTCTCGTTCTTTACACACACAGCCTGCTTCCACCTCAAGGCTTTGACCTCCATGTCCGTGCTCTGCCCTCTGCCAAGAACGCACCTGCCCCAGGTGGCTTCTGGTCCCTCAGATAACCCTGTTGTGGGTGGTGTCATCTTCCGAGTAGCCCTGCACCGCAGTTACACACGTCGAAAACTGGCAGGTCAGCTGTGACAGAAGACGACTGCTCAAGAAGCAAAACTGGAGGAAAGCCACGGTTTTAAAGGCACGGCCCGTTTCATATCAGTTCATGCATTTTTCAAAAGGCAACACCTGCGCGTGCTCCGGAATTCCCGGTCACCTCCGCTTCCTCCTGGGAGGCCACCACTGTTAACCGGTTTCCCGTGAATTCCGTCACAGAGCTGTCATTTATACACATGTCCCCCCTTTACAAATATTAGCATACTGTTCACACTTTTGTTACCTTATTATTATTATTATTTATAGGGAGTTTTTGCTACTGGGCACATGCACTTGCCAGAAAGACAGAGAGACTGAAAGCAAGAAATGATGCCCCGGGGGGGATGGCCATGCCACAGTCCCTTCTCTTCCATTCTCCTCTTGGGATTTTGGGCACGCACACATGCATGCACACTGTGTGAGTTTTAAGCCACCGGGCCCAGGCCGCGAACTGTGGTCAACTACGTGGATGTCCAGTGATGTAGCCATTATGCCATTTGCTGGTGCCAGCTACCTTATTTTTATTTTTTTTAGTGGTAGAGGGTGCATTTGCAAGACACAGAGACACAGAGACACATAGTGCCCCCCACAGGTCTGGACAAGGCGAACTGCCCCTGTTTGGCCTCCTTGGATCACGGGCACACATTGGGATGCAAACGGGACTGTGCCTTGAGGGTCAGCCTTGCAGAGCTGTTGTGTTTGACCACTGTGCTGTCCAGTCCCCCTGCTCCAAATGTAGATCCCTCCCACGTGTGTCCTTTTGTCATACCCTTACTAGGCAGTACCTTTTTAGTTTTTTGTTTTTTAAAAATTTATTTCATGAGAGCAAAAGAGAGAAAGGTGCCCTCCACAGGCTGTCTTCACACCACGATCCTTCCCGGCCTCCCAGCCAGCCAGACCAGGAGCTCACGCATGTTCAGGTGCACCCTGGATCCCAGCCTGAGCTACACATGGCCGCATAGTTACCCAGCCCGTCCTCCCACGGCAACATTCCGGCTGGGCCAAGAGTTTTATTTATTTTTAATAATTATTTATTTAATTTTATTTATCATTATTTTCCAATTTGCTACAGGGCATGCACACATACCAGAGAGAGAGAAGAAGCAAGAGACAAAGTGAAAAAGCAAGCCACCAGGTCCAGGATTCAAACCATGGTCAGCCATGTGGGAGCCCAGTGCCTTAACCACCACACCACCTGTCAGGCCCAACCAAGAGTATTTTTTAAAGCAACAGTTTGTAACCACATAACTCAGTATCAAGTAGCAGTTATATTCCTAAAAGCTGAGTTTATTCTTGGTACATGTAAGGGACATTGCTGCTATTTGACATTTTTATTCTTGAATTTTTTTTCATAGATTTTTGCCTTAGTGTGTGTGAACTCACCAGAGAGAGAGAAAGAGAGAGACAGTGAGAGGGAAAGTGAGAAATCATCCACCAGAGGAATGGCCAGGCCACAATCCTTTCCCCTCCATTCTCTTCCTGGGATCTTGGGCATGCACACACATGTGCTCAGCTGAGTGTCAAGGCACTGGGTCTGGGACTCGAACTGTAGTCAGCCATGTGGGAGTCCAGGGACATGACCACTATGCCACTCTGCTGGCCCCATATTCCTGAAGATATTAAGACAAAGTTTTGTAGTTCTGTGCTTTTAGACCCGAAGTTTTGTAAACTCAGTAAATTTGTGCACTTCTTGCTTATAGTTATGGGAAATATGCGGATTAGTATGCCAGAAAGTACTCTTTACTTATTTATTTACGAATTACATTTGCTATAGGGCACTCATGCTTGCCGGAGAGGGGTTCTGTGACACCACGGTCCCTTCCCTTCCATCCTCCTCTCCGGTTTGGGGCATGCACACACAAGCACCCAGCCACAGCATCCAGGACTTGAAGTACACAGTTGGCCATGTGGGATCCAGCTGCCTTAGCCAGCACGCCACTGATGGCCCCAAGCCGTACTGTTTACAGTAAAAGTAAGCAATTCTTTCCATATTATTTACGATCTGTGCACAGATGCCTTCTGTGGCCAGCTTATGGGCTGTGTATTTTTAAATATTTTTGTGAAAACTTCCAATTAGCCATTTTGACTCTGCCCCTCTTCCAGGCTAACCGATTTAGTGTTTGTCAACTTTCTTTGGCACGTAAGCCAAAGAATATTTTTATTTGTCTTGTTCAAGGTCGGCTCACCAGGACATAGAATAGGACCTTGCACATAGTAGATGCTCTTTGAATTAGGTTGACGAGCTCAGAACTGTCTTAGATGTTCGCCCTTTAACGCCACTCCAGTTCAGGTTCTTATGAAAATCACGTGAATTCAACACACAGGTTTTGAAAATACATTTTTTTTTTTTGGAAGAGGTTTTTGCTATAGGGCATGTGCGCTCGCCAGACAGACAGAGACAGAAAGCGAGAAATCACCCCCCAGTGGGGATGGCCACGCCGCAATCCCTTCTCCTCCATTCTCCTCTCAGGATCTTGAGCATGCGTGCACATGCTCCTGGCATGAGTTTAAGCCACCAGGTCTGGGATTGGAACCGTGGTCAACTACATGGGAGTCCAGTGACGTAGTCATTAAGCTAACTGCTGGTCCCAATTTTTTTATTTTAAAGAGGTTTTTGCCTTAGGGTACATGCACTCGCTGGAAAGAGAAAGACAGAGACAGTGAGATGGAAAGTGAGAAATCATCCCCCCGGGGGGATGGCCATGCTGTAATCCCTTCTCCATTCTCTTCCTGGGATTTTGGGCACACATACACACATGCCCGGCGTGAGTTTGAAGTCACTGGATCCATGATTTGAACCATGGATAAGCCATGTGGGAGTCCAGCAACATAACCACTATGCTATCTGCTGGTCCTCTAAAATAGTTAATTTTTTAAAGACTTCAATTCATTTTATTTGAGAGAGATGCCCAACAGAGCCTTGTTACTCCACAGTCCCCTTCCCCTAACCCTCCAGCTTGTCATGCAGCCACTGTGTTTTCAGGTCAGTCAGCCATGTGGCTGCCAGCACAGCAGGTCCATATGACGCTGAGCCAAAATGGTTACTTATATGTTACGTGAATTTCACTTCAACTAAAAACATGTGGAAAAGAAAACAAATTTGTATTGGACATCTTGGTTATCGCCAAGATGACAAAGAGATAATTTAGGAAGCTCCTTTTTATTTGGATGTCTAAAAGCTAATGTGGGCTAGCCTGTAGCCTAGTGGGGAAGAGAGCTGGGTTCCACATGACCAACTGTTTGAATCCCAGATGAACCAGGCACATGTACGTGTGTGCCAAAACCTAATAGGATGGAGAAACGGAGGAGAAGGAGTTGTGATGTGACCATGCCCATGGGGGTACTTTCTCCTCTCCCTCACTTTCTGTGTCTCTTTCTTTCTCAGGTAAGTGCACATACTCTTTGACAATTAAAAAAAATAATAATAAGCCAATGTGAATGCTGTATAAAACAAGTGATCTTGAGGGATGATTTCTTGCTTTCTGTCTCTCTGTCTTTCTCTGTTTCTCTGGCAAGCATACACGCCTTATAGCAAAAATCTATCTAAAACAAAACAAAACAAAAACAATTGATCTTTAATTGTGCATAAGGTCTCTATAAATTTTCTCCTGAGAAATTGCTAGGTTCCTGAGTATCACTATTGTTGCACTTGAAGTCTCCTTGATGATTGTCTAAGTACTCTTGTTGCAAAACAAGTTTAAAGGTCTTTTAGGTGCTATTTTAAAGTACACCCACAATATTAAACCTAACTCAAAGAATTGCTTGGGAATTGTTCTCCTTGCAAATTAATTTCCACCAAGTCGGTTAAGCTATCTACTAAAGCCAGTGTTTAGTGGCTTTTAGTCAAGTTGGCTAATGGTAGTCTCCTAGCGTGTGGGAGAGGTGAGTTGAAGTAGCAGAGAGTGGTATTCATGGTGAGTGTTTAGGGTTGCATTTTTATACCTTACTGTAATTACAACGTGTGGCTAGAAGTAACTATTTGCTTCTTTTTTTGAAACCACTATAGTTAGATGACTACAAACATCATTCAGTTCACCTGTGCCATAATTCACTTCCATAAACATGTACTGTGCCAGGCACTGCACTGGGCGCCATGGGGAACAGATATGAGACAGCTTGACAGCCGTCGTTAAGTTTAATAGGGTGAGATTTCCAGAAATTGCTATCATAATTTGTTGTGACATAGAACCCATCTGTGCTGAATGACTGGTTTTATGTTTTATCGTATATCAAAAATACTTTGAAAAAATAACCTGCAATTTGATATTGTTTTGGGGAAGTGTCTTGTTTTGTTTTTTGAGTTTTGTTTTTTTTTTAAAGGTTTTTGCTATGGGACGCGTGCGCTCGCCAGAAAGACAGAGAGAGACAGAGATAGAAAGCGAGAAATCACCTCCCGGGGGGATGGCCACGCCGCAATCCCTTCTCCTCCATTCTCCTCTCGGGATCTTGAGCACACACACGCGCCCAGCGTGAGTTTAAGCCGCCAGGTCCCGGACTCAAACTGTGGTCGACTACATGGGAGTCCAGCGACATAGCCATTACGCTAACTGCTGGTCCCTGAAAGTATCTTGTTTTAAACAGGGCTGTGAATCCGTGTGTATCTGTTTGAAAGTGATTTTAATACCTTCCCGTAGCAGAGGGTGTCAGCATTGAATCTGGCGAGATGCTGATGGCCACGACCAGTAGGAGCCTGTCTCGTTTCAGGTTTTCTGTTATTCCTGCCGTGGGAATGATGGTTGAAAGTTGCCTGCCACTTGGAGAAAAAATGGCAGCTTTTCCAAGTTCTCAAGTGTTAGCTCCCCCTGAATCTGTTCAGGCATTCACAGTGGGGTACCAGAAACTTAGGATTTGAATTGGACTGTATCTTTGCTGAGTTGGCATGGCATATTAATGCTCTACTTCTATTGGTAACTGTTAGTGTTGTTACTAAATCCTTAGAACCTCTTGGCTTTGTGTTGATGTGAGGTAGTTTAAATGCTTCAGAAACAGGAGTTACAACCAGGCAACACTCAGTAAAGCAAAAGGAAAACTTAAAATGCCTAACCTAAGAAAACTTCACATCTAGAGTACTCCCATTGGACAAGAGGGTTCACGTTTGTGCGTACTGCTGATTGGAAATGAACGCAGTTCCGTGGGTCCCGGGTGGAGTTACTGCTACTGCTGCTGTCTCTACCTCAGTAGAGTTGTGAGAGTCAGCAGGAATTGCCCTCAGTATTCACATTGAGAACTGTGATTAAAACATCTCTCAGTTGCCTGAAAAGCAAGTCACCCAACAGCTTTAAAGGCGACTGCAGTGGTTACGCTCAAGTTGGGGCCTTTTGTTTTGTTTCGTTTTTTAATCTAGTGAGGTCCTGTGAAAATAGTCCAGTGTTTGCCTAGCAAAAAAAGAAAATCCTCATTGTGCATTTGATCACTTAAAAAACTCGAGGTTTCTTTCTGGCTTTCCATCAGTCCACAGACCAAAACAAAAATAAACGAGCTTGGGGGTGAGGGGCATGGTTGATTTTTTTTCTTTCCAGTTTACTGTTGCCAAATTTGAATTTATGTAGCAGATTTGGGTTCCAGATGGAACAGTTATGATCTGTTTTAGAGCTTTACTCATTGATTTTTATAAACACCAGAGCAAATTACAAAATAGTAATTCCAATTTTTTTTTTCAAGTTTTGCTGTGGTGTGTGTGCTCGCCAGAGAGAGGGAAGGGTGAGGAAGCAACCCCTCAGAAGGAGGCCACTCCACCGTCCCTTCTCCTGTACACTCCTCTCTGGATTTGGGGCACGCAAGCGCACGTGCCTGGGCATACTTTTCAAGCTGCTGAGTCTAGGACTCGAACCATGTCGTCAGCCATGTAGGATCCAGCCACCTTCAGCGCCAGACCATGGAACCAACCCAGAATTTTGTTTTTGTTTTTCTGGAGAGACAGAGAGAGAGACAGAGAGACAGAAAGCGAAAAATCATCCCCCAGGGGGATGGCCACACCGTAATCCCTTCTCTCGGGATCTTGGGCATGGAAGCACACGCGCCTGGCGTGAGTTTAAGCCACTGGGTCCGGGATTCGAACCAGGTTCGACTACATGGGAATCCAGCGACATAGTCATTAAGCCATCTGCTGGTCCCTAGAATTTATCTTTTGAAGGTAAAATATCGGTGCATACCTGCATACGGACATTTATACCCACGTTACTTCCTAACTGCCAAAACTTGGAAGCAACCAAGATGCCCTTCAGCAGTGGAGCAGATAAAGCAGTGTGGTACATCCAGACGGTGGGGTGTTATTCAGCAATGAAAATGAAATGCTCTCGCCATAAAAAAGACATGAGGGACCCTTTAGTACATACTGCTGAGTGAGAGAGCCCGTCTGAGAAGGCTCCTGCTAGGGGATCCCACTATGTGATAATCCAGAAAAGAGACGACAGGAGACACAGTGGAGAGATCGGTGCTGCATGGGGTGGGAAGGGAGGGCAGAAGGATGAAGAGGTGGCACACGGGGCTTTCCGGGCATTGAAATGATTCTGTATGGCACTGTACTGGTGGGTACGTGAAATTGTGCACGTGACAAAACTGATAGAGCTGTACAACCAGCAGACAGCACAAGGGAATCCTGACGTGAGCCATGGCCATGTGTTGGTACTGGGTTATCAGCTGTCACACACCAAGGCAAGATGTTAACTATGGCAGGATTTAGAAGGGGGGAGTAGGTGGGAACTGTACTTCCTGCTCAATTTTTCTATAAACCTGAAGCTGCTCTAAAAGAAATCAGGCCTATTAATTAAAATTTTTTTAAAAATGGGACCAGCAGTTGGCATAATGGCTATGTTGCTGGACTCCCATGTAGTCGACCGCGGTTCAAGTCTCGGAACCAGTGGCTTAAGGTCAGGCTGGGTGCATGTGCGTGCGTGCCCAAGATCCTGAGAGGAGAATGGAGGAGAAGGGATTGCGGTGTGGTCATCCCCTCTGGCAGGTAATTTCTCGCTTTCTGTCTCTCTGGCGAGCACACGCACCCTATAGCAAAAACTTCTCCCCCCACCATTTTTTTTTTTTTTTTAATGATAAACTTAGATCTTTGAGCATAGAAATCCTGGATTTCTTTGGCTATGTTGTTGTTGGGTCAATTAGCTATTGCAAAGGAAAAAAATTGTCCCTAGGTCTTTATTTTATGTTTTGTAAAATCTGCGTTTTAAAATGTCATTTCCCCCCCTTACAGGATGATGTTTTTTGATATATGATTTCAGAAAATAAGCTTTCTGATGATTGTACTTAAGAGTTAAATATTTTCTCTTTATATAAAAGAGAAAGTGCGATTGTGCTTTAAGAATGTTAAGAAATTTAAATTCATAATAGTGTTATTAATGAGGCTGTGGTCTATTCATTGGGTTGGACTTTATTTCTATTCATATTTATTTATTTTTATTGGTAGTGTTCACAGGATGGGGTAGGGGGTAGAAAAGGCAGCCATCCCTCAGTGGAGTTGGTCGTGCCACAGTCTCGTCCCTGTTTCCTCATCCTGTCTGGATTTGAGGCATGCATGTGCATATGTCCAGTGTTTTTTTATAAAGCTGCCAGGGACAGGATTTGAACCACAGTCAGCCAGCCGTAAGGGATCCAGTTTGTGATGCATAGGGCTCACCCACTGCACTTACAGCCAGCCCCACATTTAGTTTTAATACTAAGTAAACGACTAGGTTTGCAAGCAGCATGCTCTGTTGGAGATGCTTTAAGTCGCTGAGATAAGAACAATAAGGTTAATAACTATTTGTTTTAAATCTTTCTTGAAATAAAATGAACTTGGCTGCTGTTTTAATTGCTGTTTATAGTATCATTTATTATGATGATTATAAGATAATCTCTTGTATACTTGGAGTTTATTTCCACTATGTGGAATAAATGTACATTTAAGATGACAGGGTGGAACCAGCAGTTGGTGTAATGGCTATGTTGCTGGACTCTCATGTAGTCAACGGCGGTTCGAGTCCCAGACCCAGTGGCTTAAACTCACGCCAGGCGCATGTGCATGAGTGTCCAAGATCCCGAGAGGAGAATGGAGGAGGGATTGTGGCATGACCATCCCCCCTGGGAGGTGATTTCTCGCTTTCCGTCTCCTTTGTCTCTCTCTCTTTCTGGCAAGAGCACACACCCTATAGCAAAAACCTCTCCAAAAAAAGAAAGAAAGAAAGAAAGAAAGAAAGAAAGAAAGAAAGAAAGAAAGAAAGAAAGAAAGAAAGAAGGAAAGAAAGAAAAAGGGAAATTGCACTGCACTACCTTAATGACATGGAAACATGTAATGATTTTAATATTTTGTGTGATAGCTACAGTAGACATTTGGCATTTTACGTTTTAGTATTTGCATTAAACTTTACGGCTGACTATTTGGAAATATTACTACTATCCTTAGGATTGTGTCCTCTCCTCCCCACTTAAAACTTTCAAAGACACACACATTCTAAAATAGTAGACATTTTGATTCCAGTGAGCCCCACAGAATACCCTCCCAACCTCTTACAAAGCAGGTGAGTCTTTCACTACTCCTCTGACAATGTTTTCCAACACTGTGTCTCTCTCTGGTCAAATTTAAATAAATGAGTGAATAGATAAAATTAAATACATATTTATATTTTAAAATTTAACTTTACTTATTTATTTTAATTTGACCAGAGATGGACAGAGTGAGAGAGAAAGAGAGAAAGTGAGAAAGCAAGCCACCAGGTCTAGGACTCGAACTATGGTTGGCCATATGGGAGTCCAGCACCTTTAACCACCACACCACCTGCTGCCCCAAATAAATAATTTTTTAAACATGGACCTAGTCCTGACGCTTGGCCATAGGATGTTTGTAGGGGCAAAAAGGTGTAAGGTTTGTAAAGAACCTAGCACAATGTGGGCAGCCGATAGTAAAAGAAACTGAAAGTAAGGATAATTTTAAGCGGACAGTGTAGAATACCAGTTAAGCACACAGACTCTGAAGTTCCAAGTTCAAATCCTCTCATCCAATTAATATCAATAGCTGTGAGACTTGAACAAGTCCTTTAACCGTTTCCATCTCAGTGAAGGGGATGCTAACAGTGTCTACCTCATAGGGTGGCTGTCAGGATTACATAAAAACACGTGCGTTCCTTGGAGTAGAGTCTGGCACATAGTAAGGACACTGGGAGTGGGGGCCAATATTACTATTATTCATTATTTGAATAATCCGCTGTCAAGAGATGAGAGTCCAGGATGGTTGATGTCTGTTTCAAATCATCTCACCAAATCTTTCTCTGTGTTTGCAAAGAAAGGCAGATGACCAGCCAAATTTATGTTGATAACAAAATAATGCATGTTGAAATTAACTATTAATGAGACCAGCAGTTGGCGTAATGGCTATGTCGCTGGACTCCCATGTAATCGACCACAGTTCCCAGACCCGGTGGCTTAAACTCACGCCAGGCACATGTGCATGTGTGCCCAAGATCCCGAGAGGAGAATGGAGGAAAAGGGATTGTGGTGTGGCCATGCCCCCTGGGGGGTGATTTCTCGCCACCATGCCACCTGCTGGCCTGCATTTGCATCATGCTTTAAATATGGGCACTTCCCTCTCCGCTAGGGATTTCCAGTGATAGCATCAGAACTCTCTGAACCATGGGGGATTCTGTTCTTAGATTCAGAGCTATGTCCACCGTCACCAGCAGTGTGGGCTTCTCTACGGGCTTATGCCATGACTCACTGATAGGCAGAATCAGCGGAGTCTCCAAAGGGTGGTTTTATATGTTCGGCCCAGTGTCATGATAATGCTGACAATTAACTCACCAGTAATAGGAGCAGCTATGTACATGGTACCAGTGTACATCTCTTTCTGGTGAGCACACATGCCCGTGACAAAAACTTTAAAAGGAAAAACAAAAGCAGGTCACGTGTACCAAGCCGTCTGGTGTCCCCGTGCTCCACCGGTCAGTGCTGTTTTTGTCCCTCCACTTCAGTTTTTGCTTTCCAGATCTCGTGAGAGTTTACCTTGCTTGTGCACCTTGAACCCAGGTTCCCAAATAAAAGTCTGGGGACTGTAGCTTTCGATCTTTCTGCCCTCACGATAAGGTGGAAACTTAGAAGGGACGAGACCGGATACCAAGATAAACAAGGTGGGCAGAATGTCAGTGTCCTCCAGGAGCCGCTGGTTTCCTGCTCACTCTCCAGCTGTTCTCAGTGGCCAGCGGAGGCCTGTGCTGTCTAGTCTAATATGGTCTTACTGACCTTTAAGGCTCTTCTTCGTGTTTAAATTGTGGTAAAATATACATAACAGAAAAGTGGCCATTTTAACCATTTTGTAAATAGTGATCACAGTTGGCCGCAAGTCTCTACCAACATCGCTTCCTCCGCTTCCTCCGGGGCCTGCATGAGTTACACTTTAACCATCTTCGGGTGCACAGTTCAGCAGCATAGGGTACAGCAGCTTTTTCACCCCCACTTCTGGATGAGGACTGTAGCCCCGACGTGAAGCAAGTCCACACTGCTGGTCAGGTGGGAGCACTCAGACTGGGTCACGCAGTCAGGCTTCAGAGCTTCGAGCTGCTGAACCTATGGCCCCCTCCCTACCCTGCCACAGAAGGGTTAGTTTGAGTAGCAGTGCGGTAAGTTTTCGTTTTACTCATTTTGATTTGTGGAAAATGCTGTGCTGGTTCTATTAGCATTTTTCCAAAAGAAATTTGTAACCCAAGATTAGGAGCTCAAAACGTTAAAATAAAATGAAGCTAGAAATAATTTACAGTTGCTCAAAAATAGACTCAAACATGGTGGGATGTCTTTGAAATATCTGCTAATGTTTATTTTTAAAACCTGAATAGCTTCCAGTTATTAAGCAGAACTGACTCCCCATGTTATAATTAGTAGAAAAGAAAACACTTGTGTTAGGTTGTAGGTATATAAACACTTAAATAGCTCACAGTTTTTGGCAGTAGGGAAGGCAGCCATGCACTGAAGTTTGTTTTTTTGGGTTTTTTTTTTTTTTTTTTTTTTAGCTTTTTGCACTCGATCTTAGAGACCTGGAAAGTTCCTAATGGTATGACTAAAGTTAAAACAACGTCAACAACAAAGTAAAGCAAAACCAAAACTAAACAAGGTTCTCATCCTACATGTGTGAAATTTCATGTTATTACATGTTCTGCATAAATATCATGCTTATTCGCTCCAGGAGGGCAGGGGATTCTGTTGGCCATACTTGCACCCCAAGTACCAGGCTGGTGAACGTCACTCTGACACTCAGGATAATAAACGTAAGAGAATAGAACTGACTAACAAATGTTCATTGAAGAAAGTTTTGAGCACACAGAGAAGCGTAAAAGGGGATGTGGGAGCCCTCATGTTCTGGCTGCTCGCTTGTGTTTTAGCTTGCTGTAGTTACTTGCACTTGCTGGCGGGAGAAAGAGTGAGAAATCATTTCCGCCTGAGAGGAATGGCCACACCACAGTCTCTTCTCCCCCCATCCTCTCCAGAGTTTGGGCATGCACACATATGCACCTGATGTTTTTTTTCCTGGAGTCACCCAGCCCAGGACTCAAACCACTCAGTCAACCATGTGGGATCCAGCTTCCTTAACTACCACACCACTGGCTGGCCCGTCTGAGGTAGCCTTACAGCTTTGTGAAGTGAGTATCTACTAGAACGCAAGCTCTGTACAGAAAGAGTTTGTGACTTCTGTTTGCTGCTGTGTCTTCAGTCCCTCAAATCCTTGGCGCATATTAGGTGCTCGGAGGAATAGTAGTTGCATGAATGGATGGATGACTGTGTTTTAGACATAGAGTAGAGACAGAATATGTTGCTTATTATATTTTCATTAAAAGGGAGATTATTTGTTTTATTCCTGTGGTGGTATGTAAAAAAATAGTTTTGGCTTTGAGACAAAAATAGTCCTGGACTTAAAAAAATGTATTTCCCCTAGTGTGAAGTCTTTTTTTCTTTTTTTTTTTTCACAATCAATAATCGATCCATACTTGGGTAGTAAATGATGCCCATTTTGTTAAGAACGTTTTTGATTTTATATGGGAACAAAGCAGGAAGTGCACAATCGAGGGAAAAGCTCAGCACTGTGTGTGGTAGGCTTTCCCACTGACGTCAGTTTTCTCTCACGAGGTGCTTTCCAGCCATGGTGCTCGCCACTTGGTAGAGGCTCCGGGATCCTAAGTCTCTCCCGTCTTGAAGATTTGCCCGTCACCCGTGGTCAGTTAACAGTTTAATCATTAGGGCATGTTACAAAAGAATGTGTGAAAAATGTATAGAATGATATGCACAAAAATAGCAGGAAAATGAACACCCACGCAGATGCCATCCAGGCAAGAAAACAGAACCCTATCCTACCCCAGAATCACCCTCGTGCCCCTATCACCTCCCACTTCTCGGTCTCCCCCAATTGAGTATCCAGAATTTTGTATTAAAAATATTCTTGGGGAAAAAAAAATAGTCTTGGGGTCAGATGGTGGTGCAGCAGTAAAACATGACCCTCTGCCAGGCTGCCCACGTGGGAAAAAGACACCTCGCTGAGCATGCCAAGCACACACGTGTGCAGGATCGGACTGGCTGAGGCAGGGGCCAGATCATGTGTTGACCCTGTTGGGGTCGCATGTCTCTGTTTCTCTCCCTCTCTCACTAAAAACAAACCAACTTCCTTTATAGTTTTTCATTACTTGTGAATATCAGCACAAAGGACGTTGCTGGCAGGTCCTGCATAGCACAGGGGTTAAGGGAGCCAGATCCCCCTCTGGCCAGCTGCGATTCAGTCCCTTCCATGGTGGCTTGAAAAACATGCTGGGTGTGTGTGCATGAAGCCCTAAATCCTGACAGGATGGGGGAGAGGAAGGAAGGAGTTGCAGTGTGACCACATCCCATGGGGGGAGGTGCTTTTTTTTTTTGCCTCAAAACCACTCTCTGCTATTTTCCTCAAACTCTCTCAAAGAGAGAGAAGAATGATTATCCATGGCAGAGGCAGTTAGAGAAGCAGCACCAAGCGCAGACTTCACGCTCAGAGCGCTGTTCTCCTCCTCCGGCAGGTGCAGAGAAATGGCTGTAGTAATAGAATATAGAAATGACTCCTGAAAGTATGGTCTTGGGGCTACTTTTACTGTCTGTCTGGAGAGCACATACACCTTCTGACAGTAATTTTTTGTTTAGTTTTGCCTGCTTTTGGACTTTATATTAATGGAATCAAGCAGGTCGTTGTTCTGTTTCTATGAACCAGGCTGCTGTAAACACCTGTGTCGTGTCTCCTGATGCACACAGCAGGAGGGAAACCCGCAGGCTTCGTACCTGGTAGAGAAGCTGCTGGGTCCCAGGTGCACAGGCTCCTGGACAGTAGGTGAGCTCCGTATGCTACCCTAAGCCCCAGCTGTACGAGTGATCCCACTTCACCTCCTTGGCAACACTTGGTGGTTTCTGATGACTTTCGGTTTAAGGAATTATTTTTACTTAATTAATAAATTTATTTATTGTAATTTGACCAGACTGAGAGCGAGAGAGAGCGAGAGCGAGAAAGCAAGCTGCCAGGTTCGGGACTCAAACCCTGGTTGGCCAAGTGAGTCAAGTGCTTCAACCACCACACCACCTGCTGGCCCCTCTGACTAAATTTTTGACAAACTGGTAGATGTGAAATGGGTTTTCATTGTGTTTTAATACATGTTATACTGGTTATAATGAAACTAAATGTCATTTCTTATAGGCCAGCAGGTGGCATGGTGCTTAAGGTGCTGAACTTCCACATGGCCGACTGTGGTTTGAGTCCTGGACCCTGGGGCTTGGAAAATCATGCCAGTGCATGTGTGTGCGTGCCCAAGATCCCAGAGGAGGAGAAGGGATTATGGTGTGGCCATCCCCTCTGATGGTGGGGGAGTGATTTCTCACTTTTCCTTCACTCTCTCTCTCTCCAGTGGGTGCACATGCCCTGTAGAAAAAAAATAGAAATATAAACAAACAAAAGCCTCTTAGTCATTATTTTCCACCCCTTTTCCTGCTGGGTTACTTGACAGTTAGTAAAACAATTGATTTGATAGAATTCTTCTTTTTTTTTTAGATAATTTTTTAATTTAACTTCATTTATTTAATTTATTCTTTTTTTAGAGAGGTTTTTTTTTTTTTTTTTTTTTTTTTTTTTTTTTTTTTTTTTTTTTTTTTTTTTTTGCTATAGGGCGCGTGCACTCGCCAGACAGAGAGAGACAGAGAGACAGAAAGTGAGAAATCACCCCCCGGGGGGATGGCCACGCCGCAATCCCTTCTCCTCCATTCTCCTCTAGGGATCTTGGGCACTCACGCACAAGCGCCTGGCATGAGTTTTAAGCCACCGGGTCCCGGACGCAAACTGCGGTCAACTACATGGGAGTCCAGCAACATAGCCATTACACTAACTGCTGGTCCCTTTATTTACTTATTTTAATTTGACCAGAGAGAGACATAGTGGGGGGTGGAGGAGTGAGAAAGCAAGCCACCAGGTCTGGGACTTGAACTGCAGTTGGCCACGTGGGAATCCAGCACCCTAAACACCACCCCACCTGCCAGCCCCCTGTCAGAGTTCTTTCTATATTGCACAATAGATAGCAATCTTCTGTTGGTTGTTGGTGTTACAATTGCTTCTCACATCTGGACTTCATCTTTTCACTTTCTTGTGGCATCTTTTCATGAATTTGTTTGTTTGTTTGTTTAGACTTGCTATAGAGTATATGCACTTACTGGAGAGAGACAGAAAGAGATGGAAAGTGAGAAAGCATACCCTGGGGAGGGATGGCCACCTGTAATCCCTTGTCCATTCTCCTCTCAGGATTTTGGGCATGCCCGCACCCAAGGAAAGGTAGGCTGCCAGTTCGGGACTCTAACCATGCAGTTGGGCATGTGGGATCCAGCTGCCCTAAGCACCACGCCACCTGGCCGGCCTGATGATTGTTTTTATACTCAGGCTTATCCGTGTTTTCCTTTAAGATGCAAACTTCTTGGTATTTTGTTTAGAAATCCTTCCCTGCCCCAAGATCAGAAAGATCATTAGTTCTGTATTGTCTTCTGAAAGCTGTGAAGGGTTGCCTTTATCCAGGTCCTTAGTTGGTGCAGAGTCAGTTTTGGTATCTTGTAAGAGACCGAGACGGACTTGCTCCACGTGACTGGTGTGTCAAAAGTGAGAATTCAGGCTAATTCATTCTATTAAAGCACCAGAGCCCAGTCCTTAGCCATTCACCTCTGTACTTGTTCTTTTTTAAAAAATTTATTATTATTATTTATTTTTAAATTTTTTTTGGAGGGGCTTTTGCTATAGGACACATGCACTCGCCAGAAAGACAGAAACAGAGAGACAGAAAGCGAGAAATCAACCTCCGAGGGGATGGCCACACCGCAATCCCTTCTCCTCCATTCTCCTCTCGGGATCTTGGGCACGCACATGCACCTGGCGTGAGTTTAAGGCACCGGGTCCGGGACTCGAACTGCAGTTGACTCCGTGTGAGTTCAGCGACATCACCATTACGCCAACTGCTGGTCCCACCTCAGTGTCTTTTCTATATGGCTATCTCTCTCCTGTATCAAGTCTTTTATCTTTCCTTCTGTCTTTTTAAATCGCGTGAACTTGTTCTTGCCCTTTCGTTTCTCTGTAGTTGCGTACGTTTCTGTCCCTAATCATCTCCCAAAGGTCTCACCTCTTACTGTTGCCTTAGAGCTTAAATTCTCATGTGACTTTTGGAGGGACACATACATTCAAACTGCAGCAAATACCTTTTTATAACTTTCTTCAAAATGTTCTTGTACATCTTTTATTAAGTTTTTACTAACTAGTAATTTTTCATGCTATGGTAAATTTATTGTTTTTAATACTTCATGTTCTATTTGTTGCTGGTGTACATCAAACCAGTTGCATTCTCTATGTTGATTTTATACCCAACAACTCTTTTTTTTAACATCTTAATTTTAATACTTTACCAGTGGGTTTTTTTTATTATGCTACATAGTCAATCATAGCATCTGTGAAAACAACCATATTATTTCTTCCTGTCCAATTCTTATATTTTTTATCTTTCCTATCTTGTTTTACTGAGCAATTAATTTTCCCAAATTAGATCCATCATCCAAAGCCTTGTGGAGCCAAATGTGTTCTGGAGTTCCAAATATTTAAAATTTAAAAAGGAACTACAATAATTATCATATATTATATAACAATAATATTTCTGCCATGAAAGTTAACATCTGGATCAATGACCTAACTAGAAAAAGATAATGGTCACTTTTTATTTTTCTCAAGAATTAAATTTCTCATCTTTAATGAGGTAGTGGACTTCATACAAGTAAAAATAATAATAATAAAAAATAGGGACCAGCAGATGGCATAATGGTTAATCGCTGGACTCCTACATGATCAGTCACAGTTTGGGTCCCGGCTTAAAACTCACACCCGGCACATATGCGTGTGTGCCCAAAATCCCGAAAAGAGAATGGAGGAGAAGGGATTATGGTGTGGCCATCTCCCCTGGGGTGATTTCTCGCTTTCCGTCTCTCTATCTCTCCAGTGAGCACAGTGCCCTACAGCAAAAATCTCTCAATAATAATAATAATAATAATTTCCCTAAACCTCAATAAATAATTTTAAAACCCAGATTATAAGTTGCAAAAAAGTCAGAGAGAGGAAAAGGAGTGTTTTATTTATTAGCTGGCGAGCACTCTACCAGTGCTGTGAAGTCGTGGCTCTGGTCCCCAAGGCCCTGCCTGGTCTGGCCCTGCTCTCTCCCCATCATACATTTATTTTGGGGTACGTCGGCCACCTTCCATGTCCTTCAGCCCCCCCGTGTTTTTTCCTTCCTCGAGTCCCACATTCCCATCCCTCTGCCTGGAATGTCTTCTCCTTTCCTACCTCCTGTTTTTCTTTCTCCCCGCTCTACGTGTCTGACTTTTTATTATCATTAATGATTATTTCTTCTCCTCCTCCTCCTTTCTCCTTTCTCTTCCTTCTCATTTGCTACAGGATATGTGTGTTCACAAGAAAGAGAGAGTGAGAAAGCAAGCACCAGGTCCAGGACTTGAACTGTAGTCAGCCATGTGGGAGTCCAGCACTTTAACCACCACACCACCTGCTGGCCCTGGGTACCTGACTTTTACTTATTTTTTCAGCTTAGAAATTGCGGCCTCCCGGGAACCAGCAGTTAGCGTAATGGCTATGTCGCTGGACTCCCACGTAGTCGACCGCGGTTCGCGTCTCGGACCCAGTGGCTTACAACTCACGCCGGGCGCGTGTGCGTGCGTGCCCAAGATCCCGAGAGGAGAATGGAGGAGAAGGGATTGTGGTGTGACCATCCCCCCTGGGGGGTGATTTCTCGCTTTCTGTCTCTATGTCTCATGTCTCTCTCTGTCTGTCTGGCGAGCGCACGCGCCCTATAGCGAAAATCTCTCCAAAAAAAAAAAAAATTGCGGCCTCTGGACGGTTTCCCCAGCCCCATGTTGTATCAGTCCGTTATCGCACAGCTAACCGAGTGCTGGAGGCCGGGTGGTGTAGAAAGAAGCAGAGGTTTGTTCGGCATGGTTTGGGGGTCCACGGTCCAAGACTAACTTCTGGTGAGGCCACAGCATGCTGGCGACAGGGTTCTGGACAGAGCGGCTGTCCGTGTCTTCTCCTGGTCTCCTTCCTCTCTCAAACACACCAGAACTCAATCACGGTGGTCAGGTCTAACAGCCTTACCAGACTCAAGGCCCCACCCTGGGACACCACAAAGGGATTTCGTTTTCACTTCACACCTTTACAGCACGACCAAGTCCCAGCACGTGAATTTCGGGACATCCAAACTGCAGTTCACCCCCACTAACACTCCCATTCTCCAGTATCGTCCCGGCGCTAGCACAGCTCGGTGTGGGGTTACTCTCAGCAAGAACGGCTGAGTTATTGCACGTATTGTGAGAAGGGAGAGGTAAATGGGTTAGACCGAAAGGAACAAAAGAGCCTCAGAAAACCCACGTAGATGAGGACACATAGCAGACCTCACGTGACAGTCCAAAGGCAGGGAGGTTCCGGGGTGGTGTCGCGGTCCAGGAATAGCATCATCAGAAAGCCAGGTGCTTTCCGTCTGCTGGCTCTGACATCCCCCGCATGCAGTGACGCATCTGCCTCGTGATGGCAGGATGGTTGCAGCGGCTCCAGACATCACAGGCCACTGTGAGCATGTTGGGTGAAGAAGAGAAGGGGCTTATGAGGGAGGAAAGCCCCTCCTTCCTTCCTTCCTCCCTCCCTTCCTTCCTTTTCTTTTTTTTTTTCAACAGGGCATGTGTACTCAGAGGAGTGGTGAGACATCACCCCTGGGAGGATGGCCATGCCACAGTCCCCATTCTCCTCGGGATTTGTGGCACACGTGCATAAGCACCCCATGTGTTTTTTTTTTAGAGGTTTTGTTATAGGACACGTGCGCTCACCAGAAAGACAGGGAGAGACAGAGACAGAAAGCAAGAAATCACCGCCCAGGAGTATGGCCATGCCGCAATCCCTTCTCCTCCATTCTCCTCATGGGATCTTGGGCACGCACGCACATGCACCCCGAGTGAGTTTAAGCCACCAGGTCCGGGACTCGAACTGTGATTGACTACATGGGAGTTCAGCGACATAGCCATTACGCTAACTGCTAGTCCCATCCCGTGTATTTTTCAAGCTGCTGGGTTTGGGACTTGAACCACACAGTTGGCCGCGTGGCATCCAGCCATCTTACCCAGCACGCCCCTGGCTGACTGAGGAAAGCCTTACTCAGTTCCTGTGTATCATAGTAGATAGCCCCCCACCTGGTGGACACGGCCTATCTCTGGTTGGCCAGGGCGATGTCACATGTCCCTGCCCAGCTGCGGGGGAGCTGGGAAGTGACCATGTGAGTCAGGAGCTCTGCCAGGGCGAAGACGGGTGGGTGGAGGCTGGCCGCTGCATCTGTCCCGAGGGCCATCTTACAGACCGAGGGCCGTGGACAGGCCAGTCTGACAAAGGACTGGAATCGGCCCGTGGAAAGCGCACAGGTGCATCTGTTCTGAATGCGTCTTCTCTGCCCCTTCTCTCTGCGCACTGGTGGTTCCCACCATTTGGCCTGCACACGGAGAAAGGGCCACTCGTGAGTTTTGCTTGTTTTTGCCTCTTAGCTCCTGCCCCTGTTCTGAGTGTTCTGTTGGTCTGGCCAGCCCTGTGTGTCTGTGGCTCATGGACTGGGCCATTCAGATCCCTTCTCTTAGAGAGGGGTGGCACCTGTGTGTTTGCTTAGACTTCGCTTAAAACTGGAAATGGGACCTAGTGGTTAAGGTGGGCTCGATGCTACATGGCTGACTGGTTTGAATCCTGGCCCTGGAGCCTTGAAAGCCGTACCGAGAATGTGGTGTGGCATATGTGCCCCATATCCCAACAGGATGGAGAAATGGAGAAGAAAAGACTGTGGTGTGAGCACACCCCACTGGGGGCGCCTTTTCCCTCTCTGACAAGTGTGTATGCCTTCTGACAATTAAAAGAAAAAAAGAAATGAGTTTATTGTTAAGCATTTTGGTAGAAATTTTTTTTCATTGGTATCAACCAGGTTTCAGGTGCTAGGATCTTAACTTTTTTTTCTATGATATTTTTGTAAAATCTTTGTAAAATTTTTGTAAAATTTTGCCTTACCTCCCCCCTCACTCTCCACACCGGAAATATTTATGTAGTTTAGAAATAAGCCAGCATTTAGGACCAGTAGGTGCCATGGTAGTTAAGGCGCGGGGCTCCCACGTGGTTGACTGTGGTTCAAGTCCCGGACTCTGCAGCTTGCAAATCACACTGAGAGCATGTGCACACTTACCCAAAGTAAATAAGTAAATAAAGGTATACTGAAGTCAGTAGGATCTTTTTTATTCAGTTATTTATTTATTCATTTATTTACTTTGCTACAGAGCATGGGGGCTTCCTAGAGAGAGAGACAGAGATAGAGAGAGAAAAAATGAAAAACCACCCCCAGAGAGATGGCCATGCTGCAATCCCTTCTCCTCCATTCTCCTCTCAGGATCTTGGACGCGCATACATACGTGCCCAGTATGAGTTTCAAACCTCCAGATCATGAACTGAACCGCAGTTGGCCATGTGGGAGTCCAGCGACATAACCATTATGCCATTTGCTAGTCCCCAGAGCCCCTATTTTGTCAATAATACTCAGACATTTTCAACCCAAGGAGCATGCCACCCTGATTCAAACACCAACTCCAGAAACAGCAGATGAAAATGTGATTTATAGAACCTTCATCTGCCAGTATTGTCAAAGCATAAGGCACCTGTGCTCCTTGACATGAACCTTCTAAGCCTGTCTTTCACATTTTATCCATTCTTTTCTGTGGGTCAACACTTTCTTTTTCATCCCTACAAGGCTTGTTATTTTTAGATTGAAAAAACTGTACACATTTGAGTATTTTCTTAAAACAGAAATACCCAAATATGTATAATGAGAAAAAATTAAAATTAAATTAATTTAAATCTGTGTTAAAAGTTTGAGAAGTGGAACCAGCAGATGACTTGGGGGTTGAGGCTCCGGACTCTTACATGTCGACTGTGGTTCAAGTCCCGAACTTGGTGGCTTTCTTGCTTTCTCACTCCCCTGCCATCTCTCTCTGGTTAGCACATGTGCCCTATAGCAAAATAAAAATAATACTACTAATAAATAAAATTAACTAAATAATTCTTCAAAAAAAATTTAAGAGGTCAACAGGTGGCATAGTGGTTAAGGGTGCTGGACTCCGACATGGCTGACCATGGTTCAGGTCCCAGACCTGGAAGCTTGCTTTCTTGCTTTCTCTCTCTCTCACTCTGTCCCTCTCTAATCAAATTTAAATAAATAAATAAATAAATTTAAATAAAATAATTCTTTTTTAAAAAATAGTTTGAGATGTATAAGTTCAGGTAGTATTTCTAGTGATCTATTTTTGTTTGTAAATTTTTGTTAAACTTTTTTATTTCTGTATATGTAGGTACTTTTTCTATTTTTTTTTTTTTTTTTTTTGGAGAGGTTTTTGCTATATAGGGTGCGTGTGCGCGCCAGACAGACAGAGAGAGACAGAGAGACAGAAAGCGAGAAATCACCACCCCCCCCCCCCCCCCCCCCCCCCAGGGAGGATGGCCACACCGCAATCCCTTCTCCTCCATTCCCCTCTCGGGATCTTGGGCACGCACGCACACGGGCCCGGCGTGAGTTTAAGCCACCGGGTCCGGGACTCTAACCGCGGTCGACTACGTGGGAGTCCAGCGACATAGCCATTACGCTAACTGCTGGCCCCTGTATATGTAGCTACTTTTTAAAGAATTATTATTTAATTTTATTTATTTATTATTCTTCAATTTGACGATGGAGAGACAGAGACAGAAACATAAACAGAGAGAGAAAGCAAGCTGCCAGGTTCGGGACTCGAATCATACTCAGCTATGTGGGGGTCCAGGCCCTTAACCAGCACGCCACCTGCCGGCCCCTATAGCTACTTTAATATTTGGAACCAAATCGATTTTTCAAACACTTGAAATGGAGGTTTCCTTACAGCTATTTCTGGGGTAAATGTACCGCTCCTGACACTTTTCCCTCAAAGGTAACAGGAGGCTGATTCCAGTAATACCTTCTACGGGATTCTGGTTGAGTGGAGCCATTTGAGGTCTGCTTCTCAAACTGCCCCCGTCCTCAGGAAAGTGAACGTGTCCAGGTTAGAGTTTTTGACAGCAGAGTCACGACAGCACAGACGGGAACGGAGTCCGACGTGTGAGGGCTCACTCCCTCCTGGAGTGAGTACTGGCTGCAGGTGGAAGGGCGGCTTGCAGAGGGCACTGGCGCTGCGCCTTCCGTCCTCCTGTGCCACTTACTCAGAGGCAGCCTTCACAGCTTAGTCTCTGGTAAAATGGGCTTACTGGGGGGGGGGGGGGGGCTCATGCGGGTACAGTGCTCTTTTCAATGGCAGGAAACTCTGTTAAAATGGAAAAACTTCCTTTTGTGTGGCTCATCTTTGAGTAAATGGCTTTTCCCAGCCTAGCTCCTGTGTCAACCCTATTTGCATAGTTTGAAAAGCAAATGAGATTGCAGAAGACATCCTGAATGGCCAGAGGAGTCCGACCAGGCCAACCAGCCCTAACGCTGGTTTATGTTGTTGGTTTGGGAAGGCAAAATTTGTTTTTATTGATCTACATGATTCCGTAGAAACTCCACTGAAGATACAATGACCCAAACCAATGCCATGGCTTTTCTGGTTCGATCTTTAAAGGAATATGATCACAGTATGTAAAACCAGGCCTGAAAACAGGAAGGTAGGGGACTGCGCGTCGATGAACTCAATCGCACTTTGCTCCTTGAGCTTTTCCGTGTATCTGACCTCCCATGGCTGAAAGCTCCTGGCACAAACTTTGGTTTGGTTTGAATCCAAGGAGCAGTGTGAGGTTAAGGTCAAATGGGAGGTTGGGGGAGGGCATTAGAGAGGTTCTTAAAGGTACCATCTGGCTGTAGCCAGCTGCTTACAAGCATCTATTTGCAGTCCTCTTGGCTTTTTTTTTTTTTCCTTTTCCTTTTTTGGTGTAGCGTGCGTACGTGTGCTCACCAGAAACAGAGAGAGAGAGAGAGGGAAAGTGAGAAGTCACACCCTAGGCAGGATGGCCATGCCACAATACCTTCTCCTCCGTTCTCCTCTTGGGATTTTGGACAGGTACACATGAGCACCCAGCATGTTTTTTGGCACTGGGTCTGGGACTTGAACCATGCTGTTGGCCATTTGGGATCAGTTGCCTTAACCACCACACTGCCTGCTGGCCCACCTCTTGGCAATTTTAAGGATAGGAGCTGATGGGACCAGCAGATGATGTAATGGTTAGCATTGCTGGGCTCCCACATGGCTGACCACGGTTCAAGTGCCGGACCCAGAGGCTTGAAATTCACACCAGGGGTGTGTGTGTGTGTGTCCAAAAGAGAGAGTAGAGGAGAGGGGATTGCGGCATGGCAATCCCCCCTGGGAGATGATTTCTCACGTTCTGTCTCCATCTCTCTGGCGAGCACATATGCCCTGTAGCAAAAATCTCTCTAAAAACCAAAAAAGGACAGTAGCCGAGAGTGTGTGTATGTAGTGTGTGCTTATAGATCATACATTATTTCCCACTAGGTCTTGTATTATCTGATTTTATTAATTTTTGGAAATGTGCAACTTTAAACTAGGAATTTCAGAATGTACATCACACGGTCATGGTTTTCCAAGTGCAGAATCTGTACCTCGGAAGGTCCCTGAAACATCCCACGGCGTTTACAAAGTTCGGCTATTTCATAGCAATGGTCTTTTTCACCGTGTTGACATTGGCGCTGATGGTGCAAAAGCAGCGGTGGGTGACACTGCGGGTGTGTGTGACCAGAGGTCAAGGCCGTGGCTCCAGATTACACTGGTAGTCATCGAGTTCCCTCACTGTTAGCTGTTCAGCTGCATTAGGTTTTATTTTTAAATGCCCTTGATGAAACAATGAAGACTGTTCATCTTATTATGTCTGGGCCTCGGGTGCACAGCTCTCGGTACCTCGTGTGATAAGGTGGGGCGGCCCCCTCAGTGCTGGGAGCTCAGAACGCTTGCGGGCGCGGCAGCTCAGCCAGCTGCCTTCTCCGGCGCACGCTCGCACGCTCACACGCTCGCACGCTCACACGCTTGCACGCTCGCACCCACAGAGTGCTCTTCTTGAGTGCTTGGCAGGCATCGTCTCAAAAATGAGGGTCCAGCAGATGGAGTAGCGGTTACGTCGCCGGACTCCCACAGGACCGACCATGGGACTCAGTGGCTTGAAACTTACATTGGACGTGTGTGCCCAAGATCCTGGGAGGAGAATGGAGGAGAAGAGACTGTGGTGTGGCCATCGCCCTGGGGGGGCGATTTCTCACCTCCTCTCTCTCTCT
Organism: Tupaia tana; assembly: GCA_026018925.1. Taxonomy (NCBI): domain Eukaryota; kingdom Metazoa; phylum Chordata; class Mammalia; order Scandentia; family Tupaiidae; genus Tupaia; species Tupaia tana. Next base: position 102,277,490 of record JAKSZU010000013.1, on the reverse strand, counting down.
CTCTCTCTCTCTCTCTCTCTCTCTCTCCCCTCAGTGAGCACACATGCCCTATAGCAAAAATCTCTCTTAAAAAAAAAGAATGAAGTGAGGCTGTCACTCTGCAGAAACGACCGACATTCTTGCCAATGCAGAAATTCTAGCTTGTAAGTGAAAATTAGAGTTTGGGAAATTTGTATTTCCACTGTGAGCTTGATAGCTTCCAAACATTTAAACAGTCATTCAAAAAGATGAGATATGGTATAAATAATTTTTTTTTAGTTTGTTTCTTCCATGAATGAGAGAGACAGACAGCTTCCCCAGCCTCAGTCAGCCGCAGGCCATGGGCATGAGTTTGCCCGCATTCTCGGGGGTGTCCAGATGCAGACCCAGAACCCAGAACCCTCCCACATGCGTCAGCCCCAGAAAGCGGTGCTCTCTATGGCTGTGCCCTCATCTGTCCCCCACCCCCAGCCTTTTTTTTACCATGAAATGTGTCAGCACTGGGAAGATCTGCATGTTAGCAATAAGGTAATTTCTAAAGGACCACTGAATAATGCCGTATGATCTCCCTGTGGAAGTGCGGGACAGACCAGTGGGTTTTCTCGTTACCAAGCATGAAAAGTTCATTGCCCTGGTTTCAAGTTTCATACTTCAGTGCGCCTTTGAGAAACCACTGGGTGTTACAGCCAAGAAGAATATACAGTTATCTAGAAGCCTATTGAAATACCAGTCAGTTTTCCAGCTCTGTGTCTGCATGAAATTATTTCATACCCCTCAAGCAGGGTGAGGAATCTCAACATTCAGACTGCAGAGCAGCTATGAAAGTCCAGCCGTCTTCCATTAAACTGGGCAACAGAGACTGGCAAAAATATAGACCAGTGCCGCTCTTCCCACTGGTTTTCTGTTTTTTAGAGAGATTTTTGGTATAGGGTGTATACTCTCACTGGAGAGACAGAGAGGGATAGAGAAACGACGTGAGGAACCCCCTCCCAGGAGGATGGCCACGCTGCAGTCCCTCCACCTCCATTCTTCTCTCAGGACTCTGGCCACGCACGCGCGTGCGCACACACACACGCACATGCACCCAGCCTGAGTTTCAAGCCACCAGTTCCAGGATTCAGACCTCAGTGGGAGTCCAGCGCCTTAACCACTACGCCACCTGCTGGTCCCACAAGTACAGCTTTTACAAATAATTTTTTTAAATGCTATTAACATGTAATGCATTTAGTATTTCCTTTTTGAATGAGCTGGTATTAGCAGAAGATCTATTTTTATTTTCTGATAAATATTAGTAGATAGAACTCACTTAAACAAAAGCTCACGAGGGCCCTCAGTGAGTATGAAGAGGGCAAAGGTCCTTATTGAGGACATGTGACATTAGGCAGGAAGGGCTGCATTTTGGAGGGTGGCACCATTTCCATTGGGCCATTTATCATGTTCCCTCACAAAGGAAACTTTTTAAGATTTGGAATTTTTTCCACTTAGTTTTCCACATTTTAGTCAAGAATGTAAGTGGGTTGATTAGTTTTTCATCTGTTTTGAATTTTCTCGTGGCTGCTGTTGAGAAAGGCCATGCCGTGGCCGTCCATGTGACAGGAGCAGCAGGGTGTGGCTTCGTTACAGACGTCTTAATTCAGCAGCAAGAGGACGATGCCGTGGTCACAGATGAGCGCTCGCTGGCCTGTCACCGAGTACGGTTCTCACTGCAGCGCTGCGCTCTCGGGCGCATCTGGACCCTGCCGTTTCAGTCAGTGCCTTCTCACACCTTGCAGAATGATCTGTAATACGGACACCTTTACTGAAAACATATTGTTGTCTGAGGCCAGTCATTTTTAAGATAGGCTCAATTAAAATGTAGATGAATTTCTTTTGGTTTGTTCTTGTTTTTAAAGGCTTCGATATCAAAACCTGGAGCTTTATTATTGCATCTATCAGAGCAAAAAAGAATCACACGCTCAGATAACAGGACAAATCTAGTCAGCTGGTAACGGGGGGACAAGGGCGAAATCTACGAGCGCATCTCTTAGTGAGTTTTCCACGAGGTACCCATAACTGCTGAAAACAACCAAGGCTACGGAGATGCTGGGAAATTACGGAGAAAGGAGGGTTTTGAGGGCCAGAAGTTGGCATAATGGCTATGTCGCTGGACTCCCATGTAGTCAACTACAGTTCGAGTCCCGGACCCAGTAGCTTAAACTCACACCAGGCACGTGTACGTGTGTGCTCAAGATCCTGAGAGGAGAATGGAGGATGCAGCGGCCATCCCCCCTGGGGGGGTGGTTCCTCACTTTCTGTCTCACTGTCTTTCTCTTTCTGGCAAGCGCATGTGCCCTATAGCAAAAACCTCCAAAGAAAAAAACCAGAGAGAGGAGGGCTTTTAAGCAGAGGAAGGGGCGTTGGTCCTTTTGCGAGTAAATAAGATTGCTATGGCCCTAGATCACAGAGGGTGACCATTTCGCAGAGGGCTGGTGGGAACGATTTGGAGTTGTTCTTGAGTTGTTTGTGTATTTGTTCCCTCAGGCAGTTTAGAGAAACCCCCGGCCTTGTTTACTATTAATTTGCCTGACGACCCTTGACCCTCTAGTCAACATAAATAAGTCATCTTCCTGAGCAGCATTTCCTGCAATAGAATCCAGAGGTTTATGAAATACAAGTGTCTTTTGCAAAGTTTGTGGAAAGATATGAAATACAATTAAAGTGCAAATCTATTTTGGTATAAAAACTTTTTGACCTAATACCCATTTTCTATAAACTTTATGAAGACCCCTTATATATTTTTGAGGACCAAGGACCAAGAAGAATGTTAAATACTTGCCCCTTGCATTTTATGATAAAATTGAAAAATATTAGATATAAAAATATTTTACAGTGATTATTTTCAATTAGAATAAATTTTAGTGATGTAAGACCTTAATTTCATAAGCTGGTGTTTCTCCAACTGTTCTGTGAGCCTGGGTAGAAGCAAAGATAAGGAAATTCTTTTTCTTTTTTTTTTTTTAAGAATTATTTATTTAATTTAATTATTATTATTATTATTATTATTATTTTAATTTGACCAGAGAGAGGGAAAATGAGAAAGCAAGCCACCATGTCTAGGACTCGAACCATGGTCAGTTATGTGGTAGTCCAGCTTCTCATCCACCATTGCTACCTGCGGCCCCAAGGAAATTATTTTTCTTGAGAAGAGAATTTCTCAAGTTTAAGGAACAGTGGTTTCAATCCTGCCACCTGCCCACCCTAAGTTTGACTTAGGTAGAAAATTCACCAATGGGTCAGCCAGGTGGCTTGGTGGTAAAGGCAGCTGGATTGCACATGCCAACTGCGGAGTTCACGTCCCGGGGCCAATCAGCTTGAAAACACACTGAGTGACCGTGTATGTGTGCACGCGCGCGCGCGCCCAAAATCCCGAGGAGAGAGGGAGAGAAGGGATCCTTGTGGTCACGCCCCTCAGGGGAGCTTTTGCACTTTCTCTTTCTCCCCTCCTCTCTCTGGAGAGCGCACATGCCCTATAGCAAATTTAAAAAAGAAAGGAACCAGCAGATGGCGTAATGGTTACATCACTGGATTCCCACATAGTCAACTGCAGTTTGAGTCCTGGACCCAGTGACTTAAAACTCATGCTGGGCACGTGTGCGTGTGTGCCCAAAATCTCGAGAGGATAATAGAGGAGAAGGGATTGCTGCACGGCCAACCCCCTGGGGGGTGATTTCTTGTTTCTGTCTCTCTCTGCCTCTTTGGTGAGTGCATGCATCCTATAGCAAAAATCTCTCTGAAAAAAAGGAAAATGGATCTAACGAACAATGACAGCCCGCCCCCCCGCCCCTCCCCCACCCCCCCACCCACCCACCCCCGCCTCACGGGAACCGCACTGAACTGCGGCACTGGGGGCTGTTCAGCCAGTGGTGGGTCGAGATCTTGTGAATCACACTCAAGGTCCTGACAGGCTGGAAGGGGGTCCTGGCATGAAGAGACCCGGCTGAAGGTGCTTCTTTTCCTCCCCCACCAGCCCCGTGGGTGTGTGCTCTCTATCATGAATAAAATAAATGCACTTTTCAAAAGCGCAATGGCAGGATCAACACTGATGCTAGGCTTTAAGTGCTGCACTTGCAACAGCAAGTTGAACGGACAACATATCCTGTACTTAGCAACACCATATTGTGCACTTAATAATTGGCTGAAAGAGTAGTTTTATTTATTTATTTTGCCAGAGAGCCTTGCACACAACAAAAAGAAGAGAGAGAGCACTTCCTGTGGGGCATGGTCACGCCAGTTTCTTCTCCTCCACCTCTACCTTCTCTTGGGATTTTGGACACACAGGTGCACCGCACGTGTCTCAAGCCTCTGACTTGAACTGTCCGAGACTTGAACTGTGCATTTGGCCATGTGAGATGCAGTCGCCCCAACCACCATGCCACTTGGGTGGCCCAGGGCAGGTGAAGTGTTCTCATCACAGAAGTAATAACTAAAAGGTGAGAGGACACTTCTGGAGGTGGCCGTGCTGTGGGGGGACTGTGGTGCTGTCTCCAGATCCACGAGATGTGCACATTAACCACGTCAATGAGATCTCAATAAAGTGGTCTGAAAAAGAGCTGGAGGGGCCAGATCGTGGCTCAGTAGGGAAACATGATGCTCTGTGAGCCTCACAGAGCCTTCCCACGTGGGAAGGCTGCAGGCTCACATCTGGAGACCTCCCTGAGTAAGCTGGGCATGTGTGTGCCCACGATACTGGGCTGGCCGGAGCTGGAGGTGGACCGTGGCATCAAGACCCTATTGGGGGTGCTGTTTTTCTCTCTAGTTCATGGAATAAATACACTTTAAAACAAGCCGAAGTATAACTTTGTGCACCGTTAGAGCAGATTGTGCACGCGTGTGATGAGATTCAGTGGTAGCCCTGTATTTTCTTTTTCTTTCTGTTTGTTTGTTTTTTTTTTTTTAGTTTTTTTTTTCTTCAAGGTTTTTTCCATTGGGTGCATACACTCACTGGAGAGAGACAGAGAGAGGCAGTGAGAGGGGCCATGAGAAAGCACCCCCCGGGGGGCATGGCCATGCCATAATCCCTTCTCCTCCATTCTCTTCTTGGGATTTTGGGCGCACACGCCCTGTGTGATTTCCAAGTCACCGGGTCTGGGACTCCAAGCGTGTCCAACACATGAGAGTCAGTGCCTTACCCACTGCACCACCAGCTTGTCCCCAGAGCCTGGTGTTTTCATGTTCGATTTGGGACTTTCCCATTTTTCAGTCCTACCAATCGGTGAAATTAGGCAGGGGTTTTATCTGCATTTTATACGCAAATGACCGAAACTTGGAGTCCTCGTGTTCAGTGGCCGTGCTCTGTGGAGCCCGTTACTGGAACCACACCCTCATCCTGTCTCCCGTTCCCTCTCAGAGGGCAGCAAACTTTCCGGAGCGCCTCCCGCGAAGTGCTCTCTTCCCTCGACTGCTAATGCTCTCCCTGGCTGGCCTCCATGGTCCCTGCCCGGCTCGCTTCCTGGGCCGGGCCCTCGTTAGCAACTCTCTGCAAAGTGCCTGCAGTCTGGCGCTCTGATCCTCAGCTGCGGCTTCGAGATCCACACGCACACTGGCTTCCGCCCTGGAGCTTTGAACAGTCCCCCCAGACATGCCCATCCCTCATTAAACTGCATTTACCCCCCCACACACACACACTGCAAATATCTTGTCAGAGGAATCAGAGCCTGAGAGGCCCCCCTGAATCCTCTCCTTCCCTGGGTCTTTCCAGCCTCTTCATCTAGTCCGAGATAGTCGCTTCTATTCATGGATCGTCTCTGAGTCTTCCCTCTGCTCCCACTCTCTCGCACACGGCCTATTAGACATTGATTGTTCCTGGCCCTGGGCTGTCCCTAGTGTCTGGCACCGCTCACCCACGTGGGCTCCCTCACCCCACCTTACACTCAGCCACCAGGTTTACCTGATCCCAGGGCAGCTCCGAGCTTTGCTTTACCTGCGGCCTGCACAGCGGCCCCTCTGGTCTGTCGAGACAGGGATCTCCAGGCCTCTGCAAGTTGGGGTTGCATTTCTGTTTATTTTGATTCCTCAGCTTTAAAACTCCACAAGTTATTTTGTTCATTTGAAGAAAACAGAATTTTGTAACTCTTCTCCTCTCCCTCTTTCTTGCCAAAATCAATCGGGTGTTTTGAATGATTAGCTAGAGATAACAGTTCAGGAGCTAATAGTGTGACTGAACGTGTGTGTGTGTGTGTGTGTGTGTGTGTGTGTGTTTCACCTATAAGTTTTGGGCACATAGGAAAGATATTTTTCCTGTTCATTGGGATGTTAATTTTATCCAAAAACGATGCTTCTGAAAGGGTCGGAACCGTGAATGAATGGGACAGAGATCAGTTCCCTGGGCAGTTTTCAAACCAAATTTGGTAATGTTGATATAAAAACTGCGTAACAAAAAGCACCCAAGGATAATCATGGAAAATGTTAGTGCTGCTTTCTGCTTAGCCTATATTGTTATGAGAATGGCACACTGAAATTATGTTAATCACAGAGAAAGACTAGACACTCTCTCTCTTTTTTTTTTTTTTTAAACAGGATCAGTTTGACAACTTAGAAAAACACACACAGTGGGGAATTGATATTCTTGAGAAATACATCAAATTTGTAAAGGAAAGAACAGAGATCGAACTCAGCTATGCAAAGCAACTCAGGTAAGTTCTGGCTTCAAAATATATATAAGGAAAAGTTATGTTTTCATTCTGTAGTGCAAATGTGTGATCCTTTCAATAGTTTGTTATGTAAGGTCATTTCAACAGAAGCTATTGTTTTTCATAAATAAGTTAATTTTTATAGAGCATTAAAAACAAAAACTAAGTTTCTACTTTTAGACTTGATTTTTTATTGTTGATATTTTTTAATTATTTCATTTTATTTCTTATCATTAGCCGTAGTATTCAATTTGAGCAGAGAGAGACAGAGGCAGAGAAAGAGGGAGAGCAAAAAAGCCAGCTGCCAGGTCCAGAACTTGAACCATGGTCTGCCATGTGGGAGTCCAGTGCTTTAACCACCATGCCACCTGCCAGCCCCTTATTGTTGATTTTTTTTTCCTTTTTTTTTTTTTTTTTGAGAGGTTTTTGCCACAGGGTGCATGCACTCGCCAGAAGGACAGAGACCGAGAGACAGAAAGCGAGAAATCACCCCCCAGGGGGGATGGCATGCCACAATCCCTTCTCCTCCATTCTCCTCTCGGGATCTTGGGCACGCACGCACATGCACACGCACCTGCACCCGGCATGAGTTTAAGCCACCGGGTGTCTAGGACTTGAACTGCGGTCGACTACATGGGAGTCCAGCGACATAGCCATTACACCAACTGCTGGTCCCTATTGTTGATATTTTTTAATTGCTAGAGGGTGCATGTGCTCACCGAAGACAGAAGGAGGAAGCAGCCCCCAACGGGGCGTGGTCATGCCACAATCCCTTCTCCTCATTTCTCTGTCTTGCCGGGATTTGGGGCATGTGTGCACACGCACCCTACATGTTTTTCAAGCCACCAAGACTGGGACTCCAGCTGCATGTAGACCATGTGGGGGATCTGGCTCCCTTACCCACGAGGCCACAGGTCCAGCCTGATCTCATGGATGTTAGCAGTGTGTTGGGGCCCAGCCATGGTGGCAGACAGGGGCCTACTGATCTGCAGTGCTGGGAGTCACGTGGCGACTGTGGGTTGGGTCCTGAGTGCACCTAAAGTATGCTGGGCCCACGTGCCCCAGACCTGGGCTAGCTGGAGGGCTGGCACGAGCGGAGCACGGTGTGATGTGACCGTGCTGGGGGTATCGGCCCCCCACCCCCATCTCTCTCTTCCTTGCTCATGGAAAAGATAAATAAAACTTAAAAAAAAATATTAAATAAAAACAAGTACTTCAGATCTCCTTAAATCTACAGTGATGAGATTATCCAGTACATCTGTGCTTTTATAGAAAACCTTTCCAAGTCATTGATAAGCTTAAATTCAGTGGCATGCTGATCTGGAATGGTTTCCTGGTGTGTAGTTGAATTGGTTTGTGCATGCTGTTTCAAGACTTGTTCAAGATCTAGACAGATTTCAGTTCACCAACGTTTTGTTTTGATCCAGATAGCCTCGGCATAAGGGGTAGGTCACGTGTCATTGAAAGAATGTAGGCTCAGGCCAGCCGGTGGCATGGTGGTTAAGGCAGCCGGATCCCACGTGGCCAACCTTCAGTTCCAGGCTTGGACGTGGAGGCTCGAGGAACATGCCAAGCACATGTGCGCACACGCCCAGAATCCAAAAAGGAGGGAGGGAGGAAGGGAGGAGAGGGCTGTGGTGTGGCTGTTCCCCGTGGAAGGCGCTCTCTCACCGTCTGTCTCTCTGCCTCTGTCTGGTGAGTGCACACGCACACTGGCAACTTAAAAAAGAAGAATGCAGGTTTTCACAGAGTGGTTGTTGTTCAAATAAGCATCTGAGTGGTCTGTATGGAATATATTTATGAATGACAAGTTTTGTTTCCACTGAGTAAATAAATGCAGAAATTGCTCCACAGAATGATTTCGACGACTGGAGGATCCAGATCTAGGGCCCATCCAGTGCTTATCAGTCTCACTAGACCTTAAGGCTTTTCAGATAGTAAGACTAGAGCAGGTTTGCTCATGCTGATGGCTTAAAACGTCTTCCTGTGGAAACGGGCTACACAGCAGCGTCAGCACCATCTCCTGGTGCCCATCCTACCTCACGGGAACGCTCCCCAGTTCCCCGGGCGGTTCCCCTCTCCCTCTCCCAGCTGGCTCACGTTGCTGGCTCGCCCCGCCTTCTGGGTCCTTTTCCCTCTCTGTCTGCCCTGTCTCGGTGATCTGTGCCACGGCTCCAGGTAGACCAGCATGGCTGCGACTCCCAGAGGTGCGTCTCCCAGCCAGACTCCTCCCCTGAACTCCAGAAACGGGTTGCTCAAATCTCCCCTTGTCTGAAAACACCCGAAACGTAGCAAGTCTGGAACCGGACCACTGATCTCTGCACTCCCACGGCCCCACTCCCCACTCACAGAGGCAGCTGCATCCTTCCTGGCCTAGGTCAGAATCCCCCCGTTGTCGGGGGCTCCCCTCCTCTCACACCACCCCATCCAGGCCGTCAGGAAATCCTGGCAGCCCACCAGTTCTTTCCATGTCCACCGCTACCACTGTAGTCAGAGTCACCACGGTCCCTTAAGAGCAGTGATCACTGTCGTGTTCCCTGAGGTATCCCAACAGCGTGGGACAGTGCCAGGCACAGAGCGGGCGCTCAGGAAATGTAGGAGCACGTCAGCAGGGTACAGGTGTAAGATCCGTACGCGGCATTGCTTCCCGGGGAGCTGTGGTTCAGTTCCCGAGTCAACCGGAACTGGCTGTGAACGCCCACATGCCTGCGATCCTGGCTGGCTGGGGAAGGGGAGGGGAGGGATCGAGGCGCGGACCCTGCTGAGCACGCCTGTCTCTCTCTCAACAAATAAATGGATAGGCTTAAACAAAAGAATTGAGTCTTTTTAGCGAATGTTGGGAACAAGCTTTAGGATGTGGAAAAGCAAGGGGTATACTGAGGTGCTGGGGAGGCCAGGAAGAAGACACGGATCTGCCTGCAGATGCGTGAAACCTCTGTGGCAGGGCACTTCGGAACTCTCCCGTCTTCACGCCACTTATTCAGAGAGGAACGCCACGAGACAGGCTCGGAGAAAGAATAGCATTTCTTATCTTTGGGGTTTTTAAGTACACAAAAACATTATCTGGTCCTAGTAAATAATTAAGTTTATAAAAAGAAATGATTGCTAACAACACTTAATAATAGATTCTTAGACCATCTTGTTGGTATTTTGGGCTCACACGCATCTGCACCTGGCATGTTTTTCAAACTGCCAGCATTGGGACTTGAACCACGGTGGGCCACATGGGATCCAGCTCCCTCAACCACAAGGCCACGGGGCTGACGTCATGTTGCAACCTTAAACAGGCTCAGTTGACTCGCTGCTGGGAAAGATAAGGAACATAATACTCACGTGCTTTGCTTCCTCTGATGAGTTCCATGATTTGGCTCTGTAAGGAGCCCCCCAGGTAATTTGTCTTAGTTCTTTGTTAATGCAGATTGATGCGGTGCCAGGGGAGGAACCTCCCCCAAGGAGGATTGAGCAGCCATTCAGCCGGGTGTTGTCTGGTCATATGTTTTTCTCTCCAAACCATCTTGTTGCATTGTCTTCTGGTAGAAAAATGTGAGGCCAGACACACCTTTTTCTTTGTACTAGACTTGGCATTTTCTGTATAAACATGTGAAGAAGTTTGTGTTCGCCTTAGCAGTTTGGTAACTTCACAAACTATGCCTTGGTGTAAATTACTATTTAAATCTGTATGTATATATATTTCTTCTTGAAAGCGAGAGGGACTCTGACAGGGTCTTGCCATGCCGCAGTCTCTCCCCCAGCCTCCCAGCTCGCCAGGATCACAGATGGGTCCAGTATGTGCATGTGGGTCGGGTCTGGGATCCGAACCCTGGGCCTCTCCATACAGCTGCAGTGTCACACCACAGCACTGTGCCAGTTACGCCACCGTGCGGCCCTTCTTCAGTTTTTCTTACATCCCTTTATATGGAAATTGTGTTTGTTTATTTCAGAGGAACGAACTTTGATTATATCTAAATGTGTTTTTGTTCTTGTTTGTTGGTTTTAGTTTTTTGTGGGCTGGTGTGTGCCAGAGAGAGAGGAAAGTGAGAAATCACCCCCTGGGGGGATGGCCACACCACAATCCCTTCGCCTCTGTTCTCCTCCAGGCCTTTTGGGTGCATATGCACATGCACTAGGGGTGATTTTCAAGCTGCTGGGTCTGGGTCTCAAACCACAGCTGGCCCTGTGGGAATTCAGTGACTTAACCACCATGCCACCTCCTGGCCCCCTGTTTTGTTGTTTTAGTCAGGCACACATGTGTCATAAAGTGAGTGAGGAATGGAGCCCCCTTCCTCCCCAACAGGGCCCAGCCACACTGCAGTTTCCCCTTCTCCACCCCAGCAGAACCCTGGGCACGTGCACCTGTGCCTGGCATGCTTTCTTCGAGCTGCTGGGGCTGGGTCTCACCCCGTGGTCAGCCCTGTGGGAGCTGGCTTCCTCCATGCAGTGCTCCCCACTTGCTCTGAAACGACCCTCTTCTATTACATTTCGTGTCCAGCCTTGCTGATTTCTCTCCCTCCTTTCTTCCTTCCTTCCTTCCTTCCTTCCTTCCTTCCTTCCTTCCTTCCTTCCTTCCTTTCTCTCTCTCTCTCTCTCTCTCTCCCTCCCTCCCTCCCTCCCTCCCTCCCTCCCTCCCTTCCTTCCTTCCTCCCTCCCTCCCTTTTCTCTCTCTCTTTCTTTCTTTCTTTCTTTCTTTCTTTCTTTCTTTTCTTTCTTTCTTTCTTTCTTTCTTTCTTTCTCTCTTTCTTTCTCTCTTTCTTTCTCTCTTTCTTTCTTTCTCTCTTTCTTTCTTCTGTGACTGAGAAAGAGAACAAGTAACCCCAACATGGTCTTCATGCCACCGTCCACCTCCAGCCTCAGCCAGCCCCAGGTCATGGGCTCTATGTGTTCCCAGCACATTCAGGGAGATCTCAGGATATGAACCCAGAACCTTCCCACGTGAGTCAGTCTTGCAGAGCATTTCATTCCCACTGTGCCACTGACCAGCCTTCTGCTTTGTGTTTTTGTTAGATTTGTCTATACTGTAAAGTAATCTGGGGAGTTTGATTTTGCTTATTTTCCTTGTATGTTTTCTCCCAGGCTGGCACCGACTCTGGCATTACCTGCCATGTCTTTTCACCCTGCTTCTATTTAACATGGGCAATTTATTGACGTAGTTGGGTTCAGACCTCCAATGCCACGTTGCAATCATGGTTCTTTTCTTAAAGGAGGGATTGGAGACAAACTGCTCTCTGTGCTTTGCCCTGTCATCTGTAAAATGTGCAGAACTGTCACTGTCGTCGGCCTTGCCCCGTGTGGTGGTGGCGGGCCGTAATGAGCGAAGCGTGTCGAGTTTAGGGGTGACCCTGGCCGCGTGTGTGGCCAAGGTGAGCAGCACCAGGAGCCTGTCTGCTCTGTGGAATGCAAGGGCTGTCCTCGCCGTGCCCCTTCCTTCTCTGGCATGGCTGCCTCCCCTCTCAGTCCCTTCCGAGGCTGCAGAACTGCACGATCTGCCGGATTGCTGAGAGCTGGGACGGGCACGCTGAGTCGGAGTAGGAAGGGCCTGCCTTAGAGACTCAGCTTGGTTGTCTCTCCTGAAACTTTGGCAGAGCTTCTGTTTTGGGGTTCACCCCACTAGTTGCAGATGTATCCCATCCGGGGGAACCCCTAGGCTGGGTTCAGCTAGGGGTTAGATTTGAACCCCTGGATCAGGACACATGAACCCCATGCCTTCAGCTGTCTGCCAGGAAAGTGGAGGCCTGCGTGGCATGCCCGCTGCTGCCTGTCCTTCAGTTCCAGAGGTTTCTGCCCCCGGCCCCTGAGTGCTTACTCACCACTCCGTTTGCTCCCGTGCGAATTGACATGCAGGATTTGTGGACGGACCTCCCTCTGTGACCTGTGACTGTGAGGGCGGGGCCAGCATCCACTTGAAGCATTCCCAGAATCTTCCATCCCTCTCCCTCCGAAGTATGTGGACCGAGGCTGGATTCCTGCCTTCATTTGTTTATTTTCTGCTACGGCACATTCCCCTGCCTTTGGTCTTCTACCTTTCGTTCTTGGGAAATCACAGTTCTGTGATCAGATTTTATGCTGCCAGCTTTATCTGAAAATATTGTGGTGAGCTTTAAAAAAAAAAGAAAGAAAGAAAGAAAGAAAGAAAGAAAGAAAGAAAGAAAGAAAGAAAGAAAGAAAGAAAGAAAGCAAACCAACATCCCTGGGCCCCACCTCAGACTTTCTGTTTCAGAGGGTCTGGGACAGGACCCAAACATCTCATTTTTAAAAGCCTCATATGGTTCTTAGGATCAACCAGATCTAAGTCTAGCATTGTTATTAAAGAATGTGTGTTTTTCTCTCCCCTTTTAATGGATCTTTCTGAAGAGCTAACAGTGTAAAGACATTTTGGATTTCTCAGGCCTCATGAATTTAAACGTGATGCTTTTGTGATTCCTTTGCCTCCTTGTTTTCTCTTCGTCCTTCAAAAGTCCCCAGATAGGGAGAGAAGGGGACAGCCCCAGCAGCGTCCCCGTGCCATGATCCATCTCCAGCCATCCCGGATCATGGACACGTGTGTGCCTGGCATGTACAGGGAGACCTCAGGACACAAACCCGGGACCTCCCCATCACGTGGTCCAGCATCACAGAGCATCGAGTTACAGCTGCACCACCTGTTTTGTTTTGGGGGCTTTTTTTTGCTTGAAGGTGCACATGCTTGCCAGAGAGAGGAGAGAGGGAAAGCAAGAGAGCACCGTAGGGCACGGTCACGCTGCAATCCCTTCCGCTCCATTTCTCGCTCTTTTTGGGATTTGGGGCACACATGCACATGTGCCCAGCATGTTTCTCAAGCTGACAGGTCTCAGACTCGAACTGCACACAGGGCCTTGTGGGATCCAGCCGCCTTTACCCCATGTCACTGGCTGGCGTACCTGTTTGTTTGTTTGTTTTTAAACATTTTTTTTAATTTATTCATTCATTTATTTCATTTTTTTTTTATCTTGACCAGAGAGGGACAGAGCAGGAGAGAAGGAGAGAGTGGGAAAGTGAGAGAGCAAGCCTCCAGGTCCAGGACTTGAACTGTGGTTGGCCATGTGGGAGTCCAGCGTCCTTAACCACCACGCCACCTGCTGGCCCCTCCTGTTTGTTTTTTAATAGTACAGATAGGAAGAGAGGGCCTGTCCCCAGAGAGTAGAAACGGAAAGGTGATCTCTTTTTGCAGTATTTCTCGCGATAAAATAGCCTTCAATCTGACATTTACTTGTAGGTCTCCTTAGCTCTTAGATTTCTGCCAGTATTTAGAGTAAATTATTCGTCAGTGCTTTTAAGAAGCATTTTGAGTGCTACACTTGCTAATATTGCTGAAGTTGACACTCCGTCGTCAGAACCTGACAGTCTTTACAGTATCACTCACAAAGTATTTTCCAACCTGTTTTCAAAGCTAAGAATATTTTTTTTTAAAGATTTTTTGCCATGTCCTTGCTGGAGAGAGACAAAGACAGGGGTAGAAAGTGAGAAATCACCCCCCAGGAAGGATGGCATGCCACAGTCCCTTTTCATTTATTCTTCTGGGATTTCGGGCATGCATGCATATGCACCCAGCGTGATTCCCGCACCGCCAGGTCCAGGACTCGAACTACGGTCAACTATGTGGGAGTCCAGTGCCTTAACCACCTGCTGGCCCTGATTTAATAATTTTTTTTTACTTTATTATTATTATTAATTTGTCCAGAGAGGGACAGAATGAGAGAGAGCGAGGGAAAGTGAGAAAGCAAGCTGCCAGGTTTGGGACTCAAACCACAGTCGGCCATGTGGAAGTTCAGTGCCCTTAACCACCATGCCACCTGCCGGCCCTGATTTAATAATTTTTAAGTTTATTCACTATTTCTTCCATGAGTGAGAGAGAGAGAAAGAGAGACAGCACCCCGCTAGGTTCCTGACGCCACAGTGCACCTGTCCTCACCTCGCCTGGCTCACTGGCCAGCACGGGCCTGGCTTACTCAGGGAGGCCTCTGGACTCGGACAGGGGCCTTCCCCTGTGGAACTGCCTCGCAGAGCATCGTGTTTCACTGCTGCGCCACGTCTGGCCACCCTGCTTAGCATCTGACTAATGAAAGGGACCAGAGAATGCCAGCTTTACCTGGATTTCTTCAAGCTGGGGCTCCTTCAGCTGGATAGAACATTTAAGTGATTTTTGTGGCTGCTAAGGACTAAAAGCTAATAGGAAAATGTAGACTTAAATAAACCTTTTTTTTTCCTTTGGAGAGGTTTTTGCTATAGGGTGTGTGTGTGCTCACCAGAACGACAGCGAGAGAGAGAAAAAGAGAGAGAGAGAAAGCGAGAAATCACCCCCTAGGGTGGATGTCCACGCCGCAATCCCTTTTCCTCCATTCTCCTCTCAGGATCTTGAGCACGCACGCACACGCGCCTGGCGTGAGTTTAAGTCTCCGGGTCTGGGATTCAAACCGTGGTCAACTACGTGGGAGTCCAGCGACATAGCCATTACGCCAACTGCTGTTCCCAATAAATCTTTAAAATAACAGTTTAGAAAAGAATTTTTTTTTCTTTTTTTGGAGAGGTTTTTTTTTTTGCTATAGGGCGCGTACGCTCGCCAGACAGACAGAGAGAGACAGAGAGATAGAAAGCAGGAAATCACCCCCCAGGGGGGATGGCCACGCCGCAATCCCTTCTCCTCCATTCTCCTCTCGGGATCTTGGGCACGCACGCACACGCGCCCGGCGTGAGTTTAAGCCGCCGGGTCCGGGACTCAAACCGCGGTCAACTACGTGGGAGTCCAGCGACATAGCCATTACGCTAACTGCTGGTCCCTAGAAAAGAATTTTGATGTGAGGTGTGAATTTAGAAGTGGTGGTTGTGATTTGTAAGTTATAGTTCACTGAAGGAAATGGCTACTATTTAAAACCATGAACTAAAAACACCTCACATGTAGCCCTGAGCCTTCCCAGTCCCCCAGTCTCCCAGGCGTCCCACTCTCACTCTGTCTGGGAAAGAATCTTGGTTGTGCAGTGGTCTGGCTCTGGCTTGCCTGCCCTTCCCTCGCATTCCCGACACTTCTCCAAGTGTTGTTTTTACATGTCTTTTAAGGAGCGGCTGTGATGAACTAGCTCTAAGAACTGATCTGAACTTTCCACATAAAGTGCTTCTCTTTTCTTCTCTATCAGTGCCCTGCGGCACACCCTCTAAGGAAATATTGCTTTTTCGTGTTCTTCTGAATGTAGCTGTATGGAGCCCTGCTGTGTCTCTACAGAATCGGCAGCGAACACGTGCCGGGCTGCCTTGGAGCGCATGCTCTCTGATAGCAACCCTGGAGTAGGTGCATCTTCTTTCATATTTGGTCTAACTATAATTTTTAACTGTTTTGTGATCAGGCCTAAGCTGATGTTCTACTGGGTATTGTAAATGCCCTGGAATTTCAGAACCGCTGTCCGACTTGCAGACGAGGAGCTGGAATCCCAGACCCACTCGTTGATGTGTCCCAGTCATGGTGCCCGGGCACGTGGTCTTGCGCTTCCCAGAGCGGTGTCCTTCTCCCTGAAGCCCAAGGCCTCTTGCATCACCTCTGCATTTAGAGACGAAACCACATTTCACGTTGTCTGTAACATGCACCATGATCAAAATCGTAAACTTGTCACATGTTTTTCTAGACAAATCTATAGACTTGGAGGAAATGGAAGAAATAAAGGTAAAATGTGAAATTATAGTGGTACCTACTGTCAGAGAGGAACAGGCACAGGGACTGCACCAGGAAGTGAAGACTGAGTCCGTCTGGAGATGTCCAGAGATAACATTGAAATGATTTTGAGGGCTGCTACAGACTGGGAGCCATAAAGCATCCGTTGGTCATTTCTCTAACCACAGTAGCTTAGAGTGAAGGCTCACGAGAAACCCGCCAGCGAACCAGTGCCTCTTAGTTTGCATGTGCGTTTAGCACGCTGGATGTAGGCAAACACATTTGTATTCCTGACCTGGAGAAGGGATTAGGAAGGGAAACCAGGGCGGGTCTTGGCTGGCCCGCGTGTGCCCAGCGCGTAGAGCCAGGCCTTTAAATGTCCCCTACTTGTATGTCTCAGCACGAACCACCTCGAAATGCAGTCTCTACTTCCCGCAGGAAGCTCTTTGGTGGCGCAGTCACAGAGCCTTGGAAACATGCCCTTGGGACTTGGACTTCTAATTTCAATATTTGGACACTGTTTTCTTTGAATTTGAAACAATAGTGCCCAACTGAGGGCAGCCACAGGGAATGGTAAGAAAACTGCCCTCCCTTCAGTGCTGCCAGTGAAAACCACTGGGTAGTCACTCGGGGCCTGTATGCACCATCGAATGAAGTGGGGTCTTTCCGTCCACCTCAGTGACCAGCAGTGGCCATTTCTGTTGTTCCTTCCTCTACCTTTGAGGTAGACATGTCTTTGGTCTAGGAGCACCCCCACACATGCTGGAAGGTGAATGAGGACTGGCCCCGAAGTACAGTGGTTAAGCCCTGGGCATGGGGAGCTGGATCCCACATGGTTGATGAGTTCAAATCCTGGCTCTGGCAGCTTGATAAACGTGGACTCATGTACATGCATGCCCCAAATTCATTTGGTATGGAGAAATGGAGGAAGAAGGATTGTGGCATGGCCATGCCCCACAGGGAGGCCCTCTCTGACAATGAGGGAAGAAAGAGGGAAGGAGTTGAATGAATTTCAGCTGCAGACATTATCTTTTTGTAACTTGTAAACAGAAGCACTAATGTGATTTTTCATCCCTGATTTCTCAGTTATCTTTCTAAATAAGATGATATGTTTGCATTTTTATTTTAGGAATCTTTCGAAGAAATACCAACCTAAAAAGAACTCAAAGGAGGAAGAAGAATACAAGTATGTTTCTAATTGATAATTGTGTGGTACTATCCATAAGCACTGATGATGACTGAGAAGGGCAGCGAGAATCGTAGATCTATAAAAATAAGTAGCATTTGCCATTGACATTTGTGTCCGTTTTTAAATTGAGAGACGAGAACAATAAAAAACATTCGCAGAGAGCTTTTCTTACACTGAATCACTAGGCCCCTTCCAGATTGCTTAATTAAGACAAGTTTAGAATGTAATCTAAGCAAATATGGGAAGTACCGGTTATGCATTCCAGAGTCCTGATTAGTTTTGTCGTGTCTGGAGTCCCCGTTATGCCACTCGTTCATGCATGAAATATGTCTATTTTAGTCAGCAATTTGGGCATCTTAGTATGGGCAGCCCGGAGTATTATGTGTTCATTTAGATCTAAATATCCCTTACATCAGTACACACGGCATGTGTGTATATTTTGGATATATCTGGACCGAGGATCAACAATGCCAAATGTTGCATTACATAGAGCAATTCCATTTTGCAAAGTGAAAAGTGTTCCAGTTGTAATTAACTCTGAGCCATTCTGATGAGAACACGGTATGTGTGATGAACCACCAGGATCCCAGCGGAGGTGGATGCAAATTACCCTGGTCTTAATTAATGTTTCACCGGCGTACGGCAGTGTGAGAGTGGAAGTAGCGTGGCTTGAAAAGGAGCGGTGTGTGTTCTGTCCGTAGGTACACGTCATGCAAAGCCTTCCTTTCCACCCTGAATGAAATGAACGACTACGCAGGGCAGCATGAAGTTATCTCGGAAAACATGACCTCCCAGATCACGATGGACTTGGCCCGCTACGTCCAGGAGCTGAAGCAGGAGAGGAAATCGGTAATGAACTCTGCCTTCTTTTCTCCCCTGAAGGCGGTCCCTCACAGGTGGACCAAGGTCAATGGCAGTGTCCCTAGAAGATTTAAAACTGAACAAAAACGTAAGACAGTGGGGGATCATAGAGAAATTAGGGGCCCTGTTCCTAGGAGGGGTTTCTTGGTCTCTAAGTGCAGTTTCAGGGGTCCCTCAGACACTCTGAACTCATCTACCAAGCCCAGGAAATGAGTCCCTTTGAGGAATTTAAATATATTGGAGGAATCAGACATACAAAGAGTAAGCAAGATGCTACAGTATGTGCTTTATGGAATAATAGTATTAAAGTAAGTGCTTAGGGGACCACCAGTTGGCGTAATGGTTGTGTCGCTGGATTCCCATGTAGTCAACCGCAGTTCGAGTCCCAGACCCAGTGGCTTAAACTCACACCAGGTGTGTGTGTGTGCATGCCTAGGATCCCGAGTGGAGAATGGAGGAGAAGGGATTGCGGCATGGCCATCCCCTCTGGGGGGTGATTTCCTGCTTTCTGTCTTTCTGGCGAGCGCACGTGCCCTATAGCAAAAACTTCTCAAAAAAAAAAAAAAAAGAAAAGAAAAAGAAAGAAAGTGCTTAGGAAGCCAGCAGGTGGCATGATGGTTAAGGCCCTGGATCCCACATAGGCAACTCTGCAGTTCAAGTCCCGGCCCTGGCAGCTTGAAAAATACACCAGGCACATGTGCATGTGTTCCTAAAAATCCTGAGAGGAGAATGGAAAAGACGGGTTTGCAGCATGGCAATCCCCCTTGGGAGGTGATCTCTCACTTTCTTTCCATCTCTGTCTTGCTCCAGCAAGTGCATATGCCCTATGGCAAAAATCTAAAAATAAATAAAATAAAATAACTGCTTAGAAGGAGATCATAGGGGTCAGCAGGTGGCATAGTGGTTGAGGTACTGGACTCCCACAGGGCTGACCGTGGTTCAAGTCCTGGACCTGGTGGCTTGTTTTCTCTCTGTCCCTCTGGTGAGTGTGCATGCCCTGTAGCAAATTAATAATAATAATGACAAATAAAAGTAAATAAGTAACTTTTAAAAGAAAAAAGATCAGAAAAGCAGAAGGATGACCGCAATTGTATCCATTCTGTTCTTGGTTCAGTCACTGTCATCAAATGCAGCCGACAGACCTTTGCCACCATTGCAGTCTTTTCATTGAGAGATTAATCTTTAAGGCCAGCAGGTGGTATGGTGGTAGAGGTGCTGGACTCCCACATAGCCGATCATCATTTGAGTCCTGGACCTGGCAGCTTGCTTTCTCACTTTCCCTCTCTCTGTCTCTCTTTGGTCAAATTTAAAAAAATAATAAAATTTTAAAAAATTTAAATAATTATTTATTTAACTAAAAAATTGTTTTATTTAAACCTTATTGTCAGAAATAGGCAGAGAGAGAGGGAAAGTGAGAAAGCAAGGTACCAGGTCCAGAACTTGAACCGCAGTTGGCCACGTGGGAGTCCAGTGCCTTTAACCACCATGCCACCTGCCGGCCCCTATAATTCTAAAAAAAAAAGAGATTAATCTTTAAGCCATGGTCTGTATCATTGCACTGTCATTGCTTGTGAAGTGCATACTAATTCGTTATTAGTAATAAAGTACCAAAGTTGGCTATTTATGTACTTTGTAATGTACATTTGAGGTCACTGAACATTTTTTAGTGCCTTGGGAATAAATGAACCAGCCGACAAGATCTGGTTCCTGCTGAAATGGAGAACATAGGAAATTGTAATCATCTCACTGCTATTATGCAAAGTGAGAGTACAGATGCTGTGAGGGCAGATAATAACGGTACCAGCTACGCGGAGCTCCAGGACTGCGGAAGAACTTCCCAGGGACTCAGTGGCTGAGGCCTTCACGAGAGTCGATGGATGACTAGAAATTACCTAGGAGATGCATTCACCAGGGAGCACCGAGGCCCTGGGACGGAAGGTTTTTGGAACTCCGGAATTTGTTCTTTCTTAACTATAAATATGCAGCATGTGGCTGTGGAAATGTTTAAAGGTTAAGGGGAGAAAAATGCTTTGAGATCAACCCAGTGGTTTGAAGCAACATCGACAGCGTGCCAGTAAGAGGAGATGAAGTATTTTTATCTGTTTACGTTAGAGCAATGGTTTCCAACCAGGCACTGTTTCGCTCCCTGTTCTTGCAACATTTGTCACTGTCCGGGTCAACCTCTGGGAGATGGGAGCTGGGGAGCACTACAGGTATCTAGTGAGCAGAGGCCAAGGGTGCTGTTAGACAGCCTTCACGCGGGACGGCCCCCAGCAGAGAACTACCCAGCCCCCAAGTGTTTATGGTGTTGAGGCTGGGAAGCCCCGCACTGGAGCCCTAAATTAGTGTAGAGGAAGCCTCTGCCAGACCCTGTGTTAAGGTGGGTTTTTCCTTTCGTGTGATGGACAGAAAGCAGGGAGTCAGAATCCGCGTTCCGAGTGAAGCACGAATGTCTCAGACAGCGATAGAGTAAACATAATCGATCTTAGCTTGGTATCGTTCTGCATCCCTGGCTCCTGAACTTCCCTTGACCTTGTGAGAAGTTTCTATCTTCATCCTGTTTTTTTTGGGCAGTACTGTTGTGTCTTGACCGACCTGCTTCCAGTCATCTAGTTCAGCGCTTTAGCCAACTCCCTAAACAAAAATCCTGTGCGTTTACCTTAGTAGGAAATAAAAATGCTATTTCTGGAATGAGTGACGGCCTCCTGCTCCCCTCCACATGCCTCTTTGCTGTGCCTCGCCCTGCCGGCCTGCCGTGTCCCTGTCTCAGGGCTCCTGCATGGCTTTTGTCCCCTAGGAAAGAAACCTTTTCTCCAGATAGCTCCTGACTCCTGTCTCAGGAATGTCACCTTCTCACTGAGGTCTTTTTGTCTACCTTGTTAAATACAAAGCCTATCGCCCATCTCCCTGTCTGCCCCCTCCTGCGTTACTCTTTTATGCGTTTCTGTGTATCCTTCTGCCTTTCGATGCACTCCAGTGTCAGCTTCACAAGGGCGAGGATTTTCTTGTCCATCATTGAGTCCTGAGTACCCACTGTGATGTCTGGTGTGGCACTGGGCAGGCTCTCAGTGAACATGGCGAAGTCAAGAAATGACTGAGAGTAAAAGAAACAGTCTTAGGGCTAACTGGTGGCTGGGTTTCACATGGCTGGCTGCGTGGTTTGAGTCCTGGACCCGGCAGCTTGAAAAACATGCCAGGCACTTGTCCATGTGTGCCCAGAGTCCCAAGAGGAGAATGGAAGAGACGGGATTACGAGTGGCCGTCCTCTCTGGGATGTTGAGACCTGCTAGGCAAAAAAGGATGCTGGACTTTGGAAAGAACAATCACACAGACACCGAGACACACAAGTAGAGCAAAGTGGGGAGCGGGCGGGCTGGACGTCTCTGAGAGAACGCTGTGGCCCTGAGCCATTCCCAAAGGGCAATGAGGGAAGGGAGACGCGCAAGGCAGAGTCAGGAGTCTTCTGTGATCAACTGCAGCTGTGGAGCAGCTTGGTCTCCATAAGTCCAGCGGGCCCTCTCTGGCGGAAGCAGTTTCTTTCAGCCTCCTCCGTGGCCTAAGCCAGAGTCTGCTCTTTAACGTCACCATTACTAGCTCGGGTTCTGCACTCCCCGCACTGGGAGCTGAGTTCACTCTCTTTTTCTCTCTCCCTTTCTCTGCCCTATAACAAAAGTTTTGTTTCTTAAAAAAAAAGAAAAGGAAAAAGAGAGGAAAGAGAAAGAAAAAAAAAGAAAAAAGGCAGCAGCAGCAGTCTTAGCCTAGTTCTCCAGACTGTTTACTAGCTGTGGGTCCTGCACTCCTTCGCCGTGGTATACGTGAGTCATCTGATCTACTCAAGGTCCTTTTTATAGTCAGTCCTATCTGTAGTTTGAATTCTTTTCCTTTTGTTCAATCAGAAATTATAGTAATTTATAGAGTAAATTATGGCTGGGACAGGTACACATTAGACAGTATCTTGCAATACAGGGCATTTCTTTCACTGTAAGGAGAATTACAAGTACAGGTCTCTGAGTTAGTTAGATGCTCTCGTGGGAGAAGCTGCAGACACCATGCTCTCTTGAAGCATTTTGTAATTAAATTAAGATGGCATTTTTAGAGGTTTGTGAATTCTCGAAATACGAGAAAGACTAGCAGAAAACAAGTGCATATTTGTGATGTCTTAATGCCTCATAACCTTTTCTCTTTATTTGAGTAATAGTTACCATTATGTTGAATGACTGCTTAATATGAGATTATGTGGTAGAGTAATCCACTGTCATTTTAGAAATTATTCTGATAATACTGGATATTTCGTTGTTTAGCCTCGAGTGTTTATTTTTATAGATTATAGCAGCTCACATCTTTTGCAGTTCACATTTAACCCTCGCAATATCCCGGGGCGGGGGGAGGGGGAGTGTGTTTGACACAAGGCGAGTTGAGGAGCCTGGGGTGCAACAGGGTGACGTGAGCTGGGCGCGTCAGGCACTGGAGAGGCTGGGTTTTACCCGGCAGCCCACCCCTCAGGGCAGGGCATGCCTGCAGTAAGTTTTTGTTTCCATTGAGTTACTCTTTAATGTACCTTTAAGTATGCTGGATTTGGTCCTGGCAGGTGGTGTCGTGGTTAAAGGCGCTGGATTCCCACATGGCCGACAGCAGTTTGAGTCCCGGATCTGGGGGCTTGCTCTTTCCCTTTCTCTGTCTCTCTCTGGTCAAATTAAAAAATAATAACAACAAATGGAATTAAATAAATAATTCTTTAAAAAAAAAAAGAAAAAAAAAAGATGCCTGATTAAATAGTGTGCACATCTTCTTTGGCAATTAGCTTTGGAAAAGGAGATATTTGATATCTTTGCATAGTAGCCAATATTTCTACATTTGACCTTTTACTCTTGGCTACCCTAACTTTTTATCTTTTTTTTTTTTTTTTTGGAGAGGTTTTCACTATAGGGCACGTGCGCTCGCCAGACAGACAGAGAGAGACATAGAGACAGAAAGCGAGATATCACCCCCCAGGGGGGATGATCACGCCGCAATCCCTTCTCCTCCATTCTCCTCTCGGGATCTTGGGTACGCACGTACACGCACCCGGTGTGAGTTTTAAGCCATCGGATCCGGGACGCAAACCGCGGTCGACTACGTGGGAGTCCAGCGACATAGCCATTACGCTAACTGCTGGTTCCCGCTACCCTGACTTTTTAAAGTTTATTTCACTTTATTTTGTTATTATTATTTATTTTTGTTTTAATTTGACCAGAAAGAGACAAAGAGAGAAAGGGGAGGCAAAAAGGCAAGCTACCAGGTCCGAGACTTGAATCACGTTTGGTCATGTGGGAGTCCAGTGTCACCACCACCATGCCACCTGCCAGCCCCAACCCTGACTTTTCTTAGTAAATGCTGATTTTTGTAAGGATGGCTCCTAAAACAGCAGCAGAACGGTATCACTTTTGGTTAATTATCGGCAGAATGAGCCAAAGAGCAAGAGCTAGAGCTCAAACCCAGGTCTTCTGATGGCAGTTCCAGGCCTCGTTCTGCTGTGCCACCGTGAAGGCTGTCGGCGTGCTTCAGGCCTTTCTGGGGAGTTTAGGGCCAGCACCAGTGGTGTGTCCCCAGAGCCAGAGCTCCCTGCTAGGCACTGGGGAGAGGAGAGGGAACGACACGGATTTTCCAGCCCAAGCTCTGACTCAGGATTCCTGACAGCCCCCTCAGCAGCAGAACTTGAAAACTCTGTGAGGTCCCACTTTGGAATCTGTAAACTGAGGGCCGACCAGACCGGCCGTGGGGCATTGTGGGAGGGCTGCAGGCCACCTAGCACAGTGCACGGGAGTGCGGAGAGCAGGTCCGGGCAGCTGGCCACTCTCACAGCCATTCCGCTTCTCAGCACAAAGTCCCGTTTCCACTCACGCTTCCGGACCAGGGACTGTAACAGAAAACAGGAGCATGTACCAGTCTCCTCTCAACCATCTGTCAAAACAGTAGTTGTCCGGTGAGTTTAAAATGACCTTCCTGAAAATGTTGAGCTGACGGAGGGCATTGAAAACCCGCTGCTCTTAGAGACTCGGAGCTGGGTATCACTTCCACGGCTGCTGCTCAAGTGCTCTTACCTGTCAGTGTCATACACCGCGCCCTGGTGGTGCCGTGGCAGAGCCCTGTCTGCCAGAAGGGGTGAATTTACAGGACTACTGAGTTAATAACACTTAGAATGTTCAGGTTCAGTTGAAAATACCGATAGAGGGACCAGCAGTTGACGTAATGGCTATGTTGCTGGACTCCCATGTAGCCGACTGTGGTTTGAGTCCCAGACCCAGTGGCTTAAACTCACGCCGGGCGCGTGTGCGTGCCCAAGATTCTGAGAGGAGAATGGAGGAGAAGGGATTGCGGCATGGCCACCCCCCTGGGGGGTGATTTCTTGCTTTCTGTCTCTGTCTCTGTCTTTCTGGTGCATGCACGCGCCCTATAATAATAATAATAATAATAAAATAATAATAATAAAAAAACTAAAAAAAAAGGAAATACTGATAGAAATGTAGTTTTTATCTAGATGCTTCTGTGTTTGAATAGATGAATCTGTAACAAGGGTCAACATGTTTTAAAAAAAAAAAAAAAAAAAAAAAGCTCCCTGTGCAAAAAATGAGGTTTCCTTCCCTTTTTTGCATGGATATGAGAGGAAGTAGGAGAAATGAGGTTGAGGGAGAGACCGCTGACCGTCTTTGGGGGCCACGTCATGATAACGCACCGGCCCTTCATTCTGTCTCCACATCTCCGACTGTCCAACGGCTCTTCCTGCTTCTGGAAGCGGCGCCCTGCGTACAGCCCCTGGCCCGTGTGCACGTCACGGTCGTGGGCTCACTCACAGTTGTGACTCACTGGAGTTCGCCCGACACACAACTCGGTAGGCTTATTTTGGTGAGCATATGTTGAGTTTCTTGTTTCTTTTCCTAACCGAGTTTTATCTGTTGTATAAACCAAGCCACCTAACATCTTTCAGGTGAAAAAATACTAAATTTGAATAGAGATACTACAAAATGAATTAGAGCCCAATAAAAATTAGCTTTGGGGAGGGAACCTAATTCTACTCAATTAAGGCAAACATGTTTATAGACCACAGATTAGTTTATTTTTAGCACCCATCATGCCATGAATTCATAGGGAATAGGTCCCAGTAGCTCAGGCTCCTTTCCATTGGTTCTCACAGTGTGCTTCTCTGGGTGGAGCAGGCTGGCGCTTTAGTTGAACCCAGGTCCCTTTCTCTTTGGCTTCTTTCTTTTTCTGGTCATTTTCCTTCACATGTTTTAGGACGCTATCTCTGCTCTTAGAATGTTTAATATGCTCAATACGCACATTGATTCTCTTGGCAAGAGTCTTGCCCTTAACTTGTTTCTTCACAACAATGCCAACAGCATGCTGGGGAACATTGTAGACTCTTCCAGGTTTGCCATGGTAACATTTGTGGGCATTCCTTTTTGAACAGTACCCATTCCCTTAATGTCTACAATATCACCTTTCTTGTAGATTCGCATGTATGTTGCCAAAGGAACCACTCCATGTTTTCTAAAAGGCCTAGAGAACATATATCGGGTGCCTCTCCTCTTTCCCTTTGTGTTCGTCATTTTGGTTAATTACTGGAAGATGGCGGTTCCGGCCAAAAGGGGCATATGTTGAGTTTTCAAAAGCAAGTTCTTTAAAGGAGAGGCTTGTCCTGTAAGGGCTTCGCAGTTAGGTTCTTTCCTGCCTTGCATTGGAGCCCACCTCGGTTCTCATCAGGACACCGAACTCTCGGGATGCCATGATGAGGGGACTCTTACGGTCTTCTTGTAATGGGCTCCACATAGGGCAACTGTACTTTTGGCAAGATGTTCACCTTCTCTTTTGAGATCACGGAACCGGTGGCCAGGCTTGGGGTGAACCTAACTCAGAGCCCACATGACAAGGTCACAGGTTTTCGCTTTGTCTTCAGTCTCTTACTCCCAATAAGTGACCAGAGCGGCCATGCTCTGTGACGGTGTCTCGGGGATGTAAGGATGTCTCATGGTTTCCGGTGATGAGCAGAAATCACTGGGAAAGCAATAGCTCTGATAAGGCAATGGGATTTAATTTTATAGCTGTCTGCTTTGTGTGTGATGTGAGATGGTTTCCCCAAGCTTAATTCCCAGAAGTGAGAACATAAGGCAAGACATATATGATTAAACACACGACTTCAGGTTCTTGAGAAAGCCCTGATCATTTATAAGATCAATGGTCCTTTAAAAAAATGTATCCATTTATCTCATCCATGAGCAAGAGAGACAGAGAGAGAAACAGCACTCCAGCAGACCCTGGCCCTGCCCCTACCAGCTTCAGCCAGCCTCGGTGCACAGACACGTGCATGCCTGTAAGGCACAGGGAGGTCTCTGGGCTTGAACTGGCAACCTTCCCATGTGGGCCAGCCTCACAGAGCATCCTGCTGTCCCCTGTGCTTCTGTCCGGCCCCCAGATGAGTCGTCTGTAACAGAATTATAGGTGAAGCTCACTGCTGTCACTGAAGGGATGGCCCTGGACATGCACTGACTTACCCATTCAGAGCTGGTAACAGATCTGCCCCTCCATAACGACTAAAGTAAATGTGCTCTTACTATGTTAGTGACTTTTGCACATTGAAGCTAGTTACTAAGGATTATTAGATTGTTCGGTTCAGCTCCAGCCTCCATGTCTGTCTACGGTTGTCTACAGTGATCCCCGCTGACATAGGAGGAGTTCATGGAGACTGGCAGCTCCCGAAGAGGACCGAGGTGTCCACCAACATCTGCTGGATTTATAAGAAAACGTCTCCTTGTGGGTGGAGAAGATGGTTCGTGGCCCACAAAACGTTAGCTGGGGCAGTCATTACTTGAGAGTTCTAGAGGAGCAGTTGTGCCTTACCTCAGGGACTCCCTGCAGTTGGTATAAACCTGAGCGTGCCAACACGCCCTGCATTATCTAGGGTCACCATTTAAATTTTCTCCCGAGGTTTCCCAAATGTTTGAAAATCAATACTTCACTAAAAGCTGTGCTACCCTTTTTAGAGGTAGGTATTAGTTTGGTCCTATTTATAAACGTTAGAAAGGGGCTTACTTTCCCATAAGGCCGGCTCCAACATGTTCAGCGGAAAATGTTTTTATAAGAGATTACAGCAAATAGAGCAAATTTAGCATAAAGGAAAGCAACAATAAAAGGAGCGTGTGTGTCTGATCTGGCTCATCACAAGCCCTGTGGAGATTCCAGTGTGGTGCTCTGGTATAAGCCCAGATCTGGAGGAGGAACACGTAAACCCAAGATCGATTTTAGGTTTCGTGGCGTGGAGGAGGACAGTTTTCACCGTAGGTCTCCTGAGGATGTCATTGCATTCGTTTAAGTGAAAAGGCAAGGAGTTTTTCTGTCTTTGAGTGATCCGTCTTTTGCTTGGGTCTCACCAGTACACCTGCCAGCCCCAAGAATTAGGAATTCTCTTTATGCTACTGCTCAGCAGAGACTTCTGTTTTGTTTTTGTTGTTTTTTAACTTCCAGGGGGGTACTTGTGCTCACCAGAGCACAATGGGGTATGGTCGCACTGTAGTCCTGCTTCCTCTGCTTCCCATCCTGTGAGGGTTTGGAGTACACACACACACGCCTGCACACACACATGCACCTGATGTGTTTTTCTAGCCTCCAGGGCCAGGATTTGAACCACTGTCTGCCATGTGGGATCTGCCGATGCCTGCGTTAACTACTGCACTGTGGGGTTGGTCCAGCAGGTAATTAAAATCATGATGGATTTGTTTCCGACTCCCTTTCCCCAGCACACGCTGACATGGCCTGGTTTAATGTGTCTGTGGGCATTTTTTGTCATGTCGTCTTTGTGTTGAGACAGCGTGTGAAAGAGGCGGTCTGTTGGTTAAGGATGGGTTGCTCACCACTATGGTTGTCACAGGCAAAACCACTGATCCGGTGAGCCAAAGACATTCTGTCTCGTCATTCATGAAATAACACACTTTAGCAGGGCGCTTAAATTCTCTTCTTGATTTCATGCTTTCCTTTTCCTTTTTTTTAAATTTAAATTTTGCCAGAGGGCACATGTCCTCAGTGGAGAGAGACAGAGAGAGGGAAATCAAGAACCCCCCACCCTCAGTGGGGAATGGTCACACCACAGTCCCTTTTCCTCCATTTCTCTCTCCTTTCAGGATTTTGGGCACGCACACACACACACACCTGGTATGTTTCTCAAGCTGCCCAGACTGAGATCCGGCTGCACAGTCAGCCGTGTGGGATCCAGCCACCTTAACCACCATGCCAAAGTTGACCTTGGATCTTGCTTCTCCCCTGTAAGCTGAAACAAGTCCTTCTTCTTGGGAGACTTCCTTGGTGATGTTTTGCATCTCCCCTGATGCTCTCGCATCTAACCAGTGTTGACTCTGGCCAAAAGCACAGGGTCACCTTGGACGTCCTTCTGCCTCGTATTCCATCTTGTATCTGTGACCCAGTCCTGTGGGCTCTCCCCAGTGCGTGCTCTGAATGGATGCTCCTCACACTGCTCATGGCCATGGAGGCCAGTCCGTGTTCATCTCTCTGCTCTGAGCCGCCCAGCGTCCTCGTCCACGCTTGCCCTGTGGTCAGTGGCCATCCACTGCACCCTCGTGCCACCACCAGCTCTCCCTCAGCCAGAGGTCACCGTGCCCCCTGCCACTCTCATTCAAGCCCCTCTAATAATGCGGACCAGACCGAGCCCCTTCCATCCTGAAATCCTCTGCTAGCTTTCCATCACGGTCATCCTGGTTGGGGAGACCATGGCCAAGGGCCTGCCTCCTGCCTCGTCCCCTTCTCAGCCCTGCTCCTAGACCAGGCCAAGCCCGTTTACACTTGGGATCTGCGTCTGCTCTCCCACTGCTCGGGAGGGTGTGTCCCCGGTCCCAGGCCAGCTCACACCTGCGTCTCATTCCTGTCCCGGACTCCCTAGCTGAAAGAGCCACCTTCACGCACACCCGCTTCTTTATTTCCTCACCCTGCTTCTCGCACCGCGGGGTGCCGAGCCTCATGAGGCCGCAGCCTGTTTTATTCACCAGCTTCCCTCCTGGCTGGAGCAGCCCCAGGAGAATGACCGGCAGCAGTAGACTTCAGACCTTCCAGCCGAGAGGAAGGATCCCTGTCTCAGAACTCCCCCATCAGCTGGGCGCTGCCTGAGCTCTTACTGAGGGAGAGCCCCTCACTGTGGGTCGGAAGTGGCCGCTTTGTGTCCTCGGAGGGATCAGGTGAGGGACTTGAGGAAGACAGTGACGCCGGGGCGCACGGCTGGCTGGGGTGCTGGCAGCACACGCTGACTTGAGAACACCGGGAGCAGTGAGCAGAGAGAGGAGGGGCGGAAACAGGTCTCCCCGCCGCTCAGGCCTGACCCCGGGCCGCAGGGAGTCGGTGTTCGGCCCGAAGCTCAGCGGTGGCATGGCGCTGGGAAGAAGGCATCGTAGGAGACCTGAAGCAGCTTTGGGAAGAATTTTTACTATAAATGAACTTGGGGAAATGAACCTGAATAAAAGCGGAATGTATGTTCCGGTGTGACTGCTTCTGGCTCCTGGTGTGGGATGTCGGGGGGTGCAGAAAGGTCACCCACACAGGACTGAGGTCTCACCGCCGCCCCATGTAGTCCTGTGAATACCTCCACGCGTGCTCAGAGTTCAGTTAAGACCGGGGCTCTGAGTCAGGCTAGAAGCTGCCGGTGTCCAGCCCACGACACTGTGGGTTTTGAGGCAGTCGCAGTGTTTATCACAGACACGCTTTCTGGAAACCTCTTCTTTCTTTGCCCTTTTCCAGTCTTTGTGTTCCTTTGTTTTCATCTGTGGAATCTGGGTTTTATTTAAAATTCCAGATGGTTGACTGTTCTCAATTGAGTGTTTATTGTGATTTTCTATTTATTATTTTTTCCTTTTTTTGAAATGGCTATTCTCATGCTGATTCTATATTTTGCTTTTTAAATTTTATTTACCTTTAATTATTTATTTGACCAGACAGGGACAGAGAGAGAGAAAGTGAGAAAGCGAGCCAGCAGGTATAGGACTCAAACAGTGGTCGACCATGTGGGAGTTCAGAGCTCTTAACCACCCTGCCATCTGCCAGCCCCATATTCTGTTTGTTTGTTTGTTTTCTTTTAACTGTAAATGGTTCCGGCCAGCTGGTGGTGTGGTGGTTGAGGGCACTGAACGCCCACGTGGCCAATCACAGTTCGAGTCCTGGGCCTGGCGGCTTACTTTCTCACTTTCCCTCTCTCTCTCTCACCCTGTCCCTCTCCGGTCAAATTTTAAATAAGTAAGTAAATGAAGTTAAATAGAATAATTCTTTAATTATTTAATAATAATTCTTTAATTATTAGTGAAAGGAGGAGCTGTTCGACCCAGCTGCAGAAGGGGAAGGGTGGTGTCCTCCATTTGTCTCTGTGGCCTGATTTCTTGTAGAATAGCAAACTTCTCGACAGCTCTGTGGTGGTCATTTTTCTTTTACTCATTGCTTGCATACAATTGATTCTCTGTTTTTCTTAGTTTCAGGTACCCATGGTCATTCAGATTTTTTTTTCCAAAAAATGTTGTTTTTTCTTTAAAAAAAAAAAAAAAAGAATTATTTTATTTATTTATATTTGACCAGAGAGGGACAAAGTGAGAGAGAGAGAAGGAAAATGAGAAAGCAAGCCTCCAGGTCCAGGACTTGAACCACAGTCGGCCATGTGGGAGTCCAGCCCAGCACCCTTAACCACCAAGCTACCTGCAGGCCTCCCAAAAAATGTTTTGAAAAATGATTTTTATCTGTACAGACTGATGTACAACTAAAAAGTTGAAATGAAAGTAAATAAGTGTAATTGTCACCGCAGATATCATTAGGTATTTTTAAAAGTCTATGTTAATGTTGTAAAAGAAGTCTATGTTAATGTTGTAATAAGATGCTAAAAGCATCTTATTACAGGAGAAGCGAGGCAGCATTTTTCTGGGTCTCTAGAGATGGCATTTCCCGTCTCTTTTCTGATAGAAGAAAAGAACCAAGATGACTTCATTCCAGGGCTCCAAAGAAGTACTTATTATCTTTGTCCCGAGAACAATTCCTCCTTAGTGAGAGCTGGGAGGCACGCTGTGTAGACACACACTTGCTCACTGTCCAGAGAAGAAGCTTTCTGCCATTGTTTGTTAATAAACAACAAATACATCTGGCCAGCTGGGCTCCTTGTTTTACTTTGTAACTGTTCACATAGCTTTTCCGGAAGCTGACCCCTGCTTCAGGTCCCTCTGTGCACAGAGAACTTTCCTTCCTTCCTTAATTCCCATCACACAGCACAAAAAGTTTTTGGGGTGTTGTAGCAAAATATATTATGGGCAGACACTGGCTATGAAAGACTGGATATTTTCTTTTTTTTTTTGAAGAGGTTTTCGCTATAGGGCGCGTGCACTCGCCAGACACAGAGAGACAGAAAGTGAGAAATCACCCCCCAGTGGGGATGGCCATGCTGCAATCCCTTTTTCTCTATTCTCCTCTCGGGATCTTGGGCACGCACACACACACGCCCAGCATGAGTTTAAGCCGCCATGTCCGGGACTCGAACCACCGTCGACTACTTGGGAGTCCAGCGACATAGCCATTACGCTAACTGCTGGTCCCAAGACTGGATATTTTCTTAAGCCACGTGAAATAAAAGGGTCGCAGTTGCGGTTTTCATATAATTGTTTAATAATGGGGGGGGGGGTGTCTGTGACTGAGCACTCTGGGAGAAAGCTCCCCAGGAAAGGAACGGTTCTCACCATGAAAGCATGGTCATTACTCATCATTTAAGGAGTGGGGAGAGAATTCACTACCTGGGTGTTCAATCAAAATCACCTCCACTGCTTCCAAAGTATGACCCTTTTTTTTTTTTAAAGACTTGTCTTCAGGGCAGACAGACTCCTTTAAGGATGAAGCAGAGGCAGCTCTGTGACCTCTGGGGCTGCCTGTGGTCCTCTGGCCCCATTCGCAGCAGGGAGCTTTCGTTTTATTAAAACATCCGTTTTACCAGTTGCGTGGAGAGAGTCTGTACACCTTGGGTGCCGCTCTGAATTCGGTGCTGGGGTGCACTGTTGGTTTTTGTGCCATCTCGGGCTCTCAGAGTCAAACTGGACAGTGGTGGTGTCCCCTCGGCCTGCTCGGTGTCTGGCAGTCAGGGCCACCAACAGGGACCTTCAGGACGGAAGGGGCCTCCGCCCGGGAGCCCAGTGTAGCCCAGGTGGTTTGAAATGGACCCTTCGTCTCTCCCAGGATTCGCCCAAGCCTGTTTTTCCGCCTCCCTGCCTGCCCGTCTCTTCTCCCTTGAGGATTCCCCTCTTTTTTTCCCTCCATTCTTTAAAGCGATGCCGTATCTGCAGCTTTCAGAAAACCTGCTTGCTGTTCACGTGTGTCTTCCGAATTTCAATGTTTTCCTAACCACACCCTTAGCCCGGCCCAGTTCTCCCACAGCCTTGATCCTTCCTTTTTTATCCCAAGCCTTAGACTCCATGTCCTATTTTTTTCCTCATGTCCATTATGAGAGAAGAATAGTGAAGTCCCAAGTGGCTCCCCTTGGGGTCAAGGAGACTGAAAATTACTGGGTGGGTAAAACTTGCTGCAAGGAGGCATTTGAAACAATGAAACACAACCTCAAGAGGGAGACCAGAAAGCATTCTCTTATAAAGGAGCACTGTTCTTTTTTAAAAAAAAAATAAAATCTGGTTTTGCCTCCCTGGCCTTCCCCGTGGTCAGTGTCTGTAGGGCCTGACCAGGGGAGGTGACAAGCTCTGCAGCTGTACATGGGGGCCCTCTTCAGTTCTGTCATTCGTCCCTCCTGGCTTCTCACAGAGCACCCCTACTGCCAGTGCAGTTGGAAAACAGAAACACGTTCAACCCCGTCACTGAAGGAGGGTGGTTAGCGAAAGGGGCATTTACCACACAGCGGAGCGCCTTCAGGATGAGCACTGGGGGATGGTTAAGTGTCCTGGGGCCAGTCACGGTGGGAAACCACCACAGCCCCCCAGGCCATGAAGGGCAAGGGCCTTAGATTAGAACATCAGGGGTTAGTGGTGTTGAGAGGGGCCTTTGGCCCAGCCGACCTGCAGCTTGGGGAGCCTGCAGGTACAATGTCCTGCTCCCTGATCGTCCAGAACCTCTCTGGCAGATCTAATTAGAACCAGGAGGCATGAGAGCCCATTCATGTGCCTGTGTGGGTCGGCCTCTAGGGACACAGGACAGAGTGGAGAGTAGATCTGGGGAATTCCTGGGACGTAGAGCAAGCCAGTGATGTTGCAATAGATTTTTATGTTGTTATAACAGAATACCTGAGACTGGGTAATTTATGAAGAACAAAGATTTGTTTTCCACAGTTCTGGAGACTGGGAAGTCCAAGGTCCAGGTGAGGGCCTTGGGCTGTGTCATCCTGCAGCAGAATGTGGAAGGCAAGCGTGTTCAAGAGAGCAAGAAGCGAGAGAGGGCGAGCCCACGGGGGTTAGCTAACTCCCGAGGTAGGAGCATTAATCCACTCGTGACCGAGGCGGCCCTCGTTAGCACACCTCTCAGCACTGCTGCACTGGGATTCGGTTTCCAGCACGAACCTGGCCAGGCTCGAGCCAGAGCACAAGGGGACCTCATCAGTCCCCTGGCTTAACCACCCATTTCATGCTGAGTCTCAAGTGGATCTTCAGTGCTGACTCCTCTGAGCTCAGACTCACGCATCCACGAACACGTGAGACTGTACCTGAGGGTCTCAGAGAAATACGAACCTTAACACTTCTGAAGCCACATTACCTTCCCTCCTCAGACCGCTCCTCTCCGTCTTCCTTCTCCTTCCAGTGTTCAAACCAGCAACCACGGCATCACTCAGCATCTCTTGGTATCTCACCTCTGATCCCATGCCCCAGAGAATCCTGGTGGTTTGATGGTCAGGACATCCAGACCCTGCCCCTGCTCCCTGTCACCTGCATCTGAGCTGCCACCACCTGTCCAAGTCCCTGTCATCGGCCTCATACATGGGCCTTCCTTCACCACCTCTATGCTCAGAGCCATCCGCTGGTTTCAGCTTGTCATAAAACCTACAAGACCCTTCACAATCTCCCCATCTTCTCGGACCTCAGCTCCTAGCATTCTCCTTGAGGCCCACCCTGTCTAGCTCCCTGGTGTCCCTGCTGGTTCACACCAGGCGGGTGCCTGCCTCAGGGCCTTTGCGGATAGCAGGATGGTGAATTCATCTTTACACTGAAAAAGATAAAGAACATCTGTCCGTCCGAAGCTTTTACATAAATGTTTGTAGCAACATTACCCATAGCAGCCCAACTGAGGAACAACCCCGGTGACCTTCAGCTGCTGAATACTGTGGTACAGCCACCTGGTGTGACCATCGGCAGTGAAAGGAATGACATGCTGAAACACGTGACAGCACAGACCCTGAGCCATGCTATACGAACACCACGATAACGGCAGCTAGGCCAGCCGCCCCAGTCTGCATACCTGCGTGATTCCTCATGAAGCGTCCAGAATAGGCAGGTCTACAGAGGCCGGAAGTACAGGGTGGCCTGAGGCTAGGGCCTGGCCTACACTCAGAGAGTTTGGACGGTGGCAGCTAAGAGGTACAGGGCAATGGAATGTTCTAAACTTGGTAATGGTGAAGGTGGCAGTTTGGTGACGCTACTGAAAACTACTGGATTGTGCATCTTAGACTGGTGAATCACCTAGAACGTGAGTGAGTAATATCTCAAGTTAAAAAGATGATAGAAGTGACATATATTAGAATTTTCATCATAGGGCTTCTGCACTCACTAGAGAGAGACAGAGAGGGGGAAAGTGAGCAGTCACCCCTCCCCCGCCCCACACTGCAATCCCTTCCCCTCCATTCTCCTCCTGGGATTTTGGGCAAGCACACAAACATGCCTGGCATTAGTTTCAAACTGCCAAGTCCAGGACTTGAACCGTGGTCAGTTATGTGAGAATCAAGTGCCTTAACCACCACGCCACCTGCTGGTCCAGTGATTGCTATATTAATAAAGCATTCCTGTGATTTTTGCAAGTGTTTATGTAAGTCTGTGAAGTCCGCGTTACTGTAGCGGAGGTTTTAAAGGGGACTCTGCTTGTCTTCACTTCCCCTCCATTGCATTCGCTCACTTCTTCGGCGTGCATATGTAGATGTTTGTTACTCAGAGGTGGTTTACGTGGAGGAAGAGTGTTCTCTCCTGTCCATGTGAGCAAGTGGGGGTTCCTGATCACCGGCATGTCTTCCCCTTTCCAGAACTTCCACGACGGACGGAAAGCTCAGCAGCACATAGAGACCTGCTGGAAACAGCTCGAATCCGTGAGTGGGAAACGGCTAAAGAATTGTCTTCATAGATGTTTCTCTTTTGAATTTACTTGCAATCTGAATTAATTCGTAAGTTAAAAACATACAAACAAAACACTAATGACACATTCTTTGTAGATTTTTCTCATTTAAATTTAATTTGTTTCTAGAACCATATCCAAAGCAAACTCTTGAGCCAAAACGGTTCAAGTAGGGTGTTTTTTCCAAATGTCATATGGAAGGCAAAGATTAGACAGTCTTGATGGAAATAAATGCAGATTTAAAAATAACGTCCAGAAATGACGACATAATGACAATAGGAGAGAGACAGCTTACTGGGGAGTTTAGATGAAATTCCATCTTCACATGGAACTCGCACGGTTTCATAAATTATTACTTTCCTTGCCACTATCTTTCTCTGATTGTAGAGCAAACGGCGATTCGAGCGGGATTGCAAGGAGGCTGACCGAGCACAGCAGTACTTCGAGAAGATGGACGCTGACATTAACGTGACAAAAGCAGATGTGGAAAAGGTGAGCTGAGGTCCCCAAGTCTCTCTTTCATTTCCCTGGGAGTGTGCACCCCAGGCTGCCCTCCCGGACTGTCCCACCAGCTTCCCCTTTCTGATGCAGCCACAGAAGGGGACTGTTTTCATTTTGTGTCAGCTGCAGTGGAGGCCCGGAGCTGCAGTAGGGGGACCCTGCAGTGTGAGGGTCTGAGGAGTCCGGTCAGCAGGCTCGTAGCCTGGAGACCTGACCAGTAGATCCTCGGCGGGTGTTGAGGGACGATGCGCTTTCTTTCTTAATGGCTTTTCAAAGAGAAAGTCAATCTCTTGAGAGCAGGAGCAGACGCCATCTGGAAGGGTGTGCCTTTATAATGCTGCCTTTAAAAAGATAAGGAGCCTCTGCTGCTGGCCCGACTTCTGATGGACGCAGTCGGCCGGTAACAGTGAGGCCGCAGTGGAAGGCCTCCATTTTCAAGTCCCCTCAAAAGCTTTTCTCTAAATGGACTTGTCTTGGCATTGAGGAATATTATAAAGCCTGTACTGTGTCTTCTTGTGGTTCAATATGTTTTTCTTCCCTAGAAGCAGAGTTTTCTTTTTGTAAAAGCCATCAATAAATACAGTGTAAACAAAGTTAGGCAGTTACATAACGGTACCCATTCATTGCTGCCTGGGGCTACTTGGGGGAGGGGGAACCCTGTGTTTGCAAAGATTTCTTTCCATCTGCCAGGTTGGTTGGAGAGGAGTGTAGCTGGGAAATGCGGAGAATTAGTGTCTGCCAGATTCTGCCAAATGACTTAGGACTAGGTATCCACAGCCGATCTTCAAAAAGTCCATGGAAAAATGTGTATTATGGTAGAGCTGCATGGATTTCCAATTTTTTGCATCAATATAAATTCTTACTTTAATTCTGCTTCTCACGAACTTGTTGAAGTTCCCTCAACTTAGTATGCCTTTCTCTAAAATTATTTAATGTGTTAAAGCACATATTTTTCAGGGAGTAAGAGGGAAGGAATCAGGGGAAGGAACATTTAGGCTTAACACAAATGTATACATTCTTCATCACATATTCTATTTTTCTAAATATAAGATCGGAATGATTTTTACTTATTTAAAGATGAGGGGGTTGTAAGTTACTGGTTAGGTGATCTGGATCCCACATTGCTGACTGTGGTTTGAATCCCAGCTCCAACGATTTGATAACACACCAGGTGCATGTGCGTGTGCCCCACATCCTGACAAGATGAAGAAACTGAGGAGAAGGGACTGTGGCGTGACCATACCCAACTGGGGGTGTTTTCTCCCTCTTCCTTTTCTCTCTCTCTCTCTCTCTCTCTCTCTCTCTCTCTGTCTCTCTGTCTCTCTCTGGTGAGCATAAGTACTCCCTGGAGATTAAAAAAGAAAAGATTAAAATGAAAAGACTTTGGGCTAGCCAGGTAGCATGATGGTTAAGACGGCTGGATGCCGTATGGCCAACTACGTGGTTCTGGTCCTGACCCAGTGGCTTGAAAAACACACCGTGTGTGGCTTTTGGCCGGAACCGCCATCTTCCAGTAATTAACCAAAATGACGAACACAAAGGGAAAGAGGAGAGGCACCCGATATATGTTCTCTAGGCCTTTTAGAAAACATGGAGTTGTTCCTTTGGCGACATATATGCGAATCTACAAGAAAGGTGATATTGTAGACATCAAGGGAATGGGTACTGTTCAAAAAGGAATGCCCACAAATGTTACCATGGCAAAACTGGAAGAGTCTACAATAATGTTCCCCAGCATGCTGTTGGCATTGTTGTGAACAAACAAGTTAAGGGCAAGACTCTTGCCAAGAGAATCAATGTGCATATCAAGCATAGTCAGCATTCTAAGAGCAGAGATAGCTTCCTAAAACGTGTGAAGGAAAATGACCAGAAAAAGAAAGAAGCCAAAGAGAAAGGGACCTGGGTTCAACTAAAGCACCAGCCTGCTCCACCCAGAGAAGCACACTGTGAGAACCAATGGAAAGGAGCCTGAGCTACTGGGACCTATTCCCTATGAATTCATAGCATGATGGGTGTTAAAAAGAAACTCATCTGTGGTCTACAAAAAAAAAAAAAAAAAAAAAAAAAAAAAAAAAAAAAAAAAAAACACACCGTGTGTGTGTGTGTGTATGCGTGCCCAAAGTCCTGGGAGAATGGAGGACAAGGGATTGTGGCGTGGCCATCCCGGCAGGGTGTGATTTCTCACTTTCTCTCTCTCCCTGTCGCTCTCCAGCGAGTACACATGCCCTATAGCAAATTAAATAAATACATAAAAACGAAGAACTAAAAATAAATAAATAAACAGATTTTTTTTTAATTACTCTTATGGCTTTTTCTTATAAAAGCTATTCATCAGAACCAGCAGATGGTGTAATGGTTACGTCGCTGGACTCCCACATAGTTGACCATGGTTCAAGTCCCAGACTCGGTGGCTTAAAACTCAGGCTGGGTTCATGTGCGTGTGTGCCCAAAATCCTGAGAAGAGAATGGAGGAGAAGGGATTGCAGCATGGCCATCCCCCCTGGGAGGTGATTTCTCTCTTCCTATCTCTGTCTCTCTGGCAAGCACTCACACCCTATAGCAAAAAATCTTTCTTAAAAAAATTGTTAGTGCTCATTGTAGAAATAGCTGAAATATCAACAACTGAAAGAAGTGGGGGGGATCTAAAAATTCAGTTATTGGGACCAGCAAGTGGCATGGTGGCTAAGGGTACTTGGACTCCCACATGGCCAACCAGAGTTTGAGTACTGGACCTGGTGGCTTGCTTTCTCACTTTCTCTCTCTCTCTCTCTCTGCCCCTCTCTGGTCAAATTAAAATAAATAAAGTTAAATAAAATAATTCCTTTAAAATATTCAATTATTGTTAGTGCCTTGGTAGGTGACTTTTGGAGCCTTCTTTTTAAAAATTGCATGCTGTGTCTGTAGAGCGCAGCGCAGGGAGGAAGGCGCCCCTGCTTGTCTGCAGCTGGGCCTTGGCGACGGGGCTCACTGGTGCCCGGTCCCCACCGCGCTCTGCGTCCTCTTCCCACCCCACGGGTAAGCTGCACCCTGAAATTCGCTTACTCCTCCCCTTGCTGGTCGCCATAGCTTTTTAAATCCGTGTATGTATTGCCGATTAGTTGTGTTTTATCATTTTGTCTCCTTTCACCTTAATATAAACAAAATCCTACTTTCATTCATTTTCTTCCCATTTACTTTTCTTTACTCAGCACTATGTTTTTGGGACTTAATTCATGGGGAGGCTAGAAGATAGGACTTTTAGAGATCAATGTTTGGGCCAGATGCTTTCCTAAACTATCTTTTCATTTCAGTTTGGGTTTTTCTGTAGTTAGAAATTATAGTTTTATTCCTCCTCTTCCAAACTTTATGCTTTTTATTGAATTTTCTTATCATATCCTACTGGGTATGACTCTGACATTGTGAACTTCCTTATCTTGATGTCCATTGCAAAGAGAGTGCTTCAGATGTTATCCCATAAGAGTGATCTTCGGGCTGCTGGTGGTGCCGTGCTCGGGGCTACTCCGTGATGCTGGATCCACAGGGGGGATCGCGGGTTCGAGTCCCTTCTGCCTGTACTCGCTGGCAGGCTGGGGAGGGGATGGGACTCCTGTCTTCCTCTCCTCTCTCTGTCTCTCACACTCAGGAAAAAAATAAAGAAACTTAACAATAAATACTTTTAACATGCCTTAAATTGGGTTAAAGAATTTTCTTTTCTTTCCTATTTTCCCAACAGGGCTTTTTTTCCTTTTTAAGCTTGACTTGATACTGAATATCATCACATATTTTTTCTGCCTCCTTTACTTTATTGATGTGGTAAACTACATCAATGGATTTCTGTACATTGGACTAAATTAGAGTTCCTGTGACAGACAACTAGATTATGATGGATTTTATTTTTTTATATGTAGATGAATTTGTTTTGTTAATATTTTACTTAAGAGTTCTTTAATTCAAACGGTTTATAAGTCATTGAAACTGATCTACAATTTTCCTTTCTTGTGTGTTCTGCTTTGCTTTACTTAAGAGTTTTGGAGTGTTTGCTCTTTTTTTTCTGAAATAATATTAAGAAACTTTAAAAATCTCATGAGAAAATGGAAGTAAGTACAAATTTGTTTTGGTGCAAAAAATTTTAAATCTATGTATTTTTTTCATAAGACACTTTTTCTATGGAGGTTTTTTTTTTTTTTTTTTTTTTTTTTTTTTTTTTTTTTTTTTTTTTTGCCACAGGGTACATGTGCTCACTGAAGAGAGAGCGAGACAGAGACAGAGAAAAGGAAAGTGAGAAATCAGCCCCCAGGGAAGATGCCACATCGCAGTCCCTTCTCCTCCATTCTTGTCTCTGGATTTTGGGCACGTGCACATGCACCCAGAGTGATTTTTCAGGCCACTGGTCTGGGACTCAAACCACACACTCCAAGTGATTTTTCTTTCTTCCTTTTTAAAAAACATTTACTTATTTATCTATTTATTTGTTGTGACTTTCAGGCCACCAGGTCTGGGACTCAAGCCATGTGGGAGTCCAGCGCCTCAAATACCACGTCACCTGCCAGCCCCCTGAGTGATTTTTTAAGCCACAGGTCTGGGACTCGAACCACAGTTGGCTCTGTGGGAATCCAGTTCCTTAACCACCACACCACCTGCTGGCAGCTACATAGACTTTTTGAAGACCCCTTATACATATAAGATTAAATGAATATTATTGAAATGTGCTGAATACTTTATTTATTTCTTTAATGACTGAGAGAAGGAGAGAACCCAAGGTCTTACTCCCACCCACTCCCAGCTCAGTGCCCTAAAGTGTGGGCACATGTGTGCCCTGCACGCCCAGCGAGGGCACATGTGTGCCCTGCACGCCCAGCGAGGTCTCAGACTCCAACCCGGAACCTCTCCTGTGGGTCAGCCTTGCAGAGCGTTGGGTTTTACTGCTATGCCACCCTCCAACCCCTCAAAACTTCCTTGTGGGAAAGTTTCTAACTACTCATTCAGTTTTCTATTGGCCATTTCCGGGTTGATCCTGATGTGTCCTGTTTTTGTAACAATATATCCATTTCATCATGAATTTTCAAATCATTTCCCCATTTCAGTCATGGAAGGAGGTACAGGTCATGCGGGAACACGTGAGGTCCCAGGCATACCAAGTGCGGGTGTGAGTGTGCCCCCGGGATGCCACGTGTGGGACTGAGGCCTAGGTTAGAGTGGTTCTCCTACACACCGACACATGTGCACGCGTGCCCAAGTCCCGACGGGATGAAGAACGGGGGGAAAGGGATTGCAGCGTGCCGGCACCGTGCCGGGAGGTGCTCTCCCTCTCTGTCTCTCCCCTTCTCTCCCTCTCTCTCTAGTGAGTGCATCTGCCCTTTGACAATTAAAATGATGAAAGTGGGTTCTCCGGGGAGCAGGCATGGCCAGGGTTCTCTGCCAAGCTAGCTCTGTGTTGGTCTAACTTAGGGTTTGAGGTTGCCCGTGTTCTGTGAGTCCCAGCTTTTTGTGGTTCGGAAATGATCGGGATGGCTTTTCCTTTGCCTTTCCCCTCTCAGCTCAGATCCCTGGCAGTTAGCAAAAGAGCAATTGCTGGATCCACAGGGGATTGTGGGACTTTGGACATGCACTGCCAGGTGGAATCGCTGTCTTCAACTTCTTGGATATTCCTGAGACACAGTGTTTTTTCCTTATAATGCGAGCATCATTTTGTTATTTTTATGAAAATGCTATTTGCCTCTTCCCCAAGGATATGATAAATTACCGGATCCAGGCATCAAAAACATCAAAGCGATAGAGCAGTGTGTAAACATGGAAATTCTTAAGTTACTTTGCTTTCAATATGACTTGAAATATAATTTCACAGAACATGCAGTTTAGCTGTTTTAGCAGCTCCTCGTTGTCTGTGAAGCCTTACCTCTACTGAGGACCAGCTAAATGAAGGAAATGTTTCCATTATTGTTATCTGATGTAATATCCCATTATGATTCCTGACAGCCTTTGAATCTAATATAAATCTCCCCCTCAGTTTCCGCACGATTGAATTACCTAATTGTATTCTAAGTCACTCAGCCATCGCCCTTCTTCCAGCATCAGTACTCACTTCTGTTTTCAAAGCTGTCTTAAGTGCAGGGTGGGCGTCCTATATTGCATTTTGTGCTGGATGAGATGACCGGTGTGCATTATAAGCATGCTTGACATTTTCTAAATTACTTAGGATCTGGGTATGAGCCCAATTCTTCTTTTCTTTGTGAAGATTTAAATGTCCCACCTAGGGATTCGAACCAGCTCCTTTCCCACATGGGTCCAGTTGTGTTACCACTGCACCACTACCTGGCCCCAATATGTGGGTGATCTTTTAATTTTAAGATTTTTATTATTTCAGTTAAAATACTGATGTGCAATTAGAAAAGGCCTAGACAACCAGAATGGAGGGGTTCTAAGTCACGTGTTTATAAGGCTCCCACATAGGAGACTGGAGAGCTCAGCCTCTCTGCCGCCTTGCGAGACAGCACGGTCAGTACTGACCTGGCCCCAGAGGACGGTCCTCACTGTCATCTAGAACAGCTAAGCCCTTCATGGGTCTCAACTCTTTGTTGTGGATTTGTAGGGTAGTTTGTGGAAAAGTGGGTAACAGTCAACAGTTGAGGCTTGATATAGTTTGGAGATTGTTTTTTAAAGTTAATTAGAATGTTAGGTAACCAGGACCAACAGGTGGCATGGCGGTTAAGGCACTAGAATTCCCACATGGTCAACCACAGTTCAAGTACCGGACCTGGCGGCTTGCTTTCCTATTCTTCCTCTCTGTCTTTCTCTAGCAAAATCCATGTGAAAATAATAATAATAAATAAATAAAATACTTCTTCTTTTAAAAACAGAATGTTAGGTAGTCATTAATTTATTTTATAAAAATGTTTGCAGCAAGTTTTTTGTTGTTTTTGGCTGCTAGTTTGCTGCTTCTTAGTACAGTTTTCATCCAACTAAATTCTGAATTTGTCTATTTCCATTTTCACAGTCTTCTAAGTGAGTTATCCCAAACTTTTTTTTTTTTTTTTGGATTTAAAGGAATTCTGATGGGATGATTACTTCATAGTTTTGTTCTTTTTTTTTTTTTTTAAGAATTAACTCAATGGAATTCCTAGATTGCAAAGTACCCACATTCGTCACTGGCTCTTCGCTGGCAAGGTCTGGGGGTGGCATAGATATCGACATTTAGTCGCAGGATCCTAAACTTGGAGAAATTCGCCTTACATTTTCTCCCAAATGCTCAGTTTACTGAATTGTAAAATTTCCCCTGTGCCCTCAGAAAACTTTGAAGTGGCATTTTTGGTGACAAGGACTTTAAAATCAGAGTTTGTCTGTCACCCTGCTTCAGGCCAGGACCAGTGCTAGACAGGCACGGCTGAGAGGCGGCCCCTAATCTGCAGTTCTGAGAGTACCGCGGCGGGCCGAGTGGGGTATTGAAGAGGTTATCAAAATGAAAGGAATGTGAACTAATATTTCTGAACAGAGAGAACAGTGTTTTCTAAATGCATGCATTAAACCGAGTTCAGCCATGTCAGGCAATGAATAATTCCCTTTCTCTAATTCACCCTCGCCTTGTGACTGTTCGTTCTTACATAACTTCGAAATGCAAAATAGGATATTGTTTAACAGAGACTACAGTTAGTGGTTACAAACAGCTGCAGACTTTGTTAGTTGAGTTCAAGTTATGTTGTTTAAACTCCACCATCAATTTTTTCTATTTCTTATAGGTCTAGTTTATGTGACTTACATGATTCTTTTACTGCTCGC
This sequence comes from Tupaia tana, assembly GCA_026018925.1. Taxonomy (NCBI): domain Eukaryota; kingdom Metazoa; phylum Chordata; class Mammalia; order Scandentia; family Tupaiidae; genus Tupaia; species Tupaia tana. The sequence goes on along the minus strand of JAKSZU010000013.1, from coordinate 102,233,578 downwards.
GTCTCAATTTATGGGCAGCTGTTTCAAAAGCGAGTGGGGCTTCTTCCTTTAAATTCGTTGCCGTTCTGAGTTGTCGAGCCGGAGAGTTCTCTGTGGAGTGTGAGCGGTCCCCCTACTTCTGGCTTAATCATGTGTTGTTGTTATATAACCTGATTTGAGGAAATGTTTTAAAGGTTAAATTAAAACCCTGACCGTAAGGGCCGAATAGCATCTCAGTCTATTTGAGAGTTTACATTCCATTTTTGTATGATAGTATGAATTCTAGAAATCCGTGGCTGGGAATGTTATTAGCTTCTTAACTCAGTTGAGTTGTTGGAAAAGTCATGGCACATTTTTGCATAGACAAGCATGGAAAGTATGTCATGACTTTTCTGACACCCAATACATAGATGTCCATGTGGAGTCATTTCTGAAATAAGGTAGAATTCCAAGAAGGAAGCAAGAAAAGATAAAATCTCATGCTTTAAATTATAATTAAAAATACATGTGCTTTTTGTGTCACAAATAATAGAATATTTTAAACAGAAAGATAAAATCATCTGAGGAATCTGTGCCTGTTTTAAGCAAGAATGAAGGGATTTACTTTGAATGATCATCTCAAGAAACACGAAAGGTAGGATGTTTTCTGTCATTGAAACCCGTGCCCTGGCTCTGGGAAGCATGGGCAGGACAGCCTTGGTTCTGTTCTGACCTAAGCCAGCTGAGTGGTGAGTGTTGAGTTCTCTTACCATTTGGGGAAACAGCCTCTCACAAGAAACTCCCTTAGTTATTGTACGTATAAGGAGCGGTCCTGTTAAATGTCTCCTTCGCTGTTGCTGGAACTACTCGTGTGACATCTTTACTGAATATGTTAATATGGTTAGTACTTTCCCCAAGCTTCTGTTTTATGTGAAATGTCTGACTCTAGTAATCTGGAGGATTTGTTCACTGGAACAGTTTAGAAAACACATTTTTTTTTTTTTTTTAAAAAAAAAGAGGAAGCGGTTAGTATGAACACAGGAAATAAATTTTGCAACTGCAGCTTAATCTCTTAAAGTATAAAATGCTTCTTATTTAAAACAAGAAAAAAATAGAGAATTAAAAAGGCAATATAAAAGATGGATATTATTGCCATAGCTATTCTTTTATAAGTAGATCATGTCTAAATCAAAGTTTCTCCAAAAGACACCAAGTCTCCTGTTTCTAGCTATCACGTAAAAGTCATCTCTGAGGAGTTTTATTTACTCCTAAAGGCATAACTATTAACAAGCCTGTAAGTTAATGTGCAAAGTAGAGCAGATTAAGATGCTATGGCCTGGGACGAGGGGATGGTGTAATGGTTATGTCTCTGGACTCCCACGAAGTTAACTATGATTCGAGTCCCAGACTCAGCTGCTTAAAAGTCACACCGGGTGTGTATGCGTGCATGCCCAAAATCCTGAGAGGAGACTGGAGGAGGAGGGATTGCGGCATGACCATCCCCTCAGAGGGAGATTTCTCGCTTTCTGTCTCTCTGGAGAGTGCATGTGCCCTGTAGCAAAAAATCTGTCTTTTTTTTTTTTTTTTTTTTTTAAAAAAAAAGATGCTAGGGTCATTCTGGGCCAGTAGGTTGCGTGGAGGTTAGGGCACTGGATCCCACATGGCCAGCCATGCAGTTCGAGTACTGGACCCTGCAGCTTGAAAATCAGGCCAGGCACATGTCCCAAAATCCCAAGAGGAGACAGGAGAAGGGATTGCAGTGTGGTCGTCCCCTAGAGGGTGATTTCTCACTTTCCTCCTCTCTCTTACCCTCCCTGTCTCTCTGACTAGCACATGCACCCTATAAGGGAAAAAAAGAAATCTAGACCATTCTTGTACCCTCAATCTGAAGATAGAAATGAATGTCTTGAGACATTTTTGTGTGCATTGTATATGGGTGTGTATGTGTTTAGCTGTGTGTAGCTGCAGATGCCTACCACTTACGAAGTGCCCGGCCTGTTCTAAAGGCTCTCATATGCCAAGTCATCTAATAAAGTATTTTACTTTCACTGACAGTAAATAGCCTGGCCCATGGCCAAGAACTTATTTCTGATCTTGATATTACTTAGAAGTGGGTTCAAATCTTCTTTCCACCTCTTGCTAATGGTAGGCGTAAGGCAGTTAACTTCATCTGAGTCAGTTTCCTGTCTGTAAAATGAAGATTCGATTGTGTACCGCAAGAGCTGGTTGCGAGGTTTCAGTGTTACATGATGTGTGTCAAGTGTTGGCCTGTTTTTGGACTGCACTTACTTGGTTGTCGCTATTATTGTCACATCTGCTTTGCCTGCTCGTGTCCTTCTGGCTCCTTTCTCCTCAGGTCCTCCCCTGCAGTCTACTGTTTGTTGAGTATTTTTTTGAACACTCTAGGCATCTAGGTGTTGAACAGGGATAGCACCGATAGAGTCGTCACAGGTGCCTTTCATGAGGGCCGCGATGAGCTGGACAGTGAGGAAAACCTGAGTCAGTGGAGAATGAGACGGAGTAGGCTAAGTGGCGCGCCCAGGTGTGTGGTGAAACGATCTGAACTATAGCAGTTAACACGTGATAAGTAAGCTGCCTTGTAAATGAGACCTCCTGGCCCCGTGGTCAGCCACCACCAGGAGCTTAGATGGTGCTCGGGATTCTGTACCTGTGAAAGGTTTGTGTAATTAGAAGTTTGGGGGATAAGTTTGAAGGAGGAATTGGGACTTGAAGAATGGGAAGGAATTGAAGATGGGTTAGAGAGAGAGCTGCTGAGGTGGGGAGAGCTTCACGTAGGACCTGAGGGAGACGTGTGACTGCTGCTGACCTGAAAGGACGGGGGCTCTGTACGATTCGGCTGGAGAGGAGAGATGGGAACAGTCTGTGAAGGATATTAACATCCAGCTGACGGGATGAAGGAGACCCCAATGAAGTGAAATTCTGTTCCTCAATAAGCTTACATTAGAAAAGAGTTTTATATTTTGCAGAGGGTTTTTAATCCCCTCTATTATTATTTTATAGATAAAAAGGAGGAAGGTATAACATGTTGTATTTCCATTAACCTCAAGTGGCCCAGCTGAGTTAGGTCGAAGCTTGTTTCTTCACTTGAAGTTTAATGTTCCTGCCAGCCTACCATATGCCTTTACTACTGGATTGTATTAAATAACCTCCTTACTAGGGACCAGCAGTTAGCGTAATGGCTATGTCGCTGGACTCCCACGTAGTCGACCGCGGTTCGAGTCCTGGACCCGGCGGCTTAAACTCACGCCGGGCGCGTGTGCGTGCGTGCCCAAGATCCCGAGAGGAGAATGGAGGAGAAGGGATTGCGGCGTGGCCATCCCCCCTGGGGGGTGATTTCCTGCTTTCTATCTCTCTGTCTCTCTCTGTCTGTCTGGCGAGCGCACGCGCCCTATAGCAAAAACCTCTCCAAAAAAAAATAAATAAATAAATAAAATAAATAAATAAATAACCTCCTTACTGTTAGTCACAGAACTCTTGTCTACCAAACTAGACAGGTGATAGATGTATGTCAAGCTGGGGGGTTGAGGTGAGATGACAAATGGCAGTTAGCACGAGGTCTCAGTATCAGGACCAGTAAGGAGAGATGGGTACTGTACTGGACTCGGAAGCACAACTCCTCTGCAAAGGAGGCAGCTGTTACTCACCATCCATCTACACAGATGTAGCCTGTGGTAATGCAGACCAAGGGTTGTGACTTCTCAAACTTTTACTCCTTTCTTCCTAGATAATAGTTTGTTTTAACTTTTTTTCCATTAGCATTTGTAACTGGTAAATTCTCTTTATTGGTCTGGAATGTCTTTATTTTATTCTCACTCTAATATGTTAGTTTAGCTAGATATAGAATTCTAGGCTGACAAGTATGTTTTCAAAATACGTAGAAAATATTACTCCATTATTTTCCATTTTTGATTATTCCTCTTGGAAACTTGCTGTTTCATTCATTACATTACTTTATAGATATTTAACTTTCTTCTCTAGTTATCAAGACCTTCTCTTTACTTTCTGTGTTCTGTGGTGATCCTGTAGTATTTTAGAATACACACTTTTTAAATTTACTCTGCTTGGGGACCAGCAGTTAGCGTAATGGCTATGTCGCTGGACTCCCACGTAGTCGACCGCGGTTCGCGTCCCGGACCCGGCGGCTTAAACTCACGCCGGGCGCGTGTGCGTGCGTGCCCAAGATCCCGAGAGGAGAATGGAGGAGAAGGGATTGCGGCGTGGCCATCCCCCCTGGGGGGTGATTTCCTGCTTTCTATCTCTCTGTCTCTCTCTGTCTGTCTGGCGAGCGCACGCGCCCTATAGTGAAAACCTCTCCAAAAAAAAAAAAAAAAAGAAAAAAGAAAATTTACTCTGCTTGAAGAACTTAGAGCATTTGTTTCAAAATACAGGAAAGCTCTCAGGCATTAGCTTCTCAAATATTACCTGTTATTAATATTGTTGTTTCTTGGACTTAACACTAGAACTTCTTATTCTGCTCCCCAGACATCTTAATTTTTCTTTGATATATTCCATTTTTTAAATCTCTATATATTACATTTTGTGTAACTTTTTAAAAAATTATTTGTTTGTTTAATTCCGTGTGTTATTATTGCTATTATTATTTGTTTAATTTGAACACAGAGAGAGAGGAAGGGAAAGGGAGAAAGCAGGTTTCCAGGTCCAGGACTCAAACCACAGTCAGCCATGTGGAAATCCAACACCTTTAACCACGACACTACCTGCTGGCCCAAACATTTTGTTTAACTTTCTCAGCTACTTCATGAATTATCTTCAATTATTGTCATTTATCTCATCTGTTAAGTTTTTAAATTCCCAATGACGGGAACCAGCAGTTAGTGTAATGGCTATGTCGCTGGACTCTCACATAGTCGACTGCGGTTCGCATCCTGGACCCAGTGACTTAAAACCCACGCCAGGCGCGTGTGCGTGGTGCCCAAGATCCCGAGAGGAGAATGGAGGAGAAGGGATTGCGGCATGACCATCACCCCTGGGGGGTGATTTCTCGCTTTCTGTCTCTATGTCTCTCTCTGTCTGGCGAGCGCATGCGCCCTATAGTGAAAACCTCTAAAAAAAAAAAAAAAATCCTAATGACTGCATTTTTTCATTTCTAAAGGTTCCATTTGTTCCTTTTTCAGATACACCTGATCTTTATTTCTATTATCTTCTTATTTTCTTGTGATTTCCATTGCTTCTTTTATTTCCTTAATTGCTTTAAATGCTCATGTTTTATTTTTATTTTTTTCCAAATTGTTCTTTTAGCTCAGGTTCTGGTGGTGATTATTCTTCTCTCTGTTATGTCAGTTCTCATGGTGGTTTATTTTATTGTGTATTTATTATTCTTACTTCCCCTTTTGTATGAGCACATCTTCAACAGAGATTGCTATTTCTCTGGGATTGCTGTAAAAGCAGGACTGTGGAAGTATCCTGCCAGCCAGGTATTTCTGCCAGACAGCGTGGAACTGATTTCCATGTTAATTTCTTGGCTCAGGGATTCTTGCACCATCTGTATAGTATGTGCAGGCTTAAGGTGTTGTGTTTTAGAGGACATAGCCTGGGACCTAAACAAGCTTCTTTGCCATTTTCTCTGGTTACAAGAAGTCTTACTAGACATTGCCTTGCTTAAAAAAACAGATGAAACTAACACTGAGGTTACAGTGGAGGAAGAGGCTCAGTCTTGGTGGCACAGGTGATGACGTGGCACAGGTGACAGCATTCTAAACTGTAGTGCTTGAAGCTGCGTGGCCAACCAAGGGCTGGGTCCCATGTTGAGCTGAAAACACATAGGGTAGATGCACACCCAAATCCTGTCCAGTTGAGGATCTAGGAGAAGGGGATCACAGTGTGACTATACCCTGTTGAGGGTTCCTCTCTCCCTCTCTTTCATGGGTGCACACACACATTTTCTCCTTATAGGTTGGTCATATAGCCTAGTAGTTAAGGGAGCCAGATCCTACATGGCCAGTTTGAATCCTGTCCCCCATGGCTTAAAAAACATGGTGTGTGTGTGTGTGTGTGTGTGCGTGTGTGTGTGTGCGCGCGCGCATGTGTGCATGTGCGTGTGCTTGTGCCTGTGCCCCAAATCTCAACAGGATGGGAAAATGAAGGAAAAGTGGTTGCAGTGTGACCATGTGCCCTTGGGCCTGCTTTCTCCCTCTCCCTATCCCTCTCTCTGTGTCTCTCTGTTTCTCTCTAGCAAGCACATTGTGCCCTCTTACAATTAAAAATAAATAACTATAAATACACTTAAAAAGTAAAAAAATAAAATGGAGGAAGGGCCTGTAGCTTGATCTCTTGAGTTATTGCTGGATAACAAGGTAAGATTTGTAGTATTAAACATTCTTGATTAAATATCTATTGTGACTTGGAGATTAAGGATGAACCCAACATCAAACACTTTGGATTTTTTCAGAAATAGAAGCATGATACTTAATTTATTTCTCTGGTTTGTATAACATGGCTACATTTTTTACTCTACCAAGAAACCCATTTTTCTAGAACTGCACTTATAAAGTACTTAACTATTGGCTATTCTTTGCAGTAACTCCAAAGCAACAAAGAATAGCGATCACTGGACGTTAACTTTTAGGCAGAATCAATGCTGCTACGTTCAGCCCTACATAAAGCCTTACAAGTGCCACGTACTGAGGTGAGGTTGTTTATTAAGGACAGACGGGAAGAGGAGGAGATACTTATGTTCAAGCTTAGCATCATGAAAGACTCAAGCCTCTAGCCAGTGACAGTGCATTACAAACCAGGGAGGAGTGGCGGGCTATGTCATGGAAACCACAGTTTGTTACTTATTATTATTATTATTATTACTTTTAAAAAATTATTTTATTCAACTTATTATTTATTTATTTACTTACTTACTTACTTTTTAATTTGACCAGAGAGGGACAGAGTGAGAGAGAGAAAAGATGTGAGAAAGCAAGCCGCCAGGTCCAGGACTCGAACTGTAGTCAGCCATGTGGGAGTCCAGTGCCCTTAATCACCGCACCACCTGCCGGCCCCATTACTTATTTATTTTTAGAGAGATTTTTGCTATAGGGAAGGTGTGCTCGCCGGAAAGAAACAGACAAAAAGCAAGAGATCATCCCCTGGGGGGATGGCTACACACAATTCCTTCTCTGTTCTCCTCTTGGGATTTTGGTACACATGCACACACGCCCAGCATGAGTTTCAAGCCACTGGTTCTAGGACTCGAGCCACGGTTGACTGTGTGGGAGTCCAGCAACGTAACCGTTACGCCATCTGCTGGTCCTGTTACTTTATTATTATTTTCAGTTTGCCAGAGGGCACGTGCACTTGCCCGAGAGTCAGAGAGAGAGAGAAAGTGAGAAAACACCTTGCAGTGGGGCACAGTCGCACTGCAGTCCCCTCTCTTCCATACTGTCAGGACTTCCGGCATGCACACAATGCTCCTAGTGTGCTTCTCAGACTGTCAGGGCAGGGATCCAACTGGAGTTGGCCATGTGGGGTCCAGCTCCCTTAACCTGTAGGCCATGGGGCCAGCCCCATAATTAGTTCTCACCAAGATCTCTGAGCTCATACCAAATGTGTTTTCACCAGCCTTGGAGATGTGCCAACAGCCACACAAATGATACCAGCACTGGCTGCTCCTCCTTCAGCAGAAATAGTCCCTTACCCTAAGTAAATCGGTATTTCAAATTCTGCTTTCCTACTAAGACATCCAGGGCATAGGGAAACAGGAGACCTTTTCTTAAAACTGTTTAGCAAGTGAATGGCCCGTGTGGGATTGAGATGCTGGTCTCATCTGCTGTCTGCCCTTCCTCCTCCTCTCTGTCAGTGACGGCAAGTCAAAGTGGCCTACAGTACTGGAGATAGGAAGTTGTAAGAATACTGAAAACTTCAGGAAATTGCTGGAATATTTCAAGCATACTTCTTTGGTTAACCTATTTTGGAGTTTTTCTCTGTTTTGTATTTCAGCCGCCCTTCTAATTTATCAAAGACAGACTCATTGTTTTGGCAAGCCTCTGGCCTGGAAGTCTCCAACAAAAACTCCCGGCCCTCTGTCTGAATAGGGATTTTTTAACGCATTCTTAGTCTTGAACTTGAAAACCTACTCTACATGCAACCGCTTTCTGGGAAGTTTAAACGATGTCATTTCCTGCAGCAACACTGCAGCAGGCAGAGAGCTTCTTCATTTTCCCTTTGTTCGCGTCCCTCCTGCCACATCCGACTTGCCGTTCCTTCTTAAACTGAAACTCAGAGGCGAGCCGACTTGCCGTTCCTTCTTAAACTGAAACTCAGAGGCGAGCCGTACACCTCTTCAAACTTTCACTCTTTCTGGAATTTGGCTTTGGAATTTGTCCCTTGTACAAATCATTTTGACAATGTTAAATATTCCTTACTAAGTCTTTTCAGGAGTGACCATTACTAATGTTTCATTTTTACAGTAAGGAATTATGCTAGAAATACTGTTTTGAAACCTTTCAGAATTAAAAAAAAAAAATTATATGTAGTGTCCTCTTCCCTTTATCCTGAATTGTTCTTTTTTTTTAAAAAAAAAGTATTTAATTACATTTGTTACTATTATTATTATTATTATTATTTTAATTTGACCAAAGAGAGACAGAGAGAGAAAGGGAACATGAGAAAGCAAGCTGCCAGATCTGAGACTTGAACCAGAGTGGACCCTGTGGGAGTCCAGCACCTTTAACCACTGTACCATCTGCCAGCCACATGAATTGTTCTTTTACATTATTTTGTTAACAGGCTATATGTTATTCTGTCAGGATGTGATATAATTTTTAATCAATCGAATCACTGGGCCTGGGGCCCGGCAATGCTCCGTGAGGCCAACCCATGTGGAAGGTTCCTGTTTCCTACCCAGAGACCGCCCTGAGTACTCTGGTCACATGTGCGCTCGTGATCCAGGGCTGGCTCTGGGTGGGTTATGGCATCAAGGCCCCATTGGGGGTGCAGTCTGTCCATCTGTGTGTTTCTCTTTCTCTTCCTCATGAAAGAAATAAGCATATGTACTTTAGAGAAATTATCAGGCACTTGTTTGAAACTCTTAGCTATTCAAAACATCAGTGTGATGGAGATGTTCTGCAAACATTGAAAATTATTTTACTAGGATGAATTTCCGGAGGTTGAATTGCTGGGTCTAGGGAAAGACTAGTGTAAATTCTGTTTTACTCCTCATTATTGACAAATCCTAGAGAGATCTAGAATACCTCTTAGGGTTCTGGGGGACTGTCAACAATTTCCTGTTTTTTCTGAACTCAAAAATACCTGGGAAATACATAGGTAATAACATTCAGTGTCCTCAACCTCCCCTGTATGCTCTGAAAACACACGGCTGCTTCCCGCCCCTCTGGCCACATAGACAAGTCAGGATGCTCAGGTAGTTATGAAGAGGGGAGGTGAAGAACTGTCACTTTGTAACCATAGGAGTCTGCAAGTTTGCGTTAGTTACAGCAAACATTTTTTATTATTTTTTTCTTTTTTTATTATTATTACTTATACATCCAATTGCTATATATTATTTAGATTGTAAAGAGATTTTACCCAGCATGATATACACTTCGGTCCAGTTGAGAATACTATACACTTCCTTATCCACAGAAAATAAACCATATCTGTGTCCCACAAATATCTTACCTCTCTACTCTTTTCCCCAAATTTCCTTTACAGCACTCTTTCCCTCCCACACTCTCCTTCCACTTTGTCCCCAGTGTCCATAACAATTTTTAATGCTTTATGTCCTCCAGTCTTTCAGTCTCTAGCATGGAGTGCGAACAGTGGGTATATGTTAAGTGGAGACATACAATGTCTCTCTTTCAAAGCCTGACTTGATTCACTCCACAACAAATCTTCCATATTCGCCCACTTTCTATCAAATTCCAGGGCCTTGGTATTTATGGCTGAGTAGTATTTCATGGAGTATATGTGCCGCACTTTTTTCAATCCATTCATCTGTTTGTGGACATTTGGATTGTTTCCATGTCTTAGCAATCATGAATAGTGCTGCAATAAATATACTTGTGCAAGCACTTTTCTGACTGAGCGTTCTCCTGTCCTTTGGGTAGATACACAGGAGTGGAATTGCTGGATCATATGGTAGTTCTATTTGAAGGTCTTTGAGGAACCTCCATATTGTTCTCCACAGTGGCTAGACCAATTTACATTCCTACCAACGATGCAGGAGTGTTTGCCTTTTACTATATCCCCTCCAGCACTTAGCATTTTTTTTTCCCTTTTTTTGGAGAGGTTTTTGCTATAAGGCGCGTGCGCTCACCAGACAGACAGAGAGAGACAGAGACAGAAAGCGAGAAATCACCCCCCAGGGGCGATGGCCACACCGCAATCCCTTCTCCTCCATTCTCCTCCTGGGATCTTGGGCATGCATGCACACGCGCCCAGCGTGAGTTTAAGCCACCGGGTCCGGGACGCGAACCACAGTCGACTACGTGGGAGTCCAGCGACATAGCCATTATGCTAACTGCTGGTCCCCAGCACTTATCATTTTTATAATCAAGAATAAAAACTAAAGCTGGAGGGACCAGCAGTTGGTGCAATGGCTATGTCGCTAGACTCCCATGTAGTCAACTGTGGTTAGGGTCCCGGACCCCGTGGCTTAAACTCACGCTGGGCGCATGTGTGTGCGTGCGTACCCAAGATCCTGAGAGGAGAATGGAGGAGAAGGGATTGCGGCGTGACCATCCCCCCTGGGGGGTGATTTCTCACTTTCTGTCTCTCCGTCTCTCTCAGTCTTTCTGGCGAGCTCAAGCACCCTATAGCAAAAACCTCTCCAAAAAAACAAAACAAAACAACACTAAACTAAAGCTGCAGACAGGTGGCTAGATAACCAGGCAGCTAACTTGTTTTCTCTGCAGTGTTTAGTCAGAGACTCAGGTAGCTGAGGAGGGTGGACTCAAGAGTCAAGTGCCTGCTGGATTTGGGCCGAGCCTCCAGCCTCATGGGGCCACAGGCCCATCTGCCAGCTAAGTGGAGCCGGTTAGTGCTAATAGTTACAGGCACTTTATCTGTAGTGGGAAATGGAACGTTATTAGAGGAACAGGAATAAAATCTAGGAGGAGCCTCCCTTTCCATGCAGCCTAAAATACAACTGGTGTCTTCCCATGACAATGATGAGGTAAAATATTGAAAGTACAGCTGCTCCAGAGACGCTTTGCTATTGCTTGGGCTGCCAGTGGTAATGTGAAATTGTCCGCAGTGCTTGCCCGAAAGTTTTGGTGATGACAGATGGGCATTTATAGTTTGCTAGTGCCTCTTAACAAAGGAAAAATGACTTTCAGGGGACCAGCGGGTGGCATGGTGGGTAAGCTGCTGGACACTCCCACATGGCCAACCACGATTCAAGTTCCCGACGTGGTAGCTTGCTTTCTCACTCTCTCTCTCTCTCTCTCTCTCTCTCTCTGTGTCTCTCTGTCTCTCTCTGGCCTCTGTGTGTGTGTGTGTCTCTCTGTCTCTCTCTGGCCAAACTTAAAAATAATGAATGAATAAACACAATTAAATAAATAAATTATTTTTAATTTTCAAGAAAAAAGAAAAATGACTTCTAGAAGCTCTGACCTCTGCCTACTCAATAGTTTAAAGAATGGCAATGTGTAAAGTGCTAAGCGGTCTGAGGCTGGGTTCAAAAACTTAGTAAATCTCTTGGCCCAGCTATGGTAGGGTACACTGGTTGGTGCTGATACTTAGCAGGCTGAGGTCACATGGGAAGCCCGAGTTCAATTCCAGCCCACCCTTAGGCCAGGCACCTGTAGTCCCAGCCACTCTGGGGGCAGAGGCAAGAAGAGGGTAACATAGCAAGGCCCTGTCTAAAAATAATAAAATAAATTAACACATCTCATTATTTATTTGTTTATTTATTTTTATTGGGTCATCGGAAAAGTCATGACACGTTTAAAAATATGTCATGACTTTTCTGAAGACCCAACAGTTTTGCCTTAGGGCAAATGTGTGCATCAGAGAAACCCACAGGGTGGATGGCCACTCTGCACTCTCTCCCTCCATTCTCCTCTCGGGGTTTTGGGCATGCACGCGCACGCGCATGCACTGGTGTGTTTTTCAAGTTGCTCGGAACAGCTCTTGAGCCCCTCAGTCGCCTATGTGGATCCAGCCGCATTAACGCCCACACTACCTGCTGCCCCTCTCGATATTAATTTATCCAGACATTGCGTAAATGCACTGGCCAATAGTTGCTCATTTTGTTAGTAAGTCCAACACCACAGGCAGCACGGAGCAGAGATGTGAAGCACACCCACTGCGCTCCCTGTTGCACACCCGTCTTCCGTGCGTAGGACAGTGGGGACGCAGCCGCGTGCTCGTCTCCTGATATGTTAGGGAGACGTAGTATTGATAAGCAGGAAAGAGCTGCACATTTTGGCCATGCGAATCATCTATCTAAATGGGTTCAGCTACCTAAATGGGTTACAGTGTTTTGTCTTTAAACCCATCAGGCTTGTAAAGGATCAGGCTGCAGCTCCGTTTCTAAGAGATCCTTCTCTTTATGGAGAAGCTCACTCTGACCTTTCAGGCAGAACGGTGTCACTTCCGCAAGGACTGGAGGAGGGAAGGTGTCAAGAGTCACCCACAGTCAAGCCGTGTGTGCCGTAGGCACGATTTGATTTGCTTGGGGAGCCTTCCAAGGGTTTGCCAAGAAGTGCTCAAGTGGAAGTTCAGTCTTTCTGGTGGGCAACACGAGTGCTCTAGACCTTCTTGACAGGCGTCTGACTTACAGCCCTGGGCGACTGTGGTCTCTGGGCTTGTCAGGGCATCACCTGTGAATTCTGGGACTCCGACTTCCTTAGAACAAAACAAACCAACCCTCTGTATGTCTTCCTGCCCTGCCGGCAGGGTGATGTCAGAGGCAGGGCATTTTATTCTTAGAATGGGAAATTTAATTTAATTTTAGGAAATAGCTTATGGTCTGGCTTAGATGGAAGCGCTGGACCTCTTAGAGGTAGTAGTTACTATTTTTAGACCAAGTCAAAAAGAGATGGGAAATCCTGAACTGTGTACTCTTCATGTAACACGAGATGCCAGGGAGATGCTCTCGAAAATATGTAACTACCTAACGGTTACTCCAGATATCTTGGTTTTTTTGGTTGTGTTTTGTTTTGTTTTGTTTTTGGAGAGGTTTTTGCTATAGGGTGCATGTACTCGCCAGAAAGACAGAGCAAGACAGAGAGACAGAAAGCAAAAAATCACCCCCCAGGGGGATGGCCACACCGCAATCCTTTCTCCTCTATTCTCCTCTCGGGATCTTGGGCACGCACGCACACGCGTCCGGTGTGAGTTTAAGCCATCAGGCCCAGGACTTGAACCGCGGTCAGCCATATGCTGGTCCCGACTCCAGATACGTTTTTAAAAAGACTTAAAAAAATTTTTTTAAAACATATTTGTCATAACGAGTAACTGGCTCAACACTAGTTTTAGAGGACTCTGAAATTCCCTTGTGAAATAAACATGACAGCTTACCAAACAAAAATAGATTTTCCGTCATCACCTAGGTTAGAACAATGGCACATTCCTAGGCCTGAGATTCTGAAGTGGAGATTAATTCAAAGCAGCTGGATGCGGAGACTGAAAAAAGACAGTCCTGCCTTCCTGCTGTGGCTTTGCAGAACTGAAGGTGCAGCCGTGTCTGATTGCCTTTGGACAGAGCGAGAGAGCCTGTAGAAATAGACTTTTACCATCTTCCGTCCAAGCTTTGGCATTTAAAAAAAAAAAAATCACTTCCAGAGAGATTAATGCTCCTTTAGCGCACAAGGTAGACCCATTCCCTCTAAAGTCTGTCTGGTTTTCTTCCTTCTCAGCCTACCGTCCAGGCCAGGTAGTAGACATGTTGGCAACTGGTGGTCCCTAGTTATGTTCAGAATCTCCGCACGAAACAGGGTAAGGAAGTTAGGAGAGTTAGGGTAAACATGCCTACAAAAGCAATTACACAGGGCCGGCCCTATGGCCTAGTGGTTAAGGCAGCTGGACCTCACGTGGCCAGTTGTTTGAGTTCTGGACCTGGTGACTTAAATTCCACCAGGTCGGTGTGTGCATGCCCCAGATCCTGTCAGGATGGCGAAGTGGAGAAAGGGTGGGGGTGACCGTGGCCCACTGGAGGGTGCTCCTCCCACCCCTTGTGAGCACACATGCCCTTTGGTGATTATTTTTTTTCTAAAAAGCAATCATATAGTCAAAACTAAAATGTTAGGGACTCTGGAGAGCTGAGAGGGGGAGCACAGCCACTTTCGGGCAGATGGTGCTGGGGTACTTCCGGCCCAGTCCTTGCTAAACGCTCCACAGCTGGGAGGAGAGGATTCTGTCAGGAAGCTTTCCCTGCTCGTGTGTGTGCATGTGTGCGTGTGTGTACACATACGTGTGTCACAGACTGACCCAGGGATGATGCCACTCTGACCTCTGTGTCAGAATAAGTGGGGGAACTCTTTATCTTATTACTTGCCACTGTCCTTTACAGAAGAGAGGAAGAAACCTCCCCTGGGTTTTTCTGAGACTTTCCCAGGAAAGCTTATGAATGAAATAGAGAATCTTTTAGACATGTGAGGTCTGTAGGGGAAATTCTTTGGTTTTGTTTTATATTCGTAACAAAATGACAAATGGTTAAACTAGGTCATTGAAAGAGTTAAACGGGTTTTTGCGCCAGGCCCGGAGGGGACAGATGGGAGGCACGCAGGTGGGAAGGCTGCTCCCGAAAGCCAGCCGGCGGGGCTGCTGCTGCAAGCTGGGCTTTCGGGTAGCTGGGGATGCGTGATTTGGGGACCAGGTGACTGTTCACAGTAGACAGCCAGCAGCGGGAGCCGGAGCAGATGGCCAGGAAGGGCGTCAGCAGGCCACCGACAAAGAGGACGTTGTGGCAGCTAAGTAAACCCAGGCAAAAGAGAAGTGGGTAAAAAGGTCTGGGGAGACCTGCGGCCCAGAAACTCAGAAGCAGGCGTCGCGGGCGGGCGGCCGTACCTTAGCTGGGAAGTGTCTGTGCGAACAGGGAAGGAGGTATAGGAAGCCTGCCGTGTCACCGCCCTGCCACCAGTGAGCTGTGAGTCAGACGGTCGAGGAAGTGGGTCCTGCAAGTCAGAGGCAGGAAACCAATGAAGAGCGCTGAGGTGATAAATAAGTAAATGAGCAAAAAGCCCGTGGGAGCCGTCCAGTTCAGAGACCCCACGGTGGGGGGGGGGTGACCTCCGCGGTGCCCCTTGTCCGCGTTTGAAGGTTTCTGTGCACTTTCTCCCTCATCCTGTTCTTGTCCCTGTCACATTTCACCCCATTTCCCAGGGTACTGGGTAACCCCGAACAAACGGGCAGCCCGCCCCGAGTTGCTCTGGGCGCGTGGGCGCAGGGCCTTTCCCCGCCGAGTCTCTGGCTGGCGTGGTGAGTTCTGAGTCACTGAGGGCCAGGCCCCGGCCAGGGGCACTCTCTGCTGTGCGGGTCCCAGTCGTGTGGGCGCCATGATGTCGGTCAGGTCCCCACTGAAGTGCTCGTGGTCGCGAGGTGGTTAAGGGCGTGGCAGGCTCTCATATCCAGGAGAGGCTTTGGGGTTCATGGATGATGTTGTTAGAGCTTTAAAGTGACTCTGCGGATCGTCCCAGTTGCCGCCCCCTTTCCTGCCATGGGATTAGCCAAACCGAGTTAGCAAAGAGAAACAAACTTATTAATTTTATTATTGACCTTTTAGGAGAAAAGCAATGCAGTAAAACACAAAGTGGCACCAAACGGGGGAATCACATTAAAAGCACAAAGAGGGTACCATCCTTACTGTGTCAGTGTACCCAAAACAAACACGGGGGGCGTGTAGGGCCCAGGGCAGCGGCCCAGGCAGGGGGGTGCTGCTGCTGGAGCCTGTGGAAGCTGTGGAAGCTGTGGGGCCACGTCCAGGGCCTGTCTGAACACACCAGCACCGCTGCCACGCCTGACAACCAGACTCGCTGTGGGGCTGGGAGGGAGGACTGTGGCGTAAAGGGGACAAACCCCCCACACCCCTGCTTTTTCTCTCAGGAAATAAACTAAGGAGAGTCCACTTAGATCCGTGGTCGATATGCCTTTTAAGTTTATGAACCCCTTTGAGAATTGGATTAAATAATTATGGGGGCCGGCAGGTGGCATGGTGGTTAAGGGCGCTGGACTCCCACATGGCCAACCGCGTTCAAGTCCCGGACCTGGCAGCTTGCTTTCTCACTTTCCATCTCTCTCTCTCTTTTCTCTCTCTGTCCCTGTCTGGTCAAATTAAAATAAAATAAAGTTAAATAAAATAATTCTTTAAAAAATAAAGTTAAAAAAAATTATGGATTTTTCCCCCCTCTCCTCAAAATAGAAGAGGGACCAGCAGGTGACATGGTGGTTAAGACGCTGAACTCCCACTTGACCAACCGCAGTTCAAGTCCCAGACCCAGCAACTTGAAACTCATGCTGCGCACGTATGCCTGTGTGCCCACAGTCCCAAGATGCGAATAGAGAAGAAGGGATTTCGGTGTGCCCTTCCCCCTGGGGAGGTAGTCTCTCGCTTTTTGTCTCTCTAGCAAGCACAGGCACCCTATAGCAAAAATCTCTCAAAACAAAAACAAAAAAAAAAGAAAGAAAAAGAAATGGGAGCGTAAGTTGCCACGAGGGCCACCCAGGTGGCGTAAATACGTGAATCAGCACAAGTGCAGATAGCAGGGAGTCACTGCGCTTGCCTGTGTCAAACTAGAAACTGCGAGCCATGGTGACACCATAGAGAACGGCGGGGTCTGTGGCAAACTATGGTGCACGTTCCTGACCAAAAGGAAATTCAAACTCAAAGCACTTTTTTTTAAATAATTATTTATTTTATTTTATTTATTCATTCATTTTATCCTTTAGTTTGACCAGAGAGAGACAGAGGGTGAGAGTGAGAGACGGAGGAAGTGAGAAAGCAAGCCACCAGATTCAGGACTCTAATCCTGGTCAGCCATGTGGGAGTGTCCAGCGCCTTAACCACCACGCCACCTGCTGGTCCCCTCAAAGCACTTTTTAAAATAGCACCTGCCAGATGCACTTGAGGTGAATTAGGGCCCTCGGCCCCAGCGTGCGGTTCCAGGCTTTATCTGTGATGTGTTCATGTTTTCCCCAAGGCTCGACAGCAAGCTCAGATTCGTCACCAAATGGCAGAGGACAGCAAAGCCGACTACTCATCAATCCTTCAGAAGTTCAACCAGGAGCAGCACGAGTACTACCATGCTCACATACCCAACATCTTCCAGGTACGCCGCTCACCGTCGGAGCGCACCGCTCTCGGAGCTCACCGTTTGCTTTGCTTACGAACACGTCACTTCTGAATCTCGAGCTGTGCCTGAATTCCAAGTGTTTATACTATTCCCAATTTCTCCTAAATCAGTTATTTATTTATTTATTTTTTGGAGAAGTTTTTGCTATAGGATGCGTGCTCTCACCGAAAAGACTGAGAGAGACAGAGAGACAGAAAGCGAGAAATCACTCCCTAGGGGGGATGGCCACACTGCAGTCCCTTCTCCTTCATTCTCCTCTCAGGATCTTGGGCACGCACACACATGCACCCAGCATGAGTTTAAGCCACCGGGTCCGAGACTTGAACCGCGGTTGACTACGTGGGAGTCCAGCGACATAGCCATTATGCTAAATGCTGGTCCCAATCAGTTCTTTTTATATCTTTTTTATGTTTTTGTTATATAGTGCAAGAGCTCACCAGAGAGAGAGAGAGCAAGAGAGAAAGGGAAAGTGAGAAATCACCCAAGGGGGAAGGGCCATGCAGCAATCTCATCTCCTCCATTCTCCTCTTGGGATTTTGGACACACACATGCCCAACATGATTTTTCAATCCCAGGTCCAAGACTCAAACTATGGCTGACCATGTGGGAGTCCAGCACCTTAACCATTACGCCATCTGCTGGCCCTTACTGAACCACTTCTCACAGCATGAGAATGAAATGTAGTCTAAATCTCAAGATTAATCAACAGCCTTTGCAGACTTCCTTTGTACCTGCAACTTTTTCCCCAGTCTTAGAACTGTGATTCTTAAACTAATGCTCTATTTGCTAAAAAGCAAAAGTGCCAAGTTGACTTGAGGAGTTGGAGCAGCCTACGTCCTGTTGTAGGATTTGAACACATGACAGTTCGTTCCTTTGGATATTTTTTTCTTTCAGCTATTTAGGTGGTGAAAAATGGTGCGAGAGGGACCAGCAGTTAGCGTAATGGCTATGTCGCTGGACTCCCATGTAGTCGACCGGGGTTCGCGTCCTGGACCCGGTGGCTTAAAACTTACACCGGGTGCATGTGCGTGCGTGCCCAAGATCCTGAGAGGAGAACGGAGGAGAAGGGATTGCGGTGTGGCCATCCCCCCTGGGGGTTGATTTCTCGCTTTCTGTCTGTCTGTCTCTCTCTGTCTGTCTGGCGAGCACACGCACCCTATAGCAAAAACCTCTCAAAAAAAAAAAAACGGTGCAAGAAAAGATAGACACAAAAGATAGTCTCTTTGGGGACTCTTTACTACTTTGTAGTTGGAGAAAGAAAGTAGTAAATGTTTACTTCGCAGTGTCCACGCACACTACGGGCACGATCTTCCAAACCATAGAAGGCCAGAGCACGCATTAGGCCTCGGCCCGTGTGGAGACCGCTACCCAGATTCTGTGCTTCCGAGCAAGGGTACAGGAGCAGATGAGCGTGGAGAGGATGTCCGCGGTGTGTTACCAGATGCTGCGGGTGATCAGACGGCTGAGCTTGGCGTGGTTACGCAGCCGGAAGGGAACTGCCGAAGTGTTCCTCTGGGCGCCTCGCAGTTTATAAAACACAGCCGTGCGCTGTTTACCCACAGGAACACACTCTGAGGAGTGCGTTGCTAGGCAATTTTGTTGTTGTGTGAGCATCAGAGGGTGCACATCCACAAACCCAGATGGGGTATGATACAGCCTGTTAGGATCTTACAGGGCCACTGCCATCTCCGTGGCCCATCCTTGACTGAAATGCCCTGGTGGGTGCATGACTGTACGAGGGATCTTTTAAACATTCATGGAAATGCATATTACAAAGAAACTGCACGGGGACCTGGGGCACCAAAACAAGCTCATGCTTTCATTTTTTCCGTGGACTCTTCGAAGCCTCCTCACGTGTGCCAGGTTGCTCCCCTGCTAGCCCCATTTCCCTCCTAGAGAATTTACTAGAAGTAACAGCTCTGCCAAAAAACAACCTCCTGAAATAACAGGGGCCACACTTACCGCATACAAAATCTACTGTTCCAGAAAATACAAGAGATGGAGGAGAGGCGGATCGTGAAGATCGGAGAATCGATGAAGACGTACGCCGAGGTGGATCGGCAGGTGATCCCCATCATCGGGAAATGCTTGGATGGGATAGTAAAGGCGGCCGAGTCCATCGACCAGAAGAACGTAAGTGGCACCCCTTGGCTTCGTCTGCAAGGAGCTGCTTGCAGTTCCCTCATTTCTTCCCTCCGCCTTCCCCAGCGACCTCACACAGTCACCTTGCGCTGGGTCGCTGCTCGCTGCGGTCACAAGTTCTTTCCAGCGGTGGCAACACCACCTGAGCGTGCTTCTACTAAGCCCTCTGATTGGGATTTAGCCCTCTAATCACTTGTGCAGGAAGCACGTTTAGGCAGTCGCCTGAGACATCCCACTGTTACACTGGAGTGCTTTCTTGTCAGGCGGCTGAGTCACTCCCCAACCTGGGATCTGACTGATTTCTGGAAAAAGGCAAAGCCTATGTTTTCTCTAGAGCAGTCTCTTTTACGCATGATTGACATTTGAGGTCAAGTCTGTATTTGCTGTGGGGATCCCCCGTCCCGCACTGCAGGGGTGGAGCAGTCCCTGGCCTCTGCTCGCTGGATCCCAACTGCACGCTCAGTGTAGAGACCCAGGGCGTCTCCAGGTGCTGCCGGATTCCCCGGGAACAAAATCATCTCCTTTTCAGAAAACTGCTTTAGGGCCCGTGTGATCGGTTTGATTCCTTTCCTAGAAACCTACTTCCTCTCAACGAAGCTATCAGCCAGAATCCCAGTGCAGGCTTTTGCAAACATTTATTAATTCGCAAAGCCAAATATTAAACAGAAAAGCGTAACATAAAAACATCAAATAAATGAATGAATAAATAAAATAAATAATTATAAAAAAAAATAACATAAAAACATAAGGTCTCTGGGTCATAAAGACTTCTTTAAAAATGAGTCCAGGGAAGGGCTTCTTTTCCTTGTGGAAAGATCGCCTTGCCACAGCATGCAGATTCCTCGTTGCCCTAAGGACGGTTGGCAGCCCTCTGCAAAAAGTCCTGTCAGTGAAAGAAACAAAATGAAAACAGCAAAACACGTTTCGTCTGTCCAGCGTGCATGACTACTTCTAAATGTGTGAAGTGGTAAATATTTGTAGGAGGGATAGTTCCTAGGTAACAGGTGTGGTTTTTCTTTGTTTTGTTTTGATTTCTTGCTCTGGGGCCAGGCAGTGGCGTGGCAGTTAAGGCAGCTGGACCCCACATGGCCGACAGCATGGTATGAGTTCTCGATCCAGTGGCTTGAAAAAAACACTCTGGACACATGTATGTGCATGCCCCAAATTGCGGGGGAGAGTCCAGCACCTTAACCACCGTGCCACCGGCTGGCCCAGTGTAAGTTTTGTTATTGGGGGCTGCTCTCCTCTCCCTCCCCTCCCCCTCCTTTCCCTTCCTGCTCTGCTTCTCCCTTCTCCCCTCCCCTCTCCACGGCTAGACCACTGTCAGCCACCTTAACCACCATGCCCTGGCTGCGCCTCGCAATTTTGACTTCTTACATTAGAAGCTTAGACGTTTCTTTCCCTTGACGTTTGACAGTCTCACAGGTTATGTCCAAGGGATGACTTCCCTTTGTCAGTTTCACCTGGGAAATCATGAGCCACCTAGATTTATAGGATTCTCCCCAGATGGGAGCCTCGTTTTCCTGTGTTGCCAAATCCCAGGTCCACACTAAGTCTGTATCCGCCTGGACCTCAGCGGTGCCGCCCCTCCCCGCACGCCTCCCACCTGCTCCTCCTGCCGTGGCTTCACGGGGAGTCACACTGGGGTGGCATCTTCCCTCCGCTCTGGTCCCAGTGGCCCTTGCTGCTGCTTTGTCTGTCCCCGTCATTTAACTGGGGCTCTCCAGATTTGGGGCTCCTCTAAGATTTTAGATTCCTTGAGCATCAACTTCCATCTCTTCTGACTTACAAATCGTCCGTTTCCAGCCTGGACCACGGCCCGCGCCATAGGCTCATGTGTTCAGCTGCCAAGTGGCTTGTCCACTGGATGACTAATAAGTGCCTCGAATGTGGGTCCACTTGGAGCTGCTGCCTTTCCTGGCCCGGTCCCCCTGCGTCCCACCCATCCCCACCTTGACCTTCAGCTCAGTTAATGGCACCTCCATCTTCCCGGTGGCCTGGATTATGGAACCTTGGTCTCACGCCCATATGGATTTACAGCTGAAGCCGGTGTCTCTCCCTGCAAAGACGGCCAGAGCCCCAGCAGCTCCCGCACCTCCACGGTCGCCCTGCTGATTCGAGGCTCCACCATCACTCAGGAGGTGTCCACTTGTCTCTCCACCCTCGCACGCCCCCGCCCAGTACACTCTCTCTCTCTCTCTCTCTCTCTCTTTTTCGTAGAGGTTTTTGCTTCAGCGCATATGTGCTTGCTAGAGGGAGAGAGACAGGGACAGAGACGGCGAGAAGGAAAGTGAGAAATCACCTTCAGGGGGGATGGCCATGCCAGTCCTTCTCCTCCATTCTCCTCCCAGGATCTTGGGCGTGCAGGTACACGCGCCTGGCATGAGTTTCAAGTCACTGGGTCCGGATTTCGAACTGCAGTGGACCATGTGGAAGTCCAGCAACACAACCATTATTCCATCTGCTGCCCACTCCCCGCCTCCAAACATTCTTAACACAGACCAGAGGGCCAGAGAGATCGTTTTAAAGTGACTCGGAGCATGCCCTCCTCTGCCCGTGAATCACTCAGAGGAAAGTCAAAGTCACTCGAGACTGAGGAACCACTACCCCTTCCCCTCCTGTCTGTCTTTTCTTTATTTTTGCTGGAGGGTGCATGCACTCACTGAAGAGAAACCAAGAGACAGAGAAGGGAGAGGAGCAAGCACCCTCAAGTGGGGTGAAAAGATACAGTCCCTTTTCCATCCCCACCCTGTTGGGATTTTGGAGTATGCGTGTGCACTTGTACTTTTGAAGCTGCTAGGTCTGGGATTCGAACCGGAGGCAGCCACGTGGGATCTGGCTCCCTTAGCCTCTAGGCTATGGGGCTGCCTTTTCTTTCTGACATCACTCACTGTTCTCCTGGGGCTTTCTTCACAGAGGCCTCCATGTGTTCCTTGGAAACTCCAGACCCTCCTACAACACTCAGCCCTCGGTCTGGACGCCTCTTCCCCTGGGGTCTGAGTGCTCACCCCGTACCTCCTCTAGGCCATTGTTGTGTGGGTGAATGAACGTTCCGCTTTCTGCGTCTTTGAGAATGGAGAGGCCGGCTCTCTGTTCATCTCATCGTCATCTGTCCCTGCGTATTCCCTCATCTCTCCAAACAGACCCTCTGTGTCTCAGGCATGTTTTCCAGTCTGTCTTCTCCTGCAGATTCCATTCTTGGCAAAGCTCACCGTGGCCTTACTGCTGTGATCTTAGATGTTTTGGTCATCGTTTTCCTTCCACCGTGCCCTCCCTACCTCTGCCTGTCCATGTTTAGCTGCTCTTATTAGAGCTTTTTAATAATGTGCGTTTTGAGAAAAGTTGATGATATTTTTATAAAATGGCTTGTTCAGTCCTTACTCCACACACACTTCATCCCAGGCCTGTGGCCCTCACTATCCCCGAGGAGA
This sequence comes from Tupaia tana, assembly GCA_026018925.1. Taxonomy (NCBI): domain Eukaryota; kingdom Metazoa; phylum Chordata; class Mammalia; order Scandentia; family Tupaiidae; genus Tupaia; species Tupaia tana. The sequence goes on along the minus strand of JAKSZU010000013.1, from coordinate 102,210,783 downwards.
ACCCCACCGTCAGAGGGGATAGAGCCTTGCTCGGGGCCACATAGTGAAAGTGTCCCTCTTCCTCCAAAGCCCGTGTTCTTTGCTCTAAACCCACCTGAGTCCACTCGCTCACTCACAAGCGCCAGCACTGACCCAGGCGGGAGGCGGACAGTCAGCTGAGCGGGGAGCATGCGCGTGTTCGGGAAAGACAGAGCCGTAAAGGGTGGTCCAGCGTCTGCCGGGACCGTATCAGGAAGTGGGGCCTTGAAGGAAGTGATTTGAACTTATTTGAATGAGATAGATAAACAGGCGAGAAGTCTCCTGGCTGTTTCCCACCCCTTCGGCAAGCTAAGTCATCTCTCCCTCCTTATTGCAGTTTTTAAATCACAAGCTGGTGTAAAAGCTCAGAGTGGAGTTGGGGCCAGCGGGTGGTGGTTAAGGCGTTGGACTCCAGCATAGCCGACCAGTTTGAGTCTTGGACCTGGCAGCTTAAAAATCACACTGAGCACCTGTGTGTGCATGCAGAAAGCCCCAGGGGCAGAGTGGAGGAGAGGGGACTGGGGCATCTACATTGCATCAGTATCAACAGGCACTGCCTAGGCCCTAGGAGCTCAGTGGAGAAGCAGAAGAGAGCGTGTATTCTAGTGGGAGAGAGACTGAACCAATGTACACAGGAGAGACAAGGAAGCAGTACCTTAGCATCTTTGAACCACGATGATGCAAGAAATTAGCGAGCTTGGCTCCTCTCTGCCTTTGCTACGCTGAATCGCTCTGAGAACTTCTGATGGCTACGCTCTGTGATACAGCCCTACATGGGAAGGCTCCCAGTTCGTGTCCAGGGACCACCCTGAGCACCCCAGGTGACCGCATGCCCGTGATCCGGGGCTGGCTGAAGTCCGGAGTAAATCGCAGTGTTAGTCGGTTGGAGGTGCTCGCTCTCTCTTTTTCTATCTCTGTCTGTCTTGCTCACTAATTTTTTAAATTAATTTTTAAAAAGAAGAATTTCATCATAGTCTTTGGAAACAAAACAACACAGTCAACCCCATAGCCTAGTGGTTACAAGAACTGAATGCCACATGACCAATTGCATTCGTTTTTCTATAGGGCACGTGTGCTCACTAGAGAGAGAGAGAGAAGGAAAGTGAGAAATTACCCCCTTGGGGGGATGGCCACGCTGCAATCCCTTCTCCTCCACTCTCCTTTCAGGATTTTGCATGCATGCACACGTGCCCAGCGTGTTTTCCAAGCCGCAGGGTTCAGCACTCCAATCACACAGTCGGCCATGTGGGATCCAGCACTTTAACCTCCACACCACCTGCTGGCCCAGCCAACCACATTGCAAACCCCAGCCCCAGTGGCTTGGACAACACAGCAGGTGCGTGTGCACCAACCCCAACAGGATGGAGCAACAATAAAGGGGTGACCACACGCAGTTGGGGGGTACTTTTCCTCTCCCTCTCTCTCTCTCTATCGTGAGCACACACACCCTGTGGCGATGGGGAAAAAAACAAGAAACCTGTTGGGAACTAGATTTTTGTTTTACTGTATTTCTCAAGAGAACTGTGTAGGCACAGCCCATTGATTTTTTCCTACTTTTAGCAAATCAGTTATTAACTTATATTTCTCTCTCCAAATGTAAAAATGGTTATTGACAGTATCATCAGATCTCAACAGAGATAAAGCTTTACAAATTATACTTCTTTCTAGTGATAAAAATGTTACAAGAACCCAAAAAATCGATTGTTGATCAGCGTAATTTCCTTAGAATATCATCTATTCGCAGCCATTATGATTGGGTGAGAAGAGTTTGCCTGCCCTTGAGGTATTTAGTGTTTGTCTGTTGTTCATATGATTTCAGGATTCCCAGCTGGTAATAGAAGCTTATAAATCTGGATTTGAGCCTCCCGGAGACATCGAATTTGAGGATTACACCCAGCCCATGAAACGCACTGTGTCTGATAACAGCCTTTCAAATTCCAAAGGAGAAGGCAAGCCAGAACTCAAATTCGGGGGCAAATCCAAAGGAAAGCTATGGCCATTCATCAAAAAAAACAAGGTACTGACAGTTGGACCCAGTGCCAGTGGTTTTATAAAACAGTGTGGAAATTTGGACTGTATCTTTATTTACAAAGGTAGAATCTTAAGCAAGTCGTTTCAGAATGCAGAGAAAGCTAGTGTGCTCTGACTGTCAGACAGTATTGCTGTTTGGTGGTGGTATCTTTGCCATGGCCCTTGGTCTTATCTCCGGTGCATCATCACTCGTTCTGTCACCCACACTAACAGATTCCTGACCCCTCGGCCGTCCCGCACGCGCCTTTCATGCCTAAGTCACGTAGACTGCTGGTTGCCTGGGCTGGCAGAGAGGATGCAGTGCCCAAGTTCTATAACACATTAGCAACACATCTAATCAAAACTGTTACCACGGGTTAATAACGTGGGCTTGAGTTCATTAGCATGTGTGCCCATGACCACGTTTCGCTTTTTTTTCATAGCGCGGTGCGTAGGTGCATGACGGCATTAACCTGGGACCCAGAGTCAGGCCAAGGCAACATGAGCGTGTTACCCGTAGAACGACTCACTGTCTCCTTGTCAAAGGCTGCCCCGCTGTTTCACAAGCTTAGCATTTCAGGGTGTTCATTTACCCCCATCGAGCTATGCTAGTTGAGGTGGTGTAGAAATAGTTTCCCTTCTGGCTTCAACTGGTTCGGAATAACTCACTAGAGCTGCATGAGAGTCTGCATGAGCTGCATGTCGGATAGTTCTCGCTCTCGTCCCGTCGCTTCACTTACTAACCCTCCGCCTGTCGTCATGGCCTCCATTTGACACGCCCTCCATGTTTTCTTTTGGACCATGGCCTAAATATTTAATTGTTTGTGTTTTACTTGCTTTGGATTTTGAATATGATTTGATGCTTATTTTTGTTTTGTGTCTTATCTTCTTGTTTCTGATTTTTTACTCTGTCACTGCTCCATCTCTTACACGTAGCTTATGTCCCTTTTAACATCCCCCCATCAGCCTCCCCCTCCTCCCCCTGCCTCTGCCTCACCCTCTGCTGTTCCCAACGGCCCCCAGTCTCCCAAGCAGCAAAAGGAACCCCTCTCCCATCGCTTCAACGAGTTCATGACCTCCAAACCCAAAATCCACTGCTTCAGGAGCCTAAAGCGTGGGGTAAGTCCTGCTCCGGAATCCTGTCTCTTGCGTGCTTCTGTGGCATGTGTCGTCCTGCAGAACCTATTTTGTTTGTGAATGAGTCCATTGTGTTTTCTGGTAACATTAAGGACAGGAAGAACCTGGGATTCATTATAGCTGGAAAGAAGACAGACAGATGAGGAGGAGAGAGGAGGAAGCGGGATGGGTGGGAGGGCGGGAAGGCGAGCAGGTCCTCCCTGGTTTCTGTCTTCAGTGAATTTCAGGAGGCCTTTTCCCCACTTCCCCTTTAAAGCATCAGAATCACTCATTTTTTTAACCTTGATTTTTATCAGAAAAAGAAACTTAGATTCTGTTTCTGAAACTGGGGACATAGGAGATGAGGAATTGGAAGTGACTATATAGTCCAAAACTATTTGCTTACTAATTACTGAAGCGATGTGAGCCTGTGAAGATACTTCTCTGAGCGGCGCCTTGGGGTCCGGTGGGGGCTGCTGATCCCCAGTCAGCTCACCAGCCGCTCCAGTGACGGGACGCGATGCCCACGAGCGCCTTTTGCCTGGAGAGGGCGTACTGCCGCGTTTGTCTTTAAAAGGCGAAATCCTAACAGCGGCTGACCCTTACCGAGGGCTTGCGGCTGACCCTCACCGAGGGCTTGCGGTGTGCCGGGCTCCATTCTGGGCGCCCATTTCCTTACTTTCAGCCACCCTAGGAGGCCTAGGAACCTTAATGCTGTCTCGTGTTACTGATGAGCAGATTGGGCCTTAGGAAGACGCGGAACTGCAATTTAAACTCAAGGGTTCTTCTTGTGGAGCGCGAGATCCTGGAACATCCACGTTTCGGGAGAATCTATTGTCAAATGCCGAGTCGTAAGTGGATGAGTGGAGACTCAGGTCGCCGCACTCCTTAAAATCGCATATGCCTGAGGGTCTGATAGAGTCAGGGCACCCTTGAAGCTGGATGCCAGTCTGGTTCACAGAAAATGACTGAAATCCAGTTATCCGTAGCTGCCCAAATCCATCTCAGAGTCAACCTAGTCCAAGCCTCCCCAGATATTTTATTATGACTGCGGGTGTGCAGCCAGTAGAGTCAGACATTAATCAATGCACTGTTAACGTTGCAGTACAGCTGCAGAATGCTTTCTGCACACGCGGTTTGCTTTCCCCGTGGGGCTCAGACACCCAGTAGCCAGTTACTTCTTACCTTGTGGTGCCTGCCATCCGTGGTGCCCTAAAGCCAGAGCCCAATGTAGCCTTCAGGCCAATTGGCTGCATTTGCAGGTAAAAGCCAGTCCCACCGTTCCCAACTCAATATGCCCCAGTTTTGTGGGGAGGAGACTCTAAACCATAGCTAATTAACTGATGAGAGGGGTCCTTCTCAGATTTGGAATCAGCAGCTGGTGACCAACAGGAGAATACCAGTAGCCATTGTCAACCACCATTTTTCCTTCATTCTACAAAAACACTCTGTGTAGAATGTAAGTATGTAATTGATAACTAGGTCGGTATTTACACGGATCAGACACAACATTACATTCAGAGTTCCTTTAGTAAGAGAATTTCAAAGTTTTTTTGCAAAGAATACAATTGGCAAAATTGTCTGGTTTTAAGGCTGCCTGGCTTATCAGGCTAAGACTTAGGGATCTGATGTCCTAGAGGTGTCAGGAGCGCCCAAACCACGTCAGGAGAGCCACTGCCAGAAGGCAGGTTTAGCAGGAAGGCGGATGATTGACTGTGTCGAGCTCTATTTTCAGGACTGGCTAAGGAATCCGCAGCTTCCTGGCTCGATTATACAGACTTTCTGAACTCAGTCAGTGTCATCAAAGGACTTCCAATGTATGAGCAAGGTGTCTTTGCTAGACTAGAAGTTTTTGCACTAACTGAAAGTTAGTTAACCCATCCCAGCCACGTCCAAAACCTTTACCAAGGACTCGTGCGCTATATGAACGAGAAATAGTGCTGCAGCTGTCTTTCGGACTCCCGTGCTGTGCTATACTGAATATTATGATTGTTTGTCATCTGTCTATGTATCTATTCCATTCTTCTCTCCGTCTCACACAGTCTGTTGGTTGCAAATGGTTTTTAAATCTGTGTTTCATGGTATTCTCTGAATGTCTAGGAAAAGACAAAAGACTATCAATAATCACTATATATTAAGATGGCTAGAAAAATATGTAATACTTTTGGGGCCATCAGGTGGTATGGTAGTTAAAGCACTGGACTCCCACATGGCTGACTGTGGTTCAAGCCCCAGACCCAGCAGCTTGAAAACCATTGCTTAAAAATGATACCCAGGAGTGCACGCACTTTATGGTAAAAACTTAAAAAAAAAAATACACATACACACACTCACATGTATGTGTGTGTGAAATGGGAAATTGGCTATTTTGATGATTTAAAGGAAAAAAATCCCTTTATAGAGTCATAATCAGCAAAATGAATTTTCTTATTCCTCAAATCTGGGCTCAGCAAACTTCTGTATTTTCTAAACAGTGAGTGTCTGAAACTAGAAGCATTAGGAAGAAATAGAAGCATTAGGAAAGAAATAGAAAAACTTCTGCTTCCCTAACCTTTTGGTCAGTCTCTTCGTGTGGTCAGATTTGATGTTCCTTCCTCTAGGACCTAGCAGTGCAGCAAGAGCCAAAATGCGTGTGTGTGCACGCGTGCATGCGCGTGCACACACATACACACACACACACCGACGAGAAGAAAAAAGGAATCACATCGTAGCAGTAAAACCAAGAAGTTAAAAAAGAAAAAAAAATGTACCATTTGAAGAAATAGGCCCAGCCAAGTAGCGCAGTCTGGGTGGGCTGCCTGGCAGGCTGGGCCCGCATGGGAGGCCCGGGTTCATTCCAGCCCACCCAGAAAGGCGGGTGCAGCTGTGTGCCTGTAGTCCCCGCTGTCTGAGAGGCTGAGGCAGAAGAGTTGGGGACTCCTGGCCCACGTGGGTGACAGAGCAGCATCCTGTCTGAAAGAGCCAGCTTTATGGTGCATGCCTGTGCTCCCAGCTGCTCAGGAGACTGAGGCAGGGAGACCCTGTCCAGAACACCACGCGTGTGCATGCCCACACACATACACACACACATACACACACACACACACACACACCATTTGGGGAAATAGATTTTTTATTTGAAAGTGATCTCGATGTGGACAGTGCATGGTTTACAGTTCCCTGACGGAAATGGTTCAGTCCTGGCTACAGTTTCACTTATTCTACTTTTAGCTTTAAGACTATTATGCCAAGGGTAACTTCGTTAGAAAGCTATCCTAGGGAGTAACAATTCGGTGTTGTGAATATGTCTTTTAATTTATCACGTTCTGTAGCTCTCAGATTCAGATTTTAATCATTTCGGTGACCAGAGCGTGTAAGTCCTGTGCAAACATTTCTTAGCATAACTGATTTTGTTTCCAAATAATTAAACAAGATAAAATGTTTGTTTTAAGCTGCTAAGAGTTGTAAGAAAATTTTGTTTGACCGAACCTCTTCAAAGATGGCGTGAGAGCATTGACTGTCATTCTACCTCTCCGTGAGTCGTAGAGAAATGGAACCAGACGGTGTGCTCTCAATGTGTACCCGACATGTCATTTTACTGTCCTCAGTTAGGGTTTCTTTTTCTGCCCAGTGCAAGGAACTTCTCTAGCTAAAATATGGACAAATTCCCCTCCCCTCGTATTTTAAAGTTAATTGTATGGAAAAATACCACCAAAGTTCCTCAGAAGATTTTGACAGTCTTTGCCAGTTGTTCGCCAGATGTTACAGCCGTGTGGTTACTTTCATTCTATTTACTTTACCTTGTTCTCTTGCTGGTTGTTGACAGACTCAGTCTTTCTGTATTCACAAAGAACTCATGAAGAGGACACTAGGGAAACCCACGTATGCCTTTGAGGCTAGGGCCTATGTTGTAAGTTCACCTGCGACAGACAGAGGTCATACAGTCACGGCACAGCCACTAACCCCATTGACAGCACCAAGATTGGGGACCCGGATGCACGTGTCCTGCTCCCACACCCTGAGTTCTCAACTGAGAGAACTAGGCAGCAGGAAAAAAACGTCAATTTGCTAATCGTATAAGTGTGTCCATGAGCGACTTCATCCAGAAAATCTTGCATGAAAAAAGGCACCAGACTTCCTATTACTTCGGGGAGCTGAGCTTCCCCCCAGTACACACCTTTCCATTCCAGTTCTGGTAAAATCTCTGAAGGCATTGGGACTGCCATCCGAGATGTCACTGCATACGATGTCACGAATTTTCCTGTGAAACAAACTGCAGAGCCTGGGTGCAGGACGGCGCCCTGACGCCACGCACAGCAGTCCCGGGTGCTTATGCACATCCATGGTGGTAGCACAAGATCCATGGGGGCTCCGGGCCACAAAGCTTGGAGGACAAAATGCAAACAAGGAAGCCCGAGCAACTTCATAGAGCAGTGACACGATTTTGCCAAACGTAGATGCACAGACGCTGTCTCTCACTGTCCCCTTTCTTTGTACGTGAGGTTAGTACCTGTGACTGTCCAATAACACATGGACCGGCTGGCTGTGTTCCCTCATGTGTTATTGACGCTTGTGGCTCCCAAGGCTCCTTAATGTCGCCTGAAGCTGACAGCTTCTTAGTTCCTCGGCAGTCTAGCCGTGCACTTACTGAACCCTGTATGATTCTTTTTGCAATGATTAGCTTTCTAGTTTAAAGTTAGCGAACTGGCTGGCTGATGCCAAACGCCAGTGTGGAATTTGAAAACGAATTCTAGACACTGCGATGGTGCCTCTCACAGATTCCCTACCACCGTCCGCTTCAGAAATCGCACTGGGCACTTCCTGTTTCTTTCGGGATGTCTGTTCAACCCTAACAGCTCGTGCTGGTTTCGAAGTGGCGATCTTCCTATTCAGGCCATTGATGTTCGAACTCTGTGTTTTGAGAACGAAATGAAAGAATATATCATTGCAGGTAACAGAAGCAGCGAGTTGAGAGCATACAGTGGACCAAGTCCAAGCGTTGGTTCTTTGAATCAGCAGCGTGAGATGCTCATGTGCGAGGGGTGTTTGCACACGGGAACGCTCTGTGGGGAGGTCTGGGAGCGTTTTCTGCTGCGCACCCTCAGTGTTGTCTGTGTGTACGACTGATCGATCGTGGCGGCTGTGTCTGTGCAAAGGTTCATGGGAGGGCTCGGAGAGGTCACGTAGACTACCCATGTCAGGACAGTCACCAATGTGACTGTGCTTCCTTTTTCTTTTCCCCCGAAAACTCTGTCTAGCTTTTTGCTTTCATTAAAAATCTCCTTATTCCTCAGAGGGAGAATCTATCTCCAAGGTTATTGCCTACTTAAAAAGAAGTGTTACCTCTGAGTTGATCTTAAATCAAGAACTAGAGTTTTAGGGACCAGCGGGTAGTATGGTGGCTAAAGTGCTGGACTCCCACATGGCTGACCACGGTTCGAGTCCCAGACCTGGTGGCTTGCTTTCTCACTTTCCCTTTCTCTCTGGTCAAATTGAAAATAGTAACAAATAAAAGTAAATAAATAAATAATTATTTTTTAAAAAAAGAATTAGAGTTTTAAAATCTGGTTAAGGAATACATGTGTGCATGCAACTTAGACAGCCTCGCTGGGTCACGGTCCTGCCTCAGCTCCTGCTGCGCGCCTGGCTTCTCGGGGTGGGGGGTGGGGAGTGGGCTGTGAATCCAGCCTGGGGCTTCCAGGTGGCCTCAGCCTGCCAAGCAGCAGCATCCAACACAGGCTTGGCTGGACTAAGGCTGAGGAATTTTAGAAACCTCCCTCTCCCCACTCAATGCATAATCCAGGGGCCCTTCCCTTGGTATTTTGTCCCGCAAATATTTTTGGATCCTACTAGCCAGTGCCTGGACTTCTAGGATCGATGGGGCTGAGCAGATACCGTGCACTGAATTCTCCGAATACCGCTCGCTAGCCAGAGAGCGAGTCCCCTGAGTTAGGGAAGAGCCAAGTGCCCGCGTCTTACGCTGAGGTGCCTTTGTGCCTTTGGGGCTGTAGTCACACCTTTCCGATCTTCAGGCCCAGCAGGGTGCAGCTGCTGTGGCCTGCGAAGGATTCAGAAAGCCATAGCAAGGTCTCCCCCCAGGAGTCGAGACTGCGGACTTCCCGCTTCCTAACAGTAACCGCTCAGCAACTCCTGGTAGTTCTCCCAGTGGTCCGGAGCTCTGTAGACAGGGCTCGGGGTCAACAGAAGGCCTCGTTGCACCCGGGCCCCGGAGGGAGGGAGCCTGGCCCGGCTCCCTGGTGCCTGCAGGGCTCCTCAGAGCACCTTCCTCATCACCCTCACTTCAGAGCTTGCCTTAATAAGCTTTTAAAAATGCCCATGTTCATAGCTATCAAAGTTCCTTCAGATAAAAATTGTACTTGCATGTCATGTAGGTAATTGGTGTTCAGACTTCGGTCTTTGGAAAACTTTCCACGGAATATTCGGTGAACAAAAAGTTAACGGCCCTTGTCTTTTGTAGACATCATTGGTCACCGGCAGCGAGCTTACCGTAGTCGACATCCGGGCTGCGTGACCTGTACAGAGCTGTAACAGGGCCTCTCCTTCGCTCTGACACCGTGGCAGCCTAAGACCAGTTTCAGTAGGGCTCAGCCCCTCTCGTGAACCTTGGCACAGGCCCGCCGCGAGCATTTTCACAGACCGCCAGGTGAACTGATGTGTGATGTAACACAGTGGAACCCACCCAGTTCCTCTGCTGATATGCTGTTGTTTTTTTTTTCTCTCTCTTTTCCCCTGTCACCTCTTCGATTCTTACATGAAGCTTTCTCTCAAGCTGGTAAGCAGAATTCTTTATGCATGTCCTGAGTGCAATCAGGTTGCTGGGTGTGTGTCTGTGGCTGCTGCGCCGGGGCACCCTATCCTCAGAGTTAACTGCTGGTCCGTGTCTCCCGCCTGCGCATGTGCGTGTGCGGCCCCGGTGTTTCTCCCCTAGGCTTTGGGATACAAAGGTGGCACCTAATAGAGGCAATTAATCTCTTCAAGTCGCTAAGAAAATTAACCCCGCTCCTCATTCGTTTTCTTTGTCATGGGGCCTTAAGAGGATGACGAGTGTTGATAAACTGTCCCTATACAAGAAATACGAGCATAAATAGTAAATTTGGAGGGAGACTATGTATTGGATCATTCGGAGTAAACTAAGAGTTGGAAGTGCTCCCCTCTGGGAGTCACAGAACTGGCCCAACGCCAGGCACCTGAGGATTGGCAGAAACGCCGGCAGCCCATGGAAACCGAAGCCCCCGGCCTGGTTCCCAGGCTGCACAGATATGCCACTGCCTTGTGCGTAGCTAATTCAGGAAGCCGCAAGGTAATTTTGTGGAAGTGAAAAGAGCCTCCTAAGCCTTTTTAGAATGATTTGCTTAGTGCTCTGTGTCATTTCTCCTTCTTCATACAGCCCTAGTAAACAGACTAATCACTAAACATATTAAGAGACACTCTTAACCAACATAACCCATAACTATACTTCAACACTGCATGAAAGATACCTATTCTTCTTCTTCTTTTTTTTTTTTTTTTGAGAGGTTTTGCTATAGGGCATGTACACTTGCCAGGAAGACAGAGAGACAGAAAGAGAGAAATCAGCCCCCCCCCCCGGGGGGGATGGCCATGCCGCAATCCCTTCTCCTCCTTTCTCCTCTCAGGATCTTGGGCATGCACGCACACGTGCCTGGCATGAGTTTAAGTCACTGGGTCCAGGACTCGAACCGCGGTCGACTACATGGGAGTCCAGTGACGTAGCCATTACGCTAACTGCTGGTCGCAAAGATACCTATTCTTTGTTTTTTTCTTTTTTTTTTATAAATAATTCTTTTTTTTTAAGAATTACTTATTTTTTATTTTATTTATTTATCCACTTTATTTTAATTTGACTGGAGAGAGACACACACAGAGAGAGAGAGAGAGAGAGGGAAAGTGAGAAAGCAAGCCACCAGGTCCGGGACTCAAACCATGGTTGGCCATGTGGGAGTGTCCAGCGCCTTAACCACCACGCCACCTGCTGGTCCCAAAGATACCTATTCTTCTCATATGCCACAGCCGAGAATACCCTAAAGTAAGGGACAGTGAGAAGCGGTGACAGTCCAGCCAGGACTGCTCTGTCTGCACTGCCATTGCCTTTGGTAACCTAGGGCAGTGTTCTACATGCTTCCTACACACACGTCTGTGCATACATGTGTCCACGTACGTATGCTCACACTTCTTTTTAACCTGACTCAATATTTCACAACTGAACCAACCCTAAAGAAAAAGAATATTTTATTGGGCTGGCCTTGTAGCCTAGCAATTGTGAGAGTCAGAGCCCTCGTGGCTGCACGTGGTTCAAGTCTCAGCCCCAGGGGCTGGGTGTGTACCGCACCCTCAGAGTCCAGAGAGTGGGAGATGGAGAAGGGATGCTGCGGGACCTTCCCATCGGGGATGTCTGCTCTCTCTCTCTCTTTTCTTTCTCTGGTGAATGCACATGCCCTCTGTCAATTAAACACCCAAACAAACAAGAGTATTTTACTGTATCAAACAATTCTTAGACTGGAAAATAAAATCCTAAGGAGAGTCTTTGACTAAAGTCTGCAAGAGGAGAAGAGATCTAGATGCTTAATGAACTGAGTTCATCAGTGATGCGAATTTGGGGAAATTGGATCAATTGACTCGGATTCTTTCTTGGAGGCCAGAGAGTTTTTTTGTTTTTGTTTTTTGTTTTGTTTTTTCCCTTACTCATTCTTTTGCTGTGTGCTAACAGCAAAAGGCAAGATTTTTAATCTTTCTGTTTAAGAAACAATTCATGTTACCACCTTAGTATTAAATGGTTGCTTTAAACCATTACTTTGAAGTAATGAAGAAGCTTAGCGTTGTACAAAGATAGTTTGGATTTTTTTCTTTTTCTTTTCTTTCCTTTTTTTTTTTTTTTTTTTTAATGAAAATGGCCAAAGGCAGTTTTACAGGAGGCTAGTGCTATTTGAGGGGTGTGGCCGGAGCAAGCGCTTCATTCTAAGAACGCCTAACTCAAGGCCACTCCCAGAGCCCAGCCACTGAGACGTGCCGAGTACCTGACCCCTTCACATCCGTGTGGGCTGGCCGATCTCTTGTAAATTGGCTGCTCCAAAGAGTTTAGAAGAATAGTTTTTGACTCTAAGCTAGAAATCAAAATTCTTCTGTGGCGAAATGAATCATAGGTCAGAGTATTGTTTCAGAGCACGCTTCAAAAGGCTAACCTGGCGAAAGGACCACTTAAGTAAGTCCTTCCAGAAACCTCATGTCACTTTGGATCTAGGAGAAGCTGCTGGCCTGAGCCTCCGGTGGCAGAGTGCAGTTTGAGGTGTAGTTACTGGGCCTCCTTCCGAAATAACCACACAGAAGCAGAGGCCACCTACTAAAGGGACCCAGCTTGTCAAGTAGACTAACTCCTGATCAGTCCAAGATCATTCACTATTTATACTTAATGGTTTTAGTTTTGTAACTGGCGTTACGTGTTTGCTGTTTAGGCGATCTATTTAACCACTCGGTTTCTTCGCAGCTGTTTATGCCCTGTCCACAGCCTACAGCCACACTGTCCAAACTGGTGCCTATATCAATTCTTACTAAAATTAAATTTTGTTTTTCTTTTTAGGTTTTTGCCATGGGGTGTGCACTTGCTGTAGAGAGACAGAGAGAAGGAAAGTGAGAAATCTCACACACACACACACCCCCAGGGGGATGGCCACACCACAATCCCTTCTCTTCCAGTCTCTTCTAGGGGTTTTGGGCACACCCATGCATCCAGTACGATTTTCAAGCCTCTGGGGTCCAGCACTCAAACCGAGATCGACCATGTCGGGGTTTAGCACCTTCACCACCACACACCACTGGCTGGTCCCCCGGTTTTTTCCTTAATTTAATTTTAATCCCACAGTTGCACTAGCTGCATTTCAAGTGCTCGGAAACCATGCATGGCCATACGGCAGGGCAGCTCCAGAACGTTCCCATCATTGTGGAAAGTTCTGTCGGACTCACAGCACAGACGCTCAGCCGATCTTAATGGAATTAACACTGACCTCCTACTACGATCCTGACTTCAGAGGCAGTGCATCTTACACCGCGTTTTGTGGCTGTACATCTTTTAAAAATCTTGCTTCTCCACAGGGTGCTCATCTGTCTTAAGTAAATACAGCATGAGCACAAAGTATTTTCTTTCAAGCCAATGAATGAGCTGAACAAATTGAAAAGCAAATAATAATGAAGGTTTCAAATATCATAACACCAGAGGGTAGGGAAAGAACGTTTCACATGTGTTTATGTAAAAGATTACTTTTGCTTCCTCTTAGTTCTAGAATCAAATCAAACCCCCTCGATTTGGCGTTAGAAATGGGCCCTCATTTCTGGTTTCACTCAGGTCTTACCCCTCCCCGTCAGACACGCACCAGGGGGTGAGAGAGCAATTGCGCGTGAGTTTTGAAGATATTAGCCAAAAAGTCTTTGTGGGGCCTTTGTGGTGAACTATTTGCTGAATCACACCCTTCCCCGGGGGCAGCCTGGCATTTCATCGTAATCAGCCTAGGAACTTGCGGTCACAAGCCCCCGCGTAAGCTGCTTGAATCGTTCAACCTGATTCCGCGATCATACTATCGCGTCCCTTCTTTCCAGCCACCTGCAAGCCCGTCTTGCCCTCGTTTTAAAAGAATTGAGGTTTTAGAGTAAAATCCCTTTCCAATTCCCTGCCTTATCCCTGGGTGCTTGAACACATTTCTGTTTCTTTATGAAAACAGCCTCATTTAAGTAAAAGTACTTGCCGCTTTGCACAAGCTAGCCACAGCTTTCTCGCTGCCAGGCCTCTGCCAAGGCCGGGCCGCGCCCAGGCAGCACCAAGCGCGAAGGACGGCTAGGCTAGCGGAGGCTGCTTCCGGCACCTCAGAGACTGAGGCTGCCTCACACCTGCTTGGAGGCGACTTTGAAGCCAGGAGGGCCTTGTCTGAATTCTCAGAGACTGCCCTAAGGGTACCAGGGAGACGTTCTGGGCTCTGGAAACAGTGGAGAGAAGCCTGCAGGGCGGGCCGAGGAGCAAACGAACTGTATTTTTAAATACCCTTTTCACCTCCTATCTCTAAGGACATGGCGTCCCATCTGTCACTTTCTAGGGATGGAAACTTTTGGCCTCAACCCTCAGTGAAGAGACAGGAAGGAATACTCAGACCAGGGGCAGAGAAACGGAGGGCAGAGACTTGCCACTGGTTTATGTTCAGGAAACGTAAACGTCCTTGGAATGTTGGTGTTCCCACAGCACTGATGGTGACACTCTGTAGGAAAGTGAGGCGTCTGTCACCAGATTTGTTTTCCGTGAACCGTCACTGGGGTCGGAAGCATTTCTTCCTCTCTCATCTCCCTGGAGCTCTGTGCCCTGACTCCCTAGTGGGGTCTCGGCAGTGTGAACGGGATCTGCAGTGGCTCGTGGGACGTGGGACTGGGCGTTCGCATGCACTGATCCTTGCGTCTCGGCGGGGTGTCTGGGAAGAGCCTCACTTACTTGGTGCAGCCCTAGGCAGACAGCTGGGGGTGCAGCTTTGCTGGGGCCTGCACTCCCGGAGGGAGGGTCAGGGGCTTTCTGGTTCTCATTTTCATTTGCATCTGCAGGGTGCCACGCCAGAGGATTTTAGCAACCTCCCTCCCGAACAAAGAAGGAAGAAGTTGCAGCAGAAGGTTGATGAACTAAATAAAGAAATGCAAAAGGAGATGGATCAAAGGTAGAGGGGATCCACATGACTTATTAAGAAGTTCAGGTTCCGTTGGGAGAGATGGGAGATCTTAAAATAGATTTAAAAGAGATTATTTTAGCAGTGTGTTTTATCATAGTCTATTGGATTGCTTTATTATGGTCTGTGAGATTACCTTTTAAATAGGTTTTATTCTGAGTTTTGGGAGAAGAATACAAATGGATATCTCCTTTATCACAGGTGACGGTTTCTTGGTAAAAATGAGGAGCTGCACAATTGCATGATCCCACATTCTCCCTCGCCACGTCTGAGCTTCCGGTCTAAAATCTGCTGTGTCTTTCCCTCTTATTCGAGGGACGTAAACATCAGTTTTCCTATAGGTTCTCAAGCCTCCTCTCTCGCTCTCGCTCTCTCTCTCTCTTTCTCTCCCTCTCTCTCTCTCTCTCTCTCTCTCTCTCTAAGTTTTCTTTCCTAGGGTGTGTGCACTTTCAGGAAAGAGACAGAGAGGGAAAGTGAGAAGTCACCCCCTGGGGGAACGGCCAGGCCTCAGTCCCTTCTCCTCCGTTCTTCTCTCAGGATCTTGGGTTTGCGCGTCCCCGCGCCCGGAGTGATTCTCAAGCTGCCAGGCCCAGGACTAGACTGGAACTGCACAGTCAGCTCTGTGGGATCCAGCGCCTTAACCTCCAAGTCACCCACTGGCCGTGCCTTTTTTTAATAGAGTGTATTTATGGTATCTAGGAAACAGATGATAGTCTGATTTATCAGACACAGTCGAAGGAGCCAGTGCTTCTTCCTGAGAAGGTGGCACCAGCGCCCACTGCAGGTGTTCTGAGCTGGTCTGTAAATTTGATCTTAAGGATGGTAGGTCAGTTCACACAGCAGTAAAGAAGACCCACTGTGTGTTCTCACTTGAGCTTCCCCTCCTTTCTATGTTTATAACCTACCAGACACCAACATCATGTAGGGGTGTTAGCCAGGACCCCAATGGAAACCTTGTAGGGGTGTTAGCCAGGACCCTAATGGAAACCCTGTAGGGGTGTTAGCCAGGACCCTAATGGAAACCCTGTAGGGGTGTTAGCCAGGACCCTAATGGAAACCCTGTAGGGGTGTTAGCCAGGACCCTAATGGAAACCCTGTAGGGGTGTTAGCCAGGACCCTAATGGAAACCCTGTAGGCGTGTTAGCCAGGACCCTAATGGAAACCCTGTAGGGGTGTTAGCCAGGACCCTAATGGAAACCCTGTAGGCGTGTTAGCCAGGACCCTAATGGAAACCTTGTAGGGGTGTTAGCCAGGACCCCAGTGGACAAACCACTGCATTGTCTCCCCCCAATAAGCTCTTACAGAGTGAACTAAGTGAGTCATTCATTTATTTGGGATTTGAACTTCAAAGGTAACTTGAAATCATGTGCCTTATGAATGGACCAAATGGTGATCTTATTTAAGTTATAGTGAAGCTGAATTACAATTTGATTAGGCTTAAAACAGATAAATAGGAGCCAGCAGATGGTGCAGGGGCTAAGACACTGGACTGCCACATGGCTGACCGCACTTCAAGTCCTGGACCCTGTGGCTTGAAAATCACACCAGGCGTGTGTGCATGCATGCCCAAAATCCCAGGAGGAGATTGGAGGAGAAGGGATTGCGGTGTGGCCATTCTCCTGAGAAGTGATTTCTCACTTTCCCTTTCACTGTCTTTCTCTCTCTGTCTCTGGCGAGGACATGCACTGTATGGCAAAAATCTAAAACAGAAAACCAAAATTGATCAGTCAGTACAGTGTAAGGACATGTACAAGAAAAGTGTTTTCTTAACCTTTTACTGCTGGTAGAGCAACTCCTGAGAAATAGGTCATTTTATCAACATTGCTACAGTGTGTTAAAAAATAGAACACATATCATTAACGTTGTTCTAGTTTTGTATTAGGAATACACTGCATGAAATGGAAATTTTGCTTTGTACTCCCCATTACATGCGGACAAAATCTAAAAAGGATTCATGTATTTTTTTTTTTTTTTTTTTTTTTTTTGGAGAGGTTTTCACTACAGGGCACGTGTGCTCGCCAGACAGACAGAGACAGACATAGAGACAGAAAGTGAGAAATCACCCCCGCCAGGGGAGATGGCCACGCCACAATCCCTTCTCCTCCATTCTCCTCTCGGGATCTTGGGCACGCATGCACACGCACCGGCGTGAGTTTTAAGCCACCAGGTCCAGGACGCGAACTGCGGTTGATTACGTGGGAGTCCAGCGACATAGCCATTACGCTAACTGCTGGTTCCCAGTATTCATGTATTATTAACCTCGTGCTAATAAGTGGTTACATTTTCTACAGGAATAGGAAGTTATGACTCAGGTATCTGGGTTGATATTTCAGAGGTTGTTGATAGACTGAGACAGAGCTGCCTTTTCTCTCATGGTCTGACTGCGTAGACGTCTCCATTACCAGACTGGACTACGGCTGAGACCTGGTTAACCTCTCAGCCTCCATGGCAACCCTTGCTGGTAACGAGGCAGACCATATTCCACCCGTTCACTGAGCGATCACTCACTGAGCACGTACTGTGTGGGAAATAGCCCGGGCACTGAGGAAAAGCAACAAGCAAAACGTTACACAAACCCCTGGTCCTGGGCGACGCCTGCTTAGTGCAGGGAAAACAGAAACTAAAGCAAGACTGAGCAGAAAAGTGACCACTCAACAATCAAAACTGACAAGAAAGGAGAGAGAAATATATACAATAGGCCAGACAAATCAAAAGCACAAAATAGAATTATAGATTTTAAGTGCCAAGCACTCGACCCGCAGTAGTGTGGGGGTAAAGGTGGTTGGATCCCACATGGCTGCTCGGAGTTCGAGTCTGGAGCCTGGCAGCTTAAAAAACATGCCAGGTGTGTGTGCCTGCATGCCCAAAATCTCAAAAACAAGGAGGACTGGAAGAGGAGGGGTTGGGGCGTGACCGTGCCCTTTTGAGGATGCTTTCTTCCTCCCTCTCTTTATCTTTGATGAATGCACACTCCCTCTGGCAATTAAAAAAAAAAAAAAAAAAACTGAACGTAAAAGAATGGAAGACAAGGGCCAACAGGTGGCATGGTGGTTAAGGCACTGGATCCCACAATGGCCAACTACATGGTTTGAGTCCTGGGCCTGGCAGTTTTAAAAACACACCAGGTATGGGGTTTGCGTGTACCCAAAATCCCAACTGAAGAATAAAGAAGGGATTGTGGTGTAGCCATTCTCCCTGAGGGGTGATTTCTCACGTTCCCTCTCTGTCTCTGGCAAGCACACACGCCCTATACAAAAATCTTAAAAAAAAAAAAAAATAAGAATGGAAGACTGACCATGCAAATGTCAAACAAAAGAAAGCAGGTGTAACAAGACTGACTTTCAGGCCAAAAAAAGGAAAAAACACAACACCTATTCAAGAGAAAGAGGACCGACTTCATAATAATAAACGCCTAATAAACGCCGTTGAACACTGAGAACAGCGAAAGCACCTCGAGGCCTGCCGCAGCCAGGGGGGCTCCTTGGTCCTGAGTCGCCCCAAGCAGGCCTGCGAGCCTTTGCTTGGTGCCAGGGGCTGCTTCTACAAGCACGTTGAGGAAGGGTGTGGAATCTGGAGAGAGGTAGCCTTAAGGCCTGTCGCCAGTCCCCCGCGGATGCCGACTGGATTCCGCTGGCTCACAGCCGGGGTGCGTGTGACAACGTCCCACGGCAGTTCCTGCTGCGCACGGCAGGCACACCGCAGCCGCAAGGCCCGGGCTGCCACGCGCAGCTCTGGTTTGCGTGGGGACTGCACTCCTCATGGAAAGGCTCGGGTTCTGTTAGTTTTTATTGTTGGGCCCAAGGGTGGGCAGGACTGACGAATGTTTCTGGTGTGCTGACGACGATAGGAAGACACCATTCAGAAAAGACAACTGCAGTTTAGGACTCAGCCCGCTGACTACCTGGACCGTGGTCACAGAACTCTGCGAGAGAACTTTCAGATTGAAAGCTGGCCCCAGAGGGCCCTCAAATCCACACTCAGATGTAATCTGCCCTCTTCCATTCGAGGTGGCCAGCAACAGTCACTTTTTTTTTTTTTTTAAGAGGTTTTTACCTTAAGGCATGTGCATTCCCCAGAGAGAGAAACACACAGTGAGAGGGAAATTGAGAAATCACCTCCCACACAGAATGGCCACACCGCAATCCCTTCCCCTCCATTCTCCTGGGATCTTGGGCATGCACGCACATATGCCCTTTATGAGTTCCAAGCCACTGAGTCTGGGACTCGAACCATGGTCAGCCATGTGGGAGTCTGGCAACGTAACTGCTACACCATTTACTGGCCCTGCAACAGCGACTTTTTCCTTGTTATGCTCATTTTTTTTTTAGAGAAATTTTTGTTATAGGGCATGTGTGCTCACTGGAGAGACAGATACATAGAGACAGAAGGTGAGAAATCACACCCCAGAGAGGATGGCCATTGCTGCAGTCCCTTCTCCTCCATTCTCCTCTCAGGATTTTGGGCACACACGTACATGTGCCCAGTGTGAGTTTTAAGCTACCAGATCCAGGACTTGAACCGCAGTCGACTACATGGGAGTCTAGCGACGTATCCATCATGCCATCTGCTGGTCCAGTGCTCATTCTGTATTCTTTTTTTTCTTTTTCAGAGATGCCATAACAAAAATGAAAGATGTCTACCTAAAGAATCCTCAGATGGGAGACCCAGCCAGTTTGGATCACAAACTAACAGAAGTCAGCCAAAATATAGAAAAGCTGCGACTGGAGGCCCAGAAGTTTGAGGTATGAGAAAGCTGTCGCTGGAAAGCTTTGTTAGAAGCAGAGGCGCAGTGAGTCGGTGTCCTCGCACCTGCTCCCTGGCTCCACGGCAGTTCTGTCGCTGGGAGAGCTGGCCAGCTGTCAGGGTGTGTCACAAGTTATGATAAAAGGGACAATCATCTGAGCCTTGGAACGCTCCGCTTCCCCGCGTCTCCTATTTTTACGGTGTGTCTTAAAACTGGAGTGTTTAAAGGTGCATTTGTAGATGAAGGGAATTCATCTTTATGGAAAGGAGCAGGTGGTGTGACACAGCACTAAAACGTCACTCTCTGCTACACGGGAAGGTTCCCCGTTCAAGGCAGCGACACCCCTGAGTACAGGCACTCCTCACCTAACGACCAAGCTCTGCTCCTACAACTCGGCCGGTAAGCGAGGCACTCAGAGGCCATGTCTCCTGGGTGTCGTGGCGCCGGGGCAAGTGTGTTCAGTAGATGTCGCCGACACCCCACGAGGCTGCTCTAATTCTAGCCCTACTAAAAGCGTACATTGGAGAAGTGCTAGAGAGTGACAAGATACCCACACTAACATAAACCCGCAGTCGTTTCTCCGTTTGCGGACCCTGCCCGTGGGTACACAGCGATGAGGCCTAGTCCTGTCTGAGGGCGGACGCCTCATGTAGTGAACAGCACCCAGTGAGGGTGAGAGAAGACAGGGACGAGGGTGCCTGAGACGCACACAGGCTGGCAGGTGGTGTGGAGGCTAAGATGCTGGATCCCACAGGACCAACTGCACGGTTCACGTCTAGACCCAGCATCTCGAGAGTCACGCCGGGCACATGTGCGTGCATGCCCAAAACCCCAAGAGAAGGATGGGGGAGAGGGACTGTGGCGTGGCCATCCCCACTCGGGGTCATTTCTCGCCTTCTCTATTTCTCTCTCTCTCTCCCTCTGGCAAGTTCATACATCCTATATCAAAAACGAAAACAAACAAACAAAACACAGAAACCCTTGGGACTTACACGGAGAAGGGATTCCCCATGCTGGGAACTGGTCATGATTCCAAGCAGCTGTTAAACAGGCTGGTCATTACGGGACTGACCACCCGGGCCCAGGCACGCCGCGACCTGGGGCTGCTGAGGCTGGGGGTATATTGTGGCATTAAAACCCTATGGGGATACCCTCTTTCTCTCTCTGTCTCTCATTCTCTCTCTTTCTCTGTCTTTCTCGCTTAGAATAAATAAATAAACTTTATTTAAAAGTTCATGAATAGATGCGGAGCCGGCAGGTGGCGTGGTGATTAAGGCTCTGGACTCCCATAAGGCTGACTGTAGTTCGAGTCTCAGACCTGGAGGCTTGCTTTTGCACTTTCCCTCTCCTTCTCTCTCTCTCTCTCTGGCTCTGCCTGTCTCTGGTCAAATTTTAAAAAGAGATAGTAATAATAAATAAAATTAAATACTTATTTTTTTAAAAAAGTTCATGGAGGCCAGCCAGTGGCATGGTGGTTGGGGTGGCTGGATCCTGCAGGGGTCAACTGCAGCTTGAAAGACACGCCATTCTTCACGAGAATGGGGAGGAGGCCGTGGTGTGGCCATCCCGCATCCGACCTGGGGGTGCTTCCTCACTTCCGTTGCTCTCTCTTTGTGATGAGCACATGAGTCTTACAGGAAAATTTAAACAAATTTTTAAAAATTAAAAAATAAAAAGTTCATGCTAAATGGAATTAAAGTACGAGCTTCTTTTGGTGCAAAAAATGTTTGAAATCCATGGTTTTTCTTTTTTTTTTTTTTAAGGTTTTTGCCATAAGTGCGTGTTGATTTTTTGAGGAGATAGGGATCTCCGGGGGGGATGGCCATGCTGCAGTCCCTTCTCTTCCATTCTCTTCTCGGGATTTTGAATATGCACACACACAAGCCCAGGGTGAATTTCAAGCCACCAGGGCTGGTACTCAAACCGAAGTCAGCCACATGCAAGTCCAGCCCCTTAACCACCACACCACCTGTCGGTCCCACTATAAATAGCCTTTGTTTTAGAGAGATTTTTGTTACAGGGTGTGTGCACTCGCCAGAGAAACAGAGACAGAGAGACAGAAAGTGAGAAATGGGGTTCCAGCACTTTACCCTCCACGCCACCTGCTGGCCTCCTCCTACTGTTGGCTAGTTTAAGTGTGTCACTTAAGTTTGTCCGCATCATCTCAAAAGATCGACTGCTAAGTGAACCCACTGTGGGAAGGCGAGTCAGGTGGGAACGGTAGGCAGCTCCGGGAGAAGTGAGTAGGAGACACAGGTAGTAACTGTGGGAGGAGAAGGGGCACTCACCAGCTAGGGACAAAGGCTTCCTTTCACCCCTACATTTAAAGATTATAAAGCACTGGGATCAGCAGATGGCATTAACAGTTACGTAGTCAATCACAGTTCAAGTCCTGGACCCGGGCTTGGTGGCGTAAAACAGACGCATGTGCACGCATGCCCAAGATCTGGAGGAGATCCTGGAGGAGAAGGGGTTACGGCGTGGCGTGGCCATCCCCCCGGGCGTGATTTCCTGTGTTCTGTCTCTCTGTTGTCTCTGCTGATGCACTATAGCAAAAATCTCTCTAAGAAAAAAAAAAAAGACTATAAAGCATGGAAAATAAATTAGTGATGGATTATTTCAGTTAGAACTGGTCATTTCTGTTAATAAGGAGTCAAATATAGCTTTTCTCATTATTTTTAGACTTCATCAATAAATTGTTAATGTTCAGTTGAACTTTTAGAACTAGAAATGTCTTTTGCTGGTCATTTTTATTCCTTCACTTTCTTTATACTGCTTCAAATGTTGGTGAAGATCATTTTAGCCACTTGGATTTTTTTTTTTTAGAGAGATTTTTGCAATAGGATGTGTGCACCCCCAGAGAGACAGAGACAGAAAGTGAGAACTCACCCCCCAGGGGAGATGGCCACTCCACAACCCCTTCTCCTCCATTCCCCCCTTGAGACTTGGGGCACACACATGCACCTGGCATGAGTTTCACATTGCCAGGTCCAGGATTCGAACCACAGTCAGCCATGTGGGAGTCTAACGATGTAGGCATTACACCATCTGTTCGTCTCACCACTTGGATTTCTTAATCTACACGTCCCATCACTATTAAAAGACACAGCTACGCTCCTAAAATAGAAAGGGTGCTTTCAGATTGAGTCCAGCTTAGGTACCCTCGGTCTCCCAGAGTGGTCGCAGAAGTTTTGGAATGGAAGGAACCAGGAGTGGCGTATCCAAGCTCGCCCCTCTGCGCAGAGCCCCGGGGCAGGCATACAGGCCCGTGCTGGAGCAGCTGAGCAAGTAGGTGTCGGGTGACCGCGGTTGCCTTGAGCGCACTCATGCAGTTGAATGCAGATGAAGCCGACACCCTGCCCCACGTGGACCTTCTCACAGAGCTTTAAGTGTCCACTGAGCAGCCCCTTGCCCAGGCCCTCAGGTGAGCACAGGTCGGAGCCCTGCATCCTTTTCTTTGCAGGCCTGGCTGGCCGAGGTCGAAGGCAGGCTGCCGGCCCGGAGCGAGCAGGCACGCCGGCAGAGTGGGATGTACGACAGCCAGAACCCGCCCGCGGTGAACAGCTGCGCCCAGGACCGGGAGAGGTACAGTTCAGCACAGGCCTGCTCCGGGCAGGCACCGGCCTGCTCCACGTGCATTTCCAAATCCCGGGGTCTGGGGCGAGCACGCGCACCTGCTGGAAACCCGCCGGTCTGTCACAGTCGCCCTGGGATTGTCCCCAAGGTGCAGGCGTTTAACTCCATGTGGGTGGTGATCCTAGCAGGCAGGATGGCTGGGATGTCGTTCCAGCTCGGGAGAGCAGGGCACCCCTGGCGACCAGAGGGCAGACCGGTCGCCGGGGTCGGTCGCTATAGTTGCCGTGTGCTTTCCTTTCTTGAGCAGCCCGGATGGCAGTTACACAGAGGAGCAGAGTCAGGAGAGTGAGGTGAAGGTGCTGGCCACGGACTTCGATGATGAGTTTGATGACGAGGAGCCGCTCCCTGCCATAGGGACTTGCAAAGCCCTCTACACGTTTGAAGGTAACGCTTCGAGTCAGCCTCACTCCCCTACCTTTTACAAATCCAAGTCACTCAGTTCCTTTTCTGTTTGTTTTTGAAAATTATTTATTCAATTTTATTGATCATTATTATTACTTACTATAGGACATGTGTACTCACCAGAGAGAGAGAAAGTGAGAAAGCAAGCCGCCAGGTCTGGGAATCGAACTACGGTTGGCCATATGGGAGTCCAGCGCCTTAAGCACCTCACCTGCTGGCTCTCACTCAGTTCTTTATGTGATCAGAAGTTTCTGGAGATGCCTTCCAGATCTTCCTCTTATTCTTTTTTTTTTTTTTTTTTTTTTTTCTTTTTCTTTTTTTTGGAGAGGTTTTTTTGCTATAGGGCGCGTGCGCTCGCCAGACAGACAGAGAGAGACATAGAGACAGAAAGCGAGAAATCACCCCCCAGGGGGGATGGTCACGCCGCAATCCCTTCTCCTCCATTCTCCTCTCGGGATCTTGGGCACGCACGCACACGCGCCCGGCGTGAGTTGTAAGCCACCGGGTCCGAGACGCGAACCGCGGTCGACTACGTGGGAGTCCAGCGACATAGCCATTACGCTAACTGCTGGTTCCCAAGATCTTCCTCTTATTCTTTACCCGACTCTTGGTGCAGCATTAGCACAGGCTGAGTGTCCCTTATCCAGAACACTGGTCCAAGAATTGGGCTTCAGATTTGGGGTTTTATTTAAGAGTTTTTTTGCCTTAGAGACAGAGGCAATGAGAGAGAAAGTGAGAAATCACCCCGGGAAGGGAAAGCAAGTGACTTAGAGACGGTCCTTACAGAGACAGATGTGCGGACCGGGGCGTGTCCGTGGGGAAGGCGGAGTTCCGAGGCAGTGGGCGAGGGCTGCGGCCTGGGGAGGGGGAGGGCACGGTGGCCGGGCCTCTGGGCTAGCCCCCTTCCCTGTGCACTCTGCCCGGGTGTGACCCGAAATACCCCCTGCGGCTCTTCCAGGTCAGAATGAAGGCACCATCTCTGTGGTTGAAGGAGAAACGCTCTACGTCATCGAGGAGGACAAGGGCGACGGGTGGACGCGCATCCGGAGGAGCGAGGACGAGGAGGGCTACGTCCCCACTTCCTACGTCGAGGTCTATTTGGACAAAAATGCCAAAGGTGCTAAGACTTATATTTAATACCACTTAGAAATGTAAAAAAAAAAAAAAAATGGAGTTGTCTCTCCCCACAACTGTGACTGTCACAGGCACTTCTTCAAAAGATTGGACAGAGAGCCCGCGCGCGTGTTCGGAGTGCGCGGACAGCAGACGTCGCCCTCCGGCTGGCCTTCGCTAGTTTTGAACGTAATCCAGTTTCCCTTGCAGAGGGAATTGTGTGTGGAAAGCCACCACCTGCCAGTTTACAGCTGTGTCACTCGAAATCTGATAAGCGTTTCTTCTTTTGGCAGTATATGTAGATAAAAAAAAAAAAAAAAGGCATTCTCACTTCTAATCGATATTTCTGATTTGTACAAGTCCACACGCGTTACCAGGAACAGACTTCTTTGTTTATACCTTGCATCCGCAGAAATTGAGCTATGTTAGGCTGTTACATCTCATAACTAAATAAATCGAACTACACTAGTTTGTTAAAGTTTATAATCACTCACTTGAGAGGAAGTCATAAATAAAATGAAATCTCGCCCTTCTTGAGCAAGGAAGTCAGTAAGATCCTAGCATGGGCGTCTTTCTGCTTAAACTTGGTTAAACCCTATCAGGTCTCTGTGAGCTCAAACAGCCCATTGAAACCTGGAGAAACACGGTCAATTAAGCAGCCGATTTTATTGACCTTCCAAGCCAAACCAAATTAGCAATGAATTGGATGGACTCATGCTGTTTAGATAAGCGTGTGCAGAAGGGGCGTGACCTGTGACTGTCATTTTCTCTCTCTGGGTTCTGGTTTTGTGTCTTCAGCTCACACCTGCCAGCTGGAACGCTAAGTAGGACTGGCTCTACCACAGACGCAGACCCCAACACATTCCTTTTGTTTTGTTTTGCTTTGAGTTTTTTGTTTGTTTGTTTTTGCTATAGGGCACTTGTGCTCTAGAGAGAGAGGGAGATGGAAAGTGAGAAATCACCCCCCAGGGGAGATAGCCATGATGCAATCCTTTCTCCTTTGTTCTCGCAGGATTTGGGGCATGCATGCACATGCATCCGGCGAGAGTTTTAAGCCGCTGGATCTGGGACTCGAACTGCCGTCAACTACATGGGAGTCCAGTGACATAACCATTACACCATCTGCTGGTCCCAATATCTTACTATTCTTATAGGAATCTGGGCCACAGGGCAATCTGCGTTTTGGTTTTTGTTGTTGTTGTTGTTGTTTTTCTTTTTTTTTTTTTTTTTTGTCAATCTGCATTTTTAATTGCCACTGACTTGGGAGCGAAGCTGGTCAGAAGAGGGAAGTTTGGCGACAGAGTCGCCAAGCTTGGTGTTTAATGGTGCCCGCTGTGAGTCTACCCAGAGATAACAGAGAAACTTTGCTGTTAGTGGGCCAGAAGAAAGGCACTGGCTTAGCATTCTCTTGTATTTGACTTTGCACATTATTACGTATGGCCTTTCTCCTTTTAAGTAGGAACTATCCTGATCTCTCTCATTTTGTACCTCAAGTCAGTTTCAAGCCGATTGACAAGCAGCAGCCAGCTATCCAGATCCCGGCCTGGCAGGAGCTGCAGGGGCTTGTTGCAGCGCCTCCCGAGATGTTTCCCGAGGGCGACGGAATGGAATCTTCGCTTACCGCAGTAACCTTTGCTTAATAGCAGCCTGATTTGAGCTTTTTGCTGTAATGCACGTGCTCACCTGAGAGAGAGAGAGAGAGAGCGGGAAAGTGAGAAGTCACTCCCTGGGGGATGGCCACACCACAATCAGTCCTCCTCCATCCTCTTAGGATTGGAGCAGGCAAGCACATGCACCCAGCATGTTTTCCAAGCTGCCCTGTCTGAGATTTTTTTTTTTTTTTTAAGATTTTTTTGCCATAAGGCACTCACCAGAGAGAAACAGAAACAGAGAGAGGGAAAGTGAGAATTCACCCTCCTGGGGGAGGGATGGCCAGAATTTCGGGCATACACACATGCACCAGAAGTGATTTTCAAACATAATTTAAACCATGGCCGACCACATGGGAGTCCAGCGCCTTAACCACCACGCCAAATGTTGGCCCCCACCTGGGACTCTTAACAGTGGCTGGCCAGGTGGAATCCAGCGCTTTAACTACCACACCACCTAAAACAGAACAGATCTTTATTGTGAAATAATGACAGACTCAGGAAGTTGCCATGTACAGAGACCCCAGTGCCCTTCACCCAGCCTCCCCCAGTGGCTCCATCTGCAGTTGTAGCAGGGCCCCAAACCACGAAGCAACCTGGGGCTGCCTGATTTTTTTGATGCACGCTTCCTTTGTGATGCAAATCTCCTCTGATACCTGCACTGACTCGGTGGAGAAAGCCACCCCGGGCGTCTCTGGGGGAACTGTTTCTGTTCTCCTTTGCCCAAGTATTGCCCGCTGACCCCAAAACCACAGGGGCTGGTTTTAATGAGCAGGAGGCGGTCGCCTGCTTTGCAAGCACGGAACCAAGTGGATGAGAGGCCTGTTGGTGCGATCTAACCTTTCGATCAGGAAGCACACTCACTTTCAGACAATGAACTATTTGGGAAAGCAAACTGAACACAGAAAGCCCAAGGCGGGGCAAGACAGCATTAGCCTTTCAAAAGCCTGATCTGGAAAACCTTGCATTCCGTTGTTTTTTTGTTTTAGAGTCATGCAAAGTTGATTCAGCTGGTTGGCAGGACCAAGTGGGGGTGCGGGGTTTGGTGTGTAAGTTTACGGTCAACATTTAAACTTTGGGTGGTTCATCTGTATGCCCCCCAGGAGCTGTAACAGATGTATCCATGCAATGTTAATATAGACTCAACAGTGAGAAATCGGGGGGTTCCAGTCCCACCTGCTCAGTGCCTGAAGTTTCAGAAGAGGGTGAAACGATTCCCAAAGAATCGGGAGTTTCCGTCTCCACCCGAAGTGTTCTTTGTTTCTCCATCAGTTTTCTGTTAAAATAAACGCAGCAAAATCTGAGCTTTTTATAGTTCCTCCTTTTGTTTGAAAGATAGACTTCAAGGTTAATAATGTGTACTGAAGCCCTTCACCCACCTCACGTGTCAGTCAGGTGCCCAGCTCCCCACACCACACCCTCCTTCACCCCGTCCCATCTGGGTAGGCCGCAGCTTTCCGATGCAGCTCCAAAGCAGTTGTTGTGTTTTTAATGATGCCAGTGCCCTTCGTGTGTGTGTGTGTGTGTGTGTGTGTGTGCGCACACACGCACGCCCGCGTGCTGCTACAACGTGCTTATTTAATAATGCCAAAATATTTCGACTAGAGCACCTTCCAACTGGCCCAGTGGGTTGTGCCGTTCTCCTGTTGTGGTTTGTTTTGTTTTTTCATTGCCTTCTGTTAAACATGCCCATAGCCCTCCCCTGTGTATTCGTGTATCCGGGATTTAAACTGAAAAGGATGACTTGAATCCGTGAGTCACGTGTTGCTCTGTTCTCGTCTGTTGCCGCCTCGGTGGTTCAGCTGCCTAATGACCTTTCTGTTTCTGTAATGGCCGGGAAGAAGCTGGAGGAGGACGGTAGCTGCTAGCTCGGTCCCCGCGGGCCGCGCACCTAGAGTTAATGTAGACACTGGGTTCTGAGTAAGTGTGTCCCGACACGGCCCACGGACTGTTTCTCTCTGTCCTCACCCTAAAGAAAAGCCTCTGTCTGGACCCCTGTCATTGTACTCGTATTTGCCTCTCTAATAAACATCGTATTTTTCTCAGTGTTGTGTATTTTAAATGATTTTTCATCTTTCCAAGAAAATTATTCTGTGTGATTACTTTAACTCTTCCATTTTGAGTAGTGGGGAATTTTCTAGCCAAATGCTTTTTCAAAATTCTGCTTCCCCCTTCAATGACGACGTCTTCCCGTTTCTCATCCTGTGTGCATCTAAGGGCTCCTCGCCTCTCCCCACTTCTCGAGATGAGGAACTTTCACTGTCTCTTGAGGAGTGAGCACAGAGAGGCAGGCTTTCCTTTTCACCAGAGGTGGGACCTTTTCCTGCTAGACAACCGAGTCTGCATTTGAGAGCCAGGCTTTATGCGCCGCCCGTTCTGGGGGACGGATCCATTTCTCTATCCCTCTCAAACGTCAGTTGTTCGGCCGCTGGCTCAGAAGCCAGGCTGGGGCTGTAACTTACCAGGTTTCGCCCTGGGCTTCGGCTTCTTTTAGCCCTGGCCCAAAGACCTGCTAAAACTACAGACGAGATGTGAAAGTTCCTTATCTCAGATGTGCCCCATGGTAACCCACTGAGTGCTCTAAAAAAGCCCCTCTCCTCCCCTCCCCTCCTCCCCGTTCCCCCCCAGGGCGGTGCAGTTTGCAGAGCGCAAGCTACCGCCTCAACTGCTGTCCCCTTCTCTAACAGAGAGTCTCTCTTTCTCTTTCTTTTTGTGTTGTAGATTCCTAAAGGCGCGTGAGGGAGCAGGAGCCTCCGGGAGAAGCCGTTCAGTCTGGTCTGCTTGTCTCCACAGGCCACCAGCGCCCCCAGACTGCCCCCGGCCAGCTGGGGCGCCCCAGTCTCCACCTGCAGCCGCACCGACACCTGCAGCGCTCGCCTTTTTCTTTCCTTTTACAGCATGCTCCTCCAGGCTCCGCTGTCCCGTGGCCACCTCCCCGTGGACCGCGAGTCTCCCCACCCCTGGCAGGGTCGGTCCTCATCACTGCCCTCACCTACACAGGCTCCCTTCCCCTGCCCTTCCTGGGCCTCAGTCCACCGGGCTCGCCCTGGCTGGTCCTTCCACATCTCACACTGTGCCTTCCGTGAAAACCTCGCCCCCGGTCTTCTGGGGAGACTAACGGATCCAGACAAGGCGGCCAGGCGGCCTCCAGGTGGACTGAGCCCCCGGCTGCTGCCGCCTGCTGGCATCGCAGGCGTGGAGCGCTCCTCCCCATGCCGCCGGGCAGTATGGCCCACGACTCCCGAACACTGGCCTCCGTGCCGTCCTGGCCCAGGGTCCCAGTGTGGTGTGCACTGTTACATCCTGTCCCTAGTGGCCCAGGGAGGTCCACGGGGAAGTCAGACTCCCGCTCGCGGGCCAGCCCTGTGGCCTTGGCGTGTCCGCCTTTCATGAGCCCCCCAGCCCACCTGTCCCTGGACTCCCCCCTGTCCACGGCGCCGCAGGACACGGCATCCTGGGGGTGGCGCTTCACGTCATGCTAGCTCAGTGCAAAGAGAAGCTCCTCTTTTTTCCCCGACCCCCCAAAACTAGCATCTTAGGATTTCAGTGCTCACATCTCTGAAGCCGCGCCCCTCGTGGTCCCCTGCGCAGCCCCCGGTCACTGTGTCTGCATTCGCGGGCTCCTCAGGCCAGGTGGAATTCGCTGAGTTTGCTTTCTGAGCAGAGTTCCCTTCCCCTAATGGATCTTTAAGGGAAACTGAGGTCGTGCCGCCTGTGGCCGCTCATGCCATCCCACGCCATCACCGGACACGAGCTCCTGTGGACACGAGGACCGTCAGGAGCCCGAGGGTGAAATCGGGCCTCGCGGTCCCTTCGCCGGCTGTCGGTAACTAGGTCATTACCTCCGACCTCCTCAGTTCTTCTTGGCATTTATGGATCTACAACGAGGGAGTCTTACGGGAGCCGGCAAGGATGGGGCGGAAACAGCAGGCCCTAGGGCCCAGGGCTCCTCGTGCATGTGGAACTGACAAAACGACCTCTCTGAGCAAGCCAGGCTCGCCCACACCCATCCTCGGGGCAGCTCGGTCAGCCTGAGTGTCCGGAAGCCGCAGGCAGACTTGCCAGGAGGAAGTGGCTTCAGGTTGAGCAGCGAGCGAGCTGCCCTCGCTCTTCCCCAGGAGGGGACCAGGCGGGGGCTGTGGCTGGCCTGCGGCGGCTCCCTTCCTTGCCACAGGCGACCAGTCATAGCCCACTCCTCAGTCACGTGAGGGGACTTGCTTGTCGGACACCGAGGGGAGCAGGGAGGCAGGGCTAGGCCTCTGTCCTGCCAGCAGCCCTCGCCGGGCCCCTCTGTCACACGCGCCCAGGCAACTCCAGGAACTGCTGAACTTGGCCGAGTGAGCTGACCACTGTCTGCCCCACCAGGGTGCAGAATAGCTTTGAAATTTGATCTGGAGTCTGGGTCACGCATGTGCATTGCATTTGTCATACTACGGGTCAGGACAGAGTCATTTTCTTGCGGCACAGGGACACAGTACAGCTGCAGCGACTGCTCTGTGCCATCGGTGTAGGGTGTGCTTGGATTGTCTGGTCTCCCCACGCTGCTCCCCTCTGTCCCACCTAGATCCCAAACGAATAGCTACTGGGTGCTTTCAGAGGTTCAGCGTGGGTGTCTGCCCCCTCCCGGCGCCCTCCCTCCTTCCTTAAAGGGAAGATGCCCTCATCGGACGCCCGCCGGGGCTGGACCATTGGCTGGGGACTCGCGCTGTGAAGCCACCGCTATGGGGGGGGGGGGGGCAGTTCACGTAGAGCAGAGCCACAGGCCTTCCCACGAGCTTCTCCCGACCCGCCTGTCACCTCCCGCAGTGCGAGACTATGTTGTCGTCAGAGTGACTCATTTGAAAAGAATCTGCCCTTAAAATGACTGAAAACCAATGAAAGAGGGACTTCTCATTCACCCAGTTTTTCCTTTGCACGACGGGGAAAAAAAGAAGGCTTGGAAAGCTGGAGCGGGCGTGCCCTGCGGGTTTTTGTCACACGCATGTGGAGATAAGCCGGTAGCCTGTCTAACCAGCACCGAGGCCTCCGACGCCTTTGGTAACATCTGTAATTACAGAAGAAGGTTTATACAATATTAAAACGTTATGTTAATGCTGAGTATTTTTCCAGAAAGTTTAGTTTCATGTCTCTTATCAGCTCTGCCTCCTGTGCTTACTTCATCCCGAAAGTTCTTTGAAAACGACCCAGAGTTCTATTTTAACCTGATGTAGAGCACCCCTAAACGGCTGTGTGTGTGTGTGTGTCACGCTGTCTACACTTTGGAGGCATCTCAGCGTTGGGAAGGCCTGTTTGTCTCTGGAGATGGAATTAAACCAAATAAAGTGCTTCCATTGGAAGGCTCGCATTGACCGTGGAACTGTATGTTAACCCTCTAAACAGTAAATAAAAGTAGAATTGGCTCGGGGTCCCGGAATTGTTCTGTGGCGCGAGGCGGGGTCCTGGACACAGAAGCAGCCTGGTGTCATCAGAAGTCCCCGGCTGGGGTCTGTTCTGTTCCTCGTGACTGTGTACACTGCCACCTGGCCATTTCCTGGGGCAGGGGCCGTGTGGAAACCTAGAGCCCAGGAGCCACCCCGGCCTGCTAGGAGACAGGCTGCCAGACGCTGACCTGGCAAGTCCAGGTGGGTTCAGAGGAGGATTGGTCTGGAGAGGTTCTGAGGACTAGGGTCCTTTTCTCCCTTTTTTTCTTTTTTAATGCAAATCCAGCCAGTAGCTGCTCCGGCTTCTGGGGTGGGGTGGGGCAGGGCAGGGTGCCCCTGGCACTGGTTCTGGGTGCTGGTTTCCTCAGCGATCTGGGTCACAGTGCTGGAGCCCAGACCTTGGTGGCCTGGCTGGAATCGCTGGTTTGTGTGAGCTGTCCCAGGACAGCACAGAATGGTGGGCCCGACCGGCACTCCTTGTGGGAAGACCCGAGGGGTCTGTGCCCACCCTGCTCTGTACCCTAAGCATCTCAGAGTGGTCTGAGGAATTGTCCAAGGGGTGAATTACTAGTGGCCTACGCCAAGGGCAGGCCGGGCCTCACCTGTCTGCTGAGGGTGACGGTAAGGTCAGCGCCAGAGGTCAGAGGCCAATGGGCCTCTCCCCACACATGCAGGGAGCCACCTTTA
Organism: Tupaia tana; assembly: GCA_026018925.1. NCBI lineage: Eukaryota > Metazoa > Chordata > Mammalia > Scandentia > Tupaiidae > Tupaia > Tupaia tana. The sequence goes on along the minus strand of JAKSZU010000013.1, from coordinate 102,178,280 downwards.
AGCCAAAGCCTTGGCGACTCCTGGGCCTTCGCTGTTGTGGAGGAAAGCTTCCGAACCGAACCGGCATAGAGTCCTTGGTTCTCAGCAAGGGAGTGCGGCCCCTGGAGGGAGGGGACTGCCTTGTCCTCTGCTAATGCCTCCTGTCTCGCCCAGGCTGTCCGCACTGGACGAATTCTAAGAATGTCCCCATCATGCTCTTCCCGGGCTTGGTCGTTTTCAGAACCGGCCTCTGACAGTCTTGGGTAAGAGATGGGATTTTCCACCTGCTCCTCTAGAAGCTTCCTTCCTGCGGGGCCTCTTGGCCCCACCTCGGCCCGGTTCCGCCTCCGCAAACAGGCTGGAACCCGGGCGGCTGCAGGAGGGAGCCCGAAGCGCGCTTTCTGGGCACCGCGGAAGCCGCGAAGCCTCAGCCTGCAAAGGGCGAGGGACTCCTGACTCAGCTCGGGAGGCTGCAGACCTGTGGGTCAGGTTCCTCCGGAAGCTCTGGAAACACCAGCCAGCGACCCCCTCCTACCACCGGCCGCGCCCAGGCCCCGGGCGGGGCTCGGCCGCAGAGGCGCCAACGACCCCTAGCGGGAGCGCAAGGCAAAACACAGGACGGGGGAAGCCAGCCGGTCCCTAACTGGGCTAGGCGTGAGCCGGAGTGGGCAGGGCGGGGGCTCGGGGACACCCCTCGTGTGTGTTAGAGCCTGGGCCTCGGAGGCCGGCCTTGAAGCCAGACTCATCGCCACGGCGGGCGTGGGGTCGCGGGAGGGCCGGGCAGGGGCGGCTGACGTCCCCAAGCAGCTCCTGAGTCCTGAGCTGCCCGTAGGCCCAGGCCCTGTCTGCCCGTCTCGCCGGCGGTCTGTCCTGCGCAGGCCTTATCTGGGAGCGCCCTCCGACAGCGGGACCCGGGACCTGCGGCACAGCGCACCTGTCCCCTGGGCCCATCCAAACGCTCCGTCTCCGCCCGGTGCAGTGCGGAGGTGAGCTGGCGACAAACAGAAGACCCCACGTACCTTACAGCTTCTCCCCGGAGTAAGGGGCCCAGGCTGCAGGAGGAAGGCGGAAGCGGGCTGGGAAGGGCCTCCATCCCGCTGGGGGAGCCCAGTCCCGAGTGGGCGCAGCTCAGGGTCCTCACCATCAGCACGTCCTCGGGACACACCGGCAGAGTCCTGCCCAGTCCCTCCAGCCCGGTTCCCAGTGCCAGCTTTCCAGACCGCCCCACCCGTGGGGGCTGGTCGCTGGTGTCCAGCCAGAGGAAGGACTGAGACCACAGCCTAAGGCCCAGGACAGCTTTCCAGACCCACCAAATGCCGGGCTGCGTCTTTGGCTTCCCCCTGGAGGCAGCCGGCTGTTGGTCAGTTGCTCGGAACACGTTTCTTTCCCCGTGGGCACAGCTGTAGGGGACAGGAGCCGAGGGAGGCAGACCCCAAACCTCAGTCTCTCCCCAGGCTCTCCTTAAAGCGCTTGACACTCCTATGTGGCCCACCAGCGTTCAAGCCTCAGACCTGGGGGCTTGCTTTCTCACTTTCTCTGTTTGTGTCTCTCTCTGGTCTAATTTAAATAAATAAAATTGGGAACCAGCAGTTGGCGTAATGGCTATGTCGCTGGACTCCCATGTAGTCGACCGTGGTTCGTGTCCCGGACCCGGTGGCTTAAAACTCACGTTGGGCACGTGAGCATGTGTGCCCAAGATCCCCAGAGGAGAATGGAGGAGAAGGGATTGCGGCGTGGCCATCCCCCCTGGGGGGGTGATTTCTCACTTTCTGTCTCTCTGTCTCTCTCTGTCTGTCTGGTGAGCGCACACACCCTTAAGCAAAAACCTCTCAAAAAAATAAAATTAATTTTTAAAAATAAAAATTTAAATTAAAAAATAAAACCAGGCAGTGTAAGATTTTTAGCATAGGGGCCAGCAGATGGTACGGTGGCTGGGGCACTGGACTCCCACATGGCAGACTGTGGTTCGAGCCCTGGACCTGGCAGCTTGCTTTCTCACTTTCCCTTTTTCTCTCTCTGGTGAGTAGCCTACAGTAAATTTAAAAATAATAAAAATTAAATCATTCTTTTTCAGAAAGATCCTCAGGCTAATTTGTGTTTGCGTGAATGTAAAATAGAACTCAGGTAGGTGCTGTGTTTTGAATGTGTCCCTCTCCTTCACGTGGTAAAGTCTGATGAGCCCTTGAACTGACTCAACTACAGGATTTTTTTCTAAAGATTATTTATTTATTTATTTAATTCTATTTGTTATTAGTTTGACTAGAGAGATAGAGAGAAAGGGAAAGGGAGAAAACAAGCTGCCAGATTCGGAACTTGAACCATGGCCATGTGGGAATCCAGCACCTTTAACCACCACACCGCCTGCCGGCCCCAGGAGTGTTTTTTCCTTAAGAGAGGCTTTGGCTATAGGCGTGTGCACTCACCAGAGAGACAGAAAGCAAGAAACCACACCCCAGGGGGGATATTCACACCACAGTCCCATCTCCTCTGTTCTCCTCTCAGAATTTTGGGCACACACACACACACACACGCACACACGCACACACACACACGAGCCTGGTGTGAGTTTTAAGCCGCTAGGTCCAGGACTCAAACTGCAGGTGACTACATGGGAGTCCAGCAATATAACCATTTCGCCATCTGCTGGTCCCTCGACTACAGGATTAAGAGATAGAGCCTCCGGGCCAGCAGATGGCATGGTAGCTGGGCCAGTGGACTCCCACATGGCTGACTGAGGTTCGAGTCCAGAGCTGAGGCTTGCTTTCTCTTCCCTCTCTCCTTCTCTGGTGAGCACACATGCCTTACAGTAAATTTTTAAAAATAATTTATTTTAAATCTAAAAAAAAAAAAAAAAAAAAAAAAAACCACACAAAGGTGGAGCCTCTGGGAGGTGATTAGGATTGGATCTGGTGACCAGGTGGGGTCCCCACCTGAATCCTGGTGGGTCTGTGAGGAGAGGGAGCCAGAGCAGGGCAGACCCACGACACAGACACGTGCTCCTAAAGGCTCGCAGCAGGTGCGGCCCCTGGGCCCCGGGGCCAGGTCAGCAGTGGGGTAACTGCCGTGGCGCCCTGGCTCAGGGCCGGCAGCAGGAAAAGCTGCTTCCTGGTGGCTGCACCTTGGCGGTTTCCTGACGTGAGTTTGTGAGCAGGACCACAGGTCACTGACAAGGCCCAACCACTCTGGGCACTGGCCCGCACACCCCACAGCACAGGGGCAGCCCACGGCTCCTCTGCAAGGGGCCCAGGGGCCACCTGGGGGTGGAGGGCCAGGCCGCCCCACCAGCACTGGGCACTGCCTGTCCTGCTTGGAGGTACCTAACCCATTGCCTGCGTTCTGCCCTCAGGTCCAACATCTAAGTCCGAGCTCCTTAAACGCCAGCTATTTCAAGGGAAAATACAAAGGCAATGTTTCAAGGCACACTGGTACCTTTTACTTCACCCTGGCCTCCCCGCAGTGCGAGACAGGGTGTCTGCGAACCCACGGCAGAGCAGCCCCCGTCCCCGGCCAACTTCATTCTCATCCTCCAGGCTAAACAAAAGCCCATCACAAAACACGCACCAGGGCTCCATGCAGCCTAGCCACAGGAGAGCGAGGGCTGAGTGAAACGGGCGGGAGACGCCTTGGGGCAGGGCAGGCAATAGATGGTCCAGGAGGGTCTGGGGGTGCACAGCTGGGGCCCCCACTGCAGTGTTTTTCTGTGGAATGTGTTTCTGTACATGCATGTCTGATAGGACTTCACAATAGTTTTTTTGTCTTGTTTTGATTTGTTTTAGATTTTTGCCATAGGGCACGTGCATTCGGTGGAGAGACAAAGAGGAAAAGTGAGAAAGCACGCCCCAGGGGACAGCCATGCCACAATCTCTTCTCCATTCTCCTCTTGGGATATTGGGCACACGCACTTGGCATGTTTTCCAAACTGCCAGGTCCAGGACTCAAACCGCAGAGTCGGCTATGTGGGATCCAGCGCCTTAACCACTGTGCCACCTTCTGGCCCTACAAGAAAATGTGTTTTTTGTTTGGTTTTAAAGAATTATTTAATTTAACTTTATTTATTTTAATTGACCAGAGAGGAAGAGAAAGAGGGAAAGTGAGAAAGCAAACTGCCAGGTCTGGGACTCGAACCATGATCAGCCATGTGGGAGTCCAGTGCCCTTAACCACCACACCACCTGCCAGCCCAAAAAAAGTTAATGTAGAAAAATCTCAATTTCTCTCCTTGCAAAATGCCCTCCAAAGTAAAACCAAATTCCCCCCAAAACGCAGGGGCTCTCCCACACAAGGGTCACCAGCGTCACGGTGCCCCCCAGCTAAACTCCAGAGGCCATCCTGCTCTGAGAGGACTTCTAACTTTGCTACACAAAGGACCATGCTCGCAGGGCAGCCCGAGGTCTGGGGCAGGAAGCCCTGTGCTTCAGTGACTTGGTGCCCAGAGGGGACCAGCTTGGCCTCAACCACTGACACACATCGGTCCCCACTCCCCTGGGGCGGGATGGTTCCAGGAAAGGACAGATGTGCTGAGGGTGTTTGAAGTGACCTGGCCTCCTCTTCTGCACACCCCAGGTCTCCGCACTGGTCACTTGGCTCGTTAACAACTGTGGCTCTGGCTCCAACGCCTGGGGAGAGGAGTGGGGCGGGGGGAGGGGGGAATGGGGCCTCCCACAGGCAGAGGGCCTCACTTTTCTTCCCCTTCAAGATGCGGAGTGCAGTGACCACAGAGACAACAGCGTGGCCATGGGGATGCATTTGTGTTTATTAGGACATTCTGAACTCGAACTGGATGCGCGGCGTGGGCAGCCCCCGCACAGCAGGCTCTGCAGCACGCCCCTCCAAGGCCGAGCCAGCCTCAGCTATCCAGCAAAGCCAGGCCCCAGAGTGAGGCCTCAGGGCCACCGCCAGACCCGCCTGCTGGAACATCCACCAACACCTGCACCGTGGAGACCGAAGGCCCCAGGGTCTAGGGGACTCAGCCCCAGACCTCTTCTATACCTGACCCCAGCGGCTCCAGCCCTGACGAAGTGAGCATCTCGCACGGCCCTCGTGCAGGGCACTGCTGTATGATGAGCCCGGCGACCTCGCTCAGCATTGCCGCTGTACCTGCCTGGGCTCCGGCCAGCTCCAGTGCCGGGGAAGGAAGCCGTCTTCTCTATCGGCAGCACCGGGATGAGGACGCTGTGTCAGCAGCAGACAGCAGCGGGACGGGTCCCCAGTTCCCCCTCGGCTCCCTGGTAAGGGCTCAGCAGACACCCGTGAGGGCGAACAGCTAACCCAGGGCAAGCCGGACACTCCGCGGCAGGCTGGGCAGGACAGACGCATCCCCTCCATACAGAACCCAGCCCCCTCGTGTCCCAGTCATGGTGGTCCAGTCTCTAGTCTGCAGGGGAGACGCTGTGAGCAGCCCAGGGCTGCAGGAGCCTTTCCAGCAACAACTAGGAGACGCAGGGGTGAGGTGGCTGGGAGGACAAGTGTGACCCACTCAGCAGCTCCGCCCCCTCCGTGAGTCCTGGGGTGCAGGGCCATGTGCACATGGAGATGCTCTGAGTGGCAGCTGCCCCTGACCCAGCCCCGGTCTGGCCACCAAGGGAGTGGCATCAGGCTCCAGGGACAAACTTGGGCCCTGGCTAGCAAGAGGGCAGGCTTCGGGGAGACGAGGAGGAGTGACTGATGTGGCACCGGCAGGACCAAGACCCAAAGTGAGGTCACAGAGTCGTAGTCGTCTAAACGAGCCTGCAGTGAGTGTATTTCCTGGGCGCCGTGTTACTCACTGTGAGCCACCCCGCTTCTCCACCTCAGTTCCTAGGCGGTGGCCCCTCAGGGCGCCACACACCCTCCGTAGGGAGGGGAGGGCGAGCACAGCCTGTGGGGACACAGGCCCTCAGCTGCTGCCACACGCAGGTGCCTCGCTGCCTCGTGAAGTGTCAGGAATGCATTCTTCAGGCACTCACAGGGACACACGAGTTTCTGGAGGAGGGCCGGCCGGGCCGACTTACACGTGGCCCGGTCATGCGGCCCGGGTCTCGGCCTCGATCTTCTGCTCCCCGTGCAGGCTGTCTGGGTCCTGCAGCTGCGCCATGCTCTGCCTGAGCGCGATCTCGGGGCCGCCTCCGTACAGGTGGTTCAGGTAGTTCCAGGTCTCCTCAGAGATCTGCCCGTAGTCGGCTCCTGCAGGATGCAACAGCATACCTGGGCAGGGGCCACCACTCCGCTGCCTGGGGAGGCCCCCTCCCAGGCGGCCAGGGCTCTGAGGGCTAGGCCCCAAAGGGGCGGAGAGCACCTAGGCTTTTCTGTGCAAAGCCGTCCAAAGGAAAACAGGATTTCCCTGGGAAAGGCACGTGTTAAGGGCCCCGGAGGCCCTGGCTGGCACTGTCCCTTGTCTTGTGGTTGACACGGCAGACTAGGCCAACAGAGGGAAAGCGGCAGTGGGTGAGGGCCAGGACCCACACGTGTGCAGTGCCCACAGCAGCCAAGCGCCCTGGACCTTCTGCTCAGCTCTGGGCCCGGACTTGGGTGACCAGGTGGCAAGGGAGCTCCCAGGCCTGGAATGGCCAGCCACAGGCCGGCCACAAGGCACACAGGGAAACCTGCTGGGCCCGGGACCAGGGCTGCAGCGGCCAGACTCACCCTGCTTCAGCTGCACGTGGCCGCTCCCCTTGACCTGCGCGATCCTGCTATTGTCAATGGGGCCGGGGGGCTCTGGAACAGACATGACTCGGGCTCAGACCTTGGCCCCTCCAGCTCCAGCCTCAGCCATGTTTCCCACCCTCCAAGGAGAGGGGACTTCGACCCCTGTGGTCCAGCAGGGGCTGTTGGGGTCTTGAGGTCGTGAAGAATCGTTAAGAAGGTATGAGGTACTGGGCACCCAGTGCTCCTCTGCAGAAGTCGAAGAGCCAGGAGAGAGTTGGGGCACCCTTGCCTCCCACCCCAGAAGAAACTTCCAGGATGTGCCATTGGTCCAGACTCCTGCCTGCTGGGGGCAGCGGTGGGTGGGCAGGGCCCTAACCTGACGGCAGCCACCACTGAGCCCTCCCAGGGCCCACCGGCCACTACACAGACACCTGCCCAGCCAGACCCGGAAGGAGGCGGGCCAGCGTCCAGGCTGGGCTGGGAGTCCACAGCATGCTCTTGCCCACGGCCACCTGACAGCCTCAGCCAACACAAGGAGAGCTGCTGACTGTTCCCGGACCTACCCTGGTCAGCAACAGGCTGTCGGCAGTGAGCCCCTGCCCTGCCTGCTGCCAGTCAGTGCTTACACTGCAAGCAAAACAGACGCCCGGTGCACAGCGCTGCTGGAGAGGCCGCATGCCGGGCACCGGGCCGGCCCCAGCTCACCGTTGTCCTTCCCCTTGACGAAGGCTTCCCACTCCCGGAACCACTGCATGCTGATGCAGTAGATGACGCCGGGCGACTCCTCGGCCTGGAACGCCTTGTTCAGCTGGTGGGGAGGGGGAGATGGAGGGGCGGGTGGGATTCGCGGCAGGGCACAGGGCCAGCCTCTCACTGGTGTGTGGTGAGAGTTTCCCAGACGCCCCAGTCCGAGCTTCACTGACTCTTACAAAAACGCTAGACACCTGGAACTCAGAGCTCCACTGCCCAGATGACGGTGTAGTATTCCGGGGACTCTGACTCTTAGTAACGATTGCCTCAACCAGGTGTGATCACGTGACCCTATTTCCCCTCCCGCCTAAGAGAATCACCTATTTGCTCACATCGTCACGTATTCATTGGACAGAACCATGTTTTATTTGCTAGAGGCTCATGTGCTTACCAGAGATTGTGAGAGGGAAGGTGGGAAGTCACCCCCCAGGGGGGATGGCCGCGCCGCAACCCCTTCCCTCATTCTCCTCTGGGGACCTTGGGCGGGCACGCACATGTACCCTGCCTGAGTTTCAAGCCAAGGGGAGCAGGATTCGAACCGCAGTCAGCCATGTGGAAGTCCAGCGCCTTAGCCACCATACCACCTGCTGGCCCTGAGTGCCACTTTTTTTTTTGCATCCCCTGGTGCCCCTCCCGCGTCCCCCTGGGGCTGGGTGGGATGCCGTCAGGAGCAGCGCTGCGGGAGGCGGTGGCACGGCAGCTTTCTGACGGTCCCGCTCAGGCCTGTTTGCGACTTGCTGTCTCCCGCCTGCTTGTCCTAGATCTTCCCAGCACCAGGGTGGGGAGTCCTGTGTGGAGTTCCCCGGGGAAGCTGTGGCCCTGCCCGCGGGCCCCTTGGCACTGTGTGGGGTAGCTGGTCGCCATGGCATCTAGTGGGTAGAGGCCAGGGATGCTGCCTTACACCCCAGAGAACAGATCCAAGGGGGAGAACAGAACGTATCCACCTCGGGTTTTTATAAATTTTTCAGAGGGTATGAGAAGTTTGCCAGAGAAAGATGGGGGGGGGAGGGGATTCCCCAGTGGGGCGTGGCTGTGCTGTGATCCTGTCTCCATTTCTCCATCCCTGCAGGATTTTGGTCACGCACACACACCTCATGTGTCTTTCAAGCCACTGAGGCCAGGATTTGAACTACGTGGTTGGCCTTGTGGGCTCTGGCTGTCTTAACCACTAGGCCATAGGGCTGGCCCTCTGCCCTGGTCTTTTCACAGCCGCTCAACAGCGTGCTAGCCAGATGGAGCTGAATTATGAAACTGCCAGAGAAGCCCTCGAGAGCATGTGCCCACGCCAGCCTCCCACAGACCGCTTCCTCCAGGCAGACGGCCTGACCACCCACGGCTCCTCCGGGCCCAAGTCCCCAGGTGCACCTTGATGAAAGTGTCGATCTCCACCCTCCTGCGCTTGGCCAGTGCCTCGATCTCCACCTGGCAGATGGCACACACGTATAGATGGCTCACGGCAGGGCCGCCCCCAAACCTACGTCCAGGGCAGGCAGGAGGGAGGAACACAAGCCCCGAGGGGAGGCCCGGTGAGAGGAGGCAGCTGAGGGTCCTCGTGCTCCCATCGGGCCCCCCCTCGGCGCCCCACTGGTCCTCCTCACTAGAGGACCACAGGGCGGGAAGGACCCGTGGGCACCTGTCTCATGGATGAAGGCAGAATGGCACCCTTCCTGTCCTATCCACTAGGCAGAAGCTGCCTGGTGGGTGACAAGGGTGGCCACAGGTGAGGAAGTACATGCCCCAAGCCTGGGGGCCCCAAGGCTCTAGGTGGGCAGCTCCCATGGGTTTCTGATCCACCTGCTGGCATTTGTGCAGGAGAAACCTGCTCCTGCCTGGCAGCCGGGTGTGGCAGAGCAGGTGAGAGGTCAGGACAGGGGTCCTTCCCGGCCTCTCCTTCCCGACTTCTCTGCCCACCCGGCTGCAGAGTGAAGCCCAGGCTGGTCCCTAATGGGAGACCCTCGTGCTCTTCACCTTGTTGGACTTGAGCCTGGAAGCCCCAGGCTAGAGCGGCTGGCCGCCACCCTGCCAGCCCAACCCCACAGCCACCTGAGCAGAGTGGGGCTGGAAGCCTGAAGCCCACCCCAGTGCCCTTGGCCTGTGGCCAGCACCCAGAGCTTTCTGCAGCCTGGGCTGAGGTCTAGCTGGTGTCTGGACTCCCACAAACAACATATCTTTTTGGCTGAGACAGAACTGACGGCAGGGGACACCGTCAGGGGACAGTGGCACGGGGGCCGTGGGCGTCCCTTCCCTGCCTCCTCCCGTCCTGGCAGGGCCCACCCGCACCTGTTGTAGAGGTGCTCCCAGACGTTCTGGGGCAGGATGACCACCAGGTCGTCGATGTAGTGGTACTTGTTGGGCGGGATGCCTGCGGAGGAAGTCACAGGGCACTGGGGGCTCGACCAGCCCACCCGGCGCCCACCGCAGGCCGGCGCCTCACCTCCGTGGGTGCACAGGAAGGTGTGGTTGGTGATGGGTCCTGGCTCCGCGAAGGTATTGAACTTGTTGAGCCACTCACGGGACACGTAGAACCGTAGCAGGCTGGGTTCCCGCATGGCAGCCAGGGACACCACCTGCTGCCGCTCCCGCACGGCCTCCTCGCTGCTCTTCCTGGGGCAGGCGGGGGTGCGTGAGCAGCTGGGCCTGGGCCGCCTCGCTGGGGCACTGGCCACACTGTGCCCAGGGGCGTGTACGGGGCCACCCCAGCCTAGCATGCCTGGGACCACTGCCCAGACACCTCCTGAACGCCTGGGGGACTCTGCATCTCAGCGCCAGTGCCCCCCCACCAGGACCACACGCAAATCTCAGACTGACATCCTGGGTTCCCCTTGGCGGCCAAATCCTGCTACCCCCGACCCCCGGGCGCAGTGGAGCACGTGCAGTCCACGGGCCCAGCCGGCACACCTGTAGAAGAGCACGTAGGCCTCGGCGTGCTGCACCACCGTCTCGTGGACCTCAGTGACGTACTGGTCGTCAAACTCGTACCACTGCCCATTGATCACGTTCTGACAGTAGGCGACGTAGTGACCACCTGCGGGGCACAGCGGGCAGGTCACCAGCACCCAGCAGCCGGGCGGGGGGGAGATGTGTGGCAGATGTGCAGGGACAGAGGGTGACTCACTGCCTGCCGTGCCATGGTGGCAGATGACCGAGAGGAGGTCGTAGGTGGTGATCTGGGACATGCACTCCTTGGCAAGGAAGGGACGCAGGTCGAGGCCCTCGAGGGGGAAGGAGACGTGGCTGCTGATTTTGAACGAGTACATCACCTCGTGCCGAAAGCGTTTCAGGTGAATGCACAGGATCTGAGGGCACGGAGGAGGCGGTCATTCCAGAGGTTTCCGGGTAGAAACGACCAGAAGCCTCGCAGCTGAGGCCTCGCACAGGTCAGTCCTGCTGACGGGACCCCGCCCAGGCTTGCACTGCGCTCATTCTAAGTTGCACCGATCACTGTGGGTTCTGCCTGAGGCCTGGGCCGCACAGGAAGCTGGCTCTGCCCCCAGGCCGGCAAGCTTCCCATCCGGGCGCTGCCGACCACTTCTGCCAGCACAGACTGGCGGCCTCTCCACTAGTTTCCCAGTCCCGCTCACTGCCGTGGCGAACACGGCATCTTGGCCCACCCCCCACCGCTGCCTGGTTGTTTAAAAGTCCACTCATTTCTCCCACGGGGCACTCCAACAGGGCCTTCCTACAGCCACCTCACCATCTTGCTGGCCCCGTTCACCAGCACACGTGTGCACAGACACTCAGAGAGGCCCCAGGACGTGAACCCGTACCCTCTCCCATGTGGGTCAGAGGCGCTCCTGCCGCTGCTGCTGCTGCGCCAGCCTGGCCCCCACCCTTCTCTGCCCCAGCCACACTGCCGCTCATGGGCTCAACCATGCCCAGGTAGCCATGGGGTCTTGCCCACTGCCCTGCCCCACTTTCCTCATGGCAGACACCGGCAACCCCTTTGGCCTCACTCAGGCATCACTGTGTCAGGAAGGCCTTCCCTGACAGCCTGCCTGGGACAGACACCTCCCGACTCTGCCACCCACAGGGGCCACGCCATCTCACTCAACGTGGGGCCACAGTGCCCCTCCCTGCCTCATACAGGACCTTCCCCCCACGCTGAGTAAGTGACTATGAGCTGAGGCCAGGGAGAAGCCTCGAACTGGAGCAGGAGCCCCTGCCTTCAGGAACAGCCGAGGAACGCAGCCTCATGGGCCCCATGGAAGACGCTCCTGAGCAGTGAGGGGTGCCACCAACTCGCAGCGTGAGGTGCTGGTGCCCACTCACCTCAGGCAGACGCAGGACCTTGCAGTACTTCACTCCGTTCCGCAGCCTGGGGAGGGGGTGCGTGTGAGCCGCGGTCAGCAGCGGCCAGCATGGTGGCGTTGGGGGCAGCCCTCCTACCCGGTCACTTCTAGGAGGTCAGGTTGGGCTCGACGGGGACCCGGGGAACGTGTAGAGCCAGACGTTGGGGGTGGGAAGGGACAGAAAGGCCAGACGCACCACTTACTTCTTACAGCGCTCACAGCTGTACATGTTGTCCCCTGGAACGGAAAATGCAGGGCCAGGGTTAGCAGGGAAGGGCCGGGGAGCAGAAGACAGCGCAGCTGTTTATGCTTAAGAAAGAAACACAGGGACCCGACCGTGGGGTGGCAGTGAACGCTGCGCTCTGAGGCTGACGTGGGCATGCACAGGTCTGGAAGCCTCCCTACTGAGTACCCCAGGCTCACACGTGCCCAGGACCCAGGACCTCAGCCTGCAGTGGAGTGCTGCGCTGAGACCCTACGGGGGTGCTGTCTCTCTCTCACTCACTTGCTCAACGAAGAAATGAATAAACACCTGAGGAACTAAAGGGGACGAAAACCCTAACTGTACCCCAAGGACAGAGCCCATAAAAAAGGGGAGAAATGGATCTATTTGACCCAGAAACACTTAAAACTCCTACGCAGACATTACTAAAAATAAAACTGAGGCAAAAGGTAAAATAAGAAAGAAGTATGAGAAAGTAATGTATAACCCATCAAGTGACCAGAAACATTACCGCAGAGGCGCAAGAAATATGGGAAATCAAGAAAATCTCTCTCCCCTGAGGGGAAAGAACAGCCCTTCATCATCCACACACAGTAAAATGGAACTCGTGGAAATGTCAGGTAAAGAATTGAGGATATTCAGGGGCCAGTAGTTGACGTAATGGCTATGTCGCTGGACTCCCATGTAGTCAACCGCAGTTCAAGTCCCGGACCCGGCAGCTTAAACTCACACCGGACGCATATGCGTGCGTGCGTGCCCAAGACCCCGAAAGGAGAACGGAGGTGAAGGGACTGCGATGTGGCCATCTTCCCTGGGGGATTATTTCTTGCTTTCTGTCTCTCTGTCTCTCTCGGTCTTTCTGGTGAGCACACACACCCTATAGCAAAAACCTCTCAAAAAAAAAAAAAAAAGAATTTAGGATATTCATAGTGACAAAGCTAACAGAGATACAAGAGAAGAGAGACAACAAACTCCAGAAAATGCAGGAGAAAAGAGTCAACAAGTTCCAGGAAGTGAGGAAGTTCTTCCATGATCTGAAAGAGGAAATACACACCATAAAAAAGAACCAAACGGAGCTGTTAGAGATGAAGGCTGTAATACAGGAAATCAAAATCTCCCTTGAAAGTATTAAAAGCAGATTAGATCATGCAGAAGATCAAATCTCAGATGTAGAAGACAGAACCTCTGACCTAGAAAAATTCACCAAAAAGACTGAGAAAATAACAACAAAAAAAGAATAATACGAGTAATACTAGATACCATTAGACGGCCAAACATCCGGATAATGGGTATCCCAGAGGGGGAAGAAAATAATCAGGCCATTGATTATCTATTCCATGAAATCGTGGAAGAAAACTTTCCAAACCTAGAGAGGCATTCAGATATCCAGACCCCCAAAATACAAAGGATCCCACATAGAATCAACCCAAGAAGATATGCTCCAAGGCACATCACAGCCAGACTGAACAAAACCATAGACAGAGATAAGATACTAAAATTGGCAAGAGAAAAACATCAAGTTACTTTCAAAGGATATCCCATCAGGCTAACATCGGACCTCTCGTCGGAAACAATGCAAGCAAGGAAAGAATGGGAAAATATATTCAAAGTGTTAAGTGAAAAACAATTTCAACCAAAAATACTGTTTCCAGCAAGATTATCCTTCACGTGGGAAGAAAGGATAAAAACATTCTCAGATAAACAAAACCTGAAAGAATTTACCAACACCAAAAGAAATGTAATACACTGTAAAGTTATATGTGATTCAATGTAATATAAACAAGATTATAATGATAATAAATGAATTTTTAAAAACAAAAAACAACATATAAAGGGATAAATAAAATGTGGTATATACATTAAAAAAAAAAAGAATTTATCAACACCAGATCACCTCTTCGAGAATTTCTGAAGGGAGTATTATACCAGGAAAACTAAAGACAGACAAATAAGAGAATAAAAAATGACCAAGAAAAAGGCCAACTTAATGGTAGGACAAGTTCTGAAATATCAATAATAATGCTGAATGTTAATGGAAAGGTCAGACCACAGTTACATTGCAAATTCAACAAAAGTGAGATTACACGAGACTGAACTGATAAAATAGAATTCTATGACCTTTTTTTTTTTTTTTTTTTTTTTTGGAGAGGTTTTTTGCTATAGGGCATGTGCGCTTGCCAGAAAGACAGAGAGAGAAAGAGAGAGACAGAGAGATAGAAAGCGAGAAATCACCCCCTAGGGAGGATGGCCATGCCGCAATCCCTTCTCCTCCACTCTCCTCTCGGGATCTTAGGCACACACACATGCGCCCAGCGTGAGTTGAAGCCAACCAGGTCTGGGACTTGATCCGAGGTCAACTACATGGAAGTCTAGAAGCATAGCCATTACGCCAACTGCCGGTTCCCTCTATGACTCTTTTCTAAAGCATTACTGGTTTTCTTCTATGCTTTGTCTTCCAGATTTAAGGATTTTTGTTTTCCTTTGAGTTGTTGGGTTCAGCAAATTGTTAAAAATAATTTTGGGGGGGACCAGCGGTTAGCTTCATGATTATGTTGTTGGACTCCCATGTAGTTGATAGCAGTTCAAGCCCCAGACCCAGTGGCATAAACTCACGCCGGGCGCATGTGCGTGCGTGCCCAAGATCCCGAGAGGAGAATGGAGAAGGGATTGTGGCGTGCCCAACCCCCGGGGGGTGATTTCTTGCTTTCTGTCTCTCTGACTCTCACTGTCTTTCTGGCGAGCGCACGTGCCCTATAGCAAAAATCTCTCCAAAAAAAAAATTTTTTTTTTCACTGAAACCAACTTTTTTCCCTTCCCAACCGCTCTGCAATTGGAAAATATTTGTGAGCATTCTGATTTTGTGGCAGAAGGGTTATTTGTGTAAGTTCAGTAATAGCATAGTATCTGTTGCCTTGCACCACAAATTGAATTCTTATGAGGCTTTGTGCAAATAACAGACCAATTGAGATTAACTTATTTATTTATTTATTTATTTGCAAATAAGTTAGTTCATACCTCTCTTCAGTAAAAAGAGGAATGGAGAGAGAAAAAAAATTGTTTCAGAAGAACTTTACAGTGCACTTGTCACTAGCTTCTAGCTTTGTCCATACCTTAAGATCTTTTGTGAATCAATAAAATGTGAAGAAAAAAGGTTTAGTATGGAAGGGAGGGAGGGAGAAGGGGACGGCAAAAACAGGTAAAAGTATGCTTGATTGACAAAAAATGAGAAGCTATTTGCTGATGAGAGTGTATATAGTAATATCCTTATCTTGACTGACATGCATGGTATTTGTGTTTGAAAAAGAAATGTATACTCGAAAGACATGTGATAAAATATAAATTAAAATAAATAGGAACCAGCAGTTAACATAATGGCTATGTCGCTGGACTCCCACGTAGTCGACCGCAGTTCAAGTCCCAGATCCAGCAACTTAAACTCACGCCGGGCGCATGTGTGTGCGTGCCCAAGATCCCGAGAGAATGGAGAAGAAGGGATTGCGGTGTGGCCATCCCCCCGGGGGTGATTTCTTGCTTTCTGTCTCTCTGTCTCTCTCTGTGTTTCTGGCGAGCGCACACGCCCTATAGCAAAAACCTCTCCAAAAATAGAAAAATATAAAATAAACAAATAAATAAATAAAATGTGCAAAAAAAAAACAGAAGCACAAAGATAGAAAATGTGTTTAAATCATTCATGTATAGCTCCACCTTATATAATTTACAAAAAATATTGGGTTCTTGGGAAAGTAATGACACATTTTTTGCATAAAAGCACATGTCATAACTTTCCTGATGATCTAGTAACTTAAAATGAATCAAAGATCTAAATGCAAAAGCTGAAACTATAGGGCCAGTGGTGGCACAGTGCCGGGGGCGGCTGAATCTGACATGACCAAGTGTGCAGTTCAAGTCCCAGACTCAATGGCTTGAGAAACACACCAGGCACATGGGCGTGCAAGCTCAAAATCCTGAGAGGGAAGATGGAGGAGAACGGACTGCAATATGACATCCCCCATGTAGGGTGCTTTCTTTCTTTCTTACTTACTTTCTCTCTCTCTCTTTCTCTCTGGTAAGTCCATGAACTCTCTGATTTTTTTTTTTTATTTTAAAGAGAAGAACTAAAACTATTAAACAGGAGAAAACATAAAGAAAAAGCGTTTTTTTAGAGAAAGATTTTTGCTATAGGCTATGTGCCCTTGCTACAGACAGAAGGCGAAAGTGAGCAATCACCCCCTGGGGGGAGGCCACACAGCAATCCCTCTCCTCCATTCTCCTCTCAGGATTTTGGGGATACATGCACACACACCCAGTGTTAGTTTCAAGTCTCCAGGTCTGGGACTTGAACCATGGTCAACCATATGAGAGTCCGGTGCCTTAACCACTATGCCACCTGCTGGCCCTGGGAAAGTTTTAAGACAGTGGAGTTGACGATGACTTCTTGGCTACAACACCAAAAGCACAGGAGACAATGGAATAATAAAGTTGACTCCATCAAAATATATAACTATGAATCAAAAGTCACAATCCAAAGTAACATATAGAATGGGAGAAAGTATTTACAAATCATGTATCTGATAGGGGCTACGGTCTAGTACACATAAAACTTCTACAACGCAACAGTAACTGTGAAATAACCCAGTCATACGATGGGCAAAGACGATGAATAGGCCTTTCTTCTAAGGAGATTCACAAATGGCAAGGAGCACATAAAGAGCGTTCATCACTCGTCATTGCGGGAAAACAAATCCAAACCACGACGAGACACGCCTCCCACTCATCAGGGCGGCTACTCTAAAAGCACACGCAGGCACACACACGGGAGGTGGTGAGAGCGTGGGGAAACGGAAACCTTGAGCGCTGTTGCTAGAGATGTACGATGGTGTGTCCACTATGAAACGTACTGGGTCACGGGAAAAGTCATGATGTATTTTTCTGTTTTTCTATGCAAAAATGTGTCATGACTTTCCCGATGACCCAATAGTATGGCAGCTCCTCAAACAATTAAAAATACAACGACCACATGATCTGGCGATTCCAATTCTGGGTATATATTCAGAATGGTTGGAAAAGAGAGCGTTGTACACCTGTGCTCACAGCAGCATAACTCACAATCACTGAGACGTGGAAGCAGCCCAGGTGTCCACTGATGGACACGATGCGGCCCACTCCTACCGTGGGATACCATGTGGCCTAAGAAGGTGGGGGTTCTGATGCACGCCACAAGAACCTCAGGAAAAGCAGCCAGTCACAGAGGGCGTACGGGAGGTGCCCGGAGTGGTCCAACTCGTAATAGGGACACAGGGAGGAAGGTGGCTGCCGGGGGCTGGAGGGAGGGCAGGACGAGGAGCAGTTGTTTAGCGGCTGCAGAGTTTCAGCTGTGCTAAGTGACGGTCCCCGAGGTGGATGGTGGTGACGGTCGCACAACATGTGTACTTAGTCCTGCTGAGCTGTATACTTTATATTCAAAGCGCGTTAAAGAGGGTTGTGGTGGTACATTTTATGTTAAACGTATTTTACTACAACTGAAGGAAAAAAGAGTTTGCCAAAGGTTAAGATGCCGAATAGCCAGGCTGAGCCCATAGCCTGGTTAAGAGAGCCAGATCCCACACAGCTGACCATAGTTCAAATCCTGGTCCCAGCTGCTGCAAGAACACGTGGGGCGTGAGTGTGCGTGTGCCCAAAATCCTGAGGAGAAGGGACTGTGGCATGACCACACCCTACTGGGGTGCTTTCTTCCCCTCTCTCTGGCAAGGACACATGTCCTGTCAGTTTTTTTTAAAAAAGGAAAACACCAAATGGTCACAAGAAAAGCAGGAAAAAGACAAAAAGGGGGAATTCTGAAATAACAAACGACACTCAATACACTTAACAGAAGATGTTCAGACTCATCAGTAGTCAAGGAGATGCACACTTAAAATGCAGTATCATTTTTGCTCACCAAACTGGTAAAAAATAAAACAGGTCAGGAGGTGGCTAGGAGAACATGCCACTGCAGGCCTAGCTTGGGGCGGGCTGGGGATCCTGCAGGTTTGACTTTGGCAGCAAAGTCAGGCTGTGTGTCCCACGAGCCCTGGGCTGCGTGCAGGCACACGACCCCCGCCCACCAGGCTGCTCACCCTTCAGCTCATCAGCAGCAAAAAAGGCAGCAAGGCAGTCTTCCAGGGTGACGACCGGCCCCCAAAACCAGCTGGGGGTACAGGAAACCACAAACCTACAGAGACAGGAGACAGCTGCCGGACCCTGGGCAAGAGCAAGCCTCAGGGGCTTCAGCTGAGGTCTGCAGGTCAGAGCCCCAGGACCTAAAGGCCCAGAGAGGGGCTTGGCACGGCGGCTGGGGCACAGGCCAGGAGCTGGCCCCACGTCCTTGGATGAGGGGTCTCCTCTGCCCCCCAAGCCTTGGCTCCCTCCCCTGAGGGGCCATGGCAGGGCAGGCATCACGGCCGCAGGGAGGGCTCAGCCGGCCTGGTCACCTCCCCACTGTCCCCTGCCCTCTAGCTACATGGGCACATCTCACCCCCACCTGCTGTCCCCAGCACACCCTTTGGCCTAGCTTCCTTCCAGCCTCTGCCCTGGTCCCTGCGAATGTCCCCACATTGCTGCAGAGCCTGTCTCCCACCAGGAAAGCTAGGCCAGGCCCTGCCTGCAGCCCCGGGGGGCAGGGCAGCATACCGGCGGATGTATTCCACGATGAAGGCCAGCCAGCCCTGGGCGGCGTAGCTGTCCCCGCAGGCGCCCGGCTTGGCCGGCACGTTCTGGTAGATGGCCGAGTGCAGCTTGGCCAGGTCCTCCTTGCCGGGAATGGGCAGCGACAGGTCCTGGAATGTCTCCACCGTGGTGGACACCTGTGCGGTGGAAGGTCAGCCTGACACCCACCTGCCGACACCTTGCTGGCAGGTGACAGGTCTGAGCCCACTCCCAGGCCCTGGACATGAAAGTCCAAACCCAGGCCCTCTCTTGAAGGCAGGGAGCACCAGGTGGAGACCCTACCCCATCTCAGCCAGAGCAAAGACCCCAAGGACCCAAGTAAGGACCCGTCCAGCCCTCCACAGCCCCAGGCACCCACCCGGTCACAGGTGAGACACTGCACGAGGCTGAGGATGGAGCCATCGAAGATGTCCGAGATGACGCTGCGGTAGCGCTGCTCCTTGCGCC
Source organism: Tupaia tana (assembly GCA_026018925.1). Taxonomy (NCBI): domain Eukaryota; kingdom Metazoa; phylum Chordata; class Mammalia; order Scandentia; family Tupaiidae; genus Tupaia; species Tupaia tana. The sequence continues at coordinate 102,159,267 of JAKSZU010000013.1, read as the reverse complement.
GCCGGCTGCCGGTGCTCAGCACCTGGGCTGGGGACATGGCACAGGACTAGGCCCGACAGGCCCCTGCCCTTGGGGGCAGGAGTGGGCACTGCGGCTCACCTCCTCACACCTCAGCACCCTCGTCCGCACACGAGGCTGCCCCCACTCCTGTCCCGGGGCCCAGAGACACCATGTGAGGCGTGCTCAGCCCTGCCCGGCAACGAGCCCAGAAACGGCAGCCGGGGCCTGACTCCCACTCCCAGCCCCAGCAGGCCTGGCCTCCCGCCGCCCCTCCGAACCTTTCTTGAGCACGTACGAGGGACCCATCCTCACGGGGCTGGCGCGAGGAGGGCTGCTGGACAGCTTGGCGTGGGCCTCGTGGAGGTGGACGGGGCTGCAGGGCCGAGAGGAGCTACGTGCGCAGGCGTCATTGTCCGGCTCTGGGGCGAAGAGGGGACCGTGCTGGGCAGGGCAACCCACCAGCACCCCCTGACAGGACGGAGGCCGGAGGCCCATGTGTCTCCTGGCCTGGCCCCAACAAACACACTGGAGAGGCATGTGTCCGCTGCCCACTGCGGGCTGGGGCTCGGCCGTCAGTGCTGTGGGGGATGCGACGTCACTGAGGCCACCTTCTCCCTGGGCGGGCCCTGTGCTGAGCCCACCAGGCAGGCTTCCGGAACTGGCCACTCGGCACGCAGGCGGTGCTAGACGCCCGGGCTGCCACTGCTCCCCATGCCCGCGCGGCCTACAGTGCCCAATACCTGGCGTGCGGCAGGGGCTGGTGGGCCGCGGCGATGGCGGCTGAGCCTCCGTGGGCTGGTCCAGGGCGGCCATGGCAGTGTCCACGTCGGCGTCCTCGTCCACCTGCTCCGAGCTCGTGCGCTGCTGGCCCCAGGAGAGCTTGCGGTCCTTCATGCGCTCCTTCTCCGAGATGGCACGGCCCGCCTCGTCTGACATCAGCAGCTCCGCCTCGGCCTGCGAGCCGCCCCCGCCGCGACCCTGCCCGTCGCCCTCACCCCGGTCACTGCTCGAGTCACAAGACAGGAACTCGTCCTCAGATGGGCTCCGGTCGCCCTCCCGCTTCTCATCTGTGTCGCTAGAGTCTGAGTCCCGCGTGTCAGTCAGCGCCGCTGCTGCCACCGCCGGCTCCTTGAGCTCCTCGTGCAGCTGGTCCATCAGGCAGCGCAGGAACTCCTGGGTGTCCTGCGGCCAGGGGCTGCGTCAGTGGGCTTGCCCGGCCTGGGCTCCTCCTGCCGCTGGGCGCCAGCCTCTGCCTAGCGGGTCCTTGTGCGCGCCCACGCGAGCAGGCTGCCAGCCTCTCAGGGCCGCCTGCCATGCAGTGCTGCCTGACCCCCCTCTCCTGCGGGGGACACAGACGCTCAGAGCGGCTAGGGCACTGCTCCCAGGCCACGTGGCTGTGACAGGGCAGTGCCAGATGTGCATGGGTCCTCCAACGCCCGGCTCGTGCCCTGAATCCCCTGCAGCTGTGTGTCGGGCTCAGAGTGGGAGCTGGGCCTCTAAGCCACCTGTTCCCTAATGGGGAGGCCAGAGGGGAGGGGAGCTGGGAAAGATGAAGTACTGGGACACGTGGGAGGCTGAGGCTGAGGCTGCGCCGGGCAACACACTACCAGTGGCCAGGCCGCTGCGTGCTCCGCCCGCCTCTGGGTCTCCCTGCTGTTCTGGTCCTCCTTCCAGCTAGCCCTCGGAGGTGTGGCTAGCACCTTCTCTGGACACCTGACCCTGGCCTGTGAACAGGCCCCACAGGCAGGAAAACACCCCCACACAGATCTGAGCATGACCTGGGCTAAGCTGCGTCCTCAAGCTGGCCGGGTCTCAGACCAAAGCAGTGACGGTTTTACCCCGACCGTGCCATGATGTGGTCACCAACCTGGCGGGAAGCCGGTGGCGGGCCCCGGAACAGCCTCCCAGCGAGCCCACAGAGCTGAGCGCTCACTCAGGGCTCTCAGGGAGGTGGCGATGGCAGCAGCTGACCTGAGAACATGTGGGGTGGTGCCAGCCCCTGGGGGTGACCTGAGCTCCAAGCCCACCTCTTCCTCGCAGCCCCCGTCCAGTCCCTCCCCACACAAGGCAGGCGTCACACAGCAGCCAGACCCAGCCGAGCACCCCGGGCCTTGAGGGACGATCTGGAGAGGAGCTCTCGAGTGAGTGGAGGAGAGGGTGGGCAAGGTGATTCCCTCGGGCAGTGTGTCAGCCTGCAAGACCACGGAGATCGGTCACAGCTAGCTGTCACATTAGGGAGGGAGACTCGTGTCCTGGGTCAGAAAATGGAAGGCTTTTAGGATAACCGCCCTCCAGACACCACCTCCTCCTGCCTCGTCATTTAGACGAAAGTGTCGTGTGCTCCCATCAGTCTCAATCCCTGCAGAAGCATCCTTTGGCCACTCAGAGAGCCCAGCTGCACTTGCATTTCAGACTCAGCCATGTGCCCTACACATGTGTGAGAACCACAGAAGCGACGCTTCCCCTGCAGTCCAGTCAGCGTCACTCAGCAGCCACAGGATCTACTTTGCTGTCCTCACCCAGAGCCAAGGACCAGCAGCGCACCACGTCAAGTCAGGGCAGCACTGTGGTGAGAGTGGGTGTGGCTGGGCCTGACTCCCAGCCTCCATTCGGTGCTGTGTGCCCTGAGCGAGATGCAGACCCTCTCTGAGCCTCCACTCCTCGCCTGTGACACGTGGGTGATGGCTGCTCACTCATGAGAGTTCTCTATCCATGGGGCCTGGGTCCAGGCAGAGGCAGCAGCCCAGAAAGGGCCAGCTTGCCTGTGTGCCTGGCAGGGAGCCCTGGGCTGTGCGTGGCCTGTGGCGGCGACCTGGCACCAGAGCCACGAGCTCGGGCTGAGCTGGGCATGAGGCCATGCTCTGATCAGCCTTGCTCTCATGGTTTTGTAAAATGCAAAGATACGGTTGACTTCCAAGGGCTTCTCTAGATTAAAAAAAAAAAGTTTTAATGAAAATTTTACTTTAATAAAAGAGAGGAAGATTCTGCAGTGGGGTGGGGATGAGGGGCCTTGGTCACTGAGTGCAGAGCCGAGGGCCCAGAGTGCCACTGGCTGCCAAGTTCAAGCCCCCTCCACCATTTGTCGGCTATGCGGCTTGGACCCCGACTCAGACTCTCATCTGGAATGCGGGGTTGAGCACGGCAGGTTGCAGGGAAGCCCCAGTGTCTTCACACACGGGACGGGCTCAGCAGCGAGAGCCTGGCCCACGGGACCACCACGCAGGGCTCCTCTCTGGTTCTGGCTTTGAAGCCAAGCCTGGTAGGCGGTGGCCCTGGGTGTCCCCTGGGCAGCTCAGATGGCTCACCTGCTGGGCATAGCCCCGGAACATTGGGTTAACCAACTTGATCCCGTGAGACAGGCTGGTGGGGACCACGTAGCTCGGCCTGCAGGGAGAGCGCCCCGTCAGTCCCACAGGCTGAGTCACCACACGGCTCCCCCACAGGAGGCAGCAGCCAGAGAGGCTGGGTAGACAGGCCAGGAGCCCCGCAGGCCGCGTCCCTGGGCCCCAGGAGGCAGATGTGAGGTCACGGCTGCCTCGAGCACACGGAGCCCTCCGACTGGAGGGAGCAATTCCTGCCCGTCCGCGAGGCCCGCTAGGACCTCCTGTGCTCTCTCTCCACGGCGCTTACGGGGCTTTCCTCATTCCCAAAGAAATACAGATTCACCATGGAAAAATCTAAAACTGCAGAGAAGCACAACGAAGAACCACTACCCGGATGGCACCACCCAGAGGTAACTACCACTACGACTCCCGGATCTCGCTATGGAGCGCCGGGCGCATGTGCAGAGTGTAGCGGGCACACACTGCCCTGCCCCTGCGGGCCGTCGGGTGACTGCGGTGCCCATCTGACCCTGCACGCCGCCGTGTAAGCTGCTTTGGCACTGGATACGTTTCCATGCACTCGATTTAAGTCACCCTCAACTCCTGACTTCCTGAAACACTGATCTAATCCAAGCTTCTGGCCTTGAACCCACTCCACACGGAACCAGAGCTCCCTGCACCAGCCACTCTCTGATGGGCACGCTTCCACACCTGCAGAGTCCCGGCTGGGAAGAGGATGGCCCAAGACGTCTCTGGCCTCAGCACAGACGTCTGCAGAGTGGCTGCGACCTTGAGCAGGACACTTGAAACTGCATCTCAGTCGCCCCACATGGAAAGCACCCCCCATCTTGCTGTGAACCTCACGGGCATCAGGCTGTTCTCAGGTTGGGCTGGATCCCCGGGAAGTGCCCACTCCTGGGGCCTGACAGAAAACCCGGCTCCACCCACCCGCTCCAGGCTGGGCACTCAGTCACTCACCGCTTCTTGTGCCAGACTTCAGAGACCAGTTTCTGGTAACTTTTGCAGAGAGCTGGCTTCTTGTCTGTGCGCACCAGGCCCCCACACTCCAGGAAGAACTGAGTCAGCGGAGGGCTGGGGGTGGGGGAGAAGGAGCCAAATCAGAGGGGAAGAGGAGGGGGCACAGAGCCCAGAAACCCCCGGTGCCCGGGTAAGGATGCGTAGATCCAGAAATGCCTGCAGAGAGCCAGCCAGACCCCGCCTGGTATGGGCTGGACCGTGCGCTCCAAATTCGCATGCTGAGGAAGCTCCTACTCCTATCTCGGAGTGTGGTGCACTCGGGGACAGGGTCTTTAAAGAGCTAGTTAAGTTAGAAGAAGGCTGTTAGGACAGACCCTGATCTGATCTGATTCGAGCGCCCTATAAGAAGAAATCTGGACACACAAAGACTCCAGACCTGCGTGTATACAGAGTAAGACTGGGAAATGGGGTGCGTAGGGCTTTGGGCATCTGTAAGCCAAGGAGAGAGGACTCAAAGGAACCCAAGTCTGTCGCCTCCTTGACCCGATTTCCAGCCTCCAGAACTAGGGGAAACACATTTGTGTTGTTGGACCACCCAGGCTGTGTCCTGGGAAACAAATGCACCCCCTCTCTCCCGGTCAGACGTGAGCTTCCTGACGGAGGCCCTGAGGCCAGGGAACTGCCAGGGATAAACCGCAGAACCAACCTGTCTCCTCCCATCAGCCCATTCTTCTTTTTCTTTAAGAATTTTTAAAAATTACTTATTTACTTTTATTTACTCATTCTTTTTTATTATTTTAATTTTACCAGAGAGAGACACACATGTAGAAAGAGAGAGAGAGAGAGGGAAAGTGAGAAAGCAAGCCACCAGGTCTGGGACTTGAATCACGGTCGGCCATGTGGGAGTGCCCAGTGCCTTAACCACCACACCACCTGCTGGTACCCAAGAATTTTTTTATTTCTCTTTCTCTCTTTCTCTCTTTCTCTCTTTCTCTCTCTCTCTCTCTCTCTCTCTCTCTCTCTCTTTATTTATTTATTTATTTATATCTGACCAGAGAGGGACAGAGTGAGAGAGAGAGAGAAAAATGAGAAAGCAAGCCGCAGGTCCAGGACTCAAACCGTGGTCAGCCATGTGGGAGTCCAGCGCCCTCAACCACCAACCATGCCACCTGCCAGCCCCCTATCAGCCCATTCTGCAGAAACCTTCCCACCTCCCCACTCTCCTCTCCCCTAGGTTTTCAAAAGTTACCTCATTAAACAAATACACATTCACTGTAGGAAAGTTAGAAAACACAGATAGGCAATAATAACCTTCCTCCTGCCGGCTGCGCGCAGTTACTCTGAGCAGTTCAGGGCTTGTCCTCGCAGACTTTTCCACACAGACATATCACCCACACACACACTTACGTACAGGGAATCCCTGTGAGGCAGGCAGAGGGCACATCCCTGGCCTCAGGGCTAGCAGCCTGCCCTCGATGGAGAATAGCGCTCCCCCCACAGTGGGCTTGCACCACGCAAAGTCTCCAACCCTCCTTCTCCACCGCCCCGCCCCGCCGCTGAGCCCTCCCCACTGCAGGAAGCGTCCTGCTGCACCATCTCCTGCACTCGCCACCGGCTAGGCCACATGTGTCTACACTCCCTTGCAGACGAGCCTCTAAACTTTCTGACAAACCAGAGGACTGAGCTCTGCTCAAACGATGTCCTCGCCACCTCCAGTGATCGCCTCAGGACGAAGTCTGACAGCCGACTGCCGGGTCAAAGGCCACGCGCGTTTTGGGAATTTTGGTGCGTATCCTGTCCATGCGACTGGGCAGCACCGTGTGGGGGCTGCTGCCGCTACTGTGCCCGAGATCCTGCCAGGGACAGCTCCAGGCCCTGGCCCAAGACAGGGGACAACCTACCAGTTGGACAGGGCCTGCAGGGCGGCGTTCATGTAGCAGGAGTTCCCCAGGTTCTTCATGCCCGTGAGGCCTGGGAGCAGACAGCGGGAGGGCAGGTGAGCGGCCGGGCCTGGCCGGAGCTCACAAGTCCCGCTCGGAGCTGAGCTGTGGCTCGACCACACGGGGCCCTACTGGGGAGGACACAGGGCAGGGTGGGGTACCTCACCCAGGAGCCGTCCAAGCATGGTAACAGCTGATCCTGCTCAAGGCCACTGTGGCCGCCTGACGCACTAATGGACTCCTCAGCCCGCCCCCAGCCAGGCCCACTGTCCACACCACAGACGAGGAGGCCCAGGGAAGCCATGACTAAGGCCAGAGCCCCGCCTCCTCCCACACGATGCGAGCAGAGACCAAGACCCTGGAGCTTCCCCGTCCCAGCCTGGCCCTGGGGCCATTACCGCGAGGCTTCAGGTCGTCGTCCTCCGACTCAGACTCTCCTTCGTCAGCTACGGCAATAGGGACGGCTTTCAGAGGGTGGGTGGGTGGCGGAGAGTCCTGCGTTAAAGACCCAGAGGGAAGAAGACTAGCATGAGGGCGAAGGAAGAGGAGGGGTCAGGGATCACGGGCCTCCTGAAGGCAGGGAGCCCAGCCCCACGACCGGTCTGTCTGTCGGCACATCTGAGCAGGGCACCGTGGGAACCGGTGGGACTGGCGGCCTCACTGGAAGTGACTTCTACTTTCTACTTGCAATAATGATCATTTATTTTACTTATAATAAATCTGGGTAAAAAATAGAAACACAAAGAAAATATTCAATCCCATTTTCATCAGAGAACCACTATTAACAGGAGTTAAGGAGTTTTTAAAAAGTTCACAGAAAATGTGAATTATGAAAAACTACATGGGAGACCAGCAGGTGGGGTGATGTTTAAGGTACTGGACTCCCACACGGCCAACTGTGGTTTGCGTCCTGGACCCAGCGGCTTGCTTTCCCTCTTTCCCTTTCTCTCTGTCTCTTTCTGGTCAAATTTTTAAAAATAAATAATGATAACAAAAAATTAAATAAATAATTTATTTAATAAAATCAAATAAGTAAATTATTATTTTTTTTAAAAAATACACAGAATTTTCAACATTTTTTTTATCAAAATTAACTCGTACTCTAATTCTGCTTTTCCAAGAACGTGATTTTCTTTTTTTTGATGGACTGTGTGCATACACAAGTAAGAAAGAGAGACAGAAGGAGAGAGAGAGGAGCACCCTCCACAGGTCTGGTCACGCCGCCACCCTCTCCTCTGGCCCATGGGACCTTGTCCACAAGTGTGCGTGCCCAGCGAGCTTCAGGCTGAGCAGGCCAAGAGTCATACCACAGTCACCATATGGGACTTGGCTGCACTTGAGCACCCTCTACTGTACACCATAAACTCAGCCCCTTCCACAGACTCTGAACTCCTCGTTAATATAGACTTTTAACTGTTAATACACACACGCCAAAACATGGAGATCACAGGTGCTATGGTTTGGATAATGGTTTGTCCTCCAAAGGTGCGTGTTTGGGAATCTGGTCTTAGAGGGTGGTGGCTGGGTGGTGGTGACCGGCTCATGGAGGGCCTGGTTTTAGAGGGTGGTGGCTGGGCGGTGACCGGCTCACGGAGGGCCTGGTCTTAGAGGGTGGTGGCTGGACGGTGACCAGCTCACAGAGGGCCTGGTCTTAGAGGGTGGTGGCTGGGTGGTGACTGGCTCACGGAGGGCCTGGTCTTAGAGTGTGGTGGCTGGATGGTGACCGGCTCACGGAGGGCCTGGTCTTAGAGGGTGGTGGCTGGGTGGTGGTGACCGGCTCATGGAGGGCCTGGTCTTAGAGTGTGGTGGCTGGGCGGTGACCGGCTCACGGAGGGCCTGGTCTTAGAGGGTGGTGGCTGGGCAGTGACCGGCTCACGGAGGGCCTGGTCTTAGAGGGTGGTGGCTGGACGGTGACCGGCTCACGGAGGGCCTGGTCTTAGAGTGTGGTGGCTGGACGGTGACCGGCTCACGGAGGGCCTGGTCTTAGAGGGTGGTGGCTGGGTGGTGACCGGCTCACGGAGGGCCTGGTCTCATGGAAAAACTAACATCGTGCTGTGAGAGAACTGAGTGTGTTCTAACTCTCGTGAGAAGGGGATTGTTCTCCCGAGAGTGGATTACTTTAAACAGCAGAGTGCCTCCATGCTCTTCCCCACACTGCACACGCCTGCCTGTCGGCTACGCTGTAGGCCGGCCAGATCAGGTCAGCCCTACACCTGAGGACTTTCCAGCCACCGGAGGTCACTAAGCCGTGTACAGTGCTGTCCTAACTTCCCCTGTCTCCAGCATCTCTGTGATACAACGGACCCATACTGGGTGCACTGTTCCAGAGCCTTTGCTAGGAGGTGTTCATGACCATCAGTCACGCTCACAGGTGCAACGACAAAGGCTTCTCAGTCTTGTTACGTGACTATGGACTGTGGATGTGCACCGGGGCTCCCACCTAGCAGGCGGCAGGCAGCAGGGTTACTGACCGCCCCACGGCAGGCCTCTGCCCCCTCACCTGCTGTGGCAGTCACAGCCCCCTGCTGCTGAGGGCTATCCTCCAGGTGACAGATGACCAAAGTGGTTCTGGTGTGTCCCCTGGAGTGACTCCCTTAGGATATGTCTTAGACCTGGGATTGCCAGGGACCAACTGTGACCATGTGACAGTGACACCCTCTCCATAAGGCCTGCAAGGATCTTCACTAGCCCTGGGCCCTGCGCTGCCTCACAGCCCGCAAGCTCTTTTTATTATTATTTTCCAGTGAGAGAGCAAGTGAGCGCATGGGAAGGAGAGAAGGTATTTCTGACAGGGTCTCCCATCGTGGGGACCCTCCTGTCAGGCTCCCAGTCGCCCAGCCCCACAAAGCGCAGCCTGTTTTCGGTTGGGCCAGGGACCAGACCAGGCCTCCTGTGAGACCTCAGCTACCATGCAACAGTGCCCTCCCACGACCAGGCCCTGCACATTCCCTGAGGGAGGCCCTACCCCTACTCTTGGTGCTCTCTGCACCCTCACGGCCCCCACAGGCCTCGGCACACGGCTGACTCAGCGGGTATCTGATGACACGACTCCTCAAAGCCACCTGAGGACACACTGCCCTCTTCTGGAACCCGCCAACCAGCTGATGCTCAGACCACACTGCACCACCCTCCACTATGTCCCCAACAATCAGCTGACGCCCCTGCACCGTTACCTGCTCGGAGAACTTGGCCGATGAGCTGGGCAGGTGGGCCGCCGGCCGCTGCTCCAGGAACACCTCCTTCTCACAGGCATAACACCACACCCGGAACGTGGTCAGGTTCACTGTCAGGTTGTGCTTTTTTGCCTAGAGGGTACGAGCCAGAAAAAGGTCTAGGATACACAGGCCTGCCAGGTGCCCCATGCCTGCAGCTGCGCTGTGCCCACTCTCCAGCCTCAGGAAGAGGCCCTAGGACACAGGAGGAAGGCCCGCTTCTGTGCACTCTCCAGCCAGAAATACTGAGGGCTGCCATGATCAAACAGGAGGTGTGCCAAGTGCCTTCACCGCACTCTCTCCTGCTTCTTGGCAGAAACCCTGCTAGGATTGTCCCCATTTTATAGCCCCAGCCATCGAGGCCCAGAGCCGGTAGATGGAGCCAGGAAGTGGCTGGAGCTGGGGTTTGCTCCTCAGGCGGTCTGACTGCAGAGCCCGTGCCCACGGGCACCGCTCACCTGCGCATGAAGGGTGCTGTGGTCAGCAAAGGATTCTCCGCAGCCAACATAGGGGCAGGCAGCCTGGGGAGAGAGGGAAGGAGAGGGGTCAGGGCCAGCCAAGAGGACGGTGTCAACACAGTGAGTCTGACTCCACCTCGAAGGCAGCGACTCCCTTCTCTACCCAACGGATCCCACGAGGGTTGGAGGCTCCACCACCCGGAAGGATCACCTGAACTTGGTGTCCAGCAGGAACAGCCACATCGGCGTTGCCTGGCAGGCTACTGCTCAGTAAGAGCCCAGGCAGGCTCACAGCTATGGCCTGGCCACTGGGCCCCAGACCACTCCTACCAAAACCCTGCTTCCTGATGGGCCAGTTATGGGGACCCTGGGCTATAACCTTTCTCTCTCTCTCTCTCTCTCTCTCTCTCTCTCTCTCTCTCTCCCCCCCCTTTCCTTCCTTCCTTCCTTCCTTCCTTCCTTCCTTCCTTTCTTTCCACCTTCCTCCCCCTCTCCTCTCCCCCCCTTCCCTTCCCTTCCCTTCCCTTCTCTTTTTCTTTTTCTTTTTCTTTTTCTTTTTTTCTTTCTCTTTCTCTTTCTTTCTTTTCTCTCTCTCTTTCTTCTTTTTAGATTTTTGTCATAGGGCACATACACTTGCTGGAGAGATTTACACACACAGACGGGAGAACTTACCCCCCAGGAGGGATGGCCACACCACAGGCTCCTCTCCTCCATTCTCCCCAGATTCTGGGCCATGTCCGGGACTCAAACCACGGAGTCAGCCATGTGGGATCCAGTGCCTTGACCACCACACCATCTGCTGGCCCCCATACCATTTCTAGTGGGGATGCTAAATGGGTGTTCAAACAAGGAGTGGAGGCAGCTGGGGCCCACGTGTCCCTGACAACCCTGCGTCTGCCCTGCACCTTCCTGCCCCAATCTCCCAACGTCCCCAGCACCTAGTGCCACGCCCACTCGCAATCTCCACTGCACAGGCTGCTGAGGGTTGAAGACCTTTTGAGAAAGGGCCTTGTGGCTGAGCCATAAAGCATGCATCACTTCCTGCAAAAGGTCCCGAACCTGGCTCTCCAGAGGTCCATGGGCTCCCCTGGGGTAGTGCCAGGTCCACACTACCCAGACAGTGGCTCGCAATCGACTTCATACTGAGTGACAGCCCCACGGAGAAGAGGCCAGAGCCCCATCAAAGCCTCTTGTCTCCTACAAAGACTGACAGGAAGGCCCCCCCCCAGTCTGTGTCTTGTGTTTCTGTGGATTTCCTTATCTTTTTAGGGGGCCAGCAGGTGGCATAGTGGTTAAGGCACTGGGCTCCCACATGGTTGACTACAGTTCAAGCCCTGGACCTGGCGGCTTAAAATTCATGCGGGGTGTGTGTACATGCATTCCCAAAGTCCCAATAGGAGAATGGAGTAGAAGGGAATGCAGAGTGGCCATCCTCGCCGGGTGGGTGATTTCTTGCTTTGTTTCTCTCTCCAGCGAGTTCACACACCCTATAGCAAAAATCTCTCTCTCAAAAAAAAGACATTTTAAGTATTAATAAGTCACTTTAGTATGATTATAAAATACAAAACATATTTGCAGGAAACTTGAAACTACAAAGGAACAGAGAAACAAGAATCACCATAACTCGACCACCCAGAGAGAACGGTCACGCTCAGCCGTGTCTCCTTGCCCTTCGTGGTAAGAGCAACCAGTGAAGGCCCAGGGAGCTGCTCCTCAGTAGAGAACCCAGCTCGAGCCCCATCAACCGCCACACATTGTCTCTTTGTCTCTGTGTCTGTGTTGGATTCTGTCTTCCATGAAGGCCCAATCTTGGGGACCAGCAGGTGGTATGGTGGTTAAAGGCGCTGAACTCCCATATGGCCAACCATGGTTCAAGTTCCAGACCTGGTGGCTTACTTTCTTAATTTCCCTCTCTCCCTTTTTCTCTTTGCTCAAATGAAAAATAATAATAATAATAAAGTTAAATAAAATAATTCTTAAAAAAAGAAGGTCCAGTAGTCTTGGTCAACCTGCTTCTCTCCTGTTTTTTGTTTGTTTGTTTGTCATTTTTTAAAGGGTTTTATAATTTTTTATTTATACTTAGTCATTGTATGTCTTTTTAAAATTTAATTAATTTATTTATTTTTAATTTGCTATAGGGTACATGCACTCACCGGAGAGACAAAGAGGGAAAGTGAGAAAGCAAGCCACCAAGTTCAGGACTCGAACCATGGTCAGACATGTGGGAATCCAGGGTCTTAATCACCATGCCACCTACTAGCTCCTCTTCTGTCATTTTTAATGGACAGTCCTGGAGCCCTGGGCCCTGCCAAGGATTCTGGTGGTGCCCACTAGGAATGGACGTTCCCAGCCCAGAATCTGGGCCAGCTCCAAGCCCCCGTTGACCTCAGGACTTTACCTGGAGACAGGCCCATAGGTTTGGTCCGCTGACACCACACGACTGACAGGTTCCCTGTGAGTCAGAGAGAAAGCCACGTGAGCAACTGCAGAGGCCTGACGCAGGCACTGCTCCAGCCTGGAGACGCCCACACTGGTTCCCCCAGGGACGCTCACTCGCCCTGACGTCCTCAGCCTCAGAGCCTTGCTGGGAAAGGCCTCCCCAGCCTACCATCCAGACCAGGCTCCCGTCAGGGGCTTCACACATCACTGCTGGCATTTTTTAAATCATATGCTGCACTATGGTGTCAGCGTGTCCCCCAAAATTCACGTGATGAAATTGGCTGTGATGGGTTAAGAGGGTGGTGCGGAAAGGTGGAGCCTTGGGGAGGAGGCTGGGATTGCGATCGTCAGGTAGGGCCCATGACTGAACCCTGGCGGGTTCAGGAGGAGAGGGACGCCTCTGTCGGCACAGCTCCAAGACATCTCCTTCTGTAAGTAAAGTGAGTCACAAGGCAGCGACTGTGGTGTGCCACCTCATAGGTGAGAAGGGGGAAATGAAAGGAAGTATATCTGCTTGTATTCACAATAAGAATCTCCAAACAATACGAAGAAACCAACGTAAGTGGCTGCCCCAGGGTGGGATGGGGTGGGCCACAGGATCGGAAGGGACTTTTTTGACATTCGGCTTCTCATATTGTTTTATTTTGAGCCTTTTTTTTTTTTTTCCACTTTGCCCAAGTGCACATGTGCTCGCCAGAGAGAGGCAGAGAGAGCAGGAGTGGGCCAGAGCCGCCACCCCTCATGGGGCATGCCCCTTCTCCTCCCCCTCTCCACCTTGCACGGGTTCCAAGCACGCACACACATATATATGGTCCCAGGGCGTTTTTCAAGTTGCTGGGGCGGGGACGGAACAGCTCAGTCTGCCACGTGAGCCTCAACTTCCTGGTGGTTAACAAGGCCACAGGCCAGTCCGACTGCTTCATTTTTGAGCCATGCTAACATGTTAACCTTTTCAAACACTTTTTAACTTAACAAGACGATGACAACACACCCTCCTACTCAGAGAAGAGGCCCACCTCCCACTTCAAAGCCTCTTTCCCCACCCCCAGCAGCCAGGGACTCTGAAGCCGCACTCACACCCTGCCAGGGGAAGGCTCACAGCTCCAGGCAGCACTGGTGGCTCCCGAGGGGCTGGAGGAATCCATAACTAATGGACGAGCACACTCGGCCTCAGGAAGGAGGCTGCTCAGCAGATGCCAACATTTCCATTTACGATGTAGGCCTGCCGGGGGCTGCTGGGAGCCAGTTCTTCCGCTGCTTCTGAAACCCTGGAGCCCTGGGTGTGGGCCTTGGCCACAAGGTCTGACCCCTTACCTTAGATTTGAGCAGCAGGTCCTCTTTGGTCACCTCCCCTATACAGTCAAGGTGAGGGCAAAAGTCCCTGGAGTCCCCCATTTTGGTCTGGCTCACCTACGTGAAGACACAGGAAACCTGGATTAGCAGTGGCCAAGTGTGTGACTTGGGCCTCATGTCCTGGCTCTGCCACACGCAGCTGGGGACCTGGGAAACTACTTAGCCTCTGAACTCATTCTCCTTGTCTGATAATGTCGCCGCCACCCAGGGTGCTGCTCCCAGGATTCGTGGAGATGGTGTGTGTCCATCGCTTGGCACAAGGCCTGCAGGACACATGGAGAGGCCAGTAAGGGTGAGGGGTAAGGACTGGAATTACTAGTATGGAAGACAGAGTCCTGCCTACAGGGAACTGCACGCCAGAGAACCTGTGCTTTTTTAGGAAGCCAAAGCCATGTCCAGAGGACCACTTCACCCAAGGGGGCAGCACGCGGTGAGGTGGAAAGGCAAGGGGCTGGGGTCGACTTTGGTCTTTGCAGAGCCAGGCAGCTATGTCGACTCAGGAGCCTCTGGGAGGCCACTTATCTCACTTCCTGACAGGATTTCCAGGTACGAAAGGCTTTAACACACAAACAGGCCAAGTGGAACCACCTCCAGGAGTTGTCTCCTGAGAACAAGGAGAAAGAGAAGGGCGAGCCAGCAGACGGCAGCTCACCAAAACATCGGCAGCTCATGGCTGGGTAGTGAGTTTCAGTCAATGGGAAAAACCAGTTTTGTTGCCTTTTTTTTTCTTTTTTTAAGTTTGGCCATAGGAAGTGTGTACTCACCGGAGAGAGAAAAAGAGAGACAGACAGAGGGAAAGTGAGAAATCACCACCACCACCACTCCCCCGGGGTGGATGCCCACGCCGCAATCCCTTGTCTTCCATTCTCCTCTTGGGATTTCAGGCATGCAGGCACACATGACTGGTATGATTTCCAAGCCACCAGGTCCAGGACTTGAACCTCAGTCAGTCATGTGGAAGTCCAGTACCTTAACCACCATACCACCTACTGGTCCCTTGCTTTTGTTTACATGATACATGCTCATAAAAAACAAAGCATAGATGATACGAGAGCCACACGTATGAAGGGAAAGAATCTGTGTGTTACACCGTGGCAAACATCCTTCCCCACGTTCTGCATACAATTTCCCTTCTTTTAAATTAGGGGGGAGAAAAGAGCAGGAGTTCTGTTTTGAAAAACACCTGCATCACTCGGGGAGCTCCTTGGTGCTGTCAGACAGCTCTGCACCTGACTGTGGTGGTGCGACACAGATCCACGCGTGTGTTAAACTGCACCCAGCTGACACACATGCACGACTCTCACGCACGAGAGTCCACAGAATCGGTCAAATCTGAGCAAGCTCTGTGGACCGTACCGATGCCACTGGTAGGACCATGTGTTTCCTCTGGGGGACTCTGAGTGAAGGGTACGTGGGACCCAGCTTTTGCAAATTCCTGTGAAGCTATAATCATTTCAAAAGCAAACATTTAAAAATAAATAACTAGGGGCTGGCCGGTGGCATGGTGGTTAAAGTGCTGGTCTCCTACATGGCTGACAGTGGTTCAAGTCCCAGACCTGGAGGCTTGCTTTCTCTCTCCCTCTCTCTCTCTGTTTCTCCTTGATCAAACTGAAGAACAATAATAGCAAATAAAATACATAATTATTTTAAAATAAATAAATGCTTCAGCTGCATTAGCAGAGCCATGTCCAGAATAGGACTGCTGGTTCTGGTTCTAGCTCCAAGCTGCTGCTAAGGAAGGTCCACAGGTGTAAACAGAGCTGAGAGAGGTCTCATCCAAGGTAGAGGCTGTTTCTACCCAATCCAGGAGGTGGGCCACCACCCCGTCCCCACACCCCTGCTCATCCCCTCCGGCCAGGGGACTACCAGCCCGACGCTCAGCCAGAACAGAGCTACCGGTGCTGAGCAGGTGTCAGGAACTAGCCTTCGTGCCGTCCACGCGTTACTTCACTAAAACTCTCCCAGCGATCTCTGAGGCAGCAGATCGGCCCCAGGTCACAGAGCTGGAAACGAGGTTCCTTCGTGACTGTTACGGTCCTGCTGGCTTGTCCTCTCTTCCCAGCAGAAAACCCAAACACGCGCCATCAGGCAGAGCGCTATAACGCACGTCCAGGGGCCAGCTTCCCGGCTTCCCGTCAGCAGCACATGGCCAGTCTGGCTTTGCCTCCACCTCCTCCTCCTTCTTGCTTTTATAGCAAATCCCAGACACACATGAAATCACATTTCATCTGTGTATGTTTTTCTAAGAGATAAGGACTTGGAAAGAAAAACCAAGCCCGTAGTCACAAATCCATTATTTCGCCTATAGAGAAAATGCCACACTACTCCCTCCACCTTAGGAAAGAGGCTGTGGGCCTACCTCTGGGTCCAGCGCTGCCCGCAGGAAGCGGCCAGCACTCACATTCTCCGTGGACAGCTGCCGGTGCTGGGCTGCAGTGGGCTGGAATGAGCGGAGGCCTTGGGCCAGGAACCTGGGGACAAACCAGAGTGCCGCATGCAGTTTATTTTCCCGTCTCTTAGCACCGACTGGAGGCTGGTGCCTGTCTGGACATCAGGCTTTCGGCAGGCTAGCCACACCCCTCAGTCCACAATAACATGTCACTCCTGGGGCAGCTGGAAAAGCCTGGAGTGTTCACCAATGGGGTGAACCCCTGGGGGTGCCAGCCCATCACTAGTCCCTACCTCTGTGATCCCCTGAAAGGAGACCTTCAAGAGTCTGAGAAGGGGGTCACGGGGGTGAAGGGCGCTCCTTCTATTGTCCTCTCAGGCTACGTGGCCTGTCAGCCTCTGTGTAGGAATGTCCAGGCCTTGCACACATGTCACTGGGGCCCTCAGATCATCCTCGAGCCCCTCAAGGACCCTCTGCTGCTCAGAAGCCCTGACCCTCATGTCTTCGGCAACCCTAGGCTACAGGCACAGCGGGGTCATCCACACGTCGCTACCGTCCCCTCCCTTGACCAGCCACAGTCTCCCTAACGCGGGCAGTTCAAAGAGGCAGAGGCAGTTAGAAGCTAACATTTAAAATAGTCACATGACAATGACAGGTTCAAGGTTCTAAGTTCCGACCCTTGTCTTTCGTTTTTTCCCATCGTTCCCGCCGAGGCCAAGTGCCCTGGGTTGGCACTAGTCCTGCGCTATTTTAAGCCGCAGAGTGTACATTGTCCGAGAGCCTTTGGTATGTGCCTGGTCCTTCCAGCTGGATGGCAGGGGCCAGGTCATGGCCTCACTGCCCAGGAGCAGGATGGTGTAGACAGGCCCATGCTTGAGTCTCAAGAACAACCAGACTGAAGTTCCTACCACCGCAGAAGGAAGAAGCCCTGCGGCTGACAAGCCTCCGGTACTCGCCCTACCTCCTCTCACAGAGGGAGAGGAGCTTAAGTAACTAGGGGACGTGGCCACCAAGTGGGGGCCCCAGTGAGACCTGCCTGGTGCACAGCCTTGCTCTGACTGGCATCGGCAACTTTTCAAAGGACCAGGAAGCAAATATCCCTAGGCGTTATGAGCCACGTCGATCTCTGTCGTCTCCCCCATACCTTAAAATAAAGGTTTGTAATCGCCAGAGGGCACGTGTGCTTACTAGAGAGAAAGACAGGGAAGGAGGGAGGAAGTACCCCCCAGTGGGGTGTAGTCATGCTGCAATCGCTTTTCCTCCATTTCTCCATCCTGTTGGGATTTGGGGCCCACACACACATGCACCTAGTGTGTTTTTCAAGCCAAGGCCTGTGTTCACACTGCAGTTGGGCCACGTGTGACCCAGCTCTGGAACCGCTAGGCTATGAGGTCAGACCCACTTGTTTTCTTTTTTTAAATTTTCAGCTCAAGGGCCGTACGAAACAACCCTGGCCCACCGACATCGTATCCTGACCCCTGTTCTTAGTTACTACACTATTCGGCCTCCCAGAAGCAAGCCCGGATCACCGATGTCCACACCCAACTACACACATGTCGCCAACCGTTTAAATAAGACAAATAACAAAGAATATTCAAAAGGGCCATCTCTTCATTTATCCTACTAACCAAAATAGCGAGCAAAGCCAAGGAAGACACTCCCAGTAGCACCGCTGACAATGACAGGAGGCTACGTGTAATCCAAGGAAACCACAGGTAAACGCAAGACGGATGCCGCAGTGCACTGCTGTATCACATGGCATTAAACATGGACGCGGCCCGCAGGCATGGAGGTTACGCTGGATCCCACATGCCTGGTGGCACAGTTCAAGCTCCGGACCCGGCAGCCTGACAATCACGCCAGGTTGCGTGTGTGTGTGTGTGTGTGTGTGTGTGTTCTGCCACGATAAATAAGGCAGCGAGGAACATTTTAGAATGTAAGTCTGACTATATCTTTGATCAAAAGAAAAATGACTAGGTCAAAATGTATGCTTTGAAGGCTCAGAATACGAACTGACAAGCTTTCCTCCAGAGAGCGTAGCCGCCTATCAGCAGTGTACAAGTGTGCCCACATAGAAAGCTCAAGGTGGGGGCCAGCAGGTGGCATGGTTGTTAAGGTGCTGGACTCCCACATAGCCAACTATGGTTCAAGTCCTGGACCTGGCGGCTTCCTTCCTCACTTTCTCCCTCTTTCTCTGTCTCTCTCTGGTAAGCACACATGCCCTATAGCAAACTTAAACTGTAAATTTTCTTAAATAAATGTTTTTTTAATGTTCAAGGTTTACTAACATTTTGGTTTTGAACCACAGTAAAGAGTCAGTTTAGGGTGTTATGGCACGGTGGTGGTTGGGGGCTGGGCTCCCACAAGGCCAACTGGGGTTCGAGTCCCAGATCTGGCAGTTTGGTTTCTCTGTCTCTCTCTGATTAAAAAAAAAAAAAAAAAAAAAAAAAAAAAAAAAAAAAAAAAAAAAAAAGATGACAGGGCCAGCAGGGGGCATGGTGGTTAAGGTGCTGAACTCCTACATGGCCAACCACGGTTTGAGTCTCAGACCTGGTGGCTTACTCTCTCAGTTTTTCTCTCTCTCCTCTCTCCTTCCCTTGTCAAATTAAAATAACAACAAATAAAATAAATAAATAAATGTACATATGTTTTGGGACCAGCAGGTGGTAGAATAGTTATGTTGCTAGACTCCCACCTAGTCGACCATGACCACAGTTTGAGTCCTGGACCCGTTGACTTAAACTCAGGCCGGCACATGTGTGTGCGGGCCCAAAATCCCTAGAATATGGAGAAGGGACTGTGGTGTGGCCTTCTCCCTGGGGGGGATGATTTCTCGCTTTTTGTCTCTCTGTCTCTCTCTGTCTTTCTGGTGAGTGCACGTGCCCTATAGCAAAAAACCTCTCTCAAAAAAATAGATTTTTGCTATAGGGCACATGTTCTTGCCAGAGAGACAGAGAGCAACAGAGAGACAGAAAGCGAGAAATCATCCCCCCAGGGGGGAATGGTCACGCTGCAATCCCTTCTCCTCCATTCTTCTCTCAGGATCTTGGGCACGCATACGCACATGCACCCCGGCGTGAGCTTAAGCCACCAGGTCCAAGACTCAAACCGCAGTCGACTACATGGGAGTCCAGCAACACAGCCATTATGCCAACTGCTGGTCCCGCAAAAATCTATCTTAAAAGAAAAGGAATTCAGTTTGTGTGAAGGGACAGCTGAGGGGAAGGACTGAAAACTGTGGGTGCTCAGTATTTCTGCACACAGGCCCCGAAATGTCAGCAGAGCACATCTGTGTAAGAGGGGCTGTGCCTCGCGTGTGAGAGCTACCGTTTTCCTTTATCCTGGTACCCATCAACAATGGCTAACCATCCCTCAGGGCCTGGAAAACAAGCTGGGTACGGGCCCTGCCTCCTGGGACAGAGTGGGGTACTACCAGCAGCCACTAGGACATCCTAGTGGCTAATGGCAGCCGCTTTTACTGCCCTCTAACCACAGGGCAGCTGCCTCACATGCATAATCCCAGGAGAAGATTCCCGTTACCAACAGCAGAATAGAGGCGGCTAACCCCGGGTCCTGCCCTCACTCTGTCACTGAGTTTATGGCTTTAGATAAATCACTCACTTTTCATTTCTTCTTCCATAAAATGGGGACAATGACAACAGCCACAGTTACTGCAAAGATGAAGGGAGCCAAGGTTTAGGAGGCAGTTAGCATGACTGTCAATCACGTGGACTATTTGAGTAATTCAGATTTTCTACTGATCTGCACAGCAAAAAATGCTCTGATGATGTTTAGTATTATAATCTGTGTTACTGCCTGTGTGTGGATCAGAACACTGAAATCGGCAGGCATGGAGGTCACATGCCCAAGGGCACACAGAAGGACATCCTCCAGCAGTCCCCTCTGGGCTCCCCAGGCTGGCCAACCAGCACACACAAAAAGCTCAGCTCGGATCAAGTCTGAGGCTCCGTGGGTGAATAACCCTCTGATTCTCCCTGCTTCTTTTTAAGATCCAAGCTCAACTCCTGGTGCTTCTGACATAAAACCTGGTGCTTTAGACATAAAAGAGAAAGCCAGGAAAGGCAGCCCCCATGGACTAGAGCAAATCCTTCACTAGCTTTCCTATCCTGTCGAAACCCTAATTCCTGCTGAGCCCTGCTGCCTCCCTGCAGCCTGAAGCTCCCCTTCTCAACAAAGGCTGAGAAACCGCTCCAGAGAAAGGCCGCAGAGACGTGACAAAACTGGATCACGGATGGGGGGGTAAAGAGCACTGCTGGCAAGTGTGAATCTGGACTCTGTATGAAAGCACGCGCTACAGACTGAATTATGTACCCTCTGACCTGCCTAATTCAGATGCTGTGCTTCTTTTTTTTTTAAGAGAGATTTTTGCTATAGGGCACATGCACTCACCAGAGAGACAGGAAGCGAGAAATCACACACACACCCGCCCCCAGGGGCGATGGCCGCACTGCAATCCCTTCTCCATTCTCCTCTAGGGATTTTGGGCACACACGCACATGCGGCTGGTGTGTTTTAAGCCTCCAGGTCTGGGACTCAAACCACAGTTGGCCATGTGGAAGTCTAGCAATGTAACCATTATGCCGCCTGCTGGTCCTCAGGTCCTGTGGTTCTAACCACCAGCACCTCAGAATATGATCACACTTGGAGACAAAAGCTGTGAAGAGGTAATTAAATTAAATTAAAATGGGGGGCAGGTGGTGTGGTGGTTAAGGGTGCTGGACTCCTACATGGCCAACTGCGGTTCAAGTCCCAACCTGGCGGCTTGCTTTCTCACTTTATCTCTTGTCAAATTAAAATAAATAAGGTTAAAAACGAGGTAATTAAATTAAAATTAGATCTCTAGGGTGGATCCTAACCTGATCCGACCACACCTGAGATGAGCAGTGCCCAGCGCCGTGCCTGCACTCACAGGAAAGACCAGACCTTGATCGTAGGCTTCTAGCCCCCAAAACTGTGAGAAGCAGCACCCGCCGTTAAACCTTCCCTCTGTGGACCCGTGTTCTGGCACGGAAGCCACGCACGCCAGCACGTCCACGACAGAGCAGCACACCCGCGACACAGCGGCACGTCCGCAGTACGCTTCTGTGGACAGAGATTGTTCTCTGCCTTTCTGAGACACTGTCCTTGTTCTCTTTTTTTAAAGAATTATTTTGTTTATTTATTTATTATTATTCTCTAATTAGACCAAAGAGAGAGACAGAGAGAGGGAGAAAGTGAGAAAGCAAGCCACGAGGTCCAGGACTCAAACCACGGTTGGCCATGTGGGAGTCCAGTACTTTAACCTCCATGCCACCTGCTGGCCCAACTGTCCTCGTTCCTAGGTGGTTCCCCAGGATAGTTTGGGGCCCAGGGTCATGACAGCTGCAGCGTACTCCTGTGGAGCATCAACAGTGACAACTGAGGTGAGGCGGACGTGTGGCCACGTGGAAGTGCCATGGGAGAGGCAAACACCTCACAGTGTGCGAAGTCTAGGTGAGGGAGAATGGGCCTCATTACGTTAGTCTTGCATCTTGTGTCTGACCTTTTTCAAAATTAGGTTCAAAAAATTATCCGTCTATGAGAGAGAACTAGAACAGAAGAAAGGCAAGGAACAAGGTTTTTCTTGTTGCGGGAGGCAGGGTCTCCCATGTTGCTGTCCCCCTGGCCTCCAAGTTAGCTAGGACTAACTTGGAGTGGGTGGCCCACTCCAAGTGGGTGGGATCAGCCTGGGTGATCAGCGTGGGTGGCCCCACGCTGCCTGTCCTCTTTGGTTTAGGCCCCAGCTAAGCTCAGGCCTCTCCACGTAGCCTCAGCCACCACTCAGTGGTGAACTTCCACTGTGCCACTGCCGCTGGGCCCAAAGGCTTTTGAAAAGATTCCCTTTCTCTTATTTGAGGTGGGAATAGGGAGGGTTTTGTTTTTGTTCTTTTTGATTGTTTTTTTTTTTAAAAAAAAAAAAAAAAGGCAATCCATTGTAGGATCCAGCACCTAAAACGCTCACCGCTCTCCACTCACCGGCATCTCTCAGGCAAGAACCGAGGAAGACCATGAGCCGTTTGGCCGGGGAGCGGCATGACTGGGAGCGACGGGTCCTACCTACCTGACGGAGAGACACCTGCCTGCTGGAAGAACAAGGTCCAGATGCAGGGCCTCTGGAGAGAAGAGGGACCTCCAGCTGCTGAGTCTGAGGGTCGTGCCCCTCCTCCTTGATCCCCCAATCCCTGGATCCCCCAGCTCCTCTCCAGAGTGGGAGAGCATGGGGGAGAGGAGGCAGAGCTGGTACATCTGGTGAACAGGACACTGCTCCCGCCAGGGAGACTTCCAAGAACTGCACTCTTGAGTAAGGAGGAAAGTTCCCCTGCAACCAGGAAAAGGCTGCAGGGCGTGGCCTGAGTAGGGGCGGGGTTAGAACGTTGTTTGGGCCACTTCACTGTTAAGCTCTGCCATCACTGGTACAGACCATTACATGACCCACTATGGGGACTTCACCCATAAAACGCACTCTAAGTAAATATTTTTGTCAAAAAGAAAAACATTCAGATCTAAAGACCCCTAAAGCCACTAAGCAGCTGCGGGTCAAAGGCTCATGTCAAAGGTCGCACAGCCAGTAAAAGGCAAAGTAAGAGGCTCAGAGTAGGGAAAACCCCTGCCCAGAGTCACAGGGCCAAAGGAGGGGCTGTGGCCCCTTGGCCTGTGGCCCAAGCACCCTGGCCGCACGTCCACCTGCCCCAAGTGTCCACCACCCTCCATCTGCCCTTTCCTGGAGGTTCTGGCTACACCCTCCTGCTCCCAGGGAGAAGGAGCCATCCCTCAAGATGGAGAAGGTGACACTGCTGAGCCTCACACCCACGGGAGGACGCCCATCAGCCCTGCCCAGGCTGATCCCACCACACTGGCCATCAGCATGTGCCCCACACCTCCACACTCCCCTCTGATCCCTAGAACATGAACCCTCTCCCTCCCACCCTCTTGCTCTCTTCTCTCCATTCTGTCTCTAACCAGCCCATTCTCCCTAAATCCCAAACACACACCGTTCTTCCCTTAACCCAGTCTAAATTCCCTAAAAATCCACCAGCCTTCCAACTCTCTAAGTAGAGCCTCAGGTGGGCTGGAGACAGAGACTGGCCCAGCCTCTGGGTGGGTGTGTAAGTAGGAGGAACTTGGGTTCAGGAGTCAGACCTAGAGCCCTTAGAAATATCTGTAACTGGGACCAGCAGATGGTGTAAAGTCTACATCGCTGAACTCCCACGTAGTCAACCTACCGCAGTTTGAGTCTCAGATCCAATGGCTTAAAAAACTCACTCTAGGGACCAGCAGTCAGCGTAATTGCTATGTTGCTGGACTCCCATGTAGTCGACCATGGTTCGAGTCCTGGACCTGGTGGCTTAAACTCTCGCTGGGCTTGTGTGCATGCGTGCCCAAGATACTGAGAGAAGAATGGAGAAGGGATTGCGGTGTGGCCATCCTCCCAGGGGGTGATTTCTCACTTTCTGTCTCTCTGTTTCTCTCTGGTAAGCACACGTGCCCTATAGCAAAAACCTCTCAAAACAAAAAACAAAACAAACAAACAAAAAAAAACTCACTCTGGGCATGCCCAAAATCCCAAAAGGATAATTGAGGAGAAGGGATTGTGGTATGGCATCCCTCCTGGCGGGTGATTTCTCACTTTCTCTGTTTCTCTGGCAAGGGCATGTGCCCTATAGCAAAAATCTCTTAAAAAAAAAAAAGAAAGAACGAACGAATGAACTGTAACTAATGGAGGGCCAGCCCCACAGTGCAGTGGTTAGGAGAGCTGGATCCCATATGGCTGACCATGGTTGAATCCAGGCCCTACTGGCTTAAAAAACATGCAGGGTGTGTGTGCATGTGTGCCCCAAATCCTGAAAAAAATAGAGAAATTGCAAAAGGATGTGGAAATGACCATACCCTATTGGGGGGAGGAGTCTTACTCTCTCCGTCTTTGTCAAGCCAGAGAGCAAACACAGTGCCCTCTGGCCAAAGAAGAAACAAAAACAACTAGTCTAAGGTCATATTATGGATATGAAAACTAAATGCCAAAAAAAATAATAATAATAATGATTTTTTTGTGACCTGATATCAGACCCTTTCTTTTCAGATAGCATGATCAGCATTCTACCTCTGCCAGGCAGTATTACAATTTAAGAGGGTTTAGGGATCATTTCTTTTCCTACAAAGACTAAACTCTTCTTTTTAAAATCTCTGTGAGTCATCCAAACCGGGTTTGAGCACAGCCGTTGATGGTAATATCACCCTTTGCCCAGAGGACAGCTCCAGTTATTTCGAAGTCTTTATAATACATGAACATTGCCTTTCCTGAAATTTCTTTATTTTTTAATTGACAAAGGGTTTGTGTGCTTGCCAGAGAGATAGGAGAGGGCCAGTGGGTATGTGCTGTGATCCCCTCTCCTCTATTTCTTCATTCTGTCAGGACTTGGGGCAAGCATACGCATGAGCCTGGCATGTTTTTCAAGTCACCGGTGCCAGGATTTGAACCATGATTGGCCATGTAGGATCTGGCTCCTTTAGCCACTTGGCTATAGAACCGACCCTCCTGAACTTTCTCCATATTGACCCCATTCATGCTCACTAAACCCAAAGACAGCTACCACTTTTCTATGTCTTTAAATATTTGTTATCAACTTTCATCTCTTCTCCAAGTATCCTCTTTCCAAGTTAATGTGAGTTCGTCGGAATTTGGTTTATCGTTCTGCTAAACTGAAAGGCTAAGAAGAGCTTAGCAGCTCTTTTATACTGTATATACCCCACTATCAGGACTTAACCTCAGAAAATGCACTCCAGGGACCAGCAGTTGGCGTAATGGCTATGTCACTGAACTTCCATGTAGTCGACCATGGTTCGAGTCCCAGAGGCTTATACTCATCCTGGGCGCGTGTGGTGCGTGCGTGCCCAAGATCCCGAGAGGAGAATGAAGGAGAAGGGATTGCGGCATGGCCATCCCCCCTGGGGGGGTGATTTCTTGCTTTCTGTCTCTCTGTCTTTCTCTGTCTCTCTGGCAAGCTCACGCGCCCTATAGCAAAAATCTCTCCTAAAAGAATAAAAGAAAATGCCCTCCAATGGGACCAGATGGTGTGATGGTTAGGTCACTGGACTCTCATGTAGTTGACTGTGGTTCTAGTCCCAGGCTCAGTGGTTTAAACTCACACCAGGCACATGTGCATGTGTACCCAAGATCCCAAGAGGAGAATATAGGAGAAGGGATTGCGGTATGGCCATCTCCCTGGGGGGTGATTTCTCACTTTCTGTCTCTGTCTCTCCAGCGAGTGCATGTACCCTATACCAGAAATCTCTCAAAAAAGAAAAAGAAATAAAGAAATAAAATGCACTCCAAATAAATGTTTTTGTTTAAAAAAAACAGACCTTAAAACCACCAAGAGGTTGAAGGTCAGAGAGGTTCATGCCAAAGGTCACACAACAAACAGTAAACAGCAAAGCAGGAGGCTGAGAAGGGAAGTGTCACATTGTGTAGCGCACCACGTCACACAAACTGGATTCTTGGTTTAGGCTGAAATGGCACTGGGTGGGCACTAAAAAGTGTGACGTGGGGGACCAGCAAGTGGCAGGTGGTTAAATCGCTGGACAACCCCACATGGCTGACCACGGTTCAAGTCCTGGACCTGGTGGCTTGCTTTCTCACTCCCTGCCCACCCCCAGGTGTGTGTGTATATCTCTGGTCAAATTAAAATGAATGAATAAATAAAATTAAATAATTCTAAAAAATGTGTGACACGTCTACCCCAATTCCTCGCTTTGCCTACCACATTGAAGGGAGTAACAGGGATGTACAAACCTGATAACTCCAGACAAGCTGGCCCCCTGGGGCAGTGACAGGCAGACTCACCATGTGCTAATCTTGGCCATGGGAGCTCATCTAAGAGACTGTCTACCTTGGGGCGGAAAAGGGCTTTATCGGTGCCACCTCTGCCATCGCTCCTGGCACTATGACCAGAGCACATCACTCCCAGCCACTCCAGGAGACTCGAAGACCTTGAATACCGAGACTTGATACCTTCATCCTGGCCTCTGCCCGTCCTTGTCCTCAGATCCTTCATGGAACCTCCAGGAACAGATCGGACCAGCTCTCTCCCTTCAAGGAAAGATTCTTGGACATTTGGAGACCCACGACTGGCTTGCGGTGATCAGCTCACATGAGCTGTTCCCATTCCTTGGTCTGACGGCTTTGCCACGCTAAATTTGACGCTACACAATAAAGTCTGACATTGTAGGATGATACAAATGTGTCCGGGATCTTCTTCCCTCACTCATGACACATGACAAGTAGCAGAATTAGGACAGAATCCAGGATCTACAATTCAGTCCACTGCTTCATCTGCCACGTTACCAACCAAATCAGAAACCAGAATACACTAAGTTAAACATGCAACTCAGGGCTACCTGGTAGCACAGCTGTAAAATGTGACATTCTGTGAGGCAAACCTAGTGGGAAGGTTAGGGGACCTCTGCAGGTTTGTGTCATTGATTGGAGCTGGCTGAAAAGAGGAGAGGGATTGCTGCATGGGGACAAAGTGGTCTCTCTGTCTTTCTTGTTCATGGAAGAAATAAATATATTTGCTTTGTTTTGACTTTTTAACTGTTAGAGGGCACATGTGCTTGCCAGAGACAGAGAGAAAGCGCCTCTCCTCCCAAGGGGGCATGATCATGCCACAATCCCTCCTCCCTTTCTCCACCCTTTCGGGATTTTTGAGCACACACATGTACCAATGTGTTTTTCAAGCCACCATGGCTGGGATTAGAACCACATTTAGCTATATGGGATCAGCTTCCCTTATGGGCCGGCCCCTACATTTTAAAAAATACACAAATTTCAAAATAAATTTCAAAATAAATGTGCAACTCGCCTTGCCCTCCCACTGCTGACTCCTTGCCAGCTCTATCTGCTCTCTTTCCCACAGCTCTTATTAGAATTTAACCCCCCTTGGGCCGGCAAGTGGTGTGGTGTTGAAGGGCGCTGGACTCCCACATGGCTGACCACGGTTCAAGTTTCAATCCTGGTGGCTTGCTTTCTCACTTTCCCCTTTCTCTCTCACTCTGTCTCTCTCTGGTCGAATTAAAATAAGTAAATAAATAAGTAGTTAAAAATAATTCTTGGGAACCAGCAGGTAACGTAATGGCTATGTCGCTGGTCTCCCACATAGTCGACCACGGTTCGTGTCCCAGACCCAGTGGCTTAAAACTCATGCCGGGCACATGTGCGTGCGTGCCCAAGATCCCGAGAGGAGAATGGAGGAGAAGGGATTGTGGCGTGACCATCTCCCCTGGGGGGTGATTTCTCACTTTCTGTCTCTATGTCTCTCTCTGTCTGTCTGGCGAGCGCACGCACCCTATAGCGAAAATCTCTCCAATAAATAAATAAATAAATAAAAAATAATTCTTAAAAAAAAAAAAAAAAAAGTAACTTAACCCCCCTGTGGGGCCGGAAGGTGGCATGATGGTTAAGGGCACTGAACTCCCACAAGGCTGATGGTGGTTTGAGTCCCGGACCTGGTGGCTTGCCTTCTCACTTTCCCTCTCTCTGTCTCTCTCTGGTCAAATTAAAATAAATAAATAAAGTTAAATAAAATAATTCTTTAATTTAAAAAAAAAAAAAAGAACTTAAGCCCCCTAGATAGGAATCTTTTGTCTGTCACTCACTGACTTATTTCAAGCTCCTGGACCAGTGCCTACTTCGGACAGTAAGTGCTCAGTAAGTATCTGCTGAATAAATAAACTGGTCCAACAAGCATTTATTGATACTTATTATGGCTGGACTGTGAACAGTATCACTTAGCTGGATCCTAAATAGACCCAGGCATTACTGCTCTCTGAACCCTAAAGTAAGCCAACCCTTCATCTGGTTCCAGGCAGGGGCTAGCAAGCCGACCCAAACCCGGACCAGATTTCCTTAAACAACCAAATTTCCAAACAAAACTAAAACATAAGACTCATCCTTGAAATTTCCTGAAGCCTCCTGGAGCAGGAGTCTCACCCACTCCTCCAAAAGCCCAGCTGGGCTCCACCCAGCCACCCAGTGCCAGATCCACAGTGACTGCTTTTCAGTATTACTCTTCCCTAAGTGAGAGTCCCACAGCCCACATGTGGGTATCACTGGGCACTCTGGTGTCAGGAGGAGGGTGTGGAGGGCAGCTCATGCACACCAGCTGCTCCTCCCCAGGGCTTCAGGTGAGGAGACTAAGATTCCAGAAATGCCGCTGGGCCTCCTGGCCCTTGCCTTCGTGGTATGCAGAACACCCTGGCAGGAACCCTGCTGGAAGCAAATTCTGTGTGCGCACTGCACGTAAAATCCCTGGGTTCCTGCAGGCCGCCCAAGAAGCCTCCCCTTCAGCCCATAGGAACACAAACGCCATGTGCATCTGGACGGGGCTGAGCCAGTTTGCGGAGGACAAGACTCACTTTTAACGTAGGCTTTGGCCAAACCCAAAAGCTGTTCCAAGAAGTCTTGAGTCTACTCTTTCTCCCAGAGCAAGCAAGAGAACGATTCGAGGAGACTGCTGCAGAGCAAAGCAAGCATTCTAGAAATGCAGCCTTACTTCAGAATGGTCTTCCAGAAGAGGGAACCAAAAATAGTCTCCATCAGCCCCTCCCCCTAGCCGATGGACTTAATGAGCCACTGCAGCAGCACTTACTGAACCGCGGTGTGGGTACTGGGCAAACCGGCCTGCTGCTGATCCCGCTCCACCTGCTAGCTGTGCAGCTGGAGCCACGGACTGCCTCTCTGAGCTTTGGAATTCTCATTTGTAAAAAAAAAAAAAAAAAAAAAAATCACAATAATAACTGAAACGATTAATAGGATTGTTGCGGGAATTCAATGAGAGAATGCTGAGCCCAGTACTTGCCACACAGTAGGCGCTTAGAGAGAGGTAGGTCTTTCAAAGGAAAGGACATGCCCATGTTGAAAAACGAAAAGCTATGACTTAAGGGGAGGCTAGAAGTCCCACAAACCATTGTTTACACGTTTACTTATTTCCTAAGCGTTTGCTGGTACTGTCTTTCAAATACACTTTACCCTCAGAGCACGTTGGGGTGGCAGCGGTGCAGGGCAGAGCGACAGGCCTCCGACAAAGAGCGGCGGCGAGCCCCCAGGAGCCCTCTGGCCCCAAACCCTCCCGAGTGGCTTCAAAACATCCGACGCGCCCCTCCTCTGGGAGAAGAGGCTGGAGGCCATCATTAGCGGGACACTCGGCGCTGGGACTTCAAACTCACCACCACTAAGAAGTGGTCATCTTTTGTCCCTAAAGAAAAATATGCACGTCAGGGCCCTGAAGCCCACGGAAATAGAAGGCGGCGTCGAGACGCCACGCGCATGCTTCCAACGCTGGGTCAGGCCCTGACAGAAATCGAAGAGATGGGCGGTGCCTGCCCCGGAGAAGCCACAGTTCCCGAGGGGCTGGAAGTGGGGCGCCAGGGCTCCTGAGGACCCCCCTGGGCACCGCCAGACGAAGGGAGAAGGGCAGCGGCGGCCAGGGGTCCCGGGCTCCCCTCACCTGGCCACCGCGTTCAGCGCATCAGGCAGGGCGAGGCCCCTCCGGCCCT
Organism: Tupaia tana; assembly: GCA_026018925.1. Lineage (NCBI taxonomy): Eukaryota > Metazoa > Chordata > Mammalia > Scandentia > Tupaiidae > Tupaia > Tupaia tana. The sequence continues at coordinate 102,129,585 of JAKSZU010000013.1, read as the reverse complement.
GAGCGCAGCTGGAGTCGCCCCTGCAGCAAGAGGCCCGGCCCCCTGAAGCAGCAGCCGGCGTCCCGGAACTCACCTGCTGTCGCAACCGCGCCGCCGCCGCTTGTCAGTCAAGCGCACCCAGCGCCGCGCCGCTTGGGGTCTTGGGGGCCGGACAGCCGCGCCCCGCCTCCTCCCCCTCAGCCGTCCAATCGAGAGGAGATGACGCTACGGCTGAGGGCGTGGCCGCGGGACCGCGCGTGCGGGGCGGGACGGGGGGCGGGGCCCGAGCGTTGACAGCGCCGACGCGCGCCGGAAGTCGCCTGGGCTACTGCGCAGCGGCGCGGCGGCTGGACCGCTGGGCCGGCGCCACCATGCCGGTCACCGGGAAGACTTTTCGCCGGCGCAGGGCCGACTCCGAGTCGGAGGAAGATGAGCAGGACTCAGAGGAGGTTCGGTGCGTGTGGGGCGGTGCTCCCAGGGGTCTGGGAGAGAAAGACTAGCTTGGGGGACTCACCACGGGCCAGGCGCCCCGCTGGGAGCCAAGGGTTGTTATCCCGCGGCCAAAGAAATCGAGGCTCCTGGGGATGAGGCCGCCACCCCAAGGCCGCACGATTGGAGGGAGTATCCCCGAGACTTGCAGCGGATCTGACTCCCGGCGGGAGGTCTAGGCGCGGGGTCGCCCTCTAGACCACTGTGCTGGCGATTTAGCAGCGGGGCAGGGGTGCTCTCCAAGCTGTCTTTGGCTTTGGGTTTTACACAGGGTCTTTCAAGTGCATTGCCCTTTTCCAGATTAAAACTGGAAGAGACCCGAGAGGTGCAGAACTTGAGGAAGAGACCCAATGGGGTGAGGTGAGTACTGCAGAGAGGAGGCGGAGAGACACGCCCCCGCCTGGGTTGCTGTCACAAATATCTCCCCAGAATGGCCCCTTTTCTTAACATGGTATGCCTTCCAGTGCCCAGAAAGGGGACCAGCCTTCTTTGACAACGTTTAAGCCGGGAATATCTGAGCCACGAGTTTTGGGGTCTACTCCAGAGACACAGAAACAAGTCACTAACTCACGTTTTCATTGCACTTTATTCATTGTAAAATGCACGTTAAATGTTTGGAAAATTTAGGGGAAAATGTAATAAAGAGAATAAATAGCACCCAGAATTCTCCTTTCCAGGCTTAACAAGTGTTAATATTTAAGGTTCTTAAGGTTTTTAAAGAATTTGCGATAGGGTATGTGTGCTTGCCCGGGTGAGGTGGGGGAGGATAGTGAAAATGCACTATCCAGGAGAGATGGCCATGCAGTCCCTTCTCTATTCTCCTCTTGAGATTTAGGGCACACATGCACACCCATGTTCTATGTGTGCTTTTCAGACCACTGGATCTGGAACTCAAACTGCCATGTAGTTAGCCATGTGGGATCCAGCCACCTTAACCACCATGCCACCAGCTGGCCTTGGTTCTTCTGTATGTTTCTTCTCTTTCTTTTTATAAAGATTGTGAGCAGCTTTATACATTTATGTTGTTTTCGATTCTTATGACCTTGTGAACACTGTCCATGCCACTGAGTGTTTTTCAAGAAACCATTTTAGTGGCTACATAATATCTCACTGGATGTATGGACTGTAATTTATTAACAAATTCCCTATTTTGTGACACATAGGTCATTTTGTACATTTTTACCAATAGGCTACAGTATATATTCTCTTACATTGATCTTTAACCTCATTTTCCCTGAAAGGAAAAATCTTAAAAACGAGGTTACCAGACCAAGATAATGCCAAGTGGTTTTACAGGAAAGTGTACACTTCATTCACCACCAGTCCCTGCCCCCTGCATCTACAGTCTCGTTGAGCCCTGTTTTATTCTTGTAGGTTTTTCCAGCTAGTTCTCATGCCTACCCCTCAAATCTCGCCCTGGCATTAATGTTGCAGTCTACAAATCTCCTTAGTGCTCCTTTTCATCTCTGAATTGTGCCATTTCTTTCCCTCCTGCCCCTGCTTCCTTTTTTGGTTTCACTCAGTGCCGTGGCCCTGCTGGTGGGAGAGAAGGTACAAGAAGAGACCACTCTAGTGGTAAGTTGTGTTCTTCAAAGGGCAGTGGGAAGATGTGGCTGCTCCTTAGGGGGTAACTGCATTTTCTTAAAAGAAAATAAAAATTCCACTGCCAGTCCTATAGAAGCTTCCTTTAAGTTGTGTTTGCTTTCTGTAGGATGATCCCTTTCAGATGAAGACAGGTGGTATGGTGGACATGAAGAAGCTGAAAGAACGGGGTAAAGATAAGTAAGTATGCAACATGCTGAGAGGCAAGTTCACCTCTTACCGAGGGTCTGGGTCTTTGTGCTCTGAGAGAGCTGGGGCCCGCAGCAGCAGCAGACTTTTTGCTTTGCAAAGAGTATGTTGTAGGGACCAGCAGTTAGCGTAATGGCTATGTCGCTGGACTCCCACGTAGTCGACCGCGGTTCGAGTCCCGGACCCGGCGGCTTAAACTCACGCCGGGCACGTGTGCGTGCGTGCCCAAGATCCCGAGAGGAGAATGGAGGAGAAGGGATTGCGGCGTGGCCATCCCCCCTGGGGGGTGATTTCCTGCTTTCTATCTCTCTGTCTCTCTCTGTCTGTCTGGCGAGCGCACGCGCCCTATAGCAAAAACCTCTCCAAAAAAAAAAAAAAAGAGTATGTTGTATACAAACAAAAGAAAACAAAGCCTCTTTAAAAATGATCTTACAAGGAGTAAGTAGACTCCTTTTGTAAAAATGCATTGTTTATAATCTTTCAAACTTATGTGGAAGTTTTGTATAAAAGCACAATTAGAAAACTAATACCTTCAAACCGTAAAAAAGTTTTAAAAAATAAAGTATCCACTTGTGACTCAGAGATATACCCAGAGGTAACAGTTTGCTTGCATAAATTCTAGAGTTTCATATATATTTATTTTTTCTCATCCATAATAAGGATATTATACTTTTTTGTTGTGTCCTTGTTTTATTCCTGTAACATAAAACAGCCTCACTGAGTTGTGACTTTAAAGTTTTGCCTCATTGGTCTCTTTCTGTTCAGGATTAGTGAAGAGGAGGACCTCCACCTAGGGACGTCATTTTCTGCAGAAACCAACCGAAGGGATGAGGATGCAGACATGTAAGTGTCAGTCTGTTTGGCTGTGAATGATTGGAACTGGGCCACAGTCACATAGAGTCCAAGATATTTAGTCACAGATGATGTTTCTAGAATTTTCTAGAAGACATCAGAGTTGGTCCCTCTCTCACTCCAAACTTGAGAACTTTGAAAACTTCTTTTTTTAAAAAAGAATTATTTTCTTTTCTCTCCTCTCTCTCTCTCTCTCTCTTTCTCTCTCTTTGTTTTAATATGACCAGAGAGGGACAGAGAGAGAGAGAGGGAAAGTGAGAAAGCAAGCCACCAGGTCCGGGACTCAAACCATGGTCGGCCCTGTGGTATTCCAGCATCTTCAACCACCACGCCACCTGCCAGCCTCAAGAACTTTGAAAATACCGTAAAAGTTCTTCAGAAGGGTGGTCTGCAAGAACAAATATGGACTTGCCTGTTTTTTATTTTGCCAACAAGGCATCTTTCTGTCTTTAAATTTTACATTGTAGATTTATAGGATGTAATCTTATAATACAGGTTGGTGCTTTAGTTGAAAATCTCTAACTTGATAAGAAGAATTTTAGCTATTTTTATTTTTCTCATTTCTCCTGGACTAATGAAGATTTCCTGATGGGCCATCACCAGACTGGGGGCCAGTGTTGGCGACCATGAATATAGCAGTCACCCATCACGATCTTTCTGTCCCTCCCCATGGCCTCTGGGTTTCTCATTTCAGGATGAAGTACATTGAAACAGAACTAAAGAAGAGAAAAGGGATCGTGGAACATGAGGAGCAGAAAGTGAAGCCGAAGAATGCAGAGGACTGTCTTTATGAACTTCCAGAAAATATCCGCGTTTCCTCGGCCAAGAAGACCGAAGAGATGCTTTCCAACCAGATGCTGAGCGGCATCCCTGAGGTGGACCTCGGCATTGAGTAAGAACTCGCTGCTGCTCAGTCCAAAGTTCCTAGACCCAGGCCAGCCCTAGCTTAATGGGTCAGGGAGCTGGGTCCCACATGGCCCACAGTAGTCCAAATCCTGGTCCTAGCAGCTTGAAAAATGCCAGGCATGTACGCATACACGCCCCAGATCCTGACAGGATGGAGAAAGAGAGGAAGGATCGCTGTGTGACCATACCCCATTGGGGGGGATACTTTCTCCTCTCCCTCTCTCTCATCTCTCTGTTTCTCTCTAGCAAGTGCACGTGTCCTCTGGTAATTCAAAAGAAAATAAATGCCGGGGCCATTTCTTACCATGTCTCCATGGAAACCCACAAACATAAATGTATTTTCTCTGGCAGGTTGTCCACACGTGTTTCTCTTGGTGCTTGGTCATAGTAGTTGAGAAGACTTAGGGACCAGCCACTAAAAGCAAAAGTGGTTTTATAGCCTTTGTTCACAGCTCTTCAGCTGGTCTTTATTCTTCCGTTTTCTTCTTGCAGGAGCCATGTTAAAGGCTTACCCATCCCCTCGCCCCATCATCCTCCTTTCATTTCAGCTAAAAAATATCTGATTTAAAAGGGCATTAAAGGGAGGCCAGTAGGTAGCATGGTAGTTAAAGGCACTGGACTCCCACATAGCCTAGTGCAGTTTAAGTCCTAGACCTGGCAGCTTGCCTGGCAGCTTGCTTTCTCACTCCCCCCTAACTCTGTCCTCTTTAGTCAAATAAAAACAAATAAATACATAAATAAAATCAATGAAGTTCAGGACCAGCAGTTAGCGTAATGGCTATGTCGCTGGACTCCCATGTAGTGACTGTGGTTCGAGTCCCAGACCCCGGTGGCTTAAACTCATGTCGGGTGCATGTGCATGCATGCCCAAGATCCCAAGAGGAGTCTGGAGGAGAAGGGATTGCGGCGTGACCGTCCCCCTTGGGGGGTGATTTCTTGCTTTCTGTCTCTCTGGCGAGCGCACGCACCCTATAGCTAAAACCTCTCCAAAAATAAATAAAGTTCAGTAAAATAATTATCTTTTTTAAGGTTTTTTTTTAAAAGAATTATTTTACTTATTCACTCATTTTATTTTAATTTGACCAGAGAGAGAGAGACACGGCGGGTGGGGGAGTGAGAAAGTAAGCCACCAGGTCCGGTACTCGAATTGTGGTTGGCCACGTGGGAGTGTCCAGCACCTTAACCACCATGCCACCCGCTGATCCCCAGTAAAATAATTCTTAAAAAAAAATTCTTAAAAAAGAAAAGGGCATTATCAGGACTAGCAGATGACGTTATGGTTACATTGCTCAACTCCCATATAGTCTCAGACCCAGTGGCTTAAAATTCACACCAGGTGCATGTGCGTGCATGCCCAAGATCCCAAGAGGAGACTGGAGGAGAAGGGATTGTAGCATGGGCATACCCCCCTTGGTGGTGATTTCTCGCTTTCTATTTCTCTGTCTCTCTCAGGCGAGCTTACGTGCCCTACAGCAAAATCCTTTCTTAAAAAAAGGGCTGGGGGGCATTATCAGTGGTAGAATGCAGTGCTCTGTGAGGCTGACCCAAATGGGGAGGTCCAGGTTCCTGTCTGGAGACCTCCCTGAGTATACCGGGCACGTTCAATGCCATGATCCAGAGCTGGCTGAGGTTGGGGGTAGATCGCAGCATTGAGACTCCACTGGGGCTGCACACATGCATGCTATGTCTCATTCAGGGAAGAAATAAGTCAGCTCTTTTTTTCTTAATTTACCAGAGGGTGCATGTACTCACTGGGGAGTGACAAAAAGAAAGGGGAAGTGAGAAAGCACCCCCCATGAGGATGGTCATGCTGCAATCCCATCTCCTTTGTTCCTTTTGGAATTTGGCATGCATGCACACACATATGAGGCCCAGGACAGGTGATTTCATTGTGCAGGGGTGGGTTGCCAACCTCGGCAGTCCATTCTGAGAACCAAAGGTGCTGTGATCTAACGTGCAGTGTGGCTTCTTTCTCCTGTAGTGCAAAAATAAAAAATATCATCTCCACGGAGGATGCCAAGGCTCGCCTGCTGGCAGAGCAGCAGAACAAGAAGAAGGACAGCGAGACGTCCTTCGTGCCTACCAACATGGCTGTGAATTACGTGCAGCACAACCGATGTGAGCATCTTGTGGGGGACAGCCCCAGCCTGTGCCCCCACTCACTGGGCTGAGGTCCCGGGAACCCCAAATTATATTTTTGGAACCCCAACTTCTGCCTGACCTGCCCCCTGGTCTCCTTTCCAGTTTATCACGAGGAGCTCAATGCTCCCATTCGGAGAAACAAAGAAGAGCCCAAAGCCCGGCCCTTGAGAGTGGGTGACACAGAGAAGCCGGAGCCTGAACGTGAGTACAGAGGAGGCCTCAGAGCCACTCAGTGGTCAGTGCTCAGGGGGCCATGAAGACAGGTTAGGGCTGGCAGGGGCGGAGCTGGGGCCTTGGGCCAGGTCATATGAGTTCCAGGCCTCAATTTCCTCCTCTGTAAAATGGGGATAGGAATAAAAACTACCTCTTAGAGCTGCTCTGAAGATTCATGGGCTATCAGAGTAGGCTTAAGGTCAGCAGGTGGCATAGTGGAAAAGGTGCTGGATTCCCACGTGGCTGACTGCAGTTCAAGTCCTGGACCTGATGGCTTATTTTGTTACTTTCCCTCTCTCTCTCTCTCTCTGTCTCTCATAAGCATACGTGCCCCATAGCAAATTTAAAATAATAATAATAATGATAAAAATTAAACAAATCTAAAAAAATAAAAAACAAACAGTAGGCTCAAGAAATTGGAAGATTTTGAGGACCACATGGTGGCACAGTGGTAAGACGCTACATTCCACAAGACGGACCACATGTGGAGGTTCCAGGTTTGCATCTAGAGACTCCCCGACTGTGCTAGGTTTACATGCACCCACGATCTGGGCCCAGCTAAAGCTGGCAGTGGACTGCAGTGTCAAGACCCTGTGGAGATGCTATCTTTCTGTCTGCTCCCTCTCTTTCACTTGCTTATGGAAGAAATACATAATTTTCTTTAAGATTTTTACCACAGGGTGTGTGTGTGCTTGCCAGAGAGACAGATAAGATAAGACAGATAGGGAAAGTGAGAAATCACTCCCAGGGGAATGGCCACGCTGCAATCCTTTCTCCTCCATGCTCCTCTCAGGATACGTCATTTTTTTTAAAAGAAATTTACAGTAAAAACAAAAATTAGAAAATTTCAATGAGCAAAAATAAAGTTACTGATAAATGGCAGGTACTTCCTAAGGTCTTACTGCATGCTTAGGTACTGGATTTGGTGCTGGGGTGCCTGTGCGGAGTGAGATGGGCATGGTCCTTGAGTCCAGCAGTGGGTTCCAGCATAACCAACAGCCTCTCCTGTGCTTTCCCTTCTCAGGGTCGCCCCCTAACCGCAAGCGCCCTGCTAATGAGAAGGCCACCGATGACTATCACTATGAGAAGTTCAAGAAGATGAACAGGCGATACTGAGTCCGAGCCTAGCAGAGCAAGATGTGAAGACACCTCCCTCCCCGCCCCATGAGAGAGCTTCCCAGACTGGCACCTGCTCATTGGCCTGCACTCAGTTCAAGACCAGACTCAGCCCTGTTGCTTACCTGCTGCTTTTTCATGCACTAAATTTGTAACTTTTTGAAACAAAGCAATGTGTAGTTTTCCTATTTAAGGGCAGACTCTTCTTGTGAGAATTGTTAAATCTTGTTTGTAAATATGTGGGCTTTCTCTTAGTGTTTGTTCCAGGTCAAGAGGAACAGCTGTGTGTTCAGGGTGATGCTACCCTGGGATTGTGCTCTTGTTATATATGTGAGCACATACTTAGAACGAGGGTTAAAACTGCATTCTCATTTAGAGTGAGTCCAGCTGAACGCAGAAAATTCTAGTATAGGAGAACCAGATATAGTAGCGAGCTAAGGAGGCTGAGGCAGGAGGATCACAAGTTCAAGGCCAGCCTGGACAACGTGGTGAGAACTTCTCTTAAAAAAAAAAGATTGGGATGGGATCAACGAAAAAAGGTATTTTCTGACTTTGTCAAAATTACCTGTTTCTTTTCATTAAGAAAAAGAATATATTTCCTATTGCTTTTAGAGTTTATTAAATATGAAGGGAATCCAACCTTATTGTTTGTATTGTCTTTCCTTACACCAGCCTCTGGTAATGTTTTCAAAGCCCTGGGGTTGGGTAGCTCAAATATAAATGTGAATTACTGGGATAGATTTCATCATCTATTCAAAAGATGTGGACGTGCTCCAGCCTGTGAGCCGCCAAGTACCTGCCTCCGTGCTCGCACTTTTCCTACGGCATTTTCACAGGACAGCATGAGGAAAGAGCAGGTCGGATGACTTCTGGACTGACTGAGAGTGGGTTATGGTTACAAAGGTTTGGCTTTGGAGCCAGATTTGAGCCCTGTTCACAGCAAAATCCCTTGCCCTGTGAGCCTCAGTTTTCCCTGTAAGATGGAGAATTTTTTTCCCCTCTACTAGGATTCTCACAGTCAGTGAAGATAGGAACCTTTTTTTTTTTTTTTTTTTTTTTTAATTTGAATCTCCAGGGTTAACCTGCACACAGGCAGCCAGAACTAGAAATAAGTAAATGAATAAATGATCCCTACCTTCAGTATTGTGAGGACCAGAAGTGATACGTAGTGGTTGGCCTATAATAGGTGCTCATACCTGTTTTTAAAATTTTAATATAATGTGGAAAAAAAAAATAGGACCTTAAAAATGTTTCCAGAATTGGGACTAGCAGATGGTGTAATGGTTACATTGCTGGACTCCCACATGGCTGGCCACAGTTTGAGTCCCAGACGGTGGCTTCAAACTCACGCTGGTTGTGTGTGTGTGTGCATGCCCAAAATCCTGAGTTAAATGGAAGAAAAGGGATTGTGGCATGGCTATCCCCCTGGGGGGTGATTTTTTTGTTTTCTGTCTCTCTGTATATCTCTCCAGCAACGACATGCATCCTATAGCAAAAATCCTCCTTAAAAAAATGTTTTCAGGGACCAGCGGTTAGCATAATGGCTATGTCACTGGACTCCCACGTAGTCGACCATGGTTCGTGTCCCGGACCCGGTGGCTTAAAACTCACGCCGGGTGTGTGTGCGTGCGTGCCCAAGATCCTGAGAGGAGGATGGAGGAGAAGGTGTGGCATGGCCATCCCCCCGGGGAGTGATTTCGCGCTTTCTGTCTGTCTGTCTCTGTCTGGCGAGTGCACATGCCCTATAGCAAAAACCTCTCCAAAAAAAAAAATGTTTCTAGAATATTTCAACATGCATGGAGCTCCCACAACATAAAAGGGTAAGCAAGATAAATAAATTCAGAGGGCCCAGCACATGCCCTGGCACCGAGGCCTGCAATTATGGGAGGGGTGGGCGCAGAAGCAGATGACAGTTCCTGCTTTCCAGAATTCCCTGTGCGAGAGGAAGGGTTGCCTTTTGTCCAATTTAAAAGTGGTCTCTGCATGGTGGGATCCAGATTCCTCACTATTGATGTGAGAATCGACAGAGAAGCAAGGGGAAGAAGACAAAGTGATCACGTAATGGAAAAGCTGGAAATGCCAGCATGAACTGAGGTTCGGCTTAGTGTCCCTAGGCACGGAAATGTCTGTAAACGTGTGTACACACTGGTTAGTGCACATATTTCTTTGTCAACTTTTGGTGAATGAAAGAAATGACATGTCAGTAATGAGAAGCATACCTAGCACCCAGATCTTGGTTTCTAATATCTCCAATAAAGGCACCAGGGTTCCCTGTAGAAATGGCTGATTCATGACCAGCAGGTGGCATGGTACTTAAGGCACTGGACACTCCCACATGCCAACCACGGTTTGAGTCCCAGACCTGGTGGCTTGCTTTCTCACTTCCTCTCTCTCTCTCTCTCTCTCTCTGTCTCTCTGGTCAAATTATTTTTAAAAAAATGAATGAATAAACAAAATTAATTAATTCTTTTTTTTAAAAAAAGAAAGAAATGGCTGATTCTAGGACTGGGGCAGGAAATATACAAGATGCATCTGGAGTATTAGAAAGTAAGAAAATGCTCAAAACAAACCTAAATAAATAAGCATTGATACACATTGGGACTGTGACCCGCATGGCTAAATGTGTGTTCTGAGTGGAAGCAGCTGTGGATTAAAAATAAACAAAAAAATAAACACACAAAGACACACAAGTAGAGAAAAGCAGGGATCAGGTGGTCTAGTCTCCTCTGATGGATGCACCTGTGTCCCCAGCCATTCCCAGGTTTATTCTTTTAAAGGGCCAAAAGGGGGGAAGGGGAAACAGGATGCAAAGCAGGTTATTTTCAGATGTTAATTGACCGAAGATGTGAAAACTTCTGGCACTATGTAGTCCTATGCAAGTCTTATCTTCTCTTTTCTGACTAACACCTAGTTTCCTTTAGCTGATTCCTTTGCAGTTTTGACATAGAGGCAGATAACATATTCGTTTGTTAATGATGTTCTCCTTAGCCTTGCGATGGCAGCCTGAAGAACCACATTTTGCTTTTTTTTTAAGAATTCTTTATTTACTGAATTTTTATTTGTTATTATCACTCATTTTTTAATTTGGCCAGAGAAAGAGAGAGAGTCAAAGGGAAAGTGAGAAAGCAAGTTGCCAGTTCTGGGACTTGAACCACTGTTAGCCATGTGGGAGTCTGTCGGGACTGGCTCGGCAGAACACCTTTTGTGGGGAGGGGGTGCTGTGGATTAGAAAGGAACATAAACACACAAAGGCATACAAGTATAGAAAAGCGAGGATTGGGTAGGCCCGACTTCTCTGATGGAGAAAGCTGCGACCCCAAACTGGCCTCAGGTTTATTCTTTTAAAGGGCAGAAAAAAATGGAATGCAAAGCCAGTTGTTTTCAGATGTTAATCACCTGAAGATGGGACCAGCAGTTAGCGTAATGGCTATGTCGCTGGACTCCCACGTAGTCGACCGCGGTTCGAGTCCCGGACCCGGCGGCTTAAACTCACGCCGGGTGCGTGTGCGTGCGTGCCCAAGATCCCAAGAGGAGAATGGAGGAGAAGGGATTGCGGCGTGGCCATCCCCCCTGGGGGGTGATTTCTCGCTTTCTATCTCTCTGTCTCTCTCTGTCTGTCTGGCGAGCGCACGCGCCCTATAGCAAAAACCTCTCCAAAAAAAAGAAAAAAAAAAAATCACCCGAAGATGTGAAAATGACTGGCACCATGTTGTTTCTCTGATCTTTATGAGTGAATTCTGATAAACACCTATGGCTTCCTCAGACAGATACTGCTCACTAGTTTCAGCTAGTGTATTCGCATGCAAATTATTTTCATCGCTATGCAAATAAAACTCATGGAACACATTTCTGCATGTGTCTAAAGGTCACCATGTTCACTCAGATTGACTACTCTCCACAGGAGTCCAGCACCTCAACCACCATGCCACCCTCTGGCCCCTCTGCATGTGTTTAAAGGTCAATATTATATTGTTCAGATCTTGCAACTCCCTACACATTGGGTATATGTCAAAGAAACCCACAGAAACCCCCAATGGCCAAAAGAAACAATATAAGAAAAAAATAAGTATTGGATTATAACCCAAAGTATACAATAACTGAGACAAGGTGACATGCAGATTCCAAATAATTCCTGTAGACATTCTGTCCTCAAGGAGATGGAGCATGCCCAAGATCCCGAGAGGAGTCTGGAGGAGAAGGGATTGCAGCGTGACCGTCCCCCTTGGGGGGTGATTTCTTGCTTTCTGTCTCTCTGGCGAGCGCACGCACCCTATAGCTAAAACCTCTCCAAAAATAAATAAAGTTCAGTAAAATAATTATCTTTTTTAAGGTTTTTTTTAAAAAGAATTATTTTACTTATTCACTCATTTTATTTTAATTTGACCAGAGAGAGACACGGCGGGTGGGGGAGTGAGAAAGTAAGCCACCAGGTCCGGTACTCGAATTGTTAACTTGTCCCAGCTCTCACTCCTTCCCTCAGGAAACCTGTTCGACTGTCCTCCCGGGTCGGGACAGAGGAGAATGGAGAAGGGACTGCGGCGTGACCATCCCCTCTGGGGGGTGATTTCTCGCTTTCTGTCTCTCTGTCTCTCTCTGGCGAGTGCACGCGCCCTATAGCAAAAACCTCTCAAAAAAGAAAAAAAAAAACATGAGAATACTAAGCATGTAATGGACCGAAGGACTGAAGAAGAGGATCATGGTATGACCAGACACTGTAGAATAAGCTCAGCTCTGTCTCTCACTTGCATGCATATATGCTCTATCATGAACAAAACAAAACAAAACAAAACAAAATTAAAAACTCTACAACTTCAAAAAATGCCATAAATCACATTTATGATATGCACTCTTGATATGTTATGATGAAAGCAACACTGGGCTCTGTGATGGCCACCCCAGGAACCCACAACACATCATGAGAAACATTGGATAATTTCCAACAAAGGGTCCCCTGCAAAAGATCTGACTAACGCTGCTTAGAACTATCAAGGTCATCAAAAATACGGAAACTGTTATGACTGGTCTAAGGGGACAGGACAGCTCATGTAAAGAGGTATACTGCAGAGGATCCTAGAGCTAAGTAGGGACCAGCAGTTGGCGTAATGGCTATGTCACTGGACTCCCATGTAGTCAACTGTGGTTCAAGTCCCAGACCCGGTGGCTTAAACTCACGCCAGGCGCGTGTGTGTGTGCCCAAGATCCCGAGAGGAGAACAGAGGAGAAGGGATTGCGGCATGGCCATTCCTCCTGGGGGATGATTTCTCGCTTTCTGTCTCTCTGTCTCTGTCTCTCTGGCAAGCACAATGCCCTATAGCAAAAAAAAAAAAAAAAAAAAAAAAAAAAGGAAGAAAAGAAAGCAAGCTCTAGGTGACTCCATGGCCTGGTAGTTAAAGATCCTACCCAGGGACCAGCAGTTAGCGTAATGGCTATGTCACTGGAGTCCCATGTAGTCGACCACGGTTCGAGTTATGGGCTTTAGTTAATAATAAAGAGATTCATTACTTGTAACAAATGTAGCTTACAAATGTAAGATTTTAATGAAACTGCCTGGGTTGGTATACTAGCTTCTCAACATTTATGTAAATCCGAAAATGTCCTAATAATAAAGCCTATTACTATAAAACTTATTATTTTTCTTTACTCATTATTATTTTATTATTTACTTATTATATTAAAAACCAAACAGGGACCAGCAGTTGGCATAATGGCTATGTCGCTGGACTCCCACGGAGTTGACCAGGTTGGAGTCCTAGACCCGGTGGCTTAAACTCACAGCGGGCGCGTGAGCGTGCGTGCCCAAGATCCGGAGAGGAGGGTGGAGGAGAAGGGATTGCGGCCTGGCCAGCCCCCCTGGGGAGTGACTTCTTGCTTTCTGTCTCTCTGTCTCAGTCTTTCCGGCGCGCACTCGCTCCCTATCGCAAAAACCTCCAAAACCAACCAAACAAACAAAAGCACGTGGCGCACAGTGCCTCCTCCCACCGACCTATCCTGACAGCCAAGCTCTGCCCTTAACAAAGATGGCGCCCACCGTCTTCACGAGGAGGCCTGTCCCCCAAAAAGATGGCGTCCCCGGCGCGGAGGAAGCGGAAGCGCCGGCTGCCGCGGCGCGGGTCCGAGGTCAGCGCGAGAACGCGCAGGGCGGCGCGGGTCGGGGCATGAAGCTGGGCCGGGCCGCGCTGGGCCTGCTGCTGCTGGCGCCCGTGGCAGTGCGCGCGGTGGAGCCCATCAGCCTGGGGCTGGCCCTGGCCGGCGTCCTCACCGGCTACATCTCCTACCCGCGCCTCTACTGCCTCTTCGCCGAGTGCTGCGGCCAGAAGCGGAGCCTCAGCCGGGAGGGTAGGCTGCGGCGGGGGCTGGCTGGCCCCGGGGCTGGGCCGGGCTGCGGGGTCAGGTCCCGGGGGCGGGCCCGGGCAGAGCTGAGGCCCGCGGGCCGGACCTAGGGGGCCGAGCGGCCCCGGCTGCAGGCCGCGCCTGGCGCCTCTTCCTCCGCCACAGACCGGCCGGACTTAGGTCAGAGACGGGCTGAGGTTGGGCGGCTTCCCACACAAGCCGGGTGTGAGCCAGCTGTGCGCCGGAGCGTTCTGCCCGCTGCCTAGCAGGACCGGGAAGGGTGATGGCGACTCTTCCGGAGCAGACCGGGGCCCACGCTGCCCTCTCCGTGCCCTGGGCGGGAGGTGCAGAGCAGGGATTGGTTGCGAGCCGGTGGCCGAGGACCTTTTCAGACCAGCAGAGGGTGGGCTTCCTGGATCCCGGGCCCCGGTGGGGCAGGTGCTTAACGGCCCGCTAGACCCCCACGTTTCACAGCGTGCTTCAGCGGGGCCTCGCGGCGTTCTCATGGCGCTGTGACCTGTTGGCTTCTGCCAGCCGGTCCAACGCCCTCCTGACCGGCTTTGTCTCTCCTAGCGCTGCAGAAGGATCTGGACACCAAACTCTTTGGACAGCATCTTGTAAAGAAAGTCATCTTGAATGCGGTGTCAGGTTTCCTAAGCAACCCGAAGCCCAAGAAACCTCTCACCCTCTCCCTGCACGGGTGGACCGGCACTGGCAAAAATTTTGTCAGCAAGATCATCGCGGAGAACATCTATGAGGGTGGTCTAAACAGTGACTATGTCCACCTGTTCGTGGCCACTCTGCACTTCCCGCATGCCTCCAACATCACGCTGTACAAGGCAAGGGCCCAGTTTGAGTCCTTCCTGGATGGCGGGGATGTGGGGTTTCTTTCTTGTGGGGTGGGATCTGGGAATTCCATGTTGAAATGAGCGAGTCCTGAAATGACTCCCTGTCAGTTCTTTGAAAGTTGTGGAAATACGGAGTTGGAGATTTGGAGATGCTCAAAGCAAGTACTCCATCTAAGCTTTGATATGGTTTCTGAAAACAGGCCCAATGGTACCTGGTGTGGGGACTAGGGTCATAGATTTTAGAGATGGTGTGATGACATCCAAGTTAAAGACCATCACATCATTTTTACAGAGGCCTAAGTCTGTTTATTTGACTGATGCAAAGTACTTTCCACTGTAACTTGCTGATTAGCAGCTTGGGCTTTGGTCACAGACACGCCTGGATTTGAGTCCTGACTCTCCCACCTACCAGCTAGATTGTCTCAGGAAGGCTGCATGACCTCACTGAGACTCAGTCTTCATTACAGAATGGTGCTTTTGCGAATTCAGCAAGCTCTGTCAAGTATGTAACACAGTGCCTGGTACGTGAGCGTTCAAATGAATGTTAACCCTGTCCCAGCCACTGTGGCGCAGCGGTAAAGTTAGCGCCTGCAAGGCTGGAGACCATATGGTGACTGTGGGTTCGGATCCCTGGGTGGTCCTGGAAACAGGCTGGTCGTGCAGAGCTGGAGGACTGGGAAAATGAGATCATGTATGACCAGACATTGTTGAGGGTCTCTCTCTCTCTCTCCCCCCCCGGCCCCCCCTCCTTTTCACATGCACATGTGTGTGATATTGAAAACAGAAAGCTCACATTGCCTTTTCGGATCAGCCTCCCGTGGGTCCAGCAGTCAGGTATTTGGCCCTCACCTGTATGAACATACTTTTCTCTTGGGCAAGCTGCAGGGTCACTACCACTCCAGGTGTTCCCACAGTGCTGGGTTTTCAATGCTAAAACTGGGAAAGTTCTAGGTCACTTGGAACGAGTTAGTCATCCTAGTTAGGATTAAGGTGCCACTAAATATTTGTGATTTGGGGCAAGTGTCTTAACTTGTCTGTGTCTTAATTTCATCATCTGTAAAGTGGGGACATAATAGTAATGGCCCTAATGAACTTTGGGAGGTCCCAGTAAAGCACGTGGCCGGTGTCTTGCCTGTCACGAGTGTCCATTATGTGTTCTAGTGTCGGGGTAGCAGAGTCGGAAAACCTTGGCTAGTGGCGCCTAACAGATTTGAGTGAATCCTTATTAAAATGACTTGTCAGACAGCCTCAGGCAGCCCCGTCCTTGCACTTGAGGTTTCTCCTCTGTAAATTCGGGCTAGTCTAGAGTTCCAGAGGGAATTGGTGCTTAGGTTAGATACACACGTGGAACACTGATTGTAATCGTGGTCAGAGTAGCTTAGTGAAATCGCAGTAAGTCTGGGACCAGCAGGTGGCCCGGTGGTGAAGGAGCTGGATGCCCGCCCACGTGGAGGACTATGGCTCACTGAGCACCAGACCCGGCGGCTTGAAAATTGTGCCAGGCACATGTACGTGCTGTGTCCAGAATCCTGAGAGGAGAGTGGAGGAGAAGGGATTGTGGTGTGGCGTCCCCTGGGAGGTGATTTGTTGCTTTTCTTATCCATCTCTCTGCGACAAGTGCCTTATGACAAAAACCTTTTAAAAAAATCAAGATCTGCACTGTAACTTCCAGGCTCTTTCTTAGAAAACAGATGCCCATTTCCATACCTCACGGTGCGGGGGGAAAACCCTACTGGTTGTGTAGAACCGTAGCACAAGTTTTGATTAAGTCTTTAAAGGGTCTTTTCTCCTTACCTTGCCTAACGTTATTAGCAATACCTAGATATGTCCTATGGAATATCGGTGGCTCAGTAGCTGTCAGAACACTCCCGGCGTCTCCCCAGAAACCTCAGCGTCCCCCACCGTGCTCACCCAAAGCAGTGAGCGCGAGGCCACCCCCTCACCCCTCAGTGCTGCGCTGCCTGCTCCTGCCATCTGGAGTTTAGAGCCCCTCCCCACGTTGTCCCGTGGACTGAAGGGCCTCCACCCTCTTCCCAGGCTGTGCACACAGGACCTGTGTGATCTTTGCCTTTTTAGAAAGTTTATGCATCTACTCCATGAGAGAGAGACAGGGAGAAAGCACTCCTGACAGGGCCCTAGGCCGCAGCCCACTCCTGCCTCAGCCAGCGCAGACCATGGGCACATGCATGCCCGGTGTCCTCAGTGCGGTCTCAGACCTGAACCGGTCCTTCCCGTGTGTCGTGCTGTACCACCCTGTCACCATCCGGCCCACCATTGCCATTTTGATGGCAGAGGGCCAGGGTGCACTGGTACGGCATCACTGCATCTCAGCGCCCAGGAATCAGCCATGGCAGGGGCTTTGGGTTAGGCAGGGCTGGGCTCGGGTTCCAGCTCTGCCACATGTGAATGTCACCTTTTTTTTTTAACTGCTATAGGGTGCTCGAGCTTGCTGGAGAGAGAACATGTGAATGTACCATGGGGGGGTGGTCATGCTGCAATCCCATCTCCATCCTCAGGATTTGGGGCATGTATGCATATGTGCCAGTGTATTTTTCTTTCTTTTTTTAATTGTTTATTTAGTTTTATTTGTTATTATTATTTCTTTTTCTTTTTTTTTTTTTTTTGGAGAGGTTTTTGCTATAGGGCGCGTGCGCTCGCCAGACAGAGAGAGACAGAGAGATAGAAAGCGAGAAATCACCCCCCAGGGGGGATGGCCACGCCGCAATCGCTTCTCCGTTCTCCTCTCGGGATCTTGGGCACGCACGCACACGTGCCCGGTGTGAGTTTAAGCCACCGGGTCCAGGACTCGAACCGCGGTCGACTACATAAGAGTCCAGCGCCATAGCCATTACGCTAACTGCTGGTCCCATTATTATTTATTTTTTAATTTCACCAAAGTGACAGAGAGAGCAAGAGAAGGGGAGAGTGAGAAAGCAAGTCACCAAGTCCAGGACTTGAACCACGGTTGGCAGTGTGGGAGTCCAACACCCTAACCGCCACACCACCTGCTGGCCCTTCTTTCTTTTTAAGAGAGAGTTTTTGCTATCAGGTGCGTGCACTCGTGGTAGAGACAGAAAACAAGAAATCGCCCCCCAAGGGAGATGCCCATACTGTGATCCGTTCTTTCAGGATTTTGGTCATGCATGCACACGTGCCTGGCATGAGTTTCAAGCTGCCAGGTCTAGGACTTGAATTGTGGTTGACTACATGGGAGTCCAGTGACGTAATCATTACACCATCTGCTGGTTCAAGCCAGAAGGTCCAGGATCCAAACTGTGTGGTTGGCCATGTAGGACCCAGCCACCTTAACCTCCGTGCCACGAGGCTGGCCCTAATTTTATAATCTTAAATTGATTAAGCTCTGTGTGTCTCAGGTTCCTCATCTATGAAAAAAGTAGGCTAATTCTCACTTGTGAGGTCGTTAAAAGGCACGAGAGAGCTCGGATGTGTGACGCTCTTAGCCCGCACCAGGCACACGGTGCTCTGTAAGTGTAGCCATTGCTCTCAGCGGTAGAAGAGCTGTTTCAAGGGCTGGCCCCACTGCCTAGTGGTTTGGGAACCAGATCCCACGTGGCCAACCATAGCGTGAAGTCTGGCCATGGTGACGAGAAACTCACTGGGCACGTGCGATGCATGCCCAAAGTCCAGCAGGAGGGAGAAACGAAGAAGAGGGGATCATGGCATGGCCACACCCCACTGGGGGCTGCGTTTTCCTTTCTGGCCATTAAAAAAAAAAGTTGGTTCAGTTACACTTGTGAGAACTTTGTACTGGCCTTCCCCTTGTAATTCAGGACCAGCTACAGTTGTGGATCCGAGGCAACGTGAGTGCCTGCGCACGGTCCATCTTCATATTCGATGAAATGGATAAGATGCACGCGGGCCTCATCGATGCCATCAAGCCTTTCCTGGACTACTACGACCTGGTCGATGGGGTCTCCTACCAGAAAGCCATCTTCATATTTCTTAGGTAAGATCAGGGCTGGGACATGACTGAAGAACTCCAAGTGCAGCCTGGGGACTCCGGAGAGAACCTGGCCTTACTCACGGGAATTGTTTTGCAGCAATGCTGGAGCAGAAAGGATCACAGACGTGGCTTTAGATTTCTGGAGAAGTGGGAAGCAGCGGGAAGAAATCAAGCTCAAAGACATGGAGCATGCCTTGTCCGTGTCCGTCTTTAACAACAGGAACAGTAAGTCGGCCGTCTGCTGCTCACACGGCTCGTTCCCAGTCGCACACCCTGATTGTAAAGCATCAACATCGCCTCCCCTGGAAACCAGGGAGAAATACAGCCCCTTCCCCAGTTGAAATTGCTCGGGGGCATCTGTGTTAAACCCCAGGCGACTTGTACACACTGAAGTTTGAGAGGACCTCTTTTTAAAAAAGAGGGAGGGCCACCAGGGGACGCAAGGTTGAGGTGGCTAGGTTCCATATGGCTGACTGCATGGTTTGAGTCCTGGACACGGCGACTTGAAAATCACACTGTGTGTGTGTGTGTGTGTGTGCGCCCAAAATCTCAAGAGGAGATGAAGAGAAGAGAGGGTGGCATGGCCATCCCCTGGGGGGTGACTTCTTAGTTTCTCTCTCTTTCTCTCTTCACTTTTTTTTTTTTGGAGAGGTTTTTGCTATAGGGCGGGTGCGCTCACCAGACAGAGAGAGACATAGAGGCAGAAAGCGAGAAATCACCCCCCAGGGGGGGATGGTCACACCACAATCCCTTCTCCATTCTCCTCTCGGGATCTTGGGCACACACGCACACGTGCCCAGCGTGAGTTTTAAGCCACCGGGTCTGGAACACGAACCGCGGTCGACTACGTGGGAGTCCAGCGACATAGCCATTATGCTAACTGCTGGTTCCCTTCTCTCTCTTTCTCTCTCTGTCTCTGGCAAGTGCACATGATCTGTAGAAAAAACTTAAAAAAAAGGAAAAGGTGGATCATTGAGTTAGTTCCTGTTTTCTTCAGGTAAATGATTTTCCTTGTAGAGTACAAGCAGGTGGTTGAACAGGGAGGTGACTAGGGACAACTGCGGGGTTGATGGTGACCTGCTAGGTCCCTTCCTTTCTTTCTGCCCAGGACTTTCTAACTGCCCCAGGGGTCTGAGGTTCTGTGTCTCAGAATAACAGCCAGACGGCAGATGTACTCTGCGCCGCGTGAAACACTCTACTGCGTATTTCATTTCATCTTCACAGCCTGGGATGGAGGGAACTGTTATGTCTCAGTTTTACAGAGGAGGAGCCTGAGGCTCAGAGAGGTTTAGCAGCTTGCTCAAGGCCACTCAGACTATTAGGTGTCTCTGATTCCAGAACTTGAGCCTTTTTTTAAAAAAAATCTTGCCAGAGGGTGCATGTACTTATAAGAGAGAGAGAAAAAGAGAGAGAGAGAAGGAGAAAGTACCCCCCGATGGGGCGTAGTCATGCCATGATCCCTGCTCCATTGCTCCCCTCTGTCCAGATTTTGGGTACGCACACACATACCCAGCATGCTTTTCAGGCCACACGGGTAGCCATGTGGAATCTGGCTCCCTTCACCACCAGGCCATCGGGCTGGCCCAGAACTTGAGCCAGACAGCCTGCCTTTATTTATTTATTTGTTTCTTTGTTTGTTTATTCATTTATTCATTTTGCCAAAGGGTGTGTACACTCACCAGAGAGACTGACAGAGACAGAGAGAGAAAAAGTGAGAAATCATCCCTCGGGGGATGGCTGCAGCCCCTTCTCCATTCTCCTCTTGGGATTTTGGTCTTGCACGCACATGTGCCCAGCATGATTTTCAAGCCACTGGATCTGGGACTCAAACCACGGTCAGTCATGTGGGAGTCCAGCGCCTTAACCACCGTGCCACCTGCTGGCCCCAGAGCCTTTAACTTTTAGTTTACTTCTTCTCTGGGGACTGTCAGACCAGGAGCCCTGGGAGGTGGAAAACCACCATAATGAGGGCTGGTGCACCGGGTAAAACCTTCAAGCCACGCATGTTGACTGTTCAAGTCCTTGCTCTGCTCAGACTGGTGAGGTGACAAACAAATGTCACATCTGAAACCAACTTGCCAAGAAATGCATATTGGAGCTATGTGAGCAACGTGGGTGTTACGTAAATTTGTGCAGATGGAGTATTACCGAGGAAAGACGAGTATTTTGTAACGTCAGATAGTTTCTTGGCATGCTGAGATTCACGACCCCACGCGGCAGAGGCCATGACCTCCATGCCCGCCAGATGAGGCTGGTTGCCTGGAGCCCGTGTGTGGGAGAGCACAGAGCCGAGCTGGTGCCTCGGGGACCTGGTGGCTGCTTCCAACTGGCCTTAGGCAGGTGGCCAAATACTCATGCAACAACCTAAAACACATGAGTATTTTTAAATTTCCTATAGGGCGTGTGTGCTTGCAGAAGAGAGAGACAGAGAGGGAGGGAGAGAGAAAGAGAGAGAGGGAAAGTGAGAAATCACCCACAGGAGGGATGGCCATGTCGCAACCTCTTCTCCTCCATTTTCCTCTTAGGATTTTGGTCACATGTGCACACGTACCTGGTGTGTTTCCCAAGCTGCCAGGTCTGGGACTTGAACCTCTCGGCCATGTGGGATGCAGCCACCTTGACTGCCATGCCACCTCCTGGCCCACGTAACATATTTCTGGAGCATCTACCAGGTGTCAGGCACTGGTGCTAAAACTGGGGACGTAGCAGTGAGTAAATACAGGAATTCTTGCCCTTAGAGAGCTTAGGGCCCGATAATGGTAAGGAAAGTGTATTAAGTGTACACACACACACACACACACACACACACACACTTAAACACAAACATACATGTATACACACATATTTATACATGTACAAACACATTCACACACAAATACATGTATACACACATGTATACACATTTATATGCAAACGCATACATGCAAACACAAACACATGTATAAACACACATTTGTGCACACATAGAAACACATACACATGTATGCATACATGCAATATACATGTATACACAAACACATTTATACACACATAAACACATTTATACACACACGTTTTTCCCTAATAGAGATAAAACTCAAGGTTGGAGGTACTGAGACAAAGACAGGCATCCTTTTATTTCTTTCTTTCCTTCAAACAGATTTATTGAACATAACATCTATACAGAAAGTGACCTGCGGGACAGCTGATGGTGTTAAGGTGCTTCTCACTTTCCTTTTCTCTCTGTCTCTCTCAGGTCAATTTTTTTTTTTTTTTTTTGGAGAGGTTTTCGCTATAGGATGCGTGTGCTCGCCAGACAGAGAGGGACAGAGAGACAGAAAGCGAGAAATCACCCCCCAGGGGGGATGGTCACGCCGCAATCTCTTCTCCATTCTCCTCTCGGGATCTTGGGCACGCATGCACACGCGCCCTGCGTGAGTTTTAAGCCACCGGGTCCAGGACGCGAACCGCGGTCGACTAGTGGGAGTCCAGCAACATAGCCATTACACTAACTGCTGGTTCCCTCTCTCAGGTCAAATTTAAAAATAATTATAATAAACAAAGTTAAAGAAATAATTATTAAAAATTTTAAAAAAAAGAAAGAAAAAGAAAGTGACCCAGACTTGCTGCTTTAAAACATAACCCTTTTTAACTAGCCCAGTATTTTAATGTCAGTCCATAGGATGTTAAAAAGTAACTTTTAAATAAATAGAAAAGTAGGGACCAGCAGTTGGTGTAATGGCTATGTCGCTAGACTCCCATGTAGTCGACCGCGGTTCGAGTCCCGGACCCAGTGGCTTAAACTCACACCAGGCACGTGGGCATGCCCAAGATTCCGAGAAGAGAATGGAAAAGGGATTGTGGCGTGGTCATCCCCCCTGAGGGGTGATTTCTCACTTTCTGTCTCTCTGTCTGGGGAGCACACGCGCCCTACAGCAAAAACCTCTAAATAGATAGATAGATATCTAGGTAGATAGATAAAGTGCCCAATCCACCTTAAATGTATGGCCTAACTACCAGAAATTTCAATCATTTTAATAAGATAATTAGCACAGGATCCATTCCCTCTGATAAGCTGCAGGAGAACTGATAAAAGGTGTCAAGAGGTCATTTTATGCACTGCAGCTGTAATGCCATCGTTTTCTGGATCATAATGTTCACATTATCTGATTCTAGACACACCATATTCCTAGGGAGTGGGGTCAGAGGTTAGCTTGGCTGCTTGCTGGGCCGGAACAGCATGTTCATCTGACAGGGTCCCACAGCGGCCCCAATTAAGTCCTTGGGAATCTGTGCACAGAACTCCAACAGTGGATGGATTTTCATTGTGTCCTCACGTTACTGCCAAGTCGCCTCCATCCTGGCCGATGTCTACCCAACGCAGAACCTCGCCGACAGGCACCCTTTTAAATTGAGTGGTCGGGACAGCTCCCTGTGTGGGTGGCATCTGAGTTGACCGAGGGCTGAGCCTGTGGACAGCTGAGGGAAAGACATTCGTCGGAGGGCTCAGCCCACCCCAGGGCTCTGGGCAGCTTGGGTTGAGTCACTGCAGCCAGCTCAGGGTGGACAGGAGAGGACAGAGGCAAGGTGAGGGGCGTACTGTTGGGAGGTGCAAATCATTTCGGGCCTGGTGGGCCAGCAAGGCCTCAGGTGTCATTCCAGGTGAGAGAGGTGGGGGCCCTGGAGGGTCTCAGGTGGTAGCGGCAGACCTGGGCCTGCTGCCTGTTTGTTGGAGAACAGAGTGAAGTCAGGGGTGGGGAGAGCAGTGTGGAAGGAGGGGAGGGTTGGTCAGGAGACAAGGCCGAGTGGGTGCACTATGAGGGCAGAAACAATAAGGCTTCTGAGGCCAGCTGGTGACGTGGTTAAGGTGACTGGATCCCACACAGCCAACTACAGGGTTCAAGTCTGGGACCCAGCAATTTGAGAAGCACGCTGGGTGTGTGTACATGTGTACTCCAAAACCCGAGAGGAGACAGGATCGTGGCATGGCCATCCCCCCCGGGGGTGCTTTCTCACTTTCCCTCTTTCCCTGTCTCTCTCCAATAATTGCATTGCCCTATGGCAAAAATCTTTTAAAAAGAGAGAGAATTAAACAGTAGAGAAGGGAAGCAGTCCACCCAAGAAACCCTGTGCTCTCAAGGCCGTCTGACAGGTGCCGTGTGGTCCGGAGGAAGCGTGTGCAGGTCGAGAGCGGGTGGAGGGGCAGGTGCAGATCAGCGCTTGTCCAGGGAAGCACGCAAGGCACGTGCCTCGTGTGCCGTCGCGGTCTGCCCACGTTAATGTTGGGGGTTTGAGGTTTGGTCCCCCAGCATGCTCTCCTAGTGTGGGGAGTGTAGGGGTTTCAGCTATGTTGCTAGTCCTGCTGCCAAAGGAAAGCAGAGTGGCCGCCCGGCCCTTCCCTGCGAACCCCTTCCACCTGCGGCTTGCTTTGGAACTCTGCCACCCCAGAATCTGCCTCCTGCCTGCCCCTGCCTCTCTGCTTGTTCCTGGGCCCTGGGATGTCGGCGTCCACCCCAGGGCTTGGGTATGGCTGAACCATGATCAGGGGGCTGCTGGTGAGGAAGAGAAAGAGGACGAGAAAGAGAACGCCCTTCATCTTGCCAGGACTGGGGAATTGGAAAGAATGAGACAAAGGGATAGAGTAGAAACGGACACAGGCAGCCTGGGCCTAGGTAGCCCAAGAAGCTTGTGCCGTAGCTGAGCCACTGCTTGAGCTGCTTGTGCCGCCCAGACAAACTGGGCCTCTTTATTTATAGTTCAAGGAGATGTTACACATGTATGTTTCACGACACTTCATAGAAGCAGTTAACAAATCTATAAGGGTTTAGTCACACTGGGCCAGGTGTATCCCTTGGTGATAATCCCATCAAGAGAAAGTCTCATCTTCTTTTCTAATGCAGAGAACTAGCTGTTAATGTGGTGAAGGAGCTAAAGAACTCCATAAGGAGTGCACCACCACACCCAGAGAAGGCTAAAGAATCTTTCAGAGGCAGAGCAGGGATTGGACTTTACTAATTGGGGTCAAGATGTTTCTTGAAGTCCATCAGATGTGTCTGTTGGAACGCCCCTAGTAATTTCCACCCTTGCTCTGTCTGCAGCCAAGGTCAGGGAAAGACAAGTTACAAGGTTCTGCCAAAGCCCAAAAGAGCAGGTGGTGTTTGCTCAGAGCATGTCCCCACACCTCAGACTCTCTCTCTTAAACGTGTCCCCACACTGGGAAGCCTCTGGGAGCCCACAGTATAAAGCAGGTATGCCTTGTCACCTCGTGGCGTCACCCTGCCCTTTAATGTCACAGAAGTGTGACAACTCGCAGGTGTTTATTAACAAGCCCGCTGCGCCCAGGAGGCTGCGTCCGCCTTCCTGGCTGGATCCTGGGCTCCTGGGTGCAGGTGCCCAGCTCCAGCTCCAACTCCAGGGCTGACACCCAGGACAGGGCCGGAACCCAGTGACGTGTGTTGCACCACAGAGGTGGGTAGGTGGAAGGGGACACAGTGGCTCTCTCCTCTCCCAGGTGGCTTCTGGCACAGCAGCTTAATTGACCGAAATCTCATCGACTACTTTGTCCCCTTCCTGCCCCTGGAATACAAACACGTCAAAATGTGCATCCGGGTTGAAATGCAGTCCCGAGGCTATGACATCGATGAGGACATCGTCAGCAGGGTGGCTGAGGAGATGACATTTTTCCCCAAAGAGGAGAGAGTTTTCTCTGATAAAGGCTGCAAAACTGTCTTCACCAAGTTAGATTATTACTACGATGACTGAGCCCGGGGCGTCGCCTCCAGTGAAGATCTGCTCGGCCTAACCCTGCCCTGGAGAGGACCCGGAGGAGTGCCTCTGTCCCGGTGACAGGAGTTGTGGCACCGTCTCCCTGCAGGAGCCTGTGGGTCCCCACGCCTCAGGGACCATGGACTTGGACTGGAAGCTCTGGAGCCTCAGGGGGACATCACCCACTCCCAGCCCACTCATGCCAGGGCTTGTGATTTTTTTAAAAATTATGTTTCAAGGAAGGATGCATAAGTTTTACTGAACATGTGAGAACTTTATTTAAAGTGGTTTTTAACATAATGAAAAGCTTTTCGGAGTAAATGTCGGCTCGTGTGTTTCTTAGCGCCCGTCATCACGGCCGAAGCTGTGAGGTCAAGAGGGCAGGCACACGGCCCTGGGGTGGAGCGGGGCGCACTGCGGGAACCAGCAGGAGCGCACCTGTGCCTGCGGCCCGGGCAGTGACGTGCTTAGGGGAGGACACAGGTGTGAGAGGACGGCTCAGGCACCTCCCAGGAGCCCTGGCATCCTCCAAGGGCGCTCCTCTCAGGAGCAGAAGTGTGATAGAGGGACTGGTCTTAGGAACATTGTGGCCGTTCCTTAACTGTTTGCCAGAGAGTGCACATGCTCCTCAGAAACAGAGAGGCGGAGGGAAAAGGCACTCCAGCAGGGCCTGGTCATGCCTGTCCCTTCTCGGCTTCTCCATCCTGCCAGTTTCAGGCACCCGTGACGCACGCCTGGCATGCTTTCCAAGCTCTGGGCTGGGGACTTGGGGGCCGTGAGAGCCAGTTCCCTTAGTCACTAGGCCATGGGCTGAGCCAGAACTGGAGTCTTTTGGTTGAAAAATATATCCCGCTTGTCACCTACCAGCCTCGGCTTTGCAGAGGCAGGCCTGTCTTCATTCCTCTTTCCCAAATGAACCACGCATTTTCCGCTGGATTGCGAATTGCTGTGTGGCAAAGTTTGCCCTATTTTTGAAAACTCCCTCATGTATCACATTTTCAGGGAGAATCACTAGGTTTTTCTATGTTAAATCAGAACCCCAATCCTCCCTGGAAAGCTTAGCTGCCCCATCTGGGGATTCCGAAGCCAGTGTTTTTATTTATAGATGCAAATAGCTACCATTTTACAATAAAGTTGTGTGTGTGTACTCTGTCCATACTTTTTTAAGGGCAAACATCCCTCTACTGTAGGCCTCTGAGCTAAGCTGTGAGTGAAGGCCTAGCAGAGGTGGTCCAGACTGGAAAGAGATGGAGTCTGACGCAGCGACTGCGGGATCCGTGATGGCTCTGTCCCGGCGGCTGACTGCACAGGGCATTGTGCTCCATTGTGGGTTTGTGGAGCCCCCGACCCTGGCTGTGGAGCTACGTCTGACAGGCAGGAGCGCAGAGCTGCAGACGTGGGACAGCCCTCGTCTCCTGCAGCAGCAGGTGTGCTGCGAGTGGGCTGGCTCCCGGGAGTTTTTGGCCACACAGAAGATGGTTAAGCACTCGCTGCTGGGCTGACGTGGGCTCCCAGCGTCAAGGCTGCAAGGCCTGTGCAGGAGCTCTTCCTTTGGGGGTCCCGGCTTCCTGAGGGTGGCCCGAGTGTCAGCAGGTTCTTGGTGTTGAGTGGAAACTGGCCTGTTGTCATGTCCCCAGGAGTCACAGTGCGAACCATTCATTTGGAGAAGGTAGCTGTTACCTGGGAGTCCCTAACCAGGGAACACAGTTCCTGGCTGTCTGGAAACCAGACCCAGAAAGCCACTCTCCCAGGACTGGAAACCAGACCCAGAAAGCCACTCTCCCAGGACTCAAGCACCTTCAGTTGGCAAATCAAGGTAGCAGGCAGGGTGTCTGTGAGCAGGCCTGGGCTGTCCAGGAGGGCAGCTGGGCCTCAGGTACTGGAAACAGTGCACTGAGCTAAACCTCCAGGGTACAGGAACACGCCGAGATATGATGGACATACTTGGGGCTTCCCCATTACTACTTCTGGGTGGGAAGGCCTTGCAGCCAGGTTTCCTGTTTTCCCAGTGCCTCAGTTTCCTTCCTATGCTAATTTCAAGTGAATGTATTTTTTAAAAAGAAGTCCATCTATTTCTTTAGAATTATTTATTTTTTAAATTTGCCTTAAACCATGTGCACTCACCAGAGAGAGAGAGAAAGGGAAAGTGAGAAAGCAAACCACCAGGTCCGGGACTCAGACCATGGTTGGCCATGCGGGAGTCCAGCACCTTAACCACCATGCCCCTGCTGGCCCCAGCCCATCTCTGCTGCCAGTGGGCGTGTGCACACCAGAGGCACACCAAGAATAGCGAGAGGACACTTCCACCAGAGTAGTCACACTGCACTCCTTTCTTCCACTCCTCCATCCATCAAACTATGGAACATGCACACACATGTGCACGGGGTTTTTCAAGCTGCCAAAGGCTGGATTCAAACTGTAATCAGCTGTTTGGGAGCCAGCTTTCTGAAGTCCATCTCTTTCTGATGGAAACCTCTCTCACCTCATTCAATTTAACTTCATATTTGTTTGGGGATCATAGCCTTTAGGGTAAATATTGGTTCTGTATGATGCAAAGCCTGCCAACTCGCATGTCCAGAGCAGGATGGGTCTAATCACGCCTGAGCTGTTGAAGAGCCTTTATTCTGGGCTCAGCCTTTGTCACCACATAGTAAACTAGAAAACAAGTTAGCAAGTGACATCTCACATGACACAATTTAGGCTTTATTAGTTTATATTCAGTAGGTCAATTCAAGCTCCTGTCCACATCTTACCAGGGGTGGGGGAGGCTGGGCTGTGGTCAACTGAGGCCTTTTCAAGTTACAGATCGCTAACAGCAGTCCAAAGGTGGCCGACACGTGTTGAGGTTGTTGCATCACTGTAAACAGGCAACCCCATCTCCTCTTGGCCAGGCACCCAGAAGGTTGTAAGAGAAAGGTTGTAGGAGAATGTAACTTAGCTCCGATCTGAAAATATGTCCTAAAAATTTTAAGCCTCGCTTTGGCATTATTTCTTAAAAACCAAGTGTGATATCATATAAGACATTTCCATGTCATAAAAATATTCAGTCTACCACATTTTATGTATAAAAATGCTGCACCACATGTCTACAGCTGCACTGCAACTACGGAAGCCAGACAATCAGCACTGGCCGGGACCTGAGTCTTACTTCCCAGTGAGCAGGTAGTACCGCCTGACTGCTCTGGAGGGGCTCATTATCACACACAACTTCACACTGACCTTGTCTGATCTGCAATTGTGGCCATATACTAACCACACATTTAACTAGGAAAATTCATACCACTTGTTTTAAGAGCATCTGAGAAGAGAATAAACATTCCATTTTGTGTCTTTCCCATGTTTTAAAATAAGCAACATCTTATACTTGTATTAATATTATTTAAGACTCAGAGGTAAAAACAGTATTAAAAATACACATATCCTTGAAAACTCCAGCATTTCTAGGGTACAGCAACCCCACTTCTTTGGCAAGGCAGAATCTGCAAGGTGACTGTCCAGTCTGGGCACATGGCATCCGCAGAGTGTCCTACGGATTTCAATCATTTCTATGGAGTAAAGCGAGAGACGAACCCTCACATTAAGTGTAACAGACAAACATGTCACCATGGGGACCAATGACTCAAATTCAAAGCCAACGATCTCATTTTGGTTCGTTGGGGAAATCTGGTAGTGACTGACATTCAGGAGATGTGGGACAAGGCAGCTGGGGCCGATGCCAAGGGGCAGATGGGCAGAGGAATTCCAAGACCAGAGCTGTGATTGGCAGCCAGAGCGACCGGCCGAGGACGGTCCTGACTGTCCCTGTACGCTTCAGGGGCCTCAAGCGGGGCCCCCACCCACACGCAGACAGCTCACCCAAGGTCAAGAGCACCCAGCCTGCAGGGCCACGTCCTCCCCGTGACACTGCACTTACAGGAACTGGAGTCAGGGAGCCCTCCGTGCACAGAGAAGGAAACCGAGCAAGAATGTTCTAGGCAGATGAAAACCGAATGCCCCGGACGGCAGCGGGGTCCGTGAATCCTGCTGGTCACAGGAGCCCTGAGGTGTGGGTGCCATCCTCGAGCTCACACCCACAGCTATTTCCAGGCACTTTTGTCAGGGTCAGGAACGGTAAGTTCGAAGTTCAACCTCAGCTGCAGGCAGCAGCTGGACCATGTCACTGCAAAATGGCCAGTGCACTTGACAGACAAGTGTCTTTTCAAAACCAGCTCTTAGAAACTTCTAGATTCCGGATGTCCACAGGTGCAAATGTGCAAAACCCAGCAGGGTCTTCAAAGTGCTTCAGAGAGGCAGGGCCCTGCCACGCAGAGCCTCCGTACTGAGCCTCTGGTGCCTCCCGCCGGCCCGGGGTAGGGCTCAATGGAAATCCAGCCGAGACTGCACGGTTTTGCAGCCCTTGTCCGAGTAGATTTTCTCGTCTTTGGGGAAAAACGTCATTTCATCAGCTACTCTGGTGACAATGTCTTCATCCACAACAGAGCCACGGGCCCTCATCTCGGCCCTCACGCACATTTTCACATGTCTGTACTCCAGGGGCAGGAAAGGGATGAAGTAATCGATGAGGTTTCTGTCTATCAGCCCACTGTGCCACAGGCCACCTGCAAAACGAGACCCAGCTGTGGTTCCTGCCATCCCACACCAAGCCATGCGCTCTGCTGGCAGAGTGACGGGCTCCCCGCGGGCCCAGGGGACTCACTGTGTCTGTTATTGAAGACTCCGACAGACAGCACAGGTTCCAGGTCCTTCAGCTGAATGTCCTCCCTCTTCCTTCCTGCCCGCCAGAAGTCAAGGGCCACCTTGGTTATGAGGTCCCCACCCGCGTTGCTGGGTTTGCCAGAAAACAAACGTTAAACACAGGTTAAGGCGTCTGTGTCTCATCAGGACACAAACCTGTGCTAAGGCTTACTCTCTTCCTTTTTTTTTAGGGTTTTCACCATAGGGCGTGTGTGCTCACCAGAGACACAAAGGGAAAGTGAGAAGTCACTCCCCAGAGGAGATGGCCATGCCACAATCCCTTCTCCTTCATTTTCCTCTGGGGATTTTGGGCACGCAAGCATGCATGTCCGGTATGATTTTCAAGCCACCAGGTCCGGGACTCAGATTGTGGTCAGCCACGTGTGAATCCAGCCCCTGAACCATCCCATCTCCCACCTCCTGGCCTCAACGTTCTTTATTCCTTCATGAGAGAAATAGACAGGCACCCGAACAGGGTCTTTATACTGCTCCTGCTGCCCTGCAGCCAGTGAGGACTGTGAGCACACCTGGCATGTTCAGGGGGACCCACGGATGAACCCAAAGCCTTCTGTATGGCTCTGGCCTTTGTACAGCAGAGCCCCTACTGCCTGTACCACTATGGCTGGGTCTAAAGTTTTATTCGTTTTTTTTTTTTAAAGAATTATTTAATTTTATTTATTTTAATTTGACCAGAGGGGGACAGAGTGAGAAAGAGAGAGAGAGAGAAGGAAAATCAGAAAGCAAGCCACCGGGACCAGCAGTTAGCGTAATGGCTATGTCGCTGGACTCCCACATAGTTGACCACAGTGCGTGTCCCGGACCCGGTGGCTTAAAACTCACGCTGGGCGTGTGTGCGTGCGTGCCCAAGATCCCGAGAGGAGAATTGAGAAGGGATTGCAGCGTGGCCATCCCCCCTGGGGGAGTGACTTCTCGCTTTCTGTCTGTCTTTCTCTGTCTGTCTGGCCAGTGCACACGCCCTATAGCAAAAAAAAAAAAAAACTCTCAAAAAAATAAAATAAAAGCAAGCCACCTGGTCTGGGACTCAAATCGCAGTTGGCCACTTGGGAGTCCAGTGCCCTTAACCACCTTACCACCTGCCGGCCCCCTAAAGTTTATTCTTAAGAAATATTCACGAGGTGCTACAAGACCAAACCAAATAAAACAGAAAGCGCCTGCTCTCAAAGCACATTAAAGCTGTTTCTTTGGGCCAGCAGGTGGCATGGTGGATAAAGGCGCTGCCCACATAGCTGCCCACAGTTAAGTGCCAGACCTGGGGGGCTTGCTTTTTGCTTACCCTCTCTCTCTCTCTCTCTGTCTCTCTCTAGTCAAATTAAAAAATAATAATCACAAATGGAATTAAATAAATAATTCTTTTTTTAAAAAAGTATGCTTCTTTCGAACTTGCTGGGATGGGTGGCATGGAGGTTAAGCGCTGGACCCCACATGGCTGACCATAGCTCACATCTCGAACCTAGTGGCTTGAAAATCACACTGGGTGCATGTGGATGTGTGCCTACAATGCTGAAAGGAGAATGCAGGAGGGACTGCAGCATGGCCATCCCCTGGGAGGTGATTTCTCACTTTCCATCTCTGTTTCTCTCCAGCAAATGCACATGCCTTATGACAACAACCTTAAAAAAAAAAAGGTTCCAAAGGACAGAACTTGCTGAGATGCTAGGGCACTGTATTACCCTTGGAAACAACATGCATAGTTAGTAAAACTGCCTGTGAGCAGGGACGACTTCTGTAGCTCACTTTCCCCGGCCCTCACTGTACCATGCTGATACTGGCAGCTGAGGGTTAGAGTGAGAAGTGACTTCCAGGCTGGCATGTGGTCCCTGGCAAACAAAGGGCTGGTGGTCGGTGGGCACTTAATTCTGGCACAGGGAGAACCAGGGCTTGTGCACCCCATGAACCTGCCTTCCACTGACCTGAGGAAAATGAAGATGGCTTTGCGGTAAGACACGCCGTCAACCTGCTCATAGTAGTCCAGAAATGGCTTGATGGCGTCGATGACCCCGGGGTGGAGTTTATCCATCTCGTCAAATATGAAGACCGAGCTGGCACACGCACTCACATTACCACGGATCCACTTCTGTAACTGGTCCTAGACCAACCGTGCAAGAGACAAGATGCTGAGGCTCTTCAGAGGCCCGAGGGGAGGGAAGCGCCATGCTGCCCCTCCTGCCCGGGGAGGGCAACAATCAGCGCTCTCTGGGGCATCAAGAACGCGCAGAACCTACACCCTCACCTCCACTCACTCAGCAGGGAAGGCGAAACTGCAGAGCGCTAGAGGCTGAAGTGCAGTTTTGTCCCAACTCGAAGGACATGCCAAATGTGATTTTTCAAAGGCATAAGAGGTGTAAGACTCATGAATATTTAGCACTCACTGTTAACCAACCCATAATTCTTATCTCACTGTGGACCCAAATTGTAAGGTAACATCACCAGACACAGGAGGACTAAGGAGCGAATTGAGACCTGTACGTTGCCCAAGACTGATGCCCCGACTGCTGCAGCGAACAGCAGAGCCAGCGCAGATGACACTGCGGGGAAAACACTTGCCCGCTGCATTCTTGAGACCCCAGAATAAAGCCATCAACCCCAAAATGTGAAAGGTTGTGGCCATGAGAGCCCCCGAGACATCCCATCTATCTTACTGTAACGATTGGTGAAAAGAATTCGGAAAGTGAGAGACTTAGATCTCCTCCCTGGCGCCCTTCCCTGCCTCGTGGTGTGTGTGGAAACACCCACTCTCACTTCCTTGTTCAGTTAAGTTTCAGTTTCTCCTTTCAGTCCTCACCTAATAGCAGGAACATCAACCCTGACCAGGATAATGTTCATTTAAACGAGAACTAACCCTGCTACACAACTTAATATAAATTACTGTAGAAAAAATAGCTTGAAAGGAGAAATCATCTAAAGATCAGTCCTTTGAGGCTTTCCTTGAAGAAAGCAACGGCCAGGAGTCAAGGATGGGAAAAGGGAATAAAAGCCATTTAAGGGGGAAAAACAAAACCCTCTACATGCCAAATGCAGAGGCAGAGCTGAACCTGTACCGGGGAAGAAGGACACAGAGCCACACCCCAGTACAGTGGCTAAGGTGGCCCCACCTACCAGGGTGCTCTGCTGAGACCAACCTCAGAGCTGGGAACTTCAGGTTCACGTTTCTGCCCCACCAACAACTTAAGGGTCTCAAAGATTAAGGAGCATTGCCTCTCTTGGCTTCATCTTTGAACAGAAGTGGCACTCCCACCCCCACGGGATTATTTCGAAAGGGAGAAAGAAAAGTTGCAGGAGAACTTTGGAACCTCAGGGCTAAGTGTGCCTTAACTTTCTGCAGCCTGGGGTATTGCAAGGCAAAGAGAAGCAGAGGCCAGAATCAGTGCGCAGGACGTCCAGGCCTGTCCGAGTGGCCTGTGGGCTAGATAATAATGGGGTCTCTTGCCTGGTACAGTTTTATCTTCTGCTCATGAGGGAAGTGCAGAGTCGATACGAACAGGTGCACAAAGTTACTCTTCAGGCCTTTTGGGTGAAGATTTTCAGCGACGATTTGGCTGATAAAATTCTTGCCTGTGCCAGCCCAACCATGCAAGGAAAGGGTCAGAGGTTTCTTGGGATTTCTGTTGTTCCTGAAGCCAGTCAGAGCCTTGAGAATCACTTCCGTGGCCAGATGCTGTCCAAACAGTTTCTCCTCCAAATCCAGCTTGAGGGCTGCAGCGGCCAGCCCAGAACAGAGAGAAAAAGACACGTTAAAAGCCAGAAAAGCAGTGCTTCCCAGCTGGGCAAGTAGAGGGTTACCCCTCTGGCTTAGTGAGTGATCCAGCATCGTCCGGGCCAAACCCCAGGGCCAACCCTGAGGCAGAGTCCAAGGATGCTACCTCCACGGAAATGCAGTGTGTGGGAGTTCTCCTGAACACCCAAGGTGTCTGGGAAGAAAGTTAAGCGAGTTCATTCATCCAAGCACGAACCACCTCTCCACTGAGTGCATGCCACTTCCCCGGCCACCCCAGCTGGTTTGCAAAAAAAAAAAAAGGGCCGAATGTGGGCTTTCTGGGTGGACGCTGCATGCCTGACAACTACTTAACAGGGAGGACGTGCCAGGCTATTTTCAGTTTCTTCTGACTGTAATCCCAAGGAATGCGACAGTTTAGAAAGGCACTCGGGCAGAGCGCTGATGTGGAGACTGTTTCCAAAGGCACTGCTTGCTTCCAGGGTCGCGCTCTGGCCCGCGATCCCGCGGACGACTCCTAGGCTCCCCTGCCGGTCCTCCCGCCCCCCAAACCTGGACGATCGCGGTCGAGACGCCACGCGCCCAGCGGATGCCAGGCGCCCGACTTGCCCGCCGGGACGTCCTTCCGCGCCCTCGCGCCCCTCGCGCCTCGTGCGGGGCCGACCCGCAGCTCGCGCGCGCCCGCCGTACCCGACGCGTTGAGCGGCTGCTGCTCGCGGCAGCACTCGGCGAAGCGACAGTAGATGTCCGTGTAGGACAGGTAGGACAGGGCCGACGCGGCCCCGATAGCGATGCCCACGCTGATGGGCTCGAACGCCGCCACCGCGTGGGCTGCCAGCAACAGCGGCAGCGCCGCGGCGCCCCTCGACTTCCCGGACCGTGGCATAACCCAGCTTCGCGCCCGCCTCCGCCGCTGAGCTGGGCTCCCGGGCGCGGAGTGGCGGAAAGGACTTCCGGCCCGCTCGGGTCACTTCCGCCCCGCAGGCCCGCCCACCCCCTCAGGGCGGCCATGTTTCTAGGGGCGGGGCCGAGTGCCGCCATCTTTGTGAGGGGCGCGAAGTCCCTGGCGACCTTAGCTTCGATAGAGCGCCCCCATCCTTTTACCTTTGCTGTTCGGAGGAGCGTCTCAGAGCCACCAGACTTTGCTTTGCCATTTCTCTCCTCGCTTCTCGGAACTGTAATAAGCATTTCTCCCACCTGCCGGCCTGAGGACACAGGCGACCCCGGGGCCCCAGGGCAGACCCGTGCAGGCTTGCACGGTCAGATCAGTTAAGTCTTTCACCCGCCATCCTGCACCAGGACCCTTGCTGGAGGCCGGACCACAGCAGGAAGGAAATAGCTGGGCCTACTCGGTGCAGAGCGACGGTCTGGAGTCTGTCTGGGGAACGAGAACGGGAAAGGGGGGAAGATGAGGATGCAGAGCGAGGCAGGGGCTGGACGGTGACGAAGGTCCTGCAAGTGCTGTGAAGAGTTTGGCCTCAGTTCTCTGGGGGACAGGCAGGCACGAGAGGTTTTACACGGGGAGCATCACGATCAGATTGGAGGTTGCTGGTGATGTGTGTGCCGGGTGCACCAAGGAGAAACAGGGCAAAGGGCCCGGGTGCACCAAGGAGAGACAGAGGGCAAAGGACCTGTGAGCAGGCTTGGCCCAGATAACCTTGGCCCAGGCCTTGCTGAAATCGGTTGAGTTCACTCATCAGCCACTCTACCAACAAATGCACTTTTAAAAAATTTTAACTTTATTAATTAATTTACTTATTTATTTAAATTTGACCAGAGAGAGAGAGAGAAAGTGAGAAAGCAAGCTGCCAGGTCTAGGACTCGAACTGAGGTTGGCCATGTGGGAGTCCAGTTCTTAACTACCACGCCACCTGCCAGCCCCCAACAAATGCACATTGAATGGACACTGGCTCCATGTCGGACCTGGGCTGGGTGCTGGAAGTACTGTAGGGAGGAGGACAGACATGATCCCTTCCTCAGAGCTCTCTAACAGGGCAGGCGCATGGGCACACAAGCAGCCAATGCCTAGTGTGGTCAGGGCTGTGACGTGGGCTGCACGGAGGAGGCGCCCACCCGGCCTGCTGGCATGGCCTTGTGACCCGGCTCTGCGAGAAGGCACAGCTATGGGGCCTTCCTGCGGGTGTGGAGTTCCAGACGTTCCACGCCCTCCAGGTCCCCTGATGTCCTCCCACCATCCACACCCCACTTTTCCTCTGTTGAGGACGTGGGGAGACAGCCTATGCTGTGATGTGGCCCCGCGTCTATAGAACGGCCCCTGCACTTGTTTTCCAGAGGACTCTGCCTTCCGGATGCTCCAGTAGTTTCCAGATAGTTTTCACAGAAAGATCTGGGAGCCCAGAGGTAAGATGGCAGGGCCCTGCCTTTTGCGGGTACCTTTCAGTCACTTTCTGGAGGGGGTGGAAGAGGGCGGGTCTCCGCTCTTTCACCCCCTTCCTTTAACCCTAACCCCTGCGCTGGCCTGAGAAGCAGCCCCTCGGGCCTTCAGTGGGCACATGGGCCTGGGGGAGTCCAGTGAGTAATTTGCTTGCCCATTTTGTCACTGTGGGCTCTGGCACTGGTCTCTCCTGGAGTGGGGACAAGGCTGCCCCTAGGTTTCTCTGCACGTGGGCTTAGTAATCAGTTCCACATTTCCCGCCACCCCTGTGACCGTCTCCCTCCGTTACCAGGTGCTGCCTGCAGAGGCTCTTAGTGTCCATGCCACAGGGCTGATGAGGAAGCTTGTCTGGGGCTTATTAGAGGAGTCCAGGTGACTTGTGAGATGTAGCAAATGCTGAATGGAGGGGCCCGGGTGGCACCAGCTCTGGGGCTTTTGTCTTGGGCACTGCACACAGCTGGGTCAGGCTGGGCAACCTCCCTTCCTGTGTGTTGGGTCCCATCTCAAGGTCACACGGTGGACCCTAGGTCAGAATGACCTTGGGCCGGCCAGCCTGGGGCCGTGGGTTGCTGTGAGCAGGTAGTCCCTCCCGTTTGTGCTGCTCTTCACGCGCGTGTAACGTTTCGGTTCCTTGGAAGCGTGAATGCCTCCTGAGTTGTCATTTAATGATTTATGTCCGAGTTTGCCACTGGAATCCAGGCAGGAGGGAAGGCAGCAAGAGGGATAAAGGGCCTCAAAACCCCCCAAAGAGCTCTCTGGGTGGCCTGGACATACTGGAGCTGCAGCAGCTGCCACAACCCCACTACGTAGAGATCCGACAAAAAAAACTTTAAAAAGTTTTTGGGGCTGGCAGGTGGCATGAAGGTTAAGGTGCTGGACTCCCACGTGGCCGACCATGGTTTGAGTCCCAGACCTGACAACTTGCTTTCTCTCTCTCTGGAGGAGTCCGACCCGGCAAGGCCCCAGGATCTGTCTGAGCCCCCCAGACCTTTGAGCTCCGCTTCCAGTCGGATCAGCACGCTGGCAAGGCCACTGTTGTGCACCCCCTCCCAACCTTGGAACAAAGCTTGGGTCAATTAGCATGTCAGCGAGGCTGCTTGCTATTTGCTCCAGAAAACTGGTAGCCTTGCTGGGAAGCGACCCCCCTCTGACACCCCAATTTACTACTATAAAAGAATTACATAGCTCTCTTATACATCCTGAGTATATGATAAAATTTTCCAGAACTCCCCTGACCGCTCCCCTTTGCTATAATCACCTACTATTAATTACAATGCTTTATCTCCATGGTCACAGTAGAGGGTGGGCTGAAGTTCTATCTAGGCAGAAATAATCTTGACCTTTGGAAGGCCCTTCAAAATACATTTAAAGTAAACTTAATCCTTTCTTTACTTAAAATAGGATCAGGCCAAAACTGGCCCAGGACACCTCCGCCCTCACCAAGCGAAATAGATAAATATTTTAGGACTCCTCAAATCAAGTTTTAGATCCCTATAAAACTATATAAGTATCATTCTTTATTAAGATCCACAGAAACTAATATCTATTCTTGAGATTTTCTTTTCTCAGCGCCATTCCCGGTAATCACAAGATGGCTGCTGCCCTGCATCAGCTGATAATCATCTCTGCTTACGGAACCGCCTTCCCGAAACTGCATTCCATGGAGACCCACCTACAATTGCGGAACTGCACTAGACCCACCCTTAATCCAACCCTGAATAGAATCTATGTTCCCTATTGTTAAAAACTTTATGAGCTGATAATTGAAGCACATAGCTGCGCTCCCTTTACTTGCATGTATCACATTTTCAATAAAAAGGCAGGATGATTCCTAGCAGTTGTCTCTCCCCAGAGAGTGATCTCTGGGGGGTGTCCGGCATAGGACGGGCATGAAAAGGCACCGAGGCCTCTGTCTTCTGTTCACCTGCGCCGCCTCTGTCGAGATAACCCACCCACGCCGAGGCTGGTCCCCGGCATCTCTCTCTCTCTCTTTTTTTTTTTGGAGAGGTTTTTGCTATAGGGCGTGTGTGCTCCCAGACAGACAGAGAGAGACATAGAGACAGAAAGCAATAAATCACCCCCCGGGGGGATGGTCACGCCGCAATCCCTTCTCCTCCATTCTCCTCTCGGGATCTTGGGCACGCACGCACACGTGCCCGGCGTGAGTTTTAAGCCACCGGGTCCAGGACGCGAACCGCAGTCGACTACGTGGGAGTCCAGCTACATAGCCATTATGCTAACTGCTGGTTACCTCTCTCTCTCTTTTTGTCTCTCTCTCTTTGGTCAAATTAAGAATAATCATTGGGACCAGCAGTTAGCGTAATGGCTATGTCGCTGGACTCCCACGTAGTCGACCGCGGTTCGAGTCTCGGACCTGGCGGCTTGAACTCACGCCGGGCGCGTGTGCGTGCGTGCCCAAGATCCCGAGAGGAGAATGGAGGAGAAGGGATTGCGGCGTGGCCATCCCCCCTGGGGGGTGATTTCCTGCTTTCTATCTCTCTGTCTCTCTCTGTCTGTCTGGCGAGCGCACGCGCCCTATAGCAAAAACCTCTCCAAAAAAAAAAAAAGAAAAAAAAAAAAAAAAAAAAGAATAATCATAAAACTGGGAACCAGCAGTTAGCGTAATGGCTATGTCGCTGGACTCCCACGTAGTCGACCGCGGTTCGCGTCTCGGACCCGGTGGCTTACAACTCACGCCGGGCGCGTGTGCGTGCGTGCCCAAGATCCCGAAAGGAGAATGGAGGAGAAGGGATTGCGGCGTGACCATCCCCCCTGGGGGGTGATTTCTCGCTTTCTGTCTCTATGTCTCTCTCTGTCTGTCTGGCGAGCGCACGCGCCCTATAGCGAAAAAACCTCTCCAAAAAAAAAAAAAAAAAAAGAATAATCATAAAATTAAATAAATATTTTTTCTAGTATTATTTTTATTTACCTTTATTATTTATTTATTTAAATTTGACCAGAGAGGGACAGAGTGAAAGTGAGAGAAAGAGAGCGGGAAAGTAAGAAAGCAAGCCACCAGGTCTGGGACTCGAACCACGGCTGGCCATGTGGGAGTCCAGCACCCTTAACCATCATGCCACTT
The DNA here is from genome assembly GCA_026018925.1 of Tupaia tana. Lineage (NCBI taxonomy): Eukaryota > Metazoa > Chordata > Mammalia > Scandentia > Tupaiidae > Tupaia > Tupaia tana. Next base: position 102,090,267 of record JAKSZU010000013.1, on the reverse strand, counting down.
GTGGGCCCAAAAAATAATTCTTTAAAAAAGTTTTCAAACACTTTTTTATAAAACAACTTACATATTTCAAGTTGATAAAAATTAATATTACTTAATAAACTTATTTTGATATTAAGATAAGTTTCCTTTGAGTGGGAACTGCCTTGCCAGTGCTCAGAGGGCTGCAGACTAATCTAGAAAAGACACTGCTGTGGTCAGTGAGACCACTTAAATCGGACTGGGGGGCCCTGGGGACTTCTTTGCTCAGTTGCTGCAGCCCTGTCCTTCAGGTGGCTGGGGACTTTGCCGTTCCCTTAGCCACCAGGTCTCAGAGCCCTTCCGGGACAAGCAGTGTGGCTGCTGTCCGCTTACCCACGTGGACACTGCTCTCGGCTCTGCCACGCCATTAGAACTGGCAACTCCATTTGCATTGATTTTTGTTGCAAATCTTATGAGGGGGGTGATTCTGGCCACATTTGATTTTAAGTTTATTTATTTGTTTCTCCCATGCGTGAGAGAAAGACAGCATTCCCAACAGTCTTTAAAAAAATGTTTTTCTTTATTCATGCTACTGTGCATGTGCATGTGTGTGTGTGTGTGTGCACGCACAGGTTGTTCACACTCAGTCCCCTCCTCCAGCCCTCCAGCTCGTTGGATCTTGCATACTCACATGTGTGCCCAATGTGTTTCATGCTGGCAGGGCTGGGGATTTGAACTGTGGTCACCATGTGGTTTCCAGCACTGTAGTCTGTACCACCGTGGCTGAACCCCCAACAGGGCACTGATGTCATAGTCCACCCAGTTTTGGCCACCTCTAGAGCTTGAGCAAGTGTGTGCTAGCATTGTCAGGGAGGTCTCCAGACCTGAACCAGGAGCCTTCATGTGTGCACTTTTCACAGGCACCTTCACAGACCACTTTTTACCACTGAGCCACTGTCTGGTTCCACACATTCTATTTTAAGGCTATGTTTTGTTTTTGTTTTTGTTTTTGTTTTTGTTTCTTTTGTTTTTTAAGATATATTTATTTATTATTTCACATGAGTTTTGCTAGAGAAAGACAGAGAGAGAGGGAGAGTGAGAAAGCAAGCTGCCAGGTCTGGGACTTGAACCTCAGTTAGCCATGTGGGAATTCCAACACCTTAACCACCACGCCACCTGCTGGCCCAAGCATTTGGTTTTCATAAATTGTCCAGGCCCTGGGTGGCTGCTATCTTGAGTCACTGTCCCAGAAAGGCCAGCCCTTCTCCACCCCATCTCTGCTCCCCTGAACGCTCCTGTCATTGCTTATTGGAACTTTGCCTGCAATGTTTGAAGTGTTAATCCGGAGACACACGAAACTGCCAGCTGGCTTCCTCCAGGTCGTCCTGAGTTGGAACACTCAGGAAAGATTTAGAAGGGTGATTCTGCTGCACATGGGGCTCTGCCCTTGGGCTTCACGGCTGAGTGGAAGTTTCAGGACCACAGACAGCGCCCCCCTGCTCCACACCTGTTCTCCCAGAGGTGGGACTTGAGGACTGTGAGAAAGGCAGCAAAGTGTCCTAGGCAAAGACTTCATGTGCTTGGACCAAGGGAGGCACTAGAGGGGGCTGGTGAGCTGCAGGTTTGAGGACTCCATTGAGTTCAAACACCAACTCTGTCACTTATTATTTGTAGGTCACCAAAATGGTCACCAAGAATGAACGGAAAAAGTTCAAAACCCTTTATTATTTTAAATGCCAACTGTTTACATTAGGGCCTGGCCTCATCCACTATTCCTCTACCTGTGTTGGAGGGTTTTTTTTTTTTTTTTTTTTTTTATTTATTTATTTATTTATTTATTTATTTATTTATTTTTTTGCTATAGGGCGTGTGCGCTCGCCAGACAGAGAGAGACAGAGAGACAGAAAGCGAGAAATCACCCCCCGGGGGGATGGCCACGCTGCAATCCCTTCTCCTCCATTCTCCTCTCAGGATCTTGGGCACACACGCACATGCGCCCGGCGTGAGTTTTAAGCCTCTGGGTCTGGGACGCGAACCGCGGTCGACTACGTGGGAGTCCAGCGACATAGCCATTACACCAACTGCTGGTCCCCCTCTACCTGTGTTATTCAGAGGGATTCTCACAGGGTATGTGGCATTGGATGTTCTTCATTGCTAGTCTGTGAGCCCATGATACATAGTTAATGGTCGTGGACTATTACGTGTGCTTTCAAGCAGCTTTACTGAGGTATAATTGTCATAGAACAAATGGCACATATTTAAAGTGTACAATGTGATAAGTTTTGACATGTGTACACACCCACGGAGCCATCGCCACAAATGAAACAGTGAACATACACCACCCCGGGGAGTCCTCGTGCCTTTGGGTGGTCCTGCCCTTCCCTCTCTCCCCTGCTCCCCCTCCTCTGTCAACCACGGATCTGCTTCCTGTCACTCTAGGACAGTATGCTTTTTATAGACTGTGGCATAGATTAAAAATACTATTTTCGCATATTGTTTCGTTTATTAAGTGCTTGCTAAATTCTGGATTCACCAGAGCCATTATATCTTTTAATTCTTCTTCTTCTTCTTCTTCTTCTTCTTCTTCTTCTTCTTCTTCTTCTTCTTCTTCTTCTTCTTTTTTTAAGTTGCTGGAGTGTGCATGTGCTTTCTGGAGAGAGACAGAGAGAGAAAAGGAAAGTGAGGAAACACCCCCACCAGGAGGAGTAACCACGTTCCTCCACTCCTCTTGAGATTTTGGGCACACATGCACACCCCATGTGTTTCTCAAGCTGTGGTGTCAAGGACTCAGCCACACAGTTGGCCACTGGGGTCCAGCTGCCCTAACCTTGCCACCGGCTGGCCCTCGTTTATTTTAATTCTAAAGCAGCCCTGTGAGGTGGAGATGGGAATCCTCATCTTATGGGAGAAGAAGTGAGGTGCAGAGCAGTGCAGTGACTTGCCCAAGGTGTTCCTGCGGGAGTCGGAATGATGGAGCCAGGGTAGACGCTAGGCCTGCGTGAGCGCCAACTGACCTGCCCCTCCCTGGGCTCTCTGTCTCCAGCAGACTGACCCATTGCCTATGGCGAGTCTTCTTTGTAATTGCCAGAAGGTACATGAGCTCTCCAGAGTGAGAGAGAGAGAGAGAGAGAGCAAGAAATTCCCGGTGGGGAGTGGTCACGCCTAATCCCTTCTGCTTGCTATGTTTTTCAAGCTGCCAGAACCAGGATTTGAACCATGCTGGCCATGCAGGGTCTGGCTGCCGATGCTCAGTGCTTAATCACTGTGCCATGGGGCTGGCCCCCTTTGGAATACTGTTGAAATACACCCCCAGGATATTGCCGCGGCAACCCCTGCACAACTCTGAGCGAGTTTGCTGGTCTTTGGACTTGCACACACCACTCTGGTCTCCCTCTGCTGTTCCCCAGCCAGTGCTGCCTCCAGCCCCCAGACCAATCACTAACCAGATGGCTGAGCGCTGGACTTGGGAATGACTGATCTGAAAGCCAGCCAGGCCGCCGCAGGCTGTGGCCTGGTCACGTACTTCCAGGCAAGTCCCAGTGGCTCACTGGTGGATTCCCTGCAGAGCAAGCTTAACCCGGCACTGGCTTCCTCTCTCCGGGCCGCCTCTCCCTTCAACCCCCTAGTGCCTATGCACTCGTGCTCTGCCAACCCACTTACTAAGCAACATGTGACAGGAAAGGACATTTGCCACCCGAATTGTAGCACCTGGCCGAGGTCTAAATGCAAGGTCGGGGAGGGCAGGTCGTTGATGTATCCAGGGGGACATTAGGTTTCATGTGAAAGAAAACAGCCAAGGCCATCTCACAGTGCCCAGGTACAGGGTGCTGCAGGACCAAAGGGAAGGACTTGAGCCAGGACCGATGCCCCCTCTCTCCTTCCGTCCTTCTCTCGTGGCCTCCCCTCAGCACCCCTGCTCCACTCCTCTCTGCACAGAAGCATGTGCTTCTGCAGGACATTCAGCAACAGCACCTGGCTCTGTGTACGCTGGCCCAGACACCAGCAAGAGAGCACTCGCTCCCTTCGCCCCACCTCTGCCCACCTCTCTCAGAGTCCCAGTTCAAAGTCCCAGGGAAGGGATTTGATTGGCCTGGATTGTGTCAGGCACCCACTGCTCCAATCATCTGTGGCCTGGGGTGGGGACAGCATTGCATGGCATGAACATGGCTGTCCCACTGTCACTATGCAAATAAGGAAAGGCAAGTTTCCATTAAGGGAACTTTACAAACATTGGCTCCTGTGTGGCTGGCTCCCCTCCTTCCACTGGGACAGGCAGCACCAGTGTGACGGCCACTCAGCAGAAACGTCATGAACGCTCAGGGCACACAGAGCACACCGACTTCCCTCCACTCTCCTCGTACAGTCTCCATGTCTGCCAAACCATTCTCACTGCAAAACAGCCCAGCGCAGTCCCGGTCCCAGAGCCTCAGCGCGCTTCCCTCACTCACTCAGGTATTCCTGGCGCCGCTCTCAAAGTGCTGAGCTCTGTGAGGGTGGAAGATGGCCCAGGGAGCCCTCCTGGGTGGTAGACAAGGAACAGGAGCAAACTTCCTACGGCGTCATTTCAGAGGTAATGGGTGCTATTAAGAAAAAAACAGGGTGCAGTCAAAGCCCTTCTCTTGGCCGTGAACCCCTCAAAAGAGGCCAACGGTGGCCCTTCCTTCAGCAGCCTCCAGGGCTTTGGAGCAGTGTTTTGCAGGGGCCGGCAAAGACACAGGCCTCCTGAGTCCGAGCCATGGGACTTTATGCACAGTGGTGTCAAAACGCAGCTGCAAAATGATCAGATGGCTGGATGCTCTCAAGTCCTCTGCCACCTGCCCAGGAAGTGATAGGCCCCAGGGTTTGAGGGGCAACAAGAGCCCCTGAAGGCAGTTCAAGGGTTAAGGTGGAAAAGACCAGTTTGGCACCATCTGGTGAGGCTGAATATGTGAGCCCTCCAACCCAGAAACTTCGCCCTGCAAGGCTTTCCACCTGTAGCACATGTAGAAAAGGAAGGTGTCAGTATAGCCCACCGGGGTTAGTGGAGGGCTGCCGGGGGAGGTGACTAGACCTGTGGACCTGGCTGTCTCAGGCCCTCCTATCTGTCCGCCTTTAACCCAACACAAGGAGGGTGCAGGGGCCTGCCCTGCAGGAACCCACACACATAGGGCCAAGGGTGCTCGTGCAGTACTATTTATAATTTCGTTTATAGATTACAGTTAAGTTTATTTTTAACACCCATCGTGACACGAATTCACAGGGAATAGGTTCCAGAAGCTCAGGCTCCTCTCCACTGCTTCTCACGCAGCGGCTTCTCTGGGTGGAGCAGGCTGGCACTTCAGCTGAACCCAGGTCCCTTTCTCCTTGGCTTCCTCCTGTTTCTGGTCATTTTCCTTCCCACGTTCTAGGAAGCTCTCTCTGCTCGTAGAATGCTTAACATGCTCAATACACACATTAGTTCTCTTGGCAAGAGTTTGTTTACAACAATGCCAACAGCTTGCTGGGTCACATTGTAGATTCTTCCAGTGTTGCCATGGTAACACGTGTGGGGCATTCCTTTTAGAACAGCACCCATTCCCCCAAAGCCTACAACATCACCTTTCTTGTAATCCGCATGTATGTTGCCCAAGGAACCACTCCGTGTACTCTAAAAGGCCTAGAGGGCATGTATCGGGGGCCTCTCCTCTTTCCCTTTGTTTCACATTTTGGCTATTTACTGGAAGATGGTGGTTCCGGCCAAAAGGGACTATTCATAACACTAAAAGCTGAAAGCAAACCTAGTTGTCCATCACTAGAGGAATGAAACTATTGTTTAGTCCTGCAACAGAATGTTATATAGCCAGGGTTGGCAGGTGGCGTGGTGGCTAAGGGCGCTGGACTCCCACGTGACCGACCATGGTTCAAGTCCCAGACCTGGTGGCTTGCTTTCTCTCTCTCTCTCTCTCTGGTCAAAGTAAAAATAAATAAATAAAGTTAAATAAAATAATCCTTTAAAAAAAGAATGTTATATAGCAGTTTAAAATGGATACACTCAAACTATGTGTAGCAATGTAAGCCTCAGGAATCCGAGCTGATGGAAAACCCGGGTAGCAGGAGATACATACAACACTCCGTTCTTTTCCGTAGGAAGTCTCACATTTTTATGGATACAAACATGCAGAGTTAAAGTAAAAACAAACTGTGAGAAGGAGCTGATACTCTTCCACTCAGCTTAGAGGAGGGACTCGAGGAGGAAGGCCAAAGGAATGGGCTTGAAGCTTTAGTTTTATTCAAGATACAGAGACCTGAAGCAGGTACAGCAAAAGGTAACAGCTGCTCAGTCCGGGTGCAGAGTAGGTGGGTATGTTATTTCCTCTCTTTTTTGTTCTTGAGTTTCTTTCTTTCTTACACAGTGGGAGAGAGACAGAGAGACATGCACCCGTAACAGGGTGCTTCACGCTGTGATCCCACCCCAGCTCAACCCACCTGGGCCACAGGTACGGTCCTGCACGTTCAGGGAGGTCTCTGGATGCAAACCAGGAAGCCTCCCATGGAGGCCTTGCGTGACTGCTCTGCCACCATCCGGCCCCGTTTCCTCGATCTTTTATGGAATAGTGGATAACTAAAGGCTAAAGGTAGCCTCCCAAAGGGTAGCTTAGGCATATCTGGACAATCGGGCCCCAGATGACCTAAAGAGTGTTGGTATTTTTGCCCAGCAGAGAAGGGCTAGAATCATTCCTTCCCAAACTCCGCCCTACGCAGGCTTGTCAGAGGGAGGCTGGTGTACTTCCCAAGTCTAACCACAAGATGGGGCCAGCACTCAGGGTTAGAAGAAGGAGACTTGTTTGGGGCGAGGCGACGCAGGATCCCTCCAGCAACTTGTCAGAAGGAAGGATGGATCTTTCCAAAACATCAGACACAGAACATCTGAGAACAGGAGTGGCAGGCAGAGGCCGGAAAACAGCAGCCAGGTAGCCAAAGGACTTCTTGAGCATCCATAGGTGTTGATAAAATGCCTATTTTCTAGTCCCTCCAATGAACCCAGATGTAGCTGTTGCACGTTGCGACAGATGTCAACAAGGGGGCCGGGGAATTCCAGTTCCTTTCCCGACATCTGCCTGACTCATTGCCCTTCCGTCCACTGTACGACCCAGACTTGTGTGTACCTTTGGAGACTGGGATGACCCATGGGCATAAAGGCTCTGAGTTCATAACCTAACTCTGCTCCTGACCACCGGCGTGACCCTCAGTGACCATCCTGACCTCTCTGGGCCTTTGAATCTAGGGATAATAATAGGATTCATTTCATAGGGCTGTTGCAAAGGTTCAATGAGATTATATTTCTTTGGGAAATGGAAGAACCAGCAGGCCTTAATGTTCAAACCACTCTAGAGCAAGCAGTTCCTGGCCCAGCCGTGGTGGTCACATTGGTAGACGCCACTACTCGGTGGCTTGAGGGCACAGGGAGGCCTGGGCTCCATTCTCTGCCCACCCTAAGAGCCAGGAGTGGTGGCGCGTGCCTGGAGTTGTTAACGGATGGGAGAGTGTCGAGCTGCGTTGTGATGTCCTTGGTTCTTTGGGTCCAGATCACTAAAATTAGAGATCTGTCCCTAGGCGCAAAATGAAACTGCAACCATGAATGAAGGAGGTAGAAAAGGAGGTTTAATAGAAAAGAAAAGAAAGTACACCCAAAAAGGCTCTTGGGCGGGCAGATTGCCAGGTGGCAACTGCGCTTGATACTGGTTAACTGTTACTTTTATTACTAGAGCTGATCATGAATATTTATTGGTGGGAGGTCTGTCATACTACCTCTGTCCTTCGTTTGAATTAGAATCCGCGCGTGTTTTTCTGCACTTGCGCACTTTTCTCACAGGTAAGGAATGAGGAGTTTGATTACCTCATTGCTCATGCCCAGTGTGAGCCAGGTCGTTTAATTAGACTGCCTAATTAATTCATCGTCCTAGTGGGAATTAGGGCGTTGACCAAAACGCTTGCTTGGGTCTTTTTGATAAGAGAAAAATCTACGAATCATCCCTGTGTGCTTCCCTCAGGCCCCAAGGAAGGAAGATGGCAAATTGCCTCGCCCTGCTGGCGCCCGGGGCTAGGTAGCCTTTCGCTTTTCTCTTAGGGCTGCCCGCTCATGGCTAACTAACTGCCTACCACGAAGTCCCAGCTGCAGTGAGACCCTACTTAAAAATTAAATAATCAATGAAAGCAAGTAATTCCAGAAAGAAAGGACGAGGTTTCAAACCAGCAACCAGGTGAACAAAGCTTAATGCTCTCGCGAGGGGTAATGATATCCCAGGTACTGACCTAGGGGTTCAAATCCTGGCCTCGGCATCTTGAAAAGCATGCCAGCGGCATATGCGTGGCTACCCAAATCCTGACAAGATGGAGAAGTGAGGAAAAAGGATTGTGGTGTGACCACGTCCCAGTAGGTGGCAAGTGCACACACCCTCTGGCAATTAAACACATTTTTAAAAAGAATTATTTACTTTTGGGGAACCAGCAGTTAGCGTAATGGCTATGTCGCTGGACTCCCACGTAGTCAACCGCGGTTCGCGTCCCGGACCGGGTGGCTTAAAACTCACGCCGGGCGCGTGTGCGTGCGTGCCCAAGATCCCGAGAGGAGAATGGAGGAGAAGGGATTGCGGCGTGGCCATCCCCCCTGGGGGGTGATTTCTCGCTTTCTGTCTCTCTCTCTGTCTGTCTGGCGAGCGCACGCGCCCTATAGCAAAAACCTCTCAAAAAAAAAAAAAAAAAAGAATTATTTATTTTTAAATTTTATTACCACTATGTTTTAATTCGCTACAGGACACATGTGCTCACCAGAGGGAGAGCGAGAGCAGGCTGCCAGGTCTAGGACTCGAACCACACACAGTCTGCCATGTGAGAGTCCAGCGCCTTCACCACCGTGCCAAGAATAATGTTTTATTTGGGAAAATAACTGACTCTATATAAAAGGAGAGAGAATATGTTGAACAACGACCCATCGTGCACCAGGACTCACCGAAAGTGCTGCTTTCTCACGCCAGCCCCTCATTTTTCTTTCTTTCTTTTCATTTCTTTTTTTCTGAATATTTTTTATTATTTTTGTTTTGTTTTAGGTTTTTGCCATTGGGCATATGTGCTTGCTGGAGAGAGACAGAGAAAAACAGTGAAAGGAAAAGTGAGAAACCACCCCCTGGAGAGGATGGCCACTCCCTCAATCCCTTCTCCTTTCTCTTCCCTGGGACCCTGGGTGTGCATGATCCTCAAGCCACCGGGTCCAGGACTTGAACCACAGCTGGCCACGTGGGAGCACCCTAACCAGCACGCCTCCTCCTTTTTCCGTTGACTCATTATTAAAGGTCTGCTTTAAGCCCCTTGTTCTGCATCCCCAAAACTGCAGAGCCCTTATCTCGCCCAGTTCGATTCTGACACAATAGGATGACCTGCTCTGCCGTCCTCATCCGGGTCCCTCCAGTTGTCCCAATACTGTCCCTGAAGGTGTTTCTCTCACTTAACATTTCCAAATTTTTATATTTTAGTTTTGCTGTAGCGCTCATGTGCTCACCAGAAAGAGAGAGAGAGAAAGGGAAAGTGAGAAATCACCCCCGGGGAATGACCTGACCATGCTACGATCCCTTCTCCTCTATTCTCCTCTCAGGATTTTGGGCACCCACACACATGCTCAGTGTGTTTTTCAAGTCACCAAGTCCGTGACTTGAACCATGCAGTCGGGCATGTGGGATCCAGCACCTTAACCTCCATGCCACCTGCTGACCCTAGTTTTGTCCTTGTTGATTTATTTTTAATTTATTTAATTGTATCCTTTTTTTTTTTCTCTTTTTCAAATTTGATCAGAGAGAGACAGAAAGAGACAGAGAGAGAGCCAGAAAGTAAGAAGGCAAGCCGCAAGGTCTGGGACTCAAACCCTGATTGGCCTTGTGGGAGTCCAGCCCCTTTACTACCACGCCACCTGCTGGCCCTGAGTTCTTTTCTTATTTTTAAAACCAGGCAGGTGGCATGGTGGTTAAGGGCGCTGGACTCCCACATGGCTGACCACGGTTTGGGTCCTGGACCTGGTGGCTCTCTTTCTCACTTTCTTTTTTTTTTTCTCTCTCTCACTCTGTCCCTCTCTGGTCAAATTAAAATGAAATAAATAAATAAAGTTTAAAAAAAAAACTGAAATGAATTCAGGGATTAAGCCTTACATTTTGCTATCGTGGGGAGTTAGACTGAGTTGAAGCGAGATAAATGAGAAGATCTAGTCGGTGTGGACACCTGCACTGGCCAGGCCCCGGCGGGGGCACCGTGCACACCGCTCCTCACTTAATCCTCCGTCAGCCCAGTGGGCGCTACTGCCCACGTCCCAGAGGAGGGGCGGTGTCCTTGTCTAAGAGCTGAGCTGCCATCGCTCTGTCTGGGCAGATGAGAAGCATAAGGTTTGGGGACCGAAAGGCCTCTCTGGTCCTGTACCTGGAGGGTGGCAGGCTGGGATCTGAACCCAACTCCAGCTGATGGTGAGCACCGAGGAGCTAAAGCATCTACTGTACGGCTTGCTCTGCTGACCCTGTACCGCAGTCCCCTCTGGACACGGATGGGGACCCCACAGGCAGGTCTGCAGAGCAGAGACCGTACCATCGGCTGGACTGCCACACTCACTTGACCTGCCAACTGTCCTCCCCCAGCGGCCCTTGCTGAGCAGTGACTGAGGCTCTGACAGCGGGGTGCAGGCCTGGGCTGCCACACAGCACCTTTTCTGACTTGAGAATTAGCAGGGCAGGGGTGGGGAAAGGGGAAGCACCCGTGACGGGCGTCTATATTTTCAAATATATTTCTTCTTTAAAAAATAAGTGATTTAATTTGATTCATCATTGTTATTATTATTATTATTTTGAGAGGTTTTTGTTATAGGGCACATGTGCTCGCCAGAAAGACAGAGAGAGACAGAGAGACAGAAAGTGAGAAATCACCCCCCAGGGGGATGGCCACGCCGCAATCCCTTCTCCTCCATTCTCCTCTCGGGATCTTGGGCATGCATGTACACGCGCCCGGTGTGAGTTTAAGCCACTGGATCCGGGACTCGAACCACGGTCGACTACATGTGAGTCCAACGATATAGCCATTACACCAACTGCTGGTCCCTGTTATCATTATTTTTAAAATTTGACCAGAGAGAAGGGGAAAGTGAGAAAGCAAGCCACCAGGTCCAGGACTCAAACCATGGTCAGCCATGTAGGAGTCCAACACCATAACCCCCACGCCACCTGCCGGCCCCCTCAAATATATTTCTACAATTACAGACACAGGACACGGACAAAATGAGAAGATACAAGTAGACAAGCAAACATGAACCAAACCTCGTGTCCCCACACCATCGCACCATCTCCGCCCAGTTCTCAGTCAGGTGCCTTTTCCCGAGCAAGCCCGAACGCGCTGGGGTTCATTCTGGTTCCGTTTTCCCAACCGAGATCTCCTGTGCCCAGATCACCGGATCCTGAGGGGCTGTGGTTTAAGGGAGAATGTTATTGTTCTTTACAAACGCTGATTAAATAATCTTAATGTGGTTTCATTTTCTAAACAAAACAAAATGTCCTGTTTCATAAAGTGCTTCGATCAGCCAGTGTCTTCCATCTTCCCATTTCAGAAGATTTCCCTCTGATCTAGAACAGGATTTTATTAAGATCTTCCCAGCGAACCCCAAACCATCCTTTTTTTTTTTCCTTTTTGGAGAGGTTTTTGCTCTAGGGCACATGTGCTTGCCAGAAAGACAGAAAGAGACAGACAGAAAGTGAGAAATCACCCCCCAGGGAAGATGGCCACACCACAATCCCTTCTCCTCCAGTCTCTTCTCAGGATCTTGGGTACACACACACACACACACACGCCCAGCATGTACTTAAGTCGCTGAGTCTGGGACTCGAACTGCGGTTGACTACATGGGAGTTCAGCGACATAACCATTACGCCAACTGCTGGTCCCCCCAAAGCATCCTTTACAGCTGTTTGTGCACGCAGGCTCAGTCCAGGGCCGTGCATCTCATCTAATGGCCATGCCCAGGTCCTAACTGAGTGTCCCTTTTCTGTGGCAGAGACTGGTCAGGTGTCCCATGGAAAGGCCCATCCCCATTGTGTCTCTCGCTGCCTTAGGCTGCTGTGTGGCTTCTTATTCCGCTCACCCCTGTACGTCCTCTAAACAGGAAGTTGAAGGGCACGGCTGATTTATGTGTCAATGATGGGGCCACGAGATGCCACGAGACGCTGGGCGTGTCCGTGATGAGACCACAGTCGAACCGGCAGGCAGTGTAGACTGTCCTCCTTGGCGTGGGTGAGCATCCTCGGAGCAGCTGAAGACAGAGAGGAACAAAAAGGCTGAGGAAGAGGGAACGGCGCCTGCCCGGGTGCTCGGGCTGCGGCTGCCCGGCGACTGGCCCTCCACCTCTGCTCTCCTGGCTCTCCAGCTCGCCACCTGCGCTTGCGGACTGCTCGGCTCCGTGATTGCGTAAGCCAATGGTTGGTTGGGTTTTGTTTGAGGGGAGTCTTGCCAGTATCCTCCTGCCTCTGCCTCGCAGCTGGGATGTGGGAGCAACACCACATCTGGCCCACTTGCTGACAGGTCTCCTATGTGGCCCAGGCCGGCCCTGAGCTGGGGATCCTCCAGCCTCGGCCTCCCGAGTTGCTGGAATGCAGGCCCCACCACTGTGCTCAGCCCTTAGGTTGGACTGGGAGTGGAATCTGGGCCTCCATGGGGTCCCACGGATAGTGTCTTGGCTACATGCATCACCACACTGGGCCTGTAAGGCCATTCCTTATAAATTCCCCTTTTTCTCATGCATGTGTGTATGTGTGTGTACACAATGCATGCATGTGGTTCTTTAAAGAGAAACAGAACCAAAAGGAGATACATGTGTGTATATGAATGTGTTCACACAAGTGCACACACATGCGCATGCACACACGTGTGCACAAACACACACCCAAATAGACACATGTACATATATACATTCATATATACACATACACTCACATACATGTACATATACATATACATGCACCACACACATACATATGCACATACATGCACACATACGTACACATACACACTCATATATGCACATACACAAATATGCACCCATACACACACATATACATATACACATATATACACAGACACAGACACACATATATACACATACACACTCATATATGCAAGCACATATTGCACCCACACACATACGCACATACATGCACATATACACACGAACACATATGTGTACACACACGTATGCACCTACATACACACTATGCATACACACAAATACATATGCGCACACACATACATATGTACATGCACATGCATATATGATACACATATGCATGCATACCTCCTTTCGGTTCTGTCTCTCTTTAGAACCATAAGTAACACATAAAGCCAGGCTGCGTGGTGTGAAATAGGAACCTGAGATTAAATGTCCCAGAATGCAGATGGGCGGTGATGAAGGAGAGCAGGTCTCCCACTCTGCCCCACTTGGGTGCTGTTCCTGGCTGGATGTCCCACCAGGCCTTTCTCTGCCTGGGCGCTATTCCTGACTGGGTGTCCCACCAGGCCTTTCTCCACCTGTACAGATGTGCAGCTGGACCTGTGTGTGCATTTTATTTTTTAAAAAAAGCTTATTATTGGGACCAGCAGTTAGCGTAATGGCTATGTCGCTGGACTCCCACGTAGTCGACTGCGGTTCGAGTCCCGGACCCGGCGGCTTAAACTCACGCCGGGCACGTGTGCGTGCGTGCCCAAGATCCCGAGAGGAAAATGGAGGAGAAGGGATTGCGGCGTGGCCATCCCCCCTGGGGGGTGATTTCCTGCTTTCTGTCTCTCTGTCTCTCTCTGTCTGTCTGGCGAGCGCACGCGCCCTATAGCAAAAACCTCTCAAAAAAAAAAAAAAAAAAAAGCTTATTATTTATTTCTTCCGTAAGCAAGACAGACAGAGGGACAACATCCCCCATGGGGTCCTGATGCCATGACCTCCCCAGCCTCAGCTGGCCCTGGACCGTGGGCATACATGTGCCAGGTGCACACGTGCCTGGCCTACTCAGGGAGGCCTCTGGATGCAAGCCTGAACCTTCCCGTGTGGATCGGCCTTGCAGAGAATCACTCTTCCCGCTATGCCACTATCTGGCCCCTGAGAACTTTCAGAGTTTGCAAGACGTTTATTTATTTCTTGAGAGAGAGTGAAGCACTGCCAGTAGAGTCCTCTCTTGGTGGTCTACCTCCCAGGCTCTGCAGCCGCGGCCCAGCATGCCCGTGCGCTCAGGAAGGCCCAGGGACACGAGCCCAGGGCCTCTCCCATGTGGGTCCAGCCACGACCACGGGGCCACCTCTGGGCCCTTTGCTGTTCTGATCAAAAAAGAAGTGCCACAGTAGTTGTCGTTCTTGATTGATTGATTTCTGCTATAGGGCATGTGCACTCCTAGAGACAGAGAGGAAGAAAGTGAGAAGTCACCCCCCAGGTGGATGGCCACCCTACGATCCCTTCTCCATGCTTCTCTCAGGATGTTAGGCATGTGCACACATACACGCTCCATGCGCTTTTCAAGCCACCAGGTCTGGGACTGGAACTGCTCAGCTCGTCATATGGGACCTGGCACCTTACCACCATGCCACCCCGGCCCTCTTTTTTTTACGTTGCAGGACAGGACTTGCACTTGCCAGGCAGAGGGTGAAAGTGCTCACTAATGGGATATGGTCAGGCTGCAGTCCCCTCTCCATTTCTCCGTCCTGTTGGGATTTGGGGCTCACAGGCACACATGCTGGTGTGTTTCTCGAGCCACTGGGGCCTGGGATCAAACCACGGTCAGCCATGTGGGATCCAGCTCCCTTAACATAGGCCATGGCTGCCCCCTCCCCTTAAAGTTCACTTGTTCCATGTGAGACGAGACAGAGTCAGAGCTGCAGCACCCCTGATAGTCTGGGCACCGTGGCCTATCCCCGACTCAGCCCGGAGCTTGTGTACTCACACGCCTGCCCATTTTGCTCAGGGAGGTGTCTGGCTGCAAACCCGACCTTACCCTGGGGGTCAGTCTTGCGGGGCACTGCCTTACTGCTGAGCCATCTGGCCCACTAGTGTCCTTTAAAAAGGTAACAATGTATTTTGGCCAATGTCCAGGACATTGTAGGAACCTTTTTGTCGATGTCTGGTCCCGGGTTTAGGTCGATTAAGAGGAAGCAGAGGGACCAGCAGTTAGCGTAATGGCTATGTCGCTGGACTCCCACGTAGTTGACCGCGGTTCGTGTCCTGGACCCGGTGGCTTAAACTCACGCCGGGCGCATGTGCGTGCGTGCCCAAGATCCCGAGAGGAGAATGGAGGAGAAGGGATTACGGCGTGGCCATCCCCCCTCGGGGGTGATTTCTCGCTTTCTATCTCTCTGTCTCTCTCTGTCTTTCTGGCGAACGCATGCGCCCAATAAGGAAAAAACCTCTCCAAAAAAAAGAGGAAGCAGAAAGAAAGAGACAGAGACAGAGGAGCAGTAGACACAGCGGCCCGAGCCTAGGCAGCCCAAGCAATTTGCGCCACCCAGACAAACTGGGCGCCTTTATTTATAGGCAAAGCGACACTGCATACGTGTACTTCATGCCATTCCACAGATACGTTGACATGTTACAGGCAATAAGAAGCAGGTAACAAATCTATAAGGGCTTAGACGTACTGGGCCAGGTGTATCTTTTGGCTCCATGTCTAAGAGAAATCCCCATAGCCTTATCTAGTGGAGAGAAGCCTGGCTGCAGGTGTGGGAGGACACTCTTGCGAGCATCACAGGGGTGTGGATAAGGCTAAAGACTTTTACAGAGGCAGAGCAGGGGTTGGACTATGCTAATTGGGGTCAGGGTGTTTCCTGAATTCCATCAGATGTGTCTATTGGAAGGCCCCTAGAAAGTTCCACCCTTTGCTCTGCCTGCAGCAAGAGTCAAGGAAAGGACAAGCTGCAAGGTCCTGTCATAGCCAAAAGGGACAGAGGATGTTTGCTCAAGCATGTCCCCACATCCTCAGGGCCTCTCTCTGAACATGTCCCTACACCTCTTGACCATGAGGGGTCAGGTCAGCAGCCCCAGTGGGCACAGCAGACCCTCCCTAGATGGTCACGGAGGGAGATTGCACGGGGTCTGGGGCAGGGGCAGAGGTTGTGGATTGTATACAACATGCGAGGTATTACGTAATCTCTGCCCTGAGACGTGTCCTGATAAAGAGACTGAGAGTTTATGGGACTGAGCGCTGATAGCGTCAGAGCACCCCGTTCTGTGCTCGCTATCTGGGATGGGGGCTCGCAGGACGTTCCGGGACAGCTACTGCGAGAACGAGCCTGTTCTGGCTTCCGGCTCCAGCCACGTGTGCCTCGTCCCATCAGCTGTGGTTAGGAGTGGGGACAGGAGTGTGGGTTCTCTGGTCAGGGGCCCAGCTGGCTCACTCGCTGCTGTGTCCCGTACCAGTTCAGGCCTGGCACACAGGCTCGCCTAGTGTCTCTTGAACCACGCTCGGGAACTAACATGGCGCTTGGCCGCCTTTCACTGGTGCGGGGTGCAGTTCTCAGGGGCAGGGCAAGCACACGTTGCAGCATTGCAGGGGACAGACTTGTGTCCCCCTGAAATTCATGTGTTGAACCCCCAGTGTGACAGTGTTGGAGACAGGCGATCAGGGTTAAATAAGGTCCTGATCGGGGGCCCTCACGATGGGGTTGGTGCCCTCGGGGAAGACACCAGCGAGCTCGCTTCCTCTCTCCCCATCATGTGAGAACACGGTGAAAAGGCACCTGGACCTTGGACTTCCCGGCCTGCAGAGATGTGGGGAATTGATCCTGCTGTTTAAGCACCTGGAACACGTTCCCTGCTGGGGGCTCTGCCCTGAGGATGCGCATCCCAGGGCAGAGGCTCCGAGTGGCTAGAACATTCTCCCCTTCCCAGCGAGGAGGTAGAGGCCAGCCTCCTGAGCCTCCTGACCTCCCGAGCCTCCCACCCCGGCCCAGCTCCACCGTCTGGTCCCCTTTGCCGATGTCCTCTTCTCTTGGGTGGGCTTCTTTCAAGATGCCTCCCCCCGGACGTTAGCAGGTCACACCTCCTCGGGGGCACACCGTCTCACTGGGGAGTGGAACATTCTCTTGTACTTGACAGTGAGCCACTGTCTACCCACTCTGAAATCACACTGGCTTTTGCCGACTGCAAACCCCACTTCTTTGGTTCCCTCTCACTCTCTGACTCCCTACCCTGACCCCCACCTCACCTCCAGCAACCTTTCTCTGCCCTGCCTGAGACTCCCCTGGGCTCCCGGTGCCCGAGGAGCGTGCCAGCTCAGACCCGGCTGAATCACACCTTGCCCGGGTGGGCCTGGTGCCGAGCACCTGCATATGCCTCTGACCCAGCTGAACCACAGCCCAGCTGTGGGAAGGGGGAGTGTGGGGAAGCCACTGGTCCATGGTGCAAAGGCAGCCAGGGGTGGCCCTGGGACACACACAGCCTCCCACTGCATGCCCGGAGCACTAGCTGCTTTCCCACGAATGAATGCATGAACGTGTGCATGAACATGTGAACGCGTGTCCCCGGCTTCCTTGCCTGAAACACAGCTGCCTTTTAGGAAAGCCACAGGCTCCGTCACTACCCAGCTGAATTTGGTTATGAGGTTACTTTCCTGGTCAGAGAAGAGGAAAGAGAGGAGGAGACGGCAGGGGGAGAGGCGGGGAGGATGGGCCAGTGAGGAAACATTCCCTCACCGAGACGGTTTCCTGAGGACTGGGCCTGACCCTGGCAGAGGAGACAGCCCTCCTCTGCCCAGCGCCTGAACCCTGATGGCCAGAGGGTTGCGAGGCGCAGGAGGGGCCCCCACAAGGCCTGCGGTTTGGGTGAGGGAAGCTGTTGTGTAAGAACGGAGAGCCTCGCCCCAGCCAGTCCTGTCCCCGCCCGAGTGTCCCCGCCTGAGTCATGCCTGAGAGCATGGGAGGAAAGTGTAAGAACCCCGAAGCCCCCCGATTTCCGGCTGGCCACGGCCTCGGGCCTGAAGTCACTGCTGAAGTCATTGATGAGCTCAGGCAGAGGCGCCTGGGGACAGGGTAAGGGTGGGAGGGAGGCCCAGGCTGGCTCAGAGGAAGGCCACGTCTAGGTCGGAGAAAGGTCATGGGTTCGAGACTGCCTCAGTGAGAGTTTACACCGGCCCCTGGGCACCTGGGCTGGACGCCCCCGCCTACCTCTGTCACGCTGCCCTGGGGCCGCATCCTGCTTCCCTCCAGGACTTGGACTGGCTGTCAGGTCACGTGCCTGCTATCTCCACCTGCTCAGGGGGGGTAGCGCCATCTTCCCTGAGCTGGGAACAACTGACGGCCAGGTGCACACGCAGCAGGGAACAAAGCACCTTTCCCTCCGGGAAAACGTGCCATTCAGAGGCCCCACACCACGCTGTCCCTGGGGGCTGGGTGGGTGCCGATGCCAAGATGGGAAGGCCAGGACCTCCAGGGACTCCAGCGGGGCTGTTTGGGCCCCCTGCTGCAGCTTGTGCCTGGAGTGGGGGTGGGGCTGGCCCGGGGCTTCCCTGGTCCTCTCAGGCTCTACTTTCAGAGCCCTCAGGGGTGCCACGCCTCGGCCCGGCTCCCTTCGGGGCAGGCCATCACAGCGCACCTGCTTCACTGCAGCTCTGGGAGTCCAGGCTGGAAAGCGGACCTGGGAGGCAGAGCAGCCAGCCAGGCCTAGCACAGAGCTCAGCCCCGTGGGACTCCCGTGGCCACGTTTCCGTCAGGGCCTCCGCGGGGCTCTCTGGAGACGTTCCCTATAGCACATGGCCAACTGCACCTCTCTGCGGCTTAGCAGACGCTGGCGAGGTCACGTCAGTCCTCGAACCCTCGTCTCTTAACTGGGGAGAATGACAGGCCCACTTCCAGGGACTGCCACAAGACCCTGAGCTAACGTGTGCAAGCACTGGGCCCAGTGTCAGTAGCTAGAGTCGGCTCTTTAAATATTGTTAGGTGGGAACCAGCAGTTAGCGTAATGGCTATGTCGCTGGACTCCCACGTAGTCAACCGCCGTTGGCGTCCCGGACCCGGTGGCTTAAAACTCACGCCGGGCGTGTGCGCGTGCGTGCCCAAGATCCCGAGAGGAGAATGGAGGAGAAGGGATTGCGGCGTGACCATCCCCCCTGGGGGGTGATTTCTCGCTTTCTGTCTTTATGTCTCTCTCTGTCTGTCTGGCGAGCACACGCGTCCTATAGCGAAAACCTCTCCAAAAAAAAAAAAAAAATATATATATATATATTGTTAGGTAACGCCTATCACTCACGTTGCTTTCATTGCCCGGGCCAAGCGGAAGCTGTCTCCTGACTATCTCATCCTGGAAGTAAAAGCCTCTTCCCTCTGGGCCAGGTCCTAGGCTTGGCTTGAAGCCAAACTGTGCCTGCCCAGCCTCTAGCCTGGCCCCTCCCCAGAGTCCTGGGTGGTCCGTTCTCTCACATGCTGCCATCGGTGCGCTTGATGGTGTGAGGCGCTGGGTATCCCCGGCTTCAGGGCTGCGTGACACAGATGAGGAGCCTCATCCTGTGGGGGTACAAATGGACCTAGTGGGGCTTCTTGTTTGAACCACATGCTGCTCCCGCCTCCTCACTGTGTGTCCCAGCTCCCGCACTGGCACCCGCTTTTCCACCTTTCCCTGGATGGTTCAGTTCACACCTGGTGGAGAGCTCATGGACTGAAAATCTCATCCGATGCTGGCTAGTCTCGCCATTGGCTGCCTGTGGTCAGGTGCTCTGCCCTGGCCTATCAGCTATGGGAGGGGGTTGCATGGGGAGAGAAACACACACATCCTGGACTTCTTCCTTGGGGTACACTTGCACACACATACAAACACACACACACCCGGCTGTTTCTCTGGGTATACATGTGGACACACACACACCCACACCCACACACACCCAGGGCTGCTTCTCTGGGGTATGCATGTGGACACACACACACACACACACCCAGGACTGCTTCTCTTGAGTATGCATGCGGACACACACACACACACACACAACCAGGGCTGCTTCTCTGGGGTACACACGTGAATATGCACACACACAGCTGCTTCTCTTGGGTATACACATGGACACACATACAGAGGGCTGCTTCTCTGGGGTACACACGTGTGTGCACATACACACACACACTGGGCTGCTTCCCTAGGGTAGATGAGTCTACCTGTAAGTGCCCACGGGCCCCTTACAGGTGCACAGGTAAGGGTGCCGTTCTGTCCGGCCAGGTTCCTAGGAGACCACTAAATCCCCTCCCTCCCTCTGTGCCTCCCCTAGCCCACACACTATCATTGAGGCTCTGTCCTGTCGGGAGGGAATTATTTCTTTTTCTTTTTTAGAATTATGTTATTTAACTTTATTTATTTACTTATTTTAATTTTACTAGAGATGCACAAAGTGAGAGCGAGAGAGAGAAAGTGAGAAAGCAAGCCGCCAGACCCAGCACTCAAACTGCAGTCAGCCACCACGCCACCTGCCGGCCCCGGTAGTTATTTCTTTACATTTCTACACTGATGGACTGAAGTTCGAGGCGGGCTGTGGACCCTCGCACACACGTCCCCAGCCCTGGAGCCTCATCAGGGTTTGCTGGGTGTGTTTGCCCAGTAGCTATGGGAAAGGGGGCGCTGAGCTCACCGGGCTCAGAGGACAGGGTGTTGCACCACTCCCGTAAACACTCCTTCCTCCGCAGGCTCTGCGGGCAGCAGAGCGCTGACCCCAGCAGGCTGGCCTTGGAGTGAGACCAGGACCACTAGGCAGCTGAGTGACGTCTGTGTTTCCCACGTGGCGGCTGTGGATGTGTGGGATCTCCCAAGTACAGGATGCTGGCACACTCACCTCCTACTCCCTTAGCTGGGTGAATTGGACGAAGGGTCGTCCTCCACGTAAAAGCTTTGCCTTGGGAACCAGCAGTTAGTGTAATGGCTATGTCGCTGGACTCCCACGTAGTCGACCGCGGTTCACGTCCCGGACCCGGTGGCTTAGAACTCACACCGGGCGCGTGTGCGTGCGTGCCCAAGATCCCGAGAGGAGAATGGAGGAGAAGGGATTGCGGCGTGACCATCCCCCCTGGGGGGTGATTTCTCGCTGTCTCTATGTCTCTCTCTGTCTGTCTGGCGAGCGCACGCGCCCTATAGTGAAAAATCTCTCAAAAAAAAAAAAAAAAAAAGCTTTGCCTTTGGAGTCAGACTGCCTGGCTGAATCTCAGGGTTTACAGTAAATAATAATACCTGCAGAGTGAGAGCTGACATCTAACCCAGACACTGTCCCAGGCTCGTGGGTTGTCCGGCGCTCCTAGGAAGAAGGGCTTAGAGATGGAGAATGTGAGGCCGCTGTGGTGCTCAGATAAGGAGGGGCAGTGCCTGGCGGGCTCTGGCTCAGGCTTGTACTCCTTCCCAATCCTCAGGAATAAGACTTTGATCCTCAGTTAACAGGCCATAGTTGGCAGGTTTCTTGGACTCTTCAGGCCTCAGTTTCCCCTTCCCAAAGTGGGATAAAATGAGGTGGTCAGGGCTGGCCCTGTGGCTGGTGGCTACAGGAGCTGGGTCCCACATGGCCGACTCTGTGGTCTGAGTCCCGGACTCAAACCAGGAGAAATATGATGGGTACATGTGCACGTGTGTCCTGAACCCCAACAGGATGGAGAGATGGAGAGGAGTTTGTGATAAGACCAAGCCCCTTCTAGGGTGCTTTCTCCTTCTCCCTGTCTCTCTCTCTCTGGTGAGGACATTTGCCTTCTGGCAAATTATAAAAAAAGAAAAAGATGGGGTGGTCACAGAATATTATGTACTTTTAAAACTATAAAACTCAAACCCTGGTTTGACTTTATTGTAACAGACAAGAAAAGGGATATTTGCTGTTGTTTTGGCAATAAATGGTGGTTTTCAGAGCCGGCCTTCGGGACCAGCTTGCTCATAATCATCTCGAGACTTGGGCCAGCTACCCCAAGGGCAGCTCAGCATCTTGATTCACAGGTCATGGGGTCCAAACTGACAGGCACGAACTCCACCTGAGCTTCCACTCACCCTGTTCCCTCAGAACCACGTGTCTTAAAAAAACAGAAGACCAGGAAGGCACACATTTTAGTTGGTTTCACTGTGGAAAGAACACGTCGGCCCATCTCCTGGTGTCGGACTGCGCCGGCCTCTGTGAAGCCACAAGCCGGGGTGGCCTCTGAACACCCAAAATGTGGTGTCTGAATCGGGTCCAATCGATACGTGCAGTGAGTGTAAAATTCACACTGGATTTCAAGCTCTAATATGAATAAAATGGAAAATTTCTCACTAGTAGTTTTACAATATTGATTAGGGCCAGAAGATGGCTTGGAGGTTAAGGTGCTGGGTCCCACTGGCTGGCTGTGCGGTGTGAAGCTTGGACCCAGTGGTTTGAAAATCACACGGAACGTGTGTGCACGCATGCCCCAAATCCCAGGGGGCAGAGAGGAAGGGATTGTGGCATGGCCATCACCCCTGGGTGAGTGATTTCTCATTTTCCCTCTTTCTGTCTCTCTAGAGAGCCCACAAGCCCCATAGCAAAAGTAACGATATATTATTTATACGTACACACACATATATGTATACACACATACTGATTACATGTTAAAATGATAACATATTGGTAAGAAAAAACTCCCTTTTTCTTCTCCTATTCACAACACTTCTGACACCAAACATGTAGATTTTTCACACCAAGTAATTCTGACACTGACTACCTGAAATTAGCAGACCCCACAGGGCTCCCACTCCCCAACTCCTCACCTGTGCTTTTGACCGACTGGCCAGAAATCAGGTTTCGGAATGAGGAGGTACATGAACGCCAAAGGGCGACTGGAGTTTGCTACCTGATAGAGAAGCAATCTGGGACGTGGACTCGCTGAGCAGAGATGCTGCGTCCCCTCCTGCAGCCCAGGGCCCTACGGAGGGCTCTCACAGCTTGAAACACGGCCCCAAACAAAAGTGCCGGCTGCGATCAGACTGGAAATGTCAGGCATCCTTGGCCCAGTGTGGAGAACAGGATCGCAAAGGCGTGGGGAGATTGGACTTGTCATTGAGGACCTGCTCCCTCACTCTGGGGGGGTCCGGAGCCGTACCTCTCAGCAGCGAGGGGGCAGCTCACTTCCTCCAAGAGCTCTGTGACTGCCACAGAGGCCACAGAGGGCCAACAAGGCCACTTGGGGCTTGTTTCTCTGAATCACTAGGCAAAGAAGACAGTTCGGGTGATGGCCGTGGTGACTGATCCTGAATGCCCTCCGGGGACCGGGGACTGCTCCATATGGAGATAAGGAAGAGTATGTCAGGGACACGGAGACCCTTAGGGTATGCCTGAGAGCTACCATGCCCTGTGATGAATGGGCAGTGATAACAACCCCACCTAGGTAGGACTATTTATGCCCCAGGCTCTTGAGGAATAAAGATTTGGTCACCCCATCAGCTGAGGGACAAGGACAAGCTGTGGTGCTTGCTGACGGCAGCGGGGATACAGAACGGGTCGTAGGAGGTAGCTGTAGATACCAGCTACGTGCCATGGCCAGTCACCGATAAGGACCATGACTGTCGTGTGGCCTCCCAGCTGGCCGCGAACGTGTGCACACGTCTTCGCTGTTTGTCCTCTCGTTCCCTCATCATGGAACACGAGCGGTGTTCATGTAGCCGGCGTGTTTAAGCTATGGGGCATTGAGGAGAGTGAATATGCCGCTCACTGCCTCCTCTTCTGGGAAGAGGAAAGGAACTGGTGTGGCTCGTGTTGTAGGGAGGATAATTGTGTCCCGTTGGGTGGAATTATGACTTCGCTGTTGTCTTTATTTGGAGGTTAAATTTGGTTTGGGGGGGGGGGGGGGGCTGGCAGGTGGCATGGTGGTTAAAGGCATTGGATTTCCATGTGGCCGTCCGGAGCTTGGGTCCCGGGCCTGGCAGCTTGCTTTCTCCCTTTCCCTTTCTCTCTATCGCTCTCCCACCAAATTAAAAAATAAAATAACAAATGGAATTAAATAAATAAATAATTCTTCAAAGAAAATTTGTTTTGGGGATGCATATGAATGTTAACTTGGTAAGAGGTGAACTCGCCAAGGTTAATTTTATGTGTCAACTTGACTGGGCTAAGCGATGCCCAGATTAAACATTCTTTCTGGGCGTGCCTGTGCGAGTATTTCTGGAGGAGCGGAGCATTTGAATCTGTGGCTAGAATGGCAAGTCCTTTGCAATGCTGGGATTCTGTGATCCACTGAAGATCAGAAGAGAACAAAAGGAAAGAGGAATTCGTGCTTTTCTTTCCCGCTTCGCTGCTTGAGATGGGAGCATCTCAGCTCATCTTCTCCTCTCCTACTGGAGTTCGAGCCCTGACCTTTGCCCTCCCCCCAGCCTTTGGACGTGGGTTTAATTACGTCACTGGCTCACCTGGTCTCGGCTGCCTCCGTGATCACATGGGTCAGCTGAAATCATGTCTCCTTCATATGTCTTTCTGTGAAAAGATAAGTAGTATCACACAGGCGATGGTACACACATCTTTTGTGGGTTCTGCCTCTCTGGAGACCCTGCCTAATACAGACCCTACTTCCAAAGAAGGTCGTATTCACAGGTGCCAGAGGCTGGCTGCTTCTCTTGGGGGGGCGTGTCACCAGGGTCTTTGCCAAGGCGCGCAGCGTGTGTGCTCTGCAGCTGCACGGTTCTGGGTTTGAGTCTTCCACTCGTGGTCTCTGTCCTGTGGCCGCACCTCCCCCGACCTCAGGAGTCCTGAAAACGGGTGGTAATGGCGCCATGTGTGTGTCCTTCCTCCCAACACTGTTGGGAGACCCTCAGCTCTGTGACTGGGGACGTCGCCCCAGCTCCACACCTCAGTTTTCTCCTCTCTAAAATGGCGACGATAATAGTCCCTGCCTCATCCAGTCCGAATGAACAGTAAATAAGTTAGTATTTTGCAGGAACATGGTTCGCACTGTTGAAACATTTGGCAGAAATATTACATAATGCTTGGCGCAGGGAAACACTAAAATTGCTAGCTGCTGTTCTTGCGCATGCTATTATTTATAATGGAATGCTGGCATCTGCTGTATCAGGCAGAGATCAAGCAGGCCCATGGAGTAAGGATTGTGTCTCGTGCTATCTCTGTTGCTATCTCTGTGTCGGTTTTGATTAGGACA
The DNA here is from genome assembly GCA_026018925.1 of Tupaia tana. Lineage (NCBI taxonomy): Eukaryota > Metazoa > Chordata > Mammalia > Scandentia > Tupaiidae > Tupaia > Tupaia tana. The sequence continues at coordinate 102,065,196 of JAKSZU010000013.1, read as the reverse complement.
CGTCCTCTGCTGAGTCATCCTAAGCTGTAAATCAGGCCGCTTCCTGCAGTCACACAGGGCCTTGTGCTCCGAAGTTTCGTGTTTGCTTGTGCCCGTCTTGAAAGCACTCCTAACTGAACGAGGGCTTTGGAACCTTCCTTTTACACCGGTCTCCATTATGTGGCCGGACCTGCTCAGAGTCGCAGCTCTCCCTGTGCGTGTAGTCGTGAGGGGTCCCCATGGTCTGAGCTGGGCTAGCGGCCCACGGAGGATATGGGCCCTCCAGGAGGGACCTTTGTAAACGGGAATGGTGTGGTGGGGGCAGGCACAGGACAACAGGACCTCTGCAGTTGAGCTGATGAGACGGCTCTGGAAGAGGTTTAGGGTGGACCTCTGGAGGGCAGGGGGTGGGAGGAAGAGCGTGTGTTCTCTGCGGCCCTAAAGGGCAGACCCAGCTCAGCATAAAGAAGGAGTGTCGGCCAGGGAACGTTGTGCAAGGAAGGAACGGCTGGCTTGAATTCAAACTTCAGCTCTGCCTGGGGCGTCAGAGCGCCGTCTCTGACTTGAGACAGCTGCGCCTCTGTCCAGATCTGTGACCTCAGGTAAAGTCAGACTCGGGCCTGAGCCTGTTTCTCTATCTGTAAAGCCCTCAGTGCACAGTGATGATGATGATGAGACGCGGAAGGGAAAACAAGCTGAGTGTGCGCACATGGCACTAAGCGGCGCCTGCCTGGCAACGGTGGCTGCTGTCACCCCCACTCCGGGCAGAGCGAGCTCCCTGTGCCGGCAAGGCTGCCACTGAATGGGCCATCAGAGAGCTATAGAGACGACCCTTGCATCAGAAGGAAAGGAGAAGGAAGGCATTTTTCCCTTTTGACAATGTCGACATCTGGCATGTTTAGATGATTAGTAAAAAACGCTCATAAAATTCTATCTCGTGACAAAGGCCCTGAGGGAAAGAGGGTGGTGCTTTTTGTGGAGCCGAGGGTGTTTCAGGTCCTGGAGACTGCTGAAGAAGAGGAAGGGCTTCCTGCCATTTTGAAAACCATGGCCAGCTGTCCGGGGCCACCACTGGCTGAACCAGTCCCAGGAATGCAAAGCTCCCCTGCAAGGCCTTCTAGGAAACGGGTCCCTAACATGGCCCCCGGGAAGACAGCGTTGGGATGCGCACACGTGTGCACACGCATGAGGCTGCACATGCCTGTCCGATGCGTGGGCAGCCTGGGCATGTGCGTGGTAGGCCTTGGCTCCCCCAGACTCCGGAGCCTCTGTAGAGAGCCACACAGTCAGGGTGACAGCAGCTTCCTTGGAACGGCCTTGGCAACGGTTTGTGCTGAGACAAACATTCTCGTCCTGTCCCCTACCCGCCCCGCCCCGCGCTGTCAGCTGGGTCTTGTCCCAGAGCCCCATCCAGGAAATGTTCCTGCCGGACGCCATCTCTGCCTCAGCCACAGCGGCTGGAGGCCCGGGGCACATGGGCTGCCTCAGGGGAGCTGCAGCCAGAGCTCGGACAGGCAGAGGCAGGAGGGGATGAGGCACAGGGGCCGGCCAGGGATTGGCCAGGGATTGGCCGGCGCTTCATGCACTCGTTCACAGTCTGTCTTCCAACACGCCTGTGCTGGGCTCTGTGCAGAAGGGAGTGGCCACCTGCAGTCCTCCTTCTTCATCCCGTCAGGACGTGGAGCCCGCACGCACACTTGCCTGGTGCGATTTTCAAGCTGCTGGGCCAGATTCCAACCATAGTCATCCATGTGGATACACCGCACTTGACCACTGTGCTGTGGGGCTCGCCCATTTGTTTATTTCTTCTATGAGCCAGAGAGAGAAAGAGATACAGACGCAGACAGCACCCCAGTGGGGTCTTGGCCCCGTGCTCTACCACCAGCTTCAGCCAGCCAAGGGTCAGGGCATGCAGGCGACCCGTGTGCTCAGGGAGGTCTTCAGACTTGAACTGGGAATCTTCCCACATGGGATTGCCTTGAGGAGCATCACGTTTTACCACCACGCCACTGTCCACCCCTACTGTGTTCGGCAGTCCCTCCCAGCCCCTCCACACCTCCCACAATGGCCAACCTGCTCCCTCCCTGTGGCGTTGCCTCTTCCCAACATCCCATGAACGAAACCACAATCCGTGGCCTTTTGTGCCTGGCTTTCCTCCTACGCACAGGGCTTTCTAGGTTCATCCACATCATACTGTGGGCTAGGACTTCACGTTCGGGGTGGGTATCATGCCATAGTCTGAAGGCCCAGTCTTCCCTCACCACTGACCATCAGCTTGCTTTCCCTTACTCCTGAGAGGGGACGCACTCACCTGGAGCTTCCTGATGCAGCGATGATGGAGTAGCGAGGGTGGGAGCCCGAGACTCCCTCTGAAAGGCTGCTGTCTTGGCTGTCAGGAGTGGGCAGCCGGGGCCAAGCCGAGCTCGGGAGCACAGGCAAGCAGGCTGGCATGGACCCGCAGGGTTTGCTGGCGGGCAGCTTCCCTCCTGGGCACCTGGACTCGGTGGTGAACGTCAGTCTGTGGTTCTACGACACTGGATGGGTATCCGCACTGTCAGCAGCAAGCTCTCTGAAGTTAAGATGTGCCCCCTCTCTTCCTAACTGAATGATTACCAAAGGCAGGTGCCCAGGAGCAAGGCGCTAGTTTCCTCATTCTGGTCCCAGCCTGCCTGGCAGCCATCCTGCTGAGACACACTGGCCTGTTCCCTGGCTCCCTCCCTATCAGAAGACAGGCAGCAGGCTCTCCGTACTCCAGGAAGTGGGCAGGCAGGAGGCAGGACGCAGAACCACCCTCCTGGGAGAGGAGTGGAGGCTCCTGCCTACCTCGGAATAGGTACTTTCAGTTTTGAGGGCAGACACCCAAATCCAAGCACTGAGCTCCAATCGGCTCAGCGGTGGTGGCTGCAGCTCTATGTCAAGCTTGGTACTGGGGCCCCTGGCTCATCAGTGAGTTGGGGGAGCCAGGGTCAGCAGTGAAGGTCATCTGTGCATTCCATGGTGTGTCACCACGTAACACCTGCTGTGTAAAGAGACGAGCAGCAGAGTGGGGGAGTGGCCCAGGTGCCAGAGTGGGGCAGGCTGCAGAGTTGAGGAGGTGGTCAGGGTCAACCTCCTTGAGAAGGTGAGATTTGAGCAAGAACTGGAAGGAGGTGAGCTGGAGCCCAGTGGGTACCAAGCAGAGGCACCAGACCGGGGTAGGACTGTCCGTGTGCTGGGACCTGCTTGGCAGAATGCATTTTTCTGAGTTGGGGAGATGTTAATTAGAAATAAACATAAAAATAAACACACAAAGGGAACCAGCAGTTAGCGTAATGGCTATGTCGCTGGACTCCCACGTAGTCGACCGCGGTTCGAGTCCCAGACCCGGTTGCTTAAACTCACGCCGGGCGCGTGTGCGTGCGTGCCCAAGGTCCCGAGAGGAGAATGGAGGAGAAGGGATTGCGGCGTGGCCATCCCCCCTGGGGGGTGATTTCTCGCTTTCTGTCTCTATGTCTCTCTTTGTCTGTCTGGCGAGCGCACGCGCCCTATAGCAAAAAATCTCTCCAAAAAAATAAATAAATAAATAAACAAACACACAAAGACATGCAAGTATAGAAAAGCGAGGATTGGGTGGGCCTGATCTTCTCTGATGGAAAAAGCCATGACCCTAAACTGGTCTCAGGTTTATTATTTTATAGGCAGAAAATGGGGGAAGAGGAAATGGAATACAAAGCCAGTTGTTTTCAGATGTTAATCAGCTGATGATGCGAGAATGACTGGCCATGTGATTTCGCTGATCTTTTGAGGCTGATTCTGATAAACACATGTGACTCCCTTTAACCTGATACTGCTCTGCAGTATTGATAACAGCATGCAGCTAGCGTGTTCTATGTTAATTGCTGCCATGCCATGGAAATGAAGCTCACAGAGCCGTGCGTCTGCATGTGTCTGAAGGTAACCATGTTTGTTCAGAATGGCCCCTCTCCACCTCCATGTGCTTGAGGACTGGCAGGGAGGGAGGAGCAGCTGAACTCAGTGAGTGAGTGGGAGAGAGAGGGGCTCAGAGAGAGATAGGACAGATGGGACAGGCCCTGAGGCTGTTGTCCAGACTTTGGCTTTTACTCCAAGTGATATGGAAGCCACTGCAGAATTTGGAGCAAACAAATTAGACCAATGTTTAAGCAAACAAGGAAATTCCTACACTTCTGGGTGAGGCCTGTGTGAGTGAAGGGCTGGGACCTCATTTGCTCCTCTGGACCCAAGCTGCCTTCACGTGGGGAAGGGGTGTGCTGCATGCAGCTTCAGGCCAACCCCCTCTGCACCCCCATCTCAGAGCCAAGAGGAGTCGGTGTCAGAATACGAAGTCCCAGGGAAGGCCTCTGATTGGCCCTGCTTGGACCAATCATGGTGGTCAGATCCAAGGAACCTGACCTTGGATCTTGACTGACCTGTCATCACATGCTACCACATGCCAAAAAGATGGGGTGCTCTGATTGGTAACCCCGCCAAAACTGACTGTAGCCTCAGTAAAGTTAAAGTATTTTTGTTTTGTTTTGTTTTGTTTTTTAAAAAGGTCTGATTTCCCAGAAGGCAGGAGAGAGAGGAAGAGGGTACGGAACAGTCCTCCCCCAAGTTGCTCATCCTGAGGGGAGTCCAGGGGCTCCCACCTGGTCAGCCTTTGCCCCAGCAGGGGCTGCAGAGCCATCAGAGAGTGCTCAGTCTGTCTCGTGTCAGGGCAAGCTGTGCTTTGTGGTCTGCAGACCGCATACCGCATTTCGTAGATGCTGCTTCTGAAACGGGGGGTTGATACCACAAGTCTGGCTTAAAAGGTCACTTTGGCTACAGTCACTTTTCTTTTTTATCTTTGTGCATTTATTTCCCCACCACTGGCTACAGAGAGCCCAGCAATACTCCCGGAGGTCAAGGCCCTGCAGCCAGGGTGGGGCCGCTTCCTCCTCCCTCTGAGCCTCCCCTGATGTTCCAAACAAGCAGAGAATGAGAGCAGAGCGGGTTTCTGACCCTCAGGAGCTGCCCGGGAGGGAGTTGGAACAAGCCATGTGGTGGCTGTAGACAAGCAGCTCCTCTGCTTAGATTGTACAACTGTTCTGTGTTAAAAAGCTATGATAGGCCTGGCTCAGGGTGCTGTAGGAGTGTGCTGCTCAAGCAAAGCTGATCCCCAGGGAGGTCACAGGTCCGGATTTCCAGTCAACCTGTGCAGGCGGAGTGCCCATGCCCACAATCCTGGCTGGTTAGGAAGGGGTGGGGACCGTTGTGTGAGACCCATTGAGGATACTTGTTTTTCTTTTTCTCCTTGTCTCTCTCTCAAGAAAAGAAACTTCGGGACCAGCAGTTAGCGTAATGGCTATGTCGCTGGACTCCCACGTAGTCGACCGCGGTTCGAGTCCCGGACCCGGCGGCTTAGACTCACGCCGGGCGCGTGTGCGTGCGTGCCCAAGATCCCGAGAGGAGAATGGAGGAGAAGGGATTGCGGCATGGCCATCCCCCCTGGGGGGTGATTTCCTGCTTTCTATCTCTCTGTCTCTCTCTGTCTGTCTGGCGAGCGCACGCGCCCTATAGCGAAAACCTCTCCAAAAAAAGAAAAAGAAGAAAAAAAAAAAAAGAAAAGAAACTTCTTGGAACCAGCAGTTAGTGTAATGGCTATGTTACTGGACTCCCATGTAGTCGACTGTGGTTCGAGTCCCGGACCCGGTGGCTTAAACTCACACCAGGTGTGTGTGCGTGCATGCCCAAGATCCCAAGAGAAGAATGGAGGAGAAGGGATTGCGGCGTGGCCATCCTCCCTGAGGAGTGATTTCTTGCTTTCTGTCTCTCTGTCTCTCTTTGTCTTTCTGGCGAGTGCATGTGCCCTATAGCAAAAATCTATCCAAAAAAATTAATTAATTAAAATAAATAAATAAATAAAACAGTTACGTAATGAGGTTTAAAGGGACCATTCAGTGGATCTTTACGTTTGGATCCCCCTATGTAATCATTACCAGAAAGCATTTCCAGGTTGGACCAGCCTATGGCATGGTGGTCCAGGTGGTAGGTCATATGGCCTGCTGGACGGTGTGAGCCCTGGACCCACTGTCTCGAGAAACACGCCAGGTGCACGTGCATGTCCAACATCCTGAAAGGAGGGGACACGAAGGAGAAGGCCTGTGGTGTGACCACCCACCTCCATGGGGGATTATTTCTCACTTCCGCTCTCTCTCTTTCTCTCCATCTCTCCTTGGCAAGTCCACATCCCCTTTGGCAAATGGGGAAAAAACAAACAAACAAACAAACAAAAAAAAACAGGTCTCTTGTGCCCTTGTTTTCTGCACACACTGCTGTAATCCCCGCAGGCCTTGGGACCAGACCCACAGGGACAGGCCACCCCGGTGCTTTGCACACCCATCCTCCCAAGCCCTGCGGGAAGGGGCACTAACCCTATTCTAAGGGCAAAGACACTGAAGCTTGGAGACGCACCAGCACCAGCACCACCCCACTCAGAACAGCAGCGGCCGCTTCCATTGATTGAGGGCAGCTTTAGGGAAGTTCTTGGCCAAAGATCAGAGAAGCTTTTGTCCTGCCTGCCAGGCCCTGGCTTAACTGCTTCATTTCAGCAGACGGTGAGGAAAAGATTCCTACCATGAAGTCATGAATATCAGTCGTAAGAGTTTCCCAACGAAGGCCTCTTATTTTCAGCTGCAGGTAACGACAGATAACAATCCACTCTTTGCCTACACTGGTTTTCCCAGCCCTGCGGCAGAGAGTCCTGTCTTGTCATTTCAGAACTCCCTGCAGAATGGAGCTCTCCCCACGTCCAAGGAGGAACGGACTTGGAGGGGCTCCAGCCTTACACCTGAGAGTTCCGACAGGAAGAAAGCGGTTACCTTGAGCCAGGGGCGAGAGAGGCAGGCACTCTCCACGCTCAGGCGGGACCTTCAGGCAGGAGTGCACTTGCTCAGCTTCTCTGATAGACAGGCAGCCAGAGAAAAGACGCGTTTCAGGATATCCCACCCCGTCCCTGTCCCTGAGGGCTGCTTCTCATCTACCTTGTGGGACAAGACAGCCGAGCCTGGCAGCCCCTGCTCTAGAAATGCAGGTGTCAGCTTATCAGGCACGTGCTCTGTCCAGATCGGGAGTTCTTGATACATTCAAGAGGGCCCCCAGCAGCCAGGGTGGGGTTTTCCAAGAGCCTCCCTCCTGACAGTGCGGCTGGTAGGGGTCGTATCCCGGTTCTGGGGAGTAGGAAACGGGCTCGGGCTCGTGTGGATGGAGGCCTGCAGGGTGCTGGTGCGCCTAACTGACCTGTAGGTGCGTGCCCTTCGGTTCCCGCAGCTGCTCTGGGAATGACTGACAGCTACAGGGATCTGAAGGGCTGTGGGGGGGTTTGCACCAGGAGAAAGCCGTACATTCATTCCATTTTCCATGAACTTCTGAAGTCTCTTGGTAGTTGCATCAGGGTCAGAGCAGGAAACTGCCTGCCTCAGGCACGGCGTGGATTCCAGGGCAGCTGAGTCTGGTGCAGCCCAAGGCTGGTGTCTCTGCGCACCACACCTCCCCTCCAGCCCTGGGTCTGTCCTTCTCTTGACCTCTGCTGCTTTTGAGCATAGGACACAGCCTGACACTGCTGGCCCTCTGGGCAGGCACTGTCCCTACGGACCTAGTCGGGCCTGTGGGAGGAGCAGGCACGGGAGATTGAGTTTTCCCTTTTCCCACTTCTGCCGGGTGCTCCCAGCAAAGCCAACATGCCAGCAAAATGAAGTGTACAAGATGCCCGTCTTTGCCACGTGAGGCACGCAGCAAGGAGGGGTGTGGGGGTGAGGGACTCAGAGAATCTTAGGGCACAAGTGGTGGACATGTCCTACTGCAGAGGTCACAGTCCTTCAGGAAGATCTTATGTGAACAAGTCATTTGCCAGGGACGCACCCTCTGCCGAGAAGACAGAGGGCCAGTGCGCTGGGTCCCCACTGGGTCCCTGTTGCTACTGTGACAAAGTACTGCCAGGGTGGGGGCTTGTTCTCCCCCAGTTTTAGAGAAGTCTGAGCAGGCCTTGATGGGATAAGCTGAAGCGTAGCTGGGCCCTGGTCTTCCTGGAAGCTCTGGGGGCGACCTGACCACTCACCTCCGCCAGCTCCGCGGCCCAGGCACACCCTCGTCTTGAAAGCCAGCTGTGTAGGTCTCCTCTCTGACTCTGCCCTGTCCTTACAGCCCCTCTGAGTTCTGCTTCGGTTTTCATGTCTTTTCTCTAATTCTTCGTCCTCCCTCTTAGAAGGGGCCCAGCGATCACACGGGCTTACCCAGATCCCCTGGGCTGACCTGCCCCGTCCGTGATCCTTACTGAATTCCATGTGCAAAGCAAACCCCAGCCACGTCGGGCAGCATGTTTGCAGGTTCTAGGATCGAAAGGCCGACATCCTAGAGGGATCATTCAGGCTGCCACACAGAGAAGTCACAGTAGTGTAGCTGATCGGGTCCGGCTGTGGCTCCAGGGTCCGGTCCAGACTGCCTGGTTCTCATGCTCCCTACCTGCCGCAGCCCCCCGGAGGTGGGCCTCATGTGCCACCAGCCCCATGTGCCACACGCAGACGACCCACCATAAACCCAAGAGTGTTGCACTCCAGAGGCAGGAGCAGCCATACCACCCCCTATCGCGGAGGAGCTAACAGATCTGAAGGTGATCTGGCATTTGCTGGAGGGGTGGTCCAAAGCCAGGGGCTGGGTGGGGGACCCCACCCTGCTGTGGGCTTCTCACAACATCTGGAGGCCGAAGCTGTTCATCTTCATCTTCACAGGAGAAGGGGGCCCAGCGGCTGGTGGGGTGGGGCGGGCCGGGAGTGGGCGGGGGCTGGCTGCAGACAGGCCTCCTCTCAGCTCCGCCCGCCTCCTTGGCTCTCCTTCAGGCTGCTCCTTGATCACACTCACAGTCACGCTGTCCCTGAGCTCGGAGCGGCTGCTCAGCCAACATGCCTCCCTCTGGCCTCGCGCTGGTGAGCGGCCAGGTACTCCCCGCCTTCCTGCTCTGCAGCACCCTGCTGGTCATCAAGATGTACGTGGTGGCCGTCATCACCGGCCAAGTGAGGCTGCGGAAGAAGGTACGTGCTGCCCTCAGGGACCCCAGCCGGGCTGCCCTGCCGGGAAGCTCCAGACCTGGGAACCGTGGCCTCAGCGTGTGTGGGGCTCAGGCTGGGTGCCCCCAGCGCTTTCAGCAGGGCGCACAGCTTCCCTCCTGGTCAGTGAGCACGTACCCTCGCTCTGCCCCCAGCTGGAGTTCCTGGCCCCGGAGACCCAGCGAGCTTCTGCAGGAGAAGCAGGCTCAGGAGGTGGAGGGGGCGAGCGTGACGTGACAGCACAAAGCCTCTGGCCGTCCTGGCGGCTTCCCAGCATGGGACATCCGATCGTTGGGGTGGAGTGGGAACCCAGGGAAACAGGAGCGAGAAGTGTGTTAAGTGGAAATTCCCAGCTCCTCGAATGTCCTCACGAACCCCCTGCAGCTTCCGAGGCCAGGTCCCAGCCAGGTCCCTCGGGTGTTCAGGGAGAAACGTGCCCTCAGAACAGAGACCCCAAACCCAAACAATAAAGGGGCGAGGGCTGAGCCAGGCTGAGCAAGCAGGCGGGCAGGACGACCCGTGCTGGCAGACTGCACGCTGGACGGAGAGGCTTCCTGAGTCCAGGCCAGGCTCGTCTCCGGCCTGTTAGAATGCAGAGCTGGGGGTGGGGGCACCTGATTCTCTTCCCTGGAATTCTCACGATAGGGTACATGTGCCTGCGCGTGAGAGAGGGCAAGAGGGGCCCCCCACAGGGTCTGGTCACAGCACAAGCCTGTCCTCCAACCTTCAGGTCCTGGGCCACAGGCAGGGCAGCAGCGAGGGTGACACAGCACCTGGAGACAGCGCAACAGGCATTTCCAGCTGCTCCCCACCTCGCCTGTCCTGGGACAGGGACCCGGCCGCCAAGCCCAAGTGGGACAGCCATGTCCGCTCACTGAGTTCCTCCAGTGGATGCGGCTGAGCGTGAAATCCCCACCACAGCCCCAGGGCAGAGGGCGAGCAGCCACAGTCACTGTGTTCCGGATCAGGAAGCTGGGCTCAGAGAGGGGACATCACTTGCAGAGGACACCCAGCAGGGCTTGAACCCAGGTGTTTGGCTCTAGAGTCTACCCCCCTGTCTTGGGGGAGGGTTCTTAACAGCTTGGCCAAGCACTTTCCTTTTGCTGTGAATTCGGGGAAGGAAGAAGTAGAACTTGCCCAGGAAACCTCCCTGGGGCTGTCGGCAGGTGCTCCATGCACCCGGGCAACTCCCTCTGCTTCTGCTCTAGCCAGTGCTCAGTTCCAGCCGGGAAGGACCTGCGGGGGCGCACGGAGCAGAGGTGACACCCCAGCCCTGGCATCTTGAGCGATTCTGAGAGCTCAGCACCTTCTGTAAGCTGGGGACAGGAGGACTCCTCACCAGCATATGTTAGTCTAGGTCTTACCAGCGATGGGCAGGGACATGAAGGGCAGCGACCACAGACCGCCTCCTGGGGCTGCAGCCATTAGAGGTGGCACCGGCCTTCCACACCAGGGTCCCTTGGTCGGTGCTGCAGCCGGCTGCTCTGCCCTCTGGGCCAGGACTCGGAGGCAGGTCCCCGCTGTATGCTGAGACCCTTTGAAACGAGTCGTGAATACACGGACTGTGCGGGCCATGAGGGTTGGTGATTTTCTGGCTTAGGGGCCATCGGGGAAGAATTCTGGGTGTGGAAGTTCCTCTCCTGACCTCCTGATGAGCATCAGGTATAGGCCTTGTTCACCTCTGGGACAGGGCAGACCCACCTGGCAGGACAAACCGGCCCTGGGGGACAGACATGAGACAGGTCCATGAGTCAGAAGCAGCAGGGTTTACCTGGAGTGGAGCAACGTAGAAAGCCTGCTGCTGAGATCTGGCGGGGCTGGCGGGCTGGCGGGCTGGCGGGGCTGGGGGAGCTGGGGGTGCTGGGGGAGCTGGCGGGGCTGGGGGAGCTGGGGGTGCTGGGGGAGCTGGTGGGGCTGGGGGAGCTGGTGGGGCTGGGGGAGCTGGCGGGGCTGGGGGAGCTGGTGGGGCTGGGGGAGCTGGCGGGGCTGGGGGAGCTGCGGGGGCTGGGGGGTCTGGCGGGGCTGGCGGGGCTGGGGGAGTTGGGGGGGCTGGGGGAGCTGGGGGGGCTGGGGGAGCTGGGGGCACTGGCGGGGCTGGGGGAGCTGGGGGTGCTGGGGGAGCTGGTGGGGCTGGGGGAGCTGCGGGGGCTGGGGGGTCTGGCGGGGCTGGCGGGGCTGGGGGAGCTGGGGGGGCTGGGGGAGCTGGGGGCACTGGCGGGGCTGGCGGGGCTGGCGGGGCTGGCGGGGCTGGCGGGGCTGGCAGGCTGACTTGGTTTGGAGCCACAGGCGTGAACCTTCAATGGCCAGAGGGTGACCCAAGTACCTGCTTTTCAAAGAGGAACCGCCAATTGCGGAGTGCCCTCCTGAGTGCTCTCCGGGCCTCTCCTCCTTTCTACGTGGCGCCCACCCTCCCTCTCCCTGTGTCCTGAGCTTGCAGGTGAGGCTGACGCTCAGGGACTGTTCAGAAACGTCCTCCCGCGGGGAGGGCCGGTCTGGCTTTCCAGTCTGGCCCTTTAATTGCTTTTAATGCAAAGTTCAAATTCTTTTTTTTTTTAAAATATTTACTTTTTATTTAGTTTTATTCATCATCATCATTATTATTTTAATGAACATCAAGAGGACAGAGAGATGGAGGGAAAGTGAAAAAGCAGGCCACCAGGTCCGGGACTTGAACTGTGGTCAGCCTTGTGGGAGTCCAGTGCCCCAACCACCACATCACCTGCCAGCCCCACAAAGTTCAGGTTCTTAAGGTGCCTCCAGCACCTCTGCTGACTCCTGCAACTTCATCTCAAGCCCCATCCTTTGTTCTCTACGTGTTATTAGTCCTGCTGGTTTTCTGGTCTTTAAACATGCCCCGCTTCTTCTGACCCCAGGGCCTTTGCACGTGTTTAGCTACGGCCTCAAACTGGTCACTCCAACTCTCCCTTCACCTGGTTAGTGTCAGTGCATCCCTCAAGGCTCAGCTTTAGTCATTGCCTCCGAGAGGCCCTCTCTGCCTCCAGACTCTGCCGGGTCCCCTGTGAATATTCTCTAGGACTACCTGGTCTTGTCCTCTCTCCTTTTCCTCCCTCTCTCCCTTCCTTTTCCTTTCCTGGGATGTGAACCCAGAACCTTCCCATGTGGCTTCCAGAGGCATACGGCAGCACCACTCCAGAACGCTGCAGCTGGGCCTGTCTTCTCTTTCTTAACGTGCTTTGAGCAACTAGTCGATAGCACCGTCAGACGGAGCTTCCCAGAAGCAGGACAAGATGGCTTCCTCAAGGGGAGCCCCAGCACACAGCGCGGAGCCCTAGATGTCGGGTGGCTGTGTGTGCCACCGCGCCGCTGCCCTGCTGCGTGCTTTCTCTGTCTGGGGTAGAACACAGGCCCTGGGGGCGGGCCAGCCATCTCCCCCGCAGTCATTCTCCACTGATGCATTTCAGGCGTTCGCCAACCCCGAGGACGCCCTGAGACACGGAGGCCCCCAGTACTGCCGGAGCGACCCGGACGTGGAGCGTTGCCTCAGGCAAGTACTGTCACTGGCAGTCACCTGTCACGGACCTGGCCACGCCTTCCTTTCAGACCTTCTGCACTCTGGGGGCTTGGAGGACCCCAGGGCGAGGCTCTGCCTTCCTGATCCGCAGACTGTCTCACCGTGGTCGTCGTTTAATTATAGTTAGGGATAGGTGTGCCCTCGTGACCCGGAATGACCAAGTAGGAAAGGCGACACAGTGGGAACTCGCTCTCCTTCCTGCCTCCGACCGCAGGCCAGTTTCTCGTGCACCTGCATTTACCCACTAGGTCACGAGGCTGTGCGTCGGTGCAGTAGCATCAGTGCCGACTCCCCGGGGAACGTGTGCGGTAGCATCAGTGCCGACTCCCCAGGAAACAAGGCCTATGGAACACTAGCCACTTCCCATCTGACGCGCTCGAGGGCTGGCCTCGTCTTCGTCTGTTCTGAACAGAGCCCGGCCCTCCTCGGTTTGCCTGTGCACGCAAAACGATAGGATGCGATCAAGTGATGGGAGACATTGCTCAGTCCCCCGCTCTCCCCAGCCCTGGCGAGCTGCTTCGCCTCGCCTCTGCTGACCGCGCCTGTCAGACTGGGTGGGCCTTGCCTCAGAGGTCGGTAAAAACTCACATCACAATTTGGTTTTACTTTGCATTTCTTTGGTTCTGAGCAAAGTGAACATCTTTGGGTATACTTTACATTCTCCCAGTTAATTGAAAACAATTTCTCTTATCAAAAAAATCAGACTAGTAGGTGGTATGGTGACTAAGGCATTGGACTCCCACATGGCTGACCACAGTTTGAGTCCCAGACCTGGTGACTTGCTTTCTCACTCTCCTTCTCTCTTATGAATTAAACAAATAGTAATGATAACAATAATAATAAATAAAATGAAATAAATAATTATTTTTAAAAATCAGAACTGGGGCCAGCAGACGGTATAGTGGTTACATTGCTGGACTCCCACATGGCCAACCGTGGTTGGAATACCAGACCCGATGGCTTCAAAACTACCCCTGGCAGCTGTGTGTGCACACCCATGACCCCAGGAGGAGAACTGAGAAGAGATTGTGGTGTGGCCATCCCCTCGGGGGCATTTCTCACTTTCCCTCTCACTGTGTCTGTCTCTGGTGAGCACATGCACCCTAAGGTGAAAACTTCCAAAAAAAAAAAAAAAAAATCTGACTCATTGCAGTTTGGGTAACACTGAAAACACAGAGAAAAAAAGGAAAACCACTCAACTCCAAGTACTGTTAACATCGTCTCGCTTTGTCTTCTGTGTCTAAATGCTTTTCATAAAATGAGGCACGTATCAGGCATAACCAATTTGAAGTTTTGGGTTTTTTTTAGCTAACTTATTTCATGAGCACTTTCTATGGCAGTAAATATTATTAAAAAATTATTCTTGGGAACCAGCAGTTAGCGTAATGGCTATGTCGCTGGACTCCCATGTAGTCAACCGTGGTTCGCGTCCCGGACCCGGTGGTTTAAAACTCACACCGGGCGCATGTGCGTGTGTGCCCAAGATCCCGAGAGGAGAATGGAGGAGAAGGGATTGCGGCGTGACCATCCCCCCTGGGGGGTGATTTCTCGCTTTCTGTCTCTAATGTCTCTCTCTGTCTGTCTGGCGAGCTCACGCGCCCTATAGCGAAAATCTCTAAAAAAAAAAGAAAAATTATTCTTAGAGGGACCAGAGGGTGGCATGGTGGTTAAGGGCGATGGACTCCCACATGGCCGACCTTGGCAGTCTGAGACCTGGTGGCTTTCTTTCTCTCTCTTTCTTACTCTGTCCCTCTCTGGCCAAATAAATAAATAAACAAAAAACTCTTTAAAAAATAGTTCTTAGAATATAACTGAGTGAAATTCCATCCGAATTCCATCAGAGGTGGAATATTAATGTTAATTTAACATAACCAGTGTCAATATTAGATTTTTTGGACAGTTTCTGCTCTGCTATTCTGAAAATAATCTTCATTATTATTATTTTTTTCTGATTACTACAGGGTGCATGCACTCACCAGAGAGAGACAGGGAGGGAGAGGGAGAAGGCAATCCCTTCTACTCTGTTTTCATCCTGTCGGGATTTGGGACACAAGTGTACACAGTCCTGGCATGTTTTTCAAACCACCGGGGCTGGGATTTGAAGCGCAGCCAGACGTTTGAGGTCCAGTACCCTTAACCACTAGGCTACAGAACCAGCTTTGCTCTGCTGTTCTACCAACAGGTTCGAGAGTGAGGAGGGGACACTCCCAAAGGGTGGGGCTTATCAGAGAGCTGCATGGGAAGCGAGGACGAGGACGGGAAGCTGAGGGGCTGAGACAGGAGGCAAACTGTCACATAGCTCTCGAGTGTCACAGGCAGAAGTGGAGGGAGGCCGCCATTTAAATAGGGGGAATTCTTTTGTTATAGAAAGTGGTTTGTTATTTTAACTGTTTCTCTTGGCCATCGACAATACCGTGCACACTTGTGGTTTTAAAAACTGCAGACTGTGCGACCCGGGAAATGAACTTCTTGCTATTCCACCCTGTGTAACTGCACCCCGTAGACGAGCCTTCATACGAGGCCAGCCATCATTTAAAGAGCACCTACTATGTGCAAGAAGACACTGGCTGAGCATTGGCTGTGTTTGTATGAACAGGAGCTTGTCCCGTCTGTGACCCCGTTATCGGTGACCTTGTCCTGTCCTCGTCCTTCAGTTTGACTCTTCTGGGTGGTGGAGAAGCACACGGTGCCACATCGTGCCATGGCGGGACCGGCCAGGCTGGCTCACGGTGGCCACCAGGAGGCCGTGCGCCGACTCCTCCCAGGCTGCCCCCCAGGCTGAAGGTTCCATGTGGCAAAGTTTGCATGTGACACAGCAGCCGCCTGAGGGCTTACAGCCACTTAGCTTATTTGTTTATTTATTAATTATGCCAGAGAGTGTGAGCATGCATGAGAGAGAGAGAGAAGGCACCCCCCAATGTCACTCCTCAGTCCCTTTTCCTCCCTCTCTCCAGCACGTCAGGATCTTGTACATGTGCACACACATGTGCCCGGGGTGTTTTTCAAGCCTCTGGGGCCAGGATTCCAACCACAGTAGGCCACATGAGACCAGCTCACTCTAAAATGCTTGTCCCTAAGGGGCTAGCCAAACACGGGGCTTCTTTTAGTGGCTGTCACCATGCCAGCAAGACACAACAGACCCACGTGTGCCAAGGCTTTTTCACATACCCCATACCGTTTCCCCCCAACAAGATGATGTCATCGCTTAACTGGTTGAAATTCAACACACCTTTTTTTTTTTTTTTTTTTTTAAGAGAGAGATTTTTGCTATAGGGCACGTGCACTCATGTGTGAGAGAGAAATCACACCCTGGGTGTATGACCACCCTGTAATCCCTTCTCCATTCTCCTCTCTGGATTTTGGGTACATATGCACATGTGCCTGGTATGAGTTTCAAGGTGCTGGGTCCACGGCTCAAACCACGGTCTGCCATGTGAGAGTCCAGTGACGTAACCATTACACCATGCGCTGGTCCCAAACACACTTTTTCCTAAGCACCTCTTTTCTTTCTTTTTTAAAAAAAAATTTTTAAGAATTATTTATTTTTTTTAAAATGACCAGAGAGAGACAGAGAGACAGAGGGAAAGTGTGAAAGCAAGCCGCCAGGTCCAGGACTCAAACCGTGGTCAGCCATGTGGGAGTCCAGTCTTTAACCACTACACCACCTGCCGGCCCCGAGTGCCTCTTTTCTGGTAGACCTTTATATCCATTCGTGAGAACGTCCTGGGGACCTGCTGTGAACAGGGCGACGCCAGGCCCCTGGCCTCCTCCCCCACTGCCTGACCGCACAGAGCATCACGGAAACCTGAGGGTGTGGGACAGGGACACACCCCGTCACCCTGTCCTCTGCTCCGGCAAACTGGCTGGAACCGGAGGGAGCCCCCCGCCCCGCCCCGGCCGCCGCAGCTGGTTAATAGCAGACCAGGCTGCAGTGCTCTCAGGGTCCTCGGAGCAGAACCTGCCTGGCAGAGCAGGTCGGCCCTTGCCAGAGCCCAGTGGCCAGCGCTGGGAGGAACCGGGTCCAGGCCCGCAGGGTGAAACCCGTCTTCTCTCCACAATTCCTACTTAGATTTTCTGGAAACCGTGTTTTGAACAAAATCTGAGGCCAGGTGTATGGAGCTAGTGAGGGGACTATGCCTGTGGTCCTGCAGAAGGAAGGCTTTGACTGTTTCCTTTTTAAAAACAAAATTTTAGGGACCAGCAGTTGGCATAATGACTATGTCACTGAATTTCCATGTAGTCAACTGCAGTTCAAGTCCCGGACCCGGTGGCTTAGACTCACGCCGAGCGCGTGTGCGTGTGTGCCCAAGATCCCGAGAGGAGAAGGGAGGAGAAGGGATTGAGGTGTGGCCATCCCCCCTGGGGGGTGATTTCTCCCTTTCTGTGTCTCTGCCTCTGTCTTTCTGGCGAGCGCATGTGTCCTATAGCAAAAACCTCTCCAAAAAGAGGGACCAGCAGTTAGCATAATGGCTATGTCGCTGGACTCCCATGTAGTTGACCGTGGTTTGATCCCAGACCTGGTGGCTTAAAACTTATGCTGGGCGCGTGTCCGTGCGTGCCCAAGATCCCGAGAGGAGAATGGAGGAGAAGGGATTGCGGCGTGGCCATCCCCCCACGGGGTGATTTCTCGCTTTCTATCTCTCTGTCTCTCTCTGTCTGTCTGGCGAGTGCACGCGCCCTATAGCAAAAACCTCTCAAAAAAAAAAAACTTCTCCAAAAAGAAAAACAAAACAACAACAACAAAAAAATTAAGTTTATTTATTTCTTCTATGAATGAGAGAGGAAGAGCACGTGTGGCCATTGCTCCAACAGGGTCTGGACACAGCAATCCCCCCAGCATAGCCAGCCCCGATCACAGATACGTGTGTGCCGGGCATGCCAGGGAGGTCTCTGGGCTTGAACTGGGGAACGTCTCACGTGGGATCACCTGGCAGGCACCACACTTAACTGCTGCCCCCTCCGGCCCCAGCATTGGAGTATTTCTCACCATTTGGCATGAACTGGTTTTAGGATGTTAGGCCCAGCACACTCGTTTCGTAGGTGGGCAACTGTGGGGAGATAGGGAGCTCTCTGAGGCCAGGACTGAGTCCCACAGCAGGCCTGGGTCTCCCGACCTAGCATTCCCTTTCCGTGCCATGAAACATTTTTGGTTAATTGTTTTAATTTTTTTAAAGTTGTTTCTTTTTTTTTTTAAAGAATTATTTATTTATTATCATTATTTTTCAATTTTAGCCAGAGACAGGCAGAGAGAGAGAAGAGAGATAGCAGCCGCCAGGTCCGGGACTCGAACCGTGATCAGCCATGTGGGAGTCCAGCCCCCTTAACCACCACGCCACCTGCTGGCCCTTAAGTTGTTTCTTCCCTGAGTGAGAGACAGCACCCCCTGTGGCGTCCTAATGCCCCTACCTCGGCCAGCCCCAGCCCGTGAGCTCACCTGTGCCCTGTAAGCTCACGGGTCTCTCCAGATGGGAACCCGGAATCCTCCCCACGGGTCAGACTCACAGAATGCTGTATTTTGCCACTGCGCTACAGTCTGGGCCCCCAATTTTTTTTTTTTTTTAATTTAATTATTTAGCCTGGGTTAGACCAGCCGGTGGTGTGGCAGTGAAGGCAGTGGATCCCACATGGCTGGCTGCACAGTTCAAGTGCCAGACCAGGTAGCTTGAAAACATAGCAGGCGTGTGTGTGTGTGCGCGTGCGTGTGTGTGCACACGTGCTCAAACTCACAAAAGGAGAAGGGAGGATAAGGGGCTGTGGCACTCCCATCCCCACTGAAGGTGCTCTCTCTCTCTGTCTCTCTCACATGCCCCCTAGCATGGTGGGAGTCTGGCAAAACCAGGAGAGTGAAATCACGTTCATGTCAAGCTGTGATGTGGCTGTGATGACGATAAAGACCATGGCGCTACTTAAGAGCCACCTACTCGATGTCAGGCCGTGTTCTAGCACTTTCCCATCACCAACCCCCGGGCTCTCTGGAAACACTCTGGGGAGGGTACTGTCACCTCCCCAAGCCCAGACGCCCGCCTGACTCCTCATCTGCACATAGGCGACCACCCTCGCACGTGCCGGCCTTTGCCGGCAGCCAGTCCCGCCTCACTGGGACTCAAGGAAATTGCCCAGGGGGGTGGCCAGCAGGGCTGGTGGGGGGCCGAGGAGAGCCCCACGGAGTGACCAGCCACTGTCCCTGCCTGATTGCCTGGGCATAGCTGCAGGTGTCCCCTCCCCACCGCTGCCACCTGGCATGGCCGAGTGCATCAGCTGGTGTTGCAACGTCGAGGGCCAGGAGGCTTACGCTACGAGAGGCATGCAAGCCTGGGCTGGCAGGGCTCTGTTTTGGGTGACTTTTACCTTAAACCAGTGGTTAATACTGGGATGACACATTTCACCCGAGCGACTCCTTGGTACGTGACTCTCTCCCTGTCTCTCCAGCTGGATCCTGGCAGGGGGAGGAGGAAGGTGAGGTCCCTTGCATCATCCCTTTGATTTCCCCACGGCTCCCCGGCCTTGGCATCACTTGTGGCTTGCGTGTGGGGGGTGGGCATGAGGCACTGCGGTTTGAGACAGTCCAGGCGGGGGAAGGCAGGGCTGGGTCGGCTCCAGGGCTGAGGGTCAGAGCTTTGGGGCTTCCTCTGCTCCCAGCCACCTCTCCTCCCTCATGGGTAATCTCCGAGTGACCACCTGGCTGCTGGAACCAGGAAGTGGGACTCAGCACCCGCAGCAAGGATTTCTGCAAGGCCAGCCTCTCCCCACCCCTCAGACCCGCCCTGGCTGTTCCTTCTCTCCCTCCACCCTCCCCCTCCAGCCTCTTCCCCTCACCCCTCTTCTGGCTGGGTTGTTTGCACTCTGTCTGTACTATGGGTCTCTTAATGCCGCTCTAAAAACGGACTCACTTACAATGTAAACACATTCTTTCAGCAGGAGTATCAGAATGAGTGGGTTTCTTCTGCTAGTTGTGCTTTTCCTGAAACTTCAAATACATGTACAGTAGGCCCCCCCCCGTATCCACGGGGGGCCCATACCAAGACCCCCAGTGGATCCCTGGAACCGCAGGTGGTACTGAGCCCTGTCCATGTCGTTTTTCCTGCACCGATGACAGTTTATTTGATCAATTAGGCACAGCCAGAGATGAACAGTAACAGCTAACAGTAAAACAGAACGATGACAGCAGCAGACTGATGAAAGTTACAAACCGTCTCTCTGCGCTGTGCTCACCTGGTTTTGGGTGGCGTTGACGGCTGGTAATGGCAACCATGCATGTGAAACCGCGAGGAAGGGCGCCACTGAAAATGTGCAGCAAATTCACCTCCAGGGGACACACCTGTGGTCGCGTTGGTAGGCAGAGCACAGTCAGGTGCACTGACTTCATCTATACGGGGTTTCCAGGGTGACCCTGGTGGCGCTTGGGAGATGCCCACACACACACAGTCCCTTTTCCCCAGGAGGGCGTGATCCAGGTGGGTCTTGAAGAGACACTTGTCGTTTCCTTCATGATTCCCAAGTAAGAGCTCCTGTTCCCCCAGAGGCCTCGCACCTCAAGCCTGGACGGGGAGTTGTGGTCTCGAGCCCTTGGCTTCCGCTCTCCTTCCCTGCGGTCGGTCGGCACCCAGGATCCATGCAGGGCCTGCACTCTCCCCAACAGCAGGGTGAGACCCGCCCTGCTGCAGGCTTGCTTTCCCCACAGCTGGGTCACAAGGTCAGGATTCTGGGGATAGGAGCCAGCAGTTAGCGTAATGGCTATGTCCCTGGACTCCCATGTAGTCCACTGCAGTTCGAGTCCCGGATCTGGTGGCTTAAACTTGCACCGGGCGCGCGCGTGCGCGCGCGTGTGTGTGCGCGCGCGCGTGCCCAGGATCCCGAGAGGAGAATGGAGAAGAGATTGCCGGTGGCCATCCCCCCTGGGGGGAATGGTTTCTCGCTTTCAGTCTCTCTGTCTCTCTCTCTGTCTTTCTAGTGAGCACACATGCCCTATAGCAAAAACCTCTCCAAAAAAAACCAACCAACCAAACAAACAAAAGATTCTGGGGATAAAGAGAAGGCCTCATGTTAGCCTCAAGATACCGGGACAGCTGCCATGTCCTGAGTTTGTCCTGAGAGGTCCAGGCCCTGCCGGGTTTGTGAGAGTTTTTATACACCCGGACTGGATCCCAGCCTCCTCAGCCCACTTCACAGATGTCCCCTTCCTCAGCACCCACCCCAGCTGCCGAGGTCCCCACAGGCTCCCTCCCTGCCCTTTAGGTCGGTCCACCACACCCTGGCCTTTGCCTGACACTCATCTTGCCAGTGGGAGGGAAGAGGAGGACTCTGGTCACCGTGTGGGGACTGCTGGGCCTGGCCAGTGGCAGTCTCGGTGGAATACGTGCAAGCAGGAAGGCTCAGGGGAGGGGCTTCTGTTCCACTAGCGCCCTCCGGCTGCGCACATGCCGCTGGCCTCGGGGAGGTCGTGGCCCAGGCACTGGGTTCCTGTTTCTTTGACCTTCCAACGTGGCCAGCGGCCAGTCTGAGCAGACATGATGACCTTTAGAGGCATGCAGAAATGCCCTTCCCGACCCTCCCAGTGAGATTCATTTGCATGGCTATGAAGGTATTTGCATACAAAAACGCTATGCAAAAGCTATGCAATCTGCCTGTTGTTGATACCGATACTGAAACCTTGCAGAGCAGTATCAGGCTAAAGGCAGCTACATGTGTTTATCAGATTTCGCCCCAAAAAGATCAGAGAAATTACAGTCATTTTCGCATCTTCAGACCATCTACATCCCAAAGCCACTGGCTTTGTATTCCATTTCCTCTTCCCCCATTTTCTGCCCTTTAAAAGAATAAACCTAAGGCTGGTTTGAGGTCGCAGCTTTCTCCTGGCTTTGCTATACTTGTATGTCTTTGTGTGTTTATTTTATGTTTATTTCTAATCCACAGCCCTCCCCTCCCCCAGCACCCCGAATTCGCGTTCGTTCTGCCGCAGGTCCCGGCAACCGTCGATGGTCTTAGCCTCTTTCAAGTCTTTAACCCATGGGACTCACTGTTTCTGTTCCCATTCTTGTTACGAAAGCTGGCCATTAGTGAGGGCCGTGGAAATAGTGGAATGGAATGGGCCGTGGGAATAACTGTTCTCCTAGCAGAACTGGGTGAGTCTTTCTCCATCTGTGTATGGCAGGGTTATGCATGTCCCCACCTGCCGCACACGCTCACACGCTCGGTTATCTTCAGCAAGGAAGAAGCCGGTGAGCACGAAGGACGTGCAGGACTCGGCCAGGGTCTAGCGATTGCCAGGCTGTGAGTGGGAGCTGATCTCCTCATTGTCCTAGAAAGGTGGGCCTTAGAGGGGCAGAGGAGGCAGAGCCAGGCACTTGGAAGAGCCTGGAAACCCACATTCAAAGGGAAGATGTCTTTAGGCCTGACTGAAAAGCCCTACCCCAGAGCAAAGCCCACAGCTCAGCCAGTGAGGCACAGACCCAGCCCCCACCACCGCTCAGCAAAGACTCAGCTTCTCTCCCCACTTTCCCTGCCTGGTCTCTACCAGCCAGAGAGGAGGACAGGGAGAGTGTGGCAGGGGCCAGGTCCTGGCAGGCTGTAGCCATGGTGAAAACGCCCTACATCAAGGCCGGGGGCGGCACATGGGCCCTCGTAGGAAAGATCCTGGGTTTGTAGCCTGGAACTTCTTGAGCTCAATGGGGCACACAGGTGCCTGTACTGAGTGGCCTGTGGCTGAGATGGATCCTGGTGTGAGACCCTGTTGGGAGTGTCTGTCTGTCTGTCTCTCTCTCTGAGGGAATAAATAAAATAAATAAATAAACAAGCTTTTTTTTTTTTCCATAGGGCGGTCACCATCACAGCCAATAAACATTTTTTCCTGAGAGAGATTTCTGGTATAGGGTGTGTGCATTCTACAGAGAGACAGAAAGTGACAAATCACCACCACCACCACCACCCCCCCCCGGGGGATGGCCACACCTTCTCCTCCATTCTCCTATTGTGATATCGGCCATGCATGCACACATATCTGGCGTGAGCTTTAAGCCTCTGGGTCCGGGACTCGAACCCTGGTCATTCATGTGGAAGTCCAGAGATGTAACCATCACACAATCTGATGGGTCCAATAAACTTTTTTTTTTTTTTTTTTTGGAGAGGTTTTCACTATAGGGTGCGTGCGCTCGCCAGACAGACAGAGGGAGACATAGAGACAGAAAGCGAGAAATCACCCCCCGGGGGGATGGTCACGCTGCAATCCCTTCTCCTCCATTCTCCTCTCGGGATCTTGGGCACGCACACGCACCCCGCCTGGCGTGAGTTCTAAGCCACCGGGTCCAGGACACGAACCACGGTCGACTACATGGGAGTCCAGCGACATAGCCATTATGCTAACTGCTGGTTCCCCAATAAACTTTTAAAAAAGAAAAAAAAAGCCCTAAGCCCACAGCCCTCTGGGACGCCTGGCCACTGTTCTCGCTGCACGCAGGCAGAGCTCGGCACTGCATCCTCTGGGCCCGGGTATCACTTGACCTGGCCAGGAATGGACTTGCATGTCTGGCAACCCCAAAATGATCCTGGGGGATGAAGCCCTTGGGGGCTTCCAGGACGTTCTTGGCAGGGCCTGCTGCCCCCCAGCCGACCACCCGGCTGACTGCACCTCCCTTGCCTCTGCAGAGCCCACCGGAACGACATGGAGACCATCTACCCTTTCCTCTTCCTGGGCCTTGTCTACTCCTTCCTTGGGCCTGACCCTCTCATCGCCCGGATGCACTTCCTCGTTGTCTTCCTGGGCCGGCTGGTGCACACCGTGGCCTACCTGGGGAAGCTGCCGGCGCCCACCCGCTCCCTGGCCTACACCCTGGCCCAGCTCCCCTGCGCCTCCATGGCACTGCAGATCCTCTGGGAGGCAGCCTGCCACCTGTGACAGCCACTGACTTCTCCTCGGCCACCTGTGAGCCGAGAGCTGCCACGACTGGACCTGGGGAGTTGGCCTCCCTTCCGGGTTGCACAGGCTCTGAGTCCCAGTGCCTGGCAACCCGCTGAGCATGTCAGACTCAAGGGGCCTGTGTGTGTGTGTGTGTGTGTGTGTGCGTGCACTCGTGTGCAAATGTTTCTTCACCTCTTGGATCCCTGGATGAAGTGTCTGATAGACCATTTGGAAATGGAGGTGGGATGACCAGAGTGATTGCAAATGTTTCAATCAAGTAACAGCATTAAAGCCTCCCAGGTGGGAAGTGTGAGGCGCACTGCCTTCGGGACTCCCAAACCCAGGGCTGGAGAGGCAGAGCTCTCAGGCGCTCCCTGGAGACCCTGGCCCAGTGGGTAGAGGTGGCTGTGCCTGCAGGGTCCCAGCAAGGGCCTGACCTGGGAGCCACCATGGTGCCTTTAGAGACAGCCCAGGAGCAGGGAGGTCGCTGAGCGGTTTCCTTGCTGAGATGGGGCTATGCTCCTCTGTTGCCCTATCCTTTGCTACAGACCCCTTTCTGGAGCCTTCTCTCTGGCTAGGGTGTGGATTGGGGTGGCGGGCGGTCCCCAGAAAGATCAGCCTTGCTTCGGAGACTTTGCTTTCTCCCCAGAGCTGTCAGTCACTGGTTGAGGACAACGGCTGTGAGTGACCCACCAGTGAAAGGAACTTTCTGGCTCCTTCAGCTCCTGTGAGGTTTAGAAGCAGCAGCAGCCTACCCCTGGGGAATCCACGTGTGTGTGCACATGCCTGTGTGTGTGGTCTCTTGTGCTAAGACACACGGAGTTTGAATCATTAAACGAAGTCTGACTGGCTCGGCCCATGCCTGGCAGCCTCCGTGTCATTGCTCCTGGTGGCCGCTGCCGGACCCAGCCTGAGTGCAGCTCACTGGCCAGTCTTGCTGGTGCATGTTGGGCGCCAACTGGCGAGACAGAGTCCCACAAACACACTAGGCCCCATGACTGGCGTGGAGTCCCATGGCACACAGCCTGCTGTAAGGCATCCCGCCTCCTTCAGGCATGAGCAAGGCGGTGTCGGGTGCAGGACCCGGATGTCCAGTCTCTCCCTGGTATTGCCCCTCCCTGCAGCTCTCCCGCTAACTGGGCTGCTGCTGACAGCTCCGTTTACAGAGATGCTCCGGAGGCAAACACCTTGCAGGCAGGGCCAGCTCCAGAGCCTGGGTCCACCTGGCTGCACAGCCCTGTTCTGAACCGCTTGGCCCTACTGTACACACCCCTCTTCCAGCACCCTGCAGGCCCAGTGCCCTTCTCACTGACGGGACCTGCAGCGTTGGGGGCTCAAGTTCCCCTGGCCTCACCAGAAAGCCCTGTCATCCTCTGCTGCTGGCCTTGGAGCTGGGAGTGGGCAACACTGCCCCCTGGTGGTCAGCTGAACCTCTGTTCTGGGAGGTGGCTGGAGAAAACCGGAAGGGCACAATTGCGTAGTTTTGGCGCCTACTGTTGCTAAAGGGGCTGGACACGGTGCTTACGCATGTTTACTTAATTCTAAACAGTCCGAGGAGGATTTCTGCCTTTCGGATGAGGAAGGAAAAGCATCCACGCTAGGACGCGCTGAGGCCAGAGAGGAAAACCCCAGGGTCGGGGCATCGGGGATGGACCCCGTGTGTCCAGTTTCCCTCCTGGGAAAGGGATGGTGTGGGCAAAGGGCCCTGCTCAGACCTGCAGAGCAGGGGGCCAGGTGAACCTGGGGCCGGACGGCAGGCCGCAGAGGCCATGCGCACCTGTCCCCGCGAGCCCCTCCGCACCCCCCCAATTCATCTCCTGGGTCAGTATCTCCTCAGCCGCTGAGCAGCCCTGGGCAGCAGTGCCCACCCTGGCCTGCGTAGGGGCCAGCAGGGCAGCAGACAGCGACAACCCCAAGCGCTCAGAGCCCTGATGGGGGAAGACAGGGCTGTAGGAGCAAAAGGGGGACCCTCTAGTCCCTGCTGGGGTGACTCACCGGGGTGGGAGTATCAGACTGGTGACGTGTGTGAGCTGAGGAAGTCGAGGCATAAAGACTAGAACTTGGCCTTGGGATCTTGAGGCTGAGAAATCTTGGGGAGGCATTGGGGTGGAGGGGCCGTAGGGGGTACAGAGGAGATGATGGCAGTGTGGAGATGGGGGGTGTAGGGGCGCAGGGGAGGTGGTGGCAGTGTGGAGATGGGGGTGTAGGGGCGCAGGGGAGGTGGTGGCAGTGTGGAGATGGGGGTGTAGGGGCACAGGGGAGGCGGGGTAGTGTGGGGGTGGGGGTGTGGGGGTGGAGGGGCTGTAGGGGGTACAGAGGAGGTGGTGGCAGTGTGGAGATGGGGGTGTAGGGGCGCAGGGGAGGTGGTGGCAGTGTGGAGATGGGGGTGTGGGGGTGGAGGGGAGGCGGAGGCGGAGGAGAGCAGTGGGGTGGGGTAGGTGGGCACATAATGAGGCTCTGGGGCCACTGCGCTGGCTCCCTGGAGGTCTGGGCCTACAGGAGTTTGCTGCAGGTCCAGCAGGCGAATCTGGCTGGCTCAGCTCCCCAGAGGAGAGCAGAGGGAGGTGGCACTGGGCAGTGGGGGCTGAGTGGCTCGGGTGGGGCCCCGGCTGCCCCGCCCGCCCCGCCCAGAAGTTGGAGGACCCAGAGGACCAGCAGGCACCCAGGGCAGAGGGGGCGGCGCCCAGGATGGCCAGGGCAGGAGCTGAGCAGGCTTCTGGGGAGCAGGAGAGGCCTGTGCTGCTTCTACCCTCAGGGACGGACAGGAGGGAGAAGCCTCCCGGCTCCACACCCTGGGCCAGGAGAGCAGGCGCCCACCTCCGGGGCACAGCCAAGAGCTGGTGTGGAGGGACCTCGTGGCCTTTTGAATGTGCTGGCCCGACCAGACACGGCAGGACGCCGACCTCCCAGCCGTCCCCAGCAAGAGGCGGTGCTTCTCCTTGACCACTTCCCCTCGCCGGCACCACTCCTCCCACACTCCAGACGCAGGCCAGCCACGGCCCAGCGAGGAGCACGGACTCTGGCCTCTTCGGGACAGTGAGGCTCCAATCAGGATGGGCTCCAACTTCCCAAGGCCCAGGCCTGGCTGGGGCCTGGTGTCCGGGGTCATCTTCTCCAGAGCCGAGCTGGGGTTCATGCAGGCCCAGGGGCAGGAGCGGGCCTGTAATCCAGGGGCCTCTTTCCAAAAGGGGCCAACTTGATCTGCTGTTCCGGAAAGCTTCACTCCCACCCCCAGGTCGCAGGCTGCGGAGGAAGCCCAAGACAGATGCTGCTGATGTGCCTCCGCCGGGCTCCCAGCTCCCACGCCAGCCCTCAGGGAACTCATGGGGCCTCCCTAGCCTAGTACAGTCTTCAAAGTTTATTTCTTCCATGTGCGAGTGAGAGCCAGACAGCACCCCCAACAGGGGCTTGGTGGCAAGATGCACCCCAGCCTCCGTCAGCCCGGACCGTGGGATGAGTGCCGTGCGCTCAGGGAGGTCTCCAGACGCAAGCCCGGAACCTCCAAGTGGGTGTCCTTGCAGGGCGTCATGCTTACTGCTGCGTCACCACCCAGCCCCCTCAAGGCTGCCGAGGGCTTCCGTGGCATGTAGGGGACTTGGGGGTCGGGCCAACATGAGAGTGGGTAGAGGGGATGCTGGGACGGAACCTGGGGACCCCTGACCACAAGAGGCAGAGCTCCGTTCCCGACACATGATTCTCCGAGTGGCTGCACCCAGAGCAGGGCGTGTGCGGGGGGGTCTCCGCAAGGGGCTTCCAGGGCACCAGGGCACTCCTAATTCTGGCAGTTTGGGCCTTGGCAATCACCAAAAAGGGATTGGTCTGGCGGGAATTGGGCAGGCTTCCTGAGAGAGGCATCATTTGAGTTGGAACCTGAAAGGTGGGTAAGATTCTAAAACACGGTTGATTATATGTACTCACAGGTAACGGCCCACGTCTAAGGTCCAGAAACGACACGAAAAGCTCAAAGAACATAAGAACCTCCACGCGGAGCCGGCCCGGGCCAGGCTCCGAGCACCCTGGGACTCCTGTTCGTGTGCGTTGACATGAGGGTCGCTGCGGGAGCCTCCAACCAGACCCCTGCATCCACCCTTGCCCATGGTCCACTCCCCACCCAGGGCGTGAGGCTGCCCTCACTCCCGTGTGCAAAGCTCACCCCTCTCAGGAGGCCGTGTTCTCACGTGGCCCGCGAGGGCCTGGCGGTCGTCTGTGTGCAGAACCCTGTGTCTTTATCTTCGTTGTCTCTCCTAGAATGTCACGCGAGAGGGACAGGGATTTAGGCTGTGCCATTCCCTCTGTGCCTGTGTTCTCAGCTCATGGCGCACCTGACGTGAATGAATGAATATGTACAAAGAATGCACGCGTGCACGTGTGTGCACATGTATATGCATGTGCATGCACACACATGTACATATACACATGTGCACATATATAAAGAGAGAGTTCAGAGTTGTTTTTGTCCAGGATGAAATGCCACAACAAAAGTACTGCTGGCTTCTCGGCCCCAGGAGACACCGGGGCGTCGTTGCAGGCGTGGGCGGCACCGTGGGCGGCTCACGGTTCTCACTAGAGATTCCCCTTCACCGTACACCTGCGCAGCCTCCCAGCGCTCTCCGCAGTCAGCAGCGCTCGGCCCCACCGTGCTGACCCTCATCCCCTAAGCAGCCTCGCTTTGGGGAGTGCGTCTTCCAGGCTGCATCCGCACGGCCGTCCTTCACAGGCATCTTCATACACCCATCCCTGAGCCCGTCCATTTCTGTAAAGTGGGTTTCTGGAAGTGAGATTACGGCATCAAAAAGACCTGCCTGTTTTTGAGATGTGTAGTGCATGTATTGTCCTCTAAGAAGATGATTCCAATTTGGATAGGATTTTTAATTTTACCTAATTTTAGTACCCAGTAGGAAAATACGTCCGAGTATGTATGAAGAATGAGACGGCCCACGGCCCCGCCTCCCTGAGGACGTCCCTGAACACACTGGCTTACGACTGCCGAGTCTCCTGCCACGCGTATTAAACATTATGATAGTGGCACCCACGCAGGTAGATACAGGTGTGCCCAGGGGAGCGAGACTCCACTCCCTGAGTCCCTCCCACGAGATCTTGGCACTCCTCAGAGGGCCTGCCACGCGATGACTCCTGTCTGCCTCTGCACCAGGCAAAATGACTGAGCAGCTTCACTTTTTTATTTAATTCTTGCTGTTTTGTTTGTTTTAGAGAGATTTTTGCTAAAGGGTGTGTGTACTCATCAGAGAGACAGAAAGTGAAAAATCACCTCCCCGGGGGGATGGCCATGCCGCAATCCCTTCTCCTTCATTCTCTTGGGATTTTGGGCACGCACGCACACACGCCTAACATGAGTTTCAAGACACTGGGTCAAACCGCAGCTGACCACGTGGAAATACAGGGCCTTAAACACCACACCACCTGCTTTTTTTTTTTTTTTTTTTTTTTTTTTTTTTAATTTGGCCAGCGGGTGCATGCACTCACCAGAAAGAAACAAAGAGAGAGAGAGAGAAAACACCCTCCGGTGGGGTGTGGTCATGCCACAACTCCTTCACTTCCCGTGCACACACATGCGACTGGTGTATTTTTTAAGCCATGAGGTCCCGGATTCGAACCTTAGTCAGCCATGTGGGATTTGGTTTTCATAACCACTAGGTATGGGGCTGGCCTGACTGGCTTCACTGTTTACAAAATTATTATTATTGTTATTGTTATTATTTTTAAGAGAGACTTTTGCTATAGGGCATGTGTGCTTGCCAGAGAGACAAAGAGAGAGAGACAGAAAACAAGAAATCACCCCCCAGGGGAGATGGCCACACTTCCTCTGTTCTCCTCTTGGGATTTTGGGCACACATACATATGCACCCAGTGTGAATTTGAAGCCACCAGGTTTGGGACTTGAACTGCAGTTGGTCACATAGAAGTCCAGCAACATAACCATTATGCCATCTGCTGCTCCCTTAAAAATTATTAATTATTAATTTTATTGTTATTGTTATTATTTTTGAAAATTTGCTATAGGACATAAGTGCTTACCAGAATGACAGCAAGCGAGAGAGAGACAGAGAGAGAGAAGCTGAGAAACCAAGCTGCCAGGTCCAGGATTCGAACTGTGGTCAGTCATGTGGGAGTCTGGCGCCTTAACCACCATACTACCTGCTGGCCCCACTGGCTTTGCTTTTTAAAGTTTGAAGTATATAAATTTTTTAAATAATTATTTATTTTATTTATTATTTTATTTTATTTTTTAAATTTGACCAGAGAGAGAAAGGGAAAGTAAGAAAACAAGCCGCCAAGTCTGGGACCTGAACCGTAGTCAGTCATGTGGGAATCCACCACCTTAACCACTGTGCCACCCACCAGGCCTGAATTATATAAAATTATAACATTGAATTATATATATATTTTTGCTGTTGTTGTTTAGACTTGGTCTTTAAAAAGTAGACACTAGGGACCAGCAGATGGCGTAGTGGTTATGACACTGGACTCCCACATAGTAGACCAGTTTGAATCTCTGACCCGGAAGCTTAAAACTAACGCGGGGCATGTGTACATGCGTGCCCAAAATCCCAAGAGGAGATTGCGGCATGGCCATCCTCCCTGAGTGGTGATTTCTAGCTTTCTGCCCCTGTCTCTCTGCCTTTCTCTGTCTCTCCAGCGAGCACACATACCCTAGCAAAAATCTCTCTTTGGAAAAAAAAAAGTCGACACTATATTGAAACCCTCATTGGAAGGGGTTTTCACTGTCAGAGAGGAGGTGGGTGGGGCGACACTGCATCGGGGGACTGTGGAGGAGGCATCGTGGGCAGAGGGGACAGAGCTGTCTGGGATTCCCTGAAGAACCTGGGGTGGGGGACGAGAGCGGGTAGGGGGCTGCTCAGGGGTGCAGGGCTAGCTGAAGGGCCACAGACACCTGGCCTGCGTGGTTGGACTTGGCCCTAGACAACCAGAGGAGGCTTGAGTAGGGAGACATGATGAAGGCCGTGTTTTAGGACAATTAACCCGTCAGCTGTGCAGAGAGCCAGGGGCCGAGACAGGAAGCCGTCCTGTAGCCTGAGCAAGCACTTCACTACCTGGTCTGCTCTGTGCCTGGCCTGGGGAGCCCTGGGTGTGCTGGGGGCATTGGGAGGCCTGGCTTGAGGGGGGCTTCCAAGCTCTGTCCCTGCCCATATTCATTTTCCACTGCCAGCAGAGTCCCCTGCTCAGGGCCTGCACGGCTACAGCCAGGGTGCCTTCCAGGAGGAGGTCTCAGCTGGAGCGCAGCATCTTCTTCCCAGCTCATCCTTGGGGAGGCAGGATTTGACTCCTCATGGTTATGAGACGAAAGCCTTCGGCTCCAGAGGCTGTCCTGCCCAGGCCGTTCACCCACAGGTGTGGGTTTCTTTGAGGTCAGCAGGGAGTGTCTCTCTGCTGGGAATCTCCTCTTCCAGGAAAGATCTGGAAATTCTTTTAAAGGGTCCACCTGATTAGGCTAGGCTCACCCAGCAGCATAAACTCCTTTTTGATTAGATCAAAGTCAACTGATTAGGGACCTTAGTTACACCTAGAGGATATCTTCACCTTTGTCATATTCAATGAGCTAGAAGCCAGTCCCAGTCACCACTCATGCCCAAAGCAAGGCGTTAGACAAGGAAGGGGCTGCTCCTTGGAGTGGGGTCACAGGGCCCTCTAGAATTAGCCGTCTCTCCTTCGGGTTCCCCTTCTAACTTCCAGGTGCCCATTCCCGACCTCCTTAGATCCCAAGCTCAATCCCTTCCCACTTCTTCCAAAGCGTGAACTAGGACTTAGGTTCTCAGGAGGCAGAAGGAGGCACGGCAGTAAAACAGGATGCTCTGCAAGGCTGGTTCACAAGGGAAGGTTCTCGGTTTGTATCTGGAGCCCTCCCTGAGTATGCAGGGCATGTGTCCGCCCATGGGCAGGGCTAGCTGAGCTGGGATGGGCTGCACACGGGGATCCCGCTGGGGATGCTGTCTCCCTGTCTTTATAGCTCATGGAATAACTAAGTAAATAAATAAATAACTAGTTCTCGAAACACACCCTTCCCAGGTCTTGCAATATAAAACGGAACTACGGGCCACTCCATTGGGCTAGTGGTTGAGGGAGCCGGATGCCATGCCACTGATTGTGTGGTTCGAATCCTGGCCCTGGCAGCTTGTTAAACACATTGAGCATATGTGCATGCATGCCCAGGGCCCTGGTGGGATGAATAGCTAGAGGGAGGGGACTGCAACATGACATGCCTCAGTTGGGGATGCTTTCTCCCCTGTCTCTCTGTCTCTCTCCAGTGAGGGCACACACTTACTGACAAAAGAAAACATTAATTAAAAATAAATAACTACCGATGACCATAAAGCTTCAAAATTCAGAAAGAGCAGAGAGTGGAGCAGAGGGGCTTGACCGTCACACGGCCACTCTAGCCAACAGGCATCAGGGGACAAGCGCAACCCCGTGCACGGCACTGAGGGACAGCAAAGACAGGGGAAGGCGTGTGTTTTACCTTCGAGGAGCTCATTATGCATTTGAGACTATTGTATTAGCCTGCTTTCTTTTTTATTTTTTGATCGTTTTGTTTTTCTGTAAAGTTATTGCAGCAAATATGGAGACGAGGCGATGGCAAGCACCGAAAATGGAAGAAACGGATGCCCCGCTCTGTCCTCCCAGCTGTCCCCCGTCGCACGTGTCAAGTGTGTGATAAACACCTCTGCCCTCGTCACTCCCTCCCGTGAGTATTTCTCCAAGTGGCGTAGAAATGGCATTTCTGTGTGGAAGCAGGAGACCGAGGTCATGACCGACGGCGTATTTTCCTGAGGGCTTGTGCAGATTTTTAAATGGGGACCCCTGGTGGTGGCAGGGCATTCGCTTGTTCCTTTGACTTCCAAGAGAAGGCTGGGTCAGGAGCTGGTGCTCTGCGGGGAGGTGAGGAGCCGCTCAGGTCCACGGAGGCCCCATAGCGCCCTCCAGGGGCAGGCGGCAGAGCTGCAGGAGCCGGAGCACCATGTTTTGGTCCCCTACTGTCGCAATCCATGGGGTATAGGCACCCAAGGGACAGAAAAAGAGCTCCAGAACCTGAGCCAGATATTCAGAGGAAGTCCCACCTTCCCTCAGGACAGGCGGCATTTTGATTTTGCCTAACAGCACCCTGGCTCTGTGCTCCTGCGCCGGGAACACCCAAGAGTAACCGCTGCCAGCCCGGTGCCTGTTATCAGCCCCCATTTACGGAGGAGGAAACGGTCCCAGACAAGGGTCTGCCCAAGGTCACAGAGCCAGAAACTCTTGTCTTTACTTTTCTGGCTCTGGTTTTGGTAAGAGCCAGACTCTCTCTCCTCCAATCTTCATCTCTCTCTCTCTTTCTTTGTCCCTCCCTCCCTCTCTCCTCAAGTTCCCTCATTTCATATAAAAATAAAAGCAGACACAGGCAATGTCCTCTCTCAAGTTCACTTGGCCAAATGGGCAAAGGCAGGCAGAGAGGAGCCCAAGTTCTCTGGCCTGGGACGTACGGAAAAACGAGCTCCTGGGACAGTGCCCAGGAAGCCGTCCACACAGCCCTGAGATCGGGGCACAATAGCGACGGCGATGTTTGAATGTTTTCTCTCTTACAGGGAGGGCAGCCGTGCCCCGCTCGGCTTCCCAGAGCAGCATGTGCAAACGATTAAGCCAGTTTGTTTTCTCTAGAGCACTCGGGAGGAAGTGACACTGACATCCTCGCGGTCCGATGGCAGCGCCAGCGTCTCCGTGGGAACGGTCCCCTGGCTTTTTCCACATCGGCCTTCCGGGGCCCTGCCTCCCAGACCCCCACGTGGCGTGCCCCATCTCCACCACAGGCAGCTGCGACCTGGCAGTCCGGCATGGCTTGTCCTCTGGGCCAAAAAGCAGAAAGACACACCGTTTCCGTGGAGCCCTGGAGTGCTGCCCGGGCCCCGGGGGCCAATCCACTCACTCGCCCCCCGTTTAGCTCTTCTTTGGGGGAAGAGGCCGCCCTCCCTTGCTGCTCAGTAGTGCACTGGTCTGGGCCCGTGGGCTACTGGTAAACGTGTCCCAGGAGGAGAAAGGGGGCCCGCTGTCTGCCAGAGAGGACCCTGCTTAGCCAGGGCGGTTCTCGTCGGGCTCTTGTCTGTGTGGAAGGAAAGGTCGGCACCTTTTGGAAACTTCCATCAGGCAAGTCCCGCATCCGGGATGTCTTCCTCCTGAGCTTTCTGAACCAAAAGAAGGGGGTGGCCTCACTGCCTCCCCTCCCTGCCCAACCCAGTCAGGTACCAACTCCGAGACACCTCCCAGTGCCACCTACTCTGTCCCCATCTGGTCCAGCCCCCACAGGGGCCCTCCGCCTCCACTCTTGGCCTGCAATCCTGCCTGCACCCGGAGGCCAGGGGCGTCCCCCCGCCAGGCGAATCCTGCCCACGGCTCCCAGGCACGATTCTAGGCCCTGACCAGTGCCTCCTCTCACCATCTCCCGCGCCAGGAAACCCAGGGCTAGCTCCCACTGGCCACTGAGAAGTTCCAGCTTGCCCCGGACCTTCATGCATGCTGCCCCCTTAGACAGAAGCACCACTCTCCCTCCCCTCTCTGGGGAACTCTTCATTCCTCCTGCACCCCTCCTCCAGGAAGCCCGCCTTCCTTAGACGAAGACCTTGGGCTGGATGTGAGGGCCCCTCTGAGAGCTCCTTGGCCCCTGCTCCAGCCCTCGGAGTGGGGTGTCTTAATTACTGGCTCTGTGTCTGCTTTCCCTGGTGGGCAGCCCCTGCTCTCCCAGGGCAGGCGGGGCACACAGCAGCGTTCCGAAGCATGTGCCGAGGCGGGGCCATGCTGGGAAGGGGACGCAGACCGCCGCCCTCCCCAGCCCTGGCCAGCCGAGGGCGCCCAGAGAACACCCCCTCTTGCATCACCCTCAGGGCCCACCAGTCCTGCTGCTGCCAGGGAAGAGGCCGTCCAGTCACCCAGACGGGGTCGCAGGGCCAGTGAACGGTCACCCTCTATCAGTGGGCTGCATGTCCACAGGGGCAATGACGTCTGCATGGCAGAGCTCCAGACGTGTGCGGGGAGGACACCTAGGGACACACGGGCGTGGACGGGGCCAGGACAGGCCTTGCGTCATGCACAGGTGTAACTATACCTTCTAAGTGAACACGGGACGTCTCTCCTGCAAGCATACGCACGCGGCTTAACCAGGCCTGCGTGATCCGTCTGGAAAACGCTGCCCATGCCGGCACTTTGGTGTGGTGCGGCCAGAATGTGAAAGACGGGCCAGCTCACAGCTCCATGGGTTAAAGCAGCTGTGCCACCTGCCGCCCCAGCACCAGGGCCAGGGCCAGGGCCAGGGCCGACCTGCCACTCCTGGGGCTGATCGCTTTTACACTCTCCAGGAGGCAGAGAGCCATCTAGGGGGCTGGATGGAGTTCCTTTTAGCAGAAAGGGTCTGCTACCCTCCCGGGACGTGCCCACCATGGGCGGCTGGCCCCAGACAGCTCCTCTCACCCAGTTCTCTACAGACATTTCCTTCTCTTCCTCCTTTTTTCCCGTTTTTTTTTGTTTGTTTGTTTGTTTGTTTGTTTTTCCTATAGAGCCCGTGTGCTTGCTGGAGAGACAGAAAGGGAAAGTGAGAAATCACCCCCAGGAGGGACAGCCATGCCACAGCCCCTCTCCTCCATTCTCTTGTGATTTTGGGCACACACCCACACAGGCGCCCAGCATGGTTTTCAGGCTGCCGGGTCTAGTACTTGAACTACGCAGTCAGCCATGTGGAGTCCAGATGCCTTAACCACCATGCCACTTGCTGGCCCAAGACCTTTCCCTGTTAAGTGACGTCACTGGCTGGTGGCACATGGATTCTGTCGCCCCCACTTCCTGTCTGCAAATGGGTGGGTTAGAGGCTTGGGAGAAGGTCTTTTGGTGGCCTCAGCTGTCAGGGACCACTCCACTGTCCCATGAGCTGATGGGACCTCCACTCTGTACCCCTATATACCCAGCCCTCCACAGTCAGATGCCCACAGGCCCCCCCAAGGGCCTTACTGCCAGTGTCCACCCGCACACGCTCTGGCCAGCCCTGCAGTCCATGGTCCCACCCTGTCTTGTCTCAGCCCCATCCCATGGGCAGAGGCGACACCCCTTGGCCAGAGACACACAGCAAAGCTCCTCCCACGCGCCCACGTGTCCTCTGGGGGCTCGAGATAAAAGATGGGACCAGGGCAGGCCCCTGTGCTCCTGCCCACTCCCCACCTGCCAGGGCCCTGCAGGTGACAGAGGACTTATTCCAGGGAACGGTGCAGATACGAAGGTGGCAGCTGAGCGGGCCCAGGCCATCCCTGGGCCTGAGGGCCAGCAGCCCTGGGTCCCAGCCTCTGCGAGCAGCTGTCCTTGTTTGCTGCCATTTCCCACCCTCCCACAGCCTTTTGGGGCTTAAAAAAATGGTTTTATTTAAAGACAAAAGCTTTTTGGTTTTAATACACAACGTACGCGAGGTCCTTGGCGGGCTCCGGCTCCGCCTTCCCGCCAGACCCCTCCGGGTCCTGGGCAGTAGTCAGGAGCAGCCTCGGACAGAGGGGCCGAGCCAGGCCCGGCGCTCAGCAGCCTCTTGAGCTCAGGAGTCCGGGCGGCAGAGGGGCCGGGAGAGCCCGACTGGCCGGTTCTGGGGGTGGGGACAGACGGTCCCCCAGAGTGCCCTGTCTTCCGTTGTCAGACCAGGGAGGCGCTGGGTCCTGGCGGGCCGCTGTCAGTTCACCGTCGGCACCTGGCTCTGGTGCAGGCTGAACTCCTTGGCCTTGAGGCGGAGGCTGGCAATGCTGTTGGCCATGTTGACCCCTGGCGTCGCGGGCCCTGAGCCACCGGGGCTGTAAGGCGGCACCGTACTGCGGGTGACAGGGGACACAAGGACACATTGGCACTGCCAGCCCGCTCCGGCTATCAGCCTCGTCCCAGGCTCTGCTCCTCTCACCTCCACTGCTCGGCTTGCTCCTGGGAAGTCTTCACCTGAGGCAGGGGGTCTGGAGCTGCAGAACTGGGGGCCTGGGGCTGTCAGGACTAGGGGTCTGGGACTGTGGGGCTGCGGGAGCAGTTGGGACAAAGGGGGCTCCCGCCATGGACTGTGAGCTTCCCGAACACGGCCTAGTCCTGCCGGCCCGCAGTGGGGCAGAGAGGGGACAAGTGCACAGCTGTCCTGAGGGACTCTCAGTTGTTCTGCTCGGGGTAAGAATAGGTGGGAACGGGTGTCTAGAGAGCTCTGAGGACCGAGAGCCCACTGGGCCCCCACCTCCCCCAAGACCCCAGCGCCCATGGGTCACACAGGCTGTGGGCATTTCTTCCTGCTTGGACCCAGACTGGCTCGGAACTTGGCTCTGGGCCACTCCCTCCACCGGCCCAGCCTGTTTCCTGCCTGGAGGGTGCCCTCGGGGAGCTGGGTTTCAGTGCCAGCCTAGGGGTCTTCCTGCAGGTGCTCACCTCCCACGGGGGATGCCGGACCTCGACGCCACTGCAGACAGGTCTGTCTCCTCGCTCTGCATGCACGCACATCTGAACACACTCATGTGGACCGTGCACACTCAGTTATGGAGGACACAGACACTCCCACACACACTCGTGAGCACACACACACCCAGCTGGGTGGGCTCGTGAACACACACGGCATACACGCACCTGTATCCAAGGGGCACCCAGACCCACTGGAGCTCTCCTCAAACCCGCAGAGCAGTCTGGGCCCTGAACAGCCCCATGGGAACCCCCCACCCCCCCCCCCGACCTGAAGCAGCTCGCACTCTCACCTGTAGGGGGACGAGGCTGTCCAGGAGAGATAATCTGGACTCAAGGCGGTGGGCCGAGGGGCCACTGGCTGCTCGATGGCGGCCTCCTGGCTGTAGGATTTGAGCAGTGAGGCGGAGCGGTTGGCCAGCATGGCACGCTCGTTCCGGCGGAACTTGGCCCGGCGGTTCTGAAACCAGACCTGGGGACAGGAGGCTGGGCTGAGCAGGTGCAGCGGTACAGAGGAGCCCAAGCCCTTCTGGCCCTGATGTGTGCCCGCTCTGCCACCAACCCCGACTGGCATCTGTACCTGTCTAAGCCTCGGCCTCCCGGTTTGCAAGTGGGGAGACAGGTAGCAGCAGCTGCTGGGGAGGTGCGCGGAGCACCAACGACGGAGGGGTGACTAGTCCGCAGGTGCCACGGGGGTGTGAGGAGAGGCACGCGATCGCGCAGTTCGGCTGGCACAGCTAGTGCTTAGAGCTTTAAAGTGTATTGGGCCAGCAGGTGGTGTGGTTAAGGCACTGGCTCCCACATGGCCATCTGCACAGTTCGAGCCCCAGACCTGACAGTTTGAAAGTCACGCTGGGTTTGCATGCCCGAAATCCCAAGAGGAGACTGGAGAAGGGATTATGGCATGGCCGTTTCTGGGGCTGGAGGAGGTGGGAGGATTTCTCACTTTCTCTGGCCCTCTCTCCAGTGAGCACATGCACCCTATAACAAAAACTTTACATTTTTAAATGTATTTTTTCCACGTGCAAGAGAGAGACAGACAGCACCCTCAACAGATCTAGACAACGCACCCACCCCGGCTTGCAGCCGGCCCA
Organism: Tupaia tana; assembly: GCA_026018925.1. Classification (NCBI taxonomy): domain Eukaryota; kingdom Metazoa; phylum Chordata; class Mammalia; order Scandentia; family Tupaiidae; genus Tupaia; species Tupaia tana. The sequence goes on along the minus strand of JAKSZU010000013.1, from coordinate 102,027,162 downwards.
GGCCATGGGTGAGCATGTGCTGGTGTATTCAGGGAGGTCTCTGGACTCAAACCTGGAACGTCCCATATGGGGCTGCTTTGCTTACCACTGTGCCATCGCCTGGCCCCCAGCGCTTAAAACTTTAAACATCCTTGGAGCCAGCAGGTGAAGTGGCCGGGGCACTGAACTTCCACATGGCCACCCATGGTTCAAATCCCAGACCTGACAGCTTGAAAATCACACTGGGCAAATGTGTGCGTGTGCCCCAAATCCCAGGAGGAGGCTCGAGGAGAAGGGACTGCAGTGTGGCCATCCCCCAGGGGGTGACTTTTCACTTTCCCTCTCACTGTCTCTTTCTCTCTCTCTCTCTGTCTCTCTGACGAGTGCACACACCCTGTGGCAAAAAACTTAAAAATAAACAAACAGTAAAGGGGCCAGCAGGTGGTTTAGGTACTGGACTCCCACATGGCTGACCATGGTTCAAGTCCTGGCCCCAGCGGCTTGAAACTCAGGCCAGGTGCCTGTGTATGTGTGCCTAAAATCCTGAGAGGAGATTGGGGGAGACGGGATTTGTGGCATAGCCATCCCCCCCGGAGAAGCGATTTATCACTGTCTGTCTCTCTCTCTCTCTCTCTCTCTCTGGTGAGCACATGCACCCTATTGCAAAATTCTCTGGAAAACAAAAACCTTTAAAATGTCCTTTATAATCCTCTGTGCTAGGCACTGTCCTAAGCACTGTACAAACATACTAACTTCTTTAATTTCCGAAAGATCCCTCCAGAAAACCCCCAAATTTCCCAGAGCCTCATTTTACTGGGAAGAAGCTAAGACACAGAGAGGTTACGTAGTTGTCCAAGGTCACACAGCTATTAAGAGACAGGACTTGAACTTGAACCTCAGCCCTCTTGACCTGGGGTGCTCCTGCTCCTCACCCGACCTGCCCAACCCTGGGTGAACTACGGCTGCACGTTCCCTCCCGGCAGGGGCTCACTCGGGTGACCTGGAACTGGGCGCCCACCTGCACGCGCGCCTCGCTGAGGTTGACGCGCCGGGCCAGCTCCTCGCGCACGAAGGCGTCGGGGTAGTGCGTGCGCTCGAACACCCGCTCCAGCGCCTGCAGCTGGCTGCTGTTGAACGTGGTGCGATTCCTCCGCTGCTTCTTCTTCCGCTTGGCTGCGCTGCCTCGCCCAGGGCTGGGACACTCACCTGCAGAGGAGCCGTTGGGTCAGCGGGGTGATTGGCGATGCCTGGTGTGCGGCACCGCAGCGCCCCCTGCCCCGCACCCCGCACCTGTGCCCAGTCTAGCCACCAGCTTGGTAGTCAGCCGGTCCTCTACTGTGGTCGCCTCTGCTGACGGATCATCCGGACAGGAGGGCAGAATCGCATCCCTTCAGTCCCTCCCTCATTCTCCCTCATCCATCCACCCATTCACTCGCTCAGCTCACACCTGCTAAGCACCTACTGGGTGGCGGGGACTGTGCCAGGCCCTGGGGGGATGTAATTAAGAACAAAAGCAGCCAGGCCCCTGTCCTGTGGAGCCCACAGTTTGAGATGGGGGCGTGGCAGAACCATCAGGGACAAGCGACCTGGTCACCGGACTGTAACGGGTAACGGAGAGCAGGGGGCGGAGGCTCTGAGGGCCCGTGTGCACAGACCGTGGGACGCTCACGGGGATTCTAAAGGCAGCGCCGTGACCCTCAGCGCTCCCGAGTACAGAAGAGGAGCACTCAGAGAGGACAAGGGCTCAGTGAAGTCCCTGGAGCAGGAGGGTTCGAATCTACCAGGCTGGCAGGAGCCCCCGTCCCGTTCATCAAGCCAAACCTGGTGGCCCTGGAGAGCCCACACCGCACGAGGGCTTCCTTCAGCATCCTGAGCGCCTACTGTGCGCCGGGTGGTGGGAAAGACAAACCAGATGGACTCACAGTGAGGGGAGCCCCATGAGTGCCAGTGGGCTCACCCCGGTGGGCTCAAGAGGGGGCTCGGCTTTGGGGAGGGCGAGGGAGACCCTTCAGGACAGACAACGCTGGACCGGGCCTGACGGACAGCTGTTAAATCAGAGCGGAGGGAGGGCTGGCCTTCCTGGCAAGGCACAGGAGCGGGGGACAGCGAGGGGGGGATCCGGCAGGGAGCCAGCTCACGGAGGGTGGGTGCCGGCAGAATCAGCGGCTCTGGTGAGGGTGACCCAGCATGACCCCGGGGAGGTGTGGGGTCAGCAGACTCTCAGTATCTTCATCTTCTGGGCCTTGTCCCGTCCCCTGGTGGGGGGTCCAGCTACTGTCTGCACATTTAAAGGAGGGGCAAAACTGCTGACCCTGATCTAGCCCACTGCCCACTGCTCCAGGGAGCGCCCCATGATCATCTGTGTCCACGTGGAACCCCCGTCCCCCTGTAGGGTTCACCAGGCTCTGGGCATCAACGCCACTCAATTCCGTACTTCCTGAGGTATTTGATTTTCTTATTAAAAATGCGTATTTTAATAACAGACTAACATCACTGACTGTCACAGTGTCAGGTTCAATCAACCCGGAGGGCATAAAGTAGAGCAGCGCTCCCTCCCCAGTCCCACTCCCACAGTTTGTAAGATGACAAATAAGTTTTTAAAATGTACAAGATGGCATCACGTGGCACACCCTGGTGCTTCGACTGGCCAGTTTCCACCAAATAATATTCCGGGTCCCTTTCCAGCTCAGTGCAACAAGCCCGACCCTCTTTATCGGGATTATTTTCCCCAAGTAGATTTTCCCTCGTGTTCCTTCCCTCCACCTGTAGGAGCCATTTTTACATTATTTTCAGAGACCAGCAGATGGACATGGCTGGACTCCCACGTAGTCTCCCCCAGTTAGAGTCCTGGCCCTGGTGGTTTAAAACTCACACCGAGTTCCTATGCGTGCGCGTCCAAAATCCCGAGGAGAATGGAAGAGAAAGGATTGTGACATGGCCATCCCTCCTGAGGGGTGATTTCTTGCTTTCTGACTCTGTCTCTCTCTCTGGTGAGTACACGTGCCCTATGGCAAAAAATCTCTCTAAAAAAATGCATTTGGGGGACCAGCCAGTGACAAGGGGGTTAAGCCATCTAGATCCCACACTGACAGCTATGAAGTTCGAGTCCTGGACTCAATGGCTTGAAAAATATGCTGGGCATGTATGTGTGAGTACCCCAAATCCTGAAAGGAGGGGGGATGGAGAAGGAACTAGAGCATGCCATGTTCCAGGAGGCTGCTTTCCCACGTTCTCTCTCCCTCTCTGTCTCTCTCGGGTGAGTGTATGTGCCCTCTAGCAAAATTTTTTCAAAAACATTTTTGTGGTAAGCAGGTGGCGTGGTAGTTAAGGTGTTGGACTCCCACATGGCAGACCGTGGTTTGAGTCCCAGATCTGGTAGCTTGTTTTCTTACTTTCCCTCACTCTCTGGTGAGCACATGTGCCCTATAGCAAATTTTTGAAAATAATAGCAATAATAGTTTAAATTAAATTAACCAATAACTGTAAAATAGATCTTTTGCATTATCCCTCCAGCACTGCGTTTTGCAAATATACTCAGATATGTGTGATATTTTCTCCTCCTCTGCTAGACAAGGAAGCACAGCGTGCATTGTCCCCGTCCCCACGGAACGGTCTTGCCGGGCTCCCTCTGTACCGCACACAGAAGTCCTGCGCCTTACTGTCCACGGCTGTGTGGCCCTGCGTGTGTGGCCGCGCGGTGGGTCCTTCAACCAGAGCCCTATTGAGGGCACATGGTACCTCCCCAATCCTTTGCAACTAAAAGGATCCACAATGAATAAGCTCGTGAAACACGACCTTCTATTTCTGCCAGTGTATATTCGGGACAGATTCCTAGAAGTGAGATCTTGGGCCAGTGAATGATGGCAGCTGGGGCCCTGTCCCCCAGCGAGGCGGGGGCCATTTTGTGATCCCACTGGTGCTGGGTGGGAGGACTGCTTTGCCCACGTGGCCAGCAGAGCACACGATCTCTACCTGGGCTCTTCTCTGCCCGTCTACACGTCCCTGCGATCTAGTCCGTGCTCTTGGGCAGCGCTGGGCATTTGTTAACTGTTCTGAGCTTCTAGAATGTGCCAGGCCCAGCGAGGGCCACCACTCCACCTTGCCCTCGGGCGAGTAGGATGGGCTGACTCCCAGCCGAGTTGCTCTAAGGCTAAATTGTTCCACCAGGCTCGTACAGATGGCGCGTGGGGGTGAGGATTGCCCATGGGATGACCTTGGAAAGGAAAAGGTGACCTTGAGGCCGGGTGTGGACCAGTGGTTCTCAATCGAGGGCAGTTTCGGCCTGGAGAGACATTTGGCAACATCTAGAGACTTTTATTTTCCTAGTTCTTTGGAAGCGTATGTTGAGTAGTCAACGACATTTTTTGACTCTGTGGGGACATTCTTGCTGTTGGGCGGGGAGAGGTGTGGCAGGACCTAGAGGCAGGGGCCCAGGATGCAGCTGACTGTCCACCGTGCAGGACAACCCGGCCCCAACGTCCTAGCTCCGAGGCTGATAAACCCTGGCCGGAAGGATGACCGGGAGTTTGTGTTCAGTCATTGTCCCCCTTTGGGAAACACCTGCAAACACGTGAGACCATGTGGGCCCGGGGAGGGGACACACAGAGGTCGTGTGAGCGGCCGCATCGCCTGGACTGCTTCACTCCTCACCCTTCTCCAAGGAAAAGCGAAGATGGATGAGGACGGCTGGTGCCCGTGGCCATCTCTCCACCCCTCGGGAAGAAACCTTAAACCAAAACAAGGGCCCATGCCCTGAAACCCAGTGCTGATCAATAGCCCAAAGGCAGGGATGGAAGCTTCTGGAACGCCAGCCATCACAGAGCTACTTCCAGCTCCCTTCAGGCAATGCTGCCTGGGCACACACCCAATGCAGCAGGCATTTCTGCCAAAAAAGGAGACTTTTTTGGGAAGTTTCTGAGCAATTTAAAACTGGGGGTGTTTAAATGAAAACCATTTTGTAGCCTTCGCCTCGCCGAGTGGGCGCCGGAAGAAATAGTTTGACCCTTGTGCCAGCTAAGCTGAGTGGTGACTTGAGCCAAACCCCTCACACAAAGGCAATTACTCTCCACCCCAGGCAGCCCGGACCCCAGGCCGGCCCCGCCAGTCTGCCCAGTGGGTCTCGAGTCAGCTCTCTCCAGGTGAAGAGAAGGTGGCCGTGATGGCTCAGTCTGGGCTTCTCTGGACCTCCACCCCCTGCCCTGTGCCCACCCTCTGGGGCATTACGCCTTCTCACATGCAGGGAAACTGAGGCTGAGACTGGCCCCAGGTCACATAGCCAGGAAGCCTCGGTCAGCCCGGGCAGTGAGCCCATCCCCGCGGGTCCCCTCTGCCTCCACCTGCTCCTGGCTGGAGTCGGGGGTGGGGTGGGGGCTCTGTCGTGCTCAGCCCTAGCTCTCAGAACCCTGGTCAAGGAGATGCCACAGGGAGGGGCGTCCAGTCTGGCACCATCTCACGGGCATGGAAATGCCCGTGCCTCCACCCAGCCCCGGGGGCAGGGCTCCCGGACACCCCTTTGCTCTAAAGGAGACCTCCCCGGAGCAGCCGAGCAGGGCTTGCTGGAGGAGCTGAGTCCCGCTCGGGCCAGCGCGGGCCGGCTGTGAGACGTCCCCACCCTCTCTGCTGCTCTTCTGTACAAGCAGCCTCGCATCTGGAGGCACGACAAAGCAGACCCTCTCCGGTCCGGTGGTCCTCTCCGGCCCAGCACAGCAGAAAGACAGGTCTGCCGTCAGTGAGGGGCCGAGGCTGAGGAGAGGCAGCCGAAGGGGGGAGGACGCAGGCCGCGTCTCCCAGGGGACCCAGTACTTGAACCCACAGCTCTGGACTCGGCCTCCAAGCGGATGTGCCGGATACTGGTTACCATCAAGCCCTGAATCACCTCCTGAGAAATGTGCGTGGTGGGCGTGAGCGCTCCCCTGGGGTCTCCGGGCTTGGGCCTAAAGCATTTAGAAAGAAATACTCTCCAAGCCTCAGGCCATTGGCCTCTGTCCTCTGGCGGGCCAGCAGGGCTGGGCCTGCTCCAGCTTTTGCCCAGGGAAGGGTCCTGTTTTGCTCTGAGAGTCACAACAGGGCGTGAAACCGCCTCCAGTTGAACAGGCTGGCTCTGAGCTGTTCAGATGCTGCCCCGAGGCTGGATCAGGGAAGAGATAAATAAACTACGCAGGTAGGGGGGCCCCTCCACGAGCTCTCCCTCCCAGAAAACCCAAATCACATCCCCACGACGACAACGGTGGTTTTCTGCCATTAAATGATTTCACACATCCCTCTTATTTGGCTGACGGTGGGCCCAAGACCTTTAAAACTCAGCTCTCAGCCAAGTGACCAAGTGTCCCGCCTCCTCTCCCCTGCGCCCATGGTTTTCTTATTCCATGTAATTTAAGGGGCTAAATAGTCTGGAGGGAATTAACTGCAAATTCTTCCTAACACAAATAAACCCAGCCTCTTCGCGTCTGCCCCTCTCAAGCCGTGGAGAGACACTCTCTGTTTGTTTTTGCTGCAAATAGTCAGTTTGCGCCTGACCCCGGGGCTGCCGTGAGCTCCAACCCAAATAAATAACTTTTATTAATTAGCGTTTATTCCGACCAAACGAGCAGCTCCCCACCCCCACGCCGTGCGATCTCCGCCAACGCGATCACGAAAATAAACAACGGGTCCCTGGGCCCTTGATGTGGATTTAACAAATTAACACCGGGCCTTGTCAGAGGGGCCTCGGCTGCAGAAATCCTCACAGCCAGGAGCGCGGGCAGGAAGTGGAGGTGGGGGAGGCGGAGGGGCCGAGGAGGCTTCGGTTTCCCCAGAGGTTTCTTGGTAGGATTTGGGTTCCTCGGAAGGGCTTGGGCAGGAACTTGAAACCACCACGTCCTTAGTCCTTAGTTGCCCTGCGGTGGCCTCCTCCTGGAGGACAGGGACAAGAATTCTCACCTCTTCAGCTGAGAAAGGAGGCTAGGGGTGTGTAGGGGCTCCTAGCAGGGGCCCTGGGCAATCCCCTGTAACTGCCCCTGAGAAATGGGAATGACAGAGCCACCCTCAGGACACCCAGGGGGTGAGCTGATGGCGCAGCAGGAGCCGGGAGGGCAGAGCCGGGAGGGCAGAGGTGTCCGAGACGCTCCTGGGGCTGGGCACGTGCTGAGCTCCCTGTTGGCAGGCGGGGCTATGAGGAAAGGTTCCCAGGGCTGCCCTGCGAGGAGGGGCCCTGGTCGGGCCTGGTCCGGAGCTGGGCTCAACAACACCCTAAGGTGGAAGAGGAGGAGGAGAGAAAGCCTGGGGCCTGGAGCCCCACGAAAATAGGGGTCAGGGCTCCCGGGGACTTCCAGCCCCACCCCAGCACGCCAAGCAAGGGGCCCACAAGCTAGTTCTCATCTCAGGACAAGCCAGCCTAAGCACAGACACTGAGGGACCAGGGTCTAGGTCCCCCCGTGAGACTTTTTTTTTGGAGAGGTTTTTGCTATAGGACATGTGCACTCACCAGACAGACAGAGAGAGAGAGACAGAGACAGAAAGTGAGAAATCACCCCCCCCCCCCCCAGGGGGGATGGCCACGCTGCAATCCCTTCTCCTCCATTCTCCTCTCTGGAACTTGGGCATGCACACACACATGCCTGGTCTGAGTTTAAGCCACCGGGTCCGGGACTTGAACTGTGGTCGACTACATGGGAGTCCAGCGAAATAGCCATTATACCAACTGCTAGTCCCTCCCCTGGTGAGACCTCTATGGCCAACTTCCTATCACCACCTCCACCTGTTGGATGGGCCCCCAGGCATCCCCATGGGGGTTTCAGGACAGACTGTCCAGCTGCCACCCAGGTTCGTAGCCTCCTTGGGGTCAGTGCTCACTCCGAACACACCAGGCCCTCCCTGCAGATGGCTACCCAATGCATCTCTACCCCTACCATCTCTCGGTCTCTCCTCTCTCCCTCCTGGCTCAGTAGGGGTACCACCTCCTCCAGGAAGCCATCCCAGACCCCCAGGCTCAAATTCCCATAGAACCCTGCATTTCCTCCACTATAGCTGTCACAGAGCAGAGACCAGCAGGGACAGGGACTCCTCTTTCTTCTGGGAACCGACCACAGGGCCTGGCACAGGTCAACTCTCCAGAAATTCTTGCTGAGTATAAATAAATGATTGAGTAAGAAGGCATCAGAAGGCATACTAAGATTCGAGAGCCTGCCCTCCTGTCCCAGTCTAGGGTCCCCTCAAGGCGGCCATCACGCCTGGGCCACCGGGGAGTCCCGAGGTCACATGAGAGCATGTCCCCAGGGCGCGACCACCAGCCGCTGCTCTGCTGGGCTTCCAGGGAATTTTCACCTCATTAATTTCGAACAAAACCCCCAAATGCTGACACGTCTTTATAGCTACCCGCCGGAGGAGAAAAACATCTCCAGGAGGAAGGAAGCGAGGAGTCAGAGGAGTCAGGGTCTCCCTGGGCCTCACCACAGCATGTGAGAACCCACCTGGGACTGTGGTGTCCCCTGCCTCCTGGCCCCGAGGCCAAGCTTAGGACACCTTGGAGCTTGGAGGAGGCTTCCAGCTCAGCCTCCCCTGGGAGCAACTGCAATGCATTTCTTCAAGCCTGCATCCCTTCCCCAAAATGTCCCAGGACCACCAGACCCCTGAGAAACCCCCAGGAGGGGCTGCTGCCCTTTTGGGGACACCAGCACCTTCCTCCTCGGGCCTCTGTACATGCTGTGTCCTTCCTGGGCGTCCCCACACCGCTCCCCTGGGCCTGGCTAGTGCTCACACAGCCTGCAGTCTCGGCCTTCGGGCCCTGGCCCAGGGCGCTCTCCGGACTCCCAGACTCCCGCACCAGGGTCGTACCCTCGTGCTGCTCCCAGACCCCTCCTGTCCTGCATCTGTAATGAACACAACAGAAAAGCATGCATTTTGCTGTCTGCCTTGTGCCTGTCTAGCCATTGGACTCAGCTCAGAAAGGCAGGGACAGGTTTGCCTCATTACTGTATCCCTGATCCTGCAGGGAGCTCGGTTTAAACAATATGGCCTAATGCAGGATTATGTAAACGAAGGACGACCCATTTCAGAAGTGCATGGGAAGTCCCAGGTCCAAAGCCAGGTGGCCTGATCCTTAGGGCAGATGATGCCTTCTCAGCACCAGCAAGGAAAGAAAGTATCAACTAGGCTCCATCAGAACTAAACATTTTTGTGAACACCATCGGGAAAGTAAGAAGACAACAGCAGAATAGAATTACCTACACATCCTACAACTTAATAAAAAGACAGGCAAGGGCTGGACAGGGTCTCAGTCATAAATGGGGCACTCTGTGAAGCTGGTCCAGGTAGAAGGTTCTGGGTTAGTGTCTGGAGACATCCTGACTGCAGTGGGCATCAGTGTCTATATTCCAGATGAGGCTGAAGCTGGGGGTGGATCATGGCATCTGACCCTGTCAAGAGTGCATGGAGATCTTCAGATACATACAGACACACGGTTCCATGAGCTTCATCTCCATGGCATAAAAACAATTAGTGTATGAACACACCAGCTGCGTGCTGTTATCGATACCGCAGAGCAGTATCAGGTTAAAGGAAGCTACATGTTTATCAGAATCAGCCTCAAAAGATCAGAGAAATCACATGGGGCCAGTTGTTCTCACATTATCAGCCGATTAACATCTGAAAACAACTGGCCTTGCATTCCATTTCCTCTTCTTTCATTTTCTGCCTATAAAATAATAAACCTGAGACCAGATCAGGGTCGCGGCTTTCTCCATCAGAGAAGTTGGGCCCACCTGATCCTCGCTTTTCTATCCTTGTATGTCTTTATGTGTTAATGTGAGTGTTTATTTCTAATCCACACACACACCCCCCCCCCACACACACACACACACACATCCCCAAAAATGCATTCTGCTGAGCAGGTCCCGACAAAGTGGCGCCCAACGTGGGGCACAAACCCACAACCCTGGGATTAAGAATTCCATGCTTGGGGCCAGCACGTGGCGTAGTGGTTTAGGTGCTGGACTCCTGCATGGCAGACTGCAATTCAAATCCTGGACCTGGTAGCTTGCTTTTTCACTTTCCGGTCTCTCTGTGTGTGTGTCTCTCTGGTCAAATTGAAATAAATAAATAAATAAATAAATAACATAAAATAAGGAATTCTTTTTTAAAAAAGAGTCCCATGTTTTACCACCTGCTGTTTCTTCCCATTTCTCTGTCTCTTTATCTCTATTTCTCAATCATGGAATAAACTTTTTTAAGAAACTGTTTTGGGGGGCCAGCAGATGGTGTAATGGTTATGTCACTGGACTCCTGTGTAGTCGACCACGATTCAAGTCTTGAACCTGGTGGCTTGAAACTCATGCCAAACGTGTGTGTGAGTGTGTGCCCAAAGTCCAAAGAGGAGAATGGAGGAGAAGGGACTGTGGCATGGCCATCCTCCCGAGGGGTGATTTCTTGCTTTCTGTCTCTGTTTTTCTCTGTCTCTCCAGCGAGCACACACACACGCCATAGCAAAAATCTCTCTAAAAAAAGAAAAGTCTTTTAGGGGTCAGCTGATGGCATGGAAGTCAAGGTGGCTGGATCCCACATGACCAGCTGTGAGGCTTGAAAAACATCCTGTGTGTGTGTGTGTGTGTGTGTGTGTGTGTGTGTGTGTGCGTTCCAAATTCTGAGAGAATGGAGAAGGGATTGTGGTGTATGGTCATTCCTTTGGGGATGAGGGTACTTCCTCACTTTCCCCCCTCTCTCGTGAGTACACGTGCTGTCTGACAAATTAGAGGAGAAGAAGAAAAAGGAGGAGGAGGAGGAGGAAGAGGAGGAGGAGGAGAATCAGCCAGCCACAAAAGGCCACATGTTATCTGATCCCATTTATACGAAGTCTCCATAATGAGCAAACATAGGGAGACAGAAAGACCAGTATTACCAGGGGCTGGGGTGGTGGGGGGATTGGAGGGTGGCTAGAGGGTGAGGATTTCTTTTGGGGTGTGATATGTTCTGAAATGGGTTGTGCTGATGGTTGCACAGCTGAATATACTAGAAATCATTGGGCTGCGTGTTTTTTTTGTTTGTTTGTTTTAGGATTTTGCCATAGGGCATGTGCACTTGCCAGAGAGAGACAATGAGAAGGAAAGAGAAATCATTTCCTGGGGGATGGCTACACTGCAATCCCTTCTCCTCTTGGGATTTGGGCATGTACGCACACAGAGCCAGTATGATTTTCAAGCCACCAGGTCCGGGGCTCGAACCACGGTCAGCCATGTGGGATCCAGGGCCCTAACCACCATGCCACCTGCTGGCCCTGGACTATACACTTTAAATGGGTGAACTTTATGATGTGTGAGTTATATCTCAACAAATCTGTTCATTAAAAGACACAGAAAATGGGGTGCAGGCAGGAGCATTGGCCGTGCAGAGAATGTCAGACAAAGGAGATCCCCAGAAAGAGGTGACAGGGAGCGGGGATAAAGGCTCAGCACTGCCAGGAAGCCCCAGGGCTGCTCTGGGCTAGGATTTCTGGGAAAGCCTCGTGAGAGAGTGGGAGAGTCAGAGGTGAGGACAGGAGAGGCCTGAATTTCTTCTGAGGCCCAGGAACCTTGAGAAACAGAGTCACCAGGCGGAGGGAGAGCAGGGGTGAGGCTGCCAGACAGAGGACACTTATCTGCATCCTATTCTAAGGTACATTAAAGGGCCAGGAGGCTGGTCACAGCTGACCGCCCAGAGGTCTGGGCTCCCCGTGTGGCCCTGTGGGGACCTCCCTCAGGCCTCAGGCCACTGAGTTCCCAGCCAGATCCTGTCCCTCAGCACACCAGAAGCCAGGGGTTCAAAGTCCCAGGCTCCCCGGTCACGTCTTTGGTCAGCTCACTGTCTTCCTCTCCTGAGACCCCAAACCAAGCTCCAGGGTGGAGGGGTGCCTGGCCGGCGTGGGGGCAGGGCTGGGTGGGGGGTCAGGGGGCTTCCTGGAAGAAGAGGGCAGCCCTCTGCTCCACGCTTGCTGTAAGAAGGGGGTCGGTATGGGGCCCGTCTGGTTTTAATCTCAGGTTGATGGCCAAATGCCGAATTTATTGTAAAAACCTACATTTTAATAAGGGGCTGGTATCTGGAAGAAAGCTGCCCTCGTTAACCATTTCCAGACCAGGAAGGAGTTTTCTGCAAAGGGCCCAGCATGGGGTCTTCTCTCCCATTATAGATCTCCCTGGTCTCTCTGAGCCTGCGCCAGCTGGGTGGCTGGGGGAGGGGAGGGCCAGGACACGGAGCTGCTCTTAGGCGTGCGGCTTGGAGCAACAGCCCTGGGGTCTGCAGGCTGCTGTTCCTGTCCTCTCGAGGACTCAGAAGGGACTCAGGGACTCGGAGGCCATCTGTCAAAGCCCCTCCTTTTGCAAATGGGAGAACCAAGGCATAGAAAGGGCCAGCAACTTGGCCAAGGGCTCTCTCTCCTTCCTGCACCCGCCTCGGCATGGGAGAGACCATCCCTGATCCAGCTGTTGGGTCTTGGGGTGAGGGGGTGCAGGGCCCCCAGACAGCAAATGCCTTTCTTCTGCCCTTCCTTCTTTGTTTCTTCTTGCTACAGTTGCATGTACAGGCGCCCACAAGAGACAGAGAGAGACAGAACGCACCCCTGGGGCATGACCACTCTGCAAGCCCCCCTCCATCCTCCGCTTGGCATTTTGGCCATGCGTGCACACATGCCCAGCGTGTTTTTCAAGCTGCCACGTCCAGGACTTGAACCTCAGTCAGACATGTGGGACCCAGCTATTTCAGCCACCACCACACTCTGACCCAAACACCTGCCTTTCTGAGCATGAGAAAAATCGCTGCCTGTGTGTCCTTAGACAAGAGATCTCCCCTCTCGGGCCCACAGCTTCACCACCTGTCCACAGGACAAGACGGCTCAGAGTGCATGGACTAGCCAAGGACCGACTCAACACGGAGGTCCGCCAGACAGCTGGTACCACCCCGTGGGCTTTCTCTCAGATGAAACCAACACTCTGGCTCCTGTGCTCTTCTATTTAATTCACGGACGCCTTGAATTCTGGGGGCTCTACAGACAACACAGAAAAACAGAGGTGCCCAGAAATTTGCCAGCCACTTTGGGGGGGGGGTGTCACAGACTCTGAATCTTGCCCCCACGGGCCCCACCCTAAAAAGTGATCTTGGTGCAGTCGAGGGTGTTTGTTTTGCCCCAGGAGAACCTGCCATATCTCGGGGTGTCCCAGTTAGTCCACCACAGAGGGCAACCCAGACAGAGGCTAGGCCCAGCCGGAGGGACCTGCTGTGACCCTGGCACCAGGCGCGGCTGCACTCCCTGGGACTGGGCTTTAAGGCATCGCTGCAGGTGTCATGGCCCGTCTGCGAGTTCCGGGCCCACTGGGAAACATGCGTCAGGGCTCGATGGGTGGAGCTCCAAGGGCTGTGGAGTGTCCCGGCCCTCTGCACCACGCGTGGGCTTGCGGGGGCGAGACTTCTTCCCCACCCTCTTTTTTTGCTTCCATTTACTCGACTTCTATTATGTGCCTGGCTCTGGGTCACAGAGCCCGCCCGCAGACATGCGAAGGCACTGTGGTAAGCCCTGTGTGCAAGAGGGGATGCTGGGGTTCAGAGAGGTAACGTGACTGACCCACAGCCAGGCAGTGATCAGGGAGGGACTTCTATCCAGGCTGCTGTCCCCAAAGCCACGCTTAGAAAAGTCAGTCATTTCCAGGCCAGTGTGCGGCTGCCGCCAAGGGCCCAGCGTGGGCTTGCTCTCTCCCACGGAAGAGCTCTGCCCTCCAAGTCTGCAGCGGGTACCCGCAGCGAAGTCAGGGCACGTGCTGGCAGGACCGCCGTGACCCTGGCATAGGACACTGCTGCACCCCCAAGGAAACAAGGCCAGGCACCCGATCCAAGAGAGCAAACCCGAGCGTCAGCCCATACCCGTCAGGCCCAGGGCCCTGGCAGCCCAGAGCTGATGGTCCCCCGCCTCCCCTGGCACCCCACCAGCTGCTGCTGCCCACCCAAGGCAGTCTCCCCAGGGGGTGCACCCTCAGAGTCTGGGCCTGAAGAGTCTGGCATTTCTGACGTGTTCTCAATCACATCCTCACACCATAGCCAGCTCTGACTCTAGAAAGTTCTGTTATAGTGAGAATGAATCCATTCCCGGGTGGCCTACGCCCCAGTCTGCAGGGCTTATACTTGGAGAATACATAGAGACCCTCCCCTCGAGACCACCTTGCTAACACACTCTTTTTTTTTTTTTTTTTTAATTGCCAGAGAGTAAGCACACTGGGAGGGGAGAGAAGGCACCCCAAAGGGCCATGGTCACACTGCGGTCCTTTTCCCTCCACTTTTTCATCACACTGGGATTTGGGCACACACACACGTGCCCTGCTTGCCATCATGTTCTCTTGAAAGTTTATTTTTTTGTCTTTATCCATGAGAGAGAGGCAGAAAGGGACAGACAGGCCTTCACTCAGCGACCCACCCCATACCAGCCAGCCCAGATCACAGGCACCAGCTGGAGCACTCACAGGGCCCCAGGACGCGAACCCAGGACCCTGCCACCTCCAGGCCCCAACATCACTAAATTCAGGGTGGTGTTCCCGTGCTCGGGCTGGGACTCCGGGAGTCTGCTCTGCCCCCTCTGCTGAGGCCAGATCCTCTGGATTTCTCAGAGGGGGCCCATCGACATTCTGCTTAGGGATTCCCTGGGTTGTTAAAAGGGGACTTTGTTGTCCCCACGAGCTTCAGTGCAGTCACTTACGAACAGCATGGCTCCAGAGGAAAAGCCCAGGGCCTGCTCTCGCTCTGCAGGGCCCACTGTGGCAGCTACCAGCTGCGTGGAGCCACCTGTCTCCATTCCCACTGTTCAGAGCGCAGTAAGAACTCAAAGTCGGGCCTCGGCCACACGAGCCAGGCCACGGGCTCTGCAGCCACACAAGGCTCGTGGCTGCCAGGCGGCAGAGCACAGCGAAGGCGTGTTCCACCCTCACAGGCGGTTCCGGCAGACAGAGCAGCTCAAAGTGCCCTGGGTTTTCGTCTTTGCTTTAAAGGAGGGGAACAGTGACAACGAAGACCAGCACAGGACATCTGACAAGGAAACCTCTTACATGTCCCACTATGCCTGAGCATCGGTTTACTGTCTTGCACTCTTCGTCCCGTGTCCACAGATCCGACCCTTGAAGACTCCCCTCAGGGAATGCAGGAATACACTTTCTTTTGCAGATGGGGCAAGGATGAGCACCCCAGATAAAAGTCAGACTCACCTAGCGACACGCACTTGGCTGCACGGCTGAGGGGCGCCGTCCCACAGATGGCAGGGTGGCGTGCTCCCGCAGCCATGCAGTGGGCAACCTACCTGCCCGTGCCTGGCTTTCCTGGGGACAGCTGCAGGGGGTGGGCTTGCATGCCAGCCAGTGAGCTTCGGGAACAAATGGCTTCTGCCTTCTGAGGCTCCGTTTTCTCTCTGTACACGGGGACAGCAGTATCTAGAGGACCCGAAAGCATTCAAGGAACAGCACTGGGTGTCAGAGACGGCCTGGCCATTTTATGAAGATTGTCCGCAAGCAGCACGGGGCGGGGCTGAGCACGTGGTGCTGGATGTGCACCGGGCTCCACCCTAAACTGCTGGCCCTCGCTCCTATCTTCATCATGACAAGGCCGCCGAGGGAGGCTGGTCATTTCACCCAGTGGGGATGGCGCACCTGCCTCAGCAGCGTTGCCCTCTGCCGGGACATTCTGGCTCCTCTCCATGTCTCTCTGTAAACACGGGAAGTGCCTCCTTTCCTTGTCCTCAGGTGGGTCTCAAACCCCACCAGCTTCTACAGTTCTCCCAAGAGCCCTTTCCTCTCCAGCAGGAACTTTCCAGATTCTTTCCTGTCACCATGTTGGTCTGGCCTGCGAAAGTGTAAAAGTACAACAGGTTGGGGCCAGCAGATGGCGTAGTGGTTACGTCGCTGGACTTCACATAGCCAAGGAGGTTTGAGTCCCGGACCTGGCAGCTTGCTTTCTCACATCCCGCCTACGGGCCCCCCGCCCTGTCTTTCTCTAGTCAATTTGAAAATAAATATATAAATAAATCAAATAATTCTTAAAAAAAAAAAAAAAGTATAAAATATGACGGGCCAGCCCTGTGGCCTAGTGGTTATGAAAGCCAGATCCCACATGACCAATTGCAGTTTGAATACTGTCCCCATCAGCTGGAAAACATACTATGAGCGTGTGTGCGCACGCGCGCGTGTGTGTGTACCCCAAATCCCGACAAGATACAGAAACGGAGGCCAAGGGATGATGGTGTGACCACGCCCCACTGGGGGTGCCATCTCGCTCTCCATCTCCCGCACTCTCTCCTGGGCTAGTGTGTATACCCTCTGGGCAATTACAGAAAGGAAGGAACGAGAGTAACGGGCGATCCAGTAAGCACAGTGGTCAAGAGCTGAATTCTGGAGTTGGGGTGCCGAGGTTCAAACCTCCACTTCGATGCTGCTCTAAGTTACACTCTCTGTGCTGGTCTTCTGGTCTAGAAAATGAGAATAACACCAGTATCTCCTGCAAAGGGCTGTTGTGAGAATTAAGTGAGGTCATGTACACAAAGTTCTTGAAACAATGCTGGGGACATAATAAGTGCCCGGTCACACCACCCATCAGCGCACTTACCCCGAGGCAGATGGGTATGTGTTCTAAATCAGACTTGCCACGTATTGGCTGTGCGACCTTTCAGCAAGTGACCTAACCTCTCTGAGCCTCAGCGTTTGACTGTTGGGTGGCTGTTGAGAGGAAGAAGCAACCGTGTGCCCAACACACTGAAGTCTCGCTCCCACACTGCAGCTGTTAGTGCCTCGGGGACCCAGCTCTCTGCTCCCCAGAATTCCTCCTCCCCAGGGGCAGGGCTGACACCCACGCAGAGCCCAGGTTGTCCAAACGTGCCTTAGGGAGGCTTCTGCCCTTCAGGAATGTTCCCGAGAAGTTGGGCAGGGCCCGGCAAGAAGCTGTGGCGTAGGCATACGCGGACTGTTCGTTCTGAGCCTGGCGCACAGTGTGGCCTCAATAAACCAGAATGAATATATGAATGAATGAACAGCGGGAATTCGGGCTCTGACCTGTCCACCTAAGCACAGAAGCTCTGCATGCACCATCAACTGTTACAAGCCGCCTCACCTTCTGGACCCTCCCGTCTGCAGAAACTGGTTGACTGATTGATTTTTAAAACTTTGAGACCAGAGAATGAGCCAAAGAAGTTCCCAAAGAGGTTCTATCCTAAAAGTGACTTATTTTTATCATTTTTATTTATTTGTTTGTTTATTTATTTATTTATTTTAGGGCACATGCTCTCAAGGGAGAGACAGAGTGAAAGTGAGAAGTCACCCACTCCCCTGCCCCCTGGATGGCCACACCATAATCCCTTCTCCTCCACTCTCCTCTCGGGATTTAGGGCATGCATGCATACATGCACACGTGCTTGGCGTGATTTTCAAGCTGCTAGGTCCAGGACTTGAACCGTGGTCAGCCATGTGAGAGGAAGGGCTTCAGCCTGTCTTTGCAGGAGCTCAAGGCTGGAGGAAGGGGAGCACTGGCCTTCCTGTAGCTGGAAGGTCCGGCCCACAGCCCCTGAGCCTGCTCTGGAACACCTGCCAGGCCAGACTGACCCGGAGGGGTGGGCCGCTGGGCCAGCACCCTCCCTCCATCTACCTCCTGAAGCTTAGGAGGGCCGCCTTGTGTCCCGAGCCCCCACACCCAGTGAGGACCATCCCAAGCAGAGTCTGATCGTGGGGCCCAGCAGCCTGGCTTGGACCCCCACCTCCACTTCCCAGCTCTGTGACCTTGAGCTCAGGACTGCTTCTCTCTGGGTCCCAAAGTCCGGATGAACTGGCAGTGACCTGGGGGACTTTGCCACAACACAGACAAATGGCTGAAGCTTTGGCTGCCCGCCTCGCCCTGCCGCCTCCACGCCGAGCCCCTGCAGATGGTGTGCTCGGAGCACCCCTTCTCCCAGCCAGCATCCCAGATCCCCTTTTCTAGAGTGCGGAAGACTGGCATGGCCAGGGAGACCTGCTCTTTCCACACATTCTCTGTAAAAAAGAAACTCCCCCAAGCACAGGAAAGGACTGTAAACCAGAGAGAGCTTCCCAAGCCCTAAGGCCCTGGGCAGGATCTTCCCGCAGCCAGAGGGGGCGGGGCTGGCCTGGCGGCCTGTTCTGCCCGCTCCTCGGCTCTCACTGCAGCCTCCTGGAGGTGGGACCTAAGTGCCCCTCCGCACCCGACCTCCAGAGCCTTGGTTCTAACCTCCCAGGCTGGGGGACAGACACCCCTCACCGGGCACAGAGCCCACAGCGTCAGACCTGGGAACTCTGGGGTCCCTGCCCAGCTGTCCGCTCTGTAGGCCAGACTGGTGAGGACACTGGACCAGAGACAGAGCAGCCCCAGGCTCCAGCGGGAAGCAGAGCGCGGTGCTGACCCAGCCAGGCTGGGGCCATCCTGTGGCCAGAGCAGGCCTCAGTGGGAGCCCCTCGCAATCCCTCAAGCCGCCGGCTCCCTTCCCACCCCGCCCCCACCTTGGCATTTCTCAGTGTGGCCCGAACACCCTGTCTTAGGGGAAGCTCTGACTCAGAGCTTTGAGAAATCTGATGCACAAATTTAAGAAAACAAACTTTGGCGGGTGGGGAAGAGTCCCCGGACCTTGAAGGGTGTGCGTCTATATGGCGGGGGTGGTGGTTGGGGGCTGGCCTTTTTGTGGACGCCACCCTTCCCTCCCCGGACACAGCGCGGGCGAGGCGGACCCTACCCCGGGGCCCCGCGTCCCAGAGGTGGCTTTCTCATCTGGGCGGGGCGCGAATGCCGCTGGGCGGGCCGGTGGGGGCAGGGGTCTCGTTTGCGCTCACGCGGGCCTGGGGTCGCCCGAAGCCCAGGGGGTGCCGGGGCCGGCGCGCCAGCCGCCGCCGCCCCGCCCGGCCATGTGCGCGCCAGCCCGTGCGTGCGAGCGCGCCGCGCCGGTGGCGGCCAGAGCGGCGCCGCGGCACATCTGGTTCCAGGCGAGCCCCTGGCGCCTGCCTCGCCGCAGACCCGCGGCCCAGACACACAGACGTTAATAGATCGGCGCGCCCTGCCCCGCGCGGCCCGCGCCCGCCGCCGCCCAGCCGCTCGGTGGGAGTGCGCCGCGGCCGGGCGGGAGAGTGGGCGCGGCGTCGGGGGTGGGGGCGCCGTCCCGCTGCCCAATCTGGGCTGGTCCTGGGTTGGCGCTAAGACTGGCCGCCCTTCCCCTTCCTGGGCACTGGGTGCGGGCAATCCGGCCCCCGCTATAGTAACAGGTTCCCACGTGCCCAGCGCGGGCCAAGGGGGCGCCCGTCCACACTCAGTAAACAGGGAGGCGGGTACCGCTGCGGCCGTCCGCGTTTCACAGTCGGGAAACTGGGGCGTGGGGGAGCTCGGCGGCCTAGGGTCGCACAGGGAGAAAGCAGGGTGGACTGACAGCGGCGACTGCGCTCCAGCCCCGGGCCATCCGTGCGCAGCTGCACCGCCTCCACCGCCGACGCGCACGCCCGGAACCCAAGGTGCCTTGAGTGGGCGCAGGCGGCCCTCATTCGGGGCGCCCTTCCCTGGGGAGCCCCCTCTTCAGCGGCAGCCCTGATCCCGTGGAGGAGCTCCTCCGCCCAAGCACTGGGAGAAGTGAGGCTTGGTGGGGACCGCTCAGGGATGTGAGCCGTGCTCCTTGGCAAGACTGTAAGAGGGCCGCTGGCCCCCGGTTCCTCCGACCCGACCCGGACGGCAGGGTGTACTGGGACCGCTCTGCTCCTGACGCTCTGGGCCAACACCAAGGGTCTTCGTCGAGTTTTGTCTTTCAAAGGGGGGCTAGGAGCCTTAGGAACAGCCCCCTACTGGGTTAAATGATAATAAATCTGAGTGCTGAGTGGAGGCGGGCTCTCTCTCGCTCTCCCTCTCGCTCTCCTGCGGCCTTTAGCCCCCGCGGGCTGAGCATGTGCGCTTGCAAATTGCAGTAATTTGTTGGCTCCAGAGTAAACTTTAGCCCCTCCCCTTTCGAGGGGCTTTATAAGTAAAGGGGCCCACATCAAAGTGCCACACTCCCCTCAACTGGGAGGAATGTTTTTATCTGAGCTGCCTACACAACAGAGCAGAGGTTCTGTTTAGAACTTCCCCAGTAATACCCTCTTGGGGGGCTTGTTAACTCGGGCTGTCAGAAATTCTGGATTTTAGAACAAAACCACACTTTTTTAAAGTTCCCAGCCTAGAGGTAATAAGCTCCATGATGGTGTGGTGTGTGTGCCCAGGCGTCTGAGACCGCGGAGGAAAAGTCCTTTTTACTTTCCGACCTAGTCTCATGAGAATGGTTCTGGGCCAGCTCGTGGGGGGGGGGTCCCCACCACCGCCTCCCGGGGCCTGGGGTCCTGAAGTCCTGAAGGTGCTCTGTAGCAGGGGAAGGGGTTCTTAGGCAAACTTCCCCAACAAGCTCCAGGTGGGGAGTGAACAAGACAAGACTCTGGAGGGTAGGAAACAAACCAGCGGGCCAGCTAGGTGGCATGGTTGCTAAGGCAGCTGGTCCCACATGGCCAACTGAGCAGTTCAAGTCTCAAACCCGGGGCCTTGAAAAACATGCTGAGTGCCTGTGCGTGCATGCCCAAAATCCTGAGAGGAAAAAGGAGAAGGGACTGCAGTATGGCCACCCCCCAGGGAGGGAGGTATGTCCTTATTTGTCCTCTCTGTCTCTCTCTAGCAGTATACATGCACTATAGCAAGTACACAGAGAAGTTAGCCACAGGGCCAGTCACTGGTACCATGGTTGAGGAGAGTGGACCCATATGGCCAACTGTGTGGTTCGAGTCTTGCACCCAGTAGTCTGAAAAGGGCATTGGGCATGTGTGATGCAAGCACAGAGCCCTAAGGGAGGGACAGGGGACAGGATTGCAGTGTGATCATCCCTCCCAGGGGTGTTTTCTCTCCCTCCCTGGAGAGCACACACGCACTATAGCAAATTACAAAAAGAAACAGAAGGGACCAGCAGATGGTGTAATTGTTACGTCGCTGGACTCCACAGAGGTGACTGCAGTTCCAGTCCTGGACCCGGTGGTTTAAAACTCATGCCCAGCATGTGTGTGTGTGTGTGTGTGTGTGTGTGTGCACGCGCGCGCGCGCCCAAACCCCAAATCTTGAGAATATATGAGAACGGATTTCCAGGGGATGATTTCTCACTTTCTGTCTCTCTGTCTCTCCCTAATGAGTGCATGCACTCTAAAGCAAAAATCTCTCAAAAAATTAATAAACAAATAAAAGAAAGAAAGAGAAAAGAAAAGAAAGACTTTGTGACAACAGAAAGGACTTGATTATGTCTATAGGCTTATGGGGAAAATAACGGTAAACAGGTAGGACTCAGAGCCAGCCAGTGGCATGGTGGTTAAGGCGGCTGGATAGCACATGGATGACTTCAAGGTTTGAGTTCAAGAGTCAGAAGCTTGAAAATCATGCTGGGTGTATGTGCGTGCATGCCCGAAATCTGAGAGGAGAATGGAGAAGGGACTGCGGAATATCCATCTCCCAGGTGAGGTGCTTTCTCTCTCTCTCTCTGTGTCTCCCTCTGGTGAGGGTATGTGTCCTATATCTAAATAAATAAGAGGAAGGACTTAAAAGATACACACACCAGCAACTTGGTCAAACGGAGGTGTGGGCAAGCCAGAGCACATCTACAGGAGGCAGGGAGGCCGGGAGGCCGGGAGGCCGGGAGGCCAGCCCTACCAGGCAGCCATCCCTGCTGTGGCCCACCTCTGATATGGCAGTCCCCTCTGGTTCTAGAGAGTACTGGCCACTTCTGGACACAGAACTCTGTCTCCTTCCCTCCCGCCCGCGGCCTTCTCTCTGCCCCCTGAGCCAGAAGTCTGTGGCGGGGATGCTGAGCACAGAAGCCTGTGTACACCCAAGGGCTACGGGAGGAGGAGGCCCTCCGGATCTGCATGAGGCCTGGCCAGCTGCCAGTGGGCGACAAGTTTCTCCCTGGGCTGCCAAGTGACTCCCAAAGATTAGCCAGTGGGTCCTGTGACCCCGCCCCTAAAGCCACCAGCAGCAGGTCCCCTTTCTTCTCCATGAGCGCCTTGCCCTGGGAGCTCTAGGCAAGGGGAGGCTGGGGAGGCCAGAGGCCTGGCCCAGACATGAGGTCTCTCTGGACCATCCGGGCCACACGCAGACACCACAGCAGCTCCTGTGATTCTGTTTTTTTGGAGAGGTTTTTGCTATAGGGCACGTGCACTCGCCAGAAAGACAGAGAGAGACAGAGAGACAGAAAACAAGAAATCACCCCCCAGGGGGGATGGCCACTCTGCAATCCCTTCTCCTCCATTCTCCTCTTGGGATCTTGGGCACGCACGCACATGCGCCTGGCCTGAGTTTAAGCCACTGGATTTGGGACTCAAACTGTGGTCAACTACATGGGAGTCCAGCAACATAGCCATTACGCCAACTGCTGGTCTCAGTTCTGCCTCTTAAAGGAAATAAAGATGAACCCTGTCTGGGGTCTTGGTGGGGCAGAAAAATTATTCAGCCTCTTGACATTTAAAACAGGGACAATCTTCCATCCCTGCACAGACAAACCACACTGCTAGGTAAGGACTGCGAGGCGGCTTTTGCAAAGAGTGCCTCCGATGAGAAAACTTTCACAAAATTAAATTATAAGCAGCCTGACTTAAACACAGACAAAAGTCCTGAGCGGCACTCACAGAAGACGCACGGATGGCAAATACGCATTTGGAAAGGTACTCCACAGCACATATCCTCAGGGAGATGCAACTCAACAACGGGGCACTTGTACCACACAGCCATCGAAGGCCAGAATCCAGAGCACCGGCAGCGCGGAGCAGGGCTTTCCCTTCACCCACTGCCCGCGGGAGTGCTGGAGGGTGCAGCCACCTTGGAAGACAGATCGGCTGCTTCCCACAAAACTACACACTCTAACCGCACGGCCCGGCAGTCGCACCCCTTGGTATTTACCCAGATGAGTCAGAACCCGTCTGCACAAAACCTGCCGACAGGTGCGTACGCAGCTTCATTCGCAATACAGCTAAAACTCAGAAGCGACCAAGTGCCCTTCGGTAGGAGAATGGACAATCCAGACCATGGGACAGTGTTCAGCAACAAAAATAAATAAACAGGGACCAGCAGGGGACACGGTGGTTAAGGCGCTGGACTCCCACATGGCCGAGCTCAGTTGAAGTCTTGGACCTAGCAACTTGCTCTCTCTCTCTCTCTCTCTCTCTCTCTGGTGACCACGCATGCTCTATAGCAAAATTTTCAAAATAATAAATAAAATCAGGACCAGCAAATGGCATAATGGTTGCATCACTGGACGCCCACGTAGTTGACCATGGTTCAAATAAGCTACCAACACAGGAAAAGATGGAGGAACCTTAAGGAAGAAGCGTAAATGCATATACTAAGTAAAAGAAGCCACTACAAAGGGCTACATGGCGTTGATACATGATTGCAGCGATGCGACAGCCCAGAAAAGGCCACAGAAAAAAGGCGGTTCTGAGGAGTTAGGGTGGCAGCAAGGAACGGGCCGAGCACGGGGACTTCAGGGCAGTGAGCGTCTCTCAGCCTGACGTGGTGTGAAGGCCTCTGGCAGAGGTGGTCTTATTTTTGCCTGTTTTCTCTCTTTCACATGCGGCCGTCCTTGGTGGGAGCTGCGATCTGGTGGGGAACGCATTTTAGATTTCAGAACCGGGTCTCACAGTCATAGTGACAGTCATGTCTGCCTGAGGTCTGGCAGCCCTCCAGAACTGCTGCTCGTGGGAGGCCCTGTCAAGCCCCAGGTACCTCGACCAGGATCCAGATCCTTCCCATCCATGAGGAAAGGATGCCATGACTTTGTCTATTTGTGTCACCTGGTGGGGGCTTTCTAAAGTGGGCTGTTGCCCTCAAGAGGATGCCCAGATAGCTAAAAAGGTCACGCCTCAGGCCCTCAGCTTTTATTCCAGCTCTCAGGAAAAAAGTGATGCAGCCCCAAAGCAAAGGACACCTGGGGCTGCGTGAGGCGGGGGAAATAGAGGCAGCAAGTTGGAGTGGGGTCCTGGGCCCAGCCGTGCGGTGCGGTCCTAGGAGATGGGGTAACTAAGGGGCCACCCCTGCCCGGCTCCGGAGGTCTGGCCAACAGGCTTGGGCAGGGCCTGGCCATCAGCACTCCTTGGAAGCCCTCCGGGCCAGGCCCTGTGCAGCCAGGGCAGAGACCACTTGCTGGGATGCCGAGTGCAAGGTCTCAGGGCAGCAGAAGAGCCCAGAGTGGAGCCCAGCCCTAGGGCTATGGGCACTGACCCCAAATGAGCCTCGGGTCTTTTTGTTTTTGTTTTTATGTTTTAATTTACTTATTTATTGCTCCTGGGGGCAGTGGTAGAGAGAGAGGGAGAGACAGACACCCTCCTTAACCAACAGAGTCTTCACACCATGATCTACCCTCAGCCTAAGCCAGCCCAGACCAGACCACGGGCACGTGTGCATACACACCCGGAGTGTGGAAAGAGGGCCTGGACGTGAACCCAGGCCTTTCCATGTGGGTCCAGTTGCATCAGCACTGCGTCACCACCTGGTCCTGAGCCTCCGTTGTTCTATCTGCAAGATGGAGATCTGCCTACCAGGTTGTTATGGGCAAAAATTCAAGCACCGCACCCCATGTGAGGTGGAACACCAGGCGATGGAGTCTGTGCAGGACCCTGAGCTCATGCAGCAGCTCCATCTCGTACCACCCTTGGGGTCAAGCGCTATCATTTACTCCCCTTTCACAGACAAGGACGCCAAGCCCCAGAAGCGTGAAGACTGCCCGAGGCCACACTGTGAGCAAGCTGGCAGGGTCAGGGTTCAGGCGATGCAGGCAGCATGTTACTGAAGACAGGAGTGCTCTGGGGGCTCAGCGAGGAGGTGGGGGTGGAGGGGGAAGCTGGAAGGAGCAGAGATTTAGAGGGGAGACCAGAGTATGTTAAGGGGCACAGGAATGTCTCCCTCTGCCACGACACCAGCACCCCTAGGCCATGGGCCTTTCCAAAACCAACAACGCGAAAGTCCTGGCTCCGTACACACGTCCTCTCTTTCCTGGGACACCCAGTCTGAGCAGACTAGCTACTGCACATCCCCACAGCAGAGCAGGCACTTCCATCCCATTCGATGACTGGGAAGCCTGAGGGCTTAGAAAGGAGGGCGCAAGACCCAAAGCCACGTAGCCAGCAGTGCAACGCGACCGCGTGGGGAAGCCGGACGGCCGGCTCCCACTCATCCTGAAGACCCTACTCTAAAAGCCCCTCCCTGGGGGCCAGAACCTCCCGTACACAGTGTGCTTCTCACAGTAGGCTTGGGCTCCGGTTTCAGGCCTACTAGGCCATGAGCTCCCAGCTTTCAGGTGTCCCCAGGTCCCATGCCATCAGTTGGCGGTACACAGAGCAGCAGAAATGTGGGCCCAGGGAGCCTTCCTGGCCTTTCTCCGGGTGACAGACCTTGTCCTGACACCGACGCTGCTCCGTGGAGAAAAGAGACTGGCGTGTCAGTGCCAGCGCCTGGGGACTGGCACACCGGGGCGGGGGGCAGGCTGAGGGTTGGAGTCCAACCACCCTCTTTTATACACGGAGCCCCTCCTGGTCCTCAAGCCCTTTCTCATCCCCCCTCAGTACGCAAGGGTGCTGTCATTAACTTGTTTTAGAAAAGGAGAAACTGGGGCCAGCAGGTGGTGTGCTGGTTAAGGGCACTGGACTCTCACATGGCCAACCATGGTTTGAGTCCCGGACGTGGCAGCTTGCTTTCTCACTTTCTCTCTCTCTCTCTCTCTCTCTCACCCTGTCCTTCTCTGGTCAAATTTAAATAAATAAATAAATAAAGTTAAATTAAAAAAAATGGTTTTGGGAACCAGCAGTTAGCGTAATGGCTATGTCGCTGGACTCCCACGTAGTCCACCGTGGTTCGCGTCCTGGACCCGGTGGCTTAAAATTCACGCCGGGCGCGTGTGCGTGCGTGCCCAAGATCCTGAGAGGAGAATAGAGGAGAAGGGATTGCGGCATGACCATCCCCCCTGGGGAGTGATTTCTCGCTTTCTGTCTCTATGTCTCTCTCTGTCTGTCTGGCGAGCGCACGCGCCCTATAATGAAAAAAAAAATGGTTTTATTTACATTTATTTATTTATTTTCATCTATTTTGTTTGGGACTTGAACCACAGTCGGCCATGTGAGAGTCCAGTGCCCTTAACCACCATGCCACGTGCCAGCCCAAAATAATTCTAAAAAAAAAAAAAAAAAGGAGAAACTGGGCCCGCAGGTGGCATGACGGTTAGGGTGGCTGGACCCCACATGGCTGACTCTGTAGTTCAAATCCTATACTCAGCATCTTCAAAAACACACCAGGTGCATGTGTATGCACGCCCAGAATCCCAACAGAAGAATGGACGAGAAGAGACTGCGGTGTGGCCATACCTCGGGGGGTGATTTCTCACTTTCCCTGTCTCTCTCTAGTGAGCACACGTGCCCTGTGGCAAAAATCTCAGAGAAAGGAGAAAGTGGCTGAGAGCTGCCATTGCCCGCTCAAGCTTGCCGGCCTGAGCTGGCGTGGCTCTCTGCCCCCATCCCTCGGGCCTTGCTGCCTTCTGCTCTCAGAAGTCAGGGGGTAGAGGAGAACCACCCGGCCAGGTCATTACCGCGGCTCCACAGACTTGGGTCCGAGTTGGGCTGCCGACTCCACCCTTCCTGTGCCTCAGTTTCCCCATCTGTCGGGAGGAGCCTGTGAGGTGTTGCCTGGAAGGCGGCGGACAAGCAGATCGACCCTCCGCACCCTCCCCTGCCTGGAGGGGCTGGGCCCTGGGGTCCGGATTTCATTAGTACCTGTCTGCCCCCGACTGCCTGCTGAGGAGCCAAGGATCCGGATTCACCGAGGCCCCCCCAAAGATCAGGATGTCGGATAGTTCAGCAGGGGAAGGGCTGCTGACTGTGCGGGCAATGGCCAGGCTCAGAGCAGGCCCTGGCTGGGAGGCGAGGCCAGGGAGGCACCTGGTGCAGAAGCTAAGGAGGCGCTAGTCCAGGCGCCACCCTGACCAGCACAGCCCTGACAGCGAACGCCTCCTTTGTCGTCCTGGGCATGCCACTCACCCACCCTGTCCTGGCCCCATTTTGAGTGAGAGCCAGAGGAGGGGCCAACACGCCAGACCCGGGTCTAGCCCCAGGACCTGCCCCCTCTAGCCTCCACAGTGCCCCATCCCCAGAGCCTCCCACCAGCCACCGTTTGCTGCGCTTCCTGGACAGAGGCTGGCTGTCACTTCCTGTCTTCATGCATGCCGCTCACTCTGGCCAGGATACTTTCCCTGTGGCTTGATGAGGCCCAACCCAGTCTCACCTTCTCATCTCGGACAGCACCCCCATAGGAGTTCCCCTCACTGCCCCAGAACGGCTGGGGCCCACAGCCACTTCAGTACCACTGAGAACCTCGCAGCCCGTCCCCCCGTGGTGGGTGGTGGTGTCTGGCCCAGAGCAGGGACTCAGTGAGCCCTGGATGGAGGGTGGGTGGACGGACAGGCGGCCGGCAGCCCAGGAGCATTCAGCCTGGGCTGCACAATGCCTGAGGTCCAGGGGCTTCTGAAGGGCCCAGGAAAACGGGAGACCTGAAATACAGGTTTTGTGTTGGTCCCGAAGTGAGTGCAGGATGGTAGTATTTTCTTTTTTAGAGACAGATTTTGCTATATGGCACATGCACTCACCGGAGAAGGAGAAAGAGAAAGCGAGAAACCGTCCCGCAGGGGGGTGGCCATGCCACTATCCCTTCTCCTCTGTTCTCTCGGGATCTTGGGCACGCACGCACACACGCCTGGCATGAGTTTTAAATTCCCGGGTCCGGGCCTTGAACCACATTTGACTACATGGGAGGCCAGCAACGTAACCATTACACCATCTCCTGGTCCTGGGATGGTCAGTGTGAGCAGCTGAGGAAGCTGATGAAGAACTGACCAAACATGAAGGTGCTGGCTGGGCCACCAAAGTGCACCGGGCTGTGCCAGTGACAGAGTGCATTTGCCAGTGTTTAATGTGACACGGTCCATGCCACCACAGGAAGGGGCCCTGACCAACCAGCTCCCAGGCCTGGCAGCCCTCACTGGGCCTGTGCAAGGGGCCAGGCAAGGCAGGATGCTACCTCTGCACTTCCTGTCTGAGCACCCCTTGGCCCACAATTGGCCAGATGAATCCTGCAGCCCAGGAAGAAGGCAGGCAGGGCCTGTGACTCAAATGCCTGCCCTGGCAGAGGGCGACAACATAGCCGAAGGGCGGCCCCAACGCCAGCTGTCCAGGCCGCTTCTGGGGACATTGATTGCTCTGAGTGCTGGTTGAGACAGACGCCCTGGAGTGAGTTCCTGCCACTGCGCCCACAAGCCGGATCACCCTGGAAAGTTGCTTCACTTGCCTGAGCCTCGGCTGCCTCATGGATACAGCGAGCAGAGTGAAGGTCCCTCCGTGAGGGTGAGGGAGATCATGCATGTGAGGCAGGTAGAGCAGGGCCCGCCCGCCCGGGTTAGGGAACTCTCCATACGCAGAGCTCCGTATGCGGGAGCACTCCTCAGAGCAGCCTCTTCCTAGGAGGAAGGGTTCTGGTGAAGCCCCACCCACACAGCCCAGTCCTCAGCCAATCAGCTCTTAGTTTTCCTCGGCCCGCAGTTGTGGTTCGCTCAGTCGGGAAGGAACCTTGTAGCAAGGAGACTTCTGAGCCAGAACCAGTTCCCAATGCCACTGCCTAAACCTTGATCCGGCTGTGCCTGAGGTCCTGGATTTCTCGGTTGTGGGCATCAATGTATCTTAGGTTTGCTCAGGTGAGTTGGGACAGGTTTTCCATCTGTCATAGGTGACCGTCCTGACTGCGCCCTGCTGAAGCGCCGCTAGGCCTGGATCCTGTCCTCACCAGGCAGCTCCCGCTCCGCGCCCCCCGCCCCCAAGTCTGCAGGGATCACAGGGTGCAGGGGCCTGCCGGTGGGACCCTTCTCCTCTGCTCCCAGTCTTGTCCCATCACATGGCCCAATCACAGGTCAGGCTCCCAACAAGCAGGGTCCACTGTAGCCACGGCCAGTGGCGGCAGCAGGGATGGTACCTCTGGAGTCCAAGCCTGCGTTTGAATCCACCTCTGCCAGAGGCTGGCAGTGCGGCCCGAGGGTGCCTACTCCCCCTCCTTGTCCCTGGTGGATGACGGCAGGGTGACAGACTTCCTGTCTGCTCCCCCATGAGCTCTCTCCAGTTGACGCTGGAGTCGGCTAGCACCTGCCTGCACAGGGCAGGGCTCCAGAAACACACATAAAACTGGGCACGCAGTCTTCTGTAAAAATGAGGGGAGGCGCCCTGGCCCAGTGGTTTAGGGAGCCAGACCCGACATGGCTGACTGCAGCTCGAACCCCAGCCTGCACCCCCACCTCCGCCCAGAAGCTTAGAAACATGCCTGGTGTGCGTGCCTAGAACCCAGCAGGGTGGAGGAGAAGGGGTGTGGTGCAGCTAGCCCTCTGGAGGTGCTGGGTCCCCTCTAGCGAGCGCACAGGCCTGACAGTTGGAAAAAAAATGAAAAGATGAAGAAATCATGTGTGTCCTGGGCTTAGACTGTAGGGGGGTCTCCTAAGGAAGAACATTACCATTGCCAAGGGGGTCCCCACAACGGCTCCCCGTGGACAGGAACTTCACCCCCAAAAGGCACTTCCATGGCGGCCCTGTGGTCTGAGGTCTCTAAGGCCAGAGCCTCTCCCGGATTATTCCCAGCCCTGCTCCGGCCAGGCTTTGCCAAAGGCCGAGAAGGGCTGAAGATACCCAAGCAGGTCCTGGGACAGGCAAGCTGCTGCCAGGAGAGGGTGGGGACCCTGCCTGCCCCCACCCAGAATGTGCCCACTGACAGAGGCAGAAACAGGGCCCTGTCACCACCCAGCCCGCCCCGCCCCAGGGACAGGCCTTTGCCTTAATATGGAGCTAGAGTGAGTTCCCCACCCATGCCGGGTAATTAGGGTCCCTGGGGGCCAGCAGCTGCCAGGGGTGTGGCCCATCCTTTCTCAGGCTCACCCATGAGTTTCTAATAATAGTGATGGCAGTAATAATACCAACAATAACAGGAGCACAGCCAGCCAGATGTGCCAGGACTCTGTCAAGCCCGCGAGCTCTGCACCCTCATAATCATGCTTCGGAGCCGGGTGTTGTCCCCCCACTTTACAGATGAAGAAACTGAGGCTTGGGGATGGGAGCCCTTGCCCAGGGAGCCCAGTGGAGTCTCTGATTCTGTGGCCTGCTCTGGACCTCCTCTTCCTGGGGCCCTTGGGCACATGAGTGGGCCACAAGGCATCAGGCCAGAAGCTCCCCGGAGCTGCCACCCTCCTGGCCACGCCTCAGGGACCCGCCCGAACCCATGGGAAGGTGGAGACGAAGATTCCGGCGCCATGAGCAGCCCGCTCTCCAGCCGCTGCTGTTGTTCCCCATTTTGAAAAGGGCAGCAAATATTCAGCCACAATCCCCACGCCCCAGAGGGACCTATGAGCCCTGTGGGGCCCTGGGGGCCCCGTGCAGAGGTCCCCAAGCTGGCCCCTCACTCAGCTTGCCTCACAGCCCCTCGACCAGAGCGCCCGTCCCAGGCCGCCTGCCCCAACCTCGGACCCTCTGCTCACGTACACCCCATCTGGTTCTGGTTTTGAGGGGGGTGCAGGAAAAGAGCTGGCACCCCGGAGGTAAACCGATCCCTTCACTTCTAGTCCTGGCGCCTCAAGCTCTGTGCGTTTCCCTCCCCCACATAGCCCAGGGCTGCTCCTCCTCGGGAACCTGCTGAGGGCATTTGGGACATGGGGCCCCTGCAGAGGACCAGCCTCCCCTGGGAGGCCACATCTAAACCAGCTGCACCAGAGACCAGCCTGGAGCCTAGGGACGGAGCCTAGGGACGGGTGGAGTGTGTGTTCTTTTTTTTTTTTTTTCTTCTTCTTCTTTTTTTTTTTTTGGAGAGGTTTTCGCTATAGGGCGCGTGCGCTCGCCAGACAGACAGAGAGAGACATAGAGACAGAAAGCGAGAAATCACCCCCTAGGGGGGATGGCCACGCAGCAATCCCTTCTCCTCCATTGTCCTCTCGGGATCTTGGGCACTCACGCACACGCGCCCAGAGTGAGTTTTAAGCCACCGGGTCCGGGACGCGAACCACAGTTGACTACGTGGGAGTCCAGCGACATAACCATTACACTCACTGCTGGTTCCCTCGAGTGTGTGTTCTTGTAAGTGGGTTCATGCGTGTTCATGTGTGTGCACGCAAAGTCATGTCCCAGACATACGGAGAGTCCTTCTGACTCTGAGCGTGCATATCTGAATAGCTCAGCCTTCTTCCCCAAGCCATTTACCCACACCCTCTAGAGGTTGCAGTCAATCTCTGATTTGAATTTTTAACCTCAAATGTCACATGATAAAAATAGTTGTGTTGTTTTACGGATGGTATTTGTCAGGGAACTCTGCACGGCTGCAATTTGTTCCATGGAAGAGAAAGCAAGATGCATCAGCCACATGGGAGCAGCGGCCGGGCCCGGCGGTGGCCAGGCCGGGGCTGTACCCAGTCAACACCACTGTCCTCTTGGGGAGGGGACCCCAAGTGGCCAGGCAGGGCCGGAGTCCTGGCAAGGTTGGCAGAGGTGGGTGGGGCCCCTGGGCTGGATGATTCGTCTCCAGTGGACAGCACAGGTGGCTCCTGGAACCAGGATCTCTTCCTAACTCAGCTCCTCTTCCTGTGAGCCTCGGGAAACCTCTCCCCCCAGCTTTTCCATCTGTGAGGGGGGCTTGCTGGGCCTAAACTCCCTCCCCTGCAGTGTCAGGGCATGTGAGAGAGAACAAATCGGTGTTTATGGACCTGTGGGGGGCCAAGGGGTACGGGGCTGAGGCCCCTAACCTGTCCCCTCTCACCAGTAGTTGCAGCCCCAGCAACAGGCACGAGGCCACCTTGCGAATGGCAACCTGAGGCTCAGAGAGACTCGCGCTTTGCCAAGATCACTCAGAAGCTGGGGTAAGGCTGGGGCCAGAATCCACGCGGCAAAGCCGGCCACTCCCTGGGTGCCTGGCCCCTGAGAAGGCGGAGGCCCTCCCACCAGAAGGAGACCCACTGGCCCTCTCTGTGGCCGCTCTCTGCTTCTAAGCCTGTATCACCAGCACGGGGGACAGAGGAACCACCCCTGCCTACCTGAGCAGCTTGGTTTCTCTCACAGCCCCTGTTCTAACGCTTGAATCTCCTTATCCTTCCGTCCCTCAACAGCGTGGAGAGGCCGGCGAGGCCAGAGTGAGCCCAGCCCAGGGCCTGTGCCCCCTCCTCCCACATCCTCACTGCATAACTGATTGTTCTGGGCCTTAGCTTCCTCATCTGGAAAATAGGGCCATAGGCTGTCTATCACCTGGAGTGTTTGGGAAGGTTTATAAGGTGATCCATGAAGTCAGCAGGTGGGAGAGTTGTTAAGGCACTGGACTCCCACATGGTGGACCACAGTTCGAGTCCTGGACCCAGTGGCTTGAAAACCATGCTGGATGCGTGTGTACACGCCAAAAATCCTGAGAGAAGACTGGGGGAGGGATTGTGGTGTTGCCATCCCCTCTGGGGGGGGGGGGGTGTGACTTCTCACTTTCCCTCTCTGTCTCTCCGTCTCTCTCCAGTGAGCACAGGTGCCCTATGGCAAAAACCTAAAATAAGGTGATCCATGAAGAAGGTATAGCACATAGTAGGTGCACAGTAAATGGTCCTGCTGTCAGAATCAAGGTGATGATGAAGATGAACACACTCAGCCACCCCCATTCTGGGCACCCAGCTCAACCATCTGACTACCCCATGCACCCCAAACTCCCTCTGTTCCTGTGTGATGCGGGTGTGCAGTCACACGGCCCAGACGACATCCTTGCCTGCCTAATGAAACGTCCATCCTGGGGTCATGGTGCACCTGGGATGTGTGGCCCTGCTGTCGGGCCCATGACTTCATGAACTTGTCACCAACAATGGGTCCTTCTATAGCCCTCCCTGACCTCTCCCTGCAGGTGGAGATACACCCAGTGTAGCGTGGGTGTGGACACCTGCCAGCCTCTGGCTCTGAAAAGCTGCAGAGCCCAGACTCAGGATCTGGGCTTCAGAGGGCCAGGGTGAGGGGCTCCCGTCAGGGACTTGTGACCGGTTTTTTTGGAGACTGGAGCAGGCCAGGAGGCCCTGGGCAACCAGGACACAACTGCTGTCCCAAACCAGCCACCGGCTTCCTATGCAACCAGGATACCTGTTAGCTGAGAGAGACCGCGGGGACGGCCGGGCAGATCCAGACACCCTGGAATCCATAGACCACAGAAAGCAGTCTTTCTGCTTTCGATACCGAATCACAATCCAACAGGGCGGGCTCATCTGGAAAACAGGGCCGAGACTGCTCCATCCTCTCTCCTGCACTCTCGTCCCCACACAGGGACCAAATTCTTTCCCACCTCTGAGCCTTTGCACCTGCTGTTCCCTCCACCCACAGCACCACTCCTGACCTCCTCTTCTGGCAAATTCCACTCGTCCTTTAGGTTCTTACTGAGAACCCACTCCCCCAAGAAGCCTTCCCTGGGCCTAGAGACAGGTGGGGGACACCACTGTCCCACTGTCCATTCTCATAGCAGCCAGGATGTCCCCTTCATGCCAGGGACCACCCCTCCCTTGTCCTCTCTGGGGACCCCAGGGGCCTGCCTGGCACAGAGTAGGTACTCAACGAGTAATTGGGGAGGGAGAGGAGGAGGGAAGGGTCCACACAGGCCTCCCCCACCGGCCCTCCCTTGTCAGAGAAATCAACCCCTTGGAAAGGCACCCCCATCCCCCAGTTCTGCACCACCCCAGGCTTCAATCTGCTACAACAGGGAGTTTCTTTAAATAAAGACCCCGCTTTGGGCTGGTATCAGATCTTTGCTGTTTCGTTTTTCCTTCCGGTGAAATCAGAGGAGTCTGTTTGTACCTCCGTCTCCAGTAATTTCCCTCCTAGAGCCCTGAACTCGCTCACCCAGGGGCGCTGGGGCAGCTGCTCAGGGAGAGGCAGGCTTGCAGTTGAACACCAGGTCTCAACACACCTCCGGGGACCGGAGCTTCCCAAGCTGGGGCCCCTGCTTGGCCCGACCCCTCACCCCACCCCTTCAGCACAGCACTCAGAGCCCCCTGCCGGACTGTGCCACAGGGCAGGGTCTGCACAGGGGTGCCCCTGGAAAAGTGGGGCCCAGTGGGCCCTTTCTCAGGACATTGACGAAGTTTCTGGGTGGGAAGGGGGAGATGGGAGCTGGCAGGGCCCGGGCTGTCTCTAACAAGAGGATGCTGAGGGTCCTTGGCCACCTAAGGAACAAAGGCGGGTAGCCAACGTGACACCTGGGCTCTGTGGATCCCTGCGTCTTCCCTGAGTGATCCTGGGCAAGCCCCGTTAGCTTCCTGGGCCTCGGCTTCCTCGTCTGTAAGAGGAGGGCGCTGCTTTGCCCCCTCTGGGACGCCCCCTCAGAAGCTGCTCGGAGAACTCGGGGGCTGCATGTCAAGCGTGGTGGGAGCTGGCCTGCTCACAGGTGTGCCCCAGCCTGACACCGCCACACGGCACCGCTGTGCGCGGAATGAACACACGAGAGAATGAACGGCTCCCCTCGGTTTTCACGGAACGGAAAGCAGAGCACAGCCTGGCGGGAGGGAGGCGGAGTTTCTCACACAGTCCCTCGGGAAGGGCAGTCTTCCCTGTGGCTTCCTCCTGAGAGGAACTAGAACAGAGTGCCAGGTCACCCTTCCTTCCACCCTGGGGGGTCTTCCCTGGCTCTTCTCCCTGGTCTGGGATGCAGCCCCTCCTCCAGGTGCGAGGCCAGGTCCCGCCACCCTGGGGCTATGGAGGTCCAGCTTCGGATTCTGGGGAGGAACCCAGGCCTCCCTCCAGGAACCCAGCCTGGAGAGATGTCTGCACCCAGCGGTCCCCCTGGTTTCCAAGGCCAGAGTTCATGGTGAGATCTTCCCGTGGCCTCAGCGAGAGTGGGGAGAGCTGTAGGCTCCCCAGTGAGCTCCTGCCCGGCACCACTGAGGCAGCGGCCAGCTGCACCCACAGCACTCAGCACTCACACGCACCTCCCTCCACGCTTTACGGCCTCTTGCCAAGCCCAGCTTCACCTGCTGTGTGACCTTGGGCAAGTCACCTAACTTCTCTGAGCCTCAGCTTCCCAGCTATACTCATGGCAGCAAATATCCTTTCCGAGCGCGTCTCAGCTGCCTGAGCCCCGTGCTGCCCTCACCCACCTCTCCTCCTGTAACAAAGGAAGAACTTGGAGAGAAGGACCTGTCTGGGCGTCACAGCTGGTCAAGGGCTGGGCCAGGCTCCAAACCTGGCCTCAGTCCCCGTGCTCTGGACGTCACCCTAAAGCAAGGGAGGGCTGTGATCCCCTTGCAAATGAAGGGAGGGCTCACGACTGGGTGCAGGAAGGAGACAGCAGAGGACAGGCCCCATGGGGTGCAGGAGGAGGCCCGGGAGGACAGGGGGCGCTAGACCTTTGCACCCACCTGGGCGGAAGCGGCCACACCTGAGTCCTGCCGCCCAGCCACCCGCTGGCTGGACTGGCCGCCCGCGGGCCCATCTTGAGTGCATTAGGGGCGGCTAACAGATGTTTTCTGTTACGTGTTATTTGTTAGTCTAATGAAAGGAGGTGCACTGGCTTTCAAGACCTCGGCGTTCTGCGGGGTTTATATGGGAGGCCCGCGCTGAGCTCTGGCGGCGAGAGGAGGCCACGAGGCCCCTGCCAGGCGCGCCCGCCGGCGGCTCCCGCTTTGATTCCAAGGTTTCCAGCCATCCGCGTGGTAATTCCAGCTCTGGTTAAATGTCATTTTTAATAACGCCATCTCTGGCATGTAAATGTCTGTGCCCACAGCAAGCGGGAGGCCAGCCGTGGGGGAGGACAGAGAGGGAGGCCAGTCGGGGCCAGTGGGCGAGGTCTGGAGCAGGTGGCCAGTCCCCTGGGGACAGTGGCTTCCCACTCCTAGGGACCCCTACAAAGTGAGCCTGTCACTCATCCAGGTTGCAATGGGTGGCAGGAAAGGGGGGCAGCCAAGCCAGGAGGAGGCTTTTCTAGGGACTTGAGTGACAGGGACCCCAGCTCAGTGGTGAGGCTACTGACTGTGCCATCGCCCCTGCCCCCCCAGCCAGCTAGAGGGAGTCAGGATGCTGGAGAGGGACAGATGGGACTCGGCCATCCCCACCCTGTGGGCTGCCTCTGACTGGCACCAAGTCGGTGCGTCGGCTGGCAGACAGCCAGGGGTTGTCTCCTAGCCCCAGCAGGATGGCCTCCTGCAGTCAGGTCTCTGGGATGCTGGGGCCTTGCAGCAGCCTGCGCACGCCCTGACCTTCCAGGGGCTTCCAGGGACACACCAGCCTCTTGCTTCCTGGGGCAGCTCTGACCTGGCTCTCCACCCCAACAAGACCATTTCCCACTTGGGTAAATGATGAGGGGGATGGGGGCGCAGAGCTGGCTCTGGGATGGGGACGCAGAACCGGCTCTGGGACGCCTTCAGCAGGGCTGGGAGTGGGAAGGTACTGAACACAGATTCCGAGGCCTGGGGCCCAGCAAATGCAATTCTGTGGGTTGGGGGTGCGGGGTAGGCAAGGAGCATGCATTTTGCTATAGGGTCCTTGTGCTCACCAGAGAGAGAGAAAGAAAAGGCACCCCCAATGGGGGGTGGCCACACAATCCCTTCTCCATTCTTTCCTGGGATTTGGGGTAGGCACACATATGCACCCAGTATGTCTCTCAAGTCACCAGGTCTGGGACTCGAACCATATAGTCAGCCATGTAGGACCCAGCCTCCTTAACCACCACGCGACCTGGTTAGCCCAGAACATGCCTTTTACCCGCTGCCCTGGGTCATGAATGCAGGGACTCCTGAGACCTCGTAAAATACATCCATACGTGGACGACCCGACTCTCCTGCTGTGCAGATGGGGACACCGAGGCTCAGGCCAGCGATGGGGCATGCCGAGCTGTAGGGTTGGGCAAGGCAAGGTGGGAACCCCGGTTTCCCAACTCCGACTTGGGGGCCCCTACGCCTCCTGGGCAGCGATGCCGCGGGAGGAGATGCCCTCACCTCGTTGGTCTCATGCAGCCGAGGTACGCATTCTGCTCTGGGTGGAGGCTCCCTCTGTGGAAGCTTCCAGGCCTCACACCCCTGGACCTCCTTCTCTTTCACTGTTCCAAACCCAGGACCTCCTCCAAGACCCTGCCCACCGCCCACAGGGCCCCAGAGTCTTGGCTTCTCTTAACTTGTCGCCCTGCTCTCTCCCACCCCCTCCTGCTACGCTGTCCCCCAAACCAGAAGGCCCCTGCTACGCTGTCCCCCAAACCAGAAGGCCCCACGGCCCATCCCGCACACAGATCACAGAAAGCAGAAAGAACGCCCTCCAGGGCTGTCCACTTCAGGACACGGTAAACGGCAGCATGACTGGGAGAGGGGGCCCACGCAGACTGGGCTGCCATCACGGTGGCTCCAGAGTCCGGCTGACACCAACAGCTTCCCAGATGTGCAAGAACACCAGAAAGGGTGGCCCGCTGCGGCGACGGGCAGGAGGACCACTTTTCTGGTCTTTCAATGACCCTTCTTCCCAGGACATCCTGGTTCCAGCAGTGAGACTCTCCCGGGGACCAATGTGCCTCCCGGGGGGCTGGGCCCAGGCCAGGGGGTGTTCTGCAATGTGCCCTGCCCCATGTCACCTTCCTTGCCCTCTGGGTGCTGCTGGGCACCCTGTCTCTCTCTCTGCTCAGCTGGGAGCCAGCAAGGTGACGTCCCCCTCCCTCTGTCTAAACAGGAAGCTCCCAAGGCTTGGCCCTACTCAGCACCTCGCAAAAGGCACTTAACCCTTGGCTTGCACCAGCCCGGGTATGTCTGCTTGTGAGTCAGCGGCAGTGTGGCCGCCGGGCGGGCGGCGAGTGCCTGGATCAATCACGGGGCTGAGCTGGGGCCCCTGGGAGCCGCGAGGCGGCAGGGTGGGTCTGTGTGTGTCTCTGTGACTGCGTCTGGGAGGCCAGACCACCATGTGGTTTCCAAATGCCAGCCCACGACGAAGTCCTCACCGACCTACCGCAAAATGAGAATAGGGCCAATGAGCGAGCCTTTTGTTAGATTAAGTCAGTTTGGAGAACCTCTCTTTTCTCTGAGATTCGGAAACTAAAAGATTCTTTCTCGGATAGAGGGGTGGGAGCAACAAGGTGCCCCCGCCGGCTCCCCTCAGCCGGCTCGTCAAACCGCCCGCTCTGTGCCAGGGCCTCTGAGTTCCCGGAAATACCACGAGGCTTGGAAGCTGGAAGTCTGGGAACCGCAGGGCAGGCGGTGGAGCTCAAGGCCTGACACACAGTAGGCGTACTGATGGTGATTGTGGGAAGAAAGGGTATGAATGGCCAAATGAGTGAATACAGGAGCTGGGGGTGGAGAGGGCAGGGGCCCGGCCAGCCACTGTTCCGCAGAGACAGGGACCCTCTGCAGCTGTCCCATGTCCAGCCAACTGGAGGCAGGTGTGCAGAGGGGGAGGGAGGCACTCCCTCCAGTTGTTTCTAGCCAGGAGGGTGGAGAGTCCTTACTCCCTCTGGCACCTTCAGATGCTGCCAAAGCTGGGCAGTCCCCACCCTGCCAGGCCTGGCCTATCCCCCATGTTCCTGTGGCCCAGGCCAGGCGGCTGAGGAGACCAGCCTCCAGGCCCTCCGCTGGCCTCCTCAGGGCCCCGGGATGCAGCCCACACCTGCCCGGGGAGGTGTGTGTCTCGTCAGACCCTGCCGTTCCCGGGACCCCAGGGTGGCTCTGGACAGTGGTGGAGAGCAGGGCTTTAGACAGGAATGGGAACGCACGGTCTTGGCAAGTGATTCGACATCTCTGAGCCTCAGTTTCTCTCTCCACAGCATGGGGGTAATTGGGGCCAACAGGTGGCAGATGTAGTGGTTAAGGCACTGGACTCCGACATGGTTGACCACAGTTCGAGTCCCAGATCTGGTGGCCTGAAAATCATGCTGACCGTGTGTGTGTGCATGCCCAAAATCCCAGGAGGAGACTGGAGGAGAAGGGATTGTGGCATGGCCATCCCCCTGGGTGTGATTTCACATTTCCCCAATATCTCTGGCAAGTGCATGCACCCTATGGCAAAAACCTTAAAGAAATGGGGGCAATCAAAGAACCCACTTCACACAGCTGGCAACACCTGGCCACATGTGGTAGTGCTTGGTCGGCACGCCCACAGGTGCTCCCCACCACCCCCGACGGCCCATAGAGCCCCTTTTGTAGAACGTTTAGGAAAGCCGTGGCTCCCCTTGAATCACCCCAAGGTCCTTCTGCCCTGGGATAGCCACTGTCCTTTTGAACCTAAGACACCATGAAAGCGTCCCTCATCCAGCCTGAGCTCAAAGCCTAGCCCAAGACAAGCACTGAAACCCTCCCTGTTTGTACCCACTCGGACAGTCCGACCAGGGCCCGTCCTGGTGGTCTGCTCGGCACTGGCCCTCAATGCCCACCCCCTGCCCCTTGGCCCCCAAACCAACCCCAGCCAGGTGGGCCCTTCCTCCCTGAGCCCTCGAGCCCGAACACTGAACAGCGTGGAGAGAAGCCCTAGCCTTGGGACTGAGCAAATCCCAGCTTTCCTGCTGGCTGTGAGACCTTGGACAGGTTGCTTTGCCTCGCTGAACCTCCCCCCCAAAAATAGAGAGGGTGATCACCAGCCCTTTCTGACCCAAGGCAGCTCATGGGGCTGTAGCACAGACCCTGTATTTTTTTTAATTTGCTAGAGGACACAGACTCTCACAGAGATGAAGAAAAAGTGAGAAAGCACCCCCGGGGGATAGCCACACCACAGGCCCTGCTCCTCCATGCTCCTCGTGGGATTCTGGGCACATCTACACACGTGCCTGGCCTGTTCTTCAAGCTGCCAGGTCCTGGACTGGAACTGGACAGCTGGCCACGTGGGATCCAGTTGCATGAACCATCACACCACCTGGCTGGCCCAGGGACCCTTTATTGAGCACCTACTATGTGCCAGGCATGGTGCTCAGTACCCTGTATCTACTCAGGACTGGCCACACCCTACAAGGGGCACCATAGCCCCTGGTTCCCATTCCATAGATGGCAACACTGAGCCGCAGGGTTCCTGTAGGCCTCAAGGGCGGTATCAGGCAGGTGCTGTCGTTATTGCTCCAAATTCGCTTTTCTTTGTTATTTTTAAAAGAATTCATAAGCTGCATTCGTTCTCCATAGGGCTCATGCACTTGTCAGAGAGAGAGAGGGAAAGTGAGCACTCACCACCCCACCCCTCCAGGTGGGATAGCCACATGGCAATCCCTTCTCCTCCATCCGCCTGGGTTTGGGGCAGGCACACACACGTACCCAGTGTAATTTTCAAGCCTCCAGGTCTGGGATTTGAATTGTGGTTGGCCAGATGGGATCCAGAACCTTAACCACCATGCCACCTGTTGGCCCCTCAAGTCCACTCTTCTAGAGTCTTCTGGAAGGGAACTGTTAAGCTCCAGCCTGTTGAGCTTCTGCCCACCCTTGGGTGCTAGGTGTCCTGAGGTCCCTGTGCCACCCCCACGTGCTACTGCCTGTAGGAGCAAGAGCGTCCTGGAACCGAGAGTGACGGACTGCACAGCAAGCGCCCTCCCTGCTGGCGGAAAGGCAGCGGGGCCAGCAGGTGGCCAGCATAGAACACCCGTGATGGGCCTGCTCCGGGATGTGGAGTCTCTGAGCCTGGGCCTGTGCTGGGCCTTCAGACAGGTGAGGGGGTGTCTTTGCAGGTGTGCAGGGAGAGGAGTGAGAGGCAGGAGCACCCGGGGCCTACAAGGGTGGCTGGGGAGGGCACGTGGTCGGAGTCTGCCTCACGTCTTATTTAGGGTTTGCCATAGGATGTATGTACTCGCAGTCAGCAGGGGCCTCGCCGACATCCGTGTTATCTCCCATTCAGGTGAGAAACAGAGGCCAGAGAAGGGATGTGACATACCCACGGTCACGGAGAGGACAGCAAAAGCCAGGACCAGACCCTGAGTGTCCTACCCCTCCGCTGTCCACTGCTCAGTGACCACATACGGCTGTCCCCCCACCAGGAAGTGGAGAAAGGAAGGGGTGAGGGAAGAGAAGAAAGGCTGGCTGGTCTCTTGAGACCCATTCTAGAGGAACCCTCAGCTCTCCCCGGCCCGCTCCTGTCTCCACAGGCGCCTCTCATCGGCACCCTGAATCGGCGTCCGACAGGCGAGTTAGAAGCTGAAGTCAGCTGCGGAAAACGGAACTATGGTTCCTTGAATAAAACAAACAGAACGAACACGTGGTTCAGCAGCTCCGCTCTGGGCGCACCCTAAGCCACTGAGAGCGGGGACTTGAGCAGGTACGCACGCACCCACGTCCCCAGCAGCCCTCTGCACAGCAGGCGAGAGGTGGCCCAGCCAGTGTCCGCTCCTGGGCACACACACAAACGGGCCCCTGCACACCATGGAACATAAGCCAGCCTTCCAAAGAAAGGCGAGTCTGACACTTGCCACCGCCACATCTGGACGGACCTTGCAGACACCACGCCCAGTGAGCTAAGCCAGACACCAACGGGCAGATACCGTCGGATTCCCCTTCAGGAGGCCCTGGAGTGGTCTGACTCACACGGACGGAAAGCAGAATGGTGGCTGCCAGGACGGCTGGGAGGGGAGTGGGCAGTTAGTGTTCACTGGGGACAGAGTCTCAGGTTGGGAGCTGGACGGTGGCGCTGGTGGCACACCGGTGTGAATGCACTTAATGGCAGGGTACACTAAATCTTACGTAGGCGTGTTTTACCATAACAAAGAGCTGAGGCAAATCTGCCAGTCTTTCAACACCCGGGCCCTCAGGCGCTCCTCTGGGCCCTGCTGCCCATCACTGGTAAGGGGAGGTGGCATGTCGTCCTCCTCTCAAACCAGACCCCTCCTGTGAGCAGCCCAGCCCAGCCCGGGGCTCCGCTCTCCCTGGCCCATGTGGATTGGGCTCCAAGCACCTCATCGTCCTGAGCCTCTGAAAGGTGGATCAGCTCAGGATCCTCCCGGCCCCTCCTACAGCATGCCCTGGGCTTTCCGAAACAGGTACCAGTCCAGAGCAGGCGCCAGCAGCCTCCCGGGGCAGGGGGCTCACCCCCGCCCGGCTCCAGGGGCTTCGTTTATTTGCACAGTGCGTCCACATCCCTCTTCCCGCCCTGCCCACAGGAGGGAAGGCTTTACTGAAAACCTCAGTTATTAATGTGGTTTCTTTTGTTGTAAGTCACTGCAAAGGCAGCGGGCGAGGGTTTATTTTCCTAACGTGCTTGGCATAGCTCCGCACCCGGCGCGGCCTCGGCGCTTGATTTGGGAGGAACCCGAGCCCCCGGTTGGTTCTGAGTCACCAGCAAAGCCACTGCCTTCCTGGCTGGTTCTAGGGGGAGGCTGGTCTTGGAAAGTCGTTGGCAGGATCAGGCTACATCTACTGATGGCTTTGTGAAAACAGGATTTTTAAAAAAATATTTAAAGAATTGTTGAGCCTGCTAACTTAGCAGGTTAAAAACAGTCGTTTTCTAACTCAGTCGCTTCCCCGGGGACCCTCCTCCTCTCATGGGGTTGGCCCTCCCCTCTTTGGTGCAGGCTCTTTCTCTGGACCTGAAAACTGCTCCAGATGCCACAGGAAAGCACACTTCTAGCCCGTCCGAATCCTCTTGCCCTGCAGGCCACAGGTCCACACCACTGTCCCTAGGGTCCGCTGCCCACTTCAAAAGGATCTGATGGTGTGGCCTGGGCCCACCAGAAAGAGAGCAAGAACACTCCCTTCTCCCCTCCTTTGGGGTCTGCAGGACTTGGGGATCCTGTGAGTGGCACAGGGAGGGGACGCTGGACCAAGAGGGAAGGGCAGGAGCTGGCCTGTGTCCCCAGCCACCTGCTTCCACCTTCTACCCACAGACCAAGACCCCAAAAGCCAGCCAAGGGATTCTTTCTCAAGCTCCTCCATGCCCAGGGCAGAGCTGGGCAGGGCTCCCAGGAGGGAAGGGGACGGGTGCGTGGAAGAGCTGAGAGGGCCTGGGCAGCCTGGGCACCACCTGACCCCACCCCCTGCGGATCCTCTGACCCACGTGTGCCAGTGCCTGCAGATTCCCCTCCCCAGGAAACGGCTGCTGGCTCACGGGCTGTCAGAGAAGGGGGCCTGGCCGCAGGGGAGACCCCTACCCAGCGGCTGCCCTGCCCAGAGGCGGCCCTGGGCTGGCGCTCACAGCTGACATGAGCATTCCGGGCCTCCCCAGGGAACCCTGGCTCCTCTGAGACCTG
The DNA here is from genome assembly GCA_026018925.1 of Tupaia tana. Lineage (NCBI taxonomy): Eukaryota > Metazoa > Chordata > Mammalia > Scandentia > Tupaiidae > Tupaia > Tupaia tana. The sequence goes on along the minus strand of JAKSZU010000013.1, from coordinate 101,983,992 downwards.
GGCTCTGCGTCCTCCGCGGAGAGGCTGGCCCCACCCGGCGGGAGGGCTGAGTACAAAGGGCCGGGCCCCTCCCTCTCTCCACCCTGCTCCGTACTGCTCCCCTCCCCTTTCCATCCTTTCCCTCCTTGCCTTTTTTCTCCTTCTTTCCCCTCACCTTCAGCTGGTAACTCCTCTCCTCACCCCCCTGGAGTCTGTGTATGGGGTGAAATCAGGCCTCACCCCTGCCCTGAGGGGCCCTCCAACCACCTGCGGCTGGCAGGCTGCTCCCAGGGCAGATGGCATCCTGCTTGACCCTGGCCCAACTGGACACCTCCCCCTCACCTTTCCACTGGGGACCAAAACTCCCAGGACAGTCTGCCGGTGTCACCCTCACCCCCAGAGGGTACAGGGTGCGGAGGACCAGGCGCCATGGCTGGCTTGGGGAGAGGAGAGGATGCCACTGAGGAAGCCCAGGGCCTCGGCCACAGCCAGGCAGCCCTGGAGGGGCACGAGGCACAGGACGCCCCGCAGCTGGCGCTCTGGGAAGGTCTCTGCTACAGGAGGTGTGGCCCAGGCCACCCGGCAGGCACGGTCGTGCCAGGCTAAGCTGCGGTCCCTGTGTTTTCTCCACACCTCCTCTCCCCTGAGGCCAGGGCACACAGCACCAACACCTGGAGGCCGTGCAGGAAGCGGGGGTCCCCAGGGTGGATGAAAAGGGGAGTGTCTGCTTATGCCTCCCTTACCTCCCCAGACACTCCAGGGAGGTGGGGTCAGGGGGACAGACTGGGCCAGAGGCCTCAGCAGGCACCCCAGCCCCCGAGCAAGGGGACCCTGCAGTGGTCCCTCTCTTCAAGGCGTAGGTGAGCTGCGGGGAGTCTGGTGTCCCCATCCTTACTCCCCTCCCCACTGAAACTGTCCAGGGCCCGGCTTTATCTTCAGTTCCCACTCTCCCCCACCCCCTTCCTAGCAAGGGCTCAGGACCCTGAGATCCTGTGTGACTTTTTGAAAAAAGCCACTTGGGTGGGTTGTTTGTTTTTAAAGCTCCTTCCTGATGACCTTTAACCTCTGCAGGGGAAGAGAGGCCTGGCAGGCTCTTGGGGCTGGGCCATTCCACCTAGGAAGCCGCTCGTGGTCAAACTGGAGCCAGGGGTCTGCGGGCGTCCTCACCCCAAAACCGGGCTTCAGCCTTAAGAGCAGCCCGGGTGGCGGTTTTGGAGTCAGAGCAGGAAGGGACAGCTCGAGCCCGAACCCGGGCTGGGTGACCTAACCGGCTTCCTGGCTGGAACACGTTGGCAACAACTGCAGCCACTTCCCAGGCTACGTGGGAGTGGGGCGGCGAGGCTGCCGAGTCCGCAGTGGCACGTCCCACGCCTGGAGGCGGCTCTGGCCGAAGGCCTGTCCCCAGCAGAGCTCGGCGGGCGCGGGCCACCCCGTCACGCACACGGCCTCGCGGGGCTGTGGGCGCACGCTCACGTGGATGCGCCCAGGCGCCCGGGGAGTGCTGTCGCGGCGCCCCTCCAGAGCCCGCTCTGGGGTGTGGCACGGCGGGCGCCCGCGCCTTCCGCCTGCCCACGCGCGCTCGGGCCGCACCCCGCGGGCCCCCGCGCCTCCACCCGCGCGCCTCGGGGCCCGCGCCCTGCGCCCCGCGCACTCACCGTCCTGCGGCGCCGCCTCGCTGCCGCTGCTGCCCCCGGACGGCTCCCGCGCCGCGCCCTCCCGCGCCTCGGCCCTGGCCGCGGGGCGCGCCGCCAGCCGCCCGGCCGCCGCCACCTCCTCCAGGTCCAGGAGGTGGCTCACCGTGAAGTTCTTGCGCGCCTGGGCACAGTCTCCCGGCCCCAGCGCGGGCGGCGGCGGCGGCCCCGGGCCCAGCGCCGGCTTGTCCAGGGCGAAGGCGGCGGCGGCCGCGCTGTCCATGCCCGCGAGCCGCGCCGGGGTCGCCGACCGGGTGGCCGGCGCGGGTCCGAGGCGGGGTGGCCGGCGCGGGTCGGAGCGAGCGCGCCCCGGCCGCCGCGCTCTCCCCGCTCCCCGCCGCCTCCTGCTCCGCGGCCGCCGCGGCCCGCCCGGCGCTGACGTCGGGGGAAAGAAACTTTCTTCCCTCCCCTCGCTGCCGCCGTCTCCCGCTCCGAAGTTACTAAGCCGCCAGCTGCTCCGGCCACACGCCCCTTCTTGAAGCAGACCTCGCCCCCGGCCTCTCCTCCGCCCCCTCCCCCGCGCCCGCCCCACACTCCGCCGCCGGGAGGCTGGGGCTGGGACGGCGGGCACAGGGGTGTCCTTCCGCCCTCCCCACGCACTTTTAGGGAGCAAGGAGGTTCCCAGTCTTAAATCCCCAACAAGTGTCTGGGGAGGCGTTGGGGGAGGGATGGGCGCCCCCCCACCGTTCTCTTACAGATGCCGCAGATGTGTGGGGGTGACTCTGAGAGGGAGCCAGGGAAGATCGCGGACTCCCAGCTCCACCCTCACGCCCTCTGTGCCCCCCAATACCCCAGGGCAGGCAACGTGGGGTCCTCCTGGACCCTGCCCCCAAAGCAGTCCAGTTTCGAGCTTCTGGGTGTAGGCAATGCCTTCCCCCAACTCCTGGGGTCCCACCCCAGCGTGCCCATGCCCTCCTGAGGAAACCAAGCTGGAAGGCCGGAGTGTTCCTCCACACCAGGGCAGACAGGCAGGCGACAGCCAGACTGACAGATGGGTGGCAGGGAAGGGAGAGGCGGGGAGGTCTCCACTCTTGTTTTTGTTTTCCAAGGAAAGCCAAGGAAAGATGGGGCCCCAGAGCTGAGACCCTAACCTCCAGATGCCACAGGTCTCTCCCTGGGTGGCTGCTGGCCGCCTGTCCCTCTGTCCCCTGCCATTGCCTCAGAGGCATGAAGTCATACAGGCAAAGTCCCCCCCAGGAGAAGGCCTTGGGCAGGGCCCTGCGCTCCCAGACACCAACCCGCCCTGGAGTGTCCCTGAGAACCAGCAGCCCAGCAGCCAGGGCTCCTGACAGCCATTTATTGGGTCTTCAAAAGGCATGATGTGGGGCTGGCAGGTGGCTGGTGGTTGAGGGCGCTGGATTCCCACATGGCCGACTGTGGTTTGAGTCCCGGACCTGGTGGCTTGCGCTCTCTCTCTCCCTCTTGCTTTGTCCCTCTCTGACCAAATTTAAATAAATAAATAGCTAAATAAAACAACTCTTTAAAGAAAAAAAGAAAAGGAATGATGCATTTTTGCATAGAAAAATACATCATGATTTTTCCAGTGACCCAATATTTGGGTTTATTTCCTCTAGAAAGGACTTACCCTAAAGTGAGCTGAGTGTCCTTCAAGTGACTTCAGCCACATCAGTCCATCGAGGGTCGTTGAGACATGAGTAGGCTGAAGGTTCTGAAGTGAGGAAACGGCTTCCTTGGAGGTCTGCCCCAAGAGTGTCCACCGAGAAAGGCTGGCACGCGAGCAGTGGCCTCCCTGCTCCCTGGGGGCTGGCAGGAGCCCAGCCTGGGCACAGGAGTCCCCAGCACTGCCCCAGTGTGTGGCTGAGCCACTTCCTAAGGGACCGAGCAGGGCGGGGACATGACTTGGCTCTGGAGCCTCTGGAAGGGCCTCGCCCCTGCGGGAGCACCTGCGGCCCACCAAGTGCAGGCCTTACTTCCCCGGGGTGCAGGACAGCTCTGGCTTCGCCTCAGAGGCCAGGCTGGGGCCGGCTCGGTGAGCTCGGCTGTGTGACCTCCAACGGCGCCTCCCCCTCTGAGCCAGCTCCTCTCCTAGAAGGGGCTGAGGGAAACCTACCTCCTGGGCACGGGGCATTCTGTCCTAGGGAGTCCCAGGCCCTGCCCTGGAAGGGCACAGGAAGGCCACTGTCAGCATTGTCCTGTGCAGCTGTAAGATCTGCCAGGCCTCACTGCCTTGGGTGACAGATGGTGAAGCAGAGGCGGCAAAGGCAAGTTTATTTTACACCCAAATGAATTGTAGTTCACGTCCATCTTCCACAGACGTTTTGAAGTCCCCTCATATCTTTGTAGATATGATCAATAGCCCAAGGTAGCTGCTATCTCTCTTAAAAAAAAAGAAGTCTTGGCGCCAGCAGGTGGTGTGGTGGTTAAGGGTGCTGGACTCCCACAGGACCGACCGTGGTTTGAGTCCTGGACCTGGTGGCTTGCCTTCTCACTTTCTCTCTCTCTTCCTCTCTCTCTCTCACTCTGTCCCTCTCTGGTTAAATTAAAATAAATAAATAAAGTTGCATAAAATAATTCTAAAACAAAGGAAAAACAGTATTGTCTGGGGCCAGCAGGTGGCATGGTGGTGAAGGTGCTGGATCCCACAACGTCAACTGCACGGTGTGAATTCCAGACCTGGCAGCTTGAAAATCACCCTGGGCACATGTGCATGTGTGCCCAAATCCCAAGAGGAGATTGGAGGGGAAGGGACTGTGGCATGGCCGTGTCCCCTGGCGAGTGCTTTCTCTCTCTCTCTTTCTCTCTGTCTCTCTGGCAAGTGTGCACTCCCTATAGCAACAATAATAAAGAGTCTTGTCCAGCCCTGACATTGGTCCAAGTCCTTTTGTTTTACATGTGGGAAAAGTGAGTCCCAGAATGGAAAAGTGCCACGCTAAAGTCTCTGGGTGGGACTGGTATCACAGTGGCTCCCCCACTCGTGCGTTCACTCTCGTCCTGCCCATGTCGAGAGGTGATGTCCTGTGTCTCTGTAGGGTGACATTGCCCTGGCATCACCCTCCTTGCTGTGGGCCTTAAGAAGTCCCTTTAGGGACCAGCAGGTTGCGTGGTTAAGGGCGCTGGACTCCCACATGACTGACCACGGTTTGAGTCCCGGACCTGGTGGCATGCTTTTTCACTTTCCCTCTCTCTCTCTTTCTCTGTCTCTCTCTGGTAAAATTAAAACAAATGAATGAATAAATAAAATAAAATAAAATAATTCATTAAAAAATTAAAGAAGAAGTCCCCTTAGCCTCTTTCTCTCGTTGCCTCAATGGTGCTGTGAGCTGTGGGGATTAAGCACCTCCCCCGAAGCTGTGCAGGGCAGCGGTGGTGAACGCAGACTCCAGACTGAAGGGACACGGTTTGATCTGCTCCCTGCCCTTACTGGCTGGGTGGCCCAGGGCGAGCTGCTTGTTCATCCCTGCTGAGTCTGTCCCATCATCTGTAAAACTGAGATGATGAAGGAACCCATCCAAAAGGGTTCTCTTGCCATGGCCGCTCTGTCGCTGATCCTGGGGTGAGAGCTGGAGCGGCACCAGGGTGGCCGATCAGGGCTGGGGTTCAGGCTACTGTCCCAAAGCTCGGCCCTTGGGCAAGAGCTTCAGGCCCAATACAGGCTGTGCCGCACACACAGGGAACCTCCAGTGGCCCCAGGGGACCGAGCACGGGGACTCATTGCTCCAACCGGATGTGGCCATATGATAAATAACCTCCATGGTGACTCAGGTAAACCTAAAGTGCTAACCCAGAGTGGGGGTGAAGGCCAATCGAATCCTAGCTTGGACCTGTCCGTTCAAACAGCGGTTATGGAAGTAGACATTGCTCTGGCCAGTGAGGGTGGGGAGGAGCAGGAGGGAATGGGGGCAGCGTCCTGCTCTCCAGGGGGGCTCCCATGGAGAAGGAGCAGAGCACTAACTGGCAGCTCCGTGGGAAGCTGGGTCCTGGGTCTGACCACGAGTGAAATGCATATTCGTTCCAGTCTCAGGAGCTCCAAAGTTTAAAGAAAAAAAGTTAACTTTTCTTATTACAGAAATTGCATGCTTATCATCGTGATTTTAGAAAGCATTAGTAAAGTTAATAAAAATGGAAATCACCTATATCCCATTCCTGAAGAACCCTGATCCATAATAGGCAGTTAGTACATAAAAAAAAATTTAAAAAAACCTTAATAAAAAGAGTGGGAGACAATAATTCTATTTACTCAATATTGAATAGAGGGCCTAGAAAAGCAATAAGACAAGAAAAAAGGCTAACCAAAAGAGAATTTTAGAGTACACAGGTGTCTTCAAAAAGTTCTTGGAAATGTATATTATGAAAAAATGATGCACAGATTTGAACATTTTTTATATCAGAATAAATTTGTACTTCAATTTCATTTTCCACAAGTGTTTTGAAGTTCCCTCATATCTTTGTAACTTATATCTCTACATCTAAACAGATGGAAAGAGCCAGGCATGTGTAGCATAAACGAGAATCTGTGTTCTACCAACTATGGTATCATCTGTTTTCCGCGTCGTTAAAGGGTCTTGTCCACCACTTATTTATTTATTTATTTATTATTATCTTTTTGTTATACAGCATGTGCGCTTACTGGAGAGAGACAGAGAGAAGTAAAGTGAGAAATCATCCCCCCTGGGGGAATGGCCACATCGAAATCCCTTCTCCTCCATTCTCCTCTTCGGACTTTACGCATGCACTCACACACCTGACATGATTTTCAAGCCTGTAGGTCTAGGACTCAAACCACTGTCAGCCACGTGGGAATCTGGTGCCTTAACCACCACACCACCTGCTGGTCCCCACCACTATTTTTAAAATAATTTTATTCATTTATCTATTTATTAGTTGTGATCTTCAACCCACTGGGTCTAGGACTCAAACCACAGTCAGTCATGTGGGAATCCAGCACTTGAACCACCATACCACCTACTATTTTTAATAAAATACTATTTTTTTAGGAGGGTTTTTTTGTTTGTTTGTTTGTTTTTTGCTATAAGGCACACTCGCTTGCCGGAAAGACAGAGAGAGACGGAGAGACAGAAAGCGAGAAATTACCCCCCAGGGTTATGGCTACGCTGCAATCCCTTCTCCTCCATTCTCCTCTCGGGGGATCTTGGGCATGCACGCACATGCGCCTGGTGTGAGTTTAAGCCCCCAGGTCCAGGACTCTAACTACGTGGGAGTCCAGCGACATAGCCATTACGCCAACTGCTGGTTCCATGAAAGACTACTTTTAATGAAAGAATGGCAATATGTTATCCCTTATTACCATAGATATTTTCCTTTCTCTCTCTTTCTTTCCTTCTTTCTTTTTTAGTTTTTTTTCCATAGGGTATATGTGCTTGCAGGAGAGAGACAGAGAGAGAGAGAAAGTGAGAAATCACACTCCAGAGGGAGATGGCCACGCCACAGTCCCTTCTCCTCCATTCTCCTCTTCTCATTTTGGGCACACGCGCGTGCGCGCACACACACACGCACCAGGTGTGAGTCTCAAGATGCTTGGTCCAGGACTGGAATTGCCTTGTAGAATCCAGTCTTGACCACCATACCACCTGCTGGTCCTAACCATAGATACTTCTAAAGTAATAGGCTATCTATGCATGGCAGACAAATAATGGCCTCTCAAAGATACTCCCATCACAATCCCTGGAATCTAGTGTATGCTGTCCAAGTGGAATTAAGTAGCCCCTGACTTGTCAGCTGACTTTAAGACAGGAAGGTGATTGGCCAGCTAGCGGCATGGTGGTTAAGGCACCGGATCCCACATGGCTGTTCATGCAGCTCAGGTCCTGGGCTCAATGTCTTGAAAAACATGCCAGTTGTGTGTGCACATGTGCCAAATTTCTGAGAGGAGAGGAGAAGGGATTGTCAGTCCTCCTGGGGTGCTTTCTCACTTTTTTTCTCTGTTTCTCTCCAGCAAGTGCACACACCCCTACAGCAATTTTTTTTCCTTAGATTTTTGCTATACGGCACACGCCCTCACCAGAAAGACAGAAAGTGAGAAATCACCCCCCCAGGGGGATGGTCATGCCACAATCCCTTTGCCTCCATTCTCCTCTCAGGATTCTGGGCACGCGCACGACACACACCTGGCATTTAAGCCACCAGGTCCGGACTAGAACCATGGCCAACTACGTGGGAGTCCAACAACATAACCATTACTCTATCTCCTGGTTCCCCTACAGCAAAATTAAAAATTATATATAGGGAGATAATCTGCCCCAGGTAATCACAAAGGTCCTTCAAGGTGGAAGAGAGAGAAGAAGGAGGTGATGTGAGACTCCTCTGGCCGTGACTGGCTCTGGATTTGGAGAAAGGCAGCCACAAACCGAGGCTGCAGGCAGCCTCTAGAAGCTTAAAAAGGCAAGAGAAAGAATTATCCAGAAAGAAATGCAGCTCTACTGACACCTTGATGTTAGCTCAGGGCTTCTGACCCCCAGAACTTAAGGATGATAAATTTGTGTTGTTTTAAAGCATAGGTTTGTGGTAAGCCTTACAGCAACAGACAGACAGCTAGCACACGGGGGCACAGATTCCGTACGGGTTTAAGCCTTTTCCAAATATCCATATTAATGTCCGTATTACCTCTAGACAGTGTCAGTTTCACTCCTGGTGGTTTCCCTGTGTCCTTGCTAGTAGAAGCTGTTGTAATTTACATTTCAAAAGGCGTTTCCTCTACACATCTTGAATTCTTGCTGAAGGTAAATATCTTTGGCATTTGTAAAAAGACTGACTGTTCAGGGTCAGCTGATGGCTGACCACAAGGTATGAGTCCCAGACCCGGTGGATTGAAAACACACCAGGTATACGCATGTGCATGCCCAAAATGCAGAAAGAAGGGAGAAATGGAGAAGAAGGGATTGTGACAAGACCATCCCTCATGGAGGTCTCTGTCGCTCTGTCTCTCTGGGAGTGCTTCACTCCCAAGCAAACTGAAAGGAAAAAAGTCTGTTTATATTCACTACTCATTTTTCTACTAGAGTGATTCTATTTTGTATTGTGTCAGTGTCCTTCTATAGCCATCACCGCCTCTGTGAGACATTCAACCATCAGTCACTTAAGGACAGGCCCCTTTCACAGATGAGAATGAGACACTGAGGACAGGATGGAAGCCTGCAGCTCTCCTGGCCCAGCTGATCAGCCCCCAGGGCCACACACCCAAGAGCCTGAACTGAGAAGACAGTTGAGCAGGGACAGACCGAATCGCATTCACCACTGCATGTCTGGGGAATTGCGAACAACTCAGGCCAGTGTGACCAGGCGTGACCACGACAGATCACAGCATTCCACAAATATTGTGTCAGGCTGGGGTCACGGCAGGGCTCCCTGGGCACCCCAGACCTCAGTCCCCTCTGGGAAGTGGCACTGAGCCCAAGGGGGAAGGGGACCTGACTTTCTCTGCTCTCCCCAAACCTCCCCAAGCCTCAGTTTCCTTCCTGAGAGCCTCCTGGCTGGGATACTCTGCTAATGTCCCTTAGGTCGTGGCAAGGATTGAAATATTATACCCCTTCAAAAAATGTTTCTAACTTACCCACAAAGTCAAAGATAAAGATGTATTCCTTGAAATCAGAGGCTCACGTTTAACGAGTTTTACTGCGAGCCAATGCTGAACCACACTTTCTCACAGCCTCCTCACGACTGCCGTGTGAGGTGGGGAACCAGGTTCGGAGACTTTAAAGCTCTGTGTTCCCAGTTTGTCAGGTTCCTAACCAGCGTGACAAGGCATTCTATGAGAATTTAGTAGTAGGAAGTTATCTTTTCCTCTTGAAGACTTTCAGTCTGTCCCTTTTTAAAAAACCACATAATGAAACCTAGGCAACTCATATTTCTCTTTTTGCCTTGGCTACCAGGAAACCCAGAGCTAATGTTAAGACGTGACTACAGTAACTCCAGGTGGCAAGTCATTCGCTTCTCTTTCTTCTTCCGCATGGTTCTTTGTCTTCATCTTTTGTATGTCCTGGCACTCTCTCGACGCTTTACATCTGGCTGACTGAGGTCATTCACCCTCGCCAGGTTTTGATTTCTTCCTCTGCCAATTGAAAGTAGTAATGGCACCTACTCACACACTCTCACGCAGCAGCACGAGCCGACACGTGGAATAAACATCGTCCACGGCTGTAGCGGAGAACACCTGTGCTAAGTGGGAGGCGCTGGTCGGCTGGAAGGTGGCCCTGCCGTGGACTTGTTGTGTGACTTTGGGCCACGTGCTTCCCTCTCTGAGGCTCCATGTCCCATCTGTAAGCCGCCTGTAGTACCTTCCCAACTCCGAAGCTGGGATTCCCGGGACTCTATCCTGGAACAAAGTATCCCCAGAGCCTTCCATAGAAGGAGGAGAGCCAGCACCCAGGAGGGCCCACGGGACTACCCCGGGGTGGACAGCTGGCCCAGGGACTGGCGGTCAGAACCCTCATGGCCCACCCGGCAGGGAAAGTCTGGCCAGCAGGGCGAACTCTGCGCAGCTGCTGGTGGGGCAGCAGTGAGGGGAGTCTGGACCCGACAACCTGCTGCAGCTGGGCCCTGCTGGGTGCAGGGCTCTGGTGGGCAGGGTGTGGGCTCCATGCTGCCCGCACAGGGGGACAGGTCAAGGTGAACCGATCCTGTTTCTGTCTGTGAGACTTGCTGGGCACCTACTACGTGTCCCGAGCATTCTGGGCAGCGCCGGCCATAACCCTGTGGGAAGCAGTGGAGGCGAGGGGCAGCCGGGGCAGCCGACTGCCGTTGCCGAACTCGGATGGGCTCAGCCACTGACCCAACGGAGAGGTCTTCAGAACCACGGGCATGGGGTTCCCCAGACAGACACAACTCCCTGGAGGGTGCCCCCCTGTTCTAGGTGGGGAAGCAGGCTGTGAGGAGCAGGGACAGCCCCAACTGGGGGCCCAGCCTACACCGCAGGGCTCCAGATTCCCTCCTGCCCTTCTTCCCTGGGAGTTAGGGGGAGGTGCCCCAGGCCAAGGACACAGGCCAGGCCTTGGGGAGCCCGAGCCTTCACAAAGCCTTCCGGAGCCCTGGGGCTGCCCTCGCCCTCCGGGCCCTGAGACAGCTTGCTGTGATTACCCCGGGAAGCCCAGCCATGCTCACAGCAGGGGGTGTGCATGGAGGGCAGCGGCTGACCACGGGCAGGGCTGAAGGAGGGGGACCGGCTGGGCTCACCGCCTTAATTGGGGATAAAATAGTTATTATTATTTATAACTCGCTCTTGAACCCTCGCCAGGAGGGTGTGTCCACAGCCTGCACGATCCAGGCAGGCGTTAAATAATTAAACCAAGGCCCTAATCGGCAGTGAGACTCCCCGCGGGCCTCCACTTCCTTAGTTCGCTGATTGCTGATATTTTTGGGGTGAAATATGACCATTTTTACGATCAAAGAGATCAGAGTTCCAAAGGAAAGAAACGGAAAAAAGGCGGGGGCAGGGCGGGTGCTCCCAGTTTTCTTTTCCTCTGACTTAGGGGTCTGGTAAAGTTGCTTTAGACACGCAAAGATTTACACACCTTTCTGCAGGGAGCCTTAAATTACTCCCCATCCCTCACGCGTTCCGAGCAGCGCGGGAACAGTAAGTCATTGAGAAATGAACGGGCCTGGCCGTAATCGCTCGGGCGGCCTTTGAGAAGGAGAATGTCTAATGACTTTTTTTGAAGTGGAGGTCAAGGTTTTTTAAATAAAACAATCTGTATTAATGCAATTTCCTTTTTAGCTGCAGCATTGGATTTTTTTCTTCCTTTTTCCCCCCCTTTTTTTGGAAACAGGAGGCAGGGTGGGGAAGGGCATTATTTTTCTCCCACCAGACAATGCGTCCTAATGAGATACATTTATTTAAAAATCTGTACATCATCACCCTGTCAGGGCCTGCAAGCCAGATCGAGTCTTCCTCTCCGTTTGTTTCGGATTAGCGGGACGTGTGGCCGGCGCAGCGGCCACTGTCCCTGCCACTGGTCTTCCCTCGGCATCCCAGACCTCGGTGGCCTCTGTGTCCCCATTCATGGCCTCGGCTGTCACCTGCTCTCAGCAGGCTCCTTTGACACCCTCCACTCCCACCCACCTTTCTCCCCTATCAGCTGGCTCTTCAGGTCCCTCCTGGCCCTAGGAGGAAATAAGGTTTGGTGGTTATAGCCCAGCACGGGTCTGAGTTCGAGTCCCTGCTCCGCACCAGGTCAGTAATTAGGCCCGCCAGCCGATCTCCCCAGGCCTACGTTTCTGTTCCTGGTTTTCTTCTCTCTCCTTTTTTTTTTTTTTTTAGTTTAGTTTATTTTGTTGTTTTTTGAGTTTTTGGGATAGAGTACACGTGCTTGCCAGAGAGAGACAGAGAGAGAGAAGGAAAGTGAGAGATCACCCGGGGGAGGGGGCGATGGCCACGCGCAATTCCTTCTCCGCCACTCCATCGGGATTTGGGCACACACACATGTGCCGGCATGTGTTTTAAGCCACCGGGTCCAGGATTCGAACCACACTGTCAGTCATGCGGATGCAGCCACCTTAGTTACCACGCCACCCGCCGACCCATCAGACCCTCGCTTCTTTCTCTGTCAGAGGAGGGCGACCAGAGAAGGCGTGCACCTGCCTGGTCTCCAGCCCACAGCACGTACCCACTGAACGACAGCGGCCATGTCCCCAGCATCGTTAATGGGGACCAGGGCAGGACCTGTCCTGTTCCTCTCCCCTCGACCCCGGCTCACAAGCAGGCAGCCCCGAGATCCGGGCTCGGGGACCCTAGCAGCACGTTCTCACCAAGCGCTCTGCAGTGCCGGGACGGCGGGTGCTGTGGGCAGTGCGGTGGCCAGTGGCCCAGACCTGCAGAAAACTCCTGGGGGCCAAGCCGCTAGAGAACGAAGTGGCAGGGTCAGGGCTCCGGGGGGAGGGGACAGCAGGGGCCTTCCCTGGGGGAGGGGCATTAAGCCAACTCCCCCAGAGATGGGCACCATTCAGCGGGTGAAAGGGGGCCAGTCCAGGGACGGCAGGACAGGCCTGCAGAGACCCACAGAGCGCCTGGCCTCACTGCTCCAGAGCCAGGATCACGTCCCAGCACTGCCCTTCCGTCGGGGCGAGTCTTCCCCGCTCAGTGCAGCTTGTGGAGAGCCACAGAACACCCGGGGAGCTGGGACTGCCGTTTGAAACGCCATGCCTGGGGGACCAGCAGGTGGCATGGTGGTTAAGGCGCTGGACACTCCCACATGGCTGACCTACTGTTCAAGTCCTGGACCTGGCGGCTTGCTTTCTCACTTCACCTCACTCTCTCTCTGCCTCTCTCTGGTCAAATTAAAAAAATAAATGTATGAATAAATAAAATTAAATAATTATTAAAAAAAATAAAACGCCATGCCTGGACCAGGGTCACAGGGCACTAATTCTGCACAGTTGCCGAGCCCCTCCCTTGGCCCACCATGGCCTGGACCTCGGGCCATACTGGGGACCCAGTAGAGCTGGCCCGGGCCTTGGGGGCCACAGCCTAGAGAGGAGAAGTGAGGGTGACCTTCCCTGGGGCAGTGAAGGTTTGCTCAGGCCAGGTGATGGCAGTGGGCAACAGAAAATGACACCCAGACTGTCCTGCATGTGGCGAGGGACTTCTTCTCGGGGCCAGCGCCAGCTCTGGAACAGACTGGAGCTGGCTGCTAGGAGTGGGGCTTGGCTTTAGGGAGGGAAGAGGATAATCTGAGGGTTGCTCCCCAGTCAGGAGACCATCCTTCTGCAGCCCGGCCAGGAGCGTGGGAACGTCCTTGGGGCGGGGCCCTGGGGCCTGGCAGGGACACGCTAAGCTGGTAATGGGGGGGGGGGGGCTGAAAGAGGGGACTGGGCGGGGGTGGATGGAGTCAAGGCGGGGAGACCAGCCGTCCATTCCCAGGCCCATGAACACCCATTCGGCCCAGTCCAGGGCCGGGGCCTGGGGCCTGGAGCCTGGAGGGTCTCCACAGGGACAGAGAAGGAGACCCATTGCCTCTGCCCCGCCCCCTCTGCCAACCGCTGCCCACGTGCAGATCCATGCCAGCCGTCCAGGTGGGTCAGCTGATCCCGGCTCCCAGCACTCAGCACCTGGACTGCCTGGAAACTTCCGGGCGCCATCCACACTGGGGCGTCCCCAGAGCCAAGCCCGGTGCCTGGTGCCAGCACACAATACACAGCTGCCTAAGGGCACCATTGGGACCCAGGTGAACTGCAGTCCGTCTAGGCGGTCTCCAGGGAGACAGGATCGAGTCCCAGCACTGCTGTGCTCGCGCACTGCCGTCACTTCCCCGCGTGACCGTACCTGGGTAATTACAGGGTGTCGGAGAGTTACCCGACGAGGCACGGAGCAAGCAGAGCAGGCACTTGAGAAATGCTGGCGACCCCAGGGACAGCCAGGCATGTCGACTCCCAGACTCCTCTGGGACTCACGTGCCCGGCTGTGGAGTACACCGCTAGCTCTCCCGCCAGCTCGTCCACACCCAGTGCCCCAGCGTTGCCAGCACCTCCCCTCTTCTCTCCTGCCCGCCTCCCTCCAGAGCCCCTGCCCCAGCCTCAGGGACCTCTGCTCCCTGCCCTCCGTCTCCATCCCTGCCTGGCTGTCTTCGCTCTTGGTTTCTGTCTGCCCCATCTCGCTCCTGCAGCCTGCCAGGAATTCTGTCCCGAGGCACCGACACGCCAAGGCTCTCCTCTATTCCCTTTACGGCGGCGGCGCGATGGGAAGGGGCGAGTGAGGGAGAGAAATCAAAGCCCACATATTGGTTCCAGATGCGGCCCTCGCTCAGCCCTCTCCAGCAATTTAATTAAATTCCCCCAGACAGCCAGGAGGGTTTCTTAATGATCAAATTTCCCCGCTCCCTCCTCGAACAGCCCTCGTTTGCCCCACTCTGTCTCCCTGACGGATAGCCGACCGGATTCTTCCTGCCGTCTTTGCCAAGCAGGGCCAGTGGGGGTGGGGTGGGGGCTTCCCGGGGAGCACAAAGGACCCGCCTCTGCCCTCCCGTCTCCCCTAAGGGGCCGAGCCCTCCCGAACTGACCCTTGGCAGAGGCTGACTGGGGGGTCAGGGTCCCCAGCAGTCCCCTCCCTGAGCCCTGTCCCTGGGGCTGGCCTGCCTGAATGGGTGCCAGTGGGCTGAGACGGAGGGCGTCTCTGGAATCGGGAATTCTGGGCCCACTTACCAGCCAAAAGGGAGGCAGGCTCAGGCCTCCTGGGTGGCCTCCTCCCACTCCACTTATTTGTTTTTTTAGTTTGCTATAGGGTGCGTGTGTTTGCCAGAGAGGCAGAGAGAGAGAAAGTGGGAGAGCACCCCCCAGGGGACGGCCACGCCGGGATCCCTTCCCCTCCACTCTCCTGTCAGAATTCTGGGCACGCACATACACACAAGCCTGGCGTTTTTCTCAAGCTGCTGTATCTGGGACTTGAACGTGTGCTCAGCCATATAGGATCCAGCCACCTTAACTTCCACGCCCCCTGCTGGCCCCACCCTCACCCCGTTTAGCTGACCAAGGCTCAGAGAAGGAAAGGCCTGGGCCAAGACCACACAATCTGCCTGCCAGGGGGTTGGGGGGGCAGGCTGGCTAAGATGCAGGGGAGGGTCTCCCTGGGATGGGTGGGAGCAGGGTTTCTTGGGACATCCCCCTACCCAGTGTGTTAAGGACCTTGGGCAGAGTCCTCGCTGCTGGACTGTCACAGGACCCCTGACTTCCGGAGCAGAAGGAACCCAGGGGAATGAGGCCCACCCGTTTCCTGGCAGTGAGGCTGGGAGGGGGTCCTTTGTCCCAGGGCGGGGGCCCCGAGGGGCTCCCAGCACCTTTGCACTCTGCTCTCCTGGGTTTTGGGGGCTCTGAAGATTCCCCTCTCCTGAGAGAGGCCAGTGGCCAGGCGGGGCCACTGATGGGGGCACACGGGGATGGCAGAGAGAACAGGGCCCCGCAGGACCCTGCCCAGGCTCTGGTGCCCTCTGCGGGCTTGCACACAGCCAGGCCCAGCCCGTAACGGGGTGTCACAGGCCGCACGCTACCAGCATTCAGAACCCCCACAGTGTGTGGGGAGGGGGCTGGGGGTTGGAGGCCACCTGGAACAGCTGGCTCTGGACAGCAGGTGGGCAGTCAAGGGAGAAGCAGGGCACCGCAGCGGGCAGAGGGCCTGAAAATTTCCCCTGGGGCACCATGGTGCTTCTTCAGAGAGCAAGCAGAATAAGGGAGGGGACAGGAAAGTCCTTTGCTGGCCCGACCAAGGTCCCGTCACAAAATCGCGCTCCAGCTCCTGGAACCTCAGTTTCTCCCATGAGCCAACGGGGCTCCCAAAAGGGCCCTGCCCCTTCCGCATGAGGACAGTGGTCAAGCAGGGTCTAGTAGGCTGGGCCTCCTGGTTGTGGGCAGTGGAGGTCAGGGCGTGGGAGGAGGAGAGGACGGCGGGCGGCGGGCAGAGGAGCGTGCGCATGCGTGAGTGCATGTATGCATGTGTGCATGTGCGTGTGAGAGAGATGCAAGGGCAGGGGCCGGGCAGCGGTCGGCCTCCTGCGGTGGGCTCCTGCTAGCCGGCTGGACGTGGCTGGCTACCTCAGTCTCCTGCACTGTGACAGGAGCCCTGGTCCTTGTTTCCTGGGTGTCGTGTGAGTCAGCGCGATGGTGTGTGTGAGCATCTGCTGGAGCCGGGATGCAGGGTGCACTCAGCAAAGGCCACCGTCCAGCGTTCAGCCAGGCAGGCCTGACACATGGGGAGGGCCCCCGCCAGGCAGGACATTGCTGGGAGGAGTCGGCAGAGGGAGACTCTGCGGACAGACGGGCCTGCCCTGGCGTTCGCAGCCCACGCGCAGGGGAGGTGCCAGGACCTGAGTCTGCCTTGTCTCAGGTAAGACCTGAGAGGTAGGAGATACGAAATGGGGGAGGTCCCCCAGGCCCAGCACCTGGTCAGCCTCCGGTAACGCCTCGGCATGGGGCCTTCAGAAACGATCCCTGCCGTGAGCACGTGAGGGCGTGTAGGTGTGGACACACAGACGCGCACACTCTTCTTCCTGTGTGAGATAGGGCGCATGGGTGTGTACACACAGACGCGCACACTCTTCTGTGTGAGATCAGACAGCACCCACAGTCTACACTCTGCCTCGAGAGCTGCTCCCCCAGTAAGTCCTGTGTGTTGCTGTCGTCCTTGGTCACCAGGTGAGGCTGAACACGCATTCGCTGTTTTCCCTCCCTGTACCTTAGCCACACACCTCCCTCGCCCATGTTTCTGTTGGTGTTTTTGTGTTCTTCTTGTTGATTTTTAACAGTTCTTTATATATTAAGGTTACCCCCCTCTGAGTATAGGAGAGTCAGAGTGACTCCTGAGCTCCCTGGGAAGTGGAAAGTGGGCACAGACCCTGCCAGGGTCTGAGCTCAGGTGCTTGTGCCCAAGACCCCTGCCCCGCTAAGAGACCCGTAGCTGGGCTGCAGGAGGGGGCTGAAAAGCCAGGGTAAGGAAGGGAGAGGGGTCACAGCTGACCTCGGGCTCTGAGTGACAGCACTAATGGGAGGCAGATGGAGGAAACCAGTTTCCCCTTGCTGACAGGCAGGAGGTCAAGGGGCACAGAGCTTGCTAAAGGCGGGAGCCCAGGCGACGGGCAGGCAGCAGGCCTGGCTCCACCGGGTGGCGCCCAAGGGCTGTGAGAGGGCAGGGGTCAGCCCCTCTCCTGGACGCCCAGACTCTGGGGCCCAGAACCAGAGGAGCTGCAGGGACACTGGCACCATGCAGGAGCTGTGGGGACACTGCAGCCCCAGAGGCCAGATGGATGAGAAGGTTGCATCGACCTAGGGCGGAGTCTGACTCAACTGTGCAAGGTTAGGCAGGCACCCAAGCCTCTCTGAGCCTGTCCCCTTGTTTGTAAAGTGATGTAATAAGGTATCACCTTCTTCAGGGGGTTCCCTGAGCTCAGGAAGGCAGGCATTTACACAAGGCCCAGCGCCCGGAGAAGGCTCTTTTCCCCCTACCCGCGTTGACTGAGCCCACCAGAGATCCCGAGTAGCTCCGGGAAGGGCCTCAGGTTACTGGTGTGGAAACTGAGGCTGAGAGACCAGAGGGCCATGCCCGGGGTCACCCAGTAGAGTGGTTTAATTGCGTCCTCCAAAAATACATGCTCGAGTCCTGGCCTGAATTGTCACCTTATTGGAAACAGGGTCTTTGCAGATGTAATCAGGTTAAGATGAGGTCACACTGGATTTCATAATGGGTCCTAAATCCAATGACTGGTGTTAGTTAGAAAGGAGAGGGCAGGGACCAGCAGATGACATAATGGTTCTGTCTCTGGACACACACGTAGTCAATCACCATTCGAGTCCCGGACCTGGCAGCTTAAAACTCACGCCAGGCACACATGCATGCGTGCCCAAAATCCCGAGAGGAGAATGGAGAAGGGATTGCAGCATGGCCATCCCTCCTGGGGGGTGATTTCTCGCTTTCTGTCTCTCTGTCTCTCCAGCAAGTGCACATGCCCTATAGCAAGAAAAAAAAAAAAAAAAGAATCTAAAAATAAAAAAAGAAAGGAGAGGGCAGGCCAGTGGCATGGTGGTTGAGGTGGCTAGACCCCACACGGCCTACCAGGTTCCAGGTCCTGGTGGCTTGAAACACAAGCAGGGCACCTACAGGATTGTGTTCAAAATACCAAGGAGGGAGGGATGGAGGAGAGAAGACTGATGCATGACACGCCTGGAGGGGGTTGTGCGTTCTCACTTTCTCTGCCTCTCTACAATGAGAGTACATGTTATCTGGCAAATTTTTAAAAAGCAAAAAGAAAGAAAGAAAAAGAAAGGTGGGGGGCATTTGGACAGAGACACAGGGAAGAGAGCCAGTGAAGACTGGAGTGATGCCTCCATGAACTGAGAAGCCCTTGGGGGTGCCAGAGGTTGGAGAGAAAGGAAAGGCAGCTGACTTAGACCCTCCGGAGGGGGAGTGGCCGCCCCTGGCGGAGACTTGAACTCCAGAACTGGAAGAAATGAACTTCTGTTGTTTCAAGCCATCAGTCTGCTGTGTTATTGGGGTTGCCTAGGGCGCCAGGGGAGCCAGCTCGTCCCAGCAGCGCTGCCTGGTCCCCACACTAGATGACCGCCCCAGCTCCTACAGGCCCTCCGCCAGAGAAGGGCTGTGAGGCCCCAGGGCCGCTGTGCAGTCAGGTCAGGAAGTGGGGGGCCTAGAGCCGGGCAGACACTTCCAAGCCCTGGAGGCCGTGGCTGGGGACCCTGATGCATGCCCCCAGGAGTGGCAAGCATCCAGATGCTTCTTGTCACCAGGTGGGAATTCGGGTCCTTCGATTTTACAAGACAAACTGGAAATCTCCTTTTCTGTTGGCAAGATTTCTGGATTTCACTCAAGAAGACACTTCTTTCCTGGAGTTGCTTCTGGGAAGCCCCAGCTGGGGCCACCTAAAGGGCCTTAAACCGGCTGCCCACCCCAGCGCCTCCGGCTCCTGTGGGCAGCAGGGGAGGCCGTGGAGCACCCCCAGTGCTTGGTAGGGGTGTTCCCAGCTTGCCGTCTGCTCTGCACAACCCAGGCCGACCGGGTCCCAGCGGGACTTTCTTTATCTGCCCACTCCCCGTCAGTGCAGGACAACCGGGCTGTCTTGCAATCCGCCATCATTCCCTTCTTCCCTCGGCGCAGGGCTCCAGCCTTCACAGGTGCCAGGAGACTCCCAACCCCGCTTGGGGCGCGGGAGGACAAGGCTGAACCGCGAAGCCCTGGAGGGGTAACAGCTCTTCATAATGGGCTTTCCAGAACCAGGAAGACATCCGGGCCCCAGAGGAGCAAATGCGCGGCCTCAGGGAGGACGCCTCGACCCTGGAACAGCGGCGCAGGCTTTGGCTTCTTCCTGCTAGCCTCCACTTGCACCCACACTTACTGAGCTCCCGACCCGGGAGGATCCGCGTGTGGACGAGGAAACGAACGCTCGGTCCGCCAAGGCAGAAAGGGAGAGGGCGGGCCGTCGGCCTGCCAGGAGCTCCCGGGGACAGAGAATAAGGACTGTCCCTCTCCCGTGGGAGGGCGCGGAGTGCGGTCCCGTGTGGGGACAGAGGGGCCGCAGCGCCTACCGATGCGAGCCCCGAGGTAGGAGTGAAGGGCGGGCTGGGGGAGTGGGACAGAGCCCGGCCCGGAGCGCGATGGGCAGAGCTCGGACGGCGCCTTGCGGCCGCAGGCGGAATTGCAGGGCCGGGCAGGACTGGAACAGGCCGGGGCAGGAAGGGGCGGGCCCGCCGCGGGCTCGGATCTGGCTAGGCTCGGGTCCGCGCCCCCTACTCGGCGGGGACCGCCCCTCGCGGGAACTGCGTGTCGCGTTTCGGGACGCGTCTCAGTCCTCCCAGACTGCAGGGGACGCTGTCGCCACACACGCGCTTCCCCGGGGCCTGCGAGGACCGGAAGTGGGAAGATCACTTCCGACGCGGAGCAGCGACTAGGGCAGCGGACCCGGCCGGGCGCGGAGACTGCGCCTGCAGAACGGGCGGACCTGCGGCCACCGGAGCTCGCCCGGCGGGCTTCAGCGTCGGCGTCGGCCTCGCGGTGAGCGCCCGGCCCGCCGCCATGCCGTTCCTGCACGGCTTCCGGAGGATCATCTTCGAGTACCAGCCGCTGGTGGATGCCATCCTCGGCTCCCTGGGCATCCAGGACACTGAACGGCAGGAGTCCCTGGACGGGTAACTTCTCCAAGCCGGCGCTGCTTCCCACTTCCATCGTCGCTCCAAGCCTGGGTGGCGGCGGCTGTGTCCCCCTTCTTGAAAGAGACCGAGGTGGAAGCCGGAATTGCGTGGCTTCCAGCGCGAGCCCCTCCGCGCCCACTCCTGTCTTGCCCTGGCAGGATCGAGGGTGCCCCAGCCGGCGCTGGCAGAGGCAGGGAGGGGCCGAGGGTGCGGTGTCGGCTGGGCTGGCGCCTCAGGGAACCGCCCTGAGCCCTGCCCGCCCGGTACCCGCCCCGGGGTTGCAAGGGAGCTGGGTGGAATTTGCGAGGGCCCCAAGTGTCGCTCCAGAGCAGGGTGGAAATGAGCGCTTAGAGGCCGAGTTTGCATGTTGTAGAGACGAGCAGGTCTCAACGTGATCGTGGTGGGGAAGGTTGGAAAGTCAGTCAGTAGTCACTGCTGGTTGTCCTAGGCACTTGGGGTACAGCAGTGAGCTGACTTCTCAGTGTGGTGACTGCAAAAAGTTCATAGCAAAATAGAATTCAAGTTCGTGTTTATTTTGGTGCAAAAATTTGGAAATCCATGTTTTTTCATAGCATACATTTTCCTTTATTAGTAACTTGTGTCAAGAAGACAGTTACAATGTGGCTTTTCAGTACAGGAATACAATGTGTGATGACTGACCCAGGATAATTTGTACCCCTGGTCTCAGCCCTTTGTAACATTGTGTACTGGGAGCTTTCTCTCTCCTGCCAGAGCTCAGGGGAAAGCAGTCTGCCACTCACTGGCGCCATTCTGCGGTTTTGCTCATGCCACAGAGACAGGCACGCACATCAGCTGCACTGGGCATAAGTCACAGTGGGACAGTATTTTATAAAACTAGACATTGCCCCTTTTATCTATCTGCAGTTAATAACACACGTTATCCACGAACCTGTGGAAGACCCTGCTTAAAGGCCCCGAGGTGTTTGGTGTTAGTGTCAGCGCAGCTTACCTTGAGACCTGCTCTGGAAATACAGTGCGAAGCGTTGCCTTTGCTCTGAGGCTGTGCAGGGGTGAGGGTCGGGCAGCACGGACAGGTTGCGTGGCCTTTCTGGGCAGCCTGGGTCAGTGCAGGGGAACAAGGTGGAGTCCTGCCCAGGCAGTAAGGGGCGAGCCTTGAACCAGCCCATCGAAGAGGCAGATGAGTGAGACTGAGAGGGGAAGCCTCACTAGGAGATGACAGCGGGGCAGTTGTCTGGGATGTGGTCAGAGGCACGTGCCAGAGAGGGAGCAGTCCCTGGGCCTGAGCAGGGCCCTGGGACAGTTGGTGGTTAGTGTTGACCAGGGAGTGGCGAGGCCGGGGTGAGGCTGGGGGTAGGCGGGATGGAACTGGATGTGAAGGCCTGGTGCACACCCATCCTGAAGACAGGGAGGAGGCCAAGCCTCTCGGTGGGAGAGGGGAGGGAAGCTCTGTGGGTTGCCCTGCTGGCATGGCACGGCACTCTGAGGAAGGGGCATCAGTCTGGTTCTGGCTCCTGGCCGGAAGGGTTCCACTGCCAACAGCGCAGGGTGTGAGGCTTTGCACCAGGTCAGGGACAACACAGCCTCAGTCCTGCAGGGGTCTGCTCCAGTTTAAAAGGCCCACCAGGCCTTCTCCACTTCACCCCTTCTCCCTGGCAAGCCAGGGCCCTGCCTGTGGACAGTGGCAGCAGAACACTAAAGGCCCGCCACCTACACGAGTCAGCCATCCTATGGCTCTTCCTGCCCTCAGCCGGCCTGCCTCTCTCCTGCCCCAGGCCCAGCTATGTCGCCAGCGAGGAGAGCCGGATCCTCGTTCTCACTGAGCTGCTGGAGAGGAAGGCCCACTCTCCATTCTACCAGGAGGGCGTGAGCAACGCCCTGCTGAAGATGGCGGAGCTGGGGCTGACACGGGCAGCCGACGTCCTCCTGCGGAACGGGGCGGACCTCAACGCCGAAGGTCAGGAGTCCTGGGTGGGTGGGCTGGCGGCCGCAGCGTGGCCCTGCTCTGGGTGGAGGCCTGCGCCTCTGTTTATACCAGTCTTTCAGAATTGACCTTCCTTGCTTCTTGCCTGGGCGACAGCGACCAAGGAAGCCCCCATTGGGTGGCCTCCCACTCCCCTGGGGGCTTAAATGGCTCTCAGCACCTCTGCTCCAGGAGAGCATTGCCCCTCTGCTGGTGACCGCTTAGCCTCGTCCCCGGCTCCGAGTCATCCCCACCGCCACTGCCCTGGAAACCCGGCTGTGGGCCCTGCGCCCAGAGCCAGAAGGCAGTGTGCTGCTCAGGCCAGCCATCCGCAGTTCTGCTCCCACCACAGGGCGGGGATTCACACAGGCCACACCACATGCAGATCACAGCGGGGTGGCGCTGGCTGCTGGCTTGTCAGTGCCGGGATGGGGACAGAGCCATTCTCTGCCTCTGGCCCACACCCAGGAAGCAGGGTTAGTCTGGAGACGGGCAGGGCTACCCAGCAACAACACTGGCAGCCTGTGCTGACACCAGCCACAGCAGGCAGGTCTCCCTGCTCTGGCCGACGACGGGCCCAGAGCCACTGAGCCCCCAAAAGGTTGAGGGGCTGAGGAAGACAGTGGGTCTGCCGTTAGTGCCGGGCTGAAGGAGCCGGCGGCCAGCAGCTACCTCTCTGCCGCCCTTCCCCAGTCCCCCAGGGCACGCTGGCATCTGGTGGGATGGCTCTGTCCTGAGGGAATTGGGCCCTGGGACCCGCGAGGCATGTGGACAGACAGGACTGACATGGTGGTGGCTGTCCCTCAGACCCGGTCACCTACTACACGGCCCTGCACATCGCTGTCCTGCGGAACCAGCCCGACATGGTGGAGCTGCTGGTGCGCCATGGGGCCGACGTGAATCGGAGGGACCGGGTAAGCAAGGGGCTGCTGTGGCCGGGGATGTGGCGGGCCCAGGCAGGCCCCTTGGCCCTAGGCTCACCTGACTGCTCTCTGCTCAGATCCACGAGAGCAGCCCCCTGGACCTGGCCAGTGAGGAGCCCGAGCGCCTGCCCTGCCTGCAGCGCCTACTGGAGCTCGGGGCCGATGTCAACGCAGCCGACAAGCATGGTGGGTGGCTCGTGGGAGGGCTGGAGGCCTAGGCACCTCCTGAGGGAAGCGCAGGGCAGCCGGGCCCCGGGGCATGGCTGAGGCGCAGCATGGCATGGTGCACTGGTGGACTTCGTGGATTTGCCTGGGCTGAGCTCAGGGTCTTTAAGAGGCTGGAATTCGGGACCAGCAGTTAGCGTAATGGCTATGTTGCTAGACTCCCATGTAGTCGACCGTGGTTCGCGTCCCGGACCCGGTGGCTTAAAACTCACGCCAGGCGCGTGTGCATGCATGCCCAAGATCCCGAGAAGAGAATGGAGGAGAAGGGATTGCGGCGTGACCATCCCCCCTGGGGGGGTGATTTCTTGCTTTCTGTCTCTCTGTCTCTCTCTGTCTGTCTGGCGAGTGCACGAGCCCTATAGCAAAACCTCTCAAAAAAAAAAAAAAGAGGCTGGAAGTCACTGGTCCTGCCTGTGGGAGGGAATGGGGTGTGCATGCAGTTTCCAGAGGGACGGTGGCTTCCTGCTGAGAGACCTCACCCCATCTAGAGCAGTCCTTCCCCTCAGCCCTGCTCCCAGTTTCGTGTGGGTGGCAGTGAGCAGCCAGGCCTGTGGTCCTCAGCCCCTGCTGTCCCTCCTCCCCTCTCTAGGAAAGACGGCCCTGCTCCATGCCCTGGCCAGCAGCGACGGGGTGCAGATCCACAACACCGAGAACATCCGGCTCCTGCTGGAAGGAGGTGAGCTCGCCCTTCCAGGCCGTGCCGCGGGGCAGCAGAGGCTGCTTTGCAAGGGTGGAGGCCCCTCACACACCTCCGGTCCTGTGGGTTTTCTAGGGGCGGACGTCAAGGCCACCACCAAGGATGGGGACACGGTGTTCACCTGCATCATCTTCCTGCTCGGGGAGACAGTGGGAGGTGACCCAGAGGAGGCCCAGATGATCAACCGCTTCTGCTTCCAAGTGACACAGCTGCTGCTGGCGCACGGGGCTGACCCCAGCGAGTGCCCGGCCCACGAGTCCCTCACCCACATCTGCCTCAAGAGTTTTAAACTGCACTTCCCGCTCCTGCGCTTCCTGCTGGAGTCCGGCGCGGCCTACAACTGCTCCCTGCATGGGGCGTCCTGCTGGTCGGGCTTTCACGTCGTCTTCGAGAGGCTCTGTTCTCACCCGGGCTGTGCCGAGGACGACAGCCACGTGGACCTGCTACGCAAAGCCGAGACCGTCCTGGACCTCATGGTGACCAACTCCCAGAAGCTGCAGCTGCCCGAAAACTTTGACATCCACCCAGTGGGCAGCCTGGCAGACAAGATCCAGGCCCTCCACTTCTCGCTGAGGCAGCTGGAGAGCTACCCCCCCACCCTCAAACACCTGTGCCGGGTGTGCATCCGCCTGTACCTGCAGCCGTGGCCAGTGGACGTGAAGGTCAAAGCCCTGCCCCTGCCCGACAGGCTGAAGTGGTACCTCCTCAGTGAGCACAGTGGCACCGTTGAGGAGGCCATCTGACCGTGCCTGGACCCAAGGGAGCAGGGTCTGGACAGCTTAAGTGTCTGAGGACCTGTGACAGCCTTAGGGACGGAGGGCCCTGTGGACTGGGAAAGGAGACTTGATCCTTAGTGAGTACAGCAGAGTCCCCACATTGGGACTTTGAACTCCTGAATTTGAGGGGAGGGCCAGGGCATTAGCAGAAACAGAAAGGCAAAGGTGTCCCTGAGACCCACAGAAACCTGCTTTTCCCCACACAGAGGCGCACTTCAAGCCAGAAGCAAGCCAGGAGTGTGTCTTGTGGGTGCCGCCCCGCCAAGGTCCAAGCCCTCTCCCTTTCACTCCAAATCCTGTTACGGAAGCTCTGGGTGAGCGGGGCGGGGGAGAAGGCATGAGGCGCCCACAGGCCCACCCGGTGCCGGGAGTCCGGCTGCTCGTGCAGCTCCCAGCTCCAGGCCCTGTGGCTCTGCCCGCCACACACCCCAGGGCTGTGCTCCAATGGCAGTTCTGCCCGTGCCCGACCCAGGGCCTTGGGTCCGTGCCTCATGCTGAGACGCAGTCGAGTACAGGGCTGGGCACGGCCCTTCCAAAGGGCTGTGTCAGGGATGCCCGAGGGAGCAGCCACAGACCTAAAGCTGACAGCTGCCGGACGCCGAGCCTTCCTGAGGTCGTTTCCAGGTCACGGTCACCACGAACTGTGTAAGGGCCTTTGGGACCAAGACCAGATACCGCGTTTACGTGTACAATTAAACCGTCGCTTGGCCGTGCAGGTCCTTGTTGAGCATTCCCACCCCCGCCCCCACGCAGGGAGGATCCCCCAGCAGCCAAGTGGCTGGCAGGAGATACAAAACCGGGACAGTTTTCAAGGTGACACTTGTCCATAAAGAAGCACCACTCCAGGCCAGCTAGAGCTTTCATTGTACAGGGGTTCACCCTTTTTATTTGTCTGAAAATGCCTGCGAAGAGGAACCCTAGGCACCCCCCTTGCTGCAGGCTGCTATGACCACCATGTTAAGGACACCAGGACCTCATCACCAAATAAAGCCTGGCACGTGAACACTCCCACAGTGGCACCACCCCGCAGGCGGGGCAGGTTAGCCCAGCCAGGAGTGCAGGCACCCACGGTCCCATCAGCCTGGCTCCTCTCTGTACCCTAGGCAGGGACCACCTTCCAGTCCTCAGCAGCCAAGTTAAGGGTTCCCCCGGCCTCGTGGCAGCCAGGCCTCTGGTTGGTAAGCCAGGCTGGGGACTCCGGAACCTCAGTTTCTGGAGTAGGGAGCCCACGGGCTGTGCTGCTCCAGCCTCAACCGCCCACTCCCGCCTCTGCAGAGCAGGCCCGCTCCTTACCAGCTGCACCCCTCCATGCTGGGCCTGCTCTGCCCACTGAAAGAGTCTGTCTAGGGAGCAGCAGCAGACAGGTGTATTTAGTGGCCTCTGGACGCTTCCAGACTCAGCATGGAGCCCAGGTCCGGCCCAGCCGCCAGCTGCCCACCCGGCTCTGTCCGCTCCTCCTGCCAGCCACTCATCTCAGGGCAAAGCTGTAGACATGGTAGATCTCGTCAGGGAGGTTCTCCTGCCTCTCCTCAGCCAGGAGGCTGAGGCCTGCACTGTGGATGATCCTGCGGACCACCTCAAGATCCCGGCACACGCTGCTGTCCACGTCGTCCAGGATCACGCCCTCCTGGGCCATGTTGTCTTTAATGACGATGATGCCGTTGGGGCGGAGGCCCTGCTTGCATCGCCGCAGGAATTCAGCCAGGTGCTGGTCCGTTAGGTGGCCTGTGGAGGCAGAGAGGCGTGGTTACCAGAGGAATGAGAGTGTGTGCGGGCCCCCGGGGAGAGGGTTTCGGCCACCGCTCGCTGGATGCTTCTTTGTGCCCAGCATTTTGTGCCTCACAGAGGCCTCTCTGGCTCTCTCACGAGTCCTTTGAGGTTTACTAAACCCTGTGTCATGTAAGTCTGCCCACCGCCCAGTCCTGGCCAGGTTGGGAGTGTACCTGCTGGAGGCGTCAGCACTGCCTGCATTTCCAGGTGTCCTCCCTACTTTCAATGTCAGAGGCTTCTTGGGACAACAGTTACAAAGCCAGACCCTGAGACCAGGCAGACCTGCAGCTTGCCCCAGAAAACCTGACCGACCACTGGTCCAGTGGCTGGCTATGGGATCAGTTTGGGGCATGGCGTCGTAGGTGTGCTGTCTGGCCAGGTGGGCAGGAAGGCCTCTCAAGGCAGGGATCGCTCGTGCTAAGTTACTGGTCATTTCAGATGCTTCAGTCCAAATCTGCCCCCACAGTGGGTAAAACTGGGAGAAAAACTAGGAAGAGCGACCTGCCTTCCAGGGAGGCTCCTCACCAGTCCTGGGAAGTGTGGGGCCAGGGACCCCCAGAGCTCTCCTACATCAGGGGCACAGCCCCGCTCAAGGCCTCATGGAGAGCCGCGGCACTCGTGGGGTAGGGGTGGAGGGCAGCGGCCTCACCTATCACCCACTGGATCCAGATGACGTCGTAGGAGTCCGGCTCCGGGCTGAAGTCCTGGAGAGCACAGCAGTAGTAGTTCCTCACCCTCTTGCCCTCCTCCCCCAGGTAGGTCTTGGCTTTTAGCAGAAAGTCCTCCGTCATGTCGACCATGTCCACCACTCTGAACAGCGGCAAGAGCAGCCGCTTGGTGATCCTTCCGATGCCGGCCCCGCAGTCCAGGGCACAGGACGTTCCTGTCTTGTTCGGGCCCTCCTGAAAGGCAGAGAAGGCACGTGAGCCATCAGAGGGGCCCCACGACCGCAGAGGAGCCCTCCCTCCGACCCCTGGAGTCAGACTCGGCTCGGGACACCACACAAGCTGCAGCCAGCTGGGAGGAGGGATGGCAGTGGGCACGAGTGTGGGATACACTTTCAGGGTCACACATTCTTTTCTTTCATTTAGGTTTTTGCAGGGGCATCTGCACTCACTGGAGAGAGAGCGAAAGGGATAGTGAGAAGTCACCCTCCTGGGTGGATGGCCACACTGCAATCCCTTTTCCTCTTTTCTCCTCCTGAGATTTTGGGCACACACGCATGGAATGATTTTCAAGCTGCCAGGTCTAGGACTCAAACTGCGGTCGGCCATGTGGGAATCCAGCGCTTTAACCACCAAGTCACCTGCTGATCCCTGGGCCACACACTTCTAAAACAAAAGCCAATTTTCACCAAAAAGCAGTAACCCAAACAGGTGTGTTACTCTTACTCCCATGGCCCCAAGAAAATGACAGCACAGAGAATTCAGTGAGGCACCTGGGGAACAAAGCTGGGGTGTGAAGGTGTAGGAAGGGAAGATTCTGGACAGAGCAGGGAGCTGGCTGAGGTAGAGGCAGAAAGGAGCGTGGGGTGGGGGGCTGTGCCACAGAGCAGCCTGGTACTGAGGGAGGTGGCGGTGGGGAGAACGACTCTCAGCGAGCGAGTAGGAGTCTGCGTCGGCAGAAGTGCCTATACCCACAGCCTAGACGCTCCCAGGCACAGCCCGAGAACAGGTTTCGTCCTGGCAAAACTGGACCATTTCAGAGAGGACGCTCAATTCTGGCCCCGTGTGACAGCCAGCCCCCGCCCCCCGCCAACTAGCTCGTGGAAAGCTTCAGTCCAGAAGCTGTACCCCTCGCCCTCCCAGCCCTGCTCCTCAAGACCGCAGTGCTGCGTGCGGACAGTGGCAGCCCATGCCGCGCAGGCACTGCCATGAGCCACGGCCCTCCTCCTGGAGAGCACACCAGACCTCCTACCCTCAGAAACCTCTGCAGGAACTTCCGGGAGCTGCTGATGTCGATGCTGGAGATGTGGCCATACCCCCCGAGCATGCCGTCCACCGTGGGCGGGATCTGCTTCCAGTACGTCTTGGCCTTGGAGTAGAACTGCTTCTCGTCCTCGATCACCTCGCTCGTCATGCTGTCACCGCACCGCCTGCTCGGGCACTCTCAGCCACTGCAGCCCTCCTAAGGAGGGGAAGGGGGCAGTCAGCCCAGCCAGGGCCGACCGGAAGACCCTGGAGGGCAAGAAACACTGGCAGGAGGCAGGGACAAGGGCAGAAAGTGCCTGAGGGTGGATGGTGGAGTGCCAGGTGTGGACCCACATGGGAAGGCCTGGGTGGGCATCCTGGGGCCTCCCGGATGTGCTCACATGACCGAGGGCTGAACTGCTGTACACAGACCTGCTGGGGTGCCCATCTCTCCCTGTGGCAGAAATATACTTTCAAACAGCTGCGAAGCCGAAAGAGGGAGAGGATGTTGGAAGAGGTGAGCCTGAAAGGAGTCTAGGCTTGGAGAACAGCAGACCCCACGTCCTGCGAGCGCCCTGAGCTAGCCTGTCAGTCAGGGACACGGATCAAACTTTCGGAGTGCAGGGCTGTGCCGAGCCCTAACTGAAAGGGGGCAGTGGTGCTGAGGCCCAGCCAGCAGCTGTGAGGCGCAGGCTGCCTGACATACGCGGAGACACCTGCCGGCCCTGGGCCATCCCTGCTGACACCGTGAGCCAGGGACCACAGTCACCCATGGGCGCCCAAACAAGCTCGCTGCACTGTTCAGGAACTTTCTGAAGCCCCCTCACCTCTACCCCGAATCCCGCTGTGTGCTGTCTTTCAGCCTTGCTGGAATGGATGCTCCAAAGGGCAGGGGCCTGTTAGCCACTGTCCCCAGGTAAGCCCCCAGGCCAGCTGCAGCTTCCCGCAGAGGGTGTGAGAGCAGAGGCCTCTGCTCTGGGAGGGGCGTCCTTCCTGGCCCCCCTTCTCCTCGGGCTGCAGTCAAGTCATGAGCCGGGGGCTAAGTGTGGGGACCTAGGCATGCTTTAGGCTTCCGAGGAAGTAGTGAGAGACAGAAGAAAAAGGTGCAGAAGGCCTGCAGGAAGTAATGCAGGGGGAGAGGAGAATGGAGGGAACAGAGCATGAGAAGAGCTGAAGCGAGTTCCCGCTCACGCTGGTTACAGCTCACAGGGCACAACTGTATCCTGAACTTCTGCAGAAAGAGAGGACCCTTCTAGAACCTGCCCTGGCAGAACAGCTCCGGAAGCTCCTCACGACGCAGTTCTGCTTCTGCCACTGATCAGCCTTCGGCAGAGGAGGTCGCTACTGGGTGAGGCACGGAACAGCACG
Organism: Tupaia tana; assembly: GCA_026018925.1. Classification (NCBI taxonomy): domain Eukaryota; kingdom Metazoa; phylum Chordata; class Mammalia; order Scandentia; family Tupaiidae; genus Tupaia; species Tupaia tana. The sequence continues at coordinate 101,954,120 of JAKSZU010000013.1, read as the reverse complement.
GCCCGGCCCGCCCGGCTGCTGAGAGCAGAGCCCTGCTTCTCACACCCTGGCCTGCTGAGGGTCGGAAGGGAGCGCCCTCCCAGGGTCCAGTTCTCCTTAGGGCTGTGCTTTGTTTTAAGCTGGCCTGCTCAAACCCGTCTTCAGACTCCTGTCTCCACTCCCGGTCCGCTCCCCTCACCTCACTGCTCAGGGACAGGGTTTGGGGCCATGAGGATGACAAGTTGCATATCACTGCAGCCATTAAAGAGCTATCTGGGGTAACAGGTGAGGGACCTCGGTTCTAAGTACCGCACCCCACTGGCTCGCCCCAGTGCCCACACTGGGCCCCAGCACAGGGAGCTGCCCTCTGGAGACATGGCAGCTCACTGCTGGAACGAACTCACTCCCACCCTGCAGTCCGGGGCAAGCAGAGTGGAGACTTGCCGTCCCCCAGGACTGCAGCTGGCTGTGCGGGGTGGACGGCACTGGAGCTCCTGCGGGTCCACAGGAAGTGGCCACCAGTGGAATGTGACCACATACCTGCGTTTGGGGATGGCTTATGTGGTTGGGCCTGATGGATTCAGGCCAAGGGGCTGCCCTGCCCCTGTCAACAGGCACCACAGCCCCTCCTCCATCACCCAGACAGGATGGCATTCAAACCAAGTCCTCGTGCCAGGCCCGAACACCCATTCAACTCAGGCTCACTGTGCTTGACCCTCAGCCCTCCGCGCCCACCCGTATTAACGAACTGGAGGTTTTCAACTCTCCCACTAGGTCGGGAGCTCCTGGAGAGCAACCGCACAGCCCAGACGCCTCACTGTGTCCCGCCTGCAACCACACAGCTTAGGCACTCGGCGTTCCCTGCTGATCCCACGATCGGATACACTCGGAACAGGACACCACCAGGCTGTGCTCGCCCTGCCAGCCTCCATGCCTAGGATGTGGGAACATCACCTTGAACACCACTAGCCCTGGGCTGACACAAGGTGTGCCTTTACTCATTGGCTGTCAGAGGAAACAAAGAATAAGCTTTGGGGACCAGCAGTTGGCATAATGGTTACATCTCTAGACTCCCACGTGATTGGCTGCGGTTCAAGTCCTGGACTCGGTGGTTTAAACTCGAGCTGGGCGTTTGTGCACGCGTGCCCAAGATCCCGAGAGGAGAAGGGATTGCACCATGGCCATCCCCCCGGGGGGGTGATTTCTCGATGTCTCTCTGTCTCTCTCTGTCTTTCTGGACAGCACACACGCCCTATAGCAAAAACAAACAAACAAAAAAAACTCTCCAAAAAAATAATAATAAGCTTTGAAGAAAATCCTACATTCAAAATTGGTAACATGAAGGCTGGAACCGACAACGCAAGTTTCCACTTTACCAAAAACCTTACATCGTAATTCCTTTAACTGTCGGGGTCCCCCGAATAATCTAATTTACAAGAATTCCACTTGCATGCGGATTCTAGGAGGGGCTGGGGAAAGCACACCTAGGCCAGGAAATGGCCAGCGTGGCCGACACTTGCTCCAACAGCCGATGCGTTCATAAATGTGATTCCGGGCCCGGGGGCCTGCCCAGGCTGCCTACGCTTCCCTCCCGGGCCCAGTCACTCTGGGTATCACAAGCATTCTAAGCGCCCCACCCCGCCGCAGGGCCTCTAACGCAGCTGCTCCAGGCCTTGGTCGGAGGCCATAACCAAGGCCCTGGGAGAGGAGAGCGCGCGGCGGTGGGCGGCGAGGCCCGGGCCCTGGGACGTGGCAGCCTCCGGCACACGGGCTGACCTTGGCCGCAAGGGCTCTCGGCGGCAGCTGTCTTTGGAGCTGGGGCTGGACCCAAGGTTACACGTGACAGCAACTCCAGGCACCAGGCCCCTCACTGTGCCCCGCTCTGCCCTCCGAGTGCACGGTCTCCTTAACCGGTTTCTCAGGGGAAACTGAGGCTCAGAGAACGGGACTTGCTGCCGCCTGGGGACCGGCGTGCTCCGCCCTGCTTTGGCCTCTATCCTGACCCTGGGGCCCCGTGGTCTCCATCCAGATCCGGCCGCGGGCCTCCCGGGGACGCGCACGTGGAGCCCAGGCCGGCACGAGCGCACGCGCCCGGGTCACATGACGCGCGGGGCCTCAGGGAGCCGAGGCAGTTGGGGGTCGGGGCCTCACCTCTCCCGCCGGCCGCCTCCGCGTCTCACGCCTCGCGCTACTCACCCCGGGCGGGGACTGCCGGGACCTGGGAGAAGAGGACAGGGACTAGGAAGGGAAGGCGGCGGCGGCGGCGTCCGCTGCGAAAACCCCACGGGCCAAGGCAGCTCCGCCGTATCACCGCCAGGCTCTACAGCTCCCGGCGCGCGCTGCCTTTGTCCGCCTACGTCACTTCCGCACGTTCGGGGGCGGGGTCACCCATGGCTCCGCCCTGTTGTCGCTAGCCCCGTCCCGCCCGGAGCCTACCGGAGCTAAAGACAGTCATGGTGCCGACCTCTGGCTTCCTCAAGCCCTGCTCCGGCCCATTTGGAGGCTGTATGTAGGCTGGAATTTTCTTTTTTCTTTTTCTTTTTCTTTTTTTTTTTTTTTTTGAGAGGTTTTTTACTATAGGGCGTTTGTGCTTGCCAGAAATAGAGAGGCAGAGAGACAGAAAGCAAGAAATCACCCCCCCATCCATGGGGGATGGCCCGCCGCTATCCCTTCTCCTCCATTCTCCTCTGGGGATCTTGGGCACGCACGCACATGCGCCTGGCACTTGGTCCGGGACTCGAACTGTGGTCAACTACATGGGAGTCCAGCGACATAGTCATTACACCAACCGCTGGTGCCTAGGCTGGAATTTTAAAAATGAATGTTCTGTGGGTTTTTCACTGGGAAAAAGGGGGAAAAGTCAGTGTTTCTAGAATCCAACCATCTCCTTGAGCATCTTGTTTTTTTAAACTGATTGATTGATTGATTTGTTATTAATCAAGCCACCCAGTCCAGACTCTAACCTCAGTTGGCCATGCAGGAATCCAGCGTCTTAACCACCATGCCACCTGCTAGCCCAAGCATCTTTAAATAATATACCGGCCCAAAAAATTTAAAGAAAAAAAAAAGGAAAAGAAATGGCAATGCTAACAAGCTGTCGGCCCAAATAAAGAAGAGAAAGTCCTCAACATTTCCATTCCAAAAAGGCTGCCCTTCTGTCCATTCATAAATTTCTGGGCCAGCAGGTAGCCTAACAGTTAAAGCACTGAGTCCCACATGGCCCTCTCCCTGGCTTGAGACCTGAACCCAGCAGCTTGAAAAATGCACCAGGGGTGTGTGTGCGCGTGTCCAAAATGCTGGGGAAGAATGGAGCAGTGATTGTGGCATGGCTGCCCCTGCTGGGGAGTGATTTCTCACTTTCCCTAGTCTCTCTTGTTCTGATAAGCCATGCACCCTGTGGCAAAAGTCAAAACAAAACAAAACAAAACAAAAGATACAAAGCTCAAATGCAGGAGCCTGGTAATGGCACAGGAGGAAAATGAGACACTCTGGGAGGCTGGCCCCTAGGGAAGGTTTAGCGTTTGCATGGAGAGAACATCAAGCAGGTACATGCCCATGATCCCAGACTGCCTGAGGCTGGGGTAGACTGTGGTGCCAGGACCCTGCTGGGGGGTGTCTGTCTCTCTCTTTCTCTCATGGAAGTAACAAAAAACCATAACATACCCTTTAAATATTAACATTTCTACCTCCTTCACTCAACATTCTAACTTCCCAGCGAAGTATGTCCCTTCATCCCCAATAGAGGAGCATTTGTGGAAAACAGATACGTCTTTTGTCAACCCCTCCTCCAGGAAGATGTCTGGGATCTGAATTGCAAAGTCATATTTTTCATTTTTTGGAGAGGTTTTGGCTATAGGGTATGTGAGCTCTCCAGAAAGACAGAGAGAGACAGACAGAAAGCGAAAACTCACCCCCTGGGGGGATGGCCATGCTGCAATCCCTTCTCCTCCATTCTCTTGGGAGCTTGGGGATGCATGCACACATGCCCAATGTGAGTTTAAGCCACCCGGGACTCAAACTGCAGTCGACCTCATGGGAGTCCAGTGACATAGCCATTACGCCAACTGTTGGTCCCATATTTTTCATTTTTAAAGTATAAAAGGCCAAGCCAGTGAGATTGTTGTCTAAACTGCCCTTGTCCCACCCCTACCCGAATTCCACACCACTCTGAGCTTTCTCCCTGCCTTCTCCCAGCAGTGATCACAGGTCAGTGCTGTCAGTATCTTTTACCAAGGAGCCCTGGGAAGGGTGACACACAACAGAGAAGCAGAGTGTGATGTGAAATGCGGTCTCTGGGCCAGCCTGTGGCCTGGTAGTTGAGGTGGCTCGATCCTACATGGGGAAGGTTCAAGCCCCGGACCTCACGACTTGGGGAACACCATGGCCGTGTGTCCATGTGCATGTCTGAAATCCTGAAAAGAAGGAGAAATGAAGAAGAGATTGTGTATGACCATGTCCCATGAAGGGTGCTTTCATTTTTTAAAAGAATTATTTTATTTAACATCATTTTATTATTATTATTATTTAATTTAACCAGGGAGAGAGAGGGGAAGTGAGAAAGCATGCTGCCAGGTCTGGGACTCAAACCACGGTCAGCCATGTGGAGTCCAGTTCCTTTAACCACCTGCTGACCCAGGGGTGCTTTTCTTTCTTTCTTTCTTAAGAATTATTTTATTTAACTTCATTTATCCATGTATTTATTTTATTTGACCAGAAAAGGACAGACCGAGCGAGTGAGAAAGATAGGAAGTGAGAAAGCAAGCTGCCAGATCCAGGATGGGCGTCCAGCGCCCTTAGCCACCATACCACCTGCCAGCACCCAGGGGTGCTTTCTTGGCAGCCCCCACACATACACACCTGCCAGCACACATGCCCTCTGGCAATTTTTTTAAAAGAAAAGAAAGAAATTGGGGCTGTCAGGGTCACCCAGAAGAGCAGCTTGGGTCTGGGAGGCGTGACCAAACCCGGGTGATGGAATTCACACCAACCACTGCCTGGTACAGGACTCAGTGTTCGCTGGGGCTGCAGCAGTGACATACAGGACATAAGAGCCCTGCCCTCCACCCCCAGGCCTCAGTGCCACTGCCTCCCAGGTGACCACGGGCGAGGGGCGGATCACAATGACCTTGGCGAGGCCCTGGAGGCAGCAGGGAGGGGCTGGCAGAGGGACCAGACAGGGAAGATGCGCCCTCCCAAGGACTAGCCCACCTTGTGGGGGCTCTAAACTCACAGGCCTTCTCTGGCCCCACCCGGAAGCCCCAGCAGGGTGAGTATGAGACCACCTGGAAGCCAGCTCAGAGGTGACAATCTGGGTGTGGGATGTGGGGGGAGGAAGTGAGCTTGGAGCCCCCCAGCATGGGGCTCGGCCTCCGTAAATGGGGGTAGAATTGTGAAAAACACCTGTCTTGACTCCAGCCCAGACCTACTGAATCAGAACCTGGGGTTGGGGGTGGGGGGCTCTGTGGTTCCAGGCCCCCACCTCCCAGGAGAGCGCTAATCACAGTAACAATTTCAACAGTCCACACCCGCCAAGTGCGAACTATCAGCGCCATGATTCCGATTCCGCAGGCCAGAGATCAGAGCGCTGAGAGGGGCTGAGGAGTTTAACTGGCTTGTCCCAGGTTACAAAGCAACTGGGAGCGGGGCTGAGACTAAATCCTAAATAATAATCATTTTAAAGCAGTAAGAACGGCAGCCTGTCGTTGATCGTGTCCGACGTGCCTGGCGCTATATTCTAAGCGATTGCAATGTACTTGCGCATTTAAACGTCACAGCAAGACCGAAAGCCTGCGGACGCCTGCCGTCACCATTTTCCAGGTGAGGAGACAGAGGCTCAGCGGGCTGCAGCCAGAAGCCACTCGCAGCCAGCCGAGCCGAGCCCGAGGAGTTCACCCCCAAACGCACCGTCCGGCTCTGGGCACTATGGCCGGGGGGCGGGTCTCCGTCCTCCGATCCGCCTCCCGCGGCACCCCCCGCCCCCGCCGGCGTGAGGGTGCCTGAGCCGAGCGCCGGGCCCGAACATGTTCCGGCGTCTTCGCCGCCCGTGGGCGCAGGAGGTGGCGCCCAAGGGGCTCCCGGGCGACCGCGAGCTCCGACGGAGGGAGCCGCGGCTGCCCAAGCTGGCCCCGCCCACGCCCCGAGCGGCCCGTGGCGCGCGGAGCTCTTGGGACTCGAAGGTCCAAGGGGGCAGCGGCCTGTGGTGGCAGGAACGGGACACCGAGCCCCGAGCGCGCGCCCGGAGCCCCTCGCGGTGCCTGCCCGCCCTGCCCACGGTGACAGGGAGAGCAAAGCAGAGCCGCTCGGTGCTCGAGTCCCTGCTGCTGCCGCCCCTGCACCCCACCCGCACGCCTCGGGGGTCGGCGCGCCGACGCCCCGGCCTCGCGGAGTGCGAGGTTCCCCCGGGGGGCTCGGCCAAGGAGGCCCCGGACTTCCTGGGCGCCCTCCTAGGAGAGCTCCTCCCCAGCAGGTTCCGGGAGTTCCTGCAGCAGCTCCAGGAGAAGTGCCTAGGACAGCCGGAGCCACAGCGTGAGGCCCCTCCCGGGCCCCGAGGGGGCGGGGCGGGGCGCAGTCGTTTCCGGTGAGGGTCCCCGAGTTTCCGCCCTTCTCACCCTGAGGCCCAGATGCCCAGGGAGGCGAGGGGTTCCTGGAGTCCTCAGAACAGCCCGCGCGGGCCGTCTCCCATGCCCCAAGGTCCACAGAGCCAGGAAGAGCCGGGAAGGGATGTCCCTAGGCTCACTCTGGTCCCCCCACCTCCCCTGGCTCCCAGCGTCCTCAGCACCGCGGCATCCCAGGGGTGCATCCAAGCACTGCCGAGGTTCCTCTCAGTGTCCCAGTTGCTCCCTCTTCCCAGACCTGCGGTAAGTGCCAGCCGCCCTGTTGGTGGGGACAGGATCGCCATGCCATGGCTGTGTCCAGGGTGGGGAGCCCTCATGCCAGCTGTGGCCTATTTGTCATCAAAAAGCCAGCCATGGTACCTCCAGGATAGTGTTATGACGATTCTGCTCCATCAGATACCTGCCCTGGGGTCTCTGAGAGGTGACCACTCATTAGCCGTGGTCCGGAAGGCCACCGTGAGTTCTGGGAGAGATATGGGGTAGGGAAGAGGGACTTCTTTCCTGCCTCCCATGAATTTATCCATTTATTTATCAACTCAGCTGTGAATTCATCCATCCATTAATCAGGTCTTCTGCCAGTCACGTTCACAATACATCCGGGAATCCATTATATTTTCATTCTCCCATCCACCTTCCTGCCCTTTATCCTTGGACCAGATCTTCCACAACTTTCTCAAGAATCTCTTCACCTGTTATGAACCGTGACTCCATCCGTCTACACATCACACCCATCTACCCATGAATTGGGTCTCCTGTTGACCCATCCACCCACACAAATCCCACAGTTCTGCCTGTTACCTGTCCATCTGTGAATGCCACGATCGGAGATGGGGTGAATGCCAGGGACTCACAGTTCTGGGTGCTGGAAAGCGCAAAGGCACAGACCTGGCGTCAGGCCAGCCTAGAGCATGGCCATGGGAACACGCAGGGTGGCATGTGATGGCAGTCACGTGCAGAGACATTTCTAACAGCCAGCTCTCGTGAAACCTGCCTCCTCCCATGAAAGCCAGACCTCGCTGGGTCTCCCCAGGCGTCATTCACCTGGTCAGGACACTGTTGCCTCCAAGGCCGTCACCGTGGTCCAGGCCCTAGCCACTACATCCAATTCCAAAACATGGAACTTTGGGGGACAAACCATCATCCACACCATGACATTCCACCCACCGTTCATGTTTTCCTCACATAGAAAATGCGGTGGTCTCATTTCAGCAGTCCCCGAAGTCTTCATTTGTTTCAGCACTAACTCAAAAGTCCAAAGTTTCATTTGAAACTCAAAGCACATTCCTTCTAGCTATCAGCCTGTGAAGTCAAAACAAACTATGTGCCCCCAAAATACAGCTGCAGAGCAGGCCCAGGGTAGAGGTTCTTGTTCTCCCAGAAGAAGAGAATGATGGCCCCAGCAAGCCCAGAATCCAAATGCACAGACACTAGATCGTCAAGCTCCATGAGCTACACCAGGAAGCCGGGGAGCTGTGGCCCCCAAAGAACCAGACAGCCCCGTCCCCCTGGCCCTGCTGGGCGCATCGTGCTCCCGCTTCCTCTGGTTGGAGTGTCGAAGTCCGCAGTTCTTCCGGCTGCTGCTGGGCGCAGATTGCTCCATGGCAGTGGCTTACGGGGTGGTGCTGCCCCACAGTGGCACTGGGCACAACCCTCCCGAGGGTACTCTGCTTGGAGCTCACATTTCTGCGTGGCTTTGCTCTACTGGAAGTGCTCTGCAGCGGCTTTGTCCCGTGGTGGGTCTCTGCCTGAACTCCCAGGCTTTTTTTTTTTTTTTTTTTGAGAGATTTTTGCCATAGGGTGTGTGTGCTTGCCAGAGAGACAGAGAGAGACAGAAAGTGAGAAATCACCGCCTGGTGGGATGACCACACTGCAATTCCTTCTCCTCCAGGGATTTTGGGCACGTACATACATGTGCCCAGTGTGAGTTTAAGCCGCCAGGTCTAGGACTCGAACCACAGTCAACTATGTTAGAGTCCGGCGACATAAGCATTACACCATCTGCTGGTCCCACTCTGTCTTTTTGATGGATTTTTTAAAAGGTTTTTGCCACGGCATGTGTGCTCGCTGGAGAGAGAGAGAGTGAGAGGGAAAGTGAAAAATCACCCCCAGGGAGATGGCCACGCCACATCCTTTTTCTTCCATTCTCTTCCTAGAATTCTGGGCACACACGCACATGGGCCTGGCATGACCCTCAAACCGTCAGGTCCAGGACTTGAACTGCAGTCATCCATGTGGGAGTCGAGTACCCCAACCACCACACCACCTGCTAGCCCCTGATGTGTTCTTTACCATCTACGTGGAGACTGCCTTGCCCTCACGCTCTTGCACGCTGCACTTCTTAGAATAAGTACCAGGTGGAGCCTGTGTGGATGCCACATATAGCCCTGCTGCTGCCACTGCCCGGGGCTGATCCCTCTGGATCAGCAGCCACACGGGCTGCTTAAGTCATGGCTGGGCTGTGGGGGACAGCGTGCCCACCCGGGGCTGTTTCCTGGAAACCAGGTTTTTTTGTTGTTTCTTTGGTTATTTTTTTTTTTTTGAGAGGCTTTTGCTAGAGGGCGCATGTGCATGCCAGAAGAACAGAGAGAGACAGAAAGCAAGAAGTCACCCCCCCAGGGGGGATGGCCACACCGCAATCCCTTCTCCTCCATTCTCCTCTCGGGATCTTGGGCATGCACGCACATGTGCCCAGCATGAGTTTAGGCCACCGGGTCTGGAACTTGAACTGCGGTCGACTACATGGGAGTCCAGCGACATAGCCATTACGCCAACTGCTGGTCCGCCCGGAAACCATTTTGCTCTCAGGCCTCTGAGCTCTGATGGACAGGGCAGTCCTGAAGATCTCTGACATACCCTAGGGGCACCTCTCCCACTTGCCTGTGTATTAGCATTTTGATATGTTCTATTGACACTAATCTCCTTAGCAACCAGTCTCTAGGCCACACTTTCCTCTGCCAAACATGATTTTTCATTCTTTGCCGCATGACGAGGCTGCAGACTTCCCACATTTTTCCACTCTGCCTTCCTTCTCACGATAAGTTCTATCTTTAAATCATTCGCTGCGCTCTCATTTCGCTAAGTGCAGTTAACGACCACCATGCCGTTCCTTCTATATTTTGCTTCGAAACCTCCTTTGCCAGATCTTCAGCACTCTTCAATTTAAAATTTCCAAAACTCTTAGGACATAAACCCTTTGCAGCTAAGTTCTTTGCTAGGTGTAACTCGGATGACCTCTCCTCCAATTTCCAATCAAATCTTCATTTTCTCTGCGGTCTTCCCAGAGCAGCCTGTACTGTCCATGTTGCTGTCGGTATTCTGGTCACCCCCACTTAACCCGTCTCTAAAAAGTTCCAGCTCTTTTTCTTTTCTTTCTAATTTGCCAGGGGATATGTGTGCTCACCAGAGAGAGACAGATATGGGGGGTGAGAAAGCACTTCTGGGGGAGATGACCGTCCTACAATCCCTTCTCTGCATTTCTCCCTTTGGGATTTTAGGCACAGATGCACATGCATGTGGCATGTTTTTCAAGCCACCAGATCTGGGACTCGAACTGCAGTTGGCTATGTGGGATCCAGCCACTTTAACCATCATGCCACTGCCCTCCAGTTCATTTTTAAACTGTCCTGGGCTTCCACCAGAATTTAGGCTTTTCCCTAGCCTTCTCCAGCCCCCCCCCCCCCCCCCGCCCCCGCCAAGTTGAAAGCTGTTTCCACATTCTCCGATATCTGTAGCAATGCACTTCCACTTGACTGGCCAATTTCTGTCTGAGTCCATTTGTGTTGCTAACGGAAATACCGGAGTCAGGATGGGTTTAAAAGAATGGGTTTATGTCACAATTCTGGTGGCTGGGAAGTCGGAACGTGTAGGCCTGATATTGGCCGGCCTAGAACATGGCTGATGGAAGCAAAGAGGATGGCAGGTACACACACACACACACACACACGTACACACACGTACGCATACGTGTGGATGGATGTGTATGTATGTATCGTGTGTATGTGTGTTATGTATTTGTATATACATGTATATGTATGTATACACACATGTATATATGTGTGTATATATGTGTGTGTGTGTGTTTATAGAGAGAGCTGACATCTCTGACGTAACAATCAGCTCTCATGAAAACCAACCTGTGTATGTACATGTCTATGTGTGTGTGTACGTGTATAGATGTGTATATATGTGTGTATGTGTGTGTGTGTGTGTGTGTATAGAGAGCGAGCGAGCTGACATCTCTGACACTTACAACGACCAGCTCTCCTGAAAACCAACCCCCTCCCCTCAGGCCTGGAAGTCCTGGGTCTCCCAGACGTCATCTTTCCGTGAGACTGTGGTCCCCGTGAGGCAACTGTGACGATCCAGTCTCCACCAGCTAGGCCTTGCCACCTCCCAACGTCAAATTCCAAAGCATGGAACTTGGGGGACGAACCATCATCCAGACTATAAGTCCCAGTCTAGGCCCCAAGTTTCCACCCCTCATGTACTCATGAGCCATCCACAAATCTGCATCGCCACCGACACAAGCAGCCATCCACCCCCACCCCGCGTGACGCAAGCCTTCTGTTCACCCTCTCACTAATCATTTGTCAGTCCGTCAACTGACAGCCCCTCAGCCAGTCATCCCTCCTTTCAACCACCCCACCACCATTCGTGCCTTTCTTTCTTCCTTTCTTCCTTTCTTCCTTCCTTCCTTCCTTCCTTCCTTCCTTCCTTCCTTCCTTCCTTCCTTCCTTCCTTTCTTTCTTTCTTTCTTTCTTTCTTTCTTTCTTTCTTTCTTTCTTTCTTTTTTCTTTTTCTTTTTTTTAATTTGCTATAGTGAGTATGTGCTCACTAGAGAGAGAACATGGCCCAGGAAGGACAGTCACGCTGCAGTCCCTTCTCCTTTTGGACTCTTAGCTATGAATGCACGTACACCCAGTATGTTTTTTCAAGCCAGTGGGTCTAGGACGTGAACTGTGGATCCAGCTGTCTTAACCACCACGTGTATGTGTGTGCGTGCATATATGGCCAATCCATCTCTTCCTCTAACTTATATTAGATCCGAGTCTATAGCAGCTGTTGGAGAGATAAACTACGGATGGCAGTAAGAGAAGAGGTGGGCATTGGTGCGTACCCAGGCCTGGATGCCATAGCTCTAATGGCTGGGGAAAGAAGGCAGAAAAGATCCTGCTGGCTCAAACAGGCTTACGCAGGGGTGAAAGGTGATGAGCACTGCCCATGAATCTAAAGTCCAGGGAGAATAAATACATAGCATATGCATGGTGCCTTCCCTTCCAGTACCCAAGGTAGACAGTACTAATGGATCCCAGCATATTTCTCCACGGAGCCTCGGAACCTCCCTGGCACAGTGCTCAAGGCAGGTAACACTGATGCATCAGAGGAGGAATCAGAATGAAACACGGGAGCCAGCTAGCTCAGGCACGTTAAGCCAGTCACACATACGACTTCTGACAAGATAAAGATATGGAATTCATTCTCTCGAGTGAGCAATAGCAGGGACAGGCACACCCGCAGACCTTACTCCCTGCACCTTACTGTGTGAGGGTCCCTGGTAGGTCCTGCGGGGGACCAGGGTGTCTGAGAACAGGCTGCAGAGAAGCTGAGGTTTCAGACCTCTGGACATAGCTGGGGCACCTCTGCGTGGCCCTGTGGCCACAGAGCAGGCACCCATAAGCAGATCCTGCTGGGTGACTAGACACAGTTCCCCTCGCCAGACACCCGTCCTCACCCTGCTGGTGGCAGGGCTCCTGGGTGGGCTGTGGAGGGCCTCCGCTCTTGTACCCGCACAGACAGGGTGGACGCAGACATGTAGATATGCATGTACTGAAAGCTAAACAAGACACTTCTGAGTAACGGAGCCATAGGTGGGCTAGGCTGGTCCTGCAGCCTTGCCCTTGAGGCTGGAATTAAGAGCAATCAATGTGGGGCTGGCAGATGGCATAGAGGTTATGTCACTGGACTCCCACAGGGTTGACTGCAGTTCGAGGCCCAGACCCAGTGACCTCAGAATCATACCGGGCACGTGTGCGTACATGTCCAAGATCCTGGAAAAAGAGTGGAGGAAACGGGATTGTGATATGGCCATCCCCCCAGGGGGTGATTTCTTGCTTTCTGTCTCTATGTCTCTGTCTCTCCAGCAAATGCACATACCCTATAGCAAAAAAACTTCCTTAAAAAAAAAAAAAATGAACGATCAGTGTTGAGTCAGCACATAGCCTGGTTATTGGGGGAAGTGGATCCACATGTCTGACTACACAGTTGGAATCCCAGACCTACCCACTTGAAAAACACACTGGGCACATGTGCACGCCCAAAATCCCAAGGGGAGGGAAAATGGGGAAGGGATTGCGGCAGGCCACTCCCAGGGGAGGTGCTTCTCCCTTGCCACCTCCCTGCCTCTCTCTCTGTGGTGACTGTGCATGCCCTCTGGCAAATTAAATGAAATGGCACAATCTATGTAACACCGTGTAAATAAACCCCTGTGCCCTTCACTGAGCCAAATGCCGTCCAGGCCCTGGACGAGATGCCTCCCCTAAGCTACTCAATACCACCCAATCACAGATGGTGTCTTCATGTCTGTAAGGGAAAACTTAAAGGAGAAGACTGCAAGTGGAGACCTGAGGGCAGTCTGCCCGAGGCCATGCGGCTGGGGTAGGGCACAGTGAGCTTGATGACTCAATTATTATTATTTGTTAAACCTCCCAGAAGGCGCCTGTGCTCACCAGAGAGAGGAAGGGAGAAGGCAGTGCTCTGGGGCTTGGTCACGCCTCAGTCCCGCCTTTGTTTTTCCAGCCTGTTGGGATTTGGAGCACGTGCGCCTGGCATGGTTTATCTTGCTTTATTTTTTTTTTTAGTTTTTGCCATAGGGGCGTGCACTTACCAGAGAGAGACAGAGATAGAGACAGAGAGAGGGAAAGGGAGAAATCATTCTCCGGGGTGGGGGTGGGGGATGGCCATGCTGTAATTCCTTTTCCGTTTTCCTCTCAGGATTCTGGACACACATGCACCTGCACGCACATGCACCAGGCATAATTATCAAGCCGCTGGGTCTGGGACTTGAACCCTGGAGTCAGCTATGAGGATCCAGTCCTTTAACCACCGCTCCACCTGGTGGTCTCTCATATATATATATATATATATATATATATATATATATATATATATATATATGAGATATTTTTGCTATAGGGCACGTGTGCTTGCCAGAGAGATAGACAGAGAGACAGAAAGCGAGAAATCACCCCCAGGAGGACAGCCACTCCACAACGCCTTGTCCGTTCTCTCAGGATTTTAGGTACATGTGCACTTTCGCCTGCCATGTTTTAAGCCACCAAGTCTGGGACTCGAACTGCAGTTGGCCATGTGGGAATCCAGCACCTTAACCACTACACCACTGCCAGCCCCATCTGGCGCGTTTTTCAGATCATGGAGGTCAGGCTTCAAGCCACGTGGCTGGCCATGTGGGATCCAGCTCCATGACCCACAGGCCACCGGGCGGCCTGAAATTGATGCTTATATACAGAGCAGCTCCCAGTGACAGGGCTTTACTCGGCCCTGCAGCCCCAGCGCGGGACACTCTGCAGTCCCCGCTGTCTCTTCCCAGCCCGGCCTGGTGGGCACGGCGTAACCCCCATTTTACAGGTAGAGGAACAGGGCTCGGACGAGCCAGGGCTGCCTGGTCCCCAGGCTCATGCTCTTCCTCTGCTGCGTGGCTTGGTATATGAGTGCTGGGGCAAATCTTGGCCCCACGCCTCCCCGCTGTGTGGCCCTGGACAGGTCGCAAAGGTCTCTCCACCTCAGTTTCCTCATCAGCGGCGGGTGGGGGGTGCACGTTATGGGCCGATGCATTGCATGGTGCAGGCCAGGCCAGCTGTCAGACTGGCGCTGTCCCACGGCCCATCCTACAGACAAGACGAGGCGGTTTGTCCAGACTCCCACTGCGCGTCCCGGCCTGGTGGAGGCGTGCTGTCGGGTGGAGTATGGCTTCAGGCCCACACCCTGGTCCTCCCCCACCCGTGGGCCCCCCAAACTCAAGGCTGTGCTCACCTGCAGCTCCTCGGGGGAAAGCTCAGGGCGCCGCCGGCGGTGCTGCCCTTTCAGGGTGCGATTCGCAGACGAGACCCTCCGGGACACTGCACTCCGCTACTGGGAGCGCAGTTGTGCAGGTGAGCAGGTGGCTGGGGAGCCCTGGGACTCCAGGGGGCTCCAGTCTGGAGTGGGGGGGCTGCGGCCCTGGCCTCTGCAGTGAAGGTCTCATGGCGGGAGATACCACGACGCTGCAGAGCAAGCTCCCGAACCGGCTCTCTGGAGGATGTCAGGGTGACCTTCAAGTTCCAAGTGGAGGGCCCTGAGACCCTGCAGAGATGTCTCAAGGTGGGTGACACCAGGAAACAGTGGCCCCTAGGTCTGGCCTCTACCAATGGACTTCTCGCCGCCACAGGGTGCCTTCACCTTGAAACTGACACCACGGCTTCCATCCCCCATGTTGACACCTCTCACCCTGCCCCTAAGGCCTGCAGGGGCTGGAGGAGGGGCCAGAAGCCACCGGAAGTACCTTCCTCCTGTGTCCATGAAGGCAGACCTCAGGGTGAGGCTGAGAAGTGCCCAGGAAGACCTTTTCTCCCCTGGGAACAGCGGCACTGCCTGGTTCAGCGAAGTGCCTCGGAACCACCAGGCCTGGGTGCCCAGGGTGAAGTCTGCTCTCAGCTCTTGGGGATGGACGAAACAGGTCCATTTGGCAGCTTCCAGCGAAACTTCTGAAGTGGGTGGCAAGAGGTGGGCATGTCCTTGCCCCGCCAAGACCTCTGACAGGTGCCACCTCTGTCTGAGTGCCCAACCTCTTCTCTCGGGGTCCAGCCAGGCCTCCAACACTTGGCACTCTGCAGCTTTTTTTTTTTTTTAAACAATTATTTAATTTTTTTTTTTTTAGTCCATTTTCCAATTTGACCAGAGAGGGAGAGAGCACAAGAGAGAGAGACAGTGTGAAAGCAAACCACCAGGTCTAGGACTTGAACCACGGTCAGCCAGGTCCAGCGCCCTTAACCACACCACCTGCCAGCCCCAGGCACCCTGCAGCTTTTACTGACACGTACGACATGGGGCTCCAGGTGTGGCGGCCCAGCGGCCTGCTGCGCATCCTGGGCCTTGGCCATCAGGAGGGGCCCTGCCCAGGCCCTGGGGCTTAGAGGCACAGGCAGCTGGAGGCAGAAACTGTGGCCTTTGCTCAACTCCTGATGGTTCGATGGGGAAGCCAAGGCCCCCAGAGCAGAAGGGCTTGTGCCGATGGCGCGGAAGCCATGGTGACTGGCCACAGACGGCCAGGAGGAGCCCAAGGGACACAATTGCATGTGAACGGCAGAAGGAGCGGCTTCCTGGGTGGTGCTGGCCAAGAGGAGCTGCGGCCACGCCCAGGGCACCAGGGTCTGCAGGAGACGTGGGGCCCTGCCTGCTGCCTCCTGGCCCTGTCCGTTGGCCGTGGGTAGGGGAATCTGGGGTCCCCGACCAGCCGCAGGAAAGGCTCTCTGCCAGCATCCTCTTGGAATCCCACGGTGGAGTGGCGGTCCTCTCCACTGTAGGAAAGGGGCCCTTTTGGGCTGGGGCAGGAGTGGGGGTGCAGCTCAGGCAGTAGGGGCAGAAACAGTCATGCGGGGTAGTTTCAAACCCAAGCCTTCTCTGGAGGCAGCCGGAAGGCTCTGGGGAGCCTGGGGTTGCCATGGAGACAGGTTCTGCTGGCCTTGCCAGCCAGAGGGAGGAGGAGAGGGTGGGGGCACCGTGCCCCTCCAGCAGGGAACTCACCCGTGCCCTCTCCCTTCCAGTCCGGCGGAACATCCTTGAGAACCGGACTACCAGCCAGCCCACGGGGTCAGAGCGCGTGTGTGGGGGCTTCGGGAGATGGCTGGAGAGCTTGCCTGGAGCCCCAAACCTCGGGACCAAGGAGGCTGTGGCTGGCCCCTCCTGCTGGGACAGCCCTCACCTGTGAGCTGAAGGCTTCTCAGGAGTGGGTGGGACTCAGGAGACCCCAGGGCTCCTCCCTCCTTGCCCTGCAGAACCCCAGTCCGGCCATGGCTGGGCTGCTGGCCCTAGTCCTCAAGGGCTTGGCCAGCCATGGTGGGCCTATGTCTTGGGCCCAGGAGCTCACGGGGGCCTGTTTCCCTCAGGCCCACACGGAGGCTGCAGGACCTCCTTTCTGAGGGTGCTCTGCGAACAGCAGCCTGCCCTTCTTCCCCGGGGCCACCACCCCCAAGGCAGCCGGGGGGACCTCCGGACCTTTCTGGACATCCACAGCCTCCTGGAGCCCCGCTCCTGGGGCCAGAAGCCGGTGAGCACCTGCCAGCAGGAGGCTGCCCGGAGCAGCCCTGTGCGCAGGTGGTGGTGAGGGCTTGCAGGACACCTCCCCTCCCTGCTCAGCGACCATGGGGCTGCTGCAGGGGCCCTGGGGACCTCGAGAGCAGCAGTCACGCCATGGGCTCTCCAGCGGGGCTGCTGGGGGTTCAGATCTCAGCCCCACGCTTGCAGGCTGTGGGGCCCTTTTGCACATCAGTTTCTCATCTGTAAAAAGGGCGGGCAGTGGCACCTGGCCCCTGCAGGGTGCTGTTAGTCTCACCGGGTGTAAAGAGCCTCTCCCCTGCCCTGAGGTCCGGGGGCACTCAGATGGGCCCCTCTCGCCGTAGGAGTCCTCCCTGCCCGAATTGGTGCTGCAGTCGGTCCTGAAGCGAGGCCGTCCTCAGGGGTACTAGCTCCTGACTTCCATGATGCCGGAGCGGAGGGCTCAGAGGTGAACGCCCATGGGAGCCCAAGCCCAGGGGGCAAGGCCACCCCATGAATAAACACACATCCGGGGCGTCTGGGGCCTGCCGCTAGGTCTCGCAGTACCAGCGTCTCCCAGTTCCTGATTGCTGGCTGGTCTGGGAGCTCCTGGGCCAGAAGGAAACTGATGGAATCACAGCAGCAGAATCCCTCCAGGCTCCCCTCCCTTCACACACGCACCCCCTGCCTGCCGGCCTCCCCTTTGGGAGCCAAAGGCTATGTGGCTGACCCCCGCTGTGGGCGAGAGTCCCCCCAGGGACAGGGCGGTGGTGCCACACGTGTCCTGTGCTTTCCCCAGCCCAGTTCATACCATCCACCAAGGGCCAGCATGTGAGTGGCTGTGGCCGGGATCCTCCGCTAGTCCTGGGAGGGGTGCAGTGTTCAAGTTCCCATCAGGAGGGGGCAAAGGGCAAGCTGATCAGTGGCGCTGACCCTGCACTACCCAACACCCTGGGGCCACCCCTACATGCCTGCCCGCTGGTCTGGCCCTGCCACGCCTGTGTTCCCACCCCCTGGACCCGGCTGAACCCACCCCCTCCCCGTCTTGAAGCGGCCCTTTGCTCAGCCCTTCGCCGGTGCCCAGGATCCGGTCTTTATCGCCATCTCCTGGCCAGTGAAGAAACAGCCGCGGGGAGAAAAGGGTGCGAAAGGCGGATCTGGGCAGGACAGAAGCGGCAGAGTGGTCCTGGGGCCCAGACGGGCTGTGGAGGCGGGGACCTGGTCCCAGAAGAGAGGGTACACCTAGGCGCAGTCTGGACAAACCCTGCGGGGGTGGGTGGGCGGCCGCGCTCCAGTCGCGCTCACCCGGGGCTGGAGGGGGCTCTCGGCCCTTGACCTCCCCGCATCTCCCTTTCTGCACGTTCACGCCCCGCCCCAGCCCAGACCCTCTTCCCTGGGGAGCCTGCGGGTCTCCGAGGAGGCCTCTTTCCACCGCACCTGCCCGCGGCGGTGGCGCGGCCACCTCGCCCCCTCCCAGCCTGTTTCCCGAGAAGGGCCGCCGGCTGCAGCGCCGGGCCGCGCCCACGCGGGGGCAGTGTTGGCCTGGCTTTGGCGCAGCTCGGCGCGCCAGAAACTTCGCCGCTCTCTCCGGGGTCGGGAACTTTCCCCCCACGCTGCGCTCGGGGCCTCAGTCCTCGCGGCCCTCGGACCCACGCCGGGCTGCGGGCCCCGCGGCCTCCTGGCACCTGCCGCGAGCTCGCGGCCCCCAGCTCGTCTCCGTCGCGCCGTTGGGAAACTGCTGGGTTCGCAGCCGCGCGGCCTGCACAAGCCCTGGAGGCCGGTCCGCGGGGGGCGCTCGCGATGTGGACACCCCCGACACCAGGCCCTTCCCCGGGCGCGGGGCGCCACGCAGGGTCCCGGCCCCACCCCTGTTTCGGCCTCCAGCCCCCTCCGTGCCTCACGCAGGTCTCTCCATTCCCTCCTCCTGTCCTGCCTCAGGGTACACGCCACACGCGCACACACACACACACACACACACACACACACACACGGGGACACATGCAAGCACACAGATGCGCCCCCGGGGGCGCGCGCACGATGTGGAGAAGCTGCCCACAGCCACACACCGCAGAATGCACGGGAGGGCACAGCAGCACACCCACAGGGAGGCGCACACGCTCCCCAGAGACCCGGCACACCCCAGGTCACGCCATGGGCACCACGCACAGACGCTCATGCCATGAGGGGGCGTGCACATACACAGGACCTGTGCATACGTGCAGCTCTACAGGACACACCAGAAACCCCAAGTCCTCCCGGGCTACACATACACGCGCGCACACCCACAGCTGGGGTTCCCCACATCCCGGGCCGCCTGCTGACCGGGAGGTCACCTGCTTCCCGCTGGCCCCTGTGGGTGCCCACCTGTCACCACACGCCCCCAGAGGCTCAACTGGGGTGGTAGAGGGGCAGGAGGGGCAGGGGTGCTGCAGTGAAGCCTGGACCCCTCTCTAGCCGTCCCTGGCTTCAGTGTCTCACCCCTCCTGGGTGACCCCAGTGCCCTCCCCAGGGTCCCCACAGGCTCCTTCTCTGGGCCTATTTCCTGGGTTCCAGAGAGCAGCAGGGCTGAAGGCCAGAGGAGCCCCTTTTCCCCCAGGCTCAGACCCCCACAGCCCACAGGAGCGTGGCCGTGGCTGGGAACTCTGCCCCGTTTGCATGAGGAGACTAAAGCCGGGGGAGGCCAGGGTGGTTGGAGGAAGGCGAGGCCCTGCTGGAGAGCTGTGGAGAGCCAGAACTGAGGCCGGCCTCGGGGTCCCGCGCCAGCCCAGCCCTGGCCACACACAGGCGTTCTCTCCTACGCCGCCCCCGCTCCGAGACGCCATTCCTTGTTGGGGAACAAGGCTGGAGAGGTCAAGTCCTTTCCCAAGGTCATACGGTTTCCATGTTGGAGTCAGGATCCGAACTCGGTGCACTTGAGTAGCCCTGGTCTCTGGCTGAGGCAGTGCTATGGGGCCCCCTCTGCCAGCGCCAGTGGGTGTGGGGGCCCTTCCTGCAGCCTGTGGGGTGCAGGATGAAGAGCGTCAGGGCACAGCCAGGGAGAAAGGACGCGTTTGAAGGTGGACTCTGGGGAGGACGGGGCGCCCGCAAGCGGAGGCAGGAGCCCAGGGCCTGTGAGCAGGAAGTCTCAGGGTTTCCCTGGGGACAGGTTGGAGCCACCGCCGGGAGCGTGGCAGGGCCACCGAAGATGTGGGGCTCCTGCGAAGCCCAGCTGCAGATAGTGCCCCATCAAACGTGGCTGGAACCAGACCCCGCAGTGAAGGTGTCAGGAGGTATTTGGGAGGTGACAGGGTCCTGAGGGTGGAGGTGAATGCCTGGGCTGAGTGCCCTGGAGAAGAGAACCAGGGGGCCAGCCTGTTCTCCACCAATGGAGGCCGAGGAGGGGAGGAGGCCGGCCACAGCCTGGGGAGGCCCCGCCGCGGTCTGCCACGCTGGGGCCTCCAGGCTGTGAGGAACAGTGCCTGCAGCTCCCGGGCCGCCCACCCACCGCCCCCACCCCGCCTGCCGCCCACCTACGGGGCTCCGCTTCCATAGCCCCAGCAGGCAGAGACGGCACCTACCTGTGCCACATGCCACGCACGCCCGAGCACACCGCAGGCAGTGGTGACCGCCCACCCTGGGAGCTTCCGCTCCCCTGGGACGTGGCCTCAAATGGCCGCCCAGGGCACAGTGGTAAAGGTTGGGACTGGAAGCCAGGGCTTTGGGGGCTCAGAAGGGTCAGGACCCTCTAACCCCGGGGGGGCCCTGGGCCTTCTGATGGCAGTGAGGTGTGGTGTGTTGGACAGCCCACCAAACAGGGAGGGGTGACCACTGCAGCCCCTGCAGGGGGGCTGGTGCCCAGATTCTGAGTGTGGATGGGGGCACGGGGAGGCAGGGCACGGGAGGGCCGCAGGGTAGGTGGAAGAAAGGCTGGCATTCCCCTAGCCAAGATGACAGACGGGCAGACCGACAGACACCCACACCCGTGCCCCAGCGTGTGGGCCGATCTTGCCCCGCTCTGCCTTTACCTGTCCCCACGTCCACTTCCCTCCCCCACGCCCCCTCATTTCTGCCTCACTGGGCCCCCCATCATCCCCGCCCATATCTGCTCTAAGTGCCAGACAGTCTGCACCTTCCAAGGCTCCTGTTGGGGACAGGCTAACGCCTCCACACACAGGCCTTCTGTGTGCCGCTTCCTCCAGGCAGTCCCACAAGCCTTGACTCTCCCCCAGCAGCAGCTCCAGGAAGGAGGAGGCCGTGGTTGCTGCACTGGCAACGTGCCAGGGCTGGCTTTCACGCTAGGTCCGCCAAGCTACAAGCTGGAATAGACCGGCCAGGCTGGGCCGGGTATCTCCTGCTGGGGGACTCTGCAGATCGGTGGGGGGGGTGGGATGCAGCCCTCCCCCGGCACAGCGCCTGGGGGCCCTAAGGACTCCTTGCTAGGGTATCTGCAAGGCACACGGAGCTGTGACTGAGGCATGGGGAAGGCTGTCCTTGCCCTACTAAGGTGGTAGCCAGACAGACAGACACACTGCCCATTGCCCCTGCCGCGCTCGCTTCCCCCCCCCCCCCCCTAGGGCAGATGTGCTGATGGGAGGGGGAAAGTCAGAAAGCATCCTTAGGGGCCAGCAGGTGGCGGACTGGACTCCCACGTGACTGACCACGCTTCAGTGAGTCCCAGACCCGGACTCCTGAAACACGCCAGGCGCGTGTGCATGTGTGCCCAAAATCTAAAGAGGAGAATGGAGGAGGGATTGCAGCAAGGCCACCCCCTTGGGGTGATTTCTCGCTTTCTTTCTCTCCGTCTCTGTCTCTCCAGCAAACACATGCACCCTATAGCAAAAATCTCTCCAGATAAAGAAAAAAGAAAGAAGGCACCCCTGGGGGAAAGCCGCAGTCCTTGCTCCTTTATTCTCTAGGGATTTTCCTTTTTTTTCTTTTTAGGGGAGATTTTTGCTGTAGGGCACATGCACTCACCAGAGACAGAGACAGAGAGACAGAAAGCAAGAAGTCACTCCCGGGGGGATGGCCACACCGCAATCCCTTCTCCATTCTCTCAGGATTTGGGGCACACACACATGTCCCAGTGTGAGTTTTAAGCCGCTGTGTCCAGGACTAAACCGCAGTCCAGTGACAACCATTACGTCATATGCCGGTCCCTCCTCTAGGGAGGCTGGTCATGCACACGCATCCAGAGTGTTTTTCAAGCCGGTAGGTCTGGGATGCGAACCCCATAGTCGGCCATGTGGGATCCGTGCTCTAACCACCCTGCCCCGGCTGGCCCTCCACGCCTTTGTGCCATTTACTGGCTTCCCTTCCCCTCCTCCCCACCATGGTTTTCTGTCTGCACCTAGTAGCTGTGGGGGCTTCAGTGAAGTCCCTAAACTCTTGGGAGAGTCCCCGGCCAGCCTCTGGGCCACCCTCCAGCTCTGGGGCTGCAAGCCCAGGAAACCACCACAGGCTGCAGGGACCCTGCGGCCAGGCGCTGTCCGGTCACCTCCGGCACCCGAAGCTTGTTCCCCAGGGCAGGCCACCCCCAGGCAGCTCACGAGTCATCGCTGACACTGCCCGCGCTGGTCACATCAACGGGGTGACCGGCATTCAAAGTAAGAGGACCCAGAGCCCGCCCTCCCGGAGCTCATTGGTGGGCAGGAGGTCCGGGGGACGAACGCGTGGCGGGAGGCCTGGGCCGACACCGTCTGAGCGCTTCCTGGCAGGCTCGACTCCGGGAAGCAGACGCCGCCCCGACGTGAAGGCACTGGCAGGCTAAGTCACTTCACCAGCGTCAGCCACCTGAGCTGGTAAGACACTGAGGCCGGCTCGGGGCCGAGCTGTTCAGGAAGCCGGATTCTACATGGCCGACCTGGGATTCAAGTCCCAGGTGGGCAGCGTGTGTACCCAGACCCGAGGAGGGGAAATGGAGAAGAGACCGCGGAGGTACCATGCTCCCTGTAGGGGGCGTTCTCCCTCTCCCTCTCCCTCTGTCTCTGGCGAGCACACGTGCACCCTCTGACAGAAAAAGGAGCAAGAAAAAGAAACTGTGGAAAGAGCCATGGAGGAGAACAAGCAGCTGCCTCTTGTGAGGCTGGGGTTTCCTTCTCCAGGAAGCCGCCCAGATTTCCTCCAGCCCAGAGGGAAGGCCCACGAGGGCAGGGCTGTCGCCAGTGTGCCTAGGCTGGCTATCCTGGCGAACTCTGCCCCTCTCCTGGGTTCCTCTCTTACCAGACATGTTTGCTGGCTGTCTGCTTGGTGGTCTTTGTGGAACCCATGTCTTGGTGGGGGGTATAGATGGGACCCTGCGGTTGTCGTGGGCCCACGTCAAGAAGGGCCTGGACCTGGCTGCGTGCCCGGCCGGCTCCCATCTTGCAAGTCTTAACACATGACAAATGGGGGGCTCTAGAGCTGTAACCACCTGGACATGACACAAAACCATGGCGAATGCTGGGCTGGGGCCGCGTGTAGGGTTGGCGGGGCCCAGAGGGTTCTGGGAAGAACCGGCTGGCAGAGAGGCTGAGGCCAGAGTGAAGCTGGGCAGTGCGCAAGTGCCCAGCGAGGAGAGCGAGGAGTGGCATTTGTCCTGCCTGACCCTGCGGCCCTGCAGCGGGTCCTTGGAACTGGAGCAGCCTCAGGCAGGAGGTCAGGACTTTCAATGCCCTCCACAGGCCACCAGGTGGCATGGAGGTTAAGGGCACTTGGTCCCACATGGCTGTTGTGTAGTTCAAATCCGACCTGCCAGCAGTGGTTTGAAAACCACTCTGGGCACGTGTGTGTACGTGCCCCAAATCCCAAGCCTGGTGGAGAAGGCATTGCAGCGTGGCCATCCCCTCTGGGTGGGCGGTGATCTCTCTCTTCTGTCTCTCTCAGGCAAGCACACATACCCTATAACAACAACATTTTAAAAACCCTCCACATAGCCAACGCTAGACAGGCCTGCAAGCGGGAGAGACGACGGCCCCTCCAGCTGCCCCCACCAGTCCGCAGCCCTCCCACCAGATAACCGCCTCTGTGTGCCTCGACGAAGCGCCTACGTGTGCCGATGCTTCAGTGTGGATCCTCGTCTTTCCTGTACTGCTCACCTGTCTGTCTGCACTCAGCTTCTCTTCGACCTGCGAGATCATCAAGGCTCTTTCCAGGCCGTGGAGTTGTACGGTGAGGAGGGCTCAGAGTGCCACGCGGCAAGGGCGGGCGCCTGCGTCTGCCTCCCGTCCAGGCCTCTCTCCTGTCCTAGCTGTAAGGGCTGCCGTGGAGACAGCCAAGGAGATACTGCTATGATCCCATTTTCTTTCTTTCTTTCTTTTTTTTTTTTGCTATAGGGCGCGTGCGCTCGCCAGACAGACAGAGAGAGACAGAGAGACAGAAAGCGAGAAATCACCCTCCAGGGGGGATGGTCACGCCGCAATCCCTTCTCCTCCATTCTCCTCTCGGGATCTTGGGCACGCACGCACACGTGCCCAGCGTGAGTTTTAAGCCACCAGGTCCCGGACGCGAACCACGGTCGACTACGTGGGAGTCCAGCGACATAGCCATTATGCTACCTGCTGGTCCCCGATGATCCCATTTTCCATGGGACTCAGGGAGGGGCAGCCACTGTCCCGGGGTCACACAGCTGAAGCAGGAGTGGAACCCATGAAACTGGACTGACTCCCAGGAGGTCGGCAATCCCCGGGGACAATGCCCCCAGGCCCCACACTGATCTCCTCGGTGCCAGGTGGGACTCCCCACACACACACTTTGGCAGGTGAGATTTGGGCAAAAGATGGCAGAGCCACCAGGATGGAGCTGCCAGGAGTCCCAGCTGAGCCCGGAAGCGGGGCTGGGCCCAGTGGCCTGCTCCGGGTGGGGCTGGTGTGGTGCTGGTCTTTGGGACAGACTGCAGCCTGTCTGGTTGCCAGTGAGGGCCAGCATGGGCTGGTTGAACGTGCCCGGGGCTGTGCTGGGTGCAGGGGTGAGTTCCAAGCAGCCTGTTCACTGTGTCCCGCTCCTCCCTTGCTCGCCTGTGCACCTGTTCTGCCTCTCCTGGGGGCAGAGAACTGGATTGGACACAATGGGCAGAGCGCTCAGCCTTGGGGGCAATTGCCCCTGTGACCAGACGGGGGCGCACCAGCGGTAAACTGCCAGCTGCTAAGGCCGACCCACGTGGGAAGGCTACGGTTGTATCCAGGGGCCTCCCTGAGGACACCCCGCGGCCTGGAAATGATCCTGGCTGGCCGAGGCTGCGGAGGACCACAGCGTCAAGCTCCTGGTGGGAGCTGTCGCTGTCCCTCCCGGTCACGGAAGATGTAAACAATAAACTGGATAGTAATGCCGAGTCAGGGGCCCCTTCCCCTGTGCGCATGCGCCTTCGTGCCCGTACTCACCTGTCCCAGCAGCCTAGGGCAGGGGTCAGGGGTAGGACAGCCCCTTGTGTGTCATGTGAAGATGGAGCCTGCAGAGTGCTGGGCACATCCTTGCTACCCGGGGGCCTGCTACCTGGGCCTGCCCCCTGGGGACCTGCTACCTGGGGCCTGCTCAGAGCACAGGGAGGTGCCTCAGACCAGCCAGATGCCCATCCCGGCCTCTCGCTGGCCCATTCCCAGTGCAGGGAGCACAGAGGCCTTCCGCAGGCCTTCCAGGCTGGGCTCTCCAGCAGTCTGCGAGTTAAGACCCTAAGACCCTTCCCCAGCAGCTCTGGGCGGCTGAAGAGCGTGGATAGTGAATCTAACTTGCAAATTCCGCCTCTGGATCTCTAGTTCTCTCGGCAGCTCAGCAGAGAAGGGTTGGGACCAGGTAGGAACCGCCTCTCCTCTCTCCTGTGCCCAGCCAGGCTCTCCTGGGAGAGGACCTGCCAGTCCTGGTGCCCCTGAGCCCGGACACCGCAGGCTGGACTCCGTGCTGGCCTTGACCCCCGCTTGTGTCCAACACCTGCCCCCGCAGTACTGACCTGGGCAGGTCCCTCCAAGCCCCAGGGTCCTGTCCCCTCTGCCCCGTCTCCCAGCCTGTCCTCCAGGCCATGTGGTCACTCTGGCAGGCCTCTGGTGCCTGAGCCCAACTCCTTCCTGCCCCAGGACCTTCGCACCCGCTTCCCTCTCCTCTGCCCACCAGCTTCACTGGCTCCCTTTAACGTCAGGGCTCAGATGTTGCCTCCTCAGGGAAGCCCTCTCAAATGAACCCGGGCCTGGGAGGGCTGGCTTTCGGCACTTAGCACAGGCAGAGCTGGACACTGGGAGCAGGCGGCCCGGAAGGCCCCCTCAGCGGCCTGAGCCTGGCGGGCGGGCAGTGGGCAGTCCCCGTCACAGCCTGGCACACGGGAGGTCCCCAGTACCTGCTGGTGCGGGGTCCCCTCTGCTGTGTTCTGTACCTCAGTTTCCCTGCGTGGGAAGCGAGGGGTGGCTCCCAGGCCCACACTCGCCACATGATGGCTCTCCAACGTTCCCTCCGGGTTTCTGGCAAGGATCACATTCATTTCACGGTATTTGGCTTCCTTGATTATCTGATTTTCCAGGGAGGAATGTGAAATTTCTGGGCTATGGTGGCTTCTGCAGCCTACCTGGCCGCCCTTCCTGCGCCATACCCCTGCGTGGCCAGTGTCCTGGGCAGGCCCATGGAGACCACTCCCTCTTGCAGATGAGGCCCCAGCACAGAGCCCCCAAGGGCTGTGGGACCGCCACACTGCTTAGCCCAGGGTCGGGGTGTGTGTGTGTGTGTGTGTGTGTGTGTGTGTGTTTAGGGGGTGGCTGGGGCTGCTCTCTGGCCAGAGTTACAAAATCAAGCCAGACAGTCTGGGTTCAAATTCTGAGTCACTTCCGGTGAGGCAGGCCCACCGTCACTTCAGTGCCTCAGCCCCTCTCCTGCATGGCAGGTGCCCTAACAGCGCCTTCCAGCTGGGATCGTGTGTTGAGCAGACAGGGCCTGCCTGGGCCTGGCACACAGCCAGTGCCCTGGGGTAAGGCCCAGCCTCCTCGCTCCAGAAGCAGTGGCTGAGCCTCCCGCCGGGAGGGCTAAAAATCCGGGTGGATACCCGGCTCTGTTCCTTAGCTGGCTATGATGGTCCAGTGCCTCGGTTTCCCCATCTGTAAACGGGGCGATCTATATACTTAGCTTTCACAGTGGCTGCCCGCACCCTGCTTTACCAGTCTGCTTTCAGTGTCGGCCTGGCCTCAGCCACCCGGGACTGTCCTGCCACCATGGGGGACCACGGGCTTGGAGGTGCACCCTCCCCGGGAGCCGCACCTGCTGGCTGTGTGACAGGGCACGCCCCCCCCCCCCCCAGCCTCGGGCTGTTCACCTGAGAAAGGACGCCCTCGATCTGCCACACAGGGCCCTGGGAGCCCTCCACAGGCAGTGCAGAAGGGCACTGGGGGCAGTGTGGGTGGCTCCCAGATGCCGGGCAGCCACTGTCCTTACACCTGTGGCTACAGGAAGCCTGCGCCTCTGTGTCCCCCCACAGGGACATGGACTGCCAGGACGTGTTACACCTCAGCAGTGCCAGTAAGAAGCTGAGGCCCAGAGAGGGCCAGCGGGCAGGGGCTTCACAGGGCGGGGGCTCCCACCCGCTGGATGGGGGGTAAAATGCAGGCTCCCGGCTCCCAGATATTCCCAAAGGCCCCTCCCTGACAAGGCTCCGTGCCAGGGCTTCTGGGCAGGGAGGAGGACAGCTGGGAAGGTTCCGGCCCAGAGACGGACAGGAGCTGGCCTGAGGTCACACAGCCCAGCCCGACCGGGGCCCTGGGGCGCTGCCTCGTGCCTCCCGCATCGGCCCTGCCCTTCCGGGACACCGGCGAGCAGGGACTTGCCTAGGAGAGACCTGCCGCCCCCAAGCCCCCTCCCGCAGGCCCGCGCCCCGGCGGAGCCGGGATGAAAGGGGGATCCGCCCCAACCTGCCTCCCTCGGCCCGGCTCGCCCGCCCCTTCCGCAACCGGAGCCGGCTGGGGACGGCGGCCTTTGATGTGCGCGCCGGGCCGAGCTCGCCGGACCGCTCGGGAGACTCCGGGAGGCCGCTTGAAAGGGCCGGTCCCGGAAGGGGCGGGGAGAGGGGGGAGAGGGAGGAGGGAGGACCGGGAAGGGAGGGGGCCAGGGAGCCGAGACCGCGGCCCTGCGCCCCGACGCCCAGCCTCGCCACCGTGTCCCCGACACTCAGGCTCTTGACCCATCGGGCAGGGCGTCCCCAGTGCCCCATCTCGCGCCCTGGCACACGCTGCTCCTCCTGCCAGAAACGCCCTTCCCATCCTTTCCTCCCAGGCCTCAGGGCAGCTCCTCCTGTGGGGATGGGGAGCCATCTCTCCCTGGCGGCTCCCTCAGACCGCCCCTGCCCCCCAGCCTCAGCGGCCCCCAGGGCTCCATCCCTCCGCCGAGTTCAGCGCGCGCGGGGTGGGGTGGGGTGGAGCCAGGGCTCATCCTGGAGCAGGAGACCCTTCCCTTCTCAGCCTGTTTTCTCAGTCCTTCCTGGAGGGCTGGACTAACTCTCCTCTTTCCTTCCCTACCACGTGTTTGCAGAGCACCGACCATGTGTCAGCCCTGTGCTGAATGCGCATAAATGCTGACGGTCCCTGTGTGGACAGGAGAAGTTCTCTGTTCTGTGGGGCAAACTGACACAAATCGATTAGTGCTAAGATGGTGAGACCGCTGGCAGCTAGCCCAGCCAGCGACATCAGGGAAGGCTTCCTGGAGGAGGTGACATAGATGAGTTGCAAGCAAAGGCCAGGGCAGGAAGAGTAGGTGGTGGGAGGGAAGAGTGTGGAGCGGAGGAGGGAACACTATGTGGTCTGGAGTGTGTGAGTGGGAAAGCGGGAAAGGGCCCAAGGAGGAGGAGGAGGAGGAGGGGGAGGAGGGAGCAGGTTGGGGTGGCAGAAGCCCTGGATCTGGGATCTGGGCCGGGGCCTGGGTGTGCAGGGCCTTGTAGGAGCCTGCAGAATCCAGCCCAAGGTGTCCCCTCCTGAGTCCAGGGAACTCACTAGATGGGACCCAAAGAAATGAGAGGGCTGGAGTTGGGGTTAGAAGGAAGTCCAGGCTGCATCCGGCCCCACCTGGATGGACCAGCCAGAGGCTGAAGCTGGCTCTGAGGAGGGCTGGTTTGGGGCTGGTCCCAAGTGTGCACGGAGCACAAAGGACTGTGACCTCTGTCCTGGAACAGCCTGTCTTCCCACTACCGTGCTCGAACTCCTACACGCTCTGCAGTTCCCAACCTAAATGTCCCCTCTGCTACGAAGACGCCCAGGCCACCCAGACTCAGCCCTCTTACTTCACGCGGTGCGCCTGTGCCTTCTCCAATAGCCATCTGCCGCTGAGCACCTACCATGCGCCAAGTGCTCGCTGAGCATTTTGTCTCAGAGACGACTGACTTGTCCTGGCCCCACCACTGGGGAGAGGTAGGGCCAGGCTGGGGCCCAGGACGCCTGACCCCACGCCCTTTCTTCCCCCCTTTGCAAGGACCATCTTCCTGCTCCTCCTGTTAGAGCTCAGTGAAATGCCTCCTCCAAGAGGCCCTCCAGACTGTCCCTCTCTCCGGCCCGTTGTATTCCATCCCCACGCCATTTCATTGCCCTCAGAGCTTTCGCAGCTTCCTTCTTGTTTACCTGGTTATCGTCTCTCTCTCCATCTGGACTGAGGTTCCTGGAAGCAGGGACTGAATAGCTCATCGGGGCTGTCCTGGGCTGCACTGGAGTTAAAAGGATCCAGCTGTGATTTGAGGGCGGCCCTCAAATAACTGGTTTAAACAAGAAGAGGGCTGGTTTCCTGCTCAAGCAGGGCAGCGGGTCCAGGGCTGGTAGGGGGCGCCATGGCCTTGGGGACCCAGGCTCCCCCGCCCTGCTGCTCTTCCACCACAGCACGCAGGCTTCAGCCTCACCGCACACAGTGGCTGCTCTAGCTCCGACTGCCGCACTCCGGTCAGCAGAAGGAAAGGGGAGAGAAGGGTCATTCCTGGCCTTTAACAGTAAAGGAAACTTGGGACCAGTAGATGGCGTAATGGTTGTGTCGCTGGACTCCCACATGGCTGACTGTGGTTCAAGTCCCAGACCCAGTGGCTTAAAACTAACGCTGGGCACATGTGCATGCATG
Organism: Tupaia tana; assembly: GCA_026018925.1. NCBI lineage: Eukaryota > Metazoa > Chordata > Mammalia > Scandentia > Tupaiidae > Tupaia > Tupaia tana. The sequence goes on along the minus strand of JAKSZU010000013.1, from coordinate 101,924,208 downwards.
CCCAAAGTCCCAAGAGGAGACTGGAGGAGAAGGGATTGTGGCGTGGCCCTCCCCCTTGGGGGGTGATTCCTCACTTTCTGTTTCTCTCTTTCCAGCAAGTGCACACACCCAGTAGCAAAAATCTCTCTTTAAAAAAAAAAAATACTTTCGAGACCAGCAGGTGGCATGGTGGTTAAGACGCTGGATATTCCCAGATGGCTAACCACAGTTCAAGTCCCAGACCCCTGGTGGCTTGCTTTCTCTCTCTTCTCTCTCTCTCTCTCTCTCTCTCTCTCTCTCTCTCTCTCTCTGGTCCAATAAACAAATAAATGAATGAATAAATTAAATTAAATACTTCAAAAAATACTAAAAAAAGTTAAAGAAAACTCCCAGGAAATGGGTCAAACCACAACTCCCCATTGGCTAGCACCTGGTCACATGGCTATACCCAAATGCAAGGGAAGCTGGGAAATGTAGTCTATAAGCCAGGCAGCCACATTCCCAGCTAAAGCTTCGGGGTGCTATTCTTTTGGAAGAGAGAAGAAGCCCAGCAACCTCTGTCAGTCTCCACGCTCGTGCTAACAGTATTACTAATAATATAAGTGACATGTATTTAATACTTTATGTGTTATTTTTGTTTCTTTACTTCTTTCTTTCATAGGGAGAAAGCTAGAGGCAGCACCCTCAACAGGGTCTCCATCAGGGACCCCATCCCCCCAGCCTCAGCCAGCCAGGATCGTGGGCACACGTACACACTCCTGCCAGAGAGAGGAGACCCTGAGACTCGAACCGGGAACCTTCCCATGTGGTCCCAGTTGCATTAGCTATCACACCACTAGCTGGTCCTTAATACTTGACTTTGCAGTCAGTCGTTCAGTCCTCATGGGAGCTGTTGGGGTAGGGAACAGTGGGGACCGGCACTGGTCAAATCACCTGTCCAGACCACCTAGCTGGTAAGCAGCAAAGCCGGGGTTTGAACCCAGTGCCACGTGGTTCCTAAACTTCTCTGAGTCCCTGTTCATTCTGCAGAGTAAATGACTGACCCCTCTCTCCCAAGTGTTTTTGTCTCCGTGTACCCCATCAATAGACGGGCACCACTTGGTGTGGGTCTCCCCTGGGCTGACTTGGGGCTCACTGGGGCTGTGGCCTCCAGGACTGAGCCTGGCCTGACCCAAGAGAGTATAGAGGGGCCGGCTCCTGGCTGGGGCCACGGGCTCTTAGCACGAGGAGGGCAGGAGGGGCAGGGGCAGATGTCATGGGGGGTTTCAGGGAACTGGGGGAGGGGGAGCACAGACGCTGGCCCCTTCCCAAACTGCAACCGAGTCAGTGTGAAAAGACCTTTCCGGGACAGCCTGGAGGCTGCGGTGGCCCTGCTCCTGCAGTGGAGGGAGGACAGGCTTTTGCCTCATCCCAAGAGGGCCTCAGGACCCTGCCTGGCCAGCACTTCTCCAGCCCCTCCGTGGGCAGTGACTGCAAACCCTGGGATTTCTGCCAAAGGGCCCCTTCCTGGGGACAGTCTCCTACTCGGGCAGAGAGGACACAGGGACCCTGAAGACCTGGCCTCCAAGGACAGCTGTCCCCACAGCCAGCAGGTGCTCTCTTCCCCACCCAGGGGAGGGGACCGGACACCTGGCGGCCTGCCTGCCGGGCCTGTGCCAGATTCCCCGCAGGCTCCGTCCGTGCTCTGCTCGGGCAGGCCGAGGGCTCAGCCTCTTGCTCACGTAGCCAAGGTCCCCAGTGCCTTTTCTGGAGTGGTGGGCCACGGCCGTTTCTGCACCACATTCATGCCCCGCCGTGTTTGTGCACACGTAACAAATACATAGTGTCGCAGGAAACAGTATCAGAAATACAGTTAGCAAGATCCTTTTTTTTTTTTAAGATTTTTTGTCATGTGGTTAAAGACACTGGATTTCCACATGGCCGACAGCGGTTCCAGTCTGGACCTAGCGGCTTGCTTTCTCGCTTTCCCTTTCTTTCTCTCTGGTCAACTTAAAAAATAATAACAAATGGAACTAACTAACTAACTAAATCTTTTTTTTTTTTTTTTTTTTTTTTTTTGAGAGGTTTTTGCTATAAGGTGTGTGCGCTCGCCAGAAAGACAGAGACAGAGAGACAGAAAATGAGAAATCACTCCCCAGGGGAGATGGCCGTGCTGCAATCCCTTCTCCTCCATTCTCCTCTCGGGATCGTGGGCACACATGCACACGCACCCGGTGTGAGTTTAAGCCACCAGGTCCAGGACTCAGACCACGGTCGACTACGTGGGAGTCCAGCAACATAGCCATTACACCAGCTGCTGGTCCCAATAAATCTTTTTTTTAAAAAAAGATTTTTTTGTCATAGGGTGAGTGTGCTCACCAAAGGGAAAGAGAGACAGAGACATAGAGCGAGAAAGTGAGAGATCGCTGCCATGGGGGGTGCCATGCTGCAATCCTTCGTTCTCCATTCTCCTCTCTGGATTTTGGGCATGCACGCACACGTGTTTGGCATGATTTGCAAGCCTCCAGGACCAGGACTCAAACCACTGTTGACCATGTGCGGGCCCAGTGCCTCAACTCACACTTCCTGCTGGCCCCATCATGAAGATATTTTTAAAAACTACTTACTTGGACCAGTCCGCGGCCTGGTGATTAAGGTGACTGGATCCCACACAGCTGACCACCCAGTTCAAGTCCCAGACCTGCAGTTAAGAAACATGCTGGGTACATCTGCATCCCCAAATTCAGAAACAAAACCACTTTTGTGATTTAATAATAAATATGCCTTGGGGCCAGCAGGTGGTGTGGTGGTTAAGGCGCTGGACTCGCACATGGTTGACTGCAGTTTGAGTCCCAGACTCGGCAGCTTGTTTTCTCACCTCTCGTTCTCTCTCTCTCTCTCTCGTGAGTGCATGTGCTCTATAGCATGTTTAAAAACAATAATAATAAGTTTTTTTTTTTTTAGGGACCAGCAGATGGCATAATGGGTATGTTGCTTTACTCCTGCATAGTCAACTATGGTTCCAGTCCAGGACCCAGCGGCGTGCCCAAGATCCCAAGAGGAGAATGGAGGAGAAGGGATTGTAGCGTGGCCATCTCCCAGGGGTGGTGGTGGTGGTGGTGACTTCTCACTTTCTCTCTCTGTCTCTCTGGTGAGCTAAAAATTATAGCAAAAATCTCTCTAAAAGTAAGTAAATAAACAAAAACGAAGGCGCGTTGAACGAGATTTGAGACACCTGCCCCAGCTTTGCTGTGGAGGGAAGGTGTGGGTGATTTCTGTCAGGAATGAAGCCCCGGGTACTGCTGGTGCTGGGGTTGCCGGGTGTGCACGCCCCGAAGGAAATGTCAGCTGTAGGCAGGGTGGGGGAGTGGGGTTGGCCATGCGTCCCGGATTCCAGGACCCTGCTCTACCCCAGCAATTGGGGTGCAGGCGTTACACCCACCAGACAGGCAGAATCTGGCTGGTGCAACCAGGGAATTCTGGAAATCGAGGGAGAAGACAAAACCAATTTGCCGATTTCCTCAGTCTGGGGTCTGGGAATGGGGTCCGCGATGGCAGAGGGAGGGGAGACAGAGGCAGAAGTTGAGAACAGGGCTGGTCTGGGTTCCGCTGGCAGGAGGAGTGTATCAGTCAGCTCTCCTTTGGTTCTGCTGTGATAACAAGTGTCTTCCATGTTTCAGTGCCTCTTTAAAAAAAAACAAAACAAAACATGGGGGGCCAGTAGGTGGCATGGCAGTTCAGGTGCCAGATTCCCACATGGTTGACCTCTGTTCCAGTCCTGGACCTGGTGGTGGGTTGAGAATCACACCAGGTGCATGAGTGTGAGTGCCCAAAGTCCAGAGAAGAGGGTGGAGGAGGAGAGTGTGGTGTGGTCATCCCCTGGAGAGTGATTTCTCACTTTCCCTCTCTCCGTCTCTCTCCGGTGAGTGCACATGCCCTATGGCAAAAACATTGTGTATGTGTGTGTGTGTGGAGGGGGGCACATGTGCATGCAAGAGAGACAGAGAGACAGAAAGCAACAAATCAGCCCCCGGGGGGATACCCATGCTGCAATCTCTTTTCCTCCATTCTCCTACTGGGATTTTGAGCATGTATGCACACGCACTCGGCGGGTTTCAACTTGGTTCAGGACTTGAACCGTGGTTGACCTTGTGGGAGTCCAGCACCTTAACTGCTATGCTACCTGCTAATCCTCCATGTCCCCACAGGATTTTTTTTTTAAGAATTATTCATTTAATTTTATTTATTCATTTATTTTATTTTTTAATTTGACCAGAAAGACACACACACACACACACAGAGAGAGAGAGAGAGAGAGAGAGAGAGAGAGAGAGAGAGAGAGGGAAAGTGAGAAAGCAAGCCACTAGGTCCGAGACTTGAACGATGGTCAGCCCTGTGGGAGTCCAGTGCCCTTATCCACCATGCCGCCTGCCGACCCCCCCCCCCCCCACACACACACACACACAGGATCTTGCCATCACAATCCACCCCTAGCCTCAGCCACCGCTGGATCACAGGCACACGCATGCCCAGCATACTTAGGGCAGTCTTTGAATCCAAACCTTCCCGTGTGGGCCAGCCTCGTGGAGAGACGCATCTGACCTCTGCGCCACTGCCCAGCCCCCACGTCTGTGTCCCTTAGCCGCCATGAGCCACTTCCTGCATGTGGTGGAGTGAGCTGAGCTGAGGAAGGGTGACAGCTCTGCTTGGTATCACCCTTTCTCCAGGACCCAGGCAGGGACATGGCTGTTGCCATGGGTGACTGGAAGCCCCTGAAGGCCTGTGTCTGCCTACTCACAGGTCTGTCCCTGCCTCCCAGACGGCCCCTGCTCCCCAGTATCTGCTGAAGGAGCTGCGCGGGATCCCCGCAGGAGCAGGGATCCAAGATCATCGCCTCCTTGCAAATGGGTCCTGAAACTTGGAGAGGGAGCAAGACTTCCCACGGGTGGCCGGTGGGCACGTGGATGGCCTGCGGCTTTGCTCCCTGCTCCCAGCTCCCTGGAGAGACCCTCAGTCCCAGGTCCTGGAGTCCCTTCCCCTTCTCTCCTAGGGAGAGTGGTCCAGGGCCTGGTGGAGCCCAGCTCATTGGCTCCTGGGACATTCTGCAAAGGCAGGAGGCACCAATTCTGAATGGGACTTGGGGGTCCCCACCAACTCAAACTTCTACCCCTTAGGCCAGCTCTTACCTCTGCAAGGGGGCAGGGCCCACGGGGCATCGTGACGCCTTCCTGGGAAGCCAATTCAGGATCTCCCTGTCCTCTGGGTAGTGGTGATGGGTCTCATCCCTGTCCCGAGGGAGGTGGGACATGGAGATGCACTGCCCAGAGTCCCAGGGGTTTGCAAGCAGGCTGGGGAAGGTATCCCCATTATAATCACAACGGGCCTTGCAGGAGAGGCAGGAAGGTCAGAGAGAGAGACTGGAAGATGCTCTTATGATGGGGCTTTGAAGAAGGGTGGGGCCACAAGCCAAGGAATGTGGTGGCCTCAGGAGGCTAGAATTGTGGGAAACAGCCTCCCAGGACCTCTGGGAGCAGCATAGTCTTCTATGCTTCACTCTGACGCTTCTGAGCTCTGGATTCTACCGGTGCATTTGTAATTAGTGACAGCACCAGAACTTGAGTGGGGGGCTGCACTCTCATTGTCATCATCCTTAGCCAGCTCTGCTGTTGCAGAAAGAGAGAACACTGCGACCCTGCTTTGTAAAGACTAACAGGCCAAGGGAGGTGGCAGAGCATCACACGGCCACCTGTCCCAGAGTCCCGGTCTGGGCTTTCTGTCGCAGCTTCTCCAGGAAACCAAGCTGGCCTGAACAGGCCGGCAGGGTGGGCAGGAGGCTGAAGCTTCCTGGAGTGGGAAGGAGTCCTGGGAAAGCAGAGCTGCTGCGTTGCTCTGGGTGGGGTTGCTGCTCACACGCGGGCAGGAGCGCAGCTGGAAGCAGTTCCCCCAGTGCTGAGTCCCAGCTCTGCTGAGTCATCCAGCGTGTCTCTGGGCAAGTCTTCCCCTCCCAGCTTCAGTTTCCTCCTCTGTGAAATGCAGATGACCGACAGAACTTACCTGTGGGGTCCCACTGAAGGCTGATTGTGAGAAGCTCAGCACAGGGCAGGCACACATTGCACCCCACATGTGTCTGGATGTGCAGGGGTGCACGTGCAGGTGTGCTGTACAGGTATGTGTATGCTGGTACCTGCATGCAAGAATGTAAGTACAGCATATGTGTACAGGTATTCATGTCTGGAATGTGTATGCTGGCACATAGGTACTGGTACACCTGTTCAGGACAGACCTGTTCAAGTGTACAGACACAGGAACGTGTGTGCAGTATACCTGTGCCAGCATGCATGTGCAAGTATACATATGCAGATATGCATGCTCAGGTCTGTGTGCAGGTACAGGTACCAGCATGAAAATATGCATGCACATGTGTTTAGCTATACCTGTGTTTGTGTATGTGCAGGTACATGTGTACCGATATGCATGCACAGACACATGTATACAGGCATATCTGTGCAGGTGTGTGTGCAGGCACACATATGCAGGTATACCTGTGTATGTATGTGTGTAGGCACACATGTACAGGCATATTTGTGCTGACATGTGTGTGCAGATACATCTGTACAGGTATGCATGTATAGGCATACCTGTACAGATGTGTGTATAGGCTTACATGTACAGGTATACATGTGCAGGTGTGTGTGTGGGCTTATGTATAGAGGCATACCTGCACATGGATGTGTGTGTGTGTGCACACGTGTACAGGTATACCTGTGCAGGTGTGTGTGTGTGCGCATGTGTAGGCATACCTGTGCACATATGTGTGCAGGCATATGTGTACAGGTATACCTGTGCAGGTGTGTGTGTGTGTAGGCGTACCTGTGCATGTATGTGTACGCAGGCACATGTGTATGGGTATAACTGTGCAGGTGTGTGTGTGTGTGTGTGCATAGGTGTACCCCTGTGCATGTATGTATGCATAGGCATATGTGTATAGTATACCTATGCAGGTACATATGTGTGTGTGTATGTGTGTGTGTTTAGGTGTACCCATGCATGTATGTGTATGCAAGCACACGTGTATGGGTATACCTGTGCAGGTGTGTGTGTTTAGGTGTACTCGTGCGTTTATGTGTGTGCAAGCACACATGTATGGGTATACCTGTGCAAGTGTGTGTATGTGTGTAGGTGTACCTGTGCATGTATGTGTGTGCAGGCACACATGTGTGGGTATACCTGCGCATGTATGTGTTTGTGTACCTGTGCATGAATGTGTGCAGGCATATGTGTATAGGTATACCTGTGCAGGTGTATGTGTGTGGGTGTACCTGTGCAGGCACATGTATACATGTATACCTGTGTAGGTGTGTTTGTGTGTGTGTAGGCGTACCTGTGCCTGCATGTGTGTACAGGCACACGTGTATGGGTATACCTGTACAGGCGTGTGTGTGGGTGAGCCTGTGCATGTATGTGTATGCGGACACACATGGAGATATATCTGTGCATGTATGTGTATGTGGGCACATGTGTACAGATATACCTGTGCATGTATGTGTGCAGGCACACGTGTATGGGTATACCTGTACAGGTTTGTGTATGTATGTAGGCATACCTGTGCATGTATGTGTGTGCAGGCACACGTGTACAGGTATACCTGTGCACATGTATGTGTGTAGTTACCTAGTAGCCCAGAGGAGCATTCTGAAATCCACCTCAGACATGTCTGTCCCCTTCCCAGAGTCCTGTCCTAGGGAGAAGTTCAAATCTCCCTGGTGGCCCTCAGCACCCTGCCAGTCCCCATACTGCCAGCCTCTTGTTCTGTTTTCTTCACTGCCTTGATCCTACTTGGTCCCTGGGTCTTAAAAAGCATCACTGGGCGCCGGCAGTGGCATGGTGTAAGGCCGCTAGACTCCCACAAGTTCGACCGTGGTTTTAGTCCAGGACCTGGTGGCTTGCTTTCTCATTTTCCCTCTCTCTTTCACTGTGTCCCTCTCTGGTCAAATTTAAACAAACAAACAAATTAAATTAAATACTTCAAAAATAAAAAAGCTATCGGGACCAGCAGTTAGCGTAATGGCTATGTCGCTGGACTCCCATATAGTTGACCGCGGTTCATGTCCCAGACCCGGTGGCTTAAACTCATGCCGGGCACGTGTGCGTGCGTGCCCAAGATCCCAAGGGGAGAATGGAGGAGAAGGGATTGTGGCATGGCCATCCCCCCTGGTGGGTGATTTCTCGCTTTCTGTCTCTGTCTCTCTCTGTCTGTCTGGCGAGTGCACGTGCCCTATAGCAAAAAAAAAACTCTTCAAAATAAATAAATAAGCTATCACTGGGGACCAGGAGATGGCAGAATGGTTACATTGCTGGACTCCCATGTAGTTGACTGCAGTTTGAGTCCCGGACCCGGTGGCTTAAAAGTCATACCAGGCATGGTATGTACATGCATGCCCAAAATCCTGAGAGAAGAATGGAGGAGAAGGTATTGCAGCGTGGTCATCCCCCTGGGGAGTGACATTTCCCTTTCTGTCTCGCTGTCTATTTCTGTCTCTCCAGCGAGTGTACACGCTCTATAGCAAAAATCTCTGTCTCTGTCTCTCTGGCATAGGTGGCCTTCCTTGACTGCCACCCCTCCCTGAGCCCCCAGGCACTTCCGTCCTGCGCTGGCCTGGTCTCAGCATGAGCCACAGCTGCAGCAGTCAGGAAGGCCCCTCTCCAGACAGGCCCTGCGCACCCGAGGCAGGAGCCCTGGACGCTTCCCTCACCTGCCCCAGTGCCCAGCATGCCCCAGGCCCACAGTGAGGGCAGAGCACGTCTGATAACGAATGAAGAAGGATGTGCTGGGTGCATGAGCGGGGAGGCCGCTGGTGCAGGGCGGCTTTGCAGCTCATGTGTGCAAAAGTGTGTCCCTACACTTAGTGACGGGGCTGGAGAAAGGGGCGGGCAGAGTGCCCTACTGCCCCCGGCCCCAGTCCCCTGTGCAGCCAGTGGACGCCCTGCGGTTGCTTTGTCTGGGAGGGAGAGAAGCCAGGTGAAGGGGGCAGCTGTCACAGGCTCCATCCTTCCTGGCTGACCTCTCCGCGACCTCCATCTGCCCAGCCTGGGCCCCTCCACTGAATGGGGGTGGGGCGGAGACCTCCCTGGTCACCAGGGGAAGCCCTGCCAAGTGGCCCCTCTGCCCGCCCCTTCACCCACCAGCTCCTGCTGCGCCCCTGGCCAGGCCAGGAAGAGGTCAGAGCAGAGGCCCTGGAGATGGGGCGAGGCCTGGTCTGGCCCAGAGCCCACACAGCCCGCTCTGTTCCTCACTTACACGGTGGGGCTAGGGGTCAGCCACGGCTGTGTGGCCTGGAGCAGGTCACTCCAGCTCTCTGACCCTAGTCCTGCCACCTGCAAAATGGCCCAGCAGCGCTCATTTGCAGTAATGAGCTGTTTACAGAAGGCGTAACACACATCTGGGGATGGACAGGCTCTGGAAGTCTGTCCTTCCTCCTGCCGCCTCACCTCCTTCCTGCTGTACGTCCCCAGAGCACCCCAATGGGGCAGGGCAGGTCTGTCTAGCTTATCTCTGCATTCCCAGCCCTTAGCACTGTGCTTGGCACCTGGTAGGGGCTCCATAAATGTTTGTTAAGGGGCCGGCATGGTGGTTAAGGCACTAGACTCCCACATGGCCGACTGTGGTTCAAGTCCCCGACCTGGCAGCTTGCTTTCTCACTTTTTCTCTCTCTGGTGAGCCAGGTGTTTCTTGTCCTATAGCAAACTAAATAATAATAATAATATAATTAAATAAATAATTCTTATTATTTTTTTCAAATTATTTTATTCAATTTCATTTATTCATTCATTCATTTATTTTAATTTGACCAGAGAGACACAGAGAGAGAGAGAGAGAAGAAAGTAAGAAAGCAAGCCACCAAGTCCGGGACTCGAACCATGGTCGGCCATGTGGGAGTGTACAGAGCCTTAACCACCGTGCCAGTTGCCGATCTCCAATAATACTTATTGTAAAAACGTTTGTTGAGGGGGCTAGCAGGTGGCATGGTGGTTAAGAGCGCTGGACTCCCACATGGCCGACCACGGTTCATGTCCCGAATCTGGTGGCTTGCTTTCTCACTTTCCCTCTCTCTCACTCTGGTCAAATTAAAATAAATAAATAAATAAAGTTAAATAAAATAATTCTTAAAAAAAAAAAGTTCATTGAATAAATTAACCAGCAGCATCATTTAGGAACAAAGCACTTCTCTCTTGGCTCAGTTTCCTCATCTGCAAATTGAGTCCACAAACTGGGAACATCAAAGTCCCTTCAGCTTTGAAATAAGGACGGGAGGGGCCAGCAGGTAGCACGGTGGTTAAGGCATTGAACTCCCACGTGGCCGACCATAGTTTAAGTCCCAGACCCTGCGGCTTGAAAATCACACTGGGAACATGTGTATGTTTACCCAAAATCATAAGAGAAAAATCAAAAAGGGATTGTGTCGTAGTCACTCCCGTAGGGGGTGATTTCTCACTTTCCCTCTCTCTCAGGTACACATGCCCTAAGGCAAAACCTAAAAGAAGAAGGAAAGAGAAAAGGACGGATTGTTGCCACTGCTGCGGGTCTTTGGGTCTTGTCTGGCATATCCACGCTGACACCTCGCGAGGGCCCCTTGCCTGGACGTTGTACCAAAGCTCCATTTCCTATCTACTTCTGCCATGACCCCTACTCACCAGCACTGCCCTGGCACGGGATCTTCAACACACAAACCTGTCTGGTGAAGGCGGGCCTTTAGCATGGCCACAGGGCTCTGTGTGGTCCAGCCCTGGGACCGCTTCAGCCTCACCTATCCAGAAGTCTCTCCTCTTCCCAGCTCACAGGGCCTCCCCTCTGCCCGATGCTCCCCACGACCCTCCCCCAGCCCTTTGCATGTGCTGTCCCCTGCAGCTTCACCTGACCTGTGTCTAGGGCTTCACTCTGGGACGCCTTCCCCAGCCTCTGCCCAGCTTCGGCCCCACTGCCAGCACGTGTCACGTGGAGACTCATGTCCGCTGAAACTGCCAGGCGTTTCCTCTCTGGACCACACGCTCTGGCCTGGCTTGGGTCCCCGCTCCGTTGCTGTTACCCAGCAAGGGGCTGGCACGTGACAGAGACTAAAGCCAGCGGCCCCTCTGCATGGGATGGGGTCTTTGAGGGTCTTCACGGAGCACCACAGTGCCCGAGGAGTGGGGCCACACAGGAACGAGCGTGGCTAGGTGGAGGTGGCAGCCATTCCTGAGGAATGGGCCCCAGAGGGAAGGGGTGGCCTCTGGCTGCACACGCCCAGTTCCTGCCGGCTGTTCCACCATGCGACAACACGCTCTTCGGGGAGGGCTACATTAGCCAAGATGTTCTGGAATAAATCCATTCTCTGAGTCGGCTCCTCCTGGAGAAGCTGATTCTGAGGTCTGAGCGGAACTCAGTCCTATACTTGTTACTGTGCCTCCTTGGGCAGGGTGCCCCTCTCTGGGCCTTGGTTCCTCACACATAGAATGGAGACAGTACTGGTCCGACCGCACAAGGTGGGAGTCAGCGACAGCGCCTGCAGCTCCCTGTGTCCAGCTGAGCACCAGCGTGGGCGTCCTCAGGGGGCCCATGACATGGGGCTGGTTTGTGGCTGCCATTAGGAAGGTGATGGAGGGTGCCTCCGGGGGAGTGCCGAGCATGTTCGTGCATGTGAGTGTGCGTGAGCCAGCAGAAGGGCCTTCAGAGGAGGGGAGCGAAGGGAAGGGCTGGGAGACCCAGCACTGCAGCAGCCAAGCCGGAGGCTCAGAGGCGGGAAGGTCAGGGGCCTCACAGGCCCAGGTAGGAGGAGCCTAGGGACCAGGAAGCTGGAATCAGAATCCAAATTCACAGAGAAAGGGAGACGCCAGGGCCCGGAGGCCGACCTGGCTCCACCACACGCTGGCGCCTGGTGGCGAGGACCCGCGTTGAGCCAGCTCCTGTCTCCTGTTTGAATGACAGCCACGGGACCCTGACTGGACCCTGGCTCTCAGAGCCTCTATTTGCTCGCTTATAGAAGAGGGATAACAGAACATCCCCGAGGACTTGTTGCCCAGGGCTGCCATCACAGAGGCCCCCAGTGGGTGCCTCGGACATTGCCAGGTGGGCCAGCAGGTGGCGTGGAGGTTAAGGCGCTGGATCCCACATGGCCAACTACACAGTTCAAACTCTGGACCCGGGGGCTCAAGAACCACGTCGGGCATGTGTGCATGTCCCTCTGGTGAGTGCACGTGCCCTGTAGCAAAAACTAAAAAAAACTTGCCAGAGGGCATGTGCACTTGGCAGAGAGAGAGGAGATGGGGGAGATGAGGACTGGGATTAGTGTCCTTATAAAAGCAGCCCCAAGGGCCCAGTGGGTGGCGTGGTGGTTGAGGTGCTGGACTCCCACATGGCTGACTGTGGTTTGAGTCCCAGACCTGACAGGTTGTTTTCTTACTTTCTCCCTCTCTCTGTCTTTCTCTGATGAGTGCACACATCCTATAGCAAACTAGAAAACAATAATAATGCATAAAATTAAATTAATTTTTTTAAGAGAGAGATTTTTGCTATAGGGTGCATGCACTCACTAGAGAGAGAGACAGAGAGAGATAGAAAGTGAGAAATTACACCCCAGGGGGGATGGCTATGCCACAATCCCCTCTCCTCCATTCTCCTCCTGGGATCTTGGGCACACACACACACGCGACCAGTGTGAGTCTCAAGCTGTCGGGTCCAGGACTCAAACCATGGTCGACTACATGGAGTCCAGCGACATCACCATTATGCCATCTGGTGGCCCCTAAAATTCTTTAAAAATAATAATAAAAAAAAAGGCCCTAAGAGCAATCCACTGGGGTGTGGTCACACCACAAGCCTGTCACCATGTCTCTGTCCTGTCCGAGTCTGGGGCATGCATGCACACACACAGAATGTGACTGGGACTCAAACCGGTCAGCCACGCGGGATCCGGCTCTCACCCACTGGGCACAGCACCAGCCCAGAAACTAAGATGTCATGCTCAGGACGGAGGCAGAAGTCTGAGGTGTGGGCGGGGAGCTTTCTTCTGAGCCCTTTCCTGGCCACAGGGAAATGGCAGCCTTTCCCCTGGTCCTACTTTCCTCTTCTAAGGATACCCTCACCCTGGATGAAGGCCCATCCTAATGACCGCACTTGAACTTAATCACCTCTTTAAAGACACAGTCCTTGCAGGCTGCTGTGGTAAGTGCCACTGGCCGTGCGGCTTACAAATACTGACCTGCCTCCGAAGGTTGGGGCTGGCGCCCAGAGGCCAGATCTGGGACTGCTGAGGCCCGTCCTGGTTCACGGGTGGCACCTTCTTGCTCGGACCTCCCTCACAGGGAGGAGGTGAAAAGCCCTCGGGCCTCTTTTTTAAGGACACTAATCCTCCTTTGTTTTTTTTGTCTTTTTAAAGTTTTCTTATAGGGCATGTGTGTGTTGGCCAGACAGAAAGAGAGGAAAAGTGAGACCTCCTCCCTCAGGGGAGATGGCCACACCTCAGTCCCTTCTCCTCTGGGGATTTTGGGCTTTGCACATAGGCCCTACATGTATTCAAGCCACCCGGGGCCGGGATTTGAACTGTGCAGGTGGCTATGTGGGACTCAGCACCTTAACCACCACACCACCTGCTGTTCCCCTAATTCCATCCACTTTTTCTTTTAGAGGTTTTTGCCTTAGGGCCCATATGCTCATCAGAGAGAGACAGAGATGGTGGGAGGGAAAGTGATAAATCACCCCCAAGGGGAGTGGCCACTGCAATCCCTCTTCTCCATTCTCCTCCTGGGATCTTGGGCACATATACGCACATGCACCCGGCATGAGTCTCAAGCCACCGGGTCTGGGACTCGAACTGCAGTCAGCCATGTGGGAGTCCAGCGACATAACCGCTACACCATCTGCTGGCCTCCTAATCCCACTTTTAAAAAAGGTTATTTTATTCATTTTTTTCCATGAGCAAGAGAGACAGACAGAAAGACAACACCTCCAATAGGTTATTTTTTTTAGAGAGAGATTTTTGCTATAGGGTATGTGTGTTCACCAGAGAGACAGAGAGAGAGACAGAGAGTGAGCAGCCCCCTCCCCCCCCCAGGGGTGATTTCAATCACAATCACAGCCCCATTTCCTCCATTCTCCTCTCGGAATTTTGGGCATGCATGCACATGCACCAGGCAAAAGTTTCAAGCAGCCAGGTCTGGAACTTGAACCATAGTTAACCACACTGGAGTCCGCACCTTAACCACACCACCACCTTCTCTAGCCCCTCCCATAGGTTCTTGACACAACAACCCACCTCCAGCCTCAGCCAGCCCCAGGTCATGGGCATGCGTATGCCCACCAGACCCAGAAAGGCCTCTGCGTGCATGCTGGCACTGCACCACTGCACCACTGCCTGGGCCCCAGCACTCCCCTTTTCTAGTTTGCCAGAGACAGATGGGGGCAGGGGAAGTGAGAAACCAACCCCAGGGGAGAGGCCATGCGGAAATGTCTTCTCCATTCTCCCCTTGGGATCTTCTTGGGCATGCATGCACATGTGCACGGTGATATTCAAGCCAGGTCCTGGACTTGAATCGTGTAGTTGGCCATGTAGGATCTAACCACCTTACCCACCACGCCACTGCTGGCCTCCCACACCCTTTAATACCATCACACTAGAAATTAGGTTTCAACCAATCTATGAATCTCGGGGGGACGCAAACATTCAGAGCTCAGTCCCTTATCTCCAAATACGGTCACGTTCTCTGGCACGAGGGCTTGGGACTTCAATACACGAACTTAGGGGACAACATTCAGACCCTCACACCTGTTTTAGTCTGGGCTAAAGTAAAGGCTGATGCACCTGCAGTTTGTCTGGGATCCTGAGGCAGGCGTGAGGGGTCGGGCGGGCAGAGAACAGGAAAGAGCCGACATGACCATGCACTGCTGCCTTCACCATTAAGGAGTCTGGCGCCCCAGCCCCAGGGCTCACGGGAGCTGCCTCAGAAGTGCATCCCAGGAAGAAGGGGGAGCACGGGTCCCAGGGCTCCACTGCCCGGGATAAGGGTCGGCCTGTGGGATGCTAATGCCTCTGTGCTTGCGGTTGCGCATGTGCGACTGCGGAGTGGGCTACTGTGGGGAGAACAGGCACCCCACACCCTATGTCAGAGATGCCTCAGGGCAGAAATCAAGATGCTAGCTCGAGGGCCTAGGGTTAGGCAGTGTCAGGTTGCAGCCGCGGGAAGCTTGCCACAGCCCCGCAAGAGCTACGGACCTCCGCTGGGCTCGGTCAGGAGCTTGGAAGTGGGACAGGACAGCTGCTCGGGGAGTCCACCCCTTGCAGCGCTCAGCTCTGCCCCTGCCCTGCACTGGGTCTGCCCACGAGGGTCCCCTTCAAGGTGCCAGCTAGCTGTGGTCCCGTAGGGAGGGTCACTGAGCAGCTGGAGGCCCCGCCTCTGTGCCCACGGTGAGCTGATCTCCGCCTGTGGGCCTGCTTCCTGGCAGCGTGACCCCGGTGAGATGAGATGGGACGCCGTGATAGCTGGGAGTTCAGTGGCCCACATCGTGAGCGGTAGACCCTGCTCTCACTCCCCTTCTCCCCAGCCCTCTCCCCCTCCACCTGTCCCAGGTAACCAGGACCTCTCTTCTGACAAGCTAAGGGTGCCAGGACGAGAAGGACACCCCCCTCAGTGGGGCTCCAGGGGATGGTGAGGGGCCAGGCCTATTTCCACAGCTGGCCCTGGGGGTGCAGCACCAGCAGCTGGGTGCTGGCTCCGTCAGAGTGCTGCCCGAGCAGGCCGCCAGCCTCCATGGGGCCACAGTGCCGGGTGAGGCGGCTCACGCTCCGTGATCCTTCCTTGCTGTAAAGTGTGTCCAGTGACCTGCAGTCCAGCTGGACAGAATCCCATGTTCCCGGGTTGGGCCTTTAGATGCATTCCGGATGCAGTCGGGGAACTTGAGGCTCAGGGCAGGGTTCCGTGAGCGGGTAGGGGAGCTGGGCCAGAGACCCGGGCCTTACAATTGTGTGCCCTCAATTACGAGGCCACTACCCGCCTTCCGCTGATGGCTTGGGCACACATCTCTAAAAGGAGAGGCCTTGCCTGCCTGCCCTGGCCCAGGAAATGTCAACGAGCCACCCCAGGCGGCCTTAGGGGAGGTTGCTACGCTGACCCACAGAAGCCTTTCAGAGATGACTGGGAGCCAAGGCCATCAACTCAGGGGCAGGACAAGGGGACTCCAGTCCCTTAGTGCCCATCCCTTGCCCAGCTTCTGTCTGGGATCCTGGAGTCCTTCCTGACTGTCACAGGTCACCCATGGTACGGAGAGGGCAAGAAGTCTGCCTAGGTCACCCAGCAGCCTGAGTTCAGTCCCGACTCCCAGTCCAGGGCGCCCCTGGCCATACCCACAAGGAGACGAAGGTGAAGCGGGGCCCACTGCCTCCCACAGAGCCCCCGTGGTGAGTGCTTACTGGCTACGTGCCCAGCGACCCAAGAGGACCGCGCTGGGCGGAGGCGAGCTCTGTGTCGCTCCTTCCCTCCCCTGCTCACAGCATTTGGTTGCTAGTAGTCTCTGTCGTTCATTTTCTGCCGAGTCACTGCTTGCAACCCAATCTCGGGGCTGATGTGCCCCGAATTGGAAGAAAGAAAGATGGACAGAACCTCAGAACCTCTCCAGCTCCATTTCTGACCAGAGGAAACTGAGGCCGGGCAAGTCCTGAGGTTGGCTCAGTCCTGGAGCACCGCCCTCTGCAGCAGCCCGGCCCCTCCCCTCCCTGGTCCCCCACCACCATGGACCCTCTGTGGGAGCTGTTGGGAACCGGGGGAGGGGTGGCCAGCAGGAGGGCCTGCCCAAGCCACCCCCGCCCCCAGGGCTGGGCCTCCTGCAACAGCCCAGCACCACCCGGGCTGGCAGGAGACTGCCTGCTGTATTCATTTTTCTCTCTGCTCTCTTTCCCTCCCTGGTGGTCTTGCCCTCTCCAGGGTCTGGAGCCCAGCTCTGTCCCCTACAAGTACCTTGGGCAGACCCCTGTGGGCAAGCCAGGGCAGGCGGGCACCACCAGAGTCCCTTCTGACCCTGACTGTAGCCCTGCTCAGAGGCGGAGGGCGCTCTGGCCTCCCTTCCATCTGTCTGCCTGCACCCCACTCCTCCCCGGTGTCCTCCAGCCCCCACCAGCCCTCTCTCTGGCCCTCCTACAGATTCTCCCACAGGGAGACTCTCCCACTCCACATGGCCAGCTCGCTCCTGCTGCCCACCCTCCCAGAGAACGCCGAGTCTGCAGGTTTCCCGCGACCTTCAGCGGCGTTGGGGAGGTGGCAGCTCCCAGCTTTGCAGAGGGGCGGGGGCGGGGCCTTCGGCTGCAGCCCGGCCTGGCCCTGGGGGCGGCATTGCCCGGCACCCCACACCCTATCCCATTACCTTGCTTTATTTCTCCACAGCCTTTCTCATCTTCTCACTCACTGTGTGCCTCACTTCTGTCCGCCCCTCATTAGAACGCCAGCTCGGCAGGCGGGGATTCTGTCTGCGCGGTCACTGGCGCTCTGTCCCCAGGCCCTGTCCCCAGCGTCTAGTGGAGCCTGCCTGCAGCAGGTGCTCTGGGAGCTGATGGATGAGTTTCCTCCGTGCTCTCTAACGACTTACCAGCACCACCTATTGCCTCTGATCGACAGCCCTGCGTGCCAGGACTACACCGGCCAGGTCCCTCCGGAAGATGGGGAAACCGAGGCTCAGAAAGGAGGGGCCGGGGGAAAGACCAGTGCGTGGTCACACAGTGGTAAGTGGCAAAGTCTGCATTGGCACCCAGGTGTCCAGGCCTTGGTGCCTCCGCTCTTAGTCCTGGCCCGGGCATCACCAGCCACCACCCACAAAGCCGGTAACGCTAAGAGGCGCTGGAGTACCCCAAGTCCCCGAGACCTTCGGCCACGCCCCTGCTGAGGAGTGGAGAAACTGAGGCACCTGGCCTCCTCGGGTTCCTTGGAAGCCTCCTTCCGGTCCCCGACCCGCCCACCGCCGACCCCGCCCCTCTGCAGCCCCCGGCCCGAGGCGGAGCTTAGCCGGCGCCCACCGGGAGCCAGAGAGGGAGAGAAAAATGAGTTTTCCTGCCGCCCGGTGGCGGTGTCAATTGATCGCGCGCGGGCGGGGGCTGCGCGCCGGGCTGGGGGCCTCGCTCGCAGCTGCCGGCGCACAATTATCGGGAAAAAACTGGGGCGGCTGCTGCGGTGAAATTAGTTATCGATCCCTCGGCGGGGCCGCGGGGCCGCGCTCGGCGCTGACGGCTGCAGACCCCGGCCGGGCCCCGCTGGGCGGGGTGGGGGCCGGAGAGGGGAGGCGGCGGGGGCGCGGGGCGGGCTCGGCTCTCTCCTCCCGGCTCCAGCCTCCGCCTCTCCTCGCCCCGCGCCCTCCCGCGCCGCTCGGCGCTCTCCTCTCCCATTCATCCTGCCGCCGTATCGACCAGCGGCCGACCCCCGCGCGGCCCGGCGCCCCCGCCCGCTGCCCTCTCCCTGCCCAGCTCGGCCACCCCGCGCGGGCCGCCGCGCCCGCAGGGCCTGCACCCAGCGCCTGGCACACGCGGGCCGGGCCGTGCCCGGGGGAGCCCTCGAGCTCGCTGGGAGGAGGAAGGACCCCACCGAGAGAAGGCCGGGGAGCAGGGTGGGGGCAGATCCGGCTCGTAGCCCCGCTTCCTGGGGCCGTCGCGCGACCCCTCCGAGCTGTTTCTCACCTAGAAGCGGCGCGGCGGTGCTCCCTGCGCCTGCCTGCCCGGAGGGCGAGGGCCAGGCTTCCGGAGAGTGCCTGCGCTTGCTCGCGTGCCCAGCCCAGACGCCGCTGGGGCTGTAGTTTGCTTATCACGGATTCTTTCCAGCCCTGTGTCTGATAGATAAACTAAGCTCAGAGAGGGGACACGCCTTGTCCGGGAACACACAGCGAGTGAGTGGCCTCGAGACTTCAGAACCGGGCTCTCAGGAGAGCGGGGAAGGGAGGGGGGCGACGCGGCGGGAGGGGCAGGAGCCGCTGGAGGTGAGTCCCGGCCCCCGCGGCCTGGGCCCGGTGGGCCTGCTTGGGGCGGGGGTCTTCTTAGCGGAGTGGCTCTGACGTCGCAGAGCCTGGGCAGCCGGGAGGGAAGGGGGCCAGGTCAGGGCCCCCAGCCCTGGCTGAGCCTGTGGCTCTGCAGCCTCAGCGGGGAGGGAGAGTGGGAAGAGAGGAAGGGGCAGGGGAAGGAGGGAAAGAGGAGATGGCCTTCCTCCTGGACTGGGGAGGGAGAACCTTGCCTGGAGGCTAGGTGATCTGAGTGCCAATCCGGACCCTCACTCACTAGTGTGTGAACTGCAGCTGGTATCTGGCCTCCCCAGGACTTCCACAAAGAGGGGGGTCAGGGGCCGGCAGGTGTCTCCAAGGTTAGCCCAGGACCCATGGCTTCCAAACCACAGCTGGTAGGTGCCTGAAGTCCCCAGAGAAGAAGGGGTCGCCATGGCCATCCCCCAGGGGATGATCTCTCACTTTCCCTCTCTCTCTAGCTCCCTTTTCTATTCTTTTTTCTTCTTTCTGTCTTTCTCTTGTTTTATTTTGCTGGAGGGTGGGCACACTCATCTGCTTTCCTCCTCCTCTACCTGCCTCTGGCCGCACCTGCACCCTACAGCAAACTGAGAAAGGAAAGAGGGGGTCAGATCTTATGTCCCCCAAGGCTCTTTTGCACCCCCACTCCCACCTGCCAGGCACAGCCTCAGCTCCTCTTCATGAAGCACCTACTATGTGCCAGTTACTGCTGGGTGCAGTGGACACAGCGGAGGGCCGGATCCCCAGCCTCCCTCCAGCTCTGGGGGCAAGATGGACATGAAGCAGACCCTGACCCGGCCTGCTCGCACCTGTGGGGGTTGAGGGCCTGTGACAGGGTATGACGGGTCAGCCACAGGGATGGCTCCCAGAGTCAGTGACATTTGAGCTGAAACTGAAGTGGCAGGGATGGCAAGGAGGTGACAAGGGCCAAGGTTTGAGGGCAACAGAAACTGGGAACATTAGAGAAATGAAGAGAGGCCAGCGTTGGGGCAGAGACTGTGCGAGAGTGGCCGGGGAAGAGGGGGAGGGCGGCAGGCTGGGCACTGTGGGCTGGGCACTGTGGGCTGGGCATAGTAGGCTTGGGCATGGTGGGCTGGGCACTGTGGGCTGGGCGTGATGGGCTGGGCACTGTGGGCTGGGCGTGATGGGCTGGGCACTGTGGGCTGGGCGTGATGGGCTAGGCACTGTGGGCTGGGCACTGTGGGCTGGGCACTGTGGGCTGGGCGTGGTGGGCTGGGCACTGTGGGCTGGGCGTGATGGGCTGGGCGTGATGGGCTGGGCACTGTGGGCTGGGCGTGATGGGCTGGGCACTGTGGGCTGGGCGTGATGGGCTAGGCACTGTGGGCTGGGCGTGATGGGCTGGGCACTGTGGAGGAGGTCCGTCTCTGCCCCAAGAGCAGGGGAACAGGCAGGGGTGTGAGCAGAGGATGACCTGGTTCGGTTCAGCCTCCCTGCTGGAAGCCTCCTGGTCTCCCAGGGGCCTGGCCTGCAGGGATCCTGCATGGAGGCCTGGCTCTGTTCGCAGTTCTCTGAGCCTCAGTTTCCTTTTCTGTAAAGTCAGATTACGATCCCTGCGGCTGTGGCAGCTGAGGGCTGTGGGTAGGCGTGGTGGGCTGGGCACTGTGGGCTGGGCGTGATGGGCTGGGCACTGTGGGCTGGGCGTGATGGGCTGGGCACTGTGGAGGAGGTCCGTCTCTGCCCCAAGAGCAGGGGAACAGGCAGGGGTGTGAGCAGAGGATGACCTGGTTCGGTTCAGCCTCCCTGCTGGAAGCCTCCTGGTCTCCCAGGGGCCTGGCCTGCAGGGATCCTGCATGGAGGCCTGGCTCTGTTCGCAGTTCTCTGAGCCTCAGTTTCCTTTTCTGTAAAGTCAGATTACGATCCCTGCGGCTGTGGCAGCTGAGGGCTGTGGGTAGCACAGTTCTGGGTTCAAGTTTCCCTTACAAGCTGTGAGACCTCAGGTAGTGCTCAATGGGTGGCCTCTCAAAGGGGCAGGCCAGCCAAGAAACTCAGGGTCTCTGTGCTCTCCCACCTCGCCTTCCTGGCTCCCCAGATGGGGCTTCAGGAGAGGACCTCAAGATTTAGAATCTTCTCCATGAGAGGGGAGGTGGCAGCCACTCTGCTGGCCACAGGAGTCCTGGCCTGACACTGGGGAGAGGGAGGGAGAGGGAGCTGGGGGCCGAAGTAGGGGCCTGCTCCTGCCTCCTCCGCTCTGGGTTCTGGGGGTCCTGGCTACTGTAGGGAGATAGCGGTGGCCTGTGGTGAAGGAGGCCCAGCCGAAGAAGCCGCGTCCCCTTGCTGACTGCAAAGGAAAACAAAGCTGCAGAGGGACAAGCTGGCATGTGGGGAAGAAGCCAGGCATGGTGGCTGCACCCAAAGTCCCAGCGGTTCAGGAGCCTGAAGCAGGAGGATTGCAGGTTTGAGACCAACCTGAACAACATAGCAAAACTCTGTCGCTGGGGCCGGCAGGTGGCGTGGTGGTTGAGGGTGTACTCCCACATGGCTGACTGGTTTGAGTCTCGAACCTGATGGCTTGTTTTCCCCTCTCCCCACCCCGCCGGTAAAATTAAAATAAATAAATTAAGTTAAATAAAATTCTAAAAACAAAACAAAAAACAAACCCTGTTGCTAAAATAAATAAGTAGAAGACTGGAGTGGGGCCCAGGAGAACCTAGCCTCAGCACAGCACTGCCCGGCTCTATGCCCCGAGAGGGTTCCGTCTCCACCTGTGGGCCACGAGAGGACAGACCACTGCACCTGGGTGTCAAACCATCTGCCCCCGCCCAGCCCCACCCCTGCAGGTTAGGAAACAGGCACAGAACACATCGCCCAGTGTTAAGGTAGGCCAAGACGGATCAAGAACTGCCACCTGGGACCAGCAGGTAGTGTGGTTAAGGCGCTGGACAGTCCCACATGGCCGACCAGGGTTCAAGTCCTGGACTTGGTGGCTTGCTTTCTCACTTTCCTCTCTCTCTCTCTGGTTAAATTAAAATGAATGAATGAATAAATAAATAAATCTTAAAAAAGAAAAAAAAAAAAAAACTGCCACCCTGGCCCCGAGGCCCTGTGTCTTCCGGGCCGACCCATCCTCCCAGCCGCGTTTTTTTCCCCTACCAGCATCTGATACTCCTGCCATCAATATACACAGGGTGAGCAGAGGAGTATGTGGAGGCCCTGCTCCGAGGCACCCACTCCCTCGCAGGACACTCAAGGCCCTGGCCAGTCAGGTCCATCCCTCCCTCCCTCCTCTGCCTTCCCCCAAACCTAGGCCTGATTTCCTGCCACATTGGACTCCTGTCCTGTCCCCACACCCTCCTGTCACCCTCCTGCCTCTGAGCCTTGCCTAGGCTGTTCCCCGGCCAGTCTCTGTGCTGGGCATGCAGGATGCAGCTGGAGCAAGGGGCTTCGAGAGGGTGTGTGAGTATGTATCTGGTGTGTACCTGGGAGGGTATGGGGCCACTCTTCATTGGGCTTTTAGCATAATCAGGGGTTATGAGCACGTATGCATATTTGCATGGATAGCTTTGCATGTGCGTAGGTGTGTATGCATTATGTGCATAAGCATGGCCATGCATGTACAGGTGTATAACTGAATAGCTCCACACATGTACCTCTTCCTATGCATGTATGCATTTGTGTTTGTGCACGTATGCATTTGTGTGTATGCATGTGCATCTTGGTGCATGTTTACACATGTCCATTTTACATATGTCTGTGTGTAAGTTTATACTTGGTTTTCAGTGCACATTTATAGCTCGGTGAACATTTATGTGAATGTGTTTTTTTCTTTTTTTTAAACTGGAGAGTGGATGCACTCACTAGAGAGATGGAAAGAGGAGAGAGAGAGAGAGAGAGAGAGCACTTCCTAATGAGGAGGCATGGTCGTGCCAGAATCCCTTCTCCTCCCTCTCTCCAACTGTTGGGGTTGTGGGGTATGCACACACACCGGCATGTTTCATCAGCCACTGGGTATGGGACTCAACCTGCAGTTGGCCACGTGGGACCCAGCTCCTTCACAAGGCCATGGGGCCACCTCCTGTGGGTGTGTGTTGGCACCCAGCACAGGCCTCTCTGTGGGTGCATAGATTGCACAGGTGTGGATGAAGTGACCCTGAGGGCCCATACCTGATGTATGTGTGTCTGCACGCATGGGTGCAGAATTCCCGCACACCTTGGTGGTTTCCGTGTGTGCATGTGTGTACCTCCTCTGCACACATGCACACGAGTGTGGGTCGCTCCTGCAAGCACATGCACATTTCTGTGGGTGCTCGTGTTTGCCACCACGCACATTCCAAGCGCACACGCGGTGCCCTGTGTGTGATCACACAGTTATTTGGGGCACTGGAGGAGGGTGTGATCCTGTGTTTCTGCCTGGGGCTAGAGGACAGAGCCAGCGGTGGACTTGGCTCCCGGGTGCCTGGTGGAGGATACTGCCGAGGAGGGAGGCAGAAGCCAACCAGGGCCACCCATTGGCCCCCTCACCCTTGTCTGCCCTGCACCTGGCTGGGCTTCAGGGAAACAGCCTCTCCCACCCACCCAGGCCTCAGGGCTAGCAGAGCAGGAGAAGCAGGTGGCCCTGACAGCAGGTGGTGGCCTCCCCTGGGCCCTTTGCCAAGGGAGGCTCTCTGAGCCTCTGCTGCAGCTGCTGTGCCCCACCCTGAGCGCGTGCCGCTCACACCTGCGGCTGGTTCGCTGCTGGGAGCATCCGGCTCCAGGGCCAGGTTGGGGCCTGCTTGTGCCTTTCCATCCCAAATCTCTGGCTTGAAGGTCCAGGCTGGGCAGGGCCAGGGTACTCCTCCTCGATTACGAGAGCTGCCTGGGAAGGCAAGGAGGGCAAGCCTTCTTTACACTCGCGCATCTGCCTGGGTGTCGTGGAAAATCAGCTCTTCCGCTGTCCCTGGGGACATTCCCAGCCTGTCTGCGATGCCCTCCCACCCACCACAGCTTGCCCTCTGCCCAGGCTCCCTCTCCCTCTGCAGTTCCCGCCAGCCCTGTACCTGGGATCAGGCAGTCAACTCCTGGTGTAGCACCTGGCCTCTGAGGACTTTGGGTCACCTAGAGCCCTCCTCTCCTGCCACCACAAGGAACCCCTGGCCAACAGGCTGACCTTTCCCTGCCTTCATTGGATCAGCCCAGGGATTTGCCTTGCCCCTGCACCATGAATCACCCTGACCTGGTCACTGCTGTCAGGCCCTACTTCTGAAGCCTGAAGTTCAGCCAGCCCTGCCTCTTCCCACCCTCTGCCCTCCCCACATCTGGCCCTCAGTCTCCTGGGAAGTACCTTCACTTGCCACCTTGTCCCGGACTCTGTCCCCTAGGTTCTTTCCCCAGGACTCCTGTCTACCACTTTCTGTCCGATATCTTGTGACAATCCCATTCCAGACTAGCCTCACCAGACACGACTTCTGCACAATGACATCTAGACCTTAGACCGGCCTCATCACAGCCGCTGCCTCTGGCACCCCTTCGATTGCCCTGCTCCCTGCGTGTCCCTTCTCAGCACCCCCAGATGGCTGTTCTTGCCCTGCCTCTTTACTAACTGACGGTGTGTCCTGGAGTCTGGCCCTGGCCCTCAGCCCTCCCCGACAGTGCCCTCCACACCCATGGCTCCCTGGACTGTGGCCCTGCTGCGTTCTGAATGCCAGACCCAGCATATCTGCTGCCCTTGGACACCTAACCTGGTGTCCCCACAGTCCAGCAGGCCCTCTCCACCCTGGTTCCACCCTACCTGCCCCTCCAGGCTGCTGTCTCCGGGAATGGTAACCCAGCCATGGTATCCCACCTAGAAGCTGAGACATCGGCCACCCTTGCCTCTCCTCACATCCCCTCTATATCCAATAGAGGGGCGCTTCTGGGTTTTTTGTTTTATTTTTTTATTATTATTATTATTTTGCCAGAAGGCATGTGCACATGCATGAGAGAGAGAGAAAGAGAGAGAGAGAGAGAGGGTGAGAGCGCGAGCATACTCCCAATGGGGTGTGTTCACGCTGCCATCCTTTCTCCTCCACCTCCCCATCCCACCAGGACCCAGCATGTGTGCATACAGCTGGTCTGTTTTTCAAGCTCATGGGACCAGGACTTGAACCTTGGCTGGCCATACGGGGTCTGATTTCCTCTCTGCAATGCCTAATTGCTAAGACTGGCCCTGTGTTTGGGCTTTGTTGAGAGTCTTGGATATAGATTTCATGACATTTGAAAATTTCCCAGCTGTTGAATCTCCCGATATATTTTTTTAAATAATTATTTTATTTTTTTATTTATTCATTCATTTATTTTTAAATTTGATCAGAGAGAGACAGAGGGTGAGAGTGAGAGAGAGGAAGTGAGAAAGCAAGTCACCAGATTCAGGACTTGAACCCCGGTCGGCCATGTGGGAGTGTCCAGCGCCTTAACCACCACGCCACCTGCTGGTCCCCTCTCCCGATATTTTTTATGTTCTTGTTTGGTGAGACTCCAATTATACATGTATTAGGCTGCTTGGAATTACCCCGTGCCCACAGGGTGGTGTCCCCCCCTCCCTCCGTGCCTTCCTGCCTTTTCTTTCTCTTTCTTTCTTTCTTTCTTTCTTTCTTTCTTTCTTTCTTTCTTTCTTTCTTTCTTTCTTTCTTTCTTTCTTCCTTCCTTCCTTCCTTCCTTCCTTCCTTCCTTCCTTCCTTCCTTCCTTCCTTCCTTCCTTTGTTTCTTCCTTTTTTTTGGGGGGGGGAGAAGTTTTTGCTATAGGGCATGTGCTCTTGCCAGAAAGACAGAAACAGACAGAGAGACAGAAAGCGAGAAATCACCCCCCGGGGAAATGGCCATGCCACAATCCCTTCTCAATTCTCCTCTCGGGATCTTGGGCACGCACGCACATGCGCCCGGCATGAGTTTAAGCCACCGGGTCTAAGACTAGAACTACGGTCGACTACATGGGAGTTCAGCGACATGGCCATTATGCTAATTGTTGGTCCCCCTTCCTGCCTTTTCTTTCTTTCTTGGACTATTTTTTCTCTGTTTCACGTTGATAGCTTTTACTGTTGTGCCTTCACGTGCATTCACGGGTTTTTCTCTTTCGCCTTGTCTAATCTACTATTAATCCTGTTTGGCGTATTTTTCATCTCAGACATTGTCATTTTCAGCCCTAAAAGTTCAATTTAAAAAATCTTCTATGGTGCTACTTCACTTTTTGAAAATACGGAATTTAGTTACAGTAACTGCTTGAGTCCTCTGCTAGTTCTAACATCTGTGTCCATTCTGGGTCAATATCAATTAATTGATTATTCTCTTCTTTTTATTATTATTTTTTATAGGTTTTTGTCATAGGGAGCATGTGCTTCCCAGAGGGAGACCAAGGACAGTAAAAAAGTGAGAGATCACCCCCAGGGGGATGGTCATCCACAGTCCCTTCTCCTCCATTCTCTTCCTGGGATCTTGTGCATACATGCACACACACCTGGCATGTTTTTCAAGTCGTTGGGTCTGGGACTCGAACCCAGCCATATAGGAGTCCAGTGATGTAACCACTATGTCATCTACTGGCTCAATTGTTCTCTTTTTTTTTTTTGGAGAGGTTTTTCGCTATAGGGCGCGTGTGCTCGCCAGACAGACAGAGAGAGACATAGAGACAGAAAGCGAGAAATCACCCCCCAGGGGGGATGGTCACGCCGCAATCCCTTCTCCTCCATTCTCCTCTCAGGATCTTGGGCACACACACACACGCGCCCGGCGTGAGTTTTAAGCCACCGGGTCCAGGACGCAAACCGCGGTCGACTACGTGGGAGTCCAGTGACATAGCCATTACGCTAACTGCTGGTTCCCAATTGTTCTCTTCTTTACGGGTCATATTATCCTGTCACTTCTCATGCCTGGTAATTTTTTATTGTATGGTAGACATTGTGAATTTGGATCTATTATATTCTTTTAAGTCTTCTTTAACTTTGTTCTGGAAAACATTTAAGCTATTTGGAAGCCAGTTGATCCTTTTGGGTCTTGTTTTGTGACTTCTTAGGCGGGTCCAGGCAGTGCTCCACTTCTGGGGCCCGATGCCCAGTGAGTATGAGTTTTCCAGTCTGGCTGTGGTACAGGCACTAACCCAACCCTGTGGGAGCAGCACTGTCTCTCTAGTCCCTCACAGGTGGTTCTTACTCCAGCCTCTTGAATACCACTGTTAGGTGTATGTTTTTCCTGAAATTTTTAGTTCTTACAGTTGAGATAATAAATCAGACCTCTTTTTACTCCATTTTGATCAAAAGCAAAAGTTAGTCACCCGTAATTCCCGAATCTGGACCAGTCTCATAGCATAGCAATTAAGTGCTGTGCATAGGGAGCTTAATCCCACAGAGCTGACTGCAGTTCAAATCTTGCAGCTTGAAAAACACACTGGGCACGTGTGTGTGGAAGCCCCGGATCCTGGCAGGAGGGAGATATGGAGGAATAAAGGGCATTGGTGTGACCATGCTCCCCTGGGAAGCACTTTTTTTCCTCTCTGGTTCTTTATGTACCCTCTGGCATTAAAAACAGTGATAATTCCTGGGGCCAGCAGGTGGCATAGTAGTTAAAGTGCTGAACTCCCACATGGTTCACGGCATTTCCAGTTCCAGAATGGTGGCTTGAAAATCACACCAGGCATGTATGAGTGCATGCCCAAAATCCCAGGAAGAAAATGGAAGAGAAAGGATTGCATTATGGCCATCTGCCCTGGGGGGTGAGTTTTCTCTGTCTCTGTCTCTGTCTCTCTCTGGTGAGCACATGCACCCTAGGCAAAAACCTTAAAAAAAAAAGAAAAAAGTAATTCCTGAATCTCTTTTCTCCTACCCCCAAACCCCGTTAGTGCTCGCCTGTGGGACGCCCATCACCACCCGAGGCCACGTCTCTGCTCATTCAAGGAGTTTTCCATGCAGCAGTAATGAAAGTGACCTTCGCAGAGACCAGCAGTTGGCGTAATGGCTATGTCGCTGGACTCCCACGTACTTGAACACTGTTATAATCTTGGACCCGGTGGTTTAAACTCATGCCAGGCGTGTGTGCGTGCATGCCCAAGATCCCAAGAGGAGAATGGAGGAGAAGGGATTGCGGCATGGCCATCTCCCCAGGGGGTGATCTCTCACTTTCTGTCACTCTGTCTGTCTCTCCAGCAAGCACACACGCCCTATAGCAAAACCTCTCAAAAACAAAAACAAAAACAAAAACAAAAAAAACCACGCTACCTTTGCAGACCGCAGCCCTGACTGCTCCTCCTCAGCCTCAGATCAGTTGCTTCTTACTGTCTTTGGGTTGATTTCAAACTCCTAAACTCCTGCCCAGGGTCCATCGAGTCTCAATCCAGCCAGGCAGACCGAATTGCTTGTGACTGCTCGAGGGGTCGCTGTCTCTCTGCGAGGCCTTTGCTCAGGCTGCTACCTTCTGAGCCTCTTCTGGGCCTCGGCAGGGGAGGGGCCTGCTCCAAGCGTCCTCTCCCCGCTCCCCTCTGTGCACCTGTGTCTTCAGCACAAGGAGTTTATTTTCATACAAGAAAAGGGGAAATTTACACTTAGTTTTTCATGAAATTTTCAAAAAAAAATATTTTCAAATAAATAATTAATTTATTTCTTCCACGAGGGAAGGAGAGAGGCATCCCTAGCAGGTTGTTCATGGAGCAGCCCACCCCCAGCCTCTGCACGTGTGGGGCAGCCTCAGGAGGCAACTCAGGCCTTCCCATGTGGCTTCAGCCTTGCCCAACACTGAGTTGCTGCCTTGCCACACAGCCAGCCCTCAGCTCTGTAAAGTCCCCTCATAACCGGGGTTGACTGTGTCACCTAGGGGAGACTTTGCCTGGCCGACCTCCTGCTGAGCCCTGCCCATGTGTCTGCTGAATGAATGAGTGAGTGAGTGAATAGAGGAAGGACAGGGCCCAACAGGGAGGGAGATGGGACGATGGGCCAGGGCCCTAGCCTCCTCTCAGCCCTGACCTGACTCACTGCGTGACTTCCAGCCAGTCCCTGCTCTGCTAAGCACATGCCAAGGTGGCCC
Organism: Tupaia tana; assembly: GCA_026018925.1. Lineage (NCBI taxonomy): Eukaryota > Metazoa > Chordata > Mammalia > Scandentia > Tupaiidae > Tupaia > Tupaia tana. Next base: position 101,895,251 of record JAKSZU010000013.1, on the reverse strand, counting down.
CCAGGTCCCCTCTGGCTCCAGTTGTAACTTGCACCCATTTCCACGGCACTGCGGAACAAATCGTGGTCACGCTGGACCTGAACCCATGGTCCCGTGTGCTGCACCGGGAGGCCAGGCCCTGGGGTGGGGAGGCTGGGGCAGGGGACATGAGCCTCAGGGGCTGACGCTCTTCTGGGCTCAGAATACTGGGAAACGGCATCTTCACTGCCACTGCGGTGACCTGGACAAGGTGGCTTTGGGGCCAGCTGGGGCTCTTGGGTGGGGCCAGGACTTCTCTGTGTCTGGCACTTCCCAGGGATTTAGAACCCACCAACCGGGAGGAGGAGAAGTCACTCTGAATCAGTCTCAAGTCCTAGGAGGTGGGGAGGAGGTTTGCAGGGGAGCTCAAGGTCAGCCCGAGGTCAGACTTGTCTGGCTTAATTATTCATTAACCAGGCAAGTCCAGGCATTGAGTCAGCGACCAGCGACCAGCACAGGCTGGGGCACCTCCTCTGCGGGTGGGTTTGGCCTGTAGGCGGGGAAGCCCGTCAGTCAGCAGTTGGTGGAGAGCTCCCTGTGCGTCCACTCCCTCACTCGTTCACTCGTGCTCATCCACTTCCCACTCTGGTACCTGGTGACGTGCAGGGCCTAGAGGTCCAGCTGGTGGGGACAGGGGACAAAACCACAGAGACAGGACGGTTCAGACTGGCCAGTGCTGTAGCAGGGCAGGGCCCACAGGAGACCCAGGGCCAATGTAGGCAAGTCAGTGAGGGCCTCCAGAGAGGGAGACACTGTCCCGGAGACCTCCTGCGGCCCCGTGTGGCTGGGCAGCATGCCCGAGTTTGCTGTGGTAGAGGGGCCTTGCCCCACCCCAGCGCCACCTCGGGGACATCCCCTCCTCCCCAGGGCAGTGCGATCACACCTTTTTCCATCATGGCTTAGATCACAAAGCCGATTTGGCGGGCTTCTCCGATGGTTCATGGCCACCCTGTCCCCAGTGCCTGGTCCTCCACCATCTGTGAAATGTGCCGGGCCGAGGGGCTGGGAAGGAAGGGCTGGGGGCTGGGTCCGTGGGTGTGAGCAGCTGAGCAGCTGAGGAGGCCCCAGGGCACTCCCGGGTCCAGCTGTGGTCTTGTCTAGTGCTGGGGTGTTGCTGGAGCAGGGAAGCGGGGTTCAGCCACCCAAGGACAGGACCGGTGGAGGGAGGCCGAGGAGGGGGCTGAAAGGCCAGAGACTGGTTCTCAGGGAGAGCAGGGGCAGGGCCAGGGTGGCCACCAGGGGGCCAGGGCCAGGTGGAGGGGCATTTCAGAGGACTGCAGGGGTTGGGTTGGTGCCTGGGAAGGGGTGCTCTTGTGTCTGGTTGTGTATGCGTGGATCGTTGCGTGTCGCTGCCGGTGTGTGTGACTGTGTTCATGAAGACATAAACACTGCTCGCCCACTCTTGTGACTGCCAGGGAGTTGGCTGTCCCCAAAGCCCCAGCCCCTCCAGAGAGGTCTGGTCAAAGGGGCCTGCCTGCACCCTCCCATAACCCTAGGAGGAACAGGTGGGCAGAAGGGGGCCTGGGGTGTCCCTGGTGTCCCCTCCTCCTCTCTTCCCTTCTCCTCTGCTCTGAGATGCAGCAGCCTCCTCTCCTCACCCACCCAGGAGCTGCTGGAAGGAGCTGGACAAAGATGGCTCTTAGTGTAAAACCCACTCAGGGGACCAGCAGTTGGCGTAACGGCTATGTTACTGGAGTCCCATCTAGTCGACCGCGGTTTGAGTCCCAGACCCTGCGGCTTAAACTCAGCCAGGCACGTGTGCATGTGTGCCCAAGATCCTGAGAGGAGAATGGAGGAGAAGGGATTGCGGTGTAGCCATCCCCCCCGGGGGGTGATTTCTTGCTTTGTGTCTCTCTGTCTCTCTCTGTCTTTCTGGTGAGCACAAGCGCCTTATAGCAAAAATCTTTCGATAAAAAAAACACACTCAGAACTGTGCACAGCCCTGTCCGAGACTCCTGCACAGCCAGGCCCCCAGCCTGGGGTGCTGAATCTGGGTCCCCCACATGGGTCAGAGGCCCCAGGAAGGACGCGGGGTCTCCAGCTCTCACCGGGCTGCGGGCCAGAGGAGGCTGGGGGCCAGGTGGGAGCGCGGGCGGGGCCGTCTCCTAAGGCTGCAGCTTCAAGGCACCGACCCACCGCCCTCCACTCCCCACAAAGGCCTGGGAGGAGAGGCGGGTTTGTCCATGCTGGGAGGGGGGCAGGAAGTGGAATTTCAAAGCGGTTGCACCCTTTGTTACCCCTTCCCAGCCCCACCCCCACACCCCAGGCTGCATTCCAAACCCGAGGGGGTGCTGCCCTCGGGAAATCTGCTTACCCGGAGTCTCGAGTTACAGCCCAGCTGCCACTGAAGAGCCAGCGTGGCCCAAGGCCGGGCTGCTGGAACGTTCTTCCCTGTGGCACATTTCCCTCCACTGGTCCCCATTCTAGACCCACCGCATACCCCCCCCAGCCCCCTCCTGGCTCCTAGGCCCCAGGAGTAAGGAGAACCGAGCTGGGAGAGTGAGAGGTGGGGGGAGGACACGCAGAGGGTGAGAATGGGCGTAGGAAGGGAGCTGGGCCTGTTTTCTGCCCTGGGTCTGACCTGGGACGAGCCTAACGCGCAGGGCCATTTTTGGCTGACTGATGGGGAAGGGGCGGGCTGCCTCATTTCATCTTATTTTAGGACTTCCTGGGCAGCTATTTACATTTGGTAAGTGCCCCAATCCTGGGGCCGGCTCCATCATTTAATTTTTTTCTATTTTTTTTTTTAATTTTCCATTTTTTTAAAGAGAGATTTTTGTCTCCCCAGAGAGACAGAGACAAACAGAAAGTAAGGCATCACCCCCAGGGGGGATGCCCACACCAATCTCTTCTCCTCCATTTTCCTCTTGGGATTTTGGGCACACATGCACACACACCCAGCATGTTTTAAGCCACCTGGTCTGGTGCTCAAACCATGGTCGACTCTGTGGGAGTCCAGCAGCAGAACCATTACGCCATCTGCTGGTCCCGCCATCATTTCTTACATCGTTATCACTAGGAGCAGGACACATCTTGTCCCTCCTGAAAGACCCCTTGCACCCTTCCCAATGGCACGCACAGCCCGGGCAGAACCAGCAGACTGACTTCTGTCAGAGGTGGCCTCGCTTCTACACACCGGGGGATCCCGGAGCACATGCTCTTCTGTGCCTGCATATTTGGGGATACACTGGTGTCCCTGCGTGTCTCAGTACAGTAGCTGTCTTTTTATTTTTTTAACTGCCAAGGGACACCTGCATAACCAGCAGACAGTGACAATCCCCCCGCAATGAGGCGTGTTCACACTGCTATCCCTTCTCCGTGTCTCCATCCTGTTGGGATTTGGGACGTGCACGCACATGTGCCTGGCATATTTTTCAAGCTGCCGAGGCCAGGATTCAAACAGTGGCCAGCCATGTGGGATCTGATTTTCTTAACCACTAGGCTACGGGCCGGCCCGGTGAGCTGTCATTTTTCATACTGCGTGGGCTCCCCGTGCTCCTCTGTCCCTCCGCCAGTGACCAGGACGGTTGACTCTGATGTTGGACGCGGATGAGCAAAGCCTCTGTGAGCACCTGCACACCTGTCTTGGGGGTAGGGGGGCAGATGTGCCTTCGCTGGCTCCCTGCTTCAGGCCTTTGCATGTGCTCAGCCCCTGACCCTCTCTCCCTGTCCTTGGTATGACTGGTTCCTCCATCCATTCAGGTCTCAGCTGAAACAATTGTTCCCAGAGGCGCCTCCCCTCTGGCCTCCCATCCTCACACTGGAATGCTCCTCGGCTTTCTTTGTGGCCCTTAGAGCCTGCGCGGTTTCTGTTCTCAGGTTCCTGCTCTCGGAGGCAGCCTCATGTGCCCAGTGCCCAGCCCAGGACTGGCCCTGGGTGGTGATGACCACCTGTGGGTGCCTCTGGAGGCTCTGGGAGGTGAGGTCTCTGCTGGGTTGGGAAGTGCATCTTCCCTGGGGGGCTTCCTGTCCCCTTGACCCTTGGCCTTAGGGACCAGCCCATGCCAGGCCTTTCTCTCCTTTGGGCTCGAGGTTTGCCAGCTGTGTTGTGAGTGAAGAATGTACAGATGGTGACCCGGGCCAGCCTGCCCCCTGTCCTGCCGCAGCCTGACTGCACTGCTTGTCTGTTTTGTGAACACACGTGTAGAAGGGAGGTCTCCCTGCTGAAAAGGAGGCTTGGAGGCTGGCTGGTGGCATGGAGGTTAAGGCGACTGGGCTCCACATGGCTGACTGTGTGGTTCAAGTCCTAGATCTGAAGTCTTGAAAACATGTCGAGTACGTGCATGCATGCGTGCCCAAAATCCCACGAACGGAATGGAGGAGAAGAGACTGTGGTGTGGCCATCCCCCTGGGATCTCTCTCTCTCTCTCTGTCTTTCTTTGGCAAGCACATGTACCCTATAGCAATTTTTTTTTTTAGAATTATTTTCATTTATCTTTATTTATTATTATTATTTTGATTTTCTATAGGGCACGGTGTTCACCAGAGAGAGATAGAGAGAGAAAGTGAGAAAGCAAACCACCTGGTCCAGGTCCGGGACTCAAACTGTGGTCAGCTATGTGTGAGTCTGGTGCTTTAACCACCATGCCACCTGCTGGGCCCGCAAAGTTTTTTTGAAAAATGTTTAAAGAGAGAATTCTCCCAGGAGCCACCGCTCTTCCTCTCTCGTTAGCGGCCTGAGGTGATCTTTGAAAATGGTTCGCTATTCACTTGACCCGGAGAACCCCACAAAGTCATGCAGGTCAAGAGGTTCAAATCTTCGTGTTCACTTTAAGAACTCTCGTGAAACTGCCCAGGCCATCAAGGGTATGCATATCCGGAAAGCCACCGAGTGTCTGAAGGATGTCACTTTATGGAAGCCTGTGTGCCATTCTGCCGTTACAATGGCGGGGTGGGTAGATGTGCCCAGGTTAAACAGTGGGGCTGGACACAAGGTCGGTGGCCCAAAAAGAGAGCTGAATTTTTGCTGCACATGCTTAAAAATGCAGAGAGTAATGCTGAACTTAAGGGATTAGTTAGATGTAGATTCTCTGGTCATTGAGCACATTCAGGTGAACAAGGCACCCAAGATGCACCATCGCACGTACAGAGCTCATGGACGGAGTAACCCCATGAGCTCCCCCTGCCGCATCTAGATGATCCTCACTGAAAAGGAGCAGGTTGTTCCTAAACCAGAAGAGGAAGTTGCACAGAAGAAAAAGATATCCCAGAAGAAACTGAAGAAACAAAAACTTATGGCACGGGAATAAAGTCAGCATAAAATAAATGTAGATAAAAGTAAAAAAAAATGTTTAAAGAGGAGAGTGATCCAGGAGGTAGCCGCAGTGGCAATCTGGGCTCGCTGGCCGAGAGCAGACCTGCATCCGATCATTTTGCCATCAACTCTCCAGGAGCCTGAGGCTGAAACACTTGTCTGCAAGGTTGCTTTGTGCCTGGGAGAGAACAGAAAAAGAGCCAGGAGTCCAGGGAGCCTCTCAGTGAGTGGGGGCAGCAGGGGGGCGCATGGCAGGGGGTGTGTGTGGGGCCGACACGCCCAGACAGAGGGTAAGACCAAAGATTGTGAGCTGCGCCTTCCAGCAAGAGCACCTGGGGCCCTGGGTGCTGCTCCTGCACTCCGAGGGGCCCCTTGGACACCATTCCCTAAAGGACAGAGCCCCGGGAGCGAAAGGGGCAGAGAGAGGAGGGAGGGCAGGTGTCAGGTCCAGGTAGCACCGGCCTTCCCCGACCCCCCTCAGGGTGGTCCTTCTCCAGGCTCCTCTCTTTACCTGCAGGTGGCAGAGGCAGGGGGCGGATGGGAGGCTCTGCCTGAATTCCTGTGGGCCCCTGAGGAGTGGCCTGCTTGCCCAGCCCTGCCCCACCTCTAGGAGCCCTGGGGTGTGGGTGAGTCAGCTGCATTCCTGCTGCTCAGTGTACCAGGAGTCCCCCGGGCAGGATCGCAGTGAGCCTCTGGAGAGGCCCCAGTGAGAGCAGGGAGCACAGGTGAGGGAGGGAGCCAGGTCCGAGGAAGTGGAGAAGCCCCAAGCTCGCTCTCCCAGGCCAGGAGCAGCAGAGGCCTTGGGAGAGGTGAGTGCAGGCTCCTGGGACTGCTGGTGAGTCTAGGCTGGGGGGGGCGGGGGGCAGAGGCTGCTGTGAACCCAGTCGTCCTCACGTTCCCTTTCTGTTCCAGTGCAGAGCTGCTCATCCTGCAGCCTGCAGAGCCACGTGTGGGTGGGAGGGAGGTGGGAGGAGCTTCTGTGGAATACAGTCTCTGGGCCAGCCCTGCAGCCTGGTGGTCAAGGGGGCTGGCTGCTGCGTGGCCGACCACGGTTCAAGTCCCTGGAAAAATGGAAACACTCCAGGTGCACGTGCATGCCCAGGCTGACAGGTTGGAGAGGCGGAGAAGGGATTCGGATGTGACCACATCCCCTTTGGAGGATGCTCTCTCTCTAGTGCACACGTGCGTGCGCGCACACACACACACACACACACTAGTGCACTAGCCCTCTGGTCATTGAAAAAAAAAGTAGAGTCTCTGGCCCCAAACCCAGGGCTCCAGTTTGGCTCTGGGGAGTTCACAAGTGAGACCCCCATCACCTGCATTTTGCCAACTGTCCTATGTTCCTTTCCTAGGCTGTTGTGACAGATGACTACAGACTTAGTGGCTTAAAACAACAGAAAATCGTTCCCTCATGTTTTGTTTTTAAGAGAGAGATTTTTGCTATAGGGTATGTGCACTCTCCAGAGAGACAAAACGAGACAGAGACAGAAAGCGACAAATCACCCCTCAGGGCGGATGACTACTCTGCAATCCCCTCTCTTCCATTCTCCTGTCCAGACTTCGGGCACTCACACACACATGCCCAGCGTGAGTTTTAACCTGCCAGATCTGGGATTCGAACCATGGTCAACTACATGGGAGTTGGGAGTAAGCCATGCAACTATTATGCCATCTGCTGGCCCCTTTTTTTTTCTTTAGAGGTTTTTACCATATGACACCTGCTGGCCCCTCCCTCACAGTTTTGGAGGCTGAAGTCCAAGCTAAATCTTACAGGGCCAGGCCTGGTGGTTGAGGGAGCCAGATCCTATCTGGGGAACTGCATTTTTAACCCCAGCCCCAGTGCCTCGTAGGACATGCCAGGCACATGTCCATGTGTGTGCAAGAGACAGTGAGAGGGAAAGTGAGAAATTGCCCCCTGTGGGGGATGGTCACAGCGCATCCCTTCTCCTCCAGGGATCTTGGGCATGCATGCACACGCACCCGGTGTGATTTTCAAGCCACTAGGTTCAGGACTTGAACTGTGGTCGGCCATGTGGGAGTCCAGCATTGTAACTACTATGCCATCTGCTGGCCCCTCCCTTATGGTTTTGGAGGCGAAGTCCAAGCTGAATCTCACAGGGCCAGGCAAGGCTGGCTCCTTCTGGAAGGTGCAGGGAGAACCTAGCTCTGTTGCAGCTTCCTGGGCCACGAGCACCACACTCCAGTCCCTGCCTGTCTTCACTTCGCCTTTTCCTCTGTGGCCGCTCTGCCACATGCCTTCCTCCTATAAGGCCACTGGTGGTGACATCTTGAGACCCTTAATTTTTTTTTTTTTAATAATTACTTTTTTATTTAATTTTATTTATTTATTCATTTATTCTTAATTTGAGCAGAGAAAGACACAAAGATAGATAGATAGATAGATAGATAGATAGATAGATAGATAGAGAAGGAAACTGAGAAAGCAAGCCACTAGGTCCAGGACTCGAACCGTGATTGGCCATGTGGGAATGTTTAGCACCTTAGCCACCATGCCATGTGCTGGTCCCTGAGACCCTTAATCACATCTGCCAAGACCCTTTGTCATATAAAGTGACAGCCACAGGTTCCAGGGATGACCACCTGGATTTTTTTATTTTTTTTAAATTAATCTTTCTTTTCTTTTTTCTTCTTTTTTTTTGTGACCATAGGACATGTGCGCTTGCAGGAGTAAGACAGAAACAGTGAGAGGGGTAGTGAGGAATCACCCCGGGGGGGATGGCCACACCACGATCCCTTTCTCTCCATTCTCCTGGGATTTTGGGTATGCACACACATGCACCGGTGTGATTTTCAAGCCACCAAGTCCAGGACTCCAACCACGGTCAGTTTTTTTGTTTGTTTGTTTGTCGTTTGTTGGTTGTTTGTTTGCTATAGGGCGCATTAGCTCGCCAGAAAGACAGAGAGAGACAGAAAACAAGAATCACCCCCAGGGTGGATGGCCACGCCGCCATCGCTTCTCCTCTATTCTCCTCTGAGATCTTGGGCACACACACACTTGCGCCCTGCGTGAGTTTAAGCCACCGGGTCCAGGACTTGAACTGCAGTTGACCACATGGGAGTCCAGTGACATAGCCATTACGCTATCTGCTGGTCCCAGTTTTTTAAATTAATTAATTTAGGGTCAGTAGGTGGTGTGATGGTTAAAGTGGTAAAACCCCACATGGCTGACTCAGCAGTTCAAGTCCTGGACCCAGCAACTTGGAAAACACACTGAGTGTGTATGCATAAGTGCCCAAAATCCCAAGAGGAGAATGGAAGAGAAGGGATTGCGGCATGGCCATCCACCCTGGGTGGTGCTTTCTCACTTTCCCTCTCTGTCTCTCTGTCCATCTCCAGTGAGCACACATGCCCTATAGCAAAAAACTTCGAAAAAAGGTTTATTTTCAGGGCCCACGGGTGGCATGGTGGTTAAGATGCTGGATTTCCACATGGTCAACCACGGTTTGAATCTTGGACCTGGTGGCTTGCGCTCTCACTTTCTCTCTCCTCTCGTCAATTAAAAAAAATAAGAATAACAAATAAAATAAAATAAATATATACATTCTAAAAGTTTATTTTCTTTGAGAAATAGAGAGATAGAGGAGAAAATGGACAGGCATCCCTGACAGGGCCTTCAGGCACGTTCCCCCAGCCTCAGCCAACCAGATCACAGCATGTGTGCACACACCTGATGTGTTCAAGGAGGTCTCGGGACGCAAACCCGTGACCTTCCCTTGTGCGTCCAATTGCGTTTCCACTGAGGTGCCATCTGGCCCACACCTTGGATATCTTTAAGGGCTCTTAATCAGCCTCCATACCCCCACCAAGTCATCCCAGTGCGAAGGATTCAATACTCTCCTGGGAAGCCTCGGTCAGCTAGAAGGCGCACGCCCTAGCCAGAGAGAGACAGAGAGTGGGAGAGGAAGAATGCAGCCCGTGGGCCTAGTCCCGCCACAAGCCCTTTTCCTCTGTTTCTCCCTACGTCTGGGTCTGGGGCACACAGGTGCACGTGCCGGGGGCGTTTTTCAAGCAGGACTCCAATGACTTGGTTGGTCATAGGGAAACTAGCTCCCTTAACCACCAGCTGTGGGGCGACCAGAAGCTTGTTTATTTAACCGATGGCCGCTCTCGAGATTCTTTGACAGGACAGCAACTTTCACGGAGCGCCCACTTCTTGCCAGGCTCTGTGAGGGCTGCCGGGACCCAGAGAGGTGGATCCAGCCCCTCCCATTCTGAGCAGGGTGGCAGGAGAGGTCAGGCTCCTGGCCCCCAACCGTGAAGCTAATGGCCACAGTCAAGCAGAAACAAAATACGCCCTTCCCTGTGTGTGGTGCCCACGGGACACGCAGCCTCCCCCATAACCCCAGCGGCACTGGACTGGGGGTTAGGCCATCTCTAGGAGCGGGTCTTGTTTTGTCCAAGCCAATTCCCCACCAAGTGGTTGGCTCAAGAGGACTGGTCTAAGCTAATCAGCTTATGCTAAATCGGCCCTGTCAGAACTCTGGGAGGGCCCCCCTTCCTCCCGTTGGACTCAAGGAAGGAGACTGGTGGCCTCCACTGTCCGGAGAAGTAAGTTCTTTCCAAACAAGGAACAGCATGCCCCTGAGGCCTCCCAGTCCTGTTCTGGCATGGTGTCCCTGTCGCCGACGCCAGCCTGAGCCTGACACTTGCGGCCAAAAGCATCCTCACTGATGCAGTTTGTGGAAAAGGAAGCCCAGTCATCCGACCAGCCTCCCCCAGGTGCCGCAGAGCGGCCCACCCTCTCCTTTCCCTGCCTCCCATTGCCAATCACCAAACACACCTGACACACTCCCTGAGGGACCCTGCTCCGGTGCTTTGTCCTACAAGGGCCAGCCCAGAGGCTGCGCCCTGCATGGTCTTCCCAACCTCCCTGGGCAGAAAAGCCCCGATATTCAAGGCCCACCTCCAGAGCGGGAACGGGCAAGGCTTTCCAGCACCATGCACCAGGAAGCAAGTCCGCTTTGGGTGCTTGTTAGGGCCTCCGAGAGTCCAGGCCTCCGAGAGTCCAGGCCTCCGAGAGTCCAGACCGCAATGCCACAGAGGCAGAGCAGAGCTGAGTGAGATCAGAGCCTGCCTCCTCCGGAGTCCGCGCTGCTGAGTATGGAGTGACGCTCCTGTGGCTTCCTTTCTCCCAGGTCCCACACTGGGCCCCCCACCTGCTCCTTTCCTGCACCCAGCCCAGGAGTGCAGGTTGGGGCTGAGTAATTCTTCCTGTGGAAAAGGCCAAGCGAGAGGAACCTCCCCTCTGTATAGCTTTGATTTTTTGTTTATATATTCTGTGAGTGAGAGAGACAGAGACATGGCACCCCCACTGGTTTTTCCCCCTAATTTGCTGGAGGGTATTTGTGCTCTTGGAGAGGGATGTGGGGAGGTAAGAAAGCACCAGCTCGCACTGCCCCCCGCCCCCATGGAGAATGGCCATGTGCAAGCCCTTCCCCATCTCTCCCTCCTGTTGGGGTTTTGGATACACACACACACACACACACACACACACGCGCGTGCGCACCTGGTTGCCTCCTAGTCCAGGACTCCAACCATGGAGCCTGCCATGTGGGATCCAGCACTCCAGGCTCTGCACCACCTGCTGGGCCAGGGCTGCAGTTGTAAGCTTTCTTGATCCCCACCCTCTTGGAAAACCCTTGGAACCTTTGGGTCCCTCCCCAGACGAATGCATCCAAAATGTGCGGGACTCAGGGGTCCTTCCCACCAGAAAGTTATCCCTGTGCCCCACTGCAGATCCGTGCTGGGGGATGTCCCTGTGACCTCGGAGTGGGGAAGGGGTTACCGAGAGCGACAGCAAGAAGCCCGACCTCCCCGGCAGGCTAACAAAGAGCTGGGTACTTTCTCCTCTTCAGAAAGGAAAGAGAAGATCTTGGGACCAGCAGTTAGCGTAATGGCTATGTCGCTGGACTCCCACGTAGTCGACCGCGGTTCGAGTCCCGGACCCGGCGGCTTAAACTCACGCCGGGCGCGTGTGCGTGCGTGCCCAAGATCCCGAGAGGAGAATGGAGGAGAAGGGATTGCGGCGTGGCCATCCCCCCTGGGGGGTGATTTCCTGCTTTCTATCTCTCTGTCTCTCTCTGTCTGTCTGGCGAGCGCACGCGCCCTGTAGCAAAAACCTCTCCAAAAAAAGAAAAAAAAAAAAAAAAAAAAAAAAAAAAAAAAAAAAAAAGATCTAGCAGGAGAGGAGTGGGTAGGAGACGGTGGGGAGAGGCGAGCACCTCAGAGAGAAGGCTCGGCTTCCGGTAGAGCGGGGGTCGCGGGGCCCCAAGGCCAGGTGCCAGCTAGCCGGCCAAGTCGGCCAAGTCGCAGAGGAGGGACCCAGGGCCGCCTGGGGTGGTCTAGGCACTTGTGACAGCACGGCTGATGGTGATAGACGCGCGGTCCGGTCCGAGCGCCCGCTGCGTTCCTGGCAAGCCACGCGCGGCTTCCTGGAGGAGGCGGGGCCTGCCCAAAGGTGACATTTGCACCAAGTGCCTGCCCGGCTGGTAGGAGCGAACCAGGCGAACCAGGCGGGGGTTGCTGGGCTGCAGCGGGAGGCACCGCCAGGTACTGACACTGTCTCTAGGGGCGCGCAGTCCGGCAGCCTCCAGCGCCGAGGGGCTCCGGTCATGGGCTCCCTGGCCCCTGCGCCGCAGTGGTGCTCTCTAGGGCGTCCCTTCGTCTTCACAGTCCCCTTTACTGCCCCAGAAAGCAGGAGAAAGGGCCCCTGCTCCCCAAATCATAGTGTCTGGCCTTCTAACTGGTCACCCCCTCTCCCCAAAGAAGGCGGTGTATGGCCCCTCCCAGGCCACGCAGCGGTGGCTGACCCCATCCATCCGTGATTCACTCTGACTTGGAAAGGAGGCGCCACTGCGTCTACACTTCCTCTGCGGTTCGCTGGGCTGCCCAGCTCTCATGGGGCTGGGCTGGTGTCTCCAGCGCCCGTTTATGTGGGGTCAGTGTCCCTCTGTTCCTCTGCCACTCTGCATTGTGTGGTACCTCTGCTCTGGACCATCGGAGGCTCCCTGTTACCGGCTCTGCTCCAGTGTACAGGCTGGAGTCGGGCCCAGCCTGGCAGGTCGGTGGAGTGTCAGATTCTGCAGCACCAGGGCTTCCTCCTGTGCCAGACACGAACCAACCCCGTGAGTCCCTCTGTGTTTCTTTGTCATTCCCTCTCTCTGCCTCTTAGTGAACTGGCCACCGTCGACCTAGCAAGTTCTGGGCCTTGCCATCGGCCCTGGAGGGAGCCCAGGCTGCACCAGAAACAGCCCCTGCCCACGGGGAGCTTAGGCCCTGGCCTGCAGAGTGGAGGCTGCCAGTGGAGAGGTTGAGCCAAACCCTGGAGTCCAGTAGATTTGGGTTTTGCTGTGGGCGTCCTCGGGTAAGCCACACTGTGCACCTCGGTGTGCCCAGCTGTCAGACGGGGACGAGTAGCTGAAGGAGCAACCTTGTGGGGCTTGTCTGGGAGCAGCTGAGGAGATGGCTCCTACCGCTCTGGCTACAGTGGCACTCACCCAGGGAGCGCGGGTTACTACTGAGGACAAGAAGAGCCTACGCATGGCAAGTATTTCCATTGATGAAGCCAGAGCAGGCGCTCAGGCAGGGCCCTGGGGGAGCAAACACAGCCGACGTCCATGAGCGACTTCCCAAGACTTTCCCAAGGATACACACAGCCAAGGCCCACGCTGCAGTTCTCCTTTAATGGCCGAGTAAAGCCTGGCCGTGGCGCTCAGAGACAGTAGCCCTGGAAGACAGCACCCTCCCCTGGCCTTCCCTGGCTGGGACGGGGCTCTCCCAGCACTCTGACCAGGATGCGCTCTGATCTCCCTGGGGGAGCTGGCCCTCCAGAGCCCAGGGGAGGGACAGGCCAGCGAAGGAGAAGGCTTGTCTCTGGGGCCCCTGCAAAGATGAGTCAGGCCTGCAGAGCTCTGGGCTCCTCGGGAAAGTGTCCAGGGGTCAGGAACAGCTCGCTGCCGCCTGTGTCACTCGGGTCTCAAAATCTGGTGTGGACTCAGTGGCTTTGATCCTGTGAGCAGCGACTCTCTGGCCAGCAGGGCTGCCTTGAGCCCTGGAGCCCTCCACCACCTACAGAGGGCCACTTGGTGTTGACAGAGCACTTCCGGCTCGCTGTGAGCTCAGAGGCGTTGTCACCCAGGTGGTCGGTCCTAGGAGGTAGGTACCATTATACTTCTTTTCACAGAGAAGGAGACTGAGGGACAAAGAGTTTGAGCTGCTTGTCACATGGTTAGTCATCGGGGAAGCTGGGACCCACAGCCAGCCTTGCCGGACACCGAGGTCTGCACTTTTGACGGCGACCACCTCCAGGGTAGACCCACGAGCGTCCCGCTGTAGTTGTCAGGCTTCCTCTGCTAATGTACCCACTTCGTAGGTGACTTTCCAGGGCTCCCCTTTAGTGACTTGCCCAAGGCCACGCTGCTCAAGGGTGGAGTCCGCACAGAAAGGAAGTCCCAGCAAATCTGAACTGGAACGTTTCTCTGTGCTGTTCTAATCTACAGCTAATTTTCCAGCAAGGGGCCTCCCAGGATCCACCAAAGCTTTTCCCCCATCATCTGGGCCACGTGACCCTCCCCATGGAGTGACAGCCTCCTAACCAGGGAGCTCCACTGAGCCTCCGAGAGGGAATGGAAGGCGGATGGCGGAGAACGCGGGCTACGGGAGGGTCCAGGTGTCTGTCCTGAGGCCAGTGAGAAAATGCCCCTGACCTGTGTTGGATTTCCCCAGGGTAGGGGAAGGGGGCTAGGACGATGAGCAGAGGGAGAGGTCACTTTCTCCTGGTCCTCCCAAGCCCCAGTGCTGGCCTGCCCTTTCTGGTCCTATGGAGGAGACAGGGACAGGGCGGGAGAGTGGGAGGTTTCTGGGGTCCTTGGGGATGAGGTGGCTCCCTGTCCTGTCCCAGCTCCTAGGGTGTCCCTTGATATCAAACCATCAAGCTTGCTCATCTCTCTCCCTCCCTCTCCAGTGAGCCAGCATGCTGCTCAGCAGGAAACCCGGGAGCCAGCTTTGCAATTTTGCTTCTGAAAACTGTGGGTGCTGCCCCATTCTTCCAGTCCTTCAGCCAGAGGTGCTGGGAATCTCGCCATCTGTGATCCTAACGTGGAGAGACCGGGAGGCTGATGTCCTGGTTAAGTGGGGCTGACACCCTCTACCAAGATCGCCAGGTCCCGTCAGTGCCAGGCGACCCTACGTGGGATGGGGGTGTGGTGACGGATCAGGGCACGGTGCTGAGGAGAGACCCCTGCCTGTCCCAGGGGGCTCTCAGGCTGAAAGGCTGGTTCTCGGTGTAGGTCCAATGTCATGAGCCCTTTCACACACAGGGGCTCTGTCAGACTTACGGGGTTTCTGAAGGAAAAGGGGGCGAACACAGTATGGCGAGAGGTGGGGTCACACCGGGGCACTCATTGGAATGTTCACTTTCAACGGATTGAATCTGCTGGGCTCTGACACACCTACGATCACAAACGCTTTAAAATATCACTGCTGATCCAATAATAGCACTCGTCTTTTCCAGCCGGCCATTCACCCAAGCCTCTCAAATACTCTGTGAACATTAATTAATTAAGCCCCAATTAAATAGTCATCATTGGCTGAAAGTATATTTGCTGCAGCTCATTCAACTGGCTACTGGTAACTGAGTGGAGCTTAACACCCCTGCCGTGGCGCTCAAAACGGATAGCTACACCACACGGCGTGAGAAGGTCGGGGTGCTTTCTGTGTGGCTGCTGGCTGGGGGTGTCTGCTCCAGGACTCCGGACGAGCTCAGGTCTTGCCCTGTGGCTCCCTTCCATGGTGGGAGCTTACTAAGGGATCCTGGTTGCTAGACCCTTCCAGAAGAGAAGTTCTAGGTTGGGCAGGAGCCTGGTCACTGACTCCTTCCTTCCCACTGATGATTTGAAGAATGCGGGGATCCCAGAGGGCCTCTTAAACGCCACCATTCTGTGACCCTCAGGAGTTTCTCGTCCAGTGGACTAGAGCTCCTCCTCTTCTCTGCTTTCCACTAGAGGACATCTCCCCGGAGCAAGCAGTGGCCGCCTGGTCATGCGCTCTGTTGACACTGCGTGGGGACGAGAGGTACCATGTACGGAGCCAGGCCCTGCTCTGCAAGGAGGGGCTGAACACTTCATGTCCAATCCTGCCGAGAGCTCTGGGAGGTAGAGAAATAACCAGGCTGGGCCAGCTGGCGGCGTGGTGGTTAATGTGGATGGATCCCACATGGCCAACAACGTAGTTAGGGTCTTGGACACAGCAGCTTGGAAATTATGCCAGATGTGTGTGTGCCCAAAATCCCGAGAGGAGAAGGGAGAAGAGATTGTGGCGTGGCCATCCCCTCTGGGGGGTGCTAATTCACTGTCTCTCTCCTCACTGAATGCACGTGCCCTGTAGCAAAACAAAACAAAACAAAAAAACAAAACAAAAAACCTAAAAAGAAAAAAGAGATGATCAGGGTTCCTAGGTTCCAGTACAACTAGGAAGCAAACATTAGTACCTGACATTCCTCCCAGCATTGCCATGGAGCCCCGGGGAGTGGCTGGTAGGGAAGCCCGAGGCGTTCGGGTGGAACAGCCGGCAGGACCAGGAGCCCTCAGCCAGCCCTGGGCCGAGGTGGCACAGACAGGGAGATGTAAAGGGGACCAGCTGGCAGGGTGGGCGCCCGTGGAGGGGCTCCGGCCGCACAGAGCAGCGTCGCAGTGAGAGATGCTGAGAGAGAGGACATGCAAAGGGCAGCCCTAGGGCCGTGTGATGCGCTGTACCATGAGTCAGTGCCCGCGCTGTGGGGACTCCCTCTCGTATGTGACTTACAGAAAGGACAGATACCAAGCTGCATTTCTGTAAGCTCAACAAGCTCACGTGTGCAATCAGACAGTGAGAAAGTAGGAGCGGGGCTGATCTGAGTGAAGACTGGTGGGGACTAGATGCCTCCAGAGCTAACTGCTCCCACATGCGGGAGGTGGAGAGGAGGGGAGGTTTTCAAAATACTGATTTTTTTTTTTTTGAGAGGTTTTTTGCTATAGGGTGCATGCACTCGCCAGAAAGATACAGACAGATAGAGAGACAGAAAGCAAGAAATCACTCCCCAGGGGGGAGGGCCATGCAATCCCTTCTCCTCCATTCTCCTCTTGGGACCCTGGGCACACACACACATGCACCTGGTGTGAGTTTAAGCCACCGGGTCCGGGACTTGAACTGCGGTCGACTACATGGGAGTCCAGCAACATAGCCATTACACCAACTGCCGGTCCTGATGTATTTGTTTTAATGGTTACTGATTTACATGGATTTTTCCCTTTTTCTGAGTAAAGACCGATTATTTATAGTTTTCCTTTTCTTCTTTATAATTTGCTAAAGGGTACAGGCATTTGCAGGAGAGAGATGGGGGTAGGGAGTGGTAAGAAAGCACCCCTCATGGGGCCAGCAGGTGGCATGATGGTTGAGGCTCTGGACTCCCACATGGCTGACTGCAGTTCAAGTCCCAGACTTGGAGGCTTGCTTTTTCACTTTCCCTCTCTCTTTAGTTAAATAAAATAATAATAATAGATAAAAGTTAAATAAATAATTTTTAAAAATGAAAGCACCTCCCATGGGGAATGATCATGCTACAGTCCCTTCTCCTCCATTCCTCTCTTCATTCAAGATTTTGGACATGCATATGCTTGTGCCTGGAATGTTTTCCAAGCAGACTGGTCTGGGACTCAAACCATGCAGTTGGCTATGTGGGATCCAGCTGTCTTAACCACTTCACTGCCTGGGCCTCTTCTTTTTGTTTGTTTCTCTTTTTCACATTGCCAGAGATGCATGTGCTAACGAGAGAGAGCGAGAGAGCGAGAGAACGAGAGAGAGAAAGCATTCCACAATGAAGCATGGTCAAGCTGCAATCCCTTCTCTTCCATTTCTCCACCTTGTTGGGACTTTGGGTAGGCACGCACACAGGCCTGGCATGTTTTCCAAGCCACCAGGTCCAGGATTTGAACTGCACAACTGACCATGTGTGATCTGGCGTCTCCAACCACCAGGCCATGGGGTCAGACCAGATTACTTATGGTTTCTATTTCATATATGATTCTCGATATTTCTACTCTATTTGTAGCTTCATCCTCCTTTTGTTCTTAATATTAGGTATTTGTGCCTTTATTCTTCTTCAATTAATCTTGCTAGATGTTTGTATATTTTATTTTTTCCAAAGGAGCACCTTTCAGCTTTGTTGATCATTTTTATGACTGTTAATTTCATTTACATTTATGCTTTTATCTTTATTGTTTACTTCATTCTACTTTGTAATTTTTTTTTTAGTTTTAGTTTTTTTTTTTTTTGCTACAGGATATGTGCATTCATCAGGGAGACACAGACAGAGAAATGGAAAGTGAGAAATCACACCATGGAGGGATGGCCATACTGCAATCCCTTCTCCATTCTCCTCTGGATATTTTGGGCATGCACACACACATGTGCCTGGTGTCTTTTTCAAGCCGCCATGGCCGGGCCTCAAACTGTGGAATGGGTCATATAGGATCTAGTGCCTTAACCACCATGCCACCTGCTGACCTACCTTCTGCTTTAGAAAAAAAAATTAGATTTTATTTTACTCATGAGAGAGAATGCATGCAAAAGAGAGGGGCACCCTTGACAAAGTTTACATCACACTGCAGTCCCCATTCTCTAGCCCTCACAGCTTGTCAGGGTTTTGGGGGTGCACACAGTGTGTTTTCAGGTGCACTCAGGACTTGAACCTGCAGTCAGACCATGTGGCTCCCAGCACTGCAGCTCAGAACACTACCACCTGCACTGCTGGAGCTGGGCTCTGCTTTTTTTTTTTTTTTTTTTTTTTTTTTTTTAATGTCTTCAGTTAGCTGAAAGCTTTACTCATGTGTAAGTCATTTCTGTTTTAGAGTAAATGCACTTAAGACTATATTTCTCAGTAAATGTCATTTTAGTTGCATTCTGCAGATTTTGTTTTGTGTTCATTTCTTTTCTACACTACCAAATATTTCATAATTCTCATGTAATTCTTGTTGATGTGTTCGAGGGGGCTCAGTAAATAACTTCCCTTTCCCCTCCTGAATTCTGGACTAGCTGAGAGATAAGACAAAGAGGCAGCAGTGGGGTAGGGAAGGGTGTTTAAAAATCATCTTTTAGGTCAACCAGTGGTGTGGTGGTTAAGGTGGCTGGATCCCACGTGGCTGTGTGGTTCAAATCCTGTACCCGGCGGCTTGAGAAACACGTTGGGCATGAGTGCTTGCGTGCCCCAAATCCCGAGAGGAAACTGGGGGAGAGGGGATTGTGGCATGGCCATCCCCCTGTGAGGGAGGATGCTTTCTTGCTTTCTCTCGCTCTCGCCCTCCCCTGCCCCTGCAACCACATGTTCCATATGCCAAGTTAAAAATACCAAGTTAAAAAAAAAAATCATCTTTAAACAAAGAAAAAAGGATGAAGACAAAGTTCGAGAAATGGCTTTGCAGTATTAGGAGCCGCACACGGGAGGGCTGCGGGCGGGGAGCGCAGGGACCGTGGGCAGCGGGTTCCGAGGAGAGAAAACGAGCCCGAGCGCCCCGCCCCCGTGCACCTCGCAGAGCCGTCCCCTCCCTCCCGGGGGCAGAGCTAACTGGAAAGAGCGCTGGGAGTGTTACGTGAATTCTGCTCCCTCACATGGTAGGAAACATCAGGAGTAGGAAAGGAAGGTTCCTACAGCAATTTTCTCGAACCTATGAAGTAGTGCGTGCCTTGTAGTTTTCAAAGATAAAGCTGTTGTTGTTTTCGGTTACCTGTAAAATATGTATGTATAGGCCAATTTCTGACTCTCTGTTCTTTTCCATTGATCTATTTTGTCTGTCCTTAGGCCAATACCTGATTAATATAGCAGTATAGTAAGTCTGGAAATATTAATTCTTAAGAAATAAGCCTCGCTATTTTTGTCTGGAATTTTAATTTCAGTCTCTCACCCCCTTTTTTTCTTTCAGAGCTCTAGTGCACCCACCAGAGAGAGAAAAAATGAGAAAGCACTCTCAGGGGGTGTGGGGTGGTCATGCCACAGTGCCTTTTCCTTTATTCTCTTCCCTTGGGATTTTGGACACACATGCACGTGTGCCTGGCATGTTTCTCAAGCCACCGGGTCCAGGACTCGAACCATGTAGTCAGCCATGTGGAATCCAACTTCCTTTACAACCGCACCACCGGCTGGTCCCCACTTTTGTTTTTGACAAGTAGATAATGTACAGGTATACAGCATATCTGCTGAACCTGATCTGCTGTGTCTTAGCACATCAATCTAATTCTTTCCCCCTCTTTATGAGAGGCAGAGGTAGGCATTTTGACAGGGTCTTGCTGTGTTGCAGTCTTCCTTTGCAGTCTCCCAATTACCACTCTCAGGTACAGTAACCATGCCGGGCCTGTTCTGGGCCTCCCACGTGGTTTCCAGCCTCCCAGGTGGTGGTGGTAGTGTGCACTACCACGGTGGACCTCAGCCTAATGCCTAACTTTTTTTTTTTTTTTTTTACATTTTGCTACAGGGCACGGGGACTCACTGGAGAGACAGTGATGAGGGGCTAGGAGATGAGGAATCACCCCCCAGGCCGGCTGGCCGTGCTACAGTCTCTTCTCTTCCATTTTTCTCTTGGGATTTTAGGCACGCACACACCTGGCATGAGTTTTAAACTGCTGGATCTGGGACTCAAACCGTGGTCAACCACGTGGGAGTCCAGTGTCTTATCCACTACACCATCTGCTAGCTCCCAGTCTAATTCATAACATTGTCATTCTACTATCTTCTATCTTTGTGGATGTCTTAGTCTTTTCTTACTATATTTCACTAATGTAGTAACATGGACCCTCTGGATTTTAGATAGAAATGTCATTCTTTTGCAGACACTTGACATTGTCATTTTGAAATCTGTGCATATAATTGCTTCAATTAGTATCCTTATTTCAGGCTTTTAACATTTTTTTTTAACATGGCTGCATTTCCTTCTTGATTAATTACTTTTTTTAAAAAAGAATTATTTCATTTAACTTTATTTACTTATTTATTTTAATTTGACCAGAGAGGGGGAGAGAGAAAAAGAGAGAGAGAGAGAGAGAAAGCTAGCCGCCAGGTCTGGGACTGGAACCAAGGTCGGCCATGTGGGAGTCCGGCGCCCTTAACCACCACGCCACCTGCCAGCCCCATGATTAATTAAGTTTTTCAATGTAAAAATATTCAGTTAGGGGACCAGCAGATGGTTATGTCACTGGACTCTCACGTAATTGACTGCAGTTCAAGTCCTGGACCCAGTGGCCTGAAACTCACACTGGGTGTGTTTGTGTATGTGTGTGCGTGCCCAAGATTCTTGGAGGAGAAGGGCTTGCAGCACGGCCATCCCCTCCAGGGAGTAATTTCTCGCTTTCTCTTTCTCTCTGTCTGATCAGAGTGCGTGTGCTCTATAACAAAAATCTCTCTCTAAAAAAAATTTTTTTTTTTAAATTAGCCATTAACCATTTTTTAAAGAATTACTTATTTAATTTTATTGACTGATTCATCCATTTTAATTAGACCAGAGAGAGAGAGAGAGAGGGAGGGAGGGAATGTGAGAAAGCAAGCCACCAGGTCTGGGACTCGAACCGTGGCCAGCCATGTGGGAGTGTCCAGCACCTTAGCCACCACACCACCTGCTGGTCCCTCTAAAAAATTTTTTTAAAGTGGGAACCAGCAGTTAGCGTAATGGCTATGTCGCTGGACTCCCACGTAGTCGACCGCGGTTCGCGTCTCGGACCCGGTGGCTTACAACTCACGCCGGGCGCGTGTGCGTGCGTGCCCAAGATCCCGAGAGGAGAATGGAGGAGAAGGGATTGCGGCGTGACCATCCCCCCTGGGGGGTGATTTCTCGCTTTCTGTCTCTATGTCTCTCTCTGTCTGTCTGGCGAGCGCACGCGCCCTATAGCGAAAAACCTCTCCAAAAAAAAAAAAAAAAAAAAAAAAAAAAAAAAAAAAAAAAAAAAAAAATTTTTTTAAAGTTAGGATTATATCAGCTTTTACAGCCAGTGGTTGTGACAGAGTTGCTGGTTGTCCCCCAATATCTGTTCTTTCTGTCTTGCAAAGTAGTAGAGTTTTAAAAAAAAAATTAAGACTTTTTTAGGGACCAGCAGGTGGCATGGTGGTTAAGGCGCTGGACACTCCTATGTGACCGATCAGGGTTCAAGTCCTGAATCTAGTGGCTTGCTTTCTCACTTCCTCTCTCTCTCACTCTCACCCTCTGACTCTCTCTGGTCCAATTAAAAAATAAATGAATGAATAAATAAAAAAATAAATAATTATTTTTTAAAAAAGAATTTTAAAAATAATTTAATTAATTTCTTTTAAAATTTGACCAGAGAGAGACAGACAAGGGGGTAGGGGAAGGATGGGAATGAGAAAGCAAGCTGCCAGGTCCAAGATTTGAACCACGGTCGGCCATGTGAGAGTCCAGTGCCTTAACCACCACACTGCTTGCCAGCCCCAGTAATAGAATTTTTGTCTGGGCACGTGGTGGTCTTGATGAAGACTGTATTTTCCAGCTTCCCTTGGAGCTAGCTGTGGACCATAGGGTGCAAATGGGAGCGATACACATGCCACCTACAGATCATGCTTCCAAGAGAAAAGTGTCCTGTCGGTCCCCCGTTCTGCTGAAGGGAGTGGAAGTGGTGGTGAGCCATTGCGGACTCCAGGGGCCAGAGCAGCACCAGGGGTTACAAAAACAAACAAACAAAACAAACACACACACACATCAGGAGCCTGCGTCCCCAGCAACTTGGAGCCACTGAAGGATCTGCTGACACTCTGTTACTTAGAGAGAAATACTGTTCTATCCATGAGCCGCTAATACTTTGGGTCACTGCCAGAGCACCCTAACCTGTATTCTGATACAGGCTGGCCACCCCAATCTGAAAATCCCAAGCCTGAAATACTCTGAAGTCTAAAACGTTCTGAGTCCTGACATGACGCCACGAGGTGAATACTCCACACTGCCCTTCTGGGAGGGATCACCGTAAAAAAACACTAGCACAAAAGTAGTGTATGAAATTGCCTTTGGGAGTCAGCCCCCGTGGCGCTGTGGCAACGCAGTGCTCTGGAAGGCTGAGCCCAAGTGGGAGGGTCCTGGGTGCATCCCAAGGTCTCCCTGTGCACATAGAATCCCGCCCCTAGTCTCCAGCTTTCTCCCTCATGTACAAAACAAATTAATTAAAAATGTACAAAAGGTACCTTCAGGTTATGTGTATAAGCTGCATATAAGGGAACCAGCAGGTGGCGTGATGGTTAACGCACTGGTCACTACCACATGGCTGACCACAGTTTGAGTCCCGGACCTGGTGGCTTGCTTTCTCACTTTCCCTCTCTCTCTCTCTCTGTATGTGTATTTCTCTGGTCAAATTAAAGTAAATGAATGGATAAATTAAATTAAATAATTCTTTTAAAAAATGTTTTAAAATAAGCCACATATGAAACATAAATGAATTTTGTGCTCAGGTTGAGTTCCATTCATAAAATATCTCTTTATGTATTGTTAATATTCCAAACTCCAAAAAGAACTGATATCCAAAACTCTTCTGGTCCCAAGCACTCTGGGTAAGGGCCATTCATCCTGTATAGTAGTTAGATCTGCCATTATTATTGTTTTTTAATTTGCCACAGAGTATGGGTGCTCACCAGAGAGGGGCCGGTCATGCTGCAATCGCTTCTTCGGTTCTCCTGTTGGGATTTTGGGCGCCCATGCACATGTGCTTCACGTGGTTTTTCAAGCTGCCCAATCAGAACTGGAGTCGTGCAGCTGGCCACGTGGGAGCCAGCTGCCATACCCAACATGCCACCTGCTGACCCGCCAATTATTTACCAAATTATTGCTCACTACTGTTTCTTGATGCGCCTTCCTTCTCAGCAGAAAGCATCTCTTAGGAGCTTCTTCTCTTTTTGTCAGAGCATACGCACGACAGTGAGAGAGAGAAAGAGCGAATTAGGGAAGTGAGAACTCACCCCCAGGAGGAACGGTCACACTGAGATTCCTTCTCCACGCTCCTCTCGGGATTTGGGGCACACATGCCTACACTCCCGGCGTGATTCTCAAGCTAGGACTTGAACCGTGAAGCTGGCCATGTGGGATCCAGAGCTCTAACCTCTACACCACCTCCTGGGCCGTTCTATGTGAATTCTTCTCTTATCTTCTTATTGCTCAGCTTTCTCAAGAGCTGTGTCAAGAGGTTATTCTATCCCTTGAGCTTTTTAAAAATACCTTTTCAAAAGGTTTAATTCTTCAGAGAGAGAGAGAGATCTCCCGACAGGGTCTTCCTGCCATGACCCCCAGGCTCAGCCAGTGCGGGTCACAGTCAGGTCCCTGATGCTGAAGCCACACGGGCAGGTCCTGGGTTCACATCCCACGTGTGCAGAGGGACTGCGGCTGTGAACCCAGGGCCTTTCTGTGAGACTTCAGCACTGAGGAGTTGTGTTCCCACTGTACCACCCAGCCGGCCGTCGGTCCCTTGAGGATTCAAACATTATATCCACTGGGTCTTGATTTGTATCTGCTTGTTTTGTATCATTTTGTGTTATTCTTTTCTATATCTTTTTGAGAATCTTTAGCATTTTACTTATTTTTTTTTAAAAAAAGAATTATTTATTTATTTATTTCCGTTTGTTGTTATTATTTTATAAATTTGATCAGAGACAGAGAAAAAGAGAGAAGAGGAAAGTGAGAAAGCAAGTCACCAGGTCCGGGACTCAAACCTTGGCCATATGGGAATTCAGCGCCCTTAACCACCGCACTACCCGCTGGCCCTTTTACTTTTATTTATTTATTTTTTGGGGAGAGGTTTTCGTTATAGGGTACGTGCACTTGCCAGAAAGAAAGAGAGAGAGAGACACAGAAAATGAGAAATCACCTCCGAGGGTGATGGCCACGCCACAATCCCGTCTTCTCCATTCTTCTCTCGGGATCTTGGGCATGCGTGCACATGTGCCCGGAGTGAGTTTAAGCCACTGGGTCCGGGACTTGAACCGCGGTTGATTACATGGGAGTCCAGTGACATAGTCATTACACCAACTGCTGGTCCTGGGAATCTTTAGCATTTTACTTAAAAATATTTCCTAGGAGGTTCCGTTACTTGAATTTCTACAGCAGGGAGTTCATCTGCTTATGGTAGTGTCTGTTGACTAGGGGAGAGCAGACTTGAAGGTGTCCCATAATGCCAACATTCATGGTTTTATTCATCACCCCAGGCCTCGCCGTGTAGGTTCGGGGCAGTCCCCTGACTTGCGTAGACAATGAACTATGGCTGAGATGAGTCACGGGAGTGTCACTCCCGTGACTGCGTTACGTTACGTAAGACCATCTTGCTCTAGAGACTTGCCCTCCTGCCCGAGCAAGTGGTTGTGCTGGAAAGCCCGTGACAGGAGGTGCAGGCAGCCCTGGCAGCTGAGGGCAGCCTCCGGGAGCAGTCGCAGAAGCCAGGGCCCCATTTCCTCCGTTCGCAGGAAACGAGCCCTTCCCATGACCCGAGTGAGCTTGTGTGGGGATTCTTCCCAAGTCGAGCCTGCAGATGACACAGCCAGGCTGACGACATTTTGCCCCATGCAGGCTCCACGCAGAGGAACCAGGTAGATTCTGCCTGGACTCTGACTCTCAGATGCTGTGGGAAAATACATGGCACGTGCCTTATTTTGGGCCCAGCCACGTGGCACTGGGAGTAGGACACAGTTGGGTGCTATTGCAGCAGCCACACGGAAGGCCGGGGTTTGGATCCCAGGTTGACCCGAGCACACCAGCTGTCCTGTGATCCCTGCTGGCTAAAGGGCTTGAGGGCTGGGCTTGCAATAGGTGAGGCCCTGCCAATGGTATCTTTCTCTCTCTCAAAAGAATGAAATAAAAAAATTTAAACTTAAAAAATTAAAAAAGAATGTTAGTCCAGCTCTGTAGCATAGCGGTTAAGCACTTTGCATAGGGAACCAGCTCTCACATGGACAGCCATGGTTCAAATCCCAGCCCTGGTGACTTGGAAAACACTCTGGGGCATGTGTGTGCACGCCAAGAATCCTGATGGGCTGGCAAAACGGAGGGAAAATGGTCCCAGCATGTCCACGCCCCACTGGGAGGTGCTCTCTCCCTCCCTCTCTCTCTTTCTAGTGAGTGCACACACCCTCTTGCAATAATATAAAACAAATGTTATCTGGATGAATATTAAATTTTAGTGATTACATGTATCTGCTGATATAATCATATGATTTTGGTCTTTTATTTTTAAGATATATTTTATTTAACCTTATTTTTATTTATTTATTATAAATAATAAAAGAGAAGGACAGAGTGAGAGAAGAAGGGAAAGTGAGAAAGCAAGCCGCAGATCTGAGACTTGAACCGTAGTCGGCCATGTGGGAGTCCAGCGCCCTTAACCACCACACCATCTCCCAGCTCCTTGGTCTTTCATTAGTTGATTTTTAAAAATATATTTTTTGACATTTTCTTTTAAATAATTATTTTATTTAACTTTATTTATTTATTTATTCATTTAAATATGACCACAGGGGGACAGAGAGAGAGAGAGAGAGAGAGAGAGAGAGAGAGAGAGAGAGAGAAAGTGAGAAAGGAAGCCGCCAGGTCCGGAACTCAAACCACAGCTGACCGAATGGGAGTCCAGTGCCCTTAGCCATCATGCCACCTGCAGGCCCCAATTTTTAAAAATCTTTTTAAAATTGTTAGATCACCCTTGCTTCCTGGAATCAGCCCGCCTTGGTCATGGTACATTATGCAGCATTTGATACTGTTTGTTTTTCAGAATGTAGCCCTTTTCTTTTTGTTTAGTTTGTTCACTGCACTGTGCGTGTGTGCATGCTAACCGGGGGAGACAGAGACAGAGAGAGAGAGCGTAAGTGAGAACTCACCCTTCCCCCCGGCGGGGATGGCCATGATGCTACCCCTTCTTCTCTCAGGATTTTGGGTACAACTTCACACACACTCAAAAAGACCTGGTGACCTTCCAGCCACCAGGCCCATGACTCAAAATGCACAACCGGCCATCTGGGATCCAGTGCCTTAGTCTCCACGCCACCTGCTGGCCCAAGCTTAGCCATTTTAATAAATGTGCCATGGCATTCCATTGTGGTTTCTCTCTCTCTCTCTCTTTTTTAGGTTTTTGTCTGAGGCACATGTACTCTCAGAAAGAGACAGTGAGAAGGGAACCAGTGGTTAGCATAATGGCTATATCACTGGACTCCCACGTAGTCAACCATGGTTCGAGTCCCGGACCCGGTGGCTTAAACTCACGCCGGGTGCGTGTGCGTGCGTGCCCAAGATCCTGAGAGGAGAATGGAGGAGAAGGGATTGCGGCGTGGCCATCCTCCCTGGGGGGTGATTTCTTGCTTTCTGTCTCTGTCTCTCTCTGCCTCTCTCTGTCTTTCTGGCGAGCACATGCGCCCTATAGCAAAAACCTCTCTCTCTAAAAAAAGAAAGAGACAGTGAGAAAGAGAGAAATCATCCCATATGGGCGATGGCCATGCTGAAATCCCTTCTCCACTCTCCTCCTGGAATCTTGGGCACGTATGCTCACGTGCCTGGTGTGAGTTTTAAGACACTGAACCCAGGACTCAAACCATGATTGGCCATGTGGGAGTCCAGTGACATAACTGCTACGCTATCTGCTGACCCCTCTTTCTTTTTTATTTTTCTTTCTTTTTTTTTTTTTTTTCCTTTTTTTGGAGAGGTTTTTGCTATAGGGCGCGTGCGCTCGCCAGACAGGCAGAGAGAGACAGAGAGACAGAAAGCGAGAAATCACCCCCCAGGGGAGATGGCCACGCCGCAATCCCTTCTCCTCCATTCTCCTCTCGGGATCTTGGGCACGCATGCACACGCGTCTGGCATGAGTTTTAAGCCACCAGGTCTGGGACTAGAACTGTGGTCGACTACATGGGAGTCCAGTGACAAAGCCATTACGCTAACTGCTGGTCTCACTCCTCTTCCTTTTTTTTAATTTGCCAGAGGGAACATGTGAGAGACAGAGAGTGAGGGAGTGAGAAAGTACCACCCATTGGGAATGGTCATGCTGCAATCCCTTCGCCTTCATTTCTCCCTCCTTTTGGGACTTCTGGGCGTACATGCACAAGGGCCCAGTGTTTCTCAATCCACTGGGTCTGGGACTTGAGCCATGTGGTCAGTCACATGGGCTCCAGCTGCCTTAACCACCAGCCCATAGGCTGGCCCCCCATTGTGGTTTTAATATAAATTTCCCTAGTGACTAGAGAATGAAATTTAGCATCTTTTCATTCCCTTAGTCACTATTCACAGTACTTACTTGGCGAAGTGTCTGTCCAAATCTTTTCCCATTTACAGACTTGTGTTATCAGGCCAGCACTATGGCCTAGTGGTTTAGGGAGCCAGATCCCACATGGCTGACTGTGATTCGAATCTCAGCCTTTGCAAAACACACTGGGTATGTGTATGCGTGTGTATGCATGTCCTTAAAATCCTGGCAGGATGGAGAAATGAGAAGGGCTTGCACCATGACTCTGTCCTGTTGGGGGGTGCTTTCTCCCACTCTCTCTCTCTGTCTTCTGTCCCTCTCTGGTGAGTACCTGTGTCCTTTGGTAATTAAAAAAATTCTTCTTATTATTTTTATCATTGGTCTCTGAGAGTTCTTTATATATTGTATTGGGTCATTGGAAAAGTTATGATGTATTTTTCTGTTTTTTTCTATGAAAAAAATGTGTGAATATTCTTTTCTAACCTGTAGCTTATGTTTGCATTTTCTCTCTTTCTCTTTTTAAAGAATTATTTAATTTAATTTAATTTATTTATTTACTTATTTGTTTTAATTTGACCAGAGAGGGACAAAGTGAGAGAAGCGAGAGAGACGCAAAGTGAGAAAGCAAGCCACCAAGTCCAGGACTCAAACTGTGGTTAGCTATATGGGAGTCCAGTGCTCTTAACCACCACATCACCTGCCAGTCCCATGCATTCTCTTAATAAAATTAAGAGAAGCAAAATTTTGGGACCAGCAGTTAGCATAATGGCTATGTCGCTGGACTCCCACGTAGTCGACTGCGGTTCGCATCCTGGACCCGGTGGCTTAAAACTCACGCCGAGTGCGTGTGCGTGCGTGCCCAAGATCCCGAGAGGAGAATGGAGGAGAAGGGATTGCGGCGTGGCCATCTCCCCTGGGGGGTGATTTTTCGCTTTCTATCTCTCTGTCTCTCTGGCGAGCGCACGCACACTATGGCAAAATCTTCTCAAAAAAAAAAAAAAAAAAAGTAAAAAAAAAAAAAGAGAAGCAAAATTAAAAAAAATTTTTTTTGAGAGGTTTTTGCTATAGGGCGCATGCACTCGCCAGACAGAGAGAGAGAGACATAGAGACAGGAAGCGAGAAATCACCCCCCAGGGGGGATGGTCACGCCGCAATCCCTTCTCCTCCATTCTCCTCTTGGGATCTTGGGCACACACGCACACGCGCCTGGCATGAGTTCTTAGCCACCAGGTTCGGGACGCGAACTGCGGTCGACTATGTGGGAGTCCAGCGACATAGCCATTACGCAAATTTTAAATTTTGAATGAAATGTTATTTATTAATTGTTTCTGCTATGAATTTTGTGTCATAGCTAAGAAAGCTGCTTATGGGGCTAGTAGGTGGCTTAGCAGTTACATCTCTAGAATCCCACTTAGATGACCATGGTTCAAGTCCTGGATCTGGTAGCTTGAAAATCACACTAGGTATGTGTGCATGTGTGCCCAAGATCCTGGGAGAAGAATGAAGGAGAAGGGATTGTGGTGTGGCCAACCCCCTGGAGAATGATTTCTCACGTTCCTTGTCACTGACTCTGTCTCTCTAGAGCAAGCACACATGCCCTAAGGCAAAAATCTCTTTCTTAAAAAAGAAAATTGCTTCTCAAGATTACAAAGATTTCCCCCATATTCTCTTCTAAAACTGTTATTGTTTTACATTTTATATTATATTTATGATAAATTTGAGTTAATTTATATAATGAGTTAATTTTTGTATAACACGTTAGGTAAGGATTCTATTCCTTCTCTCTTACTTTATTGTTTTTTTTGTTGTTGTTTTTTGTGGGTTTTTTTTTTGTTTTTTGTTTTTTTTTGCATATAGCTATTCAATTTTTCCAGCTCCATTTGTTGGGGGGAAGTAACACATTATCCTCCAGTGATTTTAGTGTGGCCATCCCTCCCTGGGGGATGAGTTCTCACTTTCCCTCTCTCTCTCTCCAACGAACACACACATCCTATGGTGAACATCTCCTGCACAAAAAAAGCGCATGCACACACACACACTAAAGAACTCACTTGGCAATTCCAGGCTCCTTGGTGCAGTCCTTGGTACGTTAGACTGCAATACTGGAGGCTATCTGGTTGACTGCAGGTTCAGATCCCTGGGTTGGCCTGGAAACATGCTGAGTATGCACATGGGCACGCAGAATCCTGAAAAGCTGGAGGTCTGGGGAGGGGGGATTGTGGCATAATGATATCCTATCGATGGTGCTTTCTCTATCTCATGCACTCACATGTACTCTCTATCATATTTTTTAAAAAGTCACTTGACCTATTTGTGCAATTCTATTTATGGATTCTGCTCTGTTCCATTGATCTATGTTTCTACTTCTTCACCAATTTCACCTGATTACCGCAGCTTTATAGTAAGTTTTGAAATCAGATGGTATCCTCCAACTTTGCTCTTCCTTTTAAATTTTTGTTATTCTAATTTCTTTGCCTTTTCATATAAATTTTCAAAAAATCTTGTTGATTTCTACAAAAATGTCTGCTTGGATTTTCTTTGAGATTGGATTAAATTTATAGTGAATTTGAAGATAACTGACACTTGACAATATTGGATCTCTAATCCATGAACATGGTATAGCTCTCTGTTATTTAGATATTCCTTGATCTATTTTACTAGTGTTTTGTAGTCTTTAGCAGACAGGTTTATACCTAAAAATCTAGTCCCACCCCCCCCCAGTGTATTTCTTAGTTTTTATTTCCAGTTATTCATTGTGAGTATATAGGAATACATTTTTTTTTTGTATACTGACTTGTTTAATATGACTTTACTAAACTTATTATTTCTATGGAAATTAAAAAAAAAAATGCCAGAAGGCATGTGTAATTTCCAGAGCAAGACAGAGAGAGAGGAGCCCCCAATGAGGCAGTCATACCACAATCCCTTCTCCTCCATTTCTCCATCCTGATGGGATTTTGGGCTCACATGCACACATGCCCAGCATGTTTTCAAGTCATCAGATCCAGGCTTCAAACTACATGGGTTGAATATGTGGAAGCTGGCCCTCTTAACCATCAGGCCAGAGGGGCGACCCTGTATGGGAATTTTGTTGTTGTCATTGCTATAGGGCATGTGCACAGACAGAGACAGCAAGAGAGGGAGAGAAAAAGAGAGAAAGTAAGAAAGCATGCTCCACAGGAGGATGGCAACTCCAAAATCCCTTATCTATTCTCCTCCTAATTTGGGACATACATGTGCCTGTGCCTACCATGTTTTTCAAGCCTCTGGGTCCAAGACTCAAACTGCACAGTTGGCCATGTGGGATCCAACTTCCTTAACCTCCATGCCATTTGCTGGTCCTTATCTGTGGGAATTTTTAAATGTTGTGTGTGAATATAGGCAGATTTCTTTCTTTCATTCCAAATTACATGTTTATTTTTCTTGTCTTAGTGCACTGGCTAAGAGTTCCTTTACAGTGTTGACTAAGAGTAATGAGAGCAGACATCCTTTCCTTGTGCCTACTCTTAAGGAGAAAGCTCTTAATCTTTCAACACTAAGTATAATGTGGACAATTCAACACCAAATCCCAAACCAGGGGTCTTCTTTCTCAGGCCACTTCCTAGGGCTTTAGGAAGCAGAATAATTGAGATAAAAGTGAAATTCCACTAACATATTAGAAAGTATAATCTTGGGAAGGCTAGAATAAGAAAAAAGGAAAGGAGGGAGAATCAATATGAGAGTACATTACTGAGTCAGCAACTGCTTGATGTTAATCACAATTGAGTACTTGGTATTGTGGGACCGTCTTGCACATGCTTGGGCACTGAGTGGATCCCATGACATTTAAAGAACCAGAACCACAGGGAACCCCATGGGGTCAGAGCTTATGTGGACCTGGTTAGGAAAGAAGGAGTGATCAAGATTTTCATAAACTGATGAAGCTGAGGGGACTCAAGATAACACATAAGAGTATACAAACAATTCGTTATTCAATTCTGTCTCATCAGTTTTGTTTTTTCATTTCCATTCGTACTCATGTATATACTCAGTAGCTTAGAGCAACAGGCAGGCCCATAGCGTTTATGATGAGACTGCAGCCTCCTGGATCCCATGCCCTAGTCCCCCAATTTTCTGCTTCTAGAGGTAAGTACCTTCAACCTCTTTAACTGCTGCTTTTGCGAATTACTTCTATATCACTACCATCTAGCTATCTACCTACGTATCTAGCTATGGAGAGAGAGCATCTGAGGTATTGTCTGTCAGCTTTGCACAAGGGCAGTAAGGCACTGTTGGTCTTTCACCAGTACCACCACTCCCCACCCACCCCCACTTCCTGTCCCCCCATCATTCCCATGCAGTTAAATCAGAACCGGGGCCACTCAACTTAGTTTTAACACCACGATGAAATACACCTTAAATGCCCCCTCTGCTTTGTAGGACACTGTAGTTATTTTTCTTCTCTTCCATAATCTTTTGTTTTTCTTGTGGTAATATTAT
Organism: Tupaia tana; assembly: GCA_026018925.1. NCBI lineage: Eukaryota > Metazoa > Chordata > Mammalia > Scandentia > Tupaiidae > Tupaia > Tupaia tana. The sequence goes on along the minus strand of JAKSZU010000013.1, from coordinate 101,863,249 downwards.
GTTATTTTTATTTGTTTGCTTTCTGTGTCATTTTTTGCAAATTCATCCCATGCTCTTTTGGAACAGCACAAGCTGCTTCTTGGTACATCCAAATTCATCAGATAATCTCTCAATTGTGTCTTCTTGGAAGTACTTTTTCCCCGGCTCCTTCTGGTTTGTTCCAGTCTTTCCTGGCTGCTCTTGGGACTGTTGGGTTCTCCCTCCACCAACCTGAGGATTTACATCATCTCCTGCGTTTGCTTCTTGCCTTCGTTTTTGGACTTGTTCTCTTTTGGTGGAGCAGGTCCTCTCATAAATTCCTGTGAGAGGATTCATGAGAGCTTGCCTCTTTCTGTTTTGTTTTGTTTTTGTTTTTTTTTAGTTTTTGGCCATAGGGCATGTTTGCTCACAGGAGAGAGCCAGAGAGAGGGAAAGGAAGAAGTCACCCCTCGGAGAAGATGGCCACACTGCAGTCCATTCTTCATTCTCCTCTGGGATTTTGGGCATGCATGCACTCATACGTGCCTGGCATGTTTTTCAAATTGCCCTGTCTGGGACTTTTATTTTAATTATTTTTAAAAGAATTATTAATTTTATTTATTTATGTATTATTATTATTATTCAATTGACCAGAGAGAGAGAAGGAGAGAGAAGGAGAGTGAGAAAGCAAGCCAGCAGGTCTGGGATTCAAACCACAGTCACCCATGTGGGAGTTCAGTGCTTTAACCACCTTGCCTCCTGCTGGCCCCAGGAGTTTATCTTATGTGTCTGGCCACTTTTGGAATGGTCTTTCATCTACCCTCACAATGGATTAATTACTTGGTTGGGTGTAGAATTTTAAGCTTTCTTTTTCTCTAGGAGTTTGAAGGCATTTACTCCACCGTGGTCTAGCTTCAGTGATGCCGAGACATCTGATGCCCTTCTGACTCCATGTTTCGTCTAAACTCTGGTTTTCTCCCTCTGGAATCTTGCATCATCTTTCTCCTTTATTCTTAATGATCTAAAGCTTCACAATGATGGAGTTTCACAAGGGGGCAAATACCTTGATCACTTTTATTGGACACCTGGTGGATATTTTTAATATAGAAACTCATCATTTAATTGAAGAAATGTACTTGAATAACTTACTCGATGGTCCTTCCCTCTCTGTCTCCTTTGCTCTTGCTGAACTCCTCATGTTGGAGAGTGGCCTCCCAGAACGATTCTATCATGTTCATGCCTTTTCTCTCCTAGGCTTGGTCTTTTAGCCCTGCTTTCTGGGTTAGTTCTTCATCTAAATTTTATCTTCATTTTTTAAAAAGAATTATTTTATTTAACTTTATTTATTTATTTTTAATTTGACCAGAGAAGGACAAAGCAAGAAATAGAGAGAGAGATAAATGAGAAAGCAAGCTACCAGGTCTGAAACTCAAACCGTTTGGTCATATGGGAGTGTCCAGCGCCCTTAACCACCACACCACCTGCTAGCCCCTCAATTTTATCTTCTGACCCTCTTACTAAGTTGTTTTTTAAAAAATATTTTATTTATATTTATTTATTTATTTAAATTTTGACCGGAGAAGGACAGAGTGAGAGAGAGAGAGAAGGAGAGAGAGACAAAATGAGAAAGTAAGCTGCCAGGTTTGGGACTTGAACCACGGTCGGCCATGTGGGACTCCAGCGCCCTTAACCACCATGCCATCTGCTGGTCCCTCAATTTTATTTTCTGATCCTTCAACTAAGTTTTTTTTTTATGACTATTTTATTATTTCATTTCATTTCATTTATATATTTTATTTGACCAGAGAGAGAGAGAGAGAGAGAGAGTGAGAAAGCAAGCTGCCTGGTCTGGTACTCAAACCGTGGTTAGCCATGTGGGAGTCCAGCATCTTAACCGCCATGCTATCTGCTGGCCCCATCTACTAAATTTTTAATTTGTGCTCCCCAAGAGATGTTGATATGTTCTCAGAATGTTTCTTTTTCTTTTTTTTTTAAGAGGTTTTTGTTATAGGGCTCGTACGCTCGCCAGACAGACAGACAGACAGAGAGCCAGAGAGACAGAAAGTGAGAAATCACCCCCCAGGGGGGATGGCCACGCTGCAATCCCTTCTCCTCCATTCTCCTCTCGGGATCTTGGGCACGCATGCACACATGCCCAGCGTGAGTTTTAAGCCACTGGGTCCAGGATGGGAACCGCGGTCGACTACGTGGGAGTCCAGCGACATAGCCATTACGCTAACTGCTGGTCCCAGAATGTTTCTTTTTCATAACTTCCTGGTCTTGTTTAATGTGTAGTGTATTTCATATCTTTGATAATGTTATGAATATTTTGTCGATGTTTTCTTCTCCTTTTCCTCCAAGTTTCTTTTTTAAAAATAATTATTTATTTTATTTTATTTATTCTTTTTTTTTTTTTTTTTTTTTTTGAGAGATTTTCGCTATAGGGCACGTGTGCTCACCAGACAGACAGAGAGAGACTTAGAGACAGAAAGCGAGAAATCACCCCCCAGGGGGGATAGTCACGCCACAATCCCTTCTCCTCCATTCTCCTCTCGGGATCTTGGGCATGCACGCACACGCGCCCGGCGTGAGTTTTAAGCCACCGGGTCCGGGACGCGAACCGCGGTCGACTACGTGGGAGTCCAGCGACATAGCCATTACGCTAACTGCTGGTTCCCTCATTTTTTTTTTTTTTAATTTGATCAGAGAGAGACAGAGGGTGAGAGTGAGAGAGAGAGGAAGTGAGAAAGCAAGCCACCAGATTCAGGACTCGAACCCTGGTTAGCCATATGGGAGTTTGGTGACCTTACCTTCTGCACACAGAAACAGCTCAGAGTGAAAGTCGACGCCAGCGTTGGGTGATCTGGTTGGGCTTTCATGGGCAGCTCACATGTCAGTGTTTTTAGGTCTTTCCTCTTGGGCTTCTCAGATCTCCAGAGAATAAGCTTTGAATCTCCTGCCTACAAGTCCATACTAACCCTGCTGTCTGCTGGGAGTCTCACTGTTCAGTATAAAAATCTTCTCTTAATTTCTGTCTCCAGTGAGAGGCTCCTGCTCCGAACTGGACTTGTCCTTCCCCAGGCTAGAGACCCTTGGTGTTGTCAATTCACAGAAGAAAGCTTCTGTCTTCTGTTGGGGTAAAGTAGACAGAGTCACCTGGGGAAGGGAAGGGATCCTGGTTACTAACTGCTTGTTAGACTGTCTTTCCACAAATCCCCATGGTTCAAGCTCCTTACCTCTGTTGCCAGAAATGGCACTCCATCCCTGAGTCTTTGGGGTCTGTTCATTTATTTCTAGGGGTTCCTCACTCAGATTAGGACTTGATTTTTTCATTCACTAAGTCAGTTCTCACTCACTGGCTTCTTTTCTTTCTTTCTTTTTTTTTTTCTTTCTTTCTTTAAAGAATTATTTATTAAACTTTATTTAGTCATTCATTTATTTTTAATTTGACCAGAGAGAGACAGAGAAAGTGAGATAGCGAGCCACCAGGTCCAGTACTCAAACCATGGTTGGGCCATGTGGGAGTGTCCAGCGCCTTAACCACCATGCCACCTGCTGGTCTCTTCCTTCCTTCCTTTCTCTCTCTCTCTCTTTCTCCCTCTCTTTCTTTCTTTCTTTCTTTCTTTCTTTCTTTCTTTCTTTCTTTCTTTCTTTCTTTCTTTTCTTTCTCCTCCCTCCCTCCCTCCCTCCCTCCCTCCCTCCCTCCCTTCCTTCCTTCCTTTTTTTAAAGAGATTTTTGCTATGAGTTTTAAGCTGCTGGGTCTGGGACTTGAACCATGGTCAACTATGTGGGAGTCCAGCGACGTAACCATTATCCTATCTGTTGGTCTACTTTCTATTGGGTATTTAGAAAAGTCACGATGTATTTTTTCTATGTAAAAATGCGTTGTGACTTTTCCAATGACCCAATATTTTAAAACTTTGTTTCTGCTTCCTCATATCCATTTTCTTTTTCATTATAGTATTTTGAAAATGCCTTTTCTGCCGTTTTAAAGGTGTTTTGGAAGGAAAGAAGTAAACATTCATGTTGATTCCTAACTAGAATTTTTTTTAATTTATTATTTTGGGGGATGGTGGGAAAGATTTTTGCTATAGAGCTTGTGTGCTCGCCAGAGACAGAAAGTGAGAACACTCCCCAGAGGGGATGGCCATGTTGTAGTCCCTTCTCCTTTATTCTCCTCGTGGGATTTTGAGCATGCACGCACACGCGCTCAGTGTGTTCCAAGCCACTGGGTCCAGGACTCGAACTGCTGTTGACCACGTGGGAGTCCAGTGCTTTAACCACTATGCCATCTGCTGGTCCCAGAATTTTTATTCAACCGTTGTTTTTTTTTTAATCTAATTCTTTGCACTATTTCCCCAAACTTCTTTGCATCTTTAGCCATTTGGATCACAGCTATCTTCCGGTTTCTGGCTTCTGGATCTATAATCTGCAGCTCTTGGGTTGTCTGATCGCACTGGTGGCTTTGCCATTGGCTGTCACTTATGACTGCTTTTGTTTTGCGACTTTTCCTTCGTGAACTCATCTACAAGGGTGTTTGTCCGTGGGAACCCTGAGCAGCCCAGCTCATGGTCCTCTAGTGAATGTTCTCGTTTGTTTCTGCCCAGTGCTTAGGGCCCCTTTGAGTGCTAAGTTTGTGCTTTGGGAGTCTCCAGTGCATGGGGGAAGCAGAGTAGTCTAAATTTAAATCCTGAACCCCTGGAGGCTAAGTCTGTGGTTACGAATTCCCAGAGCAGCCTAGTTTCCCTGCCCTAAGCCCAGGCTGTACAGATGAGCTTTGTGCTTTTGATCCTCACTGCCTCTTCATGGAGACTGGAAACTCCGAAGGGTCTGGCTTGGGGATGGGTCTCATGTACAACCCCTGCTTTGTAGAGTCCAAAGCCTTATTTCTTGTCCCCACAGAGGCTGTAAACTGCAATCCCCAGGCTGCTGAGCCCAGCGACCCCCACCCTGCCCAGGCCAGCGCCGGCTCTCCTGATTCCTGTTCTGGTTTCCAGCTACTTCTTTGTTTTTGTCCCTGGGGAGTTCCTTTCCTTTCGCGCAAGCTCAGCCATGCATTTAAAAGGATGTTTGTTATATTTTAGCCACAGTTCCAAGGAGCATTTTGTAGCAGGAGGGTTTGCTGTTGTCTAATCTACAATATTGCTGGAAATGGGAGTCCTGTGTTGTTTTCAGTTTAGGGTTTCTGATTAAAAACAAAACAAAACAAAACAAACGTGTTTTGTATCTCTGTGTTGCCCACAGCAGAGCGTTAATAGCGGGCCCAGGCATCTCGGGTGCGCAGCACTGAGCTGCCATGTTTTTACCTAATTGGCATTTCTGCTGAGCAGTCCTGCTGCTCGGAGCAGTTCTCTCCAAGAACAGAGGGCCTGTCCCTGCCCCCGAACCTGGCACCGAAGAGCTCTGGGCTGTACTCTGGTCTGGCCGGTCCTCCTAGCCATCCTGCCCTCCAGCCACACACACGTGATCTTGCGCGCAGCCCTTCCTCCTTTGAAGTCGCCCGTCCCCAGTCCTCCAGCCCAGGCTGAACGCCTGCCAAGTCTTTGCCCAGATGTCTCCTGCAGCCCAGGGAGCGGCACCATGGTTGTCTGCTTGCTCTCTTCAACTGGACGCGGGCTCCCTGGGGGTGAGCAGCCCTTCTCCCCCGTATGTCCAGCGTCCGTAAACGTCTGAGGTGCCGGATAATATGTCTAATTCAGAACGAGCGAGCAGCATTCCCACGAACCAGCTCCAAGCACCCACTTTGGATTTTATTCCAGCCCCCTCCCCCCCCCGGCCTTACCCCCCCTCTGTCCCAGAGGCCTCTGACTCCGTAGGAGCAGAACTGCCCTCTGGGATGTTAATGGAAAGTGGCAGGTCATGTGGGTTAAAATGGATTCTAACTAGTCAAGACGGGGAGCAGGCCTCTGAGAGGTGAGAGCGTCTCACCTGCTTTGAGCCGCTCCAGCAGGGCGCAGGGCGGAGGGCTTTGGGTGGTAACAATGTGCGGCCACAACGCTCCCCTCCATGGGCAGTGCTGGCCGCAGGGAGGCAGGGGTGTGGCATATCTCTGAGCCTTCCTCTCGGTTTTGCTGTGGACTTAAAACTGCTGTAGAAAAATGGAAGTCTCGGGCCAGCCCGTGGCACGGTGGGTGAGGTGGCTGATATGGCCACCTGTGTGGCTTGAGTCCTGGGCCTGGTGGCTTGAAAAACACGGCAGGCACATGTGTATGCATGTCCGCGGTCTCGAGAGGAAAATGGAGAAGGGATTGTGCTGTGGCCATCACCCATGGGGGGCAATTTCTCACTTTCCCTCTCTCCGTTTCTCTCCGGCAAGCACATATCCCCTATAGCAAAAATCTCTCTCTCAAAAAAAAGTAAATATCTATTGAATATTGAAATGATGATATTTTGGATGTGTTGGGTTAAACACACATATTATTAGAAAGAATTAAACTAGTTTCTTTCTGTTTTTTTAATTGCCAGGGGGCACGTGTGTCTGCCAAAAAAAAAAAAAAAAAAAAAGTGGAGAACGCAGCCTCCGATGGGGCATGGTCAGGCCCTTCTCCATTTCTTCATCCTGTAGGGATTCGGGGCACACACGCACCTGTCCCAGCCTGTGTCTCAGGCCTCCGGAGCCAGGATTCCAACTGCAGTCAGCCACGCGGGACCTGACTTCCTGAGCCACTGGCCTACAGGGCTCGTCCACACCCTTGGTTTCAGGTTGGCTACCAGAAAATTGCAGAGGACATATGTGGCTTGTCCATGTGGCTTGCATCCTGCTTCTACCGGCCAGTGCTGGCCTAGATCTGAACTGTCTCCCAAGGAGACCTGTCTCTGCTCACTGCCTGTGACCACACCAGGGCAGGTGGGGCCTCACCCACTGCCCAGGCGCTCTGTGGGTTCCGGATTACATGCCGTGGGCCACGTCTCGGCCCATCTAGCTAGGCACTGTCAGATCTCCCCACGGACACATCCCTACGCTCCGAGCACCAGCTTCCCGTCTGTAAGTGGGCCCCATTGTGCACCCCAGGGAACAGAGCAGTTTGAGGAGTCAGAAATAATGAACATAAAGGTGCTTAGTGAAGCCCTTCGCAGTCACCCACCTGCGATCACCCACCTGCGATCACCCACCTGCGACCTTGTCACAACCATAAGGAAAAGCTTCGTGGGTGATCATTGGCCTAGTCTCAGGCTCCACCTCTGTGCTTTGCGGCAGGGCCTGGTCTGCTGTCTCCTTGGTGCCCGGTCAAGGGTGAGGCCAAGAATGCCAAGGTGGATGAACGAGTGCGTGCTCCGATGACGTCGCCGAACGCCGGCTGCCACTTTGCTCGTACTCAGTCTCCTTTCCACCCAGCCGCAATGTGGTCTGAGTGTAAGGACTGCCCCAGGCCTGATGTGGGGCCCTGAGAGCAGAGCCTGAGGAGACAACTAGGCTGACCCTGGAGGCAGGGGAGTGTCACAGAGATGCGTGATCCTGAGGTTGCTACTGTGGCTTGGGAGGGCCGGAGACCTCCAGGAACTCTGGGCACAGAACTGTCCTCGGCAGGATGGGGGGCGAGAGCATCTGTCCACGGGTGCCTTCCCCCATCTCAGCAGTTTGTCCTGTGCTAGCAACTTCAGGAGGCCCTGGGCCAAGCCCAAGGCAGAAAGCACCTGCTCCAGATGACATGATCACTAGCAGGAGGTGGGAGGTGGCCGGGGATGCGATGCGGCACAAAAAGGGCCAAGGGTAATGGATACGACCAATCACCGATGGAGAAGGCTCAGAAACTGAGCCTGAGGGCTGTGGCAGAGCCTGGATGGGCTTGGCCTCTGGGCAGTTTCCGGAAGGCTATCTCAAACCTTGTTCATTTGTTCATTCATTCATTCGTCAACCAATATTCATTGTATACTTCCTCTGTGTTCTGTCCCAGAAAGGATAGCAGAATGAAAGAAAAAGAAAAGGAAGCTATTATTATTATTAAATAATTATTTTATTTAACTTTATGTATTTGATTTCTTATTTTTAATTTGATCAAAGAAGGCCAGAGTGAGAGAGAAAAAGTGAGAAAGGAAGCCGCCAGGTCCAGGACTTGAACCGCGGTTGGCCATGTGGGAGTCCAGTGCCCTTAACCACCATGCCACATGGCGGCCCCGAAAGGAAGTCATTATATCAACCAACTGGAACCCCTCCTAATTCATAATTAGGTAGGTGACTTGCGAACTTCAGTCCTTTCATCGTCATCGGTAGCAGTGTCGATGCTGAATGTCACCCATAGCTGGGTGACAGCACACTCAAAAGGCCCTGAAGAGGGCTCAGCTGTGTGCTGGGTTGAGGAGGACTTAGAAGGGGACTCGCCCACCCACCCTGCCTTCCCGCACTCACTCAGCTTGCAGCCCTGGCGCCCCTACTCGCTGCCAGGCTCTGTGCCAGGACTGGGGTGCGGTGAACAAGAGGGAGCCCCTGCCCTCTGGAGCTCGCAGTCAGGAGGCACAGAAGGAACCACCCCTGCGGATCATCTGGAGGCGGACTTCAAACCCTAGGGAGAGGAGGGAGGGGGCCATGGCCTGCTGGGTCTTGGAAAGCTTCCTGGAGGAGGTGCAATTGAACATTCACCCCCAAGGCCTCTGGGCCCCAGATGTGAGCTTCTGGCACGGACCAGACCTGGCTGAACCCCATAAATGGCTGCTTGGCAAAGGGACGCTGGCAAACCCAGGCTTACTCTGGGTCATTTGCATATCATTTGCATCGATCTGCATATGTGGTAGCACAGCCTGGTCTCTTATGCATTTAAATTGCAAGTTATTTGTCTCTCTTTGAAAGCTCCCATTTTTTTCCCCAGGCGGGGCTGGCTCCATTTCCCCTAGCTGCCCTTATAACACAAAACGGTTGAGTTTGCCCAGCGTGGTGCAAGGTCATAGATTTTGGGGTGCAGTGTGTGTTTGTTACTCTGGTTTTCAGAGTGCCTTGTTATTTTTAAGCACTCTCTACTGTCTGATACAAAAGGGAGTACTGGGCAAACGCGTACTGTTATGGATGGGGAAACTGAGGCAGAAGGGGATGAAGCGAGATGCCGACCGCACTTACCACACTGGAGGAAGGGCCCTGGGCAGGGGTCAAGGCTACTGAGCTCTGACCCACGTAGCAAGGCCCTTGCACCTCATCTCCTTGTGCAGAGGCTGAGGAGGCCCAGAGAGGGCCAGAGACTGGCCCAAAGCCACACAGCTAGTCCAGGGTGCAGCGCCGGCTCCGCAGCCCTGCCAAAAACAAGGGGTCCCTCTGTCCTGATGCTCGGTGTGGCTGCTGTGTCCGTGGCCTCTGCCATGTCACCGGGGACTCTCCCCATAAATGAAAGTGTTCTGATGCTTTTGCTTATTGGGTTGTTTAACGTGTGTCGAGGGTCACCCATCTCGGCCACATCGTCAGTCGAGACCTGACAGCCCAGTCATGGCCGGGCCTCTACCTGGTACTTTCTGCTGCCTGGGGAGCCCAGTTTGGGCCACCCTGGAGGGGCGCACTCAGCAGATGGTACACTCACCCCCAACCTGACAGTGAAAAGCAGACTTGTGAACATTGGCTTGTATTTTGCATTTAAATTTGTATTTATTTCTTTCCTGAGCAAAAGAGGCAGAGAAACAGGCAGATAGGCACCGCCAGCAGGGCCTTCACACCCTGCCCCAGCCTCTGCCAGCTTGGATTTGGAGCACGTGTGCCTGGTGTACTCAGGGAGGAACCTGCCCAGGTGGGTCACCCACAGACCAGTGCATTCCTGCCACGCCACCGTCAGGCCCCAGCGTGGATTTTAAAATGTGTCTCCAGAGAAGGATGGGGACTTGCTCGTGCCAGCATTGGATCTGACCAACTGCCACAACATTTGAGAGTCTTTACTTATAAAAAGATAATGGTATGGGCTAGCAGGTAGCATGGTGGTTAAGGCACTGGATCCCACACGGCTAACTATGTTGGAGTCCCGGACCTGGAGGCTTGAAAACCACACTGGATGTGGATGTGTATGCCCAAAACCCCGAGAGGAGGATGGGGGAGAAAGGACTGTGGCATGGCCATCCCCTAGGGGGTGCCGCTCTCTATCTCTCACTCTCTCTCTCTCTCTGTCTCCCTCCAGCAAGTGCACGAGTCCTATACAAAATAAATAAAGAGAGAGAGAAAAAAAGAAAAGTGCAATTCACTGTGCAGAGCAGCTCTTACTTACTGAACCCTGTGTGGGGTGCAGCCATGGTGCCGCACTTTGCCCTGGGTTATTTCCATCCCCCATCCTGCAAGACCCAGTTACTCCCTGTATACAGCCGCAGCTGCCGAGCCTCAGAGTGGTGCACAGTTTTGCTGAAGATCACATGCGGAAGGGTCAGGGTGAAGGTGCAACAGCAGGGGCAGCAGGGTCCAGGCCCCAACCCTGCCTGCCCTTTCCACCAAACCATATCACTTCCAAGGTCAAGTCTAAAGGCAGGCCCAACATGAGCACTGAATTATAAATCCTAGGCAGCGCAGTATAGTGATTTGCAAAGCACAGACTGGCCAGCAGAGCGGCGCTAGCTTACACCAGCTCACTCTCTGCTGGTGACTTACACAATCTGAGCAAACTGTGTAAATCAGATCGGTTCGAAAGTGCTGAAGAGTGCCTAGAAACTGGCAGGAACTAGAGGGAATATGGCTCTTGGAAGAAAGGAACCGCCATGGTTTGAAAGTGTGCCCCCGAGATCATGTGTTTAAATTCGGCGAGCCATTGTAATGGCGGCGAGAGGGCGGGAACTTAGTCCAGTGATGTTGAAAGGAAGAGCGTTTAGGAAATGGTTGTCCGAGTGGGGCCCCCATCACTAAGTCCTGGTGGGTTTCTAAGGAAGGAGACAGAGACGCTCTCTGCTCTGGGCTGGCTCTGATTTACCCTCCAGCAGGAAGACCCTCACCAAACCCATGAGCTAACAAAACCTCCATTCTCTTAAGCTTTCCAGACGCAGGCTCAGCCGTGGAGGTGCACAGAGTACCGGGCTGGGGGGCTGGAAGCTGTAGAGGGGGGCCCAGGTTGGGTTGCCAGGCCACTCTAAGCACATCAGGTGCCATTGTACCTGCCTATAATCCTAGCTAACTGGGAGGCTGGGGCAGGAGGGTTAAACAAAAGGAGACACTGTCAGAAAAAAACAATCTTGGGCCAGTTCTGTGGCACGGTGGTGATGTGCTGGGTCCCACATGGCAACCGCATTTCGAATCCCAGCCAAGACGGCCTGGAAGATGGCAGGCATGTGTGCGAGAGCCCAAGATCCGATGGCCCAGGGGACTGGAGGAAGATTATGGCATGACCAGACCCTAGGGAGAGAGGATTGTGGAGAAAGGGTTGTCTCTGTCTCTCACGTGTGTGCTCACGCATTCTATCATAAAGGAAAAAAATGGAGATTTCCGGTATTTCTGTTATTAGCCACAGAACGGACAGGAGCAGGAGCCATGCTAGAGAGAGATGCGTTTATCTGGCTTTCCCCGAGGATATTCCTTAGTTAGTGTGATGCTGGCGGGGAGACGCGAGTAAAAAGCACAAGCCTTACTGACTCGAGTGTAGGCAGCTGGAGTTCAGGGCCTCAAGAGCTGCTGGAAATTGAGAGCAAAATCCCAGAAAAGATACCACAGAGGGAGAAAATTTCCCTCCAATCCTTGGCTGACTCTGGCATGGGGCATGACTCCAAGAAACCTAGAGGAAACACAGCTGGGGGACTGCAGGGACGGAGCGGGAATCTCTGCAACCGCTCGGAGTGGGAGAGACAGATTCTCTAGTGCAAGCTCACCAAGTTTGATGGGCTTTTCATTGAGATTCTGGGAAATCATGACTTGAGTAAGCAATCAAAACAAACCTACCCTAACGAAGTCTAAACTCAACCTCTGCAAAATTAAGGTGAATGACTAGCAGTTAAACAGAACCAAATGGAACATTCTTCAGAAGAAAATAACGCAATGCAGAATCTCTACTCTGTGTTATTTCTGACTAGCGTAGGGCCGGTCCGTGGCGTGGGGGTGAAGGTGGCTGGATCCTAGTGGCCAAGTGTGCAGTGTGCATCCCAGACGGAGGGGCTTGAAAACAAGGTACTGGAGTTTAGGACTTTGAATATCTTTTGGAGGAGAGACACAATTAAACTCATAACTGGAGAAGCTAAGAAAAGTTACAAATAATTTTTTTAACACTAGGATCATGGGACCAGCAGATGGGGTAGTAATTACCTCACTGGACTCCCATGTGGTCTACCGTAGTTTGGATCCTGGACCCAGCGGTTTAAAACTCACATGGGGCACATGTGCGTGCGTGCCCAAAATCCTGTGAAGAGACTGGAAGAGAAGGGGTTGCAGAGTGGCCATCCCCCCTGGGGGGGTGACTTCTTGCTTTCTATCTGTCTCTCTCTGTCGCTCCAGTGAGTGCACACACTCTATAGCAAAAAACCTCTCAAAAAAAATTGGATCAAATATAAACTGAAAAATGCAATATTTGAAGTCAAACATACATCAGATGGGATTAAAAGCATATTAAATTCTATTTCAAAAGGACCAGTGAGGGCCAGCCAGGTGGCATGGTGGTTAAGGTGGTTGAATCCAGCATGGCTAACTTCGCAGTTTGAGTCCTGAACCCAGTGACTAGCAAACACACTGGGCACATATGTGTGCAGGCCCCAGATACCAAGAGGAGAATGAAGGAGAAGGAATTGTGGCGCTGTCACCCACCCCCCTTTCCCTCTCTCCCTCAACGTCCCCCTCTGGTGGGTGCATGCACCCTATAGCAAAAACAAAAACAAAGCAAAAAGGCCAGTGAATCTAAAGCTACCTTAGTATTAATCATTTACACTGAAGTGCAAAGAGAATAGCGATTGAAAAAAGCCCCAGTACAAAGCCTCGGTGGCCTGTGGGGTGTGATAAAGCAGTCTGACATAGAAGTAGAGTCCCGGAGGAGGAAAGAGAGAGAGAGGAGGCAGGAAAACAGTCTTAAAGTGGGGCCAGCAGGTGGTTTGGTGATTAAGGAGCTGGATCCCCACATGGCTGACCATCCAGCAAAATATTGGCTGAGAATGTTCTGTTTGACTTAAAAACAAAAACAAAAATAGAAACCTACAGTTCCATGAAGTTTTGTGAACCCCAACCAGGATAAAAACAAAGAAGACCATATTTAGCCACATCATGGTCAGACTGCTGAAAAGAAAAGATACAGAGAATCTGGGGGCCAGCAGGTGGCGAAGTGGTTAAAGCACTGGACTGCCATATGACTGACCATGGTTCTAGCCCTGGACCTGGGGACTGGAAAATCACACCAGGTGTGTGTGCATGTGTGCCCAAATCCCAAGAGGGGAATAGAGAAGGGATTGTGGCTTGACCATCCCTTTTGAGGGTGATTTCTCACGTTCCTTCTGTCTGTCTCTCTCTGGTGAGTGCAGGCACCCCATGGCAAAAGCCTAAGAAAACAAACAAACAAAGAAAAGGAGAATCTGGGGCCCAATCCATGACCTAGTGGTTAAAGGAGCCAGACACCACATGAACAACCATGTAGTTTGAATCCCAGTCCTGGCAGCTTGAAAAACACACTAGCTGTGTCCGCCCCTCACCCCCATCTGGCAAATGCATGCACCTTCTGGCAAAACTTAAAAAAAAAGAAAAAAGAAAAAAAGGACCAGCAGATGGCATAGGGGTTAAGTCACTGAACTCCCACATGGCCAGCCACGGTCTGAGTCCCAGACCTGGTGGCTTGAAACTCACGCCAGGTGCGTGTGATGTGTGCCCAAGACCCAGGGAGGGGAATGAAGGAGAAGGGACTACAGCATGGCCAATCCCTTTGTGGGCAATTTATCTCTTCATCTTACTGGCTCTTCTCTCTCTCTCTCTCTCTCTCTCTCTCTCTCTCTCTCTCTCTCTCTCTCTCTCCAGTGAGTGTGCACACCCTAAAGCAAGACCTCTAAAAATAAAAAGAAAGAAGGAAAGAAAAGAAGAAAGAAAAGAGAGAGATTCCTAAAAGCAACTGGGGAAAGAAAACAGACAAGTGTCTTTATACACTTTATCATGTATAGGAAAACAATGTCCACGGAATTCTCATAAAAATAATTCAGGTCAAAAGACAATGGATAAGCATCTTTAATGTAGTGAAAGGAAAGAAAAAAAAAAAAACACACACATCAAGTTAGAATAGTATTAGTGGACTGGGACAAGCACGTGGCATAGTGCTTAAGGCACTGGACACTCCCACATGGTTGACTGCAGTTCAAGTCCCGGACCTGGTGACTTGCTTTCCCACTTTCCCTCTTCTCTCTCCCTCTGTCTCTCTCTGGTCAAATTAAAATAAATGAATGAATAAATAAAATTGAATAAATAATTCTTTAAAAAAATAATAGTATTAGTGAGATGGGGCCAGCCGATGGCATGGTAGTTAAGGACGCTAGACTCCCACGTGGCCGACCGTGGTTCCAGTCCTAGACCTGGCAGCTTGCTTTCTCACTTTGCCTTTCTCTCTCTTTCACTCTGTCCCTCTCTGGTCAAATTAAAATAAAATAAGTTAAATAAAATAATTATTTAAAAAAATAAAAGAATAGTATTAGTGGGGCCAGCAGGTGGTGTGATTATTAAGGCACTGGACGCCCACATGGCTGACTGCAGTTCAAGTCCCAAATCTGGCAGCTTGCTTTCTCATGTTCTCTCTCTGGTGAACACATGTGTCCTATAGCAAATTATAAATTAATTAGTAATAAATTAAACAGGGACCAGCAGTTAGTGTAATAGCTGTGTCACTGGACTCCCATCTAGTTGACCACGGTTCGAGTCCCGGACCTGGTGGCTTAAACTCACACCGGGCATGTGTGTGTATGTGCCCAAGATCCCGAGAGGAGAATGGAAGAGAAGGGATTGCGGCGTGGCTATCCCCTCTGGGGGAATGATTTCTTGCTTTCTGTCTCTCTCTGTCTCTCTGGTGAGCACATGTGCCTTATAGCGAAAACCTCTCCCCAAAAGGTAAAATATTAAATTAAACAAATACTTACTTTTTTTAAGACTTACTTTTTATTTAATTTTATTTATTCATTCATTTGTTTTAATTTGACCACAGACACACACAGAGAGAGAGAGAGAGAGGGAAAGTGAGAAAGCAAGCTGCCATGTTTGGGACTCGAACCGTGATCAGCCATGTGGGAGTGTCCAGCACCTTAGCCACCATGCCATCTGCTGATCCCTATAATTCTTTTTTTTTTAAGAGAGATTTTTGCTATAGTGTGTGTGTGTGTGCTCATGAGAGAGACAGAAAGACAGAAAGTGAGAAATCAGTCCCCAGAGAGGATGGCCATGCTTAAATCTCTTCTCCATTCTTCTCTCGGGATTTTGGGCATGTACTCACATACACCCTGGTGTGAGTTTAAGCCCCTGGGTCTGGGACTCAAACCATGGTCAACTACATCGAAGTCAGCAATGTAATTATTATGCCATCTGTTGGTCTCAAGAAAATAATCTTTTTTTGGAGAGGTTTTTGCTATAGGGCGCGTGTACTTGCCAGAAAGACAGAGAGACAGAGAGACAGAAAGTGAGAAATCACCCCCCAGGGGGGATGGCCATGCCGCAATCCCTTCTCCTCCATTCTCCTCTCGGGATCTTAGGCACGCACAGATACGTGCCCAGTGTGAGTTTAAGCCACTGGGTCCAGGACTCGAACAGCGTTTGACTACATGGGAGTCCAGCGACATAGCCATTATGCCAACTGCTGATTCCTCAAGAAAATAATGCTAAAAAAAATGATAGTGTCAACAATGGCTGGCTCTGTGGCCTAATGGTAAAGGGATGCTAGATCTCACGCGGCCAAACATATGGTTTAAATCCCAGCCCTGGTGATTTGAAAAACATGCCAGGCATGTGTGAATGTGTGTCCAAAACCCTAACAAGTGGAAACTGCGGAGGAGGAGACAGGACTGCAGCAGGACCACGCCCTATTGAGGTACCTTTCTCCTCTCTCTGCCTGTCTTTGGTGAGTGCACGTGCCCTCTGGCAATTTTTTTTAAAGAGGTTTTTGCTATAGGGCATATATGATTGCCAGAAAGACAGGGACAGACAGACCGAAAGTGAGAAATCATTCCCAGGGGGAATGGCCAGGCTGCAATCCCTTCTCGTCCATTCTCCTCTCAGGATCTTGGACACGCACACACACATGCCTGGCTTAAGTTTAAGTCACTAGGTCCGGGATTCGAACCACGATCGATGTCATCTGCTGGTCCCAGCAACTTTTTAAAAAATAGTATTAGTGGGGCTGGCAGGTGGCATTTAATGGCATTGGACTCCCTCATGGCTGACTGAGTTCGAGTCCTAGAACTGATGGCTTTCTTTCTCACTTTCTCTCTCTCTCTCTCTCTTTCTCACACACACACACACACACACACACACATTCTGTTCCTCTCTGGTCAAATTAAAATAAATAAGTACATAAATAAAAAAATAAAGTTTAATAAAATAATTTTAAAAAATAGTATTAGAATAGTTTTCAAAATGAAAAAACAGAAACTGGTTTTTTATAAATAAGAGTCGAGAATTTTTGCCAGATGACCTGTAGTACAAAAAATGCTAAAGAAAGTTCTTTAGGTCAAAGGGAAATGATTCCAGATAGTGTTTCAGGTTTACAGGATAAACAAAAGCAGGACACCAGGAATAATAAAGACATGAATAAATACAAAAGACCATTTTTCTTTTCTTTTTTTCTCTTTTCTTCTTTTCTTTTTTCTTTTCTTTTCTTTTCTCTTTTCTCTTTTCTTTTCTTTTCTTTTCTTTTCTTTTCTTTTCTTTTCTTTTCTTTTCTTTTCTTTTCTTTTCTTCCTCCTTCCTTCCTTCTCCAGAGAGTATGTGCATGCACACAAGAGAGGGGAAGAGAGAGATGAAGAGAGACCCGGTTACGCCATAATCCTTTTCCCCCCAGTTCTCCACCCTGTTAGGATCCCGGGCATGGCACATGTGCCCAGCATGTTCCTCGAGCTGCTGGGTTCAGTACTCAGAACCTGGTCGTCTGTGTGCCTGCCTTCCTCAGCACGGCATTTAACTGCTGCCCTACAGGGCCCGCTCTATTGTTCTTTTCTTAACCACTTTAAAAATTAATTGACTTTAAAAAAATTGCCATAGGATATAAGCGCTTGCCAGAGAGAGAGAGAGAGAGAGAGAGAGAGAGAGAGAATGAAAGGTGAGAAAGCACCCTTTGTGGGAGTGGCCAATATTCTCCTCTTGGGATTTTGGGCACACACACACACACACACACACACACACACGCACACGTGCCCAGTGAGTTTTTCAGGCTACTGGGTTCGGGACCCAAACTGCTCAGTTGCCATGCGGGATCCCCTGCCTACACCACCACACCACTGGCTGGCCCTTGACTATTTTTTTCCGTCTTATTTTTGCCAGAGAGACATGGAGAAAGGGAGAGAAAGAACGCAACCCCTAACGGGGCCTGTCACACTGCAATCCTTTCTCCTCTGTTTTCCCATTCTGTTAGTATTTGGGACACAAATACGCACTTGTCATGTTTCTCAAGCTAAAGAGGTTAGGACTCGAACTACGTAGCTGGCCACGTGGGATCTGGCTCCCTTAGCCACTAGGCCATGGGCCTGACCCTAACTAACTCTTTAAAGCAAAAACAGCAGTGCATTCTGGAATTTAGAACACATAAAAATAAAATGAGTACAATAATACAAACGCCAGGAGAGGGTGCATAGTGTCCTATTATGTAAAGTTCTTGTTATACGTCAACAGGGAGAGGTTTTTTTTTTTTTGAGAGGTTTTTGCTATAAGGCGCGTGCGCTCACCAGAAAGACAGAGAGAGACAGAGAGACAGAAAACGAGAAGTCACCCCCCAGGGGGATGACCACGCCGCAATCCCTTCTCCTCCACTCTATTGGGATCTTGGGCACGCATGCACACGTGTGAATTTAAGCTACCGGGTCCGGGACTCGAATTGCAGTCGACTACATTAGAGTCCAGAAACATAGCCATCACGCCAACTGCTGGTCCCGGGGTATAGTATTTTTGAAGGTAGGCTGTGATGATTTAAGCACGTGTATTGTAACTCCTGCCAGAGCAACCAGAACAATGAGAGAACTTCAAAAAACTCATGGAATAGTGGAATTAAAGTATGAGTTTATTTTGGTGCAAAAAATTTTTGGAAGGCTGTGCCGCCCCGCACCGGAGCCCTTCGCCTCTCCCTGCCGATTCCTCGGCCTCTGGGAGGAACATAGATAATCTCAGAGATACCTTAAAGAAGCTGAAGATAACAGCTGTCGACGAGACTGAGGATAGTTTAGAAGGATGCTTGGATTGTCTGCTGCAAGCCCTGGCTCAGAATATGGCCTCTAAAATAGATTTTACTGGGCCAGCAGGTGGCGTGGTGGTTAAGGCAGCTGGATTCCCACATGGCTGACCACAGTTCAAGTCCCGGATCTGACAGCTTTCTTTTTCACTTTCCTTCTCTCTCTGTCTCTCTGGTTAACTTTAAAATTAACTAAAATAATGACAATGAATAAAATTTTTTTAAAAATAGACTTTACTGTTTTTAACCCAAGTTATCAAATATGCCACAAAAGTAATATATTTCTTGGGGCTGGCAGGTGGCATGGTGGTTAAGGGTGCTGGACTCCCACATGGCCAACCATGGTCAAGTCCTGGACCTGGTGGCTTGCTTTCTCACTTTCTCTCTCTCTCTTGCTCTGTCCCTCTCTGGTCAAGTTAAAATAAATAAATAAATAAATAAACTTAAAAGTAATATATTTCCTTTGCAAGCTGAATTAAATGGTTTATCCCCTCTATTATTAAAATTTTTTTTGAACTATGTGTCTCTTTTTCATAACATACATCTCCTGTAAACTTTTCAGACTCCTCACACAGGCATAACTCCAAAGCAAATAGAGGAGACAGAATGGACAGTTACAAAGGCGCGGTTAACCCCACAGAAAGCCATGACATAAGAACAAAGAAAAAAGGGGACAAGTCAGAAATGAATAACAAGATGACAGACTTAAGCCGCCTGTAACAATAAGGGCATTATATGTAAAAGACTAGACACTCCAGCTGAAAGGCAGGTACTGGGGCCAGCACGTGGCATGGTGGTTAGGGCGCTGCATTTCACATGGCTGACTCTGTGGTTCGAGTCCTGGACCTGGTTACTTTTTTCTTTTTTGGAGAGATTTTCGCTATAGGGCGCGTGCGCTCGCCAGACAGACAGAGAGAGACATAGAGACAGAAAGCGAGAAATCACCCCCCAGGGGGGATGGCCACGCCGCAATCTCTTCTCCTCCATTTTCCTCTCGGGATCTTGGGCACGCATGCACACGTGCCCGGCGTGAGTTTTAAGCCACCGGGTCCAGGACTCAAACCGCGGTCGACTATGTGGGAGTCCAGCGACATAGCCATTACACTAACTGCTGGTTCCTGGACCTGGTTACTTGAAAAGCATGCTGGGCATGTGTGTGTGCGTGCCCAAAATCCTGAGAGGGGAATGGAGGAGAAGGGATTGTGATGTGGCCATTCTGCTAGGGGGTGATTTCTAACTTTCCCTCACTCTTTCTGTCTCTCTCCTGAGAGTGCATGTGACTTATAGCAAAAATTTACCCAAAAAAAAGGGCATGTGAGGTTTCCTTAATTGGGAAAGAATCCTGTCTGTGTTTTCAGTCGGTAAACGGAGAGAATTAAATGAGAGTGCATCAAAGGACTGAGGGCAGTGCCTGGCCCACACCAAGTATCTTTTTTTTTCCTCTCTAGGGTGCATGTGCTCACTGGAGAGAGACAGAGAGAAGGAAAGTCAGCAATCGCCGGAGGGAGGCTGGCCATACGGCAGTCCCTTCTCCTCTGGCTTTCTCTCATGATCCCGGGCACACATGTTCATGTGCCCAGCAGGATTCTCAAGTCTCCAGGTCCAGGACTCAAACTGTGTAGTTGGCCATGCGGGATCCCGTGCCTTAAACTCCACACCACCTGCTGACCCATGCCACCTGATGACATTTTAAAAATTATTTTATTTAACTTTATTTATTTTTTTGTTATTTTTAATTTGACCAGAAAGGGACATTTTGTGTGTGTGTGTGTGTGTGTGTGTGAGAGAGAGAGAGAGAGAGAGAGAAAGTTAGAAAGCAAGCCACCAGGTCAGGGACTTGAACCATAGTCGACCATGTGGGAGTCTAGCACCCTTAACCACCATGCCACCTGCCGGCCCATGCTGACATATTCTTAAAGCTGATCAGTCACTATATGAACAGTCTACAATTTGTTTATCCATTCTACAGCTGAAGGACATTTGGATCCATTTCA
This sequence comes from Tupaia tana, assembly GCA_026018925.1. NCBI lineage: Eukaryota > Metazoa > Chordata > Mammalia > Scandentia > Tupaiidae > Tupaia > Tupaia tana. Next base: position 101,843,036 of record JAKSZU010000013.1, on the reverse strand, counting down.
TTTTAGGGTTATTATGAATTGTGCTGATATGAACGCCACAGTCTTTTATGTCCTGTCTGCTGATGAACACAGGGATACATTTCTGTTGCACATGTGCCCAGGAGTGGGACTGCTGGGTCAGAGAGCAGGGCGTGTTTAATTTGAGTAGACCTGACAGATGCTCTCGATGGTGGTTGTACCGAGATTCCCACCAGCAGTGTCTGGGAGTTCCAGTTGCTCCGCATCCCCATCAGCAATTGGTAATATTGCTGTTTTTCACTTCCACTCTGGTGGTGTCTGCAGTGGTGGCTCACTGTGGGGTTTTGAATTTTGGTGTTTTTTTTCTCTCTCTCTCTCTCTCTCTCTCTCTTTTTTTTTTTTTTTTTTTTGGAGAGGTTTTTGCTATAGGGCGCATACACTCATCAGAAAGACAGAGAGAGACAGAGAGCGAGAAATCACCCTCCGGGAGGACGGCCACACCACAATCCCTTCTCCTCCATTCTCCTCTGGGGATCTTGGCCATGCACGCACACGCACCCGCGTGAGTTTAAGCTACCGGGTCCAGGACTCAAGCCGCGGTCAACTACATGGGAGTCCAGCAACATAGCCATTACGCCAACTGCTGGTCCCAGTTTTCTTTTTCTTTTTAATTGACAGAAGACTTGTGTGTTTGTGAGAGAGAGAACTCAAGCGCCTGCCTGTTCCAGTGAGGCACGGTCGTGCTGCAATCTCTTCCCTCCATTTCTCCAGCCCATCAGGATTTGAGGCATGCACACACACACTTCTAGCACATTTCTCAGTCAGCTGGGGCTGGGACTTGAAGGGCAATCAGCCATGTGGGACCCAGCTGCCTACACATGTTGCTTAACCACTGTGCTAAGGGCCAGCCCACACTATGGTTTTCATTTATGTGTCCCCTTGTTATGATCTAAGTGTTTGTGCCTCCACAAGATCCACAGGCTGAAGCCTAATCACCAGTGTGAAGGATTGGAAGGTGGGGTCTTGGGTGGTGAAAGAGTGATGAGGGTTCCACTGTCATGAGTGGGATTGGTGCTCTTAGACTCCAAACCTGTGAGCAATACATTCTGTTGTTTATAAATTACCCAATCTAAGGAATTTTGCTGTAGTGGCCTGCATGAAGATACTCCGGCGAGTCACAAAGCTCATGCCCTTTTTTCTCTTCCTTCCTTCTTTCCTTCCTTCCTTCCTTCCTTCCTTCCTTCCTTCCTTCCTTTCTTTTCTTTCTTTTTTCTTTTTCTTTCTTCTTTCTTTCTCTTTCTATTTTTCTTTCTTTCTTTTTTCTCTCTCTTTTTTCTTTCTTCTTTCTTTTTCTCTCCTTTCTTTCTTTTTCTTTTTTTCAGACGTTTTTGCCATAAGGTACATGTGTTCACTGGAGAGAGAGAGAGAGAGAGACAGAGGTAGTGAGAGGGAAAGTGAGAAATCACTTCCCAGGGGGATGACCAGGCCACAAGCCCTTTTCCTCCATTTTCCTCCTAGGATCTTGGGCATATTCACACGTGTGCCCAGCATGATTTTCAAGCCACCAAGTCCATGACTCAGAACCATGGTTGGCCACGTGGGAGTCCAGCCACATAACCACTGTGTCACCTGCTGGCCCTGCTCATGCCTTTTCACGTGTTTGTTGATCATTTGGATACTCTGAAGAACTTTAATGCATGTCCTCGCCCCCATTTTTCTCTGCACTTGTCTGCCCTTTTCTTATTCATTTGTGGGGGTTCTTTATATATATTGGGGAATAAATCGTTTGAGATGTGTGTGTGTATGTGTGTGTGTATAAGGTCAATCTGCTCTGTCTCACAAACTCAGAGTGCCACAATGGTCCGGTCATGCACTGTGGGTGGTGACAGGGTTTCAGACAAAAGACATAATATGTCAAATCAAATTAATCTGATTTGAATTGATTTGGTATTTGATTGATCAATTTGTTTTGCTTTTATAGTAGAAGAGCTACGAGGAGTTTATGTCTCATTTTATGTTTGTAGATATTTAAATAACGTGCAATCAAAATAATTTAAAGCCATGGTGAGGGCCCACAGACCCCCTTCTCTCTGTATGTAGGAGTTTTTCAAAACACAAATCCAGTCCGGTAACGCCCCTGCTCAGCGCATCTCTGGAAGAGCCCCTTTTGCTTAGGATGGAGACGCGGCTCCTGAAGCTGGCCTGGGCGTCCTCAGATCTGCTCCCCTGAGCCATTCACTGAAGCCACCCCCTCTTCTGGGCCTGAGCTCTCTCCCAAGTCCTCTCTGCATAGACCCTCCTGCTTCTCTGTTTTAAATCAACCTCTGCCCACAGCCCCCCCTTTTGTTCAGATTAACTCAGCTCAGTTGACACTCCTTAGAGAAGCCCTCCCTGTGACCCTGAAACGCATCATCCCAGCTGAGCACTGTCCTCTGCATAATCTCAGCCACAATATTTTACTTTTTTTGTGGAATTCTTCCTTTCCAGTTTGCAAATTCTGTGAAGTCAGGGACAGTATTTTTTTCTCCTCACCTTTTCCCCCTAGAGTCTACACTGGTATGTAGCCTTTGGTGCTCCCTGGAGGTTTGTTGAATGACTTATTGACCTAAGCTTATGTAACCCTCTCACTGAATTGTTGCTGAAAGGCAGAGAGGGCCCAGGGCCCATGCAGGGAGGGACCAGAGGCAGGCCGGGCCCGGCAGCAGGGAAGGAGATGTAAAGCCATGGTGGCCCAGGCACCAGCCGGGACATCCAGTCCAGTTACTTCAGGATTCAAATGAGGAGCCTGAGAACCCAAGAGGGACACTGGGGGTTGGCTGGGTAGCACAGCGATGGTGACGGTGAGGGTGACGGGAAGTCTTAGGTCTAGGCTGGGCTTGCCTGACAACCCACATACTTGACACCACCCCTAGTTCTCCTGGAAGGCAGGGTGTGGGGGGTGCAGAGGTGGAGGTGGTTCCCCAGCAGACCGGAGGCTGGTGGCTAAGTCTCTTCAAAGCCCCTCCCAGAGTCCCATGGGGTGGTGCTCAATTCCTGTCCATGGGAGGTGGAAGGCCATGGGAACATTCTAGAATAACAACAGGGACTCTCAGAATGAGACAGGAAGGACAGTTAGAGCTGAGGACACCACTGATTGCCTGGCTGTGGGGGATGGATGCTAATTGCAGGGACTCACTTAACCCTTTCTGGGCAGAGGAAGATAACCTTTTTTCAACTGAAATTTTTGTGGGGTCATTATAGATTCACAGGCAGTGGTATTTTTTAATTTTAATTATTTTAATTAAACTTCATTCATTCATTCATTTTAATTTGACCAGAGAGGGACAGAGTGAGAGAGAGAGAGAGGGAAGTAAGAAAGTGAGGCAGCAAGCCTCCAGGTCAGGACTGGAACCAGGGTCAACCATGTGGGAGTCCAATGCCCTTAACCACCACACCACCTGCCAGCCCCCACATGCAGTGTTTTGTTTATTTTGTCAGAGGGTATGTATGTTCCCCGGAGAGAGAGAGACAGAGAAGGTGAAAACGCACCCCCAAGGGGCGTGGTCATACCACAGGCCCTTCCCCATCTTTCCCTCCTTTCAGGATTTTGGGTGCACGTGCACGCAAGCCCAGAGAATTTTTCTTTGGTTGAGAGAGATTTTTGCTATAGAGCGTGTGCACTCCCTGAAGAGACAGAGTAGAATGAGAGAAATCTTGGCCCCCAGGCAGATGGCCAAGCTGCAATCCCTGCTCGATTCTGGGCATGCGTACACTCGCCCAGCGTGAGTTTCAAGCCGCAGGGTCTGTTACTCGAACTGCACCACCAGTTATGTGAGATCCAGTCGCCTTGACCACCACGCCACCAGCTGGCCTGATTCACACACAGTTGTTGAACACAGACACACACAGAAATCCCAACACCCTTTGCCCAGTTTCCCCTGTGGGAGCTCCAGGAAGCAGCTGCTGTTATTCCCATTTTCCAGCTGTGCAAACCGAGCCCCAGAACCCCAGAGCTAGAGCTCTTGGTGGCCCCAGGGAGAGCATTTCCTTCGAGAGAGAAGGCGCTGGGGTGGGAAAGCGGCTCGGCTCCCTGAGCCTTGTAAGCCGTCTACGCAGCCGGTCTGGAGGGGGGCGGTCTCCTCAGCCCCTCTCACTCCACCGCAGGCCTGCCTCTTTCTGCAAAGGGACAGGCTGTGACTGGGGCTGCGGGGGGCTGAGCCTGCTGGCCCTGCTTGGCAGCTAGAAGACTTGCATGGGGGCCCTGTCCTCTGAGCCTCAAGTCCCCCACCCTGGGTGAAATGGGGAAAGATCACACCCTGCGAGTCCATGAAGATGCAATGAAGCGACGTGCGAGGAGCAGTCAGCAAAGTGCCAGGCGCAGAGCGAGCCCCCAGCGCCCGCCCGCCGCGGAGCCGCCCGCGGCCCCATTTGGCAATGAATTATGTATGGCCTTCTGGCAGACCTGCTCGCTCGTGGGGGCTGTGCGCGCTCTCTGCTCCTCCTGGGCTGCCCTCCCCAGTGAGGGGCGCAGGCTCCCCGGGAGTGGGGGCAGGCGGGTTCTTTGTCTCCCTTGCGGGGACCCCAGCCAGCTCCCAGGCTGCTGCCCCAGGCCCCGCCTGCCCGTTTCCTAGGCTGGAGTACCAAGGCCGGGATCAGCTCCGGGTCTTCGACAGATACTAAGCACGGTAGCCACAGTGGCACTACCAGTGACGACGGTGACGGCGAAGGCACCAGCTGGGCTCCACGGAGCCTTTCTGATGTGCCAGACACATTTAAGAGAACCGTTGGTCCCGGAAGCTAGAGCGCCGCGGGTGCGGAGCTGTCCTAGGTGCTGGGGGCGCGGCAGCCGAGGGGCCAAAGTCCTGCCCTCACGGAGCTCGGATTCTACCGCGGGGCGGGGTAGGACGTGGGCGATCGACGCGATGCGCCCGGTGATCCGCTGCGCAGGAAAATGGGGGCGGTCAGGGAAGGACTCTAGAGCAGAGCCTTGAAGGAAGTGAGGGAGGAAAGCTCTGGAGAGGGGTATCTCTGGCCAAGGGAGCAGCGAGTGCAAAGGGCCTGGGGCGGGACGGGGCCTGGGGTGGGACGCGGCCTGCGTTTCAGGTGCGCTGGGGCCCTGGGAGCCGCTGAGTCCTCCAGGAAGCCTGTGAAGTGCCCACCTCTGCTGCCCCACGTTGGAGATGAGGGAACACTCGGAGACCATGTGTTGTCCTTACTTACAAGCCTTGCTGCGGACACCGGGAGTTTGATCACAGGGACGGCCCTGCTTCCTTGCTGGTCTGAGAAGACACATGGCACGAGGGGCCTTCAAAAGCTGTAGAGAATGTGCGTGATGAAAACACTATGTGTGGATTTCAATTTTTCTTGCACCAAAAATAAACTCATAATTGAATTCCATTTCCTGTGAACTTCTTAAAGTCCCCCTTGGTATCAGATTATCTTTCTAGAACTAGGAGAATTCTTAGCTCTAGAACCTTCTGCACAGGGATCTGGGGTTGGGGTTGTGGGCCTCATCTGGGGTCCACTCGCCTCAATGCTACTGTGCTAGCCCTGCCCACCTTATGTCATGGGCCTTCATCTGCTTTTGTCCTGTGCCAGGCTGAGAACACCCAACCTCAGACGCAGGACAGCACCCCACAGCCCACAGAGAGCCCTCTGGGGGAGAGCTCCGTCGCCTGTCTCCTCCTGCATGGAGAGGACCCAGGCTGCAGGAGGTCTCCCTCGCCACCCACTCCCGTGAAGCCCACGCCCATGAAGGTCAGGTCCTGTGGATCGAAGGCCCAGGCCGTGGCCGCCTCACTCGGAGCCGGCCCAGAGGTGCCCGGCGGGAGCTCCTCAACGGACCTGCCAGTGTCAGCCCCAGCGCAGACTGCGGTGTGCAGGCACGGACTCCGGCCGGACGCGTCCATCGATGGCCCGGATGAGGAGTGCAGGGCCTCCTCCTTCCACCTCCAGCTGCGGGTGCAGGGTGCGAGCAGGCTGTGGGGAGCGAGCCGGGCGCAGAATCAAAATGAGTCCAAGCACAAGAAGGGGAGGAGTGGGAGACGCCGTGGACTGGGGATCTGCTGGGAGAGAAAGACGCAGAGGCCTCCCTGCCTCCAGGTCTGCCCCTCTCATTTGTCCAGTGAAGGTTCCAGATTAATCATCCCAATGAATTCCGCCAGCATCACCGGGCCTTCACTGCCCTCCTGCCTTTCCCAGAGTCCTTGTCCTCCCTCTGAGCCCTGTCCCTGCTGTTCCCTGGGTGGGGAAGGTTCTGAAGAGCAGCCCCACCAGAGGAGGCCACCCCTCTGCAACTCCTCGGGGCCTCTCCAGTCCCCAGTCCCTCTCCACTGGGTACCCCAGGGCCCTCGCAGCTCTGTTCCCCTGGTCTTTTACGGTAGGCTCAGTTCTCCCCGCCTTGGCTAAGACCCAGCAGCCTCACGACTCCCACCCAGCGCTCAGCCTGACACCGCTGCGTGGGGGCTCTCTGGTGCCGAGAGAGTATCCTGTTCTCTTCTCCCTCAGGCTACTCATGTGCAGGCTCCCTCTTTCTGGGACACTTCTCCCTCCCCCCTCGGCTTGCCTGACTCTTTCTCACCTGCCAGGATGGCACATTCATTTAACCTCCTCCAGGAAGCCTTCTTGGATTTGGGGCCCCTCCCTTAGCTCCTAGAGCACCTACATCCTTGGCATCATCATACCCCCTGCCTCCAGATCAGAGCTGGCTGATCTGCCAGAGCTCTCTAGGCAGGGTCTTAGGAGGACAGAGCCCACACTGGCCTGTGTCCCCCAGCTTGGCAGGGCTGTGTGCTCAGGAGGCATGCAGGGAAGCCCAGAGGGAAGGGCTGGGACATGGCGTGGTCACAGCATCCGCTCCTGCTCCACAGCAAACCCTGCCCATGCAGCACAACAGCCTGACTGGGGCCTGGGTCACGAGGCCTTCCCGGCAGAGTTAGGGCACCATCTGGTCTCTCCAGCAGCCCTGGACTCTTCTTCCTAAGTCTGCGTGGCATAATGCTGCTCCTGCCTAACGGCCCTGAGGTGAAAGGAGACGGTGTCCAGCACTCATGGCAGTCTCGGGTAGCCAGCAAACACTTCACGTTTCCGCCACGGGTCATTACAGGGCTCTGGAGCCAGCATCCGTGGCTTCAAATCTTGGCCCCTCCACTCCTCGCTGTGTGACTTTGGGCAATTACTTAACTTCTCTGTGCCTCGTTTCCTCATCTGTAAAATGGAAGCAATCACAGGCTCATTCTCCCTCTCCCTCTCCCTATCCCTCTCACTGGGTGGCTGGGAGGATTAAATAACTCAGTATGCATACGGGGTGTGCACAGTGCTGGTGCAGGGAAAGGGCGAACACACGCAGGCTGTTACTGTTTTTTTAGTAATTATTTAATTTTACTTATTTATTTATTTTAATTTTACCAGAGAGAGAGAGAAAGTGATAAAGCAAGCCAGGCCAGGACTCGAACTGTGGTCAGCCAAGTGGGAGTCCAGCACCTAAACCACAACACCACCTGCCAGCCCCTACACTGGCTGTTATGACACTGTCTCAACCTCACCCTGAGCACCTGATCCTGATGCAGGTGAGGAGGCTCTGGCTTCTAGGGAATCTTCTAGAGCTGCTGAGCTGAGCTGGACAGGGACAGATCCCAGACCTGTGAAGACCCACTTCCCATCTCCGGCATCTTTTAAAACCACCTCTGCGTGTCTGCCGCTCAGAACGGCTGCAAGTCCTCTCTGGTCGCTATCCTGAATCTGACCCCTCTGGGTTCCCATGTGGACAGAATGGAAAGTCAAAGAGCCAGCAGGAGGCCTGCTCCCAGGGTCTCCCCGGAACTCCCCGCTCAGCCCCGACTCCAGCAGGGTGAGCTGCCTTTGGCTCCAGGGATCAACAGCCAGGAGCGTTGCCAGCTCCGTCTCTGGTCTCTGTCAAAGGTCGCCCAGCCAGAGCCAGAGGCAAAACCACCTTTGTTCCCGGATCTTGGGCCAGAGGGACTGGATAGAGTGGACGGAGTGTGAGCTTGAGGGGAGGACAGCAGGGAGGAAGCCTGTGAAGGTCGACTGGTCCGGAGGCTGCGAACAGGGACCCTGGGCGGCCAGGGTAGGGGTGTGGGAAATGAGGGCGCAGAGCAGGGGCCGCTGGGCTGGGAATACGAGCCTGGGGGAGGCCGGCAGCGCAGAGAGGGAGGCCTCATACCAGACACTGTCTAGACGCAGCAATTATTGTCAGCTCGGAACACCCAGGCTCTGCCGGTTCAGCTGAAAGGGAGCTTAACAAAGAGCCGAGGGAGGAGGAGAGCGGGCAGAAAAGCCGGCTCCGGGCCTGTCGGGCTCTTTCTCTGCCTTGGCTACCCCCCTTTGTGCTCCACAGGCCCTGGGGGGACCCTGTGCAAAAGTAGAGCTCAGAGATGCCTGGCCAGGGTCACTGTGGACTGGAGAGAGAGAGGAGGGTGTTCCAGAAGGGGGAGGCGGCTTGCGTGTGTGTCTATTTGGAGGCCTGAGAGTTTGAATCCCAGCTCTCCCACCTTCCTGTGTAGTTCTGAGCCAATCACAAATGCCCCTGGGCCGTGGTCTTCTCATCTGTGAAATAGACCCAGTGACACGCCTGGGCCCTGTGGCACAGAGTGCCCCTCCGGCTGCTGGGGACACTTCAGGGCCCAAGTGCCCTGGCTAAGGGCCTTACCACCATTGTTTCTCCACCCCTGGAGATGACGGGACCATATTAGCCCCATTTTGCAGGTGAAGAGCAGACATGAGGACGCCAGAGCCACTCACCAGGGTTCACAGCCAGTCAGTACTGGTGCAGATCTGGGTTTGTTCCCTAATCCTAACCCTGACCTTTGCTGCACCCCCTACCGGGTGGCGGGGTGGACAGAAAGCTGTCCACAGGTTCAGTCTGCACTGGAGGGACTCAGAGCACCTTGTCCCCTTGCCCTGCAGACCGTGCCCTCCCCTTCCTGCGGCTCCCATCCTGCGGAGAGCCCTTCTCTGGGGATGGCCCTGAGGGCTCTGGGTTCATGTGCCCGGCACTTGGCTGCCCACAGAAGGGGGAACTGAAGCACGCCATGCCAGGGCTCGGGCGGCTGTGCTCACCTCTGCTCCTCTCCCCACACTGTCCGAGCTCCCAGGACTCTGGGCTCCTCTCTGCCTCCCGCTTTCTCCAGGGGTCTAAGTTTTCGCCTCCTCCCAAGCCCAGCCTGCTGGCTGAACCTGGATGGGCCAGGGCACCGCCTGGAACAGGCCTCAGCTGAGCCCCGGTGTTGGGGTAGCTCTGGGCCAAGCAGAACTGCCTTCCGATCCTGGCCGAGGTCAGACCAGCCCCGAGTTAAGAAGTGGGCACGGGGACCCTGGCCACTGCAACAGGCCTCCCAGCGGCCCAGCCCAGCTCCTCCGGGACAGGGTCAGATGCTCGTCCCCCAGGGTTCCCGAGTCAGTCAGGTAGGGTTGGCTTTTCAGAGTAGCGGCCCAGGTCCTGCTCCCATCCGTCATCGCCTGGTCTGGCCTGGCCAGGCCATTCCTGGGTCCTGGAGTGGGTGGAGGTGTCCCACAGTCGCTCCTTGAGAGCAGGGCAGGCACTCAGTGAAGGGGACACACACATTCCCTCCCACACTCACACCCAGGCTGCTCCAGAGCCAGGCCCCCCGACATGCCCCAGCACACCCCCGCCCCAGCCACCAGGAGCGGGCGGCCCCCGTTTGCTGAGTGCCCTTACTCTGTGCAGCCCCTCCTGCTCGCACACTCTGTGGCTCTCCACTGCCCACAGACCAAGTTCGGACCCTGTTGCCTGCACTTGGGGCCCAGCGCGATCAGCCGTGACCCTCTGAACGTTCTGGCATATCCCACAACGCCACCCACAGTTCCCTTTCACCTTCTCTCTGTGCCTTTGCTCAAGACGACCCTGTGCCTGGCATAGCCTTCCCAGCCATCCCGACCACATCCCCAAAGCTGGACTCCCACAAACCTGCTCCCCTTACCTGTCACCCACTCCCCTGTTGTCACCTGCGCCCCTCGGCTGTCCCCTGCCTTGAGGGATAACCCTGACCCCCTCCACTGCACAAGCCTGAGCCAGGGCACCTCTTCGGCTCCTCCTTGGCCTCTTTCTCCTTCCACACCTGTCCCCCAAGTCTTGTCCTCTGCACCTCCCAAAGGTGTCCCAGGCCAGCCTGCCATTCTCTGAGGTGCCTCCCTGGACCAGGCTCCCCGCTGGCTTCCAGTGTCCTCTCCTGTCCTCTGCCTCCCCAGTGAGCTCTGCAGGTCACCTCTCCCGTGCTGTCCTCGGCCAAACCCTCCCGACCTCTAGCCACACTGATCCCTCAGGCTCTGGGTCTGTGGCCTGGGAACCCTCCCCACATGGCCCCTGCCCCTCGTCAGTCACTCTCCACCTAGTTAGGTACCCTGGCCCTCGGCACCCTCCTCAGGGAGACGTCCCTGACCTCCACCTCCCCAGAGGTGGCCTGTGGGCCAGCCCCCCAGCTGCTGCCCTCTCGCTGTTATTTAATACATTATTCATAATGGGTCGCGCAGGACTGTGAGCCCATGTGGCCCAGCTGGGTCGGTCTTGTTTGTCACCATGTCCCCAGCATTCTCCTCCAGGGTGTCCTTTCTGGGTTTGGTTTCAGCCTGCACCACCAGAGACTGGGGAAAGGGAGCCCGGGTTCCCCCTAGCCTCAGACCAGGAGGGCCTGCTGCAGGGGTGCAGGCTTCAGGGCAGCTCCCTTTGCCCTCCCCAGCACCCCCCAGCACTCCCCACCCTGTGTCAGCAGCCACAAGGGCCAGTACCCGCTGGGGTGCTGCCATTGGCTAGAGAGCACCCTAGGACCCGCCTGTGGGCCTGTGCCCTGCACTGGCTGCACCCTGGGCTGGTGATGCACAGGGCAGGGGGACCCTGTGGAGCGGAGGTAGGGGTGAGGGCTGGACAGGGAGGGGCAGGGAGGTGGCCATGCCCCTCAGGTCTGCCTTCTCCCTAGACCCCTGCCAGCTGGCTTGCTCCAGTCCACCTGGGCTCTGCCTCTCTCCCACTCCCCTCCACACCCCTGTGGTCCCTCCCCTCCCCTCCCCCTCCCCTTTTCCCTTCCCTGTCCTCTCCTCTCCTCTCCCCCTTCCCTCCTCTCCTTTCCTCTCCTCTCCTCTTTTCTCTGAGTCCTTCTCCCTCGCCTCCTTCCTTTCTTCTTCCTGGGTTAAAAATAATCAACTTTCTGGGAAGCAGCAGCCCCTGCTGAGCCGCCCTCCCCACACTTGGGAGCCCCTGAGAATAGCTTTCTGCGGTTCTCAGCTCCAGCCCCTCCTCTCCCCTCCGCCCCCTCCCCGCGAGCTGACTAATAAGCCCGGCTGCGGCTGCAGAGCCAGCTCGGCTGCAAAGGCGTTAACTGCTTCGTGCCCGGCCGGCTGGGCAGGCGGGCGGCCCCCGGTCTCCGGCGGGAGGGGCGGCGGGGTTGGGCAGCCCTGGAGGACCGCCCCGCCACGCCGGCCCGGAGCTGCGAGCACGTAGCAGACACTCAATGAATATTGGTGTTTGGGTGAACTCTGACCTCTGACCACCACACCGGCTTGCCTGGCTGATTGTGCAGCTGACTCTGGGCGTGGTGGCAGCGAAGGAGCATGGGGGGGGTGGGGCGCCAGGTGCGGACACCCAAGGGGCAGGTCAAGGCCTCGTGGCGGGGGTGATGGCGGCGAGGCTCCCAGCCCTAGCCTAGAACCCCTCGGACCCTGGCGCTGGGTGCTGGCTGAGGACGGCCGGGGCAGAGCCCGCTGAAGTGCCGAGGGCTGGGAGAAGCTACAGACTGCCCCGGCTCCAACGACGTCCGCTGTGGCCTTCAGTGACCACAGACTCCCTTCCTTGCAGAAGGGTAAGCCGAGGCCCAGAGAGTGAGAGTGACTTGAGGCCAGGGCGTCTCAGTGTTCCTGCCGCAGGCATTCAGGGGGGCACGCGGCCCCGTAAGTGGGGCTCCGGAGACCCTCAGCTCCAGCCCCGGTTTCTGCAAGGGGTAAGGTTGGGGGAAGGGGCGGGGAACAGCCAGGTCAAAGGTGAGGGCTTGCTGGGAAGAGAAGGGAAGCGGGGCTCTGCGGGGTCCAAGCCAGCCCCGCCCACTCCGCGCGGTCCTGGCATTACCTCATCGCGGCGCGCTCCCATTGGCTCGCTCCCCTGGAGGCCGGCCCAATGCGGCGGAGCGCGTTAACCCTTTCCGCTCCGCGAGCTCTGTCCAGGCCATGCCACCTGCCTCTGGGACCCCCACAAGCCTTTCAGGCGCCCGAGGGCTAGGGAGACCGGAGAAAAGTAACATGAACGCAGGTCTGCGGCGGGAGGCCTCGTGTTAGCGCACAGGACCGCCAACCCTGGCCTGGACCCCCGCCCAGCTACAGGCTGTGTGACCTTGGGCAACAGGCTTCACCTCGCTGAGCCTCGGCTTGTTTTCTCAGCTGCAGAAAGAGCTGAATGATGTAACTTCTGCCCTTCCTAATTCCTTCCCAGAGTTCTTGCCAAGTGCTGGGCACACGTGGCTGCCATTCCACATTGCTCCTCGCTGCAAGAACCACAGTTGTTATGGTTTTCAGAAGAGGGCTCAGAACAGCAAAGCCGCCTCCCAAGGTCACACAGCAACAAAGAGCTGGGATTTGACTCCAAGGCTGTGTGGGCTCCAGCGCTGACTCCTACCCAGTGTAAGACGCAGCTTCTGTTGGGCAGTGTTGCTTCAAGGAGCTCTAGATCCCTCCTGTGACCAAGTAAAACTGGTGACTGAGCTGGACAGCCTGGGGCCTCCTGGCTCTGGGAAGGGGAAAGGGAGGGCAGGAAGGGTCTGGGGTGAAGCATTCCCATAGGGAGGCAGGGGGCCCTCAGGCAAAAGCCAGGAGGAGGCTAAGCTCAGGGGTGCAGAGAGGAGGGGAAGGGGAGCTGTGAAGGAAGTAGGACCCCATGTAGGGCCCAGGGGGGCTGCTTCTCTCTGGATAGCACCGGGGTCAGCCCTCAGTAGGAGCACCAACCAGGCCCACATCCCTCATGTCTGAGTACTTACAGTTTAGAAATCAAGCTAACAGCGGCTGAAATGAACGCCCTCTCGTCCTTGCTTGGCAGGTGCACCTTGGCGAGGACACCCCTGAGGCCGGGCCTGTGCTAATTCACACGGGGCAGTCTGCACTGCAGTGGGGGTCAGCCTTTGGCCTGTGGCCTCCCACCCTACCCCCTTTGCTCACTGCTCCAGGTTTTGTCCTTTTCCATGGTGGTTTCACGGCTCAGGTGTGGACAATCGAGCCTGCATGCATATGCACCGTCCACACCCCTACAGCCACCTTCTGGCCACTCCTAGGAAGCAGGGGTGCCCAAATGGACGGCTCAGACAGCCCTCCGGGAAACAGACAAAAGAAGTGGAATGAATTCCAGGGTCGCAGGTGCCCAGATCATGGCAAAGGGCACCCCAGGGGTTCAGCCGAGCATGACCCCCGCCCCAAGGTGCTGTTCTCTAAAGCAGGACTCAGGTCAGAGGCTGGTCCTGCTGAGGTGCCTGGGTTGCTGGGGTGACCAGAGCTACATGCAGGGTCTCCCCTGCTCCTGAAGTTGCTCCTGATCATCACTGCCAGCCATGCCCCTCACCCTGGGCAGATCCCAGGGACCGGCTAGCTCCTCCTCCCTACCCTGCAGCCAAATGCCAAGCCCTGGGAGCTGGCCTAAATGAGTCAGTTCCCTTCTGCCCATCCCACTGGCCCTGCTAGTATCCAGGCTGCTCCATCTCCTGCCCCTCGGGGTCCCTACTCTCTGCCCACCTCCCACATCCAATCTGCTCTCCCTGCATCAGCCAGAGCGTTCTAAAATGCAAGCCTGCTTCCCTCCCTCTTGAACTATCTCTGGCTCTGGGGCTACGTATATCCCAGGCTCCGGATGGCCAGCCCACCCTCAGCCTGTCCTCTGCCCCCTCCCCTTCGGCCTGCGCCAGCATTTAGACCTTCTTTCCCACTTGGACAGCGGTATGGCCTTCCTGTCCCCAGGTCTTCCTGCATGCTAGCCCCTCTGCCTGTGTCTCCTGCCCTTCCTCCCACCAGCCTTGCCTTAGCTTTCTCTTCCCCAGGGGCCAGCAGAAACGACACAGCAGCGAGCCGACTGGCCCTGGAGTTCCTCGTGTCCAGTGTGTTTCCCACCTGGACTGTGGGCACAGTGGGGTGGGCTCGCTCAGTCTCACTCACTGCTTTGTCTTTGGTGTCGGCACTGCCGGGCACACAGGAGGGGTCACTGAAGGTTCATTCGATGGACCCGTGTGCACTGGACTCGAAACAGGAGACGAGAACGCAGCAACACCCACACTCACCGGCGCCAGGCCGTTTCTCAGCACGACACCCGCTTCTCACGGCGATCTCGACATAGGGGCTGCCGTTATCCCTGCCATATGGGATGAGGACACTGAGGCACTGAGCGCTTCAGAGACTTAGGCTCATGGCTGGCCAGCAATGGACCTGGGGTTGACCCTGGCAGTCGAGCTCCAAAGCTCAATCACTGTCTACCATCAGCCCTAGGCCAGCCCGTACCTTGCTGGGGTCCCTGAGCCAGTGTCTCCACCTCTCTGAGCTGAAGCTTTTGTGAGTACAACACAGAGTTGGCCAGAGAGTGCTGAGCCCTGAGGCCCCTTCCAGCTCTGACTTGCTGGGGTCTCCTGACCTTCCCGAGGTCCCCTGGTGATCTGATTTTCGGCTCTCTGCCTCCCTCCCCGGGACTCTCTGTGGAGGTCCTGTGGGCACTGCTGGAGGCTGGACAGTGTAGAGTGAGGCAGGTGGGGGGGGTGGGGAGTTGGCCCCTCTCTGGAGCAGCAGTTGGCCCGGGGCCCCGGCCTCCTCAGCCCGTTCCTTCACCTGTCACAATTCACCTGAGCAACACAAGCCTCAGGGAGGGGGCTGTCCGGGCCCTGTCCACGTGGGGTGGCAGTGCTCAGTGTCCCGAGCTGTGGCCAGCCCTCTCTTTAACCAGTGGGCCTGCAGGCAGGGCTCAGGGCTCCCCTCACCACACTCACCTCTGTTTGAAACAGTCTGCCTCAGAGAGGCCAGAGGCCTGAGCACCTGGCCAGGTACCAAATTGTCCCCGGTGGTCTTGTCATCACGGCCAGTCCAGGCTGGTGCTGGACCTTTGTCGCACAGGGACCTCAGCTGGCCTTTGTAAATGAGCTGCGCTGCAAGGTGCCAGGGCTCAGACGGGCTGGGGGCAGCAGTCTCAGCGTCCAGGTACAGAGCTGGCGGCTGGCCAGCATTTGGGACAGAATCAACCTTGGTTCCTACACTTCATCTTGGGGAGTCTTCACAACAGCCCTGTGGCGTACGTATCCACTTTTCAGAGGAGGACATGATATGGAGGCGCAGAGAGGGACAGTGACTTGCCTGAGGTCACACAGTGAGAAAGAGAGTCTGGATTTTGCTCTGGACTGCTCTGTCTCCTGCCTTAAATAGTGTTTGAAATGTGTTGAGAGACGGGTGGAGTAAATCGGAAAGGAAAGTTGAGGGGACCAGGTGGTGGTACAGTGACAAAACACTGTTCTGCAAGGCAGGCCCATGGCAAGGTTCCTGGTTCAAGGCCAGAGACCTTCCCGAGTACACCAAGCACACTTGCCCATGGTCGCAGCTGGTTGGAGCTGGGGGTAGAGCACAGCATCGAAATGCTGTTGAAGGTGTCCTCTGTCCCTGTCCCTCCTGCCCATGGAAGAAATAAAGAAGGAAAAGCAAAGAAAGAAGCTTTGGAGAAACCCTGGGCCACACTCGGGCCCACTGACGGACGTGCCTGCCAGTGAGCACGGTGACCCTTGTTCCTTCTCCTTGTACCTTGATCTACTCACTTTTGTCACCTGTCGACCCTGAGGGCAGCAGCGGCTCGTTGCTCACAAGACCCCAAGCACACGCATCCATGGCGGGCACAGGGGAGGAGCCTGCGAGCACCTGAGAATGAAAACATGGCGAGCTCAGGACCGCTCTCTCCTCCTCCGCAGCCCTCACCCAGGCCTCTGTCTCTCTGTCTCTGCACATGGGGCGATGTGCTCCTGGTCTAGCTTCAGGTGAGCCACTGGTTCTTGCTTGGCCGAGTAAGGGGTCCTAACACCTGAGGGGGCAGTGAGGATGAGGGGGACCTGCGGTCCTAGGTGCCCTAGCCGTGTCCCTCCCCCGTAAATGCACTGAGAGCCAGCGACTCACTCCTTCCTCGGTCCTGCCACCTTCCCTCCTGCTTGCCCTACTCTGGTCACCATCGGGAGAGGCCCATCTTCCTGTCAGTGGGACTGGGCAGCCGGGGTAGGGTTCTGCTGGGCTGGAGAGGGTGTTTGCAGGCTCCTCTGGAGGGAGGACCCTTGGCCCTGTGGGGCATTCTGGAGCAGACAACCATGGTCACTTTTGAGGGGGCCTGGCCAACCCCGCCAGGGCCTAGCACAGAGTGCTTTGGGACCCCGTTTGCAGGAAGGGTGTGAGCAGGACACTCAGGTCAGGGCGGAATCCTCACCTGGGGAGGAACTGCACCGCCAGGCTGGCTCACCCACAAACTCAGCCCAGCGGGAGTCTAGAGGCTGCATTGATAATGTCCCTCCATGTGACACTGGAGTTTTTCAAGGTACTTTCCAGGGTTCCTGCCCTTTGCAGATGAGACAGCTGAGGCCCCAGGCAGAAGTGATCCTAGGCTCTAGCCAGTTCAAGTCACCAGATGTTCCTGAGGCTCCTGAAGTGGGGGTGGCGACAGAACAGGACCCTCCCTCTTTTGTGGTTCTGGTCTAGAGCAGGAATGCCAGACCAAAGCCCAGGTGAGCTGGGGCCTGGGCCACTCTCAATGGAGTGACAGCCCTGGCAGAAACGGGAGGGGGAGGGAGTGTGTTTGAGAAGGCCTCTAGGGACATGGGACAGTGGCCATGGGGACCACGGGAGGGGCCAGTCCAGCACTAACTAAGCAAGGAAGCAAGAGGATGGATTCCTGCCCCCCAGTGGTGGTGGTGGAGGGGAGAAGCCTGGGGCAGAGGAGGCAAGACTAGCAGCCCCAGGGCCCAGAGGGGGATGGCGGCTGCTGTGAGGTCTGCATGTTTACTGCGAAGTGCATTGTGGGTCTGCAGGTCTGCGGTTGGGTGCGTAGAGCGTGTGTGAATGTGCACACACACAAGTGTTGTCTCTGTGGTCTGTGCAGTGGGGCATGGTCTCGCCAATGTGGGGAAGTGTGTGCTGTGGTGTGTGTGTGTTTGGGGACACTAACTGGGACACTCCTCAGCCAAGGATGGCTGGGGGAGAAGGAGTTAACCAGGCACAGGGGCGAGGAGCAGTGTTCCAGGCAGAGGGAACAACCATGCAAAGGCCTAGAGGCAAGAAGAGGCAGCCCCGGGCTTGACCACTTGGAAGAGCTTCAGGAAGGCTGGGGAGGGAGTCCGGGCTGTGGGAGGCAGGGCAGGCCTTTCTCCATCAGCTTGAGAGTGCCCATAGGTTGGGGAGCACTGAGAAGAGCTGAGTGTGGCTGACTAGGTTGGGGGTGGCTGGACCAGGGGCGGGGGCTTGGTGGAGGGGCAAGAGCAGACCCTTGGCCTTGCAGGAGCCCGCAGGGCTGGGGACCTCAGACCTGGGCCTAATCCCTGGTGGCCCTGGGAGCTGTCACTGAGAGTCTTAGCTCCCAGCTGCAAACTGGGCCTGAGCTCATCACCAATGTGCCCTTGTCACCCCGAGCAGCTGCCCGGAGCCTTCATGCTGCAATGGGCATTTTATCATCTGACTCAATAGCCTGGGAAGGCCCACTGCCGGGCCGAGCCTTTTTAGAGATGAGAACACTGAGGCCCAGCTCTCTAGCCTGGCCCACCGTCCTGCTCCAGATCCCACCCCACACCCTGGTATGAGGTGGGGTGGTTTTCTCTCCGTGGCCACCTTCTGTATGGCGGCCCTTTCCCACCTCTGGGACTCAGTTTACCCAGCTGCACAGCTCACTCTGTAAATCTTGGATTCGTGGAGCAAAGGCCAAGCGGCAGATGAGAACACCGGAAGTCAGGAGCGTTTAAAGGACGATCAGTCTGCCGGTCCGGATTCGAACCCACAATCCAAGGGTGTGCCCTTCATTGTGGTCCCCAGGAGCGACGTCCCCCCCCCCCCCGAAAGGTGTCCGCGCCGCGAGGCTGTTCCAGGTCCTGCCAGCCTGACGTCAGGCCAGGGCCGGCGGGGCCTCGCTCTGCACAAACAGACGCGGCGGGCCCGGGCCAGGGCCGGGGGCGGCAATGACTCAGGGCCCCGAGACCCGCCGGGCGGGAAGCGGAAAGTTTTGTGCGGATGACGTCAGCGGGCCGCGAGGGCGGGAGGGGCCGGCTCCGGGAAACGGTGGCCTGGCGGGCGGCCCGGGCTGGGCGCGGAGGGCGGCCGCCGGGCGGGGGTGGGGACGCGGGACGCGACGCTTGGCCTCGCCGAAAGCTGCCGCCGCCCGCCCGGGATCCAGGCCCCGGAGCCCAGGCCCGCTCTTCGCCCGCGCGGAGCGGGCTCCACCCGCCCGCGAAGACGCCGCGCTCCCTAGCGCTCCGGAGGCAGCGCATCCATCCTGCTGCGGCCCTGCATTTTAATTACCGTCGCATTAATATTCATGAGCCGGGACTCGAGGGGGACCGCGGGCTGTCATTTCCCTCGCCCGCGCACCCCCCCCCCCCCCCCGCACCCCTCTTCCCTGGCTGAGTCGTGGGCTTTTTTCTCCCGCTCCCACCCCCGCCCGCACCAACAGTTGGTGCTCAGCAGATTTGGGTGTGTGTGTGAGTGTGAGCACGAGTGTGAGCGGTGTGGTTGCCGCGGGCAAGGGCGAGGGAGAGAGTGGGGAGGACGCAGGGTGGGCTCGGAGTGTGGATGTGTGGTGTGCCTGGTTGGGCTGCGTGTAAACGTGTGTAAGTGTGTCTGTGTCTGTGCACACGTGTGCCTGTGTGTCTGGGCGACCCTAGGGGCTACGTGTGGGCCTGGGGGAGGTGGTAGCGTGTTCACATGTTTGCACTGGGCTCAGAGAGGGGCCAGGGCCCTCCAGGTGAGCGGGGCTTGATTGTGCACATTGGGGAATGCCTGGCGCGGGGTTGGGCGCTGTCCAAATCACCCTAGGCATCAGTGACAGCGGGGCCAGTGCCCAGGGGCCAGTGTTTGACCACCTCCTCTCGCACCTTCCCGCACTGTCATTTATAACAATGGCAGACAGGATGTGCCTGTGCATGGGACCTTCCCAGCAGTCCTGTGCGCAGGTGGTGCAGGTGGGAAACTGAGGCACCGGCCTACGTACTGAGAAGCAGGAATTGCAGCTCAGAGATGTCAAAATCTCGGCACCTGGTTTAAGGCACTGCAGTGCCTCCTGTGGACCTGCGGGGTCCAGTCACCCTATGAGACTGGGGCACTCTAAGGGTTCTTGAGGTACTTGGAGGTTCCTGGAGGCCCCCCGCACCACGCAGGCATCGGCTAGGACGTTTCACCAGAAACGTGGCTTCCAGGATGTTTTCCTCCCAAGCGGGTGAGTCACAGCTCCAGGCTGCTTTCCTGAGGCTCTCCCAGTCTCAGCTTCACCTGCCCCATCCCCGAAGCCCCCGGCTCAGGGGAGGCTCCAGGAATGCAGAAGCAGGCAGACAGACCTAGTCTCCTGGGCCTCGGGTCGGACCTTCATTCATTCAACCAACAGATACTTAAGTGCCCACTACGGCCGGCCACTGTGCTAGGCAGCGGGACCTTTCTGCTCCCAACTCTCCTGAGCTCCAGCTGGGCTGGGGTCCTCAGGGCCTAAAGGGGGCTTCATCTCTGTGTGCAAATGCTCGTTAGGGGTGGGGAGTCTTGGGCACTGGTGCACAAAAGACAGCTTCTCACCCCCAGCCTTGCACAGAGGTCTGGTACACACTGTCTGGGGCCAGCGATGGGGTGTGACCATTTCTGGGCTGCTAGGTCGCCTTGCTCTCCCGTTCTCTCCTGGAACTCGTCGTCCTCCGGCCTCGGCCTTGTAGCTCAGTAACCCCAGGGGCTGCTCCATCTGTTTTTCCCTGGGTTAAACCACGTCCGTCCTGCCCCAGCCCTGCCCTCAGAGCACCCAGAACAAGCTGGCTGATCCCTGCTTTCCACCCACATAACTGGGCTGGAACTCCTGGCCATACCCCCCAGCCTTTTCCTCCCTCCCTTTGGGAGCTCCACAGGCACACAGATAAGGGGGTAGGGCATGCAGTCAGGGGACTAGAGAGGGTGTGATGGCTTAGTTGGGCTTCCCAGAGCAGATAGGAGTTTGCCTAGAAGAATCCCTCCTAGGGGAGGCCAGTCATCCCACGCAAAGGGAACAGCTGAGGGTGACAGCAGGCCCCGTTCTAGGAACTAGTGCAGGCCAGACGTGAAAGGACTGGGGAACCTGGAGGGACAGACCTCCTGAAGAGCCTGCGGCAGTGCTGCCTAGTGGTTTGGACTCTTAGATGAGCCCACACTTTCAGATGTCAAAACCCCACCCGCCCCTCACCGAGGGCTGGGGCAAACCACTGACCTCCACTCCCCCATGTGCAACATGGAGGGAGTGACTGCTTTCTTTTTCTGGATTATTTGAGGTTCTGAGACACTGCCTGTAAAGCACCCAGCACAGTGCTTGGTGCCCCTACAAGGGCCAGTCTGTCCTCAAAGACATAGGGAGGCCCTGGAATAACTGTCCCCCGTCAGTCCAGAA
The DNA here is from genome assembly GCA_026018925.1 of Tupaia tana. Classification (NCBI taxonomy): domain Eukaryota; kingdom Metazoa; phylum Chordata; class Mammalia; order Scandentia; family Tupaiidae; genus Tupaia; species Tupaia tana. The sequence goes on along the minus strand of JAKSZU010000013.1, from coordinate 101,822,491 downwards.
CGGCACTTGCGATCAGTCCGTGTCTCATGGCCTACAGTGGGGAGCAGTTTGGTGGGGGGAAGGCCTGCTGGCTGAATTGTCATCGGTCAGGGAGGGAAGTCAGAAGGGAGTTCTGTGGAGTCTTAGGAGATGGGGTGGCCAGATGGCCCATCGCCCAAACAGCCGGGGTACCAGCAGTTAGGGTGGCAGCCTGGCCACCAACTCCACATCCCCTCCTGTGGCAACTTCCAGTTTCTCTGCCTCCCGACTCCCCTCTTTCTTTTGAAAATTTCCTTTTTTTTTTTCCTGATGGGATAGTTAGACCTGTAGATGACAAAGAAAAAATGTAAAGGAAATACTGTAACCCAATTCATGGGCGCCTCCTGACCCTGCCCTTCTGCAGCGTGTTTCCAGGACACTTCTGACTATGGAGCTTCTTTGAAAACTCCTGTGGTATGGTGGCCTCCTCTGCTCAAAGCCCTGCCATGGCTCCCCATTCTCCTAGAGCAAAGGCAGACTTCTAAGGCCTCGCAGCAGCACTCGCTCCTCGACACAGCTCAGGCCTGGCCCTTCCACAGACCCCGGCGCCCTCTCCGGCCACGGGCCTTTGCCCTCGCTGCGCTGGCCTTCAGGAATGGTCAGCGCTGCCAAAAATCCCTTCTCGTGGCCTGAGACTGCCCTCGCTGTTCGCAGGCCTCTGCCTCCTCTCCCAGTCCTCCCTCTTCCCCACCCTCGTCACTAAAGCCCACGTCCCTCTGGGTGGCCCTCAGTGGAGACCTTTGTGGTGACCACTCAGCTGGGAGTTCCTTGAAGCCTGGGGCCCCGGTGTCCTTAGTTCTGTCCGTACCCACAACCTTGTTGTCTTGTCCATGGTAGGTACTTAGATAGGTCATATTTTTAAACATATTCAAGTTGCCTTTTCTTTAGGAATTCAGTTCCTAAACCAGGAGATCAGGGTTCGAATACTAACTCTATCCTTTCCTAGTTGTGTATCCTCAAGGGAGTGACCTCTCTGAGCCACCCTTATCTGGAAAATAAAGTTAATAATAGAACCTCCCTTCAAGAGTAACAGTGAGAACAGGTGTGTGGAACAGTGTGGCAGGCAAGCTATTCATGAGTGTTAGTCTTGTCTTCTTCATCAGACTTGTTCAAGGTCACCTGTCCAGTTTGGGGCAGTGCTGGGGCTCAGTCCCTTCTGGTGAGTGAGAGTGACAGGCGATTGCAGACAGGGAGAACGAAGTCCAGAGAGGCTGAGCGGCTCACCCAGAGTCACACAATCCTGCAAGCAAAAGTCCCCTGCAGATGGCGTAATGGTTACGTCACTGGACTCGGACGTAGTCGACCATGGTTCAAGTCCCAGACTCAGTGGCTTAAACTCATGTCAGGCACATGTGCATGTGTGCCCCAAACCCCAAGAGAATGGAGAAGGGACTGCAGCATGGTCATTCCCTCTGAGGGGGGGTGATCTCTCACTTTCTGTTTCTCTAATGAGCGCATGCACCCTATAGAAAAAGAAATCTCTCTTAAAAAAAAAGTCCCCTGCAAATTCTTCAGGGTGCTTAGCACAGAGCCCCACAGCCTCAGTGAGGCCCACCATCCTGCCCTGTCCCTGTTCCTCCTGGTGGCCAAGGAACTGGGAATGTGGGCTCCTTGGAGGCTGAGCAGACCCCCACAAGTGGTGTTCACCAAGGCAAACAGCCCCAGTCTAAGGGGTGCTTCGCCTGGGTGTGGAGCAGCGCTAAGAGATCTTCTATCCTCACCCTGCTGTTACGCCACCCTCAAGGTGTTCACTCAGACTCTCTGGGGGAGGGGAGCTTGCCAAAGGGAGGGCTGGGCCCCCTCAGAACCAGATCTCGCTCTGTCCTGAGCCTTCCCGACACCGAGGGCAACAGTGTTTGCAGGTACGGCGTGGCTGGGCCAGCTGCTGCCCGCGGGGGTGGGGGGGGAGTGTCGGGGTGCTTCTCTGTCTTGCAGAACATCTAGGGGTCCCTTCCCTGCGCTGGCCCCACAGAGCCTTCCTAGCTGCAACTCTAAGCCGCACCCAGCATCTTCCCAGCTTTGCCAGGGAGACTGGAAATTTCTGTTCGGCAGCTCCATCCGGGATGATTCCGCCACTCCGTCGGCAGGGGACAGGAGGAGGAGTCAATCCGTCAGCAAGGGACCGGGGGAGGGGCCACTCCGACGGCAGGAGACGAGAGGAGGAGCTACTCCGCTCCGCCAGGCGAGAGGAGGAGTCAGGCGGCTGATCGCTGATCAGCGTTCTGGAAGCCCTTCTTCAGGACGCTGGTTAGGGGCCTTTGCCAGGCCTACGTGGGTCCCTCAGAAATAATAACAAGCAGCGGGGACCATGTGCCAGCCCTATGCTAAGCCTGGACTTGCAGGGGCTCATGGAACCTTCTAGAGCCCAGCCCAAGCTAGCCCTGCTATTTACCCGTCTCACCAAAAGAGCAAGAGAGGCTGGAGTGGGAAGGCCACACCGCGGGGACACGCACCCTGTGTCATGCAGTTCCCATAGAGTTAGCACTAACTGGCTGGGGCAGGAGGGCTGGAAGGGGCTAGGAGGTGCGGGGTAGGAGAATGCTGGAAACCGAGGGGCACGAAACCAGCGGCGGCTGGACAGAAACCGCAGCACAGGGGAAGGCCTCCTGGTAGCGCGAGGCTCTGGGTCAAGTCTCGCCCTTGCACTCTGTCCCCATAGTCCTCCAGGATCGAACTCTCCCTAGGCTGTCAATGGAGTGCCCATCTCTGGAGGGCACTCAGCAGGCCAAAAGCCTCCCGCCGCCGCCGCCGGCTGGGGAGGCCCTGCAACGCGGGGCAGATACTGCGGGTGGCTAAGGTGCCCCTACTGTGCGCGGGCCTCAGCGCCCTGCCAGACCCACACTCACAGTGGGGGTGGCGAATGTAGAGCCTGGGAGAGGGGCCTGGACACGACGTGCAGTGGAGGCCTGGCTGCGGAGTGACACTGGGCTCAGGTTTCCCTCCTGTTAAATGGGCATAACCCTTCCTTCCCGGGGGGCAGCACTCGACGAGCTTCTGGGAAACGGCGCTTGGGGCCAGAGGGGCCGCCCAGGCCTTCCCCGCCTCCCTAGACCCCCCTCGCCAGGCCCGGGCCGCCCGGGGCTATGCGTGCAGGGCGCGGCGCGGCTCGGGCCCAGGCGCCCAGTTCAGCGGAAAGGAATGTCTTGCTCGGCGGGGGAGGCCGCGGCCCCGAGGCCGTGTAAACCCGCCGCCCTCTCCGGGCCTCATTTATTGCGGCTCTAAAGCCGGGCTCGTTCCGCCAGCCGGGCTGCTCGCCGAGCTCCGCGGAATGACTCACCCTCGCCCCCGCCGCCGCCGCCTCCCCCGCACCTCCCGGCCGCCACTATCAGACCCTCTCCCACCGAGAGCCCAAAGTTGGGGCGAGTCTCCAAACCCGGGGTTCGCGCGGCCCCGCCCGCGGGAGCCTGCCTCCCCGCCCCCACGCCGCAGCGGCGCGCCTCCCCTCCTTCCATTCCATCCCTTCCCCTCCCCGCGCGCCCGCCGGCTCCCTCCCCTCCCCCTTCCATAACTCAAAAGCCTGTCAAGCTGGTTCCAGACTCCTGGCGCCGGGCTCCGCTCCAGGAAAGAAAAAAAGGAAAAAGAAAAAGGGAAAAAGCCGGAGCGAGGGAGCGAGAAAGGCCCGCGGAGCGAAACAGTGCGCCCTGGCACGCACAGTCCGGCTCCCCTGCGACCCCCGCTTCCCCTAACCCTAACGGGGGGCGCCCCAAGTACCCACCCCTCGCCTCCGGGGAGGCAGAGGGCGCGCGTGCAACCGGACTCCATGTTAGTTCTTTAGCCACCGGGACAGGGCAGGGGGTGGGAATGGGGGTGAGTGAAGTCAGGAGGGGAACCGTGGCTGCGGAGACCACCCCGCCCGCCATCGTGGCTTTCCCGCTGGGCCTCTGGGGTCGCGAGGCTTCCCCACGCCAGGGGTCCTGTTGTGAGAAAGCTGCCTCGGGGTGGGCTCCTGGCGGAGAGCGGGGGAACCTGCGGAAGCGGGGGAGACCGCTCAGAGACCTCCCAGTTAGACCCGGGAGGGGAGTTGGGGGCGGGCGGCTGGGACTGGAGAGAGGGATGCGGGGAGGGCGGGGGCATGGGAAGAGCCTGGCCTAGGAATATTTTCCTTCCTGCCTTCATTCATTCCTATCTTTATTGTGAGCCCACTGAGCTCCACTGCGCCACAGCAGAGGCCGGCGTTCGGGAGGGGTTAAGAGCAGGAATTTCGAGTTAGAGCTGCTTCCAAATCCTAGTACGGATCCCATTCTTTGCTGTGTGGCCTTAGGCAAGGGGCCTGTGCTCTCTGAGCCTCCACTTCCTCTTGAGCAGAGTAAGGGTGAAGGAGGTGGGAGATGGGCATTTGGGCAGGGCACAGAGAGTGTGTGGGAAACTTAATTTTTGCAGTTTGCCAGAGGGCATGTGCACTCACCTGAGAGACAGAGAGAGAGACAGTAAGTGAGACCTCCCTCACCCCCCGTGCGGGACAGTCTCACTGCAATCCCTGCTTCTCCATTTCGCTCTCCGTTTAGTAGTTGGGGCATGCACACACACGTGCCTGCTGTGTTTCTCAGGTCTGGGACTAAACCCTGTGGTCAGCCAGGTGGGATCCGTAATCTCCACAATCATGCTGCGCCAAAGTGAGCAAGCCCAAGGCCCTAGTATTCCTCACCCCTCCCCCCCAATTTGGGTCCTGGGTAACCTATATGCTGCCCTGGGCTCAGACATTTGAAGGTTATGATCAAAGGTTATTACCAACCGGGCTGTCATGTCAGAGGGCTGGGCGCACTGGGTCTAGCCTCTGGCTCCCCCTCCTCCCCTCCCCATTCTCCTCCCTTCCCACCCCATCTCCTCTGTTCTCAGCCTCCATTCTGCCTCCTGCTTTCCTTCCAGCCTGGAGCCCTGAGGCCATGGGACAAGGAGCCGTCAAAACAGGGATGGGAGCTTGGTAGCCCTTTCTGGACACACTTCACACCTGTCCAGGTGCCAGGGTGCCCTCTTTCCAAGACTTGGAAGCTAAGGAGGCCGCCATGTGCCAGACGCGAGACTGCCAAGGGCGTGCCTGTCCTCTCGCACCCACCCTGCAATGGTTCTATGAGGTGATTGGGGCAGATTTAGGTTTTGGGGCGCCCGAAGCTGTTGCCATTTTGGGGTCCACTTACAGAAGAGTAATGCAGAGTTCTGAAGGCACTATGGAGCCTGGGGTCTGGGCGGGGCCTGTGCAGAAGAGAGTCCTGCGGGACAGCACTGTCAGCTTTGGGTAGATGGCCTCTGTGGGCAGTGGCACAGTTGTCATGCCTTTGCAGAGGTGGAAACAAAGCTTAGGAAAGGAAAGTGGCCGGCCCATAGGTAGGAAGACAGAAGCTGGATTCGAACCCAGGTCTGACTCTGCAAGGGCTTGGGGCAGTCTGTGTCCCTCTCTCCCAAGGCCTCCATGCTCCAGGCTATCCTGTGACAGCTATCACAGTTCCGAAGGACAGGTCTTGTCTAACCTTTTAATTCCTGCTCAGTCCAGAACTCAAGCTCCTCAATGACCTAGAGGGGACTCCCACACACACTTTAGGTGGTGAGCTCCCTTGGGGGAAGCTCCCTGTGGGCACGGCCAGGCCCTGCACCCAGCTCTCAGCCCTGCCCGAGCAGGAGTAGACAGTGCATTAGCAGTAACGTGCAGTCCCGGGTGCAGGAGCTGTGGAACGGCAGATAGCTGGGCCTTCCCGGACTACCCACCGAGGCTCTCTGAGCGCGGGCCCTGGGACTCGGTATTTTACAAGCTCCCTTGAATGTGTTGCAAGCATAGTCAAGTTTGAGAATCCCTGATCCAGAGACCAGAAAGGGCCAAACATCACGTCTAGACCAAGCCCCTCCTCATCAGGGCAATCACCCCTCAATCTGGTGATTTCGTCAGTACCCAAGCTCTTGCAGCTGGGCTTATTGTTCTTAACACTTATTAATAATTGAATAAGCCTCGGGCCCATAATAGGTGTTAGAAACAATTATTAAAGACCGCTGTATGCCTGGGACTGGGTCTGATGCTACAGAGAGGTGACCTCGTTGGCTACTCTCAAAAGCCCTGAGAAGGGGCCAGGTGTCACCACACATCTAGGCGGCTGGATCCCCCATGGCTGACTGTACAGTTTGATTCCTGGATCTGATGGCTTGAAAAATACCTCAGGTGTGTGTGCATGCATGCCCAAAATTCCGAGAGGAGAATGGAGATGGGATTGTGGTATGGCCAAACCCCGCCCCCCTGGGAGGGCCTTTCTCACTCTCCACCCCCACTGTCCTGTCTCTGGTCAGTGCGTGTGCTCTCTAGCAAACAAAACAAAAGCAAAACCAGGGACCAGCAGATGGTGTGATGGCTATGTCCCCGGACCACTGTGAGAGTCCCAGACCCAGTGGCTTAAACTCACACCGGGCGCGTGTGCATGCGTGCCCAAATCCCAAGAGGAGAATGGAGGAGAAGGGATTGTGGTGTGGCCATCCCTTCTGGGGGGTTTCTTGCTTTCTGTCTCTCTCTTTCTGGCAAGCGCATGCACCCTATAGTAAAAACCTCTCAAAAAAAAAAAAAAAAAAAAAGCAAAAGCAAACAGCTGAGGAGTAGGGACAGTTGTCTCCTTTTTGCAGATGGGCGATCGGCCTGGGAGGCCTGGGGACTTGTGGAGGACATTTGGGCGCTAGGGAGTGAAGAGGCTGGGCGGAATACAACCTGCAGGACCACGAGCCTGCTTTTGTGCTCCTTCCGCCCACTGCCCATGACAGGCAGCAGGCACAGGCCACTGGCCCAAGAAGCGTGCAAGGCTCCTCTGGTGACATCCAGAGACAAGTGTGCACACAGCATTCTGCGCGCGATTCATGAACGCAAACACACCGCAGTCACTGCAGAGACTGAGCTGAGATGCAAAATGAGGCGACAGGCCCCGCAGAAATCTAACCGGGGGGCCTCGCTCCCTGGCTCCCTGGCCCTTCTGGAGTCTGCGTTTAGGGGAATGTGTGTTTGCGGAAGGATTTGACATATTTGCTTCAGGCAAATCTTTGCCTTTTCTGGGCCTGCAGCTCTAGTAGAGCAGGGTAGAGGCCAGGCAGCCGGAGCTCCTTCAAGCACACGCGGTCTAGCTCCTTCCCTTCCAGGAGCAGGCTGAAGGGCTGGGGAGGTTTCAGGTAGCAGGGGCAGTGGGGGATGGGCGGGGTTGATTTAGTGGCCTGGGCTCCTGAGGCCAGAGAGGAACCTGGGGCAGAAGTTGTGGACTTGTTCTGGCAGGACCCAGAAGCAGGGAGGCTACCCAGAAAGGCCGGCTTTGCCTCACAAGGTGAACTAGCTCACAGCCAGGGCGGACTAGTAGGTAGTGAGTGCCCCATCTGGGGAGGCAATCAGGGCGGGCTGCTTTAAAGGGGGTACCGGGGAGTACAGAGCCCCACCTCAGGAAAAGAATCACTGAGGCAACTTCAAGGTCTTTTTCGATATGGAGACTTGGGAACTTTCCATTTCTAACCGAGCAGCTTGGGTGAGGCTAAGGGGGAAATGAACAGAGAGGAAAGGCGCAGGTCATGGTGCCCGGGCTGGGAACCCACAGACTCCCGGGAGGCCCCGGGGAGACGGAATCAGCCAACTGCACTGCTGTTTGTTTTTAAGAATTATTTATTTATTTTTATTTATTATCATTATTATTTCTTTTAATTCCAACAGAAGGAGACAGAGAGAGAAGGGAAGTGAGAAAGCAGACACCCGGTCTGGGACTCGAACCACAGCCAGCTATGTGGGAGTCTAGCGCCTCACCCACCATGCCACCTGCCGGCCCCCGGCACTGCTGTTTTTTGACAGTCCTTTTTCTTGTGGTTGTTTTAAGTGTCGTGCCTAATATTCATATTTCTAAATATTTATTTCTTCCATGAGCAAGACAGCATCTCCAACAGCGTCTTGATGCCCACAGTCCACCCCAAGCTTCAGGGGCACCAGTGAGCCTAGCCGACTCAAGGGAGGTCTCCAGATGTGAGCCCAGTGCCATCCAGTGGGTCAGCCTGGCAGGGCGTGGTGCTTTGCCGCTGCACCGCAGCCGGCCCCAGTATGTACTGACGAGAGCATTCCTAATGCACAGGAGCATGAGCTGGGATGGGTATTACAGGCCAGCCCTTTGCACTTTCCCAAGGGACAGAGGGCCCCACTGTGACCTGGCCCCGGGACTGCTCTGGCCGCCTGTGGGAGATTCCATGCACCCCACACTCTGCACCTCTGGGGGTTAAGGAGAAGCAGCTCCCAGCCTGACCCTAAGCCCAGTCCTGGAGGACCCAGGCCTCCCCTCTCCTTGCCAGGAAAAAACAGAAAAGCAGCCTTGTCTTCAGGGCTTAGCATCCATGAGGAGATGCAGGCAGCATTTAGGCCTCCCAGCCAGCCCCAGGGCTACCAGCTTGGAGCTCAGCAAGCTGCACCCCCACCTCTCACTCCATGAGGGCTGGTCAGAGGGCCGGGCAGGCTGCCTGTTCCGTCCCGCTTCAGGCAACTCACAGGTGTCTCCTCTCCGAGTCACCCCCTCTGGGTCTGGCACCTTCCCAGGTGGGTGCCACAGAAAGGGGGCGCACAGCTTCCAGTGGCCACCAGGTCCCCAGGGGGCGAGCTCAGCCAGCCACTGAGCGCCAGGCTCTGCCCGCAGATGCTGGGCTCAGGTGAGGTGCTGCGATCCCAGATCAGACAGACCTGGCTCTGCCCCGCAGCAGCTGTGCGCCTCAGTCTCTCCCGTTATGATGCAAATGAGAAGGCCTCCCCGCCTCGCAGGCCAGCAGGCCGTACTGTAGAGACTGCTAAAATAGCCCATGCGAGGCTCCGTGCTTGCTCCAACAGGAGTGAGTCCTTTCATCCGCCCCCAGGCCACGGCCTTCTGCCTCCTGGCGGCACAGACGCCACCCCCCCCATCCCGCATACTCTATGCATTTGGCTTTTTCTGTCCCAGCACATCCGAGATCAGATGAATTAATTATTCTATTTGGGCAGAGTACCGCCTTCCAGATGAGGAGTCTGTGACAGCAGGGACTGGCTGGTTGGCTCCTTCGTTGTCATAAGCTTCGGTCTGGCATCGGGTGTGGCAGCAGAGGAGTCCTGGCGCCGCCCGTGGGCTGATGCCTGGGCAGCTGCATGGATGGCTGCGTGAATGCGGCACCTGCAGTCTGTGTGTTTCAGTCGGGTTTATAGACTCGGAGAGACTCTGAATCTCACCTCTGTCATTTACTTGTTGGGCGACTGGAGCAACACCCATGTTCCCCACGAGCCTGCTTCCTCATCTGTAAAACAGGGCTAATGCCCCCTCCCAGAGCCCGGTGAGGAGTCATTCAGTAACGGGGTATAGTGCCGAGACCGAACACTTAGCACCTAGGGACTGCTCAGTTAGCGTCGGCTATAATAATAGTCTTAGTTGATTGTCAACATTCTCCTGGAAACGAGGCTTCGTTCTGCACTTTATGCCCAAGTCCCCTGGACAGACCCACTCTGCTTGACTGCTGGAAAGGTCAGGGGCCGCGGATAAGGGTTTCCACTCCATGCACACAGCACCCGACAAGCAGTCTGAGCTCCCCCTGGGTGCCAGGCTGGGGCTGACGCCCGTGTTGGAGGCAAGAAGGAGGCTCCTGAATCGGGACCATCAGATCCATTCTCTGCACACAGGAGGTGGCTGAGCGCCTCTGCCGGCATCCTGTCAGCTCCCACCGCCAGTAGCTGGTCCATCTGTGTCCTTTTCCTGTACGTCTCATCCTGGCCTGGGTGGGGGGCTCTGTGCCCACCCCGCTTCACAGCCATTTCCTGCCCTTCTGTCTTCCATTGCCTTTGATCCTTTTGTCAAGAGACTTCGGAAGCCTCTGAACCGTTGGCAACCCCATCTGCTGGGCTGGGGCTGGCCTGGTACCCACAGGGGCAGGGGCGAGAGCCAAGGGGCCTTCTCCTGGGATGTTGCTGGGGAGGCGGGTGGATTCTGGCCCCGGTTGCTCACTCGTTCATTCGCTCACAGGCTCCAGGCCCTGGGTTGAACCCGGGGTCGGCGAGGTGAGCACGGCCGTCACGGCCTCTGCCCTCCTGTAGTCCCAGAGGGGGTGTCAGCCCATTCCACACCACGGGGACTCCACGTGACTTCACAACAGCAGTGAACAGGAGACCTGGCCAGGAGCGCTGGACTGCGAGTCCTGGCCTCCTGTGAGCACCGTTACTCTGCAGCCTCAGTCCCACATCTGGCTGCTGGGGCGACTGGAAGGGCCGGACCCCGTGCTCCCTGAGGCCTTCCAGGCTTGCAGGCGCCGGGAGAGGCCGAATGCAGCCAGGAATGGCCGGAGCGGGCTTCCTGGGCACAGGCCTGTCCCTGGGCGTGGAGAGAGCCAGGGAGGCCATGGACGGAGCCCTGCTATGAGGGAGGCAGAATCACGTGGCTGGTCAGAAAGGGCCTCAGCCTCCCAGCACCAGCTGCTCTTGCTCTTATGGGGCCTCCACGGCCGTCTCGGCGCAGCACAGCTGATGCCGTCGTGGAGCACAATGGCACCCACATGCACACGTGTGACACAGCCAGCCACACCTGTGCACACATGTTGGCACACACTTACACGTAGTTGCACACAGTATTCATACTTGTGTGTACAGGGCACACATGCGCACACTTGCATGTACACACACATGTACACACATGTGACAGTTTCACAAGTCACACGACACTGCTCATGTGCTCACACAGATGACACACACGTGCAGGTACACTGCATGCACACACATGCATGCCACATGCATGTACATAGAGTTGCATACTTCCCGTATGATGCCTACATGGTACACATGTGCATACTCGCATATACCTTGCACGCACACACATCTGCACACATATGTACACACGCCCACACTCATACATGGGCTGTAGCTGGCACTTCATCCTGTGACCACCCACTTGCCCCAGTGCAGAGGCGGCCAAGTCCAGGCCCCTGTGGCTCTAGACACACCAGCGGCCCTGGGTCAGTTCTGGCTTAATAAGTGTCAGGAGGGTGGGGAGAGGCGAGGATGTGCCTCCCTGGAGAGGTGACATGCAGTCTAGACCTGAGGAGTCGGCAGGAGCAGCCCTGGGAAGATCTGGAGAAGGGCCCACGCGGCAGGCATGGAGGAAGGGACGGGATGAACCTGTGTGTGGGATAGACGGCTCAGGCTGGAGGTGGGCAGAGGGCTACCGCTGGGAGGCAACCTTGGCAGTTACATGGCACTAGTGTGGGTTGGGCGCACGCGTATGCATGCACAGAGTCCGAGGCCCTTCCGGGTGCAATGGGAGTCCTTTGGGGCTCCCCGGGCCTGCACAGAAGATGAGGTTGGGGAGGGGGCGATGGAGGCAGGACACCTGACTGGCAAGTGTCTGATAGACAGCTTGTACCTGAGGTGGCAGTTGGGAGGGAGAGGGGGCAGGTTTGGTGGTGAAGGCAATAGGACTTTGCTTATGACCAGGTGTGGGGGTGAGGAGGGACACGGAGGACCCCAAGTTTTGGGAACCTCACTTTTTATCACTTAGAGCTGAGGAACCAAGGTGGTGAGGAGGGCCTGGGTTGGGTGAGAAACCAGCCACAGCCAGCAACCCTCAGGCTGCTGCTCGGCTCAGGCCTCCAGCCTCCCCATGTCTGTGGGGCTCTGACCCCCTCACCCCTGCCCTGTGTCCTCATTCTCCTATGATCGATGGAGGCCCTGTGCAGGGCTCGCTCAGCTGTCCAGGCCCTCCGGGGTCGGTGCTGTCTGTTCACCTGCCCCCAAGTGAGGCCTGGGCAGAGCGGAAGTCCTCGGAGCTGTGGGCCAGGCCCTCCTCACTCCTCTTCCTTGCAACAACGCACCTGGTGGCTAAAGGGCAGGCCCAGGTCTTGATCCCCTGCTGAGAGGCTCTTCACTCACCAGGTCCCACCTGCCAGAGACCCCTGGCTTTCCATCCACAACAGCCCCTGCCAGGCCACAGGTGGGCACTTTTAGGGCCAGGCCCACACTAGAGGCCTCTGGGCGAGCTGGGAGAAGCCGGGACTGCGAAGGTCATGCTGCCTGCTTCTCTACGTGGTCTGACTCAGAGACCAACATCCACCCCGGTGCTCACCCACCTTCTCCCTCTTCCCTCACCCCCTTGTCCAGTCAAATCTACATTCTCTAGCCAATCCACTCCCACCTTTTGCCACCCTGGTCAGCTGCCCTGACCACCCGGACATCTGCAGTGGCTTCCTGGGTGTGCTCCCTGCTTCTGTCTCTGCCCCGTCAATCTCCCGCCTCAGGACAGCCTGGGCCACCTTTCTGAGAGGTGCTCCTGAATGTGGCGCTCAGAGCCTCAAACCTTCGTGGCTCACACTGCCCTCGGTAGGTGTTGAAATGAACACCTCAGAAGCCCAGAAGGGCCCACTGCACACTGACCTCTGCCTCCAGCCCTCAGAGCTGCTTCCCGCACTGAAGTTTCTGCTTCTGAAATTGAGCCGTTTTCAATCGTCCTAGTTGGCCCTGCTTTGCTCACCCCTGGGCCTTGGTGCAAGCTGTGTACCCTTGGTCAGGAGTACCCCCACACCCCCTGCCCGGCTGACTCCTACTCACATTTTGGGTCTCAGATTAGCCCTCCTCTAGAAGCTTCGTCAGTCCCACGTTCCCGGGACTGGGAAGTCACTGAATAATGGCAGTTGTCACAGCAAATGTAATTCCCCGTCTACAAGCCCCAACCAGCTAGAGGTGCTAAGAGCTGAAAACCTCTGGGCCCGCACCAACCCCAGTTTATAGTGGAGGAAACCAAGGCTCTGCAGGGGCCGAGCTGCCCAGGGCCACCCACACACCAGAGCTGGGCCCAGGCCTTTGGCTGCGCGTGACCCAGGTCACTACCAGGCTGGTTCCGGCGTTGCTGCTAGACTCCCTGGGCCTCGGTTCTTACTAAAGGGCGTCTCACTGATAATGGCTACTTCTCAGGGCTTTCAACAAAAGCACCTGACGGGTTGTATGACGCCAGGGGCAGTTTTTGAAGAGGCTATTCAGAGAAGGATGGTGACGTGGCCCTGGTCACACAGCATGAGGGGATCCAGGTTGGCCTTGAGCCCGAAGCAGTGGCACTGATGAGACGTTCTCTGTTAAGCCTCTCTCTGAATTCAGGCATCAGGCTGCATGAGGGAGGCCACTTCGGCCCTGTCCTCGGAGAGCCCAAGAGACCCAGCGGAGTCAGGGCTCAGGGCTGTGGCTTCGCCCCTCTGCCCCGACCACCTCCCACTGCTCCTTGGGCAGCACAGGGGCAAGGGTCGTCAGAAGCCAGCGCCGTCCTTCCCTGCAGACGTTGCCCGGCTGGGCCTCAGCTTAGAGCTGTCCTTCTCCCTGCCTGGCGAGAACTCAGGGTGCTCGAGTGAGAGCCTGGGCACGAGGAAAGGACTCAACAGCTCTGCAGCCGGGCCCAGCCCCGGGAGGAGCGGCGAGGGCAGGGCGGGTTCCTGATGGTCCTGCTGTGGTCCTTGGCTCGGCCCTCAGTCCTGTCCCTTCTCGGGCATGAGACGCGGGCTGGCTGGGCCCCTCGCAGCCTGGCCTTGGGACTCTCCTAGGTGAGTCCAGTCCCAGCTTGGAGGTCTGCGCTGGTGAGATTGTAGATAAGAGTCCTTGGGCGTCTTCAGAGTCCCCGCTGCTTCAAGGTCTCATCCTCCAGAGAGTGAAAGGTGAAACCTGGCTGGTCAAGTTGCCCACAATGGACGGGCAGAGCCGCCCACAGCTCGGCAAACCAAGGAAACAGCCACGCACCTGCTCCTGCGTGAGGGCCCTGCACAGAGGCCGGGATGGAGGCTGACAACTTCTGAGAGCCCCCTGAGACCCTACCTGCCCGCAGAAGTCAGCTCTCTGGGGACAGCATGAGCCTTGTGGAAGCGACTGTCCCCCTACCAGCAACTCACGGCAACTCAGTCTACCTGCTTAGCTAGCTCGGGGAGCCGGACGTGCCAGGTGCGAATCTCGGGGTGGGGGGCTGCAGGTGCTGCCCCTGGAGCCCTCAGGTGGCTGGGCAAGCTCCCCAGAGCCTGAACATCACCAGAGAGCGGCCAGCACAAGCCAACACATCGGGCATAGCCGGGCCCCAGCTACTGTGCTCCGGGCCAGACCCAGTGCGGGTACACCCCTTTGCCATTTGGGAGTCTGAGGCTGAGAGGAAGTAAGGAGCAAGGGGGGAGCTGGGGTTCGCCCCAAGGTGGAGCCCACAGCAGCCTCCTACCCGCCATCCAGGGCTGGGGAGCCTTTTACCATATGCTGTGTGACGGGCCGTCTGTGCCATACCCCTGCCGGCCACAGGGCCTTTGCACGTGCCTGGCCTGCTCTTCCCCACGTGGTAACTGTCAGGGAATGTCTCTGTTGCCCAGCCAGAGCATGTGCCCATGAGGATGGAGCCAAGGCTGGCTTCTCCCTTGTGTGCCAGGGAAGTGGCCAGGCCTGGCATGGAGCAGGGGCTCCTCTTCTCCTCGAGAAGGCACGAGTGAGGGAGGAGGGACAGCCTACAGCAGGGCACACCTCAGAGTGCAGTGAGGGACAGGCCGCCCCACGTCCTGTTCCTCTCCGTACTGGACAGGGCGTCCTGAGCGATCTACTGACCCTGTACTCCAAATCCTCCAGCTCAGCGCACGGCCCGCTACAGTGAGTATTCTGTGTCCTGTCTTCGTAGAAGAGGCTCGGCGGGGTGAGCACCTGCCCGACCACACTTAGCCCGGGAGTGGAGCGTGGAGGTTGTATTTCAGCTCCTCGAGGTCTGGACACTGTAAGTGCACGGATTTAGATGTGCAGTTCGACCAGTTTGCCGGCTGTGTAGACCCCTAAACCATCACGTGGTGAACACCGCCCCCCTACACCACGTTCCCTGTGCCTGTGTAGACCTCCTGGCCCCAACATCCCGCTGAACTGCTGTAGTTAGGGTCATTCGCTCCCTGGAATCTTACACGAAGGGATCTGCAGCGTCCACTCTCAGTGGCCGCCCCTCTGCCAGGTCATTATTTGGGACCCTGCACGGTGCTGTCTCCTGGCCGATTCTCTCAGTGCTGGAGTGGACTGAGACGCTGTGCCCCAGCCTGCGGATCCATCTACCTGGACCGACAGCGGGTTGTCCGGGAGCCCTGCCTTTTACAAAGAGCGTTTTGCTGGGAATGTTCCCAGTCCCGCCTGGACGGCTGGGCTTGTTTTCCTCTCTGAGACATGGGCCGGGGAGCGAGTGGCTGGGTGTGCAGCAAGGTGCCTGTAACTTTTTAGAAAGATGCTCCTGGCTTCCAAGGTGGCTGAGCCACGTCACATTCCTGCCAGCCAGGGAGCTTGGAGGAGGCAGGTCCCACCTCATAGTCCTTTCTGCCCTGGGGGTACCCAGGGATCTGAACCCAGGGCCATCTTGCACCAGAGCCTGGACACGTCACTGCCAAGCCCTCCGCGGCCCACCCTCTCTCAGCTGGTAGGAGCCCACAGACAGCAGGCTGGGACCCCCCCACCAGCCACCTCTCCCAGCAGGAAGTCTGCCCCTCCCTGGGCAGAGTGGGGCCTTCCCCAGGGACCCAGCAGCTCCTGGAGGTGAGGGCATGGCACAGGTGGGCACCAGGGAAATGCCCGACCAGGAGCAGCCACCTGCCCCCTCAGGGGACCCATGTCTCTGGCCTGAGGAAGCCTGGGGTCTCCCAAGTCAGTGAGGAGGGGGCCAGTGCAGAGTCCTGAGGGTTTTACTGGCTCCTTGCTCAGGCTGGTGAGAGTGTAAGAGTGTAAGTGTGAGTGTGTGAGTGTGCACACACTGGGGAAGGGGCTGGTCCCTCCCAGCTCTGGGAGAGGAGAAAGGAAGCCACTAGAACTCCAGAAGAGGGAGGAGAGCCAGAGAGACACAGAGAGCCGGAGACCAGAGACAGAGAGCCTGAAAGAGAGAGACTGACGGGTGGTGGCCGCTGGGTGGGGGGGCGGCCAAAAACGGGAGGGGCGACCCTCCACCGCGGACCCCCAGGTGGAGCGGGGGCGGGGCGGGTGGGGCGCGGAGCAGGAATTCTTCATTAAAGCCAGAGCCCCGAGCCGGGCCCGCGGCGGCCGCGCTCCGGGCTGCAGGCAGCCTCTCTCTCGCGCAGAGGCCCGCGCCGGCTCCAGCCGCCCGCGGCCGACCTCGCGCGTCCTCAAAGCCAGCCTGTCCCACTTCCCCCGCCGGTTGCTACAGCAACTGAGCTCTGAGTAATCAGCTGCACGGTGACCTTTCTTCCCCCGGAGAGAGGGAGGGAGGGAGCGAGAGGGAGGGCGGAGGGAGGCAGGGAGGAGGAGGAGAGAGGAGGGGGCCTGGACGAGGGGAGGAGGAAGAGAGAGGGAGGGCGGAGGAGATCGGAGGGGATAGATGGAGGGAGGAGAATGGAGGGGAGAGATGGAGAGGAGGAGGGAGAGGAGAGGATGGAGGGAGAGAGAGGGAGAGGGGGAGGATGGAGGGAGGGGGAGCAGGGGAGGCCCTGCTGGCCAAAGCTGTAAAAACACTGCAGCTGGGGTCTGGGGGCTTTGCAGGGAGGAGCTGGAGGCAGGGGGACGGGGAGAGAGGAGGGGACAGCCGGCAGCCTGTGGTGGGGGAGGGAGAGGCTGCCAGCTGGGGGGAGGGACGCAGAGGAGCTGACCTGAGCAGCTCTGCCCGGTGCCCTCTGCTGTGCAGAGCTAACCCTCAGGGGCTGCCCCTCTTGAGTCCTTCCTCCAGCAGAGGTGAGGGGACCAGGAAGGACGTGTCCCATGTCCCGTGCACTCTGGCTTCCACGACACCACCTGCCCCGGCAGTCTTCACTGCCCCATTGCCCAGATGGGAAAGCAAAAGCAGGGAGGCCCGTTTACAGTTCCAGGGCAGGCCCCTGTAACACCCCTCCACAGCCCTGCCACCCCGGGCTGGGGAGTGAAGCTGAGCCTGACCCGCTTCAGCTCTCCCCACCGGTGTTGCCGCCTTCTGGCCTCAGTTTCCCCTGCTGGGAAGCAAGGTCCTCAGGGCATGGTGCACGCAGCCCAAAGGCCGCCCACGGGAGACCCAGCCCTGGAGCCTCAGCCCGGGTATTGATCTGAAATTCTCAGACAGCTGCAGCTGGGTGGGCAGGGTGAAGCTGGAGGTGCTGGGGAGGAGGTGAGCATACATGGGGGAAGCCCAGGCCAGTGGGGGAGTCGGGCCTGGTACCCGCTGTCCTGCCTGCCCACCATGGGCAACTCCCAGCAGGGTGGCCGCCCTGGGGCTCCACTAACCCAGCCTCTCACCCACCAGCCCTGGGACCCGCCAGCAGCCCCAGTCACAGCCACAGCCACGCCCACAGGGTGGGGCAGGGACGACAGATGGTGGTGGTGCCATTTCAACCAGTCTGCGGCAGTTGGAGAAGAGAGAAAGGAACCTGGGGCTGGGGGCTGGGACCTCGCCTCGTTGCCATCCTTGCCCCCCCCCCCCCCCCCCCCCCCCGTCCCTGGGGCACCTCTCCCAAGCTCAGGTCTGAGGGAGCACCAGACCCAACAGCCCTGTCGCTCAGACTCCACAACCTCCCATGAACTCTGTGGGTGCCTCTAGCGTCAGCCAGGTCTGGGTGTTCCCCAGGGGTCAGTCTCTAGGGCTCTAGTTGAAGACGCCCCGTGACCTCCCAGCAAGCCATGACTCCACTGCCGGCTTAGAAATGCCCCATGCTGGCGAGGAGCAGCAGGAGCGATGGTGGGCAGACGCCAGAGCCTGGCCTACAGCAGGGGTGCGCAGGACAGGTTGGGAGCAAAGCCTGGGGCCCCCAAGGTGTTCTGCAGTTTTGTCCTAGCTCAGCACTGACATCAGCTCCAGGACCTCTCTTGACTTCGGCGTTCACAGCTCCAGCTTGGGGAGCTGCCGACCCCACCCACTGGGCAGCCACCCGGAGGTGACGGGAGGCATCTCCCAAGCGCACAGGTAGCTCTCAGGCCTTTTAGGGGAGAAGAGCAAGACTCAGGTGACAGGTCTGCCCAGGGCCCCCCGGGTTGTCTAGGACCAGGAGCGCGTGCTGTCTGCTGGCCACACACAGCTGGCCACGGTGCTGTGGGTTTTTGACTGCCTGGGACATTCCCTTTCTAGAAACCTGCATATCCCAGGCTTCCACAGCACGAGAGCTCATTGCAACGGGAGGGGGCTGTCCTGCTCGGGTAGGGAGGGTGCACGCCAAGGGCGCCTGAGCCCACGCAGGGCTGTGCCTGTGCCCACACGTGGGGTGTCCACGCCACCCTGCAGGCACGCGCTGCTCTGGCCCCTTTTCAGACAGGGACAGCAGGCCTGACGAGCTGCGGCGACTTGCTTTGGGTCCCACAGCACCAAGTGCCAGAGCGAGGGTCACAGTCCACTTCTCTTTGACCTCAGAGATGGTCTCTTAACTGCAGCCCATGTCAGCCGGGCTCACCCAGATTTAGGGGCATGGGTGTCTCCTGTGCTGGATTTCTGTGAACAGCACTCCTTGGGCCTCCATAGAAAATGTTTATGGAAACTGCATGGAAGGGCCCTGTGGGTGCAGGAAGGAGGAGATTCGTCCCTCGTAGGCTGAGTGGGCTTGGCAGTGGGGCTGGCGAAGCCATGGGACCGGGGACGTTCAGTGCACGGATCTTTATAGAGACCCTTGGGGAGTGGGGGCAAAGACCACTAATGCTAGGCAGATTCTGTCAGGGGCAGAATCAGGTCAAAGGCAAGCTTTTCTGAACTCTAAACACTGTTCCCTTTGCTGTGTGCCAGTGCTTCCTCCTCCTAGGTCCTTACCCACTATGCCCCCTCTCATTCACTCATTTGCCTACCCACCCACTCACCCACTGACCCATCTGCTCATCCATCTGCACACCCACCCACTCATTGGCCATCTACCCACGCACCCATTCACTCTTCGGTCCACTTTTGTGATGCCATTTACCCATCCATCTTCCCATCGATCCATATATCCACTTAGCCATCCACCCATCCATCTCTCCATTTATCCATCCACCTGTTAAACCCACCTATCTATCCACTCACCCAACCACACATCTTTCTACTCATTTACCCACCCATATAGCCAATCACTTTCCATCCATCCATCCATCCACTTATTCATTCATCTATCCATTCATCCACTTATCCATCCATCCATCTATCCCTCTATCCACTTAATCATTCATCCATTGATCCACCCACTTATCCATCTATCCACTTATCCATCCATCTATCCATCCATCTATCCATTCACCCATCCACTTATTCATTCATCTATCCATTCATCCACTTATTCATCCATCCATCTATCCATCCACTCATCCACTTATTCATTCATCTATCCATTCATTTACTTATCCATCCACCCATTTATCCCTCTATCTATTTAGTCATTCATTCATTGATCCATCTACCTATCCATCTATCTATCCACTTATTCATCTGTCCATCTATCCATCCACTTATTTATTCATCTATCCATTCATCCACTTATCCATCCATCCATCTATCCCTCTATCCACTTAGCCATTCATCCATTGATCCACCCACTTATCCATCTATCCACTTATCCATCCATCCATCCATCCATCCATCCATCCATCCATCCATCCACTTATTCATTCATGTATCCATTCATACACTTATTCATCCATCCACTTATCCATCCATCCATCCATCTATCCATCCACTCATCCACTTATTTATTCATCTATCCATTCATCCACTTATCCATCCACCCATCTATCCCTCTATCTATTTAGTCATTCATTCATTGATCCATCTACCTATCCATCCATCCACTTATTCATCTGTCCATCCACTTATTTATTCATCTATCCATTCATCCACTTATCCATCCACCCATCTATCCCTCTGTCTATTTAGTCATTCATTCATTGATCCATCTACCTATCCATCCATCCACTTATTCATCTGTCCATCCACCCGTCCACTTATTTATTCATCTATCCATTCACCCACTTACCCATCCACCCATTTATCCCTCTATCCACTTAGTCATTCATCTATTGATCCATCCATCTATCCATCCATCCGTCTTCCTATTTATCCTCCCATCTATCCACACATCCATCCACTCGCTCACCCACCCATATAGCCATTCACTTTCCACTCACCCACCTCTCCATCTACTCACCCACCCATCCACCTATCTATCCACCACCCATTTATCCACCCATCCAATCTCTCACTTATTTAGCCATCCATCCATCCATCTAACCATTACCCACCCACCCACTGTCCATTCACACATTTATTTTTTTCTGTCCCACAGCCGCTCTGGGCCTTCTCCTACATTGCCTGGCTCTGGAACACATGCTTATGTGAGCTGGGCGTGAGCCTGCCCCTCTGAGGAAGTGCACCAGCTCCCACCTGCGGTCCAGCATGCTGGTTCTGACTGGCCGCTGCCATGGCCGTAGTTCCAGTGTGAGAAGTTCAGGCTGCCTGTCCTCCCTGCTCACCTCCATTTGGAGGTGAACTGGATTCTGGGTACGCTTTCTCCTTTTCTCTGCGCAGTCACTTCACTTCCCTATCTGGTATTTTAGTCCCAAGATAGAGGCCTCAAGAGTGTGTGGAAAGACCAACCTACCAGCCTTTCCCCAAGCTTACCACTCTGGAAAAGGACATCAATTACCGGCAACGTGCCACGGTGAGCCCGGGGCCCAAGCTCCAGGAGGACACGCCCGGGTCAGGCACTTCTGCCTCCGACTGCTGCGCGACCCTGGACAGCTGAGAAATGAGGACTGTTGTCTCCATCCTTCTGGGGGTTGGAGGAGAATCGTGGTGACAGTCCTTCAGCTTCCTCCTCAGTGAGATGCTCGAGGGGCTAGAAAGCCATGGGGGAAGAAGGGGGGACGGCGAGGGAGAACAGGGAGAGACTGTCCTCCTTGAGAACCTACCGTGTGTCCCCCTGCTAGCAGGTGCTCCATCTTTTTATTGCAGTGCATCCTCTCAACCGCTCCACCCGGCTGCTAATTCTACATCCTTGCACATTTTACTGATGAGAAAGCTGAGGTTCAGAGAGGGCCAGCAACTTTCCCAAGGTCACACAGCTTCCACCTGCTAGATCTGGGACTTCAGCCCAGGCCCGTCATCTGACTCCATGTCCTGGCACCCTGAGCATCTGCTCCTCAAGGTGAGGGAAGGGGAGAAAGCACCCCATTAACGTTTACCTCTTCAACTTTGGAGGTTCAGATTAACCTGTATTTACCTGCTCCAGCTCTGGGCCAGGCCTGCGCTTGGGGGTACAGCACTGACAAGACAAACCACTCCTGCCCCCCAGGTGGGGGACTCTATGCAGACTGACCTCAACTTCGGCAAAGCCCTGCTTCTCCCAGGCTTAAAAATAAATCCAGGGCTGTCCAGGCCCAAAGAGTGGGGGCCACGGGCTCCCAGAGCTGGGGCTGGGGAGGCAGGAGGCTGAGCTGTCAGCCAGCAGCCTCCTCTCATCAGCATGGGGCCAGCCTCCCTGCTTAAAGATCGCCTCGGGCGCTCTCTTAAAGATGCTAACGCTGCAGCTGACATTTGGGAGATCCTGGCAGCCGATCAAACCCGAGCTGCAAACCGGAGCTGCCACGCGGCTGGGCACCAGGCAGCAGGGCCCCGGGCTGGCTGGGGCCGAAGGCAACAGGGCGTGGGTAGCAGGTCTCTGGCTAAGGCCGAGCTTTCAGGCTGGCCCAGCCTCTTCTTGCAGAGGGATACAGGTGGAGGAGGAGGCAAGAGAGGACTAGGCAGGAAGTGAGTGTAGAGACCCCGCTGCTTAGCTCTCCCCAACGCCAGGTCACACCAGTAACCAGGCTGGCCGCAGAAGAGCTATGGTAAGGCCAAGAGCGAAGTAGAGTCTTGGTGCTGGTTACACCCACACTGCAGAGCCCGTGCTGGATCCCACCCCAGGGAGGGAGGAGAGTGAGGGGTGGGAAGGCAGAGCTAGGAGAAAATGGTTCCCGCTCGCCTCTGCCTTGCGTACCGTTGGCTTCCGCAGACGTGGGCAGGCTGGAGCCTCCGGGCCTCCTTCCCTCTTTTCTCAGTCTCCTTTCCACCCTCCGCCCGTGCATTCATTCACCTCCACCACCCACCTGCCATTCATCCATCTAACCCTGCCCTTCTCCACTCACAGGTCAGCCTCTGCTGTCCTCTCCAGCCCTCTGTCTGTCTGGTTGCCCAGCCACCCCCTCACATCCATTCGTCAATTCATCCTCGGCCACCTTTCCCCTCCCCCGTTCATCCATTTCTCCACCTGACATGGGAACGCCCAGCACCCCCGTCCCTCAGTAGGCATTTCTGCAGTGCAGAAGGGACACCCCAGCGCAGCACTAGGTGCTTAGGAGAGGCGACTCAGAGGAAGAGAGTCTTAGTGAGACGCCCGAACTGGTAGCAGGTGTCCAGGAGAATGCGAAAGGGAGAGCGTTCCTGAGGAGGACGGGAGGCCCAATGGGGGCTCCTGGGGCACAGCGGCACTTTGCAGCTGAGAGGTTGACTCCAAGGCCGCACCGGGCAGCAGGGCCCGTGCAAGGCTGGGAGAGCCTTCCCTGCACAGAGCCGGCCACTGGGGTTGTGGCAGGGGTCGTGAAAGACACAGGAGTCAAGTCCTGGTCCTCCAGTTGTTCACATCAGCCTCCAGATAGGCCACAGGGGCTCCCGCGGCCTGTGCCCTCTGGCCTGGGAATCCCCAGCACGCTCATGGTGAGGGTCCTGTGGTCCCACCGAAGGACTTTTCTCGACACATGTGCATTCTAGCTTCATTGGGCAAGGCCGCACCTTCTCCTTCTGGGTGTCCGGCCCCATGGTGCTTGGCAAAGCCAAAAATACTCAACAGATCAAAACAGGCCCAGTCTAGGGACAAAGTTCGTAGTGGCCCGGCCTCAGTGTTGGAAATCACACGGCCTCCCGTGGAGTCGGATCCCCAGGTCAGCCTGAAAACACACTGGGTGCACACGGACACCAGGACCCTGGAAACCTAAAGGCCTGGGGAGGGGTGTGTGGTGTGATGAGACCCTGATGGGGCTCCCTCTCTCTCTCCTGCTCATGTTGTCATGAATTTAAAAATAAAAAAAGATGAAACATTTTTGTATCTTCCCCTTGAAACTTCCTCCTCCTCCCCTTCCTCTGGGGACCACGGTGTGTTCCTCTTCCCTCTCTCTCAGCACTCCCTGGATACGCAGTCCATCACCTGGACCTGTGGATCCGCCTCCAATACCCTGGGTTTGTCCTCACCCTCCTGCGTGGCCACCGGTGTGGACAGTGTGGCGCCCTCTTGCTGCCCTTCCCTCTGAGGCTCCCCATCCAGGCCACACACAGATCTGGGGCTCCTCCTAAGGCATCAGCGCCAGCACGGTACCTTCCCACTCCACCTTTCCGGCTCCCCGTTGCCCTCTGGCTAAGCGACGCCTGTGTGACCTTTGCCAGCTGCTGAAGCCGACTTCTCTGGGCTCCAGTTCCTTCCTCTGAGACGTGAGACCCACCCTGGCCATTGCTGCCCAAACGTCTCCAGTGCCAGGGGTCCCTGGACCGTCTCAGCCGAGAGCCTTGAAGCCCCCTGACAGCCCTCCACCTAGACCCCACCCGTTCTTCCCAGGGAACAGGGAGCAACTTCGTGTTCTTGATACTGTGTCCATCCTGGGTGGCCCTCGCGCCACCAAGGAAACACCGCTATAGCTTTAAGAGTGTTTCAGTGCTCCCCCCAGCCCCCTCCCCAGACCGTTTCTATTTGCGCCTTAAACCAAAGCCAACTCCTCGGCCTTTCTCTGCCTGCAGAACATTTTTACTGATTTTATGGCTGCAAAAATTTCCTCCCTGTCTTCGCATTCACAGGAAGAGAGAGCCCTGGCCCTGACTCAGAATTGGATTCTAGCTGGAGGCGTCCTCTCTGCGGCCGGCTCCAGGGAAAGGGTTTATCTGTTTGTTCCTTGACCTTGAGCTGGAGCTGAGGCAGCCAGAGAGACAAGAGGCAGGAGCTGGGAGGGAAGGGGAGCAAAGCTGGCGCTGTGGCCCCGGGACCCTGCGCTCTGCCCCGCGGGACCGGCCAGGTGACGGCAAACAGGAGGGGCGGGAGGAGCGGGCCAGGCCGCGTGCACAGCCCACGCGGAGGCCCAGAGGACCGGCAGGCAAGCTGCTCTCCTGCTTTGTCCTCCGGGTCCCAGGCTGTGCAGTCTGTCTTGTCCCACGCCTGGTCCCCTTGGAAACGGAACAGGCCAGCTAGTCAGCGAGCTGGAAGGGGCCTGTACCAGCCAGCGGGAGCCTGCTGTGCCATCCAGGCCAGAGCCAACCATGGCGGCTACAGACCCATCACCAGGGGGAGGGACTCGGGCCTGGCACCTGGCCTTGCCCACAGCCAGCTTCCAGACAGAGAAAGGGGCAATAAACAAAAGGCCCTCCTCCTCCTGCCCCTCCTGGGGTGTGGCTGAGATGGAGCCCAGCATTTATTTTTATTTTTTTAGACATTTTGTCAGAGGGCGTGTGTACTCGCAAGAGAGAGACAGAGAGAGACAGTGAGAAATCACCCTCCCCTCTGGGAGTTGGCCATGGCACAGTCCCTTCTCCTCCATTCTCCTCTCGGGACTTTGCGCATGCATGTACACCCAGTGCGATTTTTTTTTAAAGAATTATTAAATTATTTATTTTTCACATGAGTTTTGACAAAGAAAGACAGAGACAGAAAGTGAGAAAGCAAGTCACAGGTCTGGGACTCGAACCATGGTTGGCCATGTGGAAATACTAGCACCTTAACCACCACTCCACATGCTGGCTCCCTCAGTGTGATTTCTAAGCCGCCCAGTCTGGGACTAGAACCATGGTCGACCATGTGAGAGTCCAGTGCCTTAACCACCGCGCCACCTGCTGGTCCCGAGCCCAGCATGTAGTAAGCACCTTCTATTTGCCAATATCCTTATCCTCCATCAGCCACCCAGTTTTTCTCTAGTTGAACTAGAAGTGAGCTTAAAATAGGAGCTGATTAGGCCCAACTGTGGTGGTGCAAGTAGGAGAGTGCCATTGTTTTTCTCTCTCATGCTCATGATATCATGAATCAAAAAAAAAAAAAAGATTAAAAAATATGTATTTTTCCCCTTGAAGATACCCCTCTCTCAGGAGAGAATGGGGTGGCCAAGGCTGCATGGGAGTTGGGGGTTCGGTTCCTGGCTCACCCTGGACAGGCTGAGCGCAGTGGTACACACCTGTGAGCCTGGCTGACCGGGAGGCTGGGACGGGGCGGTCAAGACATGGCGAGACTCCAGGAAACCTCTCTCTCTCTCTCATTAAAGAAAAAAGTAGGGACTTTATTTCTGCCGAAAAATGATCTGTTTCTTTTGACCAAGGTAGGACGTGCCTATTGTAGATATTGGAGAAGCTACAGATTAAACTCAATGAAGAAAATAAAGCCCCTCTAGTGCCATGCCCCAAAGACAGCCCGGTTGGGGCTTGCAGGGTGGCTTCCCTCCTGGTCATCCACGTCTCCCGTCTCTGCTTCCAGCCCCACACACGGACATCTGGTCATGTAGCTGCTCTTCGTTGCCGTTACCCGAAGTTGTTCACCGAGCCCTTGGTAGGTAGCAATTGACTGGTACTTTGAAGTGTTCGGGAGTGGAAAGAGATGTCTGGAAACATAGGCTGTTGCCGTGTAACCCATCTTTTTTTTTTTTTTTTAAGGTTTTTGCTATAGAGCGCATATGCTCACTGGAGAAAGACAGAGACAGTGAGAGGAAAAGGGAGAAATCCCTCCCTGGGGGGAATGGCCAAGGCACGGTCCCTTCCCCTCCATTCTCCTCCTGGGATTTTGGGCACCCACATGCGCCCAGGGTGATTTTCAAGTGATCTGAACCGTGGTGGGCCATGTGGGAGTCCAGCACCTTAACCGCCATGCCGCCTGCCGGCCCCAGTGTAACCCAAATTAAAGGCAGGGTTCCACATAGCCCCATCTCTGCTCTGAGCCACTTGACCATCTAGAAGTCCGAAATGCTTTAAATGAACCTCCTGATTTTACCTGTGGCTCCGAGAACCTCGAAGGGCCTAGCAACCCCAGCAGGCGCCCTGGCAGCCTGTCTCTTGCTCTAATTCTCAATGAAAGCTCCGATGTTCGCACCCCAGCCTCCCAAGCGGAGCAGTCCAGATGCCAGCCTGGGCCTCTGTCCCTCGTTCTCTCCCTTCTTCCCTGAGTATTCCCTATGTGGTGCACTTGGGGGCAGACCCCCTCCTACCCCTGCTCCAGGGGTTCAGGCCTGGGCTCTGGAGCTGGACTGTCTGTCTCCAAATCCTGGCGCTGCCACCAACCACTGCATGGCCTCTACGTGGCCACCCGAGGTGTCCATGGACAGACGCTGGCCCGCTGTGTGTTGGCCGGCAAGGGAAGCATGGAAAGCGCGAATACGCATAGAAATGCTCACAGACTTGCTGCCGGTTGTGACTGAGTATGAGGAAAGTGTCACTCCCAAGAGACTAGGAAGCCGTCTAGGTTCCTCCCGGGGGGGTTTGAGAGGCACGTGCTTAGCCTGCTCCGTGCCTCAGTTTCCTGTTAGCGAGGTGGGAATCATGGCGCTCTGCAACCTTATCACGCCCCCGGGAGACTGAATGAGAGGACTCATGGCAGACTCTGGGATAGGCCTGGCCGTTGCGATTCCCAATGAACTGTGTCCCACATTCCACACACTGCCTGTGGGCACCGAGTTCTCTGAGGGGCGGGACGAGGGTTGGGGAAGGAGTGGACCCTGGTCAGTGCATCCTGCAAAGACGCCCCAGTTTCTGGGACTTCTAGTCAACCCTCAAGACTGGTACCCTCTGTCACAGATCTGGAACCTCTCGAGTTTCCGAAGCACCTGCTGGGCAGTTACCCCATCCACTCGTGAACAGGCGTACAGGTGAACAGCCCTGGACAGGTGCAGGTCTGTGGGTTAAGGGCTCTGGAGTGACACAGCCGTGGCTTCAACCCTGGCTCTGCCACTTACTAGCTGAGTGACCCTAGGCAAGTCACTGAACTCTCTGAGCCGCAGGGTCCTGGGTGAAGGTCAGGCGGGGCCCTGGCTGGCATGCCCGTACACCTGCAGAGAGCCCAACCACACAGGGTGCCCCCAAGCTGTGCTCCAGTGCGGGTTTGTGGTGACCTCCCCGCTTTCCACCCTCGGTGAAGACTCATGGACTAAGGAAGAAGAGGAGGTGCCTTGGGATACCAAACTTGCCAGTACCCCTTCTAGAAAAACGAACTTGAGGACTTTATAGATTTGAGAATGGAGAGACATTGTAGAACTGTGAAGCGCTCTTACGCCGGTAGAACCTTACCCACTGGACTGCGTTCTGCAGAACGGGAGCTTGTCTCCAGCCCTCTCTGGAACACGCCACTCTTTTCAGAGGGAAGCGCACGCTGCCTCCCCTACGTGACAGCTCTTGAAGCTTCTCCATGGAACAGGCTCCTTGAAGCCTGCTGGGACTCCAGCTCGGAGTCACTGGCTAGAGCGAGTCACATGCCAAGCCTGATGTGTGTGTGGGGTGGCACGTGTCGAGTGGCAACGGGCAAGCATGGGTAGTTCTCTCGTTGATGGACAGTGAACAACCTGGGGCAATGCTGACCTGCCACCGTCCACTCCCGGTCACAAATACCACCGCGTAGAATAAAGGTCTACCTACAGACTCTGTCATGCCTCCCATCGAGAGACGTGGGCTTCTCCTCTTCCCCGTGAGTCTGGGCTAGCCCCAGGACAGCTTCGAACAGCAGGGCGGAGGGGAGCTGTGCTGTGTGACCACCAGGCCAAGGCCTGCTTTCACTCTGCCTGACGTGACTCCTCTTGGAGACCAGCCACCATGAACTCCCGCCAAGCATGAGGAAGCCCAAGAGAGCCCTGGGGGAATAGTGCCGTGGAGCAGCATGGAGGAGGACCAGGGTGTTGGACACAGCACGCGAGCCCGTGTGGACTTTCTAGCCCAGCCACCGGCTAAGTGCGACTGGGTGGCCCAGCCGATGTCTCTCTCTCTACCACAGAGCACGTGCAGTCACCAGAGAGAGACAGAGAGGGAAGGTGAGAAACGACACCCCCGGGGGGATGGCCACATTGCAATCCCTAGTGCCTAGCATATTTTCCAAGTTGCCAGGTCCAGGGCTTGAACCATGCAACCAGTTATATGGGGTCCAGTTGCCTTAACTACCATACTACCAGCTGGACCACATCTCTCTCTTTTTTAATCGCCAGAGGGTGGGCGCACTCACCAGAGACAGAGAGAGGGAGAGGGAGAAGGAGAGGGAGAAAGCACCTCCCAAAGGAGAATGGTCTCGCCACAGTCCCCTCTCCATCTCCCCATCTGGTCCATCTGTGGGCACACACACTCGTGAGCAGCATGTGTTCCAAGCCGCTGGGGCTGGGATGCCAAACTTGGCTGGCCACGTGGGACCCAGTTCCCTTACCGCCAGGTCACAGGCCGGCCCGCTGAGTTTCTCTTGACCAGAAACCTAAGTGGGAGGGACGCTTCCGATCTCACACCCTGCTGCAGGTTGAACTGTCTCCCCAAATCCAGATGTTGGCACTCCAGCCCCCAGCACCTCGGAATGCAAGATGTGGTCTTTAAAACACATAATTAGGGCCAGCAGATGGCGTGGAAGTGAAGGCAGCTGGATCCCACGTAGCCGACTGTATGGTTTGAGTCCTGAAACCGGCAGCTTGAAAACCACAACAGGCATGTGTGGGTGTCCCAGATCCCAAGAGGAGAATGGAGGAGAAGGGACTGCTGTGTAGCCATCCCCCTGGGGGGTGATTTCTCACTTTTCCTTTTTCTCTGTCTCTCTCGTGTGAGCGCATGCACCCTGTAACAAAAAAACTAAAAATGAAATAAGTTAAATGAGGCCTTAAGGGTGGGCTCTAATTCAAGGGTGTCCTTACAAGAAATTTGGAGACACAGACAGCAGACACATGTATGCAGAGAAAAGACCACGTGAGCACACGGTGAGATGGTGGCTGTTTGTGTGACAAAAAGAGAGGCTTCAGAAGAAAGCAGCCCTGCAGAGGCCACGACCCTGGACTTCCGGGGCAGCCCAAGCAAATAGCACACCTCTGAGCACCCAGTAATGGGACAGGCAGGGCGGCTCACCAAGGCAGCCCTCGAAGGGCAAGGGCAGGAGGCCTTTTTTTTTTTTTAATTGCCAAGGGCCCATGTGCTCATTAGAGAGAGAGAAAGGGAGAGAGACGGAGGGAGGAAGAGAGGGAGAAAGCACCCCCCAGGAATAGTCTGTGGCTGGATGGTAGGTGGTAGCTCGATTCCTTATGGCCAACCACATGGTTCGAGTCCTGAACTCAGCAGCTTGGAAAATATGTTGTGTGTGAGCCCAAACCCTGACAGGAAGGAGAAACGGAGAAGGGATTGCAGCACGACCATGCCCCATGGGGAGGTGGTGTTTTCTGCCCCCCTCACCATCGAGTGCACACACCCCCTGGCAAATTATTTTTAAAACGCAACTCTGCAGCGGGGCGTGGCCACGGCACATCCCTTCCGCTCCGTTCTCCACCCTGTCTGGATGTGGGCACACAAGCACATGTGCCTGGCGTCTCCCAAGCTGCCAGGAGCTGTGGTCAGCCGTGTGG
This sequence comes from Tupaia tana, assembly GCA_026018925.1. NCBI lineage: Eukaryota > Metazoa > Chordata > Mammalia > Scandentia > Tupaiidae > Tupaia > Tupaia tana. The sequence continues at coordinate 101,793,021 of JAKSZU010000013.1, read as the reverse complement.
GATCCAGCTCCGTCAGCCACCGGGCCACGGGGCTGGCCCTTTTTTTTTAAGTCTAGAATATTCTTTATTTTTTAAAGCTTATGTATCTTATTCATGATAGAGAACCTGTGTACTTGCACGTGAGAGGGAGGGTGAGACGGGCATCATTAACGAGGTCTTCCCCCGCCCTCCTTCCTCCTCGCCTTGTGTGTTCCAGGCTGACCCGGATCTAGACCTGTGGTCAGCCATGCCCTCTGCCACCGATGCCACCGAGCCCGGACCGGAACCGGCCCTGTTGACTGCGCGTTATCCATTCGAAGGGGCTCCACAGAAGGTTTAAAATGCACAATTAGACTTCTCAAACAATACGTTTCTGGGGACACAAAGTTAAATTTAAAACTCTTATCTGCTCCAAGATCATATCATGTGTTCCAAGCACAAATATGTCAGAAGTTTCACGAAAATGTCACTTGTCGCTTGAATTTTGCAGAAGCGACTCACTGCCAGAGGGCAGGGCTGTGTGTGTTTGTCTCACTTGTTTTGCACAGAGCCCGGGTTTCCAGGAACGGCCCTGGGTTGCTCTCTGGTTGTCGGGATAATGTACAGTGGCGGGGGATCGGTTGTGCAGCTCAGGAAGGAGGAGCTGTGCCCGGTTCACGTCCTGAGGCCTCTGCGTGCACGGAGGCGCCCAGGCTCAGCTCCCCACCGGCCCCAGCCCTCGGCGCCCCCCAGCCTCCCACAGCCCTCTCTTCTGTTCCTTCACGGGCAGAACAGAGAAGCAGTGGCGTGTTCCTCCCTGCTCACCCAGAGTGTCTGGATTTCTCCCTTTCTCTTTCATCCCTGCTTGCAAACAGGCTAATTTCCTCCCGCTTCTCTTGTCTGCAGGGCCTTGCGAAATGCAGCACATTTGTTTGCTGGAGCTGCTGAAACAAAGCGCCACAGACCCAGCGGCTCCGACAACAGAAACTTATTGTTCACCGCGTTGGGGCCTCGAAACCCAAGATCTCTGCAACCCGAGATCACGGCCAGCTGGAGGCGTGGCGTAACAGCACCCCCTGCCATGCCTGACCCCTGCGGTAAGGTCCCAGGGCTGGGTCCTGAGGCCCCGTGTGCATGCTGAGTGTGCGTGCACACACGCGTGCCTGTGATCAGGCTGGCTGTGGCTGGGGGACTGTGGGTGGGGATCATGTGAGGTGCTCCCCCTCCCCCCCCCCCCCCCCCCCCCCGGATCTAGGTGTCAGCAGGTGGCGAGGGAAGGCCCCTGTCTCGGGCCTCCATCCTAGGCTGGCCCGCTGTCTTCCGCCCGCGTCTTCCCTCAGGTTTCAATCCAAATCGCCCCTTCTTAAAGGACACCATTCCCACGGGACTAGAGCCCACCTAGATGACTTCATTCTAACCTAACTACCCCTTTATTCTGACTTTAAAATGTTTTTAGACAGGATCTTACTACGTCATAATCCTGCGTGGCCTCCTGAGTACAATAGGGCGCGTGTGCTCACCAGAGAGAGAGAGAGAGAAATGCTCCCCGGGAGGATGGCCATGCCACACAATCCCTTTTCCTCTGGTCTCCTTTCAGGATTTGGGGTGCCCACACATATGTTCTCGGTGTGATTGTCAAGTCACTGAGTCTGGGACTTGAACCACGCAGCCAGCCACATGGGATCCAGCGCCTTCACCTCTACGCCACCTGCTGGACCACTGACCAACTTCTAAGGGCGGGCCGGGAATTGAACCCAGGCTTCCCCTGTGGCCTCGGTCTGCCAAGCAGCAGCATCCACCAGTTCACTCTATCACTGCTGGGCCTAATTGCCTCTTTAACGACCCTGTCTCCAAACACAGCCATGTACTGGGGTTAGGGCTTCTGTGTGTGTATCTGGAAGGGGACATGATTCAGCCTCTAATATGCAGCAAATAGTATCCAAGATGAGCTAGACATTTTCTGTTTCCTGAGCTCACCAGCTAAAGCCCCAGCTCAGAACAGTATCAACTTTGCAAGTTCTTAGAGTTAAGAGTCTCGAGCCAGTCCCATGGCCTGGTGGTTAAGAGTCAGATTCCACATGACTGACCATGTTTCTACTCCTAGCCCTAGCGGCTTGAAAAATATGCTGGGTGCATGTGCATGGGTGCCCCAAATCCTGGTAGGATACAGGAATAGAGGAGAAGGGATTGTGACACGACCACACCCCATTGGGGGGTACTTTCTCCCTCTCCTTCTCTCTCTCTCTCTCTCTCTCTCTCTCTCTGCTGAGCAGGTACACTCTCTGGCAATTAAAAAAGAAGTCTTATCAAATATTTCTCACTGTATAGCATGGGTCACTATCTTTCCTGTTTTCAATAACTATTTCCTTGTCACTTGTCACCTAGAGCTGATGCTACATATTTGTTATTGCCCATTAGTTCTAGGTACCAATTCCTGTATTGGTAAGATTTTTTCCAGGTTATGCTGCATAACAAATATCCCCTAAATATCAGCAGATTGCTATAGCCAAGGTTTATTTGAATTCAAATTTAATGTTGGCTAGTGATGGTATGGCATGTGCAGTAGAGTCTGGGACTTGAACCACATGGTCAGCCAAGTGGGATTGAGCAGCCTTAACCACCATGCCACTGGCTGGCCCATACAAAGGAGTTTTTCTAAGTGTTTGCATTGACAGACACTCTCAGCCTCACTTCAGACAAAATCAGGAGGCTCTGGTTCAGGACTGGGTGTTCTCTCCTGATGTCTTTATTCCTGTTTTCCCCGCTGTGAGCACGGCCTAGGGATTCCATGGGGCTCCCTTGACCAGGACCAAGAGGCCTTCCCAGATAGACTGAGCAGAGTCCTGGCCTCAAGAAGCCTGGAATCCACAGAGGGTGACAGCTAGGCAAGTAACCCTAATGATGGAGACAGTGATCACAACAGGCTAGACGCTGGCGTGGTGGTAACAGGACACTGCGGGGCTGACCCACACGGGGGGGGGGGGGGGGGGGGGGGTGTTCTGGGTTCGCGTCTGGAGACACATGCACCAGCCCGGGCTGCTGCGGCTGGAAGAGGGTCATGGCGTTGAGGCCCTGCTGGGGCGCGTGCTCTCTCTCTCATATGAAGGAAATAAATAAATAAACTTAAACCTTCATAGTCACCTCACTGGGGGAGGGGCCCCTCCCAGGTCTCCATATGCGCCAGCTCCTCCAACTCATCTTATAGGTGAGAAAATGAGTCTAGGGAGGGCCTCAACCTCAGAGCCTTTTCAGGGACAGAATCCTCTAGTCTCTGTGCCCTAAGTCAGCCCCAAGGAGCAGCAGAGACAGCGTGGCTGCACAGGCAGTGACACGGGCAGACCTGGAGCCTTAGGGGCCCCTGCAAGTGAGCCCAGGGACATGTCGATTTGGTCCCCGCAGTGCAGTACCACCAGCTTCATCTGAAGGTCAGAGAGGGGACAGTGGCAAGGACACCATGCTGGAGCGTGTCATGCTGGCATTTGACCCTGGTCCACTCATGTCCTGGCGGGGCCCAGCACCTGCACGTCCAGGTACCCGGTCCTCGGGTCTGCATGGCGCTGGGTGCTGAGTGCTGAATCAGTACGCAGCCCCCTTTGTGTCCTGGCTCTGCCCTGGCATGACCTTGGCCACGTCCAGCTCGATTTTTCAGGCCTCAGTTTCCCTGTCTGCACATGGAAGGGGGTGCCCTAGCTTCCTTTGAAGCCCCAACATCCTAGGCTTTCACTGGGGAAGCCGGGAAAGGCTGGTGAGGTCCTCCCAAGGTGGGAGCAGGGCTTCTTTTGGGGACAAAAGCTTGGAGCTTGGGGACAGCCTCACTGATAGCCCCCAGAGCCCCCAACCCAGGGCCCTGCTGAGCCTCCCTCCCTCTGCACCAGAGCCCCATTTGGCTGGACTTGGGCCCCCCAACCCCCAGGATCGCACCGACACCCTTGCCTCTGGCAGGGGCAGCCCGCCTGGCCACCCTGTGCTCCCCTCCTTTAAAAACCTCTCGTGGCCCTCCTTCCCCCCACACGCCTGTCGTCGACTACTTCGAGGTGAGCCAGGAGCAAGGGGAGAGGAGCGGTGGGAGAGAAGGAGCCGATGCAAATGTTTTTTATCCTCCTTCCTTTTAAATGCTGAAACCAGCCTTGACAGCCTCTGAAAATAAATGGCACCGACTCGCTGGGATTTCAAATTCCGTGATTAAGGGCTGAAGCAAATACTTTTTCCCTCCCTCCCTGCCCGCCCCCCTCCGTGGGCTGATAGAGCGGCTGGCGGGCCGGGGACAGCTTTTTGCGAGCCTGCCAGGAGCTCTGATACGCAGCCTCCCGCCCGCCCGGCAGCGCTCGGCTCCCGGGCTGTTTATCAGGAGCGCTCACGCCGCAGCCGGAAAGCAGCTTTAAATCCCCTGCCTGGCCTCGGAGGCCCCCTCCTCCCGCTGTACCCGCGCACTCAGGCACACACACACACACACACACACACACACACACACATGCGTGCACACATGTGTGCAAGCTCAGACAAACGCAATGCACATCACATGTATGCATATGCTCGCACATAACACACACATACTGTGTGCATGCACATAGGCACACATGCACGCAAGTACACACACGAATAGCTAGACCCACTGGGTTTCTGCCTGTTCTCCAACCCCAGGAGGAAGGGAGTGAAGGTGGGGGGGTGAGGGGAGTAGGGAAGAGGAGGGAGTGGGGAACCGAGGGCACCCGCAGGAGGGGGCCTCCTGGGGTGGTGCATGTAGTGTGGGGAGCAGCTTTAAGAAGGCAGCAAGCCAAGTCCTCCTGCCCCTCACTGCTCCCTGCCCAGGGCCTCTGATCTGCCTCAGTCTCCCCGTCCTGCTGGGATTCTGCCCACACTGCGGGAGGCCCAGCTTCTGCCCAGGAGCGGCTCTGCTGCTGCAGAAAGGCAGACCTGCTCTGAGTCAGGCCTTCTCAGGGTCTGGACTCCCCCTCTGGAAACTGAAGAACTTGCACAATATGGGCCTCACACAGCCCCAGTGCCCCGGTTCTGCCGCACGCAGACTGTCTTCGGCTCCTTGCTCCTCGCCTGTGGCCTTTCCCCTTTACTGGCAGGGTGCTGAGTCTCTGCCAGGGTCGCCCGGCCAGAGGAGGGCCAGTCAGGGTTCTTGTTCCCTGGTCTGGAGGCAGGGGTAGGACACAGCCCCTCCCTGGACTCTGGGAGGGCCACCTCCGAGTGACACGTACCCCGCCTCAGCCCTGCCCGCTGTTGGCCTCGCCCTGCCGTCTAGACGCTGCTGATAGATGGATGATAACAGGTGCCCAGGTGCCAGCCAGAGAGGTTTCCACCCCGGGCGGTCACGCTCGCCTCATGGAGCCGCCGATGGCAAGGGTGGAAGCCATGCCTCAAGGTGCCCCTGGTGAGGAGGCATGAGCTGCCGGCAAAGGGGGGAGGTGGGCCCGCCTTCCTGAGCAACCTCTGGATCCACTGCTGTGCTGGGCAGTGGGGCAGGAAGAGGAGCCACGGGGAGCACCGCTGGTCTCTGGACCAGCTCTGCAGGCACATGGGCACATACGTGTAACACAGGAACGGTGCGATGCATACACGTGCACTCCCCACACAGCCATGCATGCAAGACACACAGATACATGCACACGCACAGACACACATGTACCTGTGCACACTGGGGCACACACACGCACATCTAGCCCCGGTGGGTCTCTGCCTATCTCTCACCGAAGGAGGACGCTGCGGAAGGCTGTGAAGTTGGGAGGAGAGGAAGGGGGGAAAGGAGGGAGAGGAGGAAGGGGGAAATGAAGGGAATGAGGAGCAGAAGGGAGCCAGGGGAGGAAGGCTTCTCTGGGTCCAGCCCCTCCATATGCAGAGAGATGGATTCCTAGGGGTGCAGGGGGCGAGGACGCTGGTCCTGCTCGCTGAGCCCCGTTCACCCCCTCTTTTTTTTTTTCTTTTTTCTTTTTTTTTTTTTTTGAGAGAGGTTTTCCCTATAGGGCGCGAGCGCTCACCAGACAGACAGAGAGACAGAAAGCAAGAAATCACCCCCCAGGGGGGATGGTCACGCCTCAATCCCTTCTCCTCCATTCTCCTCCCGGGATCTTGGGCACGCACGCACATGCGCTCGGCGTGTTTTAAGCCACCGGGTCCGGGGCGCGAACCGCGGTTGACTACGTGGGAATCCAGCGACATAGCCATTACGCTAACTGCTGGTTCTCCCGTTCATCCCCTCTTACAGGTGAGAAAAGCTGAGGCTCGGGGAGCTGAGTGGCTGGCCCGAGGTGAGGTCTCCTAGCTGGGAGGAGACAGAGCTGGGGTTTAAACTCATACTCACCCCGCTCTGCCCCCAAAGGCAGGATGTTGCAGAAACCCTGTCACGTGTGAGCCGTGAGGCCGAATAGTGTGGGAGTGACGATGTGCAGCCCTTTCAACCCATCGAGCGCCAACTTTGCGAGCTCCACCTGGGCACTCGCCGCAAAGCAATTCCATTCTTGGAAAATAAGGCTTTGCAGAAAAGTGGCCTCAGGTACTAACTAGGCCTCCTTCATCTCTAGACACTCGGTGGGCTCTAGAGGGTCCCACGTGGATCTGGTCCTGCCAGGGTAGAAGCCTCCTGGTGAGGGTCCTCCATCCTGAGATGGGGACACTGGAACTCAGAGGGGGCAGGTGATGTTCCCAAAGTTACACAGCAGGGTGGCTTCAGACCTGCGGCTTCTCTCACATGGAGTCTCTTTCTGTACCTGCTGGCTACAGGTGCGGAGAGCCGGGCGTGGTTGCCAGAATTAAATACGAGATGCCAGTTAGCTGCACATTTCTAATGAACAGTGAATAGCATTCGCGGTAGCCTAGGGACCCCGTGCGGGGCTTCCAGTAAACATGTACTCGCTGGGTCCAAAGCTCCCCGTAACCGGGGCTGCGGTACCTCACCCGGCAGCTCTCTCTGGGGCTTTCCCTTTGAAGACAGGCTTTGATCCAGTCTTCTTCCACCCAGAGACCCAACAGCAGGTGGGAAACAACAGGCTGCACCAGGCTCCCCCGATTCCAGCCTCGGCAACTGGGGACCACAGGAAACCACGAGGGCCCAAGGTTTCGCACAGAGCCCTGAGGGTAGAGGCGAATCAGCTCATGCCCGGTGGCTGGCGGACACTGCCAGCTGTGAAGCTTGCCGCCATCAAGACACAGCTGCACTTCCCAGAAAACTCTCTGTGCAGTCTCTTGGACATGCATTCCAAACCTCCTCCCTCGGGCCTTCCTCTATCATAGAATCTAGATCATTCAAATATTCATTTTCCCAGTTTCCCTTGTAGCTAGGGACATGTGATCCAACTCGCCAATGAGCTGAAGGCAGAAGATCCTAAGGAAGGTTTCCCTTCCTGAGTTAGAAGGCGAAGATTTCAAGGAAAATAGCTATACTTTGACTTGCCCTCCTTCTTCCTGCCTGGAATGTGGATGTGATGACCAGAGATGCAGCAGCCATCTTATAACCCTGAGGACAAAAACCAGGTCACCACAGCTGGCAGAACAGAAAGCCAGAGGTGCCTGGGTCCTCAGTAAGTCTCTTGTACCAAGGCTGCCACAGCTCCAGACCACTCCCTACTGACACTGTGCTCACACAGAAAGAAACTGATTTGCTTAAATCATGCTTGGTGGAGTTTTCTGTTCGTAGTCCAGTGCAAGTCTTAGCAGATTCATTCATGTTGGGGCCTGAGGCAGGGGGACCCTTGACCTTATAGACCACAGTATGAACGTGGTGAAAATTGCCTGGTTTGTGTGAAATGTTTGCTGGGTGCCGACTGTTATGGTGGCCCTGGGATAGATGCCCCGCCTTGGCTCCATGAGGACCAGTGCCTGGTGCCCAGCCACGGCAAACCCTTCGGAGTTCTAAGCACAGAGATGGTGCGAGTCACCAGATGCCCCTCACGGGGGGAGGACATGCCTTCATTCGACAATTATGTCCATACTTGCGGGGTTTGAATGCCATTGGTTTCATGAAATAAAGTGATGAAGGGAGGCTTAAAGTGTCATTGTTTTGTTTAGTTTTGTTTTGGTTAATGTTACTCCCTAGCAGAATGAAAAAATGGGCATCATTGTGATTCGTCCCCCAAGTTTTCTTTGGAAAGCGCATAGGTCTCTGAGAGGTACCAGGAATGTCTCAACTCCACGCATGCCCAGGTAGAGAGGCCAGAGGCCAGCAGCCCGGGGGGCAGGCTGCCGGGGCGGGCAGGTATGGTTCCAGGTGCCTGCACTCCAGGCCTGAGGGCCTGGCACCGTGGGAAGTTCCCAGCCTGCTCTGTGCCTCCTGCTGCTTCCACGCCACCTGCTGAGGGGGACCCAGAGGAGCAGAATGGCTCGTTACAGCTCCGGAAGGTGCGGCTGCTGAGCACGCCGTGTTCCAGGGCCAGCGAGAGCAAGTTCCTCCGGGCTCTGGTTAGTGGACCGTGCGTGCACACATGCTCCAAGGCCCAGTGGCCTGGCAGGTCCCCGCTGGGGACAACCACATGCTGCCAGCTGGACCTGGAGATGACCAGGGGTAACAGGAACTCTGGGGAGAATCCAGGCCACCCCAGGGGCTCCGCAAAAGGCCCTGGAGACCAGGGGATCTGGCTGGAGAGGAGCCTGGAGAGATGGACGGCAGAAGCAGCGCTCACTCGGAAACCGCTCAGCCGGGAGATAAAAGGCGAAGCCTCCACTCTACACTCGTACACTCGCAGCATTTTAAACCTGGCAGCTCCAGCAACGCTGCCCTAATGAGAAGCAGGAAGAACTGCGGCAGGCAGGGAAGGGGCTTCTCGGGGACAGAGGATGGCGGGGCAGAGAGTGTTGCCAGATTCCTCTGCCCTGCCACCCTGGGCCCCACCCTGGCCACAGAGACTCCAGAGGGCATTTCCCACGGGAGTGCAACCCTGTTTTCTGGGCTGCACTTTGGACTCCCTGTAGCGATGCGGGCTGGAATGCACGCGAGGCGTAGATCCGTGTGTGCGAAATGCCTCCAGACCACATGTCCTGTCCAGAGAGTCCTGCAGCGGTTACAGCAAGACCTGACTGACACCCCTGTCCCAGTCCCACCCCCTCATTTCAGCCATTCGGCTGGGGACCAGCAGAGGGGTACTGGTCCTCTTCCCAGGGTGAGACCCAGCTTCACCGACTACGCAGACACCTCGTTGGATGTGTCCTCCTCTCCCAGCCTCACCGTCAGCCTCAGCCCTGCTTCAGGCCCAGCCTGCTCTCCGCGGGCGGTGAAAAGTACGAGTTAAAGGCTGGCTGCATCCGGCAGTGCTGAATTCAAACACTGGCCGGGCTGAAACTGCGGGCTGGGTGACCTTGAGCAAGAAGCTTGCCATCTGAGCCTCAGTCTCCTTTCTGTAGCAGGGAAGAGGATGCCCACCTCCAGCAACTGCTGCGCGGGTTCCCGGCTGATGAGCGGGCAGGCAAAACAACCATGCCTGTCGGCTGGAGAAACGGCTGGAGTCCTTCCGGAAGTTTCCAGTGTTTTCGGGCTGCTGGGGCTTCTGAGAGACGCCTCCAGATCTCCTAACGTCCAGGGACACACAGGCTCCACTTGCATTAGGGAGGATTTATTTTATTTTAAAGGAGTGGAGGCCACTTTGCAATCAAAGCCTCGGGCTGGAACAGGGAAGAGCCTGGGAAGGGGTATTAATCAAGGCGCCTTAAGGACATGCAAATCAGGATGAAGCTCAAGTGATTAGGGGGCCATGGGGCCTGGAGTCCAGCCTCTGTCCCTTTCTGAGAAGAGAGAGCCGGGTGAGGTTGCTCAGGCCCTTCCGGGGGCAGGCACGGCAGGGACCGTGGGGGCAGAGGGAGTGGAGTCGGGTCCCCCCAGGGAACTGGGCACTCTAAGGTAGCTCAAGGGTCCCTGAGGGCGCTGCTGCCGACTGGACGACTGGACGGTACCCTGGCTGGTGCCTCCCCTGCAGCTGCGGAATGGAGGGACTGTTCTGGCTGGCCTGCCTGCCTGGCCCGACGGCCCCTCTTCCCAAGGCTCCCAGGATGGCTGTCCAGGTGAGCCGGGCCCACTGGCGCTGCAGGAAGGTGGCCAGGGAATGTGGTCTCGCAGATCTGGTAGCGTCTACAAGAGGAAGGACATGCCCACCCCACTTGCCCACTTGGGACTGAGGTCTTCCACATCTACAGACCTGACCCAGGGAAATAAGCACAGCACGTGTGCAAGGAGGCACGCCGGGTGTGCACATCATAGGAAGCTGGACTGGGCGTCCAGGCGCTGTTTCGGCTGGTCCCAGGAAGTAGTGTGTATAATGGACTCTGTGTCCTCCTGAGAAATGACGCCCTGGCTGTGGGACGATGGCCACAGTATGTCACTCCGAAGGGGAGAGAAGCAGGATAGTGTAAGCCCATCTCTAGGAAAGAAAGATTACTGGAAAAATATGGAAGGGCAGTTACAGAAACATCAACAGGGAGACGGGCGCATTGCAGGCGATTATTACTTCCCTCTTTCGTATTAATTTTTCTTATAATCAACATATGTTACATTTATCATCAATAAAGGTATTTTCTTGGGCCAGCAGAGGGGCATGGTGATTAAGGCATCAGATTCCCACATGGCAGACCCTGGTTCGAGTCCCAGACCCAGTGACTTGAAAATCACACTACCACATGTGTGTGCCCAAAATCCCAGGAGGAGACTGGAGGAGAAGGGCTGAAGGAGTGGCCATCCCCCCAGGGGTGATTTCTCACTGTCTCTGTCTCTCTTCAGCAAGCACATGCACCCTATGGAAAACCCAAAAATAAATAAATAAATGGTATTTTCTTTTTAAGAAAGTTGCGTTGTTGCTTGGCCTTATATGTCCCCTAGTCTCCCCCCAACTTTTTTTTTCTTTAGTTTGCTATAGGGCAGGTACACTCACAGAGGAGAGAGAGAGAAATCATCCTCCTGGGGGGTGGCTAGGCCACAGTCCTTTCTCTTCCATTTTTCACATGTGTGTATGTACACACGCCTGGCGTAATTTTCAAGTCTCTGGATCTGGGACTCGAACCTAGCAGTCGGTCATGTGGGATCCAGCTGCCTTAACCTCCACACCACCTCCTGGCCCTCCCAGTCCCTTGAATATGAAATAAAATATCTGAGTGGACCAGAAGAGGGACCCCACCCAGCCCCCTTGGGGATCGGAGCAGCGAAGGCCCTCTCTAGCCCAGAGTGGCTCTTCACCATCCAGGAACAAGGTGGCCAGGGCTGGGGGCTGCTGTCAGACGCTCGCTCTGCCCCATGCCTTCTTTGGTGATGCAGGGACAGTGCGGAACCCAGCGACGGTCCCGTACAGGGCGTTCCTATGCGTCCTTTGCAGGTCCCAATCCCTCTCCTCGACGCCTGGGCTCCGAGTGCCGGCCACCCTGGTTTGCGCCTTTAGAGCGGCCCGTGTGTCCAGTGGGTGCTCGAGAACACCCGGCAGGGTCTAGGTCGGCCCTGGGCAGACCCAGGAATAGCTCTGCAGTGAACGTGCAAATGTGCACATCGAGGTGGGTAGATAAAACCAGAAATAGCTCCCTGTCAACTGAGGCAGGTTTTCCCTCTGGATGGATTTGCCACCATCGTAACAAAGGACTTTCGGGTTTTCAGACTGCAGCTAGGGCATGAGGGCAGACTGGCACCGGGCTCTCGCCCGCCGGCCCACTGTCTTCCTGCTCGGTGACCCCAGCAGCAGGGCTGGCTTCGGGGGCGTGTCTGACTGAAGCTCTATGTCGCCATCTTGAATTACCAATTCTTTTTAGACAAGGGGCCCTGACTTTCCCTCATGCAGCGTCCCTCAAATCACGAAGCCAGCCCCACCAGGGTCCAGAACAGATCCTGGCACAAGCTCTGGACGGAGAAATGAGTGAAGCGCCTTCCCCGCCCCTCCTGCCTCCCCACCCCTGATCTTCCTCCATCACAGGAAACCGGGACTCCCGCTGCAGTGGGGCCCGAGCGCCCCCTCTCCTGGAGAGAGCCCGACGTCACTCACAGCCTCGGGCACCCAGACTCAGGTTCAGAGGGCTCAGATTCCCGGGGTGGGCTGCATTTGCGTTTCTAACTAAGGCCCTGACACGGTGCACACACGGGGCACTGATGGTTGTGTGGCTGTTCCCCACCTTTTCTGACTGCGTGATCGCAGGCAGGTTGCCACGCCGCTGTGAGCCACCCCACTGGGCACCACTCCCCCTTATGCTCAGCAGGCTGTCTGTCTGGGAAGAGCCCCTTCTTGCCAGGAGCTGTGGGGGCTGCACCTCCCAGAGCCTGCCTGCTCCCTTGGCATCCGCAATACCCAGCCTGGGCCAGAGACGCGGAGGGCAAGGGCACCGCCCCTTCTGTGCGTGGATGGAAAGGAGGGTGACCCTGCGACCCCACAGGGCTGAGTGAGGACAGGCAGAGGCCACAGGCTGGCACACAGTAGGTGCCATGCAAGTGAACTGTCCTTACGGGGTCTCCCACCTTCCTCGGGGCTGTGCCCCAGCTGCTGCGCCAGCCCCCATCCCACCCCGCAGCAGGTGAGCCCTGCCAGGGGCTGGAGGCCAGTGGGGGGAGGAGGGGGCAGAGAGGACGGAGGCAGGGCCTGGCGGACGGAGTCCAGGCACGTCCTGATACCAATTAAGGCAGCTCTGGCGCAGAGGGGGCCTGGGCCGGCATTTATCAGCCTGCCGGGGAGGGGCTCGCCAAGCTGTCCTCAGGCTGATGGATTAGACAGCGGACAATTAGGTTTCGGGCGAGCGTTTGCGCGCTCTCTCTCTCTCTCTCTCACACACACACACGCACATACACGCGCACACACAGCCCTGTCTCTATCCGTTTGTAAAGCCCAGCGACAGCTCAGCTGGGTCCCAGACTAGCCCCCAGTTGTAGGGACAGAACAGCACAGAGTATCCACCCTGAGGGGTAGGAATGCTCCTCCATGAGAAGAAGGGCACCCCAGGGACACCCCACCCTTCGACACCCACGAGGATCACTGCACCTCAAGCATCGCTTCAGACAGAATCTGGAGTGGGGGCGTTCTCGGAAACCCACACACAAGCGATGCCATGGTGGCGCTGATTGTGAGCGCCGGGCAGGGGACGGGCACGGGCATGAGCCAGGGACCCTTCCCTCCTGAGAAATGACCTCTCCTCTTCACTAATCGAAGACTTCGATCCCAGCATCCCGGGGGAGAGACGTGTACGGCGTTAGGGGCTGCGAAGGACTTTTCAAACCTGCAGAAAAAGTCTTCAAGGTTCTAGAGTGTTCTGCATTGCTGATGCTCTGAGATAAATCAGGACGGCCAGAGGGGAAGGACGACCGAGCCCGTCTCTACGAAATGCAGAAGCAGGCCACATGGTCATAGGCCGTGCCTCTGTCCTACCTTAACGTCGTTCTCTACCATTGCTGGGTCCCCGTCTCAGGCCCGTGGCCACCAATGGCAGGCCTTTCCCACTTGGATGGTCTCAGGCACAGGGCAGGCTCAGAACTGGGCACACGGGCCCCTCCCCGCCAGGCTCTCCACGCCAGCAAATGGCACGGTTGTCACCCTAAGGCCCAGAACATAAATCTGGGTTTCTGCTCCTCCCTCCACCTTCCTCACCCCACAGCCTTAGCCATCCGATCCTGCCCCTTGACCTCTTCACACGCTTTCAGATCCACAGCCTCCTCTCAGGCCACCATGCTGCCCCAAGCTGCCGTCTCCTGCCTGGGAGCACCACGGTTTCTCGTCTGTGATCTCCCCCCCACTTCACTCTCCACGCAGCAGCAGAGTGTCATCTAAACGCCCTCCAGTCAGGCCACCCCTCTGCCTCAACCCCCCATGGCACCATTGTCTGCCATACCACTGTCTATACCCCACCCACTCACCACCATCCACCACACCCCCACCCACTCTACCACCATCTACCACACCCCCATCTACCACATCACCATATACCATACCCCTGTCCACTTTACCACAATCTACCACCTCACCACCTACCACACCCCATCCACTTTACCACCATCTACCACCTCACCACCTACCACACCCCATCCACTTTACCACCATCTACCACTTCACCATCTATCACACTCCTATCCACTTTACCATTTACCATCTCACCATCCACCACACCCCACCCACTTTACCACCACCTACCACAACCCATCCACTTTACCACCATCTACCACATCCCCATCCACCACATCACCATATACCACTTCCCCATTCACTTTACCACCATCTACCACTCCACTACCCACCACTACCACCTTACCACCTACCACACGCCATCCACTTTACCACCATCTACCACCTCACCATCTGCCACACCTCCACCCACTTTACCACCACCTACCACACCCCATCCACTTTACCACCATCTACCACACCCCCATCCACCACATCACCATATACCACACCCCATTCACTTTACCACAATCTACCAACTCACCATCTACCACACCCCATTCACTTTACCACCATCTACCACCTCACCGTCTACCACACCCCATCCACTTTACCACCATCTACCACACCCCTATCCACTTTACCACCATCTACCACACCCCATCCACTTTACCACCATCTACCACCTCACCATCTACCACACCCCTATCCACTTTACCACCATCTACCACCTCACCATCTACCACACCCCATCCACTTTACCACCATCTACCACCTCACCATCTACCACACCCCATCCACTTTACCACCATTTACCACCTCACCATCTACCACACTCCCATCCACTTTACCACCATCTACCACATCCCTATCCACTTTACCACCATCTACCACACCCCATCCACTTTACCACCATCTACCACCTCACCATCTACCACACCCCATCCACTTTACCACCATTTACCACCTCACCATCTACCACACTCCCATCCACTTTACCACCATCTACCACACCCCATTCACTTTACCACCATCCACCACACCCCCATCCACTTTACCACCATCCACCACAGCCCCATACACTTTACCACCATCTACCACCTCACCATCTACCACACCCCATCCACTTTACCACCATTTACCACCTCACCATCTACCACACTCCCATCCACTTTACCACCATCTACCACACCCCATTCACTTTACCACCATCCACCACACCCCCATCCACTTTACCACCATCCACCACAGCCCCATACACTTACCATTTACCACACCCCCATCCACTTTACCACCATCCACCACACCCTCATCCACTTACCACCATCCACTTTACCACCATCCACCACAGCCCCATACACTTACCATTTACCACACCCCCATCCACTTTACCACCATCCACCACAGCCCCATACACTTACCATTTACCACACCCCCATCCACTTTACCACCATCCACCACACCCCCATCCACTTACCACCATCCACTTTACCACCATCCACCACAGCCCCATACACTTACCATTTACCACACCCCCATCCACTTTACCACCATCCACCACAGCCCCATACACTTACCATTTACCACACCCCCATCCACTTTACCACCATCCACCACACCCTCATCCACTTACCACCATCCACTTTACCACCACCTGGCTTGTCATCTACCATGCTACCATGTGTGGCACCATCTACCTTACCACCATCTAATGTGCTACCATCACAGTCCAGATCTACCACACTGTCATTACCATGACAGCATCTACAGTGCCAGTGTCTGGGTAGAGGGCACTGCAAGAGCATGGGGCCCAGATAGACCTGCTGACTTCAAGGCAGAATGTACCTAAGAGGGTTGTGAGAATTCACTTCTCCACCCCACAAGCCCCACGAGTCAGCGGTGAAGGCGGGGGGCCCGGCCACGGTGGCACAGTGGAAACACAGTGGAGGCCACAGGAAGACTGGGGCTCGGTTCTCAGGTCGGCCTGTACATACCCGGCGAGTACACGTCATCCCGCGATCCTAGCTGGCTGGGAAGGAATGGGGAGGAGGGTGTCGCGGTGTGAAGACCCTGTTGAGAGTGGTTGTCTCTGTCTCTTTCTCTCATTAAAAAAAAAAAAAAAGTGGTTCATTAATAAAATAAAAGGGGGGTGGGAAGTGGGCCAGTCATTTATCTTCTTCGTGCCTTGGTTTCCTTGTCTATAACATGGGAACATAATGGCGCTCCTTCACAATGAGGATGAATGTCTTTAGAACACACAGGCCATTGCCTGGCGTGGAGGAAATCCTGCATAAGCAGTTTTAAATAAATACCTGGAAAAGTGGCAAGTGTGTCCAGGCAGAGGGGCAAGGAGCTTCCACGGTCCCTGACCAGGCAGCCTGCAGCCTTTGGCAGTAGCAGGCCTGGGATGGGTGTGCTGGGAATGGGGAGGTCCTGGCATCTCTGTCCCAGCCAGCGGCTGAGGCAGGTGCCCGGAGAGCCCTGGGATGGCTCAGTGCGCCCCAAAGCTGAGGCCAGCAGGCAGCTCACTCTGCGCCCGGTCAATGGAGGCCAGAGCTGTAGGGAGGCTGCTGGGCCTGGCCCCCTCTGGGCCCAGGGCAGGAGAGGGAAGGTCTCCCAGAAGGGGCAGGCATACGCACGGGCGGATCAGACTGAGGAAATGGGAGGAGGTGAGGAAGGCTGCTGAGGATAAGGGCCAGCACCAGAGCACAGGGAGCCCGATCCCACATGGCTGACTGAGGTTCAAATCCAGTCCTACTGGGGTGGAAAACACGACAGGCATGCATGCGTACCTGCCGGAAATCCCAACAGCTGGAGACATGGGGGGAAAGGATTGCAGTGTGACACATCCCACTCTCTCTGGTGAGTTCATGTGTAACTCTGGCAAAAAAAAAAAAAAAAAAAAAAAAAAAAAAGTCAGAATGGGGAGTCCATCAGGGCCCGCCAGTTAGAGGCGATGCACAGTCTCGAAGCTGCACGAAGTGGGGGAGGCAAAAGTTCCTGAGTACACGGCACAGGGCTTGTTTCAGTTCCGACTCCACCACTCATACACTCAGTCAACAAACACGTAATGGGCCTACCACCTGCCAGGCCTGCCCGGGGTTCTGGGCACAGCTGTGAGCAGACATGCCGCCTGCCCTCGAGGGCCTGCAGTGCAGGGAGCCAGGCAGAGAGGAAGACATGACACTGCCATGGGCTGTGTGCTACGTGGCTCTCAGGACCCCGCAGGGAGCAAAGAGGACCTGCAGAGGGGACAGGCCCCTCAGCCCCAGGGCAGGGCAGCCCACGGAGGAATTCAAGCCATCCCCGGAGGATGAGTAGGATGATCTGCAAGCCTTCAGCTGAACACCACGCCTCTCAGGGGCCTGGGCTCCTGTCAGAGCGAGGAACAGGAACGTGGTTAAGGACTCCTCGGCAGGTGCTGGTTTGCTCAGTTGAATCTTCCCGCTCTCTTCCACTGGAAGGGGGGCATTGCTAAGGCCAGCACTACCCAGGAGGGTAGTCATGACGTGGGACGCATCTGTGCCCACGGCCCCACCAGGCCAAGGTCAAAGGCAGAACTCAGGCGGTCTGAGCCCGGCCCTGTGGGCCCCCTGGCCCAGAGCCCTCTCCTCCAGCTGCCCCTGGCTTTTTTCACAGCCTTTCCCCTCTGTCCCCTCACCTCCGTCCATCTCGTTCTCTGGAGGGGGAAGGATCACAGTGGGGAAGCAGAGTTCTGCCTGAGGACCCCCCCAACACCCTTGCCTCCCCCCAAAGACACACACATCCGCACACACAACAGCAACCCCAAACGCGGAGCCTCCACAAAGCCCCTTATTAAGAAATTGGTCAATTTCCTGCTAATTAAAATAAATACTATGCCACATTAAAGGCCAATTAATTTTCAGAGCTGCTAGGGAAACATCGCCAGGAAATGTACACCCCCGCCCCCATGCCTCCGCCCCCCAAAAAAGGGCAGTCATGCAGGACCCGTGGCGAGGAGCCGGAGGGGCGGGCCACACGCTGCCGCGGGTGGGCGGGGAGGCACAGCTGGCTGTGCACAGGCCCGTTGCCCACGCCTGGCAGCCCAGGAGCTCTGAGTGCCGGCCCTCCCCAGGCCCTGACCCCAGGTCTCCCTGCTTAGCCCACAACCAGGGGCAAACCCTCTCTCCACAGCCAGATCTTTAGTTTATGAAAAAGATGGGCTTGGGATCACCAGGCTCCACACCTCGAGGTTATCCCACTGAACCCCACAGCAGTCCCTGGAGGGAGGGCCATTGTCCCCATTTTACAGATGAACAAGTTGAGGCCCAGAGCCACCAAGCCTTCTCCTGAGTCACAGCTTCTAGGGGAGTGCAGGATGTACGCCTGGTCCTGCCCGCGTAAACTCAGATAAACTTACGGCTGGTCCTTTACAACACCGAGGATCTTTCCATAACATAACAAGGGCGGGGATGGGGCAGCAGGTGGCATGGTGGTTAAGGCACTGGACTCCCACATGGCTGACTGCAGTTTGAGTCTCGGACCTATCAGATTGCTTTCTCACTTTCCCTCTTTCTCTCTCTGGTGAGCACACTGGCCCTATAGCAAATCAAAAATAATAAAATAATTCTTTGAGAAACCAAAAAAGGTCAGGGGGGACTGCCGTGTCTGCGTACTGACAAGTCTTAGCAGTTGGCTTTGTTCAAGGTGAGGCTTCCCTGCTCCTGGATCACCATGAAGCTCCAGGCAGCGCGAGCTGGGCACGCATCGGGAGGCTGCCGGGCCCTGGGTGGTTGCCATCTCACGGAAGCCTCACTAGCCCCATGAGGCTCAGAGAGGTTAGGCAACAGGCCCAAGGTCACACAGCCTGCCCACATCTTGATCATGGCACTCTCCTGTCTTCAAGGTCCGAGTTCCTCCTCCTCCTCAAGGCCAAAGCCAAGGCTTTCGGGTTTCCTCTCCTGGCAGGACCATGAGCCATAAAAAGAACACCGGGACCCGGGGTGGTGGTGCGCACTACCAAGAGCCGGCGCTCCACAGGCTGGGACCACACGGGAGACCGAGGCTCGATTCTGGTCCTACCTGAAGGCCAGACGTGGTGGCTTGTGCCTGTCATCTGAGCAACTCTAGAGGCTGGGGCAGGAGCACTGTGACACTGTAAGTACTGTCTCAGAAAGACAGAGAGGATCTGACGAGCTCTCCTGGGAGCACGGCCTCTTCCTCAGCTGGCGCTCACCAAGGGGCAGGCACGTTCAGCCTGAGCGCCAAGATCCTGAAGCCCAACGGCGAGAAGCTGGACGAGTTCGAGTCGGGCATCTCCCGGGCTCCGCTGGAGCTGGAGATGGACTCGGACCTGAAGGCACAGCTCAGGGGCTGAAATGGGTGGCGGTGGGAAAGTTGTCATAATCTGTTCCCGCCCCTCAACTGAAGTCCCTCCAGAAAATCCAAGAGCAGCTAGTTGGCGAACTGGAAGCATAGGGTCTTTGTTGCTCAGAGAAGAATCTTGTTGAAGCCGACTCAAAAAAGCTCGAAAAATAAGCAAAAGCGTCCCAGGAGCCAGACTCTGACCGCGTGCCCGCCGCGGCCCTGGAGGGCGGGTCTTCCCCAGTGAGACTGGACAAGAGGGTCCGCCTGAGGCTGGGTGGCAGCCGGCCCGCCAGACTCCCGGGGACAGAGCACAACAGAACAGCATGGAGCACGAGGTCGAATCTTCCTGGTGTCTGCAAGAAGTTCACGGGCAAGGATGTTAATTTTGAATTCCCAGAGTTTCAGCTGTACAGAAAAATGACTAAATAAAGTATCCTAACAGTGAAAAAAGAAAAAAAAACGACGACAGAGAGAGAACACTGGCTTCCCCATGAGACCCGGGCCTCTTCCTCTTCTTGGGCCACGGTTTTCTCACTGCCACATGGGAGGGCTGGATTCGCTCCTGTTTGACTCAGTGTCCTGCAGGGGCCCTTGACCTGGAGCAGGTGGGATCAGAGGGCAGGTGGCCAGGAGCAAAGCATCCACCTCGTCTCTGCCAGGACAGGGTGAGACAGACAGCCGCTTAAGACAGAAGGAACAAGGGCCCAGCCAGGGCAGTCCCAGAGCACCTCACCGCATCCCCTACGCTGTAGACACCTCGCAGGTCAGTGGGAGGACGCTGGACTCTGCGCTCCCACTCCCATAGGACCTGGGAACCCGTTGCCCACTCCTTGTCCCTTGCCTGCCATTCCTCACCTAATCCCAGGAGCCAACCTCTGCCCAGGCCAGGAGTGGGGAGCAGGGAGGAGTTGGACGAGAAGGGAGGAGTTTCAGGAGGCTCCTCTGACACCTCACAGGGCCCCATGCCTCCCCCTCAGGCCGAGCTCCCACGTGGAGATCTGAGCCTTTCATAGCGGCTTCTCGGCTCAGGAGCGCTGTGTCCTGGTTCTCCTCGAGCAAGATGGAGGGGGAGCAGGGAGTGCGCCTGGCCTCTCTGTGCTGGCGCTCGTGCTGAGCACGCTCAGTGCTTGGAGACTCACTGCTCCCGTCGTGCACCCTGCTGTAAGAGGGACCCACCGTGTGACAGCATGGCACTGGGCACCAGAGACAAGCACCTAAGTCAGTCACGGCACTTGTGCCTGGGAAGTCCCAGTGCAGCGGTTGACTCAGACAGGAGACAAACGTGGACGCCACCTTGTGACGACTGCCACTTGCCCGTGTGTGCACAGGGCTCTGGAGGCACCAAGGGTGCTGGTGGGCTCCCCAGGAGAGCTGTCTCCAGGACCCCTGACAGCTGGCTGGGGTCCAAAGGCAACGTGGAGACGAGATCGTGGAGATGAGAGGGCAGTCCTAGCTGGGCCACAGCACGAGCAGAGGCCCCGCAGCATGAAGGACAGGATGGCAAGATCTGAGAGCAGGGTGGGGCAGGTGAGTGGAGTCCATCGGGTGGAGAGGCAGATGGAAGCCAGTGACCAGCTCTGCCAGGTCGGGGCTAGGGCCTGGGTGAGTGACAGTAACAAGAATAACCTGGCGGTTGCCGAACCGTGACAAGGTAGCCAGCATCATGCTAAGCCATCTCAGGCATTAGCTCTCGGAATCCTCCGGCTGCCGGGACCTGCTCAGCACCAACACGTTCTTTTGAGTGAGGACAGCTACCCCATGAGGCCCAGAGAAGTTAGGTAAGTTGCTGGTGGTGACACAGCTGAGTGGCCCAGCTGGCTTTGGTCCCAGATCCCACCTCTCACTCACTAGCTCCTGAGGATTTTGATTTCCCCTCATGGCAACTGGGAGCCACAGGGATTTGGCTTGGAGTGGACCTGCTGTGTCTGCTGGGAGACTTGGAAGCTGTTTCCAGGGTGCTCAGGTCACCTCAGGCCTCCCAGAGAGCTGTCCTTGTCCTCAGCAGCTCTTTTCTGAAAACTGTTCCATAGGACGTTGCTGCCTGGGCCTCGGGCTGAATCTGACTCCACCTGTCAGGGTCCCAGCCCTGCAGGCCTCCTGGGCCCCCACGGAACATTCGCTTCCCTCTGCCCTTCCTTGCTCAGGAACTTAGGGAGCAGGGGTGCACAGGGTCTGAGGGAGCGGGCAACCTCAGGAAGAACTCAGGAGTGATCTTATGGGTGTCCTCTCCGGTGTCCTCCCTTGCTGCCGAGCCCCCTTTCTGAGACAGGACTTACAGTGTCACAGTGACCTCCCATCTACCTGCTGTCCCCCGGGGCTCCCTGTCCTCTCCTCCCCCACCTCCCCCAGGCTTCACCATTGCAGGTATCACGAAACAGCAGATCCCGGTGGCCTTCCACCTCTCCCTTCTCCAGCTACCCCAAGGAACATATGGAGAAGCTGAGGTCCGCACAGGGACAGTCACGGAGCAGCAGGGGCCCAGCTTTCCAGTGCTCTTGCTGCAGTCCCAGGCTCCTGGCCCGCTACCCGACATGCATGTGCAGAATGCTGTGTGTTTTTACAGAGAGGCACCCCATGCCAGTCCTTGCTCAGCCCAGAGCAGGCTGGCTTAAACTGGGAAGGTGGACTTAGTCTGCTAACTATGAAGATCCAATGTGCCATTTGTCAGCAGCTCAGTCTCACAAAGGGTAAAACAAGGCAGATGGTAGGTCAGTGACTTGCCCAGGGACATAAAACTGGCAGCCATAGTCATAGGGGTCTCCTGTCTGAGTTTCTTCCTGTTCTTCAGCGTTAGGATCTTGGCTTATGCATCCCTTCCCTCAGCTGTGGCAGACATTACTAATTGATCACAGCACTCTTTCCCTTCATGCCTAGGTTCAGCCTCAGAATCCTTCCCAACACAGTCTCTACCAACCGTAGAGTTGACAATGGAGCTGACATCTGGTCACCACTCCCCGCCACCACGGGATCTGGTCCTCTCTGGGACCTTCCCCAGCCTGGTCTGGGGCCCAGCACATGGTACAGATCACAGTGATAAACTTCTACGAAGGGGGGCGGGGGGAGCATGATAACTGTCGCATGAGTGACGCTCCCGGAAGCCAGTGGCTCTCTGCTGGCCTCCTTTGTAGTACCAAGACAGCAATAACAGCACCCATGCCCCCTTATGGCTGAGGCTCTGAGTCCTTGAAGCGTGTCAGCTTCAAGCCAACAGGCCACTCGGGATACCATCTCCCCAGGATGGCACATTACGTGCCAGAGCCTGCAGAACCGAGTCCAGTCCTCTGCCCTGCCCCACCACGACCAGCCTCCCCTCAGCTTGCTGTGGAACTTCTGGGCCTCGGTCTGGGGCCTCGGAGGGCACTGAGAGCAGATCCCGGGGACTGGGGTGGGACTGGTTCTAGAGAGAGGAGTAATTGGCAGCTTACTCACCTGCCTCAGATACTGGGATCACAGAATAGGGGACACCACAGTGCACCCCCCTTGCTGCAGTCTGCATGTGCCCCCCAAAGTTCATGTTGAAGTCTGCAACATGGTGGGGCTTTGGGGAGCGATTAGGCCGTGGGCTCGGTCCTCGGGAGGAGATTAGTGCTGTCACAGCAGAGGCCTGAGGGGGCTTGACCCCTTCCTCTTGTGAGGACAGAGAGAGCAGGCAGCGCATCAGGAACAAGTCCTCGCCAGACCCCAGCTCTGCCAGCGGCTGGCACTGGGACTCAGCAGCCCCAGAAACGGTTGCTTCTAAATGACCCAGTCTGCAGTGTCTGTGACAGCAGCCCAGACAGAATAAGATGTCCGCTGTACGGGCCCAGAGTGGGTGCCACATTGACCTGTTCAAGGTCATGGGGTGAGCTCAGCTGTGTCTGCAGGGCCGGGTCTTAGCGTGCCCAGGTGCTGGCTCTCCTGGTGTCCTGTGCATTAGTAGTTAGTGTCGTTTTTAGAATGTGGGCCTCTTGGACAGGGGAACCCTGACTCGGGCACTTGAGGTGAGGCTTGGCTCGGTACACACTGGCGGATGGATGGACTGCCGGATGGATGGATGGAGGGTAGGTGGGTAGGGGGCAGATGGGCGAGGGAGGGAAAGAGGGAGGTGGGTGGGAGGACGGAAGAATGAAAGGAAGGAAGCAAGCATGGGTGGAATGAGTGGTGGGTGACTGAACCCTGCTCCTGCAGGCATCCGGTCACTCGGCCACGGCCACGGAGCGCAGGAAGACTGAGCCCCAAGTCCAGACAGAGCAGGGCTCGCCCGCAGGCCCCTCCCCGCCGACACTTTCATTAGGACGAGTCTGCAGCACCTGGAACCCTGGCCCCTGCCCTCCTCCGGCTTTATTAAGGGCCTATTAACCCAGCGTCGTTCAGACCCGGGTTACAGAGCTGCTCCAGCAGGACTGACGATGTTGTCACTGCAGACTCCGCAGACAGCAGCCTCCGAGGGGCTCTGGCAGGGAGGGCTGGGAACCCAGGGTTACAGGGAGGTCTTTGGGGCTGCACCGGCCTGCCAGGTTTAATCCCACTTCCTCTGCTAATTGGCTGTGTGGCCTTGGGCAACTGGCTTCCCTTCTCTGAGCTGCAGCTTCCTCACGTGTAAAAGTGGGTACTAACGTGCTTACTTGATTCAATGAGCAACTGCAGTACAGCCGCAAGCGCAGAGACCCTGCGGCTCTACAGGGCGCAGCACGCACGCACGCACGCACGCACGCACGCAGCACTGCCCCCGACCCGCCACCTGTCTCTGGGGAGCTTGCCATCCCTATTTTATGGATGAGGAAACTGAGGCTAACAGGGAGGTCAAATGCTTGGCCAAGCCACACGGCCAGGCAGTGGACACAATTGGGCCCTTTTCTGCCCACCACCAAGCAGGAACAAAGCCCGGGGCCGTGGGCGGGGCTGGAGGGGCGCTTCTCCCACCAGCTCCTCAGAGGTGACAGCACAGCGAGGTGGGGAGCGGAGCAGGGACGGTAACGCTGATTTACGGCTTCCAGCGCCATTAACGACACCATCTGGACGCCACGCGTCCACCTGGTGCACTAGGGACCCCAGCCCTTCAGTGTAAATGGCAGGGAGGGACAGAGGGCTATCAGAACTGTCACAGTAGGCGCTGATCTTTGGGACTACGGGGGGGGGGGGGGGCACCTGGGTCTCCTCACAGCAAGTCCTCCTTGCACTCCTGAGGTAGAGCTAAGTCACCACCAGGCTCAGGAAACGCCAGGCTTGCAACCAAAGGTTCGAATACAGAACTGCTGTGGTCTGAGCCGTCAGCAGGGCGAGAGACAGGAACAGAGGTGACTCTTGCTCTCAGGGTGTGAGACTGCTGGTGTCACCTTCCAGCTGTGTGACCTGAGCAAGTAAGTGCATCTCTGAGGCTGTCCCTTCATCTGGGACATTGGGACCATCATGGTATTTACGTCTCCAGGTTGTTTTGAGGGTTGAGAGAAGGAGAGGTATAGACCTCAGGGTGGTGCTGGCATGGGTTAGGTTCACAATCTGTTGTCGTTGTGTCACCCCCATTTGCCAGATGGGAAGGCTGAGGACAAAGAAGGTAACTGACTCGCCTCTGATGACAGTGTGTTGGTTCAGAGCCCACGGCCAGCTCTGCTTCTCCTGACCCCAGTCCAATCCTCTGTCCCCGGTCTTCTCCCCAAGATGAATCTGCCTTGGGACCCAGAGTCTCAGGACCCCAAGTTGGCACTGTCCAGCTGCACCGGAACAGTCAACCCCTCCAGGTGCAATGACAGCCTCCCTGTCTGTGCACCTACTACACGCCAGGCGCCATGTCCAGAGCTTTTACGCCCCACCCCCAGCAGCCCTCGCCGCCTGTCCAGTGGGCACCAACTGTCCCCATTGTCCAGATGCACAAGCTGCAGCAGAGCCGGAGTCCCCCAGGGCTGTCCGGACTGCCCGCCCTTGCACTCTGCTGCCTCTGGGCAGGCGGGTGGCTCCTGACTGCAGCAACGGCTCCCGGCTCCCTTCTCCCGAGTCTCTATGTCCTCTTCCAGGAAGAAGATGGGTAACTGAGGCCGAAGGTCATAGTGGACTCAAAGTCCTCAGGACACCCAAGGAGCTACCCTCCCTTCGAGGCAAGGCACCTCTCCCCCATCTCCAAAGGGGGAGGGAGGAAGAAGTATCAGCCCAGCCCCTCCTGCTCCCCAGGCACCATGATCTCTGTGTGGCTGGAGCCCTTCAGCCTTCGAAAGCCACAGCAGGGGACAGGCGGGGGTGGGGTGGGGGGCAGTTTGAAGCAGCCAGTCCCTTCCTGGCGCACGCGCTCTCTACATTCCCATCTGGCCAGCGTGGCCGCTGGAGTCTCAACCAGTCCAGTGCAAACAAAAGCCTTTCCCTGCCATTGCAGCAGCTCCAGAGACCTGGGCTGCTCTGCAGCTCCTATGCGGGCTAGCGTGGCCATGGCAGGGGCTGGGGAAATGACAGCCCTCCTACCCAGGGGAGAGAGGTCCCCTAGTCCTTGGCCTGGGCCCCTCTGGGGGCATACCCTGGGGAGCAGCCTTGGAGCCTGTCGCCTGCTGGCTGGGCCTCAGCCTGCCTGCCAAGAGCACTGCCAGATGGGGCGGCTCTGGCTCCTGGCCCTGCAGGCCCCCATGATGGTTCCCCCTGGGACCTGCTGGCCGGGCCAACCGAGGTGATCCTTTCCCCTTCCCCACAGAAGCCCAGACCTTTGACCCTTATTAAAAACAAACCAAACAAAATCTGGAGAGAAAAAAAGTTCTCCACAAATAGCCTGAGAGGATCCCGGGCCCCCCCCCCCCCCCCCCACACACACACACACACACACACGGACACACGCACGCACGCGGCTCCCGACGTGCCAGGCTGCAGCCACATGAACACGGCTGGAGGGTAGATTTTGTTCATGAAGCATCCAGGTTTCCCTCCGCTTTCAGGAGGGTGTGGACAGTCTCATAGTCCCCTGGCGGGCCGGAGGGCTCGCATTTGACAGCACTTTTCTCCTCTTTGCTGGTTATATGTGGACAGGGGGGAGTCGAGAAGAGGACCAGGGGACAGGGGCAGGATCCCCGGGCATCAGCTGGGAGAATACCCGATCCCACCTCGAAGGAAGGCTAGGGCGAGCAGGGCCTGTCACCCGTGTCCCCTTGGCCTCCCCAGGCTCCCCCCAGTGTGCCGCTCAGAAAACAGTTGGGGCTGTTGGGCTGGTGGCCCTGCCACTCTGTCCGCCGTCAGCGCCTGGAAACCAACGAACTGGCCAGGAACAAGGGGGGGTCCGCATCCAAAGGCAAACAATGGCCACTTTTGCCTTTTTCTCCCCCCCAAACTTTAGAGGCGGCCCCGGGGCACCCCCGTGACGCCCGCGCGGGCCAGGCCCCGCTGCGCATGCGCGCACCGGGGCGCTGGAGGCCGCGGCCGCCCGCGCAGCCTCGCTCGGGCCCGGTCTCCGTGGCAACGGGCTCGCGGGGGGAGGGGCCGGGCGGCGCGGGCCGCGGCGGCTGCTATTTCTGCGGCTTCCTGTTCCTCGCGGCCACGTCGCCATGGCAACGGTGTTACTCACCGCGGCCGCTTCCCGGCTCGGCTGGCGCGCGTGACCCCGGCCGCTCGCGCCCCCTCGTCTCTCACTTGCTGTTTTCCCCTTTCCCCTGCGCCGTCCTCCTGCACCCCTGGCCCCCATCCTACGCGCCCCGGTGGCCCGCATCCTTCCCGCTCCTCCCCGGTGCCCCCGGCCCGGGCGGGGAGGGGAGATTGATGGGGGACGCTTATTAAAAAACATTGTAACCGTTTCCGTTTTTATGACGCTGACAAGGGAGCGTTATTTACTGTTATTGTGTGCCGAGCGGGCCGCGCGAGCGCGGGCGGCCCCCCGGGAGCTCACCTTCGGGCTGTCCCGGGAAGTCGCGGGTGGGAGCGGGAGGCGGGGGCTCGGGAAGGGCCCGGCCCGGGCGCGGGGAGGGACTGCGGAGGCCCGGTGCCTCGGGTGGAGGGAGAAAGGCAACAACAAAAGAACAGATGACTTCATTGTCGGGAAGGCTCAGTCCTACGTGGACCGATTTCCCGGGGACGGTGGTGGAACAGCCCTGCTGCCTTTGGAAGCGCTGAAAGCAGAACCAGATAAAGACCAGAACATTCTCTGTCCTGCCTGAACCCAGTCGGGCGGGCCCGCGGGGCGTGTGACCTCAGGCTACACTGGCAGGCGGGTCGAATTCCTCCACTCCGCCGCCGCCGGGGCTTGGCTTCCTACTTCCCACTGATTGTCCCAAACCTCCCCACCTAGAGGCCCTGAGAGGGTGAGCGACTGGTGCAAGGTCACACAGCCGAGTTCTGTTCCGCCACAACACCCGCCGGGACGAAACCAGAGGAGGCTGGTGAGCGTGAGCCAGTGGTTGGCCAGGCCTTGGACGCGGCTGAGGCTCAGCTGGGGGCGGCAGAGGGAGATTAGCTCTGCGGGTCTAAGCGTCGCTGGCCAGGCTCCCGCCCAACCTCCAGGAGCCCCACACTGGGTGTGTGTGGGGGTGTCTGCTGGGATCAGATGGACCTGAAGGATGCTGTCCCCCGCCTGGCTGGGATGTTAATCTCATCCTGCTAATTAAAGTTTGCAATTCTGTCCCTAACTCAGCTCCAGCTCTTGAGCTTTATTAGCTCAAATGCAAACAATTGTTGCTCTGAACAGAGAAGCCAGAGGAAAAAGACCCCTGGAGTCCGCACTATAAAATAGATTTAAAAAAAAAAAGTTTACGCTTAACAATTCCTAACAGAAGACCATGGTTTTGGAAACAACTCAGCCTGTTACATAGTTCTTTTCCACTTCCAAGGATGCAGGCGGGACTGGAGCCGCTCCCCACCTCTTGGCCGGAGGTGATCTCCCTGAGTGATCCAATCCCAGGATCCCCTCTCCAGGCCATTCTGGGAGGGTTCACAGTGTGAGACCCTGCTGTGAGACCCTGCTGACATCGCTTGTCTCTCGATAAATGAATACTCTTAAACCACCATCCAGCTCTTGACTACGAAGCCCTTGTGAATGCATGCATGAGTCTTAAGAAGAGAGGTGACCCCCCAGTACTTCCTGTAAGACAACCCTCCACCCCCCAGCCCTTTGCTGCCAGCCTGTGATATGGGTAGGTAGGGGAAGGTGGGCAGGCTGACCCTCTTTCCACTCCCCTGTCACTGGCACTGTCCTCATAGGCTGCCCTTCCCAGCAGAACTCATCTCTGGCAGCTAGTGGCAGGTGTAGAGGGTTCAGCAGAGGTGGCAGTCATGTCCTAGACAGCGTTTGACTATGTCTAAGAGATGACAGTTGACACCCAGTGTCACGGAACTCCAGAGCTAGGAGGGCTTGGAAATTCTCCAGACCAGCCACTCCCCCCCCTCCCCATTTGACAGACTGGCAAACTGAGGCCTGTCAGAGGGAAGAGACCCCTGGAGATGTTCCACCGGGTAGTGACAGGCCCGAGGGGAGGACCCAGGCCCCTTGCCTCCCATTCAGGTGCTCATGGCCTCCCTCTTTTTTCAGTGAAATTGCCATAGAATCGAGTTCAGAGGCCAGTCAGGATAACCATGGTCAGGCAGGGGGCACTGAAGCCAGACTGCCTGGGTTCAAACCCCTACTTCTTAGTGAAACCTTGGACAAGCAGAGTCTTCTTCGAGCGAACTTGGTTCCTGGGTGTAGGGTAGGGGTGATAAGAGCGCCTGCCCTAAGTGGTCTTGAAGAATAAGGCCACGCCACAGGCCAAGCGCCTGCATGAATGCTGAGCCGTACAGTTCCTCACTGATGGTGGCAATGAGGCTGATGCCGGTGTTTGCAGCCAGTTGCATGGTGGCCCCCGGAAGATAGGTCTGTGCCCTGATCCCAGAGCCTGTGACTGTGGCCATGTTTGGGAAAAGAGTCTTTGTCGATGTAATTAAGTTGAGGATCATGAGATGAGAGCATCCTGGGTTACCCGGTGGGGCCTAAGTGCCACCGTGTCCTCCTGTGGGCCAGAAGGGAAGGCCATGTGTAGACTAAGGCAGAGATGGGAATGATACAGCCACCAGCTACAGGGCACTGGAGGCACCCAAAACTCCAGAGGCACAGAAGGATCTTGGGAGGGAGTACAACCCCGCTGACACCTTGATTTCAGACTTCCGGTCTCCAGAATCGTGAGAGAACAGGCTGGTGGTGGTTTCAGTCTCGTGCTGATTTATTCTGCAGCCGTAGGAAGCTAACCTAGTGGTGGTGCTAGGAATGACGGGGGTGATGGTGGTGATGGTCATGATGGCGGTAACAGTGGTAGTGACGGTGATGCTGGTGCTGGTGGTGATGTGGGGTGGGGATGGTGGGGATGGCGGTGGTAATGGTATTGGTGGTGGCGGTTGTGGTAGTGTTGGTAATGGTGGTGGTGATGGTGGTGTTGGTGATGGAGGTGGTGATGGTATAATGGTGGTAGTGATGGTAGTGGTAGTGTTGGTGGTGATGGTGGTGGTAGTGTTGGTAATGATGGTGGTGGTGATGGTATAATAGTGGTAGTGATGGTAGTGGTGGTGATGGTGGTAGTTGTGGAAAGCAATAAAAAATATTAAACAACCCCAAGTTATACACCATTTGCCGTGAAATGTGCTTTTTTGAGTTGGGGGGCTGTGGATTAGAAATAAACATAAAAATAAACACACAAAGACATGCAAGTAAAGAAAAGTGAGGATTGGGTGGGCTGACATTTTTGATGGAGATAGTCACAGCCCCGAACCAGTCCCAGGTGTATTATTTTAAAGGGCAGAAAATAGGGGAAGGGGAAGTGGAATGTAAAATTAGTTGTTTTTAGATGTTAATTGGCTGAAGATGTGAAGAAAACTGACGCAATGTAGTTTTATGTAAGTTTTTAAAAATCTTTTGGACAAATTTTGATTAAGCACATATAACTTTTTTAAACCAATACTATCCTACAGTTTTAATAACAAGCAACTAACATATTCACATATTAATTGTGTTTATCACACTACAAGTAACTACTCACAAAACTGTTTTTATATGTGTCTAAAAATTACGATGTTTACTCAAATTAACCACTCTCCACCGTAGTGGTGGTGATGGTGATGCTGATGGTGGTGGTGACGGTGTTGGTGGTGGTAGTGATGATGATGCTGGTGGTGATGGTGCTGGTAGGGGTGGTGATGGTAGTGATGGTGGTGTTGGTGGTGATGATTGTGTTGGTTGGTGGTGATTGTGGTGATGATGATGGTTGTGGTAGTGGTGGTGATGATGGTGTTGGCAGTGACCATAGCTGGTGATGGTGGTGTTGTTGGTGATAGTAGTGGTATTATTGGTGATGGTGGGGGTTGGTGGTGGTGACGGTGCTGGTGGTGATGGTGGTGGTGGTGATGATGGTGGTGGTGGTGGTGATGGTGGTGATGATGGGGGTGGTGGTGGTGATGGTGGTGGTGGCAGTGACCAAAGCTGGTGATGGTGATGGTGATGATGGGGGTGGTGGTGGTGATGGTGGTGGTGGCAGTGACCATAACTGGTGATGGTGGTGTTGGTGGTGATAGTAGTGGTATTATTGGTGATGGTGGGGGTTGTTGTTGGTGGTGATGGTGGTGATGGTGGTGGTGATGATTGGAGTGGTAATGGTGATGATGGGGGTGGTGGTGGTGATGGTGGGTGGTGGCAGTGACCATAGCTGGTGATGGTGGTGTTGGTGGTGATAGTAGTGGTGCCGTTGATGATGGTGGGGTTGTTGTTGGTGGTGGTGCTGATGGTGATGGTGATGATGGGGGGGGTGATGGTGGTGATGATGGGGGTGGTGGTGGTGATGGTGGTGGTGGCAGTGACCATAGCTGGTGATGGTGATGGTGATGATGGGGGTGGTGGTGGTGATGGTGGTGGTGGCAGTGACCATAACTGGTGATGGTGGTGTTGGTGGTGATAGTAGTGGTATTATTGGTGATGGTGGGGGTTGTTGTTGGTGGTGATGGTGGTGATGGTGGTGGTGATGATTGGAGTGGTAATGGTGATGATGGGGGTGGTGGTGGTGATGGTGGGTGGTGGCAGTGACCATAGCTGGTGATGGTGGTGTTGGTGGTGATAGTAGTGGTGTCGTTGATGATGGTGGGGGTTGTTGTTGGTGGTGGTGCTGATGGTGATGGTGATGGTGATGATGGGGGTGGTGGTGGTGATGGTGGGTGGTGGCAGTGACCATAGCTGGTGATGGTGGTGTTGGTGGTGATAGTAGTGGTGTCGTTGATGATGGTGGGGTTGTTGTTGGTGGTGGTGCTGATGGTGATGGTGATGATGGGGGTGGTGGTGGTGATGGTGGTGGTGGCAGTGACCATAGCTGGCGATGGTGGTGGTGATGATAGTGATAATGGAGGTGGCAGCAATGCTGCTGATTGCCTTTGTTTGCAAGGACTGCCTCAGAGTTCTGGAGGCCAAATTCCGAGTCAGGTGTCAGCAGGCCCATGTTCCCTGGGGGCATGGGGAAGGGCTTGTAGACACATCCCTCCCATCTCCGGCTTCACATGGCCATCCTCCCTGGAGTGTCTTCACATCATCCCCCTCTGTGAGCGTCCATCTGTGCCCATGAACTCCCTTTTTATAAGGACCCCAGTATTGTCAGACTGGGCCCACTGTAATGACTCAGCTTAACTTATCCAAATAAGGTGACATTCTGAGGTCCTGGTGGTCCCTAAATAGGTCCTGAAGTCATCTGTTTGGGTGGACACAGTTCCTCCGATAACAGTGGTGATGATGGAGGTGAGGAGGGGGGCGATAGAGATGATCGTAGTAATGGAGGCGTGTGTGACAGCAATGGTGATGGTAATACCCTCAGCCCTGGACCCCCAAACCCAGTAGATGCAACTCAGGACACAGAGGTCAGTCCTCAGGCTCTCTGTGGATAGAGGAGCAGGGCTGGGGTTATCAGCCGAGGGAGCAGAGAAACAGGAAAACAGAAACCAGGACCCCATTGCCAAGCGAGTGCCAGGGCAGGGCCAGATGTCCTTACCCACCAGCTGGGAGGCCTCTAACCTCCCTTGGCCTCAGGTTGGGACCTGATGTAGGGCCACCTGCCCAGCTCCAGGCACTGAAGTGTGGGATTGCCTCCCTCCAGGTGGGTGTGGGTCAGGGTGAGGGGACTGCAAGGAGGGAGAGGGCTAGGGTAGGAGAGCTCTCCCCGCTCCCTCCCTCCACACACCTGCCTTTTCCCTGTCACGTGCAAGCACTTGCTATTTTTACACACAGCTAAGTCAGGGCCTGTCTCAGCCCCTCCCAGCTGCCAGAAACCTCCCTGAGGGTAGGGAGCGTGATCTGAGTCTTTGAGTCTCCCCAAGCCTGGCCTGGTCCTCAGCCAGTCCAGAGCCAGTGTGGACTGTTTTTAACAACTGCAAGCTCGTCCCTGCTCCTTCCATCTGGGCATACAAGGCGGGGGTTGCCACCTGTTTTTGAATGTGCTCTTTCTCCACCAGACCCTGGGCTGCCCAAGAAAGCCAGGCAGCCGCAGAGCCAGCCTGGCCTCGCCTTTCTTCTGGTGCCTTGGCGCCTGGTTGCCATAGCAGCAGGAAGGCTGAGCCTGAGGACAGAAAGCCCACTGGTCTTTGGTCTTTGGCAGAAGACAGGCAGGGTCAGACCGCTGTGTGTGGTTGTTGTCTTTTCTTATTAGACACAATTACATTAACTCTCTGCTCAATCCATCTCCAGCTTTTGCAGAGCAAAAAAGATAATAGTAGCATTCATTCATTCATTCGTTCGTTTGTCCAATCAATAATTATGAGCACTGCCTCTTGCCAGGCGTGCCTCTGTGTACCAGGAGACCGTGGGCAGCAGAGCAGGGGCAGGCGCGTGTGAGGCTCCTGTTCCGGGAAGGGAGAGACAGGACAAAGACCGGCCCAGCGCTGTGGTCCAGGGAGCAAGGCTGAGAAAAGCCAGGGCAGGGTGTGGGGCCGGCTCAGGGGGCCGAAGGGCTGGGGTTGGGAAAGCAGGAGGTGCCGTGGGCCAGACTTGGGGGAAGTGAAGGAGGCACCCATGGAGAGCTGGGAGGAAAGGTCCAGGGTCGGGGACAGCGAGTGCAAAGGCTCTGAGGTGGGCAGACCTGGTGTCCCGCCTCTGAGGATGCCTGAGGTCCGTGGAGGGAGGAGGGTAGGAGTGAGCCAGGGCGGGCTTCTGAGTGGGGAGCAGACTGAGGGCCCCGGGAAGCAGGAGGACAGTGAGGGGCTGACGGAGTCTGGAGGAGAGATGGTAGTGGCCTGGTCAGGGATAGCAGCAGCGGAGGAGCAGAAACGGCTGGATTGAGGGTTTGTGTCAAGCAGAGCCATCAGGGTTTGCAAAAGGCCCAGATGAGAGTGTGGAAGAAACGGGTCAAATTGCTCCAGTGTCATGGAAGCATGAGGGGCCACACCTCAGATGAGGAAGACTCAGGAGGAGCTGGGGATGGGGTGGGTGGGGGCCGAGGGGTCAGATCAATAATTGGGGTTTAGGGACCAGCAATTAACGTAATGGCTGTCGCTGGACTCCCACGTAGTCGACCGTGGTTCGAGTCCCGGACCTGGTGGCTTAAACTCACACCAGGTGTGTGTGCGTGCGTGCCCAAGATCCGGAGAGGAGAATGGAGGAGAAGGGATTGCGGCGTGGCCATCCCCCAGGGGGGTGATTTCTCGCTTTCTGTCTCTCTGTCTGTCTCTGTCTGTCTGGCGAGCGCACACGCCCTATAGCAAAAAAAAAAAAAAAAAAAAAAAACTCTCCAAAAAAAGAAAAAAGAGTTGGGGTTTAGATGGGGCATGTCGATTCCCAGGCATGTGCATTAACAGATACCGGCCTCCGTCCCGAAATCCATAACCCGTGCAGCATCCTGAGGTCCGCGCTGTCATTACGCCCGTTTCACAGAGAAGGAAGCCGAGGCAGAGAGGTGCGGTAACCTGCCCGAGCACCAGAGCTGGTAAGGGTGCGAACTTTCCAAGGACACAGAGGGGTGCTGTGCGAAGAGAAGGGTGTGTGAAGCCCCTCACAGCCCGTGCTAGGTGCAAAGGAGAAGCGGGCCACGGGCCACGGTGGAGGCTGGAGAGGGCTCGGAGCAGGCATGCCCCAGGGGGAGGGATGGCGTCCCAGCAACTGGAACAGCATGTGCGAAGCATGGCTGGTGGGAGGGCGGAGAAGGGAGTGTGACAGACAGGCCGCTCCAGGGAGCAGGGCGCCCACAGAGACCAGCGGCAGAGTGGAGGCAGGCTGGGCCGGAGGGAGACAACACAGGAGGTAAACCTAGGCGGGAGTGAGGGTGCAGGTCCCACGGGGCTCACAGCCCTGAGGCTCAGAGGACATCAAGGTGGCAGTGACCCCTGAAGTGCGACACATGTGATGCCAGTTCTGACCCCCACACAAACTGGGAGAAAGGCTGCCAGACCAGGCACTGCTGCGGGGGCTGGTCCAGGCCCAAAGGGGGGAAGGGGCCCTGCCCGCAGGCCCTCTGCTTCCTCTACTGGAAGTGTCAGGACTTGAACACAAGACAGATCTCAAGCCCGTCCTGGAGCACCAGGCTGACAGCCAGGGCCGACTGTCGCCTTCACGCAGGCCAGCCTCTGCCCTGATCTGCGTCTAGCGAGGGCCGGCCGAGCTGGTGTCATCTGCCCGTGAGCCCCCGCGCCCACTCAGAGACAGCTCTGCGTGGCTGGGGCGGTGCACCCACAGCAGGGAGCGAGACCAGGGTGCTCCGGGAGGCGCGTCGTGCCGTGAGCTGCGGAGCTGGGAGCGACGGCACTTCGGGTGCCTTTTCCGTCTCATACCTTCCCAGCCCACCCTGCCTGGGCTTGCGGAGGGGCGGTGGTCCCGGCGCCCAGGGTGGCTCTGAGCTTTCATTCCTCTGCCTCTCCTGCCCCATCACACGCCTCGCTCCGGCCTCACCACAGCCGTGAGGGCTGGTGCGTGGGCCGCGCGGTGCCGGTGAAGAAGCTGAGGCTCAGGGAGGCTCAGTCACCCCCAAGGCTGCCCGGCTGGTTAAGGGCTGAGGTTTGGCCCCTGGAATGGATAGCTAGGCTCCCACCAGCACCTGAACCACGGGGAGAAGAGTCAGGGCTGCAGAGCTGGGAGGCCAGACTGGGCAGGGACCTCGAGCCCTCCCTGCTGTGGTCCCAGGCAGGCCCCTTCAATCCTGTGCTGGCTCCACCTCTGCCACCTAGACCAGACCTCGGAGCAGGACCCTGCGGTGCAGCCACCCTGCGCGTGCGTTCTGCCACCCTTGTCCTCTAGAAACCTCAGCCTGGCTGGAGTGTCCTGGGCCCTTTAGACTGAAAAGATGGAGCTGCAGAACCCCCCAGCCAGGGACACCCCCTCCACTCAGGAGGTGCCTTCAGGCATGGGACACAGGGAAGAGGCACAGGGCCCCCTCCGGTGCCTCCTCCAGGGCCAGTTCAAGTCTCTGCTCTGCAGCAGTGACAGCACGTGTGTGTGTGTGTGTGTGTGTGTGTGTGTGTGTGTGAGAGAGAGAGAGAGAGACTTGGCATGTCTGTGTCTGTCCCTGGATCTGCCCGTGTGTGTGTGTGTGTGTGTGTGTGAAACTTGGCATGTCTGTGCCTGTCCCTGGATCTGCCCGTGTATGTGTGTATGTGTGTGTGTGTGACTTGGCATGTCTGTGCCTGTCCCTGGATCTGCCCGTGTATGTGTGTATGTGTGTGTGTGTGTGTGAGACTTGGCATGTCTGTGTCTGTCCCTGAATCTTCCTGTGTGTGTGTGTGTGTGTGTGTGTGTGTGTGTGTGTGACTTGGCATGTCTGTATCTGTCCCTGGATCTGCCCATGTGTGTGTGTGTGTGTGTGTGTGACTTGGCATGTCTGTGTCTGTCCCTGGATCTGCCTGTGTGTGTGTGTGTGTGTGTGTGTGTGTGTGTGTGTGACTTGGCATGTCTGTGTCTGTCCCTGGATCTGCCTCTGTGTGTGTGTGTGTGTGTGTGTGTGTGTGTGTGTGACTTGGCATGTCTGTGTCTGTCCCTGGATCTGCCCGTGTGTGTGCGTGTCAGGGTGGGCAGAAATAGGATAGGAGGCGGGGGAGGGTAGAGGGACGCTAACCGAGCAGAGGACTGGGTGACATGGAGACAGCAATGGATACCCACAGAGAAGGGACAGCGAGGAATGCAGAAGGGGGGGTGCTGAAAATGCTGCATGCAGAGGTCTGAAGAGCTGAAAAGGGGGCCAAGGCAGAGGGGAGAGGGAGGGCTGACTCAGGGAACAACTGAGGTCCGGGGGCGGGGTGGGGGTGCCGAGGCTGGGGTCTAGGATAGGCCAAGGAGGACAAAGTCAGCCCACCCAATGACCACGGGAGAGGATGGGCAGAGGAGAGACCAGCCCAAGAGGGGACGGATGGTGGACTCTCTCTGGGGCCACCAGCTCCCACTCTCACCCCCCACCCCTCTCCTCCTCTGTGCCAACTGGGCTGTGTGGCCTTGTGCAGGGGGCTTGGCCTCTCTGGGTCTCTGAGCCCCCGGATGATCCTGGCATGGCAGAAGATGCCAGAGGATGCAAGGCCTGGGGCAGCAGTGGGTCAGACCCAGGCGGAGCTGGTACCCCTCAGGCTGGCTGGGGTGGTACCCAGGGCTTGGCCTCTCTGCTGCCAGAGAGGTGCCAGACAATGGGCAGAGAGGCGTAGACTGTAAGTGGAGAGGAGGAGGCTGCTTACTGTAGGTTGTCATTGGCGAAGGTGAGTCCGGGCTGGTGTCAGATGGGGGCTGTGTGGGGCATGGGGAAACCCCCAGGGATGAGGGACACTGGCCATCCTGGCCCCCAGGATCAGAGGGAGCTGCAGGGTTGAGGGTTCAGAGCTGGATTCTGAGGGGTATTGGGACCCCCCAAGCTCCAGGATCCCTCTCAGTCCCCCAACTCTATTCCACTGCCACTGTTGTCGGGGAGCCTGTCTGCCCAATAATCTAACTGTTCCCCAGAGGCAAGTTGGGCTGGGGGAGGGGCAGGGAGGAGGGGGCCAGCAGGGGAGGCCGGCTGAGAGGAGGGTGGAAGCCGAGGAAAGGACTCACTGTGAGGGAAGGGAGGGCGCGAACACTGAACAGCGTGCAGGCTGCAGCGCCCCAGCGGCCATGTCAGTGTCTTCCAGAGACAAAGGCCTGAGGCCAGGAGGAGGGAGAGGGAGAGCGGCAGGGAGGGGGCGGTGGTAGGGAATCGAGGCCAGGGAAGCTCTCGCCCAGAGCCCACTGGACCGGACCTGTGAGACCTGCCCCCACCCAGCTCGGCCCCCACCCAGGAGAGGGGCACGCTCCAAACTTCAGAGGGAAGAGTCTGCCAGCTGCCCTTGGGGCTGTCACAACAGATAAAGCCTCAGCCAGGCTTCTCCACCAGCCCGCACACCAATGCACAGCGGCAGCTAAAAATACTGGCTTGAGGAGGGGGAGGGGGGAGGGCGGCGGTGGAGGGGAGCAGGCTGCGGGCTGGGCTGGGCAGCCCCGGTTTTCCAGAGCGCCCTAACGATCCAGATGTGCAGCTGCAGAGCCATGGCTGCTTTGGGAGCTGCAAATCACCAGCCTGCGGCCCCTCCCTGGACAGGGTGAGGTGGGGAGAGGACAGGAACAGCAAAGGCAGGGACTGGAGACACCTCCAAGAGTGGGGACTCAGGGAGCAGAGCTCTGCAGGATTAGGGGGACTGGATGGGGGAGGGCGGGGGAGAGAGGGGGGAATGGAAGGAAGAGAGATGGAGGAGGGAGAGGGAGGAG
This sequence comes from Tupaia tana, assembly GCA_026018925.1. NCBI lineage: Eukaryota > Metazoa > Chordata > Mammalia > Scandentia > Tupaiidae > Tupaia > Tupaia tana. Next base: position 101,755,287 of record JAKSZU010000013.1, on the reverse strand, counting down.
GGAGAGTTGAGGGAGGGATGGAAGGAAGGGAGGAGGGAGGGAAGAAGAGATGGAGGAGGGAGAGAGGGAAAAGGGAGAGAGGGAAGGAGAGAGGGGGAAGGAGAGAGGGGGAAGGGAGGGAGAACGGGTGGGGGGGGGGGGACGGGTGAGGAGGGAGAGTAGAGGGGGAGGGGAGCCGGATGTGGTGGGGAGGAGGAAGAGGAATGTCTTGGGGAACAGACCACCAAGGGACCAAACACTGAAGCCAGATCCCCTCGCACCGAAGCCTGGGTGCCCGGGCATGGCAGGGGGTGTCAGAGTTGAGCAGGTGGGTCCTCTCCGGGCCCACTCAGTTCATCCCCCGCTCCCCAGGTCAGGTCATTGGAAAAGTGGGCCTGGCTGGGATCTGGGTCCTGGAAGAAAAGCTGCTGGGGAGGTAACGGCCCCAGGCTAGGCCCCGACACTCCGGCAGTCTAAGACTCGGAGCCTTCTGTACGTGGAGGTGCCCTTTTTTTTTTTTTTTTTTTGAGAGGTTTTTTCGCTATAGGGTGCGTGCGCTCGCCAGACAGACAGAGAGAGACATAGAGACAGAAAGTGAGAAATCACCCCCCAGGGGGGATGGTCACGCCGCAATCCCTTCTCCTCCATTCTCCTCTCGGGATCTTGGGCACGCACGCACATGCGCCCGGCGTGAGTTTTAAGCCACCGGGTCCGGGACGTGAACCGCGGTCGACTACGTGGGAGTCCAGCGACATAGCCATTACGCTAACTGCTGGTTCCCGTGGAGGTGCCCATTTTGTCCCCACCAGACAAACTGCTCTGTCATTCACCTGGACTGAGCCCATCCCTGGGTCACCTGTGCGAGAGCCACGACAGGCGGGTGCCCACCCCACGTGGACGGAGCTAGTCATAACAGTGCTGGGTGCTCTTCTGCCTATCCTGAGCCAGGGTTGCGGAGGCTGCGGACAAGGAAGGGCAAGGCTGAGGGGCCTGGCCCGACGATGTGGGAGGTGAGGCTAGCCTCTCCTGGGCTGTCAGCAGCCTGGGCTCTCACTCCTGTGTGAGAAGAGGCCAGCCCAGTCCTAGCATGCCATGGCCTGTGGGCCACCGCCCTGGTAGTGGACAGGTGGACTGGCATCTGGGAAGACTCGGCCAGGCCGTGCAGGGCTGGGAGACGTGGGGAGAAGCCTCATACCCTTGGCTAAGGCGGACATGGTTTCTTCCACTGTCCTCTCTTTTCATTCTGAGCGCCCACTGTGTGCTAGGAACTGTCCACAGCCTGGGGCGGGGCATGCAGGGTTAAAGAGCAGGGCAGCTGAGATCTGAGCCCCAAGTCACTCTCCCAGCCACAAGAATTCAGGCCCCCCACCCCTGATCCCTGCAATGGAGCTGTGGACAGGCCGCCTGTGAGTGGTGCCTGCTCAGGGAGCCGGACGGCCACCGCAAACACGCAATGAAACGCCCCCTCCTCAGAGCGGCCTTCCCTGCCCCCGTCACCTTGCGCCCCCGGTTACCTTGCGCCCCCGTTGAGCTTCTCCACGCAGCTGCAATCTAGCAGAAGCAGCAGCCTGCAGCCGAGCCCCTGTCTAGTTGCGATGTCTGCCCGCCACTTGAGCCCTGACTCCACTGTCTCGGCCTCAGTTTCCCCACCCACGGACGGGGTGGTGGCGCTGGCACTTGCCTCCTGGGCTGTCCTGCCCGCAGTACCAGGCCCCCCACAGCCGGCGCGGAGGGCTGGGCCTGCCGAGGGCTCCTTCCTGCAGCTCTGCTCCTGCAGTACCAGGCCCCCCACAGCCGGCGCGGAGGGCTGGGCCTGCCGAGGGCTCCTTCCTGCAGCTCTGCTCCTCCTCAGCCCCCAGGAAAGATCCGGGTGCTAGAGGTTGTTCAGACGAGAAGCTTTTCCCACTGCCTTGGAATCCTGTTTCCAAATCTCTGCAGAGTGCACAGTTCAAATCCAGCCCCGGAATGAAGCGGAAGGGTGCCCAGACTCCCGGGCCTCAGCATCCTCTGGTACCCCCTCCCTCTTCACCTCCCGGGTGGGCACCACATCTACCACGTGCTCTTCCTGGGGCCCTGGGACCATGGCTGCCAGTGCAGGATTCCCTCACAGAGCAAGAGCAGGGGTGTGCCTGGGGAGGCACAGCGAGGAGGGGTCTCCATCCCCAGCATGGGAGCGGCCTCTCTGGCTCTGGCCACTCTCGCTGTCTGCGGACCCATTTGGAGCAGTGGGGGGAACCAGCCCAGGGCCTCAGCTTTGCCCATTTTCCGGGTCCCCTTGGCTGCCTGGCTCCTTCCTGCTGCTACTGCTGTGTGCACGTGTGTGTGCATGTGTGTGCACATGTGTGCGTGCACATGGCGTGTGTTTGCATGTGTGTGGTGAGAGGAGCTAAAAGTGCCAGTAACCCTTTGGGTCAATAGAGAGGGATGTGGATGGCACCAGCGTGTATGGGCGTCATGACTGAATATTGGCGTGTCCCCTCCCCGAATTCTTAGCTTGAAGCCAAGCCTGCAGTGGGCCTGCATGTGTGTATATGGGTGCGTAGTTGTGTGTGTGTGTGTGTGTGGTGTGCGTGTGTGTGTGTGTGCATGGCAGGATGTGAGTAATTGGGGCTGGGGATGTGAGGGAGCAGGGTCCCCCAAGGGGAGGAGGCACGCTTACTGCGGGGCAGGACCCCAGCACCCAAGCCCCGGCGGGAATGCTGCGGTGACGGTACGGTGACGGTGACGAGGCTGCCAGGGCCATGTGGCTGTTTGTTTGATTTCCCCCGACTTCCAAACTAGTTGAAATTACACACCAAGCATCGATTTAATTAAGTTTTCCGGTGTGTGGCATAATTAGTAAGACACACGACTGGAACGGGGTGGGCGGTCCCACGCCTGCTCTCGCCTGTTAGAATTCTCAGCCCTCGGGCCACAAAATATGGCAGGTTGTCTGTGAGGGACTGAGGGGCTGGGCTGGGCAGACGCCGACTACCTACTACCGCAGTGCTAGGCCGTTTCCGTCCCCAGGTGAGGGTGGTCGGCACGTGGTCAGCCTCTCAGGTCATCCCATGTGACTGATGCCAGACACTGACCTCGAGGATGCTCGGGAAGCCGCCACCTCCCTGGGCCTTGGGATCAGGCAACAGGGGTTTGAGGGGGGACTTGCCTCACTGTAGAGCCAGAGGATTCTGGGATTGCAGCCCCCGCCTATGTGCAAGGGGACAGGCTCTGGGCCAAAAGCCAGGTAGCGGATAGGCAGGTAAGAGGACATGGAGCTCTGCTGCAGGTAGGTGGACCACTGCCTCCCTTAAGCCCCTAGGGCTCTCATCTCTGGCTTGAAGAAGTGCTGGCCACCTTGGGGAGTGTCCTGTGCTTGATTGGCAGTTCTTGGCCCCGCCAGGACAGACAAGTTGTCATGGCCAACTGGCCGGAGGAGGCGGAAGCTCAACACTTCAGTCCACTGGGATGAAGCTTGGAGGGTCAAAAGCGAGTCAGAGCCCCAGTTTGGAAGTACCTTCAGGAATCTTCCAGCCCGTGATACATGCGGGGAAACTGAGTTCTGGAGAGAGCTGCCTCCCAAGGTGGGGGGAAGCTTCTGAATCAGGCCCTGGCTCTGACTGAGCAGCCCCTCCTGTGTCTCAAAGCACCTGCCACCGCTGGGACACATGTCCCACCCCACCTTGTCCTCACTGCAAGTTCCTGCAGATGGCCACCTACTGCCTCTGCCCATCCAGCAGCCTCAGGGGGCCACATTCGTCCTTCCTCCCCTTGACCCTTTGACATCTGCCCCATGGGCGTCCTGGTCTCAGCTTGGCTGACTCTACTCCCAGCTTTCCTCTCCCCCAGTATCGGTGCCATTCTCAGGCCTAAGTCCCCCGCGGCACGCATACCAGGACCCAGCCCTCCTACCCATTCTCCCTCTTCTTCCTTCCCAGGGGCCCCATCCCTGTTAGCCCGAGGGGCCCTGGATCAGGTCTGACCACCTTGAGCCCAGAGGGCAGCCTAGCATCTCCCTACTCACCTCGTGCCCTCGGTCAAGTGCAGGACATGGGACGCATTTACAGAGTGAACATGTACTGAGCTACTGTGTGTTTGTTGGCCCTGTCCTAGGAGCTTTGCATCCACCAGGTCCCCAGTTTATTGCTCCTTCTGTCTACCCTCCTATCCAAGACAATCGGGGTTCAGGAGTGTCAGGAAACTTGTGCTTGGTGACACAACTGTTAATGGAGTAGCTAGGAATTGAATCCCAGCATCTGTGGCCAGGGCACACAGGTGTAACTGCTGTGTGACGCAGCCTCCATACCCTCCAGCCATTCCTCTGCCCATCTTTTTCCATCCTTCTTCCCAGGCAGCCTTCCATCTATCCTCCCATCCACCCTTCCATCTGTCTCCCCACTCATCCTTCCAGCCATCTCCCCCTCCATCCTCCCCTCCATCTCACTATCCTTCCCAGCCATCCTCCCATCTATCCTCCTATCCATCTCCCCATCCATCCTCCTACCCATCTTGCTATCCTTCTTCCAACCCATCCTTCCACCCCTCTCCCCATCTATCCTCCCACCCATCTTTCCGTCCTTCCCAGTTGTCCTTCCATCCATCCTTCTATCCATCTCCCCATCCACCCTTCCAGCCATCCTCTCATCTGTCTCCCCATCTATCTTCCTACCCATCTCACTATCCTTCCCATCCATCCTTCTCTGCATCTCCCCATCGTCTACCCTCCCATCCATCCTTAAATCCATCTCCCCTCCCATTCTTCCTTCTATCTCACTATCATTCTTCTCAGTCATCCTCCCATCTATCCTTCCATCCATCTCCCCAGCCATCCTCCCACCCATCTCACTATCCTTCCCATCCATACTTCTCTGCATCTCCCCATCATCCACCCTCCCATCCACCCTCCCATCCATCCTTCCATCCATCTCCCCAACCACCCTCCCATCCATCCTTCCATCTGTCTCCCCATCTCTCCTCCCACCCATCTCATTATCCTTTCTATCCATCCCTCTCTGCATCTCCCCATCATCCATCCTCCCATCCACCCTCCATCCATCCTTCTATCCATCTCCCCAACCACCCTCCCATCCATCCTTCCTTCTGTCTCTCCATCTATCCTCCCACCCATCTCACTATCCTTCCCATCCATCCTTCTCTGCATCTCCCCATCATCCATCCTCCCATCCACCCTCCATCCATCCTTCTATCCATCTCCCCATCCACTCTCCCATCCATCCTTCCATCTGTCTCCCCTCCCATCCTCCTCTCCATCCCACTATTCTTCTTCTCAGCCATCCTCCCATCTATCCTTCCATCCATCTCCTCGGCCATCCTCCCACCCATCTCACTATCCTTCCCATCCATCCTTCTGTGCATCTGCCCATCCATCCTTCGATCCATCTCTCCCTCCACTCTCCCATCCTACTTCACATCCGTCTCCCCATCCATCCTCCTACCCACCTCACTAGTCTCCCTTTCCACCCTACCATTTGTCCTCCAGTCAACCTTCTATCCACTTCCGTTCAACCTCCCACCCATCCGTCCTCTGACCACTCTCTCACCCAACTTCTGGTCCCAACCTCCCAGGCCCACCCCACCCAGGCTTGGTCACCCTCCAAGCCCTGATTCAGCCTGTGCCTCTGCAAGGCATGCCCTTTCTCCTCTTTGCTGATCTAGAGACCTGTACTGTGTGAAGCCTGCTCTGACCCACTCCCAACTCCACCCCACTGCACCTGGCCCCGCCTCGCGGGCCCGCTTCTAGGGAGCCACCACAGACTGGAGTGCCGGTGGCATGGCTGGCCCTGCCCTCCTGTAGCTCACTCTCTGCAGTGGAGGGAGTGGAGCCACCACGGGGGCACACGCAGCGGGATGTGCCTTGGGGGACACAACTAATTTTAACAACAGCCTTAGGAAAAAGACAAATCTGTCCTTTTTTCCCTCCTTGGGGAGAAAAAGTGTGTGCATGTGTATTCACGCACATGATTCAGAGCGTTAAACGCGATGAATCTGGGGCTCAGGCATCCTTGGCCCAGTGCCCGCTGCTAGGGGCCCAGGGCATCAGCCCCGCATGCAACTCTTGTTCAGCCAGAGCCCAAAGCCCGGTGATGCCCTCACCTACCAGGCCGTGCACAGCGGTGAGTCGGCGCACGTCTCCCCACTTTAGGAGGCAGCCGAGCACAGAGGGGAGCGTGCGAATCTGGCCCCTGGCGAGCTGGACACCCTTGGGCCAGCCAGTGGTCCCTGCCAACTGGGAGGAGGGCGGGGAGCACTCCCTGCTGTGGGCGGAGGAGGCCAGATGAGACCAGACTGGGAAGGACCTGTATGTGCCCTTCCCTCCAGAGACCGTTTACTGTCCCCAGCCCAGAGCGGCTGGCCAGGACAGACACAGGCAGGCATGTGGCCCAATGCGCGCTCCATGCCCACCAAGAAGCGGAGCGTGAAGCTTGGGAAACTCTCCTCTGCTCCCCCCACCCCCAACACTGTCCTTCTCCCTTCCAAGGCAGGATCCAGCCTCTTGAAATTCTGCACACTAATAAAATTGTAACTAATTTACATCTGAGACGGGAAGTGAGTGGCAGCAGTTGTCATGGAGACCATCTCCAGGGCCCAGCTGCCTCCGCCTCTCGTGCAGCCCAGAGAGCAAGAGATTCTCACCAGAGCTCTGCAGCTGGGGCCAGTGCGCCTGCCTCCCGGGCACCTCACCCTCCTCCCCTGCTCAGGGTAGGCCCCTCAGGTGGGGGGACAGGGGCAGGCCCTCTCAGACAGACCCCGGGGGCTGCAGAACAAGTTCTGGAGGTCAGAGCCCTTCTCTTCCGGCTGAGCACTTGTGCTCACCCCGGCATGCCCCACCCTGTGGGCCTCATCACTCCAGATGGAGGCCCAGAGGGACAGCCCATCCAGTGGTGGCTGAGAGTGGGTGCAGTTTCCAGAGACAGGGCCCAGAGCTACCCCAGAGCTCGGGGTCCTCCCTGGGAGAAGCTCCATCCTAGACCTCGAGGATCCAAAGATGGAGATGCCCTCCCTGGCCTCCAGAGCTCGCCCCCAAACAGGAAAGACGAAGCCCCAGGCCTGGCACTTGCTAAGTCGGCTCTTCACGTTTGTGGTCTCATCTCAGCGTCACGGCAACCCCGTGCAGAGGGGAGCCTTGCAATCTGCTTTTTAGCAATGGGAAGTCCCAGAGGGCCCGGGGAGAGTGGACAACGTGCAAGTTCAGAGCCCTGGTAAGCAGGGCCGTTGAAGGCAAAGCCTGGTCTCTGACGCCATCATGATAACAATGAATGCGTCCAGGGACCAGAGAAACCACAAAGATAACAAAGGGTGTGTGCCGTCAGGGAAGGGGTGACGGCAGAGGGGGCCTCAGAAATCGTGGGATCTAAGCTGGGTTTTGAGGAGTGAATAGGAGTTCCCCAGGGAACAGATGGGAGGAGAGTGCTCCAGATAAAAGGCACAGAGGCAAGAACCCGCCCAGAAGCGTCGAAGTCAGACTAGGTGCTGGGGAGTAACGGGGGGAAGAGGAGGGATCAGCAGAGGCCTAAGTAGGAGCTGGGCCCCGAGGGGCTTCACTCACAGAGCTGAGTGTCCCCCTTATCCCACAGGTGATAGGAGGTGATAAATAGCTAAAGTCCCAGCGGGCCTGCCCTTGTCACTGGTGGGACCCAGGCGAGAGTACGAATGGAGGTCCATGAACCAAATGCCAGACACAAGTGAGTGGGGCCCAGCCGGAAGACTACCGGCCAAACACAGCTCTTTCCTTCCTCTCAGACAGACTCACCTTCCAAATGCCTGGGCCCTAGTCCCTGACCACCTCTCCCAGAGGGAACCTTGAAATGCAGGTTCCCGGGCCCCGTGTTGGACTCCAGGTACAGCTCCATGTTAGCAGTCACCCCAGGTGACGATCATTGTGCATAAAACCTGGAGCGGCCCTCTTAGGGTGGTGGTAGTCCAGAGCGGGGATTTGGGCAAGGCGAGCAGGGGTGCAGAGGTGGCAGGAACGAGTAGGCCTGGCAGCCTCCAGGTGAGAGAGGCTGCTGGCCGAGCTGGGATGGGAAGTGATGGTGTCAGCAGAGCCTGCGTTTGTGGTTCAGGGGCCGGAATGGACGTGACCTGGTACAGATGCAAGGAGCCAGGGTGGGCTGGGATCCTGGGTGGCTCTGTTGGGATCAAGTCGAACCAAGCTGAAGGAGGGGTGGGCTCTGGGCTGACTCCATTGGGCAAGAGCTTGCTCCCTCTGCCGGACCCTGGCACTCCTGGGGCTGTTCAGTGTTGCACTGAGGGCCGACTCAAGGCTATGGGGAGCAGCTGGAGAATTAAAGGCTCCCCCTGCCTCCACCTACCCACCCCGATAACAGCCTCCAGCCCCATCTGGGAGGCTGGAGTGAGCGGCAGCAAGGCCAAGAGCATGGAAGGTGGGCATGGGAGCATGGCCCCTGTGGGGGCCACACTGAGGGGTGTGCAGTGAGAAGTGGACAGAGAGGGGGCTTCCTGCTCAGGGGGACTTGGGCCCTCTCGCTCTCCAACCCAAGCTACCTGGTTCCAGAAACCATCTAGACAAGAAAAGTAATCGCCATGGAGACACCAACAGCGACTCCTGCCGTCCACTGAGCATCCGTCACATGCCGGGCACCGAGTCCACCACTGGAGTGGCAGAGCTAGCTCTGCTGGACCTCGAGCCATGGGCCAGGAACCAACCCCTCTGTGCCAGGCAGATAGGAGCTTTGGATTCAGACCTTATCTTCAGAAAGGCCTAGCTGGTGGTGTGGTGGTTAAGGTAGCTGGATCTCACATGACTGACTGTGTAGTTTGAGTCCTAGACCCAGAAGTTTGAAAAACATGCCAGCTATGTGTGTGTGCATGCCCGAAATCCTTAGCGGAAGACAGAGGAGAGGGAACTGTGGCATGGCCATCCCCCTTGGGAGTGATTTCTCACTTTACTTCTCTTTCTCTCTCTCCAGTGAGCTCACTCACTCTCTAGCAAAAAAAAAAAAAAAAAAAAAAGAAAGAAAGAAATCAAAGAAAAGAATGTCCGGCAGCTGTGTGGTGATGAGCCTGCTGTTGACGTGTCCCTGGGAATACGTAGAAGGCTCTGGAAGGTTCCTGCACTCCAGAAGGCCATTCTGCATATACCAGCTTTTGTGATCACGTGGGTGTAGACCGCATTTACCAGCTGCAGAAGGAGCTGCTGGAAGGCGTGGCCCCGCTCACTGCATCAGAAGAGGGCCGTGGGGGTGGGAGCCCCAGCCTGGCAAAGGGCTGGGGCAGGAATGCGGGGGGAACAAAGAGGTCACCATCTGGAGTGGCTAGTCTGAGAACCAAGGACCTGAGGAGACAATGCCAGGACATCAAGGTGTCCACCGTCACCAGGCCAAGGGCGTTCCTGTTGTTGGGGACGGGTTTGGTGAGTTCCCCAGAATAAGAGCTGTCCAGGAAGAGGTGTCACAGGAAGGGAGAATGGAGGTCTCTGATCTCTCCAGAGCCCTGGGAGAACAGCTCCCACGCGCTCTCCACCTTCATCCAGGGTCCACAATGCACAGCTGCCCGCCAGCGTGGCCTGACTCTCCCCTGCTTGACTCTGGCAGAGGTGACACCTGCATCAGATCTTGCCCCTGCATTTACTGTGTGACCCTAAGCAAGTCCCTTAATCTCTCCAAGCTCAATTTCCTTACCCTTAGAGTGGAAATGAAAACCCAAACATTTATTCTGGGATTAAACAAGATGATGCAAAGAAAGCATGGAGAGCGCAGCACGGAGCTCACGTCTGATCAATGCTGGTTCCCCCAGTCTCGTGCTGGAACTCTGGGGCAGGCCCGGTGTGGCCACAGAGAGAAGGCGCCCACTTGACTGACCCCCTGTGCTTGTATAACTCACTTACGCCTCATCCCACAGCAGAGGCAGGCTGAGCGCCCACGTGGTATAGATGTGGCTGCTGTTGGCTTAACATTTTCCATTCTGTTTTGTTTTCTAGAGGACTGAGAGAGAGGGAAAGTGAAAGCACCCTCCGTTGGGGATGGTCACTCCACAACCCTTCTCCTCTCTCTCCCTCCACTTGCAATATTGGGTATGTATGCACACGTGCCCGGCATGTCTCTCACGCTTCCAGTTCTGGGCCTCAATTACCACATGGTTGGCCATGGAGGGGATCCCGCTGCCTCAACCGCCAGGCCATGGAGCCAGCCATAAGGGTTTTTAAATGAAGGTCCATCATTTGTTGCAAAACAAAGTATCCTTTATCCACCGACTGGTACACAGTCCTGACCTCCCCTGTTTTACTGAATACTGATAGACAATTGAATGTCTATACGCAAAAAACTGAATCTCAACCCTTACCTCACGGCGTATACAAAAATCAACTCACAATGTATCCCAGACCTAAAGGTGAGCTCTGCTACTATAAAACTTTTACAAGAAAACAGGAGAAAATCTTTGGGACTTGACATTAGGCAAAGAATTCTTAGACGTGACAATAAGTCACAATTCATGTAAGAAAAAAAACTGATAAATTTCACATCATCAAAATTAAAAACTTGCGCTCTGAGAAAGACACTGTTAAGAGAATGAATAAAAACAAACTAAAGACTGTAAGAAAGTATTTGCAAATTACATATCTGACAAAGAACTTATATCTAGAACATATAAAGAACTATCAAAACTCAACCATTTCAAAATAACCTACACAAAAAGTGGCCAAAAGACTTGTGCAGACATGATATCAGGAGATAAATGGATGACAAAAGGATACTCAAAGGCTAGCCCTGTAGCTCAGTGATCTAGAGAGCTGGATACCACATAGTCAACTGAAGTTCGAATCCCAGCCCCTGCAGCTTGCAAAACATGCCAGGCACATGTATGTGTGCCCAAAATCTTAACAGGATAAAGTAATGGAGAAGGGAGTGTGGCGTGACCATGGGGGTACTTTCTCCAGAGAGTGCACATGCACTCTAGCAATTAAAAAAAAAAAGTTCAATGTTATTAGCCATCAGGGAGATGAAAATTAAAACCACAGTGAGGTAACATTCCATATCCTCTAGGAAGGCTAAAATTAAAATGCCGACAATAACAAGTGCTGATGAGCTTGGAGAGTCCTGCGACTCCCACGTGTTGCCAAGTAAAACACACAATGAAGGGGCCGGCAGGTGGCGTGGTGGTTAAGAGCGCTGGGAACATGCTCGACCACGGTTCGAGTCCGAACCTGGTGGCTTGCTTTCTCACTTTCCCTCTCTCTCTCTCTCACACACACTCTGTCCCTCTCTGGTCAAATAAAAATAAATAAAATAAAATATGCAATGACACAGCTGCTGCACAAATGGTTTTGTGTGGTCTTCAAACTTAACCGTGCTCTGGGCCAGCTGGTGGATGGTGATTAAGGCAGCATGTCAGGCACACACAGGTGTATGTGCCCCAAACCCCCAGAAAGGGGAAGGAATGGAGGAGAAGGGATTGTGGCGTGGTCATATTCCCCGAGGGGTGCTTTCTCTCTCCTCTCTCTCCACAGGGGTACACATCCTCAAATTAAATAATAAACGAAATGAGCCAAGCTCTTGCTCACTTCTCCCCTAGGCATTTGTCCTGGAGAAACACAAACTCAGGTCCGTGCAAAGACGCAGGCACGAATGTTCGTAGCAGCTTATGCGTAATAGCCTCAGACTGGAAACACCCCGAGTGTCCTTGGAAGGAGGAATAGACGAATGGTGGAACGTCCCACCCTAGGTTATAACTCAGCAAGGAACAGGAGCCAAGTCAGCAGGTGCAACAGCGCGGAGGGAGGTCGAGGCCATCACGCGGGCGAGCAGGCCGACCTCAGGACTGCGTGCTGAGATTCCACTATGTGGCGTCCTCCGAAAGGCAAAATACAGCGATGGCGAGCAGGCCAGCATGGCCAGGGGTAGGAGCGAGGGCGTGTGACAGTGTGCGAGCCGCAGGGTGTTCTAGGGGCAATAGATGGTTCTGGACTTGACTGTGGTGGTGGCTACGCCAGTGTATACCTATAATCACATTCATGGAACCGTACTCCAAAAAGAATCCAATAAAAGTGCAATTTTAAGAAAAGATGGTAAGGGGGCCGGTAGTTGGTGTGGTGAATAAGGGCGCTGGACTCCCATATGGCTGACTGCGGTTCAAGTCCTGGACTTGGCGGCTTGCTTTTTCATTTTCCCTTTCCCTTTCTCTCTCACACACTTTGTCCCACTCTGGTCAAATTCAAATAAATAAATAAAGTAAAGTTAAATAAGATAATTCTTTTTAAAAAAGAGACAGAGAAATAAAAGATGATGGGCCACACGTCGGGGCATCGGGGTCTCCCTGAGCAGGCCAGGCACACGGCTGAGGCTGGTGGTAGGTTATGGCTTTGAGCTGCTGTATCTCTCTCTCTCTCTGTCTCTATCACTTAGGGAAGAAATAAATAAATAAACTTTACAAAAATCCTTTGCAGTAGTACTTTAAAAAAAGAAGACTATTTAGGTCCTCGAGTTCTCTGATAGTTTCTTCTTGCAAGTCTCAAGCAGGCCACAGCTCTGCCCGTGGCATGTTTGAGTGGGCTAAAAAGGGCACCACCTCTTTGTGGAACACAACCTGTGCCAGGCCCCTCAGTCTGGCCAGGGTTGGCCTGCCCCTGAGTGGCACCTCTGTGCAGTGAACAACCTACACGGCTGTCCATGTGGGTCCTGCAGCCCCTGTCTTTTCTCCTCAGCTCTGTTCTCCCCCCACAGATGGAGCCTTAACAAGCAGTCCCTAGGGAGGGGGCGGGCTGGGCTGGGGCTTCTTGCTAATGACCACAAATGCACTTAGTGCTGAGGCTGCAGGCCGGCGCTCTTGGGCCTGGTGCTTAATGGCTCACCTGCCAGGGAGGAAGAAGGATGGCTGGCCTGTCAGCCGCGTAGCCAGGCCCAGATAGACGGAGGGAGGGGGAGGCCTTGTCCCGGCCTGGAAACCTATCCCCCTTGGACACCTGGGGGTGCAGTGTGAGGGGGTGTGCGGGAAGAAGGGCCTGCCAGGGAGGGTCTCAGCTGGACTTCCCAGCCTGCTCCTTGACAGTGGGGTATCACTTCTTAGGGAGACTGGCCTCCAGGTGCGCTGAGCCCCACTGAGGAGCTGGGGACAGTGAGCAGGGTCCAGTTACTTCCTGGGGAGTCGCTGGGTGCCCCACACTCTGCTGAGGGCCCCTCCTAAGGGGCAATGAGAGCAAAGGCACCGTGAGCGATGACATGGTAACAAGCCTCGTTTCCGGAGTGACCACGAGCAAGGACATGGTAACAAGCCTCATTTCCAGAGTGTGCATGCGGCTGGGCCTTAGCCCGCCTGACACCCGAGGGGGTCTGTTGCTGCCTATGTGCGCAGTGCGTCAGCGGAAGCCCAGGTGGGAAGGCTGGCCCCAGCCTGGCCACGTCTGCAAAGTGGGCACTCACCTCCTTACCTGCCACCCGGGCAGCCCCTGGGGTCTGCTCCAGCCTCTTCCATGACTCTACTTTCTGAGCCTAGAGTTTCATTGAGGAATCTCTGCTTTGTTCTCACGCATGTAAAAGAGCCTCCACTCTCTGTTCAGGCCTTATCCCCTCCAGGAAGTCTCCGACCCTCTCCAGAGTGGGTCAGAACACCCCTGAGAACTAGGCTTTTCGTCCTTCCTCAGAAACCAAAAAGGAGCTGATCTTGCCTCCTCTGAAGGTGCAGGCTGAGGACAGGTCTGGGACTCGGAATTGCTGCTACCCTGTGTGGTCCCAGCTGACATTGTGAGGCAGGCAAAGGCGAAAAATCTGCAGAGAAGCCACCCCAGGGCCCCAACAACATCAGAAGCCTCTGGATCAAACCACGCCTGAAACCCACCACCACTTCTGCCTTGTTCCATTACTTGAGCCCAAGATTCCTATTTGATCGGATTTTGTCTGTTCGACAGATACAGGAATTCACCATATTGGACAGTGGCTACTTAAGGAAGTACATGATGAAGGAACTTTTCTTTCCTGTGTACATTTTTATATTGTTTATTGTTTCACAAAGAGCATGCAGCAAAATCAAGGCCAGTGCTTCAATCTGGAGCAAACCGGTTAGCCAAGGGGCTCGCGGCCTAGAGAACACGTGGGTGACGGCACCACTAACCAGGGAGGAGAAAGGATGGCTGCTTTTTGGTGTGTGTACCAGAGAGAGAGGAATAGAAAGAGAGTTGAGTATTTTGGTGGTGTCTTACCACTGCCCTGGCCTCCTAGTTATCGAGGTTCACGGGTGTGCACCACGCACCTGGCCTGTCTGACCCCAGGCAGTCCACGTGGCCACAGCTAGGCCAGTGTTGACATGAGGAACAAGAGACCTCTTCGGCGCCCCCACATGGGCTTTCAGGGCTGGTGCTCAGGAGGGAGACCCTGGGTGAGGGAGCGGCAAGGCGGGGGCTGGCAGCAGGGCTGAAGGAGGGTTCCGGGCCTGTCCAGGGTTGCTCACCGGTGACCTAGACAATGTGCTCGCTCCAGTGCACGGCCCCTGGGGGCTGCTGCAGTTCAAGTCTGCCCCCCCTTGCCCTTGGAGCTGACACTGAAGGCCGCATGGGCCGGACAGAACTCAACCCTCCTTTCTTAGAACGGGCCTTCCTTGGGGCTGGCAGGTGGCTTGGTGGTTAAGGGTGCTGGACTCCCACGTGCCTGATTATGGTTCAAGTCCTGGACCTGGCAGCTTGCTCTCTCTCTCTCTCTCTCTCTCTCCCTCTCTGGTCAAATTGAAATAATAAATGAATGAATGAATAAATAAAGTTAAATAAAATAATTAAAAAAAAAAAAAAAAAGAACTGGCCTTCCAGCACCTTCGCTTCACCCTGCTGGCAGGGACCCTCGGAGCAGCTGAGGCTCTGAGCACGGGTGTCAATACCCGCAACAGTGTGCTTTCACAAGAGGGTTTCCACTGCTAAAGTGACGTGCCCCCAAATCTGCTTCAGGACAAAGGCCAGGCAGCCTTCTGCCTCAGTTTCACAGAAAGAGCTTAGGCACAGAACTTGCACGCAATCACACAGCCAGGCAGAATTTGCCAATTGAACCCAGTTCTGTCTCCAGACCTGGTCCTCTTCCTATTTCTACCGGAGGGTCTCCACAGCAGAACCGGGCGGGCGGGGAGCTGTCTCACTGAAGACCAGCCAGTGAGGCCTTCAGGAGGCCTGGCAAGGACCGGGGAGGAGGCTGGAGAAGGGGCTCCCTGAGGAGTGAATGGAGGCCAGGAGAGCGGCAGCCCAGGCCACAGCGCCCCCGGCCCCTCCTCCCTCCCCGCCTCCCCGGTGCTGAGCGCCCAGCCTGTGCCCTGCACTGGTCACCACCCGAGCCCGCAAACCTACTGTTGGGAGCCCATTTTATGGCCAAGAAAGGCGAGGCTCAAAGACTCAGGTGATTTACCAAGTCCCAAGGCTAGGGAGGAATGGGACTCTCTGATTCGCCAGAGCCAGAGTCTGTGCAAAGGCCCTGAGGTGGGACCCAGGTCCCTCTCCGTTCCAACCTCCCTTTCTCAGGCCACAGACTCCAGCCAGCACAGGAGCAAGGCCCGTCCACCCCTGCTCGGGTTTCTGCGGGGCGTGACGGGTGGGGGCACAGAGGGGCCCCCCAAGTCAGGAGAGGTGGCGGAAAGGGAGAGAAGAGGGTGGGGCAAAACATCTCCCATGGACGCAGCTGGGGATGGGGGTGCCGAGGCCCGGGGGCGGCAGGGCGCGCGGTTCTCACGCTCCTTAGGGCGCTCGGGCGGCCGGGAGCCTGCGGGGCCTGGGCGCGGGGCGGGTTCACACGCGCACAGGCTGGCGGAGCCGTCAGAGGACGACAGCAACCAAGAAGTGAGAGTGAGCAACCTCTAGTGAAAGGAAAAGACATGCACAGACAGCTCGCACTTCCCGCCGCGGCCAGCGAGCGTCCCGGGCGCGCGGCGCGTCCCCGCGGCTGAGCGCGTGCTCCGCGGCCCCCGCGGAGGGACCGCCACCGCGAGCCGCCCCTCGGAGACAAAGTCCTGCCCGCCTCCGCCTTTCCTGCAGCCCGGAGCGCCCAACACAAGGCAGGGTCGTGCTGCTAGGCCTGGTCTTGAACCCCCACCCTCCGCATCTGAGGACCACATTCTGCAGGCAGGCCCAGGCGACGTCCGCCGCTGGTCTGCGCGAACTGTCCTTGGGCAGCAGCTCCAAGGAGCACCACGACCCTGAAGGGGCCTTAACCTGAGCCGCTCTGGGGGGGATGGAACCTCCAGGTGACAGCCCTGTGGGACCAAGAGCCAGTCCAGACAGCAGGGCCCTGGGGCGCAGAAGGGCCCGCCCCACTGGCCGCCTGCACCTTCCTTTCCTCGCTGAACCTGCTTTTCAGGCTCTGCTGTGGGTGGGTGTCTGCAGGGCCTGGGTGGGGAAGGCATGAGGCAGCAGTGGCCCCCCCAAGAGCCCCTCCTCTACCACACCCAGGGACCTCGGGGCTGCACCGACCCTGCCTTCACAGAAGGGTACCGAAGCCGGGTGCAAGCCCGGCTGGTGAGGAGGCTCACCTCCTGCCTGCCTCTCCGGGGCGGCCAGAGTTTGGCTCCTTGGGTGGGCGGGGCGCAGCCCCAAGGCTCTCAGAGGGAGCAGTTGGGCTTCCTCCCAGTGGGAAGCCACTGAGGGTGGGAGGGTTGGCAGATCCACCCCACCTTGTCTCTGGCCCAACCAGTGGACCCAGAGATACTCTGACCTCGCGGGCAGGGTGTGCCCCCCTAGGCTGGATGCAGAAAGAAAACAATTCCGGCCCTCCCAGAGCTCTTAGCCCGATGGGAAACTGCCCCCGAAGCCATCAGAACAGGTGTAAGGAGGGTTCCAAGAGAGGCCCAGTCCCTGCTGGGCGGGGAAGTAACCCCTGCAAAGGCAGGGGTGCAGGAGAGCAGAGACTCCCTCTGGAGTCCCACCCTCTCCCATCTGGCTCTGCGGACTGCCCGGGTGCTGAAAGCCTGAGTGGGGGGGTCAAACCTGGAGCGAGGAGTCCTCAGAGACAAGGGGCCTCTTTTCTTGCCAAACACGGACAGACAGGGGCCTGAGAGGTGGCGCAGTCTGCACAAGTCACTGGGCTGCCTAGAGTTGGGCTGGGCCCCGGGGCATGATATGTGCCGACTACCAGGAGGGCTGGAATCCAGGGTGCCAGACAGGTCCCACTGCCCTCCCTCCCACCAGTCTTTACTGAGTACCTTCTGGGTGCCCCGCACTGGGCTGGGGCTCACCCACAAGAGCAGATAGACCAGTGAGTGAGGGCCGCTGCAGCCTCTGGGAAGCGGCACGCAGTGAGGCCTGGGGTACTCATGAGAGCATCGTCAGTAAGAGCCTCTCTGAGTCGGAGGCTGAGCAGCTCAGCTAATGATCTGGGACGGAGTTCCTCAGGAACAGCAATGGCATGTGCAAAGGCCCTGCGGCAGGAACACGCCTGGTGTGGCTGGAGCAGAGGAGAGGGAGGGAGGGGACCCACAGGCCACAGAGAGGAGTCTGGGCTGGTTTCAAAGGCATTCTCCCAGTGAGGAAAGGGCAGGGGCACCTCCTGGGGACCTGGGGGGCCAGGCCTGACCACAGCGGCCAGAGAAGTAGCCGTGGGATCAGCACCCGGCCTGAACACCTGCTCTTCGCTCCCCGGCCTTCGTCCGTTCACATTTCCTACCCCTCTCTGGCCACTGCATCCTCCCAGAGCCCCAGAGCCAGGAGAAGCACCTTCCCAGCACTCCTGAGCCCCCATCCCAGAGCCCAGTGGGAGTGCCCCAGGGCTGGCCCTCACTGGTTGGCCACCGTTGTCAGCAGCACCGTGATGGGGGACAGCTCGGTGCGCTCCCTATGTGCTGAGCTGTGCCGAGCCTTTCTCAGCATCACCGTCCAGCACTGGGAGCTCAGGGCTCTGCCCGCCGTTTCCTAGGTGAGGAGACCGAGAGGCAAGGGCGTCTGGCCAAGATGGCACGCTCGTGTGTCCCCAGTCAGACTCCAGCTCCAGGACACATCTGGGCCCTGCGGGCAGCTGGACCTTCAGTCCTGAAGCCCAGTGGGTGAGGGGATGGGAGGCAGGAGTGAGAGGTCGTTCGTGGAGCTCTTGCTGGGGCTGCAGGAAGGTGAGCTGCGTGTCAGGAAGAGAGGGAACAGACGTGAGCGGAAGACATCCCGCCCGCCGTCTTGAGCAAGGGGCACGTGCACAGCTGGCCAGGTATATCCGCACACCCAACCACCCCTGCACACACCGGCATGTACAAATGCTTGTACGCATGTGTGAATATGAACACACACATGCACACACAGGCAAGCACTGTCTGCAGGTGGGCACACACACACACACAGGCACACGTACCCGAGTGCAGCACACCCACGTGTGCACATACACGCACGCACGCGCAAGCACATGTCTGCACAGCAGCTCGGACGCCGACACAATGCGTGCACACGGGCCTCCGAACAGGACATCTGCGCGTTTCCCAGTAATCACCGCGGCTCATCCATTCATGCAGCAGACATATGTTCAGCCAATTTTGATGCCAGGCCAGGCGGTGGGGACTGCAGTCCCAGCCAGGAGGACCCCACAGTCCCAGCCTGACTTCCTAGGAGTGCAGAGTCCTGGTGGCAGGGTGGGGACTGTGGACAGAAACCCGTCAGGGCTCGTTCCATTGTCCTGCAGGAGAAGCGTGGGTTGTGGGTTCTGCAGAGCCGGAGGGGCTGGTCCCATGACAGTGGGGAAGCTTTGACTGGGCAGGATGAGGGTGGGTAGGGAGACCCACGTGGGCACACGTCCGGGGTCAGCCCAAGAGCACCACACATCCAGCTGCCCCGAAGTGAGCTTCTGGGGGCTCCCTATGCACCCTGGCCCCCCAGCACCCCACGCAGGCGAGTGCTCAGCAGGCCCTTAAATACTGGACGCTGCTTTGCATGGACGGAGCCTAGAACTGGCCACAGGAAACTCCCTGTCGCCCACCTCCCCCCAGCTCTCAATTTCCCCTTAGGGCAATGGGTGGGACTATTTTGTCCTTCCTCCAGGCAAAGAGCAGCCCCTGGAGGGGCTTGGCAGGCTACAGTCCCACAGCCTGTCCTGGCTGCCTTCTGGGGTGCCCCATCTGACACCACGCACTTAGGCCACCCCACACCCCCACACTCCACCTCACATACACCCGCACACATAGGCCCCCCCACACCTACCCCACACCACCCCCTCCGGCAGCCAGCCGCAGCCTCACTGCACCCCCAGCCCAGCTCCCGCTGGAGTTCTGGGCAGGGCAGTGACTGGCAGTTGAGGCCCTGGACACCAACCCCCGCCCCCGCCCCCGCCCCCACCCGCGGCTTCGGGGCTGTGCTCATTGATCCAAAGATGCTCTTTCCTTTTCCTCAGGCGCTTCTCTAAAGGATGGAAAAATCGATGACCAAGAAGAGCGGGTGCAGGGAAGGTGGGGACGGTGCTGGGAGAAGACAAGTGCGGGGAGTCAGGCGGGCGAGGTCTGACTGCGCCTCCACCGGCAACCCCACCTCCCAGAGCACTCTGGGCTGGGAGTGATCCGCCCGGGGCACAGGTGTTCCCCTCTCCTAGTCTGACCTGCTGCAAAAGCTGCATGACCTCTGCTAGAAAACGCAGCCCCTGAGCTCGTTGGAGGTCACCTCCTGTTAGCCCATGTAGTAAATCCTTCCGGTGCTGGGGGCACGTTTTATCTCCCCAGAAATGGGCCCCTTTTCTCACGCAGCACCGTGCCACCAGCACCCTCTGTGCGTCACCGGGAGGCAGTGTTACATTCCAACCGCTGCCCCGTGGGCACCCTGTGACATAGGGCGGCACCCCTCGGAACTTGGGGGACAATCTCAGCCCCTTGGTTCTTGACCGTGGCAGGTGGTCTCCAGCACTGTGGGGACAAGGGCATGAGAAAGGGGACAGAAAGCACTCCTCCTGTGTGGAGCACACCGCCCACACTCTATCAGCTGTGACCAATATTACTAATATTTTAAGTCACGATACAGTGCATGCGCACATGGGGAAAAGAGAGAGGCCCCTTCCCCAGGGTCTGTTCATGCCGCGGCCCTCTTCCTCCAGTCCTCCAGCTTGTTGAATCCTGGGCCTCTACACACTTGCCTGGCATATTTCAGGTTGACCAGGCCAGGGACTCGAACCATGGTCACCACGTGGGACCCACTTCTCTTGAGCAGTGTGTTATCACTACATCATGGAGTTAGCCTCTTATTTTTTTCTAAAGAATTATTTTATTTAACTTTATTTACTTATTTTAATTTGATCAAAGAAGGACAGGGTGAGAGAGGAAAATGAGAAAGCAAGCCACCAGGTTCAGGACTCGAACCATGGTTGACCGTGTGGGAGTCTAGCGTCTTAACCACCACACCACCTGCAGGCCCCCATAGCCTCTTATTTTTTGATCTGTATCATTATAATGCAAAATCATCATTTACTCAGTAGTCCTCTATTATTGGACACTTAGGTAATTTACTCAATTTCCCTTAAGGAAGAAGGCTGCCGTTGGTATCCTGTTCAAGAAATCTTTGACAAATCCTCAGTTATCAACCTAGCGTAATTTCTGGGAGGAAAGGCATGCCAGATTTAGGGCCCGTGTTGCATGCAATTACCACACACTTGGTGGCTTAAAACAACAGGGATAGGTTCTCTCACATTCCTAAGGCCAGAAGTCCAAGGTCAAGTTGATAGGGCCACACCCCCTGGAAGGTTCTGGGGAGCCCTTCCTTGCATCTTCAGCCTCTGTGAGCGGCCACCACTCCTTGACCTGGGGCCTCATCTCTGCACTCCCGGTCACGTGATCACATCACCTCCTCTTCTGTCTCCTCCCCCATGTGTCTCTTACATAGGCATTTGTGTAGGGTTTAGGGCCCTCCTGGATAATCGTCAACATCCTTACTCAGTTACATTCACAAAATGTGTCCCTTTTCCAAATAAGGCAGTACTCCGGGATCCTGTCTGGGAGCCGCCTCTAACCCCTTACATACTCCTACCTAGGGAAGAGGACCGCTTTTCCCGCACCACACAGGAGATGCTAATCTTTCTGAAATTTTTGACCAGCTTGATATGGAATAAGGATATCTGGGGGCCGGCAGGTGGTGTAGTGGTTAAGGCGCTGGATCTCCACGTGGGCGAACGTGGTTCAAGTCCCAGATCCGATGATTTAAGACTCATGCCAGGCTTGTGTGTGTACTTACCCAAAATTCTAGGAGGAGAATGGAAGAGAAGAGATTGCAGCATGACCATCCCCCTGGGGAGTGATTTCTCACTTTCCCTCTCTCTGTCTCTGCCTGTCTCTCTCTCTCTGGTAAGTGCATGCACGCTGTGGCAAAAATCTTTTTTTAAAAAAAGATATCTGGTTCTTTTTTTCCCTTTTCTTTTCTTTTTCTTTTTTTTTGGAGAGGTTTTTGCTATAGGGCACGTGCACTCGCCAGAAAGACAGAGAGAGGCAGAGAGACAAAAAACCAGAAATCGCTCCCAGTGGGGATTGCCATGTGCAATCCCTTCTCTTCCATTCTCCTCTCAGGATCTTGAGCACGCACGCACACGAACCCGGCATGAGTTTAAGCCACTGGGTCTGGGACTCGAACCACTGTTGACTACTTGGGAGTCCAGTAACATAGCCATTACGCCAACTGCTGGTCCCTCCTTTTACTTTTTTTTTTTTTTCTCCTCTTTTTTTTTTTTTTTTTGGAGAGGTTTTTCGCTATAGGGCGCGTGCGCTCGCCAGACAGACAGGGAGAGACATAGAGACAGAAAGCGAGAAATCACCCCCCAGGGGGGATGGTCACGCCACAATCCCTTCTCCTCCATTCTCCTCTCGGGATCTTGGGCACGCACGCACACGCGCCCGGCGTGAGTTGTAAGCCACCGGGTCCGAGACGCGAACTGCGGTCGACTACGTGGGAGTCCAGCGACATAGCCATTACGCTAACTGCTGGTTCCCTCCCTCCTTTTACTTTTTAAATCACCAGAGGGTGTGTGCATTTTTCAAAGACAGAGAGAGGGAGAAAGCACCGATTGGTAGGATATGGTAGCGCCACAATCCTTTCCCCTCCATTCCTCCATCCTGTTGGGATTTGGGGCACACATGCACATGCATTCATGTTTTTCAAGCCAATGGAACTGGGATTTGAACCTAGGTCAGCCATATGGGGTATGGTTCCCTTAACCACTAGGCTATGGGGCTGCTTAAGCTGTCTCATTTTTTGGTTTTGTTTATTTATTGGCTTTTTCAGTTTCTGCAAGCACTTGCTGGAGAGAGAAAGAGACAGACAGAAAGAGAGGGAATTACCCCCCAGGAAACAGGGCCACACCACAATCTCTTCTCCTCATTCCTTCTCTCAGGATTTTGGGCACACATGCACACACACACACGCCCCATGTGATTCCCAAGCTGCTGGGTCTGGGACTCGAGCCATGGAGTCAGCCATATGGGATCTAGCTTCCTTAACCTCCATGCCACCTGCTGGCCCCGGAACTATCTTGCTTTAAGGTTTCTTTTGCTATTAGTGAAGATAAACCTACATTCATGTGCTGACTGGCCATTTGCCTTTCTTTATGAACTACTGATTCCTGACCTTCACCCATTTCCCTATTATTACTCATCGTCTTATAGATATGTGAGAACTCCTTATAGATCTTTATCTTTAACACTTTATCACCTCTCGTAAATATCTTCCTAATAGGTCACTCGTTTTTAGTTTTTTCATAGTTCTTCAATGTATATAACTTTTAAACTTTTTTGTAGTCAGAGCTTCAAGAGGATTTTACCATTAGCTGAATAATTAAACAGGTTCCTCCCATTGCATTATCTTCATCTAGCGTTTTTACTGTTCCACTTTTATATTCGAGTTTTTGTTTCATCTGCAATTTGTTTTAGTTATGGCATATGTTAAGGCTAACGGCCCCTCCCCTACCCCCAAATATTGAACACTTGTCTTAATACCACTTAATAAATAGCCTGTCTTTCCCTTACTGATTTAAAGTGATGGCTTTGTAATCTGTTAAGCTTGACTTCTGGTTCCAGTAACCTAGCGGACTGGGCTGGCATTGATACTCACGCTGCTGAAGAATGTGGACAAACTTTAACAACAATAACAAAGGTAATTAATCTGGGGAGAAAGGATGGGAGAGCTGTGGGTACTGGAGGTTGGAAAGAGAAAACCGCGCGAGAAGCTCTAGCTGAGGACCCAACAACAAGGCAAGGTCCCTGTTGAATAGGAGCTCACAGCTACAAATACAGACCACAGGATGAAATGATCTACCAAGGGAGGGTTAGCAGACAAACACAAGGAGGATTAGACCAAGAACTCGAGACCCTAGCCCAATCCAGGAGGGACTATAAAACAAGTGTGCATTAAATTACTAGGAGAGAGAGAAGATAAAAAGATGCCATGAAAGAAAAGGAGCTATTTGAAGGAAAAACAAAGATGTTTCTTCACTAAAGAGTGAAAAATGTAGTTGTTGAAATTAAAATTTCAGTGGGTGGGTTAAATAGCAGAGAAGACACCATCGAAGAAATGTTCATAAACTGAAAGACAAAACTGAGAAAATTACCCAGAACACTATAAAGATGAAGAGACAGAAAAAGAATGAAAATAAAACTTCTTAGGACAAAGAGTAGAAGTCCAGCACATGGCTAAGAGAAGTCCTGCACAGAGCTAGACTTTGGAGAGAATGGAGAAGAGATCATATTCAATACAATAATGTCTGAGAACATTCTGGAATTGGGAAAAAACATAACTCCTCACATTTAAGAATTACATCAACCCCAAGAAGGATAAATAGTGGTGAATTTATACCTAGATAATGATACTAGATATGTAATATTAAAGACAGACATAGCCCGCCTTCAGGTGCATGTACATCATGGCCAAAATTCCAAAAGGAGCGAGCGAGATGAAGGAGAAAGGATTGTGGCATGATGACTCCCTGTGAGGACAGCTTTCTTGCTTTCCCACTGTCTCTGGTGAGTGCACACACTTTCCGTAAAAACAAAACAAAACAGTTGTGTATAAAACTAACAGTGAGGGCCAGCTGGTGGCATGTGGTTAAGGTGGCTGGACTGCACGTGGCCGATCACGTGATTCGAGTCCTGGACCCAGCAGTTTGAGAAACATGCCAGGCATATGTGTGTGTCCAAAATCCTGACAGGAGAGAGAGATGGAGGAGAAGGGATTGCAGTGGGACCATTCCCTGTAGGGGGTGCTTTCTTCTCTGCCTCTCTCTTTCTCTCTCTGTCTCTGGAAAGTGCAGAGGACATGCCGCAACCCCTTCTCCTCCATTCTCCTCTCGGATCTTGGGCACACACGCACATACACCTGGTGTGAGTTTAAGCCACCAGGTGAGTTTAACCACGGATGACTACATGGGAGTCCAGCGACATAGCCATTACGCTAACTGCTGGTCCCCCTGGCCTTGAGACTCTCTTTGACCAATGGCACTCTACAGTGACCACTGCAGCAACTAGCACAAGCAGTTTCCCAAACCAGACTCTCTCAGGAGCCCTGCAGCTTCCCCCTCGGCTGTCTTGGAATGCTTCCGCCACTGTGTCCAGAAGCCCAATGTAGACTTCAGGGGAAGGAAACCTCCAGCCAACAGGCAAGGCCAGCAGCCAGATCTACAAGGGAGATCTTCTGAACCCTCCATCCAGTTGTGAGGGCCCAAATGGTGTCCCCTCCACCCACCTAGTTCATATGTTGAAGTTTCAATCCCCAGTACTTCAGAATGTGACTATATTTGGACACAGGACTTTTCAAGAGGGGATTAAAATAAAGCGAGGTCACTTGGGTGGGCTCTAACCCCATATGGCTGGCGTCATTGTAAGAAGAGATTAGAGGGCTGGCTCCGCGGTGCAGCATAAGGTGCTCTCAAGTGATGCTAGGGCCCTTCAGAAGGTGAGAGGTTCAGTTCTCAGCTGACTGTACACACCAGGTACAAGCCCATGGGAGGCGGGTGTGGGACCCTGTTGAAGGTGTCCATCATTCTCTTTTCCTTCTCTCTCTCTCTCCCACTGTCATGAGAGAAAAAATAAACTTTCCTTTTCTTTTTAGTGTGCTATAGGGTGTGTGCACTCTCAGAGAGAGAGAAAGATAAAGTAAGAAATCACCCCCAGAGGGCATGGCCATGTCTTAGCCCCTTCTCCTCCATTCTCTTTTTGGGATCTTGGGCACACATGCACACACTCCCAACATGATTTTCAAGCTGTTGGGTCTGGGGCTTGAACCACACTGTTGGCCAAGTGGGATCCAGCTGCCTAACCTTCATGCCACCTGGCTGGCCCCCCAAAATTGACTTTTTTTAAAAAAGAATTATTTATTTATTTTTATTTACTCACTCATTTATTTGAATTTGACCAGAGAGAGACACACACACAGAGAAAGGGAAAGTGAGAAAGCAAGCCTCCAGGTCCAGGAGCTTTGGTCGGCCACGTGGGAATGTCCAGTGCCTTAACCGCCATGCCACCTGCTGACTCCCAAAAAATTAACTTTTAAAAAAGTATTTTAAAAAGAAAAAGGAGAGGGAACCAGCAGTTAGCGTAATGGCTATGTCGCTGGACTCCCACGTAGTCGACCGCGGTTCGCGTCTCGGACCCGGTGGCTTACAACTCACGCCGGGCACGTGTGCGTGCGTGCCCAAGATCCCGAGAGGAGAATGGAGGAGAAGGGATTGCGGCGTGACCATCCCCCCTGGGGGGTGATTTCTCGCTTTCTACCTCTATGTCTCTCTCTGTCTGTCTGGCGAGCGCACGCGCCCTATAGCGAAAAACCTCTCAAAAAAAAAAAAAAAAAGAAAAAGGAGAGTAGAACACAGACAGGCACCATGTGAAGACACTGGAAGGAGGCATCTGTAAGCCAAGGAGAGATGTCTTAGAGGAGCTAGTCATACCACCATATTGGTCTGGGGCTTCCATCCTCCAGAGTTATGAGAAAATAAGTTTGCTATTTAAGGCACCCAGACAGTGGTATTTTGTTATGGTAGCCACATCATGCTAATGTACCAGTCAGGCCCCACGTGAGAGCAGCCACATGAATGACCCAGGCAAGAGCAGCAGCAGAACCGCCCAGCTGAGCCCAGCCCAAAGAGCAGAAGTGTGAACAGTAGGTAACCAAGCATACTATTACACAATTGTTAATGGCAAGGTCAGGACTCAGGTGTGGGTAAGCCTAGGACTCTGGGCATATGTGTTAACAAGGAAGCCACACAGCCCACCAGAAAATAAAAAGAATAATAATAATAACTAAAACTATCAGCAACAACAAAGGCCAAAAGACAATGCACTAATAATAATACCTTAAAATATTTGCCAACTTAAACTGTCTTTCAGTTAAACTATCTTTCAAGAGAAATGGCAAAATAAAGATATTTCAGACTGAGACAGAGGAACTCAATTATTCACAGATATTTGCTAAAAGAACTATATTTGCTGTCCTTAGGATTGCCTAAGGAATAAGGAAATCAAGCCCTGGATCATGTATGTGATGCAAGTAACAATAAGCAAAGATGTTAAAACATGGGCAAAATCTATATAAGGATTGACTATAAAAATCAACCATGACAACCACAATGTTAGATTAAAACCTGGTGCAACTGAAATATTAGGCAATCATAACACGATGATCAGAAGGTATGGCTGGAGTTAAATCAGTCCAAGACTTTGTACTATCTAGGATGAGGGTAAAGAATTTCAATTTAGATTGTATTAAGTCCATTATGCATAACAAAAATTTAAAGATAATCTCTAAAAGGCAGAAACGTAATGTGTAACTTTCAAAACAAGAAAGGAAAAGGGAGAAAGGAAGACAATTCAATCAATCCAATAGAGAGCAAAAATGAAGAGGGAGGGGGCTGGATGGTAGTGAAGCAGCAAAAGAATGCAATACTCTGCAAGACCAAGCCACAAGGGCAAGTTCCAAGTTCATGTCCAGAGATCTCCCTGAGTACACCAGGCATGTACATGCCTGTGATCTGGGGCTGGCTAAGGCTAGGAATGAATAGCATCAAAATCCCACTGGGAGTGCTATTCCCCTTCCCACCTCTGCATATCTTTCACTCATGGAAGAGCTTTTCTTTTTTTTGTAATAAGTAGGAGAGAGGCTACAGCAGGTGGCATAATAATTAAGGCACTGGACTCCCACTTGGTAGGCCATGGTTCAAATTCTAGACCTGGCAGAATCACACCAAGTGCATGTGCATATGTGCCCAAAATCCTGAAAGGAGAAAGGATTGCAGCGTCTCATTTGCTGCTGGTTTTTTTTTTTTTTTTTTTTTGGGGGGGGGGGTTTAAGAATTATTTTATTTAAGCTTATTTATTTATTTATTTATTTAAATTTGACTAGAGAGTGAAAGAGAAGAAAGAGCGAGGAAAAGCGAGAAAGCAAGCCACCAGGTCTAGGACTTGAACAACGGTCAGCCATGTAGGAGTCCAGGACCCCCAACCACCACGCCACCTGCCAGCCCCTGCCGTTGAGTTTTAAAGTAGACAATTGTATTATCCACAAGTAAGGATAATATTTTGCTTTTTAGTGGTTGTCCTTTAATTAAATTTTCTTGTCTTATAGCATTGTCCAGAACTTTCAGAGCAATGTAAAATTATAGAGGCTTTATTTAGTGTTCTTGCCATGTCTTGAACATTGCTAATAATGTTTCCGGTACTTTAATGTTAAATATGATGTTGATTCATGGCAAAAAATTAAAACATTAAAAAATCTATTTAAGAGTTTGTTGTAAAAAATCAACAGCAGTAGTAACAAATGTTGGTTGAAAACACAGTGGAATAAAATTATTAGGCAGTCATAACATGGTGATTTGTAAGGTATGATTGGAGGTAAATCACTCCAAAACCTTGCAGAAAGATAGATATTCTTCATTGTTGAATTAGTCAGGATAAGTTAGATTTGGTGCAGTAACATAACATCAAACTCTCATGGTTTCTTGGTTGTACTAGGTCTAACGTGGTAACTCTTTGGGACTGCTGTGATTGGCTCAGCATTGTAACTCCACATGACAATTTTTTTTTCTTTTTTGAGAAAAGGGAAATATAATTAGAGAGTTCTGCATCCACAATTAAATGTTTCCACTTGGAAGTGACACATATAGCTTCAATTCATACTTTATTGGCTAAAGTAAATTACATGGCCCAGCCTAACCCCAGTGAAAAGTGCAATTCCAGCCTAGCAGGTCTGGAAAAGTCATGAGTACTGCAGATGTCACCATAACCATGTTGAGGAAAGATCTTTCATTATTTATTGTTTGAAATTTGCTAGAGGGAATGTGCTCTTATAGGAGAGAGACAGAGTGGGAGAAAGGGAAAGTGAGAAATATGGGGAATGGTCATGCCATAATCTTTTCTCCCTCATCTTTCCCTCCTTTCAGGATTTTGGACACACATGCACACACACACACACACACACACACACACACACACACACACAGCTGGTGTGTTTCTCAAGTCGCCAGGACCAGGACTCGAACCAAGCAGCCAGTCATGTAGGATCAGCTGCCTTCACCACCACACTACCTAACTGGTCCTCTACCTTTTCGATTTATTCTGTAGTATTAGGTTTTTTGGTTTTCTCCTACTTGTTGGGTTGGTTTTGGTTATATGTATTTTCCTATAAAAATGTCCATGTGTTTATTTTTTCAAATTTATTATCATAAGGCTTTATTTAACATCATTTAATTTTTTAAATTTCCCTTTTCATTTCTGTTATTGTGTATTTATTTCTCTCTGCTAATTTTCTTTGGATCTCCTAGAAGTTAACTTAATTTATTAGACTTTCAAAAAACTAAGTCATTCGATTATTTTTTATTTCTATTGTTTTTCCTTTCCTAATAGATTAGATTCTGCTTCTTATCTCCGTTCTTTCTTCCTCCTTTCTTTAGCATTATCTTGTTATTTTTCCTAATTTCTTGAGTTGAATCTTCATTTATTGACTTTTATGAATTTCCCAAGAAATTCATAACATTGAGCTATGAATTTCCTTCTTATAACATTTTAACCACCTTTTTATATATTTAGGTATGTTTAGATATGTGATATTTGCAGGGTTAGTTCTTTTAAATAGTTTGTCATCTAGGTTTTATTTAAAGTTATTTATGAAAATGGTTTTTAATTTTCAAATGGTTGACTTTTTAATTTAAACTTTTGTTAATAATTTCTAGCTTAATTGCATTGTGGTCAAAGACTGAGGTTCTCATGCTATCTGCTTTGAGGATTCTATTGAATTTTTCTTTATGGCTTAATATATGATCAATTTTCATAAATGTTTGATGGGTTCTGAAAAAGCAATGTGTATCTTTTATTTGTCAGGTACAAAGTTCGACGATCAAATCAACCTTTTTAATTATATTATTCCAATCCTACACAAACATGAAGGGGATGCTATTTAAACGTGTGTTTAGAGTGTGTTAAAGCCACTTCTCCTCCTCCCCCGGCGGTTTTGTGTTTGACCTTGAATAGCCGGATGCCTAAGTTACTGCTCTTCCTGGGGACAGCCATCGCTGTGGGACAGAAAGGGTCACAGCAATCTGATTTTTACTGTGACTTGTACCCTTCATCAATACAAATGACCTCCTGTCCCATCTCGTGATTTTTGCCTGCAAGTCTTTATCTGATACAAATATTATTGCCTTTGCTTTCATTTGATTTGCATTCCCCTCATCTAACTATGCCCAATCTTTTATTTTAATCTTTTCATGTCTCTCTCTCTCTTTTTATACATTTAATCACTGTGTATCATTACAACATACTAAGTGAATTTTCCTACCCCAAATACACTGCATATCGGGCCAGTCAAAGATTTTTCCTGTCTCTTGGTTTTAAGTTTATTTCTTGTGGACACCGTGTGGTTGGATTTTCATTTCCGTTTTTGTTTTATCCAATCGGAGAGTCTTCGACATTTTACTAGGAAAATGTAATGCATTTACATTCATTACTAGCATGGGTATGCTGGATCTCATCCCCAGCCTCTTCACTTTTGCTGTTCATCCTGATAGCTGTTTTCTTCGGTTTTCTGCATTTTGTTTTGTGGACTCTGGTTTTTGCCTGACTCTTCCCCGGACTTTCTTTACCAGGTATTTCCTCTCTGATTCCGGGAGAAGTGATCTATGTCGTAAAGTGTCTTTGTCTATAGGTGCCTAATTATCTGAGAGAACTGGGAAAAGTGCCTCAGGAGGCCCTCTTGTTTAAAGTGACCGTCAGGTCCCCCTACTTTTATTTTATTTTTCCTTTTTTATGCCAAAGGGCACATGTACACAGTTGGGTAGAGGGAGAGAATGAGAGCACCCCTCACGTAGGGGCCTGGTCGGGCCGAGATACTTTTCTTTTAAAATCTTGCCAAAAGTCATGTGCACTTGCCAGACAGAGACAGAGAGACAGAGAGGGAGGGAGAGAAAGCACATCCCCACGGAGCGTGGTCTCGCCTCAATTCCTTCTCCATTTCTCTGTCCTTTCAGGACTTGCACACACACGCACACGCACACACACACACATCCAGTGTTTTTCAAGCTCCTGGGGCTGGGATCAGAAACACAGTCAGCCACATGGGATCCGACTCGTCTTTACCCCAGGTTACAGGGCCAGCCCTGTGCCACAGTCCTTTTTCCTCCAATTCTCCATCTCGTCATGATCCTGGGCACACGCTGGTGTGCCAGCATGCAAGCTGCTGGGGTGGGACCTGAACCTGCTCGGCAACGTGGAATCTGACTTCTTCGACTACACAGCACTTACCTGCTGTGCTACGAAGCTGACGCCCACCACCTTTTGATCTGTATTTATTTGATTTGAAACTTTAGATCAGATGGTTAAACTATTATTTTTCCATTATATTATTTATTATTTAAGAATAATTTTTGTCATTTCATTCAGTCTGGAAGCAATACCAGTGGGAGCATTCCTTTAAGCAACAAATGCCTCAATTTCCCTCAAAACTACTCAGCTTGGCTCTCTTGTCACTTAGCAGTTAGACACCCTCTAAACCAGCCTAGCTTTGTTCTTTCATAAAGAACTCTCAGGCCAGCACACAGCCTGGTGGTTAAGGCAGCTGGATTCCATATGGCCGACTGCATAGTTCAAGTCCCTACCCAATGGCTTGAGACACAGGCCAGGTATGTGCGTGCGCACGTCTGAAATTCCTGCGAGGGAGAGAAGGCTTTGCGTGAGACCATGCCCTACGGGGCAGGGGCGAAGTGCCTGCTCCCACTCCCTCACTCTCCCTTCCTCTCCTTCTCTCTCCCTCTCTCTGGCCAGTGCACGTGCCCTCCAGCAAATTAAAAATACTACTAATAAATAAACAATAACTCTCTTCCCTTCCTGGAGGCACAGACAGCGCGTGCATTATTTGCATACCTCACCTGGTCTCCGTACGCGGTGAACTTCCAACGTGCATGTTCGGATCGCTGTTTCCTCGTGACGCACAGGTGTGTTGCCGTTCTTTGCATTCCAAGCCTGTCTTCTGGCCTTCTTCAGGAATCCTGGCTGAGTTGCTGCCTCCTGCTCCTCTAGCCTGCGTCCTCGTCCTCGTCCTCGGCGCCTGCTCTTGCCGGGCGTCGGCCTCTCAGTTTTGGCCACACTATTGAGGAAGCGTTTCAAACCCGGCCTTCCCATCACTGATTTACACGGGTACTTCAAAAAGTGTGCAGGAAAACGGAATGGAAGTGTGAGCTGACTTTGGTGGAAAAAAAAAAAAAAAGAAAAAAGAAAGAAAGAAATCCATGCATAGTTTTTCCATGAAACACCTTTTCTCTGGACTCTGAAGGACCCGCCTCTTTTCTGCATCACGCGTTCTGCTTCGTGTTCGTCTCTGGCATCTCTGGAGCGCAGAGGTATCAGCAGGGCTGGGTCCTGGGGAGGCTCTGGGGCTGTATCCATCCCGGGCTCCTCTCCTGGCTCCTGGGGCTGCCAGCGATCCTTGGCCTGGCTCTGTTTCTCTTCTAAAACCACTTTTTAAAGTTCTTTTCTTTAATGAGAGAGAGATGAGCACCCTCATCTGGGGCCTCCCACCTCGCCCTTCCCTCGCCCTCCAAGTTCCCAGCCAGCCAAGGTGACACACAGGTCAGCAGGGGAGCCGAACCACGACCTACCTCACGGATCCAGTGGTGTTACCACGGCACCACCCCGCCGGCCTCTTCTTTTTTTAAAAAAATTTGCCGTAATGCGTGTGAGTTCACAAGAGAGACACAGAAAGTGAGCAAGCAGCGGGGGACAGCCACCCTGCAACCCCTGCTCCTCCATTCCTTCTTTCAGGATTTTGGGCACATATGCACATACGCCTGGTGTGTTTTTCAAACTGCTGGATCCAGGACTGGAACCTGCAGTCAGCCATGTGAAATCCAGCCACTTAACTACCCCACCATCAGCTGGCCCCCTTCACTTCTTAAAAGGACACTTACGTTGGGTTTGGGGACGTCCCAGCTAATCCAGAATGATCGTGCCCTGATTTCTTTATGTCTACAAAGACTCTTTTCAAGTGAGGCCCCATTCATAGGCACTGGGAGTTAGAGCTGGGACGTGTCTTCTTGGGGACCACGGCTCGTCCCACCACACCACCCCAGTCCCTTTTCAGAGCCTCGGCTGTCCCCCTGTGTGCCTGGCTGTCTGATGTCTCCCCATTCCAGTGGGCAGGGGTCACACCTTTCTGCTAAGGCGGCCTCCCAGTTTCCTGATGTCACGTTCGCGTCCCAGAATACCTCGCCACGAAAGCCTCCTTCCTGCCCCCTTCCTCCGTGTGGCCAGGGACGCCACCCTAGTCACCTTGCACATCAGCACCTGAGACAGGGAAATGACCCAGTTTTCAGATGGGCACCGACTCCAGGTCCCTGGGTGGGAGCACGTGGTGGGGAGGTGCTGGGTGCCTGCCTGTTCCTGTCCCGTCTCTGTGATGTGACCGTCTCCAACGCTGTCCCCCACCGCAGTGGTTCCTGGGTGCCGCTCCCAGTGTCCGGCCTGAGGCTGGCCGCGTGTCCGTCCCCCCCACTCACAGGGGTGTCTCTGCCTTCCGGACTGTTCAGCAAAGGAGGGAGGCTCTCGGGGGGGTTCTCGCTAGGTGCCAGGCGCACTGGCGCTGTCGTTTCTGTCCGTTTACACCCAGATTTGCTCACACAGGCGCACATTCAGGCCTTCTGAAAAGGCACCCCCGCCTGCCCCGGCCAGCTTCACAGGGGACCTCGAGGGAAAGCTCCCGAAAGCTGGGCGAGTTTGCAAGGACAGAAGGGTATGGCCTGCCAGAGGCCGCCCTCTCCTCCCTTCCCAGGATTCCTGTTCCCCAAGTTAGCTCCCCGGACAGCTACACCGGCTTCCTGAGCGCCCCGCTGCTTTGGCAGCAGGTAGTTCTGGGGAAAAGACAGGCCGGGGGCTCCCCGCCCTCAGGCGTCTGTTTCTGTGGCCTGGCTTCAGCGCCACCCGCGCTGCTGATCTTATTGCACCATAACTAGCTAGCTGGCAGCCTCACGCGGGCAGGGACAGTGCCTGTATCCTCAGTGGCTAGTACCACTGGGCCAGGGCAAGGCTACCGGGCAGAGAGCCCCTTGAGCTGGGCTTTGAGGGGTGAGTAAGAGTTTGGGGAAAATAGGACAAGAGGGGACAGCTTCTGTCTCGGGAGTCTCCTCAATCCAGACCTCACGCTCCCCGCTGGCTTTGTTCTTACTGAGGTTTCTGCTGCCCCGTGGGGCACGCTGCTCTCTGGCTCTCCGAGAAGGCTGGCAGCCCCAGGGCTGGGCGGTGCTCGGTCGAGGCCTCCTGTGCCATGTTTCTCCAAGCGCGTGCACGGACTTGTCCCCGCGGACGGGACAACCAGGTTTCCCTGAGAGTGGGCAGGACCCCGTGCCCTCCTCTGGGCACCCCTTCTCCAACCTGCTCCTCCTGCTTTAAGCAGATATAAGTGGTGCCAGCCCCCCGTGGCCGCCTGGGTTGCCGCTGGCTTTTCCAGCGGTCCATGCCTGGGTCTCCTGGACGTGAACCAAAAGCCATTTGCTTTGGAGGCAAGGTTTGAGTCAGGCCCAGCTGGGCTTCCCCAGCCTTTATTTGCCCGATCCTATTAATAATTAACGGCACCGTAATGAGAATTGCTTTTAATAGAATCTGCTGCCTTCACTGCGTTCTGCTCCTCGCCAAGGGCTTCCCCCAGAAGGATTCACGCTCACATGGCTGTGGCTCCTGCCACGGGCGGGAAGCTGGTGGCCCGCCCATGTCCTTCACAGCTGCCTCTCCACCCCTGGACCCCAGCTCTGACCCAGCCACAAGCCATGACCCTCGACCCCACAGCCTCTCTCACTCCCCTGCTCTCTCCTGCCCCTCCCTGAAGCCCTGCCCGTGGGGCCCTTGAAGTTGCCACGGCATAGAGAGGCTGCCCGGTCCTGCCTGGTCGAGCGTGACTGTCACGCCCCATCCATCACAGAGCGAGCTGGTCCTGCAGGTCAGGGACAGCGCAGGCAGGGAGCTGCCATGGCGGGGGGTGGGGGGGAGCAGGACACGCACACCCTCCAGACCCAAGCGCCCCGAAGTAAGGGCCGTGAGACAAGCATAGAGGAAAGGGCCTTGCCGGGCAGGATTTGGGGACCATGGGACAGTGCCACCCCTCTATAGCCCAGTTTCTTCATCTGCAGAAGAGAGATGGAGATGCCCCGCCACCATCTAAGAGAATGGGGAGTGAATGCAGGGACACTAACATGGGGGCAGGAGGGGACTCCTTAATAGTCCAGGAAACTCTCCACAGGGGACCCAAGTTTTAGCTACTGGAGACACTATTCACCCTTTTTCTTTCTTTTTCTTTTTCTTTTCTTTTCTTATTTTATTTTATTAATTAATTAATTAATTTATTTATTTATTTTTTAGAAGTTTTTGCTCTAGGGTGCATGGCTTGCTGGAGAGACAGACAGAAAGTGAGAAATCACCCCTCAGGGGGATGGCCACGCCTCAATCCCTTCTCCTCCAGTCTCCTCTTGGGAGTTTGAGCACGCACACACACGTGTCCAGTGTGAGTTTGAAGCCACTGGGTCTGGGACTCAAACCGCAGTCAACTACCCTGGACTACATCCAGCAAAGTAACCATCGCACCATCTGCTGGTCCCCGATTCGGGTGTTCTTCATGATGTCAGGCTGAGAGACTAGCAGGGGACCACTGCTGCATTTGTGTGGGGTTAGCTCAGACCCAGGGGCAGGAACCACATGGGTGTGGAGCTCGGCCCCCACAGCCAAGGGACTCCCCAAAAAAGGCTGTGCCTGGAGCCCTCTGGATCCTGGGGAAATGCTGATTCTGGGCTCTGGAGCAGGGCTGAGATGCTGCGTAACCGATCAGCGGCAGGTGGGGAACACTGGGGAACACGGGAGAAGAGGGCTTGAGGCCACGTCAGGTTCGGGTCTGTGGGGAGTGGAAGGTTCAGGGTGAACCATGGTCCCCTCCTGTGCTCGAAGTTCAGCTGGGCTTGGCATCCGTGAAGTCAGAGGCCAGCAGTCACATGCTCCCAGTGGGGACAGGTGCGTGATGATCATTTACAATTTTCTTTGGTGTGTCTTAATTTCAAAATTATCCATAGTCAACATGCGTTATTTTTATAGATGGAGGAAAATGTTTGTTTTTAAGAACAAATGTTCTTAGGGCTGGTAGGTGCCATGTTGGTTAAAGGCACTGGATTCCCACATGGCCCATCATGGTTCAAGTCCCAGACCTAGCAGCTTGCTTTCTCGCTTTTTTTCTTCTCTCTCTCTCTCTCTCTCTCTCTCTCTCTCTCTCTCTCTCTCTCTCTCTGTCTCTCTCTCTCTCTCTCTGGTCACATTAAAAAAATAATAATAACAACAAATGTGATTAAATAAATAATTTTTTTTTAAAGAAAGGATCAAATGTTCTCTCCCTATCCCTACACAACCAGGTTAGGACTCCTGAGAAGACAGGAATCTGCACGGGGGCCAGGAGGCTTGGGCTGCCCCCTCGGAGCCCTCACCACAGGCCTGATGCAAGACATGCCCTCTAAACCCAGCGTCGCCCCACCCCCTGAACTCAGCAGCCCGGAGAACCAGGAGCTCTGAGGGGTGAGTGACCTCCAGGGTCTCCTGACTCCCCACGGCAGACATGCGCATTAGCATCGGTATCTCTTCCTCACTGAAGGACTTGGGCCACCAGTCAGGGCAGCCTCACCAGAAATCTGAGAACACAGGTGATGAAGAGCTCGGAAAATGAGCTGTAGTTTTTATGTCCTGGAAGGTAGTGGGGAGCCACCGAGTGCTCCACATGACAACAAAACGATTCAGGTTGTGGCCTGCTTGGAGCAAAGAACTCCATGCATGGTGGGAGGTGATTAGAACAGGCCTGGTGGCACCAGCAGGTGGTGCAGTGGTGAAGGCACTGGACTCCTACATGGCCAACCATGGTTCAAGTCCCAGACCTGGAGGCTTGCTTTCTCACTTGCCCTCTCTCTCTCTGCCTCTTTCTGGTGAGTACACATTCAAATTAAAAAATAATAATATAAATAATGACAAATAAAATGAAAGACACCAGCATTCTCCACGTGACCTTGGGACACTGCTGCCGCTGTCCCCCTTCACAGGTGTGAGAACTGAGGCTCAGTGCTGGCAGGCGGCACAGCTGGGGTGTGACCCAGGTGTGCATGACTTCAAAGCAGTGCTAGGCTGGTGCGGGCTCTGACTCAGGGGCCCTGGGCTCCAAAAGGTGGGGTACAGAGTCTAGAACGTGAGGACAGGGCTGCAGAGTTCTGGAGAAATCCTCCCGCAGTGCGCAGGGCAGTCAGAATACCAGCCCACGTGGGAGAGCGCTGGGCCCGCCGAGGATGAGTTCCTGGGTTTGTGGCACAGAGAAGGGTATGTGTGATGCACTCACCAGGGTGGGGTTGGGGGCTCTGCAGCTGTCCCTGCCAGGGAAGGCAACCCTAGGACCCAGATTTGTGAGGACTGCTGCAGTGGGATTAGAGCTGGGAGCTTCAAACAGAACCAGCCTGGCCTGGCAGCGGGCCAGGAGCCCAGGCTTAAAGGGGCCGCTGAAATGACAAACAGCCACCCAGTGAGCTCCTTCCCTGCAGAGGGCCAGTCTCCCAGCGCCTTCACCGCCTGGACTGGGCCACCAACCTGCACTGGAGCAAGGGCGAGGGCCCGGCCAGGAGGAAGTGGCGTCTGTCAGAGGGCTGCGCCCACACACAGGGAACACCTGGGTTTGAGGTGGAGGGAGCAGGGAGCGATGAGAAGACCCTCCTGGTTGGTGACCCTGAGGGTTCCCAGACCCATCCTGCTCCTTCTGCTCCCTCGAACTCATAGAGCAGACCCAGAAATGGCTTATGGGGAGGTCCAGACAGCCCGCGGGGCCATCCACCTGCACCTCCAGGCCTCAGCTTTCCCACCCCTAGAAGAGAGAAGGACAGGGAGAGGTAAAGGAAGCAGCTTCGAAGCAGCTGAACCCCAAGGTGCCTGCCTCGCCAGGTCCGGCCAAGGCTGGGTCACCACGAGGCCAGGTCCCAGCTCAGGAGAGTGGAGCTCTGAGGCGTGCAGACTCCCTGTTAGGGTGGAGCCCCGAGGTGTGTGATCTCCCTGGTCAGGAAGGAGCGCCCCGAGGGCTGCGGACTCCCTGGTCAGGGTGGAGCCCCGAGGTGTGCGGACTCCCTGGTCAGGATGGAGCCCCCCGAGGGGTGCAGACTCCCTGGTCAGGGTGGAGCCCTGAGGTGTGAGGACTCCCTGGCCTGGGATTCCCTGGCCAGGGCCTCGCCCAGACAGAGAACTCATCCTCCGCCCTGGGCCCTGGGCTCTAGGCGGCTCTTGCTCAGGGGGTCTGTAACTGATTGGCTCATTACCATCCCAGCCCCTTCTCCCAGTCAGCCTCCCAGAAAGCCTCCTCCCTCACCCCCCACCCTGGCACCCCAGGCGCCCCACCCACTGCCACCTGCCCCCCAGGATTCTCTGGCTGGACCTGGGGTTCTAGGATGGGAGAGACTTTGGGGAAGAGGGGAATAGAGACAGAGAGATGGGGGAGCCACTGAGAAACGGAGACACAGGGGAAGACAGAGGGAGACACAGATTACCCCGTCCCCATTACAGAGACAGAGACCCACACACAGGGAGAGACCTAGCAGCAGAGAGAGATAGAGGTGGGGAAAAGGAGGGTGGGAGAGACAGAGACACCCCCACCTTCAGAGAAGAGAGATAGAGACAGAGACACACAGGGAGGGCCAGACAGGGAAATGGTCACCTAGCCATTTGCAGACCAGGGAGAGACGGAGACAGCACAGAGATGGGGGTGGGCAGGAGGGGGGAGGGGAAGGACTGCAGGAGGAGGAAGAGAGGAGGAAGAAGCCTGCACCCACCACAGCCCCACGGAGGGCCCAGGAGGGCCCCGAGCCCCAGGGTGAACTTGGAAAATAAATATTTATAAATTGAGAGTTTCTAAATTCTTTTCGCATTTCTGTAGTAAATTATTCATCTGTGTATCTCCCTCTCTCCTCCCATCTGCATAGGGAGCTG
This sequence comes from Tupaia tana, assembly GCA_026018925.1. Taxonomy (NCBI): domain Eukaryota; kingdom Metazoa; phylum Chordata; class Mammalia; order Scandentia; family Tupaiidae; genus Tupaia; species Tupaia tana. The sequence goes on along the minus strand of JAKSZU010000013.1, from coordinate 101,716,941 downwards.
GGGGGGAGTCCTTTCTGTGCTCCCCCTGCTCCTCCCCGTCCTACCCTGCCCCGCCCCTCCGCACCCTCCCCTCCTCCCTTCTCTCCACATACCCCCACCTCTCTCCTCTCGCTCCTCTCCCACCCCCGCGTCCCCTCTCCTCTCCTCCAGCCTCCCCTCCGCAGTCGTCCTCTCCTCCTCCAGTCGGGCCTGCGGGAGGCGGTGAGGAGGGTCGCCGCCCGGAGGTGACTGGCTGCCTTACTCTGGGTTTCTTCCCTGTCTTAAATAAGAATAATCACAGGAGTCAGCCAGGCTAGGATTAAAGCCCGCCGTCGTCGCGGCAATCTGGCACCCCCAACCGGGACCAGGGAAATCTTCCTCCGGAGCGCTGGGCACAGGGTGTGTGTGTGGGGGGGGGGGGGGGGGGGGGGTCTGAGTGAGCAGGGCTGCGGTCCGGAGGACCTGGGCTGGGCCTGCCCTGGACCAGCGACAAGCCCCGCAGCCCCGGCGCCTCTGTGGGAGCGGCCAGGGACTCGCTCCTGCTCTGGGGCCCAAACTCCGAGTGGGGAAGGCTCAGGGCCCCTCCCGCTGGCCCGCAGCTGTCAGGCGCCAGGGAGGAACCGGAGTTCCTGAAATTGGGCGGGGACTGGGGAAAGCGCATCCAGACACACCACCACCCCCAGACTCGCTGGTGCCTAGGCCCAGTGGTGGCACCACTCTCAGCCTGTGGCCTCGGCTTCCTCTTCTGCTAGCTGGGCCCACGAGGCCTTGCTGTCCTTGACCAAGGACAAGGGTCCTCCTTCCTCCCTGCAGTCACCCTGCAGACTGCCACTGCTGTACACGTGTGCCACGTGCTCCCTGCTGTGCTGTCACCCCGCCGGCACCCTCACCTCTGATCCCTGCAGAACCTCCTCTCCCAGCGAGGGCAGTCCCCATGGGATGTTGGATCCCAGAGCTCGTGCTGCCCGCTGCCCTGAGACCAGCCCGCGAGTCAGCAGGAGCAACCTGGGGGCTCTTCAGGGCCTGCATCTGCGTCCTTCCTGCCCTCCTCCCAGCCTGGCAAGCAGAGGGTAGCACTCCTCTGGCCTCTCCCTGCTGGGTGAGTCCTGGGTTCCAGTTCTGACCCTGCATTTGCCCTTAGCCTGTGTGGGGGGGTGGCCCCGAGTTTCCTTTCAGCCTCCCTCCCCCGCGTTGAGGGTCCCTGTTAGTGCCGTCACCCATGCAGGTGGGGCCCACGTGCTCCTGCCCAGAGCCAGCAGCTGGTCCCTCCCACACCACAGAGGAGGCTGAGGCTTGGCGTGGACTTGCTGGGGCCAAGCAGGGGCCCCAGCCAGGTGTGGTCTTAGTGACACGGATAGGCGTCTTCAGCCACCTCCTGCGCGTCCCACAGGGACACCCTAGTGGGAAGGAGGCCCCTGAGGCTAGGGCCGCCCAGCCTGCCCTAGCGGTAGCCAGCCAGGCCGTCCAGGCCCGTGAAATCTCCCATCTGAAATTTCTTCTAAGGTGAGAAGTGGCCACTGGGGTCACCCTGGGGACGTGACCCCTGGGTATTCACCTGCCATCAGTCCTTGAGGCCAGCGACACCCACGTGGGCCTGAGCAGTGGCCGGCAGCTGTTTCGTAGGCTCCAGGGGCCCAGCCCCTGCTCTGCATCCTCTGCCTTTCAGTGTGGCCTTGGGTAAGAGTCATTTTGAGAAGTTAAAAAAGAGCAGGTTGATGGGGCGGGCAGGTGGGTGGTAGATAGAGGCACCAGATTCCCACATGGCTGAGTGTGGTTCAAGTCCCGAACCTGGTGGCTTACTTTCTCACTTTCCCTTTCTGTCTCTCTCTGTGTCTATCTGGTCAAATTAAAAAATAATAACAAATGGGGGACCAGTAGTTAGCGTAATGGCTATGTCACTGGACTCCCACGTAGTTGACCGTGGTTCGAGTCCCAGACCCGGTGGCTTAAAACTCACGCCGGGCGCGTGTGCGTGCGTGCCCAAGATCCCGAGAGGAGAATGGAGGAGAAGGGATTGCGGTGTGACCATCCCCCCTGGAGGGTGATTTCTCACTTTCTATCTCTTTGTCTCTCTGTCTGTCTGGCGAGCACACACCCTATAGCAAAAACCTCTCCAAAAAAAAAAAGTAAAAAATATAATAACAAATGGAATTAAATAAATAATTCTTAAAAAAAAAAAAAAGAGCAGGTTGAGTCAGGACAGTGGGTGAGAAACAGCTCAGACCCACCGTGCATAACGAGGGGAGCTGTTTGGGACAGAGAGCTGTGGCCTCCTGAAGCCCCTCCTTGTGTAAGTCAGCTCTCCCCAGGCTGCCACCCCAGGGCCAGCAGACAGGAACAGAGCTGCGGTGCGGGTGGCCTGGATCTCAAAACTGTCCTTGCAACAGGCCCATCACGAGGGTTCTGCTGCACCCAAAGTGTGGGGGAGCAGAGTGGGGCTCAGAGACCTTAAGTCACTTGCCTAAGGTCACTCAGCCAGGACAAGACTCAACTAGGACACTCTTGGATCTACCTGACTCCGAGGCCATGAGGGACACTGCCAGGCCCTGCAGGCACTCACCCTGGGGGTGACGGGCTGCTGTTGGATGCTCCTGGAAGGATGTGGTCCCCAGAGTGTGGAAGCGAGGCTGCACGGGCCCATTTCGCTTACTGCGCTCGCCCCACCCCTGTCCCAGCACCACGCGCCCTGGAGCTGGGCCTCCTCTCCGAGAGACGAGAGACGGGGGCCAGCCCCTGCCAGTCCTGAGCTCTCTCTTCCCTAGAGACAAACGCTCTCCCAGGCAGCTCCTGAGGCCTGCGGGTTGATCCAGCCTCCACCAGACACTTAGGCCCACCAGCCCAAGCTGGAGCCCACCCCACTATGCCCTCAGACGTCAAGGTTGCCCGATGGCAGGGCGGGGGGAGACAGAACAGGAAGGCAAAGAAGACACTTGGCATGGCGCTGGCTGGGGGCACAGACTGGGACCCGAGGAATGTGGTGGGTGAAGTCTGTGGGGTGGACGCAACGTCCTCCATAGTAGGAAAATCATCCGGCCCTGGCTTAACTCTCCCAGACCCTGCTAGAGCTGCTCCCAGGCGCTGTGGCACCACGTCCCCGGCAGGAGGGGAGGGGAAGGGGGCTGCTGCTTATGCCCAAGGGGGTAGGGGCAATGGAGAGCTTCAGTCCCGCTCACCCACCTTCAGCAGGAAGGTGCAGCTTTTCAGTCCCAGCGTCATTGTCATCCGAGTGGTTAGCAATGCCAAGGACTTGCAGGAGCTCACCCAAACCTTAACCAGAGCCACCTCTGGGGGAGGTGCTGCCAGTCACCTGTTTTTGTTTGCAATGCTGCTTGATTTTGTGTATTTATTTTGCATAAGGGTGTATTGTTCTTCAGAAGCAATAGTGACATTGCCCCAAAGAGACGACAACTTTAAACCAACAAGTCAAGATGCCCAGAAGCTCTTGCAGAGAGATGAGGTGAGTCTGAGAAGAACAAAGGGAAACGGGACAGGTGGGTGGTTCTGTAACAGGGGAGCCCCAGGAAGGGTCAGTGAGTTTTAGAAAGTTGCTAAAAGAAAACTCTTGGAGACTCTTGGAGGCACATGGGAACCTTCGAGAGAATGCCAGTCAAGACAGGGTCCCTGAGGTTTCCAGGAAGGAGCTGGGATCTGGGGGCCCTAGAGGGCTTGGGCCTTGCTGGGTAACCATGGACACATGCCTCCAGCTCGCAGCACTGGCTCTGTACACTGGGGATGGCAGAGCAACCAGTATGTACTGGGATCAGGGGTCAAGATGGCCAGGGCATGTCTGTTCCCACTTCTCCCCGATGTCCCACTGGAATGCCCTCTGGGACAGAGGACTCATCCCGTTCCCTGCAACTCCAGTCCCGGTTCCATCAGCAACTCTTCCGAAAAGCTCCTGTGACCCTGGAGGCAGCACCTGCCTCCCTAGAGCTGTCAGGTTGTTAAATACACCTACCCTTTGGCCTGGTGATTCCATTTTTAGGAATTTATACAGCAGAAACAGCCGCATGCGACAAGGGAACAGGCACAAGGAAATTTATTGCATTGCCGTTTATAATGAATGTTCCGGAACTTCGGAAACAGCCTAAACTCCCATGCAGAGGGGACTGATTACGTGAACGCGAGGACCATGCAGTGAAGAGTACCAGGATTCTTCAGAGGAGAACGGTAAACCTCGCTTTCATTTCCAAGGGGCATCTAGAGACACAGACCAACTGAGAACGTGATTTCTGGAGCTCCCCATCGTGAGTTCTCCTTCTCAGGACCCACCACCCTCGCGGTTGGGTGAAGCCACGTGACAGATGCTGGCCAGTGTGTTGTGGAGGAAGTAGTGTGATACCCTTTTCCTGCCACAGTGATCTGCAGATAGAGGTACCACATGGAGGTATCCTGGATCCCTGAGTCTTCACATGGAGACCAATTGCCCTGGAGAGTCACGGCAGACTGCTGGATGCGAAACACACTTTGTGTTCAGGCACTTAGATGTGGGGCATATTTGTTACTACGGCAAACCCTAAACTTGCTGACTGATACAAACTTACTTCTGGGCACAAGTGAGGACTGGCCCAGGTCCTGGAAGGACTCTTGGAAAACCACATTCCAGTTTAGGGGACACAGCCCGTGATGAGTCCCTCGACTGTTCCAGGCCTCCCTTCCCCCATGTGTAGGGTGGAGCAGGGGCCGTTTCTCCTCTGATTGAGACCTACACTGTTGTGTTCCAGACTCCAGGGGTTGCTGGGTACTGAGTGCACCCTGTGCTTTGTCTGGTGGGCAGAGCACCTTGGGGGCATCGTGGAGCCCTCACAGCAGCCCCAGGAGGGAGGCACCATCATTGTCGCCATTTCCCCATGAGGAAACTCAGGCTCAGAGAGGTGAGGTCACTTGTTCAGAGACAGCAGCATCTATGATTTTTTTTTTTTTTTATTTTAGGATTTCTTTTAACTTTATTTATTTATTTATTTATTTATTTATTTATTTATTTAAATTTGACCAGAGAGGGACAGAGCAAGAGAGAGAGAGAAAGTGAGAAAGCAAGCCACCAGGTCCAGGACTGGAACCATGGTTGGCCATGTGGGAGTCCAGTGCCCTCAACCACCACGCCACCTGCTGGCCCCATCGTCTGTGATTCTTAACTGTGATTCTAATGCCAATTGCCATCTGGTATTTTCATTTTTTGCAAATGCAACTTTAAAGAAGGCTCATTGTCAATAACTTAGGAGAATTGGGAATAAGGATATTTTTAATTGTGAAAAAATACACATAAAATTTATCGTCTCTGTTTTTATTTTTTATTTTTTTTAAATACCAGAGGGTGTGTGTGAGAGAGAGAATTCCCAACAGGATCTGGGCACACCACCGTCCTTTCTCCCTGTTTCCCCATCTGTCAGGACCTGGCCTGTGTGCCTGTACCCAGCGTGTCGCTGCTCGGCCAGGATCTGAACCTTGGTTGGTCATGTGGGATCTGACTCCCCTGCATAGCACTTAACTGCTGCACTAGGGGGTGGTCCTTCTTCCTCTTCCTCTTCTTCTTCTTTGTTTAATACAGGGGCTGGCTGCGTCACCATCTTCCCTTCTGAGTCCCAGCTGGGACTACGGGTGCACACCCTCACCCACAGGTCTCCCTGTATCGCCCAGGCCAGCCTCGAGCTCGCCATCCTCCTGCCTTAGCCTCCCAGGTTGCTGGGGTGACAGGTGCATGCCACTGTGCCCAGCCTTTGGGTTGGACTGGGACTCACACCCAGGCCTGCCACGTGGCCCCAGCCTGCAGAGGACAGCTTCTTAGTGCACACCGCCACGGTGGGGCCACCTCCACCTTTTCAGTGATACTAAGAATGTTCATGTTTTGTGCAACATCACCCCATCCACCCACAGAACTCTTTGTCTGGCAAAATGAAAACTTCCTACCCATTAGCCAGCAAGTCCCCGTTCCCTCCCCACAGTCCCTGGCAGCCACCACTCAACTTTCCGTCTGAGTTTAAATGCTCGAAGGACCTCACAGAAGTGGAACCCTACTTTACAAGACTTGTCCTTCATGGCTGGCTTCTTTTACTTAGCATAGTGTCCTCGCGGTTCACTGTGCAGCTGAATCTCCTTCCTTTTCACGGCTCAATACTATCCCACTATACGGAGAGACCACGTTTTGTTTCCCTGTTCACTCATCAAAGGACACTTGGGTGGCTTCTAGCATTAGGTCATTCTGCCATGCAGAGGGGTATGCAAATATCTGAGACCCTGCTTTCACTTCTTCTGGGCGTGTAGTCAGACACAGCATCGGTCAATCAGGCCTGGCGGTGGTGGCACAGGGGGCAGGGCACTGTGTGCGCAACACTGGAGCCATGGCAAAGGCCCTGGGTTCTCCTCCAGGGTCTGAGGACGGGTGCTCCCAGGGTCCTGGCTGGCTGCAGGACTGTGGGGAGATCACGGGGTGAGTCTCAGTTGAGGATGCCGTTCTCTCCCCCACTCCCTCTCTCTCCCTCTCTCCCTCCCTCTCTCTCTCTCTCTCCCTCTCTCTCTCTCCCTCCCTCTCTCCCTCTCTCCCTCCCTCTCCCTCTCTCCCTCTCTCCCTCCCTCTCTTTCTCTCCCTCCCTCTCTCTCTCTCCCTCCCTCTCTCCCTACCTCTCTCTCTCTCCCTCCCTCTCTCTCTCCCTTCCTCTCTTCCTGTCTCCCTCTCTCTCCTTCTCTCCCTTTCTCTCTCTCCCCTCTTTCCTCTCTCTCTCCCTCTCTCTCCCCCTCCTTCTCTCTCCCTCCCTGCTCTCTCCCTCTCTCTCTCCCGCTCTCCCTCCCTCCCTCTCTCTCTCAGGAACTATGTAAAGTCTAAGAGAGAATGGCTGGACCACATGGCGGTGCTATCTTTAGTTTTGGAGGCCCCGCCATACTGTTTTCCATGGCAGCTGCGGACTTCGCATCCCACCGCGGAGCACATGGCTCCACTCTCCACATCCTCGCCGACACTGACGTTTTCGGTTTCTCGGTGATAGCCAGCCTCATGGCGCGAGTGCTATCCTCTCGTGGTTTGGCTCTGTTTCCCTGAGGGTCTATGAGGGAATGCGGAGTTTCAAAGTGCCATGGGGAGTCTGCGGTGCATTTCTGGACCTGTGGCCATGGGAGGAAGCAGGGGCCAGGTGCTGCCCCCCTCCTGGGGACATGGCTGCCGCAGCTTAAAATCCTAGGTTCCTAGGGCTGCCATGTGACCTGCGCCCCAGTGACCGGGCTGGGGGCAGAGGCCCCACCCAGCCAGTCCCCAGCTTCTCCAGAACCTCAGCCTCCATGTCGAAACTCCTACTTCCCCTATGGGGCCTGAGCAGGCATTGGGCTGGGCCTTCCCAGCTCTGCTAGCCCTGTGACCTGGAGTCGCCATGGGGGTGGGGCAGACAGTACAGAGAAGGTGGCACCATGGGGAGGAGGAGGTGGGACGTGTCCCCACCTCACAGCATGTCCCCGGCCCCCACATCCAGGCAAGGGCTGGCTCGTGTGTGGGACAAGAGTGCAGACTTCGGAGCCAGACAGACATGGGCCGAGTCCCAGTTCTGCTATTCATGAGCTGCGTGACCTTGGATAAGCCCCGCTCCCCAGCCCTGCTTTCATCCCTGAGTGGCTGGGGTGGTGCTGGCCCCAGGCAGCACTCGCTAAGTGCTTCCTGAGTTATCCTCACCATCCTCACCCTCTTTTTCTTTTTTTGTTAAGACTTATTTTATTTAACTTTATTTGGTTATTCATTTTAATTTGACCAGAGAGGGACAGAGAGAGAGAAAGAGAGAGAGAGAGAGAGAGAGAGAGAGAGAAAGTGAAAAAGCAAGCCACCAGGTCTGGGACCCAAGCCATGGTCAGCCATGGGAGTCCAGCGCCCTTAACCACCACGCCACCTGCCAGCCCGACTCTCCTCCCCTCTTTATCACTGCCACCCACCAGCACAACCAAGTCACGCCTGCATCAGGCCACCCACGGCTCCCCCTGGCGGCAGAGTTGGTCCATCAGGCTCTCGGGGGCTGCCGGACACTGCCTGGACTGACCACGGAGGCTGCCACAGGCCCTTTGCACATGCTGGCCCCTGCCCGGCCCGTGCTCCCCGACCTGCCGACTCCCAGGCCTTCTGCCACTAACTCCCAAGGGGCATCTATTTTCCCGAAGTCTTTCTGGACCCCCTCCCCGCTCCCACTGCCCACCCCCATCCAGAAGGGGACCTTCTCAGAGGCACTCGCAGCCCTGAACTGGGGAGCCCCCTGGAGAACGTTGGTCTCCCTGTGCACTGTGAGGCCAGGCCCTGCCTCTTTTGCTTCCTGTGAAAGATAAGGCTGGCCCCGCTGCCCCCAGAACATTAGCCAAGTTAAATCATGACCGTCCAGGAAAGGCCTGATTTGGGACATGCAGATTCTTCTCAACAAAGGCAAGCCATCCCCGCAGCCCCAGGGGAGCTTCAGCCTCCTCCCTCGGTGAGAGGGCTCCCCTCCAGTGGCCAATAAGGTCAAGGCACTGGAGCAGCTGCTCCTGGCTCCTGCGTGCCCAGCCCACTCCCGCCTGGGGCGGCTCCAGGGCCACCCCTGGCGATGGCTGCCTGGCCCCCAGGAGTCATGGTGGATTGGGGGTGCAGGAGCATTTTCAGCACCCCCAGGCTAGCAAGATCAGGAAACGCCGCAGTGGTCCTTGCTGAGTTCGCAGACCCAGAGCGTTCCGTGCAACAATTCACAGGCAGCTGGGGAATGAGGGGGTGGGCCGCAGCCCGACCCCACCCTTCCTCGAGCCCCCTACCTCGCCCCACGGTCCCCCATTCTTGCGCTGATCTGGTTCAACAGGTATTCATCTAGCGGCTCCTATGTGTTCGGCCCAAATTGGGGGATGCCGCAGTGAAGCCCCCAGATTCTGCCCTGAACGAGCCATTTACACACACCCAGGACTGCTTCGGGGGACGACAGCGGCCCTCCCCCCCCCCCCCTTGAGCTCGCTGGTGCTCTGCGTCTGGGGTCTTGGGTGGGGGGCGGGCTTTACGGGGTCTCCAGGAGTGCCGTCAGGAGTATTCAGAGAGGGGCAGGTACACACATGTCTCTCCAAAATGGACCTCAGTCTAAGGCCTTTTCCAACATGGTGACACAGGGGCTGAGGTGACAGCCACGTTAGTCACCGCGGTTACTGCCGTGGGGTCCCTCCGCTCAGGCCGGGGGACGCAGGTGAGGAAGGGAGGGTTTGGGGTCACTACCCTCTCCAGCAGGACTTCCCTCACACTGAGGGTGAGCCCCTGGGGTGGAGGAGCCGCGGCCCTCAGTGGGGACCAGGAGTCCTCCCCGAGGCTGGGGTGGGTGTCCCAGGAGCTTCCAGACACAGACCCCAGTCCACATGACTAGAGGGAGAAAGAGGAAGGCAGAGGGCAGAGTTCCGGGGACTCCGGCCTATGCCCGAGATTGAGGGGACCGTCGTGCTGCCGCCCAGGAAGGCAGGTTCCCGGCAGGTATGGGGGCGTGGGGGGCGTGGGGCCCACGGAGGGACTCGCAGAGCCCAGAGGGGTCCAAGCAGCCTGGGCCATCACTGCTGTCACCTGAGCCCTCAGCAAAGGAGGGGCCCGGGGTCCCCAGCTTCTTCCCAGCCAGGTCTTTGCCAGGTAGCTTTTCACCAAGCCTGTCCTCCCCAGCCTCCACCCAGCCTCCTCAGCAGCCCCGTGCCCCAGGCACACACACCCTGGCCCACACTTTCCCTCATGCACACTCACAGTCATGCCCCACAGACGACCCTCGCTCACACACACACACCCTCGCTCACACACACCCTCGCTCACACACACCCTGGCCCACACTTTCCCTCATGCACACTCACAGCCATGCCCCACAGACGACCCTCGCTCACACACCCCCTAGCTCACACACCCCTTCGCTCACTCACACACCCTCGCTCACACACACCCTCGCTCACACACCCCTTAGCTCACACACACTCTCGCTCACTCACACACCCCCAGCTGACACACCCTTTCGCTCACTCACACACCCTCGCTCACACACACCCTCAGTCACACATACCCTTGCTCAGTTTCCCTCATGCACTCAGCCTTGCCCCCACAGACACATCCACCCTTACACACACACCCTCACTCACACACACTCTCACTCACACTTTTTTCATGTACGCTCACAGCCTCACCCAGATAACCCACCCTTACACACACACCGTCACTCACACTTTCCCTCACAGCCATGTCCCCACAGCCACACCCACCCTTACACATACACACCCTCACTCACACACCTCATGCACACTTTCGCTCACGCACACTCACAGCCATGCCCCATAGACCCACTCCCTTACACACACCCTCACACACACTTTCGCGCACACACACACACACACACACACACGCTCCCCCACCAGCTCGGGCACCCCTGGCTGGTCCTCCCTGCAGAGGGCCCCGCCCTCATCCAGAGACCCTGAGTCAGGGGAGCACCTCCCCACGGGGTAGTCCACATCTTCAGTGAATTTCAACGTGCAAAAGTGTGGAGGTCACACTCATGCACGTGCATGCGCACGCACACAGCAGGCTTGAGTCCCTTGCTTCCTGTCCAGGATGCGGGGCTCCACATGAGGTGGCAGGCTGCACCCGGCCCCGGAGCCCAGGGGCACACCCCCGAGCCCAGGGCACACCCCCCCCCCAGCAGAGGCCTGGGGTACCTCATCTCTGGACCCTGCCTGTCACCCCTCCCTGCCCCTGCCAATCTGCTGCTAAAAGGACAGAGGCTTTTCCTGGCGAGGGGCACAGACTCCGCTGGGGAGGACCGGAGGCAGGGAGGCCTGGGGGAAGGAAGGGAGAGAAGGCTGAGCCTGCCCCCGGGGGGAGGTGGGAGCCCTCGGGAAATTCGCAGCCAGCTGCCTGCCAGCCACGGAGGAGCTCTGGGCTGCCGTCACCCGACACACAAACACAGTCCCCACTCAGGGGACACACCAGCACACAGCCCTCACACTGGCACACACGTGCGCGGCCCCCAGAGGTCTCTGAGCCCCCCTCTGAGAGGCTTCTGTCCTCGCTGTCCTGCGGCTGTGCTCCCGAGAAATGAGAGGCTCCTTTAAAGGCGCACTGCAGCCTCCACCGTGAGAGAACTGGAGCCCTGGCGGGTTCACTCCGAGGGCCGAGCCTCTGGCGGAGCCGGGGAGGGGACGGGGTGGTCTGGGCAGACTGAGAGCGCGCACGCACGCCACGCCACAGACCAAGGGCCACAGTGGAAGGTTGTGCGGGTCAAAAGCCGGGTCTGGAAAAAACCAACTCGCCACCCACTCACTTTGGGGCCCTTCCCAAGGGACCCTTCTCCTGAGAGCCTCATTTTGCCATCTGCCCAATGGGCGCGATGACGACGACCCAGGGCTAGCGTGAGACGTAATGACGTCATAGCTCTAGTTCCAAGCCCTGGAAGCCGGAGAAAGGAAGTGGGGTGGGGTGGGGGGACGCCCTCCGGCCGCCAGGTGCGCAGGGGCTGAAAAGCACCGCTTCGCCCTGGCTCTGCGCCGAAGCCCAGCCTCCCGGGCCGCGGGCTGCTTATCAGGAGCAGAGCCGCCCTCGCGGCTCCTTTGCCAGGGGACTGTGGGGGCTCCGGCTCTCCCTCTGCCTCCACCGCTGCCCCCAGGAGCACACTGAATTCTCCCGATTCAGGGTTCTACTCCGCCCCCCAACCTACAAACAATTTTGCATATATTTAAATCTCCTCCGCGGGCTCCCAGGCTGGGCCCCCACCCCGGAAAAGAGAGAAAGAATTACAAAGCCCGTCATTTGTCTCCGTCCCCGCACCCCATCTATCAGGGCCGGGAGCCCGTCGCCTCGAATGAGGCGCGCGCCCGGGACGGCCGCTTTAATGGGGCGCCGCGTGTGACTGCAGCCGCGGCGGGCGCAGCCGGCCGGCATTTGCATACATATTAAACGGAGCAGTAAAAAATGCAGACGTGCAAACCATTTGGACGGGCTCCTCGGCGCAGAGCCTGCCAGGAAATCAATCTTCTGGTTTCTTAAAGGAAACCTGCTCGGGAGGAGGCGGCGTTGCCGCACAGCCCGCGGGCCTGGGAGGGGGCATCTTCTGTCCATCTGTCCCTGCTATCTCGCTGTGGGGGTCCTTCCCATCCATGCAGGTGCCACAGAGAGGGAGTCAGGAGCTGTGGGGTGAGTCTCGTGGGTCCTAGCTCAGCCAGCCGTGTGCCCTAGAGTAAGACGCTTCGCCTTGCTGAGCTCCCTCTCTGTGAGCTGGTGCTATTCCCCCACTTTGTGGTTCCCAAGTTCAAGGGGCTGGACCCTCTAGACAGAGCCCGTGTCTCAAGCCAGGTGCAGAGGAGGCTGGCCAAGAGCACAGGCCTGAGCTCCAAGTTCGGCCCCATTCTTTAGGAGCTGTGTGCCCTTGGCCAAGTGCATCAACCGCTCTGTTTCCTGAAAAAGAGACTCAATCTCCCTCCGTTTTAGGTATGTTGTTGGATTAAAGTAGATCAGCCCTTGGCTCATCAGCTGGCACCCAGCGAGTGCTCCACTGACAGTAGAGTAGAGAGGCGGGAGGGCCCTCGGTGTTGGTGTGTTTTCCTGGGCCAAAGTCTCTCTGTATGTCTGCAGGCGTAGCAAGCCACTCCTCTCCCTCAAGCTCCTTCCTTGTAAAGTGGGGTGTGTGTGTGTGTGTGTTTTTTGGTTTTTTTTTTTTTTTTTTTGTAAGATTTTTGCTATAGGGTGCATGTGCTCACCAGAGAGACAGAGAGACTGAAAGCGAGAAATCACCCCCCAGGGGGGATGGCCATGCTGCAATCCCTTCTCCTCCAGAGAACTCACCCCCCCAGGGGGGATGGCCACACCGCAATCCCTTCTCCTTCATTCTCCTCTAGGGATCTTGAGCACGCATGCACATGCGCCTGGCGTGAGTTTAAGCCACCAGGTCTGGGACTTGAACCTTGGTTGACTATATGGAGTCCAGTGACATAGCCATTACACCAACTGCTGGTCCCCAAAAGGGGTGTTTTGATCTAATTCAGTCCTCTAGGAGATGTGACTCCAAGGTCACCCAGGTCACCCACCCAGCCCTGCAGAGATGTAGAGTCCCAGGAGCTCCCTGCTGGTGGCAGCCAGCTGTGGCCGAAGTGGCACCTCCGAGGGCGGCCAAAAGCCCTGTGCTCCCCTGGCTGCGGAGGCAAAGCTGGAGCAGGGGCGGGGGACACCCATGCAGGCCCTGAACTGGCTGTGTCTGTGAGATCAGGAAAAGGCAGGGCCCTGGCTGGGTCACCCCCCCCCCCACTGCCTCTCAGAATGCCACCGTACAGGTGACAACACAAGCTCAGAGATGGTGGTGGAGTCAGGACTCGAACCCCATCTGTCTGGGTCTCCCGTTACTGTGGGCAGAAAGAGGAGCTCCTCCCTCACCTGCGTCAGGGATGCAGCTCCCCATGAGGTCTGTGCAGCGGGCATTTTGCACCTGGGCCCAGAGAAGGAGTTGGGATCCAGGAAGGTCCTGCCCAGAAAGGAGCCAGAGGAAGAAGCATGGCCTTGAGAAGCAGCGCGAGTTTGCTTTCCCTCGGGAACGCCAGCTCCTGGGGTGCAGGGCAGGCTGGCCAGTGTCCTCAGGACCGGGCTGGGCAGTTGGCAATGCTAGCAGGTGATGAGGCAGGGGTGTACCCAGCCCTGTAGGAGCCAGCATCCTCTCTGAGACCTTGAGGCTTGGGCTATGGGGGGCTCTTGGCCTTCAGTTGGGAGAGGGTCCGGGGGTCCGAGCTTCCCAGTTGAGAAGCAAGGTGACCTCCCTGCGCTGTGCAGGTGTGCATAAGTCGTAGCCTAGTACTGGGGGAAAAAAAGGCCAAGGCCCAGCTGGTGGCATAACTGGTACCAAATTGAACTGCAATGTTGAAAGCCACACTGTTGATTGCTGGTTCAAATCCCGGAGTCAGCCTGAAAAAACACCAGGCATGTGACCACGTGCCCAAGAGCCTGATGAACTGGAGAGCTGGGCGGGGGCGGTCATGGCATGAGGAGATCACGGTGCGCCTCTCTCTATCTATCTCTATCTCTCTCTCATACACTTGCTATTATGAATAAAATAAATAACTGTTTAAACAAATTAAAGAGGCCCTCCCCCCAGGACTCCAGCCCAATTCAGTGGTGCCTTGCTGTGTGACCTTGGGCAAGGCTCTGCCCTCTCTGGGCTGGGGCGGCTAGGCTAGCTGCACCCCTTCTCTGTATTTCCAGCATCCCTTTCCCCCCTGGCTTCCAGGCCCCCTGGGCTCTGCCCCTCCACCTCCCCTGCAGCACCTCCCACCCCCACCTCACTGCCCCAAAGCAGCCGCTGGGTAGAGGAAGCTGGCAGGGCGGGAAACGGAGGGAGGGGCTGGAGTTACAGGAACCGGCGGGGCAGCAGGGCGATTGCTCAACTGGGGAGCTGGCCCGAGGCGGCCTCCACCTCCCCCAGCCGCCCTCCTCCCCAGCTCTGCATTGCAAACATTCCTAGCCAAGCTCGCTGCGCAGCCCCGGAAGGGGGAACAGCAGCAGACTCAGCACGAGGCCGCCAGAAACGCTTAACCCCTTCCTGCTCCCAGGCAGAGCCTTCAGGCAACCAGGATTGGGCTGGGTGGCCATGCCAGGGTCCTTCGCGGACTCTGCCGGATCCGATCAGGTGACTCACTGGCAGGCCCGGCCCCAGTTACCGGGATCAACAGGCTGAATGCTGGGGTCAGGTTGCCTCAAGGCATGGGCTCTCTCAGCAGAACTCAACCTAGGGCGGAGCCTCTTGCACCCACAAGAACATTCTGCAGTGGCCCGAGTGTGGGAGTTAGGGGTGAGGGTCAGAGGAGCGACGATTTTTAGATCCGGGTAAGATCCCTACAGTGATGAGGAGAAGGGCTGACCTGAGCTCAGAATAAAGGGGCTGAACTAGGCAGGGAGGGCTTCCTGTAAGAAGTGACATGGAGGGAGCAACGAGGGAGGTGAAGGAGAGAGTCCAGGCAGAGAGCACAACAAGGGCTGGCTCTAAGGAAAAGAGAGAGGTGGGCACTCATCAGTCCGTGAGCTAGAAGAGAGAGTGAGGGCAGGAAGCCCCCGGCTGCGGGAGCGTGGCCCAAGCCAGGCTCCAACAGGCCTTGGGGCCACCACATCTCAGACTGGCATCTGAAGGCAGTCCAAGTTCAGCTTCGGGTTCCGAGTTCCTCGTGGGAATCCAGAACCTGAGTGGAGAGAGTGAGAGCAGGTCTTCAAATAAAGACCGGAATGCCGGAGACCAGGGCGCATTTCCGAACAGCAGCCTGGGCTGCGCCGGAACAGGCTCTCCTGCAGCCCTGGTGGCCACGGGAGCCCCCGGCCTCCCCAGGCCAGCCGGAGGCAGTGGGCTGAGGTGGCTCCCTCCCAGCACGGGTCTGCACCTCCCAGACCTGGGCACCTCCCCTGCATTCAACTGGCGCTCAGTAAATGCAGCTATTAGAGCCCTGAGGTTGGAAGGGGCTACGAGATCGAGATGGATCGAGATCGCGATGGATCGAGATCGCCTAGGCGCACAGTGCTGGGGAAGCGGCTGACCTGGGCTCCCAGCAGGGAGGCACGTGCAGCAGGGCTGAGCCGGCCACCAGCCAGGCACAGGGCACCGCAGCCGAGAGGCCCACAGCACAGGTCGCGACAAGGCCAACACGCCCAGCCTCCCACTTTGATGCCCAGGGAAGAGACCAAGTTCCTGGGGACCCCCAAACCAAAGCCCCCTTCTTTTCTCTATATCTCATGAGGCCTCGGATCTCTGCAGGAGGCAAAAGACAAAAGAGACAGATTCAAGTTCAGAAAATGAGACCCATTTGAAGATGCGGTCTCTAAACCCAGCTTGCTGGAGGGAGTCTGCTTCCAGTGCAAGAAACTGGACTGCATTGGCTTTGCCATAGAGATATTTTCCTCTTTCTCCGTATTCTGTTTCTTCCTTTTAAAATGAAGTTCTACTCAGAGCAGCGACATAACAGCAAGATGAAGACAGGGCTTCCTGTTAGGGCAGGAGGTGGAGGTCTCGAACCCCGCCCACGCACATCCATGAGGGTTCTCTGCCCTCCTGGCCAGGCCCAAGCTCCTCAGAACAGACCGAGGACCAGTAGACAAGCCCAAGCCATAGTTTTCTATATGGGAAAACCAAGGTCCAGGGCTGCTGAGGCACTTGCCCTGAGTCACACAGCTCTGAGGGCTGGTGCTCCCAGCCTAGCCTGACGCCCAAGCCTGTGACTTCAGCCTCTTCTCTTCACTCCCTTCCAGGATGTGCAAAGGCCGCCCAGCCCGGGCCAGGCTGCGGAACCGGGACCGGTGCCTGCATTATCCGGTGTCTGAGCATTGCCTCTGCACCTGGTCTGTTTGCTGGGACAGCAAACTCAGCCAGAGTTCCCCTACGTCCTGCTGAGCCTGTTAGACTGCCAGGGAAAACCACGCCCAGGATGCTCCGCTGTTGAAAATCATGCCCCAACAGGACAGGAAGGGGCTGGGCAGGCTCCATGCCCACACATGCCCAAGGGGAAGGAGCAGCCAGGTTCCTTCCAGCTTCTTGGGGTCGCCACTGGGGGAGACCCAAGCAGTACCCAAGGCCAGGGCTCCCTCTGTCACTGACCCTTCCAGGCAACAGGACTTCTATGAGGGCTCTTCAAGCCTCGGGTCCCACACCCACCATCAGCTTGGCCATGGTGAGGCATTTCAGAGCCCGCCCCCAGGGATTATCTCCCTGAACCCTCATCACAGACTAGAGGAGTCAGCCTTATTACCCCATTTCACAGGTGGGAAACTGAGGGCCATAAAGTCACACAGCTGACCCACACGGCTGGCCCAGGGCACGCGTGTTGGGGATAGATAAGCAGGTGTGAGCTCAGAGCCACTAGGCCGCCCTCACACCACTAGGCCTCCCGCACCAGCTCGCCAGCTCGGAAGATTTCCCTGGCTCGCCCTGTCCTCAGCTTGTGAATGGACTCCGTCCTCACCCTGCACACGCAGTATACACTTTATGTCATCTCTGTCATTTCTCATTGCATGTATCCCTCCTGACTTGACTCTGCTCGAACCTTCTCCACGTGGGTCCCCCAGGTCACCGAATCGGTCCCTGAACTCCCGGAAGGCAGAGCTGCTCGGGTTGCTACTGTAGTGTCCTGCTGTGAAAGGGCTCATTCCGCGCATTTCATGGAAAGTATGCATGGAAGCTGCTGCTTGGAGGCAAGGGGTGTCCACGTCACCTGGCCGCCACCACCCACCTGGCGCAGAGTGAGCCTTCAGCCAATGGGTTGGATGGTTCTTACTCTGCTGTTCACGGGAGCTGAGGGTGGCCGCTGAATTCCTGGTCTCTTCCTCCCCACTTCACATCTCAGGTTAACAGGTGTTCTGCTCAGTCATTCGTACCCCCTAAACTGTAGGAAACCAACTGTGTGAAGGAGGCCTTATCAGTTAGCTGAAGTGACAGCTACCATGGCAGTCAGCCTCAGCCTCCAAGGTCTCCCAACGATTCCCACCCTGGGGCCCCCTCCCACCACGACTAGGCTGGCTGGCTAAGTTGCAGGATGGTGAGGAAATGACTGTATGCACCACCGAGGCTGCTCATAAAGGCACTACGGATTCTTGCACCACTCTGGGGGAAGCCGGCTGCCATGCTGGGAGGAAACTCAAGCATCCCCATGGACAAGTCCATGTGGCACGGAACAGAGGCCTTGCTAGCCCTGGGAGTAAGCCATTTGCATTTAGGCATTAATTCCTCCATCCTAGTCAAACCTTTGGATGACTGCAGCCGCTCATGAGAGACCACAGGCTGGGGCCAGCCAGCTAAGCCATGTCTGAATTCCACATCCACAGATAACTATGAGGCCATAAATGCTTATTGTTTTAAGGCTCCAAGATTGGAGTAATTTGTTACGCAGCAGTAGGTGACTGATACTGAAACAGAGAGACCTTTCATGAGGGCCTTTTATTGACTAGATTCCCAAAGAGCGTTCCTTGGAACACTGATCCCAGGCCAAGCTATGCTCTGGAAAACCAAGGTCTGTCAAGTGTAGGCAGACTGTGGACCCCCGTCCAAAGTTCTCAGTACTCCCCGGCGTATTAATGTAGACCCCTCCCTCTGCACGAGCAAGATAGCCCAGCATTTGTTAGGAAGCTCTGCCTGTGGGAACACTGGTGTTCCATAGCCTCAGAGCACTCCTTGGGACACACAGACAAACTGTCATGGCAGCTGGTTCCTGGAGCCAGCCAGCTAACTTTATTTTTTAATTGTCAGAGGATGTGTGCACTCACCAGAGAAAGAGAGAAAGCACTCCCAGTGGGGCATGGACATGCACAATCCTCTTTCCTCCATTCCTCCATCCCCTGAGGATTTGGGGCATGCAAGCACATGCGTTTTTCAAGTCACCAGGCTAGGATTCAAATTGCGGTTGGCCATGTGGGTTCCAGCGCCCCACGTACAGGGCTTAACCGCGGTGCTACCAAACCAGCCCTCCTGAGCACAGCGACTGTGCCCAGTATGAAACCAGAGACACTCACAGCCCAATACAAACGGCATGGCCTACGGCCTTCGAAGCTGCTTTCCACCCTGACGAAACCCTACTCTAGGCGCCTACTCCAGTGGAGGGGCTGGCTGGCTGGCCTTGGGCCACCCCGGTCCCTCCCTTCTAACGACCAGTGCCCTTGGTCAGGACTGTAAGCTCGGGTCTGATCTTGGACCTTAGCCCATTTGGGAACCACGTGGGATTCAGATTTGACATCCCAAACGCTGCTGTGCCACTTCGCAGCTCAGCAGTCCCTGACGCAGGCCACCCTGTGCCCTTGGACCAACCCCCGCCCCGGCCTGTGGTCGTTGCATCCCGAACACCAACGTCTGCAAGCTGGATGTTTCTTGGTGGGAATGCAACTCTGGTCTTAAAACGTGAGCCACTGGAAAATAGCATTTGATATAGAAAAATTCATTTTACAGGCAACTTTTTAAGAGCGAATCCACCCCCTTCAGCAAGGGAAGGCTGTGCTCAGAAAACCACATTCTTTCAGGTCCCTGGGGCTGCGTGGGGGTGGGAGCAGAAATTTCTCTACACACTAGAAGGCAGAGGTCTTTTCTTTTGTTAAAAACATAATTTTCCCCTCATGTTGCTTCATCTTTCCAGCATGGGTACTCTGGGGCCCGTGGGCCTTTCTGGAGCTGTCACTTGCTGACACCAAGTGGCCTGCCACCTCCTGCTGGCTGGAGGCCAGCTGTGGGTGCTCAGGGGTGGGGGAGAATCCATGACACCTGCCACCAGAGGTGGTCCTGGCCAGCCAGCGTCTACTGCACCTGGGAGCCCCTGCAGCATCAGAACCCACATCTGCTCCAGCTCCTGGCTGATGTGAGGGGCTCTAACATTGGGGAGCCCCGGGCACACCCTGGAACTACTACTGAGAGCACCCTCGGCTTGCGGGCGGGAGGCCCCCCAGACTCTCTGTCCCTTCACAGACAGTGTCTCCGAGGGGTCTCGGCAGAATCTCCCTAGACCCGTCCCGTGTTCACTCTGCTCCTCTGTACGCCCTCCTCCCCCGGCCCCGAATCACGGACATCCAGCGAGTTGATCACGGCTCGGCAGGGCGAGAAGTCCGGAGACCTGAACGGGAGGTAACGGCAGCAATGAAGACACCCACTCAGCCCAGAGGGAGGCCATGGGACCCTGGGGTACACAGAGAGAGTGCCATCTACCCCCCGTTACACAGTGGCAAATGGCAGCCACCACACTGTCCCCAGACATCGTGCCGCTGCGAACTTCCTGGCGGGGAAGTGGGGGCGGCTGCAGGGATGGCAGAGCTGCACCCTCATTCAGCTGCTTTGGCCACTGGTTCCCAGTCTGGGGCTCTGGGGGCATTCAAAGGCTCCTTGGGAACAGGGGGGTGGCGCCATGCTATTTACAGCACTCGAAGTCCCCAGCAGTCACTGTACCTTCATCGAGGGCCCGGCCATCTGGGCCCGGCCATCTGGGCTCCATGACCACGTGCTTCTCTGCCTTGGTCAGACTTTACCGCCCCAAGCCAGGAGTTGAGCGGGCATCCTCACCGCCCTTGATCAGGCCAAAATGAGCAGACTTCTACTAGTTAACAAATGCAGTTCCAGGACCAGATAGTTACATCACCAAACTCCCACATGGCCAACTGTGGTTCAAGTCCCAGATCCAGTGGCTTCAAACTCATGCTGGATGCGTGTGCGTGCGTGCCCGAAATCCCGAGGGGAGAATGGAGAGAAGGGACTGCAGTGTGGCCATCCCCCCGGGGGGTGATTTCTTGCTTTCTGTCTCTGTCTCTCTCTATCTCCCCAGCAAGCGCACACGCCCTATAGCAAAATATCTCTCTCTAAAATATAAAATGCAGTTCCTCTTTGGACAAATGTGAGCCTCAGGGCAAGTAACGGCAGGAGGGACTGTTCCATGGGGACGGGAGAGGAATGGGCTTCCCGCGGTGGGTTACTGGAGGGAAGGTATTTCTCTCCTTTACTTGTCTGGGGTGGCACCTGCTTGCTTATCTTGCCTTTGCAAGAAGTCTGAGCTTCCCCACCCCCACCCACCCCGCTGGCAACAGGGTAGCCAGAGGCAGCACCCAGGAGCAGCGCAGGTGGCCACAGGCCCGAGGCGGGTCTTTGCTGGACGCCCCTTGTTTCCCGTTCTCTGCACGAGCTGTCCTTGAGGAGACGTGTGGGCCCTTGTTTGCAGGTTATCAGGAAGTCTGGCAGCCACCAGTCACAAACACACGTGGATTTCTTGTAGAAACCTGCATCGAGAGAGGGTGTGGCCAGCCTAGGAGGTTCTGGGAGATTGGGGGGCTCCTGAGGGGCTCCCACCCCACTCTACACTTCCCTGAGTCTCAGGAGTGTTTGGGGTGCACACATGGGGCTGCATGCTTCTTGGTTTCTTCTAGGCTCCCCTCCCCTCGCCCATCCGTCCCTCTTCCACTCCACAGCACCGGAGGGTGGGCACGTGGGCACACTGGTGGAGAGTTCAGAGGCTAAAGGTGAGCATCGGGGGCCAGACAGCGGCCCCGTGGCAGAGGCTGGACGCTCTTCACGGCTGACCACGTGGGCACAGGCCCAGTGCTGGTCTGGAGAGCTCCCGGATAATCGGCATGCGCTCGCCAGGACCTGGGGCTGGCTGAGGCTGGGGGTGGACGGGGTGCCAGTGCTCTTCTGAGGGTGCTGTCCCTCTCACTCCCTCATGGAGGGGCGAAATAAATACATTTTAAAAAGTAAATAAACGAGGGCGAGAGCTCTGAAGTCCCACGGGCTCGCGGTCTCTGTAGTAACCAGCCACGTCAACTCGCGGCCTCGCCTGCCGACGTCCTGGAGCCCAGGTGTCCGCTGGAATGTCTTCTCCACCCTGACCCGATGTCACCTCTGGGCACTGGCTGGAGGGGAGGGGTGCGGTGGCTCCTTAAACAAGACTCTTCAGTATCTGAGCAGGTGGAGACCCTGGTCCAGAGTCCCCTCGACAATGGACAAAGATACTTTTAAGAGACGTTCAGGGCAGCCAGTGGTGGGAAAGGCACCAGATCCCACATGGCTGACAGCACGGTTCGAGTCCTAGACCAGGCAGCTTGAACAATACACTGGGCACATGTGTGCGCCCAAAATCCTGAGAGGAGAATGGAGGAGAAGGGATTGTGGTGTGGCGTCCCCAAGCGGGGGTGGGGGGATTTCTCACTTTCTCTCCCTCTGTCCTCTCTCTCTCTTTTTCTGTCTCCAGAGAGAGCATGTACCCTGTATCCTTTGTATTGTTTTAATTTAAAAAAGAAAAAAGGATTTTGAGGTGTAAGGATAGACCATCTGCTGACCACAGGGAAGGACCTAGGCCTAGCTGTCGGCACCCAACCGGAGCCTTATACTGACGCACCTATGGTCTTCTTGGGGCTGACTCATGGGGCGGATCTCTTATGTGGCATTGGGTGTTCCCCGTTATGTCCATTTCGCCACCGGCCTATCGGTGTGTCTCCCTCTCCTCGGGGACGTGGGCACTCCCAGGACAGGGGCCACGTCTGGTTTATGTTTGTGCCCAGTAGCCAGAACTCAAGGTCTGAGGGTGACGCCCCTCCAAGTCGAGCCCTGCTGGAGACCAGAACGGGCGCAGTGCACAGCAGCCTCCCCGCCCTCGCGTCTCACCGTGGGACTCACACCAGGTGCGTCAGCCCTTGGCGCCACGTCTCCGTGTCTGGGATGTAGCAGCCCGTCAGGTGCACATCACGGGGACTCCGTGAGGACAGCCTGCCAGGTCAGAGTTCGGTGCCTCGTGGAGCAGAGTGCCTGCAGTGGGGCATGGCGCTCTGGCCCTGAAAGGCCTTCCTTCCTTCCTTCCTTGCCAGAAGGTACGTGCATGTACACCAGAGAGGCAGAGGCAGAGACGGAGAGAGAAAGCATCTCCCAGCAGGGCCTGGTTATGCCACAGTCCCTTCTCCACGTCTCCATCCCATCAGGATCCAGGCACATGCACAGACCTGGTGTTTTTCAAGTCGCTGGGGCTGGGACTCGAACTGCAGTTGGCCCTGTGGGACCAAGCTCCCTCTCCATAGAGCTTACCCACTGCACTCTGGGGCTGGCTCCAAAGAAACACCACCCACCCCCAGTATCCAGATAACGATGGCACATTTCTGGTGGAAGAAGTGATCTTTTTCTTAAGAGAAAGCTTGACTTCTCTGCCCCTCCCCTCCTCAGCAGAATCATCCTGGCCGAGATCCTGACGAGGGGCCAAGCACGTGCCAGAGAGACAGAAAGGAGCAGGGATTCGGGCCATTTGGAACCCGAGGGCCCAGAATAAGGTGGAGAAGGCGACCGCCAGGGACCCTGCCCCCTTGCCTGAGCTGGGAGCACTGGAAGCCAGACCCCAGGGCAGAGACCTGCGAGCTCGCGAGCCCATGCACTGGGTGTCTCCAAACCTAGACGGGTCTTGGGGAGAGAGACTGTGTCAGGGGCCCTTCCTCTACAGAATCCATTAGCCTGGACATGGGCAGCCATGTTTGCGTAGGATGGACCAATCGCGAGCTCTGAAGCCCCGGTGCAGGGCGTCCCTGCCAGCTGGGGCACTGGCTCACCAGTCTAGGGTCCAGGCAAGAGCGGCTTCCACACGTAAACTCACCCAGCTCACCATAACCAGTTCCAGAGAGGACCCAGGGCTCTGAGAGGTCAAGCGAGATTCAAGTCATTCCATGGCAGAGCCGATTTCTTAGCCATCAGGGTCTCTGACCTCACCAAGATGCTGTCTCCCCCCCTCCCCGACCAGGGTCCCCATCAGAGATATAAAAGAACAGCGATCAACGGCGTGCGTGAATGATCTGAGCTGGTAACTCACGACGTCATGCCCACTCCAAAAACCTCTCCAAGTGGGAGCCAAAGAGACAAAGATGGGACATTTGAATCACTCTGTGCAAAAAAAGGCAAAAAGAGTGATCCCAGAGAAAGGCACTGTCCCCAGGTTGAACTGGCTTGGTCACTGCCATCTGAGTCCCAGGGAAGCGAGGAAAGGAGGGTGCAATTCAGTTCGGAATCCCCGAGTCGTGGTACGAGGCCCGAGCTCCCGAGCTGGAGGTCTCCCATTGGCTCTGTGAGGTGCTGGTCAGAGAAACCTGGGGCTCCTCCTGGCAGGCCAAGCGGCCCCCCGACCCTCCGGCTCTTCTGAAACGTGCCCTGCAAAGCCTCGCTGACCTGCTCTGGAAGGGCGGGTGTCAGTGCCAGGCGCTCTGCAGTGACTGGGCGCGACCAGCCTGGGCCCTCAGGAGCTCACTGCCTCCCAGGAGACGCCCAGGAGTCAGCCACGGGGACCAGGCCACGCTGAGGACCGCCCTGGCTGGGGAGGGCTCGGGGTGTGCATCCAAGTCAAGGCTGAGGCTGGCACCGAGCACGGGCTGGAGCGCAGTCTGGAAGCCCCTGGTTGACGCTATTATTATTACTGCAACTGAAGAAAACAGGACTACCTTGGGGGCCAGTGTCTCCCCCATGTCACATTCAAAAGACAGCATTCTGACAACTGCAGATCATTGCGAAGCAGTGGGAATCGTCCTCAAATCTCTGAGACACCAGAAGGGAATTCCTTTGCGTACCGCACAAAGATGTCTGCTAGACTCTCTCTGGAAAGGTCTCCTGTCAGCTGCTTCAGAGGGGCAGGGGCTGCCAGGCCTGTCCTGGGGGACTGGGCTGGATGGGGGCTCTGCCATCTCTAGCCACAGGCCCGGGCTCATGGCGTAAGTACTCGGTGCTTCAGTTTCCTCATCTGCAAGTCCAGAAACAGATCAGGGTACCACTCCAAGGGGCTGCGTGGGGTTCGGGGTGAAATCCCTGTGCAGCGCAGCTAGGCTGTCCAGGTGAGGACCGTCCTCCCTCACCTCCTGCCCTTCGCATCTCACCGTCAGGAGCTCTGGGCAGTTTCCTGTAGGTCAGTCCGGCTCGCTAGGTCCTGCACTCAGATGCAGGCCAGGGAAGAGCCAGGGCTGGGCAGGAGGACCAGAAACTCCGGTGGGGGGGGGGGGGGGCCGCAGGGCTCGGGCCGCCTTACTCCTGCCCCTCTGAAGTGGCATGCTCTCTCCACCCTGGGAGACACCCACAGGGCACTTCCCTGGGCATCAGTGCTGTGCCAGCACCAGAGGGTACAGCGGGGAGGGAAGGGATTCCTGCCAGCTGAGGCTACAGCTCGCCCAACCCTGGGCTGCACGACCAAGGTGGTGCCTGCATCCTCCTGGCTTCCACAATCACAGCCAGAACATGTGGGGGCATCTCACCTCCTAGGGGGCTCTGGGCCAGGTCCCTTGCCAGGTACTGGCACTGCAGATGTGGAGGGACCACGTGGTTCTGGTCTCAAAGGACTCACAGTCTCACGTGCAAAGCAGACAACCAGGGCCTTGGCCTGGGATGAGAAGCCCAGAGGTGGCAGTAGAGGGCCTGCTGGGCATCAGGGAGGGCTTCCCAGAAGAGGCACAGAAAGGAAGGGCCAGAGAAAGAAAGAAAGGAAGTCCAGGCAGATGCCATTGCCTAGACAAAAGCCTGAAAGAAAATGGTGGGCTCAGGACCTGTCTCTCACCTCTCCCAGGAGCCCCCCACCCCCGGAGGTCAGAGGGGAGAACTCCTACCTGAGCCTCACCCAAGCTAAGGGAGAAAGCCACCGTGCCCGGCTGGACTGAGATGGGGACGGCAGACTCCTGAGCGGGTGAGAGAAGAGAACGTGGACGCCGCCTGGGCCCAAAGCCCCCCTGGCATCGCAGGGCAGCAAGGCGAGCCAGTTAACATCACCCCCATTTTACAGATGAAGAAACCGAGGCTCAGCAGAGCACAGCATCCCTCCAGTCCTGCAGTTTTTGTCACCTCCAGGGCCCTAGGACAAGCCTTAAGTGCAAAATGCCTTTCCCAGGTGGGGCAGAAAACACAGCCAGGACAGGGTGACTGGGTGAAAGGCCGGGAGGAGCCTGGATGGGCGAGGCGGAGAAAAGGCAGAGGGATGTGGGGAAGGATAGAACGGCCTCACCACGAGGCCAGTCCCGGGGCTCCGGGAGCCCGCAGCCCTCTCACCCCGGTCCCAGGTGAGCCCCTAGCCCGGAAAGATCCCCCCCCCAACTGGGCGGGGATAAGGACCACCACCTCCAGGCCGCCCAATCAGAGGCACGCCGGGTCTGATGGCGGAGGCCGCCAGGGCGGAGGGCTCCCGGGCCTTCCCGGGGAGCCGGGGGACCTGACCCCGACTCGGCGGCCCGCCGCCCACCACCCACCCCCAGCCTCATTAGCACCGACGCCCGTCGTCCTCCCCTCGGCTTCCGGTGGCTCCAGAATTTAAAGGTTAAATCCTAACCTCGTCTCAGCAGTTTCTCCCGGCTTTGCCTCCCCAGCGCCAGTTGCTGGTAATTATATGCATCTCCGAGCAGCCAATCAGCTGTCAGACTGACAGATACTGATCTTTTCGTTTTATTTTTAGCTCTGTGCTTCCCCCTCTAGTTGCAAAAAAAAATTCTGTTTGTTCTGTGTGCTGCCGACTCGCTCGCAGCCCTGCAGCCTGCTCTCATCTCCGCCAGCCAGGCGGGAGCAGGCAGCCGGAGGGGCTGGAGCCTCCGTCCCCGCCCCAAATCGGGAACAGAACGTGCCCGCCACCCGCTGCGGACAGCCCTGCTCGGGGCAGCCCCCTGAGCCGGCGGGGAAGGGACGGCGGGGGCCGCCGCGTGCAGAGGCGCCCTTGGACGCCAAGCCGGTGGGAGAGGAGCGGTCCTTGGGCTTGGGAGCCACACATGGGCTCCAGGCTAGGAGAGACAGAGACACAGAGACAGCCGAGGACAGAGATGCACAGAGGCAGAGACAAAGCTAGACTGAGCAGTGGGGAGGGGGATAAGCACGTGGCCCCCTGAAGCATTCCTCCCCCAGGAGGAACAGAAAGGGCAGGAATGGCAGGCAGCCCACTCACGGCTTGGGGAAGGGGGTAGCCGGCCCAGTCTGCAGGTTCAGGCCAGTGCTTATCCCTCCCAAAAAGGCAAGTGAAGTACTCTTCAGAATCCTTCTGTGGGTCATTCTGGAAGGTTCCATGAGCCTTCCTGGAGGCTGGCAGACGTGGAAGCCCTTGTTCATACAGCTGCTCTGGGAGCAGAGGAGGAATCTGAGGGTCAGGGAAGCTGTCCCACCCCAGGGAATCTCCCAGACAGCCTCAGAGCTGATCTGGGGAAGGCGCCAGCGTCAAAGAGCGACAGAAATATTTGCGAAGTTCCCTTCCATCCCCAAGGCAGTGCAGTTTGCAAAGCATCCCCTTGTCCCAGAGGCCTCGGCCCCTTCCTCATAATTAGGCCCAAGATAAAGGGAAATAGGGACGGGGAGACCTGGTGAGGGTCACCTCTTTTCTGATGGGCCTGGTGTTGGGGGTGGGCGGTGTAACCTAATGGTTTGGACTTGAGCACAGCTGACCTGGCTTCAAGCCCCAGGACTACTGTTTCCGGCTCTGTGACCCTGAGCAGTTCCAGCCCACCTGCATCCCAGGAGTGCTGTTGCCCGGTGGGAGTGCTCTTCCGGCCGCATTCATGCCCGTCCCACTTGGAAGTGGGTATTATTAGCTTCTCCGTTTTGCAGATGGGGAAACTGAGGTTCATGTGACTTGTAATTGGCAGAACTGGGACTAGACGCCCCCCCTTTTTTGGCTTCCTTTTCTCTGACACCACAGATGGCGTGCTGAGAAAAAAAGAGGAGAGCGGGGAGAAGGGAATTAGGAGACCGCGAGAGATGGAGGCGCAGAAGCACCGTGATCAATTACTTGGGCTATAAATTTCTGCTGTTTTGCAAAGTGAGCACACAACCT
The DNA here is from genome assembly GCA_026018925.1 of Tupaia tana. Classification (NCBI taxonomy): domain Eukaryota; kingdom Metazoa; phylum Chordata; class Mammalia; order Scandentia; family Tupaiidae; genus Tupaia; species Tupaia tana. Next base: position 101,689,737 of record JAKSZU010000013.1, on the reverse strand, counting down.
CGGAGAGGCAGAGCTTGCCGGGGTGCTCTGGAGAGACAAACGGAGCCCAGCCCCGCAGCCTGGCTTCTGATGGTGGAGACCGGAGAGGGGGAGAGAGCGTCTGTGGGCCCACAGGCTGGGGTGCTGGCTGGAGGCAGAGGAGAGGGCTTGCTCAGACGTGGCAGAGCCAGGAGCCCCCAGCAGGCGCTCGCCTATTGCCCTTCCCGCCCTGCGGGCTGCATGGGTGGGCCTGGGCGGCAGGACCCCAGTCTACCTCTGCTCACTCTCCTGGCCCCACCTCTGCCACGGCCTTTGCTGCTGGCCCTGGGGGCTCTCTGAGGCTCCCAGTGCTCATCTGTAAGATGGGAGTAACGACACGTCCATTCCATTGGGCGTGGGGACTCAGGGAAATCGGGGAGACTAATAGCTTAGCATGGGTTGGCACACACGCAAGTGGGGTGCCGCAGGTGCTCTCTGGACGGTAACCGAGGGCCAAGGGGATGGGCACTGGTAGTTTGCAGACCTCTGGGTTATCAAAGGCCGGAGACAGCCTTCCCACTTCCCCCCGAGGAATGGGGGTAAGGTCTGCCTCGGGGGACTTAATGGGCACTGCCCTGGCTCTCAGGTCCCAGCAGTAGGGGCTAGGGGGTGGGGCCTCCACCCTCCTGCCACCTGATGTGGCTCCAGTAGGAAATGAGCCACAGCAGGGGCCAAGGCCAGCTCCCCCGGGAGTCCGGGTGCCCCTGGGAGTGAGATCTGGGGACAGCCCTCTCAGGGCCCCACACTGGCATTTCAGGAGCAGCTCCTGGCGCGGGGCTTCTGCTGGGCAGGAGGAATGCAGCAGTGACCAGCCCGGGCGCTGCCCTCAGGGTGGAAGCAGCCCGGCACTCCAAGAGTGAAGAGGGCTGGGGTGGCCCAGCAGGAAAGCGCGACCTCTGCAAGGCTGGGAAGGTTCCAGGTTCCAGTCAGGAGACCTCCTGGGTAGGCCGGGCATGTGGGTGTCCATGACCACAGCTGAATGAGCCCTGGGGTGGGTCACTGTATCAGCACCCTGTCAGGGCTCTCTCTCTCTCTCTCTCTCTCTCTCTCACTGAGTAAATAAACTTTAAAGAAAAGAAAAAGTGAGGAAAGGGGTAACTGTGGCGAAGGGCGAAGCCCAGACTCACCATAATCAGGAAGCTGGAGACGGTGCCTTGAGGCCTAGGTGCTGGGCATGGCGAGGGGGCGCGCCACCTCAGGGGTCCCACGCCAGGCCGTGAGGGAGCCTGAGAGTTAACGGAGACCTAAGTTGGCTTCTTTTCCGAACGCAAAGTATCTCCCCAGGATGGGAATGATAAAAATGTTGTCTTAGTCACAACACTGCAGCAAACGGCCCCCAGACTGATGTTTATTTCTTGCTCACAGTCTACTGTGGGCTGGCGGAGGGGAAGCGCAGGCCCTGCTCCACAGGGCCACTCAGGGCCAGGCTCCTCGGCTGTGGCTCCGTGGTCTAGGGCCTTGTCCTTGGCAGCTGTGGGGAAAGGGAAAGTTTGCAGGGTGGCCGGAGAGCGTGTCCACAGCAGGCTAACGGGGCCGGAGTGCACATGGCCCTCCAGCTCCTAGCCTGCTGGCCAGCAGTCGGCATGGCCACTCCTGACTCCCAGGGAAGCTGTGGACCGAGGAGGACACCAACACGCCGAGGTCTGGTGAAAACAGCCATCTCTGCTGGTAATGCCTCCCTCTTTGATGGGTGAGCTGAAAGGAGCCGTTGCAGACAGAGCACCCAGGATGAGACCTAGCCACCGAGCTCATGTGCCGAGGCTGGGGGCATGGAGAGCACCCGAGGGTCAGGGTAGCCCTCCTCCTGAAACTGCATGTTAAGATACGTGTGTGTGTGTGTGTGTGTGTGTGTGTGCACAAGCACACATGCTCTTGAGAGAGAAAGAGAAAGAGAGAGAGAGAGATGTTTGTTGGTCTAGGGAGAGCATCCAAAGCTTCCAGTAGATTTTCAGAAATGTGAAGCACAGTGACCTGAGAGAGGAGAGCACAGCCCACTGAGAGAGGAGGGCACTGCCTACTGAGAGAGATGAGTACTGCCCACCGAGAGAGGTGAGTACCACCCACTGACAGAGACGAGCACAGCCCACTGAGAGAGGCAAGCACTGACCACTGAGAGAGGAGAGCACTGACCACTGAGAGAGGAGAGCACAGCCCACTGAGAGAGGAGAGCACAGCCCACTGAGAGAGGAGAGCACAGCCCACTGAGAGAGGAGAGCACAGCCCACTGAGAGAGGCAAGCACTGACCACTGAGAGAGGCAAGCACTGACCACTGAGAGAGGCAAGCACTGATCACTGAGAGAGGAGAGCACAGCCCACTGAGAGAGGAGGGCACTGCCCATTGAGAGAGATGAGCACTGACCACTGAGAGAGGTGAGTACCACCCACTGACAGAGATGAGCACAGCCCACTGAGAGAGGCAAGCACTGACCACTGAGAGAGGTGAGCATAGCCCACTGAGAGAGGTGAGCACTGACCACTGAGAGAGGTGAGCACTGACCACTGAGAGAGGCGAGCACTGCACACTGAGAGAGGCGAGCACAGCCTGCTGAGAGAGGTGAGCATTGCCCACTGAGAGAGGTGAGTACCACCCACTGAGAGAGGCGAGCACTGCACACTGAGAGAGGTGAGCACAGCCTGCTGAGAGAGGTGAGCATTGCCCACTGAGAGAGGTGAGTACTGCCCGCTGAGAGAGGTGGGTCACTGTCCACTGAGAGAGGTGAGTACTGCCCACTGAGAGAGGTGAGCACAACCTGCTGAGAGAGGAGGGCACTGCCCACTGAAAGAAGTGAGCACATCCCACTGAAAGAGGTGAGCACATCCGAATGAGAGAGGTGAGCACCGCCCACTGAGAGAGTGGACCACTGCTTATTGAAGCAGCAGCTGACCTGACTGCCGGGAGCCCTGATGATCAGTGCATGAGATTCCTCAGCACTGCCTTCTCTCTTCCAGCAAACACACCCCATGGACCTCTGGGGTCAGGGCAGAGGTCTGCCCCGGCAAGTCCTCCACGGCAGACTCTCCTGTCCCAGTTGGCTATGATGGCCAAAGCAGCCATGAGTTTGTGAGATGCTGAGGTAGGACGCAGCTCAGATATGCAGATGGGAAACGGAGGCCCAGCGAGGGCTCATCCTGCCTGGGGTTACACAGCCAGTAGGACCAGAGCCAGGACTGGCACTCAGTGTCTAATCAGCCAGGTTCGTTTGGTTGTAAGGAACAGAAACAGGGTCTGTTCACCTCGAGCAGGAAAAGGCTTCCTGGCCAGACTGAGGAGGTGCTTAGCAAGTGGCAGGAGGTGCAGGAGACCGGGGCAGGCCCTGCAAGGTAGGGCTTCTTCGAAAGCAGGGGAGGACTCAGGGATGCCCTCAGGGACCAGCCATCAGGACCAGGGTGAGGAACGAGCCTCCATCCTCAGAGAAGGAGGGCTGAGACCGAGCCAGGGCTACAGGCCTAGCCCTTGGCAAGGAAGAACAGGGCATCTGGATTGACCACCCACTCCCCAGGCTGCGTGATGTGGGGGAGTTTCCCAGGAGACAGTTGGGGAGCTCTTGCCAGAAAGGGGGGACATGGGTGCTGGGTCGGCCAAAACAGCAGATGTCCGCTCTGGCCTCCGGCACCAGGGTTGTGCAATGGAGCAAAACAACCCTGGGGCTGGTTTCCTGCAGCCCAGAGCTGTGACCTTAGCAGGGAATCTAGCCCCGAGCCTGGCCAGGAGTCCAGGGAAGCAGAGGCACTCAGCTCCCCTGCCCTCCAGCCTAGGCTGGGATGTGGGCTGCTTGGCGCCTGCAGACTGGCAGCTCGCTGAGCATGGTGGGCAGGCCCGTCGCTCCACCCCAGCTAGACTCACTCGGGCTTGCCCAGGCCCTCCTGAGAGCTCATAGGCAAGGGTGCTCAGTTGGAGGAGGGGCAGGCGGGGATTCATCACGGGAGGCCGGGAGGCAGGAGCGGGCAGATGCCAGGAGAGTCCTACAAGGCCTGAGAGCACAGCCCTTCTCCTTGTAGAGGGCCACTGACCTCACCCCACCCAGCAGGAGCTAGAAACGTCGAGAGGAGTGCCCCTTGGTGAGGCTGCGGGGCCGGCACTCAGCACAAGTTGCCGTCGCTGTCCTGCAGAAGTGACCAAAGCTCGTGATCATGGCTAGCTGTGCTGGCCCAGCTCCGTGCCAAATCCACATGGGAAGGTCCCAGCGCCATGTCCTGGGGCTTCCTTGTACATGGTGGGCACGTGCACCCATGACCAGGTGAGCCAAGGCTGTGTGCGTGTGTCTGTCAATCTTTCTCTTTTAAATAAATGTTTAAAACATTTTTAAATTAGGTCTCTCATCAGCTGACTTTTGGTGAAGGGGCATGGTCTGGGCGGTCTGGGTGAGCCTTGCTCAGTGCACAGCCTTCCTGCAGGGCCGAGGCTGACGGAGCATGCGTGCTGCCCTTGGACGGCAGCGTCGGCCAGGCCGAGATGTCCAGCCGCCCTTCTGATGCCCACGCGGCAGACTCTGGCTCCTGGCCAGCCCCAGGGCCGCACGAGCCGGGGATCTCGTACAGTTCTTTATTTGGCTGAACCTGCCTGACGGGTGGGAGCGCAAACGCAGGGTGCACCAGGAGCTCCAGGGCGGCCCTCTGGTAAGGAGCACCACTCCTTTGCAAATGGGACAAGCAGGTCCTATCCCTTCTGTGGTGGAGCGCAGGACAGGGCCACCTGTAGGGGTGCAGTGTCAGTGTGCAGAAGGTGGCTCGAGTCCTTGGGGCAGGTCCTGCGCAGTCCTGTACAGCCATTCCTCGTCCCCACACCCCCACACATGCGACGTGTACACTGCATCACTACCACATCCAAGGAGCTCCAGGCTGCAGAGGGTGATCCTCATGGCTCCTCCAAGCCTCCAGGACATCACGGCAGGTCGGTAGCATTGTCCCCTGCGACAAACAAGGACACGGAGGCCCACACTTGCTCCCGTGTCTGCCAGGCACCCCCTTCTCTCTCAGTGTGGTGGTGGGAAGAGGTAAAGTGCCCCTGTGACTGCCAGACCCCTAAGCGACATCCCTGGGTCTGAGCTAACTAAGCTCCCCGAACTGCAATCCCAGGCCCCACGGCTTGTCCCCAGGAATAGCAAGGGTCTGGTAGGGAAGGGACCCCATCACCATCAGCCTCTCTCCCCCAAGGCCCAGGGTCTCTGGAGACCTCAGGCCCCCAAAGGGCCCTCCCTCCACCTGCTGGCTTCCTCCCCACCCTGCTCATAGTGACCACCACAGAGACTGAGGGCCCCTCCCCACGTCGCAACCTCAGGTGAGTGTAGGTAAGCTCTGTTGGTCTCTCTCCACGAGCGAGGGGGGATCAACAGGAGCTGGGTGTGGTCAGGGAAGAGGATGAAGAAAGGGGAGACCTCCCTGAATCCACCCAGGGCTGCTCCAACCAGCCGAGCCTGCAGCCTTCTGGGTGGGATGACCGCAGGTGGGTGGGACATTGGCTTATTTGTTGGCCAAACATGAATTTAGAGCCCACCGCCAGCTTCAGGCTCTGCTCCAAGAGCCGGAAGTTGTTCGCTCCTTAACTCCTCGGTCACCCTCGGGAGGGTCGCTTATCTCTGTGGTCCCCATTTCCCAGAGGAGGAGACTGAGACAGAGAGAGGGTCACTCTTTGCCCGAGGTCCCACAGTTGGTAAGTGGTAGGCCAAGTTTCATTGCCCTCTGGCTTTGCCATCCATTCAAGCCCACCCACCTCTCCTCCTTCAGGCTGGAAGGTCCCTCCCCAGGAGGCCTGCCCACTCTATCTCGGGCTTGGCCATTTCCAAACCCAGCGCCATCGTAGCATTGCCCCTGTCTCCTGTGACAGCATCGCCCTCTCCCTCACCCGCCTCCTCTCTCATCAGCGGTTTGTTTGGTCTTCTGGGCTCCCACCTCCCATCACCAAAGCAATAAACACTCAGGACGGGAAGTTTGGAATGCACAGAGACCTCACACTGTGGTGCAATTGATCTGTCCCCACACCCGCCAGTCCCCTCCAGACAGTCCCCTCCAGACCGCTCGGGGGTGGGCCCAGCCCAACCCAGAGCAGTGGCAGGACCAGGGCTTTGCGAACCTAGGCTGGTCGGCTCACCCTGCATCTGGTTTCCATCCACTGTGGCTGTCATCTGGGAGTCCAGGCCCTGGCTCCTCCTGCCCCCTGAAGTCGCCACCCCCATTTTTCAGATGAGGAAACTGAGACTCAGGAGTCAGAGCTCTGCCTAGGAGCTCATATCTGTCTGGGATCAGGCCTGGTGCCTTTGGCGGCCTCACCCTCCCCAGTGCCAGTTTCGGGGACTCGTGAACTTCCACTGACACGTAAGAGCCACGTTCTGCCCGAGAGCTCCAATGACACGGGAGGAATCAGAGGTCGCACGGTGCTGTTCCCAGGCGCACTAACCAGGGACCAGAGCCCCAGCTCGATGGCGGGCAAACCCTGGGGCTAAATGGTGCTTCCGCACCTCTGATCGAGGTTTCCAGATGGGTTGCTTAGAGCAAGGGCGAGGGATTAACTGAGCCCAGGAGCTTCCATGGAGCTGCGATTGTGCAGAGTGACATTTAGACTCTCCCAGGGTGGGGGGCACAGATTGTGGGGGAGGGACCCCCAATCCCAGTGAAGGCACCTGGGGCCCACATGTGAGGGGGAGAGGTCACCCTGCCAACAACTACCAGCATCAGCACGCTGCTGTTTGGTCTAGGGTTTGCGCTTCGGCGCTTTCTGAGCACTTCCGATGGGAGGCTCGCAACACTGCCTGCCCCAGCCGCTGGTCCGGCGTGCTGTTCCCTGAGACACCTCTCAGGGCCAAGAGACAGGATTTCACTGCAAAGCCGGGGCTTCCCCGAGGGCTACGGTTCATGCATTCGCTCATGCTGCGCACCCACAGGACACCTCTCACGGTTAGAGCCTTCCTCATCGTGCCCAAAGGGCTGAGGCAGCCGCCCCTCCCCGAGTGCCCCAGACCATCAGCGGCCACCTCCATGTCCACCACTCTCCAGGGCTAGGCTGGATAGAATGAGATAACCGCTTGCCTGTGCAACACCTCTGGCGTCAGGTTCGATTAGACAAGATCTGCAATAACAGTAACAAACCTGTCCCTGAGCCATCACCACGGGTTCGGTGTCCCAGTTATAGTGGCCCTAAGGGGTAGGAGCTATGACCATGGGATACCATATTCATTCATTCATTCTCCTAACAAAGCCCCATGAGCATGGACTCCGTCCCCCACCCCAGGCCTGTGCAGGCCCTGGGAAGCCCAGAGTTACCTGAATCAGGGGCCTGCTCTTGAGGAGCCAAAGGGCACGGGGGCCAGCTTTCAACGTGGCCCTTCCTGGTATCTGTGCCCTTCCTCTCTTCCCATGGTGAATCAGGGTTTGTCTTGTGACCAATAAGGTAGGGGAAGGTGACAGTGCACGGCTTCCAGGCGAGGCCATAGAAGAATTGTGGCTCCTGGTTTCCTTGGACTGCCCACTCTGGAGGAAGCCAGCTGCCATGCTGTGGGGAAGCTCAAGCAGCCCTGCGGAGAGACCAGCCGTTTGCCGGCCCTGGGAGCGAGCCATGCTGGGTGCAGATCCGTCAGCCCCAGGTGAGCAGTCAGACTGCATTCTCCTAGGAGGCCCTGTGCCAGAGCTGCCGGCTAGGGTGCTCTCAGATGTCGGGCCCACAGGAACAGAGAGATAATAATGTTTACTGTTGTTTTGAGCTGCCATTTGGGGAATTATCGCCCAGGTAGCAATAGGCCAGCGTAGTGAGGTTGTGCGTGTGAGACAGCCCTGTACACAGATGAATCCAGAGCTAACGGGTGTGTAGAAGTCTGGCCAGGGGAGGACTCCTGTGAGCTGAAGGAGGTGTTCCTTCCAGCTCTGGTGTCCCGAGACCCCAGCTGGGGAGACAGGCAGTGAAGTTGTGATTCACAAACTGAAATGCAAACATGCACTTGCGTGGGTGTGACGCTGTAGTGCCAGGGCTATGGTATATATAAAACAAAAGCAGAGTGTGAGTTTTTTGTTTTGTTTTGTTTTAAAATTTTGCCAGAGGGCACATATGCTCACCAGAGACAGAGAGAGAAATCATCTCCAGTGGGGAACAGTCACACCACAGTCCCTTCTCCTTCTCCTTTCGGATTTTGGGCACATGCACTCATGCCCTGGCGTGTTTCTCAAGCTGCCTGGCCCAGGACTTGCACTGTGGTGTATTGGCATGCGGGGTCCAGCCGCCCTAACCACTACGCTACAGGCGATCTGTACGATACAGTTTTAGTTCCAGAGGGGAGACAGGTGCTAAAGGAAGTCACAAACAAGCACGTGATTCTCGACAGGACGAGGGCCTTTCAGAAACACGGGAAGGCCCGTGAAGGCTACCCCGACTTGGGCGGTCGGTGCCACGGAGGGGCAGGGAGGAGGTGTCCCAGGCAGAGGACACAGCACGAGCTGGGCCCGGGGACAAGAAGCCTGGTGAGGTGGAGAAAGCAGTGGAGAGTCAGTGTGAGAGCAGAGCGCGAAGGGGAGAGGGGTGTGGGGACGGCTGGGAGGTTAGACTCGGGCTTTGTGAGCCAGGCTGGCTTCTGTCCCTACACCAGGCAGAAAGGAGAACAGCTGGAGGTCCTAGCAGAACAGGACCAGAAGGCCCAACTCAGAGGGGCTTGAGCCACATGCTTACTCAAGAATTACTGAGATAAGAAGTCCTGGGGCCAGGCCAGTGGCTTAAGAGTTACAGACCTGAGTGACTTCCTCACTTTTACTCTGCCATGTATATATATATATATATATATATATATATATATATATTTTTTTTTTTTTTTTTTTTGGGGGGGGGGGGGGCGATGTTTTGCTATAGGGTGCATGCACTCACCAGAGAGACAGAAAGACAGAAAGACAGAAATCATCCCCCAGGGGGGATGGCCACGCCGCAATCCCTTCTCCTCCATTCTCCTCTCGGGATCTTTGGGCACACATGCACATGAGCATGGCATGAGTTTAAGCCACTGGGTCCAGGACTCGAACTACAGCCAACTACATGGGAGTCCAGCGACGTAGCCACTATGCCATCTGCTGGTCCCTACGCTGCCATATTTTTTAGACTCACATTCGTCATTGATGTAAAATGGCTGCCACAGCTCCGGGCATCACATCCTTATACACTGGCTTCTAGGACAGCCCTTGACTGGATGGGCAGGTGAGCTTCCCTGAAGCCGCTATTAGACTTCTCATTCTATCCATCACTGGCCAGATCAGGGTCACATGCTCGCCCCATCCCGATCACTAGAAAAGGGGAACAGGATTCCTCTGAATGGTTAGCACCAATCATGAGGGACCCCCTGGGGGTCGGCTCAGAGTTGCTCAAGCAGCAAGAGAGTCTGCAAGCTCGGAGAAGCGGTGTGCTTGTGCGATCGTGACCGCTTTGGAAGAGAAGTACCTGCTGTCGCCCCAGGCTCTGTGCTTTTCTGCAGCACAGGCTGCGTTCTGGGTTGCCAGCATGCCACGAAGCAGAGCGAGCCCCACGTCGGGAGCTCTGCAATAGGACACAGGTGGCCTTGACACCTTTTCTAAGGCACGTCCTGCATCTGTTCCCAGCACAGGTGTCTACGGGACCCCGTTCCCCACTCTCAGCAGGGTGGGAATGCCAGGCTGGTGCTGTTACCATCTCTGCTGCTCCGGCATGAAAAGGAAGCCACACCCCACACTCCTCGGTCTCTGCCAGCTCACTCCTAACGCCCCTCATCAGCCAACAAGGCAACTCAGTGTTTCTCTGGAACATTCTAAAGAGCCTCCACTTGCAGCTGAGGAGATCACAGTAGAGAACCTATCTTCTCTCCTCATCTATAATAATAAAAATCTCTGCTGAGCCCCTCTCTGGCCACCTAGCCAAAGACCATGTTTCCCAGCCTCCCTTCCTGCTGGCTGGAATGCAGGCACAGTGGCAGGAACCAGAGCAGCCATCTCAGATCATGAGGTAAAAGCTGTGTGCTGAGGATGGCAGAGCAGCGAGCTAGCAGGAGTCTGGAGCCCTGGGCGGACCGCATACACCAGGGCCCAGTGGTCTGTTGAGGTCACTGCTGTTTTGGACCTTGGTATCAAGGTTGAGCCCGCAGTCACTGTGATGCAACAAGCTTGATTCCAGTTTTGTCTTCGAGCGACAAAGTCTGGCGTCATGCACCCATCAGCCTCCCTTTGGCCTCGCAGAGAGTGGGAGCCCAGACTGCTGCTCCTGGGTGGTGAACAAGACTGTCGGGAAGATAAAATAGGAGACGTGACACCATGCCTCCGCCGCTGCCAGGGACTCAGAGCCACCGGCTCCGCTGCATGCTGGAGGTGAGAAGGGAGAGGGGTTAGCCAAACAGGCAAGGGTGCAGCTGGGAGGGGCCAGCTGGGACAGCAGCCGAGGCCGTGTGCAGCTGAGCCGGGCGGGCCCTGCCCTCACACACCCTCACTCCATGGGCAGGTGTGAGTGGGCAGAGGGCCTTCGTTTTGAGTGTGACGGAGAAGCTCTGGTTTACACGTGGAGAGGGAGCGGCTCAAACTGCCAGCTTCTTGCTCTGCAGCCCAGGGCTGGGCAGGTGCTGTCCCCTCCTGCCTCAGTCCCTCTCTCGTAGGTGGGTGTTTTTGGTCACTTGTGCATTTCGATACAATGAAGCTACCCAAGTCCAAAGCTGTCCATCGGGACGTGCAATGGGATTTTATCAGTGCTCAGGCCCTCTCCTTCTTTTTTTTTTTAAATGTTTTATTATCATCATATTCTTCTTTATATTACATTGAATTACATATAACTTTACAGTGTATTACATTGCTTTTTCAAAAGGGAATGCCATGCATGTCAGTCAGTACAGAGACATTAATCTCCCCGCTTCAACATTCAATATCTTTTCTATGTTTTCCCCAATCATTATTATTATTATCCTAATTGTTTTTTAAAAGAGTCAATGGCTATTTCTCATTTTGCTTGTACAAATACTTTGCCCATCATGAAATACTTCTCAGACAAATCCAGTGGAGAATACTACACATGTCAACACCAACAGTTAATAAGCCATATCTGTTTCTCACTAACGTCTTGCCTTGAAAAGCTCCCGTGTTAGCGAGGAGATCGAAGGCCCCCAAGCACTGGTTGCCCGGTCACTGCATGTGCCAGTTGACGTTCACCCCAAAGGCCACCTTTCTCCATGGCAAAGGAGAGCCTGGAACTATGGGCCCATCACCTCCTCACATAGCATGGGTAACGTGCTGATAGATGAGGTTTAAGTCAGCATCAGTCTCTGCTCCCTGATGTAACAAATTTCCACAAACTTGGTAGCTTAATGAAAATTTGAGGCCAGCAGGTGGCATGGTGGTTAAGGCACTAGACTCCCACATGACCAACTGCAGTTCAAGTCCTGGACCCAGTAGCTCGAAAATCACACCAGCAGAGTGTGTGTGCATACCCAAAATCCCAGGAGGAGAATGACGGAGAAGGGACTGCAGCATGGCCATCCCCTCTGGGGGATTATTTCTCACTTTCCCTCTCTCACTCTCTCTGTCTCCAGTGAGCACACATGCCCTATGGCAAAAACCTAAACACACACACGCACGCACAGTGTGTTATAACTCAGGCAGTCAGGAGTCCACAATGGCTTCAAGGCGCAAACAGGCTGCGTTCCTTCCGGAGGATCCGGGGCAATTCCATTGCTCAGCTTCTCGAGGCCACTGCTCTCTTCAGCTCAGGACTCAAGGGCTCACTGGAGAGCCAGAGAGGAAAAGTGAGAACTCGCCCCACGGAGACGGCCACGCTGCAATCCCTTCTCTTCCACGCTCAAGATGTGGGGCATGCATGCACACGTGCTTGGTGTGATTTCCAAGCCGCTGGGTCTAGGACTGAAACCGCATGGGCGGCCATGTGGGATCCAGCGCCTTACCCTCTGTGCCACCTGCTGGCCGGCCCACTATCGCAGGATTTTTTTTTTTTTTTTTTTTTTTTTTTTTTTTTTTTTTTTTTTGCCATAGGGTATGTGCATTCCCCAGAGAGAGATAGTGAGAGGGAAAGTGAGAAATCACCCCCCGCAGGGATGGCCGTACAGCAATTCCATCCCCTCCATTCTACTCCTGGGATGTTGGGCACACACGCACACATGCCCAATGTGAGTTTCAAGCTACCAGGTCCAGGACTCAAACTCAGTATGTGGGAATCCAGCAGGCTAACCACCACGCCACCTGCTGGCCCCCCATCTCAGGATTCTTAACCACGTCTGCAGAATTCCTTTCGCCTCATGAGGTAACATGCTCTCAGCTGCCAGGAGTGTTAGGGTGCCGACGTCTTTGGGGACCATTATTCTCCTTCCCACACTCAGTGCCCTTCCACTTGAACGTAAGCCCCCAAGGACAAAAGCTTTCTCCATTTTGCTCACTCGAGTGTCCCAAGTACCTAGAACAGGGTCTGGCACACAGTAGGGCTCAATGACTCTTTGATAATTTATTAGTATGTGAACGAGCAGCCCAGACTTCACAGAGAAATCTCTGTGAACAGGGACTAGAACCCAGGCCAGTTCGGACTGAGGGCCCACGGCTTCTCACCTGCTGGGGCTGGAGGTCCCCAGGGACAGGAGACGAGACATCACACTTGTCTTTGGAACAGCAGAGGGTGGTCCTGTGACTAGAGGGTTTGCCAGAAGAGACAATGGAGCAACAGAGGAGGACATGAGTACTGCCCAGCCACTGGGAGCAGGCACAAGGCGGTGGCCGTGCCAAAGGGAGCCTCCCGCCCCCGGAACGCAGGGGAGCTTCACCTCGCAATCCCTTAAGCAAGTCCAGGCAGAGCACCGGAGCTCTGGTCCATGGGAGCTTCAGAGAGCCAGGCGAAGAGTGTTCCACTGCAGGGTCTTCACAGCCCCGGGACTGATGCGCTGTACGCCCGCTGACCTGCTGAGTGTTATTCTGACTCTTTGTTTACCATTTGGGTTTTCTTAGGTAAAATCTACATATGCACCAATGCACATTTTACAAATAAGCAGATTACCGAAGGACAGTTTTATGAGTTTTACGAACGCGTACACACCTATCAAGACAGAGAATCTTGGGAACCAGCAGTTAGCGTAATAGCTATGTCGCTGGACTCCCACGTAGTCGACCGCGGTTCGTGTCCCGGACCCGGTGGCTTAAACTCACGGCGGGCGTGTGTGCATGCGTGCCCAAGATCCCGAGAGGAGAATGGAGGAGAAGGGATTGCAGTGTGGCCATCCCCCCTTGGGGGTGATTTCTCGCTTTCTGTCTCTATGTCTCTCTCCATCTGTCTGGCGAGCGCACGTGCCCTATAGTGAAAACCTCTCCAAAAAAAAAAAAAAAAGACAGAGAATCTTTCTATCACCCCAGAAAGTTCTTCCCAGCCAATATGCACCCCCAGAGGTAATCAACTTTCAGATATTTTGCCCCCACCATTGAATAGTTTTGCCTGTTCTAGAACTTTGTATAAATGTACAAATGTATAAATTTGTACTTTTTTTGTGGCTGAGTTTTTTATTCAACATAATGTCTGTGACAGCGATCTGTGTCGTACGTACTAAGAGTTCATTTCCTTTGTTGGTGAACTATATCACAATTCATTTATCCGTTCTCCTGCTAACGGACACTTGGGTAGTTTCCACTTGGGGAGGGCGGCTTATAAATAAAGCTGCTACAAACATTCATGGACAATTCTCTTTGTACACATGTGCACTTATTTCTTTGGAGAAAATATCTAGAAGTAGCATTACTGGGTCATAGGTGGGTGTATGTTTTACTCTATAGGAAACTAGTGAAGCTTCTCCTAAAGTACTTATTTTATGTTCCCATCAGCAGTTTAAAAACTTCCAGTTGTGGAGTGAAGCAAGTCAGGTTACCAAAGAGAGACTTTGTATGTCTCCCTTAACATACTGGCAGTCAGCACTCTACGGCAGAGACTGAAAGACCGGAAGACATACAGGCATTAAAAATTGTTATGGACACCAGAGCCGAAGTGGAAAGAGTGGAAGAGGGGAAGAGCGCAGGAAAGGAAATTTGGGGGGAAAAATGGAGAAGTAAGGCATTTGTGGGACGCAGATATGGTTTATTATTTGTTGATGAGGATGTGCATATGTTTTCAACTGGGCTGGACTGAGGTGTGTGCCATGCTGGGTAAAGTCTTTTTACAATCTAAACGATGTATAATGATTAAATGTATAAATAATAATTAAAATTAATAAATAAAAAATATATAAAACGAAACAAAGCAAAAAACTTCCAGTGTTGGGACCAGCAGGTGACATGGTGGTTAAGGTGCTGAACACTCCCACATGGCCAATAATGGTTCAAGTCCTGGACCTGGTGGCTTGCTTTCTCACTTGCTCTCTCTCTCTCTCTTTCTCTCTCTCTCTCTCTCTCTCTCTGGCTAATCAAACTAGACAGTAATAATAATAAATAAAGTTAAATAAAATGATTGAAAAAAAAAACTTCCAGTCGTCCCACATCCTCACCAACAGTTGGATGTGGAACAATCCGCCATCCAATCTTTTTACATTTTATTCATTCTAGTGGGACTGTAGTCGTAGCTCATGGGTTTTCATTTGCATTTCCCTGATGGCTAATAATGTTGAGAACTTCTGGATGTTGATTCCTTATAGGATATATATTTTAAATATTTTCTTCAAGGTTTTGTTTCCCTTTTTATTTCCTAAGCAGTAAGCAGAAGGTTCCAGTTCTGGTGAACTCAACTATTGACTTTTTTTTCGTCTCATGATTATTGCTTTCAGTGTCCCACTCAAGAAATTTTGGCCTGCTCACAGGTTATAGAGGGTTTTTTCCCTATGTTTTCTTCTAGAAGCTTTACAGGTACAGATCTATCATTTAGATCTATGATTCCTCTTGAATTAAACTTAGTTTATAATTTGAAGAGCCAAGGTTCATTTTTATCAGTATGGATATCCAGTCCTAGTACCATTTGTTCAAAAGACTAATTTTTCCCACAGAAATGCTTTGACCCCTTTGTCAAGAACCACTATGCTATGTAGACACACTCTCTAGACAGATGTTCTATTCTATTCTAAGTTAAAATGGACTTCTGTTCTTCTCACCTTGGCTCCTCAGTCTTGAAATCAGGTAGTGTAAATCCAACTTGTAGCAAAATGTTCCAGGCTGGGCTAGGCTCGGCTGCAGTGGCATAAGTGGCTGATTGCTGGGGCCACGTGAGAGGACTGGGTTCAGTTCCCAGCCCAGCCTAAACAGCCAGGCAGTGCCTTGTCCTGTGGTCCTAGCTGGCTGGGAGGCTGGGAAGAAGAAATTTGTGTATATGTGCGCATAATATTTTTGGCAAAATATTTTGAGATATGATTTTTCCTAGATTCTTTGCATTTTCGTCTAAATTTTTTTTTAGAGGTTTTTGCTATAGGGCACGTGCACTCGCCAGACAGACAGAGAGAGACATAGAGACAGAAAGCGATAAATCACCCCCAGGGAGGATGGTCATGCCGCAATCCCTTCTCCTCCATTCTCCTCTTGGGATCTTGGGCACACATGCACACGCACCCAGCGTGAGTTTTAAGCCACCAGGTCCCGGACGCGAACCGCGGTCGACTACGTGGGAGTCCAGTGACATAGCCATTATGCTAACTGCTGGTTCCCTTTTCGTATAAATATTAAAATCACTTTATAATTTATGCTTTTTTTTTTTTTTTTTTAGGGTTTTTCTATAGGGCATGTGTGCTCACCCAGTGAGAGGGAAAATGAAAAATCACACCTTGAGGGGCATAGCCATGCTGCAACCCTTTCATCTCCATTATCGTCCTGGGATTTGGGGTGCACACACTCATGCACCCAGTGTGATTTTTTTTTTTTTTTTGCTATAGGGCGCGTGCGCTCACCAGACAGACAGAGAGAGACAGAGAGACAGAAAGCGAGAAATCAGCCCCCGGGGAGATGGCCACGCCACAATCCCTTCTCCTCCATTCTCCTCTCGGGATCTTGGGCATGCACGCAACATGTGCCCGGCGTGAGTTTAAGCCACCGGGGCCGGGACTCAAGCCATGGTCGACTACATGGGAGTCCAGCGACATAGCCATTATGCTAACTGCTGGTCCCCCCAGTGTGATTTTTAAGCCACCAGTTCTCATACTCAAACCACAACTGGCTGTGTAGGAACCGCCATTTCACAAGGCTGCTGGATTATAGTTGGGATTGTGATGACTCCGTAGGTCTGTTTAGGGAAAATTGACCTCTTAACAGCATGGAGTCCTTCGATCCATGTACATATTATTTATTTTCTTTTATACTAGGATTTATTTCTTTTTAAAAAATTTTGTTACTAAATATTTTGTTTTATGTACTATTATAAATGGGGTTTAAATTTGTTTGCTGTTCATATAGATATATAATTAT
Organism: Tupaia tana; assembly: GCA_026018925.1. Taxonomy (NCBI): domain Eukaryota; kingdom Metazoa; phylum Chordata; class Mammalia; order Scandentia; family Tupaiidae; genus Tupaia; species Tupaia tana. The sequence continues at coordinate 101,673,374 of JAKSZU010000013.1, read as the reverse complement.
CAATTACATATGTATGTATATAATTGTCTGTATATACATAATTGTATATATAATGTGTGTGTGTGTGTGTGTGTACATTGAGTTTTATATGAATTTTAAAAAATATTTTGAGATACCATATGATTTTTCTCTTTTACCTGGCAAATGTAGTATATTAAATTAATTGACTTTTAAAGTTAAATCAATATTGCAGAGAAAACATTCATTGCTCTTAATGTATTAGCCTTAGAAGGTGTCACTGGATTAATTTTTCTTTCTTTCTTTCTTTTTAAGAATTACTTTATTTAACTTTATGTGTATATATATATATATATATTTATTTATTTATTTATTTAATTTGACCATAGAGAGACAGAGTAAAAGAGAGAGAGAGGGAAAGTGAGAAACCAAGCCGCCAGGACTGGGACTCAAATTGCGGTTGGCCATGTGGTAGTCCAGCACCCTTAACCACCATGCTACCTGCCACTACCTCTTTTTGTTTGTTTTTTTAACTTTGTCAGAAGACACATGTGCTAGCCAGAAAGAGACAGAGAGGAAGAAGGAGAAAACATCTCCCTCAATGGGATATTATCACACCACAATCCCTTCTCCTCCATCTCTCCAACCTGTCAAGACTTTGAGCATGCATGCACATGCACCTGACATGGCTTTCCAGTCACCAGGGACAGGGCTCAAACTGTACTATCAGCTATGTGAGATTCAGCTCCCTTAACCACTATGGCCAGCCCAAGATTCACTAATATTTCGTTAGGAATGTTTGTATTTGTATTCCTGAGGAATATTTGCCTGTACTTTAAAAAAAAATTTATTTATTTAATTCCATTTGTTATTATTATTTTTTAATTTGACCAGAGAGAGACAGAGAGAGAAAGGGAACATGAGAAAACAAACCGCCAGGACAAAGACTTGAACCATGGTCGGCCATGTGGGAATCCAGCGCCTTTAACCACCATGCCACCTGCCAGCCCCGGAATATTTGCCTGTACTTTTATATCCTTACAATGTCTGTCAGATTTTGGCATCAGGAGTATGCTGGCCTCCTGAAATGAGTAAGAAGTTTTTTCTCTGCTTTCTAAAAGAGTTTAATTATTACTTTTTTCTTAAATGTTTAATAAAAGTCACTAATAAAATCCTCTGTGTGCAGAGTTTCCTAATTTAGTTTTTTTTTTAATTCATGCATTTATTTTAAGGTTTTTGCAATAAGGTATGTACGCTCACAGAGACAGAGTGAGACAAAGAAAGTGAATAATCACCCCAGAGGGGATGACCATGCTGCGATAACTTTTCCTCCATTCTCTTCTTAGTATTTTAGGTACACAAGCACATGCACATGGTGTGATTTTCAAGCCTCTGTGTCTGGGATTCAAACCATGGTTGGTGATATGGGAGTTCAGCACCTTAACCACCATGCCACCTACTGGCCCCTCTAATTTAAGTTTTTAAACTACAGCTTATTTCTTTACAAAAAGTGAGTAAGAAAAAAAAATTTCAAAAAGTAATGGCCAGAAATTTCTCAGATATTTTGAAAGAATATCTGAATAAAGAAATTCAGCTAACTCCAAGAAGGATAAATACAAAGAAAGAAATACCTAGGTACATCACAGAAAAACTCCTGAAAACCAAAGCTAAAAAGGAAAAAAAAAACGTGGGGGGGGAGGTGTTTTTTTTTTTTCTTGCTATAGGGCACGTGCGCTCACCAGACAGACAGAGAGAGACTGAGAGACAGAAAGTGAGAAATCACACCCCAGGGGGGATGGCCACGCCGCAATCCCTTCTCCTCCATTCTCCTCTTGGGATCTTGGGCATGCACGCACATGTGCCCGGTGTGAGTTTTAAGCCACCGGGTCCGGGACGTGAACCGCAGTTGACTACATGGGAGTCCAGTGATATAGCCATTATGCTAACTGCTGGTCCCAGCTAAAAAGAAAAAATAACATACCATAGATAGAGAAAAACATTACTGACTTTTCATCAGAAATTATGAAAGTGAAAGGAAAGTGGAACAACAAAGTACTAAAAGAAAGTAACACTTCAGGCTTCTGATTTCAGAGAACATAGAGTAAATATATTTCTTCCTACTCCTCTCACTAAATGTAGCAAAAACCCATGGGTATTATATTAGAGGTCTTCAAAGAGATCGTGGAAAATGTGTATTATGAGAAAACTATGCATGGCTTTCAAAAAATGTTCGCACCCAAATATACTCAAACTATTTTGTTATAACGGCATCTAGTTTGAGGAACTGAGAAGGATAAGACATCAATTTGAAAAGAGCCCATCAGAGCAATATGTATTCTGCTAACACTGAAGCAAGAACAAACATCATAGTGATGCTTGCATGGAAGAATGGTGAAATCATTGATGCTTCTCAAAAAGTTTATGAGGACAACATAGGAAATCAAAGAAATCAACAATTTACAAATGGATAATTCACTATAAGAAGGGACAAGATGATAATGAAGATCACACCTACAATGGCAGATCATACACATCAATTTGTGAAGAAGAAATTAATCTAGTTTATAACCTAATTGAAGAGGACAACAATTAACACCAGACGTCTCAGTTTGTTCAACTTTCACAATTCTGATTGAAAAGTGATAGTTTAGTAAACTTTCTGAGAGATGGGTACCCACTGTTGTGCCCAAATCAGTTGTAGAAGAGCAGAGCTTTCAATAGAAATTTTAAGCAAATGGGATCAAGATTCCAAAGCAATTTTTCAAAGATTGTAACAGGATATGAAACGTGGCTTTTTACCAACATGATCTTGAAGACAAAGTGCAATCAAAGCAAGGGTACCAAGAGGTAGAAGTGATCCAGGCAAAGTAAAAGTGGATTAGTCAAGGACAAAGGGGATGGTACCAGTTTTTTGGAATGGCCACAGCATTCTGCTTTTTGACTTGTTGACATCTGGAAGGCCAAACAATGATAACATCTGCTTATTTTGAGAGTGTTCTGAGAAAGTTAGTTTAGTAGAAAAGTAATATTTTAGCAGAAAAATACCTGGGAAGCTTCAGTAGAGAGTCCTTCTCCACTACAGCAATGCTCCTGCTTGTTCCTCTCATCAAGTAAGGGGCATTTTGTAGAGACTCACTGGGAAGTCATTAAGTATATCCACCTTACAGTCCTGATCTGGCTCCTTTTGATTTCTTTTGGTTTCCCAATCTCAAAAAAAAAAAAAAAAACTTTAAAAAGCACCCATTTTTTCCAGTTAATAATATAAACAAACAAAAAAAAACCACTATATGTAAATGTGACTAAACTCTCAGGACCCTCCATTCTTTAAGAATAGGCTAACTGGATGGTATCATCACTTACAAAAGTGTCTTGAACTCAATGGGGATGATGTTGAGAAATAAAGCTTCTATTGATAATTTTTATCTTTTAATTCCATTTCCCACAAACTCATAGAACAAGCATAAGAAAACTCTGGAAGGTAGAGTAAATAGAGTAAATAAAATGAGCTGGTTAGGGACCTCACAATTCCTGAGTTTTATTTTGCCTCATATATCCCTGGATATCTGGAAGCTGGAGAGCCCTGCAGCCCAGAAAAACTAACAAGTGCAGACCAAACAAGCTCCCACAAAAATCCTGCTTTTTCTAACCAAAATACCAGGAAAAGGACCACCTAGCAAGACAAAACATTTAGACAATAACCACCCCAATCCAGCCAGACACACAGGAAGACTATGACCCCATTCCTACTCCTGTCAACAAAGATACAATGAGGAACTTAGATATCCACCTCCTGAGGCTACAACAAAATAGCCTTATCTCTGCCTCATCTCCCACAGAAACTTCCATCCCCACCAGGCAAGAAGTCCCCATGGTGTCACCAGTAACTGTGGGGGAAGCCTAGACTCACACTTCCACCCGATGATAATGAAGTAGCATTCCTCTCCCACTGAAGTAGTATCAGCAGAAACCTAATGAAAGTCAGGACTTGAAGCACTTTCTACAAGTAATGATTTCCCACCTCCCATGAATCGGTGCTGACCACAAGAGGATATCCCAGACAGGACAGTGTCAATATAGGTGGAACAGGGACTGTAAACTTTCACCCCAGCCAACAGTAACAAGGTGTCTCTTTTTCCTCACTTGGGATCAACAGAGACTAAGCAGCAGGAACTTGTGGCTTCCATCCTCACCTTATTCTCCTTCCCTCACCACTGTGGTGTCAAGAGAGGCATGATAAAACAGAAAATGAAGGAGCCAGCTGGTGGTGTAGTGGTTGGGGCGGCTGGGTCCCACTTGGCCAACTGAATGGTTTGAGTCCCAGACCCAGCTTTAGAAACATACTGAGTGCATATGTGTGCATGCCCTAAATTCCAAGAGGAAAATGGAGAAGAAGGGATGGTAGTGTGGCCATCCCCTCCTGGGGGGAACTTTCTCACACCCTCCGACTCCCATCTCTACAGCAAGTGCATATTCCCTATGGCAACATTTTTTTTTTAAAGAATTATTTCATTTTATTTGTCATTATTTTTTTTTTAATTTGTTACAGAGTACATATGCTCACCATACAGAGACAAAGAGAAAGAGAAAGTAAGAAAGCAAGCCACCAGGTCCAGGACTTGAACCATGGTTAGCCATGTGGGAGTCCAGCGCCTTTAACCACCACAGCACCTGCTGCCCTGACTATGGCAAAATTTTTTTTAAAAAGAGAAGAAGAAAAATATCAATAAGATCCCCTAGCCTCAGAACAGCATGCACCAAATATTGAGAATACAATTGAAAAATCACTTGTCATACCAAGAACCAGGAAAATCTCAACTGGAATGAGAAAAGAGAATCAACAAATGCCCACACCAAGGTGACTTGGTTGGAATGATCTGACAAGAACCTTAAAGCAGCTATAATAAAAATGTTTTAACAAGCAATTGCAAACACACTTGACACAAATAGGGAAAAAGTAAGTCTCAGCAAAGAAATAGAAGATTTAAATAAAAAAATACTGCACAATGAAAGAACAGAGGAAAGACTCAATAAAGTTGAAGACAGAACAATAGAAATTATTCAATCAGAACAACAGAGAAAAATAAAATAGAGCTTCAGAAAACTGTGGGACCATAACAAAAGATCTAATATTTGTGTTGGTGAATTTCCAGAAGAAGCAGAGAGAGTGTGACTAGAAAAAAGATTGGAAAAAATAATGGATATAAATTTTCTACATTTGGCAAAATATACAACCCTACAGATTCAAGAAGTTGAGTGAATCAAAAACAAGATAAACCTGGTTCAACCTAAATGCAAGGCATAGTGGTATATGCCGGTAATCTCAGTGACACTGAAGGCGGAGGCAGGAGGACTGAGAGCTGAAGCCTGGCCTGGACAACTCATGAGATGGTGTCTGAAAGAGCGGAGCAAGGTGGTGTATGCCTATGGTCCCAGCTACTCAGGAGGCTCAGGTAGGAGGACTGCTACACAGCAAATCTCTGTCTAAAATACCACACACACCACCACCACCACCACCACCACATACAAATATGTGTAAAAACGATAGACTTTCCTTTACTGAGTTTTATAAATTAGTTGAAGCAAAAATTTTAAGTGTTTGATATAATTTTCAACATATGTAGGAGAAATATCTAAGACAATTGTATTAATACCAGTGAGACCAATGGGACCTAAATGGAGGTAAGGTTTCTATATTCATTCAGACTGATAAAATCCTGACACTAGTATATATTTTTAAAGAAATATTTATTTAATTTAATTTATTATGATTATTTTTAATTGCTAAAGAACATGTGCACTCATCAGAAAGGAATGAGGTGAGGAGGAGTGAGAAAGCAAGCCACCAGCTGGCAAGCTGCCAACTCACACTGCAGTTGGCTACGTGGGAGTCCAGCACCTTAACCACCATGCCACCTGCTGTCCCTGACACTAGTACGTTTTAATAAGGTTTATGTGCAGAGTATAATACCTAAAGCAAACACTAAAATAATTATACAAAGTGGTATACTTAGAAGCACTACAGATAAATCAAAATGGAGTTATAAAAAACTATTTAAATAATTCACAGGAAGGGAGAGAAAAAAAAAAAAGAGAAACAAAAACATAGAGAATAAATGTAAGCCAAAAAAAAAGAGATAGACTTAAGTCCTAACAGATTTATAATTACATTAAATGCAAATGGCTTAAATTAATCAATTAAAATACAGAGATGGGCAGAGTGAATTTGTAATGATCCAAATATAGATGACTGTAAGAAACTCCCTTAAATATAACATTATAGGTCCAGCCCATGGCAGGTGGTTAAGGCAGCTAGATGCCACATGGCTGACTACACAGTTCAATTCCCAGACCAGTGGCTTGACAAACACACTAGATGTGTGTGTGTGTACCCAAAATCGCAACAGGAGAATGGAAAAGAAAGGATTGCAGAGTGGCCATCCCCCTGAGGGATGTGCTACCTATCCATCTCTGTCTTTCTTGAGTGAGTGAACATGCTCTACAGCAAAATTTAAAAGTATATATCACTATAGTTGGATTGGAAGTAAAAATATGGAAGAAGATATATCATGCAAAAATTAATCCAAAGTAATGGCTATATTAATATTATAAAAAATAGGCTTTGGAGGAAAGAAAATTGCTGGAGGCAAAGAAGGATATTGTGTAATGATAGAAAGGTCAAAACGCTAAGAAGATAGGGCAGTTCTGATGTGTATGTTTCAAACAACAGAGCCTTAAAACACATGAAACAAAAACTGACAAAGCTGAAAGGAGAAATAGAAAACCTACAATTATAGCTGGGGACAACTGCCCTCTCAATGACTGATAGAACAACTAGACAGAAAATCAGCAGCGATATGGGAGAACTTAACACTATCAAACTACAGAATCAAATTAGCATTTATAGCACACTCCACCCAACAACAACAGAATACCTATTCTTTTCAAGTGCTCACAGAACAGATACTAAAGTCATATCCTGACCTAAAACAAATCTCAACACATTTAAAAGAATTGAAAATTAGAGTGTGTTCTTTGATGAATCAAAGTAAAAACAGGGGCCAGCAGGTGGTGCAGTGGTTAAGGTGCTGAACTCCCACATGGTCCACTGCAATTTGAGTCCTGTACCAGGTAGCTGGCTTTCTCACTTTCCCTTTCTCTCGCTCTGTGTCTCTCTCTCTCTGTGTCAAGTAAAAAAAATAATAATAACAAATAAAATAAATCATTCTTTAAAAAAGAATCAAAGTAAAAACAACAGAAAGATAACAAAATAACCTCCAAACATGTGGAAACTAAACAACATATTTCTCCATAATTCATTGGTCAAAAGAAAAATCTCAAATGAATTTGCAAAGAATACAAAGAACTGAGTGAAAACAAAGACACAACATATTAAAATTTGTAGGATGAAGCTAAAGCAGTACAGAGAGGTAAATTTATATCACTAAATGTTTACATTAGAAATAAAGAATATTTGGGCTAGCAGGTGGCATAGTAGTTAAGACACTGGATTCCCATGTGGTTGACTGCAGTTCAAGCCCTGGACTTGGGGGCTTGAAACACACTGGGCATATGTGCATGCCTGCCCAGTATCCCGGGAGGAGAATGAAGAGATTGTGGGATGGCCATCCCCCTGGGGAGTGATTTCTCACTTTCAGTCTCTCTGTCTCTCTCTCTCTCTCTCTCTCTCTCTGGTGAGTACAAGTACCCTATATCAAAAACCTCTAAGAAAGAAAGAAAGAAGAAAAAAGAAAGAAGAAAGAATGAAAGAAAAATAAAAGAAAGAAGAAAGAAAGGAAGAAAGAAAAAGAGAAAGAAAGAAAGAACAAAAGAGAAAGAAAGAGAAAGAAAGAAAGAAAGAAAGAAAGAAAGAAAGAAAGAAAGAAAGAAAGAAAGAAAGAAAGAGAAAGAAAGAAAGAAAGAAAGAAAGAAAGAAAGAAAGAAAGAAAGAGAAAAAAGTCTAAGCTGATTGTCTTATCACCAGCTTTAAGAAACCAGAAAAAAAGAGCAAAATAAAACCAAAGCAGGGATCAGATAGTGGAAAAGCAGTAAAAACACAATACTCTTCAAGACTAATCCACATGGGAAGGTTTCAGGTTCTCATCCAGAAGTGTATACCAGATGCAGATGCATGAGTGCCTGTGAGCCAGGGCATGCTGAGGGTGGACTAGCTCGCTCTCTCTCTCTCTCTCTCTCTCTCCTCTCTCACTGTGGAAGAAATAAATAGCTAAACTAAAAAAAAACAAACACACACACACACACACACACACACACAGAGCAAACAGGAAGTCATAATGAATATAAAGTAATAACATTTAAAGCAGAAAAACAGAGAAAATCAATAAAACAAAAGCTGGTTCTCTGTAAAGATCAATAAAATTGAGAAACTTCAGGTCAGCCAGGTGACATGTAAGTTAAGGCAGCTGGATCCCACATAGCCAACTCCACAGTTCGAATCCTGGACCCATTGGCTTAAAAATCATGCTTGGCATGTGTGTATATATGCCCAAAATCCTGAGAGGAGAAGGAATTGTGGCATGGTCATTGTGATTCCCCGGGGGGTGATTTCCCACTCCCTTCCCCTCATCTCTGGCAAGCACACATGGCCTATAACAAAAACTTAAAAAAAAAAAAAATTGAGAAACCTCTGCAAGACTGGCAAAGGAAAAAAGAGACAACGCAAATTATCAACACCAGGAATGGAGAAGGGGATATCGCTATAGGTCTGAAAGACAGTAAATAGATACCATGTGAATATTGTGAACTACTCTACATGTAAACACAACGACTTAGATAAAACGGACAATTCCTTGGAAAGCATAAACTATTAGAACTCATTCAATATGAAAGAAATCATACAAATTCTATGAAAGAAATCAAATTTATCAGAAGAGATGAGAACACTTCCCAACTCATTTTATGAGGGCTACCCTGGTGCCAAAACCAGAAAACAAAGGACAAAAGAAAGGACAAAATAATATCCCTAGTGAATATTGATGCCAATATCTTTAACAAAATATTGGTGAATAGAATTCAGCAATATATAAAAATAATTGTATATCAAAAATATAAAAATAAACCCTACCAAGCAGAGTTCATTCTATGGATGTAAAAATGGCTCACTATCTGAAAATCAGTCAATATAATCCACCACATAGCAGTCTAGAAAAGAGAGATCACATGATCATAAAAATTGATACAAAAATTTGATAAAATTCAACACTCATTTGTGAATAAACTCTAAGAAAGCTAGAAATAGAAAAGAACTTCCTTTACTTGATAAAGAACATCTACCCCTCAAAAATATCTATGATTAGCTTTATGTTCAATGATGAGACTGAAAGCTTTCTCTTCGAGATTGGAAACAAGACAAAGATGTGCCTTCTCAATAACTTATATTTAGTGCAGGAAGTTCTGGCCAGAGCAATAAGGCAAGAAAAATGAATATAAAGCATACAGATTAGAAAGGAAGAAATAAAAATACCCCTACTTGCAGATGGCATGAGCGTCTATGTAGAAAGTCCTAAGGAGTTTACAAAATAATCTCCCAGAACTTATAAATGAGTAAATTTGGGAAGGTCAGACAGGACACAAGATCAACATAGAAAGATCAAATTACCTATGTCCTAGCAATCGATACATGGAAACTTCAACGGAAAATACAGTACCATTTCCAATCACCCCCAAAAAGAAACACTTAGGTATAAGTAACATTTTCTATGTTGAAAACTAGGAAATACTGACTAAAAAAATAATTTTTTTAGAGAGATTTTTTTGCTATAGGATGTGTGTGCTTGCCAGAGATACAGAGAGAGATAGAGAGATAGAAAGCAAGAAATCAACCCCCAGGGGGGATTGCCACGCCATAATCCTTTCTCCTCTATTCTCTAGGGGTTTGGGGCATGCACACACACCTGGCATGAGTTGTTTGTTTGTTTGTTTGTTTGTTTGTTTGTTTTTCAGTCCAGCCACACCATTTGTGGTTTTTTTAATGACCAAGACAAAGCTTTTTCTTTGTAAAATGTCACCCTCCATTGCCCAGCATCCTTGTTCCCAGACGATATCGAAGCTGGATTTGACCAACTGCGCTAAAACCTCAGCCCCAACCTTAAGTGATGGTAGCTGTGAACAGACCGCAAACAGTTCTCTGTGCCGACCTTTTTGTAGGAAAATAGAACTCTTCTCTCTCCTCTCTGACTTGAGGGAAGACAGAGAGAAAGGAAGACCCACTGCTCAATACTCCATTGCGTTTCTGTGGCCTAGAGAGTGTCTCAAAGAGAGTGACGCAATCCATTGCCATCCCACCTGAAAGGAATCAACAGCATTCACGGTCACAGGGTGTCCTTCCTAGAAGTCCATGGCTCACCACAGGCCCTCGATTCCCAAACTACCTCCCCTCAAAGCAGAGAATGGTGCGGAGGTGACAGCCAAGCCCTTGTCCTGACAGCTATTCTGTCAAGAGAGCACTCGCAGTGAGTCAGTCCTTGGAAGTTGGACTCAGTGCACAGTGGCAGGGCCACTGACTGGCTCAGCAACTCGTCCGTGAGACTGACTGTGGCATCTTGCTTCTCAGTGTCCTCATATGGAGTCCAGGAAAAGTCATGTTGTAGCTGGTAGGAGCCAAGGAAATCATGTGGGCAGTTATCCTCCATTCCTTTGGAGAAGTAATGGGAAAATATTGCTGGCCACTTTCCCGTTTATAAAGGTAGTACATGTCGCCATGTTTTTTCACCATATTACAAGCCAAGTGGTGCAAGCTGGCATCTCTATGAGCGTCTTCCAGTACCTTCCTGGCTTGCTCTTACAAATGTTGGATTTGCTCAGCTATGACTGTCAGCTCGTTGGTGGCATTTGCTCAGATGAATTCATCAGCCTTCTGCACCTGCTCTGCGAGTGCCATAAGGTCTATGGGGTCCCTGGCCCAGTGGGTGCTGTAGGGGCTCACCAGGGCCAGGCCGCCGGGGGTCAGGATGAGCTCCACCAGGGCTGCTCCTGGGTCTGCCGCCAACTGCACTCTGTGACATTCCTTGACCCCTGCCCCCGCCCCTGTCTGCTCAGGGATGGCACCACCTCCATGACCACACCTTACCCAACTGGGCACCCCTGCACCAGACCCACTAGCTGGCATGAGTTTTAAGCTGCTGAGTCTGGGACTCAAACCACTATTAACTACCAGCAATGTAACCAAATGCCATCTGCTGATCCTTTTACTAAAAAAAAAATTTTAAGAATTATTTTATTTAACTTTGTTTACTTTTTTTTTTTTTTTTTTTGGAGAGGTTTTTGCTATAGGGCGTGTGCGCTCACCGGAAAGACAGAGAGAGACATAGAGACAGAAAGCGAGAAATCACCCCCCAGGTGGGATGGTCACGCTGTAATCCCTTCTCCTCCATTCTCCTCTCGGGATCTTGGGCACGCACACACACACGCCCGGCATGAGTTTTAAGCCACCGGGTCCGGGACGCGAACCGCGGTCGACTACGTGGAAGTCCAGTGACATAGCCATTACGCTAACTGCTGGTTCTCTGTTTACTTATTTTTTAATTTGACCAGAGAGAGAAAGAAAGAGAGGTAGAGAGAAAATAAGCTGACAGGTATGGGACTCGAACTGTGGTTGGCCATGTGGGAGTCCAGCACTCCTTACTGCCACGGTACCTGCCGGACCCTACTAAAAATTTTTAAAACATCGAAATAAATGTAGGGACAACCCACGATCATGGATTAGAAGAATCAGTGTAGTAATGATGTCATCTCTCCCCAAATTGACATAAATTTAACGAAATTCCTATGCAAATCTAAACAGGATAGTTTGAAGGTATAGATAATATATTCTCTATAGATAATATATATGGAAAGATAAAGAAATTAGAATATTTCAAACAATTCTGAAAAAGAATAATAAAGTGGGAAGCGTCACTCTAATTTTTTTGTTGTGTTTTTAGTTTTTGCTATAGAGCATCTGGGCTCGCCAGAGAAAGAGAGAGAGGGATAGGAGGAGGGAAAGGGAGAGGGAGAAACCATCCCATAGTGGGGATGGCCATGCCACAATCCCTTCTCATCCAGTCTCCTTTAGAGATTTCGTACTTGGCCATGTGGGATCCAGCACCTTAACCTCCATGCCAGCTGCTGGTTCTCTATTTTTTTTTTCTTCTTAATTTTGCTATAGGGCACGTGTACTCCCTGGAGAGAGACAGAGAAAATGAAAATGATAAAAACACCCCTCAGGAAGAGGGCCACACCACAATCTTCTCCATTCTCTTCTCGGGATTTGGGGCGTACATGTACATACACCTGGCATGTTTTTCAAACCACCAGGTCTGGGATTCAAACTGTACAATTGGCAAAACACCTTAACCACCAAGCGACCAGCTGGCCCTCCTTTTACTTTTTTTTTAATTGCCAAGGGCATGTTCATTTACTAGCGAGAAACAGGAGCATGGGAGGGAGAATGTGGTTATGCCACAATCCCTTCTCCGTTTCTTCATCCTGTGTGGATTCTGGGCATATGTGCACACACATCAGCCTGTGTTTCAAGCTGCCAGGGCTGGGATTTGAACTACAGTCAGTTGTGTGCGATCTGGCTCCCTTAATCTTTAGACTACAGGGCCAGCCTTCACGCTACCTACTTTTGAAAGTAGCTGCGGGAATCATGAGTGTGTGGTGTTGGGGAAAGGGTAAGAACAGCACAAAGAAATCAGAAAGAACGGAACAAAGAGCCGGAAAAAGACCCACGCAGTTTCCAGCAGATGTTGTACAGAGGTGTAAATGCAATTCAGTGGGGAAATTCAGCAAACCATGCTGGAGCAAATGGTTATCTCTAAGCAAAAAAAAAAAAAAAATCTCAAACTGAGCCTCCCATTTTATACACAAAATAAGCTCAGGATGGATGGTAGACTTAACATAAGATGTAAAATGATAAAACTCTTAGAAAAATACGTACAGAAAAAAAATCTTCAGTATCTGGGGCTAGGCAAAAACTTCTTAGTCTTAAAACAAAAGCATGACCCATAATAGGAAAAAAATCAATAAATAGGGCTTTCTCAAAATTTAAAACTTTTGCTGTCAAAGACCTTGATAAGAGGAATAAAAAGCCAAACTACAGACAGACTAGGAGAAAATATTGGCAAGTCACCTAACAAATCTTGTAACAAAGAGCTTGTATCTAGATGATAAAAAACAGTCTCAAGCTCAATAGTGAAAAACACGATGGGTCCAATTACAAAATGGACAAAATACATGAAGGGACATTCCACAGAAGACACATGAACGGCAGATAGGCAGACAAAGAGTTTCAACCAGCCATTAGGAAAATGCAATCAAGCCCACTGTGAGGCATCATTGCACACTTATTAAAACGGCTAAGTCAAAGCAAAAGAAAACGAAAACCCAAATAGTGAGAATGCCGAATGCTGGCGAGGATGCAGAGAAACTGGCCGTTCGCTGCTGTTGGGACTCTCACAGTGCAGGCTCCCAGGAAAAGGGTCTCGTAGTTTCTCAAACATCGACCCATGCACTCACTCTAGGACCCGCAGTCACTCTCCTGCACGTTTCTCCCTGAGAGTGAAAAGCTGCGTCCACACTAAAACTTCACATGGAAATTCACCGCAGCTTTATTTGTAGTAGCCCAAACCGGAAGCAGACATGAAGTCCTTCGGTAGGTGAGTGACTGACCACACCACGGAGTGTTATTCGGCAGTGAACTATTGAGCCGCAATCTCGGATGGACCTGGGGCATTCCCTGGAGTGAAAAAGCCACTCTGGGGGTGAATGGTGGTGCAGCTGTACGAGGCGATGGTCCGCAAGGCTGGCCCACAGGGGAGATGTCGCTTGGAGTCTGGAGACCCCTGCAAGCACACCCAGCATACGCCTGTGCCCGTGACCTGGAACTGGCTGAGGTTGGAGGTGGGTCACGGTATCAGGATCCTGTTGAGGGGACCTGTCTCTCTATTTCTCTGTCTCTTTTGCTCAAGAAAGAAATAATTAAATAAGCTTTTGAAAAAAGCTATTCTGAAAAGATCTCACACAGTACGGGTTCATTTACATACTATTACCAAAAATGGCAAAATTATAGAGATAGAGATGAGTATTTGCTAAGGGATGGGAGGGAGGAGGGGCAGGGAGCTGCCTGTGGCTACAAAAGAAGTAGTTTGAGGAAGATCTTCATGGTGATGGTGCAATTCTGTATCTTCATTATTATTATTATTACTATCATGCAGGATAGAGACCTGAGCCTGCACGAGAGAAAGAGTGAGAGAGGGCAGCACCCTCCCCGGGGCTCAGTCGTGCTGCAGTCCCTTTCCTCCAGTCCTCCAGCCTGCCAGGGTAGAGGGCCCACACACGTGTGCCACCCTTGTTTTCAGGCTGACTAGGCTGGGGACTTGAACTGAGGTTGGCGTGTAGCTTCCAGCTCTGCAATCCAGTATGTGGCCAGCCATGCCATGGGCTGGCTGTATTGCCACAGCAGTTACACAGATCTGCACATGGATGGAATAGCATGGAATTACACACATGCATGGACCACGGTCTGTTTCCTGGTTTTGATATTGTACCACTGGGGAAACTAGCTGAGGGCACCCAGACTCTCTATGCCATTTTTCGGAAACTTTCTGTGATTCTGTCATTATTTTACAAGTAATTTAGTAAAATTTTCACAATTGTATCATAATTTAATAAAACATTTTTAAAAAGTGAGGGGAAGGAAAATATACTTTGACCCAAGAATTCTATATCCAGCAAAAATATCCTTCAAGAATAAAGGTTAACAGTCATTTTCATACTTAAAGAAAAAGAAGATACCCGCTAGAGAACATGTACTATGAGCAGTTCTGGAGGGAAACTCTTCAGGCTGATGGGATATGTACAAGGTGGAAATTCAGATCTTCTGGAAGAGCATTAGAAATGATAAATAGCTTTCAACTGGCTGTCATCACGATAGCAGTGGAAGTGGGAAGGGCAGAGCATGGGCACTGGGGGCCCTCGGTCAGGCTATCTTCTTGCCCATTTCCAGTCGCCGTGAGACCCAGGACTCAGAGTGACATGTGTGCAGCAGGCACTCAGTAAGGATTCGCCAGGTTGCGCCGGCTCTCGGTGGTTGGTGGGTTCCGCCAGCTGTGTGTACCAGCTCCTGGCCAGAGCCGGAGACAGATAGGAAGGATCTGAGCTGTGCTTGCTGAGCTCATCCAGGCAGTCAGATATTCCCTGAGCTCTCGCTCTGTGCTGGCAGGGCCCAGGCACTGGATATATCAGTGAACAAGACAGACCAGCCCCTGGCCGCAACGAGCTTACATCTTCATGCATTGGGGAAGGGGGTGCTGGGGTAGAGGAGACGGGCAGTAAGCTATCCATGGTATAACAAGTAACGAGATGGTGGTGGAGGCGCTGGATCCACGGTGCTGACTGCGCAATTCAAGTCCTGGACCTGGTGGCTTGAAAAGCACTCCAGGCCTGTGTGAGTCCCCAGAATCCCAAAACAAGACATGGAGGGGAAGAGACTGCAAGTAGCCGTCTCTCCGGGAGGTGCTTTCTCACTTCTCTGTCTCTGGCAAGCGCATGTGCCCTCTGACAATTTTTTGTTAGAGTAAATGATGAAGTTTGCTGAGAGGAGATACACTGAGAAATAAAGCCAGGGAAGCCAGCAGGCATGGGGCGTACGAGCAGGCCTGTAGGCTACCCAGGGTCTACTCACTGCCAAGGTGATCTCTGAGCCAGACTCCGAGGAGAAGGCTCTTCCCTTGGGAATGAAGATGCCCTGTTTCTTTATTGCGTTGCTCACAGAAATCCCTGAGACTGGGTGATTCACCGAGAATAGAGGCTCATTTGACTCACGATTCTGGTGGCTGGAAAAAGTCCGAGGGCATGAGGCTGGCTTCAGCCCAGCTTCGCCATAGCATGGTCACAGAAGCTGAGAGGCCTGTCTGTGCTCCATGTGGGTCTCGTCCGCCGTATTCCCTCTCCCTATATACCTCCAGCACTCAGGCATGGGGGCTCTACCCTCACCACCCAGCTGCTAGCCTATTCCCCAAAGCCCCGCCCTTGACACCATATTGACATCAAGTTTTCACCTTCTTAATCCTGTTCCAATGGCACACCCCATGAATTTAGGGGGACATTTTTAACCACAGCAAAAATGGAGGCTTGGGGCAGGAACCCCGTGGAGATATGCCCGTGTCTCCAGTCTCAGGGCAGGGTGGACTGGTCTCTGCAATGAGCCCGCTGCTCGGATTCCCAAAGCCAGGCCCAGGCTCTGACCCTCAACCTCCCAAGTGCAGGTGACCCTCCAGGTGATCTGCAGCCCTGGATGCTCTCGCATCGCAGGGAGGCCGAGGTCCTCATTTGGCAAGATTCGATGGGAAATAGCCTTCCTGTCCTTGTGGCTATAGGCCCAGCCAGTGTCCGTCTGTCCTGCCCACCATCTGGAGCACCCCTGCAGGCAACCCCACAGTGGTTTTGGAGGAAGTTTTCTCCTGGTCTCGCCCTTGGGCACATCTGTTCACAGGCACTCCTTGACAGGCACCCCCGGTCCGCCCTTCGGCCCTCCTTCGCCACCTCCCTGCTGTCTCGCCAGCTCTCCCTCCTGTAGCCCCTTCCCACCACTCCAGACCGGCCTTATCCCCGCCCCCCTTTGGCTGGTATTAGCAAGCTCCATTAAGGAGCATTCCATATTATGCCAGTATTTGATATTCCAAATAAAATCTCAGCAGCCCCCAAGAACCATCTCGACTGCTGAAATGCCCACAGGACTTGGGATTAGAAGCTCCACGGCACACAGGAGATGAGGGGATTTTATTTGGTGTTTAGGATTTATACGTGTATATGTTGGAGGGTGCAAATATGTATTTAAATCAAGCAACTTAATCCAGAGTTCAAGGCTAAAACCACCATAGGAAAAGGATATTTGCATATATTAATCTCTCCACATCCAGAAGGGAGGCCGTGGAGAACGGAGAGCGGCCTGGAATCGGAGGTCCCCGCGTGATCACCAGGTGGTCACGGCCTTCCGTCCTCACCTGCCCTGTGCTCTCACCCTCCACCTACCTGCTCACACACACCTGGCTGGAACCAGGCTCACGGGGCAGGGGCAGGCACTCAGTCAGCGCCGAGGTTTCCGGTGCCTCGTACTTCTGGCTAAGTGAACAAACAAATGGAAGACGGTGCACAAAACCATGATCTAAGCTCAGCTGCGTGCTGAAGACGCCCTCCTTCACCGGGGACCGAGGGCGCTGGGGCTGGCAGGACCAGAGGTAAGGACTTGGCCTCGAAGAGATTCCATTCCGGCTCCCAACCCCTCGGGAGGCGCAGCAGAGGAGAATCCATGTCTGAGATGCTCAGGGGAACCACTCGCAGGAGACTGCAGCAAGAGATGGAAGCAGTGAGGGAGCGGGAGTCAGCGGGGCCGCAGCAAGACAGAGGCCTGTGAGGTGAAGAGCCGGGGTGTCTGAGTGTGGCCATGGGCATCTGAGTGTGGCCATGGGCGTCTGAGTGTGGCCATGGGCGTCTGAATGCGGCCATGGGCATCTGAGTGTGGCCATGGGTCTGGGGTAAAGGGACAGTGAGCACCAAGGGTAGGAGCCAGCTTCTGGGGCCTCAGAGCCTTGGAGGAGTTCGGGTTTTACATGAGAGGGACTGCGATGACAACTTGGGACAGTAGAACTACCTTCCTGGAGCAAGGACAGCTACCCTTCCCAGCCAGGCAGTGGACTAACATATCTGGAAACAGCACAGCCCATACTGGCTTTGCTTATTTATTTATTTAAAAATTTCCTATAGGGCACGTGCACTTGCCAGAGAAAGACAGAGGAAGAGGGAGAGAGCAAGCAAGCCCTCTGGGGGAGGGCCATGCTGCAATCCCTTCTTCATCCTCTTCTAGGGCTTTTGGGCTCACATGCATACGCACCTGATGCGATTCCCGATTCCTGAGCCGATGGGTCCAGAGCTAGAATCGTGCACCTGGTCATGTGGGATCCAGTCGCCTTAACCACCACCACCAGCTGCTGGCCCAGTGTGACCCGTGCTTCTCTCTCTCTCTCTCTCTCTCTCTCTCTCTCTCTCTCTCTCTCTCTCTCATCTATCTATATATACCTATCATCCATCTATCTAATGCAAACACACATGCACGAGGAGCCCCAGCCTCAGAAGGAAGGCAGACCAAGGATGTCCAGCTTCAGGCTGACCGTGGCCAGTGCCGGTCTAAGAAGCGGCCTCCTCTGCCCAGCAGTGCTCCTCGGAATGGCGATCCGCTCCGTCTCTAGGCCCCACCGTCAGCGGCATTGCATCAGCAACACTCCTCGAGGTCTCGGAGCACCTGAGTTTATTAACCACCTCCTTAGAGATGGGGGGCCCAAGGGCTGGAGACAGAGGGCGACCCGTCCCAAGTCACAGAGGCAATAAATTGGGAGAGGGCTGGATTTGACCTCCCACCCCGTCTGACTCTAGCCTGAGACTCCTCCCCAACCATGCAGCCACATCCCTGTCCCATCTGGAACTTAAGTTCAGCAGAGTCATTCATTCAAAGCCTTCTCTTGCAGAATTCTTTGGTGGGGGAACTGTTCCTTGCCCCAAGTGGGGACACACAGGTTACTGAACAGAAGCACAGACAAGGCCTCAGGAGAACAGGCCGCTCAGGCCCGCGGCCGCACACTCGGCTCACAGTCCACCTTCCGTGAAGGACCTCTGTTAAAGCTGCCCAACCCTCCACAGCCCAGACCCTGCCATGGGGGAGGTGCTGGGGCTGGCAGCACCCCAGCCTAGCTGGAGAAATACCTGTTCAGTCTCTGGCTCTGCCTCCTGCTACCAAGTACAGCCACGTCAGAACATCCGCTTCCCAGCAACGGCGGACCAACGACTGCCGCCCCGCAGAGCCGTGGAAGGCGATGTGTGTGTGGAAGGCGTGAGGCTTGGCGCACAGCAGGCGCTCGGTGAGTCACAGCTGCTCTGCCATAATTAACCTCAGGCCTCAGGCTGGCTCTGTGTCCTGATGGTTAGGGCACCATATCCCACATGGCTGACTGCACGGTTCAAGTCCTGGGCCTGAAAGCTTGAGAAGCACACCAGGTGTGCATGTGTGCGTGCCCAAAATCCCAAGGACGGAGAGATGCAGATGGGATTGAAGCATGATGTCCCCCATGGGGGTGCTTTCTCCCTCTGTCTCTCCCTCTGGAGAGTGCACACATGCCCTAGCAAGAAAAAACAGTCAGCAGCTCCTGAACCCAGCGGCCTGCATCCCAGTCTTCTGCCGATCCCCACTGGCCTTCCCAGAAACTGAATGGAGCTCCGCAGGATTCTCCCTGGTTAGGGGCAGCCCCCGCTCTGCTATCAACAAGTCTCTGTGAATCCGTACCAGCAGTCCCGGAGGTTCTCCCCTGAGGGCTACCTACAGCAGGGACCTGGACAGGCTCTCAGCCTAGCTATTGAGCTTGCCTGATGAGGAGGCAAAGAGGCGTAGGAGGTGGTATTTTTGCCAGGTTAAATACAAGATACCAAGATTCATTTAATTAGAGACCTTTTTTTCTTTTTTCTTTTTTTTGGAGAGGTTTCTGCTATAGGGCACGTGTACTCGCCAGAAAGACAGAGAGACAAAAAGCAAGAAATCACCCCCCAGGGAGGACGGCCATGCCGCAATCCCTTCTCCTCCATCCTCCTCTCTGGATCTTGGGCACGCACACACACGCACCTGGCGTGAGTTTAAGCCACCGGGTCCGGGACTCGAACCACAGTCAGTTACATGGGAGTTCAGTGACATAGCCATTACGCTAACTGCTGGTTCCGAGACTATTTTATAATTATATGTATATCCCACTCAATATTTGGGACATACTTAAACTCACCAGCTATTTGTTGCTTACCTGAAATGCATATTTAACAGTGTGCTATATTTTTATTTATTTATTTTTATTTATTTATTTTTATTCATGATAGCGAATGCATAAGAGAGAGAGAGGGAGAGAGAGAAGCACCCTTGACAGGGTCTTGCATGCTACAGTCCCCTTCTGCAAGCCCTCCAGCTCTTCAAGACTGCAGGCGCATGCACGCTTGCTCAGTGTGTTTTCAGACTGAACCAGGGATTAGAACCTGTGGTCGGCCATGTGGCGTCCAGCGCTGTAGTTCAGTTTGCTGCTGACTATGCTGCCAAGCTAGGCCCTTCTATTTTATTTTTAGTGCTAAGTCTGGCACTCTACAAAGCAGGTCTGTCAGCAGTTGGCGGTGACCTCCCACCTTCTCCAGAAGTCCCTCTCCTGAATGACCAGCCCCTGTGGGCTCAGGGAACAGACAAGGTGGTCTGGGGAGGCCCCTTATCAAGGTGACCTTTGAACTCAGACCTGATGCATGCGAGGGAAGAGAAGAGACTACACTACACCAGATAGAAGGAGGGGTAGGAGATGCAGGTAAGGGAAGGCCTCCAGGCACCCTGGCCAGGAGGGAGGGAGCAGCACCCACAGAGGGAGAGGAATTGAGCCAGGCCTTGAAGCAGGAGCGTGAGTTAGCCAGACAGAGAGGGGGCGGGGTAGGGGAGCCCTGATTCAGAAAGAGCTGGTCTCCCCTCCCTGGTGACCCAGGCGGTAGGCAGGCCCCTGAAGTGCAGCATCCCACCCCCGGCACCATCTCTTCCAGGGGCCTTTACACACAAGGGGACATCTTCCATAAGATGCCAAGTGAAACACACAAGACGCAAGACAGGCCGGAACGTAACGAGGTGCTGCGGGTGGAGCTGGACCTGTGGGGTGGGGTGGACCTGACCTGGCTGCAGGAGGTGCTCCATAAATGGGCGGACTGACAAACTCAGGAGAAGCAGAGGCATCTCCGAGAGGTCTCTCCTGGATCAGAGTGTACTTTACTGAATAAAGGAGGGAGGGAGGGAGTGAACGAATGAACGAATGACTAGAACAAGTATGAGGTTAACCCGCGTCCATCCAGAAATCGCTGGGCCCAGACACAGAAGGAAATAAAACGAGAAAAGACGGTCCTGGCAGGAGCCGTCACTCTTGAGACTGTGATAATTTGGGCCTTTGCAGGCTGCCTGCTCCCTCTGAGCCTGCTGGGCCTGCCAGGACCCCGCGGAGCACGCAAGCTGATCGGTCCCTGATTCCAACACCCTAGGCCTGCTCTGTTTGCGCTGGTCAGTGGGGCTAGGAGGGGACTCAAGGACTGGCGTCTCAGACAGACTGGAGTCTTGTTCCGTGCTCCCTCCTGTGTGTTCTTGGGCAAGTGGCCTCACCTCTCAGAGCCTGGGCCTCGTCCTCTATAAAGCAGGAAGGATTAGAGTGCCACTGTCCTTCACTCAGCCACAAAGGTCTGCGGAGACTGTTCCTTCCGGGTGCCACACCGAGGTGGTGAGGCTGCAGGTCTGGGGCTCCTGGCATACGATTTCTCACAGGGGTGCCAGGGGTGCAATCCGTGTGCGTGGTCCCACATACCGAGACATGCCACGTTGGGTGGTCCAGGAAGGTCAGGGATCCTTGAGCTCAGACCCAACACCTGGAGGAAGAGAAAAGGCAGGATCTCTCAGCCCCAATCCACGACAAGACCCTAACCCAAGCGTACAGCTACGCCCCTTGGTCCACTCCGCATTTCAGCATTTTATCATTAACAGTAACGCACAGGTAGCGCTGGGCACTTACTCTGCGTCAGCCTCTGCCTTTGAGGGGTAACAGCTCAGATCACACAGGTGGGGTGATCACGGTGCGGATGGGGGCGCATGCTGGAGACCAGGGGTGGTGAGGAGCCGGCCCACTCTGCAGACCATCAGAGTCACTAGACCCTGCCTGACTCTTCCCTTTGCAAAAAGAGAAGATGAGTCCCTAAAGGAGACAGTCCCAGGGCTGTCCCACACCACCCCAGCCACCTCCGAGCAGCCCTGGCCCTCTTCCCTGCAGGTCCCCACCCTCGCCCACCAGCCAAGCCCAGCAAAGCCCCTCCATAGTCACACCCAAGGGGCAGCGATACAGGACTGGGGGGAGCGGCTGGCTGGGGTGCAGGTGTGCACCATACTGCGTGGGCGTGGGGATGAGGGTGCCCGAAGTTCTGCTCTGAGCCCAGAACCCAGGATGTGGGTGCACAATGACCTGCCCACGTGCTGAGCCCGGGGAGCCCAGGCTGAGAGAGCGCCTCGTCGCTGCACGCCCCACCACGCCCCACCACTCGGTGGAGTGATGCGGATGTCATGTGTGCCCAAGGGGCAGCAATGAGGAGGACCTGGAGAGGTTGCTCCCCACACCCACACTCACACACTGGATGCCCAGCCCTGCTCCATTCCCAGGCCCTTCCTGCCACGTGCTCCCACTTGTCCCCGGGCTCTGCTCCGTTCCCAGGCCCTTCCTGAAATGCGCTCCCACTAGTCCATGCCCTTCCCGTTTTTTAAGTGACGAGGACCAGGTAACCAGAGTGACTCCAGAGCAGCTAGACCCCTCCTGACATGTGAGCAAAGAGCCCCAGACGTGGGTCTCAGTGCCCGTTCCCTGACTCACTGGCTGTCCAGGTCACTTGCCCTCTCTGTCTCTGTAAAGTGAGGGGCGTGTGAGCCCCACCTTGTCCGGCTGTGGGCGGAGGCCAGGGAGAAGCACTCAGCGGTCCCAGGATGAGCACCGAGGCTCCGGCATCAGGCCCGCGTTTTGCGTGTGCCCAGTCTCTTCTGTCCTGTGTCACTCCTCCAAGGGGGGCGCTCGAACCCTGAGGGTGGGAGGAGAGGTCTCTGCTGTCCTGGCGGACCCCCCGCAGCCACCTGTGCACACCAGGGGTCCTCAGAGTGCGGCCTGGGCAGCAGCAGCACCACTCAGGAACTTAGAAATGCAGGCTCCCTGGCCTGCCCAGATCTAGGAATCGGAAAGTCGGGGGTGCAGCCAGACACCTGCGTGGCCCCCAGGGGACTGACGCTCACTTGGGTTGGGAGACCCTGGAGGGTGGCAGGCCATGAGCCCCTCAGGGCAGCCCCGTGCCTGCCTCCCACGTACCCGCTCTGTGCTAAACACTGGGCAGTGGCCCCAAACACAGCCCTATGGGCCAGTGAACAACCTGAGTCCCCAGCTCCCCTAAATATGGCCCCCCAAAGCACTACCCCAGAACCACTGCAAGTCCCAAACCCCACCCACACTGCTGAGTGGGACTCCCTCCCAGGGCCCAGGAATGTGCAGCTGACCCTTCCCCCATCCAGGGCACCAGGGGTCCAGAACAGCAGAGCAAAGGCAGGGAGGCAAGGGAAGCCTGAGGAGAGCCCCCCGCAGTGGGTGAAGGGGACTGGCCGCCTCCCGACTAGCCACCAGCGAGGCCCCAGCAGCAGGCTCTGGGGACCCACTACTTTGGTAGCTCACCTGTAGGTAAACGCCTTCTGAGGGGCTAAGAACGCGTCGGGGACAGATGAGAAACTGGTACCTTCTCCGAAGCAGCCCTCTGAGGGCCCTGGAAACAAGGGACTAGAGCAGGGCCAGCAGCCACCAAGGTACCTGCAGCCCTGTGACCCGGCCTCAGCCTCCCTGCCTCCCTCCCTCCCCGTTTAATTCCAGAGTCCTCTCCTTCTATCCGTGGCAGGGCAGTGGGCTTCAAGATCTCTGCAGCAAGGGTCTGTGGGGCAAGCCACGTCCCCTGGCCCTTTGGGTAGAGGGAGTGTGGGCGGGGTGGCAGAGGTGCCGAGCAACTGCCAGCCATACCCAGCCTCCAGCGAGAGGCAGGAGAGGACTTGGCCTTCCCCACCCTGCCAGGTCCCCATCCCGCCCACCTGCCCCAGACACTCCCAGGTGGGGACAGACAGGGAGAGACAGCAAGGAGCCCCCCCACCTCTACCACCATCCGGGAGATGCTGCCCCAGGCATGCAAGGGGCAGGAGGGGCCGAGCCTGCAGAGACAAGGCCTCGCTAGAGGAGGGACCATCTGGGGGCAGCTACTTAGCCGGGCAGCTGCTGCCCTCTTCTCCCTCCGCCCGAGGCATCACAGACTGCGCAGGCCTCGGGCTCACGGGCGGCCAGTGTGGACTGAGAGGGAGAGGAGGGCGTAGCAGAGACAGCCAGGGTCCGAGCTCCCTGCCAGCCACATCAGCACTACCGTCCTGTCCTCCAGAGTCGACAAGAAAACCAGCCTCCGACGTGTCTCCCGATGCTCGAGGTTGGAAAAAGCAAAACTCCACCCTCGGGTCCCACCTCAACCCAGCCCTGGGGCACTGCCTCCCCATGTTTCGCTCTGTCCTTTGCTTGGTATTCTGAAACAAACTCACTGTCTTTACTTAAATAAGCCTATCTGTAAGGGACATGCTGCCTAGGTGGAGAGCTAAGATCACAGGCGCAAAAGGAAGAGTTACAGTGTTACCTTCTCCGCTACTGTTACCTGTCACCCTCCTGCCACCCTTGACCCTCTGGGAGGGGTGAGGGTGTGAACTTCCACTCCAGGGAGCCAGGAGGCGAGAGCAGTGGAGAAAAGAGTGGCCCCATGAGGTAAGTCTGGGCGACCCTGGACTTCAACGTCTCCCGGTCACCAGGGCCTGCCGCCCCACACGGGTGGGGCCCGACCTCATTTAGAGCTGGCCGGTACCACTGTTACCCCCACAGCAGGCACCACTGCGTCCCTGGGCCGCTGAGGACGCTGCACCTGGAGGGGCCTGGCCCGTGGTCCCCTATGAAGTGAACTGAGCACGGCCTCGGCCTCTGCCCTTTGGGGAGCTTCCTCTGAGATGCCCTCCTCATCGGGCACCCCTTGGCCGACCCTGCCACCTCAAGACTCTTTCCACCAGCCTGCAGCAGCCTCTCCTGAGCGGGACGCGGTCCCATGGAGGGTCACGGTGCCCGCAGTACTGTGCTGCCAATCCAGGCTGAGGACTCTACAGGCAGGACCCGCTGACCGCGGCAGCCCCCTCCCCTACAGCCCAGAGCCTGGGTCCGAAAGCGGAAGAGGACGGCCACGCCCCAAATCCGCCAGAGCCCCCTCTGGACTTGCACCTGCGGCCGGTGAGTCCAGTCACTCTTCTGCCCAGCGCTGATCGTTTCCTTTATGCGAAATGCAGTAGTGAATCTCAGAAAGGAATGTGTGAATTACAACAGGTGGTGGTGAAGAAGGTGGGCGGGACTCAGGCGGGTGCCAGGACAGTCCCCAAACAGTCCTCTGGGCACAGACCAGCTGGGATGGAGGTGCCGCGTCACAAGAACTGGCAGCAGTTTGTCACACCCTCCGAAACAGCAGTCCGGGCAGAGCACGCTCATGCTGGTGGCCGTGTCGGGCACAGGCGTCAGGCAGCAGCGTGTGCCACAGGTACAAACCTGTCCCCGGGCCCAGGGCTCCCTGCATGTGGTGGGGACAGCGAAGCTTCTGGCCACATAGGCCCCAGACTGGCCGTGGCCTGCTTCTGAAGCCCATTATGCCCCTGCCCTGACCCCGCGCTACCCTGCCCTGGTCAGGAAAGCAGTGTGGACTGTCCCCCCCGGGCTGTTCCGGGGACCCTGTCCCCTCCCAAAATGTGATGAGCCCTGGGCGGTGAGAAGGTGGTGCCCAGGCTTGTGAACTGGGCCGGGGGCTTGTGAGCCAGGCCAGGAGCTCCGATCTCAATTCTGGGGGAGGGTCTGCCTTGGGTCCAACTCGCAGGATGAAGGTGAGACCCAGCGGCTCGGGAGGCTCGGGAGACCCTTGACCACACACTGGAGCGCCTGAGGAACACTCAGCCCAGAACCACACCCCAGGGGCCCCGGTGAGGGAGCAGGCAGCCCCAGGCATCCCACTGGACTCCCCTCAGTCCTAGCCCAGGGCCACATCCAGCCACGTGAGGCAGGAACCTGCTCCCACTGGGGCCCTCTTGGGACAAACGCCTGAAAGGCCCGGCGATCCCAGAACACCCAGATGGGAGCTGGCCAGCTTTCTGCTCAAACACCCGGGCGGAAGTGGATTCATTGCTCCCCAGGCCTGGGTTCTGCTCCGACCCACACCCGCTGTGTGACTTTGGACAAGTGACTTTCCTCCTCTAAGCCTCAGTTTCCCTCTCTACAAAATAGGCGCGATAACTGCCCCAGCCCCACGGCTTCCTGCGGGTGTCCGTGCATGTGTTCGGGAAGCACGGTGGCCGGGGCAGAGGGTAAACGGGGCGGTGATAGCAAGTTCCGCTGTGGAGTGTCACGTGCAAACACGCGTGTCTAGGTCAGACACATGAGAACATTTTAAATAAAGAGACCCACGACCGAGAACTTCTACGCATCTTCCAGTTTGGCCCTAGGCTGGGAAGAGACCCCACGTTCTGTTAATATTCCGGTCCGGCTCCTGAACACCAGCTGCTGCCTGCCCTTCTCTCGGGCTGCCGGTCCAGCCACGCCTCCTCATAGACGCCGGCCTCCAGGCCCCTCTCAGTTCCCAGGTTCCCGCCTGGGGATATTTCTGAGCAGCAAATCTGACTTTTCCACGCTGCCTGGAACCACCCTTGGCTCCTGGCTCCCCCTCTGCACCAGGCACTGGCTGGCCTCTCCAGTCCTAGCTCCCAGGAAGCTGCAGCTCAGAGAGGGCTGGGTACCTGCCCGAGCTCACACAGCCAGTGAGTCAGGGCATGGTGCACTCCGGGCTCCCGCCAGACCCTTGGGAGCTCCTTGCTTCTGTCTTACCTGCTCCCCTCACACACGCTGTGCCCTGTGCCCAGGACAGGTGCACCTCTGCCCCTGCCCTTTTGCTAAAACGCCTTTCCTCGAAAGCTTCCCAGATCCCACCCAGCCTGCCGGACTCCCATCTGCATCCCCAAGAGGACAAACGTCCCACTGTGAAGCAATGACTTGTTCAGGATCTTTCTTCCCCATCAGAAGCTTCAGCTGGATTCGAACCCAAGAATGCTATGAGGGACTGGCCAGTCTGGCTGCTTCCCACTGCCACACTGGAAATGAAGCAGACCCCTTCGGAAGATTCAGACCACTCCATCTTAGACTGGGAGACTCAGGACCCTCCAGTGACCCTCCAGGTGAGGCAGGAGCACCCCAGGTCCCTGCAGGGACAACGCAGAGCAGGGGCATGGCGGGTGGGGCTATACTCAGCCCATGCCGGTGCACGTTTCTAAACTTCCCAAACAGCATTTCCTCCTCATCAGGAGGACCAGCTTTTCTGTGCTGTGGCAGAACTTCCAGGCCAACAGCGGGGTGGTGTCGGAGCCCACCTCACACTGAGGCCAGTGCAGGGACCACCCGCAGGAACTGGACGGGCCCACAAGGACCCTCTGCACGAGAGGAGCCCCTGACCTGTCCACGCCCAGCTGCCAGGAGCTGCCCCTGCTTGCCTGCTCTCTCCCAGGAGGGCAGGTAGAGCTTTGGAGCTGGTAGTCTGAGCAGCCTGGGTTCAAATCCCCAAGGCCTACACCTCCCCTGGCACCGGCAGTGGGGAAATGTCTCCACCTCTCTGTTTCCTCTTACGGAGGCCTGGGGCCGGGCTCTGTGAGGGTGGAATGATGGCGTCAGGTGCTCTCCACAGGGACGCCCTGACCCCACCTGCCAGCTCAGCAGTCGGTCTGGCCCTCAGTCCCGGCTGCCCAGGCTGGCCTCTGAGCCC
Organism: Tupaia tana; assembly: GCA_026018925.1. NCBI lineage: Eukaryota > Metazoa > Chordata > Mammalia > Scandentia > Tupaiidae > Tupaia > Tupaia tana. The sequence continues at coordinate 101,645,936 of JAKSZU010000013.1, read as the reverse complement.
TGCTGAGCCACACTGGCACAGGGCTCCCCACTTTCCTGGCCCAGCAGGCTTGGCTGTGCAAGTCGGTCTGGCCCTGTTGACAGGGTGCCCTGGCGGGGAATGGGGAGAGGGTGTGAAGCAAAACAGTGTTGGGGGGAAACAGGCCTGAGGCCCAGGGCCATAGACAGCTCTCCTCCAACAAGGTTCTGGGAAGGCGGGACCAGCGGTTGGCGAAATGGCTATGTTGCTGGACTCCCATGTAGTCGACGACAGTTCGAGTCCTGGACCCGGTGGCTTAAACTCACGCCGGGCGCGTGTGCGTGCGTGCCCAAGATCCCGAGAGGAGAATGGAAGAGAAGGGATTGCGGCGTGGCCATCCCCCCTGGGGGGTGATTTCTCGCTTTCTGTCTCTCTGTCTCTCTCTGTCTGTCTGGCGAGCGCATGCGCCCTATAGCAAAAACCTCTCTAAAAAAAAAAAAAAGGTTCTGGGAAGGCAGGGAACGTGGGCAGCCCTGCAAGGTGAGCCAGGGGGTTCTAGCCCACCCTGCCCCCAGCTGTGACCAACTTGATGTGGTTCAGCATAGAGGCCAGCATCAGGAAGAAGCTGCAGTCGGTGGGCAGCTGAGTCTCACAAGGCTGGAGACAAGGGCCGCCCTTCCTTCCGAGCAGAGCCAAGGAGCCTGAGGGATGTTGAAAAGGGGTGTAGCCAGATTGGGGGCACAGTGGCTTCTGATCCCTGAGCCCTGCCCCCCGGGGTTGGGGCTGCAGGGCAGAAGGACCCTTGAAGGGGCCAGCAGAGCACGAGCTCGGCCCCAATTCCCAGGCCCTGCAGGCAGCGGACAGCCCTGGTCCCTGGACCTTCTCCTCACTAGCTGAGTCGGCACCCAGCAGCTGCAGCTCTGAGACCGCACACGGGCCGAGCTGGGAGGTGGCCGGGGGCAGGGGCAGGCCCAGGCCGGCAGGGACAGCACGGGCTGGCTGCGCTCCGGTGCAGGGTGTAGCCTCCCACGTGAGGCGCAGTCACCACCCCTCCCTTATTCATTCTCCAAATATGTACCGGTGCTGCTGGGGGACAGCCACTACCAGACCGGATCCTGCCCTCGGGCCCGAGAGGGGGTCAGCAGGTAAGGGGGCTGGATCCTGCCGGGTTTGCGGGCTATGGTCAGGCCTCCGGCTTCCTTTCCACCAGATGAGGAGCCACCCTCGGGCCCGAGCCAGCCGGAGGCATGTTTTGCCTGGCATTCGAAAGGGCCATTTGGCTTTCTGGCTGAAGGGGACTGGTGAGGGACAATGGGGAAACGGCTATGTTCCCACAGAGCAGCGAGGAGGGTGGCAGGCCCCAGGGTCCCAGCTGAATGGGAAGGGTCAGGTGCTAGGTGGGTTTAGAAGTTAGATCTGCTGCTCTCCCTACGGAGGTGAGGACCGTGGGACGGAGAGACAGCCCAAGGGTTTCGTTACTCGGAGAAGAGCGGTTTGGGGGCGGCAGGTGGAAGACATGGTTTGGGACATGTTAGTTTGAGGTGCCAGGAGCCCTCTGTGGGGAGGTGCCAGGGAGGTCGTGGGCTGCACAGGCCAAGTCTAGGCAGGGCTTGGGCTGCAGGCAGGAGGGGGAGGTGGCTCTGCAGGGCTGGGGCTCAGGCCCTGCGTGGAGGTGACCCAGGAAGAGGAGCCAGGGCCTGCCCTGGGGCTGGCAGGTTAACAGGCAGGGGTAGTGGGGCTGATGGCCCTGGGAGGGGCACCTGGAGAGACGAGAGGTGAATCGCAAAGCCTGAGGGCCTTCCTGAGGTGGAGGGTGTGTCAGCTGTGCGGTGAGGCCCAGCTAGAGGCTGTGGGCATGGACCTCACCAGGAGGTGTTTGGATGCGAGGGCCGGGGGGGAGGTGGGCTCAGGGGGAAGCGGGAGGGGGCACGGAGAGCAGGCACTTAGACCCCATCCAGGGGAATGTGCCGGAAGGGGATGCGATAAATGGGGCCAAAGCTGCAAGGGTGGTGGGGTCGGAGGGCTGCGAGTTCGTGCTGATGGGGACAGTCAGGAGGGGCACACTGGTGACGCAGAGTTACCGCCGAGCTGCTGCAGTGGGGCTCGGGAGGCGGGAGGGGTTGCGAGGTGCACAGGGCCCAGGCGGGGGTCCGGGCAGGGGTGCGGGCACTGGCGGGCAGTGACTGGAGTGCTTCTGCTTTCTCAGTGAAGTGAAAAGCTGCTCATCCTCTGAGAGCGGGGGTCTGCGGGGTGGTGGTGGTCGCGAGAAGAGCAGGGGAGAGGGCCGTGAGCTGGGCAGGGGAGCCTGGGGCGCTGGCTGGCTCGAGAGCACTGGAGGCCAAGGTCAGGGAGCGAAGCCTGTGCTGTCGGCTGGCTTCGTCCGGCCGGATTCTGCTGCTTGGGTCTGGACCACCATACGCAGCGCTGTGGACCAGGGTTCTGTGGGTGAGTGGACCAGGGGGTGGGCAGGGGGCAGCAGGTGCCTGCAGCACAGTGGAGGGGTGGAGGTGACGGACAAGGAGATGCGCTGGGGGCAGACTGCAGGGGCTGAGGAATTAGGGAGTCGAGGTCCTGGACCTTGGAATGGGGTACCTGAGGGTTAGAGACGGCCTCACTGCCAAGGCCGGGGCAGACCCAGGTGTGCTGTGGGGGTGACAGTCCAGGCAGGAGCTGACAAGGGGCTGAGGAGGGTTTCAGGGAGCTGAGCGGTCAGACCAGGGAGATGAGGAGAGCTCGTCGCAGGGGTCTCTGCCTTTCTGGGGGACAGAGGGAGAGCTGTTCCTAGGGCTGGCTTATCTATCCTACACCGGGGCATCTCCTCGTGTAGTGCTGATAAGGTAATCCGATCAGAGTTTTTCTTTCATTGTAAAATGCACATAACAGAGCATACCATTTTAACCTTTTGTTTTCCCTTAGGTTTTTGCCATGGGGCACATGTACTCATCAGAGAGAGACAGAGAAAGGGGAAGTGAAAACTCATCTGGGGGGGGGGGGCGATGACCACACCGTAATCCCTTCTCCTCCAGTCTCCTCTTGGGATTTGGGGCATGCACATACACACTCAGTGTGATTTTCAAGCCATGGGGTCCAGGACTTGAACCGCAGTCAGCTGCGTGGGATCCAGCGCCTTAACCACCACACCAGCTGCTGGCCCCTGCCATAACTGCTTTAAGCGCAAGTCCAGTACTTAGTGCGTGCACGCAGCTGGGCCACCATTGCACATCCGTCTCCCGAACCTTTTCGTCTTTCCATGCTGAAACTCTGCCCCCGTGAAACGCTGCCTCCCCTGCCTACCCCCAGCTCTGCACCCTCCTTGCACTGTCTGTCTCTGTGGTTTTGAGGGGTCTGAGTGCGGCATTTGTCTGCCGGTGCCTGGCTTGCTGCGCCTGGGGTTCGTCCTCCCTGCGGCGTGTCAGGATTTCCTCCCCGTTTAAGGCTGACTGGTACCTCCCTGCGTTCTTCATCCATGCACCCACCCGCGGCCGCTTGGGGTGCTGCCACCTTTTGGCTCTGTGGATGCTGCTGCTCTGAAGGTGGGGTACAGAAACCCCGCTGAGATTCTGATTTCACTTCTTTTGGGCACACACCCAGAGGGAAGCTGTGGGGTCACACGGAACTGCCGGCTGCAGAGCTGCCTGCCCGGCCGTTCCATCTGCGTGGCCAGCAGCAGCGCACCGCGTCCTCATTCCCCCATTTTCACCAGCACTTACTGCTTCCTGGCGTTCTCCTCGTTCATGACAGAGCGTGCTCGTGTGCACACGAGAAGGGAGGAAGGTGCACCCTTCACAGGTTACCCTGTGATCCCGCCTCCAGCCCTCCAGCCCTCCAGCCGGTTAGATTTGGGCACACACACACATGACCGGTTTCGGGTCCACCAGGCCAGGGATTCGAACCACCATCACCACGTGGGATCCAGCTGGAGCAGCACACTGCTGCCATGGAACCGGCCGTTTTCTGGGTTTTGGATAGCAGCCATCCATGGCCGAAGTGCTTTGACAAACACTGTTCCATTTGGTGAGGCCAAGATGTCCCAGGGAGAAGAGACAGCCGGAGAGGCGCGAGGAGCCCGGAAGACCAGCGGCGCTGAGGCAGACAGCAAGTGACATGCTTGGCTGAAGCTCAGGAGTCTGATCAGAGGTGAGGCTGGAACATGGCTGGTGAGGTCGCCATGGAGAGCCTCAGACGCTGCAGCGGGAGCTGGAATGTAACGTGACCACCAGCGGGGAGCTGCTACTGGGCTTCGAGCAGGAAGTGACGGGCCACAGACAAGAACGCCAAGGAACGCCTGGGCGAGGAGTGTAGGTGCCTGGGAGGGAAGAGACAGGGGATTGGACAGCCAAGCGTCGGAGGTTTAGGACAGTCTGGGAGAGGGCCAGACAGAGGGCACAGTGGTTGAGGTGACTAGATCCCACAGGGTGGACTTCATGGTGTGAGTCCCAGACCTAGTAGCTTGAAAAACACCCCAGGCGCAGGACCAGCAGGTGGCGTGGTGGTTAAAGTGCCAGATTCTCACGTGGTTGTCTGCGGTTCCAGTCCCAGACCCGGCAGCTTGAAACTCACGTCAGGCATGTGTGTGTGCACGCCCAAAATCCTGAGAGGAGAAGGGAGGAGAAGGGGTTGAGGCATGGCCATCCTCCCTGGGGCGTGATTTCTCACTTTCTGTCTCTCTGGTGAGCACATGTACCCTATAGCAAAAGTCTCTCTAAAAAAAAAAGAAAATAAGGGGAAAAAAAGAAAAGAAAAACACTCCAGCCATTGTAGAGTGTTTCTCTACAGCAATGGGCGAATATTGCAATTCCAAAGGAATCGACCTGATGCCAAAATCCTACATGCCCTAAATCCCAGGAGGAGAATGAAGGAGAGTGGATTGCAGAATGGCCATCCCCCTGGGCTGGGTGCTCACTGCCCGCCCCCATCTCTGGCAAGCACGTGTACCCTATAGCAAAAAACTAAAGCAAACACACAATCCAGACAGGAGAGAGGACACCCTGGGAGGCACTGGGGACAGGGGTGGAGGAGGTCGGGCAGTGGGCGCCTGGCGGGGAAGCTGGGCCAGGGTTGGCTGAGAGGTGAGAGCCCGAGACCAGGGAGCAGCACATGCCGTGAGCCTTCCGCACCAGCCGAGGGCGCGGCCCAACACGCAGGGCGTTTCTGCGATGGCGCCTGCTGTCCCCTTTGGCTAATTCAGTGTATTTTCTCTCTCCTCGCACCTCTACCGCCATGAAGCATAAACCAGGAGGGCCGTTGCCCCACAAAGGCCTGGGCTCACATCTGAACTACAGAGCAGTGACAGAGGGGACCAGACAGGAGGCACCCCTACTGGAGAGCAACGGGGGATGGGGGGGGGGGCGTCTGGAGGAGAGAGGGAGAGAGGCTGAGAGTAGACACAAGGGCCCTCGGGCCAGTAGAAAGACTGAGACAGGTTTGGGGGATCCCAGGACACCCGAGCTAGTGCCTGCACCGCGAGGCTGTGTCCAAAGGAGGTTGAAAGGCTCTCCTGGGCCTGCCCCTGCCCCATGTGGCTAGGCTGGGCAGAGTGGAAGTGGCCCCAGGCCCCCAGGCCCCAGGTGGGTGGGACTGAGGACTGCTTCACAGAGACCCCTCACTGCAGCTGAGTGGGCAAAGCCCAAGAGCTGAAAGGGATGGCGTCTGGGCTGAATCGTATGCCAAAAGACATGTGAGGGTCCGCGGTGGCATGGGCGTTAAGGCAGCTGGATTCCACATGGCCAAGGTTCACATCCCGAACCCCGTAGCCTGAAATATCCCCCAGACGTGTGTGTGTGTGTGTGTGTGTGTGTGTGTGTGCAAAACCAACAGGAGAATGGAAGAGGAAGGACTGCAGTGCGGCCCTCCCCCAGGAGTGATTTTCCCACTATTCCCCTGTCTGTTTCAAGTGAGTGCACACACCAATAGCTAATTTAAAAATAAACAAAGAAGGGACCAGCAGCTGACACAATGGCTATGTCACTGGACTCCCATGTAGTCCATCTTGGAGGAAGAGGAGGACCCCTGTGAAGACAGGCAGAGTCTGAGGTCATGAAAGCTACTGTCCTGGGTCACTAGAAGCTGGAAGGGCCAAGGAAGGGTCCTTTTCCGGCAGCTTCAAGAGTGGGGCCAGCCCTCCTGGGACTTGGAGCTTCTAGGGCTATCTGAGAATGCAGTTCTGTCGCATTAGGCCACCCGGTTCCTGACACCTTGTCACAGCAGCCGCAGGAAAGTAGCGCAGATGGGAAGATAGGAGCGGCAGGCAGAGCAAGGTCCACAGCCAGGGCCAGAGAGAGCCCCTGCAAGGCCCCGAGGCCAGTGTCAGCCAGACCAGCCACACCGAGCTGCATCAGGTAGATGAGGGACTTCCCCAACCCTTCAGGCCACGTCAGCTTTCCCACATGGCCAGACCCCGAAAGGAAGCAGAAGGGAGACACCCCAAGTGCAGAGAAACCACCCTTAAAGGGGCAGGGCTTTGAGTGAACGAGTACTCACCTGGAAGGGGTGGCTTACAAAGGCGAGGCTTTGGTTTTGTCAGCTCCACCTCCGCCCACCAACACAGCCGAAGGAAAGGGGCTCGAGGGCAAATGGAACTGGCTCTGAAAATCTGGATTTTTCCTCCACCTTCGCCCAGCCTGCACATGCCCCCCACGCACTGTTTTTACACGGAGCCTGTGTGGAACTGGGGAGTGTCTTTAAGCAGTAACAGAACAGGGGCCCAGGAGGGGACAGGCGCGTCCGTAGATGGGGTAGCCCGATCTGTCCAGAGGATGCTCACCAGAGCGTGACTGATGAAGCCAAATGCTGGAAGCAGCACATACCCAACCATATGGGACTGCCAGGCAACCATTAAACTCGTGCTGTCAGAGAGGTTTAATAACCACTGTCGGTCATTACCATTAGTAACGTGGTGAAAGAATGGTAGTAGGGCCAGCTGGTGGTGTGGTGGTTAAGGCAGCTGGGTCCCATATGGCCGACAGTGCAGTTCGAGTCCCAGGCCTAACAGCTTGAGCGAGATGCCAGGTGCGTGTGCAGCCTGCCCACAATTCTGAAAGGAGGGAGAAATAAGGAGAAGGGGTCGCAGCATGGCCATGCCCTAAGGGGGATGCTTTCTCACTCCGCCTCTCTCTGTCTCTCTCTGGTGAGTGCACATGCCCTCTAGCACATAAATAAAGGGTTGCAATAACCGCTCAGTAGTAGCAGTAACAATAATACAAGAGCCTGAAGAGAGTGTCTGCCGTGTAACTCCAGCATTGACGGGGTGCTGCTGTTCACGGCTAACTGCTCTGACAGAAACCTACAAGTGCAATGGCTGAACACACCAAGATTTTGTATTTCTCACTCAAGACACTGCCAGCTGTGGGGCAACAGGAGGCCAGGGGTGGGGTGATCTCTGTTCCATGGGGCCATTCAGGGACCGAGGGCCCCCCCCACTAATGGCTGGGCTCTCCCTAGAGTCCTGGAGTCTTTCCGTGGGCCCTTCCTTTCCCCAGAGCACCAGAAAAGAGAGCAGGAAGGGTCAGCAGGCTTTAATGGGTCGAGTCCAGAAGTGGCCGTCATCACTTCCTCCCACATGCCATTGGCCGGGGCTCCGTCATGTGCCACCCTGCCTGCAAGGGAGGCTGGGAAATGGAGTCTCGCGTGTGCCGGGGAGAAGGAGACCAGGACTTGCTGCACGTGCAGCCGCACGTCTGCGTGGCTGTGCTACAGTCAACGTGCTCAGAAAACAACACTGCCAGGGGTCACACTCGAACAGCCATCATCTGGGTGGTGAAATGATAAGTGTTTTGTTTTGTTTTCATATATATTACTTTGAATTTTCCAGATTTTCTGAAAATTTGGAGCACAGTTAGTACTTTCCAAGGAGAGAAAAAAATGTATGTTAATAATTGACAAGGGCTGGCTCCATGGTACAACAGTAATGACTGCTCAAGGGAAACCAGATCCCACAAGGCGGCTGCAGTTCAAATCCTGGCCCAGTCAGCCTGAAACACGCTGGGCATGCATGCAAGTGCCCGAGATCCAATGGGCTGGGTGTCCGAGGAAGCGGGTGTGGCATGATCAGACCCCGTAGAGGTTGCTCCCCACTCCTCAGCCCTGATGTGTGCACATGCTCAATCATGAATAAAGCACAGATTTTTTTTTTTAATTGACAAAATAGTCTCCAGACGTCCTTTGGCATTTACACAGGCTTGTTTGGGGCCAGACTGACGGGTCACAGGCTCTAAGGAAGCTACCTCGCCTCTGTCCCAGCCCGTACAGCTGCTGTTACAAATACCAGGAACTGGGAGGCTTACAGCGGTAGGAATCTACTTCTCACAGTTCTGGAGGCTGGAAGTCCACGAACACAGCACTGGCGAGTTCAGTGTTCTTACACGGTCTTCTCAGTATGTCCTCACATGGTGGCCGAGAGAAGGCACGCTCAGGGTCTCTACTTTCTGTATGTATGTGTGTGTATATAATGATAAATACATGGTATTTGTTTGCTATAGGATGCATGCATTCGCCAGAAAGAGAGATGGAGAGAAAGTGAGACGTCTTCCCAGGGACAGAATTAGTTACCTACCTGCTACGTCCGTCCCTCGTCCCCTGCTCCCATCCCTTCCGTCCTCCAGCACCGCCCTCATCCGGTTCTCCCATCGCCAAGCCGGTGGTCAGCCTCCATCCTCCTCTCACGTGGCCCACAGAAGCCCTTGGCAGTGACCATAACCCTCTCCTTGTGCCCGTCCGACTCACCCGCTCTTCCTCATCCATCTTCGCTGGTCCTCCTCCTGTCTAGGGTCTTCAAATGTGGAAATGACCAAGACCCAGTTCTCAACCCGTGTTACATTGAATTGTGTCCCCCAAAACATTACGTGGAGGAATGTTATTCAGCCTTACAAAGGAAGGCAGTTCTGACACGTGGCACGTAGGCGTACTCCGAGCACCGTATGCTAAGTGCGTAAGCCAGACTCAGGAAGGTGAGCATTGTGTGAGTCCACGTCCCCAAGGACCCTGAGGCAGTCAAAGTCACAGCGCTGGGAAGGAGAGGTGGCTGCCAGGGCAGGGGTGGGAGGTGAAGTCAGTGTTTACAGGGTAGAGTGCTGGTTTGGCAAAATGAAGAGTTCTGTGGATGAACAGGGTGACAGCAGCACAGCACCATGAGGGTGTTCGACACCACTGAATCGGACACTTAAAGACGGGTACGATGGCCAGTGTGGGTTTGTGTATCACAATATATATACTTTAAAAAAAAAAAAAAAAAAAAAGAATCTGGGGCCAGCTGATGGCCTGGTGGCTAGATTCCATATGGCCAACTGTGCAGTTCAAGTCCTAGACTCGGCGGCTTGAAAAATTCACTAGGCACATGTGCATGTGTACCCAAAATCTCAAGAGGAGAATGAAAAAGAGACTGGTATATGGACATCCCCTCCAGGGTGGATGCTTTCTCTCTCTCTCCCTCTCTCTCCCTCTCTCTCTCTCTCTCTCTCTCTCTCTCTCTCTGTCTCTTTTTACACACACCTTATAGCAAAAAATAAATAAATAAATAAAATAAAAAAGATGTTGAAGTTCTATTTCCAGTACCTTATTTAGAGATGGGGTCACTAGGGCCGGACAGAGCTGCAGCCATAAAACAGTGCACCCTGGGAGCCTGACCTACACGGGAGGTCCCAGGTTCACACCTGGAGACCTCCCTGAGAACTCTGGGCATGTGTGTGCCCAAGACCTGGCCTGGCCGAAGCTGCTGGAGGATCATGGCACCAAGATTTCATTAGGGTTGTCTCACACACTAGCGGAAGAAATAAACTTTTTAAAGAAAGAAAGAAAGAAAAGATGAGACCAGCAGTTGGAGTAATGGCTATGTCGCTGAACTTCCATGTAGTCGACCACTGTTTGAGTCCTGGACCCGGTGGCTTAAACTCACACCCGGCGCGTGTGCATACGTGCCCAAGATCCCGAGAGGAGAATGGAGGAGAAGGGATTGCGGCGTGACCATCCCCACTGGGGGGTGATTTCTCACTTTCTGTCTCTCTGTCTCTCTCTGTCTGTCTGGTGAGCACGCGCGCCCTATAGCAAAAACCTCTCCAAAAAGAAAAGAAAAAGAAAAGAAAAGGGTCGTTGCTGCTGTAATTAGTTAAGATGAGGTCACCAGAGGAGGGTGGCCCTAATCACATATGATGGGCATCCTAGGAGAAGACAGGCAAACAGGAGGATGCCGCGTGACAGCAGAGGCAGGGAGGAAACGGTGCAGCTGCACACCCAAGGCACCGCAGAAGCTAGGAAGAGGCCAGGCAGGACTCCCTCCATGGCTTCAGAGGCGGCATGGCCTCGTGGACACGTCTGACCTCCAGAACTAGGAAGGGATACTTTTCTGTGATTTTAAGTCACTTGGTTTGGGGGACTTCATTCCAGCATCCAGGGGCCCAGTGCAGCCCCTTCCCTTCCCCCTCCTTTCCTGAGTGGTCCCATCTGATCCGTGGGTTCGACATCTTTGAATCTGAATCCTGTAGTCACGTGTCCAGACTCATCAGGCCCATGGCCTACCTGTCCGTCTGGCGGGCACAGAGCGGCTGTCCTTCTCGTCTGGGTCGAGCTCCTCTTCCCACGTGGGACCCCAGCCAAAGGCTCTGGGACTGCTCCTGAGGGCGCTCTCCTCATAACCCCATCGGAAGCATCAGCAAATCCTGGCAGTTCCGCCTCAAACTAGATCTCACCTCAACTAGATCCCAAGCCCAAGGCCTTCTCATCTACCACCCCGGTCGGTCTCCCGGTCTCTGGCTTCCGCCCCTCAGTCCTCAGGAGGTTTTTTAAATGCAAGTCAGATCGAGCTCGGCTCCAAACTTGCAGGCACTCCCCACCTCTCTCCTGGCAGAAGCCAAGTCCCTAAGTGGTGGCCCCCATTGCTCTCTCCTCCCTGTCTGCCTCCTGTCCCCCACACTGCCCCCTCAACTCCAGCTACGCCAGCCACCTGGCCATCTCCGAAGTCCTCCCTGGGGCCTTTGCACGTACTGCCCTTCCGCTCAGCCCTCTTCCCAGCCAGTAGCTTGATGCGCCCTTCACTCTCCCCTGCCCCCATCTTTGCAGGAATGTGACTTTTTCCATGAGGTCTCCCATGCCCCCCTTTTAATTTTGCTATAAGGCATAGTGTGCTTGCCAAAGACAGACCGAGGCAGGAGAGAGGGAAGGGGAGTGGTCACCCCCGGGTGTGGCCACACCAAAATCCCTTCTTCTCCACTCTCCTCTCAGGTCCGTGTGAGATGCAGCCACCTGAACCTCCGCGCCATCTGCTGAGCCCCCAGCCCCTTTGTATCACAGACTCCCTTCCCTGGACGCCCTCTGTCCTGCCCCACGTCATTTTCCTCCATGGCACGGCCGTACTGCCCCTCTAATGCTAGCAGTGGTGACACTATTCGGGACAGTAATGACACCAGCAGTCTAGTAAGGGGACAGCCTGCTCACTTCTTGCTTCTTTTCCTTCTCCTCCACCAGCGTGTCCCCGTCACCCTGTGAGGACAGAAGGCACAGACCAAGGCCAAGTAGATATTCAGCAAATGATGGCGGTGTGGTGAGCGGTTTTCTGAGCAAGGCCCACATTTCCTCATCATCACATCCAACTCCAGGAGGAGGATGTCAGAGCTGGAGGGGCTGGGCCTCCATTTCCTGCCTGAAAGCCGACTAGATTTCCTCCAGAGGACTGCGGGTCATTTCCGAGTGCACTGAACCAGCCTCCAATCAGAGCTATGGGAGGAGCCAGGGGCGTTTGCCCGGGTCGCTGTGCGATGCCTTCTGCTCCTCCACCCCAGCCCTGTGGCTGCCTCTCCCCTGCTGGACCGAACACGGAGTCCCCCAGTCCAAGCCTGGGCAGCTGGCCTCCTTCTGTCCACTCCCCACCCTGTCCACGTGTCTTTCTCAGCCTTACCCAGCCATGCGGCCTTCACAGTCTTCCCAGGCCTCGGCATCTCTGTCTGTAAAGTGAAGGAACCAGGGGTCCGTTCTGAAATTAAGTGAGATTTGTCTGTCCGCCTCGAGTGCAGATCATTCAGTGAGTGTCACCTAGTTTCTTAAGTTATTATGGTTAAATCTCTCCAGATACTCACCTTTCTACACCCATCACCTGTGGAGGTCCCTTTTGGGTCTGTTAATCCCAGAGGGTGCTCATGCTCACAGGAAAAGAGAGAAAGCCCCCTCCAGGGGGCGTGGTCATGCCACAAGCCCTTCTAAGTGTTGTTCAAGCTTCCGAGGCCAGGACTTGAACAGAGTTTGGCCATGTGGGATCTGGCTTCCTACACACAACACAACCACTGTGCTATGGGGCCAGCCCCCATCAGGGTTTTCAGCATTATGACTTATGGGTAACAATGGCGACCACCACACCTGATCCTGGTCACTAAGCTCCTGTGCGCACGCTCCCTGCTGGTCCCCTCCCGGTACCTCCCAGAGCGCGCCCTGCCTGGCCCCTGCCTGGCCCCTGCCTGCCCTGCGCTGCACGATCACCTTCCTTCTTCTCCTTTCACTCCCACACCCAGGATGCTGAGCCACCCCCAGGAGGTGCAGGGGAAATGAAGGCTGTCTCTGACATCCTGAAGCTTACAGGCAGTGGGGCAGGGAGGATGAAAGGGGAGAGTTTGCCCCCAGAACCCCCAGGCAACAACTCAAGTCAGGGGCAGGAAGTGGGCCAGAATTTCGCACTGGAGGTGGGGCGTGTTCCTGCGGGTGGCTCCTTCAGAGGCGGAGTCCAGGTGGCAGGAAAGACCTACCTGGAGTCCAAGAACTGTACTCCCTCTCCCTCTCCCTCTCCCTCTCCCTCTCCCTCTCCCTCTCCCTCTCCCTCTCCCTCTCCCTCTCCCTCTCCCTCTCCCTTTTGCTCTCAAGATCAGAGGACAAAAGTGGAGCTGGAGACCTGGCCCGGAACCCCCTGCCAGAGGGTGGGCAGACAGGGCACTGGCCCTGAAGGGGTCCAGGGAATCAGAACCAGGAAGGGCCCCTTGGACTTTACACACCCTCCTAACTTTACAGAGGGAGCCCGAAGCCCCGGGAAGGGGGGACACCCCCCAAGGTCACAGAGAAAGCCAGTCAGGGGTGGCAGACGGAGGCAGGGCCCCTGACTTCATGTCAGCCTCTCCACTGCACATGGGAAGGCTGAGGGCAGAGTGTGGGCTCTGAGAGCCCCGCTGCTGATGGTGGCCGAGCTTCCCGACCCCTGGTAGAACCCTGCCCCTGCACAGGGTGGGCACTGCTACCATTCCCAACTGCCAGGACAGGGAGGCTCGTGCCAGGAAGCTGGCACAGACACGGAGCAAAGCCCACGAGGGGCCCAACTGCAGGCACTTGCCTCCGAGCTCATCAGAACCAGCGGCCTCCCGGCTTCTAGGACAGCCTCTCACTCGGGCTCGGAGCCTCAGTCTTCCCTGCGAAGGGGGAGGCCGCCTCTTGCCTCATGTTTGTTTCCAGAATGAAATGAGGACACGCAGGGCCTGGCTTGCAAGAGGCTCCTGGGAAACAGCAAATGTGCCACAGGCAGCTGACCCTGAGAAGTTCAGCAGCCGGGTGGCCGGAGAGTGGCACAGTGGTGGAACTCACATGGGAAGGTTCCTGGTTCGCATCCAGAGACTGCACCAAGCCTGCGACCAGGGTTGGCTGAGTCTGGGGTGTCCCCATATAGGGACCCTATTGGGGTGCTCTGTCCTCTCTCACTCATGAAATAATAAACTCTTTTTTCTAAGTTCAGCAAACAGGAAGTACTTCTTTTTCCTTCTTTTTTTTTTTTTTTTTTTTGACCATTTGCAATTTGTATTTTAAATTTGCTATAGGGCGTGTGTGCTGGGACAGAGAAAGAGAGAGGGAAAGTGAGAACGCACTCCCCCCCAGGGAAGATGGCTACACTGCCATCTCTTCATTAGTCTCTTTTTGGGATTTTATGCACATACACGTATGTGCCTGGCATGTTTTTTTTTTAAGAATTATTTTATTTAACATTATTTATTTGTTTTAACTTGACCAGAGAGGGACAGAGAGAGAGAGAGAGAAAGTGGGAAAGCAAACCACCAGGTCTGGGACTCGAACTGTGGTCAGCCATGTGGGAGTCCAGCATCCTTAACCACCACGCCACCTGCCAGCCCCCCTGGCATGGTTTTTAAGCTGCCAGGTTCAGGACTTGAACCACACATTCAGCCACATGGGCTGCAGCTGCCTTAACCACCATACCACTGGCCTCCAGTGTCTATGAGTTTTAAATTGTGGTCAAATACACAAGGCGTGCCAGTTACCACTTTAGCTGGGGTACGTGTGCAGGTCTGCAGGGTTCTGCACACTCAGTCTCCACGGCCATCTCCAGAACTGTCTTCCCAAATGGAAACTCTGTCCCCATCCCCCTTCTTTCACTTTTGAAAATGAACCTTCTGCCTGCATGGCCTGGTTGGAAAGGCCAGGGAGGGGACACATGGCTGGCAGAACAATGAGGAAAGGAAACAGGAAGTGAGAGGGAAGAGGAGGCTTTGGGGAAGAGTATCCAGGAAGCTGCTTCAAAGGGCCAGGTGGCTCCACCCAAGCCGGCCAGACACAGCCTCCCTGCTGAGGAGGGGCCTCTCCACGCCCCAGCACCACCTTTCCGCCCACTCCCACCACCCCCCCATCAGGGCCAGCTAGCATCCTTTCCTGGCCCAGCCGTGGTAAACCCTGCGACCCTCAGGGTTCTCATCTGTGAAATGGGGATACGGCTAAGAGCCGCTACGTCCTACGGTTGTTTCAGCAACAGTTACTAAGAGGCTCGTAGGACACCTGGAAGATGCCCGGCCTGGAACAGCCGTCCGTGTCAGCCCCAGCGGGGTTGTTGCCTTTATGACCACTCACCCCGACCAGAAACAGAGCGAGGCCCTCGTGTCCAGAAAGGCTTTCCATCCAGCTCGCCTTTACTTCCCCAAACAGCGGGACTCCCCACTCCGAGGTGCCAGGCTCCCCTGTGCCCAGGCTGGGCTCTGTGGCCAAGAGGCGAGCAAGACGGAGCACCCCAGGGGTTTCCGGGGCACGAGCTGACAGCACAGGCTCAAGTCTTCACGCGCCCCATGTCAGTGATGAGCCCATTTAGGTTCCGGGGCAGGAGGGCTCTGTCCTAGGGAGAGGAAGGGGGACAGGATGGCCCAGAGAGTGGGAGTGGTACGGAGAGCGGTTCACACACGCAAAGGCTGGGTAAAAAACCCCAGATCCTGGCGAGAACCAGGATCTATTTAGAATTACGGGAGAAAGGAAAGGCAGGGAGAGGGTAGGCCTGGGCCCGGGCCTGCAGAAGCCGAGCTGTGGCCAGCCTGAGGGTCTGCGCACCCATGTACGGAGTTTGGACTATCCCTTGCAGGGACAAAGGGCAGCATCTGTATTTTGTTTCATTTGTGGTTTTTTTGTTTGTTTGTTTTTGTTTGTTCATTTGTTTTTTATTTTTTATTTTTTGTTTATTCATTCATTGGTTTTTTAATTTGACCAGAGAGAAACAGAGGGTGAGAGTGAGAGAGAGAGAAAGTGAAAAAGCAAGCCACCAGGTCTAGGACTCGAACCCCGATCGGCCATGTGGGAGTGTCCAGCGCCTTAACCACCACACCACCCGCTGGTCCCTCATTTGTTTTGTTTAAGTTGCCAGAGAGCATGTGTGCTCACCACAGAGAGACAGAGAGATAAAGAGAGGGTGAGGGAGAAAACATCCCCCAGTGGGGCATAGGCGCACCACAATCCCCCTCTCCTCCATTTCTCCGACCTGTCGGGGTTTGGGGCATGCGTGCACATTCACCCAGCAAGGTTTTCAAGCCACCAGGGCTGGGATGCAAGTCATAGTCGGCCATGTGGGATCCAGCTCCCTGAACCACCGGCTGCGGGGCTGACCCAGTGTGTATTGTACAGCACTGACCCGGGGTCTGGGACAGAGGGGGCTTAGAAAGATGAATGAAGACAGTGGACTGATGCTACTAAGGGCATTTTTAAAGAGATACAAGTGACCAAAAAGGGGGTGGACTTTAGAGATTCTGGAAATGAAGCCGCCAGGACTGGTTGTAGCAGAAGGACAATGCTCCCAAGATGTGCACACCCTCATGTCCAGAACACATGATAGCTTATGTTTCCTGGCAAGGCGGAATTAAGGATACAGGTGGAGGGGCAGCAGGTGGCATGGTGGTTAAGGTGCTGGACTCCCACATGACTAACCATGGTTCAAGTCCTTGACCTGGTGGCTTGCTTTCTCACTCTCTGTCTCTCTCTAGTGAGTGCACATGCCCTGTAGCAAGTTGGAAAATATTGGGTTGTCAGAAAAGTCATGATGCATAGAGAAAATGCATCATGACTTTTCTGACAACCCAATAGTAATAATAAATTAAATAAATAATTCTTTTTTTAATATAACGGGGGGGGGGGGGGGTGCAGGTGGAATGGAGGCTGCTGACCACCTGGTTTTGAGGTAGGGGATTGGTCCAGATCATCTGGGCCGCCCATCGGAATCACAGAGCTCTCAAATGTGGAAGAGGGAGGCAGAAGAACCAGCCTCAGGGTGATGATGGGAAGAGAGACCCGAGCAGGTATTGCTGGCTCTGAAGACAGAAGGGGGCCAACGTGGGTGGCCTCTATATTTGAAAGAGGCAAAGGAATCAGTTTCCCCGAGCCCCCCAAAGAAACACAGCCCTGTGGCATCTTGAATGGAGCCCAGTGAGACTCACAGTGTCCAATTCTGATCTCTGAAACTGTAAGAGAGTAAATCTGGGTTGTCTCAAGCCACTAAATGTGTAGTAATTTGTTGCAGCGGCCACAGGAAATTGATACAACTGGTGGTGGGAGCAGGTTGGGAGAAGGTAGTGGTGAAGGATCTGGTTTGAGGACTGGAAGGATGGCAATGCCACCAACCACAGTCACAGGCGGACAAACACGTGGGACAGGAGGAGTGCCCCCTCCTTGGCTCTCCACTACACCTCCCGGGGGAGGGCTGTGACATCACCACAGTTAGGGTGCAGAAGCTATTGCAGAATGGTCGTCGGTGCTGAGGTTCCCCACAATTGCTTGGGTCTCATTTTCCCAGGATCGAAACAACCACACTGGGAAGCTTTTGCTTCTAGAACAAACCAAAGAAACAAATTTTAAACCTCAAGAGTTGGTCTAATCTCACACTGGGGTTAGAAGGCCAGGGCCGAGAGCCTAAGCAGGAACCCTGTAGGTCCTGGGGCATAAAAGATGCGCCTGTGCTTGGATTTCCGGAAGAAGAAGAGCAAGTGGAACTGCCTGGGGACCTCCCCTCCTCGCTTTCCGCAGCCATCCCTTTTTTGCTTTCTCTCCTTAAAAATAGAAAGGCGGGGAGGTGTCGGGTCCGCAGAACCGAGGGCTCATCACCGCCCTGGCCGCGTGGACCCTCCGCCGGGCTTCGTTCCCCATCTCCCCCGGCCTTTTGTCTCGCTCCCGCGCTACCGCGCACATGGTCCCCTGTCAAATTCCTGGAGGCTCCAGGGGACACGTGTCGGGAAGCCTGCAGCTCCTCCGGTCGCGCGTAACCATGGAAACAGCAGCCAATGGGAGGCCCTCTCTGCCCGCGGGGGCGGAGTCGAGCCCGCCTGGAGCAGGCGGTGCCAGGAGGACGTGGGGCGGGGCTTGGGGCGGGGCTCGGGGCGGAGCCTGAACGTCAGCAGACGGAGGGCGGAGCCAGGTCCGACCGGTCCCATCCTGGGCGGTCCGCTGTGCGGAGCATGCCCATCGAGATGGTGGCAGCTCCGCGTGTATTTGGTAGCCTCTCGACGTTTCCTTGGCACCCCTGGGAGGGTCAAGATTCTGGAATCCAACAGAAATGGTTCGATGCTACCGACATCACTTCCTAGCCGTGTGCCTCGTGCGAGTCACTGAACTTCCGTGCTTAGATGCATTGGTTAAACCGGGTCACTGTGAGGTCCAGGGAGGTAACGAGCACCTGCCCGGGCCTGTGCGAGGAGATCAAGAAACAGTAATGGCCCTTTCCCTGACCCTCTGGAAAGGAGGACCTCATTTAGAGAGTGAAGAATTCCCCTCATCTGGGGACCCTAGGGGCTCAGACCTCTGGCTCATTTGTCCAAGATGGGTTCCAAAGCCACTTCAATGTGACTGTCCCCAAAATAGGAAAATGAGTCTAGAGTCTGTCGGGTCCCTGCAGCAACAGCCAGGCTGCCCGGTTCCTGGAGGCAGACACAGAGCCCAGCGCCTCCACACGCAGGGACGAAAGGAGCCACGGAGCTGGGGCCAGCGCAGGGTGTGCACTGCTGCCAGACAGCCAGGTGACCCGCAAAAGCGCGTCTGCATCTGGAGGGGAAAACAGGGACGATTTAGCAACTTCCTGCTCTGTGTGGCAGAGACTCTGCAATGAGGAAACGGATGCGCAGAAGCCTGTTTGTCTCTAAGTAAGCCTGAGAGAGATCAACAGCGGCAGAAAGGGACGGGAGCTGCCCCAGGAGGGCTGCGTTTCTCTTACCTGGGCTCACCAGGCCCAGCACAAGACCTGGGGTAAACAGGCACCCCTGGCCCGGAGCTTCGCCTCGCTGGAATGTGTCCCACCGTCACGCAGGGGAAGATGTGCTCCTTCCTTCACTCACTCCCTCATTCAGCAAGGCTCCTGCAAGCCTCTGCTAGGTTCTGAGCCACAGCAGGGCCACAGGCCCCGTCCTGAATGAGGTCACCATCTGTCTGGGGAAACAAACTTTAAAGAAATAAACAAGCAGACAAACCCACAGCCACAGACACCCATAAATGCCCCGGAAGGACGTTGCAGGAGCTGTGAGCACGGGGGTAACCTAAAGACCAGGGGCCTCCCTGAGGAGGTGATGTCGAAGAGGCAGTGTGAGCCCTGAGCAGGAGTTACGTTAGTGAGGAGTAGAGGGATGGTATTCCAGGCCAGGTGACTGGGTGCCTGGAGACTGGCCTTGGCCAGAAGGAACTCTGGGCATTCACTGAAGAGGAGAATGTGTGGTCCAGAGCCCAGGAGGGGGACCGAGTCAGACAGGGTCACTCTGAGGATCACGGTTGTAGAAAATGTCCACGGAACAGGCTCCTGGACGTTTTGACTAAAATACACGCCCCTGTTTCTCAAAGCTGTCCTTTGGATCTGCACATACTCATCCAGCCTCAGCCACCTTTACCTCCCGAGCTGAAGGTACTGGCTGATTTGAATTGAGAAACACCAGTCTCAGCGTTACTTGGGACACCCCACGAGAGAGAGGAGGCCGGTTCTGGTTGGCAGTTTTATCACGAACGATAGAATTAGGGTTGGGATGGGGTTGGAGTTAGGTTTGGGGTTAGGACTGAGTTTTGGGGTTAGGCTAAGAGTTGGGATTGGGTCTCTGGGTTGGGTTTGGGATTAGATTTAGGGTTGAAGTTAGGATTGAGGTCAGTATGGGTATGGGATTAGGGTTGGCCTTGGGATTGGAGTTGGTATTGGGGTTAGGGTTGGGCTTAGGTTTGGTTTGGGGTTGAGGGTTGAGAGTATGGGCTTGAGCTGCTTTGGGTACAGTTATGTCACATGTATTCACTTGCCAGTAGAATACTGGGCATACAGTAGATGCCAATGGCTTTTTTCTTGTAGTGAATGAATTCCTGTGTCTCGTCGTGAAGCAGCAAGACGAAGTGACCAGCCCACCTCCTTTCTCTGGATTCCCTGGTTATTTGTCTGTGTAGCATCCGGGGAGTGAACAGGTGTTAACACTTACCTGCACAACGATGTTACATTCTTCTCTCTAAGAGGTCGCCAGTGCTTCCGTGTCACGCAAACGACATCAAGGAGAGTCCAGGTTATGCCCCCTGCAGCACTCAGCCGCTCACCTCTCCCTGCAATGCTCAGTGCCCTGTTCTCCCCAGCACCCCTCCCTCAGACCCATGTGCGTGCTCTCCTGCTTCCCCCTGCTCGCCCAGCTTCACTGCACCTGGGAACTCCAGCTCTTGTTTTCTTTCTGTATTCCCAGAGCCCCCAACACAGAACAGCCCAGACCTCACCAGCAAGTGCATACCCTGCCCCTCCCCTGCTGCTCTGCGGTCCCCTTCTCTCCACCCGGCCTCTCAGTCACCCCATGAACCGTCCTGACCAGACTGAAGAAGAGAATAGGGCGGAAAGGAGAGCAGGACAGACAAGGCCAAGATCTTCTTCCATGAGGCTCCGAGGAGCAGGGAATCACCCGTGACTTGTTCCCACCCCAGCCCTCTCCAGCGGGCAGTGGGGAGCCATGGGAGGATTTTGAGCTAGAGCAAAGCAGATTTATGAGTGCCATGAAAGCAGGGCTCTGTGTGTTTTGTGGGGGGCCAACCCATACCTAGAAGATGTTGCTTAAATATGTGATGAGTTAAGAAGTTGGTGGCAAATGAATGAATGAATCCATTTTCATGAGAATGAATGAATGAATCGGTCTTCATGAGCAGACTGGATTCTCACACAGGGCTCAAGGGCCCCAGGACACTTGCACCCTCACCACAGTCTCTCTGAGCCCTTCACTCCTTTGTGCCTGCCAGTGAGGGACCTGCCAACATGACCTCCAAGTTTCAGCGGATGGGGACTTGGGCTCCCCCACCCATGCAATGGGGCGCTTGGACTGACTCCACCAGCCTGCTGGGAACAGCCCCTTCTCCCTAGGCAAAGCCCACGGCTCGGGAAACCTCCCAGTGCTTTGGCTCTGCCTGTAACTCTGGTTTCCAGCAACACATAAAAATAGCTTCAAGGACATACAGGGGGTGGGAGGGGGAGACCTGGTCCCCCGGCTTGCAGGAGAACTAAATGCGCGTGACTCCCATCTCTGCCGCTCCAAGGGCTCCCTGCCACTGTGACTCCGGACTTGAACCTGGGTCTGCATCTCCCCATGGACCACAGGCTAAAATCACAGCGCTCCACTGTCAGCAGCTCCGTCGCCCTGCTCCAGGCGATGAGGCAGATGCAGAAGTCGTGCGTGTGTGCAGAAAAAGCATCTGAAATTCCTCCCACCGTCAGCGCCAGCACGACTCCTACAGGGCCCCAGTGCATGACGGTGCATGACGGAAGGAAGAAGCTTTGGCCAGAGTCGGAGCCTGGCGGATAACCAGGAGCCTGGAGCTGGGGTGGGGAGGGAAGAGGCCACCCAGCCACAGGGGGGTTGACAGTTCTGCTGGGACTCCTGTGCCTTATGTCCCAAACAGTGGGAAGGCCAGTGTGTGCCCCAAACCACCTTCCAGGCCCTGCCCAGGGGCCAGGTGAGGCCCCAACAGCAGGAACAGCCCCGACTACGGCCTGGGGATAGAAGGGGGAGCAGGGGGGACGAAGCACAGGAACGACAGGTGCCTCGCGGGCTGTGAGCACAGACGCACCAGGTACTGCACGGCGTCCTTCCTGTGGCTCAAACAGGAGATCCTGTGACCTCTTCCCGTCACACAGCGGAGCGACGGGGGCTCTGAGAGGGAAACGGCTGACCACACAGCCTGCAGGGCACACGGCGGCCGGGCGAAGCCCAGACTTTTTCATTTAATTTTATTTTTTAATTTATTTTAGTTTTGCTTTAGGCTGCCTGAGCTCACCAGAGACAGAGAAAGGGAAAGTGAGAAGTCACCCCTCCCCGGGGGGTGACCCTTCTCCATTCCCCTCTTGGGATTTTGGGCACGCAAATGTAAGCACCCAGCATGATTTTCAAGCTGCTGGTCCAGGACTCGAACCGCACAGCTGGCATGTGGAATCCCAGTAGATGGGCTGAGGACGGAAGCAAAAATCTGGGGTGTATTTTCTTCTCTGGCTCCAAAGTAGACCCACTCTCCTGACGCAGGCCCCTTCCCTCGGCTCCCAGGGAAGCCCAGGCCGGGGGCCCTCAGGGCCCAGTGGCTGGCAGGCCCTATTTCTGGCCGCCGCCTGCCCAGCCACAAGCAGCCTCCTGTGGTGGCCTCAGCCACAGCCCACGGCTCAGGCACAGCCTGGCCTGGCCTCCAAAGGGCCCATTGTCCGGCCGCCTGGACTGCCCAGCCCGGCTCCCCGACATCCGGAGTACAGGGCAGCAGTGACCCAGGGCAGAGGCGGAGGGCTCTGCGTGGACTGGGGCCTGTGGGGGAGCTGCCGCCAATTCTGAGGATGTCCAATGGCCACTGTGCCCTCGCAGTAGGCCTCGGCGGCCCCAGAGACGCACACTCGCCCTCACGCACACACCCGGGGAACAGCTGCTGGGAGCAGCCACCAAGGCCACAAGAAAGTGAGAGCCAGGGTTTGGGGAGGTTGGGACTCCAGTAACACCTCCTCATGGTGTGGTCCGAGACCCAGGGCACGCTCTCCTGGGTGGCCTCAGCAATGCCCCGAGCGGGCTGTGCAGAGCGAGATCGGGTGCTGGTGGTCACGTCTGCCCTTTGTTTCAGATTCTTCATCTTCGTGCCTCTCCTGGAGGAGCTGGGCCAGGTGTCCTGCAGGATGCCGTGCCTGGGCTGGCCTGGGGGGTCCTCGTGGAGTCACTGACCTCCTTTCTCTACCTCTGTATTTCCTGTGAATTCAAGTTGAGCCCTTGCAAATTCAAGTTGAGCCCTTGCCTTTAAAAAAATGTATTATGGGACCAGCAGTTAGCGTAATGGCTATGTCGCTAGTCGACTGCAGTTCACGTCCTGGACCTGGAGGCTTGAAAATCATGCTGGGCATGTGTGCGTGTGTGTCCAAAACCCCAGGAGAATGGTGGTGAAGGGATTGCAAGGTGGCCATCCCCTAGGGAGGTGATTTCTCACTTTCCCTCTCACTGCCTCCCTCTGGCAAGTACATGGATCCTATGGCAAAAACCTTTTTGAAAAAATAACAACAACAAAACACCTTTTCAAAATGTACAGCCCAGTGGTTTGCAGTGTATTCCCAAATCCTTGCGGCCGTTGCCGTTCTCCAGCATCAGATTTCCTCACCCCAACAGGAAACCTCCTACCTGCTGGCAGCCATTCCCCGTCTCCCCCGTCAGCCCCGGCAATAACTCCCCAGCTTTCTCTCCACGACGTGCCTGTGCCAGACACTTCACAGAGTCTTACAACGAGTGGCCTCCTGTGTCTGGCTGCTTTTCCTTCGCATCATGGCTCCAAGTCTCATCCACGTTGTAACCACACGTGTGCCATTCCTTTTTATTGCCAAATGAAATCCCATCGTATGGTCTACACCTTTTGTTTTTATCTGTTCATCAGGTAATGCAGGGCCCCCAAGCCTCAGCACAGGGCCATGGCCTGTTGAGAACAAGACCTCTCAGCAGGAGGTGAGCATCAGGCGAGCAACGGGCAGGGAGCGAGCGAGCTAGAGTGAGCTAAGCTTCCTTTGTATTTGCAGCTGCTCCCCGTCGCTCACGTCACCGCCTGAGCTCCGCCTCCTGGCAGTCAGCGGCAGCATTCGATTCTCATAGGAGCGCGAACCCTATTGTGAACTGAGCTTGCTAGGGGCCTAGGTTGTGAGGTCTCATAAACCATCACCCCCCAAGGCCATGGAAAGATTGTCTTCCACGAAACCGGTCCCTGGTACCGAAAAGGCCGGGCACCATTGAGGTGAACGTTTGAGTTGTTTTCACTTTTCAGCTACTATGAGCAAAGCCGCTGTGAACATTCACATGTAAGTGTTCATGTGAGCATGGTTGGACCTCGGTGTCCACGGGACTGGCTCCAGGACACCCCGCCCACCCGTGATAAATAGCAAATGCCCTGACACACAGGTCTGTTATGTGCATATGTGCACCTTACCTGTGCACATACACTTTCTTTTTTTTTTTTTTTTTTGGAGAGGTTTTTGCTATAGGGCACATGTGCTCTCCAGACAGACAGAGAGAGACAGAGAGACAGAAAGCGAGAAATCACCCCCCAGGGGGGATGGCCACGCCGCAATCCCTTCTCCTCCATTCTCCTCTCGGGATCTTGGGCACGCACACACACGCGCCCAGCGTGAGTTTAAGCCACCAGGTCCGGGACACAAACCGCGGTCGACTACGTGGGAGTCCAGCGACATAGCCATTACGCTAACTGCTGGTCCCCCCTCATATACTTTCAATCACCTCTGATTTCTTACAGTACCTAATACAGTGTGAATAGTTGCTCTTCTGCACTGCTGAGGGAATAACAACAAGGAAAAACGTGTGCCCGTTCAGTACAGTCACAGCTGACTTTCAAAAATATTTCCCTCCTACAGTTGGTTGACTCCATGGATGCAGAGCCTGTGACTCTGGTGGGCTGCCTCTATATTTTCGATTCTCTTGGATATATACCTAGGAGTGGAATTGTTGGGCCATCGTAACTCCATGTTGAACATTTTAGGGAACCATCAAACTGTTTTCCAGAGTAATGCATTATTTTACAATGCCATCACCATTACGAGGTTTCCAATTTCTCCACATCCTCACCAATACTTGGTTTTGTTCATCTTTTCTTTAGACAGGGACTTGCTCTGTTGCAATCTACCTACCTTAGTCTCCCAAGAAGCTGGAACTATGGATATGCACCTTGAGTAGCAGTATCAGCATCTGTTAGCGCACAGTGCTGAGACTGGGCCTCGCCATCTTTTTTATCTTAGTTATCCTCTTAGATGTGAAGTGGTATCTCACTGTGGTTTTGATTTGCATTTCCCTAATAACTAATGATGTTGATCTTTTCGTGTGTTTATTGTAATTCGTATGTCTTCTTTGGAGAAATGTCTGATACAAGGTTTGTGGAAAAATGGAATTAAAGTACATGTCGGGCCAGCTGGTGGCATGGTGATTAGGTGACTGGATCCCACATGGCCAACTGGATGGTTCAAGACCCAGATTTGGTGGCTTGAAAAACACGCCAGGCACACTTGTGTGTGTGCCCCAAGTCCTGAAAGGAGAAAGAGGTCGAAGAGAAGGTGTTGCAGTGTGACCATGTCCCAGAGGGTGTGCTTTCTCACCTTCTCTTTCTCCCCCTCCCACCTGCCTCAGTGAGGGCACGTGCTCTCTGGCAATTTTTTTTTCAAAGTACAAGTTTATTTTTATGTAAAAAAAAAAAAAAACCTTTGAAATCTACCCATAGTTTTTCATAACACACATTTTCCACGAGCTTTTCTTGAAGACCCCCCATATTCAAATTCTTTGCTCATTTTAAAATTGGATTATACGTCTTTTATTAGTGAGTTGTAAGAGTTTTGTTTGTTTGCTATAGGACGCATGTGCTTGCCAGAGAAACAGAGAGACAGAAAGTGAGAAATCACCCCCGAGGGGGGATGGCCACACCACAGTCCCTTCTCCCCATTCTCCTCTTGGGATTTTGGGCATGCGTACACACGTGCCCAGCATAAGTTTTAAACCACCTGGTCTGGGACTCGAACCACAATCAACTACATGGGAGTCCATTGACATAACCATTATGCCATCTGCTGGTCCCAAGTTGTAAGAGGTCTTAATATATATTCTAGATACAAGTCTCTTGTCAGATATAAGATTTGCAATTTTTTTTCCATTACATGATTATCTTTTCACTTTCTTGATGTCATTTGAAGTACAAAAGTTTTTCATTTTGATGAAGTCCACTTGTCTTATTTTTGTTTTCTCAGAGGGCACGTGCCCTTGAGAGAGAAGGAAAAAGCACCCCCAATGAGGTATGGTCACATCACAAACCCTTCTTCATTTCTCCATCCCATTGGGATTTGAGGCATGCACATATACATGCCTGGCATGTTTTTCAAGCCACCGGGGCTGGGACTCAAACTGCAATCAGCCGCGTGGGGTCTGGCTCCCTATGCACAGTGCTTAACCACTGTGCTGTGAGGCTAACCCTCCATTTGTCTATTTATTCTTTTGGTGCGCCATGTCCAAGGTCATAAAGATATACTCCTATGTTTTCTTCCAACAGTTTTATAGTTTTAGCTCTTCCATTTAAATAAGTTAAGTTTTATATATGATTTGAGGTAGGGATCCAATTGAATTGTTTGTGATGTGGATATCCAGTTGTCCACACCATTTGTTGGAAGACTATTCTCTCCTCTGTTGAATGGTCTTAGCACCCTTGTCAAGAATCAGTTGACGGGCCAGCAGGTAGCATGGTAGTTGGGGTGTTGGACTCCCACATGGCTGATTGTGGTTCAAGTCCTGGAGCTGGCAGCTTACTTTCTCACTTTCCCTCTCTCTGTGTCTGTACCTAGTCATATTAAAAAATAATACTAATAAATGAAATTAAATAAAATAATTATTTTTAAAAATGAGTCAATTGAACATGAATGTATTGGTTTATCTCTGGATTCCCAACTCTGTCCCATTGACCTATCCTCTGCTGTCATACCAGGGCCACAGTCTTGATTACTGTAGCTGTGTACTAAGTTTTTAAAAGGTGAGTTCTCTTATTTTATTCTACTTTTTCAAGATTGTTTGGCTATTCTAGACTCTGGAATTTCCATATAAATTTCAGAATCAGCCTCTCAATTTCTGCAAAAGAACCATTTGGAATTTTGAAAGGAATTGAATTGGGTCTGTAGGTCAGTTTTGTTGGAAAACTGATTCTAATAATATTATGTCTTCTAATTCATGAACATAGAATATCTTTCCATTTGTTTAAGTCTGCTTTTCAATTCTTTTTATAATGTTTTGTGCATCTTAGTGTACCAAACTTACACTTAATTTTTTTTTTCCCAGAGAGCTTGTACTCTGATCGAAGAGACAGAGAGTTGGGAGAGGGCGAAAGCACCCCCTAATTGTGTACGGTCACACTACAATCCCTTCTCCACTTCTCCATCCCATCAGGGTTTGGGGCACGTGTGCACACACGCCCAGCATGTTTTTCAAGCTGCTAGGGCCAGGATTCAAAGCACAGTGGGCTGATGGGGTCCAGTTCCTTAACTACTAGGCCGCAGAGCCGGCCCATTACACTGCTTCTGTTCTTCACTCATAAGTATCTCATTCTTGTTTATGCTGATGCAAATGGAATTGTTTTCTTCGTTTCATTTCAGAGGCTCATTGTTAGTGCGTAGAAATACAACTAGTTATGTGTATTGATCTTGTATCCCGTGTTTTAAAAAATTTGACATAGGGCACATGCATGCACCAAAGAGAAATGGGGGGGGGAAGCACCCTGTAAGAGGGGGGTGGCCACATCACAACCCCTTCTCTTCCGTCCTCTCTCAGGGTTTGGGGTACGCAAGCACATGCACCTGGCACATTTTTTCAGGTTACCAGGTCCAGGACTCAAAGCGCACAGTCAGCCATGTGAGATCCAGCTGTTTTAACCGCAATATTATGGGCTGGGCTGTACCCTGCAAAATGGCTAAATTCTTTTATTGGTTCTAATTTGTCAGGGAGTGGGGAGGATTCCTTGTAATTTTCTATATACAAACTCATGCTATCGGCAAACAGAGATAAATGTACTTCTTTCTCCCTAACCATGGTGACTTATTTCTTTTTCTTGCCTAATTGCCCTGTCTAGAACCTCCAGTACATTGTCGATGGCAGTGGTGAGAGTGACATCCTTGTCTTGTTTCTGATCTTACGGGGAAAGTTTTCAGTCTTTTACCATTTAGTATGATGTTAACTGTGGGTTTTTCATAGAGGCACTCAGGCAGAATTTTAATCTAGATCTAAGGGACTTCAAAGCCTGACTCTTTTTCTAGCCCTAGGAGATAAGTGGGATGGCCTGGTCAGGGAGGCATCCAGGGAGGAAATTCAAAGAAGCATCAAAACTAGAGTTGGGCTTGGAGAGTCGGGGAGCTTTGGGTCAGTCCCAGCAGGGAACACCAAGCCCCACTGATAGTCAACCCCGTCTCCCTCACCCACAGCCTCAGGAGCCCCCAGTCAGGCAGAGTGCTCCTGGGGAGCCCAGTGGCTTGGCCATCAGAGACCTCCACTCCTGCTCAGGTCCCCCATCTTACTGTGGAAGAAGGATGCGGGAAGAAGAGACATCAGCACAGGTAAGAGGGAGAGGATGGACAGAGAGGAGGCAGGGAGGTGGAGAGGCTGGGAGCACAGCCACGGAGCCGGACTTCTGGGTGGGAGCTGCTTCTCTAACTGTGTGCCCACAGGTGACCTTGACCAAGTCATCTCAGCTCCCAAAGGGTGAGCTTCCCTGTCTTCAAAATAGGGATAGTGACAACACCCACCTCCCAGGCCCACTGGAAGGAGTTCAGCACAGCATAAAGCACCACCTTCACACTCCATAAGTTCTTTGGGATTTTTTTAAAGTTTGATTTCTTTCCTTCCTGAGTGAGATTGACAGAGACAGACAAAGAGGCAAAGGGACAGTGCCCCCAACAGGGTCTTGATACTGCAATCCACCCCCAGCTTGAGCAAGACTCATATAATGGGCATGCGTGTGCCTGGCACACTCAGGGAAGCCTCTGTACATGAACCCAGAACCCTCCTGTGAGGGTGCCTCCCAAACAGCTTCACGTTTTGCCACTGCACTGGCCTTCTCCCAGGAGCTCTTTTCTAGCAATTATCGCCTTTCTCTTGTCATTGTTCTCACCACCATTGCCACTGCTGCTGCTGTCACAGCAGGGGCAGCTGCCCTGGAGGAACAGCCCTTCTGAATTTTCCGCCCTTCTTTGGGGTTCCCCAGAGGCCCCAGGACTCCTGAGTCCCTATGCCCACTGCACCATTACTAGGGGGGACCCAGCTCCCAAGGGGAAACCCCCATTGCATCCTCCACCCAAGCAAGAACTTGTCATCTCAGAGGGACCTCTGAGCCCAAATGGGACCAGAGGCCAGGCCCCACACCAGCCCCTCCAGGGGTGTTGCCTCAGGGGAACTTCGCCACAACTTAAGAAAGATGACTCAATATCCCCATTTTACAGAAGACAAAAGTGAGTCTCAGAGAAGGTGAGTGATTCGCCTAAGCTCCCACAGCGAGTAGGGCATGCAGATGGGATTTGCTCTTACCTCCTGGGCCACACGCCTCTCCCCAGACCCTGGCCCAGTTGGAGAGTTAAGGCAGGTGGGACCCAGGTAGACACACCGAGTACCTGATCCTGTTGGCCGAGAAGGGTCCAGGATGGGATGACAGAGTGAGGTTCTCTGTGAAGTGGTTCCTGCTTTGGGACTGGAGCACTGAACTGGGCCTGAGGACCCACACTTCCTAAGCTCCAGACAGCCTGTCCTGAGCAGCTCTCAGCGCCACCTGGGCTCCCTGGGGTCCATACTGAGCCAGGCTCAGCTCATGACCCCAGAGCTTCCCGGTGACACTCTGAGGTCCCATCTCTCTCCTTCTTTCAATGGGCTTTGAAGTCACACTCCAGCAGCTGACAGTTGTAAGATGTGGACACCAGAGAAATCTTGGCAAATTGTAATTCTGCCCAAACAGGGAAGCAGCGCCTCCCCCAGTTCTGGGTCCTACAAAGCTGAGATCCTCCTGAACCCCCTCTGGCTGCTTGCTCAGAGTCTATTCAACTTTCTGGGTCATTCCCTCCCGTTCTTCACAAAGTCACTCCCCTCTGTAGTGGGGGTGGGGTTCCTAAGCAACAAGCACAGCGCTGAGGACGATGACTAACCTAGCGGTTCTGTGTCCTGTAACTCCCTCGATCAACCCTTTACAGGTGTATTCGGGCAAGCAGGGATTCGGGACTCAGGTCCCTGCATCCGGGAGCTGCCCGTACAGCGGGGTGACCGAGCCACGATTTTAAGCCCCTACTCTGTGCCAGCAGGCTACATGCCGCGTGGTTTTGAGCACCATCTTATTAAAAGTTCTGAGCCACCCCCCAAATACGCGCTATCATTACCTTACGAACAAATGTGTTTGTTTATCCAAACATTTCTGTTGAGCAGCCAGTAAGGGCCTGCCCTGTGCAAGGGAAGGAAGGCACCTGATGACGAATCTCCGGGTCCTGCTTCCTTGGAAGACGCTCTCCCGCAGGAGAGGCAGATCCTGAACAAGAAAAAATTTAAAAAGACAAAGAACGGAAGGAAGGGGGGTTACAAATGGCAGCAGACGCCGGATAAAAATATGAGGAGAAAAATAACTGAGGATCACCTTTAAACAGGTAGAGCAGGAAGGGACCCTCTAAGGGGGAGACGTTTAAATGGAGAGCTGGAGGCCGAGAAGGAGCCGGCCTCGCGGTGTGCAGCAAAGCATTTCGGGATGCAGAACCACCCGCACAGATTCCGGGGGTGGGCGCGGGCCCAGGCTGCGTGTCTGGATTGCCCTGTGCAGGGGTGTGAGTGAGGGGAGGGGAGGCCAGGAGGGGGCAGGCCAGATGGTTCTGCTGGGGAACTCAGGGGACAGAAGGGATGAACAGAGGCCACGGTGTGGGGGTGTCAGGCAGGGGCGTCACCTGCTGCTGTGTGGGGGTTCTAGAGAGAGAAGGCAAATGCCCAGCCTGGATGGTGGCCACGGGCGTGAAGAGAGATGTGGCCCGACGTGGCTTAGTGGGTCGGGGTTAGATGCAGGAAGTGAGGGAAGAGAGGAGTCCAGGCTGGCCCTCAGGTCTCTGTTCAGAGAGATGGCTGAGCCCTAGGACAGACTTCTCGACTCCAAACTCGTCCACCTCTTCCTCTCCAGCCAGAGACCTGTCGGGTACTCGAGCCACGGCCATGACAAGGGGAGCCTGCTGGAGGGTCAGGCTACCCCGTCTGCCTCCTCTCTTTCCTGCCGTCCTCCTGGGTAGGGGGGTGGTCACCGTCCCCGGAGGGCAGGCTGTAGCTCTGCACACCACGCGGCCACCGACAGCTCGTCAACCCCTCTGGCTGCTCACTGCTGCAATCAGGCTGCCCCTCGTGCTTCACGTCACCTCTGGCCATGAGGCTTGTCTGGTCTCCCAAGATGGGCAGAGAAACTGGCACGGTGAGGAATGATGTGCTGCTCAGGAGCGGGATCCCACAAGGCGACACCAGTTCGAGTCCCCAGCCCGTCAGCCTGAAACACGCCCGGCATGTGCACGAGTGCCCAGGACCCGCCAGGCTGGAGGACCAGAGGAGGGAGCACAGCTGCCAGGCCTGTGGCGGGCACCCCTCCCGCGCACGCACCCCGGCACATGCTCGATCGTGCATAAAGAACAAATGTTACAGGAAAAGAGCAGACGGGGCTCAGAACTCTCCTGACAAGCCAGGGACCGCGCTTCCTCCCTGAGCTCCATCATGGAACCAGCGTGATTAAGTGGCCAGATTAGGGATGCTTCGCACGGCAGACGGCGCACGGAACGATCATTCGTTCATCCACACGAGGAGCCGATGGCTCGTCTCATGATGGTGAAACGATGAGACAAGCAGATGAAATTCATTCCCAGGTCCGGCCCAGTCCCTGGGTGTTCTTCCAGAGACGCTACTGGGAGGGAGGGAGACCCACAGGCTCCCAAGACCCCCAGGGAAAGGCCCAATGCTGTTGGAAGCCTGGGTCGGGAGGGGCTCCGAGGACGCCACCACTTGCCCCAAGATCCCAGTCACCTTGAGGATGGCGAGTGCCTGACCAGCACGACCCAAATGCGCCTTGGCCCCCTGGGTGCCGGTCGCCCTGCCCTCCGCACCCCAGCTAGCCCGGCCCCTCCTCAGAGCTCCTGCATCTGCTGGTGAGGGCTCCTCATTCTCAGATGGCCTCACAGAGCCTTGTGTCCTCCTGTCCTGAGACGGGCACCCAGTAGGTGGCCAGGTCCCCTCCACTCGACTTCTCACACCTCCCTAGTGTCTCTCCTGGTCTCCTCCTTTCTCCTCCCTATAGCCTCAGGGTCCTCTAAAAGGTGACTCAGGCCTGTCACCTCCGGCTTCAGACACCCCCCAGGCTCACCCTGCAACATGCCATCCAATCTAAGCAGCGGGGAGACCAGGCCTCCAGCCTTCGGAGGTGCAGCCTCTGCTCTGTGGATGCGACGCCCAGCAGGGAAGGGGCAGGCCCAGGGGTCCCATGAGAGGGGGTCTCGGATGAATGCTGAGTCAAGTGAGCCCAACTAGCTGTGTGACCCTGGGCAGTCACCATCCCTCTCTGGTCGTGGGCGTCTTCTCTGTAGAATCAGCCCTGACTTGTCCTCCGTAATTGAGACCAGGTATGAGACTGTAGGGGAAGCACTTTCTGTATTTTAAACACTTTATGGTACGCAGCGATGTCACAGTCATTACTGCAAGTCCCATAAGGAAGCATGCTGCCCTGCCACCTCTCGCCACCCCTGAGTCCCACCACCCACCTCTGAGCGACAGTTAGGGAGGGGGAAATAGGACCTGCCAAGAGACCAGCCAAACGATGGCCCTTGTCAGAGGCCCCCTCTCCACTGAGATGTTGGGGCCACCCAAGAGCAAGAGAAAGGGGTCTGGCAGGTCTTAAGCAATGCTGTTTGCACGCTGGTGGGGCTCAGTGCTCTAAATGAAGGGTGCCTGCCCTACGGAGGGGGACGTGGGCAAGGCTGCATGGGCCCAGGCAGGCAGCATGAGCTCTTCGGAGGAGGCAGACCTGACCTTGACGGACGGTGGGTGTGGCACCAAGGAAAGGCCAGGAGCTGCCAGAGACCTGAGGCAGGGCAGGGCACACACCGGAAAAACAGCAAACGGAATCTAGTGAGCATGCCCGTCGCAGCTCCAAGGTAGGTAATGAGGTCCCCCGTCTTACATCGGGGTAAACGGAGGCACCGACTAGCATTTGCTCAAGGTCCCACAGTAAGGGTCATAACCCAGCTGGAGACACAGATTCCTCGGCCATCATCGCTGGGTTAGACACCTCCCCACCTTGATGTGGCTTGCTGGTAGGACTTAGAATTTGTATGCACAGGAATGAATTTTACATGAAATGGGGATTTCCTGTAGATTCGATACAGCCTGCCTCCTCTGGCACACTCTCCTATTCCTGGACGGATAGTCAAGTTCTTGATTTAGGAGACAACACGAACCTCTAGGAAATGTGTGCTAACAGGAGCCTGAAACCATCCTGTGCAGAGCTGGGCAGATGAGGTGACAGAAGGGAGGGGACAGGACAGTCGTGTCTCCAGTCACTCCAGCTCAGGTGGGAGTAAGAGAAAGATCTCAAGAGATAGAACAGTTGGCAATGCCAAGGCAGATGTGAGAATTCATCTATTCACTTATCTACCCACCCACCTATCTATTTATCCACTCATCCATTTTATCCACCTAGCCATCCACTTATTTACCTACCCTCCCATTCATCTATCCATCCATCTACCTACCCACCCATCTATCCATCCATCTACCTACCCACTCATCTATCCATCCATCTACCTACCCACCCATCTATCCATCCATCTACCTACCCACCCATCTATCCATCCATCTACCTACCCACCCATCTATCCATCCATCTACCTACCCACCCATCTATCCATCCATCTACCTACCCACCCATCTATCCACCCATCTACCTACCCACCCATCTATCCATCCATCTACCTACCCACCCATCTATCCACCCATCTACCTACCCACCCATCTATCCACCCATCTACCTACCCACCCATCTATCCATCCATCTACCTACCCACCCATCTATCCACCCATCTACCTACCCACCCATCTATCCATCCATCTACCTACCCACCCATCTATCCATCCATCTACCTACCCACCCATCTATCCATCCATCTACCTACCCACCCATCTATCCATCCATCTACCTACCCAC
This sequence comes from Tupaia tana, assembly GCA_026018925.1. Classification (NCBI taxonomy): domain Eukaryota; kingdom Metazoa; phylum Chordata; class Mammalia; order Scandentia; family Tupaiidae; genus Tupaia; species Tupaia tana. The sequence goes on along the minus strand of JAKSZU010000013.1, from coordinate 101,612,546 downwards.
CCATCTATCCACCCATCTACCTACCCACCCATCTATCCACCCATCTACCTACCCACCCATCTATCCATCCATCTACCTACCCACCCATCTATCCACCCATCTACCTACCCACCCATCTATCCATCCATCTACCTACCCACCCATCTATCCATCCATCTACCTACCCACCCATCTATCCACCCATCTACCTACCCACCCATCTATCCATCCATCTACCTACCCACCCATCTATCCATCCATCTACCTACCCACCCATCTATCCATCCATCTACCTACCCACCCATCTATCCACCCATCTACCTACCCACCCATCTATCCACCCATCTACCTACCCACCCATCTATCCATCCATCTACCTACCACCCATCTATCCATCCATCTACCTACCCACCCATCTATCCATCCATCTACCTACCCACCCATCTATCCATCCATCTACCTACCCACCCATCTATCCATCCATCTACCTACCCACCCATCTATCCATCCATCTACCTACCCACCCATCTATACACCCATCTACCTACCCACCCATCTATCCATCCATCTACCTACCCACCCATCTATCCATCCATCTACCTACCCACCCATCTATCCATCCATCTACCTACCCACTCATCTATCCATCCATCTACCTACCCACCCATCTATCCATCCATCTACCTACCCACCCATCTATCCACCCATCTACCTACCCACCCATCTATCCATCCATCTACCTACCCACCCATCCACCTACCCACCCATCCACCTACCCACCCATCCACCTACCCACCCATCCACCTACCCACCCATCCATCTGACAAATGCTGACAGAGCCACAATGTAATGGAAGCAGGTCATTATAGTTCAGTGTGATCCACGCTGTGATGGGAGATGTACAGGGGACTATGGGAGCCCAGAGGAGGAACTGACCCTAAGAGGTTGGGCTGGAGTAGTCCGAGACTTCCTAGAAGAAGTGGAGCCTGAGAACTAGAAGGCAATCAGGACTCAGCCAGACTCGGAGGTAAGGGGAAACACCTCAACCTGAAAGAACCAAAGAGCACTTGCCGGCTGCAGAGGTGAGTGGCCTCAGGAACCGGAACAGCTCAGAGTGGCTGCGACCAGCAGCTCTGGGAAGGAGTGGGAAGTGAGCTTCAGAGGATGGTGGCCAGGGCCAGTTCTGCCAGGACCTCGGGAGGCATAGCCCAGAGTGACATCGCTTTTGGAAGGCAGTGGGAACCTGTCAGGACCTAAACAAAGGAGAGATGGGCCAAATTTCCTGTTTAGAAGGATAACTCAGACTTGATGTGATGATGGCCTGGGCTATTCTGACCAGCCTCCCAGCTGAAGACAACTTTGAAGGCTGACATAGCTATACCTAGTACAGATACATTTTCAAAAGTATTAAAACCTTACAAGGACCAGCAGTTAGCGTAATGACTGTGTCACTGGACTCCCATGTAGTCGACCATGGTCCGAGTCCTGGACCCAGTGGCTTAAATTCACACCAGGCACATTTGCATGTGTGCCCAAGATCCCGAGAAAAGAATGGAGGAGAAGAAATTGCGGCGTGGCCATCCCCACTGGGGGGTAATTTCTCACTTTCTGTCTCTCTGTCTCTCTCTGTCTTTCTAGCGAGCACACATGCCCTGTTGCAAATAAATTATAAAACAAAAACAAAACAAAACAAAACAAAAAAAACCTTACAAGAGAGTAAGCTTGCTTTTTCAAAACAAACTAAAGAAAATAGGATCTCTGAGAAGGGAGTACATGTGGAAGCCATTTTTTTCTTTCTTTTCTTTTTCTTTTCTTTTCTTTTCTTTTCTTTATTTTATTTGCCATTGGTGAAGAACAAGAAGGGCAGAAACAAAAGCCCAGAACCTACAGAATGTAGGAAGACAATAGGAGAGCCTCCCCATAATTAGCTGGGAACTCAAGGGCTACCTTCTCAGAGAGAGGGTGATGAAAAGTGAACAAGCCTGCAAAGGAACTATAGACCAGTTTCGAATGGCTTCCTCTTCCAGAGAACCTATGGCTTATCAGTGTGGGTCCAAACAGACAGTACATGCAAGTGCATGGCAGAAGCAAGCAAAGCCCCCTCTGGAGAAAGGTAGCTTTACCCCAAGCTCTTATTTGTTCAAATACTATGGCCAAGAACTGCTTCCCAACATGCACACAGCACTCAAGGAAATAAGACACCATGAGAGAAAAAAACCCAAACCTATTATCCCTGCACTTAATTTTTCAAACACTATAACTAACACACACAAAACAAAAACCAAATAACAATAACAACTAGGCATACAAACAAATAACAACTAGATACACAAGGAATTAGCAATACAGACTATAAAACAGCCATACTTTTATTTCTTTAAAAATAAAAAGATGAGCTTGAAATATCACAAGTGAGAAGCCAGCAGGTAGCATGTTAGTTGAGGTGCTGGACCCCCACATGGCTGACTGTGGTTCAAGTCCTGGATCCTGTGGCCTGAAAATCACAGTAAGCAGATAAATGGGTAATTTTTTGAAGGAAAAAAAGAATAAATATCACAAATGAACAAGTGGTATTGAAAATTAATAAAAGAACCAAGTAGAAACTCTAAAATTGACATTGTAATAATTCAAATTTAAAAGTCAGAGATTTGAGGAACCAGCAATTGGCGTAATGGCTACATTGCTGGATTCCCATGTAGTCTACCACAGTTCAAGTCCCGGACCCGGTGGCTTAAACTCATGCCAGGCACGTGTGCGTGCGTGCCTAAGATCCCGAGAGGAGAATGGAGGAGAAGGGATTGTGGCGTGGTCATTCCCCTGGGGGGTGATTTCTCCCTTTCTGTCTCTCTGTCTCTCTGTCTCTCTCTGTCTTTCTGGTGAGCGCATGCACCCTATAGCAAAAACCTCTCAAAAAAAAAAAAAAAAAGGCAGATATTTTGTTTCTTGACCTGTGGGTGATGGTTCCATACATGTTTGACTAGTAATTATAGTAATTACTTTAAGTAATTTATTAAACTGCACATTTAGTTTTCAGTCTTCAGTAAAGCTGTTTATAATGTATGTATTTTATGCATGTAGGTTATGTTGAAAATAATGAAGGGTTAAAAAAAAAACACAACCTCCTATGGATGGATTAAGAATGGATTAAATTCTGCTGAAGAAAAAATTCAGTCCAAAGAAGATAAATTTTTTAAAAAATTCAGAATGGATTGCAGAGAGACACAAAGATTGAAAAAGAGAAAGAAACAGGGTAGAAATAAAAGGGGGGGCCAGCAGGTGGCATGGTGGTTTAGGGCGGTGGACTCCCACATGGCCAACCACAGTTTGAGTCCTGGATCTGGTGGTTTGCTTTCTCACCCCCACCCCCGTTCCTCTCTGGTCAAATTAAAATAAATAAATAAAGTTAAACAAAAGAATTCTGAAAGAAAGAAAGAAAGAAAGAAAGAAAGAAAGAAAGAAAGAAAGAAAGAAAGAAAGAGAGAGAGAGAGAGAGAGAGAGAGAGAGAGAGAAAGAAAGAAAGAAAGAAAGAAAGAAAGAAAGAAAGAAAGAAAGAGAAAAAAAGAAAGGAAAGAAAGAAAGAGAAAAAAAGAAAGGAAAGAAAGAGAGAAAGAGAGAAAGAGAGAAAGAGAGAAAGAGAGAAAGAGAGAAAGAAAGAAAGAAAGAAAGAAAGAAAGAAAGAAAGAAAGAAAAGAAAGAAAGAAAGAAAGAAAGAAAGAAAGAAAGAAAGAAAGAACATAGGGACCAGCAGATGGCGTAATGGCTACATCGTTGGACTCTCATGTAGTGGACCATGGTTCGAGTCCTGGACCCAGTGGCTTAAACTCACACCAGGTGTGTGTGTGTGTGTGTGTGTGTGTGTGTATGTGTGTGTGTGCCCAAGATCCCGAGAGGAGAATGGAGGAGAAGGGATTGCGGCGTGGCCATCCCCCCTGGGGGGTGATTTCTCGCTTTCTGTCCCTCTGTCTCTCTCTGTCTTTCTGGCAAGCGCACGTGCCCTATAGCAAAAACCTCTCCAAAAAAAAAGAAACAGGGTAATACAGAGTTTCACTGGCGTGCTACAGAGATGACAGAGTCAGTGTTTAAGAGATGAGGGCTGATCATTTTCCAGGACCAATGGACACCAAAACCTGAGATTGGGCACCCAAAGAGGCCTAGGAAAGAGAAGTAAAAAGAATCCATGCCTCGAACCATCCTTCTTTTGCTACAGAAGAGCAAAAGTAGGGAGAGAACATTCCTAAAACCAGTGAGGTAAAAAAGGCAGATGCACTTTCAAGGGAACCCTCGTTGGACTGACAACTGACTTTTCTACAGGAACAGTGGAAGCCAGAAGCCATGGAAAAGACTGCCCTCCCAGGTTGTCATCCACAGTGAACTCGGGCCCTAGGTTGCTGAGTGGAGGATGGAGTGGAGAGGCCAGGCCAGAGGCTGAGAATCCGGGGAGCTGAGGTGGCAGCTGCCTGGCCTGCGGCAGCAGTGACAAGGAAGCAGCAGGGACGGGTCTGAGAGATGCTGAGGAGAGCACCGAGGAGGGAGACCAGGTGTTTGACTGTTCGTGGGCATGAGCTGAGGGAAGAGGGAGGGCCAGGGCCAGGGCCTGGCAGAAGAGGCTGCATGGCTGGGGGACCCCACTAGGACAGGACCCTAGAAGAGGAGCAGCGTTCTAGTCCATCCTGTGGTAGTAACGAAATACTCGAGTCCTGTGATTTATGAACATAGATCGTCCGGCCACACTCGGAGGTCCGAAGTCCAGCAGCTGCGTCTGGCGAGGGTCCTCACAACACGGCAGAGGGCAGGAGCGTGTGCATCCGTGTCCGTGTGTCTGTCTCCTTCCCTCTCCTTATGAACGTACCAGGAGTCGGTCATGGGGGGGCCCTGAAACCCTCATCCTAATATCCTCCCGAAGGTGATTTAATCCCGGTAGCCGGATTACATTCTCACCCTCTTAATCCCCTCACAACCAAACCTAACGCGTGAATCTGGGGAGACGCTCCATGGCGTGGAGAAGGGCTCGGTGGAATGTGCTGGTCCTGGAAAGACCACCGGTACCCTGAGGAGGGCAGAGCGAGGCCACAGGGCTCCAGAGGAGGTCGCACAGCCAGCTCTTAGGGCAAGTGGCAGGAAGAGGAGAGGAGTGACAGGACCCACAGCTCGGGAGGGGGGGGCAGGCGGGGCAGGAGGGCATGGAGGGAGTACGCCAGGAAGGGCTGGCAGGGCGGCTGCTGCCTCCGGGAGCCCCAGCACCTAGCGAAGAGTGCGGCTGCTCACAGGTGCTCAGCAAACACTTGGGCACATGAAGAGATGACTTCTCTGCATCTGGTGACGATGGCGAGGCCAGAGCCTCCCTGCTCCCTTCCACACCCCTGCGCAGCGGGCAAGGCCGCCTTAGCCTCCACCTGTGGCCCCGAAGCAGTGAGCTCCCACGGACTGCAGCTTTATGAGAAACTGAGGCAGAGGCAGCCAGGGGCAGAGAGCACCGGGAAGGCCTTCTTTCTTTTCTTTTCTTTTTTTTTTTTTTTCTTTTTTATTTTTGACTGGGCTAAACCAAGCACACAGCCCCTCCTGCCTGCCCCCTGCGGCTCCTACCACCCCGCCCTGCGAAGGGCTGGCGCAGAGATGCCTTCTCACACACTCGAACCTCCCTGGCATAAACAGAAAAGCCCCACCCAGCCTCGCCGATCCTCAGGGCTCCCAGCCATTGAAGGACACAGAGACCCTCCTCCCAGGAGCGGAGAACCCCAGAGGTCCCCGAAGCCTGCGAAATCGGGGGAACTGAAGCTTCTCGGGCCCTCCTGCCTCGCCTGCCTCGGGCTGCTGTTTCCGCGGATCTGCGGCCCAGCTCCGAGTGACTCACTCCCTCCCTCCTCTCTCTGAGTAAATGTCAAGTGACATTAGTTATCCGGGCTCCCTCGGCAGCCCCCCTCCCGCCCCATTTTTGGTGGTGCTGTTTACCTCGGCTGGATCAATCAGCATTCAGGGAGAAAATAGAAACCCTTTTAGATCCAATTAATGAAAATCAGGCAGCAGGAATGCCTGTCTAAAATCTCACTCCCCGCCCTGGAGGACTGAGGACGGGGAGGTGGGCTCCCGGCAGGTCCGGTGCCTGTTGCCGTCAGTCCCGGGACTCCTGCAACATTCAGAAGAGAAACCCCGATTTCTCAGCGGGAGCGAGGCAGGAGGGGCCCCCGGCTGTGGGTATGGGGGTACAGAGCTAGACACAGCCTTGCCGCCAGTTCTCGGAAGGGTGTGCAGGGAAATTATGGGGTGGGGGGGAGCCCGGAGAGTAGAACGGAAACTGGGGAGACCCGCACCGCACAGGCCTGGCCTCGGGCGGGCCCTGGCCTCCCCTGGCCCTGGGACCTTAACCCTAAGGATGTACCTTTTCCTTCATAATCCGCTGTATCCTGGGAGTGGTGCTGGACTAGGGCCTCCACCATGAGGCTTGGGGTCCCATGTGACATGCGACAGTCACGGGTAAACCCCAGTTCAACCGTGGCCAGCTGCGTGACCTTGAGCAAGTGGCTGGCCCTTAAGGCCATATAACTTTTCCTCTGTAAAATGGGATAATTTGGCTGTCACAGGCGGTGGAGGGCATAAGTAGGAGACGAGAAGACCCGTGGCCCAGGCAGGGGACAGACATGGGCAGGGGACAGTCTTCGACAGGGGACACACCCAGGCAGGTGCCTCGCCCCTGCCCTGCCCTGTGCCCTCTGGCTCACTGTCATGTAGGCCCCTCAGAAGGGCCCGGCAGGGATGGAGCCGCAGCTGCTCACGGGGGTGGCCAGCCCCACGACACCCCTTCTCTGCCCACTCTCCTGCGCCCTCGCAAGCCCCCTCGGAGCCCTTTCCGATCATTTGCACCCGAGCCTCATCCCAGGCTCTGCTTTCAGGGCAACCCGGGCTGACAAGATGAAAACTAGCAGCGACTTCACAGCATAGCGGCGACCCCGCGGCTCGTGGTGGCCCTGGAGGAGCCCCTGCACCGGCTCGTAGCAGGTGCTCGATAAACAGGTGCAGGTTCCTGGGCAGAGCGGCGCCATTCGTGCACTCCCTGCACGACCAAGGGGACATCTAGGGTTGGCCCCAGCCCTGCCCGCGGGGCCGCACCCACGCTCCTGTAAGACACACGGACGAGGGCACACAGCCGAGTGACGTGACGGGGCACGCTGAAGTGGCAGAGCTCAGTGGGAGGAGGACACCCTCTCTCCCCCCTAGGGGCGGGGAGCCATCCGGATGTGGGGTGGAGGCAGGAAAGGCGCCCCGCAGAGGCAACAGCTGGGACAGAGGACTCAGCGCGATGCAGACAGCATCCGGGCGGGAGGAGGGGGGGTAGACAGAGATGAGCTTGAAGGGCCAGAGCCACGTGCTCCCAGCAGCCCACGTCCTGCCAGCCAGGCCTTTGCTGGCCTCAGGTTGATCCTGGCTCCTGGCACTGAGGAGCACCTGGGCTACAGAGGCACAGATGGCCCCTGGCCTGCCGGCAGCAGCTGGGCTTTCGTGGAAGCGCCTGGCTCCAGAGGGGCACACAGGAGGGACCCCAGCTGTGCCCAGGTTCCGCCAGGCTCAGAAAGATCCAACAGAGAAGGGAGGCTGCCCATGCCAGCCCAGGCAGGCCCTGCCAAGGCCCTGGAGTGGGCGTGTGAAGGCCAGAGTACCCCGTGCAGCTGTGCGCTCGCGTGCGGGAACAGCGATGGCACCCAGGGGCCCCCACAGTGGAGGACGAGGAGAGCGCTCCCCATCTTCTCACACAAGGGCGGTGCCTGGGGGCCGGGAGAGCACCGTGCTGGCCGGGCTGGGCCGGCCTCTGCCGCAGGAGCAGAGAGCACCCGAGTCGGAGCTCCGCACAGAAGTCTGTCTCTGAGGTACACGGCCCCCGGGCGCACAGGCCGGGGCTCAGCCTCCTGTAGCTGCCCACCGGGAACAGGTGGCCTCAGTCACCGAAGGAGAGCGAGAGACTGCTGGCAAGCTAGCTGGTGCCCGTCCTTCTGTGCCTCAGCCCAGAGGGGACACGTGTCAGGGATGCACAGGCCTGGGAAATCAGGGCACAGACTGAACGGATAAGGAGGAGCGTCGATAATCATGTCTTTAAAAGTGAAGGGAGGGGACCAGCAGATGGCATAATGGTTACATTGCTGGACTCCCACATAGTCGGCAGCAGTTTGAGTCCCGGACTCGGCAACTCAAAACACACTACGCTTGTGTGCATGAGTACCCAAAATCCCAAGAAGATAATGGAGGAGAAGGGATTGCGGTGCGGCCATCTCCCCTGGGGGGTGATCTCTCACTTTCTGTCTCTCTCTCTCTCTGGTGAGAACATGTGCGCTATAGTTTAAAAAAAAAACCTCTCTAAAATAAATAAAATAAAAGTGAAGGGAGAGCCGGTCAGGTGGCATGGTAGGTAAGGTAGCTGGATCCCTCATGGCTGACTGCATGGTCTGAGTCCTGGACCTGGCGACTTGGAAAAGATGCCAGGTACGTGTGTGCCCAATGTCCCAAGGGGAAATGGAGGAGAAAGGACCGCGGCACGGGCATCCCCCATGGGGAGTGTTTCTCAGTTTCCATCTCTCCTCTCTCTCTCTCTCGCTGGTACAGAAAGAAGAAGAAGAAGAAGGAGGAGGAGGAGGAGGAGGAGGAGGAGGAGGAGGAGGAGGAGGAGGAGAAGGAGAAGGAGAAGGAGAAGGAGAAGGAGAAGGAGAAGGAGAAGGAGAAGGAGAAGGAGAAGGAGAAGGAGAAGGAGAAGGAGAAGGAGAAGGAGAAGGAGAAGGAGAAGAAGAAGAAGAAGAAGAAGAAGAAGAAGAAGGAGTTCTGTCCCCCACGCAGAGGGCCTAGAAGCCGCGTTACGATGTGTAAACCTGTGAGAGTCTGCACGCAGGGGTGTGACTCCTTGAGGAGGGCCCTGGGGCGGGTGGCCTGGGCCAGGCTGTCTAACTGTGTGGATTCTCAGTCTCTTCACCTGTAGGGTAGGGATGAGGATGGTCTCTACCTCCCGGGGTTGGGGTGAGGGTTTGAGAGGTGAAGTCAGGCCAAGTCAAGGTGATGTGCAAGCAGCACCACCATGTGAGAAGCTAGAAGCCCCATGGGAGACACAGGTTCGGTTCCCGAGCCCACCTGAACACTCCAGGCGTGGTCACGTACCTCTGATCGTAGCTAATCGCAAGGCAAGATAGCGACACCACGAGACCCTGTCAGAGGTGCCTATCTCTGTCTCTCTCTCTCTCGTAAAGGAGAAACGAAAGGAGGTGGCATCACTGAAGTGCTCCTGTCACAGCACGGGCTCCCACATAGCCACCCCTGCGTCGGGCGCTTCCTCAGCACCCTTGGCCACAGTGCTTGTCAGTGGGGACGGTCAATACAGTTCACTGTGCTTTCTCTGTTTTATAAAATGAGCTAAAAAGTGAAAAGGCAGAACGTCAGCGAGGGTGGGCCGTGTGGTTCGTCGGTGGGACACGGCTGAGGGTCACAGGCCAACAGACAGGGCCACAGACCTGGCCCTCCCTGCACATGACCTGGATGGGACCCAGACAACTGGGCCAGAGACCATGACATGACACGAGGGCAGCAGGAACCCGCGAGCTGCTGGACGGGGGCGCGGAGGGCTGTGCCTGAGACAGTGAGGGACGTCTGCGCTCCGACCCCCCAGATGCCCGTCACAACCGAAGGCTGCGGGCATTCTCACCTTCGCCTGCCAAGGCTGCTCTTCGGGAATATGTCGGAGCAAGGGATTCCTGTCACGGGGTGCCCCATCCAGGTGCTCTACGGCGGGAACAGAGGAAGGGGTGCGCTGCCAAGGGAGGACGGCTTCTCTGAAGGGGCAATATTTGGAGTTTGCTTGAAAGGAAAAGTGCGGCCATGTCTTGGAGGAAAGGGACTTTGATGGCAGCTGCTCCCACCCATTCCCTTTTTAAAAAAGAATTATTTTATTTAACTTTATTTGTTTATTTATTTTTAATTTGATCAGAGAGAGACATACAGAGAGAGAGAGAGAGAGAAAAGTGAGAAAGCAAGCCACAAGGTCCAGGACTCGAACCACGGTCGGCCATGTGGAGCCCAGCATCCTTACCCACCATGCCACTTGCCAGCCTCCCCACCCATTCCTAAACCCTCTCCCTTGCCCATGTTCAGTGGAGAGGCTACAAACGCCGTATGCTTACTTTCCCAGCCTCCCTTCCAGCAAGAAGAAGCCATGTGACCATGTTCTGGCCGGCGGCAGCTATGCGCTATCTGCTGGGGCTTCAGAGAAGCGTATTTTCGTTTCTGTAACAGAAGAAACACCGAGGGGACCCTCACCGCCTGCCTGCCGCTGTGTGGACCTCTGCCCACCTGGGGATGTGTTCTGGTCTATGTATGGAGCCTGGTGCTGTGGCAGCCGTCTCGCCACCGTGAGGGCAATTCCTAGAGCTACGCAGCCCTGCTGTGACCCTGAAGGGAGGGTCACAGAGAGGCCCTGACACTGATGCCGGGGCTGAGGAAGCCTGAAGGCACCACCTCTGCTCTTAGGAAAGCTTTAAATGGCCTCATGGTCTAAGGCCCCAGAAGTTGGATTTTCTGACACCCACAGCTGAGGGTATTTCTAAGGGACGCAAGGCCCTGCCAGGGAGGAGCTTCCGACGCGGAGCAGACTGCACCTCTGAGAGCCATCTCAGGAAGTGAGGAAATTCCCTCCTGGGCACAGAACTTTTTCCTTGCACCATCTAGCTGAAGTTGGAACTAAGATGTTGCTAATAGCGTCACATCCAAATGCATCCAGGTGCCCCTGGCCACGTGCAGCCTGACTCTCCTGTACCCTCCCCACCACACGGACCAGACTTCCACTCAGTACTTGGCAGGTGGCTCCTAAAACTGCAGAGCTGTGCCCACACCCAAGCCTTTGCCCACCCGGGGCCCTGACCTGTGCGCCTGCCCCCTACCCTCCCGACCCTGAACCTCGTCTCCCTGGGCACCCCTTCCATCACCTAGGGTGCGTTCGAATGGCACGCCCTCTCTGAGGCATTGCTCCCCACCCCGACTCCTCAAAAGCCCTTGGCGAGTTCTGCCACGTGCCCAGTGCTGAGCGTGGTCCTGGAGTCGCAGCTGTGGATAAGACACTGAGATCTCAGTCAGAGGGGACGGACGTGCACTCAGCACACGCACCCCACCACCACGTCATTACAGCGTGACGAATGCCGTGAAACGCAGGCTGCAAAAAAAGCATGTAACAGGGGCCCCGGCCTGGAGCGCAGGAGCAGGCTTCCCCAAGGAGGGGACAGTTACACTGAGACCCAAAAGACAACAGGAAGAAGGTGGCACAGAAATCTGGACATTCTGCCCTAGAGCAGTGGGTGGTCAGGAAGTCTGTCAACCCTTGATCCACCTGTCCCTCTCATCCCAGTAGAAAGGGCTGCTGTCTTCCTCTTCGTGTCTCTAATACAGTTCCTGCAACGCTCCACTGGAAGTGTTTCTCGTACCTCTGTCTCTCGCCTTAAGCTGAGCTCCTAAAGGCAGGAACCAGGTCTGGCTGGCTTATACCCAGCTTCCAGTCTAAGATCCAGCACAGAAAGGGGCTCAAGTCTTTGCTGAAGAAAAAGAGATGGAGGAATGGATAAATTGGTAAGAGGTTGGGTGAATGGATGGATGGATAGATGGATGGATGGATGGATGGATGGATGGATGGATGGATGGATGGATAAACAGATGGACAGACAGAGGGATACATAGATGGGGAGATGAACAGGTGAGAGGCTGGGTGTGTGGATGGATAGATGGATCAATGGATGGATGGAGAGATGAACAAGTGAGAGGTTGAGTGGGTGGATGGATGGATGGATGGATGGACGGATGGATGGATGGACGGATGTATAAACAGGTGAGAGGTTGGGTGGGTGGATGGATAGATGGATGGATGGAGAGATAAATAGGTGAGAGGTTGAGTGGATGGATGGATGGATGGATGGATGGATGGATGGATGGATGGAGAGATAAATAGGTGAGAGGTTGAGTGGATGGATGGATGGATGGATGGATGGATGGATGGATGGATGGACGGATGTATAAACAGGTGAGAGGTTGGGTGGATGGCTGGATGACGGATGATGAATGGATGGATTGGTGTAGCTGGATGGTGAGACATTGGGTGGATGAATAGGTAGATGACAAGTGGGTGGATGGGTGGACTGGAAGGTGTCACTCAGCCTGCACAGAGTCCTGATGGAGGCATAACCAGAGATTTGCTCTAAAAGGAGGGTTCCTCTATAGATCGCAATTTAATTGAGTTTTCCACTAAAAGATGGCACCTCTGTACCTGGTTTTTTTTTTTTTTTTAAGTTTATTTATTTCTTCTACAAGTGAGAGAGGGAGACATTTCTCCCAACAGGCTCTTGATCCACCCCAGCCTCAGCCAGTCCCAGATCCTGGCACTTGTGTGCCCAGCATACTTAATGAGGTCCCTGGATGCGAACCCAGATCTTCCCATATGGGTCAGCCTCACAGAGCATGTCATTTGCTGCTGTGGCGCCCCCAGGCCCTGGTCTACCTCTAAGAGAGAGAAGTAAAGACCAATAGGGGGACTCGCTCTCCATGCGCACCTGCGCTGTTCAGCTCTCACCAACGCTTCTCACTCCCCTGGTTCTGAATTACCTGGAAGCTTTTAAGAACTGCATCCTCTGGGCCTGGCCACAGTGGCACGGGTGACAGGGAGCCACTCTGTGATGCTAGAGCCATGTGAAAAACGGGAGGGGGCTGGGTCCTGAGTGGACCGGAAACATGCAGGAGCACGTGGCCAGCTGGAAAGCGGGGGTTAGATGTGGATCACAGTGTGATGGGTGCCCACCAGGTGCCCGTCTCTCTCTCATGCAATTAATAAAATAAATAAATTTAAAAATATATTAAGTTGCAGAGGATGTCATGACATATTTTTCTATGCATCGTGGCTTTCCAGGCAACCTAATATACATATGACACCCCACATGGCCAACTGCACAGTTATAGTCCAGACCCATCGGCTTGAAAAACACACCAGACCCATGTGCGTGCGTGCCCAGAATCCCTAGAGGAGGATGGAGGAGAAGGGATTGTGGCATGGCCATCTCCCCTAGCAGGTTCTCTCTCTCTCTCTCTCTCTCTCTCTCTCTCGCAAGTGCACATGCCCTATAGCAAATGGAAATAAATACATACATACATACATACATACATACATACAAGGGAACCTCCAAAAGTTCATAGAAAATAGAATTCAATTACAAGTTTACTTTGGTGCAAAATGCGTTTGAAATCCTTGCACAGTTCCTCATGACATACATGTCTCATGAACTACTTTATATAGATTACCAGAGGGCACATGCACTCACTGGAGAGAGACAGAGGAAGATAGAGAAGGAGGAAGCACCCCCAGTGGGAGGTGGGCATGGCACAAGCCCTTCTCCGTCCGTTCCACGTCCCGCGTGGGCCAGGCATGTCCTTCGGGCTGCCAGGGCCAGATTCAGTCAGTCAGGGGGGACCCGGCTCCCTCAGCCACGTGGCTCTCCGTGCATTTCTTGCAGATCTCTCTACAGGACTCCTAGTTACATCTAAATTTCAGATAAGCAACAAATAAGTTTTTTAGTTCAAGAACGTCCCATGCAGTATGTGGGGGAAATGTATACTAAGTAAATATTCGTTGTTTATCTGAAGTTTAAATGTAACTGGTGGCATGGATTCTATGTGGCAACCCTAATCCCATTACAAGAAAATAAACTCCTTATGTCATGTCCGCCCTTAAGATCCACCCATAGCCCCCCAGTGCCTTAGGCCCAAGACTGGGACAGAGACCTGCCCAGAGACTGGGATGGCTCTTGCCTCTGCCCTGAGCGGAAGGCAGTGGAAACAGCTTGTGAACAACCTCAAAGGCCATGCCCACGGGGGCGGGGTTCTGGAGCCAATAAGGAGACAGAAAGAAAGTGTCCTACCACCTACCCCACCCCCGCCCTACACCCTCCCCCCTGGGAGAGCAAAGAGTCAGAAACAATCTCTCTCTCTCTCTCTTTCTCTCTCTCTCTGTCTCTCTCTCTCTCTCTCTAATTCATCAGCAGGTGCACGCACTGGCCAGAGAGAGATGAGAGAGCATCCCCTACAGGGGTGGTCACGCGGCAATCCCTTCTGCATTTCTCCATGCTATCAGGAGTAGGGACACACACACGCAGGTGCTCAGCAGTTTTTCAAACTGCCAGGGCCAGGACTCAAACCACGTGGTCAGCCATGTGGGATCCAGCTTCCTTAACCACCAGCCCCCAGGACCAGCCCAGAAAAAGTTCTTTCCTGTTGGGGCTGGCCCTGATAGGAGCAACAGAACGGGCCTGCCATCCACTTCATGTGACCAAGCCTGCTCTGGGCCCAGCCCTGGCGGGGACCTAGAACCTCCTGCTGTGGCAGCCCAGGGTTCTCTCTGTGAACCTCTGGCTTCTGTACCCTCATCCTCATCACAGACTCGAGCCTGAAAGGCATTTCTTTCCATTAGGAACCCCTGCCTCCCCCCACTTCCTCCTCTTCATGGGTGGGACACCCTGATTTCAGGTCAAAAGGACCCAAAACTTCACAGGGTGTGTCGGGTTGGACCTGCAGCTGAACCGCTGCCTCGGGGGTTCCCGAAGGCACTACAGGGCTTCCCAGCATTCACCCTAGGCAGCCTAGCCCTCCAGAAAACTGGACATGGACAAGGGACAAAGTCCGGGGTGAGCAGCAGGCCAGAACCCAGGATGACTCGGGCACTGCAGGGGAAGGCCCGGGAGGAATTAGGGCAGCGCCCGCTGCGTTCATGGGGCGCTGCGTGCTCAGTGCTCACGCCTAACGTTTAAGACACTCCAAGCTGATTCTCCCTCGCCACCACCCCAGAACAGCCAGGTCCCCAAATGACACCGCCCCAAGTCCCTGTCACTTGGGCACCCGCGGCAGACCACAGAAATACGTTGTCTCGGGAACGACATATCCAAGGTCCATCTCCCGCTGGGCCCTGAGCTAATGCCAGGGCAGGAATGACTCTGTCTCCCAGCGCCCAGCTCTCCTGGCATAGAGAAGGTGCCTGGTATAAATTCGTGGGCGAGGAGGGCAGCAGCTGGCATGGTGGCTAAGACACTGGATCCCACATGGCTGACTGTGGTTCAAATCCTGGACCAGACACCTTGAGAATCAAGCACACGCCGGGCACGTGCGCGTGTGCATCTAAAATCCTGCGAGTGGACTAAAGAAGGTGTCGTGGCGTGGCCGTATCTCCAGGGACAGTGATTCACTTTCTCTCTCTCTCTCTCTCTCTCTCTCTCTCTCTCTCTCTCTCTCTCTCCCTCTCTGGTGAGCGCACGTGCTTTATGGTAAATCTAAAAAATAAAACTAGTAATAGTAACACAAGAATTCGTGGGAGGAGAAAGAGCACAAGCCCCTGGGGGCAAGTGCCCTGGCCGTGGGCACCCACAGCCCATGGCTGCTCGAGGAGGCCGTCGAAGGAACAGGCCCTTTCCACCAGGACCAGAAAGGCCTTCCTGGAACCCGGCCACCGACCACAGCGGGAAACGCAAAGCCTTGTTCGTTTCTTGGCTCTCCTCCCTCACCCCAGGGCGAGCGGAGGGGCCGGTTCAGGGCGCCTGCATTTCACTAAGTCATCCTGGGCCGTTTTCTCCTCTTCACTAGAGGAGGTGGCCTGGACAGTGGCACGGCGGTGAGGTTGGCCCTCGTGGGAAGGTTCAGAGTTCTCGTGCAGAGACCCTCAGTAGGCTGGGCACGCGTGTGCGCAGGACCCAGGGCGGGCTAAGGCTGCAGGGGACGGCAGCGGGAGGCCCTGCCGGGGGACTGTCTCTCTCTTGCTCATGGAAAAGATAAATACACTTTAGAGAAAGGTGAGGAGGAAGGAATTGGCCAGATTAGACTCATTTCCATTTTACGAATGATGGGGACAATGCTTAGTAATACAGGTACCACTTAGGCCATCCGGTGGCATGGGAATGAAGGCAGCTGGATCCCACGTCGTCACCGGCACAGTTCGAGTCCCAGAGCCAGTGGCTCGAAAAACACACACACATGTGCGTGCCCAAAATCCCGAGAGGAGAATGGAGGAGAGGGATTCCGAGTGGCCACCCCCCGGGGATGATTTCTCACTCTCTCTCCCTCTCTCACACACACCCGATAACAAAAATTAAAAATAAAACAACGAAAACTTGGCTGCATTCGACCACCACTAAAACGACCAGGGAGGTGGCAGCCCCAAGCAGCCTATACGGAAGAAAAGAGCCCGAGACGGAGGCTGCCTTCTCTAGACAGCCCAGCAGGCTAGGAGCTTGGACTCCAGCCAGATTTCTGATGTTCAAATCCCACCATAGCCACTTACTAGTTGTATAAACGTAGGCAGGTTGGGTGAGCTCTCTGCCTGAGTATCCCGTGTTTAATGGGAGTAAGGGACACTGTGAGGCCACCCGCGGTTTGGAGTCACTGTAGAGGTGTCCGAGAAGCCACGTGGGGTCGATGAGACAGAGGCCTCGGCACCCACCCCGGCTCTGTCCTAAGTAGACCGGCCGTCAGAGAAGCCCCGAGCCCTCTGCTCAGCACCCTCATCGGCAGGGGTGGACGATCACACCGGGGCTGCCGCGAGGGTGGGAAGAACCACCCCTTGTACAGGGTCCGGGCTGTCAGCACCCCACGCCTACCGCGGTCGCTACGCGCACCCTCCCAGCTGTCTCCGGCCTCCCCCGGCTTCTGCCCCCTCCCTACCACCCGGCCGGCTCCTCTCTCACCGCCACACCTCTGCTCGCAGGCTCCCAGCGGCTCTGGCTGTACCTGACAAGGGTAGGAACTGCATCCTCATAGGTCCTCCGAGGCCCCGGAAGTCCCTCAGTGACACCTACAGGGTCCTCCCAGGCACCTCCCTGTCCCCCAGAGCCCGTCCTATCCCCTGCCCCACAGGATTCCAAAGCCACCGCCTGATTCATTTCTAGGACATGCTGGGCCCGAAAGGCTGCTGCTGCCATTGGCATCGGGACACTGCGGGGCATTTTGTCAACAGCCCAGCGGACCGGCCAGAGAACGATTCAGGTGAGGTCCGGTGGGTTCGGAGCCCAGCCCGCAACAACCTAGCAACCGAGGTCGGGGAGGCAGGGCCACGTGACCGCCCAGAGCCCGGCTGGCTCAGCGCGGTGCAGAGCTGGCAGAGACCTGTGGGCATGACACGCCAGCACCATCTGCCCGGGCAGACTGCCCCTCCCGCCACGCGAGACCCGTCACCCGACTGGTCCGGCTGCCATTCAAACAGCACAAGTGCCTCCAGGTCACCATGACAACCAAGCTGAGACCTGAAGACCCCAGAGCACAAGCTGACCAGGAAGGGTCTTCTAGGGGAAGAAGCGGCATATGCAAAGGCCCTGGGCAGGCAAGAGGCTGCTCCTTCCAGGAACTGAAGCAGCTCCTTTCGGGGAGAGGGGAGCTCGTGGGTGATTTGCACGGGGACAAGGTCCGTGGAGCCACAGAGGCACAGCCGCCTGCACCTTCACAGGAGTCAGACCCTAAACCCCCCAGGGTGGGGCTGACCTCCCACCCCACCTGGCACTCCCACTTGCAAACTCTCCCTTCTGCCCTGCCTCTCTTCCCCCCTGACCTCCTCTCCGTCCTCCTCTGTCCCAAGCGCTCTCCCAGTGAGGACAGGACTTTCTGGCCCCGCCCAGTGACGCTGCAGCCCAGGGCCCGGGAGCCAGGAGGTGCGGTCAGCCTGCACGCCCAGCCGAGCCCCACCACATGTGATTCTGTGTAGGAATGCTGGGTGTGGAGGCCTGGCCTCCCGGGGCTCCTCACCACGCCCTCCTCCTGGCCCTGCATCCCGCAGCAGGGTGGGCAGGCCTGGCTTTTGTCAGTCCCTGCCCAGCCCGAAGGCCAAAGCTAAAGCAGAGGAGGAAGGGGGTCAGGGGAGCAATCTCTCAGCCTTCTGAGGCCCCCAGAGAGGTAGTTATATAAGGCTTGTTTTTTAAAAAAAAGTGTGGAAAGGAAATGTTTGCAACTGTTAAGAAGTGCCAGGCCAGGCAAAGAAGGGGTGACCCCTGCCTGTGGGTAGGGTGAGTCCCAAGCCAAGAAGCCCTCCCTGCTCCATGTGGAAGCCTGGGCCACCTTGTCGTCACCGTGTCCCCAGGTCAAGCTCGGTGCCAGGCAGGAGGAGGCGCTCAGCAAATATTTGCAGCTTGAATGAATGAAATCAAGGAGGAGGCTGAAAGGAGGAATCGGCCCAGTTTGGGGTGCACGAGGGAGCCTGAGGGAGCAGGTGGGAGACTGGCACTGGCGGGGAGAGGGCCTGGCGGGGAGAGGACTCAGGAATCCAA